>CM067339.1:52210000-54710000 GCA_034376525.1 Nicotiana benthamiana | reverse complement strand
ATACTGTAAGTTGCACTAGACAATCGGTCAAGGCACATTAAAGAAACCACTAAAGCTATCTTTTCTTGTTCTACTCATGAGTTCTTCTTTTTTCTTCTCAAAAAGCTATCCTTTATGCGATATAATTGCTTTCATCATGTAAGGTTCCCACTATTAAACTAGCAGCCAATGTCTTATGTGTGTAGTACAAAAGCAACCTTTACCTAGTCTAGCAGCCCACTTCCTAAATTGTGGTTTTATGTGAACTTTACCTTGTAAGTGTCCCAAATCAGAGAAATTTTGGCCCTTGGGATTGGAGAAGAGTTCTTTTTCACTATGTACTGATCCACGCTGAATTAGCCTTCCCAGTCATCTACCAAATTATAGAAGGAATTGGAAAAGATAGACTTTTAGTTTCTATTACTCTTTGCTTTTCTGGCACCAGGTGGGACTACACTAATTCTGGTTACCTAGACGCACTCAAGCATCTTACAGATCTCAAAGAAGAAGGTTAGTCATATATTGCAGTTTTGGAGCTTTTCATCCCAAAGGTGTCAACCAGGATATATAGTGACACAGCTGACTTGCAGGCAAGATTAAGACCATTGCTTTGACTAATTTTGACACCGAGAGATTAAGGATAATTCTGGAAAATGGGATTCCGGTTGTTAGCAATCAGGTACTGAGTTCTAGCCAGTTTTCGTTGTTCTGCCCTTTGCTCCATAATCTACACTCAGCTCCGAAGTAAATGTGGTTGCTTTTGCAGGTACAACATTCACTTGTTGACATGCGTCCTCAACAGAAAATGGCAGAGCTTTGTCAGCTTACAGGAGTCAAACTTATAACGTCAGTCTCTCTTAACTTTTGAGGATGCAGTAAGTTGCTGCAACGATGCATAATCTATTTAATTTGTTTAAGTGATTGTCTAATAGACATCCACCCAGGTCTGCCTCAGTAATCCTGCTTGCTATACTGCTTGACATTAGATTAAGTCTAGTTTTCTCTAATTCTGCACTAACTTCAGAGAATGAACATCTCCTTCATTACCTTTGACTTTTTTTGCAACCGAAACCCCCCCCCCCCCACAAACACACAAAACACATATTTTCTATCACCTAAATGGTAGTTGCTTTTCAGGGATACCTTGTACAAGCCAGTAGCACTATCTGATGTATTCCTAACTTTGCTTTGAATGCAGGTATGGAACAGTAATGGGAGGATTATTATCAGAAAAGTTTCTTGGTACCAACTTATCGATACCTTTTGCTGCCCCTCCATTGAACACTCCTTCACTACAGAAGTACAAAAGGGTAATTTCGCCGAGAAAAACTACCTTTTTGCAGTCATGTTGATGAATCTGTTATTCTCCATTGAAGGGATTATTTTGTGAGTACCAAGAACTTGCAAAACAAAAATAAGTTTGGAGGCTTCTTCTCCCTTTTTTTTTTTTACTTTTTTATGGCTGGGCCTTGGTTATTTGGCTCTGTAAGGAAGCCGAGCAAAACAAACTATATTGTCTGTCCTGTTTCTTGGGCATCTGAATGCTTCTCATTTTGACAAAAGGTATTGTTTCTTGATTATATGAGAATTTGGCTCAACAAATTTCCTTTTTACCGGGAAAAAAATTCAGATGGTTGATGCTTGGGGAGGATGGAGTCTGTTCCAAGAGTTGCTCAGGACACTGAAAACTGTGGCCAACAAACATGGGGTCTCCATTCCAACAGTTGCCGTGAAATACATACTAGATCAGGTATTTATCAGTTTTTATCATTTTCCTGCATCTCAAAAATAGAGTTATGTCAATTCTACTTATGAAGGGAGTAACGGGTAAAGTTATTGTCATGTGACCAGGAGGTCACGGGTTCAAGCCTTAATAACAGCCTCTTGTAGAAATGCAGGATAAGGCTGCATAAATAGACCCTTGTGGTCCGGCCCTTTCCTTGATGCCGCTCATAGCAATGGCTTAGTGCACCGTGCTGCCCTTTTTTATGTCAGTTCTACTGATGCATTTTGGCTAAATCTGTTGCACAACTATTGCAGCCAACTGTGGCGGGATCGATGGTAGGTGTTAGGCTTGGTCTGTCGGAACACATTAAAGATGTCAATGCTGTGTTTTCTCTGGTTCTTGATGAAGAAGACATTCGCAGCATCCTACAAGTCACAAACAAGGGTAAAGATCTCCAAAAAATAATTGGCGATTGCGGGGATGAATACAGGCGTGCTTAGAGCCATTAAAAGTATCATTTGTATCTTTTCGCCACACTTGTATCGATGAAAAATGTCATCGCAGGCATTGTTGAGTTGTAGATACTGCGGACTTGGAAATTGGGGAGAAAGTCTTGAGAAACTCTTATCTTCTGTATATTGTGTTATAAAAGTGATATTTATAGAAAAGTAAACATCTTTGTTTCCAACAGGAAACTAGAAAATTTATTTTGTGAATTGTACGTTAAGAAGAATGACAAAAAACTCAATTTATCTCCGTGAGAATTAAAAATCTATTTTAATTAATTCTCACGGAAAGGCATATCTATTTTAGTTAATTCTCACGGAAATTTGCCTTCTAAATTGTACGTTAAGAAGAATGACAAAAAACTCAATTTATCTCTAGACAATGGTTCTAAAAGGACTACTTAGATTAAAATACAAATACAAATACAAAGTTCTCACTCCGAGGGAGAAGTTATATTTTGGTTTGATTTTATTTGTACATTTACAAACTGATATAATTGATTTTTTTTTGCTTCGTTAGGCAAGCGCCTAGGGTTACTTTTATATTAATAAAAAAAAGAAGATACAACAATTAGGAAAAGTAAAATAAGGGGGACAATAACATCGGTCTTGTTACCCATATAACAAAACCGCGCTAAACCTTACCTGACAAATCCTATTGAGGCCAAAATAGCCTCATCTACTAGCAAGCGTGTAAGAAAAAAGAACTTGCACGGACCAAATATTGTATGATCATCGCAGAATTTATAACATATTCTGTGATGATATTACATATCATAATACTTAATAAATGGAAGACTAAAATGAGGATAGAATTAAATTGTTGTCCCTTCTTGGCCAAACTTGTGAAATTCTGAAATTGTAATTCTTTGTCATCGGTGTCACAATTCTTTGGAAGGATTTCAAGATTCATGACTTATTTTTGACCGGTTGGACGTTGTGGATGTAGTTGGTGCTGCTTGCTTTTGTTTCGAAGCTCTCATTGGAAGTCTCCTACGAATTGCTTCATCACTCACCTTGTCGTCCCAACTATTCTTTCTTGTGTGATGCTTCTTGTTACGTCCATTGTGCATGGGTGATAAGTCTCCCTGTTTTGCTGCATTTGCGCGGCATTCTTGCAAAATTGTATGCTCTTCTCTTTCTTCATATATGTCCTTCCCACATTTACTGGATTTGGCAAAATTTGGATTGTGCATTGGGCCATCACAGTATTTGCATCTTGTGGTTTTATCAATATTGTCTTTTCCAATGCATCCAGTAGCATTCTTTCTTCCAACATTATCTACTGCCCAAAATTTGAAGTTGTTGAAGCCTTTGGATCGTCTAAACTGGTAATCAAATTATTGGGACTATTCTGGTGCTGCTGCATACTTGTCGTATCTAGTTGTAGAAAATTGTGTTGTTCGAAGGTTGAAGATGTCGCAGCAGCTCCTAATCTCCTTGCAATCTGTTGTTGTTGCTGCTCACATTTAATTTTTGCGACTGCAGTATTAAAGGCAGCAGATTGAGTGTTTGTTAGCAGTTGCATTTGACTTGTAGTAGCACCTTTTGTCGACTACTTGAGAGATGATTCTGCCAGCAGGAGGTGAATATCTTGGGATGAATGCAGGAGCATTAAGGTTTAATTTGCGGTTTATTGATGCCCCTTGCGATTTGACAGCATCCAAGTCCTCCCCTGCACTATCTTGATCAAGCTCCTGGTCACTTTCTTCAGAAGAGCAACCAGAAAATTCGCCTCAGTCCTCTTCATCATCCTCCTTCCGGTACTCTTTCCAAAATTTGATTTAGCAACTCTGTCCCTCATGTTTTCAGATGAGAGCATGTGCTGTCCAGATGCTCCTTTAAATTCACTGCCCAAATGTGTAGCAAGGGGCTCAAAAACATTTAGAGTGGAGCCAAGTTGTAAGTCATTTGTTCGAGGACATTGGTTATGCATATTTGGAGATGATCCTTTCTTTGTAGGAGATTTTCTGTTGTTTACCACTTTCCAACCATCTTTTTACTCTGTCCAGTTGTGTTACTGCCCAGATTTTGTACCTCAACTACAGGTACAATTTTTGAGGCCTTAGCCCCTGAGCACTGTCCCAAACTTGGTCGATCATTAGAGTTAATTTGCATAGGTTCCTCAGGTCGATCAACATCCTCTTGTAAGTCTGCTGCACATGATGCAACAGTTGTAGTATTTGCGAAATGCATGTTAGCATCCTTCATCTGTTGAGTCGAGTGTAGCTTCTCACCAAAGCTCTTTTTGACGTCACCAGTTTGGACTGTTGCAGCAGTAATTTGTTCCACAGATGCAACAGTTCGATGACTAACAGCACCATCAACTGAAGCATTTACAACAGCTGTATGCAGAGAATTTGCATTATCCAAAACTGGATTTCCAGCCTGTGAAAGTACCCCCTGCTGCTCATGATTCACAGTAGCCATTTCACAGCCTCCTTCATTCAACTGGGACCCTCTAGCAAGAGCATGATCAGCCTGCATTACACCAAGTGTTGCTGTTACACCAGATGCACCTGAAGCAGCCATTCCAATATTTTGCCCTGCAGTTTCAATTGTATGAACTACTTTTTCTTTGTTAGGTCGATCAGCATCAGGAGCCAAAGAGGCTGGGTACTCTGCCCAGTTACATTTTGAGAACTCTTAGCAGTAACCCTTTCATCAATCTCATTCAATAGTTATCTTAAATCTCCTCTGTATTTATCACCAGGGATTTGATGTTCCTCTATATGAGCATCACCATTATTTTGTTTCAAAAGTAATCTGCATGTAGTCTCATCATGACCCTGGCGCCTACAACCATTACAATAGAAAGGTAATTTATCATAGACGATTTGCTGGAAAAATTCCAAAACATTTCCAGAAATTTTATCAATGGTTTGAACTCTCACACGAGTAGGGTGTTTGTCCATTAAGTCCAAAATCATTCTCACCTTAGTTGTGCTAGGTCTCGACTTAGTTTGTGTTTCCTTATCTATGGCAATTGGTTTTCCTAAAGCTGATGCGATAGAAAACAAAGAAGGCATCGCGAACAAATCTGGTGAAAGATTCGGCATCGATATCCAAACTACTGCTTTTGTTGTTTCCTCCTTTGGATTATAACCGATCGTCCATGCAAATACACAATATTGATGTTGCACACACTTATATAGTATGTAATTAACTGATCGAGATAAGGCAATTACATAATCATCATAACGATCAAACCTTAGGAGTAATTGTCTTGGTGCGAGTAAACCGATGATGCATCGACCTTTAACACCTAAGTGTTTGGGCAGCAGATGTCGTAGCTCATTCTGTTCTGGAGCTCCTGTAGATAGTTTCATCACTACTGATTGATGCAAGCCTTCCTCCACGGCAAATTGTTGTCTTTCCTCTATGGTAACAGTAGGCTCACCATGAATGAACTGGACCGGTTTGAGTTTTGTAGATGTGCGATGAATGAAATCTGTTTTTGTTTCGATTTGCTGAGCATATGTGAGTTTTGTTAATGGCTCTCCCACAGCCAAAGGCTAGGGAGAGGACGATGCATCCATGGTTCTTCAAAACTCCATCAAGATGACAGCAAAAACAGAAAACAAAATTGAAACAAATCTGCCCAGATTTAGTTTTGCTACAGTTCTGATGCACCAAATCTAAGATTTGGAAAACTGATTATGTTTTTGAGAACAAAAAAAAATGGGGATTGTGTGCACTAAAATTGGTTTTCGATTTAGACAAAAAAATCGAATCATAAACAGCCATACGAGCTAGCCCTCAAGTGGTAAACACATCGTCCCTCTACCTCCAGTTTATAACTCTCTTGGCAATAAACTTTTCTAAAGATATTACTCCTATATACAATTTATTACTTTCATTCGCATTCTACACTCATATCGACAATGTTCAAGTTCATTGTTTCTTCTTCTAAATGCATCGTTAAAATTAGATGGCATAGTATATGCTAAGTGTTACTATTGTATGCATATAAATTTTATTAAAATTAAATTTATAAAATAATTTGGATTATATTTTAAAATTTAAGATACATTGGTCCACATAAATATTATGGACTAATATAATTGAATTAATTATATAAGTTCAATATATATGGATTAAATAAATAAGTCTTAATCCATTGGGCTAGCCCATTTAATTGGGATAAATTGATGAGCCCACTGCATTCTCCTAGAAGCCCAGTTTGGTGTCACATGACGTGGCGCGCCAAGTCAAACGCAAGAGCCAATAGGATCATGCCACGTGTCAAAATGACAAGTCATGCCAAGTCACACTAAAGGCCAATGAAATCGCGCCACGTGGGTAAGTGACATGTTCTGACAATCAAATGCGACCATGTCACACTTCAATTGATTGGTCGAAAAGAGTTTGCTCTTATCACAATTCTTCCCTTCCACAACTATAAATATGGGTCTTCATAACTCCGAAAAGACACCAGAAGTTATAACAAGAAGCAAGAAAGAGATTGTGGATCCAACGTTGCAAATTTCTCCACAAGTTTCAAGCTTCAAGCAATCAAGTTCATGTTCAAGAAATCAAGTTCAAGCTCAAGAACGAAGAACAAACAATCTCGAGCTCAAGAACAAGATCATCGTTCGTGGCAGCAAACATAAATTCAAGATCAAGCTTCAAGGCCCTTGATTTTATTTACCGTTGGAAAGAAGAATCAAAGGATTAATAGAGATTGTACACTCAAATATTAGAAATAAAATACTACGATTGTTGCGATATTTTCGGTCTTGATTTTATTTTCTCGACGCAAATTTATTGTTTACAAATTCTGGCACGCCCAGTGGGACCATCTCTACCTCTCATCTCAACTTTTCAATCACCAAAATTGAAGAACAATGAAATGGCTTCAAAGAAAATCAACTCCATTTCAACTTCCACTAAGGCTGCTAACTCCAGGTTCAATGTTGATGTGGAAAGCATCCTCGATGTCACCTTTGGAAGCTTCGGACCAGTTACGAGGAGAAAAGCAAGCTTTTTATGACAACGGGCACCCCAAGTGTCGTCCGCATCAACCCCTGTTTTCATATCTTCATCCTCAAAAGGAGCAAGATCTTCCACAAACGCATCTGAATGAGGAAGCGATGTTGCTGAAAAGATCAAGAAAACTCTTGATCTGCTTGACCTCTCCGGCTCCAAGCACTCTGCTGTGAAGGAAGATGATGATGCTTCAAGTGATGGATCCTCCCCACTTACACCACATAGCGTGAGCCAATAAAGAATCAATCTGTGTGAAAATCCATGTTACTCTCTGTCGTCTACGACAATCATGCAAGCATGGTAACAAATACTTCATCTATGGAGGAGCAGTTGGCAAACTTGACGGAAGCAATCGCTGGCTTTACAAAATTCATGCAAAATCAAGAGGCTTGAATTGACAAGCTAACATATAGGGTGGGAATCTTGATGAAAGAAGAATCTACCCATGCACCCGGAAGGTTCTAGAAAGTGACTCTCCCCCGAGACAAGCAGCATCCACTAAGGCTATCCCTGTCTCATCTGAAGGGATGATTCCAATCGATCAATTGAAGGAGTTAATTGAAGGAACCATCAAGAACAAATATGAATTTACTGCTAAGTCCTCCCTTGCATATGCAAAGCCATACACTGCGAGGGTCGATATGTTGAAGATGCATGCTGGCTATCAACCTCCAAAGTTTCAAGAGTTTGATGGTAAAGGTAACCCAAAGCAACATGTGGAGCACTTTGTTGAGACATGCAACAATGCTGGGACTTATGGAGACTACCTCGTCGAACAATTTGTCCGCTCATTAAAAGAAAATGCTTTTTATTGGTACACGGACCTCGAGGTTGGATCTATCGATAGTTGGGATCAACTAGAGCAAGAGTTCCTCAATCGCTTTTATAGCACGAGACGCACTGTAAGTATGTTAGAGCTCACAAATACTCGTCAAAGAAGGGGGGAACCAGTTTTTTATCAATTGTTGGAGGAATGCAAGCCTCAACTGCAAAGACAGGCTTAGTGAAGCTTCGGGCATAGAGATGTGCATCCAAGGCATGCATTGGGGATTGCGCTACATCTTGCAAGGTATCAAGCCTAGCACATTTGAAGAAATTGCAACTCGTGCCCATGACATGGAATTGAGCATGGCATCCGCTGGAAATGAAAGGCTGCCCATCTATCAACCTCGCAAAGCGAATGACAAGCAAGAAGTTAGGAAGTGGGGCAAGTTCGTACCCAAGTCTGAAATCAAAGAAGCTATGAATGTCAATACATCATCTATGAAGTTCACGGCGAAGGTGAGCAAGAAGCAGAGTATGAAATCCACTTCTTTTCAAGACAAGCCAAGTGGAAAGTTGACTCTAAAAGAAATGCAAGAGAAACAGTACACATTACTGGATTCTGATGTGCCAGCCATTTTTGAAGAGCTCCTCGAGTTAAATCTCATTCAGCTTCCGGAGATGGAGCGACCAAATAAAGCTGGGAAAACAAATGACCCAAATTACTGCAAATATCACCGACTTGTAAGCCACCCTCTGGAGAAGTGCTTTGTCTTTAAGGATAAGATCATGGACTTGGCTCGTGAAAAGAAGATCGTTCTTGAAGATGAGAAAGCAAGCGCAAACCAAGTTTCTATCACCTTTGTCTCATTCAGCCCGGATGAATTATGTGATTTTAAAGAAATTAAAGATGAATAATTATTAGAGAGCGACAAAGCTGAAGTCAACCAACCTGATGATGATGAAGGATGGACGTTGGTAACTTGTCTTAGGCGCCACAAAAGGAGCCCACTAAAAGAACCAATAGAAAAACCAATAAGGAAGATGATGATAAAAAGACCAATGAAAAATAATCCAGTTAGGCATTTGAAGAAGGACAAAGTGGAGATGCACCACCCTCAAAGGCCACGAAATCCAGTAACCTTGGAGGAATTTTTACCAAGTTGGTTCCGTACGAAGATTTCCCAGGAGGACATTGATGCCTCTTGTTGCCACGCTGACAAAGGGGAAGAAAAGAGTGATGACCTACCGTTGGCACCTTCTTTGAAAAAGCCTATCAACTCCACTCCTCAAGAATTTAATGCTTGTGAGGAAAAGGTCACGTTCACAAATGACGATCTTTTTCTAGGTGACACTCCTCATAACCGCCCATTGTACCTGGTTGGCTATATATGCGATGAAAGGGTAAATCGGATTTTGGTTGATGGAGGATCCTCAGTGAAACTTTTGCCAATCTACACTGTGAAAGAACTTGGTATTCCCATGAAAGAACTCTTAGAAAGTCGTGTGATGATCCAAGGGTTCAACCAAGAGGGGCAGAGAGCCATAGGCGCGATCAGGCTAGGAATCACTATTGAAGATATGCAATCAAGTGCATGGTTGCATGTGATCAACGCGAAGACTTCATACAATGTTTTTCTTGGGAGGCCTTGGATACATGAGAATAAATTATTTCCATCTACCTATTCAATGTTTAAAACTATGAAAGTGAAGTCGAGAAGACGATAATTGCTAATGATGAGCCATTCACCGTGGGTGAGTCACACTTTGCCGATGCAAAGTTCTACTTGAGGAACCGCATTGTGAAGGAACTGAAAGTTGATGATGGTATGAAAAGAAAGAAAAAAGAGGCCTCAACTTAAAGAGAAGAGGCGACTACTGGTGAAGCCAAAGCTGTTAGTAAGGATGTACAACCCGATGTAAATAAATCTTATATAGGGAATATTACACCTTATGGCAAGAAAGTAAGTCTAGTGCTCCAGTATGTCCCTAAAAGGAAGAAACGTGAAGGTGAACCATCTAATCGCCAAGCTAGCATACTGAAGGAGTTAACTTTCCCGGTCAAATGAATTGAGGCGGTAAAGTCATCCTCAAAACCGCTTGCAGTGTTTGTAGCCCAAGATCGTTTGCGGAATGTGGTACTCCCTACAAAGAGAACATATGAAGGTTTTGACCCTAACGCTTACAAGCTATTTGCAAAAGCTGGATACAATCCCAATGAGCCGTCAAAGTTGGGAAAACTCCCATCAGATGCTGCAACGAGACAACCACATGAAGGTTTGGGATACAAGCAACCGTCGTCGGTGCGCATCTTAATAAGAAGGGCGAGTAGCAATTATATCAATGTAGAAGATGAATCTGCCGCTTCTAACAGGCCTTCTGTTTTAGTCGACTTGGAAAATCACCCGTGAGGGCCTCCGTGTTTGAAATATTAGGTCCACTAAAGAAGGGGAACAGGTTCCAGAGAAATGTTCAAAGTATAAGAACATTCGCCTCACCAAAAATCCAAGAGATCTCCAAGGATTTCCAAAGTTTGGTTCCTTCTAGAATGAGGCGACAAACAAAACTTGTGGTTTCATGTAAAGAAGTACTGAAGGTCAAGCCAAATATTGTGGTCTATACTAAGGATTGTGATCAAGACAAAGAAAGTGTGGGTTCTTCGTATCATATTACTATACAAGTCGAGAATGGCATTCCATCTTCAATAGAAGATAATGCAGAATTGGAGCATATTTCACCGTGTTATCACATATCCTTCAATGACACTGACCCTCAAGAAGATGAAGATGTGAAAGATGCTCCGCCCGAACTTGAAGAAGGAGTGAAAACGACAGTTGATGCCTTAAAAGAAGTCAACCTTGGCACCAACGAAGAACCAAGACCCACCTACCTAAGCGCTTTACTTGAAGTTGACGAGGAGAGCGCTTATATTGGGTTACTCAAAGAATTCAGGGATGTATTCGCTTGGAGTTACAAAGAGATGCCTGGCTTGGACCCGAAAGTAGCAGTCCATCACCTTGCAGTCGAAAATGGTGCTCGCCCTGTTAAAGAAGCTCAAAGGCGCTTCATGCCGAACTCGGTTCCCCTGATTGAAGTTGAAGTTAACAAAATCGTTGAAGCTGGGTTTATTCGAGAAGTTAAATACCCAACATGGGATTCAATTATTGTCCCTATAAGTAAGAAGAATGGCCAGATTCGAGTATGCATTGATTTCAGGGACCTCAATAATGCGTGTCCCAAAGATGAATTCCGCTTCCTATTCCAGAGCTGATGATCGATGCTACTACTGGTTACAAGGCAATGTCTTTCATGGACGGTTCATCGGGCTATAACCAAATTCGCATGGCACCAAAAGATGAAGAGCTTATTGCGTTCCGCACTCCAAAGGGTATTTATTGCTACAAGGTAATGCCTTTTGGATTGAAAATGCTGGTGCTTCTTACCAAAAGGCTATGAAAAATATTTTCGACAATCTTCTCCACAAGAATGTTGAATGCTATGTTGACGACTTGGTGGTGAAATCAATAGAGAATGGCGACCACATGAAAGACTTTAGGATGGTATTTGAATTGGTCCGGAGATATCAACTTAGGATGAATCCATTGAAATATGCCTTTGGAGTTACTTCTGGAAAGTTCCTTGGTTTCATTGTCCAACATCGAGGGATCGAAATCGATCAAGCCAAAGTGGATGCCATTTTGAAAATTCCTGAGCCTCGAGATATCCATGAATTGAAAAGTCTACAAGGAAAGATAGCATACCTTAGGAGGTTCATTTCAGACCTAGCTGGGAGGTGCCAACCATTCAGTCGCCTTATGAAGAAAGGTGTCCCTTTCAGATGGGACCAAGCATGCAGTAATGCCTTTGAGAGCATTAAATACTACTTGATGAAACCTCCAGTTTTAGCAGCCCTTGTACCTGGAAAGCCATTGATACTATACATTGCGGCACAAGAAAGGCCTGTTGGAGCACTGCAAACCCAAGAAAATAGTGAGGGGAAAGAAAACTCTCTTTACTACTTGAGCAGGATGATGACACCAAACAAGTTGAATTATTCGCCAATTGAGAAGTTGTGCTTGGCTTTAGTCTTCTCAATTCAAAAGTTGAAGCACTACTTTCAAGCTCATGTTTTCCTTCTTGTTTCTAAAGAAAATCCCATCAAGTTCGTGATGTCAAAACCTGTTCTTTGTGATCGACTAGCGAGATGGTACCTCCAATTTCAACAATTTGAGATTTTGTACATCCCTCAAAAGGCTGTAAAAGGACAAGCATTGGCAGATTATCCGATACCTGATGACTGGGATCTTACCTATGAACTGCCTGATGAGGACGTAATGGTCGTTGAAGTTCAACCTCCATGGAAGATGTACTTTGATGGTGCCCGCATCGTGGAGGAGCTGGGGCTGGTGTAGTATTTGTCACTCCCCAGTGTCAAGTCTTGCCCAACTCCTTCACCTTGACACAACATCGTTCCAACAATGTTGCTGAGTATCAAGCATTAATACTTGGGCTTGAAATGGTCGTTGATATGAAGCAGTTGCAATTGAAAGTCTTTGGTGACTCTCAGTTAGTGGTCAAACAGTTTTTGGGTAGTTGCGAGGTTAAGAAGCCTGAACTACGCCCGTATCATGATTACGCTAAAAAATTGATGGAATGGCTCGGTGATGTGACTATTCAGCATGTGCCAAGGAAAGAAAATAAGAAGGCTGATATTTTAGTTGCCCTAGCTTCATATTTAACCCTGCCTGATCAAGCGCAAGTTACTGTTTGCCAAAAATGGGTTGTACCGCCACCAAATGAGGCTGAAGGTGAAGAAAACAAACTCGAGCATGTGGTTGCTGTTTCTGAAGTTGAGAAAGAAGAATGGCGCCAACCCATTATCGACTACTTATGCTATGGAATACTTCCAGAAAATCTGAGGAGAAGTACTGAAATTCGTTGTCGTGCGCCTTGCTTCCTTTACTACAAGGATACTCTATACAGAAGGTCGTTCGAGGGAGTACTCTTGCGATGACTAGGAGAAGAAGAAGCCCTCCAAGCTTTGCAAGAGGCACATTTTGGGGTATGTGAGTCACACCAGTCTGGACCAAAGCTCTACTTCCATAAAAAAGGATGGGATATTATTGGCCAATGATGGTAAAAGATTGCTTGGACAACGCTCGAAGATGCAAGGCTAGTCAATTCCATGAGAATTTTATTCATCAACCTCCTGAAGTGTTGCACCCGACTATGCATCCTGGCTATTTGACGCTTGGGGATTGGATGTTATTGGACCACTACCAAAGTCCTCTAGTGGCCACCTATACATCTTGGCTGGAACTGACTACATCTCAAAATGGGCTGAAGTTGTTGCTCTGAAGGAGGTAAAGAAGGAAAATGTTGCAAGTTTCATCCGAGTGAACATCGTCTATCGCTTTGGCATTCCACATTACATAATAACTAATAATGGCAATCCGTTTGACAATAGATTGATGAACAAGATTTGTGAGCTCTTTGGCTTCAGGCAACGTAACTCTTCGATGTAAAATGCTACCGCCAATGGTCTAGCTGGGGCATTCAACAAGACTCTATGCAACTTGTTAAAGAAAGTCATCTCCAAATCCAAACGAGATTGGAATGACCGCATGGAAGAAGCTCTATGGGCATATAGGACTACTCACTGCACGCCAACACAGGCGACTCCTTATTCACTCGTTTATGGGGTCGAAGCCGTCTTGCAACTTGAGCGTCAAATACCTTCGTTACGACTGGCTATTCAAGAAGGGATCACTGATGAAGAAAATGATCGATTTCGGTTATCAGAATTGGAAGCTCTTGATGAAAAGAGATTGGAAGCTCAACAGAGT
Organism: Nicotiana benthamiana; assembly: GCA_034376525.1. Classification (NCBI taxonomy): domain Eukaryota; kingdom Viridiplantae; phylum Streptophyta; class Magnoliopsida; order Solanales; family Solanaceae; genus Nicotiana; species Nicotiana benthamiana. The sequence continues at coordinate 54,696,192 of CM067339.1, read as the reverse complement.
CTTGAATGTTATCAAGCTTGATTATCTCGCGCCTTCAATAAAAGAGTTCGCCCGAGATCCTTTCAGGTAGGAGATCAAGTCCTTGCCGTACGAAGACCCATAATTACTTCCTATAAACCTGTAGGGAAGTTCACTTCAAAATGGGATGGGCCATATGTCGTGCAAGAAGCTTACTCAAGCGGGGATTACAAGCTGGTTGATGCAGATGGTATGAGAGTTGGCCCTATAAATGGCAAGATTTTGAAGAAGTATTATCCTTGAAGTCATGACGCTCCTTGACGCACGAGCCTAAACTGCATGTTGCTACACTCCTGGCCCGCAAGAGTATACACTGTGTACGGACCAAAAAAAAAAGTCCGCTAGGTTGAAAACCTAGAAAGAGGCTGCCTAGGCAAAAGTTAGGACGTTAAAAAAAAGAATCACCCAGTCTAAACTACGCTATGACTTGATCCTCTTCACCGGGGTACGTAGGCAGCTTAGAGTTTCATTATAAGTTCAGTCACATAAGTTCAAAATATACATGTTGCCCTAATTATAGTTCGAATGAAGTATGACGGAACACAAGATCAAGCTGAAATGTCATCCTCCTGTTGAACTTCGATCTCATTTGATTTAAAGGAGGTAACCCTTCTAGGTAAATTGATATATTCAATGGGCCGATTTTAGAAGGATGTCAATTATTTGAATTGAAATCCAGGGATTATATATGTCTTCAGGTTCGTCAAACCCTCAAGTTTGTTGGTCTCCAATTCCGCCCTCTACCAAAAAAAAAAGGAAGAGAAGCGAGGCGTCAAAAGGAAGCACGAGTATAAGAAAATGATTGCTTGGTACTACGCTTCAAATTCAGAGAGATTTGAACCCCAAGATATTTGTGGGGATATGGTTCTTAAATTTCAATTTATGGCAAGTAAGACGTCTTCCGACCTCGAGGCTTCCATATCAAGATGCAAAATATTTGGTGAAGTCGCGCGAATTTGAAATAGCCGGTTTATCAAAATTTAGTATTAATTTCGAAATATTATCTGAATGTGTCCATAAGGAATTAAATCTTGAATTTTGGACATCTTATATATTTGTAAGTTAAGCTTCCAGTAGATCAAACGGTTCATGATTTCGACGTTCTTACTTCAGGATACAAAACTTTTGGCGAAATCATGCAAATCTAAAATTTTCAACGTGGTGGAACCTAAAGTTTATTTCAAAATATTATCTGGGACGATTATGAAGTTACTTGATTGAAAATTTTGGATATGTTCTAGATATTGGAGTCTAGTTTTCAAAAAATCAAACGGTTCGTAATTTTAACGTTCCTACACCAAGATATGCTTTTTTAGAAAAACTGCACAAATCTGGAATTGATAGCAAGGTGCAACATAAGGTTGGTTTCAAAATATTATTCAGAACGATTCTGAAGTTACTTGATTGAAACTTTTGGATATGTTCTGGATATTGGAGTCTCGTCTTCAAAAAATCAAACGGTTTGTAATTTCAACATTCCTACACCAAGATATGGTTTTTTTAGAGAGACTGCACAAATCTGGAATTGATAGCAAGGTGCAACATAAGGTTGGTTTCAAAATATTATTCAGAACGATCCTGAAGTTATTTGATTGAGAATTTTGGATATGTTCTAGATATTGGAGTCTAGTTTTCAAGAAATTAAACGGTTCTTAATTTTAACGTTCGTACACTAAGATATGATTTTTTAGAGAGACTGCACAAATCTGGAATTGATAGCAAGGTGCAATATAAAGTTGGTTTCAAAATATTATTCGGAACGATTTTGAAGTTGTTTGATTTAGAATTTTGGATATTCTCTAGATCTTGAAGTCTAGTTTTCTTGAAATCAAACGATTTGCAATTTTGATGCTTTTACACCAAGATATGAACTTTTTTGGTGAAACTGCGCAAATCTGAAATTTGCAGCGTGGTGGAATCTAAAGTTAGTTCCAAAATGCTATCTGGAGCAATTCTGAAGGTGTTTGATTCTGAATTTTGGATATATTTTAGACATTAAATTCTAATTTCGACAAATCAAATGGTTCGTTATTTGGACTCTTCCCCAATAAGATATGAATCTTTCGTTACAAGTGCGTAAAGTAGAAAGTTATGCAACTAAGATAAATGTTGGGTAATGTAAAGCAAATGAGAAGCAGTCTTATCTAAGATGAAATAAATATCCACTAGGTCAACCTAATATAAAGATAAAAGGGGAGATAATGCTAACATCCTAATCTAAACAAAATTATAGTTGATCAATTCTTGACAGCTAGTCTCTGGGCTCTTCTTCTTCTCCTCCAAATTGGCTGAATCATCAGCAGTCAACAAATTTACGTTGTCATATGAAGAGACCTCAGCCTCGGCGGATGAAATTTTTTCTGAATCTATTCAACCTCTTTTTGAGTCGCTTTTATAACACCTTCGAGGTTCTCCCTCTCTTGTTGTAATATCTGCAACTTCTTCACGACTCTCTTCAATTTCTTTTCACGAGAGGAAACTTTCTTGACTTTCTCACTTGCTTCAAATTTGAACGATTCGAGACGCTCTTTAGCTTTGGAAATCAGTTCTAGCTTCTCATCTTCACTCATCTTATCAGCCATATTGGATCGCTCTTGGTCATATGATGCGGCAAGTTCAAAAAGAGAATTCAGTAAATCTTCAAATGGAGAAAAATCCAGAATATTCGTCTTCTTCATATCCTCAAAAATCTCCATGATTTGCTCCCTATAAGATGAGAGCAATTCCGGACGAGTTTTGGAGAGCCTATCGCAAATATCCTCCCAAAGTCCCAAAGTGAATTCCTTCTTACGATTGAAAATAATGCTTTTTCCTAGAAATACAGATACCGTTGTATTTGTCATTGGTGAAATGTAAGTTATCTCATTTGGAGTTTGTCTTTTTAGGGATTCATCATGAGGAAGAGATGACGCCTTTGAAGATGACTTCACTTTACATGTAGGCCCTCCAATAGATTCATCACTCACTTGCGACTTGTCGCATGGGGATACCATCGGATGCCCAATGGCATTTAACTGCATTAAGAAAAGGCAAAATAAGTAAGCGACTTATAAGTGAAGAAACTCCTAAAAAGGGGGGAGAGGGAATGAGCGAGGTGATTATATTTTACCTCTTTGTTACAAGATGTATGCATTCTTGAGGGACTATCAACACTTTGAACCTCTACGATCTCTACTGGGTTAGGCCATTTCCTTTACCAATTTTGATCTTCATTGGTACTCTGACTTGTGTCTTAAGGAACACACGTGTTAAATGGAAGAACTAGAGGGTGTTTCTCTATAGCTGTTGAAGTGCACACCACTTCTTTCAAAGATGCCTTCGAGGATTTAAGCTTCCTATTTTTAGATTGTGTAACTACTTTTGGAATTGGGGTTGATATTTTTTTAACTTTTGAGAGCGTCTTTCCAACACATTGATCTTCACCTCCTAAAGGGGTTGTAGACTTTAGCCAACATTGTCTACCAAATCTTGTAAGTTATTCTCGAGAAACTTCCCATATGCTTTATCCAACCAAGATATATAATTAGTAGAGAAAGGTTTCTCTAAAGGATCTCCCGTTGGAGTAAAAACCGCACGTGACATAGATTGATACAATGTGCAAATCCTCCAAAATCTGATTCCTTCATCAAGAGAAGAGTTACGGATATTATTCTCCAAAAAGTCGGGGACGTTCTGGTAAAATCCAAATTGACGACCAAACCGATGCGGACTATACGGCTCGATCATGAACGAGTTACCATACCTCAAAGGGAGGTAATTAAAACGTAAGCTCATGAAGTAATTTGATTCCAACTCTTGGGGGCATGAGGACGGGAATTGGTCAACATTGTTGGTGCCCAAACTATATCCTCCCCATTGTGGATGCGTTTTCTTCCATCTTTCTCGTCAAAGTACCTTGCAGCCCCCTCTCCTGAGTATGCCACCATCAAAGGGACAGACGGACCCTTAGCAAGTGGATAGTGGGCTTTGAAGTATTGCACAAAAGAAACTTTGACCTGATCAAGTTGGGCAGAACGTGAAATCTTATTCAAACCATGATAAATACTCGCCAAAACTGGTACCGTAAGGCTAATCTGTCGCCCGCCTGCCATCATGCTGGCCATCTTGAAAGTTTCAGGACAAATGGAGTCTTCTACCTTGGGGAACACAAAGGCACATAGCCAAATTGATAAGAGTGCCGCTACATATGTTTCATCTTTCTTGTCAGACTCACCCTAAGCTTAGAGAATGTAGTTTCTTGATCAGTCGACCACCTCGTCGTCTCGGGAATAACTCCGTTTGGATTATGTGTTGACTTTAGGCGTGCATATTTCTTTTCCTTTCGCAATGGGGCAGGTCTATATACTAATGTTTTTTATACCAAAAACTTGTCCACTTTCTGAAGGAGACCCTTTGGGTAGCACCCGTACCTTCCTTAAGATAATGAAATGCAGCAAATAAATACTCACAAGATCGAATAATAAATCTGACTTTTTTTTCATTTAAACCGAAGAGTTCTCTTGTCTCAGGTACCACTTCTTCGTATGGAGAACCCGCAATGGGAAAACCCCCAAGGATTTGTAAGTCCCAAAGAGATATAGATAGCTCCCCAGCTGATGTAAGAAGTGTGTTCGTCTTAGGGAACCAAGCCTCACAAAATGCTTGCAAATTGTTCGAGTTTCGTTCGTAAGTGAAAAGTGAGGCATAAACAACATCATAAATCTTTATTGTACGCAGAGTTTTTTGGCTTCCACCAAGCACGTCTTCAACCCATTCCCAATATCCTGGGATATGACGATACTCGCCCTCGATTGTTGTGGTGTTTCCCCAATGTACTTCGCCTTGAATTATGCAACTTCCTAAGTTTGGAAGGGTGCTAGCAATATTTACATGACGATAGATTAGCACTTGGAGAGACCACATCTTGGATAATGGATTAGAAGTTGATTTGGCTCCAAGGTCCAGTTCTCTACATGAAGGGAGTTCTTTAGAGGAGGCCATGGGGCTGCATATCGGCCGGCTTGTGAGGTGAGAACCAAAATCTTGGTTTGTTCTATGCCATATGCAGTCTCGATGATGAGATATCTAAATTTTGAGGAAGGTGAAGTATAGTCCCTGAAATTTGCCATCTCTTCGTGCTAAAAAAAGAGAAAGAAAAGAGGGGTTATCACAGTCTAAATCAAGAATATTAGAATGGGTACAAGGTCTAAATGGATGAAATTCTATTCGGTAATCGGGCCATTTTGAGAATAATCTCTCCAAGAACTAGGCTATTTTGAGAGTAATATCTCCAAGAACCGGGCCATTTTGAGAGTAATCTCTCCAAGAACCAGGCCATTTTGAGAGTAATCTCTCCAAGAACCGGGAAATTTTGAGAGTAATCTCTCCAAGAATCGGGCTATTTTTAGAGTAATCTCTCCAAGAACCGGGCCATTTTGAGAGTAATATCTCCAAGAATCGGGCCATTTTGAGAGTAATCTCTCCAAGAATCGGGCCATTTTGAGAGTAATCTCTCCAAGAATCGGGCCATTTTAAGAGTAATCTCCCCAAGAATTGGGCCATTTTGAGAGTAATCTCTCCAAGAATCAAGCCATGAAAGTAATCCCTCCGATATTCGGGAAAGGATGAGTACTCATCCCCTCACACCCCAAGGTTGTCTTCTTTATGCATGGATTATCTTGTTAAACAAGAATAAATCCTTCTTATTTGGTCCTACAAAAAAAGAAAAAAAAAGAAAAGAAAAACGCAAATTAAAAAAAAGGAAGGATTACCTGTCGTAGATAGACTCGAAACAAGCTTGAAAGCGAGGGAAATTACTACAAGGAAATGAAAGAATATGCTGCTGTATATAAATATGGGACCACCTGATCAATATGCTTCGTCAACGTGGATAAATACTAATCCACGTGAAAGACAAAGCTACTGCCCTTGTCCAAGTGAAATTCGAATTTGACTTGGGTGAATTTGACTTGGTAACCCATCAATATTTTACCAAGTTAAATTCACCTGGTACTCACAGGTTCCTGTTCCAAAGTGATATTGGAATATACATATGCAATCTTGTAGGTTGCCTACGTGGGATTTGTCTTGCAAAAACATTCGGTAATATAACAAATAGTATAAACTTTTCTACAATATTTCAAGACTAGTCTCTATAAGTCTTGAAGTAGAGGGCATTTGTATGCATATAATTTTATTAAATTTAAATTCATAAAATAATTTGGATTATATTTTTAAATTTAAGATACATTGGTCAGAATAATATTATGGACTAATATAATTGAACTAATTATATAAGTTTAATATATATGGATTAAATAAATAAGTCTTAATCCATTGGCTAGCCCATTTAATTGGGTTAAAGTGATAAGCCCACTTCATTAAGCCCAAGATGATATCTTCCTAGAGGCCCAATTTGGTGTCACATGACGTGGCGCGCCAAGTCAAACGGAAGAGCCAATAGGATCATGACACGTGTCAAAATGACAAGGCATGCCAAGTCACACTAAAAGACCAATGAAATTGCGCCACGTGTGCAAGTGACATGTTCTGGCCAATCAAATGCGGTCATGTCACACTTCAATTTGATTGGTCAAAAAGAGTTTGTTCTTATCACAACTCTTTGCTTCCACAACTATAAATAGGGATCAAACGTAAAAGAAGTGTACATCAAAGGATGGCGCACGTTAGCTGAGCACTGTTTGCTCTTGGCGCACGATAGCAAGGATTGCGATTGTGCCTGAAAAAATGGCTCGCCGCCGGAAAAATGCTACTTCCGCTTCTACTCAGATCATTACTCCTACTAATGGTGTTACTAAGGAATTAGAACCGTTCACGTTTGGTAGCTTTCTCCCATAGAAGTTCCAATTGATTGAGGAGATTCATGAAGATGGGTGTGCTGAGGATGACATGTCTAACCAATTGAGTAAATGGAAGGAAACTCAAATTCAGTTGTGCGACGATTACAATTCTCAGAAACTAGTGGATCTGAGAAACCTACTACATCTGCTACTGATATTGTTCGAGGTAATAGTAGCTCACAAATGGGTAAACCACTTTCGTTTGTTCCTCCAACTGATAGAGATGGTAAGAAAATTGTCAAATTAAGTGAAGATGACTTGAAATCACAGGTTGACTACTGGAAAACTTCCTTAATTGGGTACATAATTGGTGAGATGCCTTATGAGAAAGCTATGGACAATTTTGTGCTGCATATGTGGAATTTTGTCTCTAAGCCTCAGATTCTGATTCATTCTGAGGGTTACTGAATTGCAAATTTAATACTATAGAGGACAGAGATCAAGTTATTCAATCAGGTCCTTATTCTTACAGGAATAAGCCAATGGTATTGAAACCATGGGAAATTGATTTCTCTTTCCAGAAGGACATACTGAGTACAGTCCCTGTGTGGATTAGATTTTTGGGATTACCTGTAGGCTATTGGTCAACTGATGCATTGAGCAAGTTGGCTAGTGCAGTGGGAAAACCCTTGTATACAGACAATTTTACAAGATTTTATGAGAAAATATCTTATGCTGGAGTGCTAGTGGAGATTGATGCTGCATACCCTCTACCTGATCAGATAGAGATAGAGACTCCTTTTGCACTTAAAACTCAGATGATTGACTATGACTGGAAGCCTATCTACTGCAATCATTGTCTGAAATTTGGCCATGATTCTATAAATTGTTGGTATAATACTAACTTTGATGAAGAACAAGAGCTGGAAGAAGGGGTAAGCCAAAGAGACAGAGGATCAGAATGAAAAAACAGGTAAAACCTGTAAAACAAGAATGGTTGGTTAAAAAGGATCGATACAGAACAAAACTAAATGCACATGAGCAATTGCCAGAACAGTCAGATAATAAGAAAACTGAGGGGTTGGGGAAAACCACAATTACAATGGTGAGTACTCAACAGGATGCAAAGCAAAGAACTGACATTCAAGAACAGAATGAAACATTAAATAGTGAACCTATATGCAGCATTAAGGTAATGGAAGATAACTGCAGAAAGGGCAAGGCAGTTGTTGAAGTGATAGATGTTGGAAGAAGGGGACACCAGATTGATCCTGGGCCTTCTCAGTACCTTAATCCCAAGTTGATATGATTATTGTCACTTGGAATATTAGGGGGCTAAGCCTAGCCCATAAGCAGAAAGAGTTGAAGACCTTTCTTGCTGTAAATAAAGTAGATATTCTGGGATGTATAGAGACTAGAGTAAAGGAACATAACGCAAAGAAAATACAAGGAAAGATTGCAAAAGGATGGAATGTCTATGGCAATTATTCAAAGGTTGTTAATGGGAGAATTTGGCTTCTTTGGAAAACTCATATCCATCTTCAAGTTTCCCAAGTGACTGATCATTTCATTCAGTGCTTTATAGAAGATTCCAACAGTCAATTCAAAACTCACTTCAGTATCATTTATGCTCAGAATGATGGTAACCAAAGAGAACAGTTGTGGAGTAATCTGAGGCAAATACATATACCCAGTCAGGACAATTGGCTGCTGAGTGGTGATTTTAATAATGTCATAAGTTCTGAAGATAGAATTGGTTCACATGTAACTTATGCTGAAGTTAAAGGTTTTAGAAGTGTCATTGATGACTTACAACTTACTCCTCTCAGAGCAAAAGGTTGGCATTTCACTTGGACAAACAAGCAAGATATTTCATCAAAGGTATATAGTAAGATTGACAGGGCATTAGGTAACTACCAGTGGATACAACCGTATGGACATATTGAAGCTGACTTTATGAATCCATCAATATCTGACCACTCTCATATCCTTATCAAATGTGATGGCCATAAGTTGCTTCACCCCAAGCCTTTCAGATTGTATATCAATGTTATGGAATCTCCTCAGTTCCAAAATATTATACAACATGTCTGGAGACAGAATTTTGTGGGTGCACCTATGCAGCAGATATGGAGTAAATTAAAGACTATGAAACAGCAGCTAAAGGAGATAAATGCATATATGGCTTCATATAGGCAAAAACGTGTACATGCTAGAGAGAAACTAGATATTACCCAGAACCAGTTGCAGCAATCTCCATTACTGCAGCCTCTGTTTAATGAAGAAAAAGCAGCACTTGAAGAAATCCAGAAATGGAGTATTGTGGAGGAACAAATAATGAGACAGAAATCCAAGGCTTGCTGGATTGAATGTGGTGATTCCAACACAAAGTACTTCCATGCTCAGTGGAAAATCAGAACCAGTCAGAACATCATATCCTCCATGTATACTGATACAGGAATGAAGCTAACAGATCCCAAGGCAGTGGAATAGGAGTTTATCAGTGTTTTCCAATCATTGATGGGGATTGTGCTAGGGAACTACCTTGTGTTAACACAACTACTATCAAGGAAGGAACTTGTTTAACTTTACCACAACAAAGAATGCTGATACAGGAGATTACAATGAGAGAGATCACAGAAGCAATAATGGAGATGCCAAAGGATAAAGCACCAGGAGTGGATGGATTCCCTGTGGAATTCTTTACTAAGAACTGGGAAATAGTAAAGGCTGATATACTTGCTGCTGCAAAAGAGTTCTTCTCCACCAACAGAATGCCTCAAATGATTAATACAACAACTATTGCACTTGTTCCCAAAGTTAAAGCTCCGGCAACAGTTAAAGATTACAGGCACATAGCTTGCTGCACTACCTTGTATAAGATCATATCCAAAGTCATTATAAAAAGAATGAAAAGTGTGATTGGAGATCTAATTGGGCAGGCTCAATCATCTTTCATTGAAGGAAGAAGCATAGTTAATAACATTCTACTTAGCCATGAAATCTTCAAAGGATATTCTAGGAAATGAGTGTCTCCCAGATGTGTTTTGAAAGTGGATCTGAGAAAGGCTTATGATACTTTGGAATGGAGTTTCCTTAAACAGGTTCTTATTGATCTAGGTTTCCCTGCTAAATTTGTGCAATGGATAATGGCATGTGTCACTACAGTCTCATATTCTCTAGTTCTGAATGGTGGCTTAACAAAACCTTTCAAAGCTAAGAGAGGTATTAGGCAAGGTGACCCTGTGTCACCTTATCTATTTGTGATTGCTATGGAATATTTGAATAGGTGAATAGGGAACTGAGACAGCTGCATAAGAATGGTGATTTCAATTTTCATCCTAAATGCATGAAGCTTAATAGTATTCATTTATGCTTTGCTGGTTATTATTAATGTTCTGCAGAGCTGATCTTATTTCTATTAGAATTTTAAAGGAGGCTTTCCACAGATTCTCTGAAGCATCTGGTTTGCAAGCAAATGTTAACAAGAGTGCAATATACATGGCTGGAATAAAGAAGAGTGTCAGAGAGGAAATTCTGGGAACACTGGGTTTTACTGAAGGAGAACTGCCATTTAAATATCTGGGGATACCCTTAGACTCCAAGAAGCTTGCTATCTGTCACTACATGCCTATGATTGAGAAGATAACATGCTGGTCTGCAAAATTACTCTCTTTTGCAGGAAGATGTCAGCTGATCAAAGTTGTCATATTTGGAATCCAAACCTACTGGGCTCAAATTTTCATTATGCCAAAGAAAGTGTTGAAAATTATTGAAAATATCTGCAGAACCTTTTTGTGGACTGGAAGTGCTAATCCATCCAGGAAGGCACTAGTTGCATGGGAAAGAGTATGCATGCCAATAACAGCTGGTGGACTGAATATCCTGGACATGAAGGCATGGAACAAAGCAGCAATCAGTAAACATCTTTGGGACTTAACCAGAAAGAAGGACTGCCTATGGATAAAATTGGTGCACAACTATTACATTAAGCAGGGAGATATTGAAACAATGACCACTCCTAAGGCTGCCTCTTGAGTTGTGAGGAAAATTCTGGACAGTAGAGATGCTATCATGGGGAATCAGTTGCTTCAGGGGAATTTGCTTAGCAGACTGCAAGGAATGTGCAACCTGGATCACTTTCAGATCAAGAAGATGTATCTAACTCTGATTCCTAACTTCAGCAAAGTTAAATGGAAGAGCTTGATGTTGATTGCCAATGTCCATCCTAGACATCAATTCACTATGTGGTTAGCTGCGCAACAGAGGCTACCAATAGTGGACAGATTGCAGAAAATTGGCATTAAAGTGCCTGCAACATGTGTTTTCTGTAAATAAAGTGTAGAATCCTTTAACCACTTATTTTTTTACTGTTCAATCATAAGAAATCTGTTGTCTAGACTCTGTTTATGGCTGGGGAATCAAAGAACTGTTGGCGGCTGGGCAACTGAACTGAAATGGATAAATAGTAAAGCAAATAGCAGAGTGGGGATCAATGCTATAACAACTTGTGTGTTTATCAGTACTATTGCACTAATCTGGAGGGAGAGAAACAGTATCAGATTTGAAAAGAAAGCCTATGAGTAGAATCATACTTGCAGAGAAATTGTTTTACATATTCATATTCGAGGAAAGAATTGTAGTCGATGGCAAAATGGTTTGCGGCAAATTAACAGTTTTCCATAGATATAGTTTGTAATAGCTAACTACCATACTTAATTGTAATTAGTGAAAGAGTAGTTAGATACTTATTAGAGATGATTGTGATGTAAAGGAGTAGTAGCAAGTCAAAGCTACTACTGGAGCTCTACCTTGTATATTTTCGTTATTAATGGATACAAATGTTCAATATATATATATATATATATATATATATGAATAGGGGTCTTCATAACTCAGAAAAGACACCATAAGTTATAACAAGAAGCAAGAAAGAGCTCGTGGATCAAACGCTGCAAATTTCTTCACAAGTTTCAAGCTTCAAGCAATCAAGTTCACGTTCAAGCAATCAAGTTCAAGCTCAAGAACAAAGAACAAACAATTTTGAGCTCAAGAACAAGATCATCGTTCGTGGCAACAAACATAAATTCAAGATCAAGCTCCAAAGCCCTTGAATTTATTTACCGTTGGAAAGAGGAATCAAAGGATTAATAGAGATTGTACACTCAAATAATCGAAATAAAATACTACAATTGTTGCGATATATTTTCGGTCTTAATTTTATTTTCTCGACGCAAATTTATTGTCTACCACTATCATGATTAAAAGTAATAAAGTTTTCATCCAAGACATATATCTTACATTTATTTATTTGGTATACAGGTGAATGATAGAATGTTTTTCATATAATCTATAACTGGAAAACTAGTCTTAAAAATGGGAGAAAGGCATATCTATATTAGTTAATTCTCACGGAAATTTGTGTAACAAGATAGATATTTTTCGAAGAAATACAAGAATTATTCCTTATGTTTGGGGATAGAATTAAAATAATCTCTTAAATTATTTCTCAAATAGTTTTGGTCTTTTATATTTTCGAATATTTAACATTCTGGCTATATTATTGACGTAAACGATGAATGCATAATCAGAAATATCAAGAAAATACCGTCAAATTTCAGAAATCATAATACGAGAAACTGCGTTAAATATCATAAATAAGAAACAAAACAAATGTTGCACCTCAAAAACTACACTAGACATGGAAAATAGAGCAAAAATAGCATAAACTGAAAAAATTACACCTTTAAATGTGACTTTTTGTTATATCTTTTCTCACAGTTCCCCTTAAATTTAAATAGTTTGTTGCTTTTGACAAATTTGAAGGGGAAAAAAGAGACCTAAATTTATTATTTTTGGCAATTTTTGCTCCAGAATATTTATTGGACTATTTTTAACTTACCTAAAGATAAATAGGTTCCATCGGGGAAATACTATTAAACCAAATAAGAGATTAACACTTTGCACAACTTAAAACAGAACATCCTTCTCTTCTCTTCTCTCATAATTTTCCTTTTGGTTTGCTTTGTAGCGAAGCGCAGCAGTGTTTCAACTGCCGAACACAAGAAATACAGTCGCCCGTTACCAACTACCCGGTGCATCTGTATTGACTTGACGTGTTGAAGAAATTAATCAGAGTATCTGTGAAAAATCACTTCTTTTGTGCATAGAATCGAACACCTGGTGGGCAATAGAAAAAGGAGGACACCATGGATGGTAACTCAATACTCTTTGCATTACCCACTTTTCTCTTATATATTTTATTCTCTCTTTTTTTCATTTTACCCCTTTCCCCAAGCTACATTTTGATTTTCTTAAGCCTAAAGAATGTAAATTAGTCAATAACTTAGAAATGTTATCATGATTTTCCTGTCATAGAAAATATTGGTGTAGTAGTATTGTGGTCACTTAAAATGATGGATGAATTGTTGATGGAAGATTAAGTAAAGAGTCATGTGAAATTAGAGATTTAAAGTAAGAAATGTAGTCGCTAGTCTAAATTAGAAGTATAAGTCATGTTTTTGCATTTGATTCATGAACTTAACATACATGTTTGAATTTATTTGACACTATTTGTAATTTCACTTAATTGCAGATATTTCAATTTCTTGGTCCGTAGAGTTATGTTTTAAATTACTCATTTTCACCATACTTCACTGAACGCGAGCTTTAGTGCCGTGTAAAGCTCGAACGGACACTTTGAGCTCTTCCGCTTTTTGCCTTTGAAAACACTGTTTTAAGGGGATGGGGGGGAGGAACAAAGATAATAGGGACCCTTTTTATAGAACTGCAGCCTGAGCTTCTGAGACTCATCTTTACCTGCACTTTGCACTTGCTGAACAATATTGTGGAAGCTGCAGTGCTAAGGACTAGTAGTTCAACTTACGTTTATATTTGTTGTGTGTCTTTGTTATTTAGTTGATTCACAGCAGACTATGGAGGAAACTATCCTGGTGGGTGATGATCTGATGATGGGCCCGCCATCACCTCTCATTCCACCTGAGATAGCGTCTCATGTACTCGAAGGAGTTGATCTCTGCGACGGAATCTTGAGGAATCTGTTCCTTTGTATGTCTACCTTTCCTCAAATATCCCTTTTTGGCTCATGTGGTTTACAATGCTCATCAATCAAGGCTGTGCTTTTTAGGCTTACAAATCAATGATATTGAGCCATTCTGTCAGGATGAGATTGCTTTGTATCGGCAATGTGCTGAGAGAAGGGTGAGAATGATAACAACTGGATTAAATATTTTAACATTTTTGCTCATATAATTTTAATTTCCATGTACTTTAAATGAGGTTTTTGGTTGCTTGAACAACAAATTTTTTATCAGCAATTTAATGTGAAGTCCTCATATGTAGGATAAGGAGCTTAGGCAACGCCTTCAAGATAGTGAACAGAAATTAGGATTGTCAATGCCTCTAGATCAAGCAAAAGATCGAGCCACTCAACTAGAATCAGAAGTCACATTACTGGAGAGGTATGTTAGAGTAAAGATTAGTAATTATATTGATGAATCTGTCTTTTCCTTAGCTATGACTCATTAAATGCTTAGTCAATGGAAAAGCTATCAAAAAAATGTTTAGTCAATAGAAACTTCCCGGCTATCTCTTAGAATCAATTGCAGCTGCTTTGCATTATATTACCATTACCTGTGCAGTTTATTTGCGTACGAGCCTTGGTATGTAAAATTCTTGGTTTAAGTAGTCTCAATCTATTATTCTAGGTGAAAATACACCAATTGTAGTATTGCTTTCGAGGAGTCTGGCCTGAACTTTGATTTAAAAATTGTGTTTGTCTGTAGAACAATAAAAACATGCTTTACTCATTCACTCATTCATTGTGTTTGAACTGATAAAGACGGACTATATCTCAATATTGGTTAGTCTTCATATTCACTGATTAATGAACCAATGAAGCTAGATCTGTTCGTAAACAAGTTGCTGGTTATGTATATTAGTGAAGTAGGTTTAGCTTTGTTATCATCAACGGCATGTTGTTACGATAAAATGTGGTACCGACACAGTTTTAGTGAGAGCAGGAAGTTATTTCCATATTATTCACTTCCCTTCTCATTATCAGTCATGTCTGTCTTTGCTTTTGATATATTCTCTTCCAATTGCAAATGTATCATCCTCAATCTCAAGGCGATATTTTAGATTGATGAGCTTAAATTATGAATTCGAAACATACAATATAAGTATGTAATTATATTCTTAGTCATCAAATCCTTAATTATAGAAAGGGGTTGCTCTGATGGTAAGCAACTCCCACTTCCAACCGATAGGTTGTGAGTTCGAGTCTCCCCAAGAGCAAGGTGGGAAGTTCTTGGAGGGAAGGATGCCGGGGGTCTATTTGGAAACAGCCTCTCTACCCCAAGGTAGGGGTAAGGTCTGCGTACATACTACCCTCCCCAGACCCCACTAAGTGGGATTATACTGGGTTGTTGTTGTTGTTGTTGGTGTACAAGGCAGATAATTTAATTATGTCTCCCTTATGGTAGTTATTTATGGTAGTTACTGTCTGATATTATTGCATGCTATTTTATTTATGGTTCTTATGTTTAGATAATTATTTATGCTATTTCTGCTGGAGTTACTAATGCTCTTTTGTTTTTGTCTTTGTTTTTCCTTTCCTTCACCGAGCCGAGGGTCGATTGGAAACAACCTCTCTGCCCTTCAGGTAGGGGTAAGGCCCGTCTACATATTACCCTCCCCAGACCCCACTTTGTGGTACTATACTGGGTAGTTGTTGTTGTAAGGCAGATAATTTAATTGGTACAAGGCAGATAATTTAAGAGGTAAAGCGTGCATGCATTTTTGGACTTACAGGGCAAACAACCCAAGGGCTTAAAAGTGCTTGAACAGATTTCTCATATGTAGAGGTGTTAGCCCTATGAGACTTTAGTTCCCATGGTTACCTCGAGGCGTTTAGAATTGCCTTTAACGTAGGCCAACTCCTGTGGTTGCCAATTTGCCTTTTATAAAATTACTCATCTCCAATCTGTTACCCTCTTCCGGTGGGACAGCCATTATTATGTTGCAGGCGTATTCTATTTATAAACTAAGGATATGTGCTTCCAAATTTTGAAGTCACTATTACTTCAATGACCCTGAATGCACGTCTTTTTTTAATTGGCGATTGTCGGTGTTCGGCGAGGCAGAGGGAGGCCTAAGAGGTATTGGGGAGAGGTAATTAGGCATGACATGGCTAGAATGCGGGTTTCCGAGGACATGACCCTTGACAGGAAATTCTGGAGGTCTAGTATCAGGGTTGTAGGATAGGGACTCGTAGGGTTTTTTGTACTCCTCACCCGGGGTTGGGTGAGGCTTGGCAGGGCTATCCATAGATGATTTGTGTTTTGGAGTGTGTCTCCCTTATGGTAGTTATTTATGGTAGTTATTGTATGATATTATTGCATGCTATTTTATTTATGGTTCTTATGTTTAGATAATTATTTACGCTATTTCTACTGGAGTTAATAATGCTCTTTTTTTTTTTTTTTTTTCCTTTCCTTCACTGAGCCGAGGGTCGATTGGAATATGGAGTTTACTCTTTTGTCTATAGCATTTTATGTGAAGTAATATATAATAAGTATTTTATGGCATGTCTTCCTTTTCTCTAGGCGCTTGATTTTGGCAAGTGGAGCTGAAGGTATGGATGGTTTTCGGCAGCGATGGAGTCTACATGGTCGCTTAACTGATACCAAGTATGATATTGTATTGTAATCCTTCTAAAAAAAAGTATGATATTGTGACTGATTTTTCTGTTAGCTATTTGCATAGCCCCTTCCTTGGCAATTGGCAATTGGCAATTGGCAATTGATGCAGTTGGTTCTAGCATAATCTTTATTAGGCAAGGAAACTTGGGAAAATTTGTGTTTCAAATTATGGATCATCTAATATAAATCCACTCATTTCACAAGGTAAAACTAAGCTTGCCATTATTTTTGGTTGAAAACTATAATTTGGTGAAACGTTAAATTTGATAATAAGTATGCTTAGATTTAGTCGTCATCTAATTTATTTACATTTGAATGTGCTACAAGCAGTTTTGCTATATTCTATGGATTGTTTGAGATACACCCTCTGCCAATTAAGGATGCAGCTACAAAACATTAACAATTTAAACTGCTGATATATGTATAAGCTGGACTTGGTTTGTAAGTCTCACGAGATGTATCTGTCTTAAGCTTGAACATCAGTGGACAACGCTATCAAACCTACTACTAGGTCTTGACAAAGCAGAGTTAAGGTTGAGTATTTGGCAGCCAGTCCCTAGTGGCTTATGTTGTCCTTGTCACGTAGAAATGGCATTGGTTTATGGGAAATTTTCCCGATTGGTAATCATAGAGATCTTCTTGCATTTAAGACTTACAATCTTTCTTTTTT
Organism: Nicotiana benthamiana; assembly: GCA_034376525.1. Taxonomy (NCBI): domain Eukaryota; kingdom Viridiplantae; phylum Streptophyta; class Magnoliopsida; order Solanales; family Solanaceae; genus Nicotiana; species Nicotiana benthamiana. Next base: position 54,679,003 of record CM067339.1, on the reverse strand, counting down.
ATTTACAATTATTCAACTAAAAGTGAAATCTTAGGAGAACCTCTGGAAGAGCATTGCTGACAAAGAAGAAAAGAAGCTCCATATGCAAACAGTCGTTCCATTGATTACTATGCATATCATACTTTCTTGTGTGGAGCCTCCTTTAAGTTCTAATCCTCGTACAGGAAAAGGCTGGAGGCCCTGAAGGGGGGAATGGAGAACAGGAAGAAGGATGAGCCAGCTGAAATTGAACCTGCCAAGAAAAGATGGTTCTTCTGGTGAAAACAATGGTTACATGGTCGTATATATTACTACCATCACATTCAATAATTTATTATGTTTTATCCCATTTTGTTCCTTTATTGTACCTTGTTTCCATCTTTTTTTCGAGAAGGGGAATTTGACCTTTTTTTACTGGTAAAGAACCCCACGCTTAAACATGTACACTCAAGTCCTTTACCATTTCAAAAAAAAAAAAATGTATACTCAAGTCAGATAGTGCAGCAATGAAGTAGCTCATGCTTTAGTGTTGGAAGTGTGTTCATAGAGGACTTTGTTTCCATGACATGATTCATACTCTGGAAGAGAGATTCTCCTTGTTTTATGTATAGATTGTTACTGGCAAGTGGCAAGAACATTCGCCAACAAAAGCAAATGCTTTATGGTTTCCTAGGTTTAAGTTTAACGACTTTTTATTATCATATTGTTGTCTTATTCTTCAAATTTCTTTCTATAGTACTTAGTATTTGGGCACGTGCGTTGTAATTGTATTCATATTAATATTTACATAATATATTTACAATTATATATTTATTCATATATATATTCTAAAAATATTTGACTGGGCTATAAATTAAACATTAAATTGCAATTAACATTATTAAATATCCATGATACTACCTCTTATGAATGAAGTCAAAATATGCACTATGTTATATTTTTGAGTCGTCATACTTTCAATTAAAACTTCTCTTTCTAACTGTGTAAGTGATTATTCTAACTTTTGTGTACGTGTCAACCATAATTATTGTAATAGTTACTACCACACAACATAAGTACCTTCCTCGTTTAGGGGCGACTACTGAAATATTTGTATAAAACAAAATGGTAGAAATATTTGCTATTGAGAGGCTAACAAAATTGGTACAAGGGATAGAAATATGTACAAAAACTAGGGGGCCAGAATGGCCCGGGCCTGGGCCTAAACGGGCCTGGCGGCTAGGCTTCATGGTTCCGGGCTTAGCGGTCCTGGTGGTTGAGACCGGCCCATAACGGGTTTAAGCCCACAGTGGTCCTGGGCCTAGCGTGGCGGGCCTGGCAGGTATTTTTTTTAAGGCAATATCTTGTATAGTAGTTATTAGTATAGTGTAGAATATATTTTATATGATGTACTAAGTTATTAGTATAGTATATATTGTGTTGTAGTAATTAGTATATATTGTATATTATGTATATATTGTGTTATAGTAAAATTAGTATATATTATATATTATGTATATAGTGTGTTGTAATAATTAGTATATATTATATATTATGTATATATTGATATATATTATGTATATATTGTGTTGTAGTAATTAGTATATATTGTATATAATGTATATATTGTGTTGTAGTAATTAGTATATTGTTTTGTACTAATTAGTATATATTGTATATATATTATATCTCTTATCTATAATGTATATATATTCTCATATATATATATATATATATATATATATATATATATATATATATATATATATTGTATCTTATGTATATAAGTTATTACTTATATATGTGCTTGTAGTTTAGGTTGTACGTTATGTATATATATTCTCGTATATATTTTATTGTAGTATATATTGTATGTTATATATATATATATATATATATATATATATATATATATATATATATATATATATATATATATATATATATATATATATATATATATATATATATATATATATATATATATATATATATATATATATATTCAAGGATTGATATCGAAGTAATGACAAAGAAATATTGAGAAAAAGATATTCACGGATATGATAACGAGCATTTGTATTGACCAAAATGGCATATCTTTCTTAGTCTTCCTTCCCCCAATGGAATGAGCACAACAAGGTATTAATACCACCATTAAAAGGAAAAAAAACTAAAAGAAGATGTGCCAATGTACAAGTTACATCATAATCTACATTGTATCTCTAACAAATCTTATAAATCCGTCAAGGTTGGGAGGAGGTTGTGTTGGTGGTGGTGGAAATGAAGCTTGTTCATCACCACTTCCGGGCGAAGTCGAATCCTCCGAAAGTTCTGCTATCATTTCTTCATATGCTTCATCTATAGCCGGTTGTGATTCTGCAATGCCAAAGTTTCTTCTTTCCGCACGGATCCAATCTCTAAAAAGCACCGATTTTTCCAAGCTCTCCCTCATCACCGCTCTATGATCACCGATTTGTAGTCTTGCTTGACTGAAAGCGCTCTCCGATGCAACAGTTGAAGCTTGAATTGATAAAACATCCCGAGCCATCCTTGCAAGAACGGGAAAATATTTTTCCCTTGACTTCCACCATTCCAAAAGAACGAAAGAGCCGTCTGGATTCTCCTTTTCTAGTCCATGTGACAAGTAAACTTAAAGCTCATTTAGATGTGAAATTTATCAAAATTATCACCTTGAGAATCCCGGAGCTTCGTCCAAGATTTAAGAGCTGTTAAGCCCGCAGCTCTTTTAGACGATTGTGAGCTAGACGAAGTAGGGGTTGGAGTATTTGGCCTAGCATGCTCTAACGCATGTTTATAAGCATTATAAACAGTTTGAGCATTAATTTTAATTGATGTTTTTGCATCAGCAAGTGTAGCAATTTCCTCTTCTGAAAGATCTAAAGCTTTATAAATATTAGAATACCAAAAATGAGGACCTCCTAATTTCGTTGTTGGATTTAACATTGCAGCTACAGCAAAAATAGGAGGGATAGGGAAAAAATATTTTTTTAACTTTTGTTTCATTTCATTATAGCAAGTTCATAAATATCCCCATCCTCTCTAAATTCAACAAACAAATCAGCTAGTGCGGCAATATAAACTAAACAGTTTGAAATAGTAGGATAATATTGCCCAGAAAATGCATTTGTAGCAACTTGAAAATGTTTTAAAAAATCTAAAAGAATTTTAATATTAGTCCAATCTTGGGTAGTAAGCATTTCATCATCATCCTCACCACCTACCCGAGAATTAAACGTAGCATTTATTGGGTTTCTATATTCATACGCAACTACTATTCTTTCGTACATGCAATTCCACCTAGTCGGGCAAGGTTTAGGAACCTTTCTTTCTCTAAGGCTATATTCATCACATTTCTTAAGATACTCTCTAATTCTAGTTCTATGGTTTGAATAAAATAACCAATTAAGAGTCATTCTCACCTTTTCAATTTCTATGTTTAATATTCGCATACCATCACCAATAATTAAATGATAAATATGACAAATACATCTAACATGGAAATATTACTAAATGCCGGATTAAGGGTTTGTGTTAGCATGCCTATTGCACTAGTGTTACTAGAAGCATTATCCATAGAAATTGCCATTATTTTATCGCTAAAGCAAAAATATCTACATATATCTGAAACAGTGTTAGCTATAAACCTACCTGTGTGACGTGAATTAATTATTCTATATGCAATTATGCTTTTTTGCATTATCCAGTCCTCATCTTTCCAATGACTTGTAACAGTTAGATAATCACAGTCATTATTACTTCTACCAATATCAGTTGTAATAGAAATACGATTAGGTATATGAGTAAATAAATAGCGCAAAAATTGTTCATATTCATGCTTGAATTTATAAATATCGGCCTTAACTGTTGCGCGAGTTTATAAGTAGGATTAAAAACTCTTCTAATATAATGAACCCAATTATGATTAGAAGCAAAAGTATAAGGCAAGCACATAACAGTAATCATTTTTGCTAATTCTTCACGATCTCTATTTGGATCGTAATATAAAATACCTCCGGTGATAGTGTTAATTCCTGGTTGAACTAGATTTGAACATGTACTAGGGTTAACTTGAGAATCTACACTTGTCCCCTCTTGCTGCCTTGCATTTGAAAAAATCTAGCACTATCTCTAGGGTGTATTTTTATGTGGCTAACCAAACTACATGTGGCGCTACAGTCTCCACTATATTTATGAACAAGTAATTTCCCACAAGTTTTACATTTGTTCTCTTACTTGAGTAAAAAATGCCAAACTAATGATGTTTCTACACGTTTAGCAGGTTGTCTACTAAAAGCTGGAGTTTCTACAGGTGGGTGCGCCGGTGCATTACTTGAGTTATGAACAGGACTAGTAGGTGTATCATCTAAATCTGGTGTTTGGGTTTCATCATCATCATTATCATCCTTATTTTCCTCTAAGATAGGTTCATTAGGATAAAGAGCATTCATAATTTCATCTTCTAATCTATCACCTACTGCAACATTATGTAGAAATTCACTATAGGTAAATTGAAAACAAGGGTGATCACTATCAAGAATTACGGGAGGCGGAGTAGGACGTTTAGGTTGGCGACTACTTTCAACTTACTTATCTTTTGTAGGTCGGGGAGCCGGGGGAAGGGTAGTATTATGGCCACTACTTTCACCGGTTTTACCTTTTCCTTTACCGAACATTTTTTTCAAAAAAAATTTCATACTAATTAGAATTATGCAAACTAAACAACACAAAAATATATTATTAACACGTAAGAGTTGAAACGAGTATACCGGATTGCCGAACAACTTCTTAAAAATTAAAAATCGTTGAACACTTGAAAACTTCAATTCAAGAACTTCACAATTTTTCACGAATTTTCAACAATAAATTAAGCAATTGTAGTATAAAGATTGAAAGAGAGCTTGAGAGAGATTGAGAGATATTGATGAATTGGTGAATAAAAATGAAAGAATGAGGGGGTATTTATAGTTGAGAAATGGGAAAAGTATAATTATATAAAGTTTGGGGGCCAAATGACTATTTTACAAAGTTCCAAACGGCTATTTTTGAAAATAGTCGTTACTGATTTTTCAAAAAAAAATTAGAAAAAATAGCCGTTGGGCACGCCATGGCCCGCCAGGACCGGCCCAGCCCTGCCAGGCGGTCCCACACAAGCTCCACTATCAAAAGTTAGCAAAAACCTCGATTAAGAACCCAAAAGCAACAGCGAAAATAGCAAATAAACAACCTAAAAAAGAATTAGCTTTCCTGCAACTTGATACAACCATAAAACAGCTGTTCGAGCTCCATCAAAAATATGTCTTGTCATTCTTTGTCTGAAAACTCTTCGCATTTCCAATCAAAAAGGGGCAGCTGTAGACATGTGATTTATTACCCTCCCCAAGATCTTTTATATTTTAGCATATAAAAATTTAATTTATGCCTAATAGTGTTATTTTAACTAATTTTTACAATTTTACTACTAGAAAACGAAAAATTACAAAAACTAGGTTCAATAATATTTGTTGTCATTTTTAATCGTAAAAAAATGTACAAAAATAGTACCCTGTTTTAATCTTTATAAAATATTGAAAGCAAAAAAATAGTTTCACATTTAATTTAATTAATTAATATTTTATAGTATTTCTATAGAATTGTTTAAAAAAAAAGAGGCATGTGTAGTCTAAGGACCCTTCTAAACTATTCTATGGAACAAAAATTAAATTAAAAAAATTATAAGGACTTAACACAAAAAAAACTAGGGACTAATTGGCAAGATACACAAAATATAAACATAATCTCTACCCTATATAATTCTACACACTCTAAAACCGCTTTACAACAAAAGAGACCCCCATTCCTTTCCTGTCAATTTCTCCTTCGACGCCAACAATACCAGACAAGCTCCACTATCAAAAGTCAGCCAAAACCTCGATTAAGAACCCGGAAGCAACTGCGAAAATAGAAACGAAACAACCTAAAAAAGAATTAGCTTTCCTACAACGTGATACAACCATAAAACAACTGTTCGAGCTCCATCAAAAATATGTCTTGTCATTCTTTGCCTGAAAACTCTTCGCATTTTCAATCAAAAAGGGGCAGCTATAGACATGTGATTTATTACCCTCCCCAAGATCTTTTATATTTTAGCAGGTAAAAATTTAATTTATGCCTAATAGTGTTATTTTAACTAATTTTTACAATTTTACTACGAGAAAACGAAAAAAATAACAAAAAATAGGTTCAGTAATATTTGTAGTCATTTTTTAATCGTAAAAAAAATGTACAAAAATAGTACCCTATTTTTATCATTATAAAATATTGAAAACACTAAATAGTTTTACATTTAATTTAATTAATTAGGAATGTATAGTATTTCTATCAAATTGTTTAAAAAAGAGAGAGGCATGTGTAGTCTAATGACCCTTCTTAACTATTCTAAGGAACAAAAATTAAAATAAAAAAATTATAAGGACTTAACACAAAAAGAACTAGGGACTAATTGGCAAGATACACAAAATATAAACATAATCTCTACCCTATATAATTCTACACACTCTAAAAATGCTGATCGGTCGTTTTACAACAAAAGAGACCCCCACCCCTTTCCTGTCAATTTCTCCTTCGACGCAAACTATTCCACACAAGATCCACTATTAAAAGTCAGCCAAAACCTCGATTAAGAACCCAAAAGCAGCTGCGAAAATAGCAACGAAACAACCTAAAAAAGAATTAGCTTTCCTGCAACGTAAAACAACCATAAAATAGTTGTTCGAGCTCCATCAAAAACATGTCTAGTCATTCTTTGTCAGAAAACTCTTCGCATTTCCAATCAAAGAGGGGCAGCTATAGACATATGACTTTTTACCCTCCCCAAGATCTTTTATATTTTAGCATGTAAAAATTTAATTTAGGCCTAATAGTGTTATTTTAACTAATTTTTACAATTTTACTACGAGAAAATGAAAAATTACAAAAAATAGGTTCAGTAATATTTGTAGTCATTTTTAATCGTAATAAAAATGTACAAAAATAGTACCCTGTTTTATCTTTATAAAATATTGAAAACACAAAAATAAGTTCACATTTAATTTAATTAATTAGGATTGTATAGTATTTCTATCAATTGGTTTTTTAAAAAAAGAGGCATGTGTAGTCGAAGAACCCTTCTTACTATTGAACAAAAAATAAATTAAAAAAATCCTAAAGACTTAACACAAAAAGACCTAGAGACTAATTGGCAAGATGCACAAAATATAAACATAATCTCTACCCTATATAATTCTACACACTCTAAAAATGCTGATCGGCCGCTTTGCAACAAAAGAGACCATCACCCCTTTCCTATCAATTTCTCTTTCGACGCTAATTATACCAGACAAGCTCCACTATCAAAAGTCAGCCAAAACCTCCATGAAGAACCCAAAAGCAGCTGCGGAAATAGCAACGAAACAACCTTAAAAAGAAATAGCTTTCCTGCATCGTGAAACAACTGTAAAACAGATGTTCGAGCTCCATCAAAAACATGTCTAGTCATTCTTTGTCTGATAACTCTTCGCATTTCTAATCAAAGATGGGCAGCTGTAGACATGTGATTTTTACCCTTCTTAACATATTTTAAATTTTAGCATGTAAACATTTAATTTAGGCCTAATAGTGTTATTTTAACTAATTTTTACAATTTACTACGAGAAAACGAAAAAAATAACAAAAAATAGGTTCAGTAATATTTGTAGTCATTTTTTAATCGTAAAAAAAATGCACAAAAATAGTACCCTGCTTTTATCATTATAAAATATTGAAAACACAAAATGGTTTTACATTTAATTTAATTAATTAGGATTGTATAGTATTTCTATCAAATTGTTTTAAAAAAAAGAGGTATGTGTAGTCTAAGGACCCTTCTAAACTATTCTATGGAACAAAAATTAAATTAAAAAAGTTATAAGGACTTAACACAAAAGAACTAGGGACTAATTGGCAAGATACACAAAATATAAACATAATCTCTATCCTATATAATTCTACACACTCTAAAAATGCTGATCAGCCGCTTTACAACAAAAGAGACCCCCATTCCTTTCCTGTCAATTTCTCCTTCGACGCCAACAATACCAGACAAGCTCCACTATCAAAAGTAAGCCAAAACCTCGATTAAGAACCCAAAAGCAGCTGCGAAAATAGCAACGAAACAACCTAGAAAAGAATTAGCTTCCCTGCAACGTGAAACAACCATAAAACAGTTGTTCGAGCTCCATCAAAAACATGACTAGTCATTCTTTTTCTGAATACTGTTCGCATTTCCAATCAAAGAGGGGCAGCTGTAGACATGTGATTTTTTACCCTCCCCATGATCTTTTATATTTTAGCATGTAAAAATTTAATTTAGGTCTAATAGTGTTATTTTAACTAATTTTTATAATTTACTACGAGAAAACGAAAAAAATAACAAAAAATAGGTTCAGTAATATTTGTAGTCATATTTTAATCGTATAAAAAATATACAAAAATAGTACCCTGTTTTTATCATTATAAAATATTGAAAACACAAAATAGTTTTACATTTAATTTAATTAATTAGGATTGTATAGTATTTCTATCAAATTGTTTTAAAAAAAAAAGAGGCATGTGTTGTCTAAGGACCATTCTAAACTATTCTATGGAACAAAAATTAAATTAAAAAAATTATAAGGACTTAACACAAAAAGAACTAGAGACTAATAGGCAAGATACACAAAATATAAACATAATCTCTACCCTATATAATTCTACACACTCTAAAAATGCTGATCGGCCGCTTTACAACAAAAGAGACCCCCGTTCCTTTTCTGTCAATTTCTCCTTCGACGCCAACAATAGCAGACAAGCTCCACTATCAAAAGTCAGCCAAAACCTCGATTAAGAACCCAAAAGCAGCTTCAAAAATAGCAATGAAAACAACCTCAAAAAGAATTAACTTTCCTGCAACGTGAAACAACCATAAAACAATTGTTCGAGCTCCATCAAAAACATGTCTAGTCATTCTTTTTCTGAATACAGTTCGCATTTCCAATCAAAGAGGGGCAGCTGTAGACATGTGATTTTTTACCCTCCCCATAATCTTTTATATTTTAGCATGTAAAAATTTAATTTAGGCCTAATAGTGTTATTTTAACTAATTTTTACAATTTTACTACGAGAAAACGAAAAATTACAAAAAATAGGTTCAGTAATATTTGTAGTCATTTTTAATGTAAAAAATAATGGACAAAAATAGCACCCTGTTTTTATCCTTATGAAATATTGAAAACACAAAATAGATTAACATTTAATTTAATTAATTAGGATTGTATAGCATTTTTATCAATTTTTTTTTAAAAAAAGAGGCATGTGTAGGCAAAGAACCATTCTAAACTATTCTATGGAACAAAAAATTAATTAAAAAAATCATAAGGACTTAACACAAAAAGACCTAGGGACTAATTGGCAAGATACACAAAATATAAACATAATCTCCACCCCATTTAATTTTACACACTCTAAAAATGCTCATCGGCAGCTTTACAACAAAAGATACCCCCACCCCTTTTCTGTCAATTTCTCCATCGACGCCAGCTATACCAGACAAGCTCAACTATCAAAAGTCAGCCAAAATCTCGATTAAGAACCCAAAAGCAGCTGCGAAAATAGCAACGACACAACCTCAAAAAGAATTAACTTTCCTGCAACGAGAAACAACCATAAAACAACAATTTGAGCTACATAAAAAACGTGTCTAGTCATTCTTTGTCTGAAAACTCTTTGCATTTCTAATCAAAGAGGGACAGCTGTAGACATGTGATTTTTGTAATCCCTCCCCAAGATCTATTATATATTAGCATGCAAAAATTTAATTTAGGCCTAATAGTGTTATTTTAACTAATTTTTACAATTTTACTACGAGAAAATCAATAATTACAAAAAATAGGTTCAATAATATTTGTAGTTATTTTTAATGGTAAAAAAATATGTACAAAAACAGTACCCTGTTTTAATCTTTATAAAATATTAAAAAAACAAAAATAGTTTAACATTTAATTTAATGCCCTCCTTGTTCAAGTAGTTCAAGAGTGAAAGGGCGTAGTGAAAGAAGAGATCATCAGCTTTTAGTCATCTATCTCGCTACCTACTCCTTTTGCAAAAAGGCTTGCTTTCGCCTTTAAAGGTATAAGCTGTGATGTGATAGGCACGAAGTCAAGTAACCAGGGCCTTAAATGTGAGCCAGTAGACCTGGGTGGAAACTCAACTACTTCCAGGCCTCCAGACTTTTTGGGTGCTAAGATCCAAAGTCTTTAATAGGACTGGACTAAGTTCGGGCAGATCTCCGTCCCATTTCACGGATGCATCGCATTGAGAATTGACTCGTCGGATTAACCACTTAGACGGAGAGTTCCCCGTATTCCATAATTAGGATTGTATAGTATTTCTATCAATTTTTTTTTTAAAAAAAGAGGCATGTGTAGTCGAGATCCTTTCTAGACTATTTTATGGAACAAAAAATAAACTAAAAAAAATTCTAAGGACTTAACACAAAAAGACCTAGGGACTAATTGGCAAGATACACAAAATATAAACATAATCTCCACCCTATATAATTATACACACTCTAAAAATGCTGATCGGCCGCTTTACAACAAAAGATACCCCCACCCCTTTTCTGTCAATTTCTCCTTCGACGCCAACTATACCAGACAAGCTCAACTATCAAAAGTCAGCCAAAACCTCGATTAAGAACCCAAAAGCAGCTGCGAAAAATAGCAACGAAACAACCTAAAAAAGAATTAGCTTTCCTGCAACGTGAAACTACCATAAAACAGTTGTTCGAGCTCCATCAAAAACATGTCTAGTCATTCTTTGTTTGAAAATAATTCGCATTTCCGATCAAAGAGGGGCAGTTGTAGACATGTGATTTTTTATCCTCCCAAGATCTTTTATATTTTAGCATGTAAAAATTTAATTTAGACCGAATAGTGTTATTTTAACTCTTTTTTACAATTTTACTATGAGAAAACGAAAAATTACAAAAACAATAGGTTCAGTAATATTTGTAGTCATTTTTAACGTTAGAAAAAATGTACAAAAATAGTACCCTGTTTTTATCTTTATAAAATATTGAAAACACAAAAATAGTTTAACATTTAATTTAATTAATTAGGATTGTATAGTATTTCTATCAATTTTATTTTTAAAAAAAGAGGCATGTGTAGTCGAAGAACCTTTCTAGACTATTTTGTGGAACAAAAAATAAATTAAAAAAATTCTAAGGATTTAACACAAAAAGACCTAAGGACTAATTGGCAAGATACACAAAATATAAACATAATCTCCACCCTATATAATTCTACACACTCTAAAAATGCTGATCGGCCGCTTTACAACAAAAGATACCCCCACCCCTTTTCTGTCAATTTCTCCTTCGACGCCAACTATACCAGACAAGCTCAACTATCAAAAGTCAGCCAAAACCTCGATTAAGAACCCAAAAGCAGCTGCGAAAAATAGCAAACGAAATAACCTCAAAAAGAATTAGCTTTCCTGCAACGTGAAACAACCATAAAACAACTGTTCGAGCTCCATCAATAACATGTTTGTCATTCTTTTTCTGAAAACTCTTCGCATTTCTAATCAAAGAGTGGCAGCTGTAGACATGTGATTTTTTTTTTACCCTCTTCAAGATCTTTTATACTTTAGCATGTAAAAATTTAATTTAGGCCTAATAGTGTTATTTTAACTAATCTTTACAATTTTACTACGAGAAAATGAAAAATTACAAAAAATAGGTTCAGTAATATTTGTAGTCATTTTTAATGGTAAAAAAATATGTACAAAAATAGTACCCTGTTTTTATCTTTTTAAATATTGAAAACACAAAAATAGTTTCACATTAAATTTAATTAATTTGGATTGTATTGTATTTCTATCAATTTTTTTTTTAAAAAGAGAGGCATGTGTAGTCTAAAGACCTTTCTAGACTATTCCATGGAACAAAAAATAAATTAAAAAAATCCTAAGGACTTAACACAAAAAGACCTAGGAACTAATTGGCAAGATACACAAAATATGTACGTGGGTATGCACGTGGAGAACTACCTTTTAAATACTTGGGTATCCCACTATCTACCAAGAAGCTGTCTGTTTTCCACTGGCAACCACTGGTCGACAAGATTACTGCCAGGATTACATCCTGGACTGCCAGGCAGTTGTCATATGCTGGTAGAATCCAATTGGTTCACTCAGTAATCATTGGTATTCAAGCTTATTGGGCACAACTGTTTCTCATTCCTTCCAAAGTTATAAAACTGTTTGAAGCAGTGTGTAGATCTTACATATGGTCTGGCTCAGTTAATATAACAAGGAAAGCATATGTGGCATGGGAAAAGATATGTCTGCCAAAGTCTGCTGGAGGTTTAAACTTAACCAATCTCCTATTGTGGAACAAAGCTGCTGTTGCAAAACTAAGCTGGGATTTGGCTCACAAGAAGGATGTATTATGGGTGAAATGGATTCACACAGTCCATATCAAGCACCAACAATTGGAGTCCATAAATATCCCAAAACAAGCCAGTTGGATGGTTCGGAAGATCATTGAAGGTACTGTTCTATTGCAGCAATACCAACTGTTACACAAGTCAGCATGCTCTATAAGAATGATCTATCTTCAATAGATTGGACAGTTACCTAGAGTCTTTTGGAAGAACTTAACCATACAGAATCCTGCTCGACCTAAAGCACTTTTCAACCTTTGGCTGCTCCTACAAGACAGACTTCCTACTAAAGATAGGTTGATCAAATGGAACTCGACTGTGGATGGCACCTGTGTCATGTGTCAACAAGTATTGGAGACCAGAGACCACTTGTTCTTGGACTGCCCTTTTGCTACTCAAGTGAAGTATCAAACACTGTAGTGGATTGGAGTACTATAACCTCCTGGACAGAATTAGCCACAGTTTGTACACTGGATCATTGATAATCTTAAAGGGAAATCTCCTCGAGCTCATATACTCAAAATGACCATTGCAGAACTGTTCTATGTCTTATGGTTGGAAAGGAATGCGAGAATTTTTGGAAATACTTTCTGTTCCAGTGATAAATTGCTTAGGAACATAGCTTACACTTGTAATATTAGGGCAACTCCTAGAGTTAGATTACACCTTCAACATTATCTACTGTAATGTTGAACTTTAGGTATAGTGCAACTAGTCAGATTTTGTTTATCTTTTGATAGTCAGCTGCGTACATAGCTGAACTATGGAATTGTACGGAAACCACTTTGGTGATTAATACAATTTTAATTACAAAAAAAAAATACACAAAATATGAACCTAATCTCTACCTTATATAATTCTACACATTCTAAAAATGCTGATCGGCTACTTTACAACAAAAGAGACCCCCACCCCTTTCCTGTCAATTTCTCCTTCGACGTCAACTATACCAGACAAGCTCCACTAGCAAAAGTCAGCGAAAACCTCGATAAAGAACCGAAAAGCAGCTGCGAAAATAGCAACAAAACAACCTCAAAAAGAATTACCTTTCCTGCAACGTGAAACAACCATAAAACAGCTGTTCGAGCTCCATCAAAAACATGTATTGTCATTCTTTGTCTGAAAACTCCTCGCATTTCTAATCAAAGAGGGGCAGCTGTAGACATGTAATTTTTTTTTACCCTCCCCAAGATCTTTTATATTTTAGCATGTAAAAATTTAATTTAGGCCTAATAGTGTTATTTTAACTAATTTTTACAATTTTACTACGAGAAAATGAAAAATTACAAAAAATAGGTTCAGTAATATTTGTAGTCATTTTTAATCGTAAAAAAAATGTACAAAAATAGTAACCAATTTTTATCTTTATAAAATATTGAAAACACAAAAATAATTTCACATTTAATTTAATTAATTAGGATTGTATAGTATTTCAATCAATTTTTTTTAAAAAAAGAGAGGCATGTGTAGTCTAAAGACCTTTCTAGACTATTCCAGGAACAAAAAATAAATTAAAAAAATCCTAAGAACTTAACACAAAAAGACCTAGGAACTAATTGGCAAGATACACAAAATATGAACATAATCTATACCATATATAATTTTACACACTCTAAAAATGATGATCGGCCGCTTTACAACAAAAGAGACCCCCACCCCTTTCCTGTCAATTTCTCCTTCGACGCCAACTATACCAGACAAGCGCCACTATCAAAAGTCAACCAAAACCTCGATTAAGAACCCAAAAGCAGCTGCGATAAATAGCAACGAAACAACCTAAAAAATAATTAGCTTTTCTGCAACGTGAAACAACCATAAAACTGCTGTTCGAGCTTCATGAAAAACACATCTAGTCATTCTTTGTTTGAAAACTCTTCGAATTTCTAATCAAAGAGGGGCAGCTGTAGACATTTGATTTTTTACCCTCCCCAAGATCTTTTACATTTTAGCATGTAAAAATTTAATTAGGCCTAATAGTGTTATTTTTCATTAATTTTTTCAATTATACAACGAGAAAACGAAAAATTACAAAAAATAGGTTCAGTAATATTTGTAGTCATTTTTAGTCGTAAAAAAATGTACAAAAATAGCACCCTGTTCTGATCTTTATAAAATATTGAAAAACACAAAAATAGTTTCAAATTTAATTTAATTAATTAGGATTGTATAGTATTTCCATTAATTCTTTTATAAAAAAAAGAGGCATGTGTAGTCTAAAGACCCTTCTAGACTATTCTATGGAACAAAAATTAAATTTAAAAAATTCTAAAGACTTAACACAAAAATACCTAGGGACTAATTGGCAAGATATACAAAATATAAACAAAATCTCTACCCTATATAATTCGACACACTTTAAAAATGCTGATCGGCCGTTTTACAACAAAAGAGACCCCACCCCTTTCCTGTCAATTTCTCCTTCGACGCCAACTATTCCACACAAGCTCCACTATCAAAAGTCAGCCAAAACCTCGATTAAGAACCCAAAAGCTGCTGCGAAAATAGCAACGAAACAACCTCAAAAAGAATTAGCTTTCCTGCAACGTGAAACAATCGTAAAATAACTGTTCGCGCTCCATCAAAAACATGTCTAGTCATTCTTTGTCTGAAAACTCTTCGCATTTCTTATCAATGAGGGGCAGCTGTAGACATGTGATTTTTTACCCTCCCCAAGATCTTTTATATTTTAGCATGTAAAAATTTAATTTAGGCCTCATAGTGTTATTTTCACTAATCTTTACAATTATACTACGAGAAAACGAAAAATTACAAAAACTAGATTCAGTAATATTTGTAGTCATTTTTAATCGTAAAAAAAAAGTACAAAAATAGTACCCTGTTTTGATCTTTATAAAATGTTGAAAAACACAAAAATAGTTTCAAATTTAATTTAATTAATTAGGATTGTATAGAATTTCTATCAAATTTTTTTTTTTTAAAAAAAGATGCAAGTGTAGTCCAAGAACTCTTCTAGACTTTTCTTTGGAACAAGAATTAAATTAAAAAAATTCTTAGGACTTAACACAACAACACCAAGGGACTAATTGGCAAGATAGACAAAATATAAATATAATTTCTACCCTATATAATTGTACACACATTAAAAATGCTGATCGGCCGCTTTACTACAAAAGAGGCCCCCACTCCTTTCATGTCAATTTCTCCTTCGACGCCAACTATACCCGACAAGCTCCACTATCAAAAGTCAGCCAAAACCTCGATTAAGAACCCAAAAGCAGCTGCGAAAATAGCAACGAAACAACCTAAATAAGAATTAGCTTTCCTGCAACGTGAAACAACCATAAAACAGCTGTTCGAGCTCCATCAAAAATATGTCTAGTCATTCTTTGTCTGAAAACTGTTCGCATTTCCAATCAAACAGGGGCAGCTGTAGACATGTAATTTTTTACCCTCCCCAAGATCTTTTATATTTTAGCATGTAAAAATTTAATTTAGGCCTAATAGTGTTATTTTAACTAAATCATACTACGAGAAAACGAAAAATTACAAAAAATAGGTTCAATAATATTTGTAGTTATTTTTAATGATAAAAAAATGTACAAAAATAGTACCATGTTTTTATCTTTATAAAATATTGAAAACACAAAAATAGTTTCTCAATTATTTAATTAATTAGGATTGAATAGTATTTCTATCAATTTTTTTTTTAAAAAAAAGAGGCATGTGTAGTCTAAAGACCCTTCTTGACTATTCCATGGAACAAAAAATAAATAAAAAAAATCCTAAGAACTTAACACAAAAAGACCTAGGAACTAATTGGCAAGATACACAAAACATGATCATAATCTCTACCCTATATAATTCTACACACTTTAAAAATGTTGATCGACCGCTTTACAACAAAAGCGACCCCTACCCTTTTATTGTCAATTTCTCCTTCAACGCCAACTATACCAGACAAGCTCCACTATCAAAAGTAAGCCAAAACCTCGATTAAGAACCCAAAAGCAGCTGCGAAAATAGCAACGAAACAACCTCAGAAAGAATTAGCTTTCCTGCAACGTGAAACAACAATAAAATAGCTGTTCGAGCTGCATCAAAAATATGTCTAGTAATACTTTGTCTAAAAACTCTTCCCATTTCCAATCAAAGAGGGGCAGCTGTAGACATGTGATTTTTTACTCTTCCCAAGATATTTTATATTTTAGCATGTAAAAATTTAATTTAGGCCTAATAGTGTTACTTTCACTAATTTTTTACAATTTTACTACGAGAAAATAAGAAATTACAAAAAATAGGTTCAATAATATTTGTAGTCATTTTTAATCGTAAAAAAAATGTACAAAAATAATACCCTGTTTTGATATTTATAAAATATTGAAAACTCAAAAATAGTTTCACATTTAATTTAATTAATTAGAATTGTATAGTATTTCTATCAACTTTTTTTTTTTGAAAAAAGAGTCATTTGTAGTCTAAGGATCCTTCTAGACTATTCTATGGAACAAAAATTAAAATAAAAAAATTCTAAGGACTTAACACAAAAAGACCTAGGGACAATTGCCAAGATACACAAAATATAAACATAATCTCTACCCTATATAATTCTACACACTCTAAAAATGCTGATCAGCCGCTTTACAACAAAAGAGACCCCCACCCCTTTCCTGTTAACTTCTCCTTCGACGCCAACTATACCAGACAAGCTCTACTACCAAAAGTCAGCCAAAACCTCGATTAAGAACCCAAAAGCAGCTGCGAAAATGGCAACGAAACAACCTAAAAAAGAATTAGCTTTCCTGCAACGTGAAACAACCATAAAACAGCTGTTCGAGCTCCATAAAACATGTCTAGTCAGTCTTTGTCTGAAAACTGTTCACATTTCCAATCAAAGAGGGGCAGCTGTAGACATGTGATTTTTTTTTTACCCTCCCCAAGATCTTTTTATATTTTATCATGTAAAAATTTAATTTAGACCTAATAGTGTTATTTTTACTAATTTTTACAATTTTACTACGAGAAACGAAAAATTATAAAAAATAGGTTCAGTAATATTTATAGTCATTTTTAATTTTAAAAAAATGTACAAAAATAGTACCCTGTTTTTATCTTTATAAAATTTTGAAAACACAAAAATAGCTTCATATTTAATTTAATTAATTAGGATTGTATAGTATTTCTATCAGTTTTTTTTTTAAAAAAAAGAGGCATGTGTAGTCGAAGGACCCTTCTAGACTATTCTATGGAACAAAAAATAAATTAATAAAATCCTAAGGACTTAACACAAAAAGACCTAGGGACTAATTGGCAAGATACACAAAATATAAACATAATCTCCACCCTATATAATTCTACACACTCTAAAAATGCTGATCGGCCGCTTTACAACAAAAGAGACCTCACCCCTTTCCTGTCAATTTCTTCTTCGACGCCAACTATACCAGTCAAGCTCCACTATCAAAAGTCAGCCAATACCTCGATTAAGAGCCCAAAAACAGCTGCGAAAATAGCAACGAAACAACTTAAAAAAGAATTAGCTTCCCTGCAACGTGAAACAACCATAAAACACCTATTCGAACTCCATTAAAACTTAGTCAAAAGGCACCTCCAAACCAGCCCCATTCACAGTAATAAACGCAACGCCATTAGCCCTCCGAAATACATTCATAAACGCGACAAAGGTCCAGTTTTGTCTTCCTGTTCAATCGAGTTTGAGGTCGCCGCCCAAGTCGTAGCTCGTAGATTTGTTCGTGGTTCCGACAAGGTTTTCAATCGCAGCTCTATTGTTGTTGTGGTAGCTATTATTCGAGTTTTCTAGAGGTCTTTTTGGTGAAATAAATAAAGTTTATCGCGCAAAGGTTCATTCTTATGCTTATTTTATCTCCATTTCCTTTTGTTAGTTTACTGAATGGTTTTTGTTCAGCTGTTGCGCTTTTGGATTAGCTTCTCTTTCATTATTTAGTCCTAGTTAACTTAGTTTGTGTTATGCCGTGGGTTGATTTAGCCAATTCCTATTTATGCTCACCATTTACTGCTTAGTATTGTTGCATGTTGAGGTTGGTAGTAGTTTTGTTTGTAACTATTCATGTTAATGTTTATTTCTTAGTTGTTGGGATGAGATTTTTGATGTTATTTTTGAGTTAATTGAGAAAGAAGAAGTAATGCCCAACAGATTTTTATTTTATTTTTAAAAATTATGCTAGCTTAGTGGAAGGGAAATTAAGAGGAAGTGGAGAAATTTCTGGATAATGAGATTTTTACAAAATTTTGGCTTCTTATATTATCTCTATCCTATATTATCCAATTGAGCCTTTTTAAAGACCGACCTTTTGATAATAGCAAAATCCATAATCTAGCTCATTATTTCCACAATCAATCCACTTTGTTCTTTTTCACAATATTTCATAAACTTTAGGCTCTCCAAATAAGCTCAAAGATTAGGAAAATAATTAAAGTGTGTAGTTGTTATATGCGCGTTATTAAAAATTACTTTTCTCGACTCAGATGTGCATTTTATGTGACCCAAATCTAAACAACGTTAGATAAATTGTATCATGGACCGCGGGTGCATTTCATGTGACGTGGTCCAAGACATATATTTAGATGACGTTGAATCTTCCTAAAAATAATTTGAAATGCAGTTTAATAAGTTAAGATATTGCATAGGCTAAGACATGTATTAAAATCAGATAATAGGCCAAGTATAATAGTTGAGCGACCGTGCTAGAACCACTGAACTCGGGAATTGTCTAACACCTTCTACCGGGTTAACAGAATTCCTTACCTGGATTTTTGGTTCGCGGACTGTAAAACAAAGTCAATCTTTTCCTCGATTCGGGATTTAAACCGATAACTTAGGATACCATTAATTATCTAAAGTGGCGACTCTGAAATCTCTAAATAAATAAATCCCATTTTGATTATCCTTTAATTGAAAAAACTCACTTATCTATGCCCATCGCAGGGTGTAGAATAGAAAAAGGTGTGACACTCATAACTACATAAATCCCTATGAGTGATGTATGCTAGATGTGTTCGTTGGTCAGTACGGTACAATATTTAAATATTTCGATTCAGTATTCAATTGCTTATAAATTCTATACCAGTACTGTATCTAATTAAATTCGATATAGTTCAATTTTTCTTCTTTTGATTTCGGTTTATTCAGAACACAAATGTCCTGAGTAGGAAACCTAAGAGCTATCAATCATAACAGATAGGGCATAAGAAACGATGTGGTGCTTGGGAGACATGCGCCATAATGATAGTGGATATTCATGATGCATCGAAGCAATACAACGATTCAACTCCGAACAGACGTAACGGTCCTATGGTACCATTGAAGCTTCATGTTGCCACCTCGACCTAAGGATCTCGCTCTATGCGTAACATTCATATTTCTTCTAACTTTTGAATCAACAATGTCCGTCCGTCGAGCCTGTTAAGAGGCGACATTGACGGACGGAGGGACTAAGTGTATGGGTCAAAATCGGACTAGAATGGTCGTCCTTAAGAGAAATGATAGGGGACGACCGAGCCATAATCATGCCCATGGGGCGAGATATCAAAGAGCACCTCGGACATCTCATGGGTTAAATCATCGTAAAGCATACATTACGGAACAAGCTTTGTATTCGAGCAAGCAACGAAAGGTACAGTCGTAAAAAAATATGCCAGTCAAAGACCATCAGTTAAAAGAGAAAAAAACTATATCTATGGGGGAAAGCCCGGATAAGGGGCAGGATTTTTTGGGAAATAGCTACCGCGAGAGATTTAACAAGAGGAATCTCTTCAACAGTTCTCTCTTTTTCCCCTTCCTTGCTCCCAAGATTATGATGCATACCTGTCCTATATGTAAGCTCATCTCTCATGTTTGATGTACATTATTACATAAAAAAACCTTACGCGTTCGTATTTTTCTTCTATTTCGCACTTTGTATATTTAAATCTAAATTAATTACACTTGGCTAAGATTTACCTTTTGTTTATTAATAATTAATTCGACAAAAAAAATTACAATTTTTGGTCAAACAAGTGTGAATTGCATACACTCATCAACCTAATTTTTCTGGTAAAGAACACTGATAGAAGCACTAACTTAAAGCAAGAGCTCTCAATTGTTGAAATACAACGGAAGTTCAAAATCAAGAATAGTTCATGAAGTTTGTAGTAGTAAAGATTTGAAAATTAGTAATCATTTATAGAGTTTTTACTATAGTAAAATATCAAAAACCAAGTTCCTAGAGCTTGCTTAGTAAAGATACAAAAACCAGGAATTGTTCATGGGTTTGAAAATTCAGCAACTATTTGAAGTCCAATATAATTACTGTGGTTTCACTTGTCAAAGCTTCCAACTTCAATATCGATCGTTGGAGTTATGTTTCGTATTTTAGTCGGGGGGAAAACATTAATTTTGTCTGACGAGTAATTACTTTTGCTAATGCATTTGAAAAGATGGCTAAATTTTAATTTTCGATCCAAAAAAATGAGCAACCCGGCTAATTTTCCCTCTCTTTCCCTAATGTAAGGCTGGAAGTGGCCCGGTTCGGAACCGGAACCGCGGTTCCGGCGGTTCCGGCGGTTCCGGTTCCGCGGTTCCGGGTCTGGCGGTTCCGCGGAACCGTGATGGAGCGGTTCCACCCCTAGAATCGCGGAACCGGAACCGGAACCGGACAGGTTCAGGCGGTTCCAACCGGTTCCAAACGGTTCCGCAACGTTTGAAATTTTTTTTTAAAATTTTTTTTTTTTAAAATTTGGACCGTTACGGAACCGTTTGGACCCGTATGGAACCGGACCGATTCAGGCGGTTCCATCTGGTTCAAACGGTTCCCAACGGTCCGGATTTTTAAAAAATTTTTTTTTTTTTTAAAAAGAATTTCAAACGGTTCTTTTTCAAAATTAGCCGTTTGGAATTTTCAAAAATAGCCATTTAACCCCCCAAAATTTATACTAATTACTAACTACTACACAATATATACTACTTAAATACAATATATACTACTTATATACAATATATACACCACTTATACACAATATATACTAATTACCAAACACAATATATACTATAATTAATAACATAGTACACCATATAAAAATATATTCTACAATATACTAATCACTACTATACAAGATATTGATTTAAAAAAAAATAACTCGGTACCGCCGGGAACCGCCTGGAACCGCCAGAATCGGAACCGGGCGGTTCCGGAACCGTATGGTAGCCAGAACCGAAATCGCAGACCCAAATAGACCCAGAACCGGAACCGGATACAGCCTTACCCTAACGAAGGAATGTCACCGCCTTGAAAAAGGGTTAATTACCACGTGAAAATAAAATGAAAAAGAAATACAAATTTGGCCTTGAACTTTGCCGAATTTAGCCCTCAAAATGATTCATCTTTCGGTGCAGAAAGGATATATGACCGTGGCAATGAAGTTGAATAACTGTATTATTTATGTGTGGTTTGTGAACCTTTCTTCCTATCTATTTGAGTCAATAAAAAAATAACTATAAAATAACTATTTCCACATATTCCAGTGGCAAATAGAAAAAAGAAACAAATGAAAGATAAAAGGAAGAAGAAACGCAATTATTTTATAGATAAATGGTTTCTTCAGTTTGCTATAACGTCTTCTTTTAGAACAAATAGGGATAATGATACAACAAATTGAAATTGATACACTGAATGAAATTCGTAACAGCTAGCAACGTAAAATCTAATACAATTTAAAATGGTATAACTTTAAATCTCTCTAGCAATATAAATCATCTTAATGATCAAATTTCAGCATTAATTAATCAATTACTTAAACACGTATCTTACAACTCCAGGAAGATGAGTTTTCATGAAATAATCCTCCCAGTTGATAGTCTTGGGATCAAAGTAGAATATGTCCGTTTCAACGCCACTCTCTTTTGCTACCATACGTAGTTTTTCTGTATTTATATCGTCGAATCTGTAGAAAATTCTCTCCATTAAATACAGATAAATTTAGTAATAAAATATCTGATGAAACAGTAAAATAAAATAAATTTTGAAAAATATGTTTTAGAATATTTGCAAAAGGATTTAACTTACATTGACTTGAAGAATAAGTAGGGTCCATAAAGGTCTATCAACCTCATTACAAATTTGATTTTCCTGTAAAGTTCCAAGTATTTGCCTTGGAAGTATTGGCAACATGCTGTGTTAACTATTTCCAATCCCTATAGAACAATAACAACAACAAAAATATTAGTTACTATAAAATATAAGCTACAATTATCCATAAATTTCATTAAAAATAAGTATTTTATTCAGCATAAAAGTCATAAATTTAGCTAAGGGTGTCCTAAGATTTATTTATATATATATATATATATATATATATATATATATATATATATATATATATATATATATATATATATATATATATATATATATATATATATATATATAACCCTATATAACATGGTGTTACGATTTGAAACTAAGTTAACATAAACTTTCACATAAAAGTAACATTTGTTATAACCTCCACTACTCCGAATCAAAATTGAGTTGTAATAATTATAGACTGACATTGAGGAGCATATCTAGAGTGATGATCAGTATGGGTTCATGCAGTTTTTGTTCAGATTTTATTAATATATTAAGAACTTCATTGATATTAATAAATATTTAATGATGAACCTAATAATAATTCATATAAAATATTAGGTAGACGACTATTGTGATTTGGAGCACTTGTAAGTGGAGTATGGTGAAAGAAGAAATTACCTTTAAAGGAAGCAAGTAATGAAAGGCCATGTATTTGCGAAAACTATCCATAGTACTCAACATTGTGACTTGGCCAACAATAATAGGTTTTCCATCCACTTTGTTAATCCATGGATATTTTCTGAAGTAATTGAATCCATATTCTTTAAGATTAGTGATTTCCAAAGGGTTTGAAACTGAGGATCCAACTTGGTATATGGTCTCGCTTCCCCTTTGATCAGCATGAGCCACCATTGCTACTATCATTGCGTTCACCACCATATCTGCTGGAATCTGACTTAAAAAATAGGCGAGTTTAAATTTTATCCACTAACAATTAATATAAAAGATATTTATATTATCAGATCATGCAATTTATAATGAATATTAAGTGATAATCGAGTGAAAATAATAATTTATCTTCTATAACAGGTAAAATTATACTAGCATTGCAAAAATATTTTACACGTTGGTATACATGTAATTAAATAAAAGAATAACCTGTTAAGACCATTTTAATTGCATACTATATATAGTGTGAAAAATATTTAAATGTCAATGTATATAACTTAACTTCTACAATTAAGGGACTATATGGCTATAATACCGTTATATATCTTCATAATCCACTGTTGGTGAACTAATTTAATAATTGTAGCATTACTTACCACATCTAATATGGTTTTAGGATTGCCAAGGAAGCAAGTTATTCTTCCTTTACCGTATCCAACTGCTAAACTGTCAATAGTTCTGCAATTTTCCATTAAATAAATATAAGAAAAATAATTATTATTTGCATTTAGTGAAAATATAATTGTTAAGAACAATTAAAAAAATTGAATTTATAAGGAAATTTCTGAATAGTAAATATATTACCTGATACCTTCAACCCAACCAGGAAAAGGTTCTTTAAAGGTGCTAGTTATGATAGTAGGACGTACAATAACAAGAGGTACATCTTCTTTCAAATTTCCCAAAAGCATTTCTCCCATTGTTTTTGTGAATACGTAGGTGTTTGGCCATCCATAATTCCTTGCTCTTCATGATCAAGAATATTAAGAAAAATTGTAAGATATAGTCTATTTTAACAGTATACACTTGATCGACAACACGTATCACTTAATTAAATAAAATAATTAGCGTGAAAAAGGAAAAAAAATTAATGAAAAATACAATTGACAAGTCGACCCAAACTAATTGTATTCGATAGCCAAAATATGTAAATAATACACATATTTAAAAAATATGATCTAAGTTATTATTTTTGGTAAAATTACCCGTACCTTTCAAGGCCAAGCTCCTTCAATGCTATTGTAATGGTTTTTTCAGAAGCATCTTCAGCTTTGAGTTGTTTCAGTGTTTCTTCCATTAATTTCCTCTCTGCTTCAATATCTAACCCTGATGTTCCATTTAGGGTCTCACCCATATTGTATGGTGTCTCTAACATTAATCCTGGCTTTTCACCACATACATATGCTGAAAAAATAAAATAAAAATTACTATGATTTACTTCGTTCGTAATATAATTAAATAAATAAAAATATACTATCTTTAATAGCTTAAACTTTTAAACGAGACGGTCACACACTAGTTAATACAGTAATATCCAAGAGGTATTGCATTTAAATCTCAGTGCTACCTATTAACCAAAAATAATAATAATAATAATAATAAACCCTTTCACGTGATAAGAATGAACCTTGGGCCTAACTCAACCCCAAAAGCTAGCTTATGAGGTGAGGATTGTCCAAGCCATATAAGGAGATCAAGGACCTCAAATCCCTCCGATGTGGGACAACTCAACATCACGTGCTTAGTCCAAAAAAAAAAAAGAATTAAACTCGAACATAAAAACGTGTGTTGAAATATAGTTAAATAAATAAAATAATCACAACTTCAATACTTTTTCACCGATTTGATTTTGAAAACATTGGAAGGAAGAGAGTAACTGCAAGCAATATGAAGGTAACAAAAGTATTATTTATTTATTTTATAAATAGATATATAATATTTCCAGTGGATAAAAGCTATGTACACTAACCAGTTGACACATGAAGAAGAACCTTTAATTTATGACACTTTCTGGCAAAGCTGAGGACATGTCTAGCTCCAAATGTATTAATTCCCAAAGCCACATCATATCTACATATTAGAAAACATAGAGTTGGTCAATTTAAAAATAATAATAAACTCAATATTTAATTAATATGTACAAAATATATAATTTAAAAGTAATGATGGGCACATACCTTTCATCAAAATTGGTAGTTGCAGCTAGATTAACAACAATATCTACTTCCCTCCACATCTCATCCAGTAAATTGGAGTCTTTCACTCCTAAATTCTCACAAGTTATATCACCTGGTACAACTGTGGTCCTTTGAGAAACAAATTTACTAAAATTTGCCCCACATTTTTCTTTTAGAACCTTGAATAGGTCCTTTGCCACTACCTGTTTAAGAAATAAAGTTAATGCATATTTATATAGGTGTCAAGTAAAATTCTGAAATGACTAGTGCTATGATGGTAAATGTTTCTTTCCTCTTTTTCCTTACTAACCATAGGAATATAGAAATGAGGGCGTATGTAGAATATAGGTCACAGGTTCAATTGAATCTATAATTTTTAATATGCGAAGTATAAATTAGTGTATAAAAATCTATTAAAATTGTAACAAATAATATATTTGAACTCATAGCTTTAAAAATATAATGAGTTCGATACTAAAATTTTAAAAGTTAAACCCATAAAATTTAAATCATAATCCGCTTTAATCTAAAATAGCCAAGGCAAAAGGGTAGAAGAAAAGGTTATATGTGGCTTTATTCTGAATGGACCTAATTTATGTCATGGCCATCGACAAATATAGAAAGATTAGCCTAAAGAGGCTTCTATCTAATTGCTTAAATATATATATATATATATATATATATATTTATATATATATATATATATATATATATATATATATATATATATATATATATATATATAGTGTACTCTATATATAACGAATAGAAAAAGTAACACTAAATTGGGCTGCCTAATTTTGTGTGAAGCTACCAAAAAAATAAGTTCAACTATTTTTTCTTTTTTTGGTAATTAATAAGTTCAACTATTGATGATTGTGTTGTGCAATTCTATAATAAAGAAAATTTAACACATGTTATTAATCAAGAAAAAGTACAAGAGGATGAAATTACGACAGTGAAATGGAAGAAGATACGGTTTGGTAAAATTAAATTAATTAATGGAAACAAATTAGAGGGTATAATTGTTCTTGTTTTGAGAAAGATATTTTCTTAATATTGCTCACTTTTCAGCTGTCATGTGGTCCTTGAGGTTTTCATGTACGTACACGAGTTTGAACATGAAAAATGTATCCTGCTTCAGTTCTTCACCTTTTCTTTTCTTTTCTTTTCCCATTGAATATTTCAATATTATAACTAATATTTTTTCCAACATCTCCCAGTTTTTTTTTTTTAAATCATGAATCTTTTTTCGAGATTATTGTATCGTGGAACGGAAAACAATAAATTTATGAAGAAAAATCCACAGCGTCTTATCTAGTCTAAGAAAATGAAATGTGAAAAAGAAAAAAGAAAAAAGATACTCAACATTAAGCTGTTGTTCAAGAAAAAAAAAAGAGAGAAAATAAGAGAAACTAAAATGTTTTCATTAGAAATAATTAAGAAGGCATCTAGATAGGCTTAACAATGTGTACCTCAGTATTGAAACGTTGTATGGCTGCCTTGTCATCTGCAGCTCTTAAAAGAAGATAGAGCTTCTTTACATTTGGTTGAACCCTAAGTATCTTCTCCACAAAAACTACAAATAAACAAATAAGGATTTATTTAGTTGTGCCATGACTAGTAAAAAAATCAAGTTTTAGCGACGGACAAATTATGTAACTAAATTAAAATATCGGTCGCTAATAACATTAATGACAGATTAACGATAAATTATTAAGAAATTATGCTCGCTAAGAGCAATTTAGCACCAAAGTTTATAGCTAATTTTTAATTTTTTATATTAGGTAACACAAGAAGAAGAAGAAGAAGAAAAGGAAAATAGAAGAAGAAATATAAAAGAGAGATATATACTTTTTGCTAAAAAGCCAGTGGCACCAGTAATAAGAATGGTTCTATTCTCAAGAAACTTTACAATACTTGGTAACTCCATCGTATAAAGATAGTGATAAAGGAATAGAAAGGAAATAGGGAGGAGAAATTAAAGGGAAAGAAAATGAGAAGAAATGATTAGACTTGAGTATAGAAGAA
Source organism: Nicotiana benthamiana (assembly GCA_034376525.1). NCBI lineage: Eukaryota > Viridiplantae > Streptophyta > Magnoliopsida > Solanales > Solanaceae > Nicotiana > Nicotiana benthamiana. The sequence continues at coordinate 54,651,559 of CM067339.1, read as the reverse complement.
TAGTGCTACGATGAGAAAACACAAGTGATCCAAGAATTAAATTTGGTGCATGTGATATATATATAGTTGAGAGGTTTTAAAAAGAGCCCTTTTGCAAAATGATACAAGTGGGATTGTGTGCACGCAAGTTGTTGGTAATCTCTTTAGTTGATAATAAAAATTTATGCTAGTTCAGAATAGTAATGTATATATAATTGAATAAATCATACTAGTAATTATTGTAATTGTTTAAATCCGAAATGAGACAATTGAATATTTCAATAGACAAAGTTAAACTCAAAAGTCAACTTTGAATTGTATTATTTTTATTTTTATTTTGTATTCTTTAAATTGTTTCCCTCCTAGTGAGTTCACCTACATATAGTTACATTCTGAAGAAACATACGTGTCATAAACTGGTGATTTTGTAAGGGCTTGGAAGAGAAGGGTGAGCTAAATTTGGTTAATCCTGTTCAACCAACCTTCTTGGAAATATTTTACTAAATAGAATGTTCTAAAATATATTTTAATTTTGAAACAAACTGCAAAAATAAAATTAGCACTATTGCTATATTATATTCATATAACCTAGCAAGGAATAGCGTCTTTGAAGTTGTGTGATATATACACGCTCCATCTTTTTTCTAGCATAGCTATAGTTTTAAATTTAAAGACGCAGCCTTTTATTCTGACTAATTAACTTGTTTCTTATTTAATTCGCACATTTTTTTTAAAAAAATCAACCAGATATGTAATAAGCTTGGTCAGAATTCTCTCTATTTTAGTCAGATCCAGCATTTTAGACAAAGGGAAGAAGAAATGAATGAGAGAATTAACTAAGAAAATATGAGTAATGATAGTAATACAGTTGGAACAAAAATCACATGTATTTTACTTTTCTTCTTGCTCCCTCGAACCAACAAGGAGTTAGAAATCACTAATCCTGCCTTCGACATCATAGGACGGGGAATTATACAAACACGTCATATAGTATAAGTGTGATGCAAAAAGAATCATATTTAGATGCGTTTTTATTCGTTACTCGTTTTTTTTTTTTGAACAATAAAGAAAATCTTACATAAATAGTCGGTAAGATTTACTATTTATTTTTTTCTAGCAGATCAACATAAATTATATACGATATTTACCTGTTATTTTTAGTTTAAATTGTTGGGTGAACAATTCTTTAGTTTAATTCAACAAATAATAAACACGTGAAAATACACGGTTTGAAAAATACTATTCTCTAATGCAGTGGCGGATCTACCTTTGGAGGTATGGGTGCTGAAGCATCCATTGACTTTGGCGAAACTATATAATATATTCACAAGTAATATAACCGGGAGAAGGGAGAAGGGCGAATGAATTTATCACTTTCCTTTCACGTAAGGTCACAAATTTAACAACAATGAATAGGTTCTGCATGTATTCTGCATATATAGATGACCTTGTAACAGGACAAATAAATCAGATAATAGTACCTATTATTAATTTACTGTCTTATTTGGTTTTATACGGACTAAAATGAATTTAAGATTTAAATTTAATGAGTTTAATATTTATTTATCACCATTTAATTTAGCTGCACTTTTTCAAGCATGAGTTCAGAAATTACTCTTGCCAAAATATGGGTTCAGATACTAGCTAGATACATGTAAAACTTTTGGAACCGTTACGGAGCCATCATTATTCAAGGCGTATTAATTGACGTCCTTTCGAAGGAAAATTATACTCAGTAAATATTTAGATAAATTTTTATGTATACATATTGTATATTTAATTTCATTATCTATGCACGGCATTTACTTCTTTTATTTTAGTTTTCTTTAACAAAAATCCTGCTTCAGCCCTATATTGAATTATGTCACATACATTAAAAAGTGATCGATTTTCATCAAAAACTTATAATGTATATAAAAAAAACTTATATTGTGCACACAGGTCAAAAGTTATTTTTTTATATATGAATATTAGATTTTGAATCCCCATTCACCGATGAATGCCTCTGTTTATAAGTGTTAGATTAGTGAAGTGGTCCTGTTTGTGGTCAGTTAAGACTCAAAAGGACGGTGACGAAACATATAACAAACAAACGAAACTTTTGGTGGAGAAAGACCAAGTCTTGCCATGCTTTATCCCAAACACTACTTTGCATTGCAATACACATAATTGAAGGTCCACTAAACTTAATTCGACCTTCCAAGTGGCGCTTCTCTAATGTGTTACTTGCTGCTGTTTTTCTGCTGCCTAATTAATACCATGCCTTGTCTGTTGCAGTTTTCTTCCAAATATTTGAAGTACGAGTATTACCTAAAATCGGTTGCCTAATTAACTATCAGGAATTATTTGGTTGGCGAATATGTTATTTCGGGATTATAATGACGATATTATAATACAGAAATGAAATATATATATATATATATATATACACAGAATCATATAAAGAGGCAAACTCACAGTTTGAAGGTGATGAGGGAACATGAGCAGATTGCTCAACTGATGTCCCCATCAGACTTTAGTCTCAAGGGTTTCAAGCAAAATATATGATCGTTTTCAATATATACATATATATTTAAAATTTTGCAGAGGTTAACGGGATCCGACGATTCCTCTGCCCAATATATAGATCCGCCTCTCTCTATATGTAGATATAAGTGTTCTATTATTTGATTAAGGATAGTAAAATAAGATAGGCGAATAAGTTTAGGGAACAAAGTGTTAACTGAAAAATGAATTTATATGTGGCTTAATCAAGCAAAATTCTCGATCGAAATCAAGAAAAAATAAGTTCTCTACATTTACGTACTTCAATTAATATGAATATCCTTGTTTTAACACAATATGTACTATGCCTGTAAATACACGCGCAGGTGTAAAAGCATTAATTGGCATCTATCGTTGTAGGTTTGAATTCTAAATGAGCAAGAGTTTATGATTATACTATATAAGTTTATAAGAGTACGTGTAAAAACATTAAATTGGCATCTATATTTTAGGTTTGACTTCTGTTTTAAGCAGGCTTTCCAATTCAAGAGGAGCATGTGAGTATTTTTGACTATACTATTTGAAATCAAATAAAGATATATTGGTTCAGTGTGATGACCTAAATATAGTCTCCAGTAGCAGGTCACCGTTAACCTACCTTATTACAATTCTGTCAAACTCTTCTCATCCATCTGCCCGACCGTCCAAAACAATATCAAAAAATAACTCGGTACAAGATATTTTGCGTTCGTTTAGGATTTGGGGAAAAGTTGTACTAAAAGTTATGATATAGACAACTTATTCTTAGGCAAGAATTAGTACTGCTTCTACAATTAAAATTTAGAATATATAAGTCACCCAAAACAATTTTATTATTGCTCTAAAATTCCTCTTCTGATCGCGCAAAACAAAACAAAACAAAAAAGTGAGAAAAATGGAGGGTAACTTTTATATGGTGAAAATAATTAATTATCCAATTTTATTAGTAAGTACAATGATCACAAGTTAATTTCTCAAGACTGACATGGCATATAGTTTGGCATTTCTCAAGCATCTTGATATTTTGAGCAAATATAGAAAAATTTCAGTTGTTTTTAGTTGACAAATCTGGTGATTTTACTGCAAGAAAAAAAATATCGAAAGTTGAATGATTATTTGGAAATTAGTTTTCAAATAAATCGAAAAGGAAGTGCACATTATTTGAAAAGACAAATATGTATTAATCAACTATAATAATATCTATCTTCGGCTACAGTTATTGTTGTCGTGAGAAACAAATACTAATAAATTTGGTGCATTTATATCCTCAACTTTTTTTCTAACAACAATGAGCTAATATATAAGTTTAATAAAGGAGTGAAGAAAAATTATTGGAGAGTGGACACGCAGTGATCTATACCAAAAGAAGATAGTAGTATGTTTGGTGAGGTCGATACAACAGTTTGCAATAGATTTCAAGTGTGTGATGATACAAATTACATGCCAATACATGACTAATTCGGATTTTTTTAATTTCCAGCTAGTAATTACAGATTCGTTAAAAAAAGAATTTTAAAAGAATAGCTTCTTGATACAAATAAAGAGATTAAATAATGCTCATAAAAGTTAGTAACCAAAGAAGTTTCTTGGCGTACAAGGATTTAAGTGAACTTAACCAATATCATCCAACTCCAAACTCTACTTTTCATTTTTTGGATTGAGTTATGCCTAAGGTTTATTTTTTTAATATGGTATTTCGACCCATCCCAACTAGATATTAGGCTTCCATACTATATATATTGCCTATGCTACAAAAGTTCGAGCATGGGGTGGTGGTGGCGGGGGAGGAGGTTGTTAAGAGTCCCGCATCGTTGGTTATCCTCGCCTTTCATCTCGAACTAATTTTTGTGATTGAATTAAGTCCAAAGTTCATTTCTTTAACATGATATCATAGCAGGACTCATTCTAACTTTATGTTGGGCCTTCATATTATATTGTCCACGCTCTATATATCTAGTTTTGAACATGGTAGCGGGGGAGGAGGTGGGAGGTTGTAAAAAATCCCACGTCGGTTACCTGGACCCATCCCAACCTATTGTTGGACCTCCATATTACATTGTTCACGGTCTAACTGTTTAATTTTGAGTATGGAGGGGGGAGGATAGGAAGATTCCCACTTTGTTGATTATTCTCAATTCTTGAGCTAACTTTTATGATTTAGGCTTCAGATCTATTTCCTTAACAGTGATCTAAATCAAAATGTGTCATGATCTGGAAAGGGAAATTGGGTACTAAAAGATATATATGATGTGAGCAGAGAGCACTGCCCCCATCCCCACATTGCTTTCCCGTCCCAATTGTTGGGCTAATGAATTCCATAATATGAAACTTTTGACAGCTTCTTGGCACTTCAAATTTAAGTTTTAGAATTAATAGTTTGCTGATTGCTACCTTAGGCCTCAGCTAGTCATGTTTACATTCATGACAAGTAGAAATAATCAAGTTTTAAAGTGTAAGATTCATTCAACCAATTTTGTGTGCACATTGAAAATCTTAGTATCTGTTGGTAAGCATGGTTGTTGTCGGTTGCCTTAATTGGTCAGCTAATGACACTTAATATATAATAGGAAACTCAAAGATGACTTTGCTATTCTTTTCCTTATTATACACAAAACTTATTACTTTGCCTTTCGAGACAATGATAACAAGAAAGGTATTTAACTAGTTTAAGTTATGAATACTAATTAGTTCTTTGGTTCTGAAACCGGCTCAACTGTAGGCTTCAAGTATTAACATAATTTTGAAACGAAAAAACAGCTCAATTGAAAATTAGTGTTGTCTTTTCTTTTTGTAGAAAGGGAATTAAAAAGACACTTTATGAGATTTGAACCATAGTAAAAATGTAACAAGTGATATTCTCCATTACGTCTAAAAATTTATTAAGTTCTATCACATGAGACAACGAATGAGGGAGAATATTTTTGCATCACTGTTGAAAAATTTCAGTAAACCTGTTACTGTAAAGAACTTAAGTTATACGTACTGCCAAATTTAATTTACACAATCAATATACTTTTACCTATTATAACATACTCACAGGTAAATTGTCTTATTTTCAAAATTACAAATGTTCCATTCTAAAAAGGCTTAGCGATACTTTTAAACATCCGATGATGTGAAAAATTTCGTTAAACTGACATGTTTACATAACTTAAACTTTTTTTTTTTTGAAGGAAAACTTAAACTTTTTTTAAATATCTTAAATCTCTTTATCATTTGGATTACACAAACAAAAAACGTTGTTTCAATTGAACACTGTAATAGCAAAACCGAAGTCTACTTTGTCAAAGTAAAGTTATTGTTTGGCATGATTGGTCGAATCATAATGTAAGAAATAATTTAAATTCATGTGCTTATTCATTAAATTCCAGATAGAGTCCTCCAATTTATTGAATTTTTATGTGTCTTTGTTGAGTTTATTACTAGCAAATGCAATGCTTTCCATTTCCGAAATAACAGAACATCCACTAGATTATTACATGTGAGATAATTAATTAATTATTATTATTATTATACTTGGTAGAATAATTGAATGCATCATGTTGGATATATTCCCACACAAATTTTCCGACAAAATTATAAAAGTTGAAGGGAGCATCATTAAAAGAGATGAGAAAACATATTTCACCAGCTTTATTCATAATTAACTATTTATTAAAGAATGGTGAGATTGATGTTAACGAAATCTACTCATGTAACAATCTAGCACCTCTGCTCAACACAGTTCTTTTTTTTTTTTTTTTGGCTGCGAGAAAGTACAAATCATATTAGACCCTATAAAATAAGGCAAAAGGTTTAGATAAAAATTCTATTAGGTTGATGGAATTTTTTTGTGAATTGTCCAAGCCTTGGCGTAACTGATAAAGTTACTGTCATATGACCACTAGGTCGCGGGTTCGATCCGTGAAAACAACCTCTTGTAAAAATGCAGGGTAAGGCTGCGTACAATAGACCCTTGTGGTCCAGCACTTCCGTGAACCTCGCTAATAGCGGGAGCTCGGTACACCGGGCTGCCCTTTTTTCACAAAGTACAAATTATATTCAGAACAATAATAAGAACTAAATATAAAAATAAAAAAATAAAAAAGTTATCTAGTTCACACATGAATCAACTTCACTGCTTGGTTTAAAATTAACAAAACTCCTATCACGTTCTGGATCAAGAAAACAAAACTCCTATCATGTTACATACCTCAGAATTTGCATCTAAGGCAAGGTGCCAGCTAGGTGCAGCCACTAAGACAATCTTCACAGCTTTAAATCCACAGCATCGGTTGTAATGCCAGCAGTTCTTACTATTACATCTAATCTACAATGAAATATACATCAAGAAACCTTCTCCTTTGGTGAAGGAGATGGTTCTGATTCAACTGATGCAGGTGGATCCAAGCTCATTTGATCTGTTGGAGGTGGTACAGATTTAGCTTCATCAGTTTCTTGTTGAACCGAGTCCATTGGGTCTTCTGTTGGTGTAGAAGACTCGACATGACCGCTTGATTGTACTGCAGGACGAGCAGGATTCTCTCGGTCATTTATAGACGTGGAAGGTGTTGGGTTAGTTATTGGTGTCTGTGGAATTGTTCTTTGAGTCGTAGGGACATCAGTATCCACCTTATCTGTAGCCAGAAGAGATTTAGTGGCCGTTGCAACATTGGTTTGTTCAAGATTCATTTCAGTTGATGTGGTTGGTCCACCATTGTTTTGTTCAAGACTCGTGTCGTCATATTCTGAGAGGAGATCCATGAACTCGTTGAGCAGCCGCTGTACTTTCCTATTCGACGCCATTGCTGGAAGTATGTCTTCTCTAAGGAGTCTATGCTTTTTCAATCCCTGAAAACCGGATAAAGGACCCTAATAAGAAAGACAATACTTGGGTTTTATTTGGTAGCTGGATAGATTCTATTGGAATCTCACTTTTAAAAAAGATAGCAAGAATGAGCCAAAACATGAATAGACGAGAGAATATATGCATGGAGTATACGCATTGCCAAGGTATATTACAAGATGCAGTATGAAGATGTAAGCACACACAGAGGCACCAAGAAAACGACATGTTAAAGATAAAAAGTTCAACTGTTCCGACAGTTTCATTTTATGCAAAGAGATTGACATAGTTCAGAGGAAGATATTAACAATCAAATTGTCACTCTGTAGTTTCTCAATCCTACTTTCTACTTGAGCTATTCTGAAAAGATTGACATAGTTCGCTGGATGTGGAAAATAAGATGGACATTGCAGAAAGAAAAAACCACATGCATAATTTCAATGTGATGTCATATTTCAGTATATCTTTTTTTTATATACATGTTCCAATTATATCCAAAGAAACCATGCTAATCCCAAGCTTAAGAGATATTCTATCTTTTAATCTGAACACATTTCACCAAAATGATCATAGTTTCTACAAACACAGAAAACTCCTCCCAGAATATTGGGGAAAATGAAGAAATGATGCTCGACTTAATAAACAGAGAGAGAGAGAGAGAGAACTGGTCGAGAGCCCCCCTATTTAAAACAAAAATTAACTAACAGTGTGCAATTCATCCTATAATCTGAACATGGGTTGCTAAAATTCTCACGATTCACAATGACAAAATGATCATATAAGCAGAATTTTTCTCGAAAGATGTCCTCAAATTTGCATCAGAGAAATAAGAAAAACATGGTAGTGTGTGACATGAACCAGTGGTGCGCTAACTCCAAATCCATAGTGAGACGAAATATTAGATGCTGTACTCTACACTTCAGAGAAGAAAGATATTTACTAGCTAACAAAAATATCACCCTTTATCTCTCAGTAGCGATAGACTGAGAATATGGGAGAAAATGGAATGGTCCAGCCCATTTGAAAAGCCAATAACAGATATTCGAAGATATTGTTAGAGTTCAGCCACAAGAAATATACAGGAAAAAAGAGAAGAGTGAAAAGCCCTTACAAGTACACAAGGGTCCCAAGCAGTTTTATTTGAATCAGAGGATGCAGCCTCGGCCATCCCTGTGGGAGGGCCAAGAAAGCTCTCACAAACTTCTCTCAAGCGTGACTCATCTGCCTCTCTGCATTTAAATGTGTTATTTCGATACTCAAATTCAAATAAGGTGGAAACTCACCTCTAACAAATACCAACAAAAACAATTTGGCACTACTCCAAACACATGTTGACCCAAGATATACCAACACCAGAAGCAAAAGCATAAAGTCAAACAAGACTGTTTCTCCAAACGTAACTTCACTTCAAAAAAATTAACAATAAAATTGAATTAACAGAACATTAAGTGAATATACATAGGGTTTCATATATAACAGAACTAATTAAACCATGAAACTTCAGATATAAATTTAGCACCATTCAAGATCCAATTAGTCAGTTCTTAGAACTTATATTTCTTAAAGTGGAATAACTGATTTCTCTATATCAAGCCCTGTCAACTGTGGAGGTAAATCAATTTCCAGGGACTCAAAAGTTGCTTACATATCCCACATATCCTCCTCCATATAGCACTAAGGATTAGATTTGCAACTCTCAACTTAAATAATGGGCCAACTTTAAACTTAGACATTATACTTTAAAGGACAAAGTTCCAACATCAACCAATGCATTAAAATTGGATATCAAGTGAAAGATTTCATGTTACCAAAGGACTAGACACCAGACCTTGCTAAAAACCGAATGTAGGATAAAAGGCATTGACGATATTCACTAGGAGACTTCAAAGCAAGAGCAGAAGCCAACTGAGCCTCCAAATGAGCACGTGTTTGTACCCCATCATCTGTGACTCTGCAGATATACAACAAAGAAAAGTCAATATTTTACTTGCACATACTTCAGTAAAAGAGAATTCCAAATAAAATTAGGCAAGAAACTTGCACATATATCCCAATTGTAATGTTATTCCAACTGCAAAAGTCACTCTACTACCAGTAACATTTCAATATGCTAATATACTGGGATACAGACTAAATAATCATTAGTACACCCAACATCTTTTGGGATATTCTAGTAAGCAATATCTAAGAGGAACAATAAAACTTCAAGAATAAAAAAGTAGAAAATGTTGAGGGCTAGTGACAGAACATAATGTGGATGATCCGTCAGGCAAACCAAAACAAAAGGAAATGCAAAATGACCTGTTCCAACCGGGTCTCCTAGCCAGGAACTTCCTAACATCCACCTGCAATGCCGCTAGCTCACCACCATGCAATGAGCCCGAACTCCAGGAGCTTGAAAAATTTGATGCAGGAAAACAATCATCTGCAACCCTCAGCCAGCAAATGAGGCTCATATCAAAGAGGTATGCATGCCGTGTGGCCAGGACAACAAGAGGAGAACCAGACTTTGATAATTTTGCTGATATCACTTTGATTGTGCCTGTTAACAAGTTTTAAATTAAAAAAAAAAAGTTAATAAGAAATGAAAGCCAGCAAAGACCGTGGAATCTGTTGATTTAACAAAATATCAATGACTGCAGCTCCTAATAAACATCATATCAATTGGCAGGTTGTGTGGAGCCAAGTAATATCCCCTTGAACTTTTGAGAGCAACTAACTTCAGGATGGTGCTTAAAAAAGGAAGAACACAGTTCTCCGCGACAATGGTAAAAAAGAAAGAAGTCAAGAACACTATGCTCTGCTCGAAGAATCAAAACTTTCATCTTGGGTTTTCTCACTCACCTGCATTCGCCTTTGGATCTGAAGACAAAAGGGAAGCCAACGAGTCTTGAAGGAGACACTTCCGATTAAATAGATCCCATAGATATAATGACCCTTTCCTTGTGACAAGCAAAAACTTCCAAGATTCATCACAATCAACAAATACTGCAGCAGATCCCATCATCATGGGCGGCATGGCACGACGTCCACACTTCGTATAAATCTTTTTACAAGCAAAGATGAGAATAAGAACATAGTGTACCATTGGAAGAATACTTGATGTTCGAAAGCAAATACGGAAACGTCAGCAGCACAAAGAAATAACTGGGATCTGGAATTTGATGTGACTTTCTTTGTCCTCAAATCAACCTTGAGCTTCATAGATTTAGTACTAATACCAATCTATAGTTAATGCGTATAATCCCCAACACAATTTAAGAGACACAATTTCATTACGCATAGGAGATGAACACGTAAAGAGGCTGACATAAAGCAAATATAATAAAAATGCCAAGTTCAGATGAGAAAAATTTGACATACCTTTTGATAAAGAAAATTTTAATATTATTATTTAGAAAACTGTGCACTACTGGTTGATGCAGAAAACTACATATCTGACATCCATATCTGATAGAAAACAAAAGCTTGTAATTCTTCATGTAAGTAGGAGAAAGCATTGATCAGCCCACGTAACATCTCAATATGCAAGTAATGGTCAATTAATATTCTTTTGTTGTCAACATAAATTGATCTCCTTGGAAATATGAGAATGAAGTTGATTGGAGGATAGAATCTTCAAGCTAAAAATTGGCACTCCCTCCTTCCCAATTTATGTGGTATACTTTCCTTTTAGTCTGTCCTAGAAAGAATGTCATACTTTCTTATTTAGAAACAATTTTAGTTTAAACTTCCCAGTTTAGCCACAAAATGTCTATGGCTTGTTTTGAGCACAAGCTTCAGAATTTTTTCTTTTTTTGCCCAGTCAAACACCGCCGCATAAATCGGGATGGAAGAGTAGCACATATTGGGAAACACTGAACCTGAATCATGTAAAATGTGCTGGCAGCCATGGACAAAAATGAAAAAAAAGGAAGCCTACATAGAAATGTAAACATTCTTCTCTCTCTTCTACAAGCAGCTAAAATGCAGGTAAAGGCTTTGGATGACAAAATTTTAGCTCAACAAATGAATCGCGGTATTCAACCATGCCCAGATCAATTATGCATAACACCAGACAAGAAAGTACGAGTGCTCACCTAGGCAAAGAGATATGACAAAAAATGAGGATAAATTCTGGAAAAAAGGGCTTGAAAAAGGAGCAATCCTCAAGTCTAAAGTGTGAAATGATACAATTAACATCACCCCCAACTCTACCTCTCATCTTGGCAAGGAGGGGAGAATTACGTATCGGGCATCAGTTTCGAGGGAGAGGTGCTTATTTAGTCTCTAGATGATCAACACGCAGAAGCAGGAGATAACCAAAGAATTGAGTAGAAATAAAAGAAGCAGATTCACATCTCAGTAATTGTCGAATGATACTCAAAGGGCGTCTGGATTGGCTTATAAAAAATAGCTTTTAAGCTAAAAGCCAAAAGCCATAAGTTGGTAATACCTAACTTTTGGCTTTTGGCTTATTTTTGTATTTTTTAGGCCTAAAAGTAAGTGTTTTTAAGCACTTTTTATCATTGCCAAACACCACACAAACTAAAAAAGTGCTTAAAAGCCAATAAGCACTTAAAATAAGCCAATCCAAACACCCTCTCAGTTGAACAGAAAATAGTATAATGAACCAGCTCAAAGTTTTTGAAACGCACCTGAACGCATCCATCTTCACATCCCACAGCCCAAAAGTTGGCATTTCCAGCCAAAACAGTAACTTTTCCAGAAATCCGGTCAGACCAGAGGGTTTGACTCCCCCTTGTACAAAGTATCTCAGTTTCTTTCATCACAAATGAATTTCCTGCCCCTAAAATATCATTAGCAGCTTGTTCTCTGGGTTGAGCTTCTAAGCAAATTGGACCAGTGTCCTCCCCTTCTTTATTATCAAAAACCCTGATTAAAAGAGTACCACCGGAACCCAAATGAGACAGATCCTTGACAATTCCAATCTGTTCTATAGTGATGCTTCCATCCTTGCCTACAGAAGGCGGAACCTTCTCAATGATGAGGCTCTCACTGATGGTAGCTCTAGCAGTTACACCTGAGCGCTCCTTCTGGTCAGCACTGAGACCAACTGTTTTCCTTACAAATCCTTCCCTAACACTTGCATCGGACAGTACCATACCATTCTCATCTTTCCTCTGATCCACTGTCTTATTAGGGAATTCAATAGTAGGAGATTGAGGAATTCCGGAGATGTTCTCCTGCTGGGTAGCCACACCAACTGCTTCTGGAATTATCCTCTTTCGACCATCGGGCCGCCTGTACTCTCTTTGCTTCACGGGACTTGACATGCGGGTAGAAGCTGTGGGTTTATTTAGACTATCGCTGCTAACTCCTTCGGTCTTTTTCCCATTATCAGATTGTGGCTTGGGAACCTTCACCACACTCAACAAATCAACAGAAGATTTTGAGGTTGCTTGAGCTTGTGTAAGGTCCTTACTTATTTTTTTGCTTGAACTTTGTTTTGCAGCTGCTGCTTCAAGCAACAGTTGCGCTGGACTTTCAGCTAAATTTGCCTGTCGACCTCTAACATCACCATAGCGGCTTCTCTTCAACTCCTCTAATTCAGCATCAGATAACCGAACACCTAGTTCATTCCCATCAAAATGGAAAGTGGCTACACTTCCATCCAAAGAACATGCAAAGAGTGAATATCCATCAGGGCTCCTGCACATAGAAAATAATATCCTGAAAGTAAGCAAAAAAGGTAGAAAGAAAATTCAAGATAGAAAATGCCTTCACTATGTGAAAGGACGAAGTTTTTGATGCTATGAGCTAACTTACCATGATAAATCCACAACACTTTGAGAAAAGAAATGTTTAGCGACAAAAAGAGGACGTGGACTTGCTGTTGTCCACACAGTTATAGTGCGATCTTGACTTCCTATAGCAATAACATTGTAGGGTTGGGACTCTTTTCCTCCATTTTTTGAAGAACCATTTGACCATCCAAGAGACGCATTTTTCACTTCTTGCGCATTAACCAAATTCCTCCGAAACATAGAATGATTAAACTTAACCACAATAACAGGAGCATTGTGTCCTAAGAAGTCAAAAGTGGCAGACCATTCCCCTCTCTCCAGAACAGGAGCAGAATGCCTAGGCTTTTGAAAACCATGAGTAGTAGTTATATAGTGTCCACAGGGTGACCATCCAAGCCGCCTAAAGAAGGTTGACCCAAGCTTTAAAAAAAAGACACATTTGTAAGGATATAGGTTTCAGTATTTGGGGGGGGAGGGGGGGGGGGAGAACAAAGGAAATTTTTTGAGAGTAAATCTGAAACTCACAGATTTTGCCCAGTGACCTTCAGTTCTATGAGCAAGGCTCCAGTCACTTGTTCGCCAAATGATGACAGTCTTATCATCTGATTGACTAGCTATAAATGAACCAATCGGATCCCATGTGACACCTTTAACAAGACTAGAGTGACCCCTCAGAACAGCAGTGCATATACCATTGCTCATACTCCAGATATGGATGGTATTGTCGAGACTACCACTAGCCAATGTCGAGTCATCTGGGGACCAATTTAGATCCACCTACTTTAAACATGGAAAGAGCAATTAGAATATACATGGTTAGACAACATTGGGATCTAAAGAGGAGATTCAGAATCAAATATGAATTCAAATAATTTCAAGGTCCATCAATTGATTGGCATAGCAAAAAAATTAGTTATTAAGAATCTAAGATCAGTCACATTACCACATCTGCAGTGTGTCCTCTCAAAGTCATAGTAACTTTCCAATTCTCTACATCAGGGGGCTCTCCACTACCAAACTCTGTGGTTCCTGAGCCAGGTTTCCTCTCATGGACTAGAATCACCTGATCATCAGAGCCAGAAGCAACATATCGACCATGTTTTGCCCATCTAACACAGTTCACTGACCCAAAATGATCGCGTAGTGTGGCAAGAAGTTTTGGCGTAGATTCATCTGCTTCCAAGTCCCTACCCACACATTTCATGTTCCATATCCTAACCTGAAGACAAGTTAAATGTACATTATGCAAAGTACTATATTTAGTAACAGTAAACAGCAATATCCAGAAAACATGGACAAGAATCAAGATAAGCTTCTCACTCCAAAATAACCTTTGATTGCTACTTTATCTTTTAACTCCCAAACAAACAATGACATGTTATTGGTCCATCAAAAAATGAACTGCTTGAATTTTATTACCAACTTCAATTATTCAGGTCCAAAATCCATGAGCAACTCTCAGAAGTCCATAAACTACTTAAACTATTAGTTCAGGTCCCAAAAGTTTATGAAATACTATTTCCTTATTAGTCTGTTCCTAAAAGAATGGCACGCTTCTATATTTGAAAACAACTTAACTTGAAACTTCTCAGTTCACCCTTAATGAAAAGTTCTCACGGTCCCACAAATGATATGGTATGTTGAAGAATACAAGTTTCAAAGGTCTTCCTATCTTTCTTAAACTCGGTAACGAGTCAAACTGTGTCACATAAATTGGGATGTCGGTAGTACTAATTTCTTCACTAAACCTACACATTAACCAAAAGGTAATGAAGGCAGACAATATAAAACAAGAATATACATTAAAGAATATATTGGTAAAGAGTGAAAAAGCAGTTACCTTGTGATCACCACCACCAGTGGCAAACCTAAGGCCACCAGGCTGAATATCAATAGAGAAAATCTGCATACCCTCATGTCTTATCCAACTGGGTTTCTCAGCAATCATCTTAACCACAATTCTTGATTTTCTCTTTGCTGATATAGAATAAAGACTCAGCCTTTTTCACTCTAAACCCTTCAAACCCCAACAAGTACCCCACAACTTCAAAATTAAATACCAACTTGTAAGGACGAAGAAAAAACCCAAAATCAAATACAAAAAAAAAAAAAAATTACCCCCACAAGAAAAAAAAAGTAGTAAAGAGGTAAAAACCCTAATTTGATAATAAAATTAGGAATAAGAAGGGGAAAAACCCCCCAAAAAGGAGTAAAAGGGGAAAATATCTTGATTTATTGAGTTTAAACAAAAAAGCCCTAGAAATGGAGGTAACAGGTGAAGTGGGTCGAAGCGTTTAGCAAATTTCTTGGTTAAGTATATTTTTTTACCTTTGTTTTGGTTAACTGTCAAATCTAATGAAAGATTGGAGAGGGAAAAAGGACTGCAAAAAGAAAAAAGAAAAGAAAGAATGATTAAGGAAAACAAAGGGAATCTTACAATATAGTATATATGCTCTAATCTAAGTACAGTACGACTCTATGATATAAAACAGAAGAGAAAAGAAGTATAGTGTGTAGCAGGTATTGTGTAGGGTAAAAACTCAGAAGAAAGACAAGAGAGGCATAAGAGGATTTGTAATGTGTAGTAGTGGTATTGTGCACATAAAGTTATGTCAAGATTGGATTTTGCCAAAGAAATTCCACTTCTAATATGAGGGGGAAAGTTGGTTTTTATGTTCTCTGATTGGTTAAAGTGTACCAAAATAATATTTTAGATTGAGAATTAAGAGATTGGGTATTATGTAGGGGTGTACAAAGAAAACCAATAAACTGCACCAACCCGATAATCCGAGTCGAACCGAGAAAAAAACCCGACTATGGTTTGTTTGACTTGGTTTGGTGTTGGAAAAAAAAATTCGACCATAATTGGTTTGGTTTGGTTTTAACTAAAGAAAGTCAAACCGAAACCAAACCAACCCGACATTACATATATAGCAATTTTAGATATATTTAATATATAAATATACTTATTGTAATGTAATTTATAAATATTTCTTAAAAAATTTCATATTTTTATCTTTTAAGGTATTATTTCAAGGTTTGATTTATAACTTTTGAATGCTCCAATAAGTTTTATAGCCATTAATATTAGTAAATTAAATAATGCTAGCAATCAATACTAATGCTAACAAAAAATATTCAATTCAATATTACAAACGGGAATGTATTAAATGGCTATTTTTTATTTTGCAATAATTTAGATAAAAATACATAACCTATTTTTATTTTTCTTTAGCTTTTAGGCATATAGTTAATACTCCCTTATTAGTTCTATCTAATTTAGCATGAATTAGTGCTTTTAGATTATGTTTATTTTTATTATGACTTTTTAATTAGCAATATTTATAGTACATAATTTTATTATTTTTTATTGTTGAATATTTTAGGATAATATCATGAGTCATGACATATCTCATATTTTGTATTATTTTCTTGAAAAATACTTTATATAGTTGTATCTTACTAGGATTAAAGAAATATTTTGAGCATACGTTATATATTTTGTTCTACGAAGATTTTACCGGAAAAAAATTCGAAAAAAACCCGAATAACCCGAAAACCCGAAAAAAGACGAGAAAAATCGATATTGAAAAACCTGAATTTATTGGTTTGGATTGGTCTTTAGATTTACTAACCCGACACAATTGGTTTGGTTTGGTAATTGTAAAATCCGAACCAACCCGGTCTATGTACACCCCTAGTATTATGCAATGCGTATACTTATTAGCCGAACCCTAAGTGAATACCCAACGTAAATGAAAAATTTTAAAAACTTTATCTGGAACACCGTTATTAAGAAGATTTTGTTATAAATATATTAAATTAAAGTGGCTATTCATTTAATTTTTACATCACATATATGAATCACTTGTACTGATATATATTATAGGGAGAAGGGTCTAAAATGCCCTTCAACTATCAGCGTAGGTCTAAAATTGCCCTCCGTCCATCTATAGAGCAAAATATGCCCTTCCGTTAATGTTTTCGGCTCAACAATAGCCTTTGTTAATTTTTGTGGCTCAAAAATGCCCTTTCCGCTAACGGATGGGACACGTGTCATCCTCTTATTAGCTCATTCTAAATATTCCTTAATTTATTAAAAATATTCATTATTCATACATGAAAAATAATTTTCTAAAGCAATTAAAAAGGGATTTTTTCCCCAGTATTTAGAGCAAAAAAATTTTTAAAAAAAAATTTCTAAAATACTTACAAAAATTTATTAAATTGTTTTTAGTAAAAACTCGAAAAAATCCTTTTTTCTTTAGTTTTTAATAAAAAACTGTTTTAAACTTTTTTTAAAAAATTGGAATTTTTTTAGCAAACTAGATTTTTAGAAAAGTGTTTTTTTCTTGTAAAATCTGTTTTTTTGGAAAGCTGGATTTTTTTAAAATCTGTTTTTTAGAAAATTGAGTTTAAAAAAAAACAAATTCTAAAAACAGGTTTTTAGAAAATCCAGTTTTAAAAAAACCTGTTTATACAAAAAAAATCCAGTTTTAAAAAAAAAGTGTAAAACATTTTTTAAAAAAATGTTTTTAAAAATCCCGTTTTTTACTAAAAACTAAAGAAAAAAGGACTTTTTCCAGTTTTTACAAAAAAAAAAATTTAATAAATTTTTGTAAGTATTTTAGAAAAAAATATTTTAATTTTTTTTATTTTTTTCTGGGGAAAAAATCCCTTTTTAATAGCTTTAGAAAATTATTTTCCATGTATGAATAATGAGTTTTTTAATAAATTAAGAAATATTTAGAATGAGCCAACAAGAGGATGACACGTCTCCCTCCGTTAACGGAATGGGCATTTTTGAGCCACAAAAATTAACAAAGTGTTATGAAATAATATAAAGACAAGAACAATAATGCAAGAGTAGAGAGAATAGAGAGAGAGAAGTATTCTTATTGATACTTAGAGATTGTTAGGGATGTATTACAATGGTAGAAGACCCCTTTATTTATGGGGAGGTAGTGACTTAGCTACCAAGAATAAAACTCTAGAATCTCTCTAATTATAGACATTCACCTTAAATAGAAGTCTATTTATAACACTCCCCCTTGAATGTCTATTCAACAATGTGTCTCGTTAAAACCTTAAAACCAAAACCCAATGGGAAAAATTAAAGAAAGGAAAAAGAGTACACATGTTTGAATATGCGCCTATTGGTTGCCTCGTTAAAAACCTCGCAAGGAAAACCCAGTGGGACAAAACCTTGTAAGGGAAAAGAGTGCAACGCGCATTAACTCCCCCTAATAAGAACATCAATTTATATCCTTGAGCATTTGCATTCCAATCTTGTGCATCATCTTCAAAACGATCTTTGGTAGATGTTTGATAAATAAACCATATTGACTTGAATAAATATTCCGCACCTTGAAATCATCATTCTTGATAGATATGAACATCTTCATATAATGTCGTGGAATGACTCTTCAATATCTCCATAGATGTATTCTCGATGCCATCATGCTTATAGTTATATCAAGATACATATGTACACAAATTGTACTTAGGATGTGGTACTTCAGAACCAAGAATTGCATATGCTTCAAGCAACTTAAATCTTTCAAGTTAAGTCATGTAAGTCACATAATAGACTTTAGATGCATATCAAGTTTTCACGTCATGCTAAACAAATAAGATATTGAAAACTGATTATACATACCTTTGACTTTATACTTTCAAGTATTTGAACTACATGTCCAAATCTACATGTCTTTCACATGGAATCAAGTATTTGTCTATACGCTTCAAGCGTATCCAAGACTTTGTCCTTCTGGGACTTAATATGAGCATTTGTAGTGAGAATATAGTTACTTTCTTTGGGTCAGCAAATGCGTATAGCATGCTTTGCAATATGTTGCAATTGAATTATCCATTTTATGAACTTCAGGTTCATATCATGATATTCGGGGATTTACATGTACAAATGATAATTCTTCCCATGTAACCTTTTCTCAAGTGTTTATCATGTCTCCCCCTCATGTTAGAAAAGCTAACTTGTTTACTCAACTTTGGGAAATCATCTTTGTGCATTATCATGTCAATATACACGGCACATTAATAATAAGATGAAATTATTTGGTTCCTGACCCTGAACCACTTGTGAGGGGAGAATATAATATACTCTCATATACAACGTATATCAAACTGATATATATAACTTTGTTCTCATAAGAAACAGTTTAGCTATTAAGTGGAAGCACTCAATAATTATCTTGCTAAACCAACTTTGATATAAACCAACTTATCAAGATGAACTATCTTGAGTAGAAAATCTGGAAATTATGCTCGAAGTTAGATTACTGAGCAATTTACCTCGCAAGCACCGGCCAGGCTGCGGGTTAATAACAATTGCGCATGTAACCATATCATAGATGCATCATATGTGGTATACATGGCAGGTGAATGGGCCCATATTCACCTTTGATATTTCCAGAATTTATGGGCTTCAACCCGAACTCTTTAGTTGGTCAGTTCATTAATGAAAACAAGTGATACAAGAGAACTCGTAAAGAACTTTCTAGTTCTTTGATATTCACCTGTGTGAATTTGCACATCATACTTAAAATGAGATGGCTAATACGAATGCTAACTGAACAAATTATCAATATTGGTAAACTTCAAATTTACACCATGACATGTGCACTTATCAATAAACTTCAGGTTTATTATGACATGGGTTTTTATACCAATAGATATCCACTTTATTGTGGCATTCTTTCTTTTGTGTAGTACAAACTGGAGAACAAAGCGGGTAGCTTTTCATATGCAAATTACCCCGCTACAAGTTGTAGTAATAGGAGATATCAAAGCCTTCCTTTATTTATAGTCTCAATATAATCAATCGCTTTCGCGTGTACTTTTGAAACTGAATAAGTTTCTTTGAGACTTACTACAGCACAATACTCAATTATGTTTCTCCAACATAGTAATAATTGGCTCTTCTAGAGCTCTCAATTAATTTTGTACTACCACAGATTCATCAACATCCATGTGGTGAATATCTTTCTTAAAGAGAAAGTTATACCATTATGGTCATGTCAAACTTATATGCAAGATATGTTTCTTGCATTATCGTTGTCCTTTAATAGTCATATTTCCAAAATACTTTGGCGTACAATAGGTACGTGACCAACGATCATTCATGCCATATATCATCTCAAACCTCCTTCTAGGGGTGAGTGTGGTATCATCTCAAACCTCCTTCTAGGGGTGAGTGTGGTATATTTAATACCAATTTCATGTTCATATTCTTCCAATAATGAATATGTATTCGTGAATCAGATGTTGTCACATTCACTTTGGGGATATGTGATTTTGTTATCCTTTTCAAATCTATAAATGCGTCAGGCATTTGATTTGCTATTCTTTGCAAATGGATAATCCTTTGTGCCTCTTTCACAAATAGAGGTATGTGGATCAAGATGAGATAATGATGCATTTTTCCACAAAATTTCCCGTTTGGTTTCACCAACTTCTCCCCCTAATTTTGGGAAAAGTGTCTCATCAAATTGACAGTCTGCAAATCGTGCAGTGAACAAATCTCCTGTCAATGTTTCGAGGTAGCGAATAATGGAGGGCGATTCAACCTCAACATATATTCCTAACCTTCTTTGCAGACCCATTTTGGTGCGGGATGGCGGTGCTACAGGCACATATACTGCGCATCCAAAGATTCTTAAATGGGATATATTGGGTCCATGACCCAAAACCAATTGCAACGGGGAATATTTGTGTCAACTCGTCAGTCAGAGACGAACTAGCATTGTTGTATGCAAAATGGCGTGTCCCCAAACCGAAGTGGGCAGCCGACGAACTAGTATTGCTGCATGCAAAATGGCGTGACCCCAAACCAAAGTGGGCAGCCGACGAACTAGCATTGCTGCATGCAAAATGGTGTGAACCCAAACCGAAATGGGCAGCCTCGTTTTCATGAAGAATTCAAGATTATTCTCATCTATTGTCTCAATATGATATCCATTTTGATTGATATCTTTAAAACTCAACAAGTTCCTTTTAGACTTGGAGGAGAACATTGCGATTGATATCATTAAAACTCAACAAGTTCTTCTTAGACTTGGAGGAGAATATTGCATTCTCTAAGATAAACGTCGTGCCTTTGAGCAGAGTTACAGTTGCTCTTCCGGAGCCTTCAATCAATTTACTTCCCATGGTTTGACATATAAAAGAAAATATACGAACATGAGAATAAACAACTTCAATCCGTTTGTGACACATTTAAATAATATTTTCAAAATCTGCTGCGGTCAGTTGACAAACTAAATCAGATAGTCGATTATATGGATTACTATGCAGCTTGAAAATTTCAGTTTAAGCATTTTCATAAAACAATCGATTGTTAAACACACACAATCGATTGTTTAACATTGACAATCGATTGTTAAACACACACAATCGATTATTTGCTATTTTTGAAAAACTTCAGATCACACTGTCTTAAGACAATCGATTGTTAAACATAGACAATCGATTGTTGACAATTTTTGAAAAATTCCAGATCACACTGTTTTAAGACAATCGATTGTTAAACATCGACAATCAATTGTTGACTATTTTTGAAAAATTCCAGATCACACTGCCTAACGACAATCGATTGTTAGACATAGACAATCGATTGTGGATGATTTTTGAAAAATTCCAGATTACACTGTCTAACGACAATCGATTGTTAGACATAGACAATCGATTGTGGATGATTTTTGAAAAATTCCAGATTACACTGTCTAACGACAATCGATTGTTAGACGTAGACAATCGATTGTGGATGATTTTTGAAAATTCCAGATTACACTGTCTAACGACAATCGATTGTTAGACATAGACAATCGATTGTGGATGATTTTTGAAAAATTCCAGATTACACTGTCTAACGACAATCGATTGTTAGACATAGACAATCGATTGTGGATGATTTTTGAAAAATTCCAGATTACACTGTCTAACGACAATCGATTGTTAGACATAGACAATCGATTGTCGATCAATTGTTTTTCAGCTTTAATGCGAAAATATTAGATAGTCGACTAGTTTTTCAGGCTAGTCGATTACCCCTACTGGAAAATAAAAATATTATTGATATTTGAGCATATTGAAGACATTCTAAAGAACTACTGCTAACATTGCATCATGAACTAACTAATACGAGCCAATACTAATGACTATTAGTTTATTCACTAACTAATACAAATAAGTAGAACAAAATCAAATAACTCCATCTTCTTTCATCACGGACCCATCACCGATTAGGTGGTCTATTTTCCCCTCGGGTTGCTCAAAGAAGTCTGCCACATCCAAGTGGGTGATGTCAAAGTTGTCGTCAGAGACAAAATTCGTTTCAGGGCGTTTACTCTTTCGAGATGCTTGATAAAGGTCAACCAAATGTCATGGTATACGGCAAGCCTTTGACCAGTGCCCGTTTCCACCGCAACGATAATGTATAGTTTATAAACTATTTGCTTTTGGATTCTTATCGTATCGTGCTTGTGGCAGAGTGACCAACTTCAGGTTGTCATATCTCTTCTTTAAGCCATCTCACAAGATAGGTGGATCTTTGACTGTGATATATTCAATTTTCAAACCTTCATCAAGGTGATGGCGCAAGTAAATCAAGGCCTTCGCACAGTCTTGGGTGGATGCTTTTTCTCTATCTTTAATGGTGTCTCCGAGACTCATAGCATCTAAGTGGATTTCAGCATCCAACACCCATGTCATATAGTTCTTGCCCGAAATTTCAAGGGCAACGAACTTTCTTTTCATAATGTCAGACATAAAACAAAATTACATCAAGAGCGTGTTCATACTTACGGGCTCTATTACAATTATCACATTCACTTCAGGGAATGGATCATAATCATGTGCTTTACACAATCTCATGTCAAATATTACTTTCATAAAGTGAAAGATTATTTTGAGAATCTTTATTATTCTCATTATCACAATAATGACGATTATAATTTCGTCTATTGCCACGTCCACATCCATTGATACCTTTACGGTAATAATTTTGTCTTCTTTCAGACTTATCACATACTGCTACCACATTCTCTAAAGGGAATGGAGCAAATTCAATTGGACGGAATTCTTTGCCACGTCCACATTCATTGATACCTTCATGGTAATAATTTTGTCTTCTTTCAGACTTATCATATTCTGCTTCCACATTCTCTAAAGGGAATGGAGCAAATTCAATGGGACGGATTTTCAATTCTTTGCCCACAATCATACATGAATTTAATTATGGCAGGACATAGAGATTTTACCACTTCATGTGGTTACAATTTCTTACAAACTCCATTAGAGTTATAATCAAACTTTGTTGTCTATGTTTGTATATAAAATCAAATTATAGAATTCCAAGAATTTGAAAGAGAAGTAAATTACTTACCTTTAAGGTATACCAATAAATGTTGTGATATCAAATATACCTCTTGAGTTTCCATCCTGTTGCATTACTTTATGATGATACCATCTCTTCTATTTTCCGTATAGAAAATCTAAAAATAATCATCTCCGCACTGACCATCGTCGCTAAACACAACAAACCAGCAGCTGTAGTTGCTATTTTCTTAAGAGGGAGGGTGATCATAGCTAGACCACTTAAAAGTAGATCTGTTGTTGTGGTATGTGCTTTGCAAAGTGGCGTAGGAGAAAAAAAAAGAAACAAATTCAATTGGTTAGAGACTCGTGCTGATAACGTGTTATGAAATAATATAAAGACAAGAACAATAATGCAAGAGTAGAGAGAATAGAGAGAGAGAAGTATTCTTATTGATACTTAGAGATTGTTAGGGATGTATTACAATGGTAGAAGACCCCTTTATTTATAGGGAGGTAGTGACTTAGCTACCAAGAATAAAACTCTAGAATCTCTCTAATTATAGACATTCACCTTAAATAGAAGTCTATTTATAACACAAAGGCTATTGTTGAGCCGAAAACATTAACGGAAGGGCATATTTTGCTCAATAGATGGACGGAGGGCATTTTTAGACCTACGCTGATAGTTGAAGGGCATTCTAGACCCTTCTCCCTATATTATATGAATCACTTGTATTGATATATTTATTTAACACGTAAGTTCATTCTTTGTTTTTTGGATGAACTTTTGTAACTATAAATAGAGCACTTTGGCTCATTGCTGATATAGTTGAAATAAGAAGAATACGTCCCTTCTTTCTACACCTCTTATCTATTATTGTCTCTTCTCTTTTGGTGTTTTAGTTTATAATTATAATATTTATTTTATAACACGTTATCATCACGAGTCTCTAACTACATATGTTGAGCTGATTTTCTTTCTGACTCAGTCTGACGGATATACTACTATCATTAGATGAATTAGATACGCATACTACATGGTAAATTAATCATTAATCATATATTTAGTTCTAAAAGCGTGACTATAAAGTAATATTAAAGAAGATGGGATCCGATGGACTAGAATTATTATACACGGTCACGATTCTTCTATCTTGTTCATTTCTTATTGAATTGCATAATAGTTTAATATATGCATGTAGTAAATTACATTCAATAATGATTATGGGTTTCTAAGGTACTGTTTTGCATTTTTCTTTCATGAAAAAAATATATGAGTGAAATGGGTTAATTTATCTCATAGGATTTATACATAAATTTCACCGGTTTTTATAGCACCGCAGAAAGTAGAGTCCTTCAATAACTTGGCTATTCTCTTACTCTAGACTCTAGAGACATGTTAACTCCATAAATAAACGTCACCAGTATATACATCTTTAATTAATAGCATTAAAGAATTTATAAAATCGTTATTCACATTGTATTTTGTCAAATACATTAGTCTATGATAAAAGAGTTTACACGTGACTATAATTTTCATTAATCTATGCAAATGCTAACAATTAATTGCATCTTGATGGTATTTCATTTTATTAAGGGAGTATGATCATCATATTTATTTGGATGTCAACATTAGATATATATCTCCAATAAGTTCTAAATACATTGATTTGTATTACATGTATTTGTTTCATTAGCGAATATCAATTACATAATTATAATAAATATATGATATTTAGAGTGATAATTAATATTTGTAAAGATTTATTATGATTAAGCATTTATACTTATAACTGCTAAATTAAGTGATAATATGTTCAAAGTATTGTTAGTTATGATTGGTTGTTATGATCATTAAAAGTGGTAATATTTTCAAATACAAAATTTATTATTGATGAAGACGTGTTAGAGAATTATTATCTATGTTACATGCCTAAATTCACATCAGAAGTAGCAATATTTCGGAAGAGGTGTTCAAACACCGGATTTGTGTCTTGGTGCATCATGATAATAAAATATTGGGTTTGAATCTTAACACATTATGGCTCAACATGTTGTTATAAGGGTAAGACATTAGGTTTGAGTATCAATGTACCACATTAATGATATAATGATGATTGAGAAAAATAATATGCTTTTAATGAAGCTCGTTCCTCTAGATCTGCTCCATTCTCTTAAACAAATGTGATAGCGATAGATCAAAGTCCGAAAAAAGACTAAATAATTATCGGGACTGTATGAATATACATGGGCGTGTCAAGGGACGAAATAATAATCGTCTCCCTTTGTATAATATACGGCTAAGTGACTTCGTAACCTCAACGTACTTTTTTTCTTACTGTAGCATAGGCCTTCGTCGGGCTTTCATCCCTATAGTTGATAGCAGATGGGGTCAAGCTAAAGGCATAGCTTGCATCGTGATTGTATTTATAAATACGAGAACAATAAAGGTTCTCAAAATAAAGGTAATATTTGTCATTGATGTAGCATGAATGGGCATTGGGCACGTAAATGACGTACGCCTGAATATTTTTCCGAGCTTTATCAATCCTCCATAAAAAGAAAGGAAAACAAAATAGATGGGTAATTGACCTTTCAAAAATATGTTGAGCCATGTAGTATAAATAAGTATGATGAATATTAAGGTAAAATAACATGCTTATATTGAGAAGTCATAAGACATCTTCAGATAATTATGATACATTCCAAAAGTGAATGTGGCAATATGAAATAAACTTATGAACATACCCATGATTGTTGAAATCACACTACTCACCTCTAAAGAGGTTTGAGAGAAATAAAGAGGATAAATATCATTATGTGATCGCATAATATGTCGTTGGTCACGTGCCTATCTTACGTCAAAAATACTTTTTCAGGCCTTATGAAAACTTATTAAACGGCAAAAGTAAAACAAGAAATAGGTCTTACTTATAATAATTTCGACAATGACAATAATGATAATGACTTTCTTTTTGATGGAGATAATCGCCATATGGATGGTAACAAATATGAATATGAAATATTATGAGCATATGATTTTTGCCTCGTGTGAATTGCTCCTATAAAATTCTTAGATTTAGGATTTTTTCTTTTAATTATTTAATTTTAAGGATTAATTTGCATAATTTTCATGTTTGTTTGTATTTTTATGTGCATTTTTAATTTAGATAATTCATAAAAAAAATATACAAAAAATTACATTTGCATTTAGACTTAGATTAATTAATATTTGGATTTTATAAAAATACAAAAATAAAAAAATGATTTATTTTTGCTTTGTTTAATGTATAGCTTTGAATTTCGTTAGTTTCCTTTAAAATTGGTATTTAATTAATTGTGTTGATTATTAATTAGAGCTTAATATAATTAGTTTGGTTAATTTAATTTTTAGAATTTAATTCAGATTTATTTTTAATTTTGAAATAAAAAAAATAAAATATAAAAAATTGACTTTCAATAAGAGATGCCCAAATTTGGGCCAAATTCACCCAAGCCCAATAAAAAACCCGTCCTAAACCGCCCCTGAACTGGCCCAAACCCATGTCAATACCCAGCTTGGTCCCCCTTACCCAAAACGACGCCATATTATCGAGAACTAATCCCAGCCGTCGAGGTTTGATGATATAATAGCTGGGAAGCTAGGTCTCACTAAGTATAAATATGTCCAAACACGACATCCCCCCCCCCCCGGCTACTCATCGTCTCCCTTCTCTCTTCAAACCCTAGAGACAACCCCACCGTCTACACCGTCCGCCGCCTACCGGAAATTGTCTCCGCCGGTGGCGAGCCTCCAATCACGACCCAAATTTACATCATAGAATCTCTTCCCTCTCCTCTTTCCAAATATCCAACTAGCCTTCTTAGAATCCCAGCCAAACTTCTCGAATATTAGTTCAAAAAGAGGCGTCAATACCCTACCACCACCAATCAACCCCAAATCAACACCATATGACCCCCTCACTCCCCTCTTTTCAAATCCATAACCCTTTACCCTAGAACATGCCCAAAACTCCTTGAATATTGAATCTGAGGTTTGAGCCTTATGAATTCAAAATTGAACCTGTGTATGCAAGGCCACTTTTTCGAATTTATTGGCTTGTTCAAGCGTGTTTTAGCACCGGTGAGTCCCTTTCATTTTGCTTGTTCAAATCCATAACCCTCTACCCTAGAACATGCCCAAACCTTCCCGAATATGGAATTTGAGGTTTGAGCCTTATGAATTCAAAATTGAACCTGTGTATGCAAGGCCACTTTTCCGAATTTCTTGGCTTGTTCAAGCCTGTTTTAGCACCGGTGAGTCCCTTTCATTTTGCTTGTTCAAATCCATAACCCTTTACCCTAGAACATGCCCAAACCTCCCCGAATATGGAATTTGAGGTTTGAGCCTTATGAATCAAAATTGAACTTGTGTATGCAAGGCCACTTTTCCGAATTTCTTGGCTTGTTCAAGCCTGTTTTAGCACCGGTGAGTCCCTTTCGTTTTTCTTTCGGTTCATTTTTGTTTCGCTTTTGTTCTTCTCCTTTTTTTGGTCAAAGGTCAATCTCAATTGAGACTAGGCCAAAATTCTGAACCCAGAACCTCTCTTCTTGATGTTTGTTTTACCCTTTTAAAAGATTTTCTCTGATTTTTTTATTTAATTAATGGCATATTAAGTCCTTGATTTCACCTCTTGTCCGGGTCACTTAGTTTAATATAGTTAGGTTTATTTTAATAGTTTAATTAGTTCCATGCATGTTTGTCATAATTAGTCAATTAGTTTAGGCGCTTTCAGTTTTTTAGCTTTTTTAGTGTTTTCCTTTTACATGTAATTCCTGATTGGTTTTATGTTCGTCTTAGTTGATTGGGATCTGAGGTTAGTTTAGACCCTACTCCAAGAAGGCTTCGTTTGGCCTTAATTAGAGCCTATATTTAGTTGAACCGTTGAGTCCATTGGATGCATGACCTATAGCCTATTTAAGTAAAGTAATTTTCAAAAGTTTTAAACGGTAATTGGGGTAATTCAACTAGGGAATCTCTCAATAACAGCTTAGGAAGCTTCCTAGAAGCTGCATAGGGTATTAACTTGGGTAGCAAATAATAAAGTGAGGGATTAATTGGTAAAAATAAAATTGAAAAAGGACAAAAAAGCTAAAACAAGAATCTGAAGCTTACACTACTTGTTTGCCTATAAAGGCTTAGCTAAGGGGGGAGAGATAGAGAGCTAAGAAACCCTGAAATAAAAAATGGCTGAAAATTAAGCAAAAAGTACTATTTCATTGAGATACTCTAGTGATTTCTCAGGTCTTTTCATTTCTAAAAAGATTTTTTGATTAACATAGCTTAAATAGAGTGAAGTTGGTGGTTGAAGCTTGGGTTTTGAAGTTTATTTTAGTATTTGCTTGAGTAAGACTATATTTACTGCGTCCATAGTCCTCTGGTTAAGCTGATTCTGTTGGTTTCTACTGCTGTACATGCTGATTGCTATTCTGATCTGCTGATCACCTCTCTTTCCTTTCATTTTTACTTTCCCAGGTACACCATATTGTGACCCTGTTGATTGTGATGTTGAAAACTTGAGAAATGAATCGATTAGAGAATTGAAGCATGAGAACCCTTCCATTTTTGTTTTTTTTTCTTCTAATTTTCTTTCTAGTTTATTGTGACTTTTGTCTAAGTTAACTTTACATAATTGGTTCGTAATTATTGGTAGGAATGACAAGAGATTCAATGTTGGACTTTCAGTGCATCTTCATGATTTTCACATGGTTTGAATGACTGTTAGTTTATTGTTAATTTTCATAGAGTAGTTCGTTATATAGTTTGTAGTGACGCACCTCCTTTTTTACCCTATACTCCTGCGAAAGACGTAGATAAAGAAGTTTTTCCGATTAAAGGACAATCGAAACGGGATTCATTTATTTAATAATTTCATAGTCGTCACTTAGGATAATTAATGGTGTCCCAAGTCACCGGTTTAAATCTCGAATCGAGGAAAATATTGAGTCTGTTTTACAGTCCGCGAACCAGAAATCCGAGTAAGGAATTCTGTTAATCCGGGAGAAGGTGTTAGGCATTCCTGAGTTTCATGGTTCTAGCACGGTCGATCAACTGCTATACTCGGCTTAATTATCTGATTTTAAATCATTTTGAACCTATATGTAATTTTGACTTTAACAGCTTTTATTCATTTTTAAAAGGAATATTGCAACATTATTTAAAATATATTTTTGAACCACTCACATAAATGACCCGCAGCTCGTAACACATTTATCTAACGTTGGAATTTGGATTTGGGTCACATAAATGAGTACCCGAGTTTTAGGCAGGTAGATTATTTGAACAACACATCTAAAACAACTACACACTTTTAAGTTTTCAAGAGCCATGGAAAATTCGTTAGTGGCACACCTCTATCTCTAAAGGATTCAAAATTAATCATCCGAGGGCCATGGATTATCTATTTTTGTTTATGGCACACCCTGAATCTAATTTTAAGGATATTCAAAACTCAGCTTTTGAGGGTCGTAGACTATGTATTTTGGCTAATATGATACACCTCAACCTACCCTTAAGGAATCGCAATTATATCACGCGAATATGTCCACAACCACGATGATTGATTAAGTGCGTGCCTATAGGAATATCTCTACTGATGTTCATTAATTATCCGTTTCCTCCTAGACTTTACAACTTTTGTTGCACCTTAATCATACACTAAATAATCAATATGATTGTGAAGAGAAAGAAAATAACAGTGCCTCTTGAAAATAACCAAAGTGATAGGCTAATTTTTTCCTTGCTTCAATAATCTTAGTGCGAGGTCATATCAAAAAAAAATTTAATGTAGTAACCATATACATCTATAATCGCATGAGTAGAAATCTGCTACTTAAACTAACAGTAAAATTCTACAACCAAATAAGAGTAAATAATCAGAGGAAACCAACTTCTTCAGACAGGTTTCGCATGGAACAAGATACGCGGTCATTGACATCATGACAGAATAAAACAAAATGAAAGAAATGCATTGAACCTTCACCGAAATGGAATTAGTTACTGTTGATCGGACCAAGGCCGCAACCGGAAACGACACTGAGAACCTAGACCTCGACTAAACTCCGAACAATGAAACTCAAACAAGTACCTTAACAAGACGAGAACGCGAACTGGAAACCAATAGACGGTACCTCACGTACGATTGAAACAAACTCCCTGGACGATGACCTCGACGACCTCGAAGCTCGTCGGAAAACTCGAACTAAACCAGAAAGACAAAGTCAACGGCCTCCTTAACAGTGACTCGCGATTTGGAGTTGTTTTGGGCTATTTCACTTTGTTTAAATGGGGGTTTCGAGCAGTGAATCAAGGGCACTGAGCTTTATTGTTGGTATCTATGGAGAATTTGATTCAAGGCTCTGTGATATGAAGAAGATGACGACGGGTGAGCTGCTCAACTCTCTTTCCTAGTCTCTCGTCTGTGTTCCTGTCCGGCGGTCGTGGTATTAGTGGTGTGCAACGACTGAGCGAGATTCTCGGTGGGGGGAAGGTCTTCGTTTTCCGCGGCTGTCTTCAAGTCTAGGGGTCTGCTGGTGCTTTTGGTGTTTAAGGAGAAGAAGATGATGGATTCCTTTAGTTGGCTTTTGAGTCTGTAGGAGACGATGTTCGGGGGGCTTTTGAGTCTATTCGTTTGAGGCTTTTGTTCCAAAGAAGAGTATAAAAGGATCCCTAGGTTTGGCTTAATGGGTATTGGGTATTGGACTAAGAAATTAGGTCAAAGACTAAAAACTTACAAAATTATAAAGACGAGATGAACCGACCCAACACTAATTTTTTTTGGTTAAAATTATATAATTATAGTATAAAAATATAAAATGTTATGAAATAATGTAAAAGACAAGAACAATAACTCAAGAACAAGAGCAAATAGAGAGAAGAGTAGAGAGAGTTCTTCTTATTGATACTTAGAGAATGTTAGGAGTTTTTTTACAATGGTAGAAGACCCCTTTATTTATAGGGAGGGGGATGATTTAGCTACCAAGAATAGAACTCTAGAATCTCTCTAATTATAGACATTCACCTTAAATGGGAGATTTCATAACACTCCCCCTTGAATGTCTATTCAACAATGTGCCTCGTTAAAACCTTAAAACCAAAACCCAATGAGAAAAATTAAAGAAAGGAAAAAAAGTACACATGTTTGAATATGCGCCTATTGGTTGCCTCGTTAAAAACCTCGCAAGGAAAACCTAATTGGGACAAAACTTTGTAAGGGAAAAAGAGTGCAACGCGCATTAACTCCCCCTAATGAGTACATCAATTTATATCCTTGAGCATTTGCATTCCAATCTTGTGCATCATCTTCAAAACGATCTTTGGTAGACGTTTGACAAATCAACCATATTGACTTGAATAAATATTCCGTACCTTGAAATCATCATTCTTGATAGATATGAACATCATCATATAATGTCGTGGAATAACTCTTCAATATCTCCATAGATGCATTCTCAATGCCATCATGCTTATAGTTATAGCAAGATACATATGTACACAAATTGTACTAAGGATGTGGTACTTCAGGACCAAGAATTGCATATGCTTCAAGCAACTTAAATCTTTCAAGTTAAGTCATATAAGCCATATAATAGACTTTAGATGCATATCAAGTTTTCCATGTCATGCTAGACAAATAAGATATCGAAAACTGATTATACATACCTTTGACTTTATACTTTCAAGCATTTGAACTATAGGTTCAAAACTACATGTCTTTCATATGGAATCAATTCTTCTTGAATTGTATCTCTTCCATTTAGTTACTTTCTTTGGGTCAGCAAATGCGTATAGCATGCTTTGCAATATGTTGCAATTGAATTATCCCTTTTATGAACTTCAGGTTCATATCATGATATTCGGGGATATACATATACAAATGATAATTCATCCCATGTAACCTTTTCTCAAGTGTTTATCATGTCTCCCCCTCATGTTAGAAAAGCTAACTTGTTTCCTCAACTTTGGGAAATCATCTTTGTGCATTACCATGTCAATATACACAGCACATTAATAATAAGATGAAATTATTTGGTTCCTGACCCTGAACCACTTGTGAGGGGAAAATATAATATACTCTCGTATACAACGTATATCAAACTGATATATATAACTTTGTTCTCATAAGAAACAGTTTAGCTATTAAGTGGAAGCACTCAATAATTATCTTGCTAAACCAACTTTGATATAAACCAACTTATCAAGATGAACTATCTTGAGTAGAGAATCTGGAAATTATGCTCGAAGTTAGATTACTGAGCAATTTACCTCGCAAGCACCGGCCAGGCTGCGGGTTAATAACAATTGCGCATGTAACCATATCATAGATGCATCATATGTGGTATACATGGCAGGTGAATGGGCCCATATTCACCTTTGATATTTCCAGAATTTATGGGCTTCAACCCGAACTCTTTAGTTGGTCAGTTCATTAATGAGAACAAGTGATACAAGAAAATTCGTAAAGAACTTTCTAGTTCTTTATTATTCACCTGTGTGAATTTGCACATCATACATAAAATGAGATGGCTAACACGAATGTCAACTGAATAAATTATCAATATTGGTAAACTTCAAATTTACACCATGACATGTGCACTTATCAATAAACTTCAGGTTTATTATGACATGGGTTTTTATACCAATAGATATCCACTTTATTGTGGCATTCTTTCGTTTGTGTAGTACAAACTGGAGAACAAAGCGGGTAGCTTTTCATATGCAAATTACCCCGCTACAAGTTGTAGTAATAGGAGATATCAAAGCCTTCCTTTATTTATGTCTCAATATAATCAATCGCTTTCGCGTGTACTTTTGAAACTGAATAAGTTTCTTTGAGACTTACTACAGCACAATACTCAATTGTGTTTCTCCAACATAGTAATAATTGGCTCTTCTAGAGCTCTCAATTAATTTTGTACTACCACAGATTCATCAACATCCATGTGGTGAATATCTTTCTTAAAGAGAAAGTTATACCATTATGGTCATGTCAAACTTATATGCAAGATATGTTTCTTGCATTATCGTTGTCCTTTAATAGTCATATTTCCAAAATACTTTGGCGTACAATAGGTACGTGACCAACGATCATTCATGCCATATATCATCTCAAACCTCCTTCTAGGGGTGAGTGTGGTATCATCTCAAACCTCCATCTAGGGGTGAGTGTGGTATATTTAATACCAATTTCATCTTCATATTCTTCCAATAATGAATATGTATTCGTGAATCAGATGTTGTCACATTCACTTCGAGGATATGTGATTTTGTTATCCTTTTCAAATCTATAAATGCGTCAGGCATTTGATTTGCTATTCTTCGCAAATGGATAATCTTTTGTGCCTCTTTCACAAATAGAGGTATGTGGATCAAGATGAGATAATGATGCATTTTTCCACAAAATTTCCCGTTTGGTTTCACCAACTTCTCCCCCTAATTTTGGGAAAAGTGTCTCATCAAATTGACAGTCTGCAAATCGTGCAGTGAACAAATCTCCTGTCAATGTTTCGAGGTAGCGAATAATGGAGGGCGATTCAACCTCAACATATATTCCTAACCTTCTTTGCAGACCCATTTTGGTGCGGGATGGCGGTGCTAAAGGCACATATACTGCGCATCCAAAAATTCTTAAATGGGATATATTGGGTCCATGACCCAAAACCAATTGCAACGGGGAATATTTGTGTCAATTCGTCAGTCAGAGACGAAGTAGCATTGCTGTATGCAAAATGGCGTGAACCCAAACCGAAATGGGCAGCCTCGTTTTCATGAAGAATTCAAGATTATTCTCATCTATTGTCTCAATATGATATCCATTTTGAATGATATCTTTAAAACTCAACAAGTTCTTCTTAGACTTGGAGGAGAATATTGCATTCTCTAAGATAAACGTCATGCCTTTGGGCAGAGTTACAGTTGCTCTTCCGGAGCCTTCAATCAATTTACTTCCCATGGTTTGACAAATAAAAGAAAATATACGAACATGAGAATAAACAACTTCAATTCGTTTGTGTCACATAATATTTTCAAAATCTGCTACTAACAATTGACTAACAAAATCAGATATGTTATCCATAATTGATTACTTTGCAGTTTGAAAATTTTCAGCGTTTTTCATAAGACAATCGATTATTAAACACACACAATCGATTGTTGGAACATAGACAATCGATTGTTAAACACACACAATCGATTATTTGTTATTTTTGAAAAACTTCAGATCACACTGTTTTAAGACAATCGATTGTTAAATATAGACAATCGATTGTTGGATATTTTGAAAAATTCCAGAGCACACTGTCTTAAGACAATCGATTGTTAAGCATAGACAATCGATTGTTGACTATTTTGAAACATTCCAGATTACACTGTCTAATGACAATCGATTGTTAGACATAGACAATCGATTGTGGATGATTTTTGAAAAATTCCAGATTACACTGTCTAACGACAATCGATTGTTAAACATTGACAATCGATTGTTTACTGTTTTTGAAAAATTCCAGAACACACTGTTTTAAAGACAATCGATTGTTAATCATAGACAATCGATTGTTGACTGTTTTTGTAAAATTCCAGATTACACTGTTTTAAAGACAATCGATTGTTGATCATTGACAATCGATTGTTTTGCAGTTTTTATGCGAAATATGAGATAACCGACTAGTTTTTCGGGTTAGTCGATTACCTCTACTGGAAAGTAAAAATATTATTGATATTTGAGCATATTGATACATTCTAAAGAACTAATACTACCATTGCATCATGAACTAACTAATACGAGCTAATACTAATGGCTATTAGTTTATTCATTCACTAATACAAACAAGTAAAATAAAATCAAATAGCTCCATCTTCTCTTATCACGGATCCATCACCGATTAGGTGGTCTATCTTCCCCTCGGGTTGCTCAAAGAAGTCTGCCACATTCAAGTGGGTGATGTCAAAGTTGTCGTCAGAGACAAAATTCGTTTCAGGGCGTTTACTCTTTCGAGATGCTTGATAAAGGTCAACCAAATGTCATGGTATACGGCAAGCCTTTGACCAGTGCCCGTTTTCACCTCAACGATAATATATAGTTTATAAACTATTTGCTTTTGGGTTCTTATCGTATCGTGCTTGTGGCAGAGTGACCAACTTCAGGTTGTCATATCTCTTCTTTAAGCCATTCCACAAGATAGGTGGATCTTTGACTGTGATATATTCAATTTTCAAACCTTCATCAAGGTGATGGCGCAAGTAAATCAAGGCCTTCGCACAGTCTTGGGTGGATGCTTTTTCTCTATCTTTAATGGTGTCTCCGAGACCCATAGCATCTAAGTGGATTTCAGCATCCAACACCCATGTCATATAGTTCTTGCCCGAAATTTCAAGAGCAACGAACTTTCTTTTCATAATGTCAGACATAAACCAAAATTACATCAAGAGCGTGTTCATACTTACGGGCTCTATTACAATTATCACATTCACTTCAGGGAATGGATCAAAATCATGTGCTTTACACAATCTCATGTCAAATATTACTTTCATAAAGTGAAAGATTATTTTGAGAATCTTTATTATTCTCATCATCACCATAATGACAATTATAATTTCGTCTATTGCCACGTCCATGGTAATAATTTTGTCTTCTTTCAGACTTACCACATGCTGCTACCACATTCTCTAAAGGGAATGGAGCTAATTCAATTGGACGGAATTCTTTGCCACGTCCATATTCATTGATACCTTCATGGTAATATTTTAGTCTTCTTTCAGACTTATCATATACTGCTTCCACATTCTCTAAAGGGAATGGAGCAAATTCAATGGGACGGATTTTCAATTGTTTGCCCACAATCATACATGAATTTAATCATGGCAGGACATAGAGATTTTACCACTTCGTGTGGTTATAATTTCTTACAACCTCCTTTAGAGTTATAATCAAACTTTGTTGTCTATGTTTGTATATAAAATCAAATTATAGAATTTCAAGAATTTGAAAGAGAAAAGTAAAATACTTACCTTAATTTTCTCAAGAAGATTCTATTTCTGTTTTCTGTTTCTTTCTTCTCCTTTGTTTTCAATTCCTCTTCAACGTTTTCTTTTCCTTTTTGCTTCTTCGTTCTTTTCTCTTTTCCTTCTTTCTTCATTCTTTCTTTGAAGCAAAACCTTAGACAAACAAAAGTTAAGACAATCGAAAAATTTCAATTGGTTAGAGACTCGTGCTGATAACGTGTTATGAAATAATGTAAAAGACAAGAACAATAACTCAAGAACAAGAGCAAATAGAGAGAAGAGTAGAGAGAGTTCTTCTTATTGATACTTAGAGAATGTTAGGAGTTTTTTTCAATGGTAGAAGACCCCTTTATTTATAGGGAGGGGGATGATTTAGCTACCAAGAATAGAACTCTAGAATCTCTCTAATTATAGACATTCACCTTAAATAGGAGATTTCATAACATAAAAGTAGTTTTATGATTAAACTAACTATATTAAGACATGAAATTATCTTTGTGTTTTTAAAATTATATAAAAGATAAAGGTAATGTGCTACTTTTGTATTATTATCATCATCATCATCATCATCATCATCATTATTATTATTATTGTTATTATTATTATTTTTAAAATTTATGAAAAATGCGTAAGCTAAAATATTTTTGTAATTTTACATTATTATGACGATAATAAAGGAGAGAAATCAAAAATTGTTGAAATAGCTATATTAGCCTAAATTAAATATTTACATGCTAAAATATAAAAAACCTTGGGGAGGGTCAAAAATCACATGTCTACAGCTGCCACTCTTTGACTGGAAATGCGAAGAGTTTTAGACAAAGAACGACTTGACATTTTTTTGATCCGACCCTTATTTAGCGAGACCAAAACTAAGAGGAGGAAGGATGTGACCGAGCCTCGGTATCTGAGCTGCCTACATATCCTTGGCTATAAAGGAATCAGGACACGTGTAGTTCAAAAGTGAATGAGGTGATGGTGTACCGAGGTTATGAGTCGAGCGAGGTGCCGTTCCGACAAGGTTCCGGTCCGCGGTCCAATTATTACATCAAAAACAAAAATGAAGAAGACTAACTAAGCCTATCAGCTATGAATTACAAGATTCCTATCTATGAGTCTTCTGAAATTTGATTTTGCGTATGAGTTGGTTCTTCATGCGAACCCTGATCTTAATCTTGATGCTTGTTAGCTGTAGGTGTTGGTTCAATATTCTTCAACTTTTCAAACCAAGACGGGACACGCAGAGCTTGTCACCTCAGCCCTGTCCTAAGCAACTCACTTCTTTCATTAGCTTCTGCATTTGGATTCACTTCTTGTTTTTCTTTTTATTTTTTTCTTCTGTTGATCATCTCGGACTTCTAACTCCCATTCTTGGCGCGAGCTTCTTTTTTTTACTTACTTGAATTGTATTTTGAATTAAATTCTCCCCTTTTTTAGGTGAATACCTGATTGCTGAACTTGAACTGTCTCCTCTTGTTACTTGACACTGTTTTTCCTTGCACCTTGGACTATATTCCTTTGAAACTTGAGTTGCTTCTTTTGAAACTGATTTCCCTTGAAACTTGAACAGTCTTCCCTTGTTCTCCAGGTGGGTGCCTGATTACAACAAAACGCACAAAACAAAAGAAATTTTTCTACCCTAGTTTGATATTGGGAACATCTATGAGTGTTAACAAAACTATAAATCACCTGTGTTGCTGATGAAGGATGCAATGATGAGAGTAAAATTAATGATTCAACTAGGATGTGCACCTCCTAAATGTGATTAAGTTTGCAGAAAACTATAAACAAAGCTTGAAATAAAGTAAAAACTGACCCTATTCCCCAGTTGGGACCCCCTGATTTCAAGAAAACTAAAAATTGACACTTTTTTAAAAAATCCAGACTTCCCCCTTTTTTTCAACTACTTCCCTTTTTAAAATTATTATCCTAGGAGAAAATTCGTCAGACTAGGTTTTCTATCTTAGAAGAAAGATTCATCACACTAAGATATTTATCCTAGGAGAAAATTCATCAAACTAGGTCCTTTTTTGTTTTTGTTCTTTTGGCATCTTAGAGAAATATTCATCCAACTAAGACGTTTATTCTACGAGAAAATTCATTAGACTAGGTTTTCTATCTTAGGAAAAAGCTTCATCAGACTAAGATTTTGATCATAGGAGAAAATTCATTAGACTATGTCTCTCTTTTTGGTATCTTAGGAGAAAGATTCATCCAACTAAGACGTTTATCCTAGAAGAAAATTCATCGGACTATGTTTTCTATCTTAGAAGAAAGATTCATCAGACTACGATTGATCCTAGGAGAAAATTCATCAGACAAGATCTTCTATCTTAGGAGAAAGATTCATCAGACTAAGACATTTATTCTAGGAGAAAATTCATCAGACTAGGTCCTTTTTTTCTTTTTTCTTGGTGTATTAGGAGAAAGATTCATCCAATTAAGACTTTCATCCTATGAGAAAATTCATCAGACAAGGTTTTCTATCTTAGGAGAAATATTCATCAGACTAAGACATTGATCCTAGGAAAAAATTCATCAAACTAAGACATTGATCCTAGAAGAAAATTCATCAGACTGGGTCTTCTATCTTAGGAGAAAAATTCATCACACTAAAATGTTTATCCTAGGAGAAAATTCATCATACTAGGTTTTCTATCTTAGGAGAAAGATTCATCAGACTAAGATTTTGATCCTAGGAGAAAATTCCTCAGACTAGTTCTTCTATCTTAGGAGAAAAATTCATCAGACTAAGATTTCGATCTTAGGAGAAAATTCATCAGACTAGGACTTTTATTGGTATCTTAGGAGAAATATTCATCAGACTAAGATTTCTATTGGGGAAAAATCCATCAGACTACGACTTTTTATCCTAGGAGGAAAACTGTAAAAATCAATAGCAAGATTTCATGCACAATAGCAAGAAAAATAAAGGCATAGATTCGAGAAACTTCCCTTTGTCGGCACTTCTCTTCTTTTGTTTTTCTTGTCATTTCTCAATTTTTTGTTGTTTTTTTTCTTTTTTTTAACCACTTTCCTTGCACTGCTTTGTTCCTGTTTCACTAAAAGAAAAATTTGTCAGTTTTGAAAATGGTGGTAGGTTTGTGGCCTTGAGTCTTGAGTAGCTTGGCTTTTGCTCGATCATCTTGAATCAGTCTTGAGAGATTTTTGTTCCGCACCCACTTTGATTGTTTTACACCCAGTACTATTTGTATTGGTGGCTCAATCAACCTTATCCCAATTGGAGATCTTTCTTAGGTGACCTTTTCTGATATCTTGAATGACTTCATGCTTTTGAGCAATTTATCTGTCAGAGAGAATTACTTATTGTCTTTGCTTGTGCCAAGTAGGCTGAGAAGAGTCTTTGGGGGGAGCCTTTGTATGAATCCTCAAGGCATGCTAACAGTAACAACTGAGTGCGCTGGCCAAATTTACTTTGTGCAACTGAAAAGCTGGTAGCAGATTTTGAAATATTTTCTTGCTTGTTTTGACAAAGATGCACTCAAAGTGATGGGCACAATGATGCAAAGAAACAAATATTAACAAGAAATGCCTTATGTCGAAAGGACAAAAGGAATAGTTTTTTTCTCTCTTTTTTTTTATTTTTTTTTCAATTACTAGCCTTAATGGTCATGACATGCATTTTGAACCCAACGGCCTGATTTATCAAACTAATCCAATCTTACCTTTTGCCATTCGTACGAGCTTTGAAGCCGAGCTTGTTCATTCCAATCCTTTGCATCAGCTTTATGACTCACTTTCGACTAGTTGTGCCCCAAGGAGTTTTCACCAACAAGTCTTTCTCATTTATTTATCTCTTCTTACCGCCGCCTTACAGTTTCCGTGAGGATTTTCACTAGTAAGATTCTCTCTTTTTTTTTCTTTATTCATTTCCCTTCTTTTTCCTTTTTTTTTGACCAACTTGATAGTGTTCTATGTTGCGTGACAACCATTGCTCATTGAATGCTTCTTTTGGTATTGTTGAAGGTATATCAGGAGGGCTTTATTTGGATGGTTTTGGATTGAGTTGGACAGAAGGGTCGGCATGATGGCTCAAAGTTGACTCAAAGTAAAGGGGGTTGTGGACTGACAACTCTAGAAATCGACTCTTTCAAAAGTGAAATAAAATTTCTGCCTCAGTTTCAACTATTGGAATTTTTTTTTTGGAATTTTCTTTTCTTTTCTTTCTCTTTTTTTTGGGAGGGTCAAAAATCACATGTATACTAGACTATTTTCATCTTTCTTTCTGTTTTTTTTCTTTTTCTTTTTTCTTTTTTTTCTTTTTCTTTTCTTTTTTTCACAAATTGCCCCAGCTTCTATTTTCTAGGGGCATGGACCTTTGACTTTCTTTTCTTCTTCTTCTTTTTCACTTGAACTTTCTAAGAACTGCCCCGGTTTGTACTCTTGGGACATAGACTTTTTTTCTTTTTCTTTTTCTTTTTCATTTTTTTGACTCTTGACTCTAAATTTGATTCTAAAAGAGGGTGGTAAAAGAAAATAATACAGACTCAAAAGGGGTAGCAAATGATATAAAGTGTTTGGGAAACAGAAGAAGGGACTTCCAACCTCGAGAAAGCCCAACATATATCTTTTCGCGATCACAGCATTGACGAACATGCATGTCTTCTTCGTGTGTTATGATCATAAGACACTTTCCATCCCTTACTTTCCAACAAACTTCAATTGATTAAACATCCTCAAGCCCGATCTTCACAATAAATTGAAGGTGAAATTTACTTGACCTTAATTCCCAAGTATTTCAACTTTTTATTCATCCTCAAAAGTGCTTTTTTTTTTAGTTATCCAATTTCAGATTAAATCAGTTTCTAAGATCTGGCCAAAATTTTCGCCATGCATGTCATGTTATGAGAACTAGCGCAAAAACGAACTAAGAACAGAATGACACAAAAGGACAAATTGGATTTTATTGAATAAGGATGGAATGGTTTGACGACTAAACAAGCAACCTAAGATCCAAGTTACAACCCTAGAATAATCCGGATAATGAAAATAGCAAAAAAATCAGACAGGCATGACTCATACAAACAAAATAGAAGGATAGAAGGGTTTGACTCAATAAAGCAAATAAAATCTAGATCACAACCCTGAAATAACCTAGATAACAGAAAAACATCAAAACAATCTACCAAAATTCCTTCCTAAGTGAGGAGTGACTTTTCAACTGATAAGCCTAATATTTAGCCACAAAATTGCTCATCAAAATCACCATGGTCTTCTCCCATTTCAGTTGGCAAATTTTCAAGGGGATTCTCATACTCTATGTCACTACGCATTATCCCTGCAAAGTGTGCATCATCATGTGCAGGTAAAGTACTTTGCGTGATACTCCGGGTGTCACTATCTTGGATCACAATCAGGTTTTCTTTGATCATCCTTTCTATTTCTCTTTTCAAATCCCGACGACTTTCAACATTGTGCCCCTGGGCATTGGAATGGTATTCACACCTTTTGTAAAGGTCAAAGCTTCTTGCACGTTGGTCCACATAATTTGGTGGAATAGGTGCAATCATGTCATAATGCTTTAACTTCTCAAATAAGTTTGCATAGGAATCTCCAATTGGTGTAAAATTATCTTTCAACCTTTGTTCCCCTTTATACCTCTGGCTTGGATGTGGGTTATAGAGCACCTGAAAATTTTGTGGAGGCTGGTGGAGATGTTGCGGTGCTCGTGCTCGCCTTCTAGGGTGTCTTGGTGGTCGGGCATCATACTGAGGTGCAGAAACAGAGTATTGAGAGTTCTGAGGTGGATAATATTGCTCAAGGGAGTCATGGAAAACCTGATGAGGCTGATCATACCTTCGAGAGGTTCTCTTGGGACCTCTTCTCGACCCTGATGTCATCATGATTTCTTCAACCTTCTTATTCGGGTCACCAAAATTACCAAAATTATGTGATTCAATTTGATCAACCTGAGTTGCGGCTCTGAGAACTGCTTGACTTATAATTTTGCCTATCTTAAGACCATTCTCAACCATTTCCCCTATTTTGATTACTTCTGAGAAGGATTTACCCACATCGGATACATGTTTTGAAAATGATCCGGCTCTTGAGCCTGAAGAAAGATGGTGATTAACGTGTGGTCATCCATAGGTGGCTTAGCTCTAGCTGCTTGTTCTCTCCATTTAATTGCATATTCCCTGAAACTTTCACTTGGTTTCTTCTTCAGGTTTGAAAGGGAATTACGGTCTGGGGCAATGTCAATGTTTAATTGGAACTGTTTGACAAAGAGTTGTGCCATGTCATCCTAGACGTACCAGCGAGATGTGTCTTGATCCAAAAACCATTTGGATGCTACTACCGTAAGGCTTTCTCCAAAGTAAGCTATTAGTAATTCTTCATTTCTTCCCACACCTCTCAATTGATTGCAATACCTTTTTAGGTAGGCTATGGAGTCTCCATTTCCAGCATACTTTTCAAATTTAGGAACCTTGAAACCAGGCGGCAAGTTGACATGAGCGAACATACATAGATCTTTGAAGGCAACACTCTTTTGATCTGCCAATCCTTGCATGTTTTTCAACCGTTGTTCTAAGTTTTTCACTCTTTGGGTCATTTCTTCATGTTCCATCTTTCGGGAGGGTTTCTCAATATTTGCAAGAAGATCAAACGAGTACAAGTGGTATTCAGGAGAGTGGTACTGCTCTTGCTGTGTAGCAAATTGTGACTCATGACAAGGTCCTCCTTAGCCATTGGCCCATGCTTGACACATTTGG
This sequence comes from Nicotiana benthamiana, assembly GCA_034376525.1. Lineage (NCBI taxonomy): Eukaryota > Viridiplantae > Streptophyta > Magnoliopsida > Solanales > Solanaceae > Nicotiana > Nicotiana benthamiana. The sequence goes on along the minus strand of CM067339.1, from coordinate 54,608,377 downwards.
CCATTTGTCGTTTCAGTATTCTATTTTCCCCAATCACAGTAGACTCTTGTCGAACCCTTTGACCATGAGTCTCTTGAACACTTGTAACAGCTTCGATGTCAGTTATCATTTTTCCTTGAATCTTGTGCTGTCTATTTACCACAAACGGACCACCTCAACTTTCTTCACAATTCAAAACAAATCATGTTAGAATGGACTCTGTCGGTCCTCATTATTATCAATATTTTTCACTTTTGCATTTCTTTTCTCCTTCTTCTTTTTTTTTCATTTTTTTTCATTTTCCTTTTCCATGGTTGATCGAACCCGATGTGGGTTGCCTACGTATCATGACGCCGCATGAATCAGATCTTGCGTAGTTCGGGAAGATTAGGAATAAAGGAAATAAACTAAATTTATGCTTTTAGATATTGAATTTTCTCTATTTTTTTTTTACTTTTTTTTTTCAAAAGAAAGACTTATAAAAAAGAAAGAGAATATCTTTTGGATTTTGATTTTTCTCCAGCACTTTTGCAAAGAAAGATTTTTTTCCTGACTTTTATTGCTTTTTTTTCTTCGAATTTCGAAAGAAAAACTTCTAAAGAAAAAAGAAAAATATTTTTATATTTATGAATTTTTATTCTGAAGTTAGGAAAGAAGTACTTCTAAGAAAAAGAAAGTATTTTGAATCTTGAATTTTCTTTTTAATTTTCGAAAGAAGAATGAAAATATTTTTGAATTTTTATATTTTTTACGAAATTTTAAAAGAAAAACTTCTAAAAAAGAAAGAAAAATATTTTTGGATTTTTAAAATTTTTTGTTTGAATTTTTGAAAGAAATAATTTTCAATAGAAGAGAACATATTTTTAAACCTTGATTTTTCCTTTGAATTTTCGAAAGAAGTTCTTTTATTTTGAGAAGCAAATAAAAGAAAATATTTTTTTTATTTATTTAAATTGGGGTCTCAAAGAAAAACTTTCTGAAACAAGGAAGTAAAAGATTTTTTTTTGGATTTTTGAAAATTGGGGGCCGGAACAGATGAGGTTTGCCTATGTATCTCACATCCGGTGAGAATCAGACCTGCGTCTGCCAATTTTGACTAAACAATAACCAACCAACTATTTTTCTTTTAAAAAAACAAAAAACCCCTTTATTTCAAAATTCTGGCAGAGTTTCAGTATATTTTGGATATTGATTTTTCAAAAACAGACAATTATCTCTCTCAGTCCTCACATTGATTTTCTCTAAATTTCCCTTACAAGCCGGTCAACATGCAAATCTGATGCAAATGAATGCACAAGTAGCAAGTAAGATGCATCAGTATGATTGTTTCGTTTCTGGTACACCTGTCCTAGACAGACCCAACCCCTGTGTTGAGTCTCCAAAGTTAAATGCATATGATGCAAACAAACGTTCCTACTAGGGATCCGACACGAGGCTGAATTATTCTAGGTTCAAAACCCGGGCATTTGTTCTAAGACTTGTATACCCAAGCGGACAACTTGAGTCGAGGAGGGGGCTACGTACCGGGAACCAAAAGGCCATCCATCTTAGTGACTTGTCCAAGCCTCTTTCTTATTTCAAGGTATGACACCAAAAGAATAGAGAGTCTCGACCAGCGAGCACATCCTCGAAGATGAGAAGAGAAGGGGTTCCGTAACAGATTATATACCATTCAAATAATATCAAAGTAGTAACAGTATCATTTAGCATATTAGGCCCAAATATGTAACAAAATCAGATAACAAAGACAAATATGACAATTATTCTGAGCTCGAATTCTGAACCCTGAACCATATATCCTGGGTTCGATCCCCAATAGAATCTCCAGAGCTGTCACACCTCTTTTTTTACACTATACCCCTGCGAAGGGCGTAGATAAAGGAGTTTTTCCAATTAAAGGACAATTGAAACGATATTCATTTATTTAATAATTTCAGAGTCGCCACTTGGGATATAATGGTGTCCCAAGTCACCGATTTAAATCTCGAATCAAGGAAAAGATTGACTCTGTTTTATAGTCCGCGAACCAGAAATCCGAGTAAGGGATTCTGTTAACCCGAGAGAAGGTGTTAAGCATTCCCGAGTTCCGTGGTTCTAGCACAATCGCTCAACTGTTATACTCGGCTTACTTATCTGTTTTAAATCATCTTAAACCTATATGCAATTTTAACTTTAGTCGCTTTTATTCATTTTTAAAAGGAAGATTGCAACGTCATTTAAAATATATTTTTGAACTACGTCACATAAATGCACCCGCAACTCGCAACACATTTATTTAACTTTTGGGTCACATAAATGCACACCCAAGTTTTAGGAAGGTAGGTTATTTAAAAAACATGCTTAAAGCAACTACACACTTTTAAGTTTTTGATAGCCATGAAAAATTCGTTACTGGTACACCTCGATCTCTAAAGGATTCAAAATTAATCATCCGAGGGCCATGGGTTATATATTTTTGTTTATGACACACCCCGAATCTAATTTTAAGGAAATTCAAAACTCAGATTTTGAGGGTTGTAGACTATATCTTTTGGATAATATGGCACACCTCAATCCACCCTTAAGGAACCATAACTATATCACGCGAACGTGTCCATAATAACAACGATGGATTAAGTGCGTGCCTATAGGAATATCTCTACTGATGTTCATTAATTATTCGTTTCCTCCTAGACTTCACAATTTTTGCTGCACCTTAATCACTTACACTAAATAATCAATATGGTTTTGAAGGGAAAAAAATAATAGCGCCTCTTGAAAATAACCAAATGTGATAGGCTCATTTTTGCTTTGCTTCAATAATCTTAGTGTGAGGTCACTAACTTATCAAAAAGCATTTTAATGCAGTAACCATATACATCTATAATAAAATGAGTAGAAATTTGCTACTTTGTTATAAATACACTTCTATTTAAGGTGAATGTCTTTAATTAGAGAGATTCTAGAGTCCTATTATTGGTAGCTAAATCATCCTCCTCCCTATAAATAGAGGTGCCCTCTACCATTGTAAATAACTCCTAACATTCTCTAAGTATCAATAAGAAGAACTCTCTCTACTCTTCTCTATATTGTTCTTGTTCTTGCATTATTGTTCTTGTCTTTTATATTATTTCATAACACGTTATCAGCACGAGACTCTACCGTCTCAAGAACCATTCTCGAAAAATCTAAGGTATTTCCCTCTTCCTAATTTAATTTTCGATTATGTCTGACATTACGAAAAGAAAGTTCGTTGCCCTTGAAATTTCGGGCAAGAACTATATGACATGGGTGTTGGATACTGAAATCCACTTAGATGCTATGGGTCTCGGAGACACCATCAAAGATAGAGAAAAAGCATCCACCCAAGACTGTGCGAAGGCCTTGATTTTCTTGCGCCATCACCTTGATGAAGGTTTGAAGATTGAATATCTCACCGTCAAGGATCCACTCATCTTGTGGAACGGCTTAAAGGAGAGATATGACAACCTGAAGTTGGTCACTCTGCCACAAGCACGATATGATTGGGCTCATCTGAGGCTCCAGGACTTTAAGTCCGTTTCTGAATATAATTTTGCAATGTTCAGAATTACTTCTAAATTGAAGCTATTCGGGGATAATATCTCCGATTATGATATGCTTGAGAAAACGTTTACAACGTTTCATGCCTCCAATATGGTACTGCAACAACAGTACAGAGAGAAAGGCTTTACAAAGTACTCTGAACTGATTTCTCTTCTACTAGTGGCTGAGCGAAATAATGACCTGCTCATGAGAAATCATGAAAATCGACCCACTGGGTCTACACCACTGCCTGAAGCAGATAAGGTGCACTCTCATTATGCCAAACATGAAAAGGGCCATGGTCATGGTCGTAAACGGGGTCATAGCCAGGGACGTAGACAAGGAAGAAATTCCAATGAAGTCCGTCAACCCCCAAGGAGAGATAACCGCCGAAAGCAGAAACGGGGTCATGAAGATCCTAAGGCAAATGGTTCAGAAACTATATGTTATCGTTGCGGTGGGAAAGGGCAATGGTCAAAGACTTGCCGTATACCAAGACACTTGGTTGACCTTTATCAAGCGTCTCGAAAGAGAAAAGACCCTGAAACAAATTTTGTCTATGACGACAACTTGGACATCACCCACCTGGATGTGGCAGACTTCTTTGAGCAACCCGAGGGGAAAATAGACCACCTAATCGGCGATGGGTCCGTGATGAAAGAAGATGGAGTTATTTGATTTTGTTCTACTTACTTGTATCAGTTAGTGAATAAACTAATAGTCATTAGTATTAGCTCGTATTAGTTAGTTCATGATGCAATGTTAGCAGTAGTTCTTTAGAATGTCTTCAATATGCTCAAATATCAATAATATTTTTATTTTCTAGTAGGGGTAATCGACTAGCCTGAAAAACTAGTCGATTATCTAATTTTTTCGCATTAAAGCTGAAAAACAATTGATCGACAATCGATTGTCTATGTCTAACAATCGATTGTCGTTAAGACAGTGTAATCTGGAATTTTTCAAAAATCATCCACAATCGATTGTCTTTGTCTAACAATCGATTGTCGTTAGACAGCGTAATCTGGAATTTTTCAAAATAGCCAACAATCGATTGTCTATACTTAACAATCGATTGTCTTAAAACAGTGTGCTCTGGAATTTTTCAAAATAGCCAACAATCGATTGTCTATACTTAACAATCGATTGTCTTAAGACAGTGTGCTCTGGAATTTTTCAAAATAGCCAACAATCGATTGTCTATATTTAACAATCGATTGTCTTAAGACAGTGTGATCTGAAGTTTTTTCAAAATAGCAAATAATCGATTGTGTGTGTTTAACAATCGATTGTCAATATTCAACAATCGATTGTTTATGTTTAACAATCGATTGTTTGAAGAAAAATGCTTAAACTGAAAATTTTCAAGCTGCATAGTAACCGATTATGGATAACATATCTGATTTTGTTAGTCAACTGTTAGCAGCAGATTTTGAAAATATTATGTGACACAAACAAATTGAACTTGTTTATTCTTATGTTCGTGTATCTCTTTTGTATGTCAAACTATGGGATAGCAAATATGGATATCTCACAAAGCGAACTTGGATCAACGTCCAACTGTAAAAGTATTTGCCTAGTTGATTCATGTACTACACATACAATACTCAAAGAAAGGAAATATTTTTCTCAACTAAATATGTGTAAGGCAAACGTTACTACAATCTTTGGAAGTAGTAAATTGATTGAAGGCTCCGGAAGAGCAATTGTAACTCTGCCCAAAGGCACGACGTTAATCATAGAGAATGCAATGTTCTCCTCCAAGTCTAAGAGAAGCTTGTTGAGTTTTAAAGATGTACGCCGGAATGGCTATCATATTGAGACAATGGATGAAGATAATCTTGAATATCTCGTCATCACAAAGAATGTCTCCGGCCAAAAGAGGGTTATTGAGAAATTCCCGTCTTTATCTTGTGGCCTGTATTGGACAAGAATTAGTGCAATTGAGGCACATTCAACAGTAAACCAAAGGGTTACTGATTCCAATACCTTTGTACTTTGGCATGATCGATTGGGACACCCAGGATCGGTCATGATGAGACGGATTATAGAAAGCTCATATGGGCATCCGTTAAAGAATTTCAAAATTCTTTCGAATAATGAATATTGTGTTATCAAGGCAAGTTGATTATCAGGCCATCACCAACAAAGGTTGGGACTGAGTCACCCACGTTTCTGGAACGTATACAAGGGGACATTTGTGGACCTATTCACCCACCTAGTGGGTCGTTTAGGTATTTCATGGTCTTGATAGACGCATCATGTAGATGGTCTCATGTGTGCCTATTGTCATCACGCAACCTTGCGTTTGCGAAATTAATGGCACAAATAATTCGACTACGAGCACAATTTCCAGATAATCCAATCAAGTCCATTAGACTGGATAATGCTGCTGAGTTTACATCCCAAGCATTTAATGATTATTGCTTATCAATCGGGATAAAAGTTGAACATTCTGTAGCTCATGTTCACACTCAAAACGGTCTTGCAGAATCGTTAATTAAACGCCTGCAGTTGATTGCAAGGCCATTACTTATGAGAACGAGGCTGCCCACTTCGGTATGGGGTCACGCCATCTTACATGCAGCAATGCTAATTCGTCTCAGACCGACGAATTACCACAAGTATTCCCCGTTGCAATTGGTTTTGGGTCATGAACCCAATATATCCCATTTAAGAATTTTTGGATGCGCAGTATATGTGCCTATAGCACCGCCCATCCCGCACCAAAATGGGACCGCAAAGAAGGTTAGGAATATATGTTGGGTTTGAATCGCCCTCCATCATTCGCTACCTCGAAACATTGACAGGCGACTTGTTTACTGCACGATTTGCAGACTGTCGATTTGATGAGACACTTTTCCCAAAATTAGGGGGAGAAGTTGGTGAAACCAAACGGGAAATTTTGTGGAAAAATGCATCATTATCTCATCTTGATCCACATACCTCTATTTGTGAAAGAGAGGTACAAAAGATTATCCATTTGCAAAGAATAGCAAATCAAATGCCTGACGCATTTACGGACTTGAAGAGGATAACGAAATCCCACATTCCCGCGGAAAATGTTCCAATCCGTATTGATGTCCCTGTTGGACAATCATCTAGTGTCATATCCAATGAGTCAAATGCACGCCTGAAGCGTGGCAGACCACTAGGTTCCAAAGATCGAAATCCTAGAAAGAGGAAAAAGAATGATCGAAATGACACCACGAAAGAATCTCACGATTTAACAAATTCTGAGATTCATGAAGAATCCATTGAGCCCGAGACTCTGGAAAATACGGAACTATCCCTAAATCCAATTAATATTGAGGCAAATATTAATCGAGTGGATATTGTGGTGGATAATGCCTTTGCTTATAATGTAGCATCTAGCATTATGCAAGAATGTGAGGATCTCGAACCTCAATCTGTTGAAGAATGTCGAAAAAGACAGGATTGGCCAAAGTGGCAAGAAGCAATTCAATCAGAATTGAATTCGCTGGCAAAACGTGAAGTTTTTGGCCCTATAGTTGAAACACCTAATGGTGTTAAGCCTGTCGGCTATAAATGGGTCTTTGTACGCAAAAGAAATGAGAAAAACGAGGTACAAAGATATAAGGCACGCCTTGTTGTACAAGGTTTTTCTCAAAGGCCTGGTGTCGATTATGAAGAGACATATTCGCCTGTAATGGATGCGATAACCTTTCGTTATCTCATAAGTTTTGCTGTCCATGAAAAGCTTGACATGCACTTAATGGATGTGGTTACTGCCTATCTTTATGGCTCACTTGATAATGAGATATACATGAAAATTCCCGATGGACTCAAGATGGCAAACGCGCATAACTCAAAATCTCGGGAAATGTTCTCAATTAAATTGCAAAGATCCTTGTATGGTCTAAAGCAATCTGGACGAATATGGTATAGTCGTCTTAGTGAGTACTTGTTAAAAGAAGGCTATATAAATGACGCCATTTGCCCATGTGTTTTTATAAAGAAAACAACATCGGAATTTGTTGTACTTGCCGTATATGTCGATGACATAAACCTTATTGGAACCCCTATAGAACTCCAAAAGGCAATTGATTATCTAAAGGATGAATTCGAGATGAAAGATCTCGGAAAGACTAAACTATGTCTTGGTTTGCAAATTGAATATTTGGCAAACGGAATTTTTGTTCATCAATCTACCTATACAGAAAAGGTACTGAAACGGTTTTACATGGATGAAGCACATCCTTTAAGTACACCGATGGTTGTTCGATCACTTGATGTGAACAAAGATCCATTCTGACCACAAGAAAGGAATGAAGAGCTACTTGGTCCTGAAGTACCATATCTTAGCGCAATTGGCGCACTAATGTATCTTGCAAATACTACAAGACCTGACATATCCTTTTCAGTTAATGTCTTAGCAAGATTTAGCTCGGCTCCTACGAGGAGACATTGGAATGGGATCAAACACATATTGCGGTACCTAAAGGGAACTACCGATATGGGCTTATTTTATGGCAAGAATTGCAGCCCGGATCTTGTTGGTTATGCTGATGCTGGATATTTGTCCGACCCACACAAGGCTCGATCTCAAACGGGTTATGTGTTTACCTGTGGAGAAACCGCCATATCTTGGCGATCGACTAAGCAATCAATTGTGGCTACTTCATCTAATCATGCCGAGATAATTGCTATTCATGAAGCAAGTCGGGAGTGTGTGTGGTTGAGGTCTATAATACATCATATCCAAGACAAATGTGGTTTGAAGTGTGATAAACTACCCACAACTTTGTATGAAGACAATGCAGCATGTATAGCTCAATTGAAGGGAAGATTCATAAAAGGAGATAGAACGAAGCATATTTCACCAAAGTTATTCTTCACACATGATCTTCAAAAGAATGGTGATATCAATGTTCAACAGATTCGTTCAAGCGACAATATGGCTGATTTGTTCACAAAATCTCTACCAAAGTCAACCTTCAAGAAGCTAGTTCACAAGATCGGGATGCGAAGACTTAAGGACATAAATTGATGTTCTTATCAGGGGGAGTTAATGCGCGTTGCACTCTTTTTCCCTTACAAGGTTTTGTCCCACCGGGTTTTCCTTGCGAGGTTTTAACGAGGCAACCAATAGGCGCATATTCAAACATGTGTACTCTTTTTCCTTACTTTAATTTTTCCCATTGGGTTTTGTTTTAAGGTTTTAACGAGGCACATCATTGAATAGACATTCAAGGGGGAGTGTTATAAATACACTTCTATTTAAGGTGAATGTCTTTAATTAGAGAGATTATAGAGTCCTATTATTGGTAGCTAAATCATCCTCCTCCCTATAAATAGAGGTGCCCTCTACCATTGTAAATAACTCCTAACATTCTCTAAGTATCAATAAGAAGAACTCTCTCTACTCTTCTCTATATTGTTCTTGTTCTTGCATTATTGTTCTTGTCTTTTATATTATTTTATAACATACTTAAAATAATAGTAAAATTCTACGACCAAATAAGAATAAATAATCAGAGAAAACCAACTTCTTCAGACAGGTGTCGCAGGGAACAACGTCCGTGGTCATTGACATTGTGACAGAATAAAACAAAATGAAAGAAATGAATCTTACATTGAACCTTCACCGAAATGGAATTAGTTACTGTTGATCGGACCAAGGCCGCAACCGGAAACGACACCGAGAACCTCGACCTCGACTAAACTCCGACCAACGAAACTCAAACAAGTCCTTTAACAAGACGGAAACTCGAATTGGAAACCAATAGACGGTACCTCACGTACGATTGAAACAAACTCCATGGACGACGACCTCCGACGACCTCGAAGCGCGTCAGAGAACTCGAACTAAACCAGAAAGACAAAGCGAACGGCCTCCTTAACAGTGACTCGTGATTCAGAGTTGTTTTGGGCTATTTCACATTGTTTCGATAGGGGTTTCGAGCAGTGAATCAAGGGCACTGAGCTTTTTGGCTGGTGTCAATGGAGAATTTGGTTCAAGGCTCTGTGACGTGAAGAAGATGACGACGGGTGAGCTGCTCAGCTCTCTTTCCTCGTCTCTCGTCTGTGTTCCTGTCCGGCGGTCGTGGTACTAGTGGTGTGTAACGACTGAGCGAGAGTCTCACTGGGGGTTTGTCTTCATTTTCTGCGGCTGTCTTCAAGTCTAGGGGTCTGCTGGTGCTTTTGGTCTTTAAGGAAAAGAATATGATGGATTCCTTTCGTTGGATTTTGAGTCGGTAGGAGACGATGTTCAGGAGGGGGGGTTGGTGGTTCTATGTTGAGTGACAGATCTGATTTTCTTCTTAAAATTATACAATTATAGATAAAAATATAAACTAATTTTATGATTAAACTAACTGTATTAAGGCATGAAACTATTTTTGTGTTTTCAAAATTATATAAGAAATAAAAGTAAGGTGCTACTTTTGTATTATTATTATTATTTTTTAAATTTTTGAAAAATGCATTAGCTAAAATATTTTTATAATTTTCCATTTTTATGACGAAAATAAAGGAACGAAGTCAAAAATAGTTGAAATAGCTATATTAGCCTAAATTAAATAATTTACACGCTAAAATATAAAAAATCTTGGGGAGAGTCAAAAATCACATGTCTACATATAGTATACTCCATTTTTAGACTTTGAGCTTGCATCTATGTGTTGTAAGTGATGTTGGACTGTTGGACTGTTACAGTAATGGTTTTGAATAGGTTTACATGTAGTAAGTTGTCTCCTTTTTATCTGAAATCAATAATCACTGTTTTGGGGTATTAATTTCATGCTTAAATTGGGTTTGAAATACTAAGGGGGGTAATCAGGGTATCACTGAATCAGTATCAAATAACAAGTAGGTTATTCTAGTCAGAATGGATGTAGAAGTTTAAATGTTCAGTCAATTGGTATATGTGTAATTAAGTTTATATAGAGTTTGTATGATGATGCTGTGGGGTGGTGACTATTTCATTTCTATTCTTCTTCAATTCAAACCTTGATGAAATGTTAACATATATGTGTTTCATCCATTTGTTTCAGTTCAAGTCAGTGCTAAGCTTAGTCATTATTCTCATAATCTAAACCCCTCACTTCAAATGTGGTGTTGCATTAGCTTTTGATATTCAAATAAGGTGCGTGTATTATTTCTGTTAATACTGAATTGGTGGCTCGAAATGGGATAAACGTATACTTTGATTTTCTTTAATGAACATGTAAGTCAGTTGTAAATCAATAGATTTGGAGACTTAATCAATGAAAAAGGAATGAAGGTCTCATTATCGCATAATGTTGTGGTTTGATGGGGATTACCATTTTGTCTTAGCTTTGTGTTTTTTGGGATCTGCGAGCTTGGGTTCTTCATTACTTGCTATAGGTCTGAGCTCCTGATTTACCAGTTCTCGTTGGAACTGGGGCTCGTACTGGCCCAAACTCGAAGGTTCAAATGCGGTTTTGCCTGATGTAGTTAATTGGATTCGATCTCTATAATTCCCAGTCGTTGTTTCTTTTGAACACCGGTCATGGGGATTCGAACTCAAGTGATTCCCCTTGCTCAATCCTTAATCCTTAATTAACTTGGGCCAGAAGTCCCACGTAAGGCAAGGATGCATATTAGGACTTTCTATCCAAGGCTGATGCTCCTCTGTTGGGTTAACTCAAACTGGGTTCATTTGTTTAAAATATGGTCTAACTTTAAGTCGAGGAATGTTGGTGAGCCATAATTATATAACTCATAGTGTATGGCCCTCATGAATTAGTTTAGAAACCTTTAAGTTAAAATAAACAGAGGCGTGCCAAGCCAAAAAAAATCCCGAATGCTCGGCCCTCGTTTAATTATTCCTTTTAAAAATACTTAGAATCCGAGGCGTGCTATTTAGCAAAAATTTAATAGCCCTCGTAAAACTAAAACACGTAGTTGCTTTATGTGCGTACTTTAATAATATTACCTTTATAAACTCGGTTGTGCATTTCATGTGACCCAACTCCAATTCTCAACAACGCTAAATAAAATCTGTCATGGACCGCGGGTGCATTTCATGTGACGTGGTTCATGACGTATTTTAGATAACATTGAATCTTCTTAAAAATAATTAAAAGCGTTTAACAAGTTAAAAATGGATAATAGGCTAAAACATGTTTTAAAATCAGATAATAGGCCAATTGTAATAGTTTAAGTGATCGTGCTAGAACCACAGAATTCGGGGGTGCCTAACACCTTCCCTCGGGTCAACAGAATTCCTTATTTAAAATTTCCGGTTTGCAGATTTCAAAAGGAAAGTCGAAATCTTCCTTGATTTGGGATTTAAAAATAAATCCGTGACTTGGGACACCAAATAAACTATCTCAAGTGTCGACTCTGAAAAATAAATAAATAATCTCTTTTCGAATAATGTCACTTAAATTAGAAAAACTCCCTTATGCACTATCCTTCGGGATGGTGCGCAAAAAAGGAGGTGTAACAGCTCTGGCGACTTTGCCCGGGAGTCGAACCCAAAACTTCAGTTCAGGGTTCAAGAATTTGAGCTTAGAATAGCTGTTATATTGCTTTATTTGATTTTCCTACATATTTCATGCCTAATGTGCTAAATACTTTATCGCTTTAATATTTGGTGAATTGTATATATAAAATGATACGAAACCGTTCCTATCTCTGAGTCTTCTACATCATGGAGCAAGGTGCACTTGGTGTGACTTCTCTTCTATTTAGAGTGTTATCCCATTTTAGAATGAGGTTCGGAGAAGTTGCTAAGCAGGCGAAGCTTCTGTATTCTCGGTAAGCTGCCCCTCTCGGCTCGAGTTGTCCGCTCCGGTAAGCCAGATGTAGAACAATAAATCCAGGTTTTAAACTTAGTATAACAAAGCCTCATGACAGATCCCTAGTAGAAACATTTGTTTGCATCACGTGCACTTGACTTAAGGGACTCAACACAGGGGTCGAGTCCGTTTAGGACATGTGTACCCAAATTGAAAAGACCATCTTGATGCATCCTGCTTGCTGTCACACCTCCTTTTGGCTATCTACAACCTACCGAAGGACGTAAATGAGGGAGTTTTTCCAATTAAAGGACAATCGAAACGGGATTCAATTATTTAAAAAATTTCAGAGTGGCCACTTGGGAGATTTATGGTGTCCCAAGTCACCGGTTAGAATCCCGAATCTAGGAAAGAATGACTCTGTTTAACACTCTGCGAACAAGAAATCCGAGTAAGGAATTCTTTTAACGCGGGAGAAAGTGTTAGGCATTTCCAGGTTCCGTGGTTCTAGCACGGTCACTCAACTATTATATTTGGCTTAAATTATCTGATTTTATACAATTATGAACCTATGTGCATTTGAATCTTTTATTCACTTTTATTATTATTATTGTTTTTAGGAAAAATTGCAACGCCATCAAAACTTGCCGCGAACCACGTCACATAAATGCACCCGTGGTTTTTAACACATCCTAACTTTTTTGGAATTCGGATTTGGGTCACATAAATGCGCGCCCATGTTTAAGGAGATAAAATTATTAAAGACGTGTCTTAAAAGCGACTAGCACGATATTATCTTTGCAGGAACACCGTAAAATTCGCCAAACGGTGCATCCCGAATTTTTAAGCATTTTAGCATAAACCATTAGCCAGGGCCACGCAATTTTAGATTCCGTTTGGCACGACTCCTCATTTTATTTTAAGGGGCCAATCCTAAAGTGAGATCCTAGCGTTTATTATCAAATTCGTACATTATTCCTAGATCACAATTCTGTAATTTCTAATTGGGTGTGACAATACTTCAAAATATGAGCTTATCCATGAGCCCAAAACCCTATACTTCCTAAGAAAGGATTGCCTGGACTTGCAACAAATGAAAATAGTCCAAATGAACTGTCAGGCCTATACGAGACCTGTTGGGCTCCTAGATGAGCCGAAACCTCAATTCCAGGCCTTCGAGAAAGACCAAATATAAACGACTGGATTGGCCCCCAACATTTAAACTCAGATTTTTACCTGAACTAATTACGTTAACCACAGAACTATAAACTAACGAGAGCGTAAATGAAAATCCATTTGGCAAGCACATTCCTGGGAGCTCATTTTTACAGCAAACACATAGAAATCAATCTCAACTAGTAAACTGAGATCTAGTGTCCTGTTATTACAAACCATTGGAATTCATTTTAAAATAAACAAAGGAGACATTTATTCTATTAAGATAAACTAAGTGTCCTTTTATTACAAACCACCTTTTCAAGCACAATCACACGACAATAATAAAACTGGTAAAACAATATAACAAACTTCTTCAACTTGAATATCCATTAAGTCCAAGCTTGATACACCATTAGAGGTCGAGAGTATACCTGGAATTTATGCACAAAAGTAGAGTTGAGAATCAAGAGTACTCAATAGCAGTGTATTCAACAGGAATGCACAACTTAGAAGTAGTTAATAACCCCAGAAGCACCACTCAACAACAAGGAAAGCTTTAAACCCCAAAAATTAAACAGCAACATATGTCCAAATATATCCAAAGAGCCCAGCAAATCAAACCAGATCCCAGGAGGCCATTACACCATACAACATTAATAATCCTACTTGAAATAAACTGAATAACCATTAGACCATGTTATTTCCTATGATCTCTGATAGAAAGATGAATTTAAGAGTATTTTTGCACAGTAATTTCAATGGAACAATAAATGGAGGTTTTCAGGAGTTATTTTGAGAGATTTAGAGTTTCAAAATTCTGAGAAAATATAAAGATCTCTTCAGATTGTCCAACCCCCATTTTGAGTGATTTTCAGCCCCCTTTTATAGCCAAAGACTAGGGCACCACTATTATTTTGTTTTAACTAAATGTCCCTTTTTCAATTTTTAGATTTTACCTATTCGGACCCTCATTTTTTGACTTGTTTCCCATGTTACTGCAACAAAACTACCGATTTTGTATTAAAGACCCTAAGTAGTTCTTGTATTAAAGATCCCTTCTAGTAGGGTCTAAAGGCTTCTAGTATTGCCTCCCATTTATGAACTACATATACTACGCTTATTTTGTTCCTAAATTTTCCAAAGCTAAGTTAAAACTCTAAATTACCCCTATTTTATTCTGAAAAATACCAATACCAAATTAAAATTCTATTTTCCCTATTTATCCTAAAATTATCAGAATTAAGCTAAGGATCTACATTAACCCTAATGTTATTAAACTATTAAAAAACAAATGCTAATCAATCCTCAGCACTCAAAATCATGTCAAATACTCAAACCAAAAAGAAGAACAAAGAAGGCTACCATTACTAAAATTAAATCTCAGAAATAAATACCTTAAAACATATGAGCCATTAGTTGACACTTAAAACTTAAAAAAAACGGGATTTACTGAAATTAACAAACAAACATGGGAATTGCCATACAAATCAAACAATCAAGACCATTTCCTAATTACATGTGAACTCAAACCAATACTCAGATTCAAAGGTCCAAAACCATACAAAGACTAAAGAAAACATGCTAAACTTCAAACTTAAACCTAAAAACAGGTATGACAAACAAAACATAAATGGCTAGTTTAACTCACAAATGGACATGTCCAAGATTATTAATTAGAATATGAATAATAGAGTTATGAACCTAATAAAAAATCTAATAACATGCCCTTTTCAGTCTAAACTAAAGAAAAAGAAATAAATCCAAACTCAAGAAAAAATAGAAACACAAATTAAAATTGAGATGAACTTACTGATTTCTTCTATTAACCTTGTTGAAATCAATTTGAACCTCCGAACGGCACTCAAACGATCTTTAAAATTTGTACTTAGACTTAGGTCATGGCTGGTTTTGGCATTGGAGGAGTCTGGGGTTGTTTGAGAGGGTTTGGGTGTGCTTTTGGGTATATGAGGGCTAGAGGGGTGGGTGGTGATGTTTGGAGGTCATGGGAGGCCAGCCACCGCCTTGCATGGCGAAGCTACCTTCTTTAAACAAAAATTCGTAGAGTTGGGGTTGTGTTTGAGAGTGTGTAATGGTAGAGCTGGGAAGAGGAGAGTGCGGGGGTCCCATGGTGTTAGTTTAGGGGTCGTTTGTTACCGGCCGCCGTGCTTTGAACAGATATTTGACGGGCTGGGGAGGGTTTCGAAAGATGATTTTAGGGAATTGGGAAGAGGAGACCATAGGGATTCTAGAGTGTAAATTTGGGGGCTATTGGAGTTACGCTGGCGGCGGCGACGATTTTTGGCCAACATCGGAGAGTGGCGGTGTGGTGGTTTGACGGAGGCGTTACACTGGTGGGTTAGTTGGTACGATGAAGATGATTTTGGTGTCTAAAGCTATTACATGGCTTTGGACATTTTTATTCAGAATATAAGGCTCAATTTGAGCCGTCGGATCAAGGATATGGATGGCCAAGATGAACGAACGCCAAAACGACATCGTTTTGATACGGGGTGGGGTTGGACCCGATCTAGGACGTGGGTTT
Source organism: Nicotiana benthamiana (assembly GCA_034376525.1). Taxonomy (NCBI): domain Eukaryota; kingdom Viridiplantae; phylum Streptophyta; class Magnoliopsida; order Solanales; family Solanaceae; genus Nicotiana; species Nicotiana benthamiana. The sequence continues at coordinate 54,592,426 of CM067339.1, read as the reverse complement.
GGGTCAAGTCTGGGGGTTTTGGGCTAGTTTAGTTTGCGAAAATGGCCCAAACTGAAGCAAGACCAAATCCAATTCTCTTTTTTTTTCTCATTTTCTTATTAAATTATTTTATTAAAACCAAATTAACAAAAACCTAATTTAAATCCAAAACTGGTCTAATTAAATAAAAATGCTTTTTTTGTATTTTTTTGTGAATTAAAATGCACTCCACATGCCAAAAAATACACAATTTATGCAATGAAATTCTAAATATTCAAATAATAAAAGAAAGACGCAAACAATCACACAATTAATAAGGAAAAATGCAAATAAACACAAAATCACACAATTAATTCCTAAAAATTTCAATAATAATAAAAGAAAATCCTAGTTTATGAATTTATAGGAACACTTCAAGTGAGGCAAAAATGACGTGCTCACAATTGCTACTTGTGCATTTATTTGCTTCGGATTTGCATGTTGATCGGCTTGTAAATAATGGGAGAGAGTTGAAGAGAAAATAGAAATTTGAGGGTTAAGTGAGTTATCACCCATTTTGAAAAAACAATGCCCAAATTGTAGGGGTGTGCATTCGAATCGGTTTATCGATAAATCGAATCGATTATTTGTTATCGGTTTATTGATATCGGTTTATCGGTTTATCGATTCGATTTCGATTTCAAAAAAATTCCTTATCGGTTTATCGATTCGATTTCGATTTTGGCCATTCGGTTTATCGGTTTATCGATAAATCGATAAGATATATTAAAAAGACAAATATACCCTTATTTTATAATAATATGACTACCCTTCCTTACATAGTAATACATTAATACATAGTACAGACTACAGTCACAATTCCATCTCTCACGCTGATGCCCTGATCGGTCTTTACCCAATTGCCCTAACCTAACCCTCGCATATATATATACTGCTATACATAATACAATTAGTAACCCCTAATCACATACCCTAAAACACGAACACTGCCTTGGCTACGCAGCTTCTTCTTCATCTTCTTGCTTCTTCGATCTTCTCGGTTAATCGTCTTCCTCAGTTACCCTTCAGTCTTCAGGTGATCAGGTCAGCTTTATTTTTATTTTTTCGCCAATTTCTTTTTTCCCCAATTTGTTTCAGGTGATGAAGCTTCATATGAACCATCTTAGCAAGAATAGGAAGTCTTCCTCAGCTTTATTTTCATCGTCTTCCTCAGTTTCTCCCTTCGGTTCTATTTAGACTTTTAAAATTTGACGACTGAATATAATGGGATGGCTGATGTCGTTCTTAATCGGTCTAATTCTCGCTCCAATTTCATGGCTGTTGTGAAGGTTTTTATGTCGATTGATTACATGTCCTTGCTCATTCCTTATGTGAGAGGTTTGATATTTGTTTCATTTTCCAGATTGCGTGCGATACTGCTTGAGGAGAAGGAGAAAAGGGAGAAGGAAATTGTAAGGGAAATAATTGAAGAAGCAGAGGAATACAAAGCAGGAAATAAACTGTAAGTTGCATTCTTAATTCACTAAACATGGCTGAAAATGATAATATTGGTAAAGAAGCCGTTGAAAGTAAAGATTCTGAGTCCACAGCAGCAACTACTCACTCGACAGTTTCAAAACAAAGGAGAAAACGATCTCGGGCATGGGATTTTTTTGAAGAAAAAGTTGATGCTAAAGGAAATAATAAATATGCATGTAAATTTTGTGGACAAGAATATTTTGAGACAAAAGGCAAAAGTACGACACAAATGAATGGTCATATTGATAAATGTCCAAAGAATCCTTATAAAGTTGAAAAAGGTCAAAAACTATTACAATTTCACAAATTACCGGGGGGTAATAAAGGTGTTCTTATTCCATGGAAATTTGATCAAGAAGAGTGTAGGATGGCTTTGTGTCGTATGGTGATTGTTGATGAACTTCCGTTTAGTTTTGTTGAGAAGGAAGGATTTAGGAAATTTATGAAAGTGGCACAACCTTGTTTTCATATTCCTTCCCGTACTACCATTACACGGGATTGTTTTGCTCTTGTAAATGTGGAAAAAAATAAATTAATGAAGTTTCTTAAAGGAACAAGTCAAAGAGTAAGTCTTACCACTGATACATGGACTTCTATTCAAAAAATTAACTATATGTGCATCACAGCCCATTGGATTGATAGTGAATGGATTATGCATAAAAGAATTATTAACTTTTCTCCAATTACTAGTCATAAAGGTGAAGATATGGCAAGGTGTATTATTGATTATTTGCGTGAGTGGGGTTTGCAAAAGATTTTCACTGTCACAGTTGACAATGCTAGTTCAAATGATGTGACCGTAGAGAAGTTGTCTGACAAATTAAATGATTGGGGAACCAATTCCATGAATGGTCAACACCTTCACATGAGATGCGTGGCTCATATTGTAAATCTTATTGTGAAAGATGGTTTAAAAGAGTCAAGTATTTCTATTGCTCGTGTTAGATGTGCAGTCAGATACATTAGACAGTCTCCTGCTAGGTTGAGGAAGTTTCAGGAATGTTGTGAAAGTGAAAATATTGTCATGAAGTCTTTATTCTTAGATGTTCCTACAAGGTGGAATTCCACCTACTTGATGTTGAGCAGGGCTATAGAATATGAGCGTGCAATTAAAGAATATTCTGATCGTGATATTGGCTTGTCGAGTTATCTTATGTTTGATGCTATTTCAGATGGAAAGCCTGTAGGTTTGCTTACAAGAACCGATTGGGATGATGTAAAGAGAATTGCACAATTTCTTGAAATATTTTATAATCTCACTTTGAAGGTGTCTGGATCACTTTATGTAACATCAAATGTCCATTTTATTGCAATCGGTCAAGTTGCTGTTTACTTAAATCGATTAATAACAACTGAAGATAAACTTTTGGGTGAAATGGCATCAAGTATGTGGAAAAAATTTGAGAAGTATTGGGGTGAACCAACAAAAATGAACAAAATGATTTTCATTGCTTGTGTTTTGGATCCTCGCTACAAGTTTAGTACTGTTAGTTTTGTACTTAAGAGGATGTTCGGAGATAGTGGGACAATTATTGAAAAAAAGGTTCATACTTATATGAGTTCATTGTTTAATGAGTATGCCTCTAATTCGGTCTCAAAAGATATTGGTGGTGAAGTTTCTACCTCTTTGCCAAGCTCTTCAACACCTGGTTTAGGTGAACTTTTAGATGAAATAAGGAAACATAAAGCTGAATGTGGCGTTGAAGATTCTAAAACAGAATTGGAGAAGTATCTTGCAGAAGCTCCTGAAACGGAAAGATCGGACTTTGATATCTTGGTTTGGTGGAAGGTGAACTCACCTAGATTTCCTATTCTTGCTAAGATGGTTCGAGATGTGCTTGCTATTCCTATTTCAAGTGTGGCATCTGAAAGTGCATTTAGTACTGGAGGGCGTATTCTAGACCAATTTAGGAGTTCATTAACTCCTAAATTGGTAACTCTAGTGTGCCTTCAAGATTGGCTTCGGAGTGAATCACTTCCTGTAAATATTGAGGAAGAGTTAGATTTTCTTGAGACACTTGAGGAAGGTATGTATATTTTAATAAAATTTATTGTATTGCTTAAGATAGTTAAATAATATATTAATTGCTTGTCTTGTTAATATATTTTCTTATTAGATTTTACTAATCTTGGCAAAGAAGCTTCAACTGACGATGTTTGCTAGAGTTTGTTAGTTGCTATTTGCTATGTAAGTTCTCTTTTTTAAATAATATACTTTGTACAAGAATGTGATGTATTACAAAGTTCTTAATATTTTTCTCTTTAATAACTTGCAGTTGTTGTATTGTTGTCTGATCTTTCTGCTGCTGTCTGCTGAATACTGCTGCTGATGAATACTGCTGCTGCTGATAAATTACAATGGGTAAGCTGTTGATATGCACTCTGTAACTCTTTCTTCTTCTTTCTGCTGCTGTCTGCTGAATGCTGCTGTTGATATGCACTGCTGCTGCTGAATGCTGCTGTTGATATGCACTGCTGCTGCTATTGCTACTTTGCTGTCTGCTGAATGCTGCTGTTGATATGCACTCTTTCTTCTTCTTTCTTCTTTTTGTTAAGCTGTTGATCTTACTTGTTTTTGTTAAGCAGAATGCTGCTGTCTGCTGTTGCTTTCACACATTGTTGTCTGCTGTTGTTGTTGTATTGTTGTCTGCTGTTGTTGTTGTATTGCTGACTGCTGCTGCTGATCTTTCTGCTGCTGTGTGATGATCTTTCTGCTGCTGTCTGCTGCTGAATACTGCTGCTGCTGATAAATTATAATGGGTAAGCTGTTGATATGCACTCTGAACTCCAGATTGGCTGGATGTATTGCTACTTTGCTGTCTGCTGAATGCTGCTGTTGATATGCACTCTTTCTTCTTCTTTCTTCTTTTTGTTAAGCTGTTGATCTTACTTGTTTTTGTTAAGCAGAATGCTGCTGTCTGCTGTTGCTTTCACACATTGTTTTCTGCTGTTGTTGTTGTATTGTTATCTGCTGTTGTTGTTGTATCTTTCTGCTGCTGAATACTGCTACTGTATTGTTGTCTGCTGAATATTGCTGAATACTGCTGCTGCTGTCTTACACTTGAACTGATCTTACACTTGAGTAATATATTCCAGGGTGCGAGCTGAATATTGCTGAATACTGCTGCTGCTGTCTTACACTTGAACTGACATTCTGAAACTTGATACATATGTAGGTCTCCAGCTGAGAATGAATGAAGTGGAATGCTATTTTTTGTTGAAAATTCCAGTTCTACAGCTTTCATTACAGTTTTATTGTAATAATTGGACAGACGAATTACTAAGCTTTTGTGTTTGAGCATTTGAACTATTAGGATTGTGTGTGTGCTTGTTGTAAACATTTGGAAAGGGATTTGTATCATTTCAAATTGCCCAGAACATTGTCATATGTTAGCTTAAAAATTAGAGAATCAAAGTACTATGTTGTACTATCTCAATAGTTTCAGCCGTGATAATCAAAGTGTGCAGCCCGCCTCTTGTCTTATTGGTGTTATCGATAAATCGAATCGATAAGCCCCCAAAATCGATAAATCGAAATCGAAAAAATCGAAACCTTATTGAAACGATAACGATAAGCATATGTAAGAATCGATAATCGATAAGTAATTATCGATAAGGGTCAGAATCGAATCGATAAATCGAATGCACACCCCTACCAAATTGTACCAGAACTCTGCCGAAATTTTTTTTTAAAAAAAGAAAATGAAACAAAAGAAAAGTTTTTATTTGCTAAATAGCCGATTTTATCAAATCTGCCCGAACTACGCTAGCTGGATTCTCACTGGACGTTAGATACGTAGGTAACCCCCATCAGATCTAACTTCCCTTTTGCAAAATAGCCAAAAACAACAAAATTTTTATTTTAGTCACAAATAAGTCAGGTTCCACCTTGCATCATTTTTCAATGGATAGCGGGCATAGCCTTAATATCTTTTTCCCCAAAGTGCTAAAAGGCCGTATATGCAAATCGAAGGTTTTGTGTTTTTAAAAAATGAAAATTTTTGAATTTTTTTCTCCTTTTAGGTTAAAATAAGTTATTAAATCACCTTAATAAATGTGCAGGATGAGCACGAATGAAATTGAGCCCTTCACAGTCCTTAATAAGATCCCCTTGAAGCTCCTTATGTGGTGGAATGATCTGGGAAAAGGAAGTAGAGAGACAATGGTAAAAGTTCTGGGAGGACTCGTCGGATTATTAAACATCAAGCCAAGGTTGAACATAATTGAAGCTTTAATACCTTTTTGGGACCTGACTCACAATGTGTTCCGTTTCTCTGACTTTGAGCTTACACCTATATTGGAAGAAGTTGCAGGTTATGCGTGCCTCAATGGTAACCTTAGAGGCCGATATCCATTGTCGCCAAGACGGTTTCTCCCCACAGGTTTATGGATTTGCTAAGTATTAGTCGGGACGTTCAGGACATAAATTTATTTGAAGGGTATTGCATGCTCCAATTTTCGTATCATTGATATGGTAACCCTCGAGGTTTTGAAGAGCCGAACACTGGTCTAACCCATGCCAGAAATAAAGACAAATGGGAGGCAAAGCAGGGTTTAGCTTTTATGGTAGCTTTCTTGGGTGTTGTGGTCTGTCCCTGGAAAGATATGAGTATAGAGATAGGTCTTGTAGGAATGATTGATGTTGCAATGAAGAAAGCCAACAACAACGTGGTTTCTCTGATTGTGTCTGAAATCTACCGAGACTTGACTATCTGTCGGGAAGGGAAAAGTTTTTCCAAGGTTGCAACTTGTTACTTCAATTATGGATGCAAGAACACCTCTGTCACCGGATTGGGTACATGATTTATGGTTTGACCGGTCTGAACTGCATTAAAGAGTTTGAAAGCCGGGTAGCAGGTATTGAATTCCCTACGGGTATGGAAGCTTGGCTTGTACATTTGAGATCCTTGACTGCCGATAAAATTAAGTGGGCATTTGGATGGCTTCCCTTTACCGAAGCAATGTACATGTCAGCTGAAGTGTCTTATATCCTCTTGATGGGCATTTGGAACATCCAACCTTATGCTCCCTACAGAGTGTTGCGCCAATTAGGAAAATTTCAAACCATCCCAGTGATGAAGATTTGAGTAAACATTCCATTGAGCTGGGCCCAAAAGCTGCATTTCCAGAAGGGAACATTCGCCAAGTGTGGAACGAGTGTAGGTTTGTTGAACCTAAGACCATAGTGCGAGACCGAGCTAGAGGTGAAGTGGACCTAAGCACATTGATTGGTTCGAAAAAAATTCCAATTCCTGAAAGGCCTGCAAAGAGACCACATGTCCAACAATTCACGGTTGATACACAACCGCCATGGGACTGGTTGACCAAAGAGACTGAATACAAGGCCAAAATAAGCAAATTAGAAAGGCAAGTCATGGAGCTTCAATTTGAAAATGGTGTTCAAGCCGCGGGCGACGAGGGAGAAAAGAAGAAACTGGCCCAGGAAAATGAGGCCCTTAAAGCTCAGATAAAAAAGATAAAAATAGCTGCCAATAACATGGAAAGAAGTCGGGCTGATGAAAGACTTATAAGCGGCCTGAAAAAAAAGTCCTCGAGTGCCAAGAAGACCTGGGAAAGTCTGAAGATAGTCTAGTAAAAATCCGGACCCAATGGACAAAGAAAGCAGAAGAATGGGCACGATTTGTGCAAAAAATGAAGAGGGACTACGAAGAGGCCTTTACCAGCCTAAGAAGAAAGGTAACTACTCTTGAGGATAAGGCAACCAAACGAGCTAAAGATTTCAAGGCTGATAGGGAACATTGTTATAATCTCATGGCTAAAATGGAGGAAGAAATACAACAAATGCAAGATCGACACTTTCATGACTCCCAAGTGTTAGAATCCCGGAACTGTAGATAGGGCCATTACTTCAGGAAATAGGCAGAATTTGAGAAAGGATCAGAACCATTGCTCACTACATTACCATAAAGTGCCAAGCGTGCGAGGACATAACTCGTACCACCTTCTTTGCTGCAGTGATGAATTTTATCCATCAAGTTATGAGTGATTAGGAACAACTACAAGGGGGTCTCGGACATAGGTCCGCGGCGAGGGCGAATGATGCCCCACGAGCTCCAGTAGTTGAAGCTTTAATGTATTCCCGATTCTGCAATCATTGAGTCTGTATTTTTGCTTTATTTTTGAGTCTGTAGTTTTATTTTCCAAGAAAACGAGTAGTTAACATCTTTTATAATAGGAGTTTTATTAATGAAACTTGAAAATTTCCAAAAATTGTCTCTTTACTTTTCGTATTTATTTCTCCTGAACTACGCAAGATGTGATTCATGCATGGTCATGATACGTAAGCAATCCTCATTGAATCCTGTCATAATCTTGTAAATAACTCCAATAAGAAAAGAAAATGAGAAAAGTATATAATAAGAAAAGGGTAGAGGAAAAGAAAAGCAAGAAACAAAAAGAGAGCGAAATCAAAAAGAGAGAAAATGGGAAAGATAGAAAAGCCAGGGCGAAGCATGCAGCCGCTGCAAAACATGTGGAAATCCATTTAACTACATAGGTGTATCACACCCCAACATGAGATTACCTATTTGTTATTTGTCACAAACTAACAGTTTGATACTGTCACTATTACAGTCCAGGGTTTTTATAGAACGGTGGTTAGTTTTCGTGGTAACCTGGCCTCACATCCATACTTCACTAGATCAAAAGGGAGCATTGGAATGTCTTTAGAAATGACTCTGCCAGCGGATCCCATTGCAGATGTTGGCCCCATCTCGGACATCCCATCCTCTGAATTGGCAACTGCCAAAGAGAAAAGGATCCTGCGTCTTAGGGTAATGGAAATGTGGGACGCTTGGGTAAACGGAAGAGAGCCACCAAGCACAATTCCAGGATTCCCCAAACTTTTCCCTAAAATGGGTGGTACCTTAAATGTCCCAATCACTCACCCAAGTATCCCACTGGGACAACCAACTATATCAGCTCATTTCGTGGGACACCGTCCGGCTCACCCCTAGATGTTCATGTCCAGTGCGGCCCCAAACATATTCATCGCTCCCCTATGCTCGTCCACTACTCAGCCTACGCTGCTTAGGCCCACTTTTGTCCCTTCAGCTTTTACATTCCAAACACCCACCCTCCAAATGGAGCCTCCTCAATTTCCCACTTAACCCCCAGCCACGCCAATGTCAGTTCACTACGGGATAAGAAAAGACTCCCAAAACTCCCGAGCAAGAAGAGATCGCAAGAAAGATGAGGAGTATATAGTAGAGCCTTAAGAACATCCAAGGTTTGGATAGACAAACGAGTGTGTATTATGCTGATCTATGCATGGTCCCCCATGTGCACTTGCCATTAGGATTCAAGACTCCAAAGTTTGAAAAGTACGATGGGAATGGTGTTCCTATTACTCATCTCAAGAAATATTGCAATCAGTTGAGAGGGGCTGGAGGAAAAGAAAAACTACTTATGGGCTATTTTGGAGAAAGTCTGGTTGGTATTGCCTCCCAGTGGTACATGGATCAAGACATATCTCGTTGGCACATTTGGGAAGACCTTGCTAGAGACTTTTTCAAACAATTCCAGTACAATAAAGACATTGCTCCAGATAGAAACTCATTGGCAAACTTGAAAAAGAAGTCCTCGAAAAGCGTCCAAGAATACACAATCAAATGGCGTGAACAAGCATCTAGAGTAAAGCCTCTGACAGACGAAGTTGAAATGGTCACAGTGTTCTTCCAATCTCAGGAAACTGACTAATTTTATAACATGATGCCAGCTCTGAGTAACCGTTTGCGGAAGCTATCAAAATCGGGGAAATGGTGGAAAATGGATTAAAAACAGGCAGAGTTCTAAGCCAATCCGCTATTAGAGCAACCTTCCAAGCCATTCAGGGTGGGTCTGGAGGAGTAGCATAGGGCAAGAAGAAAGAAGAAACATCCATGGCAGCATCAGGTTCAAGAAGACACCATGCTCGCAGATCCATGTTCCCAGAAAGAACTCTTCAGCATTACTAGCCTCACCAGTACATGGCCTATGATCCTCAACCATACGCAGTTATGAATGCTCAGTCGTATGTTCGGCCTCAGCAACAAGCCAACAAGAACCAAGCTCCATTTCCTAGAAACCAGCCTCCTCATTAAAACCACTACAACCCCCGTCCTCCGCAAAATAACTTCCGTCCTCGTGAATCACCCAGGAGGACAAATTTCATGCCAATCAGTGAATACTACTCCAATTTGTTTCTGAAGCTTGTCCAAATTGGCCTGTTGCAGCCTATAGCTCCAAACAGGCAAAATTCTGAATCACCCTCCTACAATGGGGCACTTGCTGAGCTTATCACTCAGGAGCTGAAATGATACAAAAAACTGTTGGACTTTTAAAATAGCTGTGAAGGATTTGATAGAACAAAGGAAGATAGTGTTAAGTGACGAGGACATCCTCAATATGACCAACAACCCGCTGCAGTCCACAACAACGGGCCGGTAATCGGAATGATCTATGAAGATAAGGAATTCGACCGGGCATTAAAGGCTATAATTGCCATTGCTGATGATGAGGGAAAGCCAAAAACTTCCCCGAAGAAAGATGAAGGGGAGAAAAAGAATAAAGCCACAAACCCCAAATTAGAAAAGAAAATTGAGGCAGAAACCGGGGCAACGCCTACCAAAGATGTTGTTCTCTATGTCCCACGGGGCCGCAAGGACAAACGGTTGATTTTGAGTCCTCCCAAGAGATTCGAACTGAGCAAGACCACCCAGATGTATGTGCCCAAGAGAGCTTAGGCAACTAATCCACTAAGGCTGAATGAGCCCATGATTATTGACTGCGTGCCATAGAGGCCCATGACAAATCCTTCCGAGGTGCCGTGGAATTACCATAAAACAGTGGTGATGTATAAGGGCAAGGAAATTTCAGGAGAAGTTCAAAAAAATTACCCTTTGGAAAAGTAATCCAATTTGGAAGAAGTGAACAACACCACCAGGAAGCGCTTCCCAGCTAAAAAACCAATAAGTACCGAAAAGGCGGAAGCTTTCTTTCAAAAAATGAAGATGGCAGATTATGAAGTAGTTGACCAGCTCTGAAAGTGTCCGGGACAAGTCTCCTTGATATCTTTGTTGATGAAATCCCTGAACACTAGAAGCTACTAATCAAGACCCTCAATGAGGCATATGTGCCAACTGAGACTTCTTTGGAGCAATTAGAAAGAATGGCAGCAAGATTTTTCGCTATCAACCAGATTTCATTCAATAAAAATGACTTGCCTTCGGAAGGGGCTACACATAACAAAGCCCTTCACTTAACTGTCAAATGTGAAGGATACTACGTGAAAAGGGTTATGATGATGGAGGTTTTGGGGTGGACATCTGCCCACTCTCAACACTACAGCGCATGGAAATTGGAACTAAAAAGATTCGTCCCAACAATATCTGCATACGAGATTTTGATGGTATAAAAAGGGACACGATTGGAGAGATCGATCTAATTTTGGCCATCGGCCCAATGGACTCTGAGGTGACTTTCCAAGTTCTAGACATGGACACATCCTATAATTTTCTTTTGGGGTGACCATGGATCCACGCAGACGGGGCTCTACCTTCCACTTTTCATCAGATGGTAAAGTTTGAGCATCAGGATCAAGAAATTGTGGTCTATAGGAAGGACGAGCAATCAATTTATCGAGATCCCCCAGCCCCATGCCTTGAAGCAAGCGAAGGCAGCGAACACATAGTGTATCAGGCCTTGAAAGTTATGGTGGCAGACCAGTACGAAGAGGGAGACTTTTTCCCTCAACCCTTCCTTTACAATGCATCAATTATGGTGCCTAAAGAAATGATACGACATGGTTTCAAACTAGGGAAGGGACTTCGGAGGTCCTTGTAAGGGATAGCTGAACCAGTTACTCTGCCTGCCACAGAGAAGTTCTTCGGGATAGGCTTCCAACCTACTCCAGATATTATAAAATGGGCAGACGACAGAAACATGAAGGGTGGGTCCTGCCTCAACCACTGCCACATCTGTATGAGACATTTGTCAGGCCAAAATACAATAAAGAAGAAGAGGATGGGCCTTTACGGACGAAGATATCAAGGAAATATGTGGGGTAATGAGAAAGATACTATATGAAACCCACATGGTTCAGCCAGGAGAGGGCTGAAGCACCGCTGTACATGGGACCTGAGGCCAAATTGCAAAATTGGAAGGCTACGCCATTCTCAATCAGGCGGGAGTCCCGATAGACCCGTCCTGCCACTTTTTCTGCATCGCGAGTTATTCCAAGGTGTAAATCGGATGTTTTCTTAAGTTTCCAAATGTAAACCCTGTTATCTTCAAATTCCAAGAAATGAAATCAATATTTCATCGTTCATTTTCCTTTATTCTTTTATGATCTTTGCTATTTTTCTCTTTTATTTATTCTTTCAGTTCTAATAATGAGGCTTTAAATAACATGACATGCTTGCGGTCTTCGTTCGCAGATCCAAACATGGCGTCTAATTGTGAAATAATGAACCAAGAACCATAGTATTACGAAGAATAGGATTTTAGAGAAATAAATCGTGAACTAGAACATTTCAAATATAAACCTAAGCCAAACCTAAATGACACTTAGCCGGTTAATTGGGTAGTTTCGAAGAAATCTGGAAAACCAAAATAAGCATTCATGCAAATGAGAAAACTCGGGACGTACTAATCCAACTCCTGTTTGAGTTCAAAGATGTGTTTTCTTGGTCATATGATGACATGCTAGGACTGATTGTTGATTTGGTGGTGCATAAATTGCTTAACCTGATTTCCCCCCAATCCGGCAAAAGCAGAGAGAATTTAAAACTGGTGTTAGTGATAAAATCAAAGAAGAGATCACAAAACAGTTGGAAGCAAGGGTGATCCGAGTTGTCCAATATACTATATGGCTAGCCAATATAGTTCCACTACCGGAGAAAGATGTGAAAACTCGAGTGTGTGTGGATTATAGAGATCTGAGCAGGGCAAGCCCCAAAGATAACTTCCCCTTGCCGAACATCCACATCCTTGTTGATAACTGCACCAAACATCAGATATAGTCCTTCGTGGATTGTTGTGCAGGATATCACCAGGTGTTGATGGATGAAGAAGACGAAGAAAAGACAGCTTTTACCACACCCTAGGGAACCTATTGCTACAAAGTCATGCCTTTTGGTCCGAAGAACGCCAGGGCAACCTACATGAGAGCCATAAACACCATTTTCCATGATATGATGCACCAAGAGATAGAGGTGTATGTGGACGATGTGATCATCAAGTCCAAAACTCAGGATGACCATGTGCGAGATCTGAGGAAGTTTTTCGAACATTTGTGCAGATATGATTTGAAACTAAACCTAGCCAAATATGCGTTTGGGGTCCCGTCGAGCAAACTTTTGGGCTTCATAGTTAGTCGGAGAGGTATCGAGTTAGATCCGACAAAGATAAAATCTATTTAGGAATTACCTCCTCCAAAAACGAAGAAAGACGTGATGAGCTTGTTGGGAAGATTGAACTATATCAGCCGGTTCATTGCTCAGCTGACTTCCACATGTGAACCAATATTCAAATTACTGAAAAAAGATGCGGTAGTCAAATGGACGGATGAATGTCAGGAAGCTTTCGATAAGAATAAAGAGTATCTATCCAACCCATCGGTCTTGGTCCCACCTGAACCAGGGAGCCTCTGTTCTTGTACCTAACGGTCTTGGAAAAGTCCTTTGGTTGTGTCCTCGGGCAACATGATATTACCGGAAAGAAAGAGCAGGAAATATAGTACTTGAGCAAGAAGTTTACCAGCTATGAAGCTGAGTATACTTTGCTGGAAAGAACCTAATGTGCTTTAACTTGGGTCGCTCAGAAAGTGAGACATTATCTGCAAGCCTATACCACTTACCTCATAACCAGGTTGGATCCACTAAAATACCTCAGAAACCAATTCCTACGAGAAGACTAGCAAAATGGCAGATCCTGCTCACTGAATTTGATATAGTCTTTGTCACTCGCACGACAATGAAGGCCCAAGCGTTAGCGGATCATTTGGCTGAAAACCTGGTTGATGATGAATACCAACCTCTGAACACCTACTTCCCAAATAAAGAGATAAATTCAGTTGAAGCAATATCCGAGGATACGACTGCTTGGAAAATGTTCTTTGATAGAGCAGTAAATGCAAGAGGTGTGGGAATTGGGGCAGTCCTGATCTCACCATTTGGTCAACATTACCCAGCCACGACCCGACTTTGGTTTTATTGCACAAACAACACTGCTGAGTTTGAAGACTGCATCATGGGTATGAACAAGGAAATCGACCAAGATGTCGAAGAGTTATTGATTATGGGAGACTCAGAATTTGATATACGGCAAGCTCAGGGAGAACGGGAAACCCGAGATGTTAAACTTATTCCATATCGGCAACAAGTGGAAGACCTTAGCAAGCGGTTCAATCAATAGAGTTTTAGTACATCCACCATTGTCATAATGAACTAGCTGATGCACTCGTCACTCTAGCCTCAATGTTGCCTTAAACGGGCAATGCCACATTGATCCCCTGGAAATCCAAATCAGGGAAAGGCACGGTTACTGTAGTACAATTGAGGCAGAACCAAGTATTCATCTATGGAACATGACATCAAAAGAATTTGAAAACACAAGAATACCCAAACAAGCCACTGGAGATCAAAAGAGAACCATTAGACGACAAGCAAGCGGTTTCTTCTTGAGTGGTGATATCTTGTACAAAAGGACCCCAGATCTCAATTTGTTAAGATATGTTGATGATTAAGAAGCCGGAAGGATCATGCACGAAGTACACGCAGAAGTGTACGGACACCACATGAATGTGTATGTTTTGGCAAAGAAAATTCTTCAAGCGGGCTATTATTGGATAACTATGGAAAAAGACCGTTTCAGCTTTGTCCGAAAGTGACATCAGTGTCAGGTGCACGGTGATTTGATTCTTGCACCGCCCACAGAACTGCATCCCATGTGAGAACCTTGGCCATTCGTCGCTTGGGGCATGGACGTTATTGGGACGATCGAGCCGAAAGCTTCAAATGGGCACACGTTCATACTAGTTGCCATTGATTCCTTCATGAAGTCGATTGAAGCAATCACTCTCAAATCTGTCATCAAGAAAGCTGTAATAGATTTCATGCACTCCAATCTTATCTGTCTATTTGGTACTCCCGCAACCATAATCACAGATAATGCAGCAAACCTGAATAGTCGTTTGATGGAAGAGATATGCGAACAATTCATAATAACGCATAGGAACTCTACTCATTATCGACCCTAGGCTAATGGTGCTGTCAAAGCAGCAAACAAAAACATCAAGAAAATTTTGAGAAAGATGATTCAGAGCTCCAGGCAAAGGCATGAAAAGTTGCCTTTCACATTACTGGGATATCACACCACGATGCACATGTCAGTAGGAGCAACCCCATATCTCCTAGTCTATGGAACTGAGGCTGTGATACCCGAGGAGGTGGAAATCCCTTCTCTCTGGACCATCGTTGAAGCCGAGATTGATGACACTGAATAGGTCAAGACTCATTTGGAATAGCTAATCTTAATCGATGAAAAACGAATGGCTATGGTCTACCACAGGCAATTGTACCAACAAAGAATGGCCCATGCTTATAACAAGAAGTACAGCCCAGAAATTTTGAAGTGGGAAACTTGTGCAATGGCGCATTATTCCTCATCACCGCGAAGCTAAAGGAAATTTGCTCCTAATTGGAAAGACCCTTACATCGTCAGAAAGATATTGCCGAGAGGAGCATTGTTTCTGGGCGGTATCAAAGGATATGATCCCGAAGCATCTATGAATGCGGACGCAGTAAAAAGGTACTATGTCTAGGCTTTCAACAACAATGACTATTCAATTAAGATGATGAAGGCTTTCATTCTTACTACCCGAACACTATCAACCCTTTTGCAAACCCATTTGAGCCGGTTACCCTTTCTTTGATTAACCGTTTTGGAACCTAAATGTGTAATTGAAAAAAATGAAATGAACAAAAAGAAAAAAAAAGAAAAAAACAAAAAAAAGAAGAAAAGAAAAGAGAAAAACAAAACAAAACAAAAAAAATAAGAAAAGAAAAAAGAAAAACAAAACAAAAAAAGACCAAAAAGAAAACCAACAAAACAAAGTTTCCTGAACTATGTTCGACTTGATTCCAAAAGGATACGTAGGCAGCCTTTTTCTGGGGTTTTGTCACACCAAAACAAAAATTCCAATTCCCCCAAAAAGGGAAACTGGGGCAAATGATATAATGGGTCGACAATGAGCCCACCAGAACAGATCCAAAGTTGTAACTCCATCAAGATTCTTTTACCCAAATCTTGTCCAAGTCCTTCTGATCAATTGGCAAAGACATCGGAATCGGAAACACCATTGTTGGAATCTGATACAATCAAACTTTGAGAAATAAAATGAGAGAGTCTTATCGATGAAAACCTACAGGCACCATAAGGCGACTGTGATTAGAGCAATTGATAATGACAGAGTCTGTTTAGTGAAAACTCGTAAACGGCACTATCGGGTGATGGTGAGAAGAGAAATGAGAGAGGTCGATTGGAAACCCACAAAGGGCGCCGTCGGACGAGAAGAAAGCATTTCCCACCATTGATAGAGTTATGGCAAGATTCCTGGTTTGAAACATGGGTCAATGAGTTATAGGAAGACGGAGAAGTTTGTGCAGGTCGATCACCCAGTCCAAGAAGCATTTCATGTTTATTCGAAGCCTGCATGCACCCCAGATAAGTCCTTCTTTTATTCCTAAAAGGGACACTTCTCTTTAAAGTTCATTTTCTTTCCTTTTGATTACTTTTTCCTTAAATCCCTTTTGGTCTATTTCTGTTCCCGAGACTAAGAAAAGGTGGAAAGACTGGCTTTACAGGGTTTAATGCCTAACAAAAGCCGAAGAAAGGTACCCAGCCTCAGTGGGTGCATCAAGCTGATCCCGACTAGCCATGACACCTGATGCGTTGAAATTGAAAAACTCCTAAAAAGAAAGGAAATCAAAGTCAAATGCCCACAAAACTAAAATGAAGTTAAAAGGATTGAGTCCTGCGTGGCTAACTGTCTTAGCAAGGATTTGAAATGCCAAGGGATCTCGATGTTTTGAAATAAAAACTATTAAAAATGAAAAGAAATCCAAGGACAAAGGTCCTAAAGGTAGAATAAAGTGAAAGGGTCAAAGCCCCACGCTGGCGAGCCGTCAAGAGAAATTATGAAAAACTGAGTTCCTCGTTTTAGGAGAGAGATCAATCTTCAGAAAAGCCAGCAAGCAGTGGAGGTTTTCTTCAAAAGTTGGGGCAATATCCAGTTATCAAACAATCAAGGTCACAAAACCAACCACCATTTCAAACTAACAATTGTTTTTTGTTCGAAAAATTTCAAACAGGTGTAATCCAAAGCAACCATGTAAGAAGTAGGTGCAACCAAAAAGGAATATGCGCAGGAGCTAGGAACATCTTCACAGCAATAATCAACCCAAAAGGGAAGTTTTCCTCCAAATGCTTTCCTGCATTTTGTAAAGAAAAGATAGAAGAAAAGAAGAAGAGAAAAATCCCAAAAATCATGGTAGCATAGGGCCTCCAAAATCTAGATGCATCCTTTCTAACCTAGGACCTCATTCCTTAGATGTCCCCAGCATAACCTGCGGACCTCCTCGACATAACCCGGGGATCGTTTTTCCTTTTCTCTCCCAGCATAACCCGATTATCATTTTTCCTTTTCTCTCCCGGTATAGCCCGAAGATCGTTTTACCTTTTCTCCCCAGCATAACCCGAGGATCTTTTTCCTTTTCTCCCCACAAATAACCATAGGATCTTTTCCCTTTTCTCCCTAGCATAACCCGAGAATTCTTTTTCCTTTTCCTCTAGCATAACCCGTGGACCTCCCTGGCATAACCTAAGGACATTTTTCTTTTGTTCCAGCATAACCCGTGGATCTTCCTGGCATAACCCAATGACCTTTTTCTTTTATCCCGGCATAACACATGGACATCCCTGGCATAATCCTAGGACCTTTTTTTTTCTTTTATCCCAGCATAGCCCGTGGATCTCCCTGGCATAACCAAGGTACCCTTTTCCTTTTATCCCGGCATAACTCTTGAATCACCCTGTCATAACCCGAGGACCTTTTTTTAATCCCGGCATCAGCCATGGACCTCCCTGGCATAACCCAAGGATGTGTTTTCTTTTATCTTGGCATAACCCATGAATCTCCCCGATATAACTCGAGGACATTTTGCTTTTCTGGCATAACCCGGTCATTTTTTAGCATAAACTGGTAAGTCTCCCAATTTAAGGCTTCATTCCCAAGGATACACAATCCTGATCTTTATTGCTTCCAATGAAAAGTAGTTTAGATTTTCTATTGCAAATAACTCACAAAATTTTCCTAGTGAAAACTGGGATAGAAAAATTTTGTTTGTTTGTTTTGGTGTCTGAACAAATTTTACCTCAAGGCACAAGATTCGAGATGATCGAAAGAGTGAGTCTCAATCCAGAATAAAGAAAAAGAAGAAAAGAACAAAAAATAAGTGAACTCAAAGTGTTTAAAGTAGAGAAGGATGCGGACTGCTCAAATTTGATCGAAGTCATAAGCTTCGCATGTCTCACTCTGATCCAATGCAGAAGAAAGAACCAACACCTACAGCTTGCGAGCATGAAGATTCATATCAGGGTCCACGAGGAAATCAGCTAACACTCAAGATCAAGCTTCAAAAAATTTATAGATAGGAATCTTGTAACTCGTATTTGATATGCATAGCAAGCTTAGCTTTTGATTTTCCTTTTTGGTGTAATAAAGAGGCCAACAAGCAGTAAAAGCAGCATCGACAATAAAACCATAGCTCCCGGTAGTCCCAACTACCAAAACTTCCAGAACTACACTGACCTAATTCATTTACAGCCAAGGATATGTAGGCAACCTCTGAAGCAAGGTTTGGTCAGACACTTTTCAAAAATGCTTCTCATGGAGTGCCAATTGGGCAAAAATCCCTCATAATTGCTCATTTATCTTTGCCCGAAAATCCTTCGTGTCTCCGATCAAAGAAGGGCAGCTGTGAGCACGTGATTTTTGCCTCGTGCGAATTACTCCTACAAAATTCTTAGATTTAGGATTTTTCCTTTTAATTATTTGGTTTTTAGAATTACTTGCATACTTTTCATGTTTGTTTGCATTTTTGTTTGCATTTTTAATTTAGATAATTCAATAAAAAATATTCAAAAATATTGCATTTGCATTTAAGATTTTATTTTACATATTTTTAGATTAATTAGTAATTAGGATTTAAAAAAAATACAAAAATAAAAAATTTTGATTTATTTTTCTTTGTTTAATTTTTAGCTTTGAATTTCGTTAGTTTCATTTAAAATTAGTATTAATTAATTTTGTTGATTATTAATTAGAGCTTAATATAATTAGGTAGGTTAATTTGATTTTTAGGATTTAATTCAGTTTTAATTCTAATTTTGAAAAAAAAGAAATGAAATTAAAAAAATTGGGTTTCAATAAGAGATGCCCGAATTTGGGCAAAATTCGCCCAAGACCAATAAAAAACCCGTCCTAAACCGCCCCTGAACCGGCTCAAACCAGTGTCAATGCCCAGCCTAGTCCCCTTTACCCGAAACGATGCCGTATTATTGAGTATTAATCCAAGTCGTCGAGGTTTGATAATCTAACTTGTGGGAAGCTTGGTCGCACTAAGTATAAATATGTAACACGACCTCCCACTATTGCACATCGTCTTCCTTCTCTCTTCAAACCCTAATGACAACCCCACCGTCTCCGCCGTCCACCGCCGTTCGCCGCGTACCGAAAATCGTCTCCGCTGGCGGCGAGCCTCTAATCACGACCAGATTTACACCATAGAATCCCTTCCCTCTCCTCTTTCCAAATAACCAACTATCCTTCTTCGACTCATAGCCAAACTTCTCGAATATTGGTTCAAAGAGAGGCGGCAAAATCCCACCACCACCAATCAACCCCAAATCAACACCATTTGACCCCTTCACTCCCCACTTTCCAAATCCCTAACCCTTTACCCTCGAACATGCCCCAAACTCCCCGAATATGGAATCTGAGGTTTGAGCTTTATGAATTCAAAATTGAACCTATGCATGCAAGGCCACTTCTCCGAATTTCTTGGCTTGTTCAAGCCTGTTTTAGCACCGGTGAGTCCCTTTCATTTTGCTTTCGGTTCATTTGTGTTTTGCTTTTGTTCTTCTCCTTTCTTTGGTCAAAGGTCTATATCAATTGAGACTAGGCCAAAATTCTGAACCCTGAGCCTCTATTCTTGATGTTCGTTTTTCCCTTTTAAAAGATTTTCTTTGATTTTTCTATTTAGTTAATAGCATGTTAAATCTCTGATTTCACCTCTTGTCATAGTCACTTAGTTTAATATAGTTAGGTTTATTTTAATTGCTTAATTAGTTCCCTGCATGTTTATCATAATTAGTTAATTAGTTTATGCACTTTTAGTTTTTTAAGTTTTTTAGTGTTTTCCTTTTACATGCAATTCCTGATTGTTTTATGTTCGTCTTAGTTGATTGGGCTCTGAGGTTAGTTTAGACCCTACTCAAAGAAGGCTTCGTTTGGACTGAACTAGAGCCCATATTTAGTTGAACCATTGAGTCCATTGGATTCATGACCCATAGCCCATTTAAGTAAAGTAATTTTCAGAAGTTTTAAAGGGTTGGGGTAATTCAACTAGGGAATCTCTCAATAACAGCTTAGGAAGCTTCCTAGAAGCTGCATTGGGTGTTAACTTGGGTAGCAAGTCAAAAAGTGAGGGATTAATTGGAAAAAAATAAAATTGAAAAGGGACCGAAAAGCTAAAACAAGAATCCAAATATTACCCTACTTGCTTGCCTAAAAAGGCATAGCTAAGGGGGGAGAGATATAGAGATAAGAAACCCTGAAATCAAAAACGGCTAAAAATTAAGCAAAAAGTACTGTTTCATTGAGATACTCTAGTGATTTCTCAGGTCTTTTCATTTCTAAAAAGATTTTTTAATATACATAGCCTAAATAGAGTGAAAGTGGTGGTTGAAGCTTGGGTTTTGAAGTTTATTTTAGTATTTCCTCGAGTTAGACTTTATTTACTGCGTCCATAGTCCTCTGGTTAAGCTGATTCTACTGGTTTCTACTGATGTACATTCTGATTGTATTCTGGTTTCTAAGTTAATTTTACATAATTGGTTTGTAATTATTGGTAGAAATGACAAGAGATTCAATGGTGGACTTTCAGTGCATCTGTATGATTTCCACATGGTTGGAATGACTGTTCATTTATTCTTAATTTTCATAGAGTAGTTAGTTATATAGTTTGTAGTATACTCCATTTTTAGACTATGATTTTGCACCTATGTGTTGTAAGTGATGTTCGACTATTGGACTGTTACAGTAATAGTTTTGAATAGGTTTAAATGTAGTGAGTTGTCTCCTTTTATCTGAAATGAATAGTCACTATTTTGGGGTATTAATTTCATACTTAAATTAGGTTTGAAATGCTAAGAGGGGTTGTCAGGGTATCACTGAAGTAGTATCAAATAACAAGTGGGTGATTCTAGTCAGAATGGATGTAGAAATTTAAATTTTCAGTCAATTGGTATATGTGCAATTAAGTTCATATAGAGTTTGTATGATGAAGTGTTGGGGTGGTGACTATTTCATTTCTATTCTTCTTTAAATCAAATCTTGCTGAAATGTTGACATATGTGTGTTCATCCATTTGTTTCAGTTCAAGTTAGAGCTAAGCTTAGTCATTATTCGCATAATTTGAACCTTTCACTTCAAATGTGGTGTTGCATTAGCTTTTGATATTCAAATAGGGTGTGTGTATTCATTCTGTTAATACTGAATTGGTGGCTCGAAATAGGATAAACATGTATGTTGATTTTCTTTAATGAAAATGTAAGTCTGTTGTAAATCAATGGATTTGGGGAGTTAATCAATGAAAAGAGGATGAAGGTTTCATTATAGCATAATGTTGTGGTTTGATGGGGATTACCATTTTGTCTTCGCTTTGTGTTTTTTTTGTGATCTGCGAGCTTGGGCTCTTAATTACTTGTTATAGGTCTGAGCTTATTATTTACTAGTTCTCGTTGGAATTGGGGCTCGTACAGGCCCAAACTCAAAGGTTCAAATGCGGTTTTGCCTTATGTAGTTAATTGGATTCAATCACTACCATTCCCAGTCGTTGTATCTTTTGAACGCCGGTCATGGGGATTCATATGCAAGTGATTCCCCTTGCTCACTCCTTAATCCTTAATTAACTTGGGCCAGAAGTCCCACGTAAGGCAAGGATGCATGTTAGGCCTTTCCTATCCAAGGCGGATGCTCCTCTGTTTGGTTAACTCAAACTGGGTTCATTTGTTTAAAATATGGTCTAACTTTAACTCGAGGAACGTAGGTGAGCCATAATTAGAAAACTCACAGTGTATGGCCCTCATGAATTAGTTTCGAAACCTTTAAGTTAAAATAAACAAAAGCGTGGCAAGCCAAACAAAATCTGGAATGCTCGACCCTTGTTTAATTATTCCTTTTAAAAATACTTAGAATCCGAGGCGTGCCATTTAGCAAAAATTCCACGGCCCTCGCAAAACTAAAACACGTAGTTGCTTTAGGTGCGTACATTAATAATATTACCTTCCTAAACTCGGTTGTGCATTTCATGTGACCCAACTTCAATTCTCAACAGTGCTACATAAAATGTGTCGTGGACCGCATGTGCATTTCATGTGACGTGGTTCATGACGTGTTTTAGATAACGTTGAATCTTCTTAAAATTAATTAAAAACATTTAATAAGTTAAAAATAGGCTAAAATATGTTTTAAAATCAGATAATAGGCCAATTGTAATAGTTTAAGCGACCGTGCTAGAACCACGAAATCCGGGGGTGTCTAACACCTTCCCTCAGGTTAACAGAATTCCTTATACAGAATTCTGGTTCGTAGACTTCAAAAGGAAAGTCAAAATATTCCTTGATTTGGGCTTTAAAAATAAATCGGTGACTTGGAACACGAAATAAACTATCCCAAGTGGCGACTCTGAAAATTAATTAAATAATCTCATTTTGTATAATGTCACTTAAATTGGAAAAAACTCCCTTATGCATTATCTTTCGGGGTGGTGTGTTAAAAAGAAGGTGTGATACATATTATCCTTCCTGCAGATTATACTATACAAGTATTGATAGTCGAATTATATACCATAGTAAACTAGGGATTTACTAATAATTATATTATTTGGCATGACCGGTTGGGCTATCCCGGTTATAATATGATTTGCAAATTGAGAATTCACATGGCATTCATTAAAGAACTAGAAGATTCTTCAAACTAAGAAATTCTCTTGTGTTGCATGTTCTCAAGGCAAATGAATTATTAAATCATCAACAAATAAAATTATGGTTGAATCCGCAATATTGTTGAAACATATACATAGTGATATATGTGGGCCCATACATCCTCAATGTGGACCATTCAGATACTATATGATTTTGATAAATGCACCAATAATATGGCCTCATGCGTGCTTGTTATCATCCTGTAATTTTGCCTTTGTGAGGTTACTGGCTCAATTAATAAGATTAAGAGCACAGTTAAGAGTACCACAATATTACACTTTAGAAGTGTGACGACCCGGCCGCCCGTCTTAAGAATTAACACCCCGATCACCTACGGGGATGCTCGATTCCGAGTTTTTTGGAGCGTTTCGGGGACACTTAGTCCCTAAATGAGAGCTTAAGTGTTGGAAAATTTACCATAGTTAAAACATTGTAAAAAGGGCATCAAAATGGAAATATGATGGTTCTGTTAGCTTTGTTAGGTGATTTCAGGGTTAGGAGCGTGTCCGAAATATGATTTGGAGCTCCGTAGCTAATTTAGGCTTGAAACGCCAAATATTGAATTTTGGAAGTTTCCGGTTTGGTAGTGAGATTTTGATCCGAGGGTCAGAATAGAATTTCGAGGGTTGTAGTAGTTCCGTTATTTCATTTTTGATGTACATACAAAGTTTCAGATCATTCGGATGAGGTTTGGTAGACTTTTTGACCAAAACTATGTTTTTAGTGTTTTTGAAAATTTTAAGATTGAATTCTATGAAAATAGGTGCTTTGATGTTATTTGAGCGACTTGAAGATTGGAACAAGTTTGAATGATGTTATGGGTTATATTCATAGGTCTGATTGAGGTCCCGGGGGCTCGGATGTATTTCGAATGCTCAACGAGTCATTTTTGGAACCTGTTAAATTGCTGAACTGCTGGTATTGAGGTCTCGGGGGCCTCAGATTGTTTTCGGATGCTCACGAGTCATTTTTGGAACCATTTTAATTGCTGAACTGCAGGTATCTGGTTTCCTTCTACGCGATCGCATCCTTCTTCCCGCATTCACGTAATGTAATTCCTGAGGGGGCCCAATTCCTTCTTCCCAACCGCATTACTTGGCTCGCGATCGCATAACACTATCATTTCCTTTTTTGCATTCACACTTGACCTTTCGTGTTTACATAGTATAACTGGGAGGTGGTGGCCTAGTAACCATTTACTTTTTGCGTTCACGTGGCCTCAACCGCGAACGCGTAAGCTTACTTTTTCCCTCTCCCGCAATCGCATGCCTTGTGCTGCGTTCGCATAGGCCAATTCGAGGACCTTTCACTTCTTTTCTTCTTCGATCGCATTCTTCATGTCGTGATCGTGTAGGCTATTGCTGGAGCCTTTCACTTTACGCTTCGCGATCGCAAATGATTTCTTGCGATCGCAATGACAACATATGGGCAGAGAATTTAAAATCCAGAATCAATGGTTTAGACCATAACTCATATTTGGACTTGGGCGCTGGGGAGAACACAATTGTTGAAGGTATTTTCACCTGCGCTACTTGGGTAAGTGATTCTTGCTTGATTTAGACTAATTTCCATGAATCGTCACTTAAATTCATCCTTTAATTTCAGAATTTTGGTAGAAATTGGGAGAAAATTTCTTAGACCTAGATATTGAGTTTTTATTGGGGTTTTGACATCCGATTTTGAGAGATTTTTATATGTTAGACTCGGGTGAGTGTGAGGATTCTGAGAATGTAAATTTCACCCAATTCCGCATGGGCCTAGGGGCATTTTGGTCCTTTTACATAATTTTGCGTACTAGCTTAGAATTTAATTGTAGAATCCATTTCTTGAAGTATTATTTACATTATGAAATGGAATTGAACAGATTTGGGCCATTTGGAGTCGGATACTCGTGGCAAGAACTTGGTTTCTTATTGATTTTTAGCCGGTTCAAGGTAAGTGGCTTGTCTAACCTTGTGTGGGGGACCTTCCCCTTTGTATTGGTATATTTGGTAACTGAATTGCCTTGTGTGTGAGGTGAGGAGCGCGTACTTGTGCAAATTGTTGAAAATCTGATTTTCCTTGAAGTATTCTTAGCATGTTCCTTTTCCTGCTTTATTATATTTGCAAACTTAGCCATTAGAAGAGCATGTTTAGTTGACTTAAATTGCATATTTGCTTAAATTTCCTTGATTGCATTACATGAAGCATGTTAGCTAGAATTACTTGTTGCTTTGCTATGAAATTTCATCTCTGAATATCTTCTTGCTGTTGCTATTTATTTACATTGGGGCTACGGATGTGGGATTCCGGTAGCTCCCCCGCTTGTTTGTTGACTTTAGGACTACGTGTTAGATTCCTGGTAGATCCCCCTGCCCAGTTATACGGAACTAAGAGAATGCACCCGTTAGATTCCCTTTGTACTAGGTATTGACATTTGGGACTACAGATAGGGATTTCGGTAGATCCCTGCATATTGATAGTCTGACTGCAGGACAGTTATCCCAGAAGATCCACTAGACAGTTGTAAAATGGGATACGAGACGGTATCCTAGGAGATCCTCATTGTTACTATTGACATTGAGATGTTTTTACTTCCGTGTTTACTCTTTTCTTTTGTATAATTGTTGTTGCCTTGTATGAACTGTCTTATTCCACTAGTGTACTCATTATACTGCTTACTCTACACTGTTAAATCTTATATTTTGTTTAACCTCAGTAAGGCCCTAACCTTCCTCATTACTACCCGACCGAGGTTAGGCTTGGCACTTACTGAGTACCGATGTAGTGTACTCATACCCTTTCTGCGCATGTTTTCCATGTGCAGATCCAGGTACCTTTGTACATGCTTACCATCCTTGAGGAAGGGAGAGCTTTTGGAGACTTCGAGATACATCTACTACATCCGCAAACTGAAGAGTCTCCATATTTATTTTATCTTGTAGTATTAGCCCTTCTATTATACTGTTGATGTAGATATTCTGGAGATTAGAGCACTTTACTGTATTTCTTCTTGCTTGTGTTCCTGTGAGTTTTCGGGTTTTGGGGATAGTGATGTAGAAGTTTGAGATATTGTGATGTATATGCCAAGCGTCATTTTATATATCATTCCCTTTTAGTTATTCTTGGTTTTAGGTTTATATTCCGCAAGTTTTGATTTATTTTCGCACTTGTTAGGCTTACCTAGTCGTAGAGAATAGGTGTCGTCACAATGGTTCAAGGAGGGCGAATTGGGGTGGTGACAAGTTAGTATCAGAGCTCTAGATTCATAGGAATCACGGAAAACTGGCCGGTTTATTAGAGTCTCGCTGATCGGTGGAGATGTCTGTACTTATCTACGAGAGCTCTGTAACTGTTAGAAAAATTGCACTTCATTTAGTTTCCTGTCATGTGAGATATTGATATCAGAACTAAACGTTTGTCTTTTTATTCTTTCACAGATGGTGAGGACACATGCTACCCGAGAGTATCAGGCACCAACACCCCCTACTACAGCCGTCAGAGGCCGGGGCTGGGGTAAAGGCCGAGGACGCATACATGGTGTAGCCAGAGCATCTGCACGAGCTGCCGCCGAGGTACCACGAGCAGTTCCAGCCGGAGTCCAAGCACCTGACACGCCTACTACTGCTACTACCACTCCAGCTCTCCAAGAGACTCTGGAACAGTTTATGAGCATGTACACCACTTTGGCTCAGGCAGGGTTGCTTCCCCTTGCTGCATCCAAATCCCAGGCCAGAGGAGGAGCACAGACTGCTCAACACGCACTCTTGAGCAGTGAGTGCATGTTGAGCAGGTAATCGAGATAATTCCTATACCGCATGCAGTGCCCGTTCAGCCCGAGGACAGGGTAACGACTTCCTAGGATGAGTAGCCGAGGCTTGAGAGGTTCAAGAAGTACAAGCCTCCTATATTCAGTGGTCTAGCATTGGAGGATGCTTTGGGATTTCTTGATGACTGTTACCGCATTCTCCGTACCATGGGTATTTCAAGATCCAGCAGGGTTTCTTTCACTACCTTCTAGCTTCGAAGGGCCGCCTATTAGTGGTGGCATACCTATGAGTTAGACAGTCTGGATGAGGCTACTTCACTAACTTGGGCTTTTTTTTTTCAGATCTGTTCCTGAGAGAGTATGTTCCTCAGAGCCTCAGAGATGCATGATACACATAATTTGAGCATTTGCGATAGGGAACTATGACCATTTTGGAGTATGCTATCCGTTACACCAGTTTGGTCAGGCATGCACCGGCCGTGGTTTCTGCTGTATGTGAGAGAGTTCGCCGGTTTGTTAAGGGCCTTATTCCAAGCATCAGATCTACCATGGCTTGTGAGTTGGATATGGATATTTCTTATCAGCTGGTGGTGAGTATTGCTTGGATGATTGAGGGTATGCGTGCTAGGGAGAGAGAGCAGAGGGAGGCCAAGAGGTCTCGAGAGTCAGTCCATTAATCTAGTGCCCGTACCATAGATGCATGTCATCGTGGTAGGGGTGTATGAGTCGCCATGTTCATTCAGCTCTCCTAGTAGCCAGTAGTGCTCCAGCTCCTTCTAGGCCTCGGGATCCTTAATATGCACCTCCGATTTCTAGCGCGCCTCCTTCGTAGGGTGCGATCAGGGGTTAGTCCAGTAGACCTGGACCTAGCTTTTCACAGCCTCCACGTTCTCCCAAAGCTTTTTTTGAGTGTGGTGACACACACTATATGGTGAGGGATTGCCCAAACTTGGGAGGGGTGCACCTCTATAGACTTCTCAACTACTGCGTGTCCCACAGAGTTCTCAGGCCATCGTTCCAGCTCCAGTTGCTACCCCACCTGCTCATCCGGCTAGAGGTGGAGGTCAGGGAGGTAGATGTCGCCCGCGGGGGGAGGCCAGACCAGATACTATGCCATGCCTGCCGTACTAAGGCTCTTGCCTCCGATTCTGTCATCACATGTATGATATTGGTTTGCCATTGAGATGCATTGGTCCTATTCAATCCAGGCTCTACTTACTCTTATGTGTCTTCTTATTTTGTTCCGCATTTGGGTGTACCTCATGATTCTTTGAGTTTCCTGTTTATGTTTCTACTCATATAAAAGACTCACTTGCTGTGGACCACGTTTATCTGTCGTGTTTGGTTACTCTCTATGGGTTTAAGACCAGAGCCCATTTGTTGTTACTTAGCATGGTTGAGTTTGATATTATCTTAGGAATGGACTGTTTGTCGCCCCATTATTCTTTTTCTGATTGTCATGCCAAAACTGTGATGCTGGCTATGCCAAGTATACCACGTATTGAATGGAGAGGCACCTTAAATCATACTCCAACTAGAGTTATTTCTTTTCTTAAGGCTCAGTGTATGGTTGAGAAGGGGTGTGAAGCATATTTAGCTTATGTGAGAGATGTCAGTATTGATATCCTTTCAGTTGATTCAGTCCCAATAGTGCGAGATTTTTTTGATGTGTTCCCAGCTTACCTTCCAAGCATGCCGCCTGATAGAGGTATTGATCTTGGCATTGATCTATTGATGGGAACTCAGCTCATTTCTATTTCTCTGTATCATTTGGCTCATCCTGAGTTGAAGGAGTTGAAGGATCAGTTACATGAATTTCTTGATAAGGGTTTTATTCAGCCTAGTGTTTTTCCTTGGGGGTGATCCTGTATTTTTTGTGAAGAAAAAGGATGGTTCTATGCGCATGTGTATTGATTATCGCTAGTTGAACAAGGTTACAGGAAGAACCGTTATTGTTTGCCTCGTATTGATGATTTGTTTTCCCAACTGCAAGGCGCACGAGTGTTTTCTAAGATTGATAGGCGCTCAGGTTACCATAGGTTGAAGATTATGGAGCCAGATATTTTGAAGACTGCTTTCAGGACTTTCTATTGTCATTATAAGTTTCTTGTTATGTCATTTGGGCTGACCAATTCCCCAAAAGCTTTCATGCATTTGATGCACAATGTATTCCGGCCATATCTTGACTTTTTTGTCATTGTCTTTATTAATGACATTCTAGTATATTCCCAGAGTCCGGAAAATCATAAGCAGCACCTATGGACAATGCTTCAAACTCTGAGGACAACAACCACAACAACAACAACAACAAACCCAGTTTGATCCCGACATATAGGGTATGGGGAGGGTAGTCTGTACGCAGACCTTACCCCTACCTAATACAGGTAGAGAGGCTGTTTCCAATTGACCCTCGGCTTAAGAAGGGCAAGAAGGAAAAGAGGGAAGCAATGAAGGAAAACAGTATCCAATAATAGCAACACAGAGTGCAATACTTGAGGTGAACAAAACCACATGTTGTAATAAAAAGCAAAAAATATGAAGGAAAATACATGCTGCTAAACCTATCCATGAATACTATAAACTACCTGCTTCAGACTCTGAGGGAAAAGAAATTATATGGAAGGTTTTCAAAATGTGAGTTCTGGTTGGATTCTGTGGCATTCTTGGGCCACGTGGTATCGAGTGACGGTATTTGGGTGGATTCGAAGAAAGTAGAGGCAGTGCAGAGTTGGCCCAGAAAATCCTTAGCTACAGAGATCCGCAGTTTCCTTGGCTTGGCAGGTTACTAACGTCATTTTATGAAGGGGTTTTCATCGATCTTAGCCCTTATGACTAGACTGACTCAGAAGGGTGCTCCGTTCTAGTAGATGGAAGAGTGCGAGGCGAGCTTTCAGAAGCTCAAGATAGCTTTGACTACGACCCTAGTTTTGATATTGCCTACAGGTTCAGGGTCTTATTCTGTCTATTGTGATGCCTCGATAGTTGGCCTTGGAGAAGTATTGATGCAGGACAGTAGGGTGATTTCTTACGCTTCCAGATAGTTGAAGATGCATAAGAAGAATTATCTTGTCCATGATCTTGAGTTAGATGCCATTGTTCATGCCCTGAAGATTTGGCGCCATTATCTGTACGGTGTGCCCTATGAGATATATACTGACCATCGGAGCTTGACATTTGTTCAAGGAGAAGAATCTAAATTTGCGCCAAAGGAGGTGGTTAGAGTTGTTGAAGAATTATGACATCTCTATTTTATATCACCCGGGCAAGGCCAATATAGTGGCTGATGCATTGAGTCATTGGTCGAAGAGTTTGGGGAGTTTAGCATATTTACCACCATTAGAGAGGCCTATGGCGAATGATGTTTACGCCTTAGCTAGCTAGTTTGTGAGACTGGATCTTTCGGAGCCCAGTCCTGTTCTAGCTTGCGTAGTTTCTCGGTCTTCATTATTTGATCGTATTAGGGAGCAGTAGTATGATGAACCTCATTTTCTTGTCCTTAAGGATAAGGTTCAGCATGGTGATGCCAGCGATGTGACCATTGGCGAGGATGGAGTATTGAGGATGCAGGGTCGGGTTTGTGTATCTAATGTTGGTGGCTTTCAATAGTTGATTTTACACAAGGCCCACAGTTTGCCATATTCTAATTATCCAGGTGCAGCAAAGATGTATCAGGACTTGAGGAAACACTATTGGTAAAGATGGATGAAGAAAGATATAGTTGGATTTGTCGCTCGGTGCCTCAATTTTCAACAGGTAAAGTATGAGCACCAGCAACCGGGAAGATTTCTTCAGCAGATAGAGATTCCGAAGTAGAAGTGAGAGCGTATCACTATGGACTTTGTACCTTAACTCATACGGTCTTTGAAGAAGTTCGATGCCATTTAGAATATTGTGGATCGACGAACCAAGTCCGCTTATTTCATCACTGTGTGTACTATTCTTCGGAGCAGTTGGTGGAGATTTATATCCGGGAGATCGTTCATCCGCATGGTATTCCAGTTTCCATTATTTCAAATAGGGGTACTCAGTTCACATCGTGGTTCTGGAGAGTTTTACAACAGGAGTTAGGTACTCGGGTGGAGTTGAGCACCACATTTCACCCTCATACGGACGAGCATTACGAGCAATTTGAGCGCATATTCAGATTCTTGAGGATATGCTCCATGTGTGTGTGTGATGGAGTTTGGGGGTTTTAGGGATCAGTTCTTGCCATTGGCGAATTTTGTTTACAATAACAGTTATCAGTCCAACATTCAGATGGCACCATATGAGGATTTATATGGTAGACGGTGCAGTTCTCTGGCGGGTTGGTTCGCCCGGGTGAGGCTAGATTATTGGGCACAGATTTGGTTCAGGATGATTTAGAGGAGGTTAAGGTGATTTAGGACAGGATCCGTATAGCCCAGTCCAGACAAAAGAGCTATGCGGACCGGAAGGTTTGTGATATTTCCTATATGGTTGGAGAGCGAGTTATGCTTCGGGTTTCACCTACGAAAGGCGTTATGAGATGTGGGAGGAAAAGAAAGTTGAACCCGAGGTTTATTGGCCCTTTGGAGACATTGAGGCAAGTTGGGGAGGTTGCTTATGAGCTTGCCTTACCTCCCAGCCTGGCAGGAGTTCAACCGGTATTTCATGTTTCGATGCTCCGAAGGTATCACGGCGATCCATTGCACGTGTTGGATTTCAGCTCAATCCAGTTAGACAAGGATCTATCTTATGTTGAGGAGCCAGTGGCAATATTGGACAAGCAGGTTAGAAAGCTGAGGTCAAAGAACATTGCATCAGTGAAGGTTCAATGGAGGGGTCAGCTAGCTGAGGAGGTAACCTGGGAGACCGAGCAGGATATGTGCAGCCGTTACCCTAATCTTTCCATTTCTTCAGGTATGTCTCTATGCTCGTTCGAGGACGAACAAATGTTTTAGTATAGGAGGATGTGACGACCCGATCTGTCGTCTTAAAAATTAATGCCCGATCCCCTATTAACTCCTTTCCCCAAATTTATTTCTACTAATGTGATTTTCTAGGATGCTTGATTTTGAGTTTTCAATGAGTTTTGGGGACACTTAGTCCCTGAATAAGAGCTTAAGTATTGGAAAATTGATCATAGTAGGAACATTGTAAAAACAACCTCAAAATGGAAATCTGATGGTTCTGTTAGCTTTGTTAGGTGATTTTGGGGTTAGGAGCGTGTTTAGAATATATTTTGGAGGTCCGTAGCTAATTTAGGCTTGAAATGCCGAAGGTTGAATCCGGTTCGGTAGTCAGATTTTGATCCAAGGGTTGGAATGGAATTTCGAGAGTTGTAATAGTTCCGTTATGTCATTTGGGACGTGCATGCAAAGTTTCAGGTTATTCGGACGAGGTTTCGTAGAATTTTTGATCGAAAATGTGTTTTTAGAGTTTTTAAAAATTTTAAGCTTGAATTCGATGAAAATAGGTGTTTTGATGTTATCACGGTGATCCATTGCACGTGTTGGATTTCAGCTCAATCCAGTTAGACAAGGATCTATCTTATGTTGAGGAGCCAGTGGCAATATCGGACAGGCAGGTTAGAAAGCTGAGGTCAAAGAACATTGCATCAGTGAAGGTTCAATGGAGGGGTCAGCTGGCTGAGGAGGTAACCTGGGAGACCGAGCAGGATATGTGCAGCCGTTACCCTAATCTTTTCATTTCTTCAGGTATGTCTCTATGCTCGTTCGAGGATGAACAAATGTTTTAGTGTAGGAGGATGTGACGACCCGACCTGTCGTCTTAAAAATTAATGCTCCGATCCCCTATTAACTCCTTTCCCCAAATTTATTTCTACTAATGTGATTTTCTAGGATGCTTGATTTTGAGTTTTCAAAGAGTTTTGGGGACACTTAGTCCCTGAATAAGAGCTTAAGTGTTGGAAAATTGATCATAGTAGGAACATTGTAAAAACAACCTCAAAATGGAAATCTGATGGTTCTGTTAGCTTTGTTAGGTGATTTTGGGGTTAGGAGCGTGTTTAGAATATATTTTGGAGGTCCGTAGCTAATTTAGGCTTGAAATGCCGAAGGTTGAATCCGGTTCGGTAGTCAGATTTTGTTCCAAGGGTTGGAATGGAATTTCGAGAGCTGTAATAGTTCCGTTATGTCATTTGGGACATGCATGCAAAGTTTCAGGTTATTCAGACGAGGTTTCGTAGAATTTTTGATCGAAAATGTGTTTTAGAGTTTTTAAAAATTTTAAGCTTGAATTCGATGAAAATAGGTGTTTTGATGTTATTTTGAGCGTTTCATTGATTGTAATAAGTTTGAATGATGTTATGGGTTATGTTCATAGGTTTGGTTGAGGTCCCGGGGGCCTGGAGTGTATTTCGGATGCTCAATCGATCATTTTTGGAACTTGTTGAATTGCTGAACTGCTGGTATCTGGTTTCCTTCTACGCGATCACATCCTTCTTTCCATGTTCGCGTAGTGTAATTACAGAGGGGGCCCAATTCCTTCTTCGCGATCGCATTACTTGGTTCGCGATCGCATAACAATGCCCATTCCTCCTTCGCCTTCACACTTGACCATCCGCATTCGCATAGTAGAACTAGGAGCTGGTGTCCTTGTGACCTTTTACTCTTCACGTTTGCGTGGCCTCGATTGTGAACGCATAAGGTTGCTCTTCCCCTCTTCGACGATCGCATGCCTTGTGCTGCGTTCGCATTGGCCAGTTCGAGGACTCTTCAGTTTTCCTCTTCTATGGTCGCATTCTTCATGTCGCGATCGCGTAGGCCATTTCTAGAGCCTTTCACTTTTACTCTTTAAGATCACAAATGATTTCTTACGATCACAATGAACAACATTCGGGCAGAGCATTTAAAACCCAAAATTGATGGTTTAGACCATAACTCATATTTTGGACTTGGGAGCTTGGGAGAACACAATTTTTGAAGGGATTTTAACTTGGGGGACTTGGGTAAGTGATTCTTACTCGGTTTAGACTAATTTTCATGAATCTTCACTTAAATTCATCCTTTAATTTCGGAATTTTGGTAGAAATTGGGGGAAAAGTTCTTAGACATAGAGATTGAGTTTTGATTGGGTTTTTGACATCCGATTTGAGAGATTTTTATATGAATAGACTCGGGTGAGTGTGAGGATTTTGAGAATGTAAATTTCACCCGATTCCAAAGTGCGGGCCTGAGGACATTTTGGTCATTTTATATAATTTCGCGTATTAGCTTAGACTTTAATTGTAGAATCAGCTTCTTGAAGTATTATTTACATTATGAAATGGAATTGAGTAGATTTGGAGTCGGATACTCATGGCAAGAACGTGGTTTCTAGTTGATTTTGAGCCGGTTCGAGGTAAATGGCTTGTCTAACCTTGTCTAAGAGACCTTCCCCTTAGGATTGGTATATTTGGTAGCTGAATTGCCTTGTGCATGAGGTGACGAGCGTGTACTTGTGCAAATTTTTAAAAAAACTAATTTATCTTGAAGTATTCCTTAGCATGTTCCTTTTCCTGCTTTATTATATTTGCAAACTTAGCCGATTGTTTTTAGAAGAGCATGTTTAGTTGACTTAAATTGCCTATTTTCTTAAATTTTTTCGATTGAATTACGTGAAGCATGTTAGGCTAGATTTACTTGTTGCCTTGCTATGAGATTCCATCTCTTAATATCTTCTTCATGTTGTTGTGTATTTACATTAGGACTACGGATGTGGGATTCCGGTAGCTCCCCCCTTCTTGTTTGTTTACTTTGGGACTACAGGTTAGATTCCGGGTAGATCTCCATGAACAATTATATGGAACTACGAGAATGCACCTGGTAGATTCCCCCAGTACTAGGTATTTACATTTGGGACTAGTGAGCAGGATTTGGTAGATCCTCGTACATTGATAGTTGGACTGCGGGACGGTTATCCTCGTTGTTACTATTGGTATTGAGATGTTCTTACTTCCGTGTTTAATATGTTCTTTTGTATAATTGTTATTGCCTCGCATGAACTGTCTTATTCCACTGCTATACTCATTATACTGCTTACTCTACAATGTTAAATATTTTATTTTGTTTAACCTCAGTAGGGCCCTGACCTTCCTCGTCACTACCCGATCGTGGTTAGGCTTGGCACTTACTGAGTACCGCTGTGGTATACTTATGCCCTTTATGCGCATGTTTTTCATGTGCAGATCCAGGGCCTCTGCACAGGCTTACCATTCTTGAGGCATGGAGAGCATTTGGAGACTTCGAGGTACTTCTGTCGCGTCTGCAGACCGAAGAGTCCCCATCTTTATTCTATCTTGTAGTGTTATCCCTTCTATCGAATTGTTGGTGTAGACATTCTGAAAATTAGAGCACTTTACTGTATTTCTTCTAGCTTGTGTTCCCCGAGTTTCAGATTTTGGGGATTGTGATGTAGAAGTTCGATATATTGTGTTGTATATACCGAGAGGCATTTTATATACCGTTCCTTCTTAATTATTATGGGTTTTGATCTATATTCCGCAAGTTTTGATTTATTTCCGCACTTGTTAGGCTTACCTAGTCGTGGAGACTAGGTGCAGTCACGATAGTTTATGGAGGGTGAACTGGGGTCGTGACAAGAAGTCTTCATGGGAGAGGCTCGGGAACGCGAAAATAATGAGATTTCTGTAAGTTATGTCTTTATTGAATGATTGTGGAACCAATGTAAAATGATCGTTGATGATATTGTTAATATAATGTGGCGCTCTATATTATTAATATTGATGAGGATTTTAAGCTCAAATATGTCATGGAATTTAGACAGATAAATGATTGGTCAAATGAAAAATATGCAAAGAAAATTGACTTCACCTGAAAACTCTGCCTTCGCAAACATGTGCCATTGAGGGGAGCTTGCCTTCGAAGCGCAATCGACCCTCTTTCTTCTTAATACTAGTGAACTTTGAGAATATTGGCATGAGATCTTTTCAGGGATTCATTTCAGATGAGCTGCTTCGCTCATTTGAAACTCATTTCGTTCCTACCATGGACGGGTATACATTTCATCCATATCGCCGGCCTCACATGGACGGAGATGCTTATGTTTATCATATCACGGCTTGCTAAGATGCTAACACAGGGGCTACAATTGCTTCAGCGGGAGCTGCTATCGGTATTGGAAACGTCCTTAGGACCGTCGCTCACGCCTTAGTCTTATTCGAAAACAAAAGCGGATGGGCCTTCCTCAAGAAAAAAACCAATCTGATTTCGGGGGGCATGTAGGCGGAGAAAGGCTGGGAAACTATAAGGTCTCGTAGGAAAAAGACAAAACGTAGGTAGGCTGCCACGCGGAGTGAAGGTAACTAGTAACGAACAGTTCATTGTCCAAAAACTAAAATGAAAAATCAAGTCGATAGATATAAAGATGACTTATAGCACAAGATTTTTTTGTAATACATGAAAAAACTTGATATGCGTATGATTAAAATCCTTGAAGGATTTAAATTTTTTAGAAGCATATAGAGGTTCCCCAAAAAAAGAAAAAAATCTATTAAATAAAGCTTCAGCAATCCTTGTATGACATGTATGATTGATTTTTGTATCTGGTGCAATGTGTGTACTTATGTTTCTTGCTAGAACCTTGAGTATAACGTTATACTAGTAAGATTTAAGTTTACTTGGATATGAAGACACTGAAATGCAATTAATATTACTGATATATTTGTTTATTCTAACAAATATTGTCAAGATTTTGTTGGTTATGCAAATGCAGGGCATTATATGAAATTCGTTCTTCGTACCAAGATAATAACAACTTATAAATTAAGCGACTCAACATGAATGAGATGTGTAATTTTATTTTTAAAGAGAAGATTCCAATAATATTGAAGATGATGATGCTTGCATAGCTTAATTGAAAGAAAGATATATCGAAGGAGACAAAATAAAGCACATCTCGCCAAAGTTCCTTTGCAGAGACGATCTTCAATAGAATGATGAAATAGATGTTCAATAAAATTCGTTCAAGTGATAATTCAGTAGAATAATTCACTAAGGAATTACCGATCTCTACATTATAGAAGTTGTTATACAACCTTGGAATTCGTCGTTTCCAAGAAATAAGGCGATGTTTTTATCAGGGGGAGGCACATATGCGTTGCACTCTTTTGCCCTTAGCTAAGGTTTTATCCCACTGGGTTTCCTAGCAAGGTTTTTAATGAGGAAGTAAGTAATGCATATTATAATATATGTGTATGTGGCAAACTTTCTGACGAGGCACCAGCTTTCTTTGATCCCTTTCCCTAAAGAGTACTTTCGTATGCATAACCTGTTCTTTCCTATGGCTAAGCCGTGGAATCCAAGTCCTGACAACCAGGTTTGGAAGCAGCAAACAGCAGAGAGAAAAGTCAGGATAACGAGCGCTCCGCCCGCCAAGCGGGCGGCAGGAGCAGCGGGCAAGTGCTTGGTAAGCCAACAGCCCAGTGAACCGGGCGGGGCACTCGAAGAAAGGGGGGCACACTGAGCAAGTACGAGAAAGGCTATGCTAGGGCGTGTGGTCGATGGCTTGGGAGTACCTATTGATGGAAGGGGGGCTCTAAGCGATCACGAGCGAAGACGTGTCGAAGTGAAAGCCCCTGGTATTATTGAACGTAAATCTGTGCACGAGCCTATGCAAACAGGGTTAAAAGCGGTAGATAGCCTGGTTGCAATAAGTTTTCTTTTTTTAATCGAGATTGGCTTGGTCTTCAGTCCGTAAGTAATAAGGCTTTTAACTAGCTTAGTGAATCGATTTAAACTAGTAAATAGAGTATGTTTTTGTTGGCAGTGAGTAAATCTTTGATTCAGAGTCAGCGTATAGGCCGACAAAAAATGCTTTTCCGTTCAGAAATCTGAATCCGAGGTCAGGCCCACCTTTCACAAGAGTAGAAGCTGGTACTCAACACTTGTATTCTATTCCCCATTATTTATCTTTCTCGCTATTAGAAATATCATAAGAGAAGAAAGAAGTTCATGTAGGTCGGATCCTAGCGTAGATAAATGCTATCCGACTTGAATGATCGAATTGAACTGTCTTTGATTGAGCGAATCCTGCCCGATTTTTATTTCCGTCCAAGGCTTCGTATCCCCCAGCGTTAAGTTGAGGAGGTAATTGGTCGATTAGGCGTGCTTCTAAGAGACGGATTCGCGCATAGAGGATGTGAATCGAAAGGGGAAGCCTACTCATCTATCAGCTCCTCTCGTAGATCGGTGCGGTTTTACGAAGCGTCTAAGCACAGGTCATTCTTCTCTCTGAAAAATAGAATATTGCTCAAAGAAGGTGACTCGTAGTCCCTTTTCGAGTATTATCTTCGCTGTGGATGATCCAGTTGGTGTGCGTATGAACGAACGGATTCCCCCTCTTTATGGGCTATATTCCTGTCTTCATGTTGTATTATTCCCATTGACTGTGACCAAACTGCGTTCCGAGTGTCTTTGTAGAGAAGAGAGAAATCTTCCCCTAAGATAGTCAGGGATAAACCGCTCTACAGAACAGGGAACAGGAAGGAAAGTCAAAACCCCCGATAAGAAAAAGCAATCAGCCGGAGTTCTGAACGAATTAGCTCCTTGGTAATGGCTTAATCTATAGATAGAAAGCCCTATGATGGGAAACTACCACGTTAGGTTTGGTGCTATAATAGGAACTGAACTCATACTTCTAACTCTTCTCCCCGGAACGTCTTCTTTAAGAGCGGATCCAAGTACTCTTTTTCCTTCACTAGAATTTTTTCCAAGTAAGATTTTAACGAGGCACATTATCTTTTAAATGGACATCCAAGGGGGAGTGTTGTAAATAAATTGAACTAAAGTGGTTGTCCATTTAATTCTTACATCACATACATAAATCACTTGTATTGATATGTATCTATTTAATATGTATGTTCATTCTTTGTTTTTGAGGGTGAATGTTTGTAACTATAAATAGAGCACTTTGGCTCATGGCTGATATACTTGAAATAAGAAGAATAGTTCCATTCTCTCTACATGTCTCATCCATACTTATCTCTTCTCTTTTGTTGCTTTTGTTTATAATTATAATATTTATTTTATAACAGATTTAACCTAATTTTAATAGTAGGGAAGAAGTGTATTTATATTGGAATCGTGAGGTGGTATTTGAATCAACTTAAGTGCAAGATTAATATATGTACAACCCATCCAACTTGGCACTCTATCTCTATCTTTTTCCATTTTGGCCGTTCAACTCTATTTCTTATATTCCACTTTAACACAAAAGTTGAAACCAGTACAAAAATATAGTGCGTGTATACACAAATCTAAGGTGTAATAAACATCAAATTAAATATTGTTACCTAGTTTTTTCATTCATGTCAAACCGGTCAACACTAAGGTACCTGAACCCGACCGTATTTTTAGTGGGTTTATTTTATCTAAACGGGTCAGGTATGAAATCGGCAGATAAAAGCTTTGGATCTTAGAGAATGAAGATGGAGCAACAATGGATAAACATCGGGTGGCTTCAGGTATTTTAGTATTGATACGTTTGACCTGGATAAAAAAATAAGGTAGCAATATTTAATTGGATATTTATTACACCTCAAATTTGTGTATACACACGTGTTATATTTTTTTTCACTAGTTTTAGCTTTGTGTTAAAGTGGAACATCATAAATAGAGTTGGAGGGTTAAAATGGAACATATAAAATAGAGTTGAATGGCCAAAATAGAACAAAATAGAAATAAAGAGCCAAATAAAAATGATAGCAAGTTGAATGGGTTGTATATGTATTTGACCATCTTCTTTTGCTAATGTAAGTATCAAACAATTATGTCCATGAAAACTTAGAATACTCAAAAAATATTACCTAATATGTTTTCTTTGCCTTCTTTAATTTTTTCTGCGTCTTAGGTTTGATCTTATTATTTTTTCCCTTGTTTGGTCTTCTTCCCTTTATCCTGATTATTGGAACCTGCATTGTATTCTCTTGTTGAGCATTTTCTATTACTTTTCCTGTATCCACTTGTTACTGACCATTAGTGATGTCCATTGGAGTGACTTCCATCACTAGTTCCTCGTCGATTGTCTCCTTGGTTAGAACAAGTGGGGGGAAGGGCGGTTATATTCTTTGCCCCTCCATTGTTCTCCTTTTGGCCTTGCCCCTGTCCTTTTTTTAGTGTTTCTCCTGCTTTTTTTCTGGTTTTTTACTTTAACCCAGCCCTCATTATCATTAATTTTGCTCTTCTCAGTTTCTTGAGGCTTTTCCATTCCAGTCGAACCTATAGTTTCACCTTATGGTTGTTGAAATTTGCAATGGTTATCGAAATGCCCCTGCATTCTACAATGAAAGCAGAAATCCTGGACACTTTTATACTCCATCTGCTGCGTGAACATGTCTAGTTCCCCGGTGTTATGGATCAATGCCACTTCTACCTCTTTCAATCTTAGCACATCCTGCAGTATAATTAGAATTCACGATATTGCAATATGAATTATAGCTAACTTTTGGACAACAAACAGTCCACTAGAAACATGTTATCATGAATTAGTTGATAACACTCACTTATTTCTTGTGCTTTTTTGTTCTTTTCGTTTCTTTTCTTGGGGAAGGGGGGATGAGTTTTGAGAAACTCCTAATACTTGTTTTTATCCGGTAATTCATAAAAGAAACGAGATAAAGGGTGTGTTTGGTATGAAGAAAAATATTTTCCATAAAATATTCTAATTTTCTTATATTTGGTAGGCTTAAATATTTTATTCGAAGGAAAATATTTTTCTTATCAAGAGAAGAAAAATATTTTCCAACCCTCCTTTTCAACCTTCCTCGCCCTCACCAACCACTACCACAAATTGGGTCGATGGGAACAGTAATTTTAGCAACGGTTCAAGAACCGTTGCCATAGATAATGTATGGTAACGGTTACAACCGTTATAGTAGAATCTAAGTGATTCTAGCACATTTTAACTATAAAACCATTGCAATAGTAAAATAACCGTTGCCATACATTTATCTAAAACAACAGTCATATAAACTGTCCCAATAAAACAATCTACTGGAATGCATCTTTAGTAAAAATAACTATTGGAATGGTTATTTTTTCCCTCTTTATTTCCCCCCGAATTTTTGTTAACTCGCCAAATATCCCCTATTTATTTAGTTTTTTAATTATATTAATAACCTAAATATTAAATAACAAAACATTTGTGTTATAGTTCTGTGTATACCCACTGCGATATCCCCAATGCCATAACCTTCGTCTTAGCTGGAAAACCTTCTTCTTCTACAAGAATCTTCTCCTTCCTCTTCAAAATCTCCGCTTCCCCATTTCCCTCTCTCTAAAAACTCCGATACACCCATCCCTCTCTCTGATGCCCTGAAAAACCCTCAGACCTCTTTTAATTTAGAGTTTTCTGAGGTTTAGTCTGATTAAGTGCAGAATGAATCTGAGAAACTAAGCTTTTGTGCAAAGGGTTTGTATTCTTTGAAGGGCTCAGGTTAACTTTTTGTGCAAATGTTATAAACGAAGATCAGAGAAACAATTTGAAGAACCAAATACTAAGGTAATAAGTTTTTTTGCGCTCATTGCACTTTCTGGTTCTTAATCGAGAAATCTGATCTTATTTTTGGGTTTTCTTATGGTTTTTTCAGTTGAATAAGAGATTTTTTGTGAAATTTTCCTATGTTTGTTCTAGAGACTCTTTTTATTTCTAGTCATTGGCATCTTTTTTCTGTTGTTATGTTTTTCAAGTTACTGAAAACTCACATACAAGCAAAGAAAGTACTTGTTTTGGATAAAGTTCTTAAATCTTTTTCTGTCCTTACTTTTGCTCTATCTTGAATTGCATTCTCATTTTCCTTAACCATTTATTGCATTAATCTTCTTCCTTCATAGTACATTGTTCGAATCTGTTACTTTTGCAGCTATGCTTCTGGCGATTCTTTTTTTTCCTTTTTTTGGGAAGTTACATTCAAGTTCCTTGTCGTTAATTAGCTACAGTATTTGAAAATGTCAGAAGTATGAGCCTATATTAGAACTTTTCCAATTATTTTTGATGATTGATGAGTACCTTATAAGTAGTATGAATCTGTTTGAACTAATAGATTTATGTAATCTGATAAATGTCAAATTGACAACTATTCTAGTATTCCATTGGTGTCAGTGTTACTTCTTTACTTATTTTTTTAATTTCTTACTGCGCAGTAGTTAGCTAGAAGACAAGCACATTTACTACGCGCATAACAAAGGATTCCTATCTCCGAATTTGGGGTAAGCATTAGAACCCAAAACATACTTGATTTAGTTTATGTTAACTTTCACATATGGCATGTTTGAATTAGGTTGTGCCTGTTGTATATATTTTCCTTGCCCTTCAATTCTTTTTCATTTATTGTGTAAAAGCATTAAAGTGATGTTATTTTGCTATCTTTTCAGTTTTTATGTTAAAGTTAAGTGTTCTTTTTGCTAGATAGAAAG
Organism: Nicotiana benthamiana; assembly: GCA_034376525.1. Taxonomy (NCBI): domain Eukaryota; kingdom Viridiplantae; phylum Streptophyta; class Magnoliopsida; order Solanales; family Solanaceae; genus Nicotiana; species Nicotiana benthamiana. Next base: position 54,550,459 of record CM067339.1, on the reverse strand, counting down.
TTGCTCAATTGATCAAAAGGTAGATATCCTACAAAAAGATATGATTCTCTGTAAATGATATCACAATTACTATGGCTTCTGCTATTTTTTCACCCATTTCGTATAAGCCCAGCATTGATATCACAATTAGCTCTAGTATTTAAAAAGAGTATAAAAACTAGCCTACTACAAATTGCTCCTTTGTGCATTGTTTCTCCTTTCCTTGATGTTGTGCTCTATATGTGTGTCCTACATATTTATAAATTATTGCTGCATTTGTGTCCTTAACTTGTATTTTATATAAGCTACTGCATAGTCGAGCAGTGTTCCACATAGAGTACCAGTGTTCCACTTTGATAGTCCATGAGTGTTGCTGCCTTCTTGTGTTCTTTGTGTGGTATTATCAGCTGTTATGCACACTGTCTTCTCCCATAATTCTGTGTGGAAGTTGAATTTTGTCGTCCATACTTGGATTGTAATCCATGATAGATCCTGTGTATTTCCAGTCATCCCTTGTTCTTTATATGTCTTACTATCTGTATATGCAAAGCTTCTTGTGCTACTATCTTTCATATTCTCTCTAGCTTCCCTTGAAAGTACCTCCTCGACTGTGAGTATGTGGACAGTATATGCTTGCCTTCCTTTGCACTTTCTTCTCTGTATTCATGTGTGCATTCCTGTGTATTTGAACCTGCATATGGTTGGAAAAAAACACAAAAAGAAAGCTCACAGATTCTAAATTTAATCAGTCATGATGTTTCCAAAACTTGTAGAGGTACTAAAAAAAATATACTTACTATATTTTATTGTATATATGACTAATATGTTATGCATATTTTATTAGGTATCAGTTGGATATCTTATGTATGAAATGTTACAACCGGTCAACTCAATCAAAGTCCAACTTTTCAACTAGCTAATTTTACCATATGAAGATACTAAATATTTTGGACTTTTATCCAAACATGGCTTGAAGCTGAAGCATGTTCTTTGTCTGCTTTTGATCTGGTAATTGAAGCTAACTTTATGATTTCAGTTCCTTTGCTGCTGTATATATTGTTGGTTTTTGTATTACAGTTGATTAGCTTTGGTGGTTTTTTTTTTGTTGCTGTCTCGGTTTATTGAGTTGTACTCGATTGCTGGAGGATTAATGTTTGACTTACTTTTTCTTGTTTGGTGATGATGCTATTTTGTTGATCGAGAATTTCTTGGTAGGTTGCATTTTTTAAGTGTTTGTACTTTTTAGGTGGTGATTAATTTAGTAACAGGGAGAAATTATGATCCTATTTTTGGCTTTTAACGGTGAAAACATCAGCTTGACCATTAGTTTAAGTGGAGAATTATTCATGTTAAGGAGATTGAAATATTTGGAGGAATGGTTTCTGATCTAATTTAATTCTCTCTTTGACTGGTGGTGTTTTTATGTTATCTTAGGTCTTTGTCTTAGTTTTGTTTGGTTATATGCTAAAACCATGAGGTGTAACCCTCCTCTTGTAAACTTTGTCCAACTTCATCTAAAGACACTAATCTAGCTTGCCTTTGAACCACCACAAAATATGTATGTTATAAGTTCTAAAGTAAAATATACAAAAAGATTCTCTTCCTTCAAATACCTTTTCAGTCATGCTTGTTTCTTTAATTTCACATCAAAATAAATATACTAGAATTGATATGAATGACCAAACGACACCATTTAATTGATGGTTGGAACTTGGAAGTATCTATGAAACTGCTGGAGTTTCTTTCATTGCCTGTGAAAAGGTTTTAAGATAATAGACTTTTTTGAAAAAGATGATACTTTAGTTGTGTTTTGATGTTTAACTAATTAAAACTTGAATTTTTTAAAATATTCTACATAATGCAACTGTAGTGTGGCTTAGGCGGTTGTTAACTAAAATACGACCTTCTGAGTTAAAATTATACAAATGCACTATGTTAAAATTGATTATGTTAAAATTAAGGATAAATATCCCACTTCTCTTCAGTTGCTCCTCCTTCTGAGTTTTCACTCTTAAAAGAATTAGTCAATATTTTATTATATGTAGGTTTATTTGGTTAATTTTATTGATTTAGTTTTATCGTATAGGATTTCAATGGATAATGGAGATAAAAGTTGGATGTATCTCCTAAGATGGACGGATGAGTATATCCGTATAGTGAACAATTTTCTTGATAAGGCATTTGAACGAGCTTCCCAGGGAAATAAAATATTATGCCCTTGCAAAAAGTGTATTAATCGCTATTGGCACTATTGAACTGTGGTGGAGGATTACTTGGTTGTTAACGGTTTTGTTGATGGTTACACCAAATGGGTTTTCCATGGGGAAGGGTTTTCCTCTAGAAATGCACCTCGCCAAAGCAATGATGATGAACGTTTTAACATACGTGATGATATTGATGGATTACTTCATAATACTTTAGGAATGTAGAATGTGAGGCAAAGCAGGAAGAACATATGAGAGAGACTCTATCTGAAGATGCCAAGAGATTTTTCAGATTATTAGAGGAAGGCAAACAAGAATTATATCCTGGGTGTGAAACCTTCACTAAATTGAGTTTTACTATTCGGTTGTATGTGTTCAAGTCCTTGCATGGATTGAGTAATGTTGCCTTTTCAGTTATGCTAGAGTTGTTAAAAGAGACATTTCCCTTTGCTCAGTTGCCAGAATCTTTCAACAAGGCTAGAAACATAATAAAAGATTTGGGTCTTCATTATGAAAAAATACATGTATGCCCTAATGATTGCATGTTATTTATGAAAGACAATGCAAATGCCGATAATTGCTTTGTTTGTGGGGCTTCTCGATGGAAAGTTGTTGATGCTTCCTTAACTAGTACAAAGTTCAAAAGTCCTAGTAAAGGCTTTAAGGTAATTTCCCTTAAAGTCTAGGCTTCAAAGGATATTCATGTGTCCTGAAACAGCCATTGCAATGAGATGGCATGCTAATGAATGACCCACTGATGGGAATATGAGGCATCCTGCTGATGGAGAAGCTTGGAAGAATTTTGATTCTCTACACCCAGACTTCTCCAGAGATCCACGTAATGTGAGGTTGGGTCTTTCAAGTGATGGTTTCAACCCATTTTCAACCATGAACATTTCTCATAGCACGTGGCCTATCATGTTAATGAACTATAATTTATCACCACGGATTTGCATGAAGCCAAAATGTATCATGTTGTCAATGATCATTCCAGGTCCTTCATCTCCAGGAAATGATATAGATGTGTATCTACAACCATTAGTTGAAGAATTGAAGGAACTATGGGAAACTGGCATAGAAACATATGATGCTGAGACAAAGCAAACATTCCAAATGCGTGCAGCCTTATTATGGACAATTAGTGATTTTCCAGCTTTAGCAATGCTTTCAGGCTGGAGCACCAAGGGTATATTAGCATTCCCCACTTGTAAATACGACACATGCTCACGATATCTCAAATACAGTCATAAGATGTGTTACTTGGATCATTGAAGATTTTTGCCTCTTGATCATCTATCGAGAAAAGATAAGAAGTCATTTGATGGTAAGGAGGAGCATAGACATGCACCTAATCCTTTGTCGGGTGTGAAAGTGTTTGAAGAGCTCTGTGAATTCAACAATGTCTTTAGAAAGGGAAAAAAAGACCTCGGGATAACAAGGGTCCATGGAAAAAAAGATCTATTTTTTTTAATTTCCATATTGGGCGCATAATAAATTAAGGCACAATCTTGGCGTGATGCACATCGAGAAAAACATATGTGACAGTTTACTGGGGACTTTATTGGAAATAGAAAAAAGTCAAAGGATCATGTAAATTCTCGCTATGACTTACAAGAAATGGGGATACTAAAGGAGCTACAACCAAGAGAAGATGATAATGGTAGTGTGAGTTTGGCCCAAGCTTGTTTCTACATGAAACCAGAACAGAAAAAATTATTTTGCACCGTTATGAAAAATTCCAAGTTAACAAAAGGGTGTGCTTCGAATATTTCAAATCGTGTGCAAATGAAGGAGATGAAATTATCAGGGTACAAGAGTCATGATGCTCATTTTATAATGCATTACTTTCTCCAGGTTGCTGTTAGAAAGGTGTTGCCCAAGATCGTCTCGTTGACCTTGATTAGGTTGGGCAATTTCTTTAGAGCCATATGTAGTAAGGTCATAAGGCGAAGAGATCTTGAAAAAATGTAGTCTGAAATTGTTGAAATAACTTGTGAGCTTGAAAAGATTTTTCATCCAACATTTTTTGACATAATTCCATATTTTCCTATTTATTTGGTGAATGAAATTAAGCTTGGGGGTCCGGCTCATCTTCGTTGGATGTATTCTATTGAGAGGAACCTATGTAAGTATAAGGCATTTGTTCGTAATCGATTCTTGTCCAGAAGCATCAATAGCAGAGGGCTTTTTGGCGGAAGAGTGCTTGAATTTTTGTTCGAGATACCTACATGATGGCATGAAGACAAGATTCAGTAGATACACAACTGTGGATGATGAGTGCCCTCAAAATTTGTCACATATATTCCATATGATAGGACCTCCAATTGGAAGTAAGAAAAAAAATACTTTTCTCATGGATCCACAGTTATGTTATGAAGCTCGTCGGTATGCTCTGTTCAATACCGGCAATGAACAAGTGGAAACGTTTATTGAGTAAGATAGGTTATATAAGATTTATTTAATTTATATGTTTCTTTTTATTTATGATATGATTGATTTTATAAAATTCATGATTGCCGGGAACATAAGAATTTAATTGGTAGTCACAGTAGATCAAATGCATGGGAAAGGGCAAGGAAGCATAGTCGGGAATTCAACAATTGGTTTGCAGAAAAAGTTAAAAATATTGAAGAATTCGATTATTTAAGATGGCTAGCTAAAAGGCCTAATATGATCGCCAAAAGATATACTGCATATTTTATTAATGGATACCGATTTCATACCATAGAACGAGATTCCCGATGCAAAAAATAAAATAAAATAGTGGAGTGACTTTATCGGCAACAATTGATAGATTTGCTAGCTCTAGGGACCAAAATCCCATCGATGGTGAGGTAATCTATTATGGAGCTATTCAGGATATCATTGAGATTGATTATTGTGGTTGTTTAGCGTTTTACTATTTAGATGTGATTGGTTTCATAGTGAAATAGATGAATATGGGTTAACTCGTGTATAATTTAACAAATTATGTAGTATAGATGACCCTTTTATGTTGGCATCACAAGTTTATCGACTTTTTTATGTGGAGGATCCAGTTGAGAAAGATGTTTATTATACAAGGAATAAAGTCCCTATTAATTTATATAACTTAGATGAAGAGAATTGCCCTAATATTGAAGACGCATTTTGGAGAGAGAGCCTAATTATGACATTAGTCCCTTAAGTAGATTAATTGATGCTGACATTAGATTGTCTAGAGACGACGTACCCGTTGATGTCGTTGATATTCCATCAAATGCACAACATTCAAATGATACAGTTATAGAAACATCGGAAGAGGATGATGAGTTTGACGATACTGATTGGGACTGGATTGAATAAGATGATTAAAGAGGGAAATTCTGAAATTCTTTTAAATATATTCTGGTTTGAGTGAGTGATAATTTTCTTACCAATATTTTATAAATACTCTTGTTTCTAATATTTCTCTTTTTGATATATATTTATTTGTTTTTCCTTTAGCATTTTATTCTGATGCTTCATTTTTGCAGGATTTTTGGTTTTGGATCTTGTGATATTGTTGCACTCGTTGATAGAAACCGGTCGAAGCTTGAATCTACATATAATTGAGGTACTGATAACATTTATAACACTTGTCAATACTTATCATTTACTTTAGTTATGAATTTTAAGCTTAATTATTTCTCTGGTTAGTGATTTCTGTATTATTCATATTAATCACCTTTGTAAAAGGATATGTGTGTATCAATTAAAACAATTATGTTTTCATATTACAATTCACTATCATTCAATTATTCTGGTTAATCAAAACTAGAGTTATAGTGAATGTATGGGAAATTGGAAGAGAGTCTAAATGTTGGCAAAATCTAGAGAGTTTTATACCTGAGAGATTTGAGAATAATTCTATTGATTTTAGAGGAAACCACTTTGAATTTACTCCATTTGGCACAGGAAGAAGAATCTATTTATTAGGAGTATTTTTTCTGTTGTGTTTGTTTTATTTATACGCGCAACATGTAAAGTGACTATACATGGGAAAATTGTTACATTGAAAGTCATTTGGCTTGTTTCTGGGCTTCAGCCTCTAGTGGCAATGAGCAAACTCACTTGTTGCATTTGGCTGAATATATATTTAATTTTATCATGAATCTTTTGCTAAAGATGATTCATTGTCATAGGTCCAATCTAATTTTGAACAGAGGAAAGCGGATCATGAATTAGAAAAGGAGTTCAAGTAAAAATAAAAAATTAACAAAATGCATAGCTGCTGGATCGCTTGTATCTTTGCGAAACCTAAAGGTTTCGTCATTAAAACAAATAGAGTTATTAATGATCCAAGGTCACTGCCTCTGTATTCTACTTCTACACCAGCACAAACAGTACATGAGCAAGTGCAACAAATGCCACTTAACTCTACACCTTCTGCATCACAAGTAATCCGTGAACAATTGCAGCATTCTACTTCTGCTGGTGGATCGCTGCCTCTGCATTCTACTTCTGTACCAGCACAAATAGTACATGATCAAGTGTAACAAATTCCAATGAACTCTACCTCTCTTGTATCATAGCTAGTATGTAAACAATTTCAACAACTACCGCTGGATTCCACCCCTCGTACTTCACAAACGGTACAAGAACAAGTTGAGGATTCTTCCAATCATGAAACAAACGAGCAATCCTACGAACAAGGCAAGAATAGATTTCAATCGTCAAATTCAATAATGTAATGACTTTTGGTGATTATTCTTACTTCGTATTTCTGTAGGTCCTTATGCCGAAAAATGAAAAAGAGGAAAAACTCAGATGCAAAGTGTTCACGGTAGGAAAGAGCGCAAGAAAATTTTGCTAAATGAGAACAATCAACCCATAAGTCCTACTAATGATGATGCGAATGAGTTGGGTAGCTTCCTTGGTACATTGGCAAGGACTGAGACCTTTTGTCCTGTTAATGTGTTTGATTGGAGGAAACTTGAGACAAAAAATGATATGTGGAAATATGTCAAGGTTTGAAATTTGCAATATTCAATAGGTGTGTGTGGATATTTCATATTTTTTACTCCAACCTAACTACTCTCAATCTGTAGGAAAAATATGACATTCATGAAGGTGCAAAAAAGTGGGGTTTTGACTCAATTTCAAATTCTTGGAGAAAGTACAAAAATCAGTTATATAAAGACCATTTTCAACCCTATGAGAATAACGAGATTCAAATGGAGAATATGCCGGTTGATGTTCCAGATTCTCAATTTAGGGAACTTCTTAGATATTGGAACTCTGATGCCGAGGAGGTAAAACTTAATATTGTTCATCATTTGCTTAACATGTCTACTTTTTGTTTATTTAGAAATTATGTTCTTAGGCAAGAAATATAGTTGCTCTTCACCTTAATTTGCTCTTCATATTTTCATGTTGAAGCCATTTATCTATTACATTTGCATAGCAGATTTTATAGTCGGAATCTATTATCTTGCTGATCTTGTGAATGTGTGTGAAGTTGAGAAAGAAGGCTGACAACCCATCTATTATTCCCGATGCAAAAGCAGTTTACATTTTGTTGTATTTGACAATCTAAGTCTGAATAAAAGAGCTTTTGTCAATGTTTCTTTTGTGTTGTAGAAAATGAAGAAAGCAACACTGAGAATTGCAAAAAGTTGAGATATCCACATACTGCTGGTAAAAGAAGTTTTGCTAGAATATGCGAGGTTTGATATTTTTTAGTTATTATTCTTTTATATATGAACTTGCTATGCATAATCTGAACTATTTTATACCACTTTATATGCAATCAGGAAAAAAAGAAAGAAACTTCTGAACCTCTATCAAGTAAGGATATATTTGTGGCTACAAGAAAAAGAAATCCCGATCGAGTTTACAAGGCCTCGTATGCGGATACTCTTAATAAAATTGTACGACTTACTAATTTAAAGCTTGTTGATATCATTTGTCTGTTATTAGTTATAGACTCAATTTTATATACTTTCTAACCTAAAATTGACTTAATTTGGTCTTGTAGGCTGAAATGGATAGAATACAATCAACACAACAAACTGAAGATGGCAGTCAATCAGTTGATGCGTTTGCGTCCGTCATGGGACCTGAGTATCCAGAACGCCTAAGGTTGTACGGACGTGGGGTTACCAAGATTTCCTTAAAAGAAAAGTGGGAGATATCGGAACTTCTTCAAGTTCTACCGATGAGATGCTGCAACAAAAAATGATGGAAATGGAAGAAAGGATGCAACAAAGAATGCTGGAAAGTTTCAATGCACAAAAAGATGCCGTGGAACAACAAGTTGCATTTAACATCATTTCAAAACTTAAGCGTCTGAATCCAGACTTACTGGTTGATCCCAGCATGCTACGTTTCAATGCCCGTTCACCTGGAGACGCTTCCTCTGCACAACAAGCTGCTGTGCAACTAATGAATCGTCTATCTACTAGGAGTAATAACCGAGGTCAGTACGTACTCTTCTCCTCCTCCTCCTCCTCCTCCTCCTCCTCCTTCTTCTTATTCTTCTTCTGTTGCTTTTCTGTCAATGCTCTTGTTGACTTAATATTATCCAATGATTTAATTTTTGTGTGATCTAAATTTAATAAGAGCCCTGGGGGTAATCGACTAATATGGATTTGGATTTCGGGCTTGGCTAGCAAAACGTTGAATCAAAATTGTTCCTTTTGAATTGTAACGGGATGTTATGTTATCATTTTTGGGCCTGAAATGTGCTAAAATTCGGAATCTGTGTATCGTTAAAATTGACTTTGATTAATTCTTTTGCTAAGGACAGAGTATTAGTGTGAGATGAAGTAGTATCCCCTTGCTTAATTTCATATTTATGTTAGAAATCTAGTCTAATATGGTATTATAAAGTGTTTGCTTTCCTGGAGAAGCAACTACACGGGCAAGTATAGTTCACAGGGAATTGAAACCAAAAAATTGTCTATTGTTGAACAAGGATAAGAATTCACCATTGAAGATTATGGACTTTAGGTTGAGTTCAATTGAGGATTTTGCAAATCCAGTGGTTGGTTTGTTTGGTTCAATAGATTATGTATCACCAGAAGCACTTTCAAGGGAAAAGATCACCACTAAAAGTGATATTTGGTCACTTGGTGTTATTCTTTACATTCTCCTCTCTGGGTTAGTGTACTTTCTTGGCCTCCAAACTTTATTTTTTATTTGGGATTTGAGACTTTTAAACTAACCAAAATGGTTGAGTTAGAATAGTTTACTTATGAAAAGGTGTTAAGTTAACAGAAATACTCCTGTCTATTTTAACTGAGAGCTTTCTGTATATCAAAAAGTGATATTCTTGGAGTTCAACTCATATGAAGGTTGAGTTTGAATATTAATTTGGTAGACTTCCTTAGGTACTAAACTACTAATCACTACCTCAATTATTGGAAGGTACAGAATTTTATTATATTGCTAGGTTGGTGTCCATGTTGTGGTGATACTATCTCTGTCTTATTCCATCAACATGTCACAATGAACCTCCATGACGAAAAATCAATTCGATGATCATCATAAGATAAATGATTATAAACCTTCTGTAGCTAGGAGGAGGATTAAACAAAGAGAATGCAATGCTCTCAACACATTTAGTTTCCTTTGAAGGTGCTGCCAACAAGCTAGAGACTGAACCAGAAACATTCTCTACAAAACCCAAGTTTCCAAGTTCAGGTACATCGGCTTTCACAGGCTCTAAAACATAAAAATCCAGAAATCTTTGTTATGCCTATCCAATTGGTAAATGGCCATCAAATTAGTAAACAAAATGAACATAAACGAGACGGAAAAAGAACAACAGCTGAATAGCAAACCTCAATCGCGTTGTTACTTCCCATTTCATGCTGCAGTGCAAGTGATGTTGATAGTGAGGAATTCAATGTGGAAAGAGAGCAATTTTTGAGTACGGTGAACATGAGCTCTTACGGATCGATCATCGTACAGTGCTGCAATAATCAATTTTAAGTTAGAGGGAAACAAGTATAAGCTCATTGCTGCTCTTACTTGTTTTCTTCTTCTGCTGGCCAAATGATTGTTGATTAGCAACATTATTTAAGAACACGATGTCTTCTGAATGCTAGGTTGGTGTCCATGTTGTGGTGATACTATCTCTGTCTTATTCCATCCAGTTACCATGATTGTAACTAGAATTAAACTATGATTGTAACTGCTGGAATTAATTACTGTTGGTAAGTACTATTCCCATTCTTATTTAATGACTTTATCTATTCTCTTTTGTAGGTGGAGTAACGGAAGAAAGGGAAGATGGAGAAGGTGGATCAACCGAAGAAAGGGAAGATGGAGATAGTGAAGATCTAGACCTTACTTAAGTACTTTGAGTTGTTGTCGATATTCTTGGAGTCTTTTGTTATAGCATTTGAAACATTTACTTTTGAAGTGTTTAACTGTGAAACTATATAATTGGGTTTAAAACATTTTGCTATTATCATTATTCTTAGCTTATTGGATATGAAAGATTATGAAGTGTTTTTTATTTTTATTCATATAATTTCTAGATTATAATTACAAATATTTTCAGTTGGTAATGTCAACTAAATGTTTAAAATAGCCTCATAGAACCGTTGCAATAACCACAGATGTTGTTGCCATAGACGTTCAGAACCGTTCCGATAGATCTTGCAAACTGTTCCATAAAGTGTCACAAATTGATCCAATAGAAACAAAACCGTTACGGTAGCGCAATAAAACCGTTACAGTAGCTGTAAACAAACGTTGCAATAACATACATAACCGTTATAATAAACGATATTGTAACAGTTCCAAACATTAGTAAATAATATGGTAACAATTTATAACCGTTGCATGAACTTTACGTAACGGTTTTTAACCGTTGCAATTGAAATGAATAATCGTTGCATTAGACAAAGGATAACCCGTTGCGATAGCTGTATCTATCGCAATGGTGATGACAATCGTTGCCAAAACCTTTGCTGTAGATCTATTGGCACAGGAGCGAATGTCACAGCCACTGAACCGTTCCAATACATATATGGCAACGGTTTGCCTATCAATTGTAACGGTTTACCTGCTGTTCCCATAAGTCCCTTTTCTGGTAGGGAACCCATCTCATCTCCTTTCTTGAATTTTTTTTTCTTTTCAAATTTCGGTTTTGCTTTTACCACTCATCCTACTACCCATCTACCCTACCCCCATCCCCCTCACACAAAAAATAATTACTTTTTTTACCTTATTTTTATTTTGTAATTTCATTTTTGTTCGTTTTTCTGCACCACCCACCCCCTCACATGCCTTCCCCCTGCACAAATTTTGTTTTTACTTTTTTTTTTTAATTTTTAATTTTTATTTTTTCGTTGTTCTACCCCTCCCCCTCCCTTGCCCCCTCCATTCCCCCTTGGAAAAAAAATATTTTAAAATATATTTTCAGTTTTACTTTTTTAATTTATCGGTTTAAAGATTCAAAACTTTATAAGTTCCAAAGTTATGAGTTCAGAGGTTTATGTATTTGAAAGATTACGGGTTTAGAAATTATGAAGCTTACAGGTTCGAAATTCCACGGTTTCGAAAGTTTTAATGGTTTGAAAGTTTATGAAATTTGTGGGCTCGAAAGGTTGTTGGTTTGAAATGTTATGGCTTCATGTTTATTATATCTAAATTATTTATAAATACTTTTGAGAATTTATTTTTCTTAATTTGCGTACCAAACACTTAAAAATAAATAAGATTACTATTTATTTTTGAAGAAAATTTTCTTGAAAAATATTTTCTGTTATACCAAACACACCCAAAGTCCTTTAAACGTTAAACATTATCAATCTGGCCCTCATGTTAAATATGCCCTTACGAATATAACCCTTTTTCTTCTTCTTTTTTTCTCTTTTAATTTTTTTGTTTTGAACTTCTCAGGTGATGTCTTTCTTTTTAGCAAAGGCCCTCTATTATGTTCAGCCACGCCATATTTTAACTAAGTTACAAATTTTCAGTTAAGTGTTGCATCAAAACCTTTATTATATTTATTTCAAAACCATACTTATAAAGTACTGTAAAAGTTAACCAAAAAAACTTCGATTAGATGGATAATGAAAGTAACTTGAAAAAATCAAATCTTTTTCAGTTATATATCTTTTTCTGGAATTTCTCACATTCTTTTGTCTTTTTCTTTTATAGGGTAAATTTAAACTGTCATTCATGATTAATGAACAATGATTAGATATTGAGAGGTTCTATAATTCAAGATTTTATTACAATACAAGAAGAAGGGAGTATTTCTTAATATCATACAATACTTTACTGCTAGATATGTTTGATGCACGTGCATAATATGGACCTAACATGTGACTCAAAATAATTTTTACATGTTATGATCAAAATTTCATTGAGATGGAAAAAAGAATTATGGACTTAGTGATATTGAATGTTATTGGAAACAACATAGTTTTGACTGCAATCAGAAAGAAACAAATTTAAAATGAGAATTTTTACACAAATAATAACAGATTATATTCATTGTTTACTTTTTTTTAGTTATATACATAAATTATACAAAATTATACACATATAATACATAAAATTATACGTGTTTATACATTTACTAACTATTTTTTGTTTAAAGTTTTTGCAAGGACATAAAGTGTGACGACCCGACCGGTCGTCTTATGAATTAATGTCCCGATTTCCTATTAACTACTTTTCCTAAGTTTGTTCCTGCTATTTTAATTTGTCGGGATGTTCGGGTTTAAGTTTCGGAGAGTTTTGGGACATTTAGTCTCTAAATGAGAGCTTAAGTGTTGGAAAGTTGATCGTAGTCAGAACAATATGTAAACGACATTAGAATAGAAATCTGATGGTCCCGTTAGCTCCATTAGGTGATTTCGGGCTTAGGGGCATGTTCAGATTGCATTTTGAAAGTCCGTAGCTAATTTAGGCTTGAAACGTTGAAAGTTGAGTTTTTGAAATTTCCGGTTCGATAGTGAGATTTTGATCCTAGAGTCGGAATGGAATTGAGAGAGTTGCAGTAGTTCCGTCATATTATTTGGGATGTGTGTGCACAATTTCAGGTCATTCGGACGAGATTTGATAGACATTTTGATTCACAATGTAATTCAAAAGATTTTGGAAAAACTTAGGCTTTAATCCGATGTGTTTTGGTTGTTTTGATGTCGTTTGAAGTATTTTGAAGAGTGGTACAAGTTTGAATAAGGTTTTAGGATATGTTGATGCCTTTGGTGAGGTTCCCGGGGTCTCGGGGTGTGTTTTGGATGCTCAACGGATCATTTTTAGTTGTTAAAAAGTTGCAGAATTACAGGTTCAGCTGTTGCAGACTTTTACTCTTCGCGTTCAGGAGTGGACCCTTGCGTTCGCGAAGAGTCAGTAGGGGTTGATGGAATTTTTCCTTCGCGTTCGCGAGGTAGGCTCCGTGTTCGCGAAGGGCTATGATGTTTGATCATCGCGTTTGCGGAAGATGATCGCGTCCGCATAGAAGAAAATGGTCAGTTGGGTTCAAGTGGAGTTGTTCTTCGCGTTCGCGAGAGCTGCAACGTGTTCGCAAAGAGTTGGTCAGTAGAAGCATCGCATTCACGAGGGCCATGTCGTGTTCGCGTAAGAGGATTTTTTTGTCAACGTTATTTGTGCTTCGCGAATGCAAAGCTTTGACCGCGTTCGCGAAGAAGGAATTAAAATACCTGGGCAGAATGTCTAAAAGGGTCTATTTCGCGAATTTTAGCCTAGTTTCCTCCATTGTTAGGAAATTTTGAAGCTTTTTGAAGAGGGTTGAAGAGGGATTCAAGGGGAATCACTTGGAGGTAATATTTTTTACTTTATAACTCGTTTTTATTCGATTAAATACCTGATTAGTGGTGGAAAATTTGGGAGGAATGGGTAATTAGGGCTTGAGTTTAAGAGACCCAAAAGGGGTATTTGAGGGGTCAATTAAACTACGATTTTGTGTTCTTATTATGCATAGACTCGTGAGAGTATGAGGATTCTAAAACTATAAATTTTACCCGATTATGAGACGTGAGCCTGAGGGGCATTTTGGTTATTTTACCTAATTTTGCGTATTAGCTTAGAATTTAATTGTAGAATAAAATTATTTGAAGTTTTATTTACATTATGAAATTGAATTGAATAGATTTGAGCCATTTTGAGTCGAGTACTCATGGCAAGAATGCGGTCTCGGCTTGATTTTGAGCCGATTCGAGGTAAGTGGCTTGTCTAACCTTGTGTGGGGGACCTTCCCCTTAGGATATGATATATTTGATAATTGAAATGCCTTGTACGTGAGGTGACGAGCGTGTACTTAAGTTAATTGTTGGAAACCCGATTTCTTTAAACACTTATTAGTATGTTTCTTATCTTGTTTTATTTATTTGTACTTTTAAGCTTGTTGATAACGTAGGAAAGCATGTCTAAGTAATTTAATTGCTCAATGTGTTTACCTGAAATCTGTACAACATGCTATACTAGAATTATTTGTTGCCTTAATATGAAATTTTCCTTCTCTGAATATTTTTTCCCTGTTGCTGCGTATTTACATTGAGACTATGGATGTGGGATTCCGGTAGCTCCCCCTTGTCTGTTTACTTTGGGAATACAGGTTAGATTCCCGATAGATCCACCTGCACATTACTTTGGAACTGCGGGTTAGATTCTCGATAGATCCCCCTGCATAGTTATATGGAACTACGGGAATGCACCCGCTAAATTTCCCAAGTACTGAGTATTTACATTTGGGACTACGAATTAGGATTCCGGTATATCCCCACGCATTGACAGTTGGACTACGGGATGGGATATCGGGAGATCCTTCGGACATATATATGTTGGACTACGAGATGGTATACCAGGAGATCCACTGGAATGTAATTGGGACTTCAGGACGGTATCCTGAAAGATCCCAGGTTGGTATTATTGGAACTAAGCTGTATTTCCTTCGGTGTTTACATTGTTTTTACGTTGTTTGTGTAGCTGTTGTTGTTCTCTATATACAGTGTTACTTTTCTTATCATTCACTCATTATATTGTTTGTTCCATACTATTGACTTATTTCTTTTATTTAATATCAGTAAAGCCCTGACCTTCCTCGTCACTATTCAACTGAGGTTAGGCTTGGCACTTACTGAGCACCACTTTGGTGTACTCATGCCTATGCAGATCCAGGTACGTCGACTTAGTCTTACCACCATTGAGGCGAGGCGACCGCTGTAGAGACTTCGAGGTACATCTGCCACGTCCGCACACCGAGAAGTCCCTTTCTATTCTAGCTACTAAACATTGCCCTTTTATATTTACTTTCTTGTTAGATATTCTAGAGTTAGACTGTTAGATATTCCAAAGTCTTGTGGTTCCATGAGCTTTCGGATTTTGGGATAGTGTATTAAATTTTGAGGAGTTGTGGTGTATGTGCCGAACGGTATTTAAATATTATTTTTTCAGTTATTTTGTCTTTTGTCTATTTATTTCGCAAGTTTAGATTATTTTCGTATTGTTAGGCTTACCTAGTCATAGGGACTAAGTGGCGTCACGATAGTTCACGGAGGGTGAACTGAGTTCGTAACATAAAGACTAAACCCAATTAAGCAATGTATACTCATACAATCCTCCTTAAGTAGTATAATATTGTGCAAAATAGAGGGCTTGCTAGCCCAACACACAATGGTGGAAGTAGGATTTTCACGAAAAGGTTAAAAAAAGAAACAAATACGTGAAGAAATTAAGAGGATTCAACATCTATTATATATACATGAAAAATACTAACAATATATTTAGTATAATTTTGGCAGGGGCTTGGGATGACTCCTCTTCCGCTCACATAAATCTGCCCTGCTAGCACGAGGCCTTCCAACAAACAGTCTCTTTCGTCCCTGTGTCAAATAACACAAAGTCAAATAGTAGCAATTAAGAATAATATTTCCTAATAGTTTATGTGAGTCCACCAAACTATAGAGAGACCAGGTCCTCTTATGAGTTTCTACTGAGAATGCTAATGAAACAGTAAGTAAGTAAGACATGGAGTTTTATGTGGAAAAATCCCTGCTCAAAGGAGATAAAAAACCACAATCTACACTGGTAGGATTTCAACTTCACTATGAGTAACTTTAGATTACAACCTAAGCAATCTAAGTATTAAACTTTTAATCCCTCACTAACTTGCAATACACCTATTACAAGCCACTTTGCAATACACCTATTACAAAGACTTTAACTCATGACTAACTCTAGTCACGACATAAACACTAAGGGTTTACAGTTTTTTAAGGGTTTCCTAAGCAACGCTTCTAGATAATCAAAGTACAAATTACAATGAAGAGAAATTACAAAGTAACAGCTCAACAAGATACTATTTAGAAACTGGTTCGTAGTACTGTGAAACTTTGTTCTTGACGCACTTGAGAATTGAATGCTCAAATCTTAGATGGATTGAATGTTTGGGATCATCTCGTAGAGCAATTTGTTCTATCACATGCCTTTCTCCGGTGGTTCAGAGGTAATTTTTGACACGTTTTCCATTCACCTTGAAGGTCAGAGTCCCATCTTGTGACTCAAGTTCAATAGCGCTATAGGGAGACACACGCACAACTTTGAATGGTCTAGACCATTTGGACTTGAGTTTGCCCAGAAATAACTTGAGTCTTTAGTTGAAAAGTAAGACCAAGTCACCCGAATTGAACTCCCATTTCAAGAACTTCTTATTGTGGACAAAATTCATCCATTCTTTGTACATGGCTGCACTCTTATAGGCATGAAGACGGAATTCTTTCATCTCGTTGAGTTGTGTCATCCTTAGGTTAGCAGCCTCAACCCAATCAAGATTTAGCTTTTTTAAAGCCCACATAGCTTTGTGCTCAAGTTCTACTGATAAGTGACAAGTTTTGCCAAAAACCAACCTGCATGGTGAATTTCCAATTAGAGTCTTGAATGTTGTGCGATAAGCCCACAATGCTTCATCTAGCTTCCTTGACTAGTCGGTCCTATTTGCATTAACAATTTTCACTAGAATATTCTTGATTTTTATATTTGAAACTTCAACTTGACCACTTGAATGAGAATGATAAAGTGTGACTACCTTGTGCTTTACACCATATTTTTCAAGTAGCCCCTCGAAAGCCTTGCTACAGAAATGAGACCCACCATCACTCAAGATGGCCCTTGGAGTGCCAAAACCTTGTGAAAATGTTTTTCTTCAAAAATGTGGTCACACTCATTGCTTCATTTTTGGTAAGGTTATTGCTTCAACCCATTTAGAGACATAGTCCACAACCACCAAAATGTTGATCATGCCATACGAGCTCACTAAGGGGCCCATAAAGTCTTTTCCCCACACATCAAAAATCTCAACCTCGAGTACGAAGTTCATTGGCATCTCATGTCTCTTAGATATTGACCCTTGTTTTTGGCATTGTCAGATGCCTTGACCATTTGGTTTACATATTGGTAGATTGTTGGCCAATAATATCCACATTCAAGAACTTTTTCCGTAGTCTGATTCCATCCATGAGGACTCCCAACTAGCGAATCATGGCATGCCTTGAGAATTGACATTACCTCATCTTCTGGGACACATCGCCGGATGATGTTGTCGGCACAGGTATGGAATGAGAAAGTTTCTTCCCTATAGTAATGCTTACACTCCCCTAAAAAACGTTTCTTTTGATAAGCTTCCAAAACTTTGGGAACAAGATCACTAACCAAGAAGTTAGCGATGTTGGCATACCAAGGAGAAAAAGTGTTAGATAATGCCAATATGTGTTCATCTGGGAAAGTATCGTTGATTTCAAGATCTTCCTTTGGTCTTCTTGCTTCTTCAAGCCTTGATAGGTGGTCTGCTACTTGATTTTCTGTCCTTTTTCAATCTTTGACTTCGAAGTAAACTCTTGCAGCAATAGGACCCACCGA
Source organism: Nicotiana benthamiana (assembly GCA_034376525.1). Taxonomy (NCBI): domain Eukaryota; kingdom Viridiplantae; phylum Streptophyta; class Magnoliopsida; order Solanales; family Solanaceae; genus Nicotiana; species Nicotiana benthamiana. The sequence goes on along the minus strand of CM067339.1, from coordinate 54,532,433 downwards.
ATCAATCTAGGTTTTGCATCCTTCTTTGCCATAAGATAGCAAAGAGAAACATGTCCTGTGTACACTATCATTTTGGATCCCAAAAAATATGCCCAAAATTTCTCAAAGGCATAGACAATGGCAAGAAGTTCTTGCTCAATCACAGTATAGTTTATTTGTGCGCCATTGAGTGTCTTGTTTTCATAATATACCGGGTGAAGAACCTTGTTATGACGTTGGCCAATCACTGCCCAATAGCTACACCACTGGCATCACATATGAGTTCGAATGGAAGAGACCAATCAGGTGTGACAATAATTAGGGACGTGGCGAGATTTTGTTTCAATTCCTCAAAGTATTTGAGGCACTTCTTGTCAAATACAGATTTTGCATCTTTCTCAAGGAGTTTGCATATGGGATTTGAAATTTTAGGAAAGTCCTTGATGAAATACCTATAGAAGCCAGCATGCCCCAAAAAACTTCGGACAACTTACACTAAAGTAGGTGGAGGAAGCTTGGAAATGATCTCGATCTTTGCTTGGTCAACCTCTATGCCTTGTTGGGAAATTTGGTGGCCCAAAACAATGCCCTCATTTACCATGAAGTGGAATTTCTCCCAATTTTGCACAAGGTTCGTCTCTTCACATCTCTTAAGCACTTGTCTAAGGTTGTCTAGACAATGCTTAAAAGAATAAACTACGATCGAGAAATCGTCCATGAATACCTCTAAGAAATCCTCCACTATATCAGAGAATATTAACATCTTACACCTTTGAAATGTAGCCTGATCATTGCATAACCCAAATGGCATCCAGCTAAATGCAAAGATCCCATATGGACAAGTGAATATTGTCTTTTCTTGATCTTCCAATACAATACTAATTTTTTTGTAGCCAAAGTATCCATCTATGATGTAGTAGAATGACCTTCCCGCTAGTCAATCAAGAATTTGATCAATAAAAGGCATAGGGAAATGGTCCTAGCACGTAGCACTGTTTAGCTTCCGGTAATCCATGTACACCCTCCATTCTGTCACAGTTCTTATTGGGATGAGCTCATTTTTATCATTTTCAATCACGGTCATGCCTCCCTTTTTCAGCACACATTGCATCAAGCTCACTTAAGAACTATCGGCAATGGGGTAGACTACCTAGCATATAACCACTTAATGGTTTCTTTCTTCACCACTTCCTGTATGGAATGGTTTAACCTTTGTTGATGCTCCATACTTGGTTTACTCTCATTCTCCAATTGGATCTTGTGTTCGCAAATTTCAGCGGTAATTATTCGGATGTCCGCAGTTATCCATCCAATAGCTTTCCTATGCTTCTTCAAGACATTCAACATTTGCTCTACCTGTACATCATTCAACAAAAAAGACACAATTAATGATATTGTATCATTTGATCCAAGAAATTTATACCTCAAGTGTGGTGGAAATGGTTTGAGATCTAGTTGCGGTGGCTCAATAATAAAAGGCTTTACGGGAGAAATTGATCTATTCTCCAAGTTGAGAGAGAGCTTCTTCGAACCATAAGTGTAGGACCCAATCCCTTCCAATGCATTGACTGATTCGATATACCCCTCCATATCTTCACTGTCGAAGTTTACCTAAATAGCCACCAATGCCTCACCAAGGCATTATTCTTCCATCTTTATTTCAACCGTATCTTCCAGTTCATTAACAACATCGATCACCCAGATGCTTTCGTATTCATGTGGTAGTTTCATACCCTTCTTGCTTGGAATGTAACCTCTTCATCATTCACATAGAATCTGATCTCATTCCGTTCCAAATCCATTAGTGCTCTTCCTGTGGCAAGGAATGGTCTCCCCAAGATGATAGAGATCTCTTTTTGTAAACTGCACAATCAAGGATTACGAAATAGGTGGGTAAATAAAACTTTCCCACTTTCACAAGCACATCATCGACAATTCCTATCGATCTCTTTATCGAACGATCGACCATTTGCAATCTCATACTTGTGGGCCTTGGCATACCTAACCCTGCTTTCTTATAAATGGCAAGAGGCATTAAGTTGATTCTATCCCCATTATCACAAAGGGCTCTTGTAAATTCGAGTGCCCTAATAGTGCATGGAATAATGAAATCTCACGGGTCTTCTTTCTTTTGAACGGTGGTTGTTGCCATGATGGAACTAACCCTGTGAGTCATAGTCACCACTTAATTCTTGGTGGTTCTCTTCTTTGTGATCAAGTCTTTCAAATATTAGCAAAACCCAACATCTCTTGAAATGCTTCCACGAATTGAATGTTTACCAATAACTACTTGAGAATGTCATAGAACTTTTCGAGTTTGCTATCATCAACCTTCCTCGCAAGTCTTTGAGGAAACAGAGGAGGAGGTCTAGGAATAGGTGGTAGAGATTTTGGTGTCTCTTTTACCTTTTGCTTTAGCTCTTCCCGATTCACTTCTTGAACTTTCAACTCTTCCGGAACCTTTTCAGCTTCAACAACACTTGGCTCTTCAACCTCAAACTCTTGTTCGGATTCCTCTACTTCAACCACTTGTTCACTCTCTCCTTGTAGTATCTTCCCTCTTCGAGTAGTAATTACCATGATATTAGAAGTTGGATCACTCCCACTACCCTTTGGGTTCGCAATTGTGTCACTGGGAAGTGTTCCCTTTTGCTTTGGATTTCGTTCCGTTGAGAGATCTCTCATTTGCATCTCTAATTTTTGAATGGATGCGGTATGCGAACCAAAAAGCTTGATCATATTCCTTATAGAAGTGCCAGACCTCTCTTGATTTTGCAATACCTGTTCAAGTATGCTTTCCAACTTGGAATCACTTGAGGAACCTTGATTTGCATATTGACCCTTTGGTGGAACATAAGGGTTTGAAATCTGATTTGAGAAGTTGTTGTTGCTAGTCCAATTTCCTTGATTGAGCTACCTTTGTCATTTCGCCACTGTTGGTTGCCTTGCCCTTACGGGTTAGGCCTCTATTGATTTTGTTGTCCTTGACCTTGGTATTGTTGCCTTTGATAGCCTCTTTGAGAGTTGTTGACATAGTTGGCTTCCTCATAATCTTCACTAGATTGTGGTTGAACATCTTCCACCATATTTACCTTCTTCGTTTGGCTTTCAGTGAACATTTTTTTCAACACATTGACATTGGTGGTAAGCCCTGCAATTACTTGATCTCTTTCTTAATTCTCATTAATCATGTTGATCAAGGAGGGATAACTATATGCAATTCCACCTGTGGTGTTCTTTGAGTGCCAATATTGATTATGTTATGCCATTTTGTCAAGGATTTGTGTGATCATTGTGAACATCTTATCCATAAAATACCCATCAGCTGCATTCTTGGCTATAGATTGGTTCATAGCATCCATACCGATACAAAATTTTTCCAACAAGATAGAATCCAGAAAACCATGATTGGGAGACCTCACCAAATATAACTTGAATCGATCCCATGCCTCATGCAGATGTTCTCCTAGTAGTTGCTTAAAAAAGAAATTTTATCCTGAAGCTCAGAATTCTTGCTTTGCAGGAACCATTTAGCTAAGAATGCTCTGACAAGTTCAGGCCAAGAATGAAAGGAATTTTGTGGCATATTTTAAATCCATTTCCTTGCGTCCCCAGATAGTGAGTACTTGAACACCCTCAACCTTAGGGCATTATCTGAGACATTTTCTTCTTGCGCATCACACACACACACACACACCTAATAAGTTTTTAAGATGTTGTGTTGGATTATCATAGGGGGAATTCCTGAAAAACCCCTTCACATTAAGCATTAGGATTAAACCATGCTCCACCTTGAAAGTTACAGCACCAACTATCGGGGGTACAATAGCATTTGTATTCTCGATGTACTCATCTATGTCCGCAAAAGGATTTTCTTCCATTTCTTTTTCATATTCAGCCATGTTTTCCTATCAACACCAAGCAAAATAGGCAAAGAGTGATGGAATAGAAGAAGATGTAAAGTATAGCACACACTAATTAGTAATTTCAAAACCGTATTTATCGGTAACACTGCCAAAATCTGATACGCTCAAATTACACTTTAATTAAATAGTGTAAGGCGGTCAGAGTCAAACATAATAACCTAACAAGGTTGGGGCCGAATTCCAAAGGGAATATGCATGAAAAGGTTACTAGAGTAGTGTGCTACTTGACATAGTTCGTAATTCTATTCTATTAATCGTAATAAGAGAATGATAAGCTTGTGAATTGAAGATATAACTAATTGTAACTTTGAGAACATAAATAGTTTGATAAAGAAAACAAAGGTTGTGCCCCCGTAAATGGAATGTAATGCTAATATGATGTATTTCTAATGGAAGGTTCTTTAATATGCAAATGATTTCTAAATGACTACCCAATACATTCCAATATTTGAGTAGTATTTTTCCTTTATGATTTTCCAAGTATAAAAAAGTTGCAAATTAAGAACAAACAATTTATGCCAAGTAGAACCCACTATTTCTAAGCGATTCTATTAAACAAGAGTTAATGTCTTGAGTTCTTGATTTTCAATTTTACCAAAGCCTAACTCACTTTTCCAAGTAAAGAAAGGATAAAAAGGAATAGATTAATGTTTGCAACCACCAACCATAAATAATGAACAAGGATTGAATAAATATCAACCAACCAATATATATATATATATATATATATATATATATATATATATATATATATATATATATATTCAATTTTAAACACCTATTAGCATTACACCCATCTTGGGTCCACAAACTTAGTATTTAAAACTAGCTACTCATACTAAAATACAAGAACAAAGCATTTAATAAAGCCATAAAGCTTCCAAAAGTGCGAGATTCCTTCTTCACAAAGCTCCAAACAAATGAACTATACAATGCTCTCTAACTAGGACCTTGTTTCAAACTTGAATACCCCACAAAACACCAGTTATTCTTTTTATAGTGGACCAAAATTCGTAGTCAAAATTGAACAAAAATACCCTTTCAGACAGCATATACGATTGCATACTGGTCACATACCAATTATGCGGACCGTATATTGAGCACTCTGTCGCAGACTTGTTGATTCCGAGATATCGCTTAAATCTATAATAGTTATACGGTCCACATATGTGTTATGCAACCGCATATACCATCGCATATCATGCTGAGGGGTGCCTTCCATTGTGGTTATGCGACCATTATGCGGCTCGCATATGTGTTATGCGATTGCATAATGGACCATATATTTGCTTCTTCAGTTGGCCTAAAAGATTGTCTCTGTTTGCGATCAACAGGGTGATTATGCGGTCCGTATGTGAGTTATTCAATAGCATACATGCAACATATCTATCTTTTTGTGACTTTTTGACTTCTTTTCCATATTTTTGGTATTCAAGCTCATGCACTACAAAACAACCAAGCTTTATTAGAATTAACTACAAATGCATTAAAGGACAAGTTAAAATCTAAGAAATTGGTACCAATTGTTCCGAAATTCCACAGCACATTAGATGGCCTCCTGCTGGCTGGCCTCCACCTCTAGCGGCTTGACCTCCACCTTTAGCTCCTTGACCTCTACCTTGGGCTCCCAAACCCCTACCTATAGCTGGCTGCGCGGGCGATGCCAAAATCATGGCACGAGAACCCTACTGTTCTGACTAAACACCTACTAACATCAGATAGGTCCTCCAGATATATCCATACTCAGCGTACTCAAAACATCCATTTTGACACTGCGGCTGCAGAAATTGAGACTAACCCTAATGAGCCAAAGTCGACTGATCGCGATAGTAACCCTGAAGAGAAGGTGCTCTGATAGGTGCTGGTGGTGCACTACAAGCTGGCTGCCTCGAAGGAGGTACATAAGGACCACAACTCCCTGAAGCTCCATGGAATGTCTAAAGTGCTGAATGAAACGGCCTGGTAGGATGGCCCCTACCAAAAGTACCTCGACCTGCAGATGAGGCCCCACTGAATCCAGCGGAGTGACGCAGCCTCTTATCGTACCCATGACCACTCCCTTGAGATAGAACCATCTCAAATTGTTTGGCCACATTGGCTGCATCCTGAAAAGAAATATCACTCGTTGTCTCCTTAGCCATATGAAATCTGATAGGCTGAGAAAGTCCCTCAATAAGCCTCCTTACCCCCCTCTCTATCTCTCAGTGGGAAGTTAAGATGAGCATGGTGGGCCAAATCTCTAGTCTCGTACCGAGTGACAGTCATAGAACCCTACTAAAGGCGCTCAAACTGCCTCTAATGGTCCTCTCTATGAATGATAGGAAGATACTTCTCCTGAAATAGCTGAGAGAACTGGTCTCAAATAAGAGCTAGCGACCCAGCTGGTCTATCCAAACAAAAATCCCTCCACCATTCTTTGGCGGAACCTGACAGACGAAAGGTAGCAAAGCCGACCCCATTGGTCTCCACTATCCCCATGTTCCATAATACCTCATGACAATTGTCCGTATAGTCTTGGGGGTCCCCTGAAGGTGTAACGCTATACAGAGTGGTGAAAATCTTGTAAACCTATCCAATCTCCACAAAGCCTTAGAAGACATAACTGATCCATCGTCGCTCTGTGCTGCAAAACCCGGGGGAACTACCCCAACTAGCTCAGCTACTGGAGTTTAAAACAGGGAAGCCATATGTCTGGAGTGTGAGTAGCGAGAGTCTAGGATCCTCCCTCATCTAGAGAGATGGCTGATGCTACAGAAAATGTGCCGGTCCTAGCAACACTCTCCAGAAGACCCATTAGACGGACTAAAGCATCCTGAAGTACCGCTGTAGTAATGAACGCCTCTGGTACCTATGATGGCCCTGCTGGAACGGTCTGAGCGAGGCCTCCTCATCAAACTCTACCTAAGGCTCCACTGCCGGTGCTAGTGCTCCAGCTATGTGTGAGCCCTACCCCTACCTCGGCCTCTAGCATGGCCTCAGCCTCTGCTCGTCGTAGAAGTTGCCACTAGGAGCTCTAGCTATTGCTCAACTAAAGAAGCGGTACGTGTTCAATTAGTAATGAGAGATCAAATCGCACTACAGAGAAGAATAGAAGTGAAATTGTTTCTAAACTCCGTAGCCTCTTGGAGATAAGCACAAACATCTCCGTATCAATCCCTCAGACTCTACCAAGTTTGTTCGTGGATTGTGAGACTTAGGCAACCTAGAGCTCTGATACCAACTTGTCACGATCGGACTTTCCACCATTGGTACCATGATGGTGCCTAACTTCACACTCGTTAGGCAAGCCAACATTAGAGTTTTATTCACATTTTCCTTTACATTTCATAGTTTAAAAGTAACAAAACTAAATCAAGCTCAAATAAATGCGGAAGTATGTAATTATCATGTTATCTATATACTATTAACAATATCATGATTATTACTACCCAGAAACTGGTGTCACAATCCACGAACATACTATGAATATCTACAAACATTAGTATGAAAGTAACTAAATCTGTTTCGAAGGAAAAGAAAACATGAATGTGGAAACATAGAAGGGATGCTAGGGCTTACGGACGGCAGCAAGACTACCTTGGGTATCCTAGATGAAATTTTTGCAACCGATCTCTCGATCAGCTACTACCAGCTCCAAAATTTGCGTAAAAAGTACAGAGTGCAATATCAGTACAACCAACCCTATGCATTGGTAAGTGCCGAGCCTAACCTCGACGAGGTAATAACGAGGCTATGGTATGGCAGTTACAATATAACCTGCATATAATGCATAATAATACTGAAATAAGAACAAAACAAATGAATAGTAACTTGCAAGGAAAGAATACAGAACTCCGGTATCTTATCAGTAACCAGCTATAACCAATCCTTAAATGTAAATCCAAATTACAAAAAAACTTGCACAATAGAAAAAAGGTACATAAGCACATCTATATACAATATTAATATGAATATTCATCATTATTACTCCATTCCAATCCACCGTGATTCCTCCTGTGGTGGTGTGTAGCACGATCCCATCGTACAATAGTAATACACCCTTATTTCTCCTCAACATACCACTCTTATTACTACTGTTGCAACGTGCAACCCAATCCTACCAGATAATAACATTTCACCCTTATTCCTCTTGTTGTGGCGCGCAACCCGATCCCACCATATCAGTACCAACCACACAATAAGGATAGAAATTTCACAATTTAACTCAAAACCCTCCACAAGATTTAAACCTCAAATCAAAGCAAACAGAAGGCTATACAAATTATGAAACTTCACTCCATTAATACTACACACTGAGACCAACCAAAATATACCATGAAATATCAATAAGCTAATTTAAACCAATAATGAAATACAATGAAACTACGGAATAATTAATACCTTTAATAAAGAAAATAACATATAACAAGAAGCAATTAAACATGGAAACACCAATAAGCATGTAGCAGTTAAGATATGAAGGTAATATATTAAGAACGGGGAAAGAAACAAGCTAAACAGATAATTTAGAGGTGCACAAGTACTCGTCACCTCACCTATATGTCGCACATATGGGTTTTCATGTAGAAATTAAGTCGGGGATCCCTAATCCCTCGAGTCAAAGTCAGACCTAACACTTACCTCAAACCAACGGCCAACTCAACGCTCAATTATCGATTTTCCTCTAGTTTCCATCTCCGAGCCATTCGAATCTAGTCATAATTAACTTAATAACATCAGTTATCGCTAAAAAATCAATTCCAATACACAATCACAAGTTTCACAACATTTTCCCCCAAAAGTCAAAAACCGACTCCATGCTCGCTTGGTCAAAACTCGAAATTCAAACCAAAACTCGATTACCTATTCACCTCCGAGCCCGGATATACAATTGATTTTGGAATCCGACCTCAATTTGAGGTCTAAATCCCCAAATTTTGAAATCCCTAATTTCCACTGAAAAATCCCCAATTCCACCATGAAAACCCTAGATTCTAGGATGAAATCTTATAAAAAGAAATAAAAGATTGAAAAAAGAGCAAAGAATAATTTACCAATGATTTTGGGGACAAATGATCTTTGGAAAATCGCATATTGAAGTTTAGGTTTTGAAAATTTGGGAAATGAATCAAAAATCACGTCTGAGTCTCTTTTACACAGTTGGAGATATCACATTTTTGACCTGAGCATCCCAATTTCAAAGATCACAAAATTGAAGGGACCATCGCAAATGCGAAGTCCTTCACAGCTTTGCTGCCTTCGCATTTGCGAAGGTAAGTTGCAATTGCAAACATGAACCTCCGCAAATGCGACAAAATGATTGCGCTTGAAATCATTGCCCCTCCCAGTTTTACTTCGCAAATGCGACGAAATCTTCATAATTGCAAGGACTGTATGGCACAGCTTCCCTTCGCAATTGTGATGAAAGCCTCGCAAATGCGTAACATGTAGGGTTCGCAATTGCGATGCCTAATCTCACAATTGCGAGATCAGAGGCCTGCAACAAGTCCCGTTATACCAGCAAATTTTTCCTATGTTTGAAACACCCCGTAGCCTATCTGAAACTCATCCGAGCCTTTGAGGCTCCAAACCAAACATGAACATAAGTCTTAGAGCATCATACGAACTTTCTCGCGTGATCAAATCGCCAAAATAACATCTAGAACTACAAATTTAACACCAAATGACATAAAATTCTTAAGAACACTTTGAAATTCCTCTCTTCTCAATTGAATATCTAAATCACGTCAAATCAACTCCGATTTTTACCAATAGACATTACTTAAATATTATTTTAAAACCTCTACTGGGCTCCAGAACTAAAATACGGGTCATATACTAACGAGATCAAACATTAATCAAATTCTCCTAATCATTAGATTTTCATCCATACAATTTTTATCAAAAATTTATTTCGTGGGCTTCGGACTTCGGAATTCGATTCCCGGCATACACTTAAGTACCATATTTTTCTACGGGCCCACCAGGACCATCAAAACACAGGTCCTGGTAAAAACTTGACTGAATCAACTAGTATCACCTTTTTAGGCCAAAACTTATTATTTTATCAATTTTTCACATAAAAGCTTTCCGTAAACGTACCCGGACTACCATGCAATTGAGGAGAGATAAAATGAGGTTCTTAAGGTCTTGGAACACGAAATTGAGTTCTAATTATAAGATGACCCTTTTGGGTCATCACAGCTAAAGACTCTTTTATGCTTCAAAAACTTCGAACAACAAGTTTTTCCTGGTAAAGAAATTGATAACTTTTAAATACAGTGAAGGAAACACTATCCTTGATCATAAAAATGATTTTCAGGGCGTTCTTGATCAGCTGTCTGGAATGGAAGTTAATTTTAATGATGAGATACAAGGACTTTGGCTTCTGAATACTCTGCTTGATTCTTGGGAAACTCATCGTGTTGCTTTGATAAATTTAGTTCTTGGAGGTAAGGTGACTGTGAAATATGCCAAGAGTGGTGTGCTGAACAGGGAAGTAAGAAGAAAATCTCAGGGTTCGTCCTTGCAAGCAGATATCTTTGTTACACAAGACCGGGGGAGAGATAGAACAAGAGGCTCAAGGAATAGAGGTAAAAGTAGAAGTAAGTCGAGGACCAAATATCATAATATTACATGCAACCATTGTGGCAAGAAAGGACACATCAAAAGGTTTTGCCGCAAGTTTAATCAAGACAATAGAGAAGGAAAGAAAGATGAAAATAACGAGAACAATGGTGGTGCTATTGTTCGTGATGACCTTCTTTTTGATTATGACAAAAATTCCATCAATTTGGTATCTTATGAGACGATCTAGAAAGTATATCCTGGAGCTACCTCACATGTCCCACCAAGAAAAGACTTTTTCCCATTTTATACTCATGTTGATTCTGGAGAGTTAAAGATGGGCAATGCCGTGAAGTTAAGGTGTTTGCTGTTGGCATAGTTTGTTTAAAAATTAATAATGGTTAAACATTAGTTCTTCAAGATGTCAAGCATTCTCCAAACTTTCCTTTCAATTTGATCTATGCAGGAAGATTAGACGATGAAGGTTGCCACAATTCCCTCTTTAATGGCCAATCGAAAACTCACCAAGGGCTCATTAGTAGTGGCTCAAGGAGTCAAGTCTAGTAATTTATATGTGACACATGGCGCTATTCTTATTGGCTCCATAAATCTGGTGAAAAGTGACACTTTATTAGAATTGTGGCATAGAAGATTAAGTCATATGAGGGAGAGAGGAATTATGTAATTGGCTAAGAAAAGTTTGCTTTTTAGAATGAAAAAAACAATGCTGAAAAGGTGTATTCATTATTTATCTAGCAATCATAAAAGGGTTTCCTTTCATAGCCATTCTCCCTCAAGAAAGCCCGATTTATTGGAGCTAGTACACTCTGATTTATGTGGTCCTTTTAAAGTAAAGTCAAAAAGTGATGCACTTTACTTTGTGACCTTCATTGATGATCATTCTCTTAAGCTATGGGTGTATCCTTTAAAATCAAAGATCAAACACTCAGCGTGTTTAAGGAATTTCAGGCCTTAGCCGAGAGACAGACGAGGAAGAAATTAAAATGTATTCACACTGACAATGGTGGTGAATATTGTGGTCTCTTTGATAAGTATTGCAAGGAACAAGGAATCATCATCAGAAAACTCCACCCAAGATGACTCAATTAAATGGTTTGGTAGAGAGGACAAATAGAACTCTAGTTGAGAGAGTTAGATGCTTGCTTTCAGAAGCTAAACTTCCAAATTCATTTTGTTGGGGAAGCACTTATAATTGTTTCCTATGTTATCAATTTTTCTCCTGTTGTTGCTTTGGATGATGATGTCCCAAACACAGTTTGGTTTACCAAAGATGTTTCTTATGATCACCTGAGAGTTTTTGGGTGTAAAATCTTGTGTGCATGTTCCTTAAGACGAGAGATCAAATTTGGATGTCAAAACTAAGCAGTGCATCTTTGTCGGTTATGGTCAAGATGAGTTTGGGTATCGTTTTTTTTTTCAGTTGACAATACACTTACTAGAAGTCATGATGCAATATTCTTTTAAGACCAGACTATTGAAGATATTAACAAAGCTAAGAAGACAGATTCTTAGAGTAATGAGAGCTTACTTGATATTGATCCAATTTCTATTTTGCTAAGGCATATATTGCACATAAAGGAACCCAAGACAATAATGAAGTTAGTGATCAAGATCAAAATGATCATCATGGTGTAGATGTTATAGATGCACCAGTTGATGAAGTTATCACAATTCCTGCCCATGTAGCTACTTCAAATGCTCCCAAAACCTCTCTAAGAAGATCTACAAGGTAGAAGAAAAAATACATGTCATATCCTCCTGATGAGTATGTACTTTTGATTGACATGGGAGAACCTGAGAGCTATGATGAAGCCATGCAAGAAGCCAAGGAAGATGAGATGAAGTCACTCATGAGAATGGCACATATGAGTTAGTGAAATTGCTGAAAGGTAAGAGAGCTTTATCTAATAAATGGATATTCAGAATAAAGCAAGATAACCATACCTCTAGGTACAAGCGAGATTAGCTATTAAAGTGTTTGTCTAGAAGAAGAAAGTTGACTTTGATGAAATTTTCTCACCTGTTGTGAGAATGTCCTCTATTCTGTAGTTCTAGGCTTAGCCACAGGTCTAGATTTAGAGGTTGAGTATATGAATATCAAGACTACTTTTCTTTATGGTGATTTAGATGATGAGATTTATATGGAGAAGCCTGAGGACTTTATAGTTAAGCTTGCAAATAAGCATGTGTTTTGCATAAAATGGCATGCATGAAGCCTGCTAATAGCTCCTCCACTTGCTCCTCTACTTGAAGACACATTTGGCCCCTTAGCTAAAGGGGGAGTTTGTTGGGCACATGCCCATGTTGTCCAGCCAAAATCCCAATGACCTAATCCTAATCTCTTTTGGTTTTCATTCCTATTCGGCATTGGATTCGGTGTTTATTCCTATTTAGAGTTAGTTTTGACTTTAATAAAAAGCACCACTCATGATCAATAAATAGGACAACCTTGAAAAATTATTCTATGTTCATTGATAAGTCTTTGAAAGACTTAACCACAGAAGAGAGGGTTTTGAGAGAGCTTTAATCAAGAGAGAAGAGAGAAGAAACGTATTTGTTTTGCTGTAGATATTTATCCCGACTACCCAACTTAAAATTGTGTTTTATGATTCGTTAACCATTGGATCGGGCTGATATTTTGAGTTAGTGTTTGTAGCATCTTGATATTTAGTTCTAATGTTGGAGATCAGATTTGGGTGCCCATAGCATCTAATTTTGAGCTTCAAATAGTAGTTTCATTTTTGTGGATTCTCCTCTTTCTTCAATTGATTAGCTATTGCTCTTGTTGCTATTGTTGCTCCGTATTTGGCACTTGTTGTGTAGCGAATTTATAGAACTTTTATGGTCCTCTTGTTTTTATAGTGGATCTTTTTAGTTCTTTGTGATATCGTAGTTTAACCTTCGATTTGAAGAGTTTTCCACGTTAAAACTTTGTGTTTTTTATCTTCCTTATTTTCGGATTTGCATATTTCTCGATATAATAATGTTCCCTATTTGAAATAATATGTAGAAGCATAAATACTTTGAGCATTGATACTATCACATAATGGCGAGGAACCAATTCTAGCCTGACCTTTGGGTTGCAATACAAATATTGTATCTTGTAAAGCATTGGAGATATGGTGTCATTTAATCTGTGTTCTCCATATATAAGTAACATGTTCGCTCAAGTGAAGGCCAGTTTTAAAGACTAACAAAGGAAGCTCAGGCATGAACCAGATCCATTTCTCAAGTGCATAAAGATGGGTAGATTCAAGCATGTGGGATGCACGTGTAGGAGATAAACTTAACTTGGTATAGTTGATATATCTCCTAATCAGAAAGGTTGCATACTTGATAAGGCGAAGAGTAGCATTAGAACTCTAGTTATTTTTTCATCTACTAACTCTATATATTTTTGGATGTTCTCATTTTACAGGTACACACAAATGCTAAAGTTAAACGTGAGTTGAGAGCAATATAGCAAGGCATTTTGCAAGTAATTCTTGTGTGATTCAAGTGTGCGAGCCTGAAACTACATGAACTAATAGAAGAACTAGTTCCAAGTGTCTGTCTTTTATTCTGGTTCATGTGTAATATGTGTTTTGAAATTGTACCTTTTAACTTTATCTAGAAGCAAATATATTAGGTATTCGGAGTATTCAAGTTAGAGTTAACTTGAAGTATCCAAACAGTTAGAGGTTGTGTGCTACAACGAGATTAAAGTTAATCCTAGGTTTACAAAAGTATTTGTAAATGTAGATTTTGGCTCAGTGATTTAGTGAAGAGTTTGGGAAAATCATACTGGAAAGTAAGTCGTGGTTTTTTTCACTTTTTGAGCCAGACACATAAAATACTTGTGTTCTTTATTTTTCGCATTTACTATTTCAGCAATAGTAGGTTAAGGAACACTTAGAAGAACCACGTCCTTCCATAATCAGTATAAGCGAAAAATTGGACACCACAAATATCTCCCCCTCCTCTTGTATGGTAGTGAAGTTAAAACATCATAACACTTGTTAATGTGTTTTATGTCTTATTTTGCAATAGTACTATAAAAAATTTGAAAATAAAGTAAGCTTATAACTCAGATTGGGATATGTAACTTCTATTGGGAAAACCATCAACAAACCAAAAATTTGAAAATTCAAAAACAATCAAAAGACACAAAAAATTACTCACCTTGTTTTCGTTCCAATGATTTCTCATTATTAATTATTTGGTTGTTGAAATATACGAGGAGCATACGTAGAATTTTTTGAAAATGTGTCATTATTTACTATAGCCGGTGGCTGAGCCACCTTATAGAAGGGGTGTCAAACGACATTCTTTCGCGGGATAAATACACTATGTAGGTAGGTAAAAAGAAAATTTTATATGTATATATACTATGTTGCCTTTAATTTTCTGGTATGTTTACTTTATATATTTTGACATCCCATAATAAAAATTCTGGCTCCGCCACTGACTGTAGCGACATGAAAAACAAAACGAAAAAGGGATCAAAATGCCCCTAAATTATTGAAAAATATTTAAATATACCCTTCAGCCACCTATTGGGCTACAATACCTCTACATCTACCTTTTTGGTTCACTTATGCCCATTGACCGTTAGGTCAATGATGAATTAAAAATAATATTATTCTTTTTGTAAAACTTAAGAAAAAGATTTTACAAAATATTTTCGTTTTTTTTAACTAATGCGCAATTAGTTCACTAATTTAGTAAAGTCTTCTTTTTTTTTCAGTTTTTTTTTTTGATAATTAAGGATTTCCATTAATCATCAATCAAGTAGCTTTACAAAACCACAGTCGAGCTTCAACTCAGCTGACTGTCTAGGGGTTAACATACATACTATTTCTACTTTTCTAACTATCTAGCATTACTATATATGAAGGTGTTGTAATATTTGTCTAATTCTTGGGATGCCTCTAACGTTACAATTATACACTATGTCTCTTAGTAAGGCATTGTTACATCCGAATATTTTGTTGAAGACTCTTGCATTCCTTTCCAGCCAGATAGCATATTTTTTTTTAACAAAACATAATGTTTTAAAGTTTTAACAAAACATAATTTTCTTTTTCTTTTTTTAAAGTTTTTTAAAGCATTGTTTTTTGTAAAAACTAACAGAAATTGTAAAAACAGAAAAATATGTTTTGAATAAAATATTTTTGTTTTTAAAAATTGAAAAAAAAATGTTTTCAACAAAGATTTTTGTTTTTGAAAATTAAATTTAAAAAAAATAATATTTTTTAAAAAAAAAAGCTGACAAAAGAAAATAAAACGAAATGCTTTAAAAAACTGAAAAAAATAAAAAAATATTTCTTTTGTAAAAACTGAATTATTTTTTGGAAAAAAAGAAGAAGAAGTATTTACTAAATTAGTGGACTATTGGTGCATTAGTTTAAACAAAAAGAAAATATTTTAATTTTTTTTAAAGTTTTACAAAATGAATAATAATTATATTTATTTTAGCATTGGCCCAACGGTCAAAGAGCGTAAGTGAATCAAAGAAGTGAATGGAGAGATATTTTTAGCCAAATAGATGAATGAATGATATTTTTAAACCCTTTTCAATAGATTAACGGCATTTTGAACCATTTTCCGAAAATGAAAAGTTGAGAAGGGTAACACCACGCTCGGAAGCTGTAAATAATAGAGAAAGAGGAGTAAGTTTATTTGT
The DNA here is from genome assembly GCA_034376525.1 of Nicotiana benthamiana. Taxonomy (NCBI): domain Eukaryota; kingdom Viridiplantae; phylum Streptophyta; class Magnoliopsida; order Solanales; family Solanaceae; genus Nicotiana; species Nicotiana benthamiana. The sequence goes on along the minus strand of CM067339.1, from coordinate 54,516,296 downwards.
AAAAATTAAAGTTTTAAATCCATTTAAGTTATACTACAATAATTGCATCTTATATTTGTTATTAATGTAAAAATAAAGATTCATTAAAAATGTGCGAAAGATTAAGGAATGTGTTTGGATCTCCACCCATCTAGTGAAAATGGAAGCACTGCCCACTAGACCAGGTAAGATTGTTTGTCATATTGTATCATTTTTTTCTGTTTTTTGATAATTGTTTATATGCACATTTAGTAAAAAATTCTGACGAAGCGGTGTCACACTACTTACACTAAAGTGCATCAGAAACTACTGAAGTCAAAATAATTTTTTATCTGGCAACTTTAACATATAATTGCCGATTCCGCAAATCTAATCAACAGCCTAGCAAAGAAATCAAATTTTATTCAGCCAGTTCATGATTTAAGTTCAACTATTTAGAATGTGCGCTGATTTGTTAATTATTTACAAATATGGAACTGTCTAACATATAGGGGGAAATTGGGAAACAAATCAACATCATGCTGAGCAAGATTTCAGAAGGATAAATGAAACCCTAGAGTTTAGAGAGAGAGGCTCTGGCGATTCTTTGTGGAACTAGAGAGAGAAATATGCTATTTCGCTGCCATGGCCATGCCGGCCGGCGGCCAGCCATCTTCAACGGTTGGTCTGCCTTCCCTCAACACCATAACCAATCCTAATCATACTCTACAACCATTAGATTATTCCAAGATCCTTAAACCTAGTGCATTAAATACTGCCATGCACACGAGTACGTCCAGTTCAAAAACTAATGAGATCATCGAGCCAATTCCAATGAAAACTGTTACTTTTCTACATGGATAGCATATGATTAAGTGGATTGAAGCAGAAGTTCAACGAATGAATATCATGGAAGGAATACAATACGCAGCTCTTGGGAAATTTTTGTACGGATGGCCAGAATTGAATGAGATACGTAAAGTCTTCCAGCGCAATGTGGAATCAAGGGTAAATGCAATAGTGGATTGTTTAGAGATCATCTTGTTTCGATCAGATTTACTTTACTTGAGGCTTTTGCAAAATTTACGTCTAAAGGAGCACATTATTTGAAGGCTAAGGATGGATATCAATATCAAGTATGTCCATTGATATATGATACCAAGTTTAAACTCGGGGAAGAGACATCTAGGGTTATGGAATGGATTTCTTTTCCAAAGTTGTTGCTTACGTATTTTGTAAGAGAGTGCTTGTTTTCACTGGCTTCAGCAGTAGGAACTTCTTTTCATTTAAATTTTGCCAGTGTCAACAAGACTAGGCCAAGTTGTGCTAGAGTTAAGGTATTGGTGGATTTGCTTGAGGATTTTCCAAAAAGAGTTTGTATGGATATGGAAGATGAAGTTGCAGGTACTGTCAGAACTGAATGGGTGAAGATACAATATGCTTATATACCTAAATACTGTAAGGAATGCAAGTTGCAAGGATATAATGAAGAATCATGTTGGAGACTACATCAAGAACTGTTTGTCGATCCTGATAGGGAGAAGCCAACTACTGATGTAAGAGGTAATGCTTAGAATTCTCAGAATAATCCAATTATGATCTTATCTAGTGGTAAAGTTGTTAGGAATATTGGTGAACAATGGATGGAAGTTAGGGACAACCGAGTAAAATATGGTGCAAAGCAGACTGAAATTAGAGGTCAAACTAGAAAAAATTTGTTCTAGTTGATCCCCAGAACAAAAGAAGGAATGCAGGTAAGCAGATTGTTCCATTTCAAGTGGGTAATAATCAGCAGAGACAACAAGTCCTGCCTTGTGCAGGAGTGGAGATAGTCCCAGCTAAATTACCGGTTAATCAGTAGATTCAGGTAGCTAACAAGTTTGCTATTTTAGACAATGAAGAAAGTGATGTAGATGGAACTGATCAAGTGGCAACAGTTAATACCAATAATCTCTCAAGTCCAAATACTACTTCACAGATATCTGGGAGGTCACTTAATGCAGCAGAACCTATTTTTAATCCTAAATCAAATAAGAAAAAGTCAAGAAAGGAGAACAATAGTACAAAAGAGGCAGTACATACATGGAAGAAGATTATTGAACAAGGAAAAGAATCCATGGCTCAATGGGTTAGTAGAACTTTTGCTGTCAACAATGTTATTATGAATCAGGCTTGCCAAGAGATACCATCTCAGGCAACTGATCCAGAAGAAATAGCTGAGTAGGAATTATTGAAACAAAAGGTCAATTAGACTGGTGATAGACTATGGAGCAATTAGACAGAAGAGGATCCAGATGAGGGGAATTTATCGGAACGATATAAAGAGAAAGTTGTACCTATAAGAGAGGAACAAGGAGAAGAAGTCAGTGTTAGTGGGAATACTAACAAGGGAGAGGGTCAGAAAGGAGAAAAAACTACAGAAACAACTCACACTTCAATGGAGATTATTGGATCAAGTTCTAAACTACAAGAGATAGATAACATATCTAACCCTATTCCCATCACTGATGGCACTACAGATCCTAGAGTTGAGGAGCCAATTGATCCTGGTGATACTGATGAGGGAAAGGAGGAACAAAATGCAGAAAAGAGCGGAGACATAGAAAAAGAGAATGAAGTAGCTTCCACTGATGTACAAAATAATGATCAAATGGTAAGTATTATGAATGCAGAACAAGGGAACTCAACTACTACAGACAAAAGCATTATACCAAAGCCAACCAACAATCAGATCATTCCTAATGACCAACAGAAGGATATGGAAGATGATACAGTAGAACAAAGAGGTGATTTAGATGCAGAATCCATTTGTCAAAACTTCAATAATAATGCTAGACAAGGAGAAATATCCCCTAGGTTTATGGATAAGGAAAAATCAGCTGGCAGGGGTAAAAAAAAGGAAGGAGATTCCTAGCATTCAACCAGTTGGGGTCCAAACAAGGAGGACTCACTCTAAATCTATCAATTAAAGATGAATGTTCTATTATAGAACATTAGATCTGTCAATACACAAGAAGAATTTTAAAGGCTTATCAAAATGCATAGAAGATACCATTTTGAAATCATAATGCTGATGGAACCAATGCAGCAATCAAGAAAACTGGATGGATACATGAGGCAGATTGATTTTGAACAAGCCTTTGTCAACATATCTAATAAGATCTGGGTATTTATTGATGGCAAGCATGATGTAACTGTGGAGATTAATTCAGTACATTAGTTAACATTGAGGTTATTTGATATAGAGGAGCAGAAGGAATTTATGATCACATTAATCTATGCTAAATGTGATCTCATTGACAGAATTGAGTTATGAGATTCACCTTATTATTTATCTCAAGACATAACTATCCCATGGTTGGTTTGAGGAGATTTTAATGTTATTTGGGATAAAAAAGAGAAGTTTGGAGGGCTTCCAATCCCTTTAAATGAAGTTGATGACTTCAAGCATTGTATGACTACTTGCAATCTTTCAGATCTTTGTTTTAAAGGGAGTATATATACGTGGTGGAATGGTCGTGCAGAAGAAGACTATATTTTTAAAAGGCTGGATAGAGTTTTTGCTAACTTTGAAGCTCAACAGTTATGGCCAGGAATGGAGGTCACTCATTTTCCCAAAGTTGCTTAAGATCATTATCCTCTTTTGATTTCATTTGATTCAGTTTCTATTCCTATAAAAAAAAGCTTTAGATTTTTAAAGTTTTGGACAGAACATCAATCCTTTAAGGCAGTGTTACAGGAGAACTGGCAAGCAGATTTCTGTGCAAATCCTTTCAACAACAACAACAACAACAACAACTACCCAGTATATTCCCACCAGGTGGGGTCTGGGGAGGGTAATATGTAGACAAGCCTTACCCCTGCCCAAAAGGGCAGAGAGGCTGTTTCCAATCGACCCTCGGCGTGTAGGATTAAAAAGGAGAAGCTGCATTAAGAAACAAAGGCAAAATTAGAAACACACGCAAGATAAAACAAAATAATAAAGCATAAGTAATCCAGCAGAAATAACGTAAATAATTATGAAAACATAAGCAACATAAATACAGTCGCATGCAATAGTAACAATCAGTAACTACCATACTAACAACCATATGGGGACATAAGCTAAAACACTAATCACCTATGGGCAACCCTACTATCCCACCCAACCCCGGGAGAGGCGTACGAAGAACTCTATGAGCCCCTAGCCTACAATCCTGGTTCTAGACCTCCAGAATCCCCTGAGTGATGGACCTGGTTCGTCGTCAGTCTTCAAACTAACCTTTACTTGGGCCAACAAATTCCTCCGTTTTTGATGATGACAAACTCTGTGCTTTTCATAAACTTAGGCCATGTTTCAACTCAGCTCAACATTAACACAATGTTAGAAACATTTTTCCTTTTTATCACTTATCATCAAGTACCAGGTACATTAGGTTATAAACATCACTGTTCAAAGTGTAAACATCACTTTTTTAAAGCACAACGTTTTTCCCCTTTTAGCATCATCGAAAAGTTTCATAAATAATATGAGATAACCATATTTTAAAAAACTTGCTCATGGTCACTGGGCTACTTCAAATGCAATTATGGATTAATCATCATAGATCAAGCTAAGAATTTTAACCATCAAAGAAATATGAACAAACAGTTCGAGCAAAAAAAATGAATTTTATTGATGATTGATTAGATTCTATCACAAAGCATAAGAAGAAATAAAAATGCTGAAAACATGAGCAAAAAAAACAAAAAATCCCGAACTGAGTCACTGGTTGATCTACACTAGGTTAGGAGGCTTAAGGCTGGGAAGAACTAGGTTCTTGGTTTTTTACTTGGAGGAGTTTCAGCATACCTTGAAAAATGCCATCATTCTTCTCTTTTTCTCTTGCCAGCTCAGTTTTGAGAGCATCTCTCTTAGTCTCCATCTCAACCAACCTCTTCTTCAGCCTTTCAATCTCTGCATCCTTAGCCTCACTTTCTTGCACCAAGGCACATACCTTGCTATTCACTAGTACCTTTTTGGACGAACTAGGTTCTTTGGTAGTGACATTGACTTCATAATCACAAGCAAGTAAAGTATTAACCCAAAAATGATCCTTTCTTGTACTAACCTCCTACTTCTTCATAGGTATCTTGAAATCTTCAAGCACATTTATGAGAATGAAACCATAGGGAATGGCGTGAGTTTTGGTAACATTGATAACCCTATAAGTAGGTCCGCGGGGGTTTCCTGTTCAAATAGAATAGATTCATTTATATTTTTTCCAAGTTGAACCAACCCCTCAGCAGCTTCGCCAGATCCACTTCCCCTTGTTTTGCTTACTCTCTCTTCTATTTCACTAAATTTCTCTCCCCAAACAACCATTGCACCAGTTTCTTTTGTTAGACCAACATGAGTAGGTGAAAAATCAGTCACTCTTGTCCCATTTCCCCTCACAATACTCCTAGCACCATTGCTCTCCTTTTTTTTTTTATTTTTACCACCAACTTCTCCAGATTATATGGTCTCAACACCTACTATACATCTTACAAATCTATTCTCCAAATTTGCAGCAACTTTAGAAATTGTCTCAGGAGAAACTTTAGAATCAGAAGATATCTGTTCAATTTTGGAAGACCTACTTTATTCCCCCTTAGTAGCAGACTTAAATGAATCTTCAGATTTCTAGGATTCTTCTCCCCCACATGCTTGCAATTACTTGTTTATTTTCTTGATCTCCTCTCCTTCGGCGAAAATATTACGAGCCATCATCTTTACTCTACTTTTTTTAAGGATTGGTGTGGTTGAAGCAGTGGTAGAAGGTGTGGAAATGGTTACTTGTGGTGGTGATAATGGATTTTTAGAGGTGTTTGACATATCTAGGCTAGGGTATCGAAAAGAAGAGAATTAGATTATGTCTCAAGATGAAAGAAGAATGAGAGTTTTTGATGGCTTGAGAGAGATGAGGTAAGGAATACACTAATGCTTATCAATCTAGAGGGAAATAATTGATAGGGTAACTACAACTTTTTTATACTCTTAGAAGTTTAATCAGACTGAAATTCAGTTTTGAAGAGAAGTTGGAGTGTATCCCTAGAATCTAGGTACTTCCATTTGGTTGAGACTCTTTTGAACGGGACTGGTTCACTTGTAGTTGTTCAGTCCAAAAGGAGTTTGGTATTGGTTGGACTCTGATCATGATCCAAGTATAGTTATTTTAAATTATGCAGAGTGCATAAAACATACCGTGTTACCTTGATGAACCAGGTTCTTCACTGATAATTTCTCTTGTGTGAGTCTAAATTTTGCAAAATAGAGAAAATATCATTAGAGATTAATGAGTCATTTTTGTCACACCTCCTTTTTTATTACACCTCGGGAAGGGCGTATAAGGGCTTTTTTCCAATTTAAGTGACAATCGAGACGGTATTAAATATTTAAAATTTATAGTTGCCACTTAGGATAATATACGGTGTCCCAAGTCATCGGTTTAAAATCCTGAATCGAGGAAAAGATTGACTCTGTCTTACAGTTTGCGAACACAGAAATCCAGGTAAGGAATTCTGTTAACCTGGGAGAAGGTGTTAGGTACTCCCAAGTTCTGTGGTTCTAGCACGGTCGCTTTGATCATACTTGGCGTAATAAAATTATCTAATTACTCATTTTAGCACTTATGTGTATTTACTTCATTTAATTGAGAAATTATCTTAAAACAGGTCCCGCGTACGTGTACCTATTTGTTAGGCCCGTCAAAAATCATATCACGCGAACGTGTCCACAATTAATAATGCTTTATCATTATTAAGAAAGTTTGGCCGAAGTTGCGTGAACGCATACTCCGATTTTGTTTTTAGAAATAGTAGTCATGTCACGCGAACGTGTCCACAACCACAATAATAGATTAATTCGCGCCTAAAATTAATCACGAATATTTAATTTGTGAGGGGCCATAACTAGTTATGTTATTTAAAATGGCACACCTCAATAAAACAGAAAAAACCAAATTAATTGACTAAAGGAAAATTGTGGAACTTCTACTCATTTAAATAAAGTCTCGCACCTACTAACTACTTAGCAAGCAACAAATGAGTGAAATATTTGGCTCAAAACCCAAATTTCAGTACTTTCGAGTTGGGTCCAATGAGCCTAATAACCATATGACGATGGAACAATTCAGCCAAGCCATTGATTTTCGAACACTTAAAATAAATGCCAACAAAAGGTCCAATTCATGACACTATTGGAAAGCAGGGCTCAATTTTGAATCCTTACAGAGCCCAAACATATTCAACATAGAAACTAGGTCCTAAATTACGATACCAATTCTGAATACCAATTAGCTAATACCAACAGGGAATAGGAAATTGATTTAGCAAACTCACACTTCTATTTTAAGATATCAAATACTAACTACCTACTTAGCCTTCTAATTTTAATTATGTCATCCAAACATGAGTAACACAATTCAATATTAAGCAATCAAGTAAGAATGTGTGATTCAGATTTTGCTAATTTTAAACATGAATCTGAACCATAGCCTCATAAATGAACATGTTCACAAGTCAGGATCTGAATGCATCGATACAAGCCAACACTTGGCCACTCAGCGAATGCAAATGGCTATCAAAGCTAAAACAACATTGTCATAAGTATAACTTAAACAGAGATTTATAACCCAAAACATTACACTAAATCCTATCAGAAAGTCTTAGTAAATCCTTCCCCAAGTAGTCACTTAGATTCATTAAAAGAAAATTAAGTAATTATAGACCATAGTTTATACATCAATACAAATGCAAACTCACTACTGCAGACTATTCTTCACACATGCATTCAAAAAAAAAAAAGGAGAAAAAAACCTAACTGACACTTATAATTCAAAGTCTAATTAGTGAATATTGAAACAGTAAGAGAAACAGGAGGAATCAGATTTAACACAGCTTTCATTCAACCAACACTTCACTTGAATTACATGTTCATTAGTCATTCTTTACTCAAGCTAAAAAATACCTGAAAAATGATAAGAAACAAAGCAAAGGGATTACAGGTCGAGCAACAGCAGAAGTGTAGCAAAAATCAGCCTTAAGTCCAATAGAACAGTAAACCAACACCAAACAGCTTTAAACCCAACTTCCAAACAAGCTCGAATCCAATTTATAAACCCCAACTCGAATTGAAACAAGACTCCAACCATAATCTTGACTCAGGATCTGTTTTTAAAATCCAAAATTAATCTATTGTTACCCCAAGTGAATCACAAATGATCTTAAAAAATAGAGAACCCTCAAGGATGAGATGAAATCCAATGGAATAGTAAACTTTGTCAAATTTCAACAGTTCAAGTTTTTCTTTTAGATTTTATCTCCTCTTCCTCTCAAAATTCAGATAATGAGCCTTTTAAAGAAGGGTTTTAGGGCAGCAGATACAAACTTCAATTTTTCCATTTGCACCTTTCAACATTTTGTTTTTGCTTAAAATATCCCTAGTTCAAAATTCTGATTTCATGCTAGTCCCCCCAGCCAGCTTCTAAGAAGCTTCCATTTCTGTTACAACAATATTCCATATCCTAAAATTCCTAAATTACCTCGCAGACCCTCTATTTTTACCCCTATACACCAGGCAGAATCAAGATCCAATTGACCTAAATTGATAGGTCCGAATAAACCCAAATCAAATTCCTTTTGGGCCTTCTAATTTTCAGAACCCATCTTTGGCACTGAAAGTTCAAAATTCTCAAGTGTCAATCCATAGAGTCTTAAAGACTCATGGAATTTGGGTCCAAATAGGAACAATAATGAAAATGTGTTCAAACTAAGAATCAGAAACTATTACTAATTACACGAATCTGAAACTAACCATGCAGACATGGATGTTTTGAAGAAATGAAAATAAAAAATAAAACAAAAGGAAAACTAGAAAAGGGATAGACAGAAAAAGATGAGAAGTAAAAAAAATAAAAATTTAACAACCTAAAGTTAAAGAAAATACCTAAGGTGGTCATGAACAGTGAGCATTCGGACATAAATTTCATGTCTTCAAATTTTGCCGAGTCCAACCTTAATCGTGTGTTCTTGCCAAGAACACACGAGTAAATAAAAATAACCCAAATTCTCAAAGAAATTTCGACTTTAAAGCTATTGGGGGTTTAGGTTTTAAAAATTCGATTCCAGATTCGAAGAGCTTGGGGAATATTTGAGGGAAAAACGTTGTGGATTCGACATGAGAGAGGCATGGGGGTCTCAAGGTGTTAATTTGGGTGTGACTGGGATAGGCGCCACCGGCGGAGACAATGGAAATTTTTGGCGGCTCTAGGGTTTCGCGTCTCTGATTTGAGAGAGACAAAAGGTTGGGGGGAGGTTCTGAGGGGGTAGGGTTCATTTCAGATAGTTAAATATGCATAGCCAAATAACTCTGAGCCGTTGGATGGATGAAATCCAACGACTATGAATAATCCTAATGGAAAGGAGTTATTTTATTTAGTATGGGGGACGGACCGGGTCAGGGTGGGTTTGGTCCATGGTATTGACGGGTACAAGGGGGAAATTTGGGCCTGGTAAAAAATCTGAAGATTGGCACAACTGATTTTTCTCTTCTCTCTTTTCTCTTTTCTTTCTGAATTTTTTTCTAATTTCTTTCAATTCTTTTTTTAAAATAAATCACAAACTAAATTAATTCATAAAACCTAATTAACCTAAAAAACACTTATTAATCCTAGATGATAATTATCATAATTGATAAGAAAAAACAAACTAAAAGAAAAACTACTCGAAATCAAAATTGAAATTAAAAAGTACAAATCAAACTATTTTTGTGATTTTCCCTTTTATAGAATGACTTAATTACTAATTAATTCTTAATTGATTAAATAAAATAAACATGCACAGACAAATGCACACAATTTAATTCCACAAAAATTCACAAAATTGCAAATAATGAAAATTATTTTATTTTGAATTTGTGGGAGAATTCATATAGAGCAAAATTCATGTGCTCACAGCTGCCCCTCTTTGCTTAGAAACACGAAGAGTTTTTGTTCAAAGATAAAGTGAGCGCATACGAGCAATTTTTTCTCGTTTAAATACTCCGTGGGAAGCATTTTTGAAAGATTTGACCACACCCTGCCTCCGAGGTTGCCTACATATCCTTGGCTATAAAGGAATCAAGTCAGCATAGTTTGGGAAGTTTTGATTGCTAGGACTACCATGAAGTTGTGATTTTACTGTTGTTGTTGCTGCTACTACTGCATACTGAAACCCTTATTACACCATGACAAAATAAAAAGAAGCTAGACTAGACTATGATCTACGAATTACAAAAGCCCTATCTATATCTTCTAACTTGATCCTGTGGTTCTTGTTGCCTTGTTGACTTGTATTCTCCGGGTGATGTTCCTTTGTTACCGACTTGAGTTATAATATGAGACGTTTTTCCTTTGCTCCAGGTGGATGCCTGATTACTAGACCTAAGCTATGTTCCTTCGAAACTTGGACTGTCTTTCCTTGTTCTCCATGTGGGCGCTTGATTGCTGAACTTGAACTATTTTTCCTTAAACATTGAACTACTTTCCCTTGTTCTTTGGGCCAGTGCCTGATTTCCAAAACTTGAACTTTGTACCCTCATTCTCCAGGTGGGCTCCTAATTGTCAAAAGCTTGAACTGTATCCCCTTGTTCTCCAGGGGGTGCCTGATTTCCAAAATTTTAACTGTTTTCCCTCGTTCTCCAGGTACGTGCCGGAATACTAAAACTCGAACTGTGTTCCATCATTATCTGTGTGGGTTCATGATTACTAAAACTCGAATCATATTCCCTCGTTATCCAGGTGGGTGCCTGATTATCAAAAACTTAAGATATATTTCCTTGTTCGCCAGGTGGGCTCCTGATTGCCAAAACTTGAATGGTCCCCTTGTTTTCCCAGGTGCACGCCAGATTACCAAAAATTTGAATTGTATTCCCTGATTATTTAGTTGGGTGCCTGATTACCAAAAACTTGAACTGTATTCCCTTGTTATCCAGGTGGGTGCCTGATTGCCAAAACTTGAACTGTGTTCCCTCGCTCTCTAGGTGGGTGTCTGATTACTAAAACTCGAACTGTGTTCCCTCATTCTCTAGGTGGGTGCCTGATTACTAAAACTCGAACTGTGTTCCCTCATTCTCTAGGTGGGTGCCTGATTACTAAAACTCGAATCATATTCCCTCGTTATCAAGGTGGATGCCTGATTACCAAACACTTAAACTATATTCCCTTGTTCTCCATGTGGACTCTTGATTGACAAAAATTGAACTGTATAACCTTGTTCTCCAGGTGGGCGCCTGATTACCAAAAACATGAATTTTATTCCCTTGCTATCTAGGTGGGTGCCTGATTACCAAATACTTGAACTGTATTCCCTTGTAATCCAGGTGGGTGCCCAATTTCCAAAACTTGAACTGTGTTCCCTTGTTCTCTAGGTGGGTGCCTGATTACTGAGAATCGAACTATTCCCTCGTTCTCCAGGTGGGTGCCTAATTACTAAAACTCGAATTGTTTCCCTCGTTATCTAGGTGGGTGCCTGATTACGAAAAGCTTAATCTATATTCCCTTGTTCTCCAGGTAGGCTCTTGATTTCCAAAACATGAACTGTATCCTTTGTTCTCCAGGTGGGCGCCTGATTACCAAAAACTTGAATTGTTTCCCTTGTTATCTAGGTGGGTGCCTGATTACCAAAAACTTGAATTGTATTCCCTTGTTATCGAGATGGGTTCCTGATTGAAAAAACTTGAACTGTGTTCCCTCGTTCTCCAGGTGGGTGCCCAATTATTAAAACTTGAACTGTGTTCCCTCGTTCTCCATGTGGGTGTCTGATCACTAAAACTCGAATCATAATTTCTCATTATCCAGGTGGGTGCCTCATTACCAAAATCTTAAACTATATTCCCTTGTTCTCCAGGTGGGCTCCTGATTGCCAAAACTTGAATTGTATCCTCTTGTTCTCCAGGTGGGTGCCTAATTACCAAAAACTTGAATTTTAGTCCCTTGTTATACAGGTGGGTACCTGTTTACCAAAAACATGAACTGTATTCCCTTATTATCTAGGTGGTTCCTGATTACCAAGAACTTGAACAAATTCTAAATTCGCTATTTCCCCTTATTCTCCACGTGAATGCCTGATTTCAACAAAAATTAGACAAAAAAAAGAAGATTTTCTACCTTAGTTTGGTAGCTGGGCACATATGTGAGTGTTAAACTGACTCATGTTACCAAATATTACTAAGAGTTTGAAAGCTAGGTCCATTATCCCGGGGGATCCTGACAGTTCTTAATTAAACGATGATTTTAAATCTAAATTATATCTTCTAAAGGTGTGACTTCCGCTAAATCTTGTTGTTTAGGAAAATATTATCTAAATCTCATTATCCAGGAGGATCCTGAAAATCAAAAGTCAAGTTTTATCTTAAGAGTGACAATTTAACGGCTGAATTATACTACCCTACACAAAACTTACGCTACATCTTGTTATCTACTGGAAATATCAAAACTAGGTCCCATTATTTATGAGGGTCCTGAAAACTCCTAACTGAATCCTATCTCAAACATGCATACTTTGAAACCAACTTATTCTTTGGGGTACATTTATGATAGATTTGCTACTTTTGACTGTTTTGATTTTTAAACTATGCCTCATTTTCCAGGAGGGTCCTGAAATTTTACGATCATACCTATCTGGTGCTTGCTTTTCCCTTAGGGAGGTTTCTCCGAAACAAACAAAATTTTCTGCCCCTGTTTCAATCAAAGAAAAATCTTGTCAATGTGAAATGTGGTGGTTAGTTTGTGGCATTTCTTGCTGAAGGTGGCCTCCCCTCCGTCGTGATTTGTTTTGACTGACTTCTCAAACTGACTTTTTGACTGACTTTCGACCCCCATGACCTCGGATTGACCCGATTGCTCTATGCCACACCATTGTGTTACATCTTTGGCCCATCCATTTGAACCTCTGTATTCCCCACGAAATTAATAAACCCTTTCACCGGCGGAACTCCCATGATCTTTATATCCCATTCCATATCATACTATTTCTAACAATGCCTTGGCCGCCCTGTGCCATATGCAACTTTGGAAGTTGTTAGTAAGCTTTGGAATCCCTTCTCATTTGCTTAAACAGAACTGACACTAGAAACATCTTAGAGAGATAAGCCTAACAGAAGCAATGGCTTTGAGAGTTAAGGATAGGAAGAATCCAACACTGGAAGACTATTTGAAAGGAAAAAAGAAAAGAGACTTATCTGAGTGGAGCAGATGGTGCCAATGATCATGACACGCATTTCGGATTAATCATCCCAATCTGTCCAATAAATCACCTTTCAGTTGTCGTACTTTGTGCCCCGAGATCTTCAAAACCCAATTTCTTTATCATAACCTTGACCTTGTTCGGCCTGCAGTGCCCCGAAGGGTTTTCACCGACAAACCTCTATCATTTGTTAATCCCTCGACTCACTATCTCCTTAAGGTGCCCATGAAGGTTTTCACCAATAAGACTCTCTCATTATTTATTTCTCTCAGCTTTCCATTGCCTTACGGTGCTCGCGAGAGTTTTCACCAATAAGACTCTCTCATTTTTCATTTTCCTTGTCTGTACCGGAGTGTTGCCCCTGATATGAATCACTTCTACTTGCTTGACTTGGAATCTCTCAAAGACTGATCAAAAGGTCTTGTTTGGACTGTAATGTGGGCTTTTGGATAGAGTTAGAAAGAAAGAGTATCAAATGCTCAAAACAATTCAAATAGGTTCAAAATTGCAACTTTTAGAATCAGATTTCTCACAACAATCACAACTTTTGCCCTAGTCTCTTTGCTTGGGGACTTTTGGTTTTTTATTTTTTGATGGGACCGAACCATGAGGCTTCTTACGTATCCTTAAAAGAAATCAGGTTGAGCGTAGTTCATGTCATAGAAATTGCTTCATTGTTGCGATTTTTCTTTTCTTTCCTTCCTCTTTCTCTTCTTTTATTTTCTTTCTTCTTTATTTTATTTCTATTGTTTTTGTTGTTGTTATTTTTTTCCTTTTCTTTTCTTCACTTTTCTCTTTTTTTTTCTTTTTTTCTCTATTTTCATTCTCTTTTACCTTTACTTATCATTCACGTTTGTGTTTCTAATATTTGCTACGGATTCCAAAAGAAGGGTATGAAAACAAATCAATAAGTCACAAAGAGGGAAACAAAGGATAAAATGTTTAGATAGCATAACAAAATGCCTTCGTCATTCCCATCTCCAAAACATGCCAAGTACAAACAAAAACAATTTAACCAAAGAAAATCATACATAATATCTCTTGACCGCATCGGAATTGATGGTTATTTCTACACACTTGCCTTCTATAGCTATTAAATACAAAGCACCATTGCACAACACTCTCGTCACGATAAACGGCCCCCGCCAATTTTGGGCGAACTTGCCGGTTGCTTCAGCCTGATGAAGGAGGATGCGTTTTAATACTAACTTACCTACTTCAAACTTCCATGGATGCACTTTCTTGTTATATGCTCTAGTCATACTCTGTTGGTACAACTGGCCATGACACACCGTTGCTAATCTTTTCTCGTCAATCAAACTCAGTTCTTCCAGGCGGGTTTTGACCCATTCGTCGTCATATATTTCGGCCTCACCAGCAATCCAAAGGAATGGGATTTCAATCTCTACGGGTATCACTGCTTCAGTGCCATACACCAACAAATAAGGAGTTGCCCCCACTGAAGTACGAACAGTATTGCGATAACCCAACAATGCAAAAGACAACTTTTCATGCCATTTCCTAGAACCATCTACCACTTTCTGAAGTATCTTCATTATGTTCTTGTTGGTTGCCTCGACTGCTCCATTCGCCTTGGGGCTGTATGGGGTGGAACTGCGATGTGTAATCTTAAATTGTTGACATACCTCTTCCATCAAAAAGACTATTGATATTTGCACCATTATCCATGATGATTTCCTTCGGAATCGCAAACCAACAAATGATATTTGAATGCACAAAATCGACCACCGCTTTCTTGGTCACAGACTTGAAAGTTTTAGTGTCAACCCACTTGGTGAAGTAATCGATTGCCACCAAAATGAAACTGTGCCCATTTGATGCTGCTGGCTCAATTGGCCCAATAACATCCATGCCCCACGCAACAAAAGGCCACGGTGCAGCCATTGTGTGCAATTTCGATGGTGGAGAATGAATAAAATCTCCATGAACTTGGCACTAGTGACACTTGCGCATGAAACTGATACAATCTCGCTCTATAGTGAGCCAATAATAACCTGCTCGGAGAATCTTCTTTGCCACCACGTACCCACTCATATACGATCCACATACTCCATAATGTTTTTTGGTCATGGTAGTTGTGGCCTGTCTAGCATCTATGCATCTCAACAATCCAAGATCTGGAGTCCTTTTATACAAAACCCCTCTGCTGAAGAAAAATCCTCTTACCAACTGCCAAATTGTTCTCTTTTGATCATATGTGGCTTGTACTAGATGCACCCCCATCCTGTTATATTCCTTGTTATTGTGAAACCAAGGCTCACCATCAAGTTCTTCTTATACCACATTATAGTAAACATGTTGATCATGGTCTTGAATATGCAATGGGTCAACATAAGCCTTATCCGGATGATTTAGCATTGAACCCAAGGTAGCCAAAGCATCAGCAACCTCATTATAGATCCTTGGAATATGCCTGAACTCTACTGATCGAAATTGTTGACAAAGATAATGCAAACATCGCCATTATGGTATGAGCTTTAAATCTCGCATTTCCCATTCCCCTTGAATTCGGTGCATTAGAAGGTCTGAGTCCCTTAAGACCAAGACTTCCTGGACACCTATGTCTGCAGATAACCTCAAACCCAAAATGCATGCCTTATACTCAGCCATGTTGTTAGCACAATAGAAATGAAGCTGAGCCGTGATGTTCTATTTCAGAAATCAGTACAGCTCATATCCCAACGCCTTTAATGTTAGCAAATCCATCAAAGAAAAGCTTCCAACCTGTCTCTCCAAATTGTTCAAACTCGCCAACGTGCATTACCTCTTCATCAGGGAAGTACTTCTTCAAAGGCTCATATTCTTCATCCACTGGGTTCTCAGCCAAATGGTCGGCCAATGCTTGGGCTTTCATCGCAGTCTGGGTCACATAGACGATGTCAAATTCTGTAAGCAAAATCTGCCACTTTGCGAGCCTCCCTGTGGGCATAGGCTTTTGAAAGATATTCTTTTGTGGATCCAAATGAGAGATGAGGTAAGTAGTGTAAGATGACAAATAATGATTCAGCCTCTGTTCCACCCAAGTTAGGGCGCAACATATCCTTTCAAGGTGAGTGTACTTAACCTCGTAAGATGTGAGCTTCTTGCTGAGATAATAGATGGCCTGCTCCTTTCTGTTGGTGGTGTCATGCTTACCCAACACATTACCAAATGAATTGTCTAAAACCGTTAGATACAAAATCAGAGGTCTCCCTGGTTCTGGTAGCACCAACACAGGCATGTTTTGACAAGTACCCTTTTATCTTATCAAATGCTTCTTGACACTCATCTATCAACTTGACCACAACATCCTTCTTTAACAGTTTGAAGATAGGCTCACAAGTTGTCGTAAGCTGAGCAGTAAACCTGTTGATGTAGTTCAACCTCCCTAATAAACTCATTACCTCGGTCTTGCTCCTCGGAGGTGGAAATTCTTGGTTAGCTTTAATCTTTGACGTGTCCATCTCAATACCTCGACGACTCACTATGAATCCCAAAAGTTTTTCAAACGGCACACCGAATGTGCATTTTACAGGATTGAGCTTAAGATTTTACCTGCAGAACCTTTGGGAGAATTTTCTCAAATCTTTGACATGATCCGACTGCTTTCTCGACTTTACGATCACATCATCCACATAAACCTCGTTCTCCTTGTGTATCATGTCATGGAAAATGGTCGTCATTGCCCTCATGTAAGTTTCCCCAGCATTTTTTAACCCGAAAAGCATGACCCTATAGCAGTATGTTCTCCACGACATGATGAATGCCATCTTCTATGTATCCTCCTAATCCATTAGAATCTAATGATAGCCCACATAGCAATCCAAGAAAGACCCAATATCATGTTCGGAACAATTGTCAATCAAAATATGGATATTTGGCAATGAGAAATTATCCTTTTGGCTTGCCTTGTTGAGATCATGATAGTCAACACACTCTGGTCTTACCATCCTTCTTTGGTACAGGCACAACATTGGCTAACCAGGTGGGATACCGCGTGACTCGAATGACCTTTTCCTGGAACTGCTTTGTGACTTTCTCTTTAATCTTTATGCTCATGTCAGTTTTAAACTTCCTTTACTTATGTTTGATAGGAGGACATGTTAGGTCAGTAGGTAATTTGTGAACCAACAGGTCAGTGCTTAGACCCGGCATGTCGTCATATGACCATGCAAAAATATCTTAGTATTCAAACAATACTTTGATTATCTCTTCCCTGAGTTGTGGTTCAAGAGGAACACTTAACTTAGCTTCTTTGTTGTTATCTGGGTCCCCTAATTGATTTCTTCTGTATCACTCATGTTTGGTTTGGGTTTTTCTTCAAAATAGTCTAGTTTTTTACTAATTTCTTCAAAGGCCTCATCCTTATCATACTATGATTCATCATCACATTCTATTTGTTGAATTATTATTTCAGAATTAGGTTGGCTTTTAAGACTGGGCCAAATATTCCTAATGCATGTCATGCCATTGAAACCAGCATAAAAAGAACTGTACAAGAAAAAAAAGAAATGCAAAAAATAAAACTATCAGAAATGATGAAAAAAGGGAAATTGCATTTCATTAAAATTGAAAGATAACAAGGTTTATACATCCAAACGAACGGAACATAGAATCTGAATTACAACCCTGGAATAATCCAGATAAACTGAAAGAAAATCAAAGCAAATTACATAACTCCTTCCTAGTGGGGAGAGGAGTAGCTTCCCAATTGTTAATATTGCACTAGGCCCAACAAATTGCACATCCACCTTGCTAGAACCCTCTCTATCTTCCACCATATTCACATCGTCGAATATCTTCCCAAACCTTTCAAGCAATTTCTTATCAAGATCAACCGTAAAACTGGGACTTGTTGTTGACGTGTATTTCTTGGTGCGGGGCCTGACGAATGATCTGAAGAGATGTGTGACAGGTTTTGGGAGGACCCATGCCTTTAGTTTCAACCTTCTGGCTCTTTTCACGTCTGAAATTGTGGGCTTGAATCCTAAAGTAAATGTATCCATGTTTTTGGGGGAGACACCGGCTTTACTATACCTTGCAGAGATGCACCCAAACCCTTCCCCGGGACAAACCATTTATGAACATTTCGACAGATATAATGACTGATGCAGCAGCTACCTTCGAAACTGGAACACACTCCCCTTCTCGAATTTTCTTTATCGACACTGTGTCATACACTTGGTAGACCCAAGGCCCTTTATCATCCTCAGCCTCAATGAATGGTGTACAATGGCATCACTATGAGCATACAAATTATCTTCACCATGCACAACTATTTCATATCTATCCCATTCAAATTTTATCATCTGATGCAGAGTAGAAGGGACAACTTTAGCAGCATGAATCCAGGGTCGACCCAATAACTGGTTGTACGAAACAGCCACATCTAATGCCTGGAATTCCATGGTAAAATCAACTGGTCCGATTGTCGGCTCGAGCACTACGTCACCGACCGAATCTTTCTCTCCACCGTTAAACCCTCGCATGCAAATATTATTCTTGTGATTTCTTTCATCATCCACTTTCAGCTTGTTCAGAGTGGATAGAGGGAAAATGTTCGCACTAGAACCATTGTCGACCAGTACCTGGGTAACCACGGAATCTTCGCACTTTATTATAAGATAAATGGCTTATTAAGCTCTGTACCCTCTACGGGCAATTCATCATCAGAGAAAATGACTATGTTTACCTCAAAAATCTTGTTTTTTATCTCTTCCAAGTGGTTTACTAATATTTATTTAGGAACGTGGGACTCATTCAGGATCTTCATCAATGCCCGTCGGTGATCGTCCGAATAAATTAACAATGACAACAGTAAAATCTGAGCAGGAGTCTTCCTCAACTGATCCACAATGGAATAGTATTGCACCTTCATCTTTCTCAAGAAATCTTTTACCTCTTCTTCAGTCACAACTTTCTTCACTAACACTAGGTTATCTTTGGAAGTTTTGGCTTTTCTTAACTCTTCGGGGGCAAAACATCTACCCGAGCGAGTCAATCCATGGGTCTCGTAGACTTTTTCTTTAACTTCTTTTCCTTTGTAAGTCATTGTCACCCATTCATAATTCCATGGGGCAGCCTTGATATTGACTATTGTTAGCTGGGTTACCGATTTGATAATGACAGGATCTATGCGGGCACCCTTGACAAATACGATAGGGTTGTTTGTCAACCCCTGGCACCACCACTTTTGCTTTTTCTTGTTTCACTGCAATATCGTTTGAGGACTCCTTCTTGATTATAGAAGAAGACTCACTGCTTGTCTCGCTTAACTTGAGCATCGACATCTCACTTGTTCGTTTTCCAGCCAGCTTTATCTTAATGGCTTGGATCATCGTGACGATCTGCGAAGGCTTTTTGGGCTCCCCTTTTTTATGCACTATCTCAATCATGTTTGTTTCTTGATGGGTTGGCAGCGGGTTCAATCTGAAGTGAATCAATGAGCTCTTGGATAGCACTTTTCAAATGCCTATATTTCTCTGTGTCATGCCCTGGAGAACCAGAACAATATTCACAGCTTATAGAATAGTCAAGATTTCTCAAGGGAGGATTTGGCAATTTTGACTCAATCATCCTCAACAAATCAAATTGTCTCAACATGTGGAACAAACTAGTATAGAACTATCCCAATAGAGTGAAGGTTTTCTTCTTCTGCAACCTCTCATTCTTAAATGTTTGATTGGCCCGGAAAGGTGGTCTAAGGGGGTCTTGGTAGGTTCCTGGGGGCGGGTAGGCATTTTTGGAGCCGGGTGGGTATTCTGTGGGGCTGGAGCACGCCATTGTGTGTGGGGAGAAGGTTGAGTGTATGTTTGTGCGTGATAGACAGAAAACTGCGGATCTGGCGGTCGGTAATAGTATTGTGGTGGGCTATATAGATTGTGGGGGTAAGTTTGGTGGTTGGGTCGAGGCTGGTTGTAATAATTTGATGGGTTCCTGGATTCGAACCAAGCTCCTGACTCAATTGTTGTGACATCCTCTTTCTTTTTCTTTCCAATTACTCCCCAGTTCTATTTTGGAGTGCCTGGGTAGTTGCCTCGATCACCGAATAGCTCATGATTTTGTTAGTCTTGAGCCCTTCTTCTACCATGCTCTCCATTTTCACCACTTCATTGAGGACTTGCCTACAGCCGGTACCAAATGACCAAAATAAGTGGGCTCTAAGGCCAGCAGGAAATAATCCACCATTTCACTTTCTTTCATAAGAGGGTCAACCTTCGTTACTTGCTCTCCAATGGAACCTATATTCCCGAAAACTTTCGTTGTGCCTTTTCTCAAGTTTTGTCAAAGACAGACAATCTTAAATAATCTCAAGATTGTACTAGAAGTGGCAAGCAAATTCCTGGGCTAGATCATCCCACGTATACCACCTTCCGTGGTCTTGCCGGGTATACCACTCCAATGTTGAACCAGTCAGACTTTGATTGAAACATGTCATTAGCAACTCGTCTTTCCCTCCAACTCTGCTCATTTTGCTACAAAATCCTCTCAGATGTGCCATTAGGTCACTGTGCCCAACGTACAAATCAAACTTGGGCATCTTAAACCCTGCCAGTAATTGCATATCTGGAAACAAACATAGATCTTTTTAAGCTACACTTACTAGAACTCCAACCCCCGCATGCCTCTGAACGATTGTTCTAAGATTTTAACTTTCTTGAACATCTCCTCCTATTTGGGATTTTGGATGGTTTCTCAGCTTCCATAGGTAGTGTATGAATAGGATTCTGGGGCTTTAAAAGTGGGCTTCGGGGGGGGGGGGTATTACTGTTTATCATGGGCTTGGAATAAAGGTTCGCTAGAAGATCTGTGGGGTATAGCAGGTGGGGTGCCAAGAAGATAGGAGTGGCTGGTAGAGGAAGGTATGGAAATGGTTCAGGTGGTGGAGCTTGTGGTGTTTGGGAAGTTGTGCTCTAGTGGTAGTGGTGGATGGGAAAGCTCGAGGATGAATCGGTGGTCGGATGATCCTGCAACTGAGCCAATGGCGGGATGAAGGTCGGGTTGGCAGGGTAAGCTAGTGGTGGTTGCCTTTTTGACCATGCTTGGTACATTTCAGCCATTTGTTGTTTCAGTTTATACATCTCTTCTTTCATCACATTAACTTCCAATTCTTCCACCTCTCTCGAGGGATTGATGATACCCGCATCAGGCTCCTGGGTGGCGATGGTCAAGTTGTTTTTGGACCAAGTGTTGCATGGGTGAGTTTCCAGAATGCCACAAAACTAACCACCTGCCTGTTACTAGAGGGAAACAACAAACTTGTTAGCAATTAGGGTTAAACAGATAGGCAACCGCACATTTGGGAATGAATGCACCTAAGCAGTTATCGGTTTCTATTAAGTATTTGATCGGCTGCTTGTGTCATCCCGGCTTTTCCTTATTTTCATTTACAACTTCTCTTTTTCCCTCTTTTTTTCATTCATGCCCTTTCTCTACTTGATTTCTCTTTGTTTTTTGTTCTCTCTCTTATTTTGCCATTGTTTCCTTCTCACAGTTTCTTATTTTCCCTCTTTTTCTTTTTTGTTTCTCTCTTATTTTTCCTCTCTTTTTCTTTCTATCATTTTATCACTCTTTTCTTTTTCTTTTGGTCATGGTCGAATCCTATGGAGAATGCCTACATATCATGATCCTGCATGAATCAGACCGAGCGTAGTTTTGGGGAATAAGTATAAAAATAAGTAGTAACATATTCTAGAATTTTCATAAAAAGAAATGCTTTGATTATAATGACTCAAAAACTAACAGACTCAAAAGAAACTAACAAACTCTGATGAAAAGCTGAAAATACAGACTCAAGAACAAACTGATAGACTCTAACAGAAGATGAAAATACAGATTTGAGGACAAACTAATAGAATCCAATGAAAATTACGAATATATCAATGCCTCCACTGATTCGGGGGCCCGCAGGACATCATTCGGTCTCTTTAGGGGCCTACGTGTTAAATCCCCTTGGAGGTGGTGGTGGTCTTCCATTACCTGGAGGACAAAGGTCATCGTAGTGGCAAAGAACATGGATCTAGTCATATCTTCACAACTACTGCACTTCATCGCCATGTAATCGACGATCCTTCTAACTCTCTATCTTATGACACCCTTTTCTTGCAACAAACGCCCAATTGGTTGGGCTCTGGCTTCCAAAGTTTGTTCGTCTACTTGATTCTATTCTTGAAGTTGTTGCAAATCTTTTTCTAGTTGTGCCATTGCTGTATAGCAGTGTTCTCTTTCAGCTTTAAATTCATTCGCGTGCTTGACCATTTTGTTCTCCACAATGATGACCATTTTCTTCAATCCCACAACATGTTTGTCGTACTTTTCTTTTAACTGATTTGTGAGCATGTGATGTTTTTCTACATGAATTACTCCAATAAATTCAAATAAAATCATTTCTTTTATTTGTTTGAAATTTCGTGACATTTTTGCTAACTGTTTGCATTTTGTGTGCATTTTAATTTGGCACACATTCATCAAATATACAAAAATATGTCGT
Organism: Nicotiana benthamiana; assembly: GCA_034376525.1. Lineage (NCBI taxonomy): Eukaryota > Viridiplantae > Streptophyta > Magnoliopsida > Solanales > Solanaceae > Nicotiana > Nicotiana benthamiana. The sequence goes on along the minus strand of CM067339.1, from coordinate 54,493,624 downwards.
ATGTGCATTTAGAAGTAGATATGACATTTTTTTTCGAGCATTAATTAGCAGTTACTCATTTTATAAAAGGAAAAACCAAAAATAGGTTCAATTTGCTCTTTTAGTTTTAATTTTTGAATTTTAGGTAATTTTTGTTTTAATTTTGTTTTAAAAATGATTATACAATATTAGTTTCCATTTTATAGCTTGTTTGCGATTTATAACCTAATTTAGATATTTAAGTTTTGGAAAATAAAATAAAAATGAAAAAAGAAGAGAAAATCTGAAAATTTAATTCAAAAAAAAGAAGACCAAATTGGGACATTTTTAAGTAAAACTTCAGCCTAAAATACCCCAAGAACCGGCCCAGTCCACGCCCAAAACCCGGTCCAACCCCCCCCCCCCCAAATAAAACAACGTCATTTATGATGAATCTATCAGGGCCATTGATTTAATTTGATCAGACGGCTAGGAGCCGGGGTGGGAGTAATATATAATTGTCCGAAACTCATCTCACCTACACCCATCTCTCACTAGCAAACCATAGAGACAACCTCCACCGGCTCTGCCCCAGGCCATCGCCAGAAATCACCCCACGGCGGCGACAGTGTCCTAAATGGTATCAAATTAACACCATCAATTCATCTCGGCCCCCTCCATTCGAATATGTGAGTCCTATCATTCGACTATCAGCCAAAGACTTTGAATATTTGTTTGAAGCACGGACTCCACCCCCATGTACAGAGGCGACACCACCAAATCACTCCGAAATCCACACCCTATGAAAAATTCCATGCTCAAATCTTCTCAAAGGCCGTCAAAAATTCCATGCTCAAATCTTCTCAAAGGCCGTCAAAACTGTTCGAACTTCAAATACGGGGTCCCAAGGTTCAAGCCCTGAGCGGATGACTTGGGGTTTCTGTCTCATTCTAGTTTGGTGTTCTGCATGCTTTTCATCCATCCCTTCCAAAGTAAATAGGATATAAAGGCAGAGTTTCAAGTCCGGGGAGTGATGCGTTTCATTTGAGTAAGAACTTCTTCCTCCCATTTTTAAATTCTCGTTAATCAATTCATCCTCCTCATCCCTTTTCTTTTAATCCAGTTTTATGTTTGCTTGTGAGTTTCGAATTAAATCCTCCGCATCGTGTTAGGTCAAATTGTATTGATTTTGTCTCAGGTTAAGTAGATTAGATGTTTTAGTGCTGGTTTAGTCTTAATCGCGACAAGTGTGTAATCAAGTCTTTGTTTGTAGGCTGGTTTAAGTAATATTAGAAATATTGATTGTTATTCATACTATGGGTTCAAATTGTTAGAAGTTTTGCATTTGTATCAAAAATTCCATCTGGATTCGCTTGAAACTCTTAGTGTTTAGTCAAGATTATTTGTGACATTTTAGAGGATTTCTTTTTTTTAGGTCAATTATCAGCCTGAAATTATAGGGGTCTTAAGTAGGGAGTTTTTGTTGGGTCTGGAAGTTAGAAGGCTAAATTGAACATTGGACTATGTCCAGTTCATTAGACCTTAATTTGACATAGCCTTGGGTCAATTTTACCCAACCCGATCCAACAAGTAAAAGAGGTAAAAATCAGGATAAGCAAGGGTAGTTTAGGAATAGGACATGGTGGAATCTTCAGTAACAGATTTAGAAGTTTCTAGTGGAGGGGTTATTGTGAATTTCAGACTAGTAGTGTTAAGAATTGGGTAGAAAGTCAAGAATTGGGGGCTATCTAAGCTAAAATAAAAACATAAAAGGGGGCAAAGTAGAAAAATGGATAGAGGAAGCTTCCCTAAAGGCTTTGCCTATAAAGGTTCTCTAACTTGATATGCAAGGCAGACCTAGAAAGCCGGGACATTCTGAAAGCCAGAGAGAAAATATAGAAAGAAAAAATCTGAGAAAATAAGGATCACTATTACATTGAGTAGGCTAGGTAATTTCTTTCTAACTTTGAAATGAACCCTAGTTTACTGTTTCATTGACTTCCCAAGTCCTGCTTTTTAAATTTCCCCTTTGTTGAATCATCTTGGGTGCTGTTGAGTACTCTAAGGGAATTGAGTTTGGTTTTCAGGTTGGGCGTTGAAATTTATTGAACAAGCGGGCATTCCATTGGTTTCTGGGATTGTTTTAATATCTGGGTGTTGAATCTGAAGCTTATTTTCTGCTACTGTTGGTTGTGAGGCTGATAAATCTCACCCGCTCCTTGTTTTCTTTTTTTCTAGGTATATTTTGGCCTTTATGGATATCACTTGATGTGTAATTCAAATCATGAATTAAGAATGAGAAATATGTGTTTGCTTATAGCTTTCACCTTCTATTCTTTCAGTTAAGCTCTTATTGTGTGCCCTTTAAAGTTTTAATTAGTGTATTCTGGCAGAGAAAAAACTGGTCTGTAATTAAGAGTTTAAATCATGTAGTTTAGTGGAACGACTTTCCTCTTTATAATGAATGTTGGATGCTGCAAGTAGTACTGGATTTTTGTGTAAGTTCATTTGGTTCGTGGGCACTGAAGATTAGATATGCTTTTGGTTTGATTATATTGGACACTGGAATCTATTAGGACTGTTATGTGAGGACCTGTGTAGGCTTTCTTGCATTTGAAATCTATTGTGAACTTTTCAATGTTTGAAATAGTGATGGATTTCAGTAGCTTCTTTCACATGTAGTATTGTTTTGTTCCTCTATTCTATTTGGTAGTTGTTAGGATTAATATGTTCGTTGGTATAATCTGTGGATAGTATGTGTTTAACAGTTTTAGTTTCTTGATCACCTGAGCCGAGTTAAGAACTTTTCCAATTAAAAATTAGTCGTCATTTTTCTTAATTATCTCCTCTATGTAATTGCTTGAGCACCACTCCCTGACCTCTTTCCCATTCAATCTGGGGTTGCTCTGCGCGAATTGGGCCTGCTTTGAGCCTAAGTCGTCTTTTGCCTGCCATAGTCCATTTTAGCAACTTTGAAGGCTGCATCTTGTATGCAGCCTCGATGGACTGGACATCCTTTTGGCCTAGGATTAAAAGGTTAATGAATCCATTAATAGTTAAAGCATAATAGGTTATTGCACATCATTTAAGGCCAAGGTTTTGAATTGGATCGGGCATCACTAGGTAGTCATCATTGATTTATTTTACTGAATTAGTTTTGCTAGGGTGATTATAAATTAGTTTTCAATCAATTAATTTAGTGTTTTATTAGAGAAGAGGTGTGCCATACTAACCCAGTTGAATAATTGTGGCTCTCGTTTAATCAATGTTACTTAATTCTTAGAACTCGGGACACGCCATTTAGCAAATTCCCATGGCTACCCACGAAGTTAATAATGTGCTAGTTGCTTAAGCGCGTTAGTTAAATAATGTACCTTCCTAAAATTGGGTGTGCATTTATGTGACCTAAATCCAAATCCCAACGATATTAAAATATATCAAAAGCCACGGGTGCATTTATGTGACGTGGTTCGAGACGTATTTTAACGACGTTGCAATTTTCTTAAAAAAGACGAATAAAAGTGGTTAAATTTAAAATTGGCACATAGGTACCAATGGATTAAAATTAGATAATTAAGCCAAATAGAACAATTGAGCGACCGTGCTAGAACTATGGAACTCGGTAGTGCCTAACACCTTTTTTCTGGTTAACAAAATTCGTTACCCAGATTTCTGGCTTGCAGACTGCATACAGAGTTAAACTTTCCTCGATTCAGGATTTAAACTGGTAACTTGGGACACCATAAATTATCCCAATGGCGAATATGAAATCTCTTAAAATAAATAAATCCTGCTTCGATTGTCCTTTAATTGGAAAAACTCCCTTACTTACGCCCTTCACTGGGGTGTAGATGTGTAAAAGGAGGTGTGACAGCTCTGGAGACTCCGCTGGGGATCGAACCCAGAATCTCTGGTTCAGGGTTCAAGAACTCGAGCTTTAAATAACTGTTGTATCTGGCTTTGTCATTATCTGATTTTATTGCCTTGTGCCAAATGTGTTAAATGTTATTTTACCGCTTTAATATTATTATTCGAACTGTAGATAAATTGTCGCGAAACCCTTCTCGTCTCATCTTTAGGGATGTACTCATTGATCGAGACTCTCTATACCAAGGTTTTGAACTTAGAATAACCTAACGCATGACGGAGCCCTAGTAGGAGCGCTTACTTGCATCATGCATTTTGACTTAAGGGACTTAACACAAGAGTTGATTCGGTCTAAGACAGGTGTACCTAAAATAATGGACCATCCTGGTGCATTTTGCGTGTTACTTGTATATTTATTCCAGATTTTGCATGCTGACCGGCTTGTAAATATTGGGGAAAAGTTGAGAAAAGAGAAATAGCAGCATGAGGGTAAAGAGAGTTAATCGCATGTTTTGAAAAAAAAAAACCAATGTCCAAAGAGTGCCGAAACTCTGCCGATTTTTGAGAAAAATGAAAAAATGGAAAAGAAGTCTTGTTTTCAAAAATAGTTTTTTTTATTTGCCAATGAAAAGAAGAAAAAGATCCTTTTTTTTGACAAAAATAGCTTATTTATTTGCCTATGAAATGTAAAAAAAGAGGAAAAAGTGTTTTGTTTGCCCGAACTACACGAGTTTGATTCTCACAGGGTGTGAGATATGTAGGCAACCCCATCGGGCCCAACTTCATTATTATGGAAATAGCCAAAAAAGAACCAGGTTTTGTTTGCTACTAATAAATAAAGTATTTTTTGTCAAAATTAGCCGAGTGTCCCTAAAATGGCGTCGGAAGGCTATTTTTGCAAGAACAGCCGCCTTAAATTATTTTTCAATTTTTTGGCTGGTAGTAGGCACAGCCTTAAAATCTTCCCCCGGAAGTACTGAAAGTCCATATTTACAAGGCCAAATTTTATTTTTGAAAAAAATTAATTAAATTTTTTTTGAGTCCGATAAATCAGGATTTTTGCTTAATCACCTTAATAAATGTGCAGAATGAGCACAAATAAAAATTTGCCAATCTTAGTCATGAACAAGAATTCCTTTGGAGGTGCACATGTGGTAGATTGATCTAGGTGAATCGGGGAAAAACAGGGTCAACACGTACTTGGGAGGACTTACCAGGTTGTTGAAAATTAATCCTAGAGGAGACATTTTTAAAGCATCGGCTAAATTCTAGGACCCGGCCCACAACGTATTTTATTTCCCGAACTTTGAACTCACTCTGACCCTGGAAGAAATAACTGGATATATTGGGGTTCCCACAATTCCTCTGAGGTATCAGTATCTGATTGCACCAAGGGCGATCGCCGTACACAAATTCTTGGATTCATTTAAGATCAGTAGGAAGGTCCACAATCCAGACCTGTCAACCGGCTTTTATACTCCACAGTTTATAAATAAGAGGTATGGGAACATAGGGGGATTTAATAACCCGAAGAATAATATTTGTATCAAGAGAAACCGGCTCAAATGGGAGGAACACCGGTGTTTCGCATTCATGGTATTTTTCATAGGCCTTTTGGTGTTCCTACGGAAGGACGGAAATATTGACATACGGATAGCTAGGGTTGTCATCACTTCAATCACTCAAGCCAAGAGTACCCTTGCACCTATGATATTATCCAAAATCTTACATGCTCTCACCACCTGTAAAGCCGGAGGAGATTTGTGAAGGATGCAGCCTATAGTTACAAGTATGGATGATTAACACTTGTGACATCAGCCTCAATTCATGAGTTTAGGTCGTCAACAAAAAGCTACATAGAGTAATTTTATAGCAGGGTTGGGCTTAGATTACTAGAGGATGCTACAAAATGGTTATCACATCACTGTATCATAAGTGCAAGCCAAATAGAGTGGACGTTCGGGTGGCTTCCCGTTGATGAAATCATATATATGCCAGCTACCAGGCCTCATTTCCTTCTGATGGTCTCCGAAGTATCAAACCCTATGCTCCATACAGAGTGCTAAGACAATTGGGAAGGTGCCATATAATTCCCATGGATAAGGACATTAGTTGCCATGTGGTAGAGATTACCCCCAACGGTCAGTTTCCCGAAGCAGAAGTCCGTCAAATTTGGAGCGAATTTCAATACTTGACGGCAGACACTCGAGTACGCGACTTATCCACAAGCAGGGTTTGCCAGGGTACCTTGCTTGGTATACAAGGGAAATGGAGTTCGGAAGGCAAGCTAAGAGGCCACATCTCCAGGAATTTGCTGAGGCGTCACAAGAACAATGGAATTGGTTAGCCATGGAAAATGAATACATGGCCATGATAAGGAAATTGGAAAATCAAGTCAAAGACCTTCAATCTGAAAATGGTTTGCAAGCTGCAGCAAACGAGGATGAAAAAAAGACTAGACAAATAGAATGAAGCTTTGCGAGCCCAAATGCAGAAAATGGTAACAGCCGCGGAGAATCCCGTCAGGAGTGCGAAGGAAGAAAAGCTCATAGACAATTTGAGGCAAAAAGTAGGAGAACATGGCTTTGACTTGAATAAATCAGAAGGTGAGTTGTCAAGGGCCCGAAAATAATTAGCCAAAAATGCAGAGGAATGAGCCCGCATAATTGAACAATTAAAGAAAAGGCACGAAAATGAAGTTGCTGGGTTGAAAAGGAAGGTTATCCTTGTTGAAAAAAAAAATAGCCAAGCAAGCCAGGAACTTCAAGGCTGAGAGAGAACATTGTTACACAGCAATAGCACAATTGGAAAGAGATTTGCAGCAATTCCAAGAACTAAATCGTGAAGCCAAATGAACTGTAGAGCCAAGGGCCCAGCGTTGGCCGATTATTGCAAGAAAAAGGTGATATAAGAGAGAGGGTACAGATAATCGCTTATTACATCACCATGAAGTGTAGCCAATATGAAGATATGACTAGATCTATATTCTTCACCACCGCGATGACCTTTGTCCGTCAAGTAATGGAAGACCTCTACCATCTCTAAGGAAATTTAGCACGCAAGCCTGCGGCAAGACCGAATGATGTCCCGCAGGCCGCAGGAGCATTAGAACCTTAAATGTATTCATGATTTTCCAAATCTGTTGGTCCATTTGAGAGTCTGTATTTTCTTTTAAGTTCATAATAGATTGTCGAGTTAGTTATTTTCATTTTAAGCCAGAGTTTGTTATTTTCAGTTGAGTTGGAGTCTGTTAATTTCCTTTAGTAAGATGTAATCGAGTGGTTTACCTTATGAAAATTAAAGAAAGTTAGCTAAATATTTTTTTTTGCTTACTTTCCAAAACTACGCTCAGTCTGATTCATGCGGGGTCATGATATGTAGACAATCCACATAGAACTCGACCACAACCAAAATAAAAAGGGAAAAGAAAGGAAAATCACGAGAGAAGCAGCGGTAAAAAACAGAGAGAATAATAAAATATAAGAAGGTAAGCAAAACAAGATGAGCAAAGGAGAGGGGAAAAAGGGAAAACCAAGAGAGAAAAGAAAAGTGGCATAGGATAAAAAGTCAGGATGACGCGAGCAGCCAATTTAGTGCATAATAGAAACCGATAACTGTGGCTAGGTGCATTGCACATAAAGTAAAATTATCTTATGTTAAATTCCCTAACTCTAACGTGATGGCTTCATTTTGTTGTGTTCATAGCAGAAGGGTGGTTGGTTTGTGGTTTTTGAAGTGGTAGCTCTTTTCTACAACATAAAGTCCAGACAATGACAAACAACATCAGAACTGAGTTGGTTGATACCGGTGCCCCAAAGCAGTGGGTTGAACGGGATAACGGGCTGATTGAAGAGGTGCGGATGTTAAGAAAACACATGACAAACATGTATCATGCCTAGATGACCGGGAAGGCACCGCCCCCGCCATCGCGTGGCTTCTTTGATTCTCCCTTTACCCAAACTATGGCCCTTACCAATCACCCCAATAGCTCCATCACTCAGCGCAATGAATACCCACTCAAAGCTCATGATGGCCAATATTTCCCCTCAACGGTGCTCATGAGGAGAACCCTCAGGATAAGCTTCATGCTGAAAATGGAAAGGTTACAGGAAAAGAATGGAAGGATGAGATATCTGGGAAGCTCAAAAGCACAGAACAGTCATCAAAGAACATGCAAGGGACGAGAGATCGGGGTAGCACATATTACAAAGAACTATCAGCGTTCCCTGACATTCGTCTGCCATCGGGATTTAAAGTGCCAAAATAACTTGTATGATAGGTGTGGGGATCCGATAGCCCACTTGAAGGTTAATTGCGACGAAATGAGAAGTATTGGAGAGAAAGATGACTTGTTGATGGCATATTATAGTAATAGCTTGACTGGGGCGTCTTTGGAATGGCGTAATCATCAAGATGTCGTGAAGTGGCATACATGGGATGACATGGCACAAGATTTTGTGCAACACTTTCAGAGCGATATACGCATTGCCCTAGGCCGCTCCTCCCCACCTCATATGGAAAAAAACTCAAGGAAACCTTTAGGGATCTTTGGCTCTGGTGGAACGATCAAGTTGACTCCATACCAATATGCGAAAGGCTTTGATCTTGTTTTTCGATCTATGTACCACTCTAATGTCCAAGGGAATAGCATTGAGGACTGTCGTTCTTTGAAAAGGGAAATAGAAAGAATGATTCAAGATGGGGTAGTTGTGGTCAACAGGCAGCGATAGGGAACGTTCGAATCCTCTCAGGAACTTGTGGTTAAAGCTAATAATAGGCTTGGCAATATTGATGCGAAACTCAGTGGCTAAATGCCATGCTTGGTAATTGGGAAGACGCTCCATGACTTGATCATCCAAAGTGGAGTTTTGGTGGTTCATTTTGTTGTTATTTCTGTTGTCCAGGTTATTGCAGGGTTGTAACCCTGATATTTACTTGTGACTCAAACCCTTTTATCCTTTTTATTTTGCGTAGATTGCTTAGTCGTAGTAGTGTTGTTTTGGTTTTTTCTAGGTTTGTAACTTCAGTGTAGTTTGCTTGTTTGTTGTCCAAACCCTTTCACTGTCTAATGCAATTTTTTGTTTTATGTAATTTCCATTCGTTTTCGTGTAGTTCTCTTTTCTTTTATAGTCCTTTGCCTATTTGACTTTAGTGACATGACATGCATAATCCTAGGCCTGGACTTAAAAGATTACTCATAAAGCAATGAAGCAACTTTGAAGGAAATAAGTACACAATTTTGAGATCATTTGAAGCCCAATCTGTGTGAAACTGGGGCAGATAGTTTTGAGATTGCTACAAGACTGAATTGTGTTAAACGGGGATAAGTAGAACGTAGAGAAATAGTATTGAAATACACCATGCTTCATCGAGTTAAAACTAATGACAAGTTTGCCCCAAATTGGCAGGGGCATTCGTGGTAATGAGAGTGATAGTATCATCCAATGGTGGTTTTAGTTACTAGATAATGAGTACAATCAAAAGATGTTAGGAAAAAAGAAGGAAGAAACAGAATAAAGGAAAAAGAAAAGGGAAAGGAGGAAAACACAGCAACAAAAATAGCGAATCCGAATGAACTACGTTTGACCTGATTCCTTTTAAGGATACGTAGGCAGCCTCACGGTTCGGTCATATTAAAATAAAAATCCAAAGGTCCCTAAGCATGAAACTTGGGCAGAAGTTGTTATTGTAAGAAATCTGATTTCGAAAGTTGTAATTTTTGAACCCATTTGGATTTTTTTAGCCCTATACCCTTTATTTCAAACCCTATCCAAAAGCCTGAAGTGTGGTCCAAAGAAAGGCCATATGATCAGTCTTTAAGAACTGCCAATTCAAGATTCGTATCTGAGGCAACACCCCAGGCCAACCAGGAAAGAAATGAAAAATGAGAGTCTTATCGGTGAAAACCCTCACAGGCACCATAAGGCGACGGTAAGTTGAGAGAAGGACCAAAATAAGATAGGCTTGATGGTGAAAATCCTGGGGGCACTACAAGTCAAACAAGGATTAAGAATTAGACGGGAAATCCCCAGATGGAGATTGTGAAAGATGACTAACAACAGAGTATCAAAGCCTAGTTTCACGATATAACAGGAGCCGAACACCAGATTTGCTTCACAGGATAGACCACAGGTCCATGTCATGGTCATTAGAGTTAGCATCCACATCCGATAGGTTTCCACCTTGTAGTTTTCTTGTTAGGAATCATCTCTTTCCATTATCCTCTGCTTTGTTCCTTTTGTCTTGTTTACTTCCTCTTCTTGAGTCTGCGGGTCAGAACAAGTAAAAAAATGACTTCAAAATTTGCCACCAGCTTTCCAATTGCACGAAGATGGATCCGGTTAAAATATCAAAGCATCATAAGTCAGGAAAGAACAACAGGCACACCGAGTTGGCAACAATCAACAGGTATTGGGACCTATGTAAAATGCCAAGGCTCGGTATATATCAATTCATGAACAATGCAACAGATGAAGTGTTAGGACGAATAGATCAAAGGTATCTTCTGTGATAAGATTGACAAAAAGGGTGATTAACCAATGAAAATCAAGACCTTTCAAAGAGAAATCAAAGTTGTCATGGCAAATGAGGGAGCCGTAGACCTCAAGGACAGGTCCAAGTCAAGAAAGAATAGCATACACACTAAGGGGGTGGAAATTGACATGTTTTACGGTCATGTGAGACATAAAGGTTGGCAAGTGTTAGTTAAGGAGCAATGCAACAAGAAGAAGGTATTGGGTTGAACAGAGAAGAAGTACTTTCAGTATTAAGGAAGTGGATGGTGAAGAAGCAATCACCTTCAAAGTTCAATACCACAAACCAACCTCCACGTTTTTAAATTGATGAGATTTTCTTGGATTAAAGCAAGGGCAAAAACTTTGGAGGTCCAAGAGAAAATCCTCCATTAAAAAAGCAAGCACCTAGCAGGTATGACCATGAGCCTAATTGACGATCCCCTAGGTAACGGGATGTAACTTTAATTAGCAATCCCCAGTAGAGACAACCGAGAGTTAAAATGGGCATGTAATTTGAAATTCTCAAGACCCTCTTGGAAATGGGACATAGTTTAAAACTCAAACGGGCGTGGGTGACATGGGCAGGTACAAACATCTTCCCCAGTAATAGTCATCGGGACCCTCCTGAACAATGGGACGAAACTTTAGCAATCCGCAGAAGAGACAATCGAGAGTTGAAAGGGGCATGTAATTTGAAATTCTCAAGTCCCTCATGGAAATGGGACTCAGTTAAAAACTCAAACAGGCACGGGTAACATGGGCAGTCACAAATATTTCCCCAACAAGAGTCGTCAGGACCCGCTTGGATAATAGGATGTAGCTCTAAGTACCAATCCCCAACAGACATGATTTTTAACCTAATAAAAATTGTCAGGACCCACCGTGATAACGGGATGTAGCTTTAATTACCAATCCCCAGCAGATCCCTAGCAGATATAACTCGGATAAAAAGACATAATGGAAAATTATAACTTTTGAGAACACATCCTAGTCATATACTTGTCATGGGATTTGATTAACAGTCACGGATGCATCCAGCACCAAACTAGGGCAGAAAAAATTTCTTTTGTTTTGTTTTCATCAGATGCAAAGGCAGCAGTCTCAGGGAATACTTTTCACATTGCAAGTGTTGGTAATCAGGCGCCCACCTGGAGAACAAGGGAACACTTTTCAAGTTTCAAGTTTGGTAATCAGGTGCCCACCTGGAGAATAAGGGAATATTTTTCAAATTTCAAGTTTTGGTAATCAGGCACCCACCTAGAGAACAAGGGAATACTTTTCAAGCTTCAAGTTTTGGTAATTAGGAGCCCACCTGGAGAACAAGGGAATACTTTTCAAGAATCAGGTTTTGGTAATCAGGCGCCCACCTGGAGAACAAGGGAATACTTTTCAAGTTGCACGTTTTGGTAAAAGGAGTCCACCTAGAGAACAAGGGAATATTTTTCAAGTTTCAAGTTTCGGTAGCCAGGAGTCCACTTGGAGAATAAGGGAATACTTTTCAAGTTTCAAGTTGTGGTAATCACGCGCCAACCTAGAGAACAATGGAATATCTTTCAAGCTGCAAGTTTTGGTAATCAGGCGTCCACCTGGAGAACAAGGGAATAGGTTTCAAGTTTCAAGTTTTGGTAATCAAGCACCCACCTGGAGAACAAGGGAATACGTTTCAAATGATTCAAGTTTTGGAAATTAGGCGCCCACCTGGAGAACAAGGGAATACTTTTCAAGTTTCAAGTTTTAGTAATCAGGCGCCCACCTGGAGAACAAGGGAATACAATTCAAAATGCAATAATAAAGCATCAATATGGAGAAATAAAAACATAGCAGCGAGGGAACAAACAGTTTTACAGGAAGAAATAAAAGTCAACAAGGCAACAAGAAGTTCTACAGGAAGAAATACAAGACAACAAGGAGAACAAGAAGAAATACAAGTCAATCAAGCAACAAAAATCAATGCAAGTATGGATAGTTCTTTTGTAATCCATATCTCATAGCTTAGTCTAGCTTGTTTTTATTTTCACAAAGTGTAATAAGGGGGTCTAGCAAGCAGTAGTAGCAGCAGCAGCAGTGAGGTCATAGCTTCGATAATCCCAGCTACCAAGCACTCCTGAACTACACTGACCCGATTCCTCTTTAGCCGAGGATATGTAGGCAACCTCTAAAGCAAGGTGCGGTCAAGCTTTTCAAAGTACTTCTAATGGTGTATTCAAACGACCAAAAATCTCTCGCATCCGCTCACTTATCTTTGCACGAAAATACTTTGTGTTTCCCGGCAAAGAGGGGCAGCTGTGAGCATGTGATTTTTGTCCTACAAGAATTATTTCCTATAAATTCACACAAAATCATTTCTTTTATGTGTTTACAATTTCGTGAATTTTCGTGATATTTTTGCTAATTGTTTGCATTTTGTGTGCATTTTAATTTCACACACATTTATCAAAAATACAAAAATATGTCACATGTGCATTTAGAAGTAGATATGACATATTTTTCAAGCATTAATTAGCAATTAGTCATTTTATAAAAGGAAAACCCAAAAATAGGTTAAATTTTCTCTTTTAGTTTTAACTTTTAAATTTTTAGGTAATTTCTCTTTTAAGTTTTATTAAAAATGATTACACAAGATTATCATTTTATGGGTTGCTTGGTATTTATAACCTAATTTAGATATTTAATAATTTTGGAAAATAAAAGAAAAATGAAAATAAAATGAAGAGAAAATCTGAAAATTTAATTCAAAAAAGAGAAGACAAAATTAGGCCATTTTAAAATAAAACTTCAGCCCAAAAGACCCCAAGAACCGGCCCAGTCCATGCCCAGAACCCAATCCACCCCCCTACACACAAATAAAACGACGTCGTTTATGATGAATCTATCATTGATTTAATTTGATTAGTCCATTAGGAGCTGGGGTGGGAGTAGTATATTATTATCTGAAACTCATCCCCCCTACCCCCATCTCTCACCAGCAAACCCTAGAGACGACCTCTACCGGCTCCATCACATGCCACCGCCAGAAATCGTCCCACGGTGGCGGCAGTGTCCCAAATAGTATCAAATTAACACCATCCATTCATCTCGACCCCTTCTATCCGAATATGCAACTCTCATCCTTCAAATATCAGTCAATGCTTTCGAATATCCATTTGAAGTACGGACTCCACCGCCGTGCACGGCGGCGACACCGTCAAATCACTCTAAAATCTACACCCTATGAGCACTCTGTCCCTCCCCATCAAAATATCCATGCTCAAATATTCTCAAAGGCCGCCAAAATTGTTGGAACTTCAAATATGGGGTCCCAAGGTTCAAATCCTATTTACTTTGGAAGGGATGGACGAATAGGATTTGAAGTCAGAGTTTCAAGTCCGGGGAGTGATGCGTTTCATTTGTGTAAGAACTTCTTCGTCGAATTTTTAAATTCTTGTTAATCAATTCATCCTCCTCATCCCTTTTCTTTTAATCCAATTTTATGTTTGGTTCTGAGTTTCGAATTAAATCCTCCGCGTCATGTTAAGTCAAACTGTATAGATTTTGTCTCAGGTCAAGTAGTTTAGATGCTGATTCATTTTAATGCTGGTTTAGTCTTAATCGCGACAAGTTTGTTATCAAGTCTTTGTTTGCATGATGGTTTAAGTAATATTACAAATATTTTTTGTTATTCATACTATGGGTTCTAATTGTCAGAAGTTTTGCATTTGTGTCAAAAAGTCCATCTGGATTCGCTTGAAACTCTTAGTGTTTAATTAGGATTATTTGTAATATTTTAGAGGATTTCTTTTTTTTTTTATTGGTCAATTGTCAGCCTGAAATTATAAGGGTCTTAACTAGGGAGTTTTTTTTGAGTCTGGAAGTCAGAAGGCCAATTTGAACATTGGACTATGTCCAGTTTATTAGACCTTAATTTGACATAGCCTTGGGTCAATTTTACCCAATCTTATCCAGCAAGTAAAAGAGGTAAAAACAGGATAAGCAATGGCAGTTTAGGAATAGGACATGGGGGAATCTTCAGTAACAGATTTAGAAGATTCTAGTGGAGGGGTTTTAGTGAATTTCAGGCTAGTTGTGTTAAGACTTGGGTAGAAAGTCAAGAATTGGGGGCTGTCTAAGCTAAAATAAAAAAATAAAAGGGGGCAAAGTACAAAAATGGATAGAGGAAGCTACCCTAAAGGCCTTGCTTATAAATATTCTCTAACTTGATATGCAAAGCAGACCTAGAGAGCCAGGACATTCTGAAAATCTGAGAGAAAATATAGAAAGAAAAAATTTGAGAAAATAAAGGTCACTATTACATTGAGCAGGCTAGGTAATTTCTTTCTAACATTGAAATGAACACTAGTTTATGGTTTCATTGACTTCCCAAGTCCTGCTTTTCAAATTTATCCTTTGTTGAATCATCTTTGGGTTCTGTTGAGTACTCAAAGGGAATTGAGTTTGGTTTTCAAGTTGGGTGTTAAAGGTTATTTAACAAGCGGGTATTCCATTGGTTTCTGGGCTGGTTTCAATATCTGGGTGTTGAATCTGAAGCTCATTTTCTGCTACTGTTGTTGCTGAGGTTGCTAAATCTCACCCTCTCCTTGTTTTCTTTTTTTTTTCAAGGTATATTTTGACCTTTATGGATATCACTTGAGGTTTAATTCAAATTATGAATTGAGAAAGAGAAATCTTTGTTCGCTTATAGATTTCATCTTCTCTTCTTTTAGTTATGCTCTTATTGTGTGCCTTTTGGAGTTTTAATTAGTGTATTTTCGTAGAGAAAAAACTGGTCTGTAATTAAGAATTTAAATCATGTAGATTAGTGGAACGACTTTCCTTTTTATAATGAATGTTGGATGTTGCAAGTAGTATTGGATTTTTGTGCAAGTTCATTTGGTTCATGGACACTGAAGATTAGATATTCTTTTGGTTCGATTGTGTTGGACATTGGCATCTATTAGGACTTTTATGTGTGGACCTGTGTAGGCTTTCTTGCATTTGGAATCTATCATGAACTGTTCAGTGTTTGAATTAGTGATGGATTTCAATAGCTTCTTTCACATGTAGTACTGTTGAGTTCCTCTATTCTATTTGGTAGTTGTTAGGATTAATATGTTCGTTGGTATAATATGTGGATACTAGGTGTTTAACAGTTTTAGTTTCATGGTCACCTAAGCCGAGTCAAGAACTTTGACTATTAAAAATTAGTCGTCAATGCATATTTCATAATTAGCTCCTCTATGTAATTTCATGAACACAACTCCCTGACCTCTTTCCCGTTCAATCTACGCTTGATCTGCGGGAATTGGTCCTGCTCTGAGTTCATGTCATCTTTGGCCAGCCATGATCCACTTTAGCAACTTTGAAGGCTACATCTTGTGCGCAGCCTAGATGGATTGGACATCCTTTTAGCGTAGGATTAAAAGGTAAATGAATCCATTAATGGCTAAAGAATAATAGATTATTGGACATCATTTAAGGCCCAGGTTTAGAATTGGATCGGGCATCACTAGGTATTCATCATTGGTTTATTTTACTGAATTAGTTTGGCTAGGGTGATTACAAATTAGTTTTCAATCAATTAATTTAGTGTTTTCTTAGACCAGAGGTGTGCCATACTAACCCAAATTGAATAATTATGGCCCTCGCTTAAACAATGTTACTTAATCCTTAGAACTCGGGATGCGTCATTTAGCAAATTCCCATGGCTTCTAGCTAAGTTAATAACGCACTAGTTAAATAATATACCTTCCTAATATCGGGTGTGCATTTATGTGACCCAAATCCAAATCCCAACAATGTTAAAATATGTCAAAAGCCATGGGTGTATTATGTGACGTGGTTCGAGACGTGTTTTAACGACGTTGCAATCTTCTTTAAAATGATGAATAAAAGCGGTTAAAGTAAAAATTAGCACATAGGTACCATTGGATTAAAATCAGACAATTAAGCCAAATAGAACAATTGAGCGACCGTTTTAGAACCACGAAACTCGAGAGTGAATAACACCTTCTCCTGGGATAACAGAATTTCTTACCCGGATTTCAGGCTTGCAGACTATATACAGAGTGAAACTTCCCTCGATTCGGGATTTAAACCGGTGACTTGGGACACCATTAATTATCCCAAGTGGGCTTTGAAGTCTCTTATAATAAATAAATCCAGTTTTGATTGTCCTTTAATTAGAAAAACTCCGTTACCTATGCCCTTCGCCGGGATGTAGATGTGTAAAAGGAGGTGTGACATGCTTAACCAGGCGTGCTCGTTCCTCTACATTTTTAGCCAATTGCTTTCAAGCCCTGGCTAGTTCACTCTTTGCTTTGTTGAAATCAAAACGATATTTCCCTACTTTATACCTAAGGTTGTCTATGAGTTTTTCATCTTTTGCACTTGATGGTGGGATTTTCAACTGCCATTTTCATTTCCCGAATCTGGGCTCGAAGGGCATCATTTTCTTTGCCTAACTTTCTCTTTTCACCTTCGGCTTCTTGTGCTTGGAGATCATTGATGAATTCCATGTTTCTCAGTTTCTCTTTCAAGGTGTGAATCTCATCTTGATATGTTTTTTCTTTTTCTCCCCATGCCAAGATTTCTTGGATTTTGTCGTCAAAATATTGAATATGAGGTCTTTTGAAAGGCCTCTAAAGCTCGGGCTCTGGCTCGTTGTTTACGCAAGACCTTTTCTCAAACCAAGCAGCACAGTTTGGATCTACTTCCCCTTTTTCCATATCTGGTACGTGAGTGCCATCTTTAAGATACCGGCAGTTATTCCAATCCTGTTGATCTAAAGCCTCAGGCAATGTAGCTTCGGGGTGCAGCTCTATGTCCTAGGTGCTTAGATCTTCATCTTCAGGCACAATCTGATACCTTCCTAATTGCCTCAAGACCCTCTGTGGTGCATATGGCTGGATACTCTTTACACCCATTATCCTTAAGTAGCCCTTGGTAGCAGTCATGTATATGGCATCTGTTCTCGGGAGCCATCCTATAGTCCACTTGACCTAACCTGCTTTGACAGCTTTCAAGTGGGATAACCATGCTTCAAATCCTTCTGGCACATTGTAATCCTTTACCCTCTCCTAGTAGTTGGCGATGAAGTTATCCGGGCTCGAACCATAACTCATGAATCTGGGGTGATGGTGAAGATGTTTGATCAACCACATTTGTAGAAGGATATTGCAACCTTCAAAGAATTGAGCCCCGGATTTACAAAATGTCAATGCTCGATAAATATCTGCCAGTACCAACAGGACAAGTGTGTGATCTTCCTTTGTAGTGAAGACTTGTGCAATTCTAACCATAGAAGTATCCACTGTCCCTTCCTTATTTGGAAAAACCATTATCCCCAAGAATACCACAATAAATGCAAACCGGTGATGAGTTTGCCAAAGGCCCGTATCTTGTTTATTTCTCAAACCCTTTTATACGTTTCGAACCCAGGTGAATGCCCGAACCTGAAGTACAAGGAATGGAAAGAATAACATCCTTTACTTACATGGGCTTTCTTCATCTGTTTACTGATATTTAAGAGGTCAAATAACTTGTGCACTGACGGAGCCTTTGGAAATATAAGTTGTTGCTTCCTCCAATCCCGACCAAACTCAATGTACTCGGCCATCTCCTCCAAGGTAAGGGTTATCTCAAAATCCGAGAAACGAAAAACATTGTGGACAGGGTCCCAGAATGTTACCCAAAGCCCTAATTAGATCTTCCTGTGGTTTAATCTAAAAATGTCTTTGCGGGCACCCAGTTGTTGTTTTACCCATTTCTGACCGTCTTCGTCTAGATTATTCCACCACATAAGCAGGTGCAATCGAGGTTGCTTCTCGACCACTTCTGGCAAATCCTGGATAATATTCATTTGTTCCTGTGGAAGGTTAAAGTCATTGTTGACTCCAGAAGACCTTTTGTAAAACAAGTTTCTAATGAAAAATTAGAGAACCAATAATTCCTTCCCTTATATTCCAATTTTAACCAAATGACCGTTTTTGCAAATGTGGTCCCCTCTTAATTCCATATGAATCTGAGGCTAGGGAGAACTATTTCATGACACTTCACAAACTTGTCCATTCTTTTCAAAAATAGCCCTTCGAGAACTCAAAATATTCTAAGGCTATCTTAGCAAGAATGATTTAAAACATTACCGAAGCTGGATCGGCTCGTTTTGACCAAAACTCCAAACTGCATTCACTTGACCACTGCATTTTTTTCTTGTTTTTTTTTCAAACTAACGCCAAACCTTATGTAGGTTGCCTACACATCTCATATCTGATGAGAATCAGACATGCGTAATGCAGTCAACTTTGTCACATTTGAAAAGGACACAGTGTTTGACTCTTTTGAAATAATTTTTTTTTGAAAATTTTTGTAGAGTTTCGGGATTTTTTCAAATACCGAGGTTTTTTTTTAGAACCGGGCTTTCTTCCCATCACTCTTGGTTTTTTTATTTATTCTCCTTAGCCGGTCAGCATGCAAGCCGAAATAAATGTTCACATAGCACATAGAATGTATCAGGATGGTCTGTTACTTTTGGCACACCTGTCCTAGACGGACCCACCCAACCCTTGTGTTGAGTGCCCTAAGTCAAATACACATAATGCAAACAAGCGTTCCTACTAGGGATATGGCATGAAGCTATCTTTTTCTAGGTTTAAATCCTGGGGCTTTGGTCTAGACTTAGGGTACCCGAGCGGACAACTGGGGCCGTAGAGGGGGGCGATGTACCGGGAGCACTGACTACCCAACATTGTCGCTTACACAACCTTGTTCTATTTGGTATAATTACTACAGAAAAAACGGGCCACGCAAACATGTGCACCATTTTCAGAAGGCTCAGATGGGTGGCGTAAGAAGACAGTTATATACAATTCAAACAGTATTAAAGCGGTAAACAGATAGCAATTAGTACAGAGGTTCACAAAATACAATAATATGAACAATAAATAAAGCCAAGTAAAAATCATATAAAAAGCTCAAATTCTTGAACCTTGAACCACAGATTCTCGGTTCGATCTCCAGCAGAGTCGCCAGAGCTATCACACCTCCTTTTTACTACACCTCGGGAAGGGTGTATAAGGGAGTTTTTCCAATTTAAGTGATAATCAATATGGGATTATTTATTTACAATTTAGATTCGCAACTTGGGATAATTTACGGTGTCCCAAGCCATCAATTTAAAATCCTAAATCAAGGAAAAGATTGACTATGTTTTACAATCTGCTAACACAGAAATCCGAGTAAGGAATTCTGTTATCTCAAGAAAAGGTGTTTGGCACTCCCGAGTTCCGTGTTTCTAGCATGGTCGCTTTGATAATACTTGGCTTAATAAAATTGTCTAATTACTCATTTTAACACCTATGTGCATTTGCTTCTTTTAATTAAGAAATTACCTTAAAATAGGTCATGCATATGTGTACCCATTTGTTAGGCGCGTCAAAAATCATGTTACGTGAATGTTTCTAGAATTAATAACGATTTATCATTATTTAGAAAGTTTGGCAGAAGTTATGCGAACACATTCTCTGGTTTTGTTTATAGAAATCATAGTTGTGTCACTTAAACGCGTCCACAACCACGATAATAGATTAATTCGCGTCTAAAGAAAACCATGAATATTTAATTTGTAAGGGGACATAACTAGTTATGTTATTTAAAATGGCACACCTCAATAAAACAAAAAAAAAGTTAATTGACTAATGGAAAATTGTGGAACTTCTACTCATTTAAATAAAATCTCGGACCTGCTAGCTACTTAGCAAGCATTGAATGAGAGAAATATTTGGCTCAAAAAACAAATTCCAGTACTTTTGAGTTGGGGCCCAATGAGCCCAATAACCATATTACGATGGCACAATTCTGCCAAGCCATTGATTTCGAACACTTAAAATAAATGCCAACAAAAGGCCCAATTCACGACACAATTGGAAAGCAGGGCTCAAGATCGAATCCTTACAGAGCCCAAACATATTCAACATAGCAACTAGGTCCCAAATTACGACACCAATTCTGAATACCAATTAACTAATACCAACAGGGAATAGGAACCTGATGTAGCAAATTCACACTTCTAATTTAAGAGATCAAACACCAACTACCTACTTTGCCTTCTAATTTTGATAATGCCATCCCAACATGAGTAACACAATTCAACATTAAGCAATCAAGTAAGCATGTGTGATTCAACTTCAGCTAATTTTAAACATGAATCAGAACCATAGCCTCATAAATGGACATGTTTACAAGACGGGATCTGAATAAATTAATATAAGCCAATACTTAGCCATCCAGCGACTGCAAATGGCTATTAGAGCTAAAACAACATTGTCTTTTGTATAACCTAAACAGAGGTACACTAAATCCTTTCACAAAGTCTTAGTAAATCCATCCCCCAGCAGTCACTTAGATTCATTAAAAGAAAATTAACTAATTAGAGTCCATAGTTCATACATCAATACAAATGCAAACTCAATACTGCAGGTTATTCTTCACACATGAATTAAGAAAAAGAAAGAAAAGAGAGGAGAAAAAAAGCTAGCTGGCACTTATAGTTCAAAGTCTAATTACTAAATATTGAAACAGTAAGAGAAACAGGAGAAATCAGATTTAATGCAGCTTGCATTCAGCCAGCACTTCACTTGAATTACATGTTCAGTAGTCATTCTTTACTCAAGCTAAAAAATACCAGGAAAATGAGAAGAAACAAAGCAAAGGGATTAGAGGTCAAGTAGTAGCAGAAGTGTAGAAGAAATTAGCCTTAAGTCCAATAGAAAAGTAAACCAACACCAAACAGCTTTAAACCCAACTTCCAAACAAGCTCGAATCCGATTTATAAACCCCAACTCGAATTGAAACAAGACTCTAACCACAATTTTAACTCAGGATCAGTTTTGAAAAACCAAATTAAGCCAGTATACCCCTAAGTGAATCAAAAATGATTTTAAGAAAACAGAGAATCCTCAAGGATGAGATTAAAATCCAATGGAACAGTAAACTTTGTCAAATTTCAGCCATTCTGATTTGTCTTTTAGATTTTATCTCCTCTTTCTCTCAAAATTCAGCTAATGAGCCTTTTATAGAAGGGTCTTAGGGCAGTAGATACAAACTTCAATTTTGCCCTTTGCACCTTTCAACATTTTGTTTTTTCTTAAAGAACCCTATTTCAAAATTTTTATTTCATGCTAGTCCCACCAGTCAGCTTCTAAGAAGCTTCCATTTCTGTTACAACAATATTCCCTATCCTAAAATCCCTAAATTACCCCTCAGACCCTCTATTTTTACCCCTGTACACCAGGCAGTGTTACACCTCCTTTTTTACACGGCTACCCCGAAGGATGACACGTATAATGGAGTTTTTACAATTAAAGAGATATTATTCGAAGTGGGATTATTTAATTAGTTTTCTAGAGTTGCCACTTGGGATAGGTTTAGCATTTTGTGTTCCAAGTCACCGGTTTATTTTAAATCCCTAATCGAGGAAGATTCGACTTTACTTTTGAAGTCTGTGAACCACAAATTCTGAATAAGGAATTATGTTAACCCGAGGGAAGTTTTTAGGCACCCTCGGATTCCGTGGTTCTGGCACGGTCGTTTAAACATGTAAATGGCTAAATTTTTTATTTTATATATGTTCATCCTATAGTGCAATTAAATTATTTCTTTAACACTTTTAACATTTTTTAGGAATATTGCAACGCTATTAAAATACATCTCGAACCACGTCACATATATGCTCCCGCGGGTTTTGGCATATTTTAACATCATTGAGATTTTGGATTTGGGTCACATAAATGCGCACCTAAATTTAGGAAGATGAATTGTTAAAATAATGCGCCTAAAGCAACTACGTGTTTTTAACTTCGTGGGAAAACCGTGAAATTCACTAAGCGACATCTCCCGGATTTCTAAGCATTTTACTACAATTAGAGGGCCACACTGCATATGATTTTGTTTACCGTGTCACACTCGTTTTATTTTTTTAGAAAGTCAACCTAAAGAAACTATGATTTTCTATTATACGTCGTCTCTAAAATAAAAGAGAAGTCATAATTAATTTATATGTTAATGATCTACCCAAAGAAAATGTTCAGCACGCACATCTTCAGCATTTTTTATAGCTAATTTCTGCAATTGGGCTTTATTATTAGAAGTGGCAAGCCAGGGAGTATATTTTCTTGTGTCTCGCAACTACAACAGTTTGAGCCTTCAGTTTGAGCCCAGAAATTGAGACTACAATTTAATCATAAGACAAGGGTAACACTCCACAAATCTCTACGTCACAGCTGTTTAAAAATCACTTATATTTTGATCATCTTAACGTGTTAAAGACGTCTGACAAGGTAAAATCCAGGTAGTGACCTTTTCCATACTTGTATATGAATATGCTAAAACTCAAGTTTAAATTCGACATATATACATTGATGGACCTATCAATATGAATCAGAATACGTGTACACATGTGACTCTCTATTATTGAACTATTCATGAGGATCAAACAGATATTGACTACTATATTTCATCCTACTGAAATTTTAGAATAATTCAAAATTGAATAGTTCGAATGACTTGCAGCAGTCCAGCACAGTCCAAGTGTTTATATATTATAGCACCAACCCATTAAGACGAATGTTCTAAATGTCACTAAACTAGTAGTGTTTACAGCTATAATATTAACTTAAAAATGAAAATGCCTTCATTATCAACGTGACCATGCATACAAGTAGTTGTGCATTTCCATATCTCCTGAGTGAGAATAAATACTTGGAATTATAGCGAAGAAGAAAGCACCTATGAGTAACGTAAGCAAGAAGCAACAATCATCAGCAGATCGACCAATTAAAAACCCAGAAATAGTATCAGGAAGTCCAGGAAAGTTTTGAAAGACCAACAACACCAACAAATTCCAATCCTATAGCTCGAACAAAACAAATGAGCCTGAGATCAATGCCTAAAATAGGTTCTGAAGATTCTATCACCCTAAATACATATGCTTCAAGTTATCTTCATGTTATGATGGATAAAATTCTGATTCTCCGGAAGTTTTTTGGAGATTTTTGCCAGAATAAGAGAGCTTTGGGATTTTTCAGGGAATTTTCAGATTGTGTACTCACTCTCTTCTTTTTTGAAAGCAATAAGATGCCTTTTATAGCCAAATCCTTAGGGCAACTCTTTTATTTTGTTTTTTTCATTAGTCCATTTCCTATTTCTTAGAAGTGCTCAATCAGTCCCTTGTTTTCTAACTTGTGCCTCAAGTTTATCAGAAAAATTACCAGAAATTGTATTTTGAACCTCCAACTAGAAGGTTCCAAGGATCTATTGCAAGATTCTCATACCCAAATACCCCTATTACACATGTCGTTTCTTTATAATTACTTAGCCTAACTTTTTTACCTTGGTTCCTATCAATTTGGTCAGAAGTTGACCATAGTTAACTACTTAGGGCCATAAACCATAAACAAAACATAGTCTCATTATCAACTGGGGTTAAATCCTTAAATAAGTTGAGCTAACTAACTATTCAATTTAAACAAGGCTAAACTACACCATTATAATCAAAACAACCAAAATTATCAAAGTTGATCAGCAACCACGAGGAACCACTAACAAGTCACTAGAACACATATATACAAGCATATTTAAACTAGTACCGAAACGCGAGACTGAATTAATAAGAGGCAAATCAAAGCTACAGGGTTTATCATAAACGAATATTAATCAACTAAAACAAAGAGAAAAGGTCGAAGCAGGGAAAGGATGAACAATTTGAGCTAACCTAAAACACAGAATGACCCAATTAAAATAAAAAAAAAATCTAGTAATCTAATCGATAAGGAATCATTCAAAGCAGATTATCAAAGGCTTTAAACAGAGTCACATAATTCTGAATGAAACAAAAATCCTAACAGAAGATTATTATAGATGAGCAAGTAGAACAAACATATAATCACACAAAGCAAAACAAAAAAATAAAAGAAGACACAAAGAAACGGGGAACTTAGCTTAAGAAAACAGCACAACCCTAAAACCCCTGACCTTCGCATCTCAGGGTTTCCGGCCATCTTTGATTTAAAATTTGAGAGGGTCTTTGGTCTTTTGGGAAAGGCTGAGCAATCATTTGAGAGGATGAGGGTACCGGGTGTGAGATTGGCTAGGTTTGGGATGGGTTTGGGTTTCAGACCATTTTTTATTTAATTTTTGGTAAGGACCAGTTGTATTCGAGGGCAGCTGGCTATGGATTTGTGGAGAGGGAGGTGAGGAGGATATATGGTATCAGTTTCAAAGGATTCCGATGAATAAAGAATTTGGTCAATGTTTTGGATGAATATTCGAAGAAATTGGCGGAGGTTTGAAGGAAATTGAAGTCGGATCCCTCATGGGGATGGGATGAGGAACTTGGGGTGTTATTTTTGGAGGATTCCGGTGGTGGCACCGCCGTGGGCAGCGGAGGCGGCGTCCGCAAATCTCTATATTTGAGAAGTTTGGCTTATTGTTGAAGCATGGTTCTTACGGTATCGGAAAGAGGAGGGAATGGTGGTTCAGGGGTGTATTTTTTTAGAGGAATTTGAGCTTTGTCTCCGGTGAAGACGATTTCCGCCGGTGGCTGTGAGGCGGCGTATCAGTTGAGACGAAGGGTACGAGGAAGAGGCTTTTGGTCTCTAGGGTTTGATACAATTCGAACACTTTTATGTAACACCCACATCAAACCCAAGCCATCGGATCATGGCTAATGGACGGTTAATATTGCTGGCCCCAAAACGACGTCATTTTGGGGCGTCTCTAATGGCAGACCGGGTAAGGGAAGGGTTGGGCCGCGTTTTGGTGATTTAGATGGGTAGGGGTGTTTGGGCCATCCAGATTTGGTCCAATTGTGGCCAGCCTGATTTCATCTTTTTTTTTAAATCTTTTTTATCGATTATTCAATTATCACTTAATTAATTTTCAAAACTCAACAATAATTAAACCTGAAAAGTTATTCAAACTAATAAATCACAATTAACTGCTATTGTTTAAAAGAAAGCTAACACAAATCAAAGTCTTCTTTGTAATTTTTATATTTCGCAAAACGAAAACCTAATTACTAATTAATTCTAACAAAAATTATGTAACAATCAAACCCTAAATGCTTATGCAATTGTTTTTTATTTTTATGACTTATCATGCATGCACCAATGAAAATACACACAAACTTGCGCAATTAAATTCTAAAAATTGAAAAATAAAAAGGAGAAATCCTAACTCTGGGAATTATGTAGGAGTAATTTCAATGAGACAAAAATTGCTTGCTCACAGGTAGAACCTGGATCCAATTGACTCAAGTTGATAGGTCTGAATAAACCCAAATCAATTCCCTTTTGGGCCTTCTAATTTTCAGAACCCACCTTCAAAATTCTCAAGTGCCAATCCACAAAGTCTTAAAGACTCGTGAAATTTCAGTCCAAATAGGAATATAAATAAAAGTGGGTTCAAACTAAAAATCAGAAACCATTACTAATTACACAAATCTAAAACTAACAATGCAGACATGTATGTTTTGAAGAGATTAAAATAGAAAACAAAACAAAAGGAAAACCAGAAAAGTGATAGACAGAAGAAGATGAAAAGCAAAAAAAATAAAAATTAACAGCCTAAAGTGAAAGAAAATACCTAAGGTGGTCATGGACAGTAAGCATTTGAACATAACTTTCATATCTTCAAATTTTCCCGAGTCCAACCTTAATCGTGTGTTTTTGCCAAGAACACACTAGTAAAATCAAAATGAACCCAAATCGTCAAGGAAATCTCAAATTTAAAGCTATTGGGATTTTAGGATTCAAAAAATTCGATTCCAG
Source organism: Nicotiana benthamiana (assembly GCA_034376525.1). NCBI lineage: Eukaryota > Viridiplantae > Streptophyta > Magnoliopsida > Solanales > Solanaceae > Nicotiana > Nicotiana benthamiana. Next base: position 54,467,487 of record CM067339.1, on the reverse strand, counting down.
ATTTGAAGAGCTTGGGGAATTGAGGGAAAAGTTTTGTGGATTCGACATGAGGAGGTGTGGGGGTCTCAGGGTGTTAATTTGGGTGTGATTTGGACAGGCGCCGCCCGTGAAGATGGTGGGAATTTCCAACGGCTCTAGGGTTTCACGTCTCTGATTTGAGAGAGACGAAGTGGTGGGGGTTCCGAGGGGGTAGGGTCTGTTTCGGACAGTTAAATATGCATAGCCAAACAATTCTGAGCCGTCGGATGGCTGAAATCCAGTGGCTGTGAATAATCCTAATGGAAACGGGGTTGTTTTTTTAGTATGGGGAACGGACCGCGTCAAGGTTGGTTTGGGCCATGGTTTAGCCGGTACAAGAGGGAAATTTGGGCCTGGTAAAAAAGCTGAAGATTAGCCCAACTAATTTTGCTCTTCTCTCTTTCTTTCTCAAATTTTTTCTAATTTCTTTCCATTCTTCTTAAAAATTAAATAACAAACTAAATTAATTCCTAAAACCTAATTAATCTAAAAATATACTAATTAAACCTAGATGGTAATTATCACAATTGATAAAAAACAAACTGAAAGCAAAACTACTCGAAATCAAAATTGAAATTAAAAAGTGCAAATCAAACTATTTTTGTGATTTTCCCTTTTATAAAATAATTAATTACTAATTAATTATTATGATGTAAAGTTAAATCCTAAATACATATTCAACATATTTTTTATATTTTTCATTGATTAAATAAAATAAACACGCACAGACAAATACACATAATTGACAGAAAATGCCACAAAAATCTACAAAATTGCAAATAATGAAAATTATTTTGTTTTGAATTTGTGGAAATAATTCATATAGGGAAAAAATCAAGTGCTTACAATTTTAACACATGGCACAAGAGTATACTATGGAAATTATGAGACTGAGCAAGAATTAATCTAGTTATACACAATTTACAGACTTTCTAACCAAATTTTTTTCTTTCATTATTTTGCATTTTACCTTGAACTGGTCCTTTTAAGTGATCTTAATCATCCCTAATTCCAATCTGTTCCTCTCAAAGTGATCTCTACTTGAGGCTTTTGTGAATATGTCAGCAATTTGCTTATCAGTAGCACAAAACTCCATAATGATCAAGTCTTTCTCATAGTTGTTTCTCAAAAAATGGTGCCTAACATCTATGTGCTTAGTTCTCTTATGATGAACCTATTTCTTTTTCATACTAATAGCACTAGTTTTGTGAGCACGGGATTTTTTCCTAGTTTGAATTACTCCTACAAGTTCTTAAAATTAGGGTTTTTCTTTATCTGTGTGATTTTTAGAATTTAATTGCATAATTGTGTGTTTTCTTACATGTTAAGTGTATTTTAATTCATAGAAAAATGCAAAAATATCACAATTTACATTTAGGATACCATTTTTAACATTTTAGGTTCGGCGATTAATTAATAGCATGAAAAAACAAAATAATAATAATATTGGTTCTTTTTGCATTTGAGGTCTCAAATTTGTCTTAAGTTCCTTTAATTAGGAGTTAGTCAATTTTTGAAATTTAGTTAGTTGAGTTTGTAGAATAAGTTAGGTTTTTATTATTTTTAATTTTTTGCATTTAATAAAAGTAAAATTAGTATTAAAATAAGTAAGACGAAAGATTTGGAGAATATAGCCTTGGGCCATTCATCAATTAAAAAGAAGAACCAGCCCAAGAACACCTCCAACCTGACCCAGCCCGCCTCAGCTAACCTGGTCTAAACCCCCACCTCTCAAACGACGTCGTTTAAACGCTCATCAATCACAGCCATCCATTTACCTTGATCTAATGGTAACAAAGTCGGGATCAATTAGTACATAAGTGTTTCAAACCCCCTACCCCCCAAATGAGATCTCGTACCATGTCCCCCAAAACCCTAATCCACTCCGATGTAACACCGCCGTCATCCGTCGCCGGCCGGAAATCGCCTCTGTCGGAAGCGATGCTCCGATGGCCTCCAAAAAAAACACCACCCCACTTCCTCAGCCTCCTGTTTCCCACTCCGCTATTTGCATCCCTCGAGTGTCGACCGAAATCGTCGAATGTTGAGTTGAAATCATGATTGCTCCACCGCCCACGGTGGCGCCTATGCAAATCACCTCCAAATCAACACCCTAGATTCCCCTAGCCTCCCTCACCCCGGATCTGTTAGTCTCCTACCCAAAATATATTCCTAGCTTTCCGAATATTGGTTTGAAAATCTGGCCAATATCTCACCCCCACCAAACCACCTAAAACACACCACCTCCAGTTATTTCACCTCTCACACCTTGAAACTACTGTTAGAGCCCCTCGAGTGTCTTTGCAGCTCTCAAAAAGTGAAGCTAGGGTTTGGAGTTACTGCATGGAAATCCCAGAGTCTTAACTAAAAAGCTAAGTCCTTGCTTTAATTCATCTCGTTTCTTAGGCTTTAATTTAGTCAAACATGGTAACCTTGCCTGGTAGTTCATTATTTGTGCTTGTCTCTTGAAAATGGTAAGTTGAGATTCTGCCTAATATATGGAAATTAGCTTGGTTTAAAAGACGCATGTTCAAATATGCTTATCAAGTTCCCGAAATTGATCTAGTTTGTTTATTCAACTGATGCCTCGTCTTGGTTTCTTTTCTTTGACTCACACTGATAGCATAAACCTATTACTTGATACATTCGATTTTCAATTGCTTACTTGATATATTTGGTTCTTGAATTTTGGTTGATTAATTGATAGATTAGGTTCTTGAGTTTCAGTTGATTAACAATGGATAAGAAAAAGCTTAACTCTGATTTTCTTAGTTTAGATTTAGAATAGTTAACTATGCATGCCAATCTATTAATATTAGCTCTTCTTCCTGGATAATTTGACCCTTGGTTATTAATCCTGGTCAGTTTTGACCAATTTAAAGGGGATGGGTTTAGTTCCAATTTGGCTAGTAAGTTAGAAGTTGAATTAAGGGCAACTGGGGTATTTCAAAATAGAAAACAATGCAGTAACTAACTTGGAACCCACTAGAATCTTCTAGATGGGGTTTCAATTTGAAATGTAGGACTTAATTGGTATAACTTAGCCAGCAAGGCATAAAATGAGGGACTAATTGGCCAAAATCTGTGATTAAAAGAAGGACTTAGGGTGTAATTAAAAAAACAAGAGTTGCCCTAACTTTAGTTTATAAAAGGGTAGTCCTTTGCCTAGGAGGGGGGGTTCTTCTTTTGAGGGGGGGGGGGGAATTAAAATTCTGCATTACTAAGGCCAAAAAAAAGTTTCAGAATCACTATTCCATTAGTCATCTTAGGGTTTAAAAAGGCTATTTGGGGTTTTTTAATTTGCTCGGGTTCGAGTTCTACTTGGTGTTGGACAATTTTGCTTTGGTTCAAACTACTCCTGGGTTAATTTGCTGCAAGATCACGATCTGTTGCTATCCTGTTGCTGATCCCCTCATTTTCCTGTTGATTTTCTTCAAATTCCAGGTACACTTCCTTGTAACTCTGCTGGCTGTGAAATAGGTTGGCAGAAATGGGTTGAAATGGAGATTTTAAAGCATGAGATGTATTTCAGTTTTCCTGAAATAATTGTACTTTTTGTAATTTTGCTTGTTCATTCATGTTTTTTTTGTTGGCTTGTAATTTATGATATGCGTATCAGCTTTTGGTTCAACCCTTTCCCTTGAATTTCTCAATGTATTGAACATCTAAAGTTTGCTAAAGGACTGTTAATTTGATAGTTTAGTTATAGCTCGTGGGAAGACCATCGAGTCCTATCACTGATCTAGTGTGTGTGAAGTTGATGGTTTCCAGTAGTTTTGTCAATTATGGTACTAATTTTTCTTCGGACTTTCCGAATTTATTAGCGTGTTTATCTGTAGGTTTGAGCTTGGATTCTGGATGTATTATAGAATAAATTTATTAGTTTGTATGTGTATAAGTCTTCCTCGTGCAATAAGTGTTCATAATATATAATCAAAAATAGACTCAAAGCAGACTATTACTTTGCTTATGATCTCAGTATTTAAAATCTCTTGAATGAGCTGAAAACATCGAACTGTTAAAGTCTAGGAGTCCAATAGCTGTTGTTTGAATATCATGTCATATAGTCTGTTAATATATCATTGTTATCAGTTCCTCTTTCAAGTGTTAAGTAAAAACTGGAATTAAATGTAGATATGGGCTTGTAAATTAAATATGAGTCTAAGAGACCCATAGTCTCCTCTCAATGTAGCTGAACGTGCTCACCTACCTAGGATTGGACCTTGTTTTATCTTTGCTATACTGGTCAAATGCAATGCCCAAAGGATAGTAGTTGGCTTTGTGGTTGCAATTCATTTTAGTAATGAAAGTTTTAGGCCTTCCATGTTAGGTAGCCAATTTAAATTAAGAGGTTTTCCTCTTGTTTAAAATCGGACTTGAACTTTAGGCCCGAACTTTATGGCGTTAATTATTAGGTTTGCATAGATAATCTTTAATAGAGAACAATAGTCACTTTAGGATGACCTTAAAATAAATGAGGTGCGCTACGCCAAAATAAAATCAAAAAATTGTGTGGCCCTCTTAATTACTTTTGTACAATATTTAGAAATTGGGCAAACCATTTAGCAAATTTTCATAGACTCCCCCAAAGTTAGAAACACGTTAGTCACTTCAGGCGCGTTATTTAATAATTTTATCTTCTTAAAACTTGGGTGTGCATTTCATGTGACCCAAATCCAAATCTTAAAATATTGAATAAAATGTGTCTCAAATCCGGGTGCATTTCATGTGACGTGATCCAAACACACATTTTTAATGACGTTCACATTTCTTTAAAACATATAATAAAAAGCGGTAAATAATTTTATAATTGCACTATAGGATGCCATGATTTAAAATTAGGTAATTAAGCCAAATATAATAGTTGAACGACCATGCTAGAACCACGGAACTCGGGAGTTCCTGACACCTTCTCTAGAGTTAACAGAATTCCTTATCCGGATTTTTGGTTCGCTGACTATCAAACAAAGTTAAATCTTCCTCGATTCGAGATTTAAATCGAACTTGGTACACCATTAATTATTCCAAGTGGCGACTCTGAAATCTCTTAAATAATTAGATCCTGTTTCGATTGTCCTTAAATTGGAAAACTCCCTTTTCTACGCCCTTTTGTCGGGGTTGTAGAGTTAAAAGGAAGTGTGACAGCTCTGGTGATTCTGTTGGCGAGCAAACCCAGAATCTTTGGTTCAGGGTTCAAGAATTCGAGTGTAGAGTAACTGTTATATTTGGAATTTCTTATTTTTCTACATGTTACATGCTATATGTGCTACATGTTATTTTTTGAACTGATTCTTCTAAATCATGGAGAAGGGTGCACTTCATGTGACTTCTCTTCTGTTTAGAGTCTTATCCCACAATAGAAAGAGGTTCGGACAAGCAGCTAAGCCGACGGAGCTTCTGTATCCCCGGTACGCTGCCCCCCCCCCCCTCCCTCGGCTCGAGTTGTCCGCTCGAATAAGCCAGATCTAGAATAAAAAACCCAGGGCTAAAACTTAGAATAACAAAACCTCATGCCAGCTCCGTAGTAGAAACACTTATCTGCATCATGTGCATTTGACTTAGGGGACTCAACACAGTGGTTGGGTCCGTCTAAGAAAGGTAACCTGAAATGTAAAGACCATCCTGATGCATCTTACGTGCTACTTGTGCATTTATTTACTAGGCTCTGCATGTTGACAGACTTATGAATAATGGGAAAGAGTTGCAAGAAAGTGGAAGCTTTAGGAATAAGTGAGGATAACCAACCTTCTTGGAAAACCAATGTCCGAATAGTAACCGAAGCTCTGTCAGTTTTTTAAGAAAAAGAAAAGAAAACTTTTTGTTTTTAAATAGTTGATTTTGCCCAAACTACGCCGGTTTAATTCTTACCAGAATGGAGATACGTAGGCAACCCTCATCAGGTCCAACTTCCCTTATGCAAAAATAGCCAAAAAATGTCAAAGTTTTAATTGTTGTCCAAAATACATCGGGTGATTCCATTCTTGTTAAGACAAACCGAATGCCCCCAAAAGGACGTCAGAAGGCTGTTTTTGCAAGAACAGCCACCCTGAGTCATTTTTGAATGGTTTATGGGCACAGCCTTAAAATATTCCTCCAAAAGTGCTGAAAGGTCGTATCGGCAAAACCAAGTCCTTGTTTTCCTAAATGAAGAAACTTTTGCAAAAAATAGCCATCTTTCTCTTTTAGGTCAAAACAAATCATTGAATCCTCTTTAAATAAATGTGCAGGATGAATATCACTGACATCCAACCCTTCTCACACATGAGTGAGCTCCCTTCGAAGCTCACATGTGGTGGAATGACTTGGGAAAAGGTAGCAAAGAAACCGTGGTCAAGATTTTTGGGTGGTCTCATCGGATTGTTAAACATCAAACCAAGAACAGATATTATTGAATCACTGAAACCATTCTGGGACTCAACTCCTAATATATTCCAATTCTCGGACTTTGAGCTTACCCCTACACTAGAGGAGATTGCGGGATATGCGGGTCTCGACGGGAACTTCAGGAGTAGATATCCATTGGCACCGAGACCGATAACCATCCACAGATTTTTGGACTTGTTAAGCATTCGTCGGGACGTTCAAGATACGAATCTATCAAAAGTTTGTTGCACATTTCATTTCTTATACCACCAATATGGCAACCCAAAAGGTTTTGAGGAGCCCAATACCAGTTTGACACATGCCGAGAACAAAGATAAATGGGAGGCCCGGCGGGGATTGGCATTCATGGTAGCTTTTCTAGGAATCGTTGTCTGTCCAAGAAAAGACGTTCACCTAGACATTGGCCTTGTAGGAATGGTGGATGTTGCCATAAAAAAGCCTACTAGCATAGTGGTTCCTTTAATTATGGCGGAAATGTATCGAGCCTTAACCATGTGCCGAGAGGGTATAAAATTCTTCGAGGGTTAGAGTCTGTTACTATAGTTATGGATACAGGAGCACCTTTGTCATCGCACGGGGTATCTGAACTATGGTCTAACCGGGCTAAGTTGCATTGCGGAGTTCAGAACCAAGGTAACATGTATTGAGTTCCCCGAAGGCACTGAGGCTTGGTTTTCGTTCTTGAGATCTTTGACTGCGGACAAAGTCAAATGGGCTTTCGAATGGCTTCCCGCTACTGAGGCTATGTACACATTGACAAAGGTACCTTATATTCTTATGATGGGTTTGAAGCATCCAACCTTACGGTCCCTACCGAGTCTTGAGGCAACTTAGAATATTCTAAACCGTCTATGCTGATGAAGACCTGAGCGGACAAATCATTGAGTTAGGTCCAAAAGCTACATTTCCGGAAGATGAATTCCGACAAATATGGAATGAGTGCAGATACCTTGACCCTAAGACTATAGTGCATGATTTGGCTAGAGGCAGAGTGGATCCCAAATACTTGACCTGTTTTGGTAAAAGATTTCAAATCCCTGAGAGACCCGTCAAAAGGCCACATGTACAACAATTCACAGACGGGGCCCAAGTGCAGTGGGAGTGGTTAGCCAAAGAAAAGGAATATCGAACGTGAATAGGGAAGTTGGAGCAACATGTTTGAGATCTTCAATTTAAAAAAGTGTGCAAGCCGCAGCTGATGAAGGTGACAAAAAGAAACAGGCCCAAGAGAATGAAGCTCTCATGGCTCGAATTCAATAGATAAAAATAGCCGTCAAAAATCAAGAAAAAAGTCGGTCTGATGAGAGGTTGATAAAAGGGCTGAAGAAGCAAGTCACAAAATGCCAGGAAGAATTGGAAAAATCTGAAGAAAACATGGCAAAACTTCGGGCAGAATGGGCAAAGAAGACAGAGGAAAGAGCCCAGTTTGTACAATAAATGAAAAGGAACTATGAGGGAACCATTGCTAATATGAAGAGAAAAATGAACGCCTTTGAAGATAAGGACGCCCGGTAGGACAAAGAATTTCAGGCTGAGAGGGAACAATGCTATGGGCTAATCGCCGAAATAGAGAAGGAAATAAAACTGTTGCAAGAGCATCACTTCCATGAATCCCAGGTATTAGAAGCTAGTGACCAATAGATAAGCCGACTACTCCAAGAAAATGGCCGGATCAGGGAAAGAATCAGAGCAATTGCAAATTATATTGTCATGAAATGTCGGGACGGTGAACGAATGGGTCGTACCACTTTCTTTGCTACAGTGATGATATTTTTTCATCAGGCTACGAATGATTTAGAGTAGTTACAAAGGGGTCTTGCACGTAGGCCCTCGGAGATGCCGAATGACGCTTCGCGGGCCCCAAGATTTGAAGCTTTAATTTACTCTTGATCTTGTTTTAGTCATCGAGTCTGTATTTTGTCATTTCGAGTATATTTTGTAATTTTCCTTATAAGAAAAGCAAATAGTCTAGCATCTTTGTAATTGGAGTTTTATTAATGAAAAATTTGAAAATCCCAAAAAATTGTTTCCTTATTTTGCAAGAACTACGCTCGGTCTGATTCATGCAGGGTCGTGATACGTAGACAATCTGCATAGGATTTGACCGTAACGAAATAAAAGAGAAAAAAAAGAAAGGATAAAAGAAACAAATCGAGAGAGAGTAAGAGGATAAAGCTAAGAAAATGCCTTGGAAATAAGGAAAAGGGAAAGTCGGGATGACGCAAGCAACCGATGCATGTAGTAACCAAATAAATGTTTAGGTGCATTCATCCCCAGATATGTGGCTTCCTACATTTTGAAACCTAACCATTAACAAGTTTACATGTTTCTAATTCCATCCCAAATAGGTTGTTAGTACTTGCGGCATTCTTGTAACCCACTCCTACAACATGCAGTCTAAGAGCAAGTAAGTCATGGTCAATCAGGAAACCGATGTCAGCATTATTGACCCCTCGAAAGAGGTAGAGGAATTGGAAGTTAATGCCATGAAGAAGGAAAAGTACAAACTGAAACACCAAACGGCTGAGATGTATCAGGCATGGGCGAGAGGACAGCCACCATCAACCTATCCTGCTAACCTAACCTTCATTCCACCACTGGCCCAAGCTTATGACCATTCCATCACTGGTTCACCCCCAAGTTTTCCTGTCTACTCGCAGCACCAGGGTATGACCTCTCAACCACCCCAGCTCCACTACCCAAAGCCGTTCCTCACCCACCCCTCTACCAATTGCTCATATTTATGTGGGAACTCCTCCTCCCGCACTCCATAGATCATCAAGTGAGCCCTTGATTCAAGCTTACGACAACCAGTACTACCCCCAGGAACCGCTTACAAAGCCCGTGAACCTTACTCCTATGCTCCCCATTTCGAAATCCCGGTGGAAGTTGAAAAGCCAAACAAAAATCCTGAGCAAGAGGAGGTGCTCTGAAAGGTCAGAAGTTTAGAACAATTGTTTCGGGATATGTGAGGATTAGGTGGCCAGGTGAGCGTGGCGTTCAAGGACCTTTGTTTATTTCCAGACGTACAGTTGCCTCCAGGTTTTAAGATGCCTAAATTTGACTTATATGATTGACATGGAAATCCAGTCACGCATCTAAGGGGGTTTTGTAGCAAATGAGAGGAGCACGGGAAAAGATGAATTGCTAATTGTGTACTTTAACCAAAGTTTAAGTGGGTCAGCATCGGCATGGTACACCGGTCAGGATCACAATCAGTGGTATACTTGGGATGACCTGGCACAAGCGTTAGCCTGTCACTTTCAATATAATCTCGAAATTGTACCGAACCGTCTATCTTTGATAAAACTGGAGAAGAAACACACTGAGAGCTTCAGAGAATACGGTTTCCATTGGAGAGAACAGGCAGCCAGGGTTGACCCCCCAATGAAGGACAGTGATATGGTGGATTATTTCCTGCAAGCGTTAGAGCCTACCTATTTCGAGCATCTGGTGCCGGCAGTAGGTAAATCTTTCAACGAGGTAGTTAAAATAGGGAGTACAGTCGAGAAAGGCCTCAAATCTAACAAGATCATGAGCTACTCTGCAATCAAGGCGACCATTCAGGCCATCCAAGGTGGGGCTGGGGAACATTTGGAAAAAAGAAGAAGCAAGAAGTAGCGACATCGGGAACTTGGTTCAAGCCTCAGGCTCCATCCCATTACAGCCAACCTTGTCCCCACCACCAAACATACCCACACACTTCATATGGTCCACCACAACATTATTTTTAATCGTTACAACCTCGATTCTTGGTCCATCATGCACAAGCATATACCCAACCTCCCGTCCACGCACAATGGCGTGCGCCAACCTTGCAAATACCTACATAACTCCACAAAATCATTACCCACCTCCAAGAGCCTACCAACAACCCTCGGGACCCGCCTTCCGAGCCAATCAAGTCTTGAGAAATGAAAGGGTGTAGAAGAAGAAGACTTTCACCCCTCCTACACTAGTTTATTCCACAAACTGAGACAATTGGATATGTCGAGACCGATCGAAGCAAAATTGCCAAACCCTTCCCCGAAAAATCTAGATTATTCTGTTAGCTGTGAGTACTATTCTGGTGCCTCGGGGCATGATACTGAAAAGTGTTGGAATTTGAAGAATGATATCCAGGAACTTATTGACTCCCACCGAATCGAAGTGCAAGCTTTGGACACCCAACATCAACCAAAACTCATTGTCAGCCCATCAGGAAACCAACAAGATTGACATAGTGGGTAAGGGGGAGAGCCTAATAATCCCTCACAAACAGTAATGATGATCAAATCCAGTGAAGTCAAGCCCACTGAGAGTATGAGCAGTGAGAAGTTGGTGATCGAGATGAAGGGAATAGGCAGGAAACCTGTTGTGGTTCAAGGGAGGTCATCATGCATGGTTTCACCAAAGTAAGAAAAGGAAAATGTGACAGTACACGGGGCAGCTAGGGAACCCATCATAGTTTTGGAAGGTGCTCGCATAGAGCATGTAATGTAAAACCACTATTCCAACCGCCAATCATCAACAACAAAGTTGTTCCTTGGAGATATGAATAAGCAATAGTGATGTACATATGGAAGGAAGTTAGGGAGGAAGTTTATGAAGCTCGTGGTTTGACTCGGTCACGGAGATACTTCGCCCCTGAGGAGTAGAGGAAAAGCAGGATCCCCAAGGATAATCCAGAATCGGTGAAGAAAGCTATATCAGAAGAAGAGGCAGAAGAATTCCTGTAGAAAATGAAAATGACGGACTACTCCGTCATAGAGCAATTGAGGAAAACACCATCTCAAATCTCCTTACTGTCCTTATTAATCCATTCAGGTGAACACCGCCACGCACTGATGAAGATTTTGAATGGAACCCACATATATAAAAAATAATAGTGAATCATTTGGATAAAATTGCAAACAAGATATTTGAGGTAAATCGGGTCACGTTCTCTGACGATGAGCTGCCCATGGAAAGCACTCAGCACAATCAGGCCCTTTATTTGATGGTGAAGTGTGAAGATGTTGTGGTCACCCAAGTTCTAGTTGACAACGGGTCCAGTGCAAATATTTGTTCGCTCTCCACATTGATCAATCTGGAGGTGGAAAATGAAAGGATCCACAAGAATAACATTTGTGTTCGGGGGTTCGATGACGGAGGCAAAGACTTAGTAGGGGATATAGTGTTGGAACTGACAATTGGACCCGTTGAGTTCACCATGGAATTTCAAGTGCTAGACGTGGTAGTTTCTTATAACCTATTGTTTGGCAAGCCCTGGATTCATGCAGCCAAGGCAGTGCCATCTACTTTGCACCAGATGGTCAAATTTGAATGGGAAAGGCAAGAGATTGTGTGTACACGGTGAAGATAATCAGTGTGCTTCAAGTGATGCTATCATACCTTTTATTGAATCTGAAGACAGCAAAGGTCCATAGCTCTACCAGGTATTCAACACAGTATCGGTAGAGAATATCCCAAAAGGTGAAGTTGTCACAACTCCAAAGATAGCAGCCGCGTCAGTCATGGTGGCTTCAGAACTGTTGAAGAATGTTTTCATGCCCGGCAAGGGATTGGGTGCTTCTCTACAAGGCATCGTGCAACCAGTGTTGCTCCCCAAAAATCAGGACACTTTTGGTCTAGGGTTCAAGCCTATAGCTACTGACATAAGGCGAGCCAGAAAGTTAAAGCAGAAGGCCTGGGCCCTCCCAAAGCCCATCCCAAGATTTTCCAGATCATTTGTCAAGCCCAGTACTAGCAAGTGCCTAGTGACAAAGATTCTCGGTCCGCTAATTGATGCGAATGGGGATTTGGATAAGGGATTAGAAAGGTTGTTCAATGAGGTAAACATGGTCGAGGCAGGATAAGAACCAAGCATGGCAGATGTGCAGTTTGTGGGAGCACGTGCAAAATTCAACAACTGGGAAGCCACTCCTCTTCCCACCCGAATGGAGTCGTGGTAGTCGGCTTTGATTTTTCTTTTAGTTTAGTTTGGATTAGCTTTAAAGTTGTTAATTCAATTGTTATTTCCATCTGTTTGGATGTGTAAACTCTGTCATTGTTTTGATTCTAATGAAATGCAATTTCTTTTCCAACAGTGCTGATAGTTTCCATTTTTCTTTACTTCCTTTTCTTTTCTCTTTTGTACAGTTACTTTTATGTTTGTTCCAATGATCTGACATGCATAAGGATTCTTCAGCCTTTAAAAATTGGTCTAGTTCAGAAATAATAATTCAAGAAATAGAACATGAGAATGAACCAGAGTACGACTAGGTAGGGGCATGGGATAAAATTAATAAAGAGTTGAGCCAATTTGAGGAGAAACCCAATCCATAACTGAGCGATACAGAGGTAGTCAATTTAGGGGGCCTGGATAACGTTAGAGAAACCAAAATAAGTGTACATCTTGAGTCACAGCTTAGGAAATAAATAATTGAAGTACTGCTTGAATACAAAGATATCTTTGCATGGTCTTACGATGATATGCCCGGATTGAGCACTGACTTGGTGGTTCACAAATTTCCCACCGACCCAACTTGCCTTCCCGTTAAACAAAAGTTGAGAAAATTTAATACTGATGTGAGCATGAAAATCAAAGCGGATGTGACCAAGCAGTTTGAGGCAAAAGTTATCTAAGTCATACGATATCCCACATGGTTAGCTAATATTGTGCCCGTGCCAAAGAAGGATGGTAAAATTAGGGTGCGTGTCGATTATCGTGGCCATAACAAAGAAAGTCCAAAGGACAACTTCCCACTGCCGAACATTCACATATCGAATGGCAATTGTGCAAAGCATGAGATTGGGTCAATCATGGATCGTTACGCAGGTTACGACTAGATCTTAATGGATGAAGAAGATGTGGAGAAAACAGCATCCATCATGCCTTAGTGGACATATTTATATAGGGTCATGCCTTTTGGTTTGAACAACGTTGGGGCAACATATATGAGGGAAATGAAAACCATTTTTCACGTTATGATACATAAGGAAATTGAGGTCTATGTGGATAATGTAATTGTGAAGTCCGGAAAGCAATCCGATCATGTCAAAGATCTGAGGAATTTCTTCCAGAGGCTCCGCAGGTATGATTTCAAACTCAACCCCGCAAAATGTGCATTTAGGGTCCCCTCAGGGAAGTTGCTAGGGTTCATAGTCAGCCGACGAGGCATTGAACTAGATCCATCAAAACTCAAAGCAATACAGGAACTAACGCCCCCGAGGAACAAAACAGAGGTGATAAGTCTATTAGGGAGATTGAATTACATCAGTCGATTCATTGCTCAGATCACAACCATCTACGAGCCCATCATTAAACTATTGAAAAAAGATGTTGCGGTGAAATGGACGGGAGAGTGCCAGGAGGCTTTTGAGAAGATGAATGAATATTTATCGAACCCATCAATGTTGGTCCCGCTGGAACCAAGAAGGCTTTTAATCTTATATTTGACAGTGTTGGACAACTCATTTGGATGCGTGTTGGGTCAGCACGATTTCAACATGAGAAAAGAGCAGGCCATATACTACCTTAGCAAGAAATTAACGGCCTATGAGGTTAAGTATACTCATCTTGAAAGGACATGTTGTTCCTTGACGTGGGTAGCCCAGAAGTTAAAACATTACTTGTAATCATGTACCACTTATCTCATCTCACGTCTGGACCCGTTGAAGTACATTTTCCAGAAGCCCATGCCCACAGGGAGGCTTGCGAAATGGCAAATCTTGCTCACTGAGTTTGTGATTGTCTATATGACTAGGACTGCAATGAAAGCACAGGCATTGGCTGATCATTTAGCCGAGAATCTCATTGACGAAGAATATGAACCTTTAAAAACATACTTCCCAGATGAAGAAGTAATGCATATTGATGAAATAGAACATGGCGAGAAATCAGGATGGAAATTGTTTTTCGATGGGACCGCCAACATGAAAGGCGTCGGGATAGGAGCAGTGCTCATTTCGAAAGAAGGGCATCATTACCCAATCAAAGCTCAACTCCACCTCTATTGCACCAACAATATGGTAGAATATGAGGCATGTATTTTGGGTTTGAGGTTAGCAACAGACATGGGTGTCCAGGAAGTATTGATCTTGGGAGACTCGGACCTTTTGGTACACCAAATTCAAGGGAAATGGGAATCAAGAGATTTAAAGCTCATACCATACCGGCAATGCTTGCATGATCTTTGTCAACGATTCTGGTCAACAGATTTTAGGCACATCCCCAGAATTCACAATGAGATTGTTGATGCCTTGGTCACTTTGACGTCAATGTTACATCATCCGTATAAGGCTCATGTTGACCTGATACATATCCAGGTCCATGATAAACATGCTTATTTAAACATGGTAGAAGAAGATCTTGATGGTGAGCCTTGGTTCCACGATATCAAAGAATATATCAGGAAAGGCATGTACCCGGTACAAGCCACAAGTTACCAGGAGAGAACAATCTGTCTCTTGTCAAGTGGGTTCTTCTTCAGCGGAGGGATATTTATACAAAACAATGTTGGATCTTGGTTTGTTAAGATGCGTAGATGTTGGGTAGGCTACAACCATCATGAATGAGGTGCATGCTGGAGTCTGCGGGCCGCACATGAGCGGATATGTTTTGGCAAAGAAGATTCTCTGGGCAGGATATTATTAGCTCACCATGGAATGGGATTGCATCAGCTTCGTGCACAAATGCCATCAATATCAGGTGCATGGAGACTTGATTCTCGCCCCCTCCTCTAAATTGCATACGATGTCTATGCCATGGCCTTTTGTTGCTTGGGGCATGGATGTCATCGGGCTCATCGAGCCACCAGCTTCCAACGGACACAGGTTCATCCTAGTTGCTATTGACTATTTCACCAAATGGGTTGAAGCTAAAACCTCATCACTGATAATGGGGAGAATCTCGATAGTCATTTGATGAAAGAGATATATCAGCAATTCAAGATTACACATCGCAACTCCACCCTGTACCGCCCCAAGGATAATGGAGCGGTCAAGGCAGCTAATAAGAACATAAAGAAGATACTTCGCAAAATGGTGGAAGGGTCTAGTCAGTGGCATGAGAAATTATCCTTTGCACTGTTAGGCTATCGCAGTACCGTTCGCACTTCGGTAGGGGCAACCCCATATTTGTTGATATATGGCACAGAAGCAATAATCCCAGCTCAAGTTTAAAACTCCTCCCTTCTGATTGTTGCCGAAGCAGGAATCGACGATGAAGAATGGATAGAACTCATTTGGAGAAATTGAGTTTGATTTATGAGAAAAGATTGCAGTGGTGTGCCATGGCCAGTTGTATCAACAGAGGATGGCCGGAGCATATAACAAGAAAGTGCGTCCAAGAATGTTTGAAGTGGGTCAGTTGGTGTTGAAATGCATCCTTCCTCACCAGGCATAGGCAAAAGGCAAGTTCGCTCCAAATTGGCAAGGACGATTTGTCTTGTCAAGAGTGTTGTCCAAAAGGGCATTGTATCTAACAGATGTGGAAGGAAAATGTGTAGAAATGGCTATCAATTCAGATGTAGTCAAAAGATACTATGTATGACTTTTTTTTTTTTGAATCATTGTCTATACATGGCAAGTTTGTTTGTACTTGGGATGTTTTAGAGATTGAAATGATGAAGGCATTTTATTCAGCCATCTAAACACTTTACCCTTTGTTAACCCTTTTGAGCTTCAATGATTTTATTTTCGGAACCAGTAATGAAAGTTAGAAACGCAATTATAAGAAGGCAGTGAAAGGAAAGGAGTAAATGAATTGAAAGGAAAGAAGAGAAAGAAAAAGAAAAGAAAAAGAAATAAAAGAGAAAAGAAAGAAAAAGAAAAAGAAAAGAACAGGAAAAGAGGAAGAAAAATAGACAAACAACAACAGAACGATAAAAGAAAAGAATCGATAGGAACTACGTTGACCTGATTCCTTTTAAGTATACGTAGGTAGCCTCACGGCTCGGTCATATTCAAATAAAATCCAAAGGCCCCAAGCAAGAAACTGGGGCAGAAATTGTGATTCTGAAAGATATAAATTTTGAACCCATAAGACTGATTCTTGAGCCTTTTTATACCCTATTCTTTCTAACCTTATCCAAGAGCCTACATTACAGTCCAAACAAACAACTTCTGATCAGTCTTTAACAAATATCGAGGCAAGTAAGGAGATTTGGACCGTACCCCGGGATGGCACTCTATTTCAAGAAGAAAAATAAGAGAGTCTTATTTGTGAAAACCCTCACAGGCACCGTAAGGCGACGAGAGTTGAGAGAAATAAAAATGAGAGTGTCTTGTTGGTGAAAACCCTTAGAGAACCATAAGGCGAAGGCAAGGCAAGGAATGAACAATTGGAAAAGGGATGTTGGTGGAAATTTGTTCAGAACACCGTAAGTCAAGCAAAGTTAGGGTTTGGTTCGAGGAATTGGGATAAAATGGTCACAACAACAAAAGCATGGCAATAGAAGGCCGGTCATCGGGACAGACTGGGTCGGCTAGGCCGAAGTGCATGTCATGATCATGAAAAACCAGCTGCTCTTCCTCTGATAAGTTTCTTTTCTCTTCCCTTCAACAGTCATTAAATGTGGAATTCTTTACCCTAAAACAGTTCTGAGTCATTGCATTTCATTTCTTTTCTTTCGAGTCTCTAAAGTCTTTTATCTAAGAAAACGGGAGAGAAATTTCAAAGCTTATTATCAGCTCCCAAAGGGATGAAGCACATGACACCCAAAAACGTAACAAAGGAAACAAAAGTTTGAAACAACAAGGAGAGGGATTCACAAAACCTTCAGTGATAAAATTGACTCGAGAGGCAAGTGTTTGGCAAAGTAAAGGAGCACAACACAAAGATGGGGAGTAGAGTAAAGCCACAAGGGTCAGAGCGTTAGCCGAGCATAGTACATTGACTTGGTAATCTCAAGAACATAAAGATTTGGGGTCAGCCAAAAAAACTCAGGCAACTCACTATCAACATGGAAACTTGAACACAACGGAACGCAACAGTTGGGAGGCCGCTTCCAACAAGAATGCCGCAAGCTAACCACCACTTTTCAAACCAACAAGTTTTCTTTGATTGACACAGGGGCAGAAAAAATGCCAGAAAATCCTAAGGGAGGTCGCCCACAGGGGAGTGCAAGCACATGGCAGGTATGATCAAAACCTCAGGGCTCATCTGAAAATGGGACCCAGTTAAAACTCAAAAGGAACATAATCCGTCATAAATATTCTCCCCAGCAAGGGTATATTGGGACAAAACTTTAATTAGAAAACCCCAACAGAAACAACTAATGTTAAAAGGGGCATGGAAGTTGAAATGAGAAAACTCAAACAGGCACAGGCACCATGGGCAGGCACAAACACCTTCCCCAGTAAGAGTCGTCGGAACTCACCTGAACAATAATCCTTAGCAGAAACAATAGGAAGTTAGAATTGGCATTTAATCTGGAGCCCTCAGGATCCTCCTGAAAATAGGACTTAGCCTAAAACACGAACAAGCACGGGTAACATAGGCGAGCCCAAATATTTCCCCAACAAGAGTCGTCAGGACCCGTTTGAATAATGGGATGTAGCTCTAATTACTAATCCCCACGGAAACATGCGTTATTTTATTAGAATTTGTCAGGACTTTCCCGGATAATGGGAAGCAGTTTCAATCACTGATCCCCAGCAGATATAACTCGGATAATAAGACATAGTGAAAAATAATACCTTTTGAGAACACAACCTAATTTTAAAGTTGTCATGGGATTTGACTAACACTTACAGATGCACCCAGCAACAAAACTGGGGCAGAAAAAATTTCTTTTGTTGTGTTATGAGCAGGTACATAAGCAGCTGTCTCAGGGAATATTTTTCAAGTCAAGGTAATCAGACGCCCACCTGTAGAACAAGGGAATAATTTTCAAGTTTCAAGTTTGGTAATCAGGCGTCCACCTGTAGAACAAGGGAAAACATTTCAAAATCAAGTTTGGTAATCAGGCGCCCACCTGTAGAATAGGGGAATACATTTCAAATTTCGAGTTTTGGCACACCTGTAGAACAACGAAATACATTTCAAATTTCAAGTTTTGGTAATCAGGCGTCCACCTGTAAAACAAGGGAATACATTTCAATTTTCAAGTTTCGGTAATCAGGTGCCCACCTGTAGAACTAGGGAATACTTTTCAAAATTCAAGTTTGGTAATCAGGCGTCCACCTGTAGAACAAGGGAAAACATTTCAAATTTCAAGTTTCGGTAATCAGGCACCCACCTGTAGAACAAGGGAATACATTTAAAATTTCAAGCTTCGGTAATCAGGCGCCTACCTGTAAAACAAGGGAACACTTTTCAAAATTCAAGTTTGGCAATCAGGCCGCCACCTGTAGAACAAGGGAATGCATTTTAAATTTCAAGGTTCGATAATCAGGCGCCCATATGTAGAACAAGGGAATACTTTTCAAAATTCAAGTTTGGTAATCAGGTGCCCACCTGTAGAACAAGGGAATACATTTCAAATTTCAAGTGTCGGTAATCAGGCGCCCACCTGTAAAGCAACGGAATACTTTTCAAAATTCAAGTTTGGTAATTAGGCGCACATCGATAGAACAAGGGAATACATTTCAAATTTCAAGTTTCAGTAATCAGGCGTCCACCTATAGAACAAGGGAATACATTTCAAACAATTAGTTTCGGTAATCAGGCACCTACCTGTAGAACAAGGGAATACTTTTCAAAATTAATGTTTGGTAATCAGGCACCCACCTGTAGAACAAGGGAATACATTTTAAATTTCAATTGTCGGTAGGCGCCCAACTGTAAAACAAGGGAATACTTTATAAAATTCAAGTTTGGTAACCAGGCGCCAATCTGTATAACAAGGGAATACATTTCAAATTTCAAGTTTCGGTAATCAGGCGCCCACCTGTAGACAAGGGAATTTATTTCAAATTTCAAGTTTCGATAATCAGGCGCCCACCTGTAAAACAAGAGAATACTTTTCAAAATTCAAGTTTGGTAATTAGGCGCCCACTTGTAGAACAAGGGAATACATTTCAAATTTCAAGTTTCGGTAATCAGGCGCCCACTTGTAGAACAAGGGAATACTTTTCAAAATTCAAGTTGGTAATCAAGCGCCCACCTGTAGAACATCAAGTTTGGTAATCAGGCGCCCACATGTAGAACAAAGGAATACATTTCAAATTTCAAGTTTCGGTAATCAGGCGCCCACCTGTAAAACTAGGGAATACTTTTTAAAATTCAAGTTTGGTAATCAGGCACCCACCTATAGAACAAGGGAATACATTTCAAATTTCAAGTTTCAGTAATCATGCGCCCACCTGTAGAACAAGGGAATACTTTCAAAATTCAAGTTGGTAATCAGGCGCCCACCTGTAGAACGAGAGAATACATTTCAAATTTCAATTTTGGTAACTAGGCACCCACCTGCAAACAAAGAGAATATAATTCAAGGCCAACAATTCGGCATCCACATGGTAAAAGAGGAAATACAAGTCAACAAGGCAACAAGAAGTCTTACAGGGAGAAATACAAGCCAACAAGGCAATAACAGTAAGATGCACAAGGCAACAAAGCAACAAAGATCAAGAGAAAGATTGAAGATTTAGATAGGTTCTTATGTAATCCATAGTTCATAGCTTAGTTTAGCTTCTTTTATTTTTCGCAAGGTGTAATAAGGGAGTCTAGCAGCAGTAGGAACAGCAACAGTGAGATCACAGCTTCGGTAGTCCCAGCTACCAAACACTCCTGAACTACACTGACCTGATTCCTCTTTAGCCGAGGATATGTAGGCGATCTCTGAAGCAAGGTGCGGTCAAACTTTTCAAAACTCTTCTCATGGCGTGTTAAGCTAGAATAATCTCTCATGATTACTCACTTATTTTTGCCCGAAAATTCTTCGTGTCTCCAAGCAAAGAGTGGCAACTGTGAGCATGGGATTTTTGCCTAATTTGAATTACTCCTATAAGTTCTTAAAATTAGGGTTTTTCTTTATTTGTGTGATTTTTAGAATTTAATTTCATAATTGTGTGTTTTCTTGCATGTTGAGTGCATTTTAATTCATAGAAAAATGCAAAAATAGCACAATTTACATTTAGGATACCATTTTTAACATTTTAGGTTCAGCGATTAATTAATAAAATGAAAAAATAAAATAACACTAAAATCGGTTCTTTTTGCATTTGAGGTCTCAAATTTGTCTTAAGTTCCTTTTAAATTAGGAGTTAGTCAATTTTTGAAATTTAGTTAGTTGAGTTTGTAGAATAAGTTCGGTTTTTATTATTTTTAATTTTTGCATTTAAAAAAATAAAATTAGTATTAAAATAAGTAAGAGGAAAGATTTTGAGAATATGGTCTTGGGCCAGTCATCAATTAAAATGAAGAACCAGCCCAAGAACACCTCCAACTTGACCCAGCCCGCCTCAGCTAACTCAATCCAAACCCCCACCTCTCAAACGACATCATTTACATGCTCATCAATCATAGCCATCGATGTACCTTGATCTAACGGTAACAAAGTTGGGATCAATTAGTACATAAGTGTTTCAAACCCCCTATACCCCCCCCCCCAAACGAGACCTCGTACCCTGTCCCCCAAAACCCTAATCCACTCCGATGTAACACCACCACCCTCCGCCATCCGCCACCAGTCAGAAATAGCCTCCATCGGCGGCGATGCTCTAATGGCCTCCAAAAAACACCACCCCACCTCCTCAACCTCCTCTTTCCCTCTCCGCTATCAGCATCCCTCGAGTGTCAATAGAAAT
This sequence comes from Nicotiana benthamiana, assembly GCA_034376525.1. Classification (NCBI taxonomy): domain Eukaryota; kingdom Viridiplantae; phylum Streptophyta; class Magnoliopsida; order Solanales; family Solanaceae; genus Nicotiana; species Nicotiana benthamiana. Next base: position 54,446,370 of record CM067339.1, on the reverse strand, counting down.
TGTAGAATGTTGATTTGAAATCATGAATGCTCCACCGTCCACGGCGGCGCCGATACAGGTCACCTCCAAATCAACACCCTAGATTCCCCTAGCCTCCCTCACCCCGGATCTGTTAGTCTCCTACGTCGAATCTATTCCTAGCTTTTGGAATATCGATTTGAAAGCTAGAAAAAATCTCACCACCCACCAAACCACCCAAAACACACCACCTCCGATTCTTTCACCTCTCACACCTTGAAACCGCCGTCAGAACCACCCGAGTGTCTTTGCAACTCTCCAAAAGTGAAGCTAGGGTTCAAAGTTACAGCATGGAGACCCTAGAGTCTGAACTAAAAAGCTAAGTCCTTCCTTTAATTCATCTCGTTTCTTAGGCTCCAATTTAGTCAAACATGGTAACCTTGCTTGGTAGTTCATTGTCTCTGTTTGTCTCTTGAAAATAGTAAGTTGAGATTCTGCCTAATATTTGGAAATTAGCTTGGTTTAAAACACGCATGTTTAAATATGCTTATCAAGTTTCTGGAATTGATCTAGTTTGTTTATTCAACTGATGCCTCATCTTGGTTTCTTTTCTTTGACTCACACTAATAGCATTAACCTGTTAGTTGATACATTTGATTTTCAGTTGATTACTTGATATATTTGGTTCTTTAATTTTTGTTGATTAATTGATAGATTATGTTCTTGAGTTTCAGTTGATTAACAATGGATAAGAAGTAGCTTAACTCTGATTTTCTTAGTTTAGATTTAGAATAGTTAAATATGCCTGTCAATCTGTTAATATTTGCTCTTCTTCCTGGATAAGTTGACCCTTGGTAATTAATCCTAGTCAATTTTGACCAAATTAAAGGGTTTGGGGTTTAGGTCCAAGTTGGCTAGTAAGTTAGAAGTTCAATTAAGGGTAATTGGGGTATTTCAAAATAGAAAACAATGCAGTAACTAACTTGGAACCCACTAGAATCTTCTCGATGGGGTTTTAATTTGAAATGTAGAACGTAATTGGTATAACTTGGACAGCAAGGCATAACATGAGGGACTAATTGGCAAAAATCTGCGATTAAAAGAAGGACTTAGGGTGTAATTGAAAAAAAAGAGTTGCCCTAACTTTAGCTTATAAAAGGGTAGTCCTTTGCCTAAGAGAGGGGGTTCTCTTTTTTTTTTGGGGGGGGGGGGGGATTAAAAGTTCTGCATTACTAAGGCCACAAAAATTCTAGAATCACTATTCTATTAGTCATCTTAGGGATTAAAAAAGCTATTTGGGGTTTTTGAGTTTGCTTGGGTTCGAGTTCTACTTCGTGTTGGATAATTTTGTTTTGGTTCAAACTACTCCTGGGTTCATTTGCTGCTAGATCCTGATATGTTGCTATCCTGTTACTCATCCCCTCATTTTCCTGTTGACTTTCCTCAAATTCCAGGTACACTTCCTTGTAACTCTGCTGGCCATGAAATAGATTGGCAGAAATGGGTTGAAATGGAGATTTTAAAGCATGAGATGTATTTCAGTTTTTTGAAATAATTGTACTTATTGTTATTTTGCTCGTTCATTCATGTTTTTTTGTTGGCTTGTAATTTATTATATGCGTATCAGCTTTTGGTTCAACCCTTTCCCTTGATTTCCTCAATGAATTGAACACCGGAATACTGCTAAACGATTGTTGATTTTGATAGTTTAGCTTATGGATCATGGGAAGGCCATCGAGTCGTGTCATTGATCTAGTGTGTGTGAACTTGATGGTTTTCCAGTATTTTGGTCAATTATGGTACTAATATTTCTTCAGACCTTCCGAATTATTAGCGTGTTTATCTGTAGGTTTGAGCTTGGATTTCAGATGTATTATAGAATAAATTTATTAGTTTGCATAAGTGTATAAGCCTTCCTCGTGCAATAACTGTTCAAAATAGATAATCAAAAATAGAATAAAAACAAAGTATTACTTTGCTTATGCTCTCAGTATTTAAAATCTCTTGAATGAGCTGAAAATCTAGAACTGTTAAAGCCTATGAGTCCAATAGCTTTTGTTCGAATATCATGTCATATATTCTGTTAATATATCATACATTTTATCAGTTCCTCTTTCAAGTGTTAAGTAAAATATGGAATTAAATCCGAATATGGGCTTGTAAATTAAATCTGAGACTAAGAGACCCATAGTCTCCTCTCAATGTAGTAGAACGTGCTCACCCACCCAGGATTGGACCTTGTTTTATCTTTGATATACTGGTCAAATGCAAAGCCCAAATGATAGTAGTTGGCTTCGCAGTTGCAATTCATTTTAGTAATGCAATTTTAGGCCTTCCAAGATATGTAGCGAATTTAAATTAAGAGGTTTTCCTCTTATTTATAATCGGACTTGAACTTGTGGCTTGAATTTTATGGTTTTAATTTATTAGGATTGCAAAGATAATCTTTAACAGAGAACAATAGTCTCTTTAGGATGGCCTTAAAATAAATAAGGTGTGTCGCGCCAAATAAAATCATAAAATTGCTTGGCCCTCTTAATTACTTTTGTAAAATATTTAGAAATTGGGTAACCATTTAGCAAATTTGCATGGCTCCCGTAAAGTTAAAAACAAGTTAGTCACTTCAGGCGCGTTATTTAATAATTTTATCTTCTTAAACCCGGGTGTGTATTTTATGTAACCCAAATCCAAATCCCAAAACGTTGAATAAAAAGTGTCTCAGATCCGGGTGCATTTCATGTGACGTGATCCAAACACACGTTCTAAATGACGTTCACATTTTATTAAAAAAATTTAATCAAAAGCGGTAAATAATTTTAAAATTTCACTATAGGATGTCATACTTTAAAATCAGGTAATTAAGCCGAATATAATAGTTGAACGACCGTGCTAGAACAACGGAACTCGAGAGTACCTAACACCTTCTCCCGGGTTAATAGAATTCCTTACCCAAATTTCTGGTTCGCTGACTGTTAAACAGAGTCAAATCTTCCTCGATTCGGGATTTAAATCGGTGACTTGGGACACCATTAATTATTCCAAGTGGCAACTCTGAAATCTCTTAAGTAATTAGATCCCGTTTCAATTGTCTTTAAATTGGAAAACTCCCTTTTCTACACCCTTCGTCGGGGTTGTAGAGTTTAAAAGGAGGTGTGAGAAGTGTTGTCACAAAAAATAGGTATGCAACCACATCAATTCCGAAGTTCAATAATTGTTGTTTGATCCACATCAACTGAGCACGACATGAAGCAGTAACAACATACTCCGCTTCAGCAGTAAATAAGGCCACTGAATTTTGCTTTTTGATAGCCCATGACACAAGACATAAACCAAGGAAGTGTTCCATATCTAAGTTTCTCTTCCTATCCACAAGGAAACCTACATAATCGGTGTCAGCATATCCCACTAGGTTAAAATTACTACTTTTTGGATACCAAAGCCAAAAGTCAGTTGTGCTTTTCAAGTATCTCAATATTCTCTTGACAACAGTAAAGTATTTCTTTGGATTTGCCTGGAATCGAGCACAAAGACCTATACAGAAAACAATGTTAGGTCTGCTAGCAGTAAGACACAAAAGAGAACCAAACATTGTCCTATACAACTTCTGATCAAAAGATGAACCAGGTTCATCTATATCCAATTTGGTGGATGTTGCAATAGGAGTGTCAATTTCTTTAGATGTTTCTTCCTGGTTTTGTTACTCGGGAATAGGTTCAAGGATAGGTTTACTTAAGGTTTAAGGATCAGTTCATCTCTAAACAGTTCCCCCTATTATGTTGCCCTAGTTGGAAGGACCTGTTCCATCACATGTTCCTTCCTGTGATGCTTCTCATGCTGGACTATTGTTTCACCATTTGAATTTTTTATTAGCCCAATCTCTTTATTATCTTGTTCATGCCTCTCAGAAAGAATGTTAAAAATAACATATATATTTTTCTATACACCTAGTTATTTTATTGTATATCTTATGAGCTTTACTATGTGAAGAATATCTCAAGAATACTCCCTCGTCACTTCTGGGATCATACTTACCTAGGGAGTCTTTGCCATTATTGTGCACAAAATACTTGCATCTAAATGTCCTAAGATGGGATATATTTAGCTTTCTCCCTTTAAGTGACTCATAGGGAATCTTCTTAACAAGAGGTCTAATCATGCAACTATTTATGATATAGCGTGGAAAAATTTAGCAAACTTAGCATTTTCAAATTCAGTTCCACGATCAGAACTAATTGACGCAAGTTGATTACCTAGTTGTTTATGAGTTTTTCAAATAAATGAAGTAAACATGTCAAATGCTTCATCTTTAGATGTTATAAATAATGTCTAAGTAAACCTAGAGTAATCATCAACAAGCACCATCACACATATTTTTACCACATTTACTTAACGTTCTTATTGGACCACATAGATCTGGATGGACCAGTCCATCATTTTGGTGGTGCTTACCACTTTCTTGCATTTAAAAGAGGATCTTACCTACTTGCCCCTTGCACAAGCCTCACAAAATTTATCTTCCTTGAACTTGATGTTAGGCAGCCCTATGACCAGGTCCTTGGAGACTAATTTGTTGAGTTGACTCAGACTTTCATGTCCAAGTCTCTTGTGCCAAATGAGGGGATCATTGTCCAACACACTTAAGCAAGTGAGTTCATTTTCTGAAAGTGTGGAAAAATCTACAATGTATGTATTGTTTACTCTTTTTATTTCTACAAAACAATCTTGTCAGTGGTAAGATTAATCACAAAATATTTGGTAGAGGTGAATGCTATCAAGTTACCTCTATCACATAACTGTAATACACTGATTAGACTGTGCTTTCGGCCAGCTATCAAGTAGACATTCTCAATAGAGTGAGAATCAGTATTACCTACCTTTTCAACCCCATTGATCTACCTTTTTTCCCATTTCCAAAGGAGACATTACCTCCTTTGAGGTTCTCAAGTGAAAGGAATTGGTTCTTTTTTACTGTCATATGCTTTGAGTAGCCACTATCCATTTATCATATTTGGTTGCTCCCCCTTCACTTGGACCCGCAAAAGGAAATCATGTGTTAGTCTTAGGAACCCAAACTAGTTTAGGTCCCTTTTTATAGGCAAAAGGGTGAATCAAATTCTTTTTAGCCCAACCTGGCACCCTATTTTTCCCTTGAACAAATTCTTTATTCTTTTGACTAGTCTTTTCTTTTGTAATATATTCAGATTTATAGTGACTAGTTTTACCACTGTGTGTGCAAATTATATTCTTAGGAAGTCTGAGGTACTTGCTTTTGGGATCCCACTTAGGTGTTGGGTTCCCATAGCCAAGTCCTCTCTTGTTTCTATTGTGGTGCTCTTGTAGCCAGGATAATGCATCAGAGGTCTTATTCCATTAGCAAGTTCTATCTAGTTCATACTTCACCTTGCCTAGATCTTCTTTTAGGACTCTTATTTGCTCATCTCTTTTGTACAACTCATCTTTCATTTTTCCTACATTTTCTTCTAAAGTGAGTTGCGTGTGATCAGATTTCTTTTTACTATTTCTTAATTTCAATTTTAGAATCTGAAATTTAAACTCTAGGACTGTGGTGTCAAGTTCATGAACCTGGTTCTTTAACTCAGCATTTTTACTTTTAGTTTCACTAGCCCTAAGTTCTAGATTTTTGAACTTAGCTTTCAAAATCACACACTCCTTAAACAACTATTTGTTTTCATTATTTAGATCCTCAAATTCATCAATGAAATCCAGGAGTAACTCAGATAGCCTTTCTTTAGACAAAAATTTAATCTTGTCTTTGAGATGAATTATACTTACCTCAGATTCCTCGTCGGATTCTCCAATTGCCATAAGTGCTTGTTCATCTCCATATTCATCTCTGAGTCATCATCTGAACTTTCTCTCAAGGCAGCAACCATAGCCTTTGTTGATCCTTTGTTCTTCTTGGGTTGAACCTGTTCCTTCTTCCGGTTCCTTCATTCAACTCTTTCCATCTTCTATTCAATTTCCCATTGAGGGCAATTTTTGATGTGGTGATCAGTCTTCCCATACTTGTAACATCCCTCATTAGTTTGTTTTTCAGGAACCCTTGGTTTTTTGTAGCTTCCACTTCTTGAAGGACCATTTCCTCTCATTAGGTACTTCTTGAAATCTTTTGTGATCATGGTTATTTCATCTTCCTCTAGATCAGCACCTTCAGTGATTCTGAATGTCATGCTCATTTCCTTCTTGGGTGCATCCATCTTCATGGGTTGCTTCTAAGTTCATAGGCAGTGAGATTTCAAATTAGCTCATCCAACTTAAGAGTGACAATGTTCTTTGATTTCTGAATAGCTGTGATTTTACTTTCCCAAGAGATTGGCAGCACCCTTGTCAAAATCTTCTCAACTTTGTCTTCTTCAAGAATAACACTTCCAAGAGACTTAATTTCATTTGTCAGTATAGTGAACCTTTTATACATCTCTTGGATGGTTTCTCCTTCCTTCATGGTGAAATTCTCATATTGAGAACATAGTAGTGTTCCCTTGGACCTCTTCACTTGAGGTGTTCCTTCATAGGCCACTTGAAAAGTGTCCCAGATTTCTTTAGCAGTGGTACAGCTTTGGATTTTACTGTACTCATCTTGACCAAGTCTACACATAAGCCATTTCTTAGCTTTAGAATTCTCTTTTCCATTTCCTCAAATCCTCAGCAATGCAGTTTGCCACTTCTACTTCTTCAGCAATTTTCTACATGGTAGCAAGGGACAATCAGTGATAATGTCCTGTAGCTCATAGTTTTCTCCGATGATGTGATCTCTCATTCTGTTTTTCCACCAAGAGTAGTAGTGGCCATTAAAGAGTGGAGGCCTATCAGTGGATTTCCCTTCCCAGCTTTCAGGTGGTGCACTCATCTTGATCTTTTCCTAAGGTGTTAGCCTCTTCAAGGATAACTCGCTCTTATACCAATTGATGTTCTAAACATCAATACCACGCAAGAGGGGGGCGATTTGTGTGGCACCCAATTTTTGATCTAGAAGAACCAGGTTCTTCTAGGTGTTCTAACTATTACTATTGCGGAATAATAAATGCAAAAAATAAAGAACACAAAAATTTTTACGTGAAAAACACCTGGCTCAAAAGGTGAAAAAAAAACATTACCTACTAATCAGTAGGATTTTCCCAAACTTCCACTAAAATCACTGAGCCAAAAATTGCATTTACAAAAACTGTTTTGTAAATCTAGGATTAACTCTAATCCCATTGTGGCACACAGCCTCAACTGCTGCGACAACTTCAAGTTAACTTAAACTTGAAACTCTAAGTACCTAATACAAATACTTCAAAATAAGCTAAAAGGTACAAATATAAAACACCTACTACAATAGAACTAAAAATAAAGAAAGATACATAAAATTCTTTATGGAGCAGGTTCTTCAATAAGGTTCAGGTAGCTTCAGGTTTGCACGCTTGAATTACACGCGAACTTCTTGCAAAAAGCCTTGCTATTTCGCTCTCAATTCACGTTTAACTTCTGCATTTTTGTGCAACACTTTTAATGTGAGAACATCCTGTAATTTATAGAGTTAGTAGGTGAAGAAATAATTAGAGTTCTGATGCAACTCTTCCTTGGTGGAAGAGTTCTAGTTGATTTCAACTTCTAACTCCTTTCCTATCTTGGATAGTGTTCTCTTTGATTAACGACTCCTTCTCCTTATCAATTATGCAACCTTTTTGATCAGGAGATATTAAATACACCAAGTTAAGCTTATTTCCTTCACGTGCAACCCACATGCTCGAATCTGCCTGTTTTTGTGCACCTGAGTGATGGACCTGGTTCATCATGAGTTCCTTTGTCAGTCTTCAAAACTGACCTTTACTTAGGCCAACATGAGTGATTGATAATGGCTATTTATAGCCTCATTTGCATGAAGACTTATTGTGCATGGCAAGAAAGTATCTAATGCATTTTTCCACTTTAAAAATACATTTTTCCATTTTTCTAATGGCTTCTAGGAGGGCTTCCACATGGTCTTGTTCAAGACATTTGTCAACAAGGATTTAAAATATTGCCACAGTCCCCCACTATTCTAAAGACTTTCAAAAATAAACTTGTAGGATTTGTATGGTCTAAATGTAATAGATTTGGTGTCCTATGGACTATGAACCAAACTTAGACCAATAATATTTAACTCACATAATTTTTATGAACAAATAATTCTTATCTTAAGTTAGATACTTTATCAGTCACATTTTGATCCCCGGTAATTTTCCTATTCAACGTGGTTTTGCGCCTAACAGGCCATGCGCATGCCCGGTTATTCATGAGAGCTTTAGAGTCTAGGCCAAAATATCATAGGAGCGGCCCACTCCACTCACACATAGGTGAACTCATCAAGTGTATACTACTTTTAAATACACCATCCAAAAGGACTATGAATTTCATTAAGAGTTATAACTCAGCCTCTCAATTAGTAGCAGTCAAGCACTCTCTTTTAGTGCATCAGTGTCAATATCGGCTTGTTATTACCCATATGAACCTACTTCATGGGATCTGCAATCACATAGGTTAGGTTACCATCTCAATTGACAACATGTCGGCCTTAACCCTATCTCTTTTGAGGTTTGAAGAATTAATTTTCTTTCTACAGGTTTAGTTAGAGGATCGGCCAAATTTATCTCTAACTTTACATGATCAATGGAAATCATTCCATCTCTCAACAAGTGTTTTATGACATCATGTCTCAGTTTCATGTGTCTACTTTTACAATTATAAGGGTTATTCTTTGCAATAGCTATTGCCGCTTGACAATCACAATGCATAGACACAGGAGGCAATACGTTCTATATTAAAGGGATATTAGCTATGAAGTTTCTTAGCCACTCAGCCTTAGAACCAACTAACTCCAGAGCTACAAACTCTGATTCCATAGTCGATCTAGTAATGATCGTCTGTTTAGCCTATTTCCATGATATTGCACCACCACCAAGGGTGAATTCATAACAATTAATAAATTTTGTCTCTTCCGAATCAAAGATCCAACTTGCATCACTGTACCCTTCTAAAGTATAAGAAATCCACTATATAGGATATCATAATTCATGGTTCCTCTCAAATATTTCATTAATCTATTTAATGCAAATCAATGCTCTCTGTTAGGATTACGAATATATCTACTCAGTCTACATACAACATTGGCTACATCAGGCCTTGTAAAATTCATTAAATACATCAGACTCCCGGTAATCTGAGCACGTTTACACTGAGCAATTGGGTCACCGTTAGTCTTTTTCAACTTAAAGTTAGCATCAAAAGGAGTGCTCACAGATGTGACATTAAAATATTTAAAATTCTTAAGAGATCTCTCAACATATTGTGACAACATTATACCATCTTCATTCCTTATAAATTTAACTCCCAATATCATATTTACTTCACCCAGATCTTTCATATCAAAATTAGAAGACAAAAATAATTTTTTACTTTGTACATATTTAAACTTGCACCAAATATAATCATGTCATCAACATATAGACATATTATCACATAATCATTGTCTACCATTTTAGTATAAACACATTTATCCACCCCAACTGAAGAAAAATTCTCTCTCAGTAAGACTTGTTCAAATTTCTCATACCATTGTTTAGGAGCTTGTTTAAAGCCATAAAGAGATTTAACTAATTTACAAACTTTAGTTTCTTGTCCAGGAATGACACAACCTTCAGGTTGAACCATATAAATCACTTCTTCTAAATCATCATTTGTAAAAGTAGTTTTCATATCCATTTGGTGGATAAAAAGCTTACGGATTGAAGCTAAGGAAATTACAATTTGAATAGAAGAAATCCTATCCACTGGTGCAAATGAATCAAAATAATTTATATTTTATTTTTGAGAAAAAGCTTTTGCTACTATCCGAGCTTTATATTTATCTAAAGATCCATCAGGATTAAATTTTCTTTTGAAAATCCATTTACAACCAATAAGCTTTGCACCAGGAGGTAAATCAGTTAAAATTCATGTATTATTTTTCTTAATAGAATCAATTTCAAATTTTATTGCCTCATCCAATATTTAGCATCTGAAGAAGATATAGCTTAAAAATAAATTTATGGTTCATTATCGGCAAGAAAAGTTTGAAAATCATTTCCATAAGAAAAATATTCTTTCCTAGGCCTTTTGCTCCTTCTCAGTTCCTCATTAGAGGTAATTTTATTATTTTTTTAACAGGTGTATGAGAAATTTTATCAGATAATGAATAAATATATTCAAAAAAACTCATCATTCTTTGTCTCAATTATAGTATTGCAATCAAGCACATCACTTTTTAAAACAAGAAATATGTATGCAGCACTATGTTCAGCATATCCAATTAGCATTCGATCAGTAGTTTTAGAACCTATTTTTATCTTTTTAGGTTCAGCCAAAAGAACATTAGCAAGGCACCCACACACTTTTAAATATTTTAAATTAGGTTTATAACCCTTCCACAATTCATAAGGAGTTTTGCATGTTCTTCTATGTGGTATTCTACTTTGTAAGTTACATGCAGATAGAATAGCTTCACTCCACAAATTATCAGGAGCATTAAAACTAACTAACATGGAGTTCATCATCTCTTTCAATGTTCTATTTTTCCTTTCAGCTACACCATTTGACTGGGGTGAATAAGGCAGAGTTACTTCATGAATTATTCAATTCTTTTCACAAAAATCATTTAAAGTTAAATCTTCTCCACCTCTATCTGATCTAATTCTCTTGATTTTTCTACTAAGTTGATTTTCGACCTTAGTTTTATAAGAAATAAAAGCATTAAAGACATCATCTTTATTTCTAAGCAAATACAACTTAGTATATATAGAAAAATCATCAATAAAAGTCACATAGTATCTTTTACCCACCTCTAGTCATAGTCTGTTTTAATCGCCTAAATACTGTGAATCAAGGATAACAATTCAGTTTCTCTATTTACAGAAAAATAAGTCTTTCTAAAACTTTTAGCTTCAGCACGTATTTCACACTTGTTAATATTATTTGAATCTAAACCAAATATTTATCGTAGAGACTGCATTTTCTTTATATACGCGATTTTAACATGTCCTAATCTAGCATGCCAGAAAGAAATATATTCAACCATATAAGAAGAAGAACAATCATTTTTATTGTTAGTATTGAAAACATTAAGCATAAATAAACCATGGTTACAATATTCATTGCCCAAAAAAATTTCATTTTTATTTTTAAATGAAACCTTTACTCCAACTTTTCCTAATAACCCCACAGAAATCAAATTGGTTTGGATATTAGGAACATGCAATACATCACTCAATGCTAGAGTTTTACCAGATGTGAGTTTGAAAAGAATTTTTCGTTTTCCAGGAACGCGATTTGTTCTTGAGTCACCAAGATAAATAAATTCTTCTCCTTCCTGAATTTGAGTGTAAGACAAAATTTTATTTTTTTGTTTGAACAAATGTGTCTAGTAGCGCCAGAGTCTATCACTCAATCTCTCACATAGCCACATTATTTATTTGGGAAATGACCTCAATAATTATGTTATCCACTTTAGTCAAATTTAATTTTGACTTAGCGAGATTATCATGCATCCCAACTCTTCTTTTGTATGGAGGTGTATTTTTCTTAAAGGTTTTAATTTTAGCATAGGATATGTAACCATGTCCGTACACATACCTGTTTTTGGACATTAGTGTCTTCCAAAGTTGTTGATGCAAACATATTTGCAACACATGGATATTTGGCAAGACGGCTGGAACTGTAGCAGTAGAGACAATACCAAAATTGGTAGCACCATCAAAAATTTTCGTAGTAGTATTACTTGCCATAGTTTCTTAGATTGTAGGTAAATGATACCGAAAGAAACGATGATAATAATACTGCAATAATATTATTTGTGAGCAAAAATACACCAACTGGCTTGAGTCGTGTTGAGCACTGTCCTAAGAAACTATTTCAGCAATGTGAAATATTTCCCCAGGATTAAACAATCATATCTCTAATTGGATAGAGGATACAGGAATCGGCAAAATTAAATATTACAACCGAACTATTTAAAAGGGGGAACAAAAGAAATTAGACTACTAAACTTTGAGAAGGAAAAATAACATAGGAAAGCTTATGAAGACAAAAATTATAAGGAAAGTAGTAGAAGGATTTCTTTGTCTTGCTAATGATAATTGATGAGAAAGGAGTGATTGATAATGGCTATTTATAGCCTCATTTGCATGAAAACTTGTTGTGCATGGCAAGAAAGTGGCTAATGCATTTTGCCACTTTAGAAATATATTTTGCCATCTTTTTAATGGCTTCTAGAAGGGCTTCCATATGATCTTGTTCAAGACATTTATCAACAAGGATTTAAAATATTGTCACACTTTCTACTTCTCAAATGACAACATGAGCCAGATTGTTGAAAACTCCCTTTGCCGGAAGTATAAAGGATAGTAATAAATATGTTGATTGCACTGATGTTGGTATTGAGTATTTAAACTTCCGAGTCAATTGTCCAATGTATGAAATTCTCAACCACCATTATAATGATTATGCTACAGATATAGTCTTCCCAATAGTTCCTTGGAAAACTCCACTAGTAGTTCAATTAAGTCATTTTGATTATGGTGGAATAGCAATCAGTATATGTATACCACACAAGATTGATGATGGCTATAGTCTATCCAAGTTCCTTAATGATTGGGCTGCTACAACTCGAAAGTTGGATTTCGAACCATCTACTTAGTTTGAAGCGATGCAGCTTCCTTCTAATGAGAAGAAAAAATCCCATGAGGTTTCCGTCGATGCAAACAAGAACAACAGAGAGAATGAAAGAGAAGAAGAATTAAGTCTTGGTCCAAATGAAAGTGACTTTGGTCGGAAAAACCAAAATCCTTTATTTTCACACTCATCAGCAGATTTCAACCGTTGTTCAAGTAGAAAGCAACATACTTCATCTCAACCATTCTCTCATAAGATTGATTTGATCAACACCATTGATTATTACAGTTGTCAACTTAGGATACCCATTCTAGAATAAATATAGGCACATGACAAATACAGGTTTCTGTTTTTATTTTCTAACACATTTGAATAGTCAGTTAAAAATAGAGAAATAGCAATAGGACACCTGTACAGTAGCTTAACAGATTTTATTCCTTTTACCTGTATAAATACATGCAAAGTTGATTGATGAAATATACAGAGAAAATTTTCTACATCTTCATTCTTTCATTCCTTCATGGTATCATAGCAGATCTCTGTTAGATCCTTCAACTTTTTCGTCTAAATTGTCTCCTTCTTCCTCGACTTCATCTATCATCATGAATGGAACAGATTCTGCTCCCACTCTTTCTTTTTCTGGTTCAAACTAGTTAAGCTGCCAATCATGATGTGAATCACCCCTGCTTTCTTCACTCTTCAGATGCACCTCGAATGACTCTTGTCACCTTACTCTTTGATGTAAGAGGAAATCCAGGGTGGAGAAGATCAATCCTAATTGCATTATCAGCCAAAAACAAACTGGTCTTCATCAATGGGGTTTATGATGAGTCTGCCCAAGATTCAAAGGATCATGAACAGTGGAGTAGATACAATGACATGGTCACCTCGTGGGTCTTAAACTCTCTATCTAAAGATAGGAGACAGTGTGATTTATTCGAAATCTGCAAAGGATCTCTGGAACAGTCTTGAGCACAGGTTTGGACAATCAAATGGAGCCAAGATCTATCACCTACAAAATGAAATTGCTAAGACAGTTCATGGAAACAACAGTATTGCAGAATATTTTACAACTATGAAAAGGTTATGGGATGAGTTAGATTCCCCGAACTTACATTTAGGGTGCACTTGTACTTGTATGTGTAAAGGGAAGAAAAAGATGGCCAAATTCCTAGAGGATCAGAGAGTCATTCAATTCCATATGGGGTTGAATGATGTGTATTCACATTTAAGAGGAATCATCCCCATGATGAGCCCACTTCCAAGCATGGATCATGTCTATTCTTTCCTTATGCAAGATGAAAGTCATAGGGAAATATATGTTAGCCTATAATATCCATCAGATGGAGCATCCTTCATGGTAGGATCTCAATGGAAGTTCAATCAAAGGAACAACATTCAGAAATCCTAGGGAACCTCTCAGAAATAAGGGAACAATCAGAACATACAACACAAAGTCAGAAAGAAAACAAAGTACAATTCAAATGTGAGTTGTAGTCATTGTATGAGAACAAGTCATGTGAGAGCAGATTGCTATAGGTTAATAGGGTTTCCTGATGATTTTCAATTTATAAAATTAACTACTTATGCAGATATGGTAGGGCAGGACAATGAAGAGAAGTCCAACACTTGCAGTGAAGCAAACTTGAGCAATCAGAACCAATTCTTTAGTAAGGAGCAAGTGCCAGAATTGGTAAACATAATCAAGCAAGTATAGATTGGGAGTGCAGGTGCCGCAACATCAGAAAGCAATGGTGATGTTGTAGCTGGTACCATACTCAAATACACAGGAACTTGTCTTGCTGTTTTTAACACTAAAACTTGGATTATTGACTCCGGGGCCTCTGAACACGTGCTTTGATGCTAGTTCTTTCTTAACTTTTACCTCTCCACCTGTACCTTTACATATTAGTTTACCTAATTTATTTCAGTTATGTGTTACACACATAGATGGTGTGCCTATTCAGTCTGATATGATTCTCGATAGGGTATTTCATGTCCCTTCTTTTAAATATAACTTATTATATGTTCATAAGTTATGTCTTCAATTCAGTTGCTCTTTAAATCTAACTTCTAGTGGATTTCTATTACAGGTCCCTTTAATGAGGAGGGGACAAGTTTTAGATGAAGTTAGAGATGGATTGTACTTGTTCTAGCCACCTAGAATAGAGTCTGTTTCTTCATTTAGAGAAGAAGTAGTTTCCATTCAAAAAGAAAGAAATTTCAATGTTATTTCTACTTCGGTTTCATTTCCAATACCTTTAGTTTCTACTGTTACATCTATGTAAAGCAATGTCATGTAAGGCTCGGGCATTTTCCCTTTTTAGTAATGAGAAATTTGAGTTTCATTAATTTTCCCTCCAATTATGATTGTGTGTCTCATATTTGTCCTCAAGCTATGCAGACCAGACTGCCTTTTCCCATAGTTATATTAAGAGTTCCGCTATTTTTTATTTAATTCATATTGACACTTGGGGGCCCTTCAAGACTGTGACTTACAATGGGTTTAAGTATTTCTTAACTATTGTGGATGATTATAGTAGGGCTACTTGGACCTTTCTTTTAAGTTCCAAAGAAAATGCTTTTTCAGTCTTGAAGTCCTTTTTATCCATGGTAGATAGACAGTTTAACTTGAAAGTTAAGAAGATCAAATCTGACAATGCCATGGAACTATGAAAAGGATCACTGGAGGCAATTTTTCTTGAATCTCAAGGGATTATACATGAGACTTCTTGTGTTGCCACCCCTCAACAGAATGGAGTAGTTGAGAGGAAGCATAGACACCTTTTGGAAGTACCAAGAGCTCTCTTATTTCATTCTAAGGTGCCTCTCCAGTACTGGAGAGAGTGTGTGTTAACAGCTACATATCTAACAACAGAATCCCTTCTAAAGTTTTACATGGTTTAACAACCTATGAAAAGCTGCTTCGTAAACAGCTCAGCTATGATTCCCTCAAAAGTTTTGGTTGTTTATGCTATGTGTCAACTTTGTCTCACAACAGAGGAAAGTTTGAATCTAGGGCAAAGGGTTGTATGTTCCTTGGGTATGCTCAGAATCAGAAAGGTTACAAAGTACTAGACCTTGACATTAAAATGGCGTTTACTTTTAGAGATGTCAAGTTCTATGAACATCTATTTCCTTTTACTCACTCACCTTCCTCTCTTGTTTTTCCTTTCTTTCCATCAGGTACAACTCCTTCAGATGCCTCACCTCATAGCTCCACATAACACACTCCCAGCACACCCTCATCACCTACTTTGCATTTCCCTCAATCTATCCTATCCTCACCTAGCAGTACTTGTCAGGTTCCTGTTCCTTCTACTCCATCCAATATCACTCTCACCTCTTCAGAATCCAATCCTTCTTACTCACCCATTCTGTCCAGATCACTGTCTCATTCCCCAACCAACACACCTATTTCAATTCCTCCTCCACCAGTCATAAAATCTGACAGGGTGACTCAAAAACCAACCTACTTAAATGACTACATTTGCAACAGTATTTACCTGTCTGACCTTAGTTCCTGTTTCTCTAAACCTCTCAAGCCAACTGCTTTCTCCTTCAATGCCCTTTCTATGAAGAATCAGCATATGCTTACCTCCATTTCTTCCATATCAGAACCTACCAGTTATCTACAGGCTTCCTCTCATCCCGGGTGGAAGAAGGCCATACATATTGAAATTTCAGCACTTGAATTAAACAACACTTGGGATGTTATACCCGTACCACCAGGGAAGAAAGCTTTACGTTGTAAATGAGTTTCATATGGGACTATTGAAAGGCTCAAAGCTCGTTTAGTGGTGAGGGGGGACATTCAGAGAGAAGGGATCGATTATTCAGAAACCTTTTCACTTATGGTAAAAATGACTACCATCCGATGTCTCTTGGTTGTGGCTATCAAAAAGGGGTGGCATGTGTCACAGCTAGAAGTCAATAATGCCTTCTTTTACTTGTTTAAGTACATGTAAAGTTAATTGATGAAATATGCAGAGAAAATTTTCTGCATCTTCATTCTTTCATTCCTTCACCTTCTTCCCACCGATAATGTTGTTCGCGAACAATGCGTGTCAAGAATGTTCAATATCTCATCTTATAGTTTGGCAAACTCAAGGATATCGTATCAACTAATTCACAAGTGCAGAATCCAACTCGCATTGAAGTTGCTACAGGACATAAATGTGGAGTGGCGGTATCCATGGTGAATTCCGGCTTGTTCAGACCATCTTTAGTGACTCATTTAATGAATTTACACCCGCATTTGCCCCTAAACACCATTGGAAATGCTTATTGTTTCCTTAACTTAACAACAACAACAGAAGAGGAGATTCAATTGCCCCAAATCGTTGCTCAACTACGCAATGTTAAACAACGTCATCAGCGAGACATGTTGAAGGATATGAGTCCAGTTAACATAGCCTTACACACGCTTGAATCAGTCAAAGCGGGTGTTAGCATAACAATAGAGAAGAAATATGATCCTTATATGTACAGCAGCTTGTGCAATTTAGGATTGTATAAGACTGATTTTGGATGGGGTAAGCCGATAAGTGTGACATTAGCGAGAAGTCCAATGAAAAACAACATCGTTTTCTTGGATGATCCAAGTGGAGATTAATCACTTTTACAGAAGCTAATATGTTAACATTTCCGAATAACAAAGAGCTCCTAGAATTTGCTTCTCCAATTGTTTCTAACTACAACACGACCCTTCCCCGGACCTTGCATGAATGCAAAATATCTTATGTACTGGACTGCACTTTTAATTGTTTCCCCGGACCTCGCCGGGATAAGCTAAAATCCATCTTACCAAGCTATTATGTGTGATCTTCATATCCTCAAGTTATGTTCTTAAAGTTGTGTAAATCTTCATGTTATCTTTTCAATTCAGTTGTTTATATTAACTTCTACCAAATTGATATCTTCTTTTTTTATATTACCCTCTCCTTCTCAAGGATGAGAAAAGCTGCATATAGCCCAACTCTGTGAACCTCATCTCATATTCTTTTATTCTTTTATGTTCTTTTACTACTTTATTTATATATAACTTGAATGTTCTGGTTCAATAAAGTTCATTAATAAACACTTGTTTCTACTTTGAGAAGATTAAGGTGGAATGCTAGTTTTTCATGTAAATCGCCGGTTAATTGGCCAATTCTGATGCTCCAATTTCGCATGGATGTTTTAAAGTTCTTTGTTGGAGATCTTGTCATATATCTTCTAAAAGCGCTTTCAAAGCTTCACCCAAGTCCTTTAATGAGGCCATGCTTAGATGGATGCTAGAAATGAGTAATATATATGTTTCATTATATGTAACAATCGTGAGATATTTATCTTAACTAACATATGCAAAGAATACTTAAATTTTAAATGGGCGAAATGGCTTCTTGGCCACTTAAATTTGTAAGGCTTTTAAAAGTCGATACACAAACTTTGGACTTTCCCATTTGAACACTCAAACTCGTGAAGCCCTTAACTAATAAACACATTTGACCCTTGACCCTGCGCGCGTGTATTACACATTCACAGACGTGTCCATCTAGTCAGCAAATGACCAATGAAATTGTTACACGTCAAGGGCGCGAAAACAAACCCCATAGCTGTGTTGGAATAAATTTATTAATTTCTAATTTTTCTTCTATTTCTCTTATTTTCTTCTTCACCAACTGATCGCATTAGGAGGCAGGAGCTTGAGATAGTGATGGGGAATGGGCACATATCATTCACTACACTTATAAGATTGGTTCACTGATGAATGTTCAGGCCAATAAAGATCCTGACGGACTTCGTATCTTCTATTATCTTGTTCAAGATCCAAGTGTTTTGTGTTCTCTCTTATCTCTCTCCTTTTCAAGATCAAACCCATTTAAGTTGTGATTTTGCCATGGACAATCCCTCAAACAAGAAAAAATTAAAGATGATATTCATTTTTATTTTTTGCAGATAGCTTTTAATGAAGAAAAATAATTGTCTATTTTGATTTATAAGGTTAATATGTTTTTGGGTATTTTTCAGCAGTTTTAATAGGGAAGGAGACAAAGGTTAGTAGGATTAGGAGATATTGTGATGTTTAGGAAGCCAGACCATTAATTTATTTGAGGTATTTTTTTCGAGCATAAATCCACCATTATTGTGCAGTGAAGAGCTTCAAAGCCAAGGGGGGAGGGAGGGGGGAAGGAACTATTAGGCGTAGATGGGGAGGAGGAACCGGTTGGTCGTTTGGTCATTGTTGTGGGTTATGGGTGAAGCCTTGTTTCTGGTCGTTGGGAATGGTGCGAAGATATAGGGGTGGTGTGTAGAAGACGAGATCGAGGGAAGGGGGGAGGGGTTTTTCTATTATGGAAATCGGCACACACGCGCCATTTGAATGTAACTTGTACGTATTATGTTCACGTAAGATAAGCTACTGCCACATAAGCATAATCAATGGTTAAAGGTATATATAGTTATAGATTTCACGAGTTTGAGTGATTAAATGGAAAAAATTAAAGTTTATATATCGGCTTTCAAAAGCCATATAAATTTCAAGTGGCGAGAAAGTCATTCCATCTTTTAAAAACGATTTCTAGAAGTTGAAGATTTTACTCCAAATGTCAACTATATCTACACTTTCCTTTTTTACCAAAGCTATATGACTTCACTCGTGTCTTCAAATATTAGAGGATCTCATTTATCATTTAAGAAATAAATGGGGTACAGAAATCAACTTCAACAATTTCTCATCATTATTATTTTCAACTCAATAACTATATTACAAAGACAGTTGTGGGTCTATTTCCAGTTTCCACTATAATATATATATATACACAGACACTCTTCTAATTTTTATAATGTTTTCCAAAATATTTCCTTCAATATTTCCACTACAGCAAACACATGTAAATAAAGTGGAACTGAGAGTAATCGCAAGTTCGACTAATCTTATGAAAGTAGAGGCATATATCATTTGGCATTTGCTATTAAAATTTGAGTTTAACTAATATCCATTATGGTGTAAATATCTTTTACAATATTAAGTCGTTTTCACTAATCTATTTTGTTATCAAGATATAAATCCCACTTTATAGGATTACCGATAGATATATAATGTACAGGTTTGGCGGGTCACGACAACTCGGCCCGATTCAGACACGGACGTTTAAATTTCAGTTCCAACGGTTCCTACTGCACAGCCAGCAAAACGAGCAATGATTGTAAGGCCGTGTTTTAAAAAAATAAGGCCTCTCCTGCATTTCAAGTATCCATTAGACATCCATTATTGTTCTCATTCGCAGGCCAATGATTTGGCAGCAGAAACTCGAGCTGAATCAGCTGCATGTTCAGATTGTTGCCACGTGCACCACCTGTTTGATGAAAATCCACACAGAGTTTCTCTGAACAATCACTTGTTTTTTTAGTACTCCAGGAACAGTTTCAATGAAGAGGCTCTGAATCTCTTTGTGGGTATTCATCGTATAGGACTTTTGATTGATTGGTCTAGCCTTTCTTGTATATTGAGGGGCTGTGCATGCCTGTCTGATCTAACTTTGGTAAACAAGTGCATGCTCTCTGTATAAGATCCGGTTATTTTGACAACGTTAGTGTTGGGACTTCACTTGTAGACATGTACATGAAAATGGAGAACGTGGATGAAGGTCAGAGAGTGTTTGACGAAATGGAGGACAAGAATGTTGTGAGTTGGACTTCGTTGATTTCGGGTTATTCGTGCAATAAGCTGGTTGATAGAGCATTACAAGTGTTTCATATGATGTTAGTTGGAGAAGTTAATCCTAATGCGTTTACTTTTGCGACAATTCTTGGAGTTTTGGCCGATAAATGTGCAGTTGAAAAAGGAATTCAAGTGCATACTATGGTTATCAAGTGTGGTTTTGAGGTGATAACATCTGTGGGAAATTCTTTGATCAATATGTATTTGAAGTCTGGGATGGTTAGAGAGGCCACAGTTGTATTTGAAAGTATGGGAAATAGGAATGAAGTGTCTTGGAATGGCATGATTGCTGGTCTTGTGACTAATGGGCTTTATTCTGAAGCACTCAAGTTGTTCCACGTGATGAGACTTTCAGGTGTTGAACTGACGCGATCAATCTATGTTACGGCTGTTAACTTATGTACTAACCTTAAAGAATTGGTTTTTGCACGACAGCTTCATGGTCGGGTTACGAAGAATGGGTTCTATTTAGACAATAATATTAGAACGGCACTCATGGTCTCTTATACGAAGTGTGGGGAAATGGATGAAGCCTTCCAGTTATTCTCTATGATGCATACATTCAGAAATGTGGTTTCGTGGACAGCAATGATTGGTGGGTATATGCAGAATAATGGACCAGAGCAAGCAGCGAATCTCTTTTATCAAATGAAAAAGGATGGTACTAAACCAAATGATTTCACTTATTCAACTATTCTTGCTGCTCGGCCCTCTATTTTTTTATTCCAAGTACACGCAGAAATTATCAAAACCAAATACACGAGGGTTCACCTACTGTAGGAACTGCATTATTAGACGCTTATGTGAAAACAGGAAATATTGGTGAGGCTGCAAAAGTTTTTGAAGAGATTGATGAGAAGGACATCATTGCTTGGTCTGCTATGTTATCTGGTTATGCTCAAATAGGAGACATTCAAGGTGCTGTGAAAGTTTTCCAGCAATTATCCAAAAGTGGGGTTCGGCCAAATGAGTTTACCTTCTCCAGCGTCATCAATGCATGCACTACTTCCATGGCATCAGTGGAGCAAGGAAAACAATTTCATGCAAGCTCAATAAAATCAGGTCATCGTAATGCTTTCTGTGTGAGCAGTGCCCTGGTTACTATGTACCCTAAAAGAGGGAACATAGAAAGTGCAAATGAGGTTTTCAAGAGACAGAAAGAAAGAGACTTAGTCTCATGGAACTCAATGATATCAGGATATGCACAGCATGGTTATGGCAGAAAAGCACTAAAGATATTTGAGGAAATGCGAAAAAGGAATTTAGAAATGGATAATATATCATTCATTGGAGTTATTTCTGCCTGTACTCATGCAGGACTGCTGAACGAAGGTCAAAAGTATTTTGACATGATGGTAAACGACTTACATATTTCACCAACAATGGAGATCTACTCTTGCATGGTAGACTTGTATAGCCGAGCTGGTATGCTGGATAAAGCCATGGCTCTTATCAACGTAATGCCATTTCCTGCTGGAGCTATCGTATGGCGTACTCTTCTGGCAGCAAGCCGAGTTCACCCCAATGTAGAGCTTGGGAAACTTGCCGCAGATAATCTAATTTCCCTTCAGCCTGAGGACTCAGCTGCATATGTCCTCCTATCTAATCTCTATGCTGCAACTGGAAATTGCCAAGAAAGAGCAAAAGTAAGAAAACTAATGGATGTGAGAAAAGTTAAAAAGGAGATTGGTTGTAGCTGGATTGAGGTTAAGAACAAGACCTACTCTTTCATGGCGGGCGATGTTTCACATCCCTTATCTGACAGTATATACATGAAACTTGACGAGTTAAGTGTCCGGTTGAAGGATGCAGGGTATAAGCCGGATACGAATTATGTTCTTCATGACGTGGAAGATGAACATAAAGAAGCCATTCTTTCTCGGCACAGTGAAAGATTAGCTATTGCTTTTGGATTAATTGCCACATCTCCGGGAATTCCTGTACACATTGTGAAGAATCTCAGAGTCTGTGGTTACTGTCACACTGTTATTAAGTTAATCTCAAAGATAGAAGGAAGGGAAATTGTTGTCAGGGATTCAAATAGATTCCATCACTTTAAAGGAGGTCTATGCTCGTGTGGTGATTATTGGTGAATTCAAGCTCCTTAGAAAGAACTAAGATATATCAGCATATCACTGTTGGTGTTTGTAGAAGCAAAGGTTCCACTAGCTAATGGAGCTTTAGCTGACAGGCCTATATCCAAAGTTGCATCAATTATCAGCTTCCAGATAGTGTTATCATAATAGTTGTAATGTTCATGGGTCCAACATTTGATAATGCATTGTCAAGAGGAAGAAACTGAGAACTTCAGATATCTGGGGAAGTCATTAGGTGTTATTTTACAGACTGAGGAGACAACGAAGTTCTTATTTTGGCTGATCTTTCAAGAGCAGTCGACAGCCTAATCCGCCTTAATGATAACAGTCAGAAGCATTCATTTGAATGGAGGGGTTCTCTCCTGCAGCTAAAAGAGCTGGTGCCTCTTGTCACTACCCCCAGACTCAAAGTACGTCTGGTAGTATGCTGTTCAACATGGTTTTTCTGGCCTTGATGCTCCTAAGGCTGTATTCTATAGAAAAGTTATCTTGCAACAACGATACAAAGATCAACTAGCTGCTCTTTCATTTCTACTCTTCTTTATGATTACGTTTTCTTAATAACCTACTGAGCATGCCAAATTCATGAAGGACCTGGAAATAAACGTGCCCAGGAAGGACCATCCAGTAACGTCTTTTGACCTGGCTGAAACCATGGAGTTCTCTCTGTTACCTATAATAAGCTCTTCTTGAAGATCTATGTCCTCGATGCTGCTATTGATCAGATACTGGTAAGAACCTTTAAATGTGTTTATGCCTTGCTACATTACTGAACTTGACTTGACTAAATCCTCACTATTTTCTTCCTTTGTTACTGGCAACATGAAGCTCCGGACTCGATTGCTAATGAGGAAGTAGCTACAAAGACGAGGCGAAAAAAATGGAATAGCAGTTGCCTAGAACATATGTGCTGGGATGCTGGTGCATATATGCCAATCTTTTGATTCTGCTGACCACTGTGCGCGTATTCATCAGACTTGCAGAAGAGACACTGTGCATATGCACTGGCTTTTCGACTTGTATGCATCTATTGTCAACTATGTTTTCTGGAAAATGTTAAGTTTCCTCGTTTGGTGAGGATTCTGGGGGGATATGTAAGAGGAGGCTTATAGTATGTCTAAATAGAATCTTGGGTGGAGTTTTTGAGGAGAGAACAAGGACTGACAAAAGAATTCTTGACAAGACAGGGTTTTAACCAGATATTCTTTTTCTTTCTACTTATTTTCTTCGTAGATTCTGGATGTTCAGGAGTTCTCCAATGATGTTCTTAAAGTCCTATCTTAAATTTATTCTAGGTTATGATGGGTCTTATTATGCAACTTGGATTGTTTTGCTACCGTTCGTGGTTCCTATTAATGTAATGAGTCGTTTATTCAGTCATGTATTCGTCCTTCTAATTAACTGACCGATTAGATTGTTCAAGTAAATATGATTTGTTCATAGAATATAGATATACTTATAATCCACATGCATTCAAATTATGGTTGAATCTTCATGCATCTTCCTTATCCTAATAACCATAGTGATACAGGTTATTAGTTAAGAAATGTTTAAAAGAATCGACCTCATGTTATTTCCATTTGAAGATGAAGCTGGCACCCAATCATGAGCTTGAGTACACTTGTATTTTACTTGGAGTCAGCACCTTGAAAACTTCAAAAGTTAAGTAGGAGGTTATGAAATGACTACAAACATGACTTCATTTTGTACTTGTGGCTGCATGGACATTCTGTACTAGTATCGAGTTGCTATGTGCAGCTTCAATTGAGAACAAGAAAAAAATTTAAGTTTGGAGTCTGGTGAGTGGTGATTCAGTTAAACATAGACTGAGATGTTGCAGATGAGGAACCAATTCTCACTATTTTGTTCTTTGATGGCAAGTCTTTGATGTCAGGTAACACTTAGAAAGTCTTTGATGTCTCACTATAAACAGAGCAGCAGTACCTTTTAATTTAATATATTCCCCAACCGGTAACACTCGGAAATTCTAGTTAAACTGTCACATAAATTATGTTGATCACAAGAAAAGAGAGGTTACCTACTCTTTTATTATAGATTGTCACCATTCAACAGGCAGGTTTGGCATTTCCAGAGAAACTACATTATAAAAGAATGGGAGCAAGTGCTGACAATTTGTGAACCAAGTGATTGAAATTAGAATTGTTAAAGGTATACAACCAGAGACAATGTTCTGTCTTGACATTGATAGATACATGCATAGCTAAAACTAACACAATTCCTAAACGGGTAAAGAATGTCCACGTCCTGTTTGACGAACCTTTGATGAATATTGCGAATTTTTCATACAAGAAGCAGAGAATACAAA
Source organism: Nicotiana benthamiana (assembly GCA_034376525.1). NCBI lineage: Eukaryota > Viridiplantae > Streptophyta > Magnoliopsida > Solanales > Solanaceae > Nicotiana > Nicotiana benthamiana. The sequence continues at coordinate 54,421,598 of CM067339.1, read as the reverse complement.
TCATGGCAACTCCAGGTATCGAAGTTACCAGTGATAAATCAGATTCTTCAACCTTCTTCTCCAAATTCCTTTGTGAATCTGTCATGCACTTCAAGGTCAGATTTACTAACTGTTGGTCTTTGACGTGCGAGAACCTTGTCAAAGTCTGTCTTTGTAATGGGTGGCGGGATTATCTGTAAAGGCATTAAACAGCAAGCTGTTTTAACTAGTCCATCCAGTTAGAAGGACAATTTATCCAAACCCATATCATACTAAAATATCCGGTGATATAGGCTACCCTTTCTTTTGGGTAATCTAGCCATTCAGGACAGAAACTTAGGAAGATGTAGTTCAGTAACTGTGCACCATCTCTCTTGCATTTAGTTCCACATAAGTTTATGATGCGTAAACCTTATAAAAATATACAGTAGAATCACATTTAATTAATTTATAACTTAAGGAAGTCAAGTTTCCAGGAATGTGCAACTATTAGCCCCAATATATCCAGCTAAAACCCATATATGCACAAGTTAAGTTTAGCAGCCAAGTGAAAAATTAATTATTGTAGTGATCTCAAACTATATATGTATCCAGAGTACCTGGGATGCAAGTCCTTTAGCAGCAAGTACCTGCATAGTTGCTTGCACAGCACCCGGTTGCTTTGGTCCGCATGGCACACAGGTACCATTAGAAGTCTGAGTAAAGAACATAGCATCTTGAGTTTTTCGTACAGGTTCAAATAGCACGTCCTTGACCTGTCCAGGAAGAGCAAGTATACATACATTAGCAGAACATAGAGGAATTCCTCCCTTGTTTTCCTTCATCGTTAGAAGGTTGGACTGGAGTTGAAGAAAGGATCTCTTCCAAAACTACAAACTGGCAAACAACATGTTGGGCGTAACACATAAAGTCAAACTTATTAGTTCCAGACTTACGCAAACGGAGATATCTGAACCAGAAAACCCCTCTGTCTTACGGGCCAGGTCTTCAAAGTCACTCTCGCTCATGTTATGGGGGGTATCACCTAAGTGAACCTGCAAACTGTAACAAGCCGAACTAAATAACCTAGAGATCTGACAAGAGAAATAGCAGTATATATATTTCCCAGAACTTCACTTCCCGAGAAAAATCACAGAACAGGATTTACTTTGAACATGTGTTGTCGTGCCTTCAGATCTGGGAGAGGAATGTAGATACGCTTATCAAATCTTCGCCGTATAGCCTGTTGAGAACAATATCTGTCAGCAAAAGACTTCTATGATATGCTACTTTATACGGCAGATCATTCTATACCTGATCTAGGGCATAGGGTGTATTTGTTGCTGCAAGAACAAGAACTTTATCATCATTGTGTCCAACACCCTGAAAATACAAATTGAATAAGAAAAAGGCGCATTAGGCCAGGGGGATTTCTCGTCCTCGTTTCTTTCTGATGGGAGAAGGGGTGGTTATGAAAGATCAAAGAATCACACCATAACAACGATATATCAATTACCTGCATCTGCACAAGGAGTTCTATTTTAATACGTCGGGAAGCTTCACTCTCGCTTCCTTCTCCTCGCTGTCCACACAGGGAATCGATTTCATCGACGAATATATATAATGGAAGGAGCACTTTCACGAGCCATTTGGAAAAGGTTTGAAACCAGCTTCTCACTTTCACCCATCCACTTGGATACAAGGTCTGATGATGAGACACTGCATGAAAATAGCAGTTGGCACTCGCCAACTTTACCGTCTAAGTTCTTGAAAATGGGAAACTGAGAGAATACTGAAAAAGAAGAGATACACGACAACATTCATGCAGGCAACTCATGTTTATATGCATTCATGTAGATCGTTATATGCAAGTTTAAAAAAGAAATCCATAGTGCAGTTGGAAGATTTATTACAAGCGGAAACTGCAGATATTTCAGAGTACTTGCAGGTAGGTCATTAAGTAAATCAGGCATCTTGACATTGCCAGCATATTATGGCAGCAGAGAGCATCAAACTTTCCGGGAAGTAGTCAATATACATCTTATTTTTTTGCTTTCAGAAAGGCATCAAACCAATAATTTCAAATGCTATAGCATGGTTTTCCCTATAGGCTATACCAAAAATGCAAGGCATCCATATGACCTCGGCAGGACAATTTTTTTCTTTTGGAGGGGATACCTATTAAAGCATAGCTTCTATGAAGCAAAAGATCTAAACCTCGACCTCAACCGGAAGTAACTTTGCGGCAAACAGAGCTGATGGATCGTGCTCATATAACCCTACTAAATTTTAATATTGTAAGTTTGAGACTATTTATTAAAATGACTGCAATCACAACCAAGGAATTAGCTGAAATCTCAATTTGACTCTTCTACAACAACAACAAACCCAGTGTAATCCCAAATTTTTCAATGTAAAAGTCTAGGCTTGGATGTTAAACCATATTCTGTAATTAGTAACTGAGCCCTTCACATTCATTACTACTTCACTTCGGATTCTTTTAAATCAGGCACCAGATTATGTGAAAGCAACAATTATGAGAAGGAAGAAAAAAAACAACAAAAATTTTGAGAAACAAAGGCCATAAAAACTATACAGGAAATAAAAGAAAAACCTAACAAACAAATGGCAGCAATCAGTTGCATCTTCACCCTCAACTTCTTCTATGTGTTGGTATTCCATAATTTTTCCTTTATAATCTTAAGGCTTGCTAAGCAGATTCCCATTTTGCTCAAGTTCTTTTCTACTAATGAGGATATGATGTACAAAATTTGCAATATAGAAAACAGCCCTTGGTTTTTTCCTAAAACAAATTGAATCAGAAATATCTGAAATTGATAGCTCCAAGTGCAGAAAAATTGGACTAACATCATAAACAAAAACAGTTTTGTAGGAAGACAAATACCTAAAAAATGTGGATTCTGCTTCAGTAGCAACAGCTTTGGCCAAGTAAGACTTTCCTGTCCCGGGAGGACCATATAGAAGAAAAGCTCTCCATGGCCGCCTCTTGCCTGAAGGGACATGAGAAAGAGAAAACAACACTCAAATTGTGATGATTAGGTAATGCCCCCGTAGCAAAACTACTCAACCATCTCTAATGTACCACAAAAAGAAAACGAACATAATTACTCACAATTTCTCTGCCTTAATGATTTTTATCCAACCATTACTTTTTTGTATGAGCTGAAGGAGCTGTAACATGAATCCTCGGAGCAACTATAAAGAGAAACTTTAAAATATGGGATCCGCAGTTCATCTCCCGTACTCCAAGATATTACATGATCATATTGATGATACTTATCAAGCTTCCATGTCCAAAGTATTTAGAGAGTAGAGCAAATAACTCATCCACAAAATCACCAAAAATCCACAGATTAAACTGGCACTTTGTGATCCTCAAATTGAAAGGGGTTAAAATGTACAATAGGTAAACACCAAACTTACTTCTTCCATTGGTAGTTAACAACTAGGAACTATTGGAACCCATGTAACCCCAATTCTGACATAAGTTAAAATCTTCTCTTCCCAAGATCTCAAGAGTATCCAATCATTGAATGTAATACCAATAAGGGGAAAAGGAAAAACAATAGCTCATAAAAGACGGCAAAACTAATACAATGTTTGGTTTGCAACACAACACTCTGGATAACTACCTGTAATTTTCAACGCATAATAAGCACAATAATCCCTCTATATAACTAGTCCTTGCATCAAACCACGATTAACATCTTAAAGCTACCACAAAATAATAAACCTCTCAAAGCAACAATCTACACTAACAAAATGCAGGAAAAAACGCAAATACACACACCTGTGAAGAACTGGGGGAATTTCACAGGCAAAATAACAGCTTCCTGCAAAGCCTGTTTAGCACTCTCCAATCCAGCAACATCATTCCACTTCACATTAGGTTTCTCCCTAATAATCGCCGAATTAAGCCCAGCTCTAAGCTTATCTTTCTCAGGATCCTCCCCACCACCATCTTCACCGCCATCTTTGGGCTTAGTCTTGGGCTTAGCAACCACAGCTCCATCACCTCCATTTGAACCAGGCCCAATTCCACCACCTTCATCTAATACGGCCCGAATCTCCTCGGCCCGGCGCAAGTAGTCTGTAAACTTCTGAGTTATTGCCTCCTTAATCTTAGGGTTTTTCTCGTACTTCAAATGGGTTTTAAAGTACTCTAGAGCATTCATATATAAAGGAAATGCCTTTGCATAATTCCCAGCATTGTCTTCTTGTACTGCTTGCCTCACGAACTCTATTGCTTGTTCCTTAAAATTGCTATACATCTTCGATCATATAGCAAAACCACAAATCTTTCCAAAAGAAAGTTTGGGTTTTGGTCCGAACTCGGAAGGGTGTCTGAAAACAAATGATTTTGAAATTGTAACCCTAAAAGTTGGGATCCTTTTGGATTTGATCAGAGCTGAGAACAGTGTTTTGAGTAATTGATCTATTTGTAATCTTTGAAGTTTTTGAGCATTTTTTTCTTTTTTGTGTTTAAAGAAAGATTAGAGATATAGAAGGTAATACCAAAATGGATTACGGAGGAATGAAAACAATTTGAAATAATCCAAAATTCATACTTCGGGGAAAAGTTTGTGGGAAGTACGCGTGAGCACACGTGCGTGTTAAGGAAACAATAAAGTTACACCTAAACTAGGCACAAATTATTAGTATCATTCTTAAAGTTCCGAACTATATTCGATCTTAATTAACTCCTCAACTAAATTTTTTGAATATCATTACTCCCTAGATGCTGATATAGCAAAAAAATATAAGTCCATGCACCTGCCACGTAAATTTTTCTGTATATGTGATATTTTTTAAATAATAAAATATATTTTTACCTTTTCAAATATATTATTTTTTTAGATAATTTTTTTCGAATATAATTTATAATAAAACTTGGATAGAACTAGATTATTTAGGCTACATATTTTTATTTTTTTAACAATAATAAAGTTTTAGTTAAATATTTTTTTGAATTTGGCCTGAAAATAAAGATTTACACAATTGAAATAAATAGTCGAGTCATTTAAAAAGTTATAACAAAATATATAGTTTAAAATTAATTATTTTGGCTATAATTTATTATATAGCTATAAACTATGGTTCTCTAAAAATAATTTTTTTTACATATCTTACCTAAAAAGGTAAAAATACAGTGTTGAAATAAGTAGTCATTGCATCAAAAGAAAAATAAAAAGAGTGTACAATTGCAATATAATGCAAGTGATTCACTTTATTTTTTGCAATTGTACCTATTTTTATTTCTTCTTTTGATGCAATGATTATCTATTTCAACTATGTATTTTTACTTTTTTAAGCAAAATCTTTTTAAAAAAAATACTTTTAGAGCACCGTAAGTTAGAGCTATATAATAAAGTATAGCTAAAATAATTAGTTTCAAACTATATTTTTATAAATTTTTAGATGCATCGACTATTTATTTCAATTATATAAATATTTATTTTTAAGTCAAATTCAAAAAAAATTTAACTACAATTTTATTATTTTTGAAAAAATAAAAATATTTAGCCTAAATAATGTAGTTCTATCAAGTTTTATTATAAATTATATTCGAAAAAAATTATCTAAAAAAGTAATATTCTTAAAAAGATAAAAATATATTTATTTTTCAAAAACAATATCATATATACAAAAATATCCACGTGACAGGTGAGTGCACCCATACTTTTTACTACATCAACGTCTAGGGTAATGGCTTTCAAAAGACCAAGTTAATGGAGTAATTAAGACCGGGCAAAATTCAAAAACGATACTAATAATTTGAGCCAAATTTAAAGGTGACTTAAAGTATTTTCCCTAAATTTATTTGTTGCGATAGTGCCTTGTTAGTCTACACAGCTCATTTTGCTAAAAGGTCGGTGGTTGGAGTAGTAGTTGCAGGTTGTCTATACAACTCTGTTCTTCTCCGTGTATGCATACATGCTATCCATCTGACGTAGTAAGTATTTGCATGTTATTGTTCTTTACTATAAATATTACCTCGACATTGATTTGTAGTGGTAATAGATTATGTTGTCGTGCAATAGCAAAGCGCAGAGTTTGATTGTAGTAGGGTTTCCTATTGGTAAACCCTAGTATCCAATTGCCTCGGAAGACCCCTCCTAACCCATATTCAGGAGGTGTGTTATTGTAAAAGCCATTTGTATTAAGTTTTATTGTTTCGCCCAGTAGGTGATTCTATTTCATATACAAATTTCTTATTTGTGGAGGTGAAACTGCCACATGAAATAGGATATATTGAAGTATTTCACTATATTTAAAAAAAATTATTGTGGCAGTTTCAGATGTGCCAAAGTGTAAACGGTTATTTGGACTCGAATTTGTGATAGTAGTGGCGGAGTAGAGTTAATAAGGGTATGAATATCGTAGTTTGGTAAATCATCGTTATATCCAAGTGTTTATATGGTATTTGTTATTCCCAAGATGTGCTATATTGATATTGCTTTGGGGGTACTTAAATAATAATTGGACAATGATTTCTCTAATTTGTTGGAAAATAGAGCATATCGGTGATATCAAAATACGATCAAATATTATCAATTTCTTATTAAATAAATTAATCTGTCTCTTTCTCATATTTCTTTTAATAGTCTATTTAATATTCTGTTACAGAAAACATATGTGAGAAACGATTAAATTAAGAGTCTGTTTGATCAAACTGCCAAAAACTGCTTTTTTTGGAAAGTGAGTTTATTCAAAAGTATTTTTTTAGTATTTTAACAAAATAGCAGTTTGTGTTCGGCCAATTTATTAGTAATGCTTTTTGCAATCTCATTGTGTTTGACTAATTTTTCCAAAAAAGTATTTTTAAGTATTAACTTATGAAAAAGGTTAGTAAATGTTCAATAGTATTATTTACAAAAATTAATTTAAATATTTCATATAAAATAATTAATTGAAATATAAAACATAAATTTAAATATTAAGTAAAAACTCCAATAATTATAAAATATAGTTATTCCAAAGCAATAATATTGAGTTTCTAGTTTTACTTATTGTTTACATAAAATATATCAAAATACTTTATTTAATATGAATTAAAAATCTAATCTTAGAACTAGGAGAAAGAGAATAAAAATATGATTGAAATAAAAAAGAGAAAAAATGTATGGAAGAAATAAAAATGAAAAGGAAAAGAAAAATGTTAAAATTAATGAGGAATAAATTAAAAAATATTAATTTAGTGTAAGGTCATTTTCGTATTGAATAAATTAATTTTTTCGCTTTTCCTTCTGCTTCTTGGAAGCTTGTTCCCAAAAGCAGAAATTGCTTTTGCTGCTGTTCAAAAGTATTTTTCCGTCTTGGCCAAACACCTCACATTTTTTGGAAAGTGTTTCCTCCATTTCAATTTATGTGAATCTGTTTGACTGGGCACGGAGTTTAGAATAAATAAAGACTTTTGAAATATGGGATTTTAAACATGTCAAAAAGGAACCCAGAGTATTTGTGTGTTTATAAAAGCTTCTCATTAAGAGTATAATTCTAAATTTAAGCTATATTGTTACCAAATTTAGAAATAGGTCATTCTTTTTGGAGTGAACCAAAAAAGAAATATATTCACATAAATTGAAACAGAGAAAATATTATTTTTGACAAAAAAGCAAGTACTTTTAGCCTGCCATAACCTTGGCCAAACTAACTCTAAATAGAAAATGAGAGAAAAGGGGTGCCACAAACCTACTGAAACAATAAAAAATGTCACATTAGAAACCAGTTACAAAGATGCTTTCTCCATAATCTAAAATGCATGCTTGCCTTCTTCAAAGCATCGAGTAAATTTTTAAGCAAATTTATTATCCGGACAATCACGTAATTTATGAGAAATTATTGTTATAACTCTTTAAAAAGTGCTCCTTAAGATTCCACATTATAGTAATGCCCTTTTTACTCTTTGTCAGCTAGCTCCAGTAATCGTTGTACTTCAACAGTCATATCTGAAATTCTTTCTCCCATGGTATTCTTTCTTAATTACACGTCTTCATATTATTTCTCAATCTCATCTTAAAATAATGATATAACTGATCATTTTTATCACCTAAAATAAAACGGCTAGAGTTTTTATTGCATCACCTCATGTTGTGGTGTACATGTTTTACATACATTATTTTCTTAAAAAGTTAAAATTATGTACTTCATAACTTTCTCTTATTTTATAAGATCATGAATGTCCTGCAAAAATAAGAAGTGCTATTTTTGTGTTTTTATAATATAAACAGGGAGAATAAACAGTATTTTCAGTTTAAGTATATAAGATAAAATCTTTTAGATTTATTTCAATTTTATGTGCTTACTTGTTTAATTTCAATTAATTTTCTAAAATGTTTAGTTAAAGCAGATAACTAACCTACAGTGTTACCTTCACAAAATAAGAAAGAAAAAATAAAAGGAAAGAGCTACGTCTCGTGAGGGAAAAGGAAACGAAACGAAGATAAAGATTGTTATGATATACCTAAAAGGGAAAAAGAACTACATCGTCGAAAATAAATTAGTGAATCTTCTGATGATTCATAATAATAAAAATGGAACACCTACTCATGGCACTATTAGCATGAGAGGGTGTTTTAGGCTTAAAAATTAGTTTGACCAGCTTTTAAGTATTTTTTTTGCTTAATTTAGTGTTTGTTTAGCATTTAAGTGCCTTTAAATTAGGGTATTTTTAAGCCAAAATAAGCTAAAAACCATAAGTTGGTCAACCGCAACTTATTGCTTTTAGCTCGGCAGCTTTTCGTTTGACCAAAAAATTACTTTACTATCCCTTAAATTATCTTTTATAAACCCCCAAAATATTCTTCCCTCAGTAAACCCCTAACGACGCCTCTTTTCTTCCTCTTTTCTTTTCCCAGTCAGCCTTGATGTTTTCTTTCTGCAGTCTTTCTCCAGAGAACGTAACTTTTTTTCCTACATAGCAATTTCTCTATCCCTCATCTCTCACTAAAGCTCACAATTTCTCCCTGTTTGGAGATAAAAGTCTAAACTTGAAGATTGAGTTGCTTGGTAAACAACGTTGTTGATCAGTTTAAGGTAAAGTCCTCTCTTTTACTTTGGTTTTATTTCGTTTTACGATCATGATGTGATATTAGTGATTCACTAACAAAAAAATTATGTCCATTTTTTTTCTTTTGTTATTTGAAGAAAGTTCAATATAAATGGTTGAAGCAATTTAACATTGCATAGATGAATAATTGCAATGTTTATGGTATATTTTTATTTTTATTATATATCAGCCATAAGATCACTATAGTTTTAAATATATTGTTGTCATTATTTGATGTAATTTTTTTTCTGTTGCACATCCATTATGATAAAAATTGAATATATTGGAGAAAGCAGTCCACTTGATAGCATCGTACTAAGTAGTAATTGCTCTAATAATAAATAATTTAATATTATGAACACTTTATGAGTTTTTGCGTTCACGAGAAAGATAATGCATTGCTTGGCTACAAATGAAGGAAAAGTATAGTTGATATATCATTGTTTGGAGAAAAAGTTATAGATTGTTTATCTGCAAAGTTCTTCCGTTAATTAGATTGAGGTACTAGTGTATTGCTCTATCGTCAATAACTGGTTTATAGAAATTTTATTTAAAGTAAGAAAGAATGTGCCAACATGCACTTTAGAAGGATGAAATTATCATTATTTTTGTAGGAAAAATAAAGGAAGCTCTTATTATCGGCATCCTGTAAATGCTCTATTTACAGAAAGAACATTAGTCACCCATTACATTTGACTTCTATTCACAATCTAAGAATTTTAGAAGTTACTATTTTCTATTTCCTTGTATAATGAAATATTTCTATTTGTTTACTTCTTATGTTAGAATATTATTCTATAGAGCTTACGAAGAATTTTTATTTTCTTTAAATTATTAACATTCAAACATGTCGAAAAATTTTACCTGTCGAAATAATGCTAAGTGGGATGATGATCTCCATATTATATTTGTTGAGTTGTGTGAACAAGAGATAAGAAAAGGAAATAGACCTAATACTTATTTATCTAAAGAAGGATGGAAAAATATGGTTAATGAGTTCAATAAGAAGACCGAAAGAATGTATGATAAAAAATAAATAAAATATTATTGGGATTATATGAAAGCCCATGGACTCTTTTTAAGTAGTTGATGAAGGGGGGGATAGGTTTCGGATGGGATGAAAATCAAAAAATAATTGTGGCGGATAATGGTTGGTGAGAACAAAAAATAAAGGTACAAATCTCACACTATTCTATATGTTTTTAAGAGTATTTCTTTGTAATCTTTATTATTGTCTTAAGTTAATTAATAATTTATGTTGCAGGAGAATGTTAGATACAAAATATTTAGGAATAAAGATCTTTCTCCTATATGGTTTCGATATGATGCAATTTTTGCTGATATCGTTGCCACCGGAGAAAGAGCACAAGCAGCAAGTCAAGAATATATATCCAGGATTGGATTATATTTAGATGATGAAATAAATAATTTTTATGATTATGATCAGGGTGATCAATTTGGTGTCCTTAATAATGAGAAGAGTGACGATAGCGATGATATCTTACAATATGTACATTCTGTTAGATTTCCCCAGCCAACACTAAAAAAACAAAAGTCAATTGATAGAGTTAGCACTAGCAGCCAAGAAAAACAAAGTAAGGCAAAATATGGTATTGTACCACTAAAACATAATTTACACTTCCTACTTAAGATGGTGTCTAACAAAAGTAGTGCTACATCTCTTGCAACATCAGAGGCAATTATCGAGAAGTGTATTAACTTGTTGGTAACTATTCCTGGCATTTCTTAGGGGAGCAAAATTTTCAACTTCTCTTTAAACCTGCTTGTTAAGAAAGAGACACGAGAGATATTTTTCAAGCTACATACTGATGAAGGTCGAAAATCTTGGTTGGAGTATAACTATCAATCATACTTGAAGAAGCATCAATAATATGTTATGCATATTGCATTAGTATTTCCAAAACTAGTTATTTGATTATTTCATTTATAACTCGGAACTATGTACTTTCATGGTTAATTTTTTTATTCTTTCATGTTTAGATTTTATGATGGTTGGTTTAAACACTTTTTAATGTTATATTTTATTAAATAAATTGTTTCTTTTCATTTATTATTGCCCATGGTTACCTTTTTTATTATTTTATTTTCAGTTAAATGGAAAATTGGAACATTAATAGCGTGATATCCAATCATGTAAGTGATTGGGACATTAGCAACTTTGTATCTTGTTATCCAAATGATCCGTTAGATGATGGAGAGAAAGAAGATGAAATGCAATAAACTAGAGAAACTTCAAATGAGCAAGACGAAAAGGAATGGGATGCATTATGTGTAATAACACGTAAATGTATATTGATGTATTATGAGAAATACTTATGCAAGGTACCTTGCGGTACATCTAAGCGCACCAGATATATTTTTATTCAAGAGATATTACATGGAAATAAGACGCGTTGCTATGAGAAATTTCGACTGAGAAAGTCAGTATTTGTTGATTTATGCTAAGATTTAACAGATAACTACGGTCTTCAACCCACATGTGAAATGTCTATATACGAGAAGCTAGGCATGTTTTTTATGATTTGTGCACATGGTGCCGGAAATCGATTGATACAGGAGATATTTCAACACTCAGGAGAAACAATTTATAGGCACTTTGATAGTGTTCAAAGTGCATTGGTAGCTGGCCCGAGATATTATTTGACTGCACTTAAATTATAATGATGGTGTAGGAGATCATAAGTCATATAATCGGCGATATCTCCCTTTATTTAAAGTAAGTAATAATTTTAAATAACTAGTTTTATATTATAGCTCAAAATTTTAATATTGCAAACTTATATTATATTTTTGTATTTAAATATTTACAGGATTGTATTGGAGCACTTGATGGTACACATGTAAAAGCAAGATTACAGCAGGGCCAAGAGATACCTTATATAAGCTGTAAATGTTATCCAACTCAAACTATTTTTGTTGTTGTCGTCTTTAATATGTGTTTTACATTTGCATGGTTAGAGTGGGAAGGAGCAGCTCATGACAGTCGTATATTTGGTGAGGCCATTCGTGGATCAAAAATTAACTTTCCACACCCATTGGGAAACAAATATTACCTAGTTGATGCAGGGTATCCACATATAAAGGGATATATGGCTCCATATAAAGGGGATGATGTGAGATACCACCTAGGAGATTTTCGCCAAGGTGCGACGCGACAAGTGCGAGCACCAAGAGGAAGGAAAGAAATTTTTAGTTATTTGCATTCTTCATGTAGAAACATTGTGGAGCGTACATTTGGGGTATGGAAGCGAGGTGGTCTATTTTGCAAGATATGCATTATTACGACATTGATATCCAAAGGGATATCGTCATTGCTACTATGGTCGTTCATAATTATATTAGAAAAAAATGTAAGATGGACGAGCAGCTGAGGATGAAAGATATATTCCATCTGTTGAGCATGATATTGGCACATCTTTGGGGGCTAATAGCATAAACGTTGAAAATATGAAAAATCAAAGTGACAACCTTTGGATGCCTACTCGTGACGTGATTGCTAATGATATTTGGCAATATGCTCAACGCTTACATTAGCTATTTCCAATTTTGTTTTGGACATTTTACTAGGTATAGATATGGCTCTAGATATTTTGATAATGGTTCTATAACCTCTTTTGAGAATAATGGAGTAATTGAGTGATTTGATTCAATCCAGGTATTTTGATAGGGTAGTGACAATATTGCCATTATGGATACCTTTCCTTGTTTGGCTTTTGTGTAGCAAATTTCAAGTTGTGTTACTGAGACGATTCTAATTTATTGTACATTTCGAAAATAAACGTAATGTTTTTTTAAAAATACTTTATAAAATAATTTATATTAATTAAAAATAATCTTATCAAAACAATCTATAACATAAAGTTAGTTGAGACGTAACTTATTTTGTATTTGAATTAATTTAAAATTTAAAATATTGCAATAACAAACTATTTTTCGTATAATACTTTTAAGGGTATTTCAGTCATTTTAGTAAAAAAAGAACTTTTCAGGATTTTTTACCAAACACATCAGCTGTTTATTTTCAGCTCCAGCTCTTTTACCCAAATACGTAACAGTTTAATTATAAATTCAGCTTCAGTACTTAAAAAGTGCTTTTAAGTAAGTACTTCTTAAAAGCTACTTAAATTCAGATAACCAAACCATGCTCTAAGTATGAAAAATAAAATGACATATTTGCTTATATGACAAAAACATAAGAAGAATAAGAAACTTACGTAAAATATAACAAAGTGTCACGCCATCATTTCTTTTCTTTTATTTTTGTTGAATAAACAATCTAGACATTGTTAGTGCATGTCACGACCCCAAATCGGCTCGATCGTGATGCCGCCTCTCCTGAAGACGAGGCCAGCCAACTAACCCAATTCGTCTTTACAAAATAGATTAAACATGAATTAACAACTCATATATGATTGAATAATATTAATTAGCGGTAATACAATCCAACACAGCCCTAATCGGGGTGTCACAAGTCACGAGCATCTATCAGAATATAAATCCACTACAAGGTCTAAATATGTATACAAAACCGGAATAATGAACAAGAGGGAAACATGGCCCTGCAAATGCTCACAGTCACCTCCTTAACTCATATAACTTTGCCTGTGATTCGCCCAAAACCCGCTACCGGGAGAATAGATACCTACATCTGCACACGGGGTGCAGGGATTAAAGTGAGTACTCCAACTCAGTGAGCAATAATAATAAATAGTAACCAAAAGTAAGAAAACACATAATAGCACAATGCAATTCTATATCAGGCAGTAAAACTCTTAAAGCAGCAAAATTCGTAAATAGTCAAATGAAACCTCTTTTTGTAAAGACCGGTAAATCAGGTAAAGCCACAAATAGGTAGTAAATAGTAAAACTCCCTCTCGGGCACAATATCAACCGCTCAGTATAGTAATAGCCCATCGGGCTCACTCTCATATCACATGGGTACTCGCGCTCACTGTGGGCGTGCACACTCCGGAGAGGCCCTTACGGCCAAGCACTATATCAACATAAGGTCTGAAAGCCTTCTCATATCACACTCGAGGCATGCAAGCCTCCACACATAACAGTCGAAGCCTGAAAGCCTCCTCACATAAAACTCGAGGCTTGAAAGCCTCCTCACATAAAACTCGAGGCTTGAAAGCCTCCTCACATAACACTTGAGGCCTAAAAGCCTCCCTACATAACACTCGAAGCCTAAAAGCCTTCTCATATAACACTCGAGGCCTGAAAGCCTCACCCAGTCTAGAACATCATAAGCCCTCGGGCATCAATAAAGTAATAGTCATCAGCCTAAACGACAGTGGAATATCATTAAAGTCTCAAAATTCAATTAAAAAGAGGCTGAGTCTGCAAAACAGTATAATCATTAGGACTGAGTTCAAATAACGTATCAAAATAGTGAGGAAATAGTGATAACAATCCCCGAGGGATTCAAATAGTTGGAATTAAGCCCAACGCATGCCAATAAGCCCCAAATCATAATGATAAACAAAACAACTCAGCTAAATACGCGGTAAAATATCAAACGGGCCGAATCAAGTCACAATCCCCAGTAGTAAATAAATCACGCGTTCGTCATAAAGCGTGTGTTTCACCTTAATGTAGCACTACATTGTGCAAATCCGAGGTTTCAAACTATCAGGATATCATTTACTATCATTACTCACCTTAAGCCGGCTAAAATCCTAGCTCACTATGCCCTTTCCTCTCAAATCGACCTCCTCGCGCGTTGAAACTGATCAAAACCACAACGAATACATAACAATATGCCAATGAAACAATACCCAACCGAAAACAATCGAAAAATAGCAAAAATCTCGAAATTAGAAAAACCCGAGCCCCCCGCCCACTTCTCAAATTCTAGAAAATTTTACATCAATGGATTCCTTATCTCGCCACGAGTCCAACTATACAAAAATTATCCAATTCCAACACTATTTAGTCCTTCAACTCATCATTTTATATT
This sequence comes from Nicotiana benthamiana, assembly GCA_034376525.1. NCBI lineage: Eukaryota > Viridiplantae > Streptophyta > Magnoliopsida > Solanales > Solanaceae > Nicotiana > Nicotiana benthamiana. The sequence continues at coordinate 54,406,587 of CM067339.1, read as the reverse complement.
TTTAAAAGATTCTACAATTTTCTTCCCAAATTCCATCCCAAATCACGAATTAAATGATGAATTCAATAATAGATTCGTGTACTCTAGCCAAATATAAATTAGAATCACTTACCCCGATGAATTTCTTGAAAAACCTTCGAAAAATTGCTAAAATCTGAACTCTCTAGGTCAAAATATCAAATAAAACCCAAAACCTCGTATTTATATAGTAACCCCCCAGATTTCCATCTCCGCGGCCGAACAAAATCGACCGTGGCAGCGCAAAAACCAGCATGGTCCGCGCTAAAATGACCATGGCCGCACAAGTGTTTCTTTGAAATGATAGGATTTAGTATTTTGGCAATAAATTTCGCTACAGATGTCCAAATGCCAGTTATAATATGTTTCTGGAAACTAGATTCAAAGAGCTACAACGTTCATTTTTAAATGATCTCAAAATTCCTTGTCTATCAAAAGATATGAGCTTCTGAAGTCGGATAAGTGGCCCAGCTCCTCTAGCGCTGACCGCGGAAACAAGACCGGTAGTGGGTTCAGAGATTTGATCCTCAAGACCTCCAATAGCTATATTTTAGCTTAAAGACACCCCGTGACCTATCCAAAACTTACCCGAGGCCCTCGGGACCTCAACCAAACATACCAACATAATCCATAACATCGTTCAAACTTGTTCCAATCATCAAAATACCTCAAACAACATCAAATTACTCAAAACTCATCGAATTCAAGCCTAAGTTCTTCTAAAACTTCCGAAACATGCATTCGATCAAAAAACTAATCAAATCACTTCCGAATGACCTGAAATTTTTGCAGACATATCCCAAATCACATAATGAAGCTATAGCAACTCTCGGAATTCCATTCAGATCTTCGGATCAAAATCTCACCTATTAACCGGAATTCGCCAAATACTAACTTCGTCAATTCAAGCCTAATTCTACTGCGTAACCCCAAAATAAATTCCATCGCGCTCCTAAGTCACAAATCATCCTCCGAAGCTAACTGAATCACCGAAAATCACATCCGAACCCTATAACTCATAAGTCCACATCCGGTTGACTTTTCCAAACCAAACCTTCCTTATAGAGACTAAGTGTCTCATTACCTACCAAAACATCTCCGGACCAACTCAACCACATAAGATATATATAATGAAGCATAAAGAAGCTAAAAACAGGGAAAACGAAGTGGTAACGCATGTGACAACGAGCCGGGTCGTCACATCCTCCCCAACTTAAACAAACACTCATCCTTAAGCATACTAAGAGTTGTTCTAGAAGCCAACCAATAGCTGAATAACTTTATCATGTGTCACACCTCTTTTTTTTCACACAACTCTGTTACGAGGTTGAGTTAGAAGAGTTTTTTCAATTAAAGTAACGTTTTTAAAAAGGATTATTTATTATTTAGAGTCGCCACTTGGAATTGAGTTTTGGTATTCCAAGTCATCTTTTATTGAGTCCCTTTTCAAAAGAAAGGTTTGACTCTTAATTTGTGGTCTACGAAAACAAAAGACTGAGTAAGGAATTCTGTTGATCGAGGGAAAGGTGTAAGGCACCCCTCGAGTCTCGTGGTTCTAGCACGGTCGCTTCTATTAATTAATGTAAGGCTTAAATCAATTTTTAGCTATTCTTGTATTTTATTGATTATGGCTAATTTACCACCGCTAAATTAATTATTATATTTTATTAATTGTGTTCACCAAGATGTGGAACGCACACAAGGTACTTCTTTGAAATTAAATATTAAACCAAGGTACGGAATGTACACATAATTATAATATTATTTTAAATTTAACGGCATCGAGACACGGAATACGCACATGATCCTTTTATTATTTAAGCCTATTAATTCAAGGTTCGGGTATGAACACATGGGTTAATATTTAAAGTACATCTGAAAGATTTTTAACCTATTTATAGTATTTTATTCCTAAGCTTGAAATTATTGTGAAGCTCATTATTTACGGAAGAATATTTTTGTGGAAGAAAGACATTTCAGTCTTTTGAACCAAATATAACAATTACACAATTATAACAAAAATGAGCCATTTTGATTTATTAACCAGTTCTCGTGCAAATCTCTAGGACAAAAAATTATTAATGTTAGTCTAACCTTTATAGCCCCTTACTTTTGTAACTTACTACCTATTAAATCTAGTATCTAATTTTAAATTAAATCAAAATTTTATTATGTTCATACAGGAGCCGCATAACTCATTCAAGATACCGAAGCAATAAATATTGAGGATATGTACATTTCAGGCATGAATTCTATTTAAATAGTAAGGCCAAAAATTTGTTTCATTATTTTCATTCTATTTTAACCTTCAGATACATCTTTCACTAAGCAACTTCAATACAATTACTAAAGATCACATGGCTACTTGAATATAAAAATCTCAAATCTAAGCAACAGAACATCAACAAACCTTTTTTTTTTATCTTACAATTGAACAAGAATTATATATATATATATATATATATATATATATATATATATATATATATATATATATATAATTCACAAAAAAAAGAATTAAGATTCAAACTTTGCGTAGACATAAATCTCATATACCATGTTTAAACTATACAGAAAAATTGAGTATTTCTTTTTGTCATCACAATAAAGAGAATATCTACAATCTTCTGATTTTCAAAGTTCGTAATGTTAACTTTTTTCGAACCGCGAACGAAATCTCGATCCCCATTTTTAAACTCCCTTTTCTTCTTACTGACACAATTTTTCTACTTCTTTTCTGTTCTCTGACTTCCGCCTGTTCCTTTCTTTTTTTGTTACTTCCTCACCTCTTCAATAAATATTATCTCCTTATATTATTCTACTTCCCTTCCCCTTTTAAAAAAAGAAGTAAGAAAACAATTTCCGCTCAAAGGAGGCAGAAGACAATATGTATTCTATTATCTCCTTTTCTTTGATGCTTACTTAGACTTTCTATATTAGAGAATTCCGACCCCCCGCCCCTCCTTACTTAACTTGCAGTTAGGGGTGTACAAAGAAAATCGATAAATCGCACCAACCCGATAATCCGAGTCAAACCGAGAAAAAAAATCCGACTATGGTTTGGTTTGTTTGGTGTTAGAAAAAAAAACCCGACCATAATTGATTTGGTTTGGTTTTAACTAAAGAAAGTCAAATCGAAACCAAACCAACCCGACATTACATATATAGCAATTTTAGATATATTTAATATATAAATATACTTATTGTAATGTAATTTATAAATATTTCTTAAAAAATTTCATAATTTTATCTTTTAAGGTATTATTTCAAGGTTTGATTTAGAACTTTTGAATGCTCCAATAAGTTTTATAGCCATTAATATTAGTAAATTAAATAATGCTAGCAATCAATACTAATGTTAACAAAAGACATTCAATTCAATATTACGAACGGGAATATATTAAATGTCTTTTTTTTATTTTGCAATAATTTAGATAAAAATACATAACCTATTTTTATTTTTCTTTAGCTTTTAGGCATATAATTAATACTCCCTCATTAGTCTATCTAGTTTAGCATGAATTAGTGCTTTTAGAATATGTTTATTTTTATTATGACTTTTTAATTAGCAATATTTATAGTATATAATTTTATTATTTTTTATTGTTAAATATTTTAGGATAATGTAATGAGTCATGACATATCTCATATTTTGTATTATTTTCTTGAAAAATACTTTATATAGTTGTATCTTACTAGGATTAAAGAAATATCTTGAACATACGTTATATATTTTGTTCTACGAATATTTTTTCGGAAAAAAAGTCGAAAAAATCTGAATAACCCGAAAATCCGAAAAAACCCGATATTGAAAAACCCGAATTTATTAGTTTGGTTTGGTCTTTAAATTTAGTAACCCGACACAATTAATTTAATTTGATAATTATAAAATCCGAACTAACCCGATACATGTACACCCCTACTTGCAGTAATCTTTATAAAGACATGTTAGTGGTTTTTGGAATAGGGAACATGATTGGAGTGGGGGACGTGATGGTCGTGCGTTTGTGATGTTGTAGGTGTGTGATCATGGGGTAGGAGGAAGTTGGGATTTGTTCGCTAGAATTTGTTGAGATAAAGTTTGATATAACAAATTTTTATCTCTTTTAATGTAACTTCCACTCTTATTTTTTTTAAAAAAAGAAGAATTAATTTTTTTGTCTTTTATTTTAAAAGATGAATTGAACTACAAATATACAAAGATTAACTAACATTTCTCACAATATAAAAAAAAATATTTACTTTCTCACAATATAGAAAAAAAAAACTAAATATTTACATGCATTTAATGATACTAAGAAAGATTCTATAGTTTACTTATTAAAATTCTACTTAAAAGAAAACATATATATATATATATATATATATATATATATATATATATATATATATATATATATATATATATATTTTAATCTTTTTTTAGAAATAAACTATATATTCTAAGAATGTAAGTAATTTTTTTTAGTTTTTTTCTCTCTAATAAAACCTATTAAGAGTAAGACAAAAGTTTAAAATATTAAGATTGGACCTAAAAGAAATATTTACACTAAAGTAGTATAGGATTAGGGGTGTGGTCAAAAATTAGGTGTTCACAACATGCCCCCCTTTGTTTGAAAACATGAAAAATTTTCAGGCAAAGAAAATGAACAAGGGGACTAATTTTTGTCCTCACTATTATTTAAAAAGGAAAATAAGATAAAAGGAAAATATGCGACCGAGCATTTGTTTTAGGCAGCCTACATATCCGGGTTATAAGGAAATCATGTCATGTGTAGTTCAAGTTGAAAGAAGAGTGATGGGGTATACTTAGATGGAGAGTCCACTGAGATTCCGTTGAGGTTCCGATCCTCTTTTCCTAATATTACATCAAAACAAAAATAAAATTATATACTATCTTTGCTATTGCAGAATAAAGTATTAAAAAAAACACATGCATTTTTTAAATAATAGGGGATGACGTACCCTGTATTAACAAGAAGGAAGGCAACCAGGGGATGTAATACCATGTGTTGACGATAAGATAATGCTCGTGACACTCTGAGATTCTACTAGGGGATGTCATACCCTATGTAGGAAGAAAGTAATGCGGCCAAGGGATGTAGTACCATGTGTCAGCAATAAGATGAGGCTCGTGGCACTCTGAAATGCTACTATGGGATATCGTACCCTGTGTAGAAAATAATGCAACCAGGGGATGTAGTATCCTATCGTGGAAATAAGACGAGGCTCGTGGCACTCTGAAATGCTACTAGGGAATGTCGTACCCTATGTTAAAAATAATGCAGCCAGGGGATGTAGTACCCTGTGTTGGCAATACAATGAGGCTCGTGGCACTCTAGGATGCTACTAGGGAATATTGTACCCTATGTTTGAAACAAGAAGTGCAACCAGGGGATGTAGTACCCTATGTTGGCAATAAGATGAGGCTCATGGCGTTTTGTAATGCAACTAGGGGATGTCTTACCCTATGTTTGCAACAAGAAGTAAGGCAATCAGGGGATGTAGTACCCTGTGTCAGAAATAAGATGAGGCTCGTGGGCTCTGAAATACTACTAGGGAATATCGTACCCTATGTAGAAAATAATGCATACAAGGAATGTAGTACCATGTGTTGAATATAGGGTATTGGTTCCCTATGATGAAACTAAAAATAAAATAATTACATGTATATTAAAAAAATCAAGGATTTGAGAACTTCACTGGGTGGTGTTCGTCTTTTCACGAATTGTTTCACTAAACGAATATGTTCCTGTTCTAAACAAAGAAAGATTTGTTAGTTTTAAAATGGTGGTCAGTTTGTGGCCTTGACTTCTTGGGTGACTTGATTTTGCGTCCATTGCACTTGTAACCGACCTTGTCGATGATCGTACAAATTGCCGAGAGATTCTGACTTTATTTTCTAAAGAAATTTTTTTTAACATCAATACCTGATTATTTTGCGCCTATCACCATTTGTGTCTATGGTGTAAACAACTTTTTTCCCCCAAAAAACTTTTTATGAGTAACTTTTGTTGCCCTTAAAACATTTCTAAGTCCTTCAAGCCTTATGCTTGACAAAGAATATCAAAGTCGGCTTTATGGCTTTGCCCAAGCTGTTTATGCCCAGGAATTTTTGCTTCTTCATGGGTTTTCACCAATTGACCTCTCTCATTTGCCTTTTCTCAACTTACCGTCGCCTTATAGTGCCCGTGAGGGTTTCTCCAATAAGACTCTCTCATTTATTTTTCTCAACTCGCCATCGCCTTATAGTGCCCTTGAGGGTTTTCACCGATAAGACTCTCTCATTTGTTTTTCTTTCTTTGCAATGGTTGAAGCGCCACCTGTAGTGTACTGACTTAGCATTCTCAAAAACTGATCAGAAGGTCTTAAAAGAGAAAGGTAAAAAGAACTACTCAACTGAATTACAACTTTTGGAACCATTTGATGGAACAACTGTCGAAAGAAAAAAATAAAAAATAAAAAAATAAAAACATGCCCCAGTTTTTTTGAATATTGGGGAAATGTGGATTATTGTTTTTTGATGTGACTGAACCTCAGAGAGAGGCTGCCTATGTATCCTTTCGGAATCAAGTTGAACATAGTTTAGGAAAACATGAACTTGTTTTGATGATAACTTTTTTATTTTTTATTTTTATTTTTGAGTACATTGGTTCCAAAAGAGGGTAAACACAAAGAAATATAGACAAGGCTTCAAAGGGCTAACTAGGGTTGACCAGTGTTTGGATAGCGAGAATGATAGCCTTTCGTCATCCCAACCTGAGAATGCTAAGTATAAAACAAATGCCCCATTAGAAGCATGTCAGACATAATATCTCTTCACTGCATCTGCATTAACGGATATGTCTGTCACCTTTCCTTCAATATATGCCAAGTGTAGAGCTCCTTTTGAGAATGCTTTCTTGACGAGGTAAGGACCTTGCCAATTCAGGACGAACTTTCCTTTTGCTTCTTCCTGGTGTGGAAAGATGCGTTTCAAAACAAGTTGTCCTACGTCAAATTTTCTTGGGCGCACTTTCTTATTGTAAGCGAGTGACATTCATTGTTGGTATAACTGACCAAAACAAACTGCCGCCAAACGCTTTTCATCAATCAAACTCAATTGTTCCAATCGTGACTTCACCCATTCAGTGTCTTCAATCCTAGCTTCAACAATTATCCGAAGAGAGGGAATCTCAACTTCAGTAGGTATGACCGCTTCAGTTCCATATACTAACAAGTAGGGTGTTGCACCAACTGATGTACGGACAGTTGTCCGGTATCCCAACAGAGCAAAGGGAAATTTCTCGTGCCATTGTCTAGACCCTTGGACCATCTTCCTAAGAATCTTCTTGATGTTCTTATTTGCAGCTTCAATGGCTCCATTAGCTTTGGGTCGGTAAGGAGTAGAATGGCAATGCCCAATTTTAAATTGTTCGCATACCTCTTTCATCAGATGACTATTCAAATTAGCAGCATTATCTGTAATAATGGTTTTAGGAATACCGAAACGATAGATGATGTTGGAGTGAATGAATTCTACTACTGCTCTCTTGGTAACTGCTTTCAATGTAATAGCCTCCACCCATTTGGTGAAGTAATCAATTCCAACCAAGATGAATATGTGCCCATTTGAAGCTTTTGGCTCGATTGGGCCAATGACGTTCATTCCCCAAGAAATAAAAGGCCAAGGAGATGACATAGGATACAACTCTGAAGGAGGCGAGTGAATCAAATCACTATGAATCTGACACTGGTGGCACTTACGAACGAAACGAGAGCAATCTTGCTCCATGGTAATCCAATAATATCCCGCCCGAAGGATCTTCTTTGCTAGAACATATCCGTTCATGTGCGGACCACAAACTCCCAAATGCACCTCTTTTATAATCATTTCAGCTTCTTTAGCATCCACGCATCTCAATAAATTCAAATCCGGGGTTCTTTTATATACGATTTCCCCACTCAAAAAGAAACCATTAGAGAGTCGCCTAATAGTTCTCTTTTTATCCCTATTAGCATGTTCTGGATATTCTCTTGTTTTCAAAAACTGTTTAATATCACGCTACCATGGTTCACCATCTAGTTCCTCTTCAATTGTATTGCAATAACCATGTTTATCCCGAATTTGAATTTCCAATGGGTCAATGTGACTATTACCCGGATATGGTAGCATTGAAGCCAATGTGGACAAGGCATTGGCTAATTCATTCTGAAACCTGGGAATGTATCTGAATTTGATGGAATTGAATCTCTTGCTAAGATCTTCCACGCATTGTTTATATGGAATGAGCTTGATGTCTCGAGTCTACCAATCACCTTGAGCCTGCCGAATAAGCAAATCTGAATCTCCCATCACCAACAATTGATGCACATTTAGGTTTATTGACATGTTCAAACCCATGATGCAAGCTTCATATTCTACCGTGTTGTTTGTACAGAAGAAGTGAAGTCGTGCTGTGGCAGGGTAATGTTTCCCAGCAGGTGATACGAGAATTGCCCCAATCCCTACGCCTTTGATGTTGATAGCCCCATCAAAGTATATTTTCCAAACTTGTCTGTCCTCTTGGACTTCTTCTTCAACTAAATTAACCTCTTCATCTGGAAGTATGTGTTCAAAGATTTATACTCATCATCTACCGGGTTTTCTACCAGATGATCAGCCAAAGCTTCTGCCTTCATGGCAGTGCGAGTGACATAAAGAATATCAAACTTTGTGAGCAAGATTTGCCATTTTGTCAATCTGCCAGTTGGCATCGGCTTCAGAAAAATGTACTTCAGGGGATCCATTCGGGATATGAAGTAAGTTGTATAGGCCAAAAGATAATGCCTAAGCTTCTGAGTGACCCAGGTTAAGGCACAACATGTCCTTTCTAAAAGAGTGTATTTGGCCTTATTAGTGGTAAAGCTTTTGCTCAAATAATATATTGCTTGTTCCTTTTTTCCTGTGGCATCATGTTGACCCAGAACACAAACCAAAAGGACTATCTGTTACTGACAGATATAAAAATAGAGGCCTACCAGGTTCTGGCGTGTCCAAAACAGGAGGATTTGACAAATATTCCTTGATCTTATCAAAAGCTTCTTGGCACTCATCTGTACACTTGATAGCGGCGTTCTATTTCAATAACTTGAAAATAGGCTCGCATGTGGTTGTAAGCTGTGAAATGAACCTGCTGATGTAGTTTAACCTCCCGAGCAGACTCATGACTTCATTTTATTCTTCGGGGGAGGCAACTCTCGAATGTCTTTATCTTGGAGGGATCCAACTCAATGCCTCTTTGATTAACTATAAAACCCAAAAGCTTTCCAGAAGGAACTCCAAATGCATATTTGGCTGGATTGAGTTTGAGATTGTACCATTGTAGCCTTTCAAAGATCACATCATCAATGCATATTTTAGACTTAATGGTCACATCATCAACATACACCTCAATCTCTTTGTGCATCATGTCATGGAATATGGTAGTCGTGGCCCTCATGTAAGTTGCTCCTGCATTCTTCAAACCAAATGGCATGACCCTATAACAATAGGTTTCCCATGGAGTGGTGAAGGCGGTCTTTTATGCATCTTCTTCATCCATCGGAATTTGGTGATACCCGGCATAACAATCCACAAAAGATTGGATCTCATGTTTAGCACAATTGTCAACAAGGATATGAATGTTGGGTAAGGGAAAGTTGTCTTTAATAGTCAACACAAACTCTACTTTCCCATCCTTCTTTGGCACTGGCACAACATTTGCTAACCATGTAGTATATTGGACGAATCTGATCACATTTGCACTTAGTTGCTTCATGACTTCTTCCTTAATCTTATCACTCATACGTATCTTAAACTTCCTTTTTTTTGTTGGATTGGAGGAAAATTAGGATATGTGGGAAACTTATGGACCACCATATTAGCACTCAAACCCGGCATGTCATCATACAACCAAGCAAATACATCTCTGTACTCGAACAAACTTGAATTATGGCATCTCTCGTACTTTGTTCAGTATGAATGCTTATTTTTGTTTCTCTGATTTCATCATGATTTTCTTTTAAGTTAGGCTTAGGCTTATTCTCAAATTGATCCTATTCTCTTTTTATTTCCTTAAAGGCCTCATCTTCATCATACTCAACTTCTTGATTCATTATTTCGAGATTAGACAACTTTTTAAGATCTGGCGATGAATTCCACGTGCATGTCATGTTTTTAGAGCCAGCATTAACGAAACTGAAAATGATGAGAAATTAACAAAAATTAGGGAAAGGAAAAGACAGAATTCTACTATGAAACTGGAACTTCATTTCATTGAATTTGAAAGGATAGAAGGGTTAACATCAAAGCAAAGCAATTAAACGAAAGTATATGGATTACAACCCTGAAAGTAATCCAAATATAGAAAAAGCAACAAAACAGACTACCAAGACTCCTTCCTGATGGGAGGAGGAGTTGCTTCCCAGTTGTTGAGCGAGGTATCTGGGCCAATTAGCTGAACACTTGCACGGCAAGGGACATCACCAACTTGAACCATGTTGATTCCATAGAACATCTCCTTGAGACCCTGGAAAACTTCATCAATGTCATCTTAAGTAGAAATATTTTGGACTTCTTCAAATTGTGGCTTGACAAAAGAGTAGGCAATGTGAGGGATTGGTTTTGACAAGCTCCAACCATTCTTTTTGCGGGCCTTGGCTTTGTTTATGTCAGCTGATGTTGGTTTAAAACCCAAGCCAAAGGTATCTTTCTTCGAAAAGGGAGCAAAGGGGTTCACAATTCCTTGCAGAAATGATCCTAATCCTTTTCCTGGTTCATAGCCGTTCCTCAACATCAGTGAAGCTACCATCATAAATGTGGCTGAAAGATGGGGATGCAGAATTGGTTTTCCTTCTTCCACTTGGTCTACCTCAATCACCTCAAATGTTTGATATATGAGGGATTCACATCCTTCCTTGGCCTCGATACATGGAATGGACGGGTCATTATAGACGGACGAGTCGTCCTCCCCATGAACAAACAATTTTTTGCCTGTCATATCGAATTTGACCATTTGATGTAGGGTGGATGGTATAGCTCTGGCCATATGGATCCACGACCTTCCCAGAGAAAATTATAGGAGGTTTTCATATCCAACACCTAAAAGACAATGTTAAAATCAACCGGGCCAATTGTCACGGTGAGTTCAATTTCCCCAATAGTGTCTCTTTTTGAACCATCAAAGCCTTGATGCTGACACTACTAGTTCAATTAGTGTCAATGTTCAGTTGTTGTAGAATATAAATAGGGCATACGTTAACACTTGAGCCTCCGTCAATCATGACCCCTTTTACGTAATGCCTTCTTATTTGACCATAATATGCAAAGCTTTATTATGCGTAGCCCTTCCTTAGGCAAATCATCATCGATGAAAGAAATTTTGTTCACCTCAAAGAATCTTTCAGCCAATTTTTCTTGCTGATTCACCGTTGTCTTTTCTGCGATATATGCCTCGTTCAAAGTTTTGATCAACACACGGTCGAGTGCAAAAGCAGAGATAACAAAGATATCTGAGCATGGGTTTTCTTAGTTTATCAATGATTGAGTAGTCTTGCATTTTCATCTTCTTAAGGAATTCCTCCGCTTCGTTTTCTGAAACAGTTTCTTTCACTGGAAAGTGATTTTCCTTGGCTTGCTTAGCTTTTCTCAACTCCTCTGGCGAGTAGCACCTTCAAGAGTGGGTCAAGACTCCCATTTCATCTGTTTCTTCCAGTATCTCTTTTCCTTTGTATATCATGATGGTCTTGTTATAGTTCCAGGGAATAGCTTTTGGGTTTGACACTGGAAGTTGTGCCACATGTCGGATCACAACTGACTCTGTTATATTTCTCAAAGCATTATTCGAAACAATCTTTTGAATGCCCCCAGGGATATAGAGTTCTGGCCCACCCAATTGAACCTCAATTGTTTTTGTGCTTCCAGGGACACAGAGAACCATTTTTCAGAACCTGCCAAGTTAGAACTAGAACTCGCACCTTTCACAATTAGCGGTGCCAATTGCGGCAGGCTTACTATCGCTTTTGGCTCCGGCACTCTGGTTCCAACAATCATTTCTGTCTTGCCATATTGCTTGTAATCACGATCATCACAAAATCATCCCAATAAAATGTCTATTATCATGAGATGGGAGCAGATTGTTTGTAATAGTAGGAGTATCTTCATTGTTTGTCACCACAATTGCCTTTGCTTCAATCAAATTTTCAATGGCTTTCTTTAATGTCCAACAATTTTTGGTACTATGACCTTGGTTGTTAGAATTATACTCACATCTAGCATTGAAGTGAAAACCTTTTGTATTTGGATGCACATAACGTGGCATGATAGGTTTAATCAACTTCAGCTACAATAACTTGCGAAATAGGCTTGTATACGATTCTCCAATCGGGGTGAACTCTTTCTTTTGCTCTGCTTCTTTCACATATCCCTGTTTGGGATTAGGATTATATGGTGCCTGAATATTTTTGCGGAGTTGACCGGAGCCTTTTGGAATCGATGCTCTCCATTGTTGGTGATTGGGAGACCTAGCATAACCCTGAGCATTATACACTGTGTATTGTTGTGAGAGAAATGAGTATCGGGGACCCTGAGGCGGATAATAATGTTGAGAAGAATTGGATTATCCTTGTTGGAATTGCACATATGAAGGAACTATTCCTCTTTGAACTCCCCCGAATCCAGACGCCTTCATGGATTCTTCCTCCTTCTTTTTCCGATTTCTGAAATTGCCTGACCTGCTTTGAATTGTTTGCGTAGTCGCCTTAAGGGATGCCTGACTCACCATTTTGCCAGACTTCATGCCATTCTTAACTATTTCCCCAATCTTGATCGCCCCGGCAAAAGGCTTACCAATGGAGGCCAACATATAATGGAGGTAATCAGGATCCTGAGCATGGAGAAAGTAGTCAATCATTTCTGCCTCTTTTATTGGTGGTTTGACCCTAGCAGCCTGCTCTCTCTACTTGATTGCATATTCTCTGAAGCTTTCTATAGATTTCTTCTTTATGTTGACAAGAGAGGAAGAGAGGACCGGTCTGGCACTATATCAATATTGTACAAAAATTGTTGGATAAAATCTTGAGCCATATCATTCCAAACGTGCCAGTGAGATATGTTTTGATCTATTAACCACTCTGAAGCAATTCCTGTCAAACTTTCCCCAAAATAAGCCATGAGTAATTCTTCTTTGCCCCTGCTCCCCTCAATTGGTTACAATATCTCTTCAAGTGGGCCACAGGATCACCGTGACCATCATACTTGTCAAACCTAGAGGTCTTGATTCCAGGTGGCAAATGAACATGGGGAAACATACATAAATCATTGAATGAAACACTCTTGTGGCCTCCCAAACCCTGTATGCTTCTCATGGTTTGTTCCAAACTCTTCACTTTTCTGGTCATTTCCTCTTGTTCCATATTCTTGTCGGGCTTTTCGACCTCGACTGGGAAACATGTTCTGAGGAGTATACTTGTATGAATCTGGAACCTTGAAAATCAGTTATGGGGAGTAATGTTGGGTATCATGAGCATTCAATTGTGGATCATTGTTGAGCTTTTGAGCGAGATCCCGTTGAGGAATGGGTACAATATGTAGGTTATTTCTGAAGGGTGCGGATGGAGGACGTGGAATGGAGGTATTGGGGATAGTGGGGAGGTTAATGATCGGGCTGAATCTAGGTTGGTACAATGGGTTACTTATTATGGAGATGTGCACTAGATTTGCAACTGACACATTTTGAAGATTATCTGAAGGCCCCAGGGGTATTGAGGGCAGTGCCTGTCCATTCACCCAGGCTTTGTAAATATCTGCCAATTAATGTTTTAACACTCTTACTTCTTCAACCAGTCCCGAACCTTGTTCGACCAATTGTCCATGGACATCATTATTATCTGATGCATTCTCGCTGTTGTTTCCCATTTTACTTTTTCATTTTGACCTCATGTTGTAAGTGTGAGTCGCCAGTTTAAATCACAAACCAACCACCTCTGTTTAAACTTATTTCTTTGGAAATAACAAACAACAAACGTGTTAGAGTCAGGAATTTTTCAGATATTAACCACACATTGTATGCCATGCACCTAATGCCATATTCATTTCTAAAATTATTTCGGAAGGATTCATGCTTCATCCCGACTTGTTTGTTTATTTCCTTTTGAACTTACTGCTCTTTTATTTTATTTTATTTAAATTTTTTATCATTTTTTTAGTTATGGTTGTGATCGCCTTCGATGAGGATTGCCTACGTATCATGACGCCGCATGAATCAGACCACCACGTAGTTCAGGAGAAATAATAACAATTCTAATGATTTCTTTTTATTTTAAAACAAACTAAAATATTTTTCATTTATATTTTTTTATATTAAATGAGAGAAAAGGAAATATATACAAACTGACTCTACTGACTCTAAAGACATAAACATGACTTGGATAAAACAAGCTTTGATAATAATAAAAAAAAATCTCCAAAATTAAAAATGCGACACATAAATGAAACTAAGAACTAATGGACTGCACTAAAAAGTTAATTTTCAATAGTCTTCTTGCTTAAAATGATATCATCAATTGTCTGCACCTCTTGGCCTCCACTGTCCCCATCTCGTACAAATTCTGAAACACCGTTGGCAACTGTGGAATGAGGACACATTCTTGTTGAAAAACTTCATCGTTGTTTAGACAACGATGATCATCATGAACATATGCTGCTTTTTCTGCCAATCGAAGTACTTGATCTCTAGCTTGCCCCATACTCATGTGATAATTCTGCAACCACATCTGGGTAGTGTTGAGGGCGTGCCCCATCTGAGCCTCACGTCCATCGTATTCTTCAATGCGACGGTTTAATGCACCTCTCTCAATCATCCACTGACGTTGCTCTTCCTCAAAATCTGTGTGCTGATAACCCTTCTTCTGCCTTTTTATATCTTCTAATTGTGCATAAAGATGACTCTTTGAGCATATCCAGTGGGCCCTTTCTGTTTCAAACTGCTCTTTTTGCTGATCAAACTCCAGTTGTTGCTGGTGCACGTCTTCTTCAATGATACTCAAGTCTTCTTGCAACTTATGTATTTCAGCATTTTTGTTCGCCTCCACTCTTCTGACTAAATCGATCGTGTTTGCAGTTCTTCTTCTAAGCGGGCTGCCTCATTTTTAGCATGCTTTAAATCTTTATCCATGACTCGCAAAGCATATTGATAATCTTGCTCAATGTTTAAACGAATATGAGCGACTCCGGCCTGATGCTGGGCTTGTTGTTTGGCTATAATCACCTGAGCATGCTCCAATTCCTCTTTCAGTTTTTCTATCGCTCTTTGATCATTTCTTCTCCTGTTCGGCCCCTCAGGCTTATCTCTAAACGACGAAGGATCATGAAACCAAGTAATATATTCAGGGATCACCTCTCCGCGATCTCTGTCCTCTACCATCTCATTGAACTCCGAAACTTTACTTGCATATCAAATTTTCATAATTTCCCCTTCGTCATGAGGTTGATCTTTACAAAAATCAAAACAGAACTTGATCATATCTCGTGTTGGTGGCACCTCCTATTAGGGGTGTTCAAAACCGATCCGAAACCGAAAACCGATCCGAAACCGAAGCTTAATGGCTTAGTGGTAATGGCTTTACGGCTTAACGGACGGGGAACGGATTAAAATTTTTTTATTAACGGCTTATCGGATTTGGGGCGAATTATTCAATTTTCTTAACGGGTAATCCGATAACCCGTTAAGAATACATATAATTTATTTTTATTTATATAATTATATATATTAAATATAAAAAATTAAAAACCTTAAAAAAAGAATAAGTATAGTGTTCTGTACAGTGTACTCAGTACTCACTGACTCACTGTCTCGGGTGGTGCTCTCCACTCCACTCAACCACAAAAAAAATTTCTTATATTTTAATGCCTAATTAGTAATTACTATTTCTCATTCTAAAGAAAGACTCAAAGACAGAAAAGTGAGACTGAGGTCTGAGAACAGAGAGGAGAGAACTGAAACCCTAACACCTAAAGCAGCAGCCGCCAGCCAGTACCCAGTAGCCACCAATCCTTTCCGCCTCCGCTCATCGTCGTCTACTTCCACCAGTCGTCGGTCTCCCTCCTCTCGCCATCTCGTCTCTCCACTTCTCCAGGTACTCTTCTTATCCTCGTCTAAATGATTTAGAGACGGCTTATCGTAGATTTTAACTTTTTTGAGATACAAATAAGTTATTTCAAGGAGTTGGGGACTTTAGTGGCAGGAGGTAGTTAGGGCAAATCTTGAAAGCTACATGGAAAGCCATGAAATATAAGAAAGCGTTAGCTTTGGGGTAGCACTACAGTTGATGTACCTTTTCTTTAACACAACACTCTTGTTCGGGTTTCCGGGGAACACGATGGATTCACTTTGATGATTTATCATTTGGTGCTTTATTGCCAGTATTTTTTTGGAAAATCAGTTATAAAATTTGAGAAATGAATTTGTGAGACAGTAGGACAGAAGCAGTGATCAGCCCTCATGGTGTAGGAGTTTGGAAGTTATTAGAAGCCAACAATCAAGCTTTTCCTCAATGTTGCAATCAGAATAGAGAATGTATGAGCTAATTAATTGTTTTACTATTTGCATACGTTGTGTTTAAAAAAAAAACTGGACAGTGAGCTACTGAGCTTGCTGCTTGCATTACAAATTGAATGTATTGTGCGGACAAAATACATTTGAGCCCATAGGTATTAAAGCGATAAACCGCCCAGTAACCGCCCGATAAGAGCTAACCCGATACCAATCCGCCCGATATCTTATCGGGTGGCTAACGGATGAATACATTTAAAAGCCGATTACCGTTAAGCCAAACCGTTAAAGTAAAAAGCCGCCCGATCCGCCCAATGAACACCCCTACCTCCTATCATCGTGCAAGCTGGTGCATTACCCGAAGTGGAGCATAAGGCTGAATACCATCCAATCCTATAAGTACCAAATAAGAATGGTATGCAGATTCACAAATGAACTCTTTCGAGGAAAACCAATCTTAATTTCATGTGATCCATTTGGCAGACAAGGTAAGAAGTAGTTCTTTCCAGGCGTTAATCCCTTCAGGTAAGTCACATTTTTCAATTCTCATCTGGTGATCAAAAGTGCTATTGGGCCTGAGCTCACTAAAATTAGAGATCGTAGGATGACGATAAAAATGCTCCAAAAATCATATTTGTAGCAAAATGTTGCAACCATTAAAGTTTCGTGCGCCCAATTTACATCCAGTTATAGCACAAAAAATTGAAGAAAGAATCATAGGGACCAACGTATAATCATCCCCTTCTGAGGTCAGCGCGCCAATTACACCTGCCAACCGGATGTCAATGCGTCCTTCCCTTTCCGGAATAACTACACGCCCTAAAAAAGCAACCATAAATGCAAACCTTCTGTGTATCTTCCATATTTCCTTGTCTTCCTTTGATTTCAGTTTTCCCACATTCCTTTTGAAATTGCATTTGAGTCCGTACAAATGAAACATGAATCCCAACTTAACCCAATTGCCTCCTAAACCTTCATAATGTCCATAGTTTATGTTCAAGAGCTTCAGAAACTTACCCTCATTCACATTTTTTGTCACTATGGATCTCTGGCGACGATGATTACGGCCCCACCCCTTGAAATGGGCAATTTCCTCCAAGGTTGGAGTTATCTCACAGTCAGTAAAATGGAACACATTATTTTCAGGATTCCAATGCGGAATCAAAGCTTCGATCACATCCCTCCTAGGCTTGCTCGTCATCATGTGAACCAAATGTCCCAAGTATTTCTTTATCTGATTTTTCTCATATTCCTTAAAATCTCTCCACCAATCCCACAATAATTGTGGTATTTGATCAACAATAAGAAAATCCGGTATCCCTTCTGACCTGGGCCTCTTTTCAGACTTACCTCTTTCCCCACTCATGGTGCACCTGTTTATCCAGACACGGGGTTAGGTATTAGTTAAATATACTATTGACAAAAAAATTTCAATTTCTCGGGTTTGACTCTAAAACCTATAAAAACTAAACTGTGGGACTAAAAAAATTAAATAAGGAATACTCATAAAAAGAACTTCTAAATAATTTTTTTTTTTGTTCTGTAAAAAAACACTAATAGAAAATAAAATTGGCCTCCCATTTCGCATTTTCGATGCATGTTTCAAGGCTATTTCGAAAAAAAGACTAGATGCAAGCGCAAAACTTGTTAAAAACTTGACAAAGTGACTATATTATCATTATTTGAAAAAATAAAAGATCATAACTAATAGTCCATAGAAACCCGTTTTTTACTCCTTTTTTAGATGTTTATTTTAAATAGGGTTGAACCTGATGAAGGTTGCCTACGTATCTCACATCCGGTGAGAATCAAACCCACTGTAGTTCGGTTAAATAACTAAAAAGAAAACTATTTGAAAATTGCTAGTTTATATACCAAAACTTTTCAAAATTTATATTTTTAAAAATGGTATTTTATGAAAACTTAGAAATTTCCTCTTTCTTTATTCTTGTTTAATTCTATCCTAAAGCCGGTCAACAGTTGAGTGAAGCCTACCAAATAACGTTACATATAGCACATAAATATGAACATGTTGGTCCGAAAAATTGGTATCTATCCTAGACGGGCCCGACACCTGTGCCGAGCCTCGCTAAGCCCAATGCTCATGATCCAAATAAAGCGTAGCCTACTAGGGATAATCATTGCTTGTGGCTTGTTCTTCTAAGTTTTCAAATCTTAAAGGAGATGGTGGCTAGACCTGGCTTACTCGGGTGGACAACCCGAGACGAGGAGCGTTAAGCGTCACCAGTTGTAGAACAGTACTAGCTAGCTAACAGCTCTCTCGCCTAAACATCTGTGACTAAATCCTTCGCCAGAAGCTGGTAGGCTAACTGGCTTTATCTCAAGACAGAAATTTTGTGATGCTGGTAGACAAACACAACATAACTACCTATCAGAAGACTCAGATGGGATGCGAGAGAGGACACAACTTATATCACAGTTCAAATAAATAGTAAAGCGGTAAATAAGCGACAAATAGCACATCAGGCTTCCAAACACAATAATATCCAAGACATGATAAAAGCCAAAAATTAATATACAAAGCTCGAATTCTTATTAGTTGTCCACGGCAGAGTCGCCACGTCTATTACACCTCTTTTTTTCCACACAACCCTGTTACGCGGTTGAGATAGAAGAGTTTTTTCAATTAATGTGACATTTTGAAAACTGATTATTTATTATTTAAAGTCGCCACTTGGAATTGAGTTCTGGTGTTTCAAGTCACCTTTTATTGAATCCCTTTTCAAAAGGAAGGTTTGACTCTTAATTTGTGGTCTACGAAAATAGAAGACTGAGTAAGAAATTTTGTTGATCGAAGGGAAGGTGTAAGGCACCCCTCGAGTCCCGTGGTTCTAGCACGGTCGTTTCTACTGATTAATGTAAGGCTTAAATCAATTTTAGCTATTTTGTATTTTATTAATAATGGCTTATTTACCACTGCTTAGTTAATTATTATATTTTACTAATTGTGCTCACCAAGATGCGGAACGTACACAAGGTACTTCTTCGAAATTAAATATTAAACCAAGGTACGGAATGTACACATGATTATAATATCATTTTAAATTTAACGGCATCGAGACGCGGAATACGCACATGATCCTTTTATTATTTAAGCCTATTAATCCAAGGTTCGGGTATGAACACATGAGTTAATATTTAAAGTACATCAGAAAGATTTTTAACCTATTTATGGTATTTTATTCCTAAGCTTGAAACTATTGTGAAGCTCATTATTTACGGAAGAATATCTTTGTGGAAGAAAGACATTTCAGTCTTTTGAACCAAATATAACAATTACGCAATTATAGAAAAATGAGCCATTTTGATTTATTAACCAGTTCTCGTGCAAATCTCTAGGACAAAAAATTATTAATGTTAGTCTAACCTTTATAGCCCCTTACTTTAGTAACTTACTACCTATTAAATCTAGTATTTAATATTAAATTAAATCAAAATTTTACTATGTTCATACAAGAGCCGCATAACTCATTCAAGATACCGAAGCAATAAGTATTGAGGATATGTACATTTCATGCATGGATTCTATTTAAATAGTAAGGTCAAAAATTTTTATCACTATTTTCATTTCATTTTAACTTTCAGATGCATCTTTCACTAAGCAACTTCAATACAATTACTAAAGATCACATGGCTATTTGAATATAAAAATCTCAAATCTAAGCAACAGAACATCAACAAACCTTTTTTTTGTATCTTACAATTGAACAAGAATCATATATATATATAATTCACAAAAAAACGAATTAAGATTCAAACTTTGCGAAGACATAGATCTCATATACCATGTTTAAACTATATAGAAAGATTGAGTGTTTCTTTTTGTAAGACATCACAATAAAAAGAATATCTACAATCTACTGATTTTCAAAGTTCGTAATGTTAACTTTTCTCGACCCGCAAATGAAATCTCGATCTCCATTTTTAAACTCCCTTTTCTTCTTACTGACACAACCCCCCCCCCCCCCCCCCCCCCGCTTACTTAACTTGCAGTAATCTTTATAAAGACATGTTAGTGGTTTTTGGAATAGGGAACATGATTGGAGTGGGGGACGTGATGGTCGTGCGTTTGTGATGTTGTAGGTGTGTGATCATGGGGTAGGAGGAAGTTGGGATTTGTTCGCTAGAATTTGTTGAGATAAAGTTTGATATAACAAATTTTTATCTCTTTTAATGTAACTTCCACTCTTTTTTTTTTTTTAAAAAAAAGAAGAATTAATTTTTTTGTATTTTATTTTAAAAGATGAATTAAACTATAAATATACAAAGATTAACTAACATTTCTCACAATATAAAAAAATATTTACTTTCTCACAATTTAGAAAAAAAAACTAAATATTTACATGCATTTAATACTAAGAAAGATTCTATAGTTTACTTATTAAAATTCTACTTAAAAGAAACCATATATATATATATATTTATATATATATATATATATATATATATATATATATATATATATATATATATATATATATCTATATTCTAAGAATGTAAGTAATTTTTTTTTAGTTTTTTTCTCTCAAATAAAACCTATTAAGAGTAAGACAAAAGTTTAAAATATTATGATTGGACCTAAAAGAAATATTTACACTAAAGTAGTATAGGATTAGAGGTGTGGTCAAGAATTAGGTGATCACATCATGCATATACTCGGGGGTGATCCCACATCATCCTATATCGCATAGGTCCGATAACACCACATAGCTGAAATTTCACAACTCATCTAGTCCATATACCATAGAACCACATTGCACTTTCCGAAATCATACACGAGATCAGAACCTCACATCTATATTCAGAATAAGCCCGAACCAGCTGTAATAACTCATACCTGCAACAACAGGTGCAATCATATGATATACTACATAACTCAAACACTCAAAACAATAACTTCTATTCACAGTAGCTGCACACAACACCGGCAAAAAACCTCTTATCAACTAAGGTCTTATTCCAATACTTTCATATACTGCCAACAATAAATGAAACATGCAATAAACTGTAACCATCTCTCAGGTCAACCATTCATGAAGTCATTTCCCTTCTTGGCTAATTCCACAAAAGATTTTCGAGTCGAACCTCGATATTATCCTTCCAACCAGCTGAAATCAAATCCGTTCGCATTCATTAATGGCCCCAATGATCACTTCGAATCCAACACACCACTTTGTTGACATAACACATCAATACAGTCTTAAGCCACGAATTGCATGATTCGTGCACTAATAAGAAACGGTCTAGACCTACTCAAATCATGAAATGATCCGAACGAAAGAACCGTACCTCAAGCTCATCAGTACCATCAGTACACCAAGCTGAGACCCCGTCTCACATCATAGGAATAAAACATATGAATCTACCTCAAAAGGTCATATCTCTACGTAGCCTCGCTATAATGCGCAATCCTGTCCAAACACTGTTACACATGAAACACCTCAAGGCAGTATGTTCAAAATTGACAGCCACACACAATTTGATGTCTGGAACCAAAGCAAATCATTACACCTACGGTGAAACAATAGCATACGTCATGCAACTCGATAGAACATAACCGATACGCCGTTCACTAAGCATCACTCACTTACTCTTCCCGCTCGAATCCCACTAAAAGACCTTGAACCACACCATATGTGCCTATAACCAACAAACCATAACATCTCGCCACAGGAAGGTAACTAGTAGACCTCCCCCGATCACTGTTAAGCTCAATAACAATCGAATCAACATATCCCTCAATAATACAATTCGGGGCCAACCAAGCCGACTCAAGCTACAACACACATCCACATTGGCCTGCCAACAAAATCATTAACAAGGAAACCTGAAGTTGCTCCTTCCACTGCTATAACCTCGCTGGTGCCATACGATACGGTGCCCAACATCGATTCGATGTCAAAACAAACGACCTTGCCGGGGGACATGCCCGGCCACAAGAAACACATCCGAAAAGTCCCTCAATGCCGGAACTGAATCAACATCAGGGCCTCAGCGCTAACACTCATCACAAAGGCCCAAGTGAGAAAGACATTCCTTCCCAGTCGTCGCTGGGTCTTCGAAATATAAAAATACTTTACAAGGACATAATCTGACCCACCTTGCCACTCAACCCGTGGCATTTCAGGCATAACCCGTAGCGCAATATTCTAGAATAATCTAACACGGAGACAACCAATCTAACCCTAATATCATATCCAATCTCCAACATACCAAGCAATAAAAGATACACTCGGGTCTTCAAATCCCAATAGTCGCCAAACAGTGCCGATGCACACGATCTACCACCACAACATAGACTGAAAATGAGAACTTTCGGTCTCCATCTCCATGTAACACATTAATCACCATACCTGATCTCAGATCCCAATGTCTGAATACATATCACACCTCAGGTGCCCAATTATTCCACGAAGGATATTATGAAATTCTCCTGTGCCCTCAAGAAACTCGGATATCAGTAGTCGATCTAACAAGAAAGCACCGCAGTACTACCGAAGTCCTATCAACTTAATCACATTTCCCTTTTTCTGAAACATATACCCTCATTAAATCACTATGCTTAGTAATACTATTTTCTTAATCATCTGAAGATCATTCACTCTAATCACCTGAAGTTCGTTTCTCTAATCACGTACAACTGCGCGTGCTACCTAAGAATTTCATGACTTTCCATTTGGAACCGAACCGAAACCTTACACATATAAATCCCAATCCTCAACAACATATCGCATATGCCACGCCATCCTAGGATAACATGAGAACTGCATCTCTCTTTCGCGCCATGAACACTAATATACTCAACTAGTCAAGGACTTCCATTGATCCCATCTAGAAGAAAAATCATTACACATCCCATGCCTCTCGTATTCGTAGAAAATACATATCTCCAACCACCGTAGAAATCAACAAGAACTCTCCCAATTCCATTTGCACAAGCTAAACTGCCAGGCCTAAATTCTTCTAACTATACCAAGCTAAGAAAGCTGTCAGAACTCAAGTGCTTTGCTGCAAAATACCTATGCGAAATCATTACCTAGAATGCACACAATGAATTAATCATATCCTTTCCTTACTGATTCGGTCTACCATCAAGATACTTCATCTATCTAAATCTCATCCTCATTCCCTTTTCAACTTGATATCCCCTCTTGTTGTCGTACCACAATCTCTCAACCCAAGCTCACTACCTAGACCCAAGCACAAGACCATAGTGACTAAAACCTGCAAGCCGTTGAATACTCTCTCAATATCCCTAGAAACACCACATTCCAGGATACTTTTTTCTGAAGATCTTCCTGCGAATTCTGAATCCGTTACCTTTAATTTCCAGATACCGTTACATAGAAGCCCATAAATAAATCATAAAAATGCCACAAGTCTCGACCTTTTCCAGTGAAAACATAGTCCCCAACTACATACACAACCTTAAGATACTCGATTGTTTCCTGTAGAATCTAGAACACATTAGAACCATTCTCGAAAGCCATTGACTCTTATTCAGACTGCAAATCACCTGACCTGATGGACAAAACCACCCGTGCCTCATTGGAACTCCGATATCGCAAAATGATATCCTCATCCCAATACAACCAAACAACTTCCTGCTGTATATGCCGAGCATCCTTTACCCACAACACTCTCGACATTCTATGATTCTCATACTCTATGAAGCATAATATAACTTTGTCAACTTTCCTTTACTATAGCCATAGATAATTCACCCGCACGCCCCTAAACTGGAACTAACATAGCACCCAACCGTGAAATCAACTGCTCACAGCTGACCCCCCCCCCCACTTGGCTCGAAGCCATAGATCAAGATACGCTCAATAACTCATAAAACTTTTGCTCTATTGATGCCACAATACCATGGTGAGATTAAACTCAAATTATTTAGAAGTTGTGAAAACATAGATCATCTAGTCCTGTAAATCTTCTACAAATATCGCCTTCGTCCTCGCAACAGTTAAACCTACTCTCTTAAGAAAATCCAAAATTTCAAATTTCAACACGTACCCTTCAATTTCACATGAGATCTTCTAACAAACACATACAGATCACACCACTCCAGAACGTTCCGCAGGAAATAATACACCTGCTTCTCCTCTCTACAATATTTCCATTTACCTTCCACCGTCATATACATTACACAATTACTTAGTCTTCCTGAGTCTAAACTCATACCCCAACATGAAGTTTACTTCATTCCCATCTAGGAGAAACGAAACGGTTCTTCACGTATCCATAACTCTACTACACATCGAATCACAATGGAATCATACACTTAATAGTTCATTTATCATCCGGCAGACCTTCCTCATCACAACCAAGTCATATAGATACATCCCGCAGTGCTAACACGCTCATCACGTAGTTATCCAGCCATCATTCCCACTAGTAGGGACAATGCCGAACATATAAGTTCGAAACACTTACTCATACAATCAGCACCTATGTGCTCAAGCCATAGGAAAGGATCCGGCCCGAGTCCTCCAGACTGGCCCAACATCAAACTCATAGAGATCACAGCTCGACCCTTGATCAGGGAATCACAAGCCAATAAGGCATACCTAACTCTAAGCACTCATGTGCACATACAAATGCGTGGAAGGAATTTCAAGAGATACATTTCAAGCTGAATCAAGGACGTACGATAAGAATTCCAAAAATGTGGAGTTTTCCTAAAGGTTCAGCAGCCTCTCGAGGATAAATACAGACGTCTCTATACCGATCCGCGAGACTCTACTAAACCTACTCATGACTCGTGAGACCTAGTAACCTAGGCTCTGATACCAACTTGTCACGACCCCAAATTGGCCCAGTCGTGATGGCGCCTCTCGTGACGACGAGGCCAGCCAACTAACCCAACTCGTCTTTTCAAAATAGATTAAACATGAATAAACAACTCATATATGACTGAATAATATTATTTAGCGGTAATACAACCCAACACAACCCTAATCAGGGTGTCACAAGTCACAAGCATCTATCAGAATGTAAATCCACTACAAGGTCTAAATATGCATACAAAATCGGAATAATGAATAAGAGGGAAACATGGTGTTGCGAATGCTGACAGTCACCTCCTTAACTCAAATAACTCTGCCTGTGATCGGCCCAAAACCCACTACCGGGTGAATAGATACCTGCATCTGCACACGAGGTGCAGGGAGTAAAGTGAGTACTCCAACTCAGTGAGCAATAATAATAAATAATAACCGAAAGTAAGAAAACACATAACAACACGATGCAATTATATATCAGGCATTAATACTCTTAAAGCAGCAAAATACGTAAAGAGTCAAATGAAACCTCTTTTTTTAAAGACATGTAAATCAGGTAATATCACAAATAGGTAGTAAATAGTAAAATTGCCCCTCGGGCACAACATCAACCGCTCAATATAGTAATAGCCCATCGGGCTCAATCTCAGTCACTCAGCATAGTACCAGCCTATCGGGCTCACTCTCATATCACATGGGTACCCGCGCTAACTGCAGTTGTGCAGACTACGGAGGGGCCCCTTACGGCCCAAGCATTATATTAACATAACGCCTGAAAGCCTTCTCACATCACACTCGAGGCCTGAAAGCCTTCTCACATAACACTTGAGGCCTGAAAGCCTCCTCACATAACACTCGAGGCATGAAAGCCTCCTCACATAACACTAGAGGCCTGAAAGCCTTCTCATATAAGACTCGAGACCTGAAAGCCGCACCCAGTCCAGAATATCATAAGCCCCTTTGGCATAAAAAAATAATAGTCATCAGCCCAAACGACAAGGGAATATCGTTAAAGTCTCAAAATTCAATTAAAAAGGGGTTGAGTTTGCAAAACAGTATAATCATTAGGTCTGAGTTCAAATAACATATCAAAATAGTGAGAAAACTGTGATATCCCCGAAGGATTCAAATAGTCGGCATTAAGCCCAAAGCATGGCAATAAGCCCCAAATCATAATGATAAACAAAACAACTCAGTCAAATACGTGGTAAAATATCAAACGGGACGGACAAAGTCACAATCTCCGGTAGTAAATAAATCTCGTGCTCATCATAAAGCGTGTATTTTACCTTAATATAGCACTAAGTTGTAAGAATCCGGGTTTTCAAACCCTCAGGATATCATTTACTATCATTACTCACCTCAAGCCTACCTAAATCCTAGCTTGCTATTCCCTTGACTCTCAAATCGACCTTCTCACGCGTCAAAACTGTTCAACACCACAACGAATACATCACAATATGCCAATGAAACAATACCCAATTGAAAACAACCGAAAAATAGCAAAAATATCAAAATTAGCAAGACCCGAGTCTCGGGATCACTTTTCAAATTCCATAAAAGTTACATCAACGGATTCCTTATCTCGTCACGAGTCTAACCATACAAAAATTATCCAATTCTGACACTATTTGGTCCTTGAAATCATCATTTAACATTTTTAAAGATTCCACAATTTTCTTCCCAAATTCCTTCCCAAATCACGAATTAAATGATGAATTCAATGATCATGTACTCTAGCCAAATCTAAGTTAGAATCACTTACCCCGATGAATTCCTTGAAAAACCTTCGAAGAATTGCCAAAATCCGAGCTCTCTAGGTTAAATATCAAATAAAACCCAAAACCTCGTATTTATACAGTAACCCCCATGATTTACATCTCCGCGGATGCACAAAATCGACCGCGGCCGCGCAAAAACCAGCACGGTCCGCGCCAGAATGACCGCGGCCGCACATGTGTTTCTCTGAAATGGCAGGCTTTATTATTTTGGGCATATCTTTTGATACAGATGTCCAAATGCCTTTTATAGTATGTTTTTAGAAACCATATTCAAATAGATATATTTTTTGTTTTTGAATTATCTCAAAATTCTTTGTGTATCAAAAGATATGAGCTTCCGAAATTGGATCAGTGCCCTGCTCCTCCAGCTCCGACCACGAAAACACGACCTCGCCCGCGAAGCCTCCCAGCTTGGCCAGCGCAAATACGACCGCGGCCCACGGTAGTGTTGAAAGAATTGACCCTCCAGGCCTCCAACAGCTATATTTTAGCCTAAAGACACCCGGGACCTATCCAGAACTCACCCGAGGCCCTCGGGACGTCGACCAAATATACCAACATAATCCATAACATCGTTCAAACTTGTTCCAATCATCAAAACACCTCAAATAACATCAAATTACGCCAAACGCATCGAATTCAAGCCTAAGTTCTTCTAAAACTTTTGAAACACGCATTCGATGAAAAACCTAACCAAATCACCTCCGAATGACTTGAAATTTACGAGTACAGTAAAATTCAAAGATGTAGCACTGCTAAGGAAATCTGGGACACTTTGCAAGGGGCCCATGAAGAAACACCTCAAGTGAAGAGGTCCAAAGGAACACTACTATATTCTCAATAAGAGAATTTCACCATGAAGGAAGGAGAAATCATCCAATAGATATATAAAAGGTTCACTATACTGACAAATGAAATTAAGTCTCTTGGAAGTGTTATTCTTGAAGAAGACAAAGTTGAGATGATTTTGACAAGGGTACTTCCAATCTCTTGGGAAAGCAAAATCAGAGCTATTCAGGAATCAAAGAACATTTCCACTCTTAAGTTGGATGAGCTAATTGGAAATCTCACTGCCTATGAACTTAGAAGTAAACCATGAAGATGGATGCACCCAAGAAGGAAAAGAGCATGGCATTCAGAATCACTGAAGGTGCTGATCTAGAGGAAGATGAAATGACCATGATTACAAAGGATTTCAAGAAGTACCTAATGAGAGGAAATGGTCCTTCAAGAAGTGGAAGCTACAAAAAACCAAGGGTTCCTGAAAAACAAACTAATGAGGCATGTTACAAGTATGGGAAGACTGATCCACATCAAAAATTGCCCTCAATGGGAAATTGAATGGAAGATGGAAAGAGTTGAATGAAGGAACCGGAAGAAGGAACAGGTTCAACCCAAGAAGAACAAAGGATCAACAAAGGCTATGGTTGCTGCCTTGAGAGAAAGTTCAGATGATGACTCAGAGGATGAATATGGAGATGAACAAGCACTTATGGCAATTGGAGAATCCGATGAGGAATCTGAGGTAAGTATAATTCATCTCAAAGACAAGATTAAATTTTTGTCTAAAGAAAGGCTATCTGAGTAACTCCTGGATTTCATTGATGAAATTGAGGATCTAAACAATGAAAACAAACATCTGTCTAAGGAGTGTGTGATTTTGAAAGGTAAGTGAAAAAATCTAGAACTTAGGGCTATTGAAAGTGAAAGTAAAAAATGTTGAGTTAAAGAACCAATTTCATGAACTTGACACCACAATCCTAGAGCTTAAATCTAAAAATCTAAAATTGAAATTTAGAACTAGTAAAAAGAAATCTGATTACACACAACTCACTTTAGAAGAAAATGTAGGAAAAATGAAAGATGAGTTGTACAAAAGAGATGAGAAAATAAGAGTCCTAAAAGAAGCTCTAGGCAAGGTTAAATATGAACTGGATAGAACTTGCAAATGGAATAAGTCCTCTGATGCACTATCCTGGCTACAAGAGCACCACAATAGCAACGAGAGAGGACTTGGCTATGGGACCCAACACCTTAGTGGGATCCCAAAAGCAAGTATCTCACACTTCCTGAGAATATAATTTGCACACACTATGGTAAAACTGGTCACTATTAAATCTAAATATATTACAAAAGAAAAGGCTAGTCAAAAGAATAAAGAATTTGTTCAAGGGAAAAATAGGCTGCCAGGTTGGGCTAAAAAGAATCTGATTCGCCCTTTTGCCTATATAAAGGGACCTAAACTAGTTTGGATGCCTAAGACTAACCGCTTATTTCCTTTTGCGGGTCCAAGTGAAGGGGGAGCAACCAAATATGATAAATGAATAGTGGCTGCTCAAAGCATATGACAGTAAGAATGAACCAATTCCTTTCACTTGAGAACCTCAAAAGAGGTAATATCTCCTTTTGAAATGGGAAGAAAGGTAGATCAATGGGGTTGGAAAGGTAGGTATTACTGATTCTCACTCTATTGAGAATGTCTACTTGATAGATGGCTGAAAGTACAGTCTAATAAGTGTATTACAATTATATGATAGAGGTAACTTGATAGAATTCACCTCTACCAAATATTTTGTGATTAATCTTACCAATAACAAGATTGTTTTGTAGAAAAAAAGAGTAAAAAATAAATATATTGTAGATTTTTCCACACTTTCAGAAAATAAACTCACTTGCTTAAGTGTGTTGGACAATGATCCCCTCCTTTGGCACAAGAGACTTGGACATGCAAGTCTGAGTCAACCCAACAAATTAGTCTCCAAGGACCTGGTGATAGGGCTGCCTAACATCAAGTTCAAGGAAGATAAAGTTTGTGAGGCTTGTGCAAGGGGTAAGCAGGTAAGTTCCTCTTTTAAATGTAAGAAAGTGGTAAGCACCACCAGAACGATGGGATTGGTCCATCGGATCTATGTGGTCCAATGAGAACATTAAGAAAAAGTGGTAAAATATATGTGATGGTGCTTGTTGATGATTACTCTAGGTTTATTTGGACATTTTTTTTAACATTTAAAGATGAAGCATTTGACATGTTTACTTCTTTTATTAGAAAAACTCAGAAACAACTAGGTAATCAACTTGCGTTAATCAGTTCTGATCGTGGAACTGAATTTGAAAATGCTAAGTTTGCTGAATTTTTCCATGCTACATCATAAATAGTTGCTTGACTAGACCTCTTATTTAGAAGATTCCCTATGAGTCACGTAAAGGGAGAAAGCTAAATATATCCCATCTTCGGGCATTTAGATGCAAGTATTTTGTGCACAATAATGGCAAAGACTCCCCAGGTAAGTATGATCCCATAAGTGATGAGGGAGTATTCTTGGGATAATCTTCAGATAGTAAAGCTCATAAGATATACAATAAAATAACTATGTGTATAGAAAAATGTATTTGTTATTTTTAACATTCTTTCCGAAAGGCATGAACAAGATAATGAAGAGATTGGGCTGATAAGAAATTCAAATGGTGAAACCATAGTCTAGCATTAGAAGCATCACAGGAAGGAACATGTGATGGAACGGGTCCTTCCACCTAAGGCAACATAATAGGGGGATTTGACTAGAGAGGAACCGATCCTTAAAAATTAAGGGAACCAATCCATGAACTTATTCCTGAGTAACAAAACCAGGAAGAAACATCTAAAGAAATTGACACTCCTATTGCAACATCCACGAAATTGGATATAGATGAACATGGTTCATCTGTTTATCTGAAGATGTATAGGAGAATGTTTGCTTCTCTTTTGTATCTTACTGCTAGCAGACCTGACATTGTTTTCAGTATAGGTCTTTGTGCTCGATTCCAGGAAAATCCAAAGAAGTACTTTACTACTATCAAGAGAATATTGAGATACTTGAAAGGCACCACTGCCCTTTGGCTTTGGTATCCAAAAAGTAGTAATTTTAACCTAGTGGAATATGCTAACACCAATTATGCATGTTTCCTTGTGGATAGGAACAACAACATATATGTGGCACACTTCATTGGTTCATGTCTTGTGTCATTGGCTATCAATAAGCACAATTCATTGGCCTTATCTATTGCTGAAGTGGAGTATGTTGTTGTTGCTTCATATCGTGCTCAATTGATGTGGATCAAAGAATAATTATTGAACTTTGGGATTGATGTGGTTGCATACCTATTTTTTATGATAACACTAGTGCTATTAGTATGACAAAGAAATAGGTTTATCATAAGAGAACTAAGCACATAAATATTAGGCACCATTTATTGAGGGACAACTATGAGAAATGCTTGATCACTGTTGATTTTTGTGTTACTGACAAGCAAATTTCTTCACAAAAGCCTTAAGTAAAGATCACTTTGAGAGGAACATGTTAGAATTAGGGAAGATTAAGATCAAATAAAAAGACAAGTTCAAGGTTAAATGGAAAAAATGAAACAAAAATGAATGAAAAAAATTTGGTTAGAAAGTCTTTAAACTGTGTATAATTAGATTAAATCATGCTCACTCTCATGCTTTCCATTGTATACTCTTGTGCCATGTGTTAAAATTGTGAGCACGTAAGTTTTTCCCATATGAAATATTCCCACAAATTCAAAATAAAATAATTTTTATTATTTGCAATTTTGTGGATTTTTGTGGTATTTTCTGTCAATTGTGTGTATTTGTCTGTGCATGTTTATTTTTTTTAATCAATAAAAAATACAAAAAATGCGTTTCATATGCATTTAGGATTTAACTTTATATCTTAAGAATTAGTTAGTAATTAAGTTTTTCTATAAAAGGGAAAATAACAAAAATAGTTTGATTTGCACTTTTTAATTTCAATTTTGATTTCGAGTAGTTTTCTTTCAGTTTGTTTGTTATCAACTGTGATAATTACCATCCAGGTTTAATTAGTGTATCTTTCGATTAGTTAGGTTTTAGAAATTAATTTAGTTTGTAATTTAATTTTGAAAGAGAATTGAAAGAAATCAGAAAAAAATTGAGAAAGAAAAGAGAAAAGAGAGAAGAGCAAAATTAGTTGGGCCAATCTTTAGCTTTTTTGCCAGGCTCAAATTTCCCTCTTATACCCGCTAAACCATGGCCCAAACCAACCTTGACCTGGTCCGTCCCCCATACTAAACAAAACGACCCTGTTTCCATTAGGATTATTCATAGCCGTTGGATTTCAGCCATCCAACGGCTCAAAATTGTTTGGCTATGAATATTTAACTGTCCGAAATTGATCCTACCCCCTCGGAACCCCCACCTCTTCGTCTCTCTAAAATCAGAGACGTGAAACCCTAGAGCTGCCAGAAATTTCCACCATCTTCACGAGCGGCGCGTATCCAAATCACACCCAAATTAGCACCCTGAGACCCCCACGCCTCTCTCATGTCGAATCCAGAAAACTTTTCCCTCAATTCCCCAAGCGCTTAGAATTTGGAATCGAATTTTAAAACCTAAAATCCCAAAAGCATTAAAGTTGAGATTTCTTTGAGGATTTGGGTTCATTATGATTTTACTTACGTGTTCTTGGCAAGAACACACGATTAAGGTTGGACTCGGCAAAACTTGAAGACATAAAAGTTATGTTCGAATGCTCACTTTCCATGACCACCTTAGGTATTGCTTTTCACATTAGGTTGTTAATTTTTATTTTTTTACTTCTCATCTTCTTCCATCTATCCCTTTTCTGGTTTTCCTTTTGTCTTTCTTTTCTATTTTTATCTCTTCAAAACATCCATGTCTGTATTTTTAGTTTCATATTTGTGTAATTTGTAATTGTTTATGATTCTTAGTCTGAACACATTTTCATTTTTGTTCCTATTTGGACCCAAATTCCACAAGTCTTTAAGACTAATGTGGATTGGCACATGAGAATTTTGAACTTTCAGTGTCAAAGGTGGGTTCTGAAAATTAGAAGGCCCAAAAGGGAATTGATTTGGGTTTATTCGGACCTATCAACTTGCATCAATTGGATCCAGGTTCTTCCTGGTGTACATGGGTAAAAATAGAGGGTCTGAGGGGTAATTTAGGGATTTTAGGATAGGGAATATTGTTGTAACAGAAATGGAAGCTTCTTAGAAGCTGACTGGGGGGACTAGCAGGAAATCAGAATTTTAAACTAAGGTTCTTTAAGCAAAAACAAATTGTTGAAAGGTGCAAAGGGAAATTAAAGTTTGTATCTGCTGCTCTAAGACCCTTTTATAAAAGGCTCATTAGTTGAATTTTGAGAGAAAGAGGAGATAAAATCTAAAAGAAAAATCAGAATGGCTGAAATTTGACAAAGTTTACTGTTCCATTGGATTTTAATCTCATCCTTGAGGGTTCTTTGTTTTTCTAAAATCATTTGTGATTCACTTGGGGGTAATAATGCTTAATTTGGTTTTTCAAAACTTATCCTGAGTTAAAATTATGGTTGGAGTCTTGTTTCAATTTGAGTTGGGGTTTATTAATCGGATTCGAGCTTGTTTGGAAGTTGGGTTTAAAGGTGTTTGATGTTGGTTTACTGTTCTATTTGACTTAAGGCTGATTTCTGCTACATTTCTGCTGCTCCTGACCTCTAATCCCTTTGCTTTGTTTCTTCTCATTTTCCTGGTATGTTTTAGCTTGAGTAAAGAATGACTACTGAACATGTAATTCAAGTGAAATGCTTGTTGAATGAAAGCTGCGTTAAATCTGATTTCTCCTATTTCTCTTACTATTTCAATATTGACTAATTAGACTTATAACTATATATGTCAGTTAGGTTTTTTTTCTCCTCTCTTTTCTTTCTTTTTTCTTAATTTATGTGTGAAGAATAGTCTGCAGTAGTGATTTTGCATTTTTATTGATGTATGACTATGGACTCTAATTAGTTAATTTTATTTTAATGAATCTAAGTGACTGCTCGGGGAAGGATTTACTAAGACTTTGTGATAGGATTTAGTGTAATATTTTGGTTGTAGACCTCTGTTTAGGTTATACTAAAGACAATGTTGTTTTAGCTTTGATAGCCATTTGCATTCGCTGGATGGCCAAGTGTGAGCATATGATTTTTACCCTGTTGAGGCGGCTCCTACATAACTCTCAAGCTTAGGATTTTCCATTTTTTTAAATATTTATTTTTTAGAGTTTAATTTTAGGATTTAATTGCGCATGTCAGTGTGTTTTCATTAACGCATGCATAAAATCATAAAATATACAAAATTGCATAAGCATTTAGCATTTAATTTCATATTTTTCTAGATTAATAGGTAATTAAGGTTATTTTTGTAAATATAAAATTCACAAAAAATAAGTGGTATTTCCGGCATTTTAATTGCTTTGTTTAATTTTCATTTGTTGCACTGTTATTTGTTTTGCATAATAGGTAGTTATTAGGTTGATTTAAGGTAACTTGGAGTTTTAAAATGCAATTAGGAATTAAGAAAAATAAAAAAACCAAAAAATAAAATAAAAATAGATCTTTCTAATGAACCACCCAGGCTGGCCACAATTGGCCAGACCTGGGTGGCCCAAGTCTCTTTAATCCGATAAAATGCTAGATGCCTAGTCCAATAAGATGGTCTCCGACCCAGTTCATCGGCGGTGCCCAAAACGACACCATTTTTCAGACAACTCATCTCAACTGTTGATCAAGGCCATCCAACGACCCTGAAGCCAGGCCCAATTTCACATATATATGTCCAAATCCCTCTATACACTCAAAGACCAAACTAGTCATCTTCCTCGTACATACATCCCCGGTATATCACCACCCCTTCACCGCCATAAGACATTCGTTGACCACCCACCAATCACCCTAACGCCTCCGCTGGATATCGCCTCACGGCAGCGGCCGGTCACCAAACAGCCTCAACTTTACACCACCGGGCCACCTCGACCCCCTAGTTCCCTTCCTGTTGTCAGCTTCCTTTAAACAAGTGCCCATCGCCTCGAATATTCAAAAGAAGGCTCGCCGGCACCACCACCTCCGGCGACCCAACCCCAAACCAACCCAAAACAACACCCCTGAACCACCTCCCCTCCCTCTTTCCAACTGTCCAAACCATATCCTTCAAATCCTAACGAATCAGCTCGAATCTTGAATCAATAACTAACCCAAAGTCCTGAAACTCACCGGAATCCGGCCAAATTGGCCTCAGATGGCCCTCTCCATCCCTATCCCCAACCCTACCACCCACGACCCTCAAACCCAACTGACTACAAAGGAAAACAAAATCTGAAACCTTACTTGGTCTCAGAATCAACAAACCCCATTCTGAACCCTTTCCCTCATCAATACTCAGGGTGAAATCCTTAGAAGAATAATAGACCTCTCAAAAGGGGTCGGAGAGTTGTTGGAACTGGAAAAATCCCAAGTTAGGGTTGCATGCACAAAAAATCTAAGTGTCATGTCTTCAATGCTTATATTTTGTATAATATTTCTTGTTTAATTGATGTTTTCTTTAAAATTTTACTTGTTTTCTGTGATCTCATCCTGAACTGTGTTGAGTAGTCATCTTTGCCTACTATATTCTTTTTGTTCCCTTGGGTGTCACTGATTTGAGTTTATTTGTCTTCTATGATATTCTGAGTAGTGTGATATCATGTTCATCCTTTTCTCTTGACTCTTCACTTGTTTCACCTATGAAATTCTGAATGGTTTGTTCATCCTTGTCTCTTGACTGTTCACTTGTTTCACCTCTGAAATTCTTAATGGTTTGTTATCCTTGTCTCTTGACTCTTCATTTGTTCATCTCTGAAAGTTCTGAAATGCTCATCTTTGTTGTTCTTATCTGCTTTATACCATCTTTTAAATTCTGGGTAAGTTTCCTTTAGAACCTTATGCCTTTCATGGTTCTTGTCTAATTTGCATTTATTAAGCTAAGTTTTCTGAATATTTTTAACTTCTGATACCAGTTTTGTTTTCATTTGCGTGAATCGTGAATACCTATTACTTTCCTTTTAGTTTTTTGCTGAGTAGGAAGTCCTGCATAGTTGATTGGTTTCCTTTCCTGATTGTTGTGATTCATTGGTTTTGACATATAAAGAAAAATGCATGAATATTCATATGACCCTGAAGTTCTGATAATTGTTTCCATCCTTTATTACTGAATAGTGTAAAATCCATATTAAGGTGCTTGTTTGAAACCTGAGTCGAATTGATTAATTCTTAAATTCTTGGAGTGTTTTTACATAATCAAGTCTGTAGTTCATACCTTGCCTTTGACCTATTACCTGAATGCAACTAACTAGGGTCAGATTTGACTAAACAAATGGAAACCAAGGATAAAGAATCTTAGGTCAGTAACTAGGAAAAGGGACAGGGGTATAGACGGTATTTGAATATAAAAAAATCTTGTAACAATCTCCTAGAACATTCTAGTGAGGGGTTTAAGCATAATTTCTACCTCAAACTTGAGGCACAAGTCAGAAAACTAAGGACTATCTAGGTAAAACTGAAAATTGGGTAAGAGACTAAAAGAAAAACAAAGGAATTAATGTTGCCCTAAGGCTTCAATTATAAAAGAGGGCAATCTGAACATTTAAAGGGGGCTTTAACTTTGAGATTTTCGAGCAGATTTTTCCTTTAAAGGTTTTTAGTGAATTAGAATATCTGAAATACATATTATCTTCTTATACATTCTTTAGAAATTCGTTGGTGCTTTTCCCTTCCGACTGATATTGAGCTGCTTTAGAGACTTAGTGTTATTATTTGCCCTCTCAAACTTCCGGAGTTGTTTTCTGGGATTTCATTGGCTGATTGGTTGCTGTTTTTGGCTTGCTACTTTCTTAACCTTTCTCATAGGCTCTATTTTGCTGAATTCCAGGTATCCATCTTCACTTAAAAGCTGAGAGATAATGCCTATGTATGTTTGAGTTTGTAGCTGGTCATGAAAGCAATAACACTTTGCTTTAATTTCACACAATGTCTGTTATTTATTTTTAGTAGCATCTCTAGCATTGTAATGAACATGAATATGTACTAACTATGGACTGTATTGGGATTATGTTTTTAATTCGTTTATGTTGCAGTACATTTAGAGATAGTCTACTCGAATTTATTTAGTGTTTGCAATTGGACTTATGGTAGAATTTTCGACAACTGAATGTATGCATACTCTAAGCGATGAGTATTTCAAATTGTTTTCTTCGGATATTGAGGT
The DNA here is from genome assembly GCA_034376525.1 of Nicotiana benthamiana. NCBI lineage: Eukaryota > Viridiplantae > Streptophyta > Magnoliopsida > Solanales > Solanaceae > Nicotiana > Nicotiana benthamiana. The sequence continues at coordinate 54,369,351 of CM067339.1, read as the reverse complement.
TGAAATTTGACGTATAACCAATTAATGCATTTTTCTTATTTAAATACCTGCAATATTTTTCATGACAGTTCGGTGTATAGTTTTAGTGATTGAGGTATAATTGAAAGAAGGGCCATTGATGCTCTCCTATAATGGACTCATTGGTCCAATGCTTCTGGGCCCAACTGGAAGGACCAATAGCTGTCAGGTGTGATATAGCAACACATATTCTTGGGCTGGTTATAAATGAAACTCAATGTGCATAGTTAGCCACGAATGAGGCTAAAAAAATGCAAGTAAGGAATTCCTCCAAGTATGTTACTCATGCACAAATTATTAGGACCTTTCTAGATACAAGAATAATAGAAAACTTAGTATGCTTCAGGAGTGCCTTTATAAAAATAAAGTGAGCCACGTTAATTTATTCAAATGCCACGCGAGGCTCCTTAACTTAATAAAGTACATAAAAAATTGAAAGTTCCGTTTAGCGAATTTCACGGCCTTCCCCGAATTTCAAAGACGTAGTTGCTATAGGCGCAAATTTGTTAATAAAATTATCTTCCTAAACTCGGGTCAACAGAATTCCTTACTCAAGAATTTCTGGTTCGCAGACTCCAATTGGGCAGTCGAAAATTTCCTCAATTTGGGATTCCAAATAAACCGGTGACTTGGGAAACCAAAAGCTAAACCTATCCCAAGTGGCGACTATAATAAATAAATAATCCCATTTCGAATAATGTCACTTTGATATTAAAAACTCCATATACGTGTCATCCTTCGAGGTAGCCGTGTAAAAAAGGAGGTGTGACACCAAGTATTTGCTTGTATCGATTTATTTAGATCCTGCCTTGTAAACATGTCCATTTATGAGGCTATGGTTCAGATTCATGTTAAAAGTTAGCTAAAGTTGAATCACACATGTTTACTTGATTGCTTAATATTGAATTGTGTTACTCATGTTGGGATGTCATAATTAAAATTAGAAGGCTAAGTAGGTAGTTAGTGTTTGATCTCTTAAAATTAGAAGTGTGAATTTGCTATATCAATTTCCTCTTTCCTGTTGGTATTAGTTAATTGGTATTCAGAATTAGTATCCTAATTTGGGACCTAGTTGCTATGTTGAATATGTTGGGCTCTGTAAGGATTCGATGTTGAGCCCTGCTTCCCAATTGTGTCGTGAATTGGGCCTTTTGCTGGCATTTATTTTAAGTGTTCGAAAATCAGTGGCTTGGCAGAATTGTGCCATTGTAATATGGTTATTGGGCTCAATGGGCCCCAACTCGAAAGTACTGGAATTTGGGTTTTGAGCAAAATATTTCTCTCATTCAATGCTTGCTAAGTAGTTAGTAGGTCCGAGATTTTAATTAAATGAGTAGAAGTTCCACAATTTTCCTTTAGTCAATTAATTTGTTTTTTTGTTTTATTGAGGTGTGCCATTTTAAATAACATAACTAGTTATGGCCCCTCGCAAATTAAATATTCGTGGTTTGTTTTAGGTGCGAATTAATCTATTATCGTGGTTGTGGATACGTTTGCGTGACATGACTATGATTTCTAAAAACAAAACCAGAGTATGCATTTGCGTAACTTTGGCCAAACTTTCTTAATAATGATAAAGCATTATTAATTGTGGACACATTCGTGTAACATGATTTTTGACACGCCTAATAAATGGGTACACGTACGCGTGACCTGTTTTAAGGTAATTTCTTAATTAAAAGAAGAAAAATACACATAGGTGTTAAAATGAGTAATTAGATAATTTTACTAAGCCAAGTATTATAAAAGAGACCGTGAGAGAACCACGGAACTCGGGAGTGCCTAACACCTTTTCCCGAGATAACAGAATTCCTTACTCGGATTTCTATGTTTACAGACTATAAAACAGAGTCAATCTTTTCCTCGATTCAGGATTTTAAACAGATGGATTGGGACACCGTAAATTATCCCAAGTGGCGACTCTAAATTATAAATAAATAATCCCGTCTCGATTGTCATTTAAATTGGAAAAACTCCCTTATACGCCCTTCCCGAGGTGTACTAAAAAGGAGGTGTGACATCTCTGGCGACTCTGTTGGAGATCGAACCCAGAATCTCTGGTTCAGGGTTCAAGAATTCGAGCTTGTTTTATGATTTTTACTTGGCTTTCTTTTTATTGTGCATATTATTTGTATTTTGTGAACCCCTGTACTAATTGCTATCTATTTACCGCTTTGATATTGCTTGAATTGTATATAACTGTCTTCTTACGCCACCCATCCGAGTCTTCTGAAAATGGTGCACACGTTCGCGTGACCCGCTTTTTATGTAGAAATTATACCAAATAGAATGAGATTGGGCAAGCGACAAGGCCGGGTAGACTTTAGTGCTCCCGGTATGTCGCCCCCTCTTCGGCCCCAGTTGTACGCTCGGGTACCCTAAGTTGACCTAGAAAAAGATAGCTTCACGCCAGATCCCTAGTAGGAACACTTGTTTGCATTATGTGTATTTGAGTTAGGGCACTCAACATAGGGGTTAGTTCCGTCTAGGACAGGTGTGCCCAAAATAACAAACAATCCTGATACATTCTATGTGCTATGTGAACATTTATTTCGGCTTGCATGCTGACCGGCTAAGGAGAATAAAGAAAAAAAAACTAAGAGTGATGGGAAGAAAGCCCGATTCAAAGAAAAACCTTGGTATTTAAAGAAATCCAGAAACTCTACAAAAAATTTTCAAAAAAACAGTTATTTCAAAAGAGTCAAACACTGTGTCCTTTTCAAATGTGTCAAAGTTGACCGCACTACGTAGGTATAATTCTCATCGGATGTGAGATACATAGGCAATCTACATAAGGTTCGACCTTATTTTGAAAAAAAACAAGAAAAAAAAATCCAGTGGTCAAGTTAATGCAGTTTGGAGTTTTGGTCAAAACGAGCCGATCCAGCTTCGGCAATATTTTAAGTCGTTCTTGCTAAGATAGCCTTAGAATATTTTTAGTTGTCAAAGAGCTATTCTTGAAAAGATTGGACAAGTTTGTGAAGTGCCATGAAATAGTTCTCCCTAGCCTCAAATTCATGTGGAATTAGGAGGGGGCCACGTTTGCAAAAACGGTTGTTTGGTTAAAAGTCTCATATAATGGAAGGAATTATTGGTTCTCTAATTTTTCATTAGAAAATTGTTTTACAAAAGGTCCGCTGGAATCAACCATGACTTTAACCATCCACAAGAACAGATGAATATTATCCAAGATCCGCCAGAAGTGGTCAGGAAGCAGGCTCGATTGCACCTGCGTATCTGGTGGAATAATCTAGACGAAGACGGTCAGAAATGGGTAAAATAGCAGCTGGGTGCCCTGGTAGACATTTTTTAGATTAAACCACGGGAAGATCTAATCAGGGCTTTGGTAACATTCTGGGACCCTGTCCACAATATTTTTTTTTTCTCGTATTTTGAGATCACCCCTACCTTGCAGGAGATGGCCGGGTACATGAGTTTGGCCGGGATTTGAGGAAGCAGAAACTTATATTTCCAACGGCTCCATTAGTGCACAAGTTATTTGACCTCTTAAATATCAGTAAACAGATTAAGAAAGCCGACGTAAGAAAAGGTTGTTGTTCTTTCCATTTCTTGTACTTCAGGTTCGAACATTCAACTGGGTTCGAAACACATTAAAAGGGTTTGGGAAATAAACAAGATAAGGGCCTTTGGCAAACTCATCGTCGGTCTGCATTTATTGTGGCATTCTTGGGGATCACGGTTTTTCCAAATAAGGAAGGGACAATGGATACTCGTATGGTTAGAATTGCACAAATCCTAACTACAACGGAAGATCACACACTTGTCCTATTGGTACTGACAAATATTTATCGAGCATTGACATTTTCTCAAGCAGGGGATCAATTCTTTGAAGGTTGCAATATCCTTCTACAAATCTGGTTGATCAAACATCTCACCATCACCCCAGATTCATGAGTTACAGTTCGAGCCCGGATAACTTCATCACCAACTACGAGGAGAGGGTAAAGGATTACAACGTGCCAGAAGGATTTGAAGCATAGGTATCCCACTTGAAAGCTCGCAAAGGAGGTCAGGTCAAGTGGACAATAGGATGGCTCCCGAGAATAGAAGCCATATACATGACTGCTACCAAGGGCTACATAAGGATAATGGGTGTAAAGAGTATCCAGCCATATGCACCGCAGAGGTTCTTGAGGCAATTAGGAAGGTATCAGATTGTGCCCTATGATGAAGATCTAAGAATCTAGGTCATAGAGCTGCACCCTGAAGCTACATTTCCCGAGGCTTTAGTTCACCAAGATTGGAATAACTGCCGGTATCTAAAAAATGGCATTCAAGTACCGGATATGGCAAAGGGGGAAGTAGATCCAAACTATGCTACTTGGTTCGAGAAAAGGTCTTGCGTAAATAAAAAGCCGGAGTCCGAGCTTAAGAGTCCTTCCAAAATACCTCATATTCAAGCTTTTGACGACAAAATCCAAGAAAGCTTGGCATGGGGAGAAAAAGAAAAAACATATCAAGCCGAGATTCAAACCTTGAAAGAGAATCTCAGAACCATGGAATTCAACAATGATCTCCAAGCACAAGAAGCCGAAGGCGAAAAGAGAAAGTTAGTCAAAGAAAAGGATGCCCTTCGAGCCCAGATTCAGGAAATGAAAATGGCAGCTGAAAATCCCACCAGAAGTGCAAAAGATGAAAAACTCATAGACAACCTTAGGAAGAAAGTAGGGAAATATAGTTTTGATTTGAACAAAGAAAAAGAGTGAACTAGCCAAGGCTCGAAAGCAATTGGCTAAAAATGCATAGGAGCGAGCACGCCTGGTTAAGCATGTCACACCTCCTTTTACACATCTACATCCCGGCGAAGGGCGTAGGTAAGGGAGTTTTTATAATTAAAGGACAATCGAACGGGATTTATTTATTTAAAGAGATTTGAGAGTCGCCACTTAAGATAATTAATGGTGTCCCAAGTCACCGATTTAAATCCTGAATCAAGGAAAGTTTGACTCTGTATACAGTCTGCGAGCCGGAAATATGGGTAAGGAATTCTGTAAACCTGGGATAAGGTGTTAGGCACTCCCGGGTTCCGTGGTTCTAGCACGGTCGCTCAATTATTCTATTTGTCTTAATTATCTGATTTTAATCCATTGGTACCTATGTGCCAATGTTAACATTAACCTCTTTTATTCATCATATTAAAGAAGATTGCAACGTCGTTAAAATACATCTCGAACCACGTCACATAAATGCAACCATGGCTTTTGACATATTTTAAAATCGTTGGGATTTGGATTTGGGTCACATAAATGCACACCTGATTTTAGGAAGGTATATTATTTAACTAACTCTCTTAAGCAACTAACGTGTTATTAACTTCGCGGAAGCCATGGAAATTTGCTAAGCGCGTCCCGAGTTCTAAGGATTAAGTAACGTTGATTAAACGAGGGCCATAATTATTCAATTGAGTTAGTATAGCACACCTCTGGTCTAATAAAACACTAAATTAATTGATTGAAAACTAATTTGTAATCACCCAGCCAAACTAATTCAGTAAAATAAACCAATGATGAATACCTAGTGATGCCCAATTCAATTCAAAATCCAGGCCTTAAATGATGTCCAATAACCTATTTTGCTTAACTATTAATGGATTCATTAACCTTTTAATCCTAGTCCAAAAGAATGTCCAGTCCATCTGGGCTGCATACAAGATGTAGCCTTCAAAGTCGCTGAAGTGGTCCATGGCAGGCCAAAGATAACTAGGACTCAGAGCAGGCCCAATTCTCGTAGAGCAAGCCCATATTGAACAGGAAAGAGGTCAGGGAGTGGTGTTCAAGCAATTACATAGAGGAGTTAATTAAGAAAGATGCAATGACGAGTAATTTTTAATAGGCAAAGTTCTTAACTCGGCTCAGGTGACCATGAAACTAAAACTGTTAAACACCTAGTATCCACAGATTAAACCAACGAACATATTAATCCTAACAACTATCAGATAGAATAGAGGAACTCAACAGTACTACATGTGAAAGAAGATACTGAAATCGATAACAAATTCGAACATTGAACAGTTCATGATAGATTTCAAATGGATGAAAGCCTACACAGGTCCACACATAACAGTCCTGATAGATTCCAATGTCCAACACAATCGAACCAAAAGCATATCTATTCTTCAATGTCCATGAACCAAAAGAACTTACACAAAAATCTAGTACTACTCGCAGCATCCAACATTCATTATAAAGAGGAAAATCGTTCAACTAAACTACATGATTTAAACTCTTTATTACAGACCGGTTTTTTCTCTGCCACACCATACTAATTAAAACTCCAAAAGGCACACAACGAGAGCATACTGAAGGAAGAGAAGGTGAAATCTATAAGCAAACACAGATTTTTCATTCTCAATTCATGATTTGAATTACACCTCAAGTGATATCCGTAAAGGTCAAAATATACATGGAAAAAAATAAAACAAGGAGAGGGTGAGAGTTAGCAACCTCAGCAACAACAGTAGCAGAAAATGAGCTTCAGATTCAACACCCAGATATTGAAATTAGCCCAGAAACCAATGGAATACCCGCTTGTTCAATAAATTTCAACACCCAACTTGAACACCAAACTTAGTTCCCTTTGAGTACTCAACAGAACCCAAAGATGATTCAACAAAGGGGAAATTTGAAAAGCAGGACTTGGGAAGTCAATGAAATAGTAAACTAGGGTTCATTTCAAAGCTGGAAAGAAATTACCTAGCCTACTCAATGTAATAGTGACCTTTATTTCCTCAAATTTTTTATTTCAATATTTTCTCTCAGATTTTCAGAATGTCCCGGCTTTCTAGGTCTGATAGAGAACCTTTATAGGCAAGGCCTTTAGGGCAGCTTCCTCTATCCATTTTTGTACTTTTCCCCCTTTTATGCTTTCATTTTAGCTTAGATAGCCCCCAATTCTTGACTTTCTACCCAAGTCATAACACTACTAGCCTGAAATTCACTAATACGCTCCATTAGAAACTTCTAAATCTGTTACTAAAGATTCCCCCATGTCCTATTCCTAAACTACCCTTGCTTATCATGTTTTTTACCTCTTTTACTTGCTAGATCATATAGGGCCAAATTGACCCAAGGCTATGTCAAATTAAGGTCTAATGAACTGGACATAGTCCAATGTTCAATTTGGGCCTTCTGACTTCTAGACCCAACAAAAACTCCCTACTTAAGACCCCTATAATTTCAGGCTGACAATTGACCTAAAATAATCCTCTAAAATGTCACAAACAATGCTGAGTAAACACTAAGAGTTTCAAGCGAATCCAGGTGGAATTTTTGAATAAATGCAAAACTTCTGACAATTAGAACCCATAGTATGAATAACAAACAATATTTCTAATATTACTTAAATCAGCATGCAAACAAAGACTCGATTACAAACTTGTAGCGATTAAGACTAAACCAGCACTAAAATGAATCAGCATCTAAACTACTTGACCTGAGACAAAATCTATGCAATTTCACCTAACAGGACGCGGAGAATTTAATTCGAAACTCAGAACCAAACATAAAATTGGATTAAAAGAGAAGGGATGAGGAGGATGAATTGATTAACGAGAATTTAAAAATTGGATGAAGAAGTTCTTACTCAAATGAAACGCATCACTCCCCGAACTTGAAACTCTGACTTCAAATCCTGTTTTCTTTGGCAAGGATGGATGAACAGCATGCAGAAGACCAAACGAGGCTAGGATAGAAACGCCAAGTCATCCGCTCAGGGTTTGAACCTTGGGAACCCAGATTTGAAGTTCGAACAATTTTTGCGGCCTTTGAGAAGATTTGAGCATGGATTTTTTGAAGGGGAGGGACAAAGTGCTCATAGGGTGTGGATTTCGGAGTGATTTGGCAGTGGCGCTGCCATGCACGGCGGTGGAGTCCGTGCTTCACACGGATATTCAAAGGCTTTGGCTAATATTCGAAGGACGAGACTGGCATATTCAGATAGAGGGGGTCGAGATGAATTTATGGTGTTAATTTAATACCATTTAGGACACTGCCACCGCTGTGGGGCGATTTCCGGCGGTGGCGTACGGTGGAGCCAGTGGAGGTCATCTCTAGGGTTCGCTGGTGAGAGATGGGGGTAGGGGGATGAGTTTCAGACAATTATATATTACTCTCACCCCAGCTCCTAACTGTCTGATTAAATTAAATCAATGATAGATTCATCATAAACGAAGTCGTTTTATTTGGGGGGGGGGGGTTGGACCGGGTTTTCAGCGTGGACTGGGCCGGTTCTTGGGGTGTTTTGGGCTCAAGGTTTATTTAAAAATGGCCAAATTTGGTCTTCTTTTTTTGAATTAAATTTTCAGATTTTCTCTTCTTTTTATTTTCATTTTTCTTTTATTTTCCAAAATTATTGAATATCTAAATTAGGTTGTAAATCCCAAACAACCTATTAAATGCTAACTAATCTTGTATAATCATTTTTAGAACAAAATTAAAAGAAAAACTACCTAAAAATTCAAAAATTAAAACTAAAAGAGCAAATTGAACCTATTTTGGTTTTTCCTTTTATAAAATGACTAACTGCTAATTAATGCTTGAAAAAAAATGTCATATCTACTTCTAAATGCACATGCGACATATTTTTGTATTTGGATGAACGTGTGTTAAATTAAATTGCACGCAAAATGCAAACAATTAGCAAAACTATCACGAAAATTCACGAAATTGCAAACAAATAAAAGAAATGATTTTTATTGAATTTATAGGAGTAATTCATGTAGGGCAAAAATCACATGATCACAGCTGCCCCTCTTTTCCCAGAAACACGACGAGTTTTGTGCAAAGATAAGTGAGCGTACATGAGAGTTTTTTTCCCGTTTAAATACTCCATGAGAAGCATTTTGAAAAGCTTGACTGCACCCTGCTTCAGAGGTTGCATACATATCCTCGGCTAAAGAGGAATCAGTTCAGTGTAGTTCAGGAGTATTTGGTAGCTAGGGATACTGAAGCTGCGACCTCATTGTTGTTGTTGCTGTTACTGCTTGCTAGACCCCCTTATTACACTTAGTGAAAATAAAAAGAAGCTAGACTAAGCTATGAGCTATGGATTACAAAAGAGCCTATCTATGTCTTCATACTTGCTCTTGATCTTTGTTGCTTTATTGACTTGTATTCCTTCATGTGAACTCCTTGTTGTCTTGTATTTCTTAGTGTAAAACCTTTGCCTTGTTGACTTGTATTTCTTCCTGTAAAACTTCTTGTGTCCCGCTGCTATGTTTTTCTTTCTCCATGTTGATGCTTGATTTTTGGATTTGAATTGTATTCCCTTGTTCTCCAGGTGGGCGCCTGATTACCAAAACTTGAAACTTGAAAAGTATTCCCTTGTTCTCCAGGTGGGTGCCTGATTGCCAAAAATTGAATCATTTGGAACGTATTCCCTTGTTCTCCAGGTGGGTTCCCGATTACCAAAACTTGAAACTTGAAAAGTATTCCCTTGTTCTCCAGTTGGGCGCCTGATTACCAAAAGTTGCAGCTTGAAAAATATTCCTTTGTTCTCCAAGTGGGCGCCTGATTACCACAACTTGAAACTTGAAAAGTACTCCCTTGTTCTCCAGGTGGGCGCCTGATTACCGAAACTTGAAACTTGAAAAATATTCCCTTATTCTCCAGATGGGCGCCTGAATACCAAAACTTGATACTTGAAAAGTATTCCCTTGTTCTCTAGGTGGGCGCCTAATTACAAAAACTTGCAACTTGAAAAGTATTCCTTTGTTCTCCAGGTGGGCGCCTGATTACCAAAACTTGATACTTAAAAGTATTCCTTTGTTCTCCAGGTGGGCGCCTGATTGCCAAAACTTGAAGCTTGAAAAGTGTTCCCTTGTTCTCCAGGTGGGTGCCTGATTACCAAAACTTGCAATTTGAAAAATATTCCTTGTTCTCCAGGTGGGCGCCTGATTACCAAAACTTTTAACTTGAAAAGTGTTGCCTTGTTCTCCAGGTGGGCGCTTGATTACCAAAACTTGTAACGTGAAAAGTATTCCATGAGACTGTTGGCTTTGCTTTTGATCACAACAGAACAAACAAAACCAAAGAAATTCTTTCTGACTCAGTTTGGTGCTTGATGCATCTGTGAGTGTTAATCAAATCCCATGAAAACTTTAAGATTAGGCTATGTTCTCAAAAGGTATTTTTTTCCACTATGTCTTGTTATCTAAGTTATATCTGCTAGGGATCTGCTGGGGATCGGTGATTCAAGCTACATCCTGTTATCCCGGAGGGTCCTCACAACTCTTTATTAGGTGAAAATCATGTCGCTGGGGATTGGTATATAGAGCTACATCCCATTATACAAGCAGGTCCTGACGACTCTTGTTGGGGAAATATTTGTGACTGCCCATGTTACCCGTGCCTGTTTGAGTTATAAACTGAGTCCCATTTCCAGGAGGGACTTGAGAATTTCAAATTACATGCCCCTTTCAACTCTCGGTTGTCTCTTCCGCGTATTGCTAATTAAAGTTTAGTCCCATTGTTCAGGAGGGTCCCGACGACTCTTACTGGGGAAGATGTTTGTACCTTCCCATGGTACCCGCTCCCGTTTGAGTTTTAAACTAGTCCCATTTCCAGAAGGGTCTTGAGAATTTCAAATTACATGCCCCTTTTAACTCTCGGTTGTCTCTGCTGGGGATTTCTAATTAAAGTTACATCCCATTACCCAGGGGATCGCCAGTTAGGCTCATGGTCATACCTGCAAGGTGCTTGCTTTTTTAATGGAGGATTATCTCCGAGACCTCCAAAATTTCTGCCCTTGTTTTAATCCAAGAAAATCTCTACAGCTTAAAAACGTGGAGGTTGGTTTGTGGTCTTGGACTTTGAAGGTGATTTCTTCTTCACCATCCACTTCATGAATACTGAAAGTACTTCTTCTCCATTCAACCTAATACCTTCTGTTTGTTGCATTGCTCCTGAACTAACACTTTCCAACCTTTGCGTCTCACATGACCCTAAAGCATGTCAATTGCCACCCTCTTAGTGTGTATGTTGTTCTTTCTTGACTTGGCCTTGTCCTTTAGGTCTACGGCTCCCTCATTTTCCATGACAACATTGATTTATATTTGAAAGGTCTTGCTTGTCATTGGTTAACCACCTTTTTTGTCATCTTATCACAGAAGATACCTTTGGTCTGTCGGTCCTAACCCTTCATCTGTTGCATTGTTCATGAATTGATATATACCGAGCCTTGGCATTTCACAAGGGTCCCAAAACCTGTTGATTGTTGCCAACTCGGTGTGCATGCTGTTCTTTCCTGACTTATAACGCTTTGATGTGTTAATCATATCCAACTTCATGCAATTGGAAAGCTGGTGGCAAACTTTGAAGTCATTTCTTACTTGTTCTGACCCAACAGACTCAATAAGAGGAAGCAAACAAGACAAAATAAACAAAGTAGAGGATAATGGAAAGAGATGATTACCAACAAGAAAACTACAAGGTGGAAACCTATCGGATGTGATGCTAACTCTAATGACCATGACATGCACCTGCGGTCTATCCTGTGAAGAAAATCAGGTGTTCGGCTCCTGTTATACCGTGAAACTGGGCTTTGATACTCTGTTGTTAGTCATCTTTCACAATCTCCATCTAGGTATTTCCCATTTGATTATCAATCCTTATTCGACTTGTAGTGCCCCCAGGGTTTTCACCATCAAGCCTCTCTCATTTTGGTCTTTCTCTAAACATACCTTTGCCTTATGGTGCCTGTGAGGGTTTTCACCGATAAGACTCTCTCATTTTTCATTCTTTCCTAGTTGGCCCAGGGTGTTGCCTCTGATACGAATCTTGACTTAGCAGTTCTTGAAGACTGATCAAAAGGTCTTTCTTTGGACCGCAATGTAGGCTTTTGTATAGGGTTAGAAAGAAAGGGTAAAGGGCTCAAAAATTACAACATTCGGAATCAGATTTCATATAATAACTACAACTTTTGTCCCAGTTTCCTGCTTGGGGACTTTGGATTTTTATTTTAATGTGGCTGAACCGTGAGGCTGCCTACATATCCTTAAAAGAAATCAAGTCAAACGCAGTTCATCCGGATTCCTTGTTTTTGTTGTTGTGTTTTCCTCCTTTCCCTTTTCTTTTTCCTTTATTCTGTTTCTTCCTTCTTCCTTTGTTGTTTTGTTGTTTTGTCGTTGTGTTTTTTTCTCTTTTCTTTTGTTTTCTTTCCCTTTTTTTTTCCTCTTTTTCTTTTTCTCCCCTCCCTTTTCTCTCTCTCTTTTTCTTTTTTTTTTCTTTTCTTTCCCATTGCGTTTCTGATTTTGTTGCTAATTCCAAAAAAGGGGTATAAAAGAAAACAATTAAAGCTCAAAAGGGTTAACAAAGGATAAAGTGTTTAGATTGCAGAATGAAATGCCTTCGTCGTTCCAACCTTCAAAATATACAAAGTACAAATAACCCAATTAAACATACTACAGAAAACGTTTCGTAACATTTTTTTGATTGTACTTTACATCTAGTAACTAAAAACACCATTGGACGATACCATCACTCTCATTACCACGAACGCCCCCTCCCAATTTTGGGCAAACTTGTCATTAGTTTCAACTCAATGAAGCATGGTGTATTTCAATACTATTTATCTACATTCTACTTGTCCCAGTTTAACACAATTCAGTCTTGTAGCGATCTCAAAATTATCTGCCCAGTTTCACACAGATTGGGCTTCAAATGATCTCAAAATTGTGTACTTATTTCCTTCAAAGTTGCTTTATTGCTTTATGAGTAATATTTTTAGGCCAGGCCTGGGATTATGCATGAATGTCATGTCACTAAAGTAAAATAGAAAAAGGACTATAAAAGAAAAGAGAACTAAACATAAATTAATGGGAATTACAGACATAGAAAATTGCATTAGACGGTGAAAGGGTTTGGACAACAAACAAGCAAACTAAACTAGAGTTACAAACCTAGAAGAAACCTAAACAACACTACTACAACTAAACAAACTACGCAAAATAAAAAGGATAAAAGGGTTTGAGCACAAGACAATATCCGAGTTACAACCCTGCAATAATATGGACAACAAAAATGACAACAACATGAACCACCACAGCTCCACTTTGGCTGATCAAGCCATGGAGTGTCTTCCCAATTATGGCATTTAGCCACTGAGTTTCGCATCAATATTGCCAAGACTATTATTACCTTTAACCACCAAGTTCCTTAGAGGATTCGCACGTTCCCTGTCGCTGCATGTTGACCACAACTATCCCTTTTTGAATCATTCTTTCTATTTCCCTATTCAAAGAACGACAATGCTCAATGCTATGCCCCTGGAAATTAGAGTGGTACATGCATCAAACGGTAGGATAAAAGCCTTTCGCATATAGGTCTGGAGTATAACCAAGAAGCGGCTTAATCAGGACAGCATGCTTTAACTTTTCAAAAAAGCTTGTATAGGATTCTCTAATGGGCGTGAAAGCATTTTTTTCCAGTAGTCTTTTAATTTTATACTCTAGCCTTGGTTGGAATCTTTTGTGGTCAGGTGGTTGACATGGATAAGGGGGTGGGTAAGACATTTGGGGAAGTGGTGCGGGCCATCGTGGGCCTCGTGGGTGTGGAGCATATGGTGGTGCATTACGGACATGGTACTGGGAAAGTGGCGCACGACTTCGAGCGTTCTATAGAGAAAAACAACATTGAGGGGGGTCATGTGGTGCACAAGGATATCCATGGGGCCGCTGTCGAAGTTGAAGGTGTTTAGCAAGAATGACCACTGGACCTTGTCGTCGGCGGGGCTTAGTAACCTCTTTTCTATCCCGAACAACTTGTTCGTTCCACCGGAGCCAAATATCCCTAAAGATTTCCTTGGGTTTCTTTTTCGTATGAGGTGGGGAGGAGCGGCCTAGGGCAATGCCTATATCGCGCTGAAAGTGTCTCACAAAATCTTGCGCCATGTCATCCCATGTATGCCACTTACCGACATCTTGACGATTATGCTATTCCAAAGCCGCCCCAGTCAAAATCTTTCTAAAATATGCCATCAACAAGTTATCTTTCTCTCCAATACTTCTCATTTCATTGCAATAAACCTTCAAGTGGGCTACCGGATCTCCACACCCATCATACAAGTTAAATTTTTGCACTTTAAATCCCGTGGGTAGACGAATGTCAGGGAACACTGGTAGTTATTTGTAATATGTGCTACCCCAGTCTATCGTCCCTTGCATGTTCTTTGATGATTGTTCTGCGCTTTTCAGCTTCCCAAATATCTCATCCTGCCCTTCTTTTCCTATAACCTTTCCATTTTCAGCATGAAGCTTATCCTGAGGGTTTTTCTCATAAGCAACCGTTGAGGGGTAATATTGGGCATCATGAGCTTTGAGTGGGTATTCATTACGCTGAGTGATGGTGCTACTGGGGTGATTGGAAAGGGCCATTGTTTGGGTGAAGGGAGCATCTAAGAAGCAAGGCGATGGCAGGGGCGGTGCCTTCCCGGTCGTCCAGGCATGATACATGTTTGTCATGTGTTGTCTTAACATCCGCACCTCTTCAACCAGCCCGTTATCCCGTTCAACCCACTGCGTTGGGGCACCAGTATCAACCAACTCAGTACTGAAGTTGTTTGTCATTGTCTTGACTTTATGTTGTAGAGAAGAGTTACCTCTTCAAAAACCACAAACCAACCACTCTTCTGCTATGAACATAACAAAATTAAGCCATCACGTTATGTTAGGGAATTTAAAATAAGATAATTTCACTTCATGTGCAAGCACCTAGCCATAGTTATCGGTTTCTACTATGCACTAAATTGGCTGTTTTCATCATCCCTGCTTTTTATCCTGTGCCACTTCTCTTTTCTCTCTTGTTTTTTCCTTTTTCCCCTCTCCTTTGCTCATCTTGTTTTGCTTACCTTCTTTTGTTTTATTATTCTCTCTGTTGTTTTATTGCTTCTTCTCTCGTGATTTTCCTTTCTTTCCCCCTTTTATTTTGCTTGTGGAAGAATCCTATATGGATTGCTTACGTATCATGACCCCGCATGAATTAGACCGAGCGTAGTTTTTCAAATAAACACAAAAAATATTTAGCTAACTTTCTTAAATTTTCATAAGGTAAAGCACTCGATTACATCTTACTAAAGGAAATTAATAGACTCTAACTCAACTGAAAACAACAGCCTCTGGCTTAAAATGAAAATGACTGACTCGACAACCTATTATGATCTTTAAAAGAAAATACAAACTCTCAAATAGACCAACAGATTTGGACAATCATGAATACATTAAAGTTTCTAATGCTCCTGGAGGTGGTGGTGGTCTTCCATTACTTGACGGACAAAGGCCATGGCGGTGGGGAAGAACATAGATCTTGTCATATCATCACATGGCTACACATGGTGATGTAATAAGCGATTATCCGTACCCTCTCTCTTATAGTGCCCTTTTCTTGCAATAATTGCCCAACTTGCTGGGCCCTTGCCTCCAGAGTTCATTCGGCTTCATGATTCAGTTCCTGGAATTGCTGCAAATCTCTTCAATCATGCTATTGCTGCGTAACAATGTTCTCTCTCAACCTTGAAGTCCCTAGCTTGCTTGGCTATTTTGTTTTTAACCAGGATGACCTTCCTTTTCAACCCAGCAACTTCATTGTCGTGCCTTTTCTTTAATTGTTCAATCAAGCAGGCTTATTCCTCCGCATTTTTGGCTAATTATTTTCGGGCCTTGGACAGCTCACCTTCTGCTTTATTCAAGTCAAAGCCATGTTCTCCTACTTTTCGGCTCAAATTGTCTATGAGCTTTTCATCCTTCGCACTCCTAATGGGATTCTCCGCGGCTGTTATCATTTTTTGAATTTGGGCTAGCAAAGCTTCCACTTTCTTTTAATAGTCTTTCCTTTTCCCCCTTGTCTTCCGCAGCTTGCAAACCATTTTCGAATTAAAGGTCTTTGACTTGATTTTCCAATTTCCCTATCGTGGCCCTACATTTATTTTCCTTGGCTAACAAATTCCATTGTTCTTGTGACGCCTCAGCAAATTCCTGGAGATGTGGCCTCTTAGCTTGCTTTCCGAACTCCATTTCCCTTTTCTACCAAGCAAGGTACCTTGGCGCAACCCTACCTTTGGATAAGTCGCGTATTCGAGTGTCCGCCGTCAAGTATTGACATTCGCTCCAAATTTTACGGACAGCTGCTTCGGGAAACTGACCATTGAGGCTAATCTCTACCACATGGCGACTAATGTCCTTATCCCTGGGAATCATCTGGCACCTCCCCAATTGTCATAGCACTCTGTACGGAGCATAGGGTTGGATACTACGGAGACCCATCAGAAGCAAATGAGGCCCGATAGTCGGCATATATGTGATTTCATCAATGGGAAGCCACGCGAACGTCCACTCTATTTGGCTTGCACTTATGATATGGAGATGTGATACCCTTTCTGTAGCACCCCTTGGTAATCTAAGATCATCAACCCTGCTATTAAATTCCTTTATGCAGCTTTTTGTTGACGACCCATAGTTCATGAATTGAGGCCGATGGCACGAATGTACAATCATCCATATTTGTAACAACAGGTTGCATCCTTCAAAGATATCTCCTCCGACTTTACAGGCGGTGAGAGCGCGGAAGATTTTGGATGATATCATGGGTGCGAGAGTGCTCTTGGCTTGAGTGATTAAAGTGCTGACAACCCCTGCTATCCGTAGGTCAATATTTCCGTCCTTCTGCGGGAGCACCAAAAGGCCTACGAAGAATACATGAATGCGAAACACCGGTGTTCCTCCCATTTGAGCCGGTTTCCCTTGCTACAAATATTAGTTTTCGGGTCATTAAATCCCCTTATGTTCCCATACCTCTGATATATAATCTGTGGAGTACAAAAGCCGGATGATAGGTCTGGATTGTGGACCTTCCTACTGATCTTTAATGAATCCAAGAATATGTGTACGGCGAAGGCCCTTGGTGCAATCAGATACTTATGCCTCAGGGGAATTGTGGGAACCCCAATATATCCAGTTATTTCTTCCAAGGACGGAGTGAGTTAAAAGTTCGGAAAATGAAAAACGTTATGGGCCGGGTCCTAGAATGTAACCAATGCTTTTATGATTTCTCCTCTAGGATTAATATTAAACAACCCGGTAAGTCCTCCCAAGTGCGTGTTGACCCAATTTTGCCCCGATTCACCTAGATTGTTCCACCATATGTGCACCTCCAAAGGAATCTTGTTCATGACTAAGATTGACAATTTTTGATTTGTGCTCATTCTGCACAGTAATTAAGGTGATTAAGCAAAAATCATGATTTATCGGACTAAAAACAAAATTTAATTAATCTTTTTCAAAGATAAAATCCCGGCCTTGTAAATACGACCTTTCAGCACTTCCGGGGGAAGATTTTAAGGTTGTGCCTACTACCGACCAAAAAATTAAAAAATAATCTAAGGCGGTTGTTCTTGCAAAAACAGCCTTCCGGTGCCCTTTTAGGGACACTCGGCTAATTTTGATATAAACTACTTTATTTATTAGTCACAAACAAAACTTGATTCTTTTTTGGCTATTTCCGTAAAAATGAAGTCGGGCCCGATGGGGGTTGCCTATGTATCTCAAACCTTGTGAGAATCAACTGGCGCAGTTCAGGCAAACAAAACTATTTTTTCCTTTTTTCATTTCATAGGCAAATAAATAAGCTATTTTTGTAAAAACAAGACTCTTTTTCTTCTTTTTATTGGCAAATAAAACAAATTATTTTTGAAAACAAGAATTTTTTTTCTTATCTTTTTCATTTTTTTCAAAAATTCGGCAGAGTTTCGGCACTATTTGGCCATTAGTTTTTTTTAAAACAGGCGATTAACTCTCTTTACCCTCATGCCGCTATTTCTCTTTTCTCAACTTTTTTCTAATATTCATAAGCCGGTCAGCATGCAAATTCGGAATAAATGCACAAGTAGCATGCAAAATGCATCAGGATGGTCCAAATATTTTGGGTGCACCTGTCCTAGACAGACCCAACCCCTGTGTTGAGTCCGCTAAGTCAAAATGCATGATGCAAATAAGCGCTCCTACTAGGGCTCCGGCATGTGGTTAAGTTATTCTAAGTTTAAAACCTTGGTATAGGCTCTAGACTGTGTACCAGAGCGGATAACTCGAGTCGAGGAGGGGGATACATACCGGGAACCAAAAGGCCATATATCTTTGTAACTTGTCCGAGTCTCTTTCTTATTTGAAGGTATGATTTTAACAAAATAGGGAGCCTAGAACAGCGAGCACATCCCCGAAGATGAGAAGAGAAAGGTTTCGCGGCAATTTATATACAGTCCAAATAATAATATTAAAGCGGCAAAACAACATTTAACACATTGGGCACAATTACGCAGTAAAATTAGATAATGAAAAAGCCAGATACAACAGTTATTTAAAGCTCAAATTCTTGAACCCTGAACAAGAGATTCTGGGTTCGATCCCCACCGGAGTCGCTAGAGCAGTCACACCTCCTTTTACACATTTACACCCCGGCGAAGGGCGTAGGTAAGGGAGTTTTTCCAATTAAAGGACAATCGAAACGAGATTTATTTATTATAAGAGATTTCAGAGTCGCCACTTGGGATAATTAATGGTGCCCCAAGTCACCGGTTTAAATCCCAAATCGAGGAAACTTTGACTTTGACTTAGGCACCCCCGAGTTCCGTGGTTCTAGCACGGTCGCTCAATTGTTCTATTTTGCTTAATTATCTAGTTTTATTCTATTGGTACCTATGTGCCAATTTTAACTTTAACCGCTTTTATTCGTCATTTTTAAGAAGATTGCAATGTCGTTAAAACACGTGTCGAACCACGTCACATAAATGCACCTGTAGATTTTGACATATTTTAACATCGTTGGAATTTGGATTTGGGTCACATAAATGCACACCCAATTTTAGGAAGGTACAATATTTAACTAACGCGCTTAAGCAACTAACGTTTTATTAACTTCGCGAGAAGCCATGAGAATTTGCTAAATGGCGCGTCCCGAGTTTTAAGGATAAAGTAACATTGATTAAATGAGGGCCATAATTATTCAATTGGGTTAGTATGGCACACCTCTGGTCTAAGAAAATACTAAATTAATTGATCAAAACTAATTTGTAATCACCCTAGCAAAACTAATTTAGTAAAATTAACCAATGATGATTACCTAGTGATGCCCAATCCAATTCAAAACCTGGGCCTTAAATGCTGTCCAATAACCTATTGTGCTTTAACTATTAATGGATTCATTAACCTTTTAATACTAGGCCAAAAGGATGTCTAATCCATCTGGGCTGCGTACAAGATGCAACCTTCAAAGTCGCTGAAGTGGACCATGGTAGGCCAAAGAGGACTTGGGCTCAAAGCAGGCCCAGTTCCGGTAGAGCAAGCCCAGATTGAACGGGAAAGAGGTTAGGGAGTGGTTTTCAAACGATTATATCGAGGAGATAATTAAGAAAAATGCATTAACGACTAATTTTTAATAGGCAAAGTTCTTAACTCGGCTCAGGTGACCATGAAACTAAACTGTTAAACACCTAGTATCCACAGATTATACCAACGAACATATTAATCCTAACAACTACCAAATAGAACAGAGGAACAGAACCGTACTACATGTGAAAGAAGCTACTGAAATCCATCACTAATTCAAACATTGAACAGTTCATGATAGATTTCACATGCAAGAAAGCCTGCACAGGTCCACACATAACAGTCCTAATAGATTCCAATGTCCAACATAATCCAACTAAAACATATCTAATCTTCAGTGTCCATGAACCAAATGAACTTACACAAACATCAAGTACTACTTGCAGCATCCAACATAAGTTATAAAGAGAAAAGTCATTCCACTAAACAACATGATTTAAACTCTTAATAACATACCAGTTTTTTCTCTGCCAGAATATACTAATTAAAACTCCAAAAGGCACACAATAAGAGCATAACTGAAAGAAGAGAATGTGAAAGTTATAAGCAAACACAGATTTCTCATTCTCAACTCATGATTTGAATTATACCTCAAGTGATGTCCATAAAGGTCAAAATATATCTGGAAAAAAAAGAAAACAAGGAGAGGGTGAGATTTAGCAACCTCAGCAACAACAGTGGCATAAAATGAGCTTCAGATTCAACACCCAAATATTGAAACCAGCCAAAAACCAATGGAATGCCTGCTTCTTTAATAAATTTAAACTCCCAACTTAAAAACCAAACTCAATTCCCTTTGAGTACTCAACAGAACCCAAAGATGATTCAACAAAGGGAAATTTGAAAAACATGCCTTGGGAAGTAAATGAAACAGTAAACTAGGGTTCATTTCAAAGTTGGAAAGAAATTACCTAGCCTACTAAATGTAATAGTGACCTTATTTCCTCAGATTTTTTCTTCTATATTTTCTCTTAGATTTTCAGAATGTCCCAGCTCTCTAGGTCTGCCCTGCATATCATGTTAGAGAACCTTTATAGGCAAGGCCTTTAGGGCCGCTTCCTCTATCCATTTTTGTACTTTGCCACCTTTTACGTTTTCATTTTAGCTTAGATAGTCTCCAACTCTTGACTTTCTACCCAAGTCTTAACACTACTAGCCTGAAATTCACTAAAACCCCTCCACTTGAAACTTCTAAATCTGTTACTAAAGATTCCCCCATGTCTTATTCCTAAACTACCGTTGCATATCCTATTTTTTTACCTCTTTTACTTGCTAGATTAGATTGGGTCAAATTGACCCAAGGCTATGTCAAATTAAGGTCTAATGAACTGGACATGTCCAATGTTCAATTTGCGTCTTCTAACTTCCAGACCCAACAAAAACTCCCTACTTAAGACCCCTATAATTTCAGGCTGACAATTGACCCAAAAAATCCTCTAAAATGTCACAAACAATCCTGACTAAACACTAAGAGTTTAAAGTGAATCTAGGATGGAATTTTCGACACAAATGCAAAACTTCTAACAATTAGAACCCATAGTATGAATAACAAACAATATTTCTAATATTACATAAACCAGCATGCAAACAAAGACTCGATTACAAACTTGTCGCGATTAAGACTAAACCTGCACTAAACTAAATCAACATCTAAACTACTTGACCTGAGACAAAATCTATACAATTTGACCTAACAGGACACGGAGGATTTAATTCGAAACTCAGAACCAAACATAAAAATGGATTAAAAGAAAAGGGATGAGGAGGTTTAGTTGATTAACGAGAATTTAAAAATGGGACGAAGAAGTTCTTATTCAAATGAAACGCATCACCCCCGGACTTGAAACTCTGACTTCAAATCCTGTTTTCTTTGGCAAGGATGGATGAACAACATGCAGAAGACCAAACGAGGCTAAGACAAAACCCCAATTCATCCGCTTAGGGTTTGAACCTTGGGACCCCAGATTTGAAGTTCGAACAGTTTTGACGACTTTTGAGAAGATTTGAGCATGGAGTTTTTGATGGGGAGGGACAGAATGCTCATAGGGTGTGGATTTCGGAGTGATTTGGTGGTGTCACTGACGTGCACGGTGGTGGAGTCCGTTCTTCAAATAGATATTTGAAGGATTTGGCTTATATTTAAAGGAAGAGAGTTGCATATTCAGATAGAGGGGGTCGAGATGAATTGATGGTGTTAATTTGATACCATTTAGGACACTGCCGCCTCCGTGGGGCAATTTCCGGTGGTGGCATGGGGTGGAGCCGGTGGAGGTCGTCTCTATGGTTCGCTGGTGAGAGTTGGGGGCAGGGTGGATGAGTTTCGGACAATTATATATTACTCCCACCCCAGCTCCTAACCATCTGATCAAATTAAATCAATGGCCCTTATAGATTCATCATAAATGATGTCGTTTTATTGCGGGGGGAGGGGGGGTTGGACCGGGTTTTGGGCGTGGACTAGGTCGATTCTTTGGCTGTTTTGTGCAAAAGTTTTATTTAAAAATGGCCCAATTTGGTCTTCTTTTTTTGAATTAAATTTTCAGATTGTCTCTTCTTTTTTTCATTGTTCTTTTATTTTCCAAAATTATTAAATTAGTTTATAAATCCCAAACAACCTATAAAATACTAACTAATCTTGTATAATAATTTTTCAAACAAAATTAAAAGAAAAATTACATAAAATTTCAAAAATAAAAACTAAAAGAGCAAATTGAACCTATTTTTGGTTTTTCCTTTTATATAATGACTAACTGCTAATTAATGCTTGAAAAAAAATGTCATATTCTACTTCTAAATGCACATGCGACATATTTTTGTATTTTTGATGAATGTGTGTTAAATTAAATTGCACACAAAATGCAAACAATTAGCAAAAATGTAACGAAAATTCACGAAATTGCAAACAAATAAAGAAATGATTTTGTTTGAATTCATAGGAGCAGTTCATGTAGGGGAAAAAATCACATGCTCACAAAGCAGTCAAAAGAAAAGTACGACAAACATGTTGTGGGATTGAAGAAAAGGGTCATCATCATTGAGAACAAAATGGTCAGGCAGGCGAACGACTTTAAACCTGAAAGAGAACACAACTATACAGCAATAGCACAGTTAGAAAAAAATTTGCAACAACTTCAAGAACAAAATCAAGTAGCCGAACAAACTTTGGAAGCCAGGGCCCAGCAGATTGGGCGTTTGTTGCAAGAAAAAAGTGCCATAAGAGAGAAAGTTAGAAGGATCTCCGATTACATCGGGATGAAGTGCAGTAGTTGTGAAGATATAACTAGATCCATGTTCTTTGCCACTACGATGACCTTTGTCCGCCAGGTAGTGGAAGACCATCTCCAAGGGGATTTAGCATGTAGGCCCCTGGAGAGACCAAATAATGTCCCGCGGGCCCCAGGAGCAGTGGAGGCATTGATGTATTCGTAATATTCATTAGATTCTCTTAGTCTGTCCTCAAGTCTGTATTTTCATCTTCTGTTGGAGTCTATCAGTTTGTTCTTGAGTCTGTATTTTCATCTCTTCATCAGAGTCTATTAGTTGCTTTTGAGTTTGTTAGTTTTTAAGTCATTATAATCAAAGCATTTCTTCTTATGAATATTTAAAAATTCTAGAATATGTTACTACTTATTTTTATACTTATTTCCTAGTACTACGCTTGGTCTAATTCATCCGGGATCATGATACGTAGGCAATCTCCATAGGATTTTACCATGACCAAAAGAAAGAGAAAAGAGTGATAAAAAGATTGAAAGAAAAAGAGAGGAATAATAAGAGAGAAAGAGAAAAGAAAAGAGAGGGAAAATAGGAAACTGTGAGAAGGAAACAATGACAAAATAAGAGAGATAGCAAAAAACAAAGAGAAATCAAGTAGAGAAAGGGCATGAATGAAAAAAAAAGAGAGAGAAAAGAGAAGTTGTAAATGAAAATAAGGAAAAGCCGGGATGACGCAAACAGCCGATCAAATGCATAATAGAAACTGATAACTGCTTAGGTGCATTCATTCCCAAATGTGCGATTGCCTATCTGTTTAACCCTAACCGCTAATAAGTTTGTTGTTGCCCTCCAGTAACAGGCAGGTGATTAGTTTTGTGGCATTCTGAAAACCCACCCATACAACACCGGGTCCAAAAACAAGTTGACCATCGCCAACCAGGACCTGATGCGAGTATCATCGATCCATCGAGAGAGGTGGAAGAGTTGGATATTAATGTGATGAAAGAAGAGATGTATAAACTAAAACAACAAATGGCTGAAATGTACCATGCATGTGAAAAAAGGCAACCACCACCAGCTTATACTGCCAACCCTACGTTCATCCCGCCATTGGCTCAGTCGCAGGATCATCCGAGCACCGATTCATCCTCGAGCTTTCCCATCCACCAGTACTACCAGAGCACAACTTCCCAAACACCAGGACAGGTCTTCACAGTGCATACTAATAAAAATTGAAAAAGGGAAGTTGGAATCAACACGGACAAAGTAAGTAATAAATTGAAGGAATGCAACACAAATCTCCGCTTCCTTTTTCTGTAAAGTTTCCGAGTCGACAATTCGACTTTAGCCAAGATTGCTTTGAGAATCTCGACTTGAGCCTGCACTAATTTGGAAAAAGAAGAGTAACACTGGTGATGAGTCTAACATTTATGTACGAATATATAAGTGCAGACAAATTCAGAATATTGAATAATAGAGGTTAGAGGTTGTGAATTTGTAGGGATAAAAGAACCGTTGGTGATGACTTTGATTAGTGTTTATCTTACATAATAAGGTAATGACCTGGGAATGTAAAAAGATGATAATTAAGTTCATGCCTATAATTAATATTCATTACATGGAGTGTAGTAATTACAAAATAACCACAGTTTTGATATTTGAGAAGAAAGGCACGGTCAACAATTCAAAGCACAATAACTAATAAGTAATTAATTATTTTAAAATATTGAACTGTGGGAAGTGGAAAATGAATGAAAATATGCAGACTTTTTGTCATTTTATAATTAATAATTAGAAAAATGCTCAAAAAAAGGAGAAAAAAGATAAATAGCAATCCTTGTCTAAGAGATGTGCCAAGTCACATTCTTCATTCCCTCCTATATATGCATTTGTTGGAAGGCAATTGTGCCCAATCAATCAAAGAAAGTATTTAATCTTGGAATTTTTACCTCTTATAGCAAATGTTGATACCCTATTAATTTTAAACAAATACTCTTTAAAAATTTTTTATTTTATAGCAATCTTTTGATTTTTTATAGCTAGATATCTATTTATGGTCACTTCATACTCTTAAACCATAAATACGCTTGTATTATTTTTCTCTCTCGTGTATTAGAATATCGATCGTTTTCTATTTCTCTACTGTGTAAAACCCCTCAATTGTTCCTCCATTTCTTACTCCCAAATCTCAAACTCCAATCGACAAAAATCATCCTTTTTCTATACCCAAATTCAGCTCCGTCTTTGAAACAACATGTGTAGAACTCCTTGTGCTTCTTTTGTTGCTTTCCTCATTGCCACCCTTCTCCTCTGCCATCATGGTCATCCTCCGATGAGAATCCGACGCTGATTTGTGAACCCAATAACCTCCCAAATTTTAAAGACATGGTTTTTACTATTTCCAGCTTTGGATCTATCCGGTACAAGCGACAACACTCCTCCCCTATTGATCAGTTGCGTTATGATCCGTTGAGTTATTCGCTAAATTTTGGGGTTTGATGATGAAGAAACCCTTTGGATAATGTCACTTCTTGACTCCCTCCTTCCCCAGCAACTTAAATTTTCTATTAATATATTTCAATATATCTCGACGTATTTCATTGTATTCATTATCTTTTTTTTTTCATTGTATTTCAACATATCCCGTTGTATTTTATATATTTTATTGTATTCACTGTCTCGCTATATTCCATGAATGTATTTTCATATATTTCTTTAATTAATATGATTTATGTATTATATAACTTCTTCAAATGTATTACATAAAATCTCTGAAAATTGCTATGCTTTTGGGGTGTTTTTCGGTTGAGAATCTTTTTTACAACTGGAAATACAAAATTTGTGTGTTATAATTGAGTTTGTTAAGTTATATAATGAGTCTATTATGTTAATTGATTCATTTTCCATTTAAAAATAGTGTAATCCCCTATTTCACGTCGTGAATATAATCGAATACAATAATATGTCCAGTTGTAATCCCATTTTTCACGCCATGAATATAGTTGAATACACTTGAACATAAAAACCGTCCAACTGTAATCCCCGTTTCACGCGATGAATATAGTCGAATACACTCGAATACAACAACTGGTTAGCTGGACTTCGCTTATTTACGTCTATTTTTGCTATTGCATTCATGAATACAGTAGCTTAATACATTTAATATATCTTATAACAATAGAAAATGTATCTACATCCATATATAACAAATGGTATCTATAGATAACTAATTACCACTAAAAGATAGTGTTTTATGAAAATTTCTCTTTAATCTTTGGTGGCAGCTTTAAAGCCCAGATCCGCTTAAAGTTTTCGGATTCCCTGATTTGTTTGTAACTTATTTTTAATCCCCAGATAATTTTGTCATAAGCTTGTGGATTATGTAGCGATTGCACATAAATGTTACGTAACTTTTTTACTATAGTGAGTGGCAGTTCAAAGGGTAAGTCATTTATGTTTACCATTTGGTGGATCAAATGTTGTGCCATTGTGGAGTTTTGGTCGTTATTTGGTAATGGGCGTACCTTATTTTTATGTCACCTTTTAATTTATACCATGTTTTTAAGAATTATTGATTACGTAACCAACTAACCAAAAAATTCGTAATAATATGACCGTTATATTCCGTCCAAAACATATAAAAGTCTGTCTCTCCTTCGTATTCCTAGATTCAAATTTTAGATCCCCTCTGTATCTCCTCCATCAGTCCGTCTCTCCATAGATCGCGTCTCGCATTCAAATTCAAATATATTGTAAGTATTTTTTGAATTATATGTTTTCTGATTGATTGATTGAAGTTGTTTGAGCAACTTCACCGATTTACTGAATTTGCAATTCTAAATCTATTTGACGATGAATTCTAACATTCTAAGCTAAAGTTAGTAAGTTAACGAGCTGCCAAATAACACAACAAAGAAGAAATTATATTAAAACAAACATTATATAATTGTTTTAAAACTTCGGCATAGTTGCTGAATTTTTTTTGTTAATAATTAAAAGATGAAGTTTTCTTCGTCAACTGGGTAAAAAACAATAAAACGTAAATTAAAATTTCATACTGCATCAAAAAACTTTGGCATAGTTGCTTAGGTTTTTTAGTTCTTACATAAAAACTTCAGCAGGAGGAGCTGAAGTTTTCCTCTACACTGGCTAAATTAAAAATTCATACTGCATCAAAAAACTTCGGCCTAGGTGCTGAAGTTTAATTCAGAAGGAGGAGCTGAAGTTTTCCTCCTCCTCTGGCTAAATTAAAAAATCATATTGCACCAAAAACTTCAACACTTACTGGCTGAAGTTTTTTCCCCTACATTGATGAATTACCATCATACAAAAACTTCAGCCCAATATTCTGAAGTTTCTTATTTCATTTATAAGAAATTCAGCATTTAATAAGTTAGAAGTTTTCTGTGCAGGATTGATTTATTATGCCATACATCTTTTACAAAAAAAAACTTTAGCAGAAGATGCCTAAGTGATTTAGTTCATTTGTAAAATTTCAGCACAAACAACCTAAAAATTCTTGTGCTCCCATTCCTAATAATTTCACTAAACATGAATCTGCAAGATGAGTTTGATTTGCGTTGTTATAACTTTCAATGGGAGTTGGACTACTAATTTCAAATACTTGGATCATGATACAAAACTTGTTCTTAGTTAATAAGGACATATCATTCCATACTTTATTGAAAAAATTAGTGAAGTTGCAAATATTGATTCAATCAGATATACATTAAAAGTATGGTTTGATATCAAACTAAATACAAGCAAATGAATACTTGTAACTTCAGATGAAGAACTCAGTACGTGTATACATTTTCTTACAACTGATTCAGCCTACATGAATTGTCATTTCATCATTGAAAAAATACAACCTTCACAATCTCTTTTGTATGCGACAGATTCAGAACCTTTTGTTGACTATCAACATGAACTACGACAGCCAATAATGGAAGTAGACGACGGGAAACAACCTTTTAACATTACAACTGCTTCAGAATACATAGTGCTGCAACAATTACCCCCTCCTCTAATAAATTCATTCCAGTTTGTCGATGACCAATAAGAAGAGAGACACCTAATAATGCAAATTGAAAACCAACACACAGTCTAAAAAAGTTTTTTGTTACCTTATGCAATGATAAGCAACAATGAAGATAAAGTAAACATGGAGCTTATACCGATAACATCAAATAGAATTGAAGAAATTGTTGAAAGTTCTTGTGCTCCTCAAAAATCAAGAAAAAGACTGAGGGGAAAGTTGAAAGAATCTCCACCATGTAAAATACTTAGGCACGGTGTGTTGCCTGAGGAAGTAAGAGTTGGATCTATCTTTGAGAACAAACAAAACATGACTAAATTTTTCTGCATCTTGGAGATAAACCAAAAGGTTGAATTTACTGCTGTTAGATCATGTTCTAAGAGATACTAGCTAAAATGCATCGTGGACAAATGTTGTTGGAATGTACGTGCTACTATAATAAAAAATTCTCAGGGTGATAAAAAATAATAACATCCGATGCAAAAAAATCATATTAGAAGCATGCTACATCAAATTTTATAAGTGAACAAATTATGGAACATGTTCAAGACAAAAAGATAGAGGTTACACCAGCCTCTGTAGAAAATAAAAGAAAAAAGGAATTTGAAATTGACATTGGTTATCACAAGGCATGGCGTGCCATTCAAAAAGCTGTTGCTTGCATTAGGAGAACACCTGAAGAGATACATGATTCTTCCTTCATACTTACGCATGATGGTGGCCAGAAACCCAGGAACGTACACAAGCATAAAAAGAGATGCACAGAATAGGTAAGAGATATTAATAAGAGATATTTGCAGAAATCCGATTGCTGCTCAAATTGGTATTCAAGGGGAACATGGTTGAAAACATACGAAGGACATGTGAATACCATGGGAGATCAAAAATCATGGAAAATACCACAAAATATACAATCTGAGATCACAAAGAAGAGGCATATACCTGCAACTGAATCATCAGTACTATTCAAGTCTACCAAATGTAGTCAATGTAAACAAGTTGGTCATAACAGAACAACTTGCTTGTCTTATCCAGCACCTCATCCATATTCTAAGAAACACGCTGAAAAGTAGTCAAAGCTTCAATAATCCTCGGTCTGAATTTAGACTTTCTTTATTATATGACATAATTGAAATGTGATTTTTTTCATAGGAATAAAAAAAATAAGATCTTGAATAGTTTTATATACTGCTAAAGTACGCAATGACTTCTGCGAAAAAAATTTCAGGTTGTAGTATGTGAAATACATATCCTTAAACAAACACACATACACATAAAAACACTCACACACATACACATATACGTACAACACACAAAAAGAAACGCATGTACAAACAAAAGCTGTAGCATCTCTAAGCAACTAAGAAGCATAAAGCAAACATCAACAAAGAGGGTGACAATTACATTGATATAAAAAGAGGTAAGAACAACACACATATTACAAACAAAACTTCACCTCTCTGGCATGAAGTTATATAAAATTAACCTACAAAAACATCATCTCTAACAATAAAAAAAGGATTACAAACACTAACAATCGTCACCACCATCATCATCAGCATCATCGTAGTACTCCTCAATTTCTCTAAATATCTCATCATCATCACTTTCGAAGATAACAATAGGGTAGTCGGGCAAAACACCAGTGAATCCAAGAAGATCAATCTTCAACTTGTTGAATTAATCACGAAGCTGATTTTGTTCGACGATTACTCTGACCATAAGAGAAATAATTGTCTTCAGGGTGTTTTGAATCTTGGAATAGTCGTTCCAGATGAGAAACTAAAAACAATCAAACTTCTGCACAACCTTGTCGAACGAGGTTGAATTATCTCCACAACTATGTTCCATGTTAAGTATGTTCTGGAATGATTGATTGGCATAGAGCTTTAGTCTGATTCTCTTCCAACCAGCCTTTATTTCATCCTACAAAAGCATAAGATTAGCCATCGCTTTGTTATTGTACCACTCACACTTCAAACTCTGCCACTTCATCATAATTTCATCCATATTAGGCTTCCCACTTCCGCGTGCACCATACATTTTTTCTTTAACAAAAGCTGAAATACTAACGATGAATATAAATTTAAAGAAATATGATAGAAGTCTATGAAATTTTCAAGTTAAAAGATTGTTAATATAGACAAAGAGTTCCCCTAATCAATTTAATATCTATAAATGTAAAAGTAACTTTTTAGCTATTTTTACTATTTAACGTTCAGAGAAATTGAATAAAACACGATAAGTAGGTGGTAAAAACAAGTATGTTGTAAATGCAAAAAGAAATGTAACTTCAGCCCCACAGTTTTTCTATAGTAAAAAGAAATATAACTTAAATGAAAGATGAAGTAGTTAACAAAAGACAAAAAATAGATAGTAAATGTAAAAAAAATAAGTATCAACTTAAAAAAATACCAAAAAATACTAAAGTTTTTGTCTTAAAGCTTTTTCAAGAAACTTCGACCTAATATGCTAAAGTTTTTTAGTATATTTTCAAAAACTTCAGCACCTCATAAGCTGAAGTTTTTGCATTGGATTCAATAGTTTTTGTCTTAAGCTTTTTCAAACAACTTCGGCCCAATCTGCTTCTGTTCTTTAGTATATTTCCAACAACTTAAGCACTTGATTAGCTAATGTTTTTGTTGGATTCAATAGTTTTTGTCTTAAGCCTTTTCAAACAACTTCGGCCCAAAGCGCTGAAGTTTTTTAGTATATTTCCAAAAACTTAACCACTTAATAAAGTTGAAATTTTTTTGGATTAAATAGATTTTGTGTTAGAACTTTTTCAAAAATCTTCGGCCCAATGTGCTGAAGTTATTTAGTACATTTCTAAAAACTTCAGTATTTGTTAATTTTAAAATAACTTATGCAGATACTGCTGAAGTTATTTAGTGTATTTACTGATGAGCTGAAGTTTTTGTCCTACATTTGACACTTTAGTTATGACTTTTAACAAAAAATTCAAATTAAAAAGCAAAAGTTATTTACTTCATGCTCAAGTTTAGCATGTTGAATTTCAACAAAAATATACTTCAAATTCATGCAAAAAGACATAAACATATTTGAATCAATCCAAGTCACATAATTCACTCAAAATAATGTATATTCACAAAATACAATTTTGTTTTCACTTACATCCTTGGAAAAAATTAGTTCTTTGTTTACAAGTTATTCTCTATTTAAAAAAGTCATGGAGTGTCTTCATATTCTCCATAGTAATGTCCTAGTTGCTCTTCTTGGTTTTCTTAACCACATTTCATGAACCTTCACTATGTCTTCCACCATAGCGTTTTCTGTCAGACACAGGTTGACGAAGTTTAGTACTATAATTTTTTTAGCAACTGCCGTCCTTTTTCATAAGAAAAAAATAAGAAAATATTGGCCAAAGATATGCTTACTGGTGTGCATCTGGAAATTAGTGGGAAACAAAGATAGTGAAGGAGAAGACAAAAATACTTCATATGTGACAGAGAGTGGCCACATCAACAACTCGAGCCCTAGGAAATTTGATCTTTTTCCTAAAAGTTAGATTTATCAACTAGTAAAAAGAGCAAATTGTCTTGGTGCTCTAGTGTTTGATCTGGCCACTCTCCTTCACATATGAAGTATTTTGACTTCTTCTTCACTATCTTTGCTTCCCACGGATTCCCCGCTACACTCAATAAGCATGTCTTAGCCAACATTTCTTGCTTTTCTTTGAATACAAATTTGAAGAAATATGATAGAAGTCTATGGATGACTATGAAATTTTTAAGTGAAGGGATTGTTTATATAGCCGAAGAATGCAGCTAATCAATTCAATATCTATAAATGCTGAAGAGATTGCTACCTATTTTTTTCAGAGAAATTGAATGGCATAAGTAGTTGGTAAATGCAATAAAAAATAGTAAAAAATAAGGCCATAAAAAGTAGTTGATACACGCGATAAATCACAAAGAAAATCTAGAAAATGCAATAAACTTTGGCCCAATGTGCTGAAGTTGTTTAGTATATTTCTAAAACCTTCGGCACCTGAAAAGCTGAAGTTTGTGTGATGGATTCAATAGTTTTTGTCCTAAAGCTTTTTCAAAAAACTTCGACCCAATGTGCTAAAGTTTCTCAGTATATTTAAAAAAATTTCAGCACCTGATAAGCTGAAGTTTTTGTCCTGGGCTGGATAGTTTTTATAGTAAAGAATTTTCAAAAAACTTCAGCTCAATGTGCTGAAGTTTTTTAGTATAATTCCAAAAACTTCAGCACCTGATAAGCTGAAGTTTTTGTGATGGAGTCAATAGTTTTTGTCTTAAACTTTTTCAAAAAATTTCAGCCCAATGTGATGAAGTTGTTTAGTGTATTTTTAAATACTTCGGCACCTGAAAAGCTGAAGTTTGTGTGATAGATTCAATAGTTTTTATCCTCAAGCTTTTTCAAAAAATTTCGGCCTAATGTGCTGAAGTTTTTTAGTATATCTCCAAAAACTTCGGCACCTAATAAACATAACTTTTTGTGTTGGATTTAATAATTTTTTTCTTAAAGATTTTTCAAGAAACTTCGGCCCAATTTACTGAAGTATTTTAGTATATTTCCAAAAACTTCACCACCTGATAAGATGAAGTTTTTGTGATTTATTCAATAATTTTTCTCCTATAGATTTTTCAAAAAACTTCAGCCCAATGTGGTGAAGTTTTTCAGTATATTTAAAAAACTTCAGCACCTGATAAGCTGAAGTTTTTTTGATGGATTCAATAGTTTTTCTCCTAAAGCTTTTTCAAAAAACTTCGGCCTAATATGCTGAAGTTTTTTAGTACATTTCCAAAAAATTCAGCACCTGATATGCTGAAGTTTGCTTATGACTTTTAAGCAAAACTTCAGCTTAAAAAGCAAAAGTCATACTTAAATTTTTTCAAACAAAAAATGTACTTAAAATTCCTGATAAAAGACACAAACATATTTGTATGACATAAAAGTGAGCTAAAAATATAATTAATGTATATTCACAAAATCCAAATTATGTACAACCAATCCTCTAATCAAAATTCACATAGAGTATCTTCAAAATCTCGATAATCATGTCATTCTCGTTCTTATGGAGTTTCATAGCCGCTATCTTTTTTTCACTTTCCATGAGCCCAAAGATTGGCAACCAATTCTCTCCTGAATGACAATGTTTGACTTTGATCAAAATTGAAGACATCTTCTCTATTCAATCGCAAATTATTAAACTTAAGAACAAATATACCACAATCAACATTGAAAAAAACAAACGAAAAAGAAATTTAATAATATTTAACACAACGGCAAAAAATAATAAACATAAGAAGCATGGTAAAACATATGTGAAACACGTACTTGTTAGTCTGTTCCGGTGTGTTCATCCACATAATATTGAATTTTATCCACTGGACTTTGCCCATAATATTTATTATGTTCCCCAAAATTCAAGCAATTGAGACAGTATGGGATCAACCGGGCATAAATCTGACATGTTGAATCGCATGATCGTATGTTACACTGCCCATAGAACCATACACAGATATAATTTTATCTTCAAAGTCCAAAACTCCAAAAAGTAGTTGGTAGATTTCTGGTCCTCCCTTGGCTTAAGTCGAAATGGAAAGAATACTTTTTTGGAAGATGCCCATGAGATTCCACAGGAAAGGTCGAGGTCTTTTACGTAGTTGGCCAGCTTTTCATTTATTGATTCTTCCTCATACCAACTTAAGTCTTTAAGTGGCTTAATAAGCGTTTTTTCTTCTTCTTCTTCTTCTTTTTCAAGATGTTGTTTGGATATCCTCTTTCTCTTTGATTTACTCTTAAGAAACTCCATTCTCGTTTGCTTCCTTTTTTTTAATTATCTTCATCTTTTCTTCTAAATGATGAATACTATCCAGGATATCCATATACTGATCGAAAAGTAAATCTGTTACTGCACATCTTGATTTTGAATAATGTGGAAGGTGATAGCAATATTTTTTGTGCAAGTAATATATGCCCACATCAATATGTTGCAAATGAATAACGACAAATGATTACATGTAAAATTACCACTATGAAGTTTAGAAAAAATACATTACACAACCACGAAACAACTTGACAAAAACTTAAGCATATTTAGTTTGTATTCCTTCGCTGATGTTTTAGCAAATAAGCTAAAAATCTTCAACAGTTTACTATGAATACTATACTATAAAAAATAAGCTGAATTTTTGGGAAATACAGTTGAAAACCAATCCAAAAAACAAACTTAATAACTTGCTTCATCCGCAAGATCAGAGTCAGGATCCATAAGCTCAGTAAAGAAGGATTTTGGAATATCAAGTCTCGCTACTCTGAATGGATTGAAATCATATTCACTGGAATGAATCTCCAACCAATCTTTAAATCTTTGAATCAATCCGTTGTCTTGATAAACATAATGAAATGGACACCTTCTTATATTCGTTCCTACTTTCCAATCTTGCCCCCTTTGCTTTTTCGTATAAACTACATAAGGAAATCTTAACCAAATACTCTGCATACGAATCCTTTTCCCCTTTTTATCTAATTTTGCTTTTGCTTGCTCTTCCTGCTGTTCCATAACAACTAACTGCTGCTGTTCAGCAGCAGGGGAAAAACTACAGCCATCGTCGCAAATGCTTTACCAATTCCCCGTTGTTCACGATGTTCTTTTGTCTCTTCACGAAAAACAACAAAAACAGAATTACCTTCTAAATCACTCCCTTGTGTACTACCAATTGAAAATGAACATAAATTGAAGTTGGGGATATCACTGGTGTGACAAAAAGAAGAAATAGAAATCTTCCTTCTCTTAGGTTTTGGAAGGAGTTCCAATGCATCAGATGAGATCTGCAAAAGCAAGGAAAATATAAACATAAATAAAACTGATAAATAACATACATTAGGCAAAAATATAGTTGTCATCGAACTGTAGAAAATAATTACCTGGTCTAAGTGTTGCGACACAGATGATGTTGCATTCCAACAGATCATGTATCTTCATGCAAAAAAATAAAATAAGTAATACTGACTAAATTTTATATAATAAGACCAACACACTTCACACCTGTCTGTGAGTTAACAGGTGTGAATATATATATTTCTCCTTTTTGATATTGTTGTACAAGCTCACCAAATTCTTTTTGAGCTGCCTCCAGTCTTTCTAAAAAATCATTCAAAAACATAAAAAAGAAAATATAATATGTAAAATTTCAAACTGTAAAAAATATTACTTCAATCAAATATAATAAATTCATTATCTATAGAATACCTTGGCGTTTGTCTTCCTCTGTGGATTCCCCAGGCTGCATGCCTTTCTCAATATCAGCATTTCCAACATCATTCAATTGTGAATCAATGTCGAGTACCATTGCAGTATTCTCTGGAAGGTTTTTCTCAACTCTACCTTCATTCAATTGAGCATCATCAGAGAGTTTTTGAGTTGAACCACAACTAGTTTCAACTTCAACTGCATATTCATAAAAGAGGGGGAATAGATCAACTAGTTTTTCTATATATAAACATAGAAAAATTTATGTCTGTAGTGAAAATTAACTACAGGATATTATTAAAAAAAAACAGTTAAAACTTCAACTCTAAGAAGACTGAATTTAGCCAGTCACAAACAAAAACTTCGACAGTTAAAAAAACACTTCAGCTTTGGAGTTGAAGTTCGACAATTATAAATAAAATACTTCAGCTCTAGAGCTGAAGTTCAACAGTTATTAAAAAAAACTTTTGCTCTATGGCTGAAGTTTTTACAAAACATTCACCAAAAAACTTCTATAGTTACAAAAAAACTTCAGCTTTAAAGCTGAAGTTCGACAGTGATAAATAAAAAAACTTCAGCTCTAGAGTTGAAGTTCGACAGTTATTAAAACAACTTAAGCTCTATAGCTGAAATCTTTACAAAACATTCACCAAAAAACTTCGACAGTTACAAAAAACTTCAGCTCTACAGCTGAAGTTTTTACAAAACATTCACAAAAAAACATCAACAGTTAAAAAAAGAGTTTCAGCTCTAGAGCTGAAGTTTAACAGTTATAAATAAAAAACTTCAACTCTAGAGCTAAAGTTCGACAGTTATTAAAAAAAAAACTTCAGCTCTAGAGCTGAAGTTCGACAGTTATTAAAAAAACTTCAGCTCTATAGCTGAAGTTTTTCCAAAACATTCACCAAAAGACTTTGACAGTTACAAAAAACTTCAGCTCTATATCTGAAATCTTTACAAAACATTCACAAATAAACCTCGATAGTTACAAAAAAAAATACTTCAGCTCTAGAGCTGAAGTTCGACAGTTATAAATAAAAAACTTCAGCTGTAGAGCTGAAGTTAGACAGTTAATAAAAAAAACTTCAGCTCTATAGCTGAAGTTTTTACAAAAAAAGTCACCAAAAAACATGCTGTAGTTTTTACAAAAATAAACAAACACATGAAACAAAACTTCAACTCCTATCTAAGGTATGATTGAAATATTATAAACTTCTGAGTTTGTACCTGTAGTAACAATTTCCTGTGTATCACCACCTACAAGTTCTTTGAAAATGGCTAGTGTCCTGCATATCGATCGTCTTTCCAAAATATTTATGAACATGTGCTTGATCTCCATTGCCTTATCCAATATCACTTCCAAAACCGCAACTCAGTGCATGTTTTTGATGAATACGTTCAACAACCACTTCATTATGCGTAGCATTATCATCTGCAACTTTACGCAATGCATCATGAGCAGAATGTTCTTCAGTTTCAACAACTGGATTATCTGTAACTTGCTTGGTTCCAATATTCTCAGTTGATAAATGTGCTTCATCATATACATCTCTGCTCAATCAATCAGCACTGGAACGTTGCTCTTTAAATTCTTCTTGAACATGTTCATCACCTTCAAAACATGATGGATGTTCGTAACAGTTGTTCATTCTATTATATTCTTGGTACTTACTCAAATTATTTGATTTGTTGACAATCGTAAACAACTGTTCAAACTTCTCATCGAAATATTCTTAGAAAAAAGTTACTAACAATGATTAATCTGAATAACAACAAATAAAAAGACTTCTCTATGAATTAGCTTACCTTCACTTTTATAAAAACCGCATCCACAATAGCAGTTCGCTCCTCCTTTTAAACTTATCAAAAACTTCGTTCACAATCATGCTTATTTCTTTTTCTACCTGCCTTTGAACCTTCGTCGTTAACCTCTAGAATAGATAAACAACAAAAATTCAGATATAGAAGAAAATTTCAGCTCAATAAACATCTGGTACTTTTTACAAAAACAAACCCAAAAAACTTAAGATCAAAACTTACAGAGCATATTGTGTCAAGTAATTCATTGTCATCAAAGTCAGATGTAGACGAGATAGAATGACTCTTGGTACGAGATGCTTCGCCAATAAAAGAAGGTGGATTCTGTTCTTTTGGTTGATTCCGAGTACGTGATGATTCACCAATGGCATGAGTTTGATTCGGTTCTTTTGATCGACTCAGAGTAGGTGGTGATTTACCAATTATAGGAGTTCGATTCAATTCTTTTGATGGACTCATAGTACGTGGTGATTCACCAGTTGAAGGAACTGCATTAACTACATTTGAACGAATTCGGTTGCACGGTAATTTCCCAATTGAAGGCATTAAATTCAATTCCTCTTCCGTAGGAATTATATCAAATACCCTAAAGTCGCGATATCTCTATTTAATACAAAAAAGTATTTTATGAGGATAAAAAAACTAATAGATCACCATATTAACACAAAGACAAAAAAAATAAAAATAACTTACTTCATGAGTTTTGAACATATAATAAAGATCGGGAAATTTAGGCTCTCCCACGCATACATAACGTAACATCCTGGGGATCTGAGGTGTATCAAGGTACTCATCCTCTCTTATATACTTCTCCCGAACATCTGGGAAAGCTCATAGAACCAAGCACATAATGGATATGGAAATCCACCAAGTTTATACTCAGTTGTATGGAATTTGTTGTGCTTGTCCAATGCATGTTTCAGGGAATAAATGAGCTTCTCGTAAGAAACATTACCCCAAGGATATTCAGCGCAAACCTTATCATCTTCAACAATAGATGCATACTCCTCCGCCACACATAACTCAGTATTTTTCCCAAACAGAATAGACTTTACAATAAGAATTTCTATAAGCTTAACTGCATCATTATCACTCTGGCATACATGTACATGATTCACAACATTCTTTGGAATTTCATTACGAGTCATAAAACTTCGAATATCCTTCAAATTCACACCTTTGGACTTACCAAAATACCGCTCAGAAGATTGCTCCCTCGATTAATTAGTCTTTTAACATTGTGTGTTGTGATCCGCAAACCACACATAATGTGAAAGTCTTCAAGGGTGAAGGAAACATCATGCCCAAAAATCTTGAAACTAATGGAGTCTCGATCATTTGTGAATATTCGAGAAAGACACAGACAATGCACCAACTTCATGCTGCAATGGAAATTATCCATAGCCATGATGCATCTAAATGTACCATTATTATGCTTATCCTGTTGAATAGGAGTCGAGAAAGTTGCAATTAATTTCTTCAAATCATGGTTCCCTTCCAGTAAGCCTTAGAGTTAAACCAATCGCCAAACTCATAATATCTTTGTCCCGGTTTTATAGGTGGAGCAGAGGGGACATAAGGATCTCGGGGTTTTAAAGGTAGTCTAGGTGCTTTCGGGGCGTTGCCTTTTTAGCTGCTTAGTATCTTTTGGTGCTTTAGGAGCCATCTGTCCAAAAAAAATAAACGATACAAAAAATAACTTCAGAACATTATAAAAAATATCTGTTAAAACTTAATAGCTAGGAAGGCTGAAGCTCGACAGGTATAAAATAAAAACGTCAGCTATAGAGCTGAAGTTCGACAAGTATAAAACAAAAACTTCAGCTACATAACTGAAGTTCGACATGTATAAAAACAAACTTCAGCTATATAGCTGAAGTTCCACTGGTATAAAAAAAACATCACCTCTAGATTCGATAGGTATAAAACAAAAACTTCAGCTATATAGCCAAAGTTCGACAGGTATAAAGAAAACTTCAGCTCTAGATTCGACAGGTATAAAACAAAAACTTCAGCTGTATAGCTGAAGTTCGACATGTATAAAAAAAACTTCAGCTGTATAGCTGAAGTTCGACAGGTATAAAAAAAACTTCAGCTCTAGAGATAGACTTCAACAGTAACAAAACACAAAAACTTCAGCTGTATAAATTGACTTCACCAGTAACAAACACAAAAACGTCAGCTCCTAAAGCAGGACTTCACTAGTTACAAACACAAAAACTTCAGCTTCTAAAGCAGAACTTCACCAGTTATAAGCACAAAAACTTCATCTCTTAAAGCTAAACTTCACCAGTTACAAGCACAAAATCAGCAAAAAACATGCTGTAATTTTACAGAAAACAAAACACAAATTCAAATCCCAAAATAATGCCAAAACATGAAGAAAAACTTCAGCCCATATCTAAGATATCATTGAACTATAATCACAGAAGAAATTATAGAATTTTTATTAACAACATAAACTTGTTCATAAAACCTAAAAACACAATCGTAAAAGTAAAACTAATGCACTTATCAAATTAAACCCTATGAAAATATTTTATCATAGACACATAACTATCAAAACAAAAACTAGAAATTAAATCGTAAAATAAAACCCAGAAAATTAATACAAAATGTACATGTTTAAATCGTAATGTGAGAATAACGACAAGTAGCAGTTGAAAAATAAAAAACAACAAGGAAAACCGTTTGATTTCAGGGAGGAACTTCAAAAAACGTGAATACCGGGAAAGAGAGAGACAGAGAAAGTAGAGGACTAGAGAATACGTGGAGAGAAAGCAGTCTTTTTAATAAGGAAGGGTAAAATGGTCTTTTCAAATGGCTTTTAACAAAAAACGGGTATGAGTGTAAACAAAAAGGCAAAACAGCTACAGCATAAAAAGAGGGCCCAAATAGGACACTCCGTACAATTTTTACGATATTAGGCCAAGCCAAGGTTCCGTCCAATTGAATGTGTTGCCCATTTCTAACATGCCAAAATAGTCCTTGTTGGCAATTTGGCCATCCCAACTTAACCGCTTTCTTAATATTAGAAAATCGATGATGATTTCTTTTAATTGAATATTTATTGATGAGTATAGAAGTCCATAGGGATGTTGGTGATGTGAATAGTTTCCAAGAGCATTGTCTTTAATAGATAAGTTATAGATATCTAATCCTCCTTCGAATTTTGGTTGGTGAATGATATTCCATTTTAAGAGGTGTAGCTTCCTTTTGTGTTGAGTTGTGCCCCATAAGAAATTTGTTGGTACTTTTTCATAGATTGAATGATGTTGTGTGGCAATTTGATAATTTTCATAACATGAGTTGGAAGTTCGTTTAATGTGTACTTAAAGTTATCAATAATAAATTAGTAATCGCCTTTGACTAGTCTTTGAGTGAATAAAAGAAAACCTAAATATTTGTTAAATTGGACTCCTCTCATGCTAAATGAAGTGAGGACAGTCTACTTATCATGAGTAGTGGTATTTTTGGAGAAGAAAATATTCGATATTACATAATTTATTTTTGCCCTGAATGGTATGTATAAGTGTTAAGAATATCAATAATTGCATAAATACTTTGAGTTGTGAGACGTGACGTCAGAGTGATATCATCATCAAAGAGTAAGGGTGAGATAGATGGTCCTCGATGTGAGAGTTGTACGTGCAACCATTTTTTATAATCAACTTCTATATGAATTAGGCGGGATAATCGTTCCATACATAAATTATGTATGGGAAAAGTTGATCATGTTGACGCAGTCCCTTTGTAGGTGTGAAATATTCTGTGGGGTATCCTTTTAATAAAATAGACATGGATAAGATAGTGATGCAGGACATAATTAGAGTAATTAGTGGGCTATTTAGAGTGTGATGATCATTTGGATTTAGGAGGTTGTAGGGTGCTACTGAATAGGAATTCGATGAACAAGTGTGATGTAATTTTGATAATAAGATTCAACCATTTCATTTAATTTGGATTGTTAAAAAATCTAGTTACCCCTTGAATCTTTTAGGGCAGTGATGCAGTTGTTTCTTCTTCTTTGGATAGTTGTTAAGTGGAAGAATTTAGTGTTTGCATCCCTATCTTGTAACTAATTAACACGTAATTTTAATTTTCAAAAATTCTCTTCGAGGTACAGTATTTCATTGTAATTGTTTATAAGGTCAATTTTTAAATAATATAAAAAGGTGCTCATAGGATAGCTACGAGACATTTGTATACCTTTTATTCTAGCTAAAAGGTTCTTTTTTCTTTGAAAATGTTTCCATAAGAGGATTTGTTCCATTCATGGACATCTTCAACGAAGTCCTCAATGGCATTAAAAATATGCTTATTAGGGGTCCAATTATTAAGAATAAGGGAAGGGAATTGAGGGTGTGATCTCCCCTACTAACTAAGGGAGTTGTATAATATCGTGTTGTCCCAAAGAATGTTACGTGCACTTAAATCGTTTTTCCATATATAATAAAAAATAACCAAATATGAGGATTGGGTGATACTTGCACTATGTAATGCATTTACAACAACAACAATTCAGTATAATTCCACTTAGTGGGATCTGGGGAGGGTAGTATGTACGCAGACCTTACCCCTACCCTTGGGTAGGGAGGCTGTTTCCAAATAGACTCTCGGCATCCTTCCCTCCAAGAACTTTCCACCTTGCTCTTGGGAAGACTCGAACTCACAACCTCTCGGTTGAAAGTGTGAGTACCGTCTGTCTAGAATGCATTTACTGATGTGTAATTCCACTCTGTCTAGAATGAGTTGTTTATTATGCTACAGCAATGCGATTCCATTTGACTGCCCTCTACTGGTGCTTGGGCTATGCTATTAAACCCAAAATCGTCACATAGGTGAGTGTAATCCCGTAGTTGAGTTTCCAATAGAGCTCTAGTGCCAGTTTATAATAATTGAGGAGTGATCTAAAGTTTCAATAAAAATCTGAGAATTGAGTTCCGCGACAATTCCAAATAATGAACTGCATGGTTTTACTACGCGACTGGTGCGATGGAAGGTATGGTATCCCCTCCATCGGTGTCGTCATCATCTGGATCATTGAAGAAATCATCACTATCCCATATTTTCCTACC
The DNA here is from genome assembly GCA_034376525.1 of Nicotiana benthamiana. Lineage (NCBI taxonomy): Eukaryota > Viridiplantae > Streptophyta > Magnoliopsida > Solanales > Solanaceae > Nicotiana > Nicotiana benthamiana. Next base: position 54,327,550 of record CM067339.1, on the reverse strand, counting down.
TCTGGGTTGGCTGTTGGTCTTATATTTAGGGAACTACTTTTTAGCTCCTGCGGGCCCGTGGCGGATCTAGCAATTCAAGTTTGTGGGTGCTGAATTTTTTTTGTACATAAAATTAATGAGTGCTTTTGTAAATTTTTATACGTTTTCTCAAATTTTCTATACAACTACACATACTCTCTGTCGAGGTTAATGGGTGCTCGAGTACCCATTTTTAATGGGTAGATCCGCCACTGCTGCGGGCAGATGATTACTCTTTTTCTTTCGAATTATTTTTTGAGGTTGTAGTATCTGTTTTTGTTGAGGAAATATATCCGACATTATTGCAGCCACCTCCACTTGTGCTATTTATTCTAGTTCGTGGGGAGGATGCGGGGGTGATAGTAATGGACTTGTTGGAGGCGTGAGTGGTTCACTACAAGAAAAAGGTTATTAGGGACCAAAATTAGGGACGAGCATAAAATATGGCCCCTAATGGTATACTTATACGGACGAGATCATTTTCCGGTCCTTAATCCGCATTTTTATATTTAAGGAAACAAAAGGGCACGAAGACCCCGTCGCTAATATTAAAATTTCAGCAGTGGGCGCTCTAAAATTTTTTGCCAAAGGCGCGAAACGAAAAGGTCTCTAGAAAATCCCTATAGACCTAAACCTAGCAAAAATCCCAAATTGCAGCCGTGGTTTGCTCATATCCGAAATTTCAGCGCTGGTTGCTTAGACTCCAAACTTCAGCCGCCAGATTTCGATCTCCACTACTTGCACAACTATGTTTTACTACTAAATTTGTGCTTCTGCTTCTGATCTTGGCCTATAAGTAGTAATGGCTAAAAAGAATTCTTTTTATCGTCCCATAAACTTCAGAAAGGTAACCCATTTTGCTTTTCTTTGTTATTCTCTTAAGGTTTAGTATTTTTTTTGTTTGAATATTGCTGGAAAAAATCCTATTTTTTTCACTTTTCTCTCTTCAGAATACTAAGAAAGGTGCTATTCCTTTTAGATATTCTTGACAGGTACATCATGAGTAAATTTCATACTTCTGATTTTATTTATCTGAATATTCATAGCTTTCATGTAATCCTTCCTTTAGTTTCTTTTCTTTCTCTCCGACCAAGGTTCTACGATAAAGATTTCTTTGTTTTTTTTTTGAATACTCATTGTTATGTGAGTATATATTGGGTTGGAGGGCAAAGATCGAGGAGGTCTTCAAGGGTTGAGGTTTTCACTTTCGGGTTGCATTTAAAAAGTTTTCTGGAGACTTGGTTGAAAGGCTAACAATATGTCGTGTGTTAAATTTATTGTGTGCTTTATTTTGTTCTGATTTTTCTTATAAATAGTTGAATTGGTTGAACTATTTTGACCTGTTAGGTACTCTAAAGACATCAGATTGTGCTTTTTCTTTCTCAAATAGTCCTTCATTTTTACGACTACAACAATGACTTTCTAATAGTATTTTGGTAGGCAACAAAGTGCTTGAATAAATATTATTAGAACATAATTCTCTGGTTGCTTGACCTATAGCTACAGCTAGTTGCCATTGTTATAGTCATTAATTTATATGCATTATTACCGTACTGCCTAATGTTCATTACAATGGGAGTCTAAAAATGTCGATGGCCTGTGCACACAACATGTAATCGATGTCTATTATCTTGATTGAGTTTGAATATATCAGTTGATGTTGAATTTTCTTTTTATAGGCATATATCAATTGATGATCTTGCTCTTAACTTCCCATGTTAAGAAAGATAAATGGAACTTAAAGAGATATGCTCAACGTATGGCTACCGTATCTTTTTTCTTTTCTTTTCTCTGTTATCGCTGCTGCTATTGTTATTGTTAAACAAGAAAAAGGGTTATAAAATAAAGGAACTTGATAATCAGTGTGATGGCTCATTTAGTTGTTTAGTTTTCTTCTTCAATGTGGTTCATAAATTAAAATTGTTTCTTGTGTGCATTAGTTGAGTTAGCATAATTTATGTTAGACGCCTTTGTTATCCTTTTCTTTTAATCTAATTTTTATATACCCTCTAAGTTTATGGCTCCAAGTAAGCAATGGACGCAACTTGGTGATAATCGGCTTGATGAAGCCTCCTTGGACTTCATAGTCTTACGATGATCTTTTAATTGAGAATTTATTCCAATACTCTCTTGTTCTTATCATAAGCCGTCTTGGACTGTTGCTTGTCCATCTGACAACTTTCTCCACCTTCTTCATAGAAAAATTCAAAATCAATGTGGTACCACTATAGCTATAGCTATATGTTTTTATTTTTGGGTTTTCTTGTAAATGAAGGTGAAGTTGTATGTATACTCAAGACTATATATTTGATAGAGGTAATTAACTTTATCACCTTTAACTTATTTTCCAGCAATAATGCCTTCCAACCAGAATGAACTTTAGCATTTGTGCCTCCAATAGTGCATTTGACAGACCAAGATCCCCTGCCTCTGCCTGGAACACGAAGCACTAAATGGCCATAGTTCTCAAGGAAATACTTCCTGGCATATTTCGGGCTACGAATTGGTGGTATAGGAGATTGGTTAGTAAATTGATTTGACATCGTGCAAAATAGAAAAAAGAACGAGTGGAGCACCACAAAGTCCATAAGGCTTATAGCTTGTAGCTTCCAAGACTGAATGGAGAGAAGGCATATGATGGTTGCATAAAAAATATAACAAATGGATTCTTGGACTTAAAAGCTTTTTCTCTTTGACATAGCACAACACGTTCTTTGTCCATTACTGCTTTATTTTGAAACAATCATAAAACATGTGCATTTCATTAATTGAACATGTTCCTTACTTTAGTTATATTATGGAATTTGACAGAAATTTATTTATATACTTTGAAGGTGGTGTCCGCACCTTCTCTTCCGAGTATAGAGATTGTAAAAAAATGCTCTATACCCCAAACTCTTAGTCATGTAGTTGGCTTTGGTGGTGGAGTAAAGACGAAGGGCTTGAAAAGTAGGACTTCCTCAAAGACTGAAGAACTTTGCTCAACTCAAGACTCAAGAGGAAAATAACTGTTTGCAAGATTGCTTGTCAAGCATAGAAAATGAGATGAATCAATTAAGAAAATTGGTATTAGCTCAGCATCCAAATGTCCAACCTTCGACATCACCTATTTCCGGAGAAGAATGTATTACCAAGTTAGTAATAGCTTACCCAAAACTTTAATTTTTTTTATTGCTTTTAGTTTTTGCGCTCTTATGTAACAATTAATACTATTCTATTGTGCTCAAATGCCAGTTCATTTCAATCAATATGAAATGATTATTCGATTCCTCAATATTTTTGCATAAAAGATACCCACATCATATACTGAATATGGTAAGAATGTGATATACTAGTTTATAGATAAGGAACGAGGCACCGCGTTACAGATTCTAAAAGCTAAACTAGGAAGAGTACATTTTAAAAAGTTTCTTCCATTCTCTCCTTTCTGCTATGTTGGTCCCTGTTAGTACGCCTCATTACAAATTTATCTTTGCAATAAGTGATTATATTTCGGAATTAAGTGGTGATTATATTACTGTTTGAGTGAAGTTACAAAAAATAATTTAACCAATTGTCCAATTTATTTTTCTATATTTTTTTCTAATGAAAATCTCTTGATACTTTTTACAGGTGGATACGGGAGTTTAAAAAGCAAGCTTGTGAGGACCTACAGCTGTTTGACTATCATTTTGCTAATGTTGGACAAAATTTATATTATAGGCTAAGGATTTTAGCTATATACGTTTTTTGATGAGGGAATATGTACACATTATTGTAATGCATTTATTTTTATGTGTTTTCAAAGTAGCAGGTCCATTATTATATTATCTTACCCTTATTTTTAGTTGTAAATTGAATATGATTAGTAGAATTAACGGAGTAAGACAATTATTTACAGGGACCGGGTCATAATTATCTTTAACGACCAGATTACTCGTCCTTAAATATTTGAGGCACATGAGAAATTGATTGGACAATTTTTATTAAGGACCAGAAATTTGTCCCTAAATGTTCTTTAGGGACCAGATACTAAGTCCTACAATCTCCAATTGGGGCCACAAATATGGTCTCTAAATCGGTTTTAGGGACCAGAAATATCCCGGTCGCTAAGGACTAATTAGCGACCAGTTCATTTTCCCAGTCGTTAACATTAGCGTTGGAGGCAATTGCTAGGGTTGGCGATCAGATATTTCTTGTCGCTAATGGTCTTTAGGGACCAGAAATCCACTATTAGGGACCATATTTCCCTGCGGTCTATTTTTCTTTTAGTGGTTGGTACGGTGATGTTTGTGCATGTAGTAGTGTGGCATTGCTATCATTGCCTGTGGTTGAATCCATGGAACAAGGGAGTGAGAAGGTAGTTGTGGTGGACAAAATGAAAAGTCTATTGTTGTGGTGCTGTGGAGTATTGGATTTGTGGGTGTAGTTGAGATGTTGGAAGGAATAATGGTGGTAGTGGTGTCATGTATTGGTGGTTGGTTAGGGACGATGATGGATGCATTGCCCATAAATATTGGTTGTAAAGGTCGTCTCCCAACCTCATCCCCTCATTAACTATTTGGGCTATGTCCGCCGGGTTTTGAATCATGATTATCACGTGTCGATTCTCTATTTCTATCGTAAATGTCAATGCATGTTCCTGGAGGCTTATTTCGAGCCATGATTGCAGTAAGCTTGCATGGGAGGAAACTAGGAGATGTATATGGGTGGTAGTTGTAGAGTTTGGTTGGGAGGCTGTATGGTGATTGTGTCGAGGATAATTGGGTATTGTAGCAGGTTTGTGTTGGGGAAGGAGGTTGTTCTCCGGTGTTGGAAATTTAATGGAGTGGTGTTCATTATGTGTTGTAGGTTTTGCAGTTGCGTTGCTTGTAGAAGTAGAGTTGACATGGGAGATTAATCATGATGGGAAAGTGGCGTGATTAACTTGAGAGGTTAGAGTGTGCAGTTAATTTGACGTGGGTTGGGGTTATGTATTTGATAAGGAAGGAGCACGTGACTGGGCTAGAGATATAGGTTGTGATTGTGCATGGGCTTGCTTGGATAAATTATTTGGGTCGTTAGAATGTGTATGTGGAGTTGGGGCAGAAATAATAGCTAGTGTAGGAGTATTGATGTGTTGTGTCGTTTGAAGAGTGTGGTTATGCACTGTGGTTGATGGTTTAGAGGGCGGTGCAATTGCGGACGTGCGTTTGGAGATGGCCGGGTAGACTGAAATTCCACGTGTTGAGTAGTTGGGGTTTGATTTTTTGACGTGGATGGTGACTGAGACTTGCTAGTGGTATTAGGTGGCTGGGCTAGGTTTATTTCCTCTGGTCTGGCTTGTATATTTGGGCTTGTACCAGCATGTTCTAATGGACCAGCATCGATAAGTGGTAGTGTGCGGTTCTAGTAGGTGAGTTTGGTTCTATCATGTCCCTATCTTGGGAATCTTGAAGTATTTTAATTATAGAGTCATTAAAAAATTTGAGAAGGGTAGTTTAGTTTAGGGTTTGGAGTGTTAGCGTTAGTGAACTTACCTGTGGGGTCCGTTGCGGCAGCCGCCATGGAATGTAGGTACTCTTGAGCATTTTTTGGAACGTATCCTCTGGTCTGGGGTAGTAGTGGTACTTGTCCTCTTTTTGTAGGGCTTTTGCTCGTATGTTTTTGTGGGAATTGTATTGTTTTCTACTCGCCTTGCACATACCTTGATTGTGGTGGAGTTGGCCTTTGAGAGGTGCTAGTAGTAGCACCATGTTGGTTGTTGATGGGTGTTAGTACTTGAACATGGTTATTTGTTGTGCTTAGTGGTGTTTGGTACATGCATAGATTTGTGGTATGGCCAAGCCGTTCACATAATGTACAGAGCATATTGAGGACTTCATATAAAATCTGTTGACGGGATATGTCAATGTAAATACGTACTTTTCTAACGGCACTTTGATGCATATACGTGCATACCGTCTGCCGGTGGTGGCACTTGTGCAAGTGTCGATCTTAAGGAGTGTGCCCACCTTCGTCCCTACTCGTTGGAGTATGTCAAATCCGTAAAACTCTGTAGGTAGCTCTGGGAGTCGGATCCAAATGGCAGAATATATGAATTGTGTAGCTGAAGAAATGAACTTTGGTTCCCATTTGCAAATAAAAAGAAAGTGATTAAATGTAAATCAAGGTTCTCCATATAAAGCCTTAGTCATATTTTCCTCTTTTGAAATTTAATAAGAAAAAGTCCGAACCCAAGTCAATAAGTGGGAGTTCTTTAGTGGGTCGCCACGACGCTTTAAGTTTTGCGCGTAAGGTTTGGTGTCTCACTTCTCGACCAAAAGTTATAATTATTACGAAATATTTCCATGGTAAGTAAAAGCGAGTTTTATCAGAAATGGATAGTGAGATAAAAGTATTTGAATCGATGTTATTGATTGTTTCATCTGACAGATCAACGTAATAGTGGTTTGTGTGACAGGTATTTGGTATGTAATGAAATTGATTAACAACAACAATTATCCGGTATAGTCCCACAAAGTGGGATCTGGAAAAGGTAATATGTAGACGAGCCTTACCCCTACCCGAAGGGACAGAGAGGAAATTTTCAATCGACCCTCGGCTCAATAATGTTTGTCTAAAGGAAGGGTTGGAGTGCTGTGGATTTGGTATACTTGGAGCGTTAATATGCATGGAGCTTAAGTCAAGTGGTTCAGGTGGTATGCTGGCTGTATTTGTTATTATTGCTGGCAGAGTGGTGGTTGCTTGATCGTAAGAGAAATGGCTGGCCGCTAGTAAACGTCAAAGAGAAAAAAATTACAGAAGAAAGTACATAGTTAGAAAAGGCTTCTGACTTTTGTGATTTTTTAGTTTGAGAATTTATTATGAGTTAAATTTTATATATTTAAGTAATAAAAAAAGATTAATTAAGCAATTTTAGCTTGAATTTAAAAAAGTTCTCAATTTTGGGGCTTAATCCTAAGTGAAAGCCTCAGGAAAATGGAACTTACGCTACATGATACTTGCGCCCTTCTAGTATGCCTTAGCGCGTCCGCCCCAGTGTTTCACCCAGAAAACGCCTTTAAAATACTGCTCAAAACCTTATTTTTCTTCCTTTAATTTTTTCAGTATAGCTTTAAATTCTCAATATATTTTGATATATTTTATTAAAAGGATGCTTGAAAAACTAGTATTAATGTGAAATATAGGTCACTGGTTCGAACCATAAAATCAGTCACTGATGCTGCCTACACCACATCCATCAAGGTACAGTCCTTTCCCGTATTGCGCAAACGCAAGATACTTCGTACATCAGGCTGTTATATTTTATTTTATTGTTTATTTAGATCTACTTTGTTATTGCTATTATTGAAAATTTTACAACTAATCAATTGTGTGTAAAATATTTTATCTAATTTTTACGTCATTCTTACATATACGAAGGTCACGTTATTTTTTTGAGGAGATATTTCTTTATAATTATTCAAAAATCAAAAGTTACAATTTCTATTATTAATGTAATTTACAAGCAATATCATAGTTCAAAGTTTCCATAATCTTTGTCCGCTATCAGAACCCATCCCCTCGCCCCTTCGCCATTTTCGCCGATTCAAAATCAAGCACCTGTTATGGACTGCCAATTTTCTCTTTTCAGATTCCACTCCATCTAATTCTGATTTTAGGCAAGTCACTAACTAATATAGGACAATATTTCTGAGTTTTTCCCTTTATTGAATGCTCTGTGGTATTATGGTTTTGAGTTAGTAGTTGAAAAGGAGTGAGGAAGTTTTGTAGCAACACTGGGCTTCTTTTCCATGTCTTCAATGGAAACATCGAGGTTAAAAAAATTGAATCTGCTGAAGACATATTATTGTTGTTTACTTATCAACCTATCAAAAGATAAATAAATTATTAAAATATGCAGAAAACCAGACTCAAATGGTTCGAATATATTCAGAAGATAAATGCGAGAAAAATTTAAAGGAAATCTAAAAAGCATTGAAAAACGGTAGTCGAACAAGACATGACACTAAGACAAAAAATTGTAAAACTCGAATACTAAAATTGTAGGATAAGAAAAAATCATGAATATTTCTAAAAAGCTACCGAAAATTTATCTGTTAGATATTATATCTTCCATTTTTTATATTTTTTATATTACTATTATGTTATGTATTTTATATTATTTTAATATAAATCTATTAATAATAATAGGAAGATCTCCCGAAGATAGCCTCTTGCCTCTTAAGTTAGATCACACTGAGTGGTTGTTATTGCTTTAGGAGAGTTGTTGGCTGTTTTGATTTTCTGAAATAGTTCCTAAAGCTTCGGATAGAATATGAGAAGAGAGAACATAGGAAAGAGAGAAAAAAGGATCTGGCAGCAGCTGCTCGAATATATATACAAAAAAAAGGAACGGTTAAGGGTCAGATGTACCCTTGTACTATTCAAAATAAGCTACATTTATCATCCGTTTGAATTCTTTAATAAATATACCCCACCGTTACACATTCGGGCCACATTTATCCTTCCACCATTAAAACTTCTTTCCTCAATATTTTTAAACACTTGGCAGTCTCACATTGGTCCAGATTAGCCCATCCAGTCAATTATTTAAACCCGTCCTACCCAAATTTATAACCCGCCCCACCCAAATACAGAATAAGTTCTTTTTAATAGAAGCCACTTCTTTTTGTTTTCAATTATTACAACCACTCAATAAACTCTGCCATATTAAGCTACACGTTGGCAAGCCTACTAGGGAAGACAGATTATGTTAAAAAGGACTTGTAAATAAAGTTATATATATGTTGATAGAGATTAACGACATGTTTAGTGCGTTTTCTTAAGTTAATTTCTCATTCTATTCAATCATACAATCCAAATGAACTCAGTCTGTCACTTTGGCCCTCCACCACAGAAGTGCCGTCATAGTTTTTGAACAAAATTTAAACTAAATTAGCCTAAAACTAGCGAGAAAAATTTAACAAAAGCATGATGCTAAGAATAACTTGGCTAAATTTACAAAACACAATAACATCAATCGTAACATCTCTGCCCTCTACCCCCTAACCCCCTCTCCTACCAACTACAATCTTTAAGAAGAAATAAGCACTTCCAGATGCTGGTAATGATATTTGAGGCAGCGATAATGCCTCCGGCATACTTGATTTCTGATCTTTGAATACATTAGCCAAACACAAAAACGAACAGAAACATTTAGCGCTCCTGATAGCCAAGACGAGGGAAGAGACTAAACTAATCTTGGGAATTACACTTAACCCAGCCATAGCTGCTAAGCTGAATCGCTCTGTTGGGTCTGTCAATGGAATGACATGAACCCTAGGTGAAAATTAGAGGACGATAAAGGGGAAGAGTTTGGAGAAGGCTCTGGAAATTAACGCTGGAGTATATAAATAACTTGGGTCGGGACGGGGTTATAAATTTGGGTCGGACGGGTTTAAACAATTGACTGGGTGGGCTAATCTGGACCAATATGAGACTACCAAATGTTTAAAAATATTGAGGAAAGAAGTTTTAACGATGGAAGGGTAAATGTGGCCCGAAAGTGTAACGGTGGGAGTATATTTGTTAAAGAATTCAAACGGAGGATAAATGTAGCTTATTTTGAATAGTAATAACCCTTAACCGAAAAAGGAATCAAGAACCACAACTATAGATACAAACTTTCAACCATCTGACAATTCAAGATTCAAGACCACCACTACAGAAACAAAACTTTGCGCCCAACCATTTAACAAATCCACTTCCATCCCACGCCCGAAAAGTACTAAATACTACAAAATCCCATAAAAAGTCTGATCAAGAGAATAGGCAAAAATGTTCATGTACAGCCCTTCTCTGGTCTCTCTTTTTTCATTTATACCTCGGGCTCAACTGTATCATACTCTACATCCTGTTCCTCGAATTTCACAGCCACCACGAACCTTATGCTTACCTATCAAAATAAGAATAACACTGCCAAGGTCAGTAATGCAAAATCCCGGCGCACGAACCATTTGCATATATCAAATCTTTTGTAAGTACCTGTTGTGGATCATATACAGCATACTCATTATACTCCAGGGGGCTGTCCTTGTACTCGGATGGAATCAACTTGCCACAAGGTACTTTAATGTCATCCTTCCACACAAAATGTTCCGACTCATCAGTCTTCTTCTTGCCAAGCCCTTTGGCTCCAATCTTCTTCTCCTCCAAGGACTTCGTATCCTGCATCGGTGGAAATTGGACATTTAGTCCTACACTAACTTTATAACCTCTGTAGATATAAATTCAATTTTCATATATACTACCTCCGGTGGACTTGAAAACTCCTGGATTTCTTCTCCCAGTGAAGCAACAGCCAAAACCAAGAAACCTTCTGGCCTATCTACAGCTGTGTAACCGTATCTTGCAGCTTCCGCTGCAGCATCTGAACATACAATAGCTCTTCCAAACTGCAAACCATAAATGCCAACGAATTTGTGTACTGCCTAAAAAAAACAATATAAAAGTTAACATGATGCTTTCTTTCGGAATGTGTGTTTGCCCCATATACCATGTATCCTGGTGCAGGAAGAGCACAAGTTGCAGGCAAGAACCCCATCTGCAAGTGCCTCAATAGATTTGAGGTTCTTGTCCCTGTTAGCAAAGAGTAATTAATTGTTATTTTAAGGTCAATCCATAGAATATTATTCCTGAACAGAGCAATATTCAACAGCTCATTCACCCGTTGAGAATATTATTCCTGAACAGAGCAATATTCAACAGCTAAGAGTATTGGATGATGCAATTACTTACCACACCATAGCAGAACCTTGTTCGGCAATTTCTTGATGTCATCAAGAGAGGGGCATGCACTTACTTCAACAGCAAAGATGTTCTCAACCGACACACCATAGCTCTGAAGAAACACAGATAACCTCAACTCAGATCAAGCAATATATATACGTGATAAATTATGTCCCAAAAGGACTTAGAAGCCGATAAAATTTATCTTACAGTGTCTCCAACCGTAACAGGATCATAAGTTTTCTCCAGGTACTTCATTATCATTTTGTAATCATCTGCCTCTTTCTCCAGCGGCGAGACAGAACAACCTAGCTTCACATAACGGTCAAAGAGAGGATCGTCTAACGTTAAGCCTGACATATCTCCTATAAGGCGGGAGGCAGTATTGATATCTCGAATTGCCTCATAAGCAGAAGCAGCCTTGAATTTGCATAATAAAAGAGGAGCACATGAATATATTTTAAACTGAAGGATCTACATAGTGACTAGAACCTGTGAACAAAAAATAAATATGCAATTTACATAGTCTGCAAGTTCTCCAAAGTCTTTAAATGACAAGGGCCTCGTAGTTGGCATGAGAGTAAACCATCTTTGGCTAAAATCAGCCCAGATGGCCATTTCTTGATTCCCTGTCTCCTTCGAAGATTTCAATTTATCCACAAAATGCAGGAGGGTTTCCTCACCTGCGCAGTTAAAAAGTACATTTACAAATGCCCGATCCACAACGGAGAATGCACCAAATGGAAGGAGGACATACATCTTTTCAAATGAAAATCAGTAAGCATTCCAACAGGAACTTCAGGTGAATCATACCCCATCTCCATTAAAGCATATCTTCATTCAAAGGCCAATAGTCATTTTTGCGCACATGCAAGTAAACAAATTAGAAGGATAGCTGGGAAGATGCTCACCGGTATATCTCCTGGCTACAAAGTACTTTCATAAAATTTGCTACCTTTGGATCAAGCTTACAATGTGCAGCAGCAACCCCTAGTTGCCTAAGTCCAAGCCCTCCCTGCCTTACCTCAACACCGTCATCCTACAAAATCATGTCGTCTTATGTTAATCCAGGTAAAGGAAACAAATCAAACATAACTGATACCACAAAACCAAGAGCACGCACAATATCAATAGGGAAGAGCTTCAAATGCTTCTTCTGAATCTTCTTTTCTCGTTCCCACGGTTCAAATTCATTTCCTGTCAGTTCTTCAAAGAGCTTTGCAAATTCCTTGATAGCATCATTCAAGTTTTCTCGCTCCTCCAGCTTGTCATCTGCTCTAAGGCTATCACCGATTTTGCCCTTTTTGTAATAAAGGTGCAGACGGTTCTCTCGTGCCATAATAAGTTGCATAATGCAGAAGCTGCACCATTTTAAACTATCAATTCGCCACTAAGTGCAAATTATCAAAAACTATTAACAATATAACAGCTCTCGAGCAGTACTCATTCACATCCCTCCCTTGATCACAGACCGTCAAAGCGCAATTGTACAGTAACCCATCTTTCTCCAAAATTGTTCCACCTTCATCCTGCAGCTTAGTGTCTTTATGTACACCTCTCTTTCCAAACACTTTAAGCTACAACCAAGATAAGGTACTTCTCAATATAAATCCAAGTTCGGAAGAAAAGAATCCCAATCTACACTTAGAAAAGGCAATTTGACAAAAAGCAAACCTCAGCTGCAACAGTTTCTAGTGCTACTACACTGGACTCCTGCTTGTCTAGCGCAATACCTTTGCCATCTACTGCAATATCACTGGCAACATCATACGCATCTAATGCTAGAGCTTTTTTTTTCTCGATGCTATCTGCCAACCAAGCCTCTCTCACAACTGGGATACCCCTCTCCCTGAAGAACAGTACCTCCACGTCAAGATATAATTGCTAAATTAGTCTAATTTGTGCAGAGTTCTTTGAAAGTACGTACACTGCTTCAGCTACTTTAGATGAGCCACCACGCTCCCGCTCTGTTGGAGAAACTACAAGGCATGTTGCCCCTGCCCAAAGGAACCCTTTCAGTTTTTAGGGGTTCAATTAAATCCTAGCATTTAATTCATAATAAGATATAGCCAATTACCAATAACAGAATTAGCCACTTTTCCTCCATTCTTCTCGATCTTTGTCTTCCAATATTGCTGTCGAGAGTAGTTCTTAGTAACTATACCAAGACGATAATCTTATTCACCAAATAACATATTACATACATGGGTTCGAGAAAGACGGCCTGAAAGAGAAACCATCATTCCTGCAAATGGTTTATCTGCTCCTGTAATTTCCCGCTTCAGGCGACTCTTGGGATCTCTATGTTTCTCGATCAGCTAGGAGATTATAACATGCACAAACAGTTACTTTGGCCATCATCCCAGAGTATACAACAAATTATGTAAAGAAGAGTTTGGCTCATTACATCAGAGACTGGAGTTTTTCCAACAGAATCAGGTATATTTAGAGGCTCTTCTCTTCTTGGCGGGTCCCTAGTGCTGTAAACACAACTAGACCACTCGCTATATGCTCCCTGGCAGTGATAACCATCGCCAGAGAACTCCAACGTGCCACCACAAACCGGACAAGGACAGAGAGCACCGTAAAACAGTAAGTCTTGGCTGTACAGAGAGACCAATAATAAGGATAACAACTACTGCACTACTGGTAGAGAATGGGAAATGCTTAAAAGAGCGTAAAAAAAGGATATAACTTCTACAAACTGATATTGCTATTTAAACTGTATATCAGGTCACTTTTCTTAAAAGGTAATATTTTGAAATTAACATAGTCTGGTAAAAAACATATTGTAACTACCCTATGGTAAGACTAGGATAACTGGTAAATTAATTACACTGATGGTGGCTCTTCACTTAAAAAATCTTATATAACAAAATCTTATTATAGCTACTAAGTACTCATCTGTAACAAGCATGGTTTGACACAAACCTCTTAAAAAGCTAAACTAATAGTGTAATTAACTTTAATCTACACACACAAATTCGAAAAGAGAAGATAACAAATAAGATTGGAACAGATCATTTCACAAACCATATAGGAACAACAGCATCATCGGAGACGGAAGCATCCCCGCCATTGGCTTCGAGGATTTCACGCATTTGTTTGATGGAGAGATGTTCGCTTGTAGCTTTACAAAACTTGTCAAATTCTGCTGCAATATCAGTGTTATTTGATTTTCCATTAGCCTGCTCACTGTCGCCTTCTGTTTTCGGCTTTTTTGGCAACTGCCCCGACTCTTGGCTCTTGCTCTCCGCCTTCTGCTTTCTTGTCACCTTCTTCTCCTCATCACTTGCATGATGAACCTTAATATGCACATGTTGATTGAAACTTAAAAACAATAGAGACCTCTCACCAACATCTCCTATGGACTTTATACTTTAGTTTATCACCTTTTACCAAATTTTGTATCATATCTATTGTAGCACTTGTTAATTTTCTAGTTGTAAGTTACCTCACAGTCGAACTATTTTGTTTTTAATTAAGCGCATGTAGTCATTTCTAAGAAGTTTCCCTCTCGTTGGTCGGTGAAATTTAATGGCCCATTTTTTATTTTCAGGAATAAAACCGAAGTATAAGAACTGGTCATAAAAGAGACACCCCTTAAGGAGCAATAGTAGTTGACAGGACCAAAGCCTAGAAAACTGAAAACTGCTATTTATGTACTAGTCTAAAACAGAGTAATTCCCAACTCACACTCTGAATATAAATAAAGAAAAGCAGAATCACTTATATAACTCCCCAATCGCTGTTTCAAAAATCAACTGACAACCTTACCACTCTCAAATATTTATTCAACAAAATACTGAAATACAACACAAGAGATCCATATAGCTGAGTTGATAGTTGTCACTATGCAAGAGTAAAGCTCTATTTCTTATGAAGAAGAAACAAATCTCCATCTTAAAGATGCTTTGTCAACTTCAATGAAAATGCATGACCTACATGAATCCAAAAGAACTCCTGAACAACATTATCAATAACATACCCAGTATATTTCCACGTGTGAGGTCTGTGAGGAGTATAATGTATACCTTACGTCCTACCTCTATCTGAGGCTTTTTTCAATAGACAGGTAGGGAGGGGGAGAAGAGGGAAAAGAGTAAGAAGAAGCAAATGGAGAAAAAGAAAGAAGAGAAGAAGAAAAAGAAACAAATAGAGGGGAGGAAGGGGAGAAAAGAATTAAGTATTACCAAAATAGTAACCACAGGAACTGAAACAAACTAAACAACATGAAAGAGAACACTTGGAATCGTTTTAAAAGGGGGGAGAAAAAAGCAGAACAAACCTTCATTTTCAAGATTGGTCTTGGTCACTACTTGAAAATCAGAAGTAAAACTGACTCAGCCTCCAAATAGTGAGAAATTCCTCAAACTTATCCAAACCAAAGCTCCACAAAGTTCTTTATCTTGCAAATGACATCAGAAAATCTAGTCTAGAGAATTATCACACCCCAAGGTTTACCGCAGTATCACCAATAAAAAGGGTGCCCATATTTTTCCAGTTACCAAGAACGAGGGTGATGAAGACAAAGGCGACATGCTATAGAACAGACACGTACTTGGAATTTGGTCTGGAATCGCGGTTTGTCTGTCTCACATGCAGATAACACGTATACAAGGATAACCTCGTTGGGTGACACGAGTCTTTGATGCAAATTTTTTCACAGTTCCACCGCTACTGCATGTATTCTTGTTCTGTCTTTGCTTCAAAAAAAGAGAGATTACTTATCTTGATCCTCATTTCTTACTCGAAATCATCCATCTGGAATTTAATTTGTTTAGGCATCTTTCTTTTATCTCAAGGGAAAGTCCTCCTTTTAGGCGTCGTTTGGTTTTGTATTTGTTGGTTGCATAAGAAAATATTATCATTAATTGTTGTACCTGGAGGAGAGCCCCATCACATATTTTTGTGTAACCTATAAATTATGTATTAAATTCGAATCGTAAAAATAAATAAGAATATTTATATTAGAGTAAACTATTTATATTAATACTCCTTAAAGTGTAACTTTTTTTGGAATTTTACATAAACTCGAAATACTTTATGAACTAATTATCCTTTTTAGTGTAATGTCGTGCTTAATTAATGAGCATTAAGTTAAGCAAAAAGTTATATTCGAAATACAATATGAAATAGATATACTTAACTAATATTATGAGATTAATTACTGAAAAATAATATACATATAACAACCTCTTTCTTATTAAATTAATTACCTCATAAAATTCTCTTCATTATTGATATTGCATAACAACCTCTTTAGGCAACAATTTACACGTATCGAATATTTACGTTAAATCTAATTAAGTTAACCATAAAGATAAATAAAAGTTTATTAGCAGTACTAAGTCTATTAAATTTTTTAATTGAACTTTTTGTTAAATAGATAAAGAATCGGAATAACCAACTTTATCATTTTCTAGTATTCTAGATTTTCTGCCTTCCTACTTTTATTTATTTGTTAAAAGTCAAAAGAGTGATTCTGAAAGTATTATTGTGAGTGAAAAACGTTAACTCAGGATTGTTTGATCAAAAAAGTATAGTATTCCTTGTTAAACTATTTAAAAGATAATTGAGGTGAAAGGTGAATTCTATTCAAGCATAGTAATTCTTAGATCTAGCTAAGAGTTTAAGTGATATCGTTTACTTAATGTCCATAATCATATATTAAATAATTAAATACGCACTTGGAGAATAAATAAAGAATGAATGATGAGCAATAAATCTGGAAAATGTCAATGAATGTAAATAGGAAGATCAATTCACCCAAATATCAAATGATGTGGAAGACACTTCCTTCTAACAATGAAATATGACAATATACAAGAAAATGAACAGTGCTTTCATGGATCATGTGAGTGGAAAGGAAGAACAATTGATAAAATCAATCATTATGGAAAGGTGAACTTTGTATTTTCTCTCCAAAGTCAACTTCTTACAATAGGTTTTCTCAAAATCAATCTCACGTGCCTTTTTCCTCTCTCCCCTTTTCTATTTATATGTGATGTTCTGTAAAAATCCTAAAATAGTACAACAAAGGAATATCCAATAGAAAATTCCCATCTCTAGTCTGAGACTACACTAGCCGTTATTCCTACTTTTCGCTACTCGACCTCAGCTTCAACGGCTTGCTCAACAACTGCTCGTTGTTAGGATTCTGTGGACCTTGGCTTGACCGCCCAAATCTAAACTCAGTCTTCTTACTTAGCGACTTTCCCATGCCTGATTTCCTAAGTTTGATTTTGGCCTATGCAGTTAGTCCCTCCGCTTGTCGATGTCGCCTTCTGGTCAGCCCCCATGAGCAAATTTTATCAGTTGGCAACATAGGAAAAGTTTTTTGGCATGGTGATCGAGTAGAGGTATCCACAGACAAAGCGATGATTGTCGTTCTGAGAGTCGTTAATCACGAGGCTAGTGCACGGTGACGTTACAACGCATGCATCATCATTGTGCATCTTCTTAATGCTTTGCCTCGTTCCTCGAGCTCCTGTCATTTCGATTATAAGCCACTGGCGGTTGCTTGCGTCGATTTGAACGCCTCTGATGTCTATAAATATAGAAGGGAAAACTTCTCAGTGGATCTTTTGCATTCTTCTAATTTCTTCAACCCTGTATTTGCTTCCCTTTCTTCTTCTTCTGTTTTTGCTCCCTGTAACTGCGGCCGTTGCCACCCTTTCTTCTTTTTCTGTCCCATCGTATACGATCATCAAAAAATGGCTACCATGACCCCCAATGCTGAGATAATCCCTGAACCTACTTCATTATCAGTGGCCATACCTTCTGGTGGTGGAGATCAATGGTGATAGAGGATGAGAACTTTCCCACTATGGAAGAGAACATTCCTAGTAACCTGCTTCTAGGTCCGACTTCACTAAAAAAACCATCCTTGAATCGGATTCTGTGAAGTCTGAGATGGAAGCGAAACACCTTGCCTCCCTTAGGACCAAATATGTCATTCCAGCCGAAGTTGACCTTGTTACGGTCGTAGATGACGTGGTTCAAGCACACATGCTTGGATATTGTGCGTTTTACGCCTACCCGTTCCATATAGGCTATTCTCTTTCTCTTCCTTCGTTGGCGAAGGAGTTCTATTGCTACTACCGTATATGCCCGGCACAACACTCTCCCTACCATTATATGATCTTCCTTATGTTGACTAAGTTTGTGGAGCTCGCTGGCTACGAAGTCTTTATCTGCCAACTACATCTCTTGGGGCCGAGCTTCCATAGGAGCACGATGATTCACCTCCGGCATTGTGGAACCAAAGGGTTGGTGGCGGGGATGGATAATAGGACAAACGGCCAATTTGGGGCCCATTATTTCTTCATGAAAATCGAGCACGTGGTGCCAAACCCTAGAGACTTTCCTAAACAATGGCATTTTTCTTGTAACTATCGTCATTTGGATTACATTCTTTCCTTCTCTTCGAGAAGATATTTACTCGAGTGGAGGTGAGGAGCGAGAGGTCCACACGAAATATTGTCATCCCTGTGGATTTCAACTTGTTGGTCAACTCTGAGAGCGTGGTTCCATATTTGGCCCCTTATGTGTGAAGCCCGAGAACAGGACCTTGCAGATGCTGAAGGAGGAAGACTTATCGTTAGGCATTTACGGGATAACCATGCGAGTAAGTCCTCTCTTAGCGTTTCAATTTCTTCTTTCTTTTACATTATTTATCTTTGCTGACTCTTCTTCGTCTGTTTATTAGATTCTCATCCTAGAGATTGAGAGAACCCGTCGGGAGGAGAAGAGGACGAGATTCTAAGAAGATGGAGTCAAAATATAGGGAGTACCGCACCAAACACAAAGCTCTAGTCTGGATGGTTGGTGAAGACGCTTTGTTCCCAACTCTTCGTGAAGATCTGAGACAGAAGAATGAGGAGTTGAAGGCGAAGGATGACAAGTTGAAGGAGAAGGATGATGAGCTCATGATGATTATTGGCAGGTGAAACGAGATCAAAGATACGTTAAGGACCAAGAACAATGAGCTCGAGGTGAGCAGCAGGAGCATGGATGAGTGTGTCGACCTCCATGCTTAGGTGACGTCTTTATGGGTTGAGCTTGAGTAGAGCGAAGATGTAGCTAACAGCTTAAGCGATGATCTGGCAACCAAAGCCACGGAGTTGGAGCGAATTTTTAAAGATAGATCGGCTGCTCTGGCGGAGGTGCCGGTGCTAGCGGCACTCTCCGCGTCTTCAGATCAGAGTGATCTAGTGAAGTAAAAATTTCTGCTCTTAAAGAGGCAAGGCTCGAAGAGCATAAAAATTTTGCTCTTAAAGAGGCAAGTCTTGAAGAAAGTTTCATCACATAAAACATGAAGAAATTTGTCATGCCATTGTAAGGCTAGTGAAAACTCCAGGGAAGTCAAAATTACATGAAAAACAAACTCAGTTCATAGGCTCAGAGATTAGTTTGAGGATTCAAGGGTTCTCAAACAAAACCCTAATTCGATCACATGACCAAACTCGGCGGAACCCCCAAATTCTAGGGTTTCCACCTCGAGTCAAATACAGAGATGAGGAGGCAACATGCCTATAGATTTCAGAATCTCATAAGAAGACAAACAAGTACAATAGAAAATTCAAAGCAAACAGAGTGAAATAACTAACTCAAAGTATAATGAGAGAACAACATGATAGTAGAAGAAACATGTTTAAGAAACCTTTCATAAGGGACTTAGGAACTTTGTAAAATAAATACAGTAGGAGAGCACAGGAATACTGAAAAGTATATCAAAGAGCATATAGGAAAACATAGTGAGATAAACATGTAAGCATGTTATAGAAACACAATAGGAAAGCAAAAAATATAGAAGCACAGAAGAACACGTATGTAAAAGGGAACATATGAAAGCAGTAGCAAACAAATACACACAAAGAAAGGGAAAAGAAAAGTCGGATAAACATTTTAAATCTTTCAGAAAACCCTAAATCGAAGAGAAGTGATTTTTTAAAAGAAAGTTTTTGAAAGAAAAATTAGGGAAATCGTTTAAAAACCTAAGTGGAGCATTGATACGTGACAGATATAAGAAAAAATCGAAAAAGACCTCGAATACCCATGGTTTCAGAAGAACCCTAGAATGAGAAAGGTCTTGAGAATTGTCAGATTCTGAGTTGAAAAGTCTCATATTGCTCGAATATGCCGGAGTAATGGCCGGAAAAACCCTAAATCTATATATTTAAGAAGATTTGAAAGGGAACCATTGAGGTTAAGGCCTTGATGCTTCAAATATCTAACACAAAGAAGTAATAGAGGGTGAGTATGAGGTTATCATGGCCGGAATAGCCATGATTTCTGGTGAGTTTGAGGTAGGAGACGGTGAGAGAGGCCAGGGTTTCGAGAGGGTTAAAGAGAATTTGGAGAGGAGAGGGATTTCAGATGCGGAAGATGAGTGACAAATGAGAGAATTAGGGTAGTGGTTTGGAATTAATTATGGAAAGGTAATTTTTAGCCGTTGATCTTGAGTGATCAATGGTCCAGATTTAAGTGGGTAGGTGCGGAACGGGCTGGGACAGGTTGGGCTGACCCGTTTGGAAATTTAAATTGGATTAATTTGGGTTAAAATTGAAATAAAATAGGGTTGTAATTGCAATGAAACGGGGCTAATTGTTAAATAGTCATTTTTCCTTTTTATTTTATAAAAAAGTAATAAAATCATTTTAAAAGAAAATTAAAAGTACAAGGCCTGTTAATATTATATAAATATTAATTTACAAATATAGGAACTAATTTTACTTTTATAAAATGTTGTTAATCATAAAATGGGCTAAAATTACAATTATATGCAGGTTAGCTTTAAAAATGCCAAATAAATATGTAAAAGTGTACAAAAATTACTTTATTTATATTTTGGCATAAGCATGAGAATAAAATAAGTCATTCACAAAAATGATAATTATTGGATTTTATACTGTTAAAATATACAATAAATTTATTTAAAAAATCTTTAAAAAAATTATGTAGAATACCAAAACACTTGGATATGCTTATATATAAAAAAATCTTTAAAAAAATTATGTCGAATACCAAAACACTTGGATATGCTTATATATATATATATATATATATATATATATATATATATATATATATATATATATATATATATATATATATATGTATGTATGTATGTACATGCTATTTGAAAGTATTTTATATATGAAAATTATATAGGAAAATATTGGGTATCAACAGCTTCCCTTCTTTACCCGAGAAGGATGAAAGAGTTGTCGAGTAAAGATATGATGCCCAATTTTGACGGGACGAAACGATTTGAAGAATTTTGGCCGAACTCTAGTTTCCGAGTTGTCTACATATTCCTGGTCTTACATGAATCAGTCCGTATGTAGTTTAGGATCCGTCAACCGAGTATGCCGATGGAGGTCTTTCAAGAACGGATGCAATGTTTTGGTTGGGGTGGATGGTTATAGTCCAGTAAGGCTGCGGAAATCGGAGCGGGATCGCTCTTGCGAAGACGTCCATTGCTAGCCAGTTTACCTGTAAAGGAGCAATACGAGCATATATTAGGCATAAATTTAAACATGATGCAAGTTCATGTAGGACCATGAATATTGTCTTCAGACTATTAGGATGACGTCCTCGGACCACGATGTCTTGATCCATGTAATAGAGGATTCGCAGGCCATAAAATGATGTTCGGGCTATGAGAATGATGCCTCCGAACTATAATGCCTTTGAATAATGATATGCAATATATAAAGTGGGGTCCTTAGGCCATGGCATGGCGTTCTCGGGCTATGAAGATAGTGCCTCCGAACAATGACGCCTTTGGCCGATTTGGCGATCTTTCAGCCCATGAAAATGCAGAAGGTGGCGATCTTTCAACCAATGCTGAATGTAAATGAGGTGGTGATCATTCAGACGATGTAGAATATGGTGATCTTTCAGCTTATGCAAAATTTAGATGAAATGGCGATCTTTCATCCGTGCAAAAGATGTAAATAAAATAGCGATCTTTCAGCCAATACAGAATGTAAATGAGGTGGCATTCTTTCAGCCGATGCAGAATTTAAAAGAAATGGCGATCTTTCAGCCGATGGAGAATGTAATGAAGTGGAGATCTTTCAGCCGATACAGAAAATTTAAATGAAATGGTGATCTTTCAGCCGTCCAAGAGATGGAAATAAAATGGTGATCTTTCAGCCGATGCAGAATGTAAATAAGGTGGCGTTTTTTTAGTGATGTAGAATTTAAATGAAATGGCGATCTTTCAGCCGATGCAAAATATAGATGAAGTGGCGATATTACACCCGTGCAAGAAATGTAAATATAATGGCGATCTTTCAGCCGATGCAGAATTTAAGTGAAGTGGCGATATTTCAGCCGTGCAATGGAGGCAGGGCTAACCTCATAAGGCAGAAAGGTAGCCTTATGCAATGCAGAAATACAGATAGAGGTAGATCTTAACCTCAGAAGGAAGAATAGTAGCCTTATACAATGCAAAAAATGTAGATGGAGATAGAGCTTAGTCTCGAAAGGCAGAATAGTAGCCTTATGCAATGCATAAATGCAGATAGAGGTAGAGCTTAACCTCGAAAGGCAGAATAGTAGCCTTATGCAATGCAAAAAATACATATAGAGATAGAGCTTAGTCTTGAAAAGCAGAATAGTAGCTTTATGCGATGCAGAAAAATGCAGATGGAGGTAGAGCTTAACCTCGAAATACACAATAGTAGCCTTATGCAATGCAGATGGAGGTAGAGCTTAACCTCGGAAGAAATAGTAGCCTTATGCAATACAAAAAATGTAGACGGAGACAAAGCTTTGTCTCGGAAGGCAGAATAGTAGCCGTATGCAATGCAAAAAATGCAGATAGAGATAGAGCTTAGTCTCGGAAGGAAAAATAGTAGCCTTATGCAACGCACATAACGCAGGTGGAGGTAGAGCTTAGTCTGGGAAGGAAAAATAGTAGCCTTATGCAATGCAGATAATGTAGGTGGAGGTAGAGCTTAACCTTGGGAGGCATAATAGTAGCTTTATGCAATGCAAAAAATGCAGATGGAGATAGAGCTTAGTTTCAAAAGGTAGAAAGTAGCCATATGCAATGTAGAAATGAAGATGGAGACAGAGCTTAGTCTCGAAAGGCAGAATAATAGCCCTATGCAATGCAGATAATGCAGGTGGAGGTAGAATTCTTAGCCGATGGCTTAATAGCTGGTAGCAGATTACGACATTATGGCTACTGGGGGATGTCGCGTGCGAATAGCAAATATGTGTAGGTGGTGGTTCTGAGGGTTGTATTCCTAAAAAGTGAGTGTGTAAATGCATACGATGATTTGTAACTTGGGTGCATGCATCCAAAAAAAATCGTGATTTTTGTAGAGGGGAAAGGTTAGTTCGTATCCTCATGACATTTGCTTGTCCTGCTTGGCTCCGTCTTCAGTGACATTGTGTACCATCGTGGCATCACTGCTAAACAAAGAAATTTTGATAATAGATATGTGTGATTTAGTAAAAATGTAACATAAATATATAATTTAAAAATAGTTTTCTTTTGATGAATCGACGACTGTGACGTGGTTCCAAACGTTGAAACCTCTCTTGCTTTGGATTTTTGAGGGTCTTCCTCAAAATTCTACCCCATTTTACCGGGTCAATACTTCTGACGGCTGCTTGTGATGAACGGCTGAAGTTACTGTGATATTTTGAGGGTTCTTCTCAAAATTCTGTCCCAGTTTCCAATTGCGGGGGAAATGAAAATTTTATTAAATTGTGACCAAATCCATTAGGCTGCTTACGTATCCCCTCTTAAACCGGAATCGGGTCAGACATAGTTCAAATTATATCATGTATGAAAGCATAAAGATTACGCATAGTATCACTTCACTGCACCTGAATTGATTGGTTTTGGCCAAACTTCTCCGTCCATTTCTGTAAGTATGAGGGCTCCTTCTGTTAGAACCCGGTGAACCATGTACGGACCTTGACAGTTGGGAGAGAATTTCCCTTTGGCTTCATCGTAATATGGAAAAATATTCTTTAACACCAGTTGCCATGGCGTGAACCGTCTCAGCTTGACTCTTTTATTGAAGGCCTTGGACATTCTTTTCTGATAAAGTTGACCATGACAGACTGCGTTCATTCTTTTTCCATATACGAGGGCTAACTGCTCATAGAAACTCTTTACCATTCTGCATCGTCGAGTTCTGCTTCCTGCATGATTCTCAACGAGGGAATTTCTACCTCGACGGAAATGACTGCCTCTGTACCATAAACTAGCATATAGGGAGTTACCCCTGTTGATGTGTGGACTGTGATGCAGTATCCCAATAAAGCAAATGATAGCTTCTCGTGCCATTGCTTATGCTTCTCTATCATTTTTCTGAGTATCTTCTTGATGTTCTTGTTGGCGGTTTCTACGGCTCCATTCATCTGAGGTCTGTAAGCTGTAGAATTCTTATGTTTGATCCTGAAGGTTTCACATATGGCTTTCATCAAGTCATTATTGAGATTGGAACCATAAAAAATCAATGACGATTGACTCCAAAATTTTGAACCCACAAATAATGCAGTTGCGGACAAAGTCTACCACAACTTTCTTGGTCACTGCTTTATATGATGCTGCTTCAACCCATTTGGTAAAATAATCACTTGCCACTAGAATGAACTTGTGCCCGTTTGATGCGGCGGGCACGATTAGCCCGATGACATCCATTCCCCAAGCGGCGAACGACCATGGCGAGCTTGTTGCAGTAAGCTCGTTTGGAGGTACCTTTATCATGTGTGCATATATCTGACAGTGATGGAACTTTTGGAAATACTGAATGCAGTCCGTTTCTATAGTCATCAAAAAATAACCTGCCTGAAGTATCTTTTTGGCTTAGACAAAACCGTTCATGTATGGACCGCAGGTCCCATAAGGAATTTCTTCTAATAGTTTAGATGATTCCTTTTTGTCGACACACCCTAGTAATCCCAAATCAAGAGTTCTCCTATACAAGATTCCTCCGCTATAAAATAAATTGTTAGATAACCTTCGGAGTGTGTGCTTCTGAGTAGGGTTTGCAAGTTCTGGGTGTTCTCCCTTCGTCAAATATTCCTTGATATCATGAAACCAAGACTTTTTGTCCGCTTCTTCCTTAACATGAGCACAATAAGCTGGCTGATCGCAAATCTCCACCAGAATAGGGTCTATAATGTTCTTATTTGGATGTTGCATCATAGATGATAGAGTTTCCAATGCATTGGCAAACTCATTCTGGACTCTGGGAACATGCCAAAATTCTACCTTTGTGAATCTCTTCCTGAACTGTTGTACATGATGCAAATATGAGAGTATCTTAGAGTTCTTAGTTGCCCATTCCTCTCGGACTTGATGTATAAGCAAATCCGAATCTCCAATCACTAGCAACTCTTGGACGTTCAGGTCAATGGCCATCTTGAGACCTAAAATGTAAGCTTCGTATTCGGCCATATTGTTGGTGCATGGGAACCTGAGTTTGGCTGATACCGAATAGTGCTGGCCGGTTTCTGATACTAGGACTGCTCCTATGACGACTCCTTTGAGGTTTTCTACTCTATCGAAAAATATCCTCCAACTGTCATAAGATTCTACAATGTCTTCTCCTATGAAGGATACTTCTTCATCAGGAAAATACGTCTTTAGAGGCTCGTATTCTCCATCCATCGGGTTTTTCTCTAAGTGATCTACTAGTGCCTGTCCTTTGATTGCTTTTTGAGTCACACAGACAATTTCGAATTCACTCAGCAATATTTGCCACTTGGCTAGCTTGCCGGTGGGCATAGGCTTATGAGAGATATACTTTAACAGGTCCATTCTTGATATGAGATACATGGTGTAAGCACATAAATAATGCCGTAGCTTCTGAGCTTCCCAAGTTAGAGCATAACATGTGCGTTCCAACAGAGAATACCAGGCCTCGCAAGGGGTGAACTTTTTGCTGAGATAATAGATGGACTGCTCTTTTCTCCCTATTTCATCATGCTTTCCTAGAACACAACTAAACACTCCATCTAGCACCTCAAGGTAGAGTAACAGGGGTCTACGTGGCTGGTGAGGAACCAATACCGGCGGTGTTGACAAGTATTCCTCGATTCTATCGAGGGCCTTTTGGCAGTCATCAGTCCATTTGGTAGAGGCGTCCTTCTTCAGCATCTTAAATATTGGCTCACAGATGACAGTAGATTGTACTATGAATCGGCTGATGTAGTTAAGTCTCCCTAAGAAACTCATTACTTCTATCGTATTCTTTAGCGGTGACAATTATTGAATAGCTTTGACCTTTGATGGATCCAATTCTATCCCTCGGCGAGTCACGATGAGCCCAAGCAATTTCCTAGCTAGAACCCCGAATGCACATTTTGCGGGATTAAATTTCAGGTTGTATTTTTTCAGTCTATTGAAGAATTTCCTTAAATTGTCCATGCGATCAGCGGCTTTTTTGGACTTAACGATGACATCATCTACATATACTTCGATTTCCTTGTGTATCATGTCATGGAAAATGGTAGTCATGGCCCTCATGTAGGTGGCCCCTGCATTCTTTAACCCGAATGGCATCATCTTGTAGCAGTACATCCCCCAAGGCATAATGAAAGCTGTTTTCTCAACATCCTCTTCATCCATCCATATCTGATGGTACCCATCAAAACAATCAATAAAAGACTGTAGCTCGTGTTTGGTGTAGTTATCAATCAAGATGTGTATGTTCGGTTAGGGGAAGTCATCTATTGGATTGGCCCAGTTGAGGTCCTGGTAGTCGACACAGACTCTAACGTTTCCCATCCTTCTTTGGTACTGGCATAATATTGAATAACCATGTCGGATACTCTACCCCCTGAGAACCTTAGCTTTGACCTACTTAGTGGCATCTTCCTTGATCTTCAAACTCATATCAATTTTGAACTTTCTAAGCTTCTGCTTTACTGGTGGAAAAGCCGAATCGGTCGGTAATTTGTGAGCCACAATAGATATAATTAGACCAGTCATGTCATCGTATGACCAGGCGAATATGTCTTCATATTCTCTTAGGAACTTTGTATATTCTTTCCTTTATGATGGTGACAAATGGACGCTGATTCGTGTTTCTTTGATGTCTTCTGCATCTCCCAGGTTGACAATCTTAGTCTCGTCCAAGTTGGACTTAGGCCTATTCTCAAAATTCTCAAAATTCTCAACTTCCTTAATAATCTCTTCTGGTATATCGTCTTCCTCTGACTCTATGCCCATTTGTTGTGTTGTGTCATTGCATGTCACAATCATTAGTTCATTAAGTAAAGTTATGGTAATGTAGTTGGAGTAAAGTAATGAAAATAATAAATATAAGATTTATAAGAAACTGAAATACTTTAATAAATTCCACGAATGTTTTGAACATCAGAGCTATTTTCGTGAAAAAAAAATGCGGAAGGGAAATAAACTAGTAAAACAAAATAGTGCGTGGTGCTTTGTTTAGCCTTGCTACCCTGAGGCACGCTGGGCTCTGGCTTATATAAAAGGGCCTTCCTCCCCATCCTCCTAAAAAATGATACAACAATTCATATTATCATCTTCCAAAAAGACGCTCCTCATTGCTACAAGTGCTTTTTCTTCTTCTTCTGACCCATAGATGACTTCGGCCGGTTGGAAAGTCTGCTCCAGATGGGGTATTGGCAGCTCCAATGGGTAGTAAGGTCCGCGCCAGGTTGGCGACCAGTCCTTGAATTCTTCCTAAGTATACTCATACCCAAAACCAAAGGTGGTACCGTGTTTCTTTAGTTTGATAGGCTTAGTGATTCCTTGGAGATTCTTTCCAAGTTCTTTGCCAGGTTCATACCCTTACCAGTTCAGTATGCTTTCGATTTTATTGTCCCACAATTTATCCTTGTCTATGGCGTTGACTCGCTCGATGTGATGGTAGGTTTCTTCGCCTATCTTCCTTCTTCCTCCGATTGCTAGGATGGTCTTCTGGCTATATATGGGGTTGCTACAGTCACCATGAATGATCACCTCCTGGTGATTCCACTCAAATTTCACCGCCTGATGTAGGGTTGACGCTACGACCCCAGTGGCATGAATCCACGGCCGTCCCAATAGTAGATTGTAAGATGCCGGCACGTCTATTACTTGAAAATAAACATCGAACCAGGTAGGCCCTATTTGCAAATATAGGCTAATCTCCCTAATAGTGGACCTTTGAGATCCGTCAAAATACTTGACATTGATGGACCCGTTCTTGATTTCATTCAACCCTTTTCCCAATGTTCTGAGTGTTACCAAAGGACAAATGTTTAGACTGGACCCTTCATCAACCAGGATTCAAGTGATAAAATAATCTTCGCACTGCACAATGATGTGTAATGCCTTGTTATGGCTCAGTCATTCCGGTGGTAGCTCATCCTCGTGGAAGGTGATTATGTGACATTCCAATACTTGACCCACCATGTTTGCCATTTCTCCTCCAGTGATGTTGCTGGGCACATATGCCTCACTCAAAACCTTTAACAAGGCATTCTTGTGTGCTTCCGAACTTTGTAGCGAAGCCAGGATAGAGATCTATGCTGGTGTTTTGCTCAGCTGGTCAATGATCGAGTACTCCTTGGCTTGTATTTTTCTTTAAAGATCACCGGGTCCGGTTTCAATGATGGCTAGTCGACAAGAGGTTTTCTTACTTGACTCAGCCAAGTGTTCTGGGGTATACACCCTGCCGGTTCTTGTCATACACTATGCTGGAACCGTTTCCCTGAACTTGGCTTTTACTTTCCTTCTTGCCTCGGCTGTGTATTCCCATGGTATGGCTTTTGTGTGGAATGGAACTAGAATAGTCACCCTTGTTTTGGAAGGTAATACGGTGACCTCAAAGGGCTCACGCACCTTCCAGGATCCAAACTCGACCTCGATCGGTGTTGGTGTCTTCGTAAAGGCTAGTACCTCAAGTTCAAGTGGTATGGACATGTTTACCTCAACATCTTGAGAAGGCTGAATTTGGACTACAATCAGATTCAGAGTGACTGTTGGTTTCTTTGGATCGTCTCCTTCTGCTATTAACCCAATCGATCCCTCGGGGTCCCAATCATCTTCTATCTCAATCATGTGTATACCTACAGACTTGCTGTCTGGTAGAGGGTTGTTACGAACATTCAGGGATGGCTCCTTTGCCAAGACGATCTTGTTGTCTATCAAACCCTGGATTTTTTCATTCAGGGAGCAGAATTTGTAAATAGTATGCCCCTTCATGCTGGAATGGTATGCACATGTTTTATCTGGGTTTACCCACTAGGAGGGGTTTTCAAGGTTTTTGGCAGGGATATGGGTGATATAACCAGCAGCTTTGAGATTTTCATACAGCTGGTCGATAGGTTCGACAATGGCGGTGTATTTTTTGGGAGGCCTGCGGTCGAAGTTTGGTCAGGGTGTAGGGAAATTTTGGCGAGGGAGAGGTGATTGATAGTTGGACGGTTGAGTGTTGTAGGCTTGGTAGGAGTATTTGGGTGAAGTAGGCTGATATGCTGGTGGTAGAGGCTACTGGTAAGTGGATGGTGGAGCTTGGTAAGAAGGAAAATATGCTTGGTAATTTGGAGTGTGTTGATATGTGAGTGGAGATATAAAGTAGGCTTGGTATTTGACTGGTGATTTGGTTCTTTGTCCAACCATTATGGCACCTACGTCCCTCTTTTTGGATGTACCACCAGACTGCAGAGCCTTGTTGATGGCTTGCAAATTTTCAAAGTTAGTGACCATACCATTTTTGATACCTTCTTCGATCCTTTCCCCTAGTTTGATGATATGGGAAAATTTCTGGTCTGCAATTAGCATCAACCTTTTGTAGTACTGTGGGTCTTGGCCCATACTAAAAACCTGTTCACTTGTTCTTTCTCTAAAGCTGGCCTGACCTTAGTAGCCTCTGATCTCCAACGAGTAGCATACTCGCGGAATGTCTCCGTAGGTTTCTTCCTTAAGTTTTGGATGTAGAACACATCTGGCGCATTTTCTGTGTTGAACTTGAACCTGTCCATGAAATCAGATGGCATAATTACCCAATTTGACCACTTCTTTGGGTCTTGGCTAATGTTCGAATATAGAGCATCCCCTTTCATACTTCTCATAAAGAGCTTCATGTGAATGTTTTCATCTTTTCCTACTCTGACAAACTTGTTGCAGTATGTTCTCAGGTGAACCCTTGGATCTCCTATACCATCAAACATTTCAAGCATCGGAGGTTTATACCCCTCGGGCAGTTAGACATTGGGCTCTATGCATAAATATTTGTAGTTTAGTCCCTCAATTCCTTTACTGCCTTCAACGCCCTGGATCATGGTGGTCAGCTTCTTAAGTTCTTCAGCCAAATTCCTGATAAGAGAGTCTTTGTCATCGGGCGCAGGTATGCTTGAGATAGGCACAATTTTCACATAGATGGGGGTGTTATTGTGGCAATGGTCATTTGTGGGGTTCAATGGTTCCAGGATGAGCAACAAAGTGCTTTTGGGAGTCTGGAAAGTATTGTAGTGGTGGTGAGGAGTGAGATGGTTTGGGATATTTTGTGGAGGTGTGGGATTCTGAGTAACTTCTGCAGCAGTAAGGGAAAATGATAGACTCGCCAAATTCCGGACTTGGTTAAGCTTTTCTTGGAACTTTAGTAACTTTTGTCCTATATGAGAGGAATTCTCCTTAGAAACCTGAGTACCTTGAGTAACCTTTACCTATTTGACTGAATTTTCCTTTATGATTTTGCTTAAAACATCAATCTTTCCTTGTTCCTACTTTTGATCGTACTAGGAGGAGGAGTAGGTGGAGGGCCCTTGGATCTTGTGGAATACGATGATGATGCCAGAGTTTACAAACTAATCTTTGGTGAGGGTAATAAACAAAAAGGGAAAACAAAAAGGTAGTAAGTTAGTAAGGATCATAAGAAAAAATGTTGCAATATTTAAACACATCGTGCAGGGATTATAAAACGTGTCCTAATCTAGGGGACCTTGTTGTGCCCGAGGTAGGCCTAGCGATAAATACGTTTGGAGAATTAAGAATGCTAAATGCCTCATTTTATTTATAAGAAAATGAGATGAATCCCAAAACGACACTAAATAAAATGTCACTAATGGCAGTAGGCCTTATTACATATTAAAAGGAAAAGAAGACTCCTATCTATTTGGTCCTAAAAGGATCTTTCCCAGATTCGGCAATGTTGGCTCTTTCGTACAACTCTCCCAAATTGCACAATCCTAGCAGCAAGTAATCCCTGGCCAGATGTCCGCCTTCATTTCCTTCAGCAACTCGGCAATCTTCGACTCTCTTCAGAAACTTCTTTTCCAGCTCCACTATGCTCCGCTCCAAACAGATCAGTCATTTGTTAGCGGTGACAACCATATCCTTCCATTCTCCAATTAACTTTTGATTGGCTTCTTGTATTTCACGTTGCTCATTTTTGCATTCTCGCATCCTCTTGCGTAGTTGGCTATACTTTACCTGTGCTTCAGCCTTTTTATTAATGAACTTGTAACCTCGAACAAACCATGGTTATCCTAACCCCTAATGGTCGTGCTGCAACCAACTTGGGTAGTATGGAGTATATTTAGCATGGTACCTATTTGGTTCAATAGTATCTTTTCCCATGAAGATTTTGCGTGCTACATGTGTTGGGCTTGACACTTGTAAGGGATATCGTCATCCTAAAAGTTGGCCCTGAAGTGACTCATTTTGACACCCTTGGTATAACCTGCTTTCTTCTAGCCTGCCTCAGGACTTGGAAAGGGACATAAGGATAAGTTCCTCTCAGACCAATGAGTATAAGAAACAGTGCATCCCGAGATCGGACAATGAACTCTCCAGTAGGGAACCATTCGAACATCCATTGCACTTGGTCCTCTTTCATATTTTCAAACAACTTTACCCACTCTTTAGTATCTTTCGGTTAAGCAAACATGTTAGGCATATAGTTCATTCACCTTGGCTAATGGAAGGCGATATGATCATCCTAGTCCCTACGCATGATCTCTTGTTGATATTCACCCTTTTGAAGATGCTCCATAAGCTAAAGTTGGAGCAGTAAGTTACAACCCCCAAAGTGTTTGGCCCCTCATTGACGGTTCTGCCCACTAATTCCTTCCATTAAGGTTTTGGTGACTATGGCTAGTTTGGTGTGGATCCTAGCCTTCTTCATAGGAAATACTATCATTGCCAAAAAGCAGAACATAAAGACGAATACTCTTCTGTGGATATGCCCCAATGGTGCGAGGGCAAATTCATCTGGGCAAGTGCGGTAGGACTTGCTATGGCCGTATCTCTCGCATAGATAGTTGAAAGAAATGTAGGAATCCTTCAAGCATGTCAAGTCTAGGTTCTTTTTTAGTCCCATCATTTTGAGAAAACCTCTACCCTTACAATTTTCTGGTATAAGCAAACCCGGAGTCTCCTAGGGGATACCACCTAGTCCTCCTATTTCTTCAAGCATAGGTGATTATTTCAAGGTCCCCAAAATGGAATACAGACCTATTGCCACCCCAGAAGAGAGTCGGAGCCTCTATGATTTTGTTGTTGGGTTGGATTTCTAGAAGAGAGGGAAAATTTCCCAAATATTTGCGGACGAGTGTCTGATCACTAGAGTGAAGGTCTTCCCACCAGCTTAACAACCTTGGGAATATTGGTGACCATGCCGAATCTGGGGACTTCATGCCTCATTTTCTGCAAAACAAAATGTTAGACCCTTACCCTGCCAGATTCGATTATTTAAATATCAATAATTGGCTTAAGCAACATTTCAGCTCTCCAACTTATGCACAAACGTGGTAGTGTCCGTTTGGGTTCCAGGGAAACCTAGTAGCCTTTGGACAACGCTATCTTAAAGATTCATTATGCAAACAACATAAGTGACTCGGCTAGGTTTGACCATGATGCATGCACAATTGAATGGAGTAAGGTTTCTATGGGGTGTTCGATCGGTACCCTTGAGTGGAAAACTCAAGAGGGAAAGTCACGAAATCGTCGAATACACCGTTTGTCAGCTGGTTTTACCGCAAATATGCCTTTGCCAAATTTAGGGGGTGATATTATCGGAAGGGCGCAACCACTCATTATAAGCGTGTTATGGTATTTTATTTGGCACAAGTGGAATATGATGTTAAATACAATAACAAGAATGAAATAAATTGTCACGTTCATAAAGTAATGATTACAATAATTGCTCATAATTACACAAATATTGAGGGAAAGCTGTAAAAGAAGGCATTAAAGAATAGAAACAAAAGAGCCAAGTTAGTCTTATAATTCAAGGGAGATAAGACATTAAATAAGGGCATATAAGAAGCAGTAAAGTCACAAGTAACATAAAATGGTAAAAGCCTAAAGAATATCCTCAACAAAGTCGCCATGCTGTCGATGCCCCCTCTTTCTAAGGCAAAATTAGGTTTATGACATTTCGGAGGACAAGTCGTTCCCTTTTGAGAATCGGGTTTTGAATTTGGAGAGTCGCCACCTAATGATTAAGTGCATTAGGACACTAAGAAGGATTTTGAGTTGAAGAACAAGAGTTCCGGTAAGGGCTATTAATTATCCCGAGGGGAAGGTGTTAGGCACCCCTCAAGATCCACTAGTGTGGTTCCCGGACATGTTATGATTGTGACTTAACGTTACAAGTAAGCAAATAAGGGCTCAACTAGAAGGTGTTTTCACATAATATTGAAAGTAAATTGAAATTTGAGGTAGAATAAAGAGGACAAAAATTTTTAAAAAATATTTTTGACAATTACGAGAAAAAAAATAAACAAGTAAAGGGGAAGGGGGTCCTAGGTTTACGATTAATATGGATCACGTCAATGCAATACTCAGTAATTACTCCTCAAAAGAGAGGGACTACATGAGGTATTAGCACACAGGTCATTATATCCCTATCTACCCTTCCAACCCCGTTAAGGTATTAAAGCGCGGAACAATATCATTACTTATCGCATGCTATTACCCGTCCGGATCCTATCAGTCCCCGAGGCGTTAGGATTACTAATCCTAATGGGGAGAGAGTTGGGGCTTTTCAGAGTTTCAATGGATAAAAATATAAGGCGGCAAACAAGAACACATAAGCAGTTAGGGGGGAGAACAAGAAGCAGTTAAGGCTCAAATATGCCTCCTCACTTAAATGAGCAAATTATATAGCATGACTTGAAATACTAGTTATGGTCTGAATTAACTTTAAAGCGTTAGGAGGGGATGATCTATCACATATTTCTCAGATGAAAAGTCCGAATTAGGCATGGTTTGGTTGTAATTTATTAAGAACTGATGCAGTTGATTAATCAACTAATGTCTTGCCTAGGTGAGACCTATAGACTTGATATCTAACAATGCAAAATGTGTATTTATTTTGAAGAAAGAATTACTGGTTTAATAATCAAAAGTACTGCATATTTTAAACGACCCTTTTTACTGATTTTAGACTCATAGAGAAAATAAACGAAGCTGATTCAACTGATTACTCCTATAGACATGATTTCTAAGCGTGGTTGCTTTTAAACGACTACATAAGTGCAGGAGTCCTATATGCATGGTATCGAGAATGAAGTGGTTTATTATTAAACCTATGATTGTTTGTCTAAT
Source organism: Nicotiana benthamiana (assembly GCA_034376525.1). Taxonomy (NCBI): domain Eukaryota; kingdom Viridiplantae; phylum Streptophyta; class Magnoliopsida; order Solanales; family Solanaceae; genus Nicotiana; species Nicotiana benthamiana. The sequence continues at coordinate 54,293,253 of CM067339.1, read as the reverse complement.
GCCAGATATATATAGATTATTATTAAACCTATGATTGTTTGCCTAAGGACATGTATATGCAGAAGTGCAGAAAAGACCTATGATCATGATTTCTATATGAAGAAATGTAGAAACTTAGAGATAAGATTTCTATATGCAGACATGCAAAACTTATAGGCAAGATTTCTATATGCAGAAATGCAGAACTTAAAGGTAGGATTTCTATGATGAGAATGCTGAACTTATAGGCAGGATTTCTAAGATGAGAATGCAGAAGTTCAAGAATTCCTATGAAAAAGTTATATACATGAATGCAGTAACCTATATGTGTGCTTTCTATGTGAATGCAAGAATAAGAAAATCCTATAGGCAAGTTATCTTCCCTTTGCATACATTCGTTCCCATCCCTTTCCACTAGCCATCCCCATAGTTATTACAAATTTTTACAATCAAAGTGAACTAGAAAAAGTAAAAAATTACCTCAGAAATTCAAGCTACACCCAAACAACCTAATTCAGACTTAAGGTCTAAAATATGAGACAAACCAACTTCCAGGATCAAATTTCCAACAGCCTTTCTCTTATTTGGGATGTGTCAGGGTTCCCAAAAGTCTCAAAGGGCTCCGAGCAATACTTATACCCCAAATACATTGCATAATTATATTATAGTGCAGTATGGAAGGGCCAGCCCTCAAATGTCCAAGTTCAAAGGAAACTCAAGGTCCCAAAGCAAGGCTCATAAGAGGGGGCCAGAACTTAGGGTCTAAGAGTGAGTGCAAGTAAATAAAGAGGGAATTAGTGAAAGTCATGGCAGGTTAATGGTCATGCCCAACAATTGGGAGTGCTGGCACACCCCTAATCAGCCTGTTAGCCCAAGCTTAGGAGTTAGGATCCACTGTGGATCAGGTTATGACCTGGGCAGTAATTTGGATACTGCCAGGCCAAGAACCTTAACTCAAACACATAGAAGGGAATAGGGGGTATGTATTTATGATAGAAAAAGATGAATAGAAAGGACATACATAGTCTAATCACTGAACAACAATAGGAAAGTAAACAAGAATGCTGAAGCTATAAACTAAACACATAGGGGTGATGCAGAAAATTAAGTCAGAACATACTAGTTTCGGGGAAAAACAAGTAAAAATAGGATTGTTAAAGAAGTCAAGTTGCAAGCAAAATAACTCCAAAAGATCTCAATAAAGAGTAGAATATTGAAAGTGTATTGAACTCAAAGTAGTAAGTGTGTGAGATTATTGAATTGAGAGTTAGGGATGATTGTCCTTGAGGTCTTAAGAGTGCGGTAGGGCAGTCTCTTTTATAGTGCAGAAAACAAGTAAGAATGGTAAGGAAGTATCATTGAAATCAATCTCCCTTTAGATAAGGGATTCTAATTTCAATTGGTAAAACCAATTAAGGAAAGAAGTTTTGATTAAAACCTTTTCAAAGTAGCACAAAAGGGTAAGTACATAGAAGTTATTTAAGGAAAAGGTCTTGACAGTATACAGTTGTACAATTTCAGGAAAGGAAATAATTTTACAACCAAGAAATTATAATTCGAAAATTTTGTATGAATGAACCAAGTCCGAAAGATGGAAAGATTTTAATTTAAGGAAATCAATAACAACCAATTAAACCTAAAAGGAATTCTGAATCAATCACAAGTTGGAAAACCTTTTTTTGAAAAGATTCATCACATACAAGGGCATACAGACACGTTAAAATAAATACAACAGGAGAGAACAAGAATATTAAAAGTGTAGCAAAGAGCATATAGGAAAATATTGTGAGATAAACATATGAGCATAGTATAGAAACACAGTAGGAAAGGAAAAGATATAGAAGCACATAAGAACACGTGTGGTAAAAGGGAACATATGAAAGTAGTAGTAAAAAAAATACACACAAAGAAAGGGAAATAAAAAGTCGGATAAACATTTTATATCTTTTGATTTCCCTTTAGCCAACATTAGGGCTCCAATACCTGAGTTGAGCGTTCTTCCTTTAGCCAATATTAGGGCTCCAATTCTTGAGTTAAGCGTTTTTCCTTAGCCAACATTAGGGCTCCAATCCCAGGGTTGAGCATTTCCCTTTAGCCAACATTAGGGCTCCAATCCCTGAGTTGGGAATTTTTTCCTTTAGCCAACATTAGGGCTCCAACACCCGAGTTGAGCATTTTTCCCTTTAGCCAACATTAGGGCTCGAATCCCTGGGTGAGCATTTTTTTCGTTAGCAAACATTTAGGCTCCAATACCTGAGTTGAAAGTTTCCCTTTAGCCAACATTAGGGCTCCAATCCCTGAGTTGAGCGTTTCCCCTTAGCCAGCATTATAGCTCCAATCGTTGAGTTGAGCGCTTCCCTTTGTCCAATATTAGGGCTCCAATCCCCGAGTTGAGCGTTTCTCTTTAGCTAGCATTAGGGTTCCATTCTCTGAGTTGAGCGTTTTCCCTTTAGCCAACATTAGGGCTCCAATCCCTAAGTTGAGCATTTCCCTTTAGCCAACATTAGGGCTTCAATCCTCGAGTTGAGCGTTTCACTTTAGCCAACATTAGGGCTCCAATCCCTGAGTTGAGCGTTCTTCCTTATCCAACATTAGGGCTCCAATCCTTGAGTTGAGCGATTTTCCGTTAGCCAATATTAGGGCTCCAAGCCCTGAGTTGAGTGTTTTCCGTCTAGCCAAAATTATGGCGCCAATCCCTAAGTTGAGTGTTTCCCTTTATCCAACATTAGGGCTCCAATCCCTAAGTCGAGCATTTCCCTTCAGCCAATATTAGGACTCCAATCCCTTAGTTGAGCGGTCTTCCTTAGAAAATATTAGGGCTCCAATCCCTGAGTTGAGTGTTTTTCCCTTTGGCCAACATTAGGCTCCAATCCTTGAGTTGAGCATTTCCCATTAGTCTGTTAGAATTTATGCCCGTCACTAGAGGGGGGGTGAATAGTGCGGCACAAGAATATTGATAAATATTGCGGAATTAAAATTGCAGGAATAAAATAAATTCGGTAATTAAAATAGTAAGGAAAGAACACACCGAATTTATCCTGGTTCACCACAACTTGTGGTTAGTCCAGTCCCCGAGAGACTCTCTCGAGATTCCACTAACTCCGTTAAGCTTACGGGTGCCTAACAAACCGTTACACTTGCTCGTAGATGTACACTCTACAAGACTTCAACTTGCTCGAGGATACCGCACCTTAAGACTTCACCTTGCTCGTGGATACCGCACCACAAGACTTCAACCACTAAGATTGAGGGTACTTAGCAAACCCGACTATCAATGAGAAGATATGATCTTCTCAAACACCTTTCTCTTTTACAACAAGAACTCTCTCAAAAGAGTAGATAAAGAGATACAATATTAGCTCTATGAACAACTCAAAGTTGTCTCTCAAATGGCTCAACAAAAGCTCTATAGTGATGCACAAATGATATCAATATGTATATGAATAATGAGAGGTGTTGTGTGTTGCAATTCAGCTCAAAAGACCTCTATTTATAGGTGGTAGAAGTAGTATGTCCGTTGCTTAATTGGCAATCAATTATGCTGATTTTATGCCAAGATAATCGATTATAATTTTTGGATAATCGATTATCAGCTTACCGTTACAAAATCTGGAAGCTGATTTTCTGCAACATAATCGATTATCAGATATGCATAATCGATTATTTTGTTACAGTGTTCAAACACTTGGCAACGGATACAAGATAATCGATTATGCACTTCTGATAATCGATTATTTTGCTGTTTTGCAAATTCCGGTTTACACTGTCTTAACATAATCGATTATCAACATAAGCATAATCGATTATTGCTGTCCAGCTTTGAAAGACATGTTTAAAATTCATTTTGGCTGAAACGAAAATGTTTGAATCATTTTGTTTGAAGTATTTGAAATATGATTTGATAAAATGATTTTATGCATATTTATAATGACCTATGTTGAGCCAAAAGACGAGATAACTTTAAACGTTGCTCTTACATTTGTTCTACCTAACGACCTACGCCTTGGGTTTTCGGTCTTGAACTTTTGAGCTCGTCTTTGGCTTGTCTATGCAGTTCCGTCATCAATATGCTTCTCGGCATTCAATCTTGTTTGTTTGTCATATAATAACATTGTTTGACACTTGACTTCATTGCTTGTCATTCATCGAATTCGTTGTTTGTCATTCATCAAAACCTATACCTGAAAATCATGCTAATACAACCAACGCACACATATCATGGATAGAATGATTTTCTACAATTTCCCCCTTTTTGATAATGACAAACCACAGGAGATATGCATATCGGATTCCCCCTAAATTCATGCTATATCGCAACATTCAATTCATGCAAACAATTCCCCTTAATGATAATTCCCCCTCAAATAAGGCATACTATAACGTAGATACATTCCCCCTTATTTGATGCATATCGCCTAAACTCTTCCCCCTTTTGGCATTAGCAAAAAGAGAGTGTACAAAGGCTATCCCCTTTCGACACTTCCCCCTTTTGGGTATATAAGATAGGAAATACAATGAGGAATATACATTGACAATATTTTAAAAAAAATCATACCAACATGAAATAATACCAAATGTTAGTAAAAATATAACAACCATATCAAAGGTTACTTTTAGCGAATATACCAACTGTTATTCAAACTAGAGAGATATTCATCAAAACATCAATCATTATTTTTGACAAAAATAATTGATACCAATTGTTATTCAAGATAAAAGTTATCAAAATATGAATCAACAAAAATAATTAATATCAATTATTAACAAAGATATATTAATTGTTAACACATATCAACTATTACGTTTTTATCAACAAAAATGTGATAACTAACCGAAGTTCCCCCTCGATGCAATAAGGTTTCGTGCTTGGTGCATCTACTACGATATTGTACTCTTCAAGCACACCTGCAAACGTACCTAAAGATAGGTTTTCGGTACCCAACTGCTTTTGGGTCCTTGGGGGTTAGGCAAATAATAATCATAGCCAAATGATAAATCTCTATGTTTTGCAAAACATACGGGTGCTATGTGTCCTACCCGGTTGCAATAATGACATATAACATTCGGGTTGTGCATATGTCTTGGTTGAGCCAAAAACGTTCTAGGTGATTTAAAATCGTTATTCCTAGAAGTGTTGCGATTCCTAGAATTATTTCTAGGTGGTCTAAAATTATTCATTCTAGACTCATTAAAAAAATTCCTAGAGTTGTTTCTAGGTGGCCAAAAATGATTATTTCTAGGCTCATTAATGAAGACCCTAGAATTATTTCTAGGTTGACCAATATTATTTCTATCATCCTTTTTAATTTCTTCAATTGTTTTAGGATTATCAACACTATGTTTTTCTAGTGTGTTCCTATGTTCTGTGTTCTCTATTTTCAAAGACTTACAAGAAGAACAATTTGAACTTTGATCAATTGAAGAGGCTTCATTCATCTCCTTAATTTTATTTCTAAGATCAATATTGTCATTTTCCAAAAAATTATTTTTCTCTTCTAAAACTTTAATTTTAGGCTTGGCCTCTTTGGAGATTTTTGAAGTCTTTTTCAATTCACCATATAAGTCATGAAAAGCTTCTTTTAATTCTTCAAAAGAATAGGAGTTAGAATTACTTACCTCTTTGTTGGCCATGAGGCATAATGCGGCAGTTTCATCGCCCGAGCTGTCCGAATCCCATGTCACACGCCTTTGGTGTTTGTTCTTCTTCTTGTCCTAGGATTTTTGACAATTTGATTTGGTGTGGCCAAGTTTTCCACATTTTTGGCATGACGGACTTGGTTCTTCCTTCTTTATTTCCTTTTTCATAAGCTTATAAAACTTTTCAATTATATCATTGGAAATAATATCATCATCGCTATCCGAATCACTTACCTCTTCTCTTTTAGAGGATGAGGCTTTGAAGGCAATATTCGAACTTTTACTCCTAGGATAGGGATTAAGAATTATGCTTTCATAAGTTTCGAGGTTACCTCTTAGTCCATCAATTGTGACATCCGTGATTCCTATCGACTCTTGGATGGCATTGGCTTTGGAACGCCATTCGGGAGTGAGACTCCGTAGGATTTTTCGAACAAGATCTTTGTTCGTGTACACTTTCCCGAGAGCATGAAGGTCGTTGACGATTTTTGAGAATCGTTCGAACATAACACCGATGGGTTCTTTCTCCCTCATTTTAAAGAGTTCATATTCATGTGTTAGAAAATCAACTTTAGATTCTCGGACTTGAGGCGTACCTTCATAAGTAATCTCGAGCTTATCCCACATCTCCTTGGCGGTTGTGCAACAAGAAATCTTCCGATAGTCATCCGGATTCACCGCACAATATAATATATTAACGGCCTTGGCGTTGTTTTCAACTTTCTTGATATCCTCGGCATCATATTCATCTTCCTCCTTTGGAACCGTGGTTTCCCCAACTTTCTTTGTTGGCATTATTCACCGTTCTTGATGATTTGCCACAGCGAAAGTTATTTGATTGGATGAAGATTCTCATCCGCTCTTTCCAATATGTGTAATTTGTTCCGTCAAATAGAGGAGGCCTGCAAGTGGAGTGTCCTTCGCTCATAATTCCTGCGTTCAATATTCTCAACAAAAAATATATATATTGTTCTCTCAACGGGTTAAGGCTTTCAGAGAGTTAGGCTCTGATACCAATTGTTAGAATTTATGCCCGTCACTAGGGGGGGGGGGTGAATAGTGCGGCACGAGAATATTGATAAATATTGCGGAATTAAAATTGCAGGAATAAAATAAATTCGGTAATTAAAATAGTAAGGAAAGAACACACCGAATTTATCCTGGTTCACCAAAACTTGTGGTTAGTCCAGTCCCCGAGAGACTCTCTCGAGATTCCACTAACTCCGTTAAGCTTACGGGTGCCTAACAAACCGTTACACTTGCTCGTAGATGTACACACTACAAGCCTTCAACTTGCTCGAGGATACCGCACCTCAAGACTTCACCTTGCTCGTGGATACCGCACCACAAGACTTCAACCACTAAGATTGAGGGTACTTAGCAAACCCGACTATCAATGAGAAGATATGATCTTCTCAAACACCTTTCTCTTTTACAACAAGAACTCTCTCAAAAGAGTAGATAAAGAGATACAATATTAGCTCTATGAACAACTCAAAGTTGTCTCTCAAATGGCTCAACAAAAGCTCTATAGTGATGCACAAATGATATCAATATGTATATGAATAATGAGAGGTGTTGTGTGTTGCAATTCAGCTCAAAAGACCTCTATTTATAGGTGGTAGAAGTAGTATGTCCGTTGCTTAATTGGCAATCAATTATGCTGATTTTATGCCAAGATAATCGATTATAATTTTTGGATAATCGATTATCAGCTTACCGTTACAAAATCTGGAAGCTGATTTTATGCAACATAATCGATTATCAGATATGCATAATCGATTATTTTGATACAGTGTTCAAACACTTGGCAACGGATACAAGATAATCGATTATGCACTTCTGATAATCGATTACTTTGCTGTATTGCAAATTCTGGTTTACACCGTCTTAACATAATCGATTATCAACATAAGCATAATCGATTATTGCTGTCCAGCTTTGAAAGACATGTTTAAAATTCATTTTGGCTGAAACGAAAATGTTTGAAATCATTTTGTTTGAAGTATTTGAAATATGATTTGATAAAATGATTTTATGCATATTTATGATGACCTATGTTGAACCAAAAGACGAGATAACTTTAAACGTTGCTCTTGCATTTGTTCTACCTAACGACCTACGCCTTGGGTCTTCGGTCTTGAACTTTTGAGCTCGTCTTTGGCTTGTCTATGCAGTTCCGTTATCAATATGCTTCTCGGCATTCAATCTTGTTTGTTTGTCATATAATAACATTGTTTGACCCTTAACTTCATTGCTTGTCATTCATCGACTTCGTTGTTTGTCATTCATCAAAACCTATACCTGAAAATCATGCTAATACAACCAGCGCACACATATTATGGATAGAATGATTTTCTACATAGTCAATATTAGGGCTCCAATCCCTGAGTTGAGAGTTTTTCCTTAGCCAATATTAGGGCTTCAATCCATGAGTTGAGCATTTTTTCCATTTACCCAACATTAGGGCTCCAATCCATGAGTTGAGCATTTTTTCATTAGCCAACATTAGGGCTCCAATCCCTGAGTTGAGCGTTTTTTACTTTAGCCAACATTAGGTCTCCAATCCCTTAGTTGAGCGTTTTCCTTTCAGCCGACATTAGGGCTCCAATACCTGAGTTGCACCTTTTATACATAGGGCATCCATTCCCTAGTCGCCATTAGCCAATATTAGGGCTCCAATCCCTAAGTTGAGCGTTTTTCCTTTTAGCCAACATTAGGGCTCAAATCCCTGAATTGACATTTCGCAGCAGGACTCAGCCCCAATTTATCCTATCATAGACAAAAAATTCTTGAGAATAAAAAATAAAGAGAAAAATAAATTCAAAATTTTATCACAAATAACTCAAGAAATTTTCCTAGTGCAAAATTGGGACAGAAAACTTTATTCGTTTGTTTGTTACTTGAGCAGGGCAGGTTTTACCTTAAAGCACAGGTTCCAAGACAACTGAAATGATGAGTCTCAATCTAGAATAAAGGAAAAGAAGAAAAGAACAAAAAGAAGTAAATTCAAAATGCTGAAGGAAATAAGAGAAGCGGACTGCTCAAAATTTGATTGAAATTACAAGCCTCACCCGTCCCTCTTTGATCCAATGCTGAAGAAAGAACCAACACCTAATTCTTATGAGCATCAAGATTCAAGATTGGAGTCCACATCAAAATCAACTAAGGATCTAGATCAAGCTTCATGAGATTTATAGATAGGAATCTTGTAACTCATAGTTGATGGGCATAGCTAGCTTAGCTTTTGATTTTTCTTTTGGTGTAATAAGGAGATCAACAAGCAGTAACAGCAGCATCAACAGTGAAAGCACAGCTTCGGTAGTCCCAGCTACCAAACACGCCTGAACTACACTAACCAGATTCTTCTTTAGCCGAGGATATGTAGGTAATCTCAGAAGCAGGGTGCGGTCAAGCTTTTCAAAATGCTTCTCAGGAGTGTCAAGCAGGCAAAAATCTCTCATGATTGCTCATTTATCTTTTCCCAAAAATCCTTCGCGTCTCCGAGTAAAGAGGGGCAACTGTGAGCACGTGATTTTTGCCTAGTTTAAATTACTCTTATAAAATTCTTAACATTAGGATTTTTCTTTATTTATGTGATTTTTAGAATTTAATTGCATAATTGTGTGTTTGTTTGCATTTTGAGTGCACTTTAGTCGATATAATTCATAAAAAATACAAAAAATAACACATTTGAATTTAGGAACCATTTTTATATTTTATGTTAATTAATTAGTTAACATCACAAAAAAAGGAAGAAAATGAAAAAAATTGTCCTCTTTGCATTTTTACTTTTAATTTTGAGTTTTCCTTGAGTTTTCTTTTAAATTAGGGTTTAGATAATTTTTGAAATTAATTAGTTTAATTCTAGAATTAAAATCAGGTCCTTGTTCATTTTTATTTTTGTATATAATAAAAAACAAAAATAAATAAATAAAAGAAAAGGAAAGAATTAAAGGAAAACAAGTGTCTTAATAAAATACCCCATTTTCTAGGCCAACTACCTTAACCCACCCAAAAACCCTCAAAATTGGCCCTAACCCATCTCAGAAACCTGGTCCAGCCCCCCCAGTGCCAAACGACGTCGTTTGGTTACTTTGAATCTGAGCCATCGAGGTTACATGATCCAACGGCTTAGAAGCTGAGATATTTGAGTATATAAATGTCGGAACTCCCCTACCCCTTATTCACCTTCTCTAACACCCTTATATACACCACCGCCCCTCTAACGTCCGCCGTCGGGCTGAAATCGCCGCTTGCGATTTTCTAATGCCCCCCGAAATTGCACCACCCCACCTCTTTGACCTCTTCTTTCTAGATCCGTCATTGGTTTCCCTAGAACATTAGACGATCTTCTCGAATAATCAAAACAATGGTCGTTGTCTCCGCCGCACACGGCGGAGCTGACGCCAAGCGACCCTAAAAGAACACCAAACGTTCCCTTCACCTTCCTCACCTCGAATCTGTAAGTCCCGTCCCTCGATTATGTGCTGAGCTTCTCGAATATCAATTTAAAAATCTAGGCCAAGTCTCACCATCCTCCAAACCTTTCCAAAATCACCTATGGTCTCCTCGACCTCCGCTCCCCGAATCCCAAACTAAATTCCCTCAAACCCGGTTGGAATCCCACGAATTTTGGATCTAGCATTTAATATTGGAGAAGTCTAATACTGTCTAGATTTTCAAGTGTTCGAGTGATCCCCAATTAATATTATTTGTTTATTTTCGGAAAAATAGACATATAATATTAGCCGAGGATCAAATTCAAGGTCAATCCAAGCTATGACTTAAACAGTGAGTTTTCTGATCCTTTTCTTTTTTTCTTTGCTTTTTTTTCTATTTGCATGTTTCTTCTGTTCGTTCATTTTCATGTTTTCTTTTGTTTCTGGATGGATTAGAGTTTATTGATTTAGGTCTCTGATATTACAGTCGTATAGCGTTAGTTTTGTTCTTATTTTGATTTGATTATGTGTTTGACTTCGATTGCATGATCCGTGTTTGCTACTGATTTTTATTTAGATTATAGTTTTAATTGATTCTATGATCGCTGTTGATTTTCTCTAGGTTTTAGTCATTTTTCCTATTTTACAATACAACTGCATGTTTGAGTTATTAATTTGTTCATCTATTTTTCTTTTAGTTCAATGATTGGTTTAGTGATAAATTTAGTCTTAGGTTATAGTTAGAATTAATTTTCAAGTGTTGGTTAATTAAATTAGTTCATTAGTTCAACTTTTAGGATTTGTTTGGATATAGCTTAATGCTCCACCATGGGTTTGCTTAACCATGGTCAGTTTTGACCAAGGTTAAAGGGTTGGGGGTTAATTGTCCTAGGATAGTGAATACTAGGGTAATTCATGGGTTTTTTTAGGTATTTTAAAGTAAAGAATCTTGCAGTAGCTGCTTAGAAATCCCTAAAAGCTTCTAGCAAGGACCTGTAATTAAATTCCAGGCTTTTAACTTGGATAACAATCCAAAATTCTAGGGATTAATCAGTTTAAATCTGAAAAATAAAAGAGGGACTTAGGATGTAAAATTTAAAAAAAGGTTGCCCTATACTTGTCTATAAAAAGGCAATACCTTTCCTTACAATAGACGTTTTGGAGGGAGAGGGGAAAGATCATTTTTTTCAGGAGTACAGACGCTCTGAAAATTAGAAATCAGGAATTAAAAGAGCTCAAATTATAAAATTTCACTTTTCTATTAAAATTCAAAAAACCTTCTGAGTATCTACTCTGAAATTGCTTCCTGAACATCTGAAAGGGGTAAAAATGGGTTGAATTTTGGTTGGCATTCAAGTGCTCGTGTTATTTTGGTCTGATTTGGTTGCTAGATGATGTTTAACCTTGTTTCTAGCATGAAATCATATCAAAGCTATTTTCCTTTGTTTATTTCTAGGTGATCACTGATGTTAATTCCTGTCCTGTTACTGCGACTGCTGTTTTTTCACTTACTGAATTTCACTCCTTTGCTTCCATTATTCCAGGTACTCCTTAAACCTTTAGGAGATGAAGTGCAAGCATGTAGTTTGTAACTACTTAAAATTTCACAAATGCAAATTGTATTCCTTAAATTTCCAATGTCAGTTACATACTTAGAATTTTTGAAAGTCAATAATGTATAATGGCATCTGGAGTAGTTGATATAGTGTTGTGTGTTTTATGAGTCCACGTTTTCCCTTTAATTTTGTATTTTCTGAGAATATGCGGTCTATTAGTCTATCCTTGTGCATGTAATTCTGAACATTTGGACATTTCGTGTATGTGACTTTGGGAATGGTGGTGCTACTACTGATTGTGCTGATTTTGTTTAAGTATTCTCAGGGTTTTGCTATCTTGTTTCAAATACTAAGTTCGAAGTCATCATTTGGCATGTTGTTTATTTGTATTATGTTGTTCTAGAATGCTCCAGTCACTCTAGACTATGATCATGGTTAATTCCAGTTAATTTGCGGTTCTGAAAAAGAAAAGGATTCAGTGTTTTAAATGGTTTTAATAGTTCAAATGTTTTAGTTGTAAAGTTGTAAATGGTTCAAATGTTTTAGCTCTAGAATGCTTAATAGTTTCAATGTTTTAAATGGTTTACAGCTGATTGAGCTTCCACTATAAAGTTGTAGTTGTTTTCAAATGTTTTAGTTCATGTAAAATTTTTTAGAATATACGCTTAACGCTAGAGGGGGGGGGTGAATAGCGTTATAATAAAAAATAGCGTAAACTTGCGGAATTTAAAAATTGCAGGAATGAAATAAGTGCGATAAGTAAATAATAAGGAACGAACGCACCGATGTTATCCTGGTTCACCACAACCCGTGGCTAGTCCAGTCCCCGAGAGACTCTCTCGAGATTTCCACTAACTTCGTTAAGCTTACGGGTGCTTAACAAACCATTACAAACTGAGAACTTGAGTCACACAAGCCTCAACAACCTTTGCTCGAAGATACAACACTTCAAGACTTCAACCAAAGGAATCACAACGTTCCTTCTTACAATACAAGGGATTAACACTTCCCTTCAAGTGTATAAAAACACTTTGCACTCAAAACAAGATTCTCCTTAAGAGTAGATATGAGTAAAATAAATACGCTCAAGAACGCAACAACTTTCGTCAAGAATTTAGCTCTCAAAAACTTATGTAATGAATAGAAAATGATGAATAAGAGAGTATGCAAGCTTTAACAATAATATGATCAGTTGTTGTGTTTAGAAGACTGATTTGAAGATGTATTTATAGTGTCAAAAACATGCATAACCGTTGCATAATTGCCAATTAAGAATTGCTGATTTTGTGCTACGACAATCGATTGTCTAATTGGCACAATCGATTGTTTTCCAATCGTTCCAAAAGTCATTCCCAGATTTTACGCAGCATAATTGATTATCTAAGACGTATAATCGATTACTGGCAACGTTCAAAAAATCATTTCCAGATTTTACTTAAAACAATCGATTATCAGAAATATACAATCGATTACTTGGCAACGTTCAAAAAATCTTTTTCAGATTTTACTTCAAACAATCGATTATTAAAATCCTATAATCGATTATCTGACGGAGTTTGAAAATATTTTGGCAACGGTCATTTACATAATCGATTATGCTATATGGACAATCGATTATTTTTCAGTCTTGAAAAATCTAATAGACACTGCCTCAACACAATCGATTGTCATAAGGTTCACAATCGATTATTTTGTAGCTTTGAAAAATCTGATGGACACTGTCTCAACACAATCGATTGTCATAAGGTACACAATCGATTGTCATGCAGATTTCAAACATCTGATGGACACTGTCTCAACACAATCGATTGTCATAAGGTACACAATCGATTGTCTTGCAGCTACCTTAACATAATCGATTATCATAAGTACATAATCGATTTTCTTTGTCCAGATTTTAGAGGCATGTTTAAAAATCATTTTGCTAAAATAAATATGCATGATTTAAAATCATTTTGCTTTAAATTAAATATGCATGATTTGATAAAAATGTTTTTATGAGAGAAGCCAAGTCATGAGTTAAATTGTCGGATCAAGATCACAATTAAAGAGCGACTCATGTATAACTTTGTTTAATCTTGATCTTTGTTTGTCTTGTGCTTGAACTTCGTTATGTGACATTTGCGCGCTTGTGCTTGGACCTTGTCATATGTCAATTGCGCATCGTTTGTCATTTATCAAAACCTACAAATATGAATACACGTTTAGTTTAGTGCCTTGAGAACGTGTCTCAACAATTTCCCCCTTTTTGATAATGGCAAACCTTAATCGGGATATGCATATTAGGTAATATATAATGACGATCCAAGATAAGTACATATATATGCAATTAGTTCCCCCTCAACATATGAATTCCCCCTCAATTTGTGCCAATAAGTATTAAGTGCATAGCCCTTATTCTTCCCCCTCTTGACATTAGCAAAAAAATTGGTAAATAACTTGTTTATTGATTAATCAAAAATTTCAACTTCATAAAAGGAATAATAAAGCAAATAATGTCAACATAATCGATTATTGATACTTGATAATCGATTATATACTAAAGAGAAATCGATTATTCTAAAGAGGAATCGATTATTTTGCACCAGTCTTTATAATTCCCCCTGCTTTTAGGGCGATACCTGCAAAAATACGTTAGACGCCTCCGACGCTCAAGTTAGTAATCATGTGAAAGGGAAAATGCAATGCATGACTTAGATCAATGTGGAGTCAAGAATCCCGAGTTCACTACGAATTCGGAAGAGGGACTCTTTCTCTAAAGGTTTTGTGAAGATGTCGGCCAATTGATCTTTGGTTTCAACAAATTCAATTTCGACATCACCTTTGCGAACGTGATCTCTTATAAAATGATGCCTAATTTCAATGTGTTTTGTTCTTGAATGAAGAACGGGGTTCTTCGTCAAGCATATGGCGCTAGTATTATCACATCTAAGAGGGATATGATCGATACTTAGGCCATAGTCCAAGAGTTGCTGTTTCATCCAAAGAATTTGAGCGCAACAACTCCCCGCGGCTACATATTCAGCCTCGGTTGTGGACAACGCAACACTTACTTGTTTCTTGCTAAACCAAGAAACTAGAGAGCTACCGAGCAAATGGCAAGTGCCACTAGTGCTCTTGCGGTCCAATTTGCATCCAGCGAAATCGAAATCGGAATAGCCAACAAGTTGGCATGAAGAACCTTTGGGGTACCATAGACCCACATTTACAGTACCAACAAGATACTTCAATATCCGTTTCACCGCAGTTATGTGAGACTCCTTAGGACTGATTGATAACGAGCGCATAAGCACACGCTAAACATGATGTCCGGTCTACTAGCAGTAAGATAAAGGAGAGATCCAATCATACCTCGATACTTCTTGGTGTCGACTTCCTTACCTTTCTCGTCTTTGTCTAGATGGTCGGATGTGCTCATTGGAGTGGCCATTGCTTTTGTGTTGCTCATTTCAAATCATTTTAGCAATTCTTTGAAATATTTAGCTTGACAAATGAAGGTTCCTTCTTTCATTTGCTTTACTTGCAGTCCCAAAAAGAAGGTTAGCTCACCCATCATAGACATTTCAAATTCGCTTGTCATTAAATCAGAAAATTCCTTGCACAAAGCATTGTTAGTAGCACCAAAAATAATATCATCCACATAGATTTGAACTAATAAAATATCATTGTTTTTATGCTTAACAAATAGAGTGGTGTCAACTTTCCCCCTAATGAATTCATTTTCCAAAAGAAATTTGCTCAATCGTTCATACCAAGCTCGGGGAGCTTGTTTGAGACCATAAAGCGCCTTTTTAAGTTTGAAACATGATTGGGAGATTTAAAATCTTCAATGCCCGGGGGTTGTTCTACATAAACTTCTTCTTGAATAACACCATTTAGAAAAGCACTTTTTACATCCATTTGATATAAATTAAAATTCATAGAAGAGGCAAAAGCAAGCAATAAACGAATAGCTTCTAATCTTGCTAGGGGTGCATATGTTTCTTCATAGTCAATTCCCTCTTCTTGATTATAGCCTTTTGCTACAAGCCTAGCTTTGTTTCTAATGATTACGCCATTTTCATCTAGTTTGTTTCGAAAAACCCATTTCGTACCAATTATGGTATGATTTTCGGGTCTTGGCACCAAATCCCAAACGTCATTTCGTTTGAATTGATTAAGCTCCTCTTGCATTGCCAAGGTCCAAAATCCATCCCCAATTGCTTCGGAGATGGTTGAAGTTTCAATTTGAGAAACGAAAGTAGTATGTCCTAAGGTGTTCTTAAGAGTGTTTCGAGTACTTACCTGTTGTTCAATGTCGCAATTACCTGTTCGAGAGGATGGTCTTTGATTGTCCTCCACGCGTTAGGCAGTTTTGTTTCTTTTTCCAGTTGTGGCGCTTCCTCCGGTAATTGTTCCAAGATTTCATCTTGAATTTCCTTAGGGGTTTCCTCTTGTACTTTGTCTTGAGGACTCATTTTGTTTAAACTACCTGCAAGTTCAAAACCAGAATCCTTTCTCGCCAAGCGAGCATTATTTTTGGAAAACACAATATGAGGGGATTCCTCCACAGTTTCGGTTCTATTATTGAATACTCTATATGCTTTGCTACGTGAAGAGTAACCAATAAAAATTCCTTCATCGGATTTGGCATCAAACTTTCCCAAATTATCTTTACCATTGTTATGAATAAAACATTTACAACCGAATACTCTAAGATGAGAGATATTTGGTTTCCTTCCCTTGTAGAGTTCATAGGGAGTTTTCATGAGTATTGGCCTTATGACTACTCTGTTTAAAACGTAGCATGCGGTACTCACAGCATCCGCCCAAAAATGTTTGGGAATCTTAGTCTCATCGAGCATGGTTCTAGCCATCTCTTCGAGACACCTATTTTTCCTTTCCACCACTCCATTTTGTTGTGGTGTGCGTGGAGCAGAGAAGGTGTGCTCGATACCGAGTTCGTCACAAAAATTCGCGAAGAGATTGTGATCGAACTCTCCCCCATGATCACTTCTTATTGAAGTGACGGTTGTGTCCTTTTCATTTTGAACACGTTTAAGAAAACACTTAAAATTATAAAAAGCTTCACTTTTATGAGCAAGAAATAGTATCCATGTAAATCTAGAATAATCATCAACAATAACAAAAGCATAACGATTTCTACCAAGACTTTCAATGCGAGATGGTCCAAAAAGGTCCATGTGAAGAAGTTGCAATGGTCTAGTAGTTGAAACAATATTTTTTGATTTAAAAGATGCTTTTGTTTGCTTCCCTTTTTGACAAGAATCGCAAATGGAGTCTTTTTCAAATTTCAAATTTGGAAGACCAATAACTAAATTTTGTGAAACCAATTTGTTTAAAAGATGCATGTTGATGTGAGCTACTCTACGATGCCAAAGCCACATATCATCTTCTTTGCTCATAAGACAATTCACATACTCAGATGAAGAATTTTCGAGATCAACCATATAGATGTTATCCATTCTAAAACCACGAAGGATAATTTTAAAATCGATACGGCGAAAAACTAATCATTCACCCGAATCAAATAAAACAAGATTTCCCTTGTCACATAATTGACTTATGCTCAAGAGATTATGTTTTAGACCTTTAACTAGCAATATATGCTTAATGGAAGAAGGTTCATCCTTACCGACCGATCCAATGCCGATAATGTTTCCTTTGTTGTTATCTCCAAAAATAACGCTTCCTCCTTCCTTGTGTTCTAGTTGAAGGAACTTGGATTCGTCTCCGGTCATGTGTTTGGAGCATCCACTATCAAGGTACCAAATTACACTTGATCCCTTCAAACATACCTACAAGACAAATTAATGATTCTTTGGTACCCAAGCTGTTTTGGGTCCTTGAGAGTTAGGTGTAACATGCTGTTGTGCTTGACATGCAGTTAAGTGTCTATGTCTAGTGAAGCAAGAAGGAGCAATATGTCCAATCCGATTGCAATAATGAAAAATGACATTAGGATTATGCATTCGTCTAGGTTGATAGTAGTTGGACGGACGAAAATTGTTTACTCTATTTTCGACAATATGACTATTGCGCATTTCATGAAAATCATTTCTCCTACTATTTGTTCTAGGATATGCATCATTTCTAGAATAGTTATTTCTAGGTTGAAAGCCATTTCTAGATGTCCTAAAATGTTCAACGTTTCTTCTAGTGTTTGGTCTAGGATATGCATCATTTCTAGAATAGTTATTTCTAGGTTGAAGGCCATTTCTAGGTGTCCTAAAATGTTCAAAGTTTCTTCTTGTGTTTGGTCTAGCATGCGTGTTGATTCTAGGATTGTTATCTCTAGGATGAACATTTGTTTTATTTGTCCTAGGTTGAGCCTTAGGTGGTTGGGGTTTGGCTTCAACTTTTTCTTTAGGCTCGTTTTTGAAACCTATCCCATGTTTGGTCGATTTCAAATTAACAAGAACTTCATTCAAATTTTTATGAGAAGAATTGAACTTATCTAAGGTGCCTTTAAGTCTTTCTACCTCATCTTTTAGATGCATGCAAGAAGTACAATTTTTACTAGAACTCTCGGGTTTGTCGGCGCTTCTTTTGCCGAGAAAATTGTTTTCTTCTTTCAACTTCTCATTTTCCAAAATCAGTTTTTCCAAATCCTTTTCTTTCAAAGAGAGTTGTTTTTCAAAATCTTTTTCTTTCAAAGAAGCATTTTCCTTAATGTTTTTAGCAGTTTTGGAAGCTTTAATGAATTCACTATACAACTCATCAAAGGCATTTTGTATTTCCTCAAGAGAATAGAAGTTTTTGGAAGAAATTTGACATACCTCTTCTTGATTGTTTTCGTGAGCCATGAGACAAAGATTTGCGGTTTCGTCTTCTTCTTCCTCACTCGACTCGTCTCCGGAGTCGCCTCCCCAAGACATGTATGCTTGTTGTTTCTTGAAGGGTTTCTTCTCCTTTTTGACATTTGGGCAATTTGAATTAATGTGCCCGATTTCTCCGCATCCATAGCACTTTACTTGATCTCCTTGTTGTTTGCCTTTTCGTTCATACTCTTTTCGCATGAACTTTTGAAATTTCTTAATAACGAGTCCGAACTCGTTCTCTCCGTCCTCATCATTTTGAGGTTGACTTGTGCTTGCCTTGAGGGCGATTCTTTGTTTCCTTTGATCATTAACAAGAGGGTAAAGTATAGTAGATTCATAAGTTTTAAGATTACCTCTTAATCCGTCGATGGTGACATTTGAAATGCCAATAGACTCTTGAATCGCGTCGGCCTTGGAGCGCCATTCCGGAGTGAGACTTCGGAGAATTTTTCGGACAAGTTCCTTATCCGTGAAGGTCTTCTTAAGAGCATGTAAGTCATTAACGATTTTTGAAAATCGTTCGAACATGTCATCGACCCTTTCGCCTTCCTTCATGTGAAACAGTTCATATGCATGGGTTAGAAAATCAACTTTAGCCTCTCTTACTTGGTCCGTACCTTCGTACGTGATTTCCAGCTTATCCCACATTTCCTTCGCAGTTGTGCAACATGATATTTTTCTATAATCATCAGCGTTTACAGCACAATATAATAAGTTGATGGCTTTAGCGTTGTTCTGCACTTTTCGGATATCATCAGCATCGTATTCATCTTCGGATTTTGGAACCCATTCATTTTCAACCTTTTTGGTTGGAATTTGTTCTCCCTTCATTATAACCTTCCACAGATGTAAACTATTCGATTGAATGAATATTCTCATCCTTTCCTTCCAGTACGTATAGTTTGTGCCATCGAATAGTGGTGGTCGGGTGGAGCATTGTCCTTCACCTATTCCTGCAAAAGAATCACGAGTAGAAGCCATGGATTGTTTCTCTCAAATGGTTAAGTTTTTCAGAGAGTTGGGCTCTGATACCAATTGTTAGAATATACGCTTAACGCTAGAGGGGGGGGGGGTGAATAGCGTTATAATAAAAAATAGCGTAAACTTGCGGAATTTAAAAATTGCAGGAATGAAATAAGTGCGATAAGTAAATAATAAGGAACGAAAGCACCGATGTTATCCTGGTTCACCACAACCCGTGGCTAGTCCAGTCCCCGAGAGACTCTCTCGAGATTTCCACTAACTTCGTGAAGCTTACGGGTGCTTAACAAACCGTTATAAGCTGAGAACTTGAGTCATACAAGCCTCAACAACCTTTGCTCGAAGATATAACACTTCAAGACTTCAACCAAAGGAATCACAACGTTCCTTCTTACAATACAAGGGATTAACACTTCCCTTCAAGTGTATAAAAACACTTTGCACTCAAAACAAGATTCTCCTTAAGAGTAGATATGAGTAATATAAATACGCTCAAAAACGCAACAACTTTCGTCAAGAATTTGCCTCTCAAAAACTTATGTAATGAATAGAAAATGATGAATAAGAGAGTATGCAAGCCTTAGCAATAATATGATCAGTTGTTGTGTTTAGAAGACTGCTTTGAAGATGTATTTATAGTGTCAAAAACATGCATAACCGTTGCCTAATTGCCAATTAAGAATTGCTGATTTTATGCTACGACAATCGATTGTCTAATTGGCACAATCGATTGTTTTCCAATCGTTCCAAAAATCATTCCCAGATTTTACGCAGCATAATCGATTATCTAAGACGTATAATCGATTACTGGCAATGTTCAAAAAATCATTTCCAGATTTTACTTAAAACAATCGATTACCAGAAATATACAATCGATTACTTGGCAACGTTCAAAAAATCTTTTTCAGACTTTACTTCAAACAATAGATTATTAAAATCCTATAATCGATTATCTGACGGAGTTTGAAAATATTTTGGCAACGGTCATTTACATAATCGATTATGCTATATGGACAATCGATTATTTTTCAGTCTTGAAAAATCTAATAGACACTGCCTCAACACAATCGATTGTCATAAGGTTCACAATCGATTATTTTGTAGCTTTGAAAAATCTGATGGACACTGTCTCAACACAATCGATTGTCATAAGGTACACAATCGATTGTCATGCAGATTTCAAACATCTGATGGACACTGCCTCAACACAATCGATTGTCACAAGGTACACAATCGATTGTCTTACAGCTACCTTAACATAATCGATTATCATAAGTACATAATCGATTATCTTTGTCCAGATTTTAGAGGCATGCTTAAAAATCATTTTGCTAAAATAAATATGCATGATTTAAAATTATTTTGCTTTAAGTTAAATATGCATGATTTGATAAAAATGTTTTTACGAGAGAAGCCAAGTCTTGAGTTAAATTGTCGGATGAAGATCACAATTAAAGAGCGACTCATGTATAACTTTGTTTAATCTTGATCTTTGTTTGTCTTGTGCTTGAACTTCGTTACGTGACATTTGCGCGCTAGTGCTTGGACCTCGTCATATGTCAATTGCGCATCGTTTGTCATTTATCAAAACCTACAAATATGAACACACGTTTAGTTTAGTGCCTTGAGAACGTGTTTCAACAAAATTTCCACTGTAAAGAATGATAAATTAGAATAAGCTGCTAGATGAAATAAACGGGCCTATTCTTAAGGGCCCAAAATATTGAACAACTCTACTGCTAAAGCCATACGTTAGCCAGCTCCTCACAAAACTTGACTGAAATTCCTCATTCTCTGGCTAATCTTGAAGCCCAATGAGCTAAGGGTCGAAATTCATTTTAAAATTTGTAAATTTAGGTAACACAAGTGTAGGCCTCCAAGGTAGGTAGCAAATTCGAATTAAGGGAGTCTTCAATAATGGAGATTCCTTCGTTTGCATTTGGAATTGATCTTGGGGCCCGTATTCGCTTGAAATTTTTAGTAATAGTTCATTAATAATATCAATTGATTAAGTCCTTTTAGCGGCAATCCCTAATAGAGAATGGTAGTTTGTTTAGAATGGCCTTTAAAATAAATCGAGATGCGTCGCGCCAAATAAAATCTATAAATTGTGTGGCCCTCTTCAAATGCTTGTTTTAAAATACTTAAAAATTGGGACGTGCCATTTAGCAAATTTTCATGGCCCCCCGCAAAGTTAACAACACACTAGTTGATTTAGGCTCGTCATTTAACAATCTTACCTTGTTAAATCTGGGTGCGCATTTATGTGACCCAAATCTTAATCTCTATGGTGTTAAAATATGTCAAAAATCATGGGTGCATTTATGTGATGTGGTTCAAGAAGCATTTTAATACTGTTGCAATCTTCCTAAAAAATTCAATTAACAACGGTAAGTAATTTTAAAATTACACAACAGGATAAACATGTTTAAGTCATATAATTATCCAAATATGATAGTCTAAGCAACCGTGCTAGAACCACGGAATCTGAGAATGCCTAACACATTCCCTCGTGTTAACAAAATTCCTTACTGAAGAATTTCTAGTTTGCGAACTTCATTCGTGAAGTCGAAATTTTCTCGATTTGGGATTCAAGATAAACCGGTGACTTGGGATACCAAAAGCCAAACCGATCCCAAGTGGCGACTCTGAAATAAATAAATAATCCCAATTCGAATAATGTCACTTAAAATAGAAAATCTCCCGTATACATTACCTTTCGGGGTAGCTGTGTAAAAATGAAGGTGTGACAAATAATATTGGGGATATTAGTAAAAGGGAGGGATTTTTATACATATTTTTTGTTGGAAAAGGGTAGATACCATGCCTATAGGGTTTAAAGTATGTCATCTATTCTAGATACCATGCCTATAGGTTGCTGCGATATGTGTTTGCTTATATACATTCAGATACTACGCCTATGAATATAAAGTCAGTCCTGCATTCTAGATACCATGCCTATAGGTTAATGTGATGTGTGTTTGCATATATGCTTTTAAATTCTATGCCTATGAACCTAAAATCAGTCCTACATTCTATATATCATGCCTATAAGGTTTTCGTCACGACCCAACCCGATAGACCGTGACGGGTGCCTGAGTCCTACGTTTCGAACACCTCTAAACGTGCGTCTAGGATATGATCCTATACCGCACTACAAAATTGATATATGTGAAGGAAAACTGCCATCAAGACATGCACGTATACATATGGAATACAGCGGGCGAGCCCGCAAGGCTGGTATAGACAACTATACATCAAAACTGAAAACGGACAAGGCCACCTTAAGCACGTAATTTTTGCCCTATATTAAATACTCCTATAAAATTCCAAGAAAATAGATTTTTTGTTAATTATTGGACACTTTAGGAATTTTTGTAGAATTTTTAATTATTTGCATTTTTCGTGCATGTTTAAGTTTTAGTCAAATCATGAAAAATACCAAAATATCATGCATTGCATTTAGGATTTTTTTTATAATTTAGGATTAATTAATTAATAATTTGATTTATTAAAAAAAATTACAAAAAAGGCCAATTGCTACATTTTTTTCTTCTATTGATTTTTCTATTTTAATTTAGAATTAAGTGATTTTATAGTTTTTATAATTAGCTAATTAGTTTAATTTGATATTTTAGATAATTTAGGATTTTTAATTTGTAGGATTATAATTAAAAAAGAAGGCAAAATAGAAAAAATAAAAGAAAAAAATTGAAAAGGGGTTTGTCTAGTGAAATTGGGCCAGCTTTCACCCAACTCAAATTTGATCCAAGATTTCTCTTGACCCATGCCCAAACCACCCATGACCCGACCCGTCTGACCCAAAACCATTGTCTCCACTCGTGTTTTGCTGTTTCACTTAATATCGTGCTTTCCTTCGTTTTGGTGATTGTCGCTTCTCTGTCTCGTTGATTGTTTGAGTTGATAATTTATCATTCTGTTGGGATGCCGCAGTGATGCTTGATCACTCTGTTTCGTTCTATTGATCGTTGCTTTAGTGGTTGTTTTGTTTAAACGGCTCTGGTGGATTTTGATGCAAAATGTGTTTCTACTCTTTGTTTTATTGTCTCATTTGAAGATAAAAATGCTTAGCATTCATAGTTGCTTTTCTGATAATCGATTTCAACATTAATAAGAAAAACAGAAAAATATTACACATGTTGATGTCCATGTTTGTGTCTATAGCAAAAACTGGTTGGATTGTTTTCTGGTGAAATACTTCTTCTTCCCTTCCATAACGAGTTTCACTCTCGTTTTGGTGAACTCTCATTGTGTGGAGAAGATTACAAGTTGCTTCAGGGAAGTCAGAGCGTAGCATCAAAGCTCTTCTGAAGCTTTTTATAGCTGCTTCAGCATTGCTGCTATCTTTGTACGCTGAAGTCAAATTTGCGTGAGCCTCACCATAGCAGGCCTAATGGAAATAGCACGCATGTAGTCTTGTACAGCTTCATTAACTACCAATATTTTTGTATGAGTTACCCCTATTGACCAGTCCATCAGCGTTCATTGGGTCAATCCCGAGTACCTTATTGTAGCAAGATATAGCTTCTACATAATTACCCAGTTGCTTGTATATTACAGGTAGATTGTTAAAAGGAGCTGAGAGCCATGTTGTCACAGCCAAAGTAGCTTTATAACACTGTGCAGCGGCACTCATCATGTTCCACTTCATATAAATATTTCCCAGATTGGCCAGTGCATGCGGATGGCTGGGTTGAAGAAAGAGGCATTGACGATAGTAATGAATTGCCTCCTCCACTCTACCAGCGTCTTTCAGAGCATTACCCAATTGTTATATGCCTCAAAGAATCCAGCATCACAAGCAATATCTCTCTTATAGTTAAGTATTTGCTATTTCCATTTTCGCTGTTCATAGTACACACTTAGCCATATTGAGATGTGCCATATTGGCCAAAAGACGTAGTTTATGGCCCTCAAAATCTGAGTTTCGAATTTCCTTGAAATTAGAATCGAGGTGTGCCGTGTCACATAAAATCTTAAAATGCATGACCCTCGCTTAGTTAATATTTTAATCATTAAAAATCGAGGGGTGCCATTTAGTTGAATTTTCCACGTCATGCCCATATATATATATATATATATATATATATATATATATATATATATAAACGTACCATACCAATATCTAAAACAACTCCGGATCAAATGGAGCACGCCAACTCTCGCTGATCACCGATCCTAAGAAGGGGACCTTCAGCTTGCCTACCTGCACCTGCAGGCATGAATTACAAGCCCCGTAAATAAGGCGTCAGTATGAAAAATGTACTGAGTATGTAAGGCAACAGAATTGTTGGAACATATATGTATGTTCACATTTATATGTTTTGATAATTGACAAACCGATTTAGACGAAAAATAATATATGCCAAATATATGTGAGTTATTATTGAAATACACTTTGATTTATATTTTAACTAAAGTGTATTTATTTTGTATTTGTTTTGTATATATGCAAAAGCATACAAAGGGGAAGATAGAATTTGATATGCAAAGTTGATATGCGCAAAAGGGAAGATTTGCTTTGCGACATAATATGAGCGGACAAGAATTAGAGTCCAAGCATTATGTGAGCGGACAAGAATTGGAGTCCAAGAAGTTCAAGACAAGATCAAGAGAAGATATGAAGCAATGAAAATAAATGAAGACCTTTTGTTGTGTCTTATTTATATTGTCTTTATTGTGATCTTGATCCGACTTTAAGTTTGAGTCTTGGCTTCTTCTCATAAAATGATTTTTAAAATATATGCATATCATATTTGACTTTACAATATATGCATATCATAAATGATTTTAAAATATATGCATATCATATTTGACTTTACAATATATGCATATTATGAATTGATTTTACAATTTATGCATATCACAATTGGTTTTACAATATATGCATATCATAAAGTATTTTACAATATATACTTTATATGCATATCATAAATATTTTTATTGCATTTAAAACAAGTTGGTTTTGAATGTTATATAATAAATATTTTCAATACATTTAAAACAAAATGATTTTAAATGTTTTTATTAATCCGGAATGGCCACTACAATTATTTTTCATGTTTAAGATATTTATAATACTTAAACAAAGCTTTGAAAAATATTTTATAACTTATTTTTAATAAGTTAGTTGTTTTTAAAACGGACCATTTCCGCAAGGCATGATAGTCGAATATCTGACTTTAGATAGTCGACTATCCTAGTGACCGTTGCCAAGATAGTCGAATATCTATATCAGATAGTCGACTATCCTGATAGCCGTTGCCTGGATAGTCGAATATCCACTTTAGATAGTCGACTATCAGCGGCTAGTTTTTCAAATTGATATTCGACTATCCCTAAGATATTCGAATATCTAACAGATTTTCAGAATCTGTCTTTTTGCTTTATGCAACGGTTGGGAGAGCTTTTGGGGCTATAAATACACCCCAAAATCTCTCATTAAACACAACACATCTGATACAAATATTCATAAGCTTTCAAACTCTTTCAATATCATATTTGATCATATTTATTATATTTTGAAAGCCAAGGTCTTAAATTTATTGTTGTGTTCTTGAGCGTACTTGTTTACTCATATCCACTCTATTAAGAGAGTCTTGTTTAAGTGAGTAGTAAGTGTTTGTATACACTTGTTGCAAGGAGAAATATTTTATTTCTTCTTGAGAAGTCTTGGGGTGAGGTATCCTCGAGCAAGGTTGTTTGAGACTTATGTGATTTAAGTTCTCAAGTGTGAAGGTTTGTTAGGTACCCGGAAACTTAACAGAAGTCTTAAGGTGCGGTATCCTTGAGCAGTGTAACGGTTTGTTAAGCACCCGCAAGCTTAACGGAGATAGTAGAACCTTGAGTTATTGTTGAAGAGACTGGACTTAGCCACAGGTTGTGGTGAACCAGTATACGTTGTGGTGCACTCTCTCCTTACTCTTTAATTTCCGCATTTGAGTTTTAAATTCCTGTGATTTTTTATAATACGCTATTTACCCCCCCTAGCGTTAAGCACGTTTTCTAACAAGAATAACAGAAAGCTGGAACTAAACTGATAATATAATAATTGAAAGTAAGTAAGAGTGAAAGATAATTTGCAGATATGCTTACCTGCTAATACTGACTCTACTCTTTAAATATAGTAAGTAAAATTGTTGTCTTGCCCTATAAGGCTTGATATATATATATATATATATATATATATATATATATATATAACTACTCTGCCATAGTAGGCTTGCTCATATGTGCCCGACCATACTAGGCTCTGTATATCGACCATCTAGGCTCGCTCAAAGCCGCTCGGCAACAGTAGGCTCGGTATATAACTTACCATTTGATCTAAGGTTGCCCAATATGGTCCTTCCCATCGATTATAGCTCGATGGTAATAAAAATAATATAATATTATATGTATAAATTCTCTTCTGTCTTGATTGGAATAAGAAATAGTTAATTGAATATGAAGTCCCGGTAAGGAGGATTGTAACTTACAAAACTAGGAAAATATATGCAACTTCCGATACCAGCAAAGTACAAGTAAATTCTGGGATATGAATTTTCTTTATGCCTCATTATCAAACTTGTATAATAATGAGATCATGTCAAATGAAAGAAGTGATTAGTTTTAACATACATATTCCATGATTTATTTGAACGAATCTGCTTCTGTGAAGTTTTTGAACGAAGTTTATACTTGGATCTGCTTCTAGCATTTTTGGCTTGGATTGAAATTGAAATTGGACGAATTTGGCTTCTAACATTGTTGAACAAAGGTTGGCTAAGGAGTTGAATTGTTGAACGCTACAAATTTTTGAAAATCATTCTACTTTCTGACGTAGTTGGTTTAAAAGCCAAGGCAGAATGTATGGCTCACGTTGTTGGTTTAAAAACCAAAGACAAAAGAGATGTGATCTAATTATCAAGCTTGCTCCAATGTTTTCTTTTGTTTTGAAGTCTTAAGATAAAATGTTTCTGGTTCCTTTTAAAATTGAAAAGAATATCCTTTGATTCATATGGATTTGTAACAGATAACTTTGATAATTATTTATGCTAACTCATGCCTATCTTGCCACCTAGACAGAAGTGATTCTTAGTCACAATTTTGACTTGGTCGCTTTATTAATTTTTCCACTTATTAGTTAACTGGTAATATTTTATTACCCGTAATTAATCAATTACCCCCATAATTTAAATTTTTTTATAAATAACTTAAAAATCTATTTATTTTTAAAATACTTCATATATAATTTATATATTAAAACTACCATGGTCATATATTTCCTTGCATTATAATAAGTCTTAATTATCGGCTATTATCGCTCGACCCATATTTTATTCTAAATTGAACATTTTCAACAAAAGTCATTTTCTTCAATCCTTGTACTCGTTTATCCTTTATAACACTTATTTATAACTTGTTATAAATATCATAATTATATTAATGTCGAGATGATCTCATCCCCGAGTCTATGTCGGTTAACTAAAAATGAAATTTTAACGTACGAAAACACAAGATATAACAGTTATAAACCAATTTCTGCAATTAGATACCATCCCTATAAGGTTTTAAAGCAATTTCTATATTTAGATACCATGAATATAAGCTCTTAGCCCAATTTATGCATTTAGATACCATGTATATTAGATTTCAAAAAAAAGTTCTTTATTTAGATACCATGTCTGTAAGTCTAAATCAGTTGCCATACCTAGATAGCACGCCTATAGGACCTAATGAACCAAACTGTCTGCTTAAAATTGTTTACTATGGTTCTGATTAACGATTAGCTATCATGTTATAGGACATCATAGATCCACGCCTAGGCAAGCCAGTAGGATAATTAAATCTTGCAACTTGTAAAACTGTTCTTTGTTTAATTGTTTGTGAATTGCCCAGATTCAGCAAGCCCTAAAATCACTAGGCAAACCGATTAGGTCTCTATTGCCTCTCTTTAACACAATGCTGCATATATTTTCTTTTTCATGCTCACCTAGATATCCTTCAATAGGATCCTTTGAAATATCTGAAATCCTGCTTTTTGAGACGTGCTATTGTCCGTTTGTGAGGAGGTAAAAGTAAACTTTTAATTGTCCATTATGTAAATGTCCTACTTGTTTTGCTTGTCGCTTAGATTTTCTACTTTTGAGCACTTTAGAAGAGTCTAGAACTGCTTTAATTGGAGGCCCTAGACACCTCCAAGGAGGACAAGTAATGCACGAATAGAGTACTTCTAATTAGAATTGCTTATAACCACTAAGGGGAGGGTAATTGGGAAGTAAAGGATATGATGACTTGTACCCTAATGCTACGTTTAGCACCCTAACTTGGGGACAATTACAAAGCATTGTACAAAGGATAAGACCCCTTTACTCCTTGTTTTAGATGTCCACTTTGTTTTATCTGTATATAAGTCTAATTTACCTAATTCGAGTTTGGCCGGGACACACCGTTGTGGACCTCGATGGATGCTTAACAACTTCCCCTCAAGGTTTCGAGCCCTTACCCAATATCTGGTAATGCAAAATGGTTTTATGAGTCATTTGATTTAGGTAGCCTTGGTCAAACGGACCTTGGTACCTTTCCTGTCCCACGTGTTATCCCGTATTTTCGTTATTCATTAGTCAAGTAAAATAGCCATTTACATTTTGAACACATTCTTACGTGATTTACATAATATACACGGTTACTTGTGTGGTTTACAACTTAAATCACCCAATATACAAAAATACATATTTACATAAGTTTCAAAACTTACATTTCATGTCTATGGAGCCTCTAAGGATACAAAAGGATGATACAATACTTGCCGATAACAAGGCTCCAGCTATACCTTTCACAAATATCAAAATAAGACTCCAGAAAATATGCAGCATGAGCCATGTAGGGCCCCGAGAGGAAATGGGCTCACCAATTCAGCTGGCGGGAAGTGAAGCAACGCTACTGTCGGTAGATTGGAGTACCTGCTATGGAACCACCTACATCATAATACAAATGTAGCGCCCCCGGCAAAAGGCATGTCAGTACATTTGAATTATACTAGTATGTATGAACCAACTTTGCCCTAAGTAAAATCAAGCAACACACAGACAACCAACAGTAATAGAATTAATGATCAAATGCACAAGAAAGGAACAACCAAAACCAAACATGTTTTATAATCTCCCATTTTCCCCTTTCAACATTTTTCCATCACATGAATGATTTTCCCAACTTTCACATGTTTTCATTTCAATAGTGATTTCGATCATTTTTTCACCCTTATTACCTCGGCCACCCTTATTACCTTGGCCACCCTTATCACCACAACCCACACCTTGTTCCTTCGTGTTGTGGCGCGTATCCCGATTCCACTAAACAATCATATTTAACAAAATAACAATAACAATAACAATTCACAAAGCGTTTCATCAACATCAATGCTATTTCCATCAAGTACAATAGCCCTGATACAATTCAAGTCACAATAATAGTTGCCCACGACAAGCCACACATGATATTACCACAATTATTTCAATTACATCAATTACGACTTCCTTCCATCATTTGTTAAATCACTCTTACCACATAAATACATTTACACACACTTGGTTTGTTTCCATTTACTTCCACCGACATATCAAAAAACTTAACCAACAACGTTCAAGGCATATTAATCACAAGAATTCAAAAATAGTCCACATAAGTGACACATACCAATCATTCGTACACTAACAAGGTGACCTTACACAGGTTAAAGTTAGCCATACATACCTGGAGTCGAATTTCCCTTTTTACTTCTAGTTTCAGCTCACCAACAGCCAAGTACCAACAATCTAGTTCACTAGTTAACACATACATCTTTGAATTGGAGTTCACAATTACTACCCAAACATATTTAGGTTATCAACCCCCTTATTTTGCAAATCTTTACTACTACCCAATTTCTTTTTCTAGAATTTAGGTTTTAAAGAAGATGCAAGCGTATTTCAACTTATGTTTTCAAGAATCAATGCATAAGAATCCCCCTTTTTGTTTAAACTTGAAAATCAATGAAAAACGGTTTGGGATTTTACCTGCAAGAACAGAGATGAAGGCAATTACTTGAAATTTCTCGTCCCGGGTGACTTTGAAGAATCAAATCAATGAATGTAAAACTTTCTCTCTTACTCTCTCTAGTTTGTTCAGGAAATATGTTAAAATGAGGGGTTGGGGTATTTTATTGAAGAAAGGGTCAAGTTTAAAACATAGGAAAATTAGAGCCCGAGTCAGATCTGCAGTCGCACTTTGGGATCGTAGAGTGGAAATCGGTCCGCAGATTGGACCATAAAAATATTCTAAAAAACTGGGCGAACGGGTTGGGTCCGTGATAAGAATGTGGTCCGTATTCACGTTCTATAGTCGTATAATGCACAGAACTACCATCAGTAATTCCTTAGGAAATTAAGCGATAACTATGCGGTCCACATATTATCAGTTATGTAGTCGCATAATGGACCGCATTTTTTACCTCAATTTAATCTAACCACTGTCTCAGTCTGCGACAGAAATGCGGTCCACACACTTGATCTGCGACCACATTCTGAACTGCATAATAGCATTTTTCTGGAAAACATTGTTTTGTTGATTTTTAAAATCTAGATCAGTACAATTTTACACATTCCTAACACATATTCGAAACTTAACACTAAAAGTTACTAGGTTTTGGAGTACAAGTTTTATCGGGGCCTTACATCCTGCCCCACTTAAAGTATTTCATCCTCAAATGAGGATTTTGGAAATTAGTTGGTTTTGAAAACGTGATATGGTAACTCCCAATTTTCACAATCTCCCATATTTGGAGAAATATTTTGCGAGAGTTTTCTTTTTAATTAGGCATATCTACCCATCGGAGAGCCCCCAATACATAGTTCCAGCACCAATATACATTTTCTATTATCCCTACAACTGGTATCCAATTCATTACCTCAACTCTTGCACATATTCAATCACTTGTCACATTTGCACATTAATTAGTCACTTCAATGAGTCCCATATAATTTAACCACCTCAACATACTATATGCATCTCAATTTATCATTACAAATCTACTCTACCATTTATCGTTCACTTATCACATGAGCAACAAAACTTTCATATACCAAAAGGGTTTGCACATGATATAATCACAACATGTAAATTTATTTTTACATAACTTGAGGAATTACAATAGTAAAACATTTAGGGGAAAAATGGGATGTCTTTTCACTAATTTTAACATAAAATCAATTTGCCTAGAGATAGGAGTTTGCACAATTACTACTAGACTTGTTCAACTAGATGGGGATACTTTTCTTTCATCTCACTTTTCGATTCCCATGTGGATTCTTCGACTCGTTGACTTCGTTATAATACTTTAACTAAAGCAATTTCATTATTTCTCAATTTACGGACTTGCCTGTCAAGAATAGCAACCAAGACTTCTTCATACGATAACCCTTTATTAGCCTTGATGGTCTAAACTGGCACGGTGGTGGATGAATCTCCAACCACTTTCCTTAACATAGACACGTGGAACACCGGGTGAACTAATGACATTTCAGGGGGCAATTCCAACCTATAAGCTACGTATCTTATCCTTTGAGCGACCCGATACGGCCCGACATATCTAGGACTCAACTTTCCTTTCTTCTCAAATCGCATGACTCCCTTCATAGGCAATACCCTCAAGAACACCAAATCATCTACTTGGAACTCCAATTCTCTTCGATGAACGTCCGCATAGAACGTTTGGCGACTCTTAGCAGTTTTCATCCTCTCCAGAATGACTTTAACTTTTTCCATAGCCTGGTGCACGAGATAGGGCCCTATCAAGTCTGCTTCACCCACTTGAAACCACCCAATCAGAGACCTCCACCTCTATCCATACAATGCCTTAAATGGGGCTATCTGAATACTATCATGAAAGCTGTTATTGTTATCAAATTTTATAAGTCGCAAGTGATCATCCCAATTACCTTTGAAGTCCAAGACACAAGCCCACAACATATCTTCAAGCATCTGAATAGTCCGTTCCACTTGACCATAAGTATGTGGAGGGAAAGCCGTGCTGAGGTTCACCTGATTGCCCAAACCTTGTTGAAATTTATTCCAAAATTTGCTGGGAACTGGGCCCCTCGATATGAGATAATAGAAAGTGGAGTGCCATGAAACCTTACTATTTCCTTGATATACAACTGGGCATACTGTTCCGCAGTATCAGTGGACTTGACTAGCAAGAACTAAGCTGATTTCGTGATTCGATCCACTATTACCCAAATTGAGTTGAACTTGCGCTGAGTGTGATGTACCCGTACCACGAAATCCATGTTGATCATCTCCCATTTCTACATGGCTATCTCCATGAGTTGAGTTAACCTACCGGACTGCATATGCTAAGCTTTTACTTGATGAGAATTCGGACATTTAGATACAAATCCCGCCACACCCCTCTTCATACCGCTCCACTAATAAATTTCCTTGATATCATGATAGATTTTCGTAGAACCTGGGCGCACATAATACCTGGAATTATGAGCGTAATTCTAACTGTCGTCGCTGCCTTAAGTTCAACACCTTCCGCTTGAACAAATATTAGAGACTTTTGTGGTTTGAAAACATATCCACATGGATCCTATAAAGATAATGTCGCCATATTTTAAAGGCAAACACAACTGATGCAAGCTCCAAATCATGCATCGAATAATTCTTCTGTTGATTCTTGAGCTTCCTTGAAGCATACACTATAACCTCCCCATGTTGCATCAACACACACCCCAAACAAACCCTGGAGGAATCACAATAAACTACAAACCCTTCTATGCCTTCTGACAAGGTCAACATTAGTGCCGAGGTCAACCTTGACTTCAATTCCTGGAAGCTTTTCTCGCAAGCGTCGGACCATTGGAACTTGACTGCTTTCAACGTCAACTTATTCAATGGGGAGGCGAGGTTAGAGAATCCCTCACAATCCTCCGATAATACCCTACTAAACCCAAGAAGCTATGGATCTCCATCTGGGTCGTGGATCTAGGCCAATCTTTTACTACTGCAATCTTTAGGGGATCCACCCAAATCCCTTCACTGGAAACAACATGACCCAAAACGATAACGAACTCTAACCAAGTTTGTCACACCCCAAAACAAGGGACATGACGTGCGCTCGACCAGGTAGCCCAGTCAAGCGGACCTAGGTGCCTTTCCTATCCCATATGTCACCCCGTATTTTCGTTACTCATTAGTCAAGTGAAATAGCCATTTACATTTTGAACACATTCTTACATGATTTACATAACATACATGGTTACATGCGTAGTTAACAATTTACAGCGCCCAACATACAAAAATACATATTTACATTAGTTTCATAGACCATATTTCATGTCTATGGAGCCTCTAAGGATACAAAAGGGTGACAAAATACTTGCCGGTAACAAGGCACCGCCTATGCCTTACACAAATATCAAAATAAGACTTCGGAAGATTTTCGGCGTGAGCCGCACAAGGCCCCGAGAGGAAAGGAGATCATCACTAATTCAGCTGACGGGAAGTGAGGATTGCTACTATCGATGGACTGGAGTACCTGCAATAGAACCACATACAATCACAACACGAATGTAGCGCCCCCAGTAAAAGGGACGTCAGTACATTTGAATTGTACCGGTATGTATGAACAAACTTTACCCCAAGTAAAATCAAGCAATGCAAAGACAACAAACAACAATAGAATCAACGATCAAATGCACAAGAAATGAACAACCAAAGCCAAAAAAGTTTCATAATCTCTCCTTTTCCCCTTTCAACATTATTCCATCACATCAAGCATTTTCACGACTTTCACATGTTTTCATTTCAGTGGTGATTTCGATCACTTTTACACCCTTATTACCTCGGTCACCCTTTTTACCTTGGCACCCTTATTACCTCAGCCACCCTTATCACCAAAAAAACACCTTATTACTTCGTGTTGCGGCGCGCAACCCGATCCCACCGGACAATCATATTTTACACAACAACAACAACAATTCACAAAGAGTTTCATAAACATCAATGCTATTTACATCAAGTACAATAGCTTGGATATAATTCAAGTCACAATGATAATTGCCCACGAGAAGCCATACATGATATTACCACAATTGTTTCAATTACATAAATTACGACTTCCTTCCATCATTTGTTACACAGCTCTTACCATATAAACACATTTACATACACTTGATTTATTTCCATTTACTTACAACAACATATCGGAAAGCTTAACAAACAATGTTCAAGGCATATTAATCACAAGAATTCACAAATAGTCCACATAACTGACACATACCAACAACTCGTACACCAACAAGGTGACCTTACAAAGGTTAAAGTTAGCCATACATAGCTGGAGTCGAATTTCCCGTTTTACTTCTACTTTCAGCTCACGAACAACCTAGTACTGATAATCTAGTTCACAAGCTAACACATATATCTTAGAATTGAAGTTCACAAGTACTACCCAAACTTATTTAGGATATCAACCCCATCCTCTTACAAATCTTTACTCCTACCCAATTCCTTTTACAAGATTTTAGGTTTTAAAGAACATGCATGCGTATTTTGACTTATGTTTTCAAGAATAAATGCATAAGAATCCTCCTTTTAACTTAAACTTGAAACCAATGAAAAAGGTTTGGGATTTTACCTTCAAGAACAGAGATGAAGGCAATTACTTGAAATTTCCCGGCTCGGGTGACTTTGAAGAATCAAATCAATAAATGTAATTCCTTTTCTCTCAAGAATTCTCTCTTCCTCTCTCTAGTTTGTTCAGAAAATATGTTAAAATGAGGGGTTGAGGTGTTTTATTGAATAAGAAGTCGGGTTAATATTTAGGAAAATTAGCACCCGAGTCAGATCTACGGTCGCACTTTGCAATCGCAGAGTGAAAATAGGATCCACAGATTGGACCGCAAAAATGTTCTCGAAAATTGGGTGAACTTGTTGGGTATGCAACAGGAATGCGATGCACATTCACATTCTGCGGTCACATAATGCACTACAGAACTGCCCTTCACAAAATCCTTAGTAAATTATGCGACGTCTATGTAGTCCGCATATAAGTTATGTGGTCGTATAATAAACCGCATTTTTTACCTCGATTTAACCAAACAACTATCTCAGTTTGCGGTAGAAATACGGTCCGCTTACTTGATCTGCGATCGCATTCTGGACCGTATAATAGCATTTTTCTAGAAAACTTTGGTTCTTTGATTTTTATAAGCTAGATTAGTACAATTTTACACATTCCTAACACATATTCAAAAAATGGCACTACAACTTACTAGGTTTAGAGTACAAGTTTTCACGGGGCCTTAGACCTAACGCACCTTAAATCCATTAGGTGGCGACTCATCAAATATATCCAATTTCCCAAAGGAAATGAGTTTTACCAATGAAATGTTGAAACCTGGACTCTGTAAGGAAAAAGAGGGTTGGACAGCATGTCGAATATGCTTGGGATATATTTAGTCTCTTACCATAAAAAACTTGCTTTTTGTTAATTAGTCTTAAGCATGCTTTGTGTTGTTAATACGTGCACGCCCTTTCCTGTTTTCTCCTTTATTTGGATTTAGTTTCTTATTTCTCAAGCATTTAAGATTTCCTTTATTTCCTAAAACTGACTTATCTACTTGTTTTCTTACTGAGCTGTCTTTTAATTATTTAAATGCTGCATTTATCATTTTAACGTGCAAATATGTGACAACATGCTATTCATTGTTTCATAAATCGTGCACAACATCATATTCCACTCATGCGTAATCAATTCTATAGCAACGCTTGATGAGTGTTTTCACTCTTCCTATATATATATCACCCACTAAATGTAAGAAGGAATATTTACGGTAAAACTAGTCGATCAACAGTGCAATTGATGGTTCCGTACCTTTCTCCCCTCAAGTTGTCCGCTTGAGGGTCATAGTCTAGACCGCTATAGCAACCTTACTCTAAATTGTGTATGCATTATGGTTAAACCTAGATGGTTAATATGTTGTTCACATAATAACCCTTTAAGACAAGCCTTATACAAGAGTCCATTAGGTTTTCCATAATCCCAACGGACATACCCAAAATTGTGTGCATTAATTTTGGAGAAATAAGTGTCAATATTCTACTCATTAATGTATAAATAGATCAACCTAGAGGGGGGAAAGGGCCTAACTATCTTTTGTTTTGTAGAAAATGAGGCACGAAATCCCCAGGTTCGGCATGGTCAGTAACATATCATTACCATTGCTAGATTGGTGGAGGGATCTTCTGTTTAGTGACAAAAATCATGTGAAAAGGGTCTTAGGAAATTTGCCTTCTTTACTAGACGTCCGGCCCAACATAATGTTGATCTTGGATGCTATGATATTTTGGGACAAACAAAGGGATGTGTTCCGCTTTGGAGACACAGAAATGACCCCCCTTTTAGTAGAAATAATAGAATAGCCCTAGTTTATTAGCACCTGAAAATCATACCACTAGGGGCTTTCTTAAATTGATAGAGTTTAAGAAGAATGATGACTTTGATTGCCTGAAATATCCTATGTACCTTTTACTTCCTCTATTAATGATATGGTCATAGAAGGTCTTACCGTATTTTCTATGATGAATTGTCCATCACCTCCTTGCGGTGGATTTACCGCAGGTTGTTTGTGTTCCTCGTGTGTTTCTTGGGCATGCTAGTGTTTTTAATCTAAGGGGACAGAATCCATACCAGTCTGGCCATAGAGGCCAAAACTTTGATGGAAGGGATCGATAGGAAAACATATACTATTGTCCCTACGATCATTGTGGATATGTACTAGTCTTTAGAGCGCTATTTGAAAGGGTACAAATACTTCGAGGGTTGCAATTCTCTATTGAAGGTTTGGTTTTTAGAACTCTCCAAAGGGGTCAATACAACCAAGAGTTATCGTGAGGCCGTGGAATTATCATATAGCCTTCCACCATCCCAAGAAAATGACATATATTCCAGACATGTTTGCTCAACCAAAAGATACTATAGGATGCGTGCAACTTTTCATAAATCTTACAGAGGACCAGGTTCAATGGATTTTCGAATGGAACCCTAGTGACAAATTCATCATCAGGTCCAGTGATGTTGCACACATGGTATTGATCGGGTTAAGGAGCATATACCCTTATTCTCTCCTAAGGGCTATCAATATCAAAATTTTCCCTACATATTTTAAATATGCAAAATACATTCAAAATAACATATGCATCAATATATAAGTATGTCCAAATATTTTATTATTCTTCTTAATTTTTAAAGATTTTTTAATCAATTTATTGCTCTATTTTATCAATAAAAATTCAATAATAGTTTTCAAAATTATTACTTGTGATGATTCATTAATTAGATTCTCATAGTTATGCCAAAATATAGCTAAGATGATTTTTTCACATTTTTAAAAATTTAACTAGTATTATTTAAGCTAAAGTGCATATAATTATAATTTTAGCCTCTCCTAAGATTCACTACGTTTATGTTTATAAAAAATTAAGCTCGGTATTTTTAAATTGATAATTATAAATTATAAATCATTTTCTTGCTTGTAATTTATTTTTTATAAATTAATTTCTATTCTCTTTATGAAATAAATAAGAGAAAAGTGGCTATTTAAAATCTATCCCCAATTGCATTTTAATTACAACCTAAATTGAACCTCTTATTTAAATCCAATTTTACCCCGACCCAATTCCCATTCAAGCGACACATGTCCCTTTTAAGTGACTCCCTTGGATTCCCAATTAATCTCAGTCGTTGATCACTTAGGTCAACGTCTCACATAAACCCTTTCCTAAATTAATTCCCAACTACCCCCAAACCCTAACCATTTCTTACCTACAATAGCCTTTGAATCCCCTTTTCTCTCAATCGTCTCTCAAATCCTCTCAAACCCTAGCCGCCGCCATCAAACTATTGCCCTAATACCGCCCAAATCTGTGGCTTCCAAGGTCATTGGAAACAAGTATCAACCCCCATGCCTTCTATGTGTTCAATTCTTATGGTCTCGAGCTAGAGATTGAAAAAGTTTGGTCCATACCCTGTTCGATTCTGTTCATGGTTGTTCTTCGATCGTCGCTGACCTTTCACCGGCTAGCCATGGCTAGTCGAGTAATACTTTTGACTCCTTGGCTTAGATCGAGGGTTTTCAAAGCCTTTCTCATCCCATGGGTTTTTTCTGAAACCCTAATGTTTAAAGTTTCTTTCGATTTCTCTTAGATCCTTTTCAGAACTATGTTTCCTCTGGACTTTTAAGAGTTATTCTCAAAGTTTCTTTTATAACTCAACCTTCAAAACCCCTTATCTTTTCCGATTAGGGTTTCTGTTAAGTTATTTCAAACATTTCTCTGATCTTTCTTTACATATCTTGCTATGTCTTCTCTTATCGTCCTTCTACTTAAGTTTGCATGTTAAAACCCTAATTTCCTTTGACTATTTAATAGACGAATGTTTGTTTGTCTGAGTTTTATCTGATTTGTTTTGTTTATCCATCTTTAAAATTCTTCAATTGCAGAAAACCCTATGGCATTGAGTCTGAGACTGTTAGTTGAAGTGTATGACTTGATTTGAAGTTCTTTATTTCGAAACCTTTTGCTCATTTATGTGATTCTTCTGATTCTGAGTTTCTATCATCCCTAAAACTGGATTAGGCTCGAACCGTAATTTTAAAAAGGGATTTTCCTCACCTACTACTGATTCAACTGACTATCATACTTCGAGTGTTGCTATCAATTGATTTTTTCTTCGAGTTCTACTATTGTATGCTATTTCCTTTTGCCAACAGGCTTGGTCTCGCATGTATAATGTTTATGCACCCTATTTATATGTCGAGTCTCGTTCTTTGATTGATTTTCAAACTTGTAACTAATTTCAAACTTTTCCTTTGTGAAATTCTTCTTTCACTTTCCCGTTAAAGTTAATTGATATTCTTTTTCTATTTTGCTTTACCAAATCGTTTAAAAAATTAGAGTATCTCTGAACCTAGACTCAATTTCTAGCTAAATGTTTTACTACTTCTCTTACGGTGACTGTAAGCATGCTGACAAATCGATTTCTTTCCTATTTTTAAACCTGTCAATGCCCGTTAAGCAAGTGCTCCCTTAATTAAAGGGTGTCACTTGTTTAAAACATTCTGAACCATGATTGTTTCCATGTTTGTGACTTTTTATCTCTCTCTTAATCACTTTCAAAAAATTATAAATACTTTGTACCTCTTCTCTTTCAAACACGAACACGAGGCATAAACACTCGAGTTCAAGCACACACTACACTAAATCTCTCTCTTCTCTGTTACTACTATTTTGCTGCCTTACCTAGCCGGCTCAAAGACAAGGCTAGGCTATGGGGAAACATGCTTATTTTATGCATTTACATTTCTTAATAGTATATTATAATTAAGTTTTCTGCATCAACAACAACATGCTTATTTACTATTTCTTCCACTCTTGTCTACCTACTCGTTGTATTTGACCCAATACCACTATTTGGAATGCTGCAATTTTACTTGTCTTTTTCTAGATCAATGTATTATGATTTATGAATCCTAAATCCCTACCCCAATGTGTTTAACACTTTAAGTTGGTTAAGGGCATGACATCATTGGAAATTGCAGTTCATGACCCAAATTTGATCTTTATAGGATCATAACCTCTATGTTTCTCATATATGTTGTATGTTCTGAATTTACAGGCATGTCATCACTTCCTATTGCTGCACATGCCCAAAGTTGACCCATGCCTAAGTTTGAAAGCTCCTTGCAATGGATTGCCAATCCCTTTCCCCCTCTTGTATGAAGATATTAATTCCCCGAACTCTTAATGGCTATCTCCCATCCCCTTTTCCCTTTCCCTTATCCCCACAGCACTTAAAACTCTATTTCTGCACTTTCACTATCTTCTTAGACTTAAGTTCTGCCCCTCTCATGTGAGTCTTGCCTTGGGACCCAAGAGCTCCCTCTGAACCTGGACACATGAGGGCGAGCATTTCCACACCGCACTCATCGCTATCCTAGTCATGTAACTCGGGTGAGAGCACTGCCCGGTGCCTTATTGAGGCCCTTAGGGAACTGTGACACACCCAGGTCTGAGAAAGGCTTTGAATGGCATTGGCAATGATACGGTTCCTTGCATCTATGAGATAGGAAGTCAAATCAGGCTTTCTTATGGTTGTATCTTTTTCTTTCATTCTTTCTAACGAAATTCATTATTCGTGGTTTGTAATAATCTGTAATAAACATTTAGGGATGGCTAGTGAAAATGGTTGGGTGATCATGTATGCTAAATGGTAGATTACCTGCCTATTGGACTATTTAAGTTCTTTGTGTTCAATTTTGCATTTTTTAGACACCATGCCTATAGGGTTTATCTCAATTTCTTCATGATCAATGTCACACCTACATAAACTTCCTATAGGACTATTTAAATTCTTTGTGTTTAATTCTGCATTTTTAGACACCATGTCGATAGGGATTATCTCAATTTGTCATGGTCAATGCCATACCTAGATAACCAGCCTATAGGATGTCGTTAAGATTCTACATGGCACTTAGATATCATGTTTTAGGTTCTAAACGGCTAAAATAAATGTCATGTTCGTAATGCTGAAATCAGTAATATATAGAAATCATGCCTATAGACATTCTTAAATAAATCTAATTTGTTTCGTTCACACTTACTGATAGATATCATAATCATAGGATTCAAATCAGCAACAATAGATACCATCACCTGCAGAATCTGAATTTGGTCTGTTTTAAAATCTGTCTATTCTGAATTCGTTTAAAACAATCTAATTCCCTTACTTGATGAGGTTTAGCAAGCATGCCTATAGGATTTCAAACAAATCATGTGAAAGTATTATTGTTTCACCGCATTCTGAATTAAGTAGATATCTTGTGTATCGGACTCCGTCTAAATACTTAGGCAAGCCTTAGGTAATAACAACAATAAAACTGAATTCACCTCTGTTAATTTGTAGCTTCTCCAACGAGAAGGCAGTCTTGATTTGGACTTCTTATCTGAGGTAACTAATGAATCTGGCTCTGAATCAAACTCCCCTTGTCTTTAGTATTTCAATCAAATGTAAAAATATGTGTAACATATACTAGTTGTGTGCTTTTGTTCAAGGAGGTGCATTTGAGAATTTATCTGTTTATATGCTTCCTAAACATGCAATATATGTTTTATATGTTGCCTTAGATTTTTATCCTTTGAAACTAGTTAGCCTAATATCCCTTCCCTTTTGGAATTGAATTTCTAAGTGCCTTGGGGATTGATAGGAACGGGACGGATAATAGCATGCAATAGTAATCGAGACCAATCCGTGCTTTAGTACCTTAAACGGGATGGAAAAGGGTAGATATGGATATGATGACTGGTAAACTAATACCACTTTTAGCCCCTCTCTTGAGGGGTATTGCATTGATGTGATCCATATTAAATATAAACCTAGGACGCCCATTTTTACTTCCCTTTCTTTTAAAAGCATTGCAATTCGTACTTAAAATCAGCTCTTTAAACCTTGTTTACTTTCAAATCAGTTGTGTATTAAATCCCTTGTTATTTGAGCCTTATCTGTTTGTATGTTAATTGCGTCCGAGTTCACAATAACTGTTTGGCCGGGAACCATACTAGTGGATCATGATGGGTGCCTAACGCCCTACCCTTGGGATAATTTCAAGCCCTTACCCAATCTCTGGTTATTCAGCGGAACTTAGAATTGAACCCCATTAGTGTCCTAATGCACCATAAATCATTAGGTGACGACTCTTCAAATGCAAAATCTAGTTCCCAAAAGGAACGAGTTGTCCTATACCAAATGTTATAAACCCGATTTCCACGGAGGAAAAAGTGGGGGCGACAGGATGGCGACTATGCTGGGTAATTACATAGTATTTTACTATTTCAGACTATTATTGTGAATTTATATCTCTTTATGTGCAATTACTTGTTTTATTCATTTATGCATTCAATTCCCTTTTTCAATTGCAAAACTGACTTGTTTTTTTCTTTCCTCCCTTTAATACTTCTTTAAAATTATGAAACAATTGTATTTACTGCTTTCTTATCGTGGAAATATATGACAACATGCTTTTAAATTGCTTCATAATCATGATCAATATCATATTCCACTCGTGCCAAACAAATAACATAACAACTCTTATAATGAGTGGTTTCGCTCTTCCTATATCATTATCCCCAAATTTGGAAAGGCATATTTGCGGTAAAATCAGTCGATCAATGGCGTAGTCGATAGTTCCTTGACTTCCCCCTTGAGTTTTCCGCTCTAGGGTACTGGTCTAAAACCCCATAGAAACCTTATTCTGTTTGAACTGTACATGCATCATGGTCAAACCTAGTTGGATCAGTTATATTGTTCACATAATGATCCTTTAAGATATCCTTGTCCAAAGTCTACTGGGTAGCCTTGTCCAAAGTCCACTGGGTTTCCTACCATAGG
The DNA here is from genome assembly GCA_034376525.1 of Nicotiana benthamiana. Taxonomy (NCBI): domain Eukaryota; kingdom Viridiplantae; phylum Streptophyta; class Magnoliopsida; order Solanales; family Solanaceae; genus Nicotiana; species Nicotiana benthamiana. Next base: position 54,250,346 of record CM067339.1, on the reverse strand, counting down.
GTTTCCTAAACCCAAACGGACATCACCATGTTTTGTGCATTTATTTGGAGTACTAAATGCTTTGTGCCAATTGTTGATATTAAATAGTCGAGTCTCGTGGGCGTAAGGTCCTAACCTTATTGGTCTTGCAAAATATGAGGCACGAAGTCCCTACATTTGGAATGGTCACCAACATCCACCCAAAGCTGCTAAGCTAGTGGAAAGATCTTCACTCCAGTGATCAAACTCTTGTCTGAAATTTTTTGGGGAACTTACCTTCTCTCCTGGAAATCCAAGCCAACAACAAGATCATAGAAGTTGCTACCTTTTTCTGGGATTGTGAGAGGTCCGTATTCCGTTTCAGAGACATTGAAATTACACCCTTGCTAGAATAGATAGGAGATTTGGCCGGTGTAGCGTGAGAGACTCTAGGTTTGTTAATGCCTGAGAACCGCAAGGGTAGGTCTTCCTCAAAATGATGGGTTTGAAGAAAAATCCAAAACTGACATGTTTGAAAGAATCCTATATCCCTTTTGATTATTTGTACGAAAGGTATGGTCACAGTAAATTCTACCGTACCTATCCTGATGAGTTTGCCATCACATCATTAAGGCATATTCACCAAATGGTCTTCATATTCATGTTTTGTTTCGTGGGATTGGTCGTGTTTCCAACGAAAAAAGCAAGAATCCACACCAAACTGGCTATGGTGACTGAAACCATAATGGAAGGAATTGGCGGGAAACCATTCAGCATTGTGCTCATGATCATTGTAGAAATACAACGAGCCCGAGAGAAGTGTCAAAAGGGAGACAATCAATTCGAAAGATTCAATTTACTACTTCAACTTTAGCCCGTGGAGCACATATAAAAGGGTAAATGTCGACAGGAGATTCAGCGAAAGCACTGGGATAATGATATCACTTTCCATCACGAAGCGAATGACTTATATGCCCAATTTGTTTGCCCAAATGGAGAATGCTAGAGAGTGGGTCGAACTCTTAGAAAATCATACTGAGAACCTAGTACAATGAATGTTCGAGTGGTTTCCGACCGAGGAGTTCATCGCCCGAGTTCATTGCCAAATCTAAAGATGTACCATTTCTGAAAGTGATCAGCCTGGGAGGAACATACCCTTACGTATCACTCCAGGTTTTGAGACAAGTTTGTAAGAAGGATGTTGTACCTAGGGTCGATAAGATAAGTAACTTCCGGGCTGGTTTCCAGGATGGTGAAAGTCCTTACAAGTGCCAAGCTCCGCATATGTGGCACTGCAAGATATTCATGGGGAGGGATACCATCGAGCCAAATAGATACCACGTTAGTTGCGCTCTTTACTATTCAGGCTGGTCGGAGGATAATCATAACCGTCTGGGCCAACCTAGGTTTGTTCGAGATCACAGGGTCATAGAAGAAAAGGCCGAGGCACAGGTCAAATACAACCAGTTGCACAAAACGATCCATGAATGCGAGAGTGAACATCGCGAGATAAAAGAATCCAAGTAGAAGCTAATTGAGGAATGGAAGGACATGATTGTCAATACCAACAAGCGACTGGGATACTTGGAGCGAGGCATATTGGAGCTAGAAAAGAAATTTCTGAAAAGAATCAAAGGCTATCAGAACACTAAAGGAAACGAAGGCGGATATCTAGCCAGGGGTTACCTATTCCTGGTACTTCGCGAGCTGGGAAGTTGTTCGACGGAGCCAAGGATGCCAAATCTGGGGAAGGTCTTTCTGGGACCTAAAAGATATGAGTTGCATCATTTCCTGAAATGTAATAAGGCCAATGGCAATTAAAGAAATTTATTTCAAGTTTGTTTAGTGGAAATTTGGGGTTTCTCTTATTTTCAATCAATAAAATGAGGCATTTAGCATTCTAAGTTCTCCAAATTAAATTCTAGCTAGGCCTACCTCGGGCATAAAGAGGTCCCCAAAGTTAGGACACAATTTACATTCCCGCATTATTTGTTTTAATATTGTAATGTTTTATAACCGCACTAACTTGTTACCTTTTTGTTTTTTACTTTTTGTTTATTATTACTCCTCCCCAAAAGGTTAGTTCGTATACTCTTGCAACATCATCTTATTCCACAATATCCAGGGGGACCCTCGACCCACTCCTCCTCTTAGTCGTTCTAAAAACAAGAACAAAGGGAAGATGGAAGATTAGAACAATGGCAGAAAGGAGAAATCAAGTGAACAGGTAGACATCACTCATGGTAACGATACTCAGGTTTCCAAAGAAAATGCATCCCAACTCGAACAAAATCTACTAAATTCCAAGAAGAAATTGATCAGGTTCGAAATCTGGCAAATTTGACATTTTCCCTTCCTGCTCCATATATCAATTTCCCAAATGCTCTGAACCCTACACCTCTAAAGAATATCCCAAGCAACAGAACCATCCCACTACTCACCACCACAACAATACCTGCCATACCTCAAACAACACCCAGCTACTCATTCCAAAACTCTAAAACTCTACAAATGCCCACTTCCACACCCACCATAACACCCCCACTTATGTAGAGACTATACCAAACTCTTTCTAGCCCATCTTAAATATGTCACGCCCCAACCTCGGGAGGCGCGACCAGCGCTCAATCGAGTGAACTTAGCTGAGAAAGCCTTATCAACACTTCCTACCCAACTGAATATGAAAATGGAAAGCGAGATTTCATTTGTTTAAACAAGGAAAATAGTATATTCAACATCTTTAGTTCATTTCACATCTCCACATTTAACTGTAGATATGTTAGCTTCAAAGATTCTAATAAAGTTACAATTTATAAATAGCCCGGGTGCAGAATTACAACATTGCTACTAGACTCCCCAAATACCTGTACGTAACCATACATATGTCTGCGGAGCCTCTATGAATACAAAAGATAAGCATAACAGTGCCGGCAACAAGGCCCCGGCTATACCTTAAAAGTGGCTGTACATAATAATAAGAAGGTACATGATATAACCCCCTTAGAGGAGAAAGGGGCTCACCAAGAGATTTTGAAGAAGGATGCTCCGCTACATACGATCAACACTATCCGCTATGGAGACACCTATATTCATTTAAAAATGTAGCGGCCCCAGCAAAAGGGGCGTTAGTACCATGGAATAGGACTAGTATGAATAACTACACACCATTTTACAAGAAAGAACAACCAAGCAAATACAACCAAGTTTCATGAGTAAATCAAGTATGCAAATTTTATAATTTTTCACACAATTTCCATAACTCAGCTTGGGGCTTCTCTTTCGTATGCTCATCACTATTCTCAATACCACCGCTGTATTGAGCGGAGTCCGATCATGACTCGACCAGCTAGGTTGCCTCAATGGTGGCATATATCTCAATCACCATTTCATTTCACTTATCTAGGATTCAATAGCAGTACATTGCCACCATGTGTGTGGCATGGTGTCTGATCACGACCCTATCGGCTAGACCGCTTTTCCTAGGCGTTGTTCTTTTCTTATTAGTCATCACATCTGAATCTTTATTTCACATATATTATATTAATTCCTTGGCACTAAGGGCCACCATTATCACATCATTTTCCCTTTTCAATATTTATCTTACAAGTTGTGATCATAGGTGTCACACCTCCTATTAACAACTACACCCCGCGAAGGGTGTACAAAGGGAGTTTTTCCAATTTAAGTGATATTATTCGAAATGATATTATTTATTTATTTTTATTCAGAGTCGCCACTTGGGATAGTTATTTGGTGTCCCAAGTCACCGATTCATTTTATATCCCAAATAGAGGAAAATTAGACTTTCTTTGTGAAGTCTGCGAACCAGAAATTTTGAATAAGGAATTTTGTTAACCCGAGGGAAGGTGTTAGGAACCCTCGGATTCTGTGGTTCTAGAATGGCGCAGAAACTATTACAATTGGCCTATTATATAATTTTAATACATATTTTAGCTTATGGTACATTTTAACTTTTTAACCGCATTTAATTAATTTTAAGAAGATTTCAACGTCATCTAAAAGATGTCTTTGGACCATGCCACATGAAATGCACCTGCAGTCCGAGACACATTTTGTTTAATGTTGTTGAGATTTGGAGTTGGGTCACATGAAATGCACACCCGAGTTTAGGAATTTAATTTTTAAAATAGCGTGCCTAAAGCAACTGCACTTTTAAATTTGCGCGGCCATGAAAAATTCAACTAATGGCACACCTCGATTCTAATTTTAAAGGATGTTCGAGCTAAACTTATGAGGGCCATAGATTATATGTTTCAAATGTGAATGGCACGCCTCAATTTATTTCAAAAAGGAGATTGTATTAACAATTCATTAATTAAGGCCAACATTTGAAAAGTACTAATACCATGATTCCAGTTTTGAAGAGACAATCCGAGAAGAAGGGGTTGAAAAAGATACGGTAGATGTGAGTAATCTTCCTGTGATCGATACATCCATGACTAAGCAGCTTCAAGGCTATGCAATGGAATATCTTAATGCAAAAAGAAGTATGCAACTGGAAGAGATTGCAACAAAAGAAAGTCTGGGTGAGCAGCAACCTCTACAAATCGAAGGAGCTATTTTATCAACTGGTGTAGTCTCAAAAGGAGCAACAACAACAACTGGGCAACTCGAAGATGATTTAGAAAAGATCGAACAACAACAATTTACACAAAATGGTGAAGGAAATCAAATTGAGAATCAGAAAAATGACAATGAATCCAATCATGTTGCTATGGACAATACCGTAACTAATGTTTCAACTTTGGATACTGAAACTAATGTACGTGATAAAATTGCAGTAGTTGACATGACTCATTACATGGTGGGCCTAACTGCAAGAAATGGGATTCCAATGCCCATAATAAAAGCTGGCGACAATGTTATTGATGTGGCATTATTTGGTCAAAAAGGAAATGGCATGCTGCACATGGGACAGTGGGGTCATGAATCTGCTTCACCTTTTGTAAAGGAAAGCGTAAAAAATGCAGTGGATGATCGTATGAATGAAGACCAATCGGACGCTACAGTTGGAAAGGAAGTCCAAAATTATTCTATGGGCAAAAATGGACATAATGGGAATGGAAACATTATTAAAGTGCAGCAAATAGAAAAGGGAGTGGGTCATCTTGGCCAAGTGATTGAGGAAAAGAAAAAGGAAATGGGCAAAAGTGGCATAAACATGCCTGTGGGCCGTGTACCTTTTTTTTTTTTTTTTTTTTTTTTTTTTTTTTTTAGTTGAACGATTGCTTCTATTAATATCAACAATTATACAATAGAGTGTTCTTTTGTGATAGTATAGACTAACTATCACATCCTAATCCTTTAATCATGCTATACAATTCTCACTGCTATCAAGCTAAATTATTACAAATCACCTATAAACTGACAATAACTAAGGATAGTAATTGAGTTGTCGTAATCCTTTTAACCAAGTCTTGCATCTCCTACCTCGTGCATGAATGAGGATAGCAATTTCTCTGCACAATTTGTGTTGATCAAAAGGCTGTTTCTGAAATCGTAATGCATTCCTCCCTCTCCAAATCAATGAAACAGTCGTAACAATTGCAGTAGCTACCACAGCTTTGTTGAACTGTTTACTCCTTGCATTGCTACATATCCAAGTTAATTCAGCTTCCCAACAGGCAGGTCTTCTATGATATCCCAGCCAATGACAAATCTTGCACCAAATTCTGTTAGTGACTGAGCAATTAAAAAACAGATGTTCAAAATCTTCACTGTGATGGTTACAAAACACACATGCTGCATCCACTAGAATCCCACATTTGAGGAGTCTATCAACAGTTGGTAGTCTACCATGTGCAGCCATCCATATAGTGAACAAGTGTCGAGGCAAAACATTGGGAGTTGCCATCAAGTTCCTCCAATCCATCTTAGGAAATATTGGTAACAGAGAAAGGTAGAGAACATGAATTTGAAATTTTCCTGCCTTACATACCTGCTGCAACCTAGATATGAGATCACCTTGTAGGCTGTGAGTGTTCATTATATGAGATCTGCAATCAATGATCTTCCTAGACATCCAAGAAGCATTCTTAGGACTTGTCATTGTTTCAATGTCCCCATTTTTTATATAGTAAAAATGGATCCATTTAATCCAAAGACTGTCCTTCTTCCTTGCAAGGTCCCACAGCAATTTAGATACAGCTGCTTTATTCCAGGTCTGGATGTCAATGATGTTTAATCCTCCAGCAGTAACAGGTCGACAAACTTTGTCCCAAGCTATAAGTGATCTCTTGGACACTATTCCATTGCCTGTCCATAAGAAGGACCTGCAAATGGCTTCAATTGATTTCACCACCTTCTTTGGCAATATAAAGATCTGAGACCAATAAGTTTGAACTCCAAACAGCACTGATTTTATAAGTTGACTTCTACCAGCATAGGACAGAACTTTTGCAGACCAACAGGTGATTTTTTCAGTGATTTTTTCAATCAGAGGCAAGTATTGATGAATGTTCAGCTTCTTTGAGTGTAATGGGATGCCCAGATATTTGAAAGGGAGATGCCCTTCATTGAATCCCAAGTCTTCAAGAATAGCTTCCTTTTCAGCAAGAGATATACCAGCAAAATATATGGCACTCTTAGCATTATTAGCTGAGAGTCCAGAAGCCACAGAAAAGGATGAGAATGCATCTTGAAGAAGCTGAATAGAAGTAAGATCAGCCCTGCAAAATAGTAATAAATCATCTGCAAAACAGATGTGGGAACAGTTGAGTTTCCTGCATCTAGGGTGAAAGTTAAAGTCACCATTTTTGTGAAGTAGGATGAGGTTCCTGTTGAGATATTCCATAGCAATAACAAATAGGTAAGGAGACATAGGATCTCCTTGCCTAACACCTCTTTTGGCTGAAAATGGTTTAGTGAGGCCCCCATTAATCACTAAAGAATATGTGACTGATGAAACACAAGCCATTATCCATTCCACAAACTTTGCAGGAAATCCAAGGTCAACCAACATCTGCCTGAGAAATCTCCATTCAATTGTATCATATGCCTTCCTCAAGTCAACCTTAAGTACACACCTAGGTGATATACCTTTCCTTCCATACCCTTTAAACAATTCTTGACTGAGTAGAATATTATCAAGAATACTTCTTCCTTCTATGAATGCTGACTGTCCCTTCCCAATGATATGATCAATTACAGCTTTAATTCTTCTAGTGAGAACTTTAGAGATAATCTTGTATAAGGTGGTGCAGCAAGCAATAGGTCTGAAATCCTTTACAGTTTGAGGAGTTTTCACCTTTGGGACAAGTGCAATGGCAGTGGTATTTATCATGTGTGGCATGTGACAAGTAGCAAAGAATTCCTTAACAGCAGCAAAGAAATCCACTTTGACAATTTCCTAGTTCTTGGTGAAAAACTCCACAGGGAAGCCATCAACCCCTGGAGCCTTATCACTTGGCATTTCCTTCACAGCATCATTAATTTCCTCCATAGTCACTTCTCTAATAAGGATCTTCTGTTGTTCAAGGTTGAGACAAACTCATTCTTTTACAACAGTAGAGTTTAAACAAGGAAGCTCACTAGGACTATTCCCCATCAAGGACTGGAATACTTCAATAAATTCTTGCTCAATAGCCAAAGGATCAGTAAGTTTTATACCTGTTTCTGTATATATAGAAGTGATGTTGCTTTGACTGGACCTTATCTTCCATTGTGCATGGAAGTACTTTGTATTTGAATCACCACAATCTATCCAGGTTGCCTTTGATTTTTGTCTCAGGATCTGTTCCTCAACATTACTCCACTTTTCTATGCTAACGAGAGCTTCCTTTTCTGCTTTGTACAAGTGAGTTGAAGCAGGGTCCCTCATACTCTGACTCTGGATAATGTCTAGTTGTTCCCTAGCACAAGTTAGTTTTTGCTGATAAGAAGCCATATGTCCATTTAAGCCCTTCAACTGTTGCTTCATACTTTTGAGTTTTTGCCAAATTAATTGCAGTGATGATCCTTGTCCTCCTTGATTCCATACCTGTTGTAGAATGTCACCAAATTTAGGATCCTCCATAACATTGTGGTAGAGTCTGAAAGGTTTGGGATGAATCAGTCTTTGCCTTTCAAATTTTAAGAAAATAGGAGTATGATCAGAGATAGAATGATTTAAGAAGTCAGCTTCTACATGGCTGTATTGTTGTAACCATTGAAGATTCCCAATTGCCCAGTCTATCTTACTATAGACCTGTTTGTTTGTCCAAGAATACCTCCAGCCTTTTGACCTGATGGGAGTAAGATTGAGATCATAAATCAGCTCCTTGAAGTCCTTTACCTCTGCATCTGTTACAGGTGAGCCAATCCTGTCCTCAGCTGATAGGACAGCATTGAAATCTCCACTAAGTAGCCATGCTTACTGCCCAGAAATAGGAAGTCCCCTGATATCATTCCATAGCTGCTTCCTTAGTGCTATTGTATTATATGCATAAATGATACTTAATTGATACTTAACTGCTGAAGCTGGATCCTCAACACTACAATGAATAAGCTGCTCTGTGGTTCCCAAAATATGAAGCTGTATATGTGCCTTCCAAAGTAGCCAAATCCTGCCATTAGTTACCATAGGATAGTTGTAATGATACTTCCATCCTTTAGCAATCTTATTTATTATAGTAAGTGCTCTAGGTTCCTTTACCCTGGTTTCAATGCATCCTAGTACATCCACCTTATTCTTCAACAGAAAGTTTTTTAATTCTTTCTGCTTATGGGCTTTATTAAGCCCTCTAATATTCCAGGTGACCACAATCATGAGAAACTAGACTTCCCTAAGGAAGGTCCAGGATCCTGCACTTTTCCCCTTCTCCCATCATCTATCATTACTTGCACAATCTCACCAGTTACCTCCTGCAATATGTTCACAGCAGCTACAATCTCAGGTCTTCCATGTGTATCCAAAGATTCTACACTAGCAGCCATGTCAGTACCAATGGAGACCCTTGATATGTCTCTATGATGTCCTGCATTGACAGTATTTCCTACTTCAGCCAATGGTGATTTCATTGGAAGATTAGGATTTACTGTTACATTGCCTTCAGCCAATGGTAACTGACTAATTGGAAGATTAGGAACTGTTACATTGCCTTCAGCATTGTCAACAGTGGGATTTGCTGCAATGTTACCTTTAGGGATCCATTTTTGCCTTTGCTTCTTTGTCCTCCCCTTGTTCCTCTCCTGGTTTGCTTTTACTTCCTGCTCATGATTTCCATCTGTATGACTATTGTACCAGCAATCCATAGCATTATGCCCAAACTTCAAACAATGATTGCAAAATTCAGGTTTCCAATCATATTCAACATCCTGTATTTTCACACCAAATGGGGTCTCTAACTCAATTTCCTCAGGGAGAGGAAAAGCTGCATCAACTTCCACCAACACTCTTGCAAATGATATCCTCTCAAATTGAGCTGTTACTTTATCAGTGAATAGAGGTCTACCAATAGTACTGGCTAGTTTGCTGAGAATCTTAGGGGACCAGTAGCCAAGAGGTAGCCCAGGGAATCTCACCCATATAGGGATTGTGCTAAGGATACCATTCTGCATTGAAAAATCAACATCCCAAGGCTTAAGTATCATCGGTTTGTTTCTGAATGAATAAGGACAAAATTGCATCACCTGGTTCATATCCTCTGCAGATTTAAACCTAAAAATACAATATCCATCTCTGTGCATTAAGATTTGTGGCTTAGTGACAAAATTCCAAACATGCACTACAAAATTTTCCATTGCCTTCTCATTTGGATTATCACCGATAATATAACCTATGAGTGAATTGCTCCAGTACTCTGCTTGAGGTTTCAAGTTCTTCCATATCAATTTTAACAATTTTCCTCCCATCCTTATCAGTGGGAGGGACAAATGTTAAAACCTTCCCCATATTATGCTTACCTCTTACTATTTCAGCCATAGTAGGTTGAGCTTGAGGTTGAGGTTGGTCATCGACAGCAACATCTGAAAATTGACAAAAATGAGGGCCATGATGCGGTCCAAGGTGATTTTGAAAAACAGAAACATTTTGTAGCTGTTTCAACGAGCCATTTGAGTGACGCACTCGCGGCTACAGGATGTAACGCACAATTTCAAAAGGGTCCACTCAAAGGAATTAATAATACAATTCCTACAGTTTCAAATGATGGAGTGCAAAATGCATCTGCTATTGCTACTACACATGAAGTACAACGAAAAAAGCTATTGCTATTGGAAAAAGCTTCTGCTACTACACATGGCGTGTGACAACTTAAGGAAATGGAGGTGGGCCACGTGGGGCGTGTGATTGTGAAGGAAAAGGAGAACAAATCCAAATTTTGGTTACAGCAACATGAAGATGATGACGAAGACGATAATGATATTATCAAAGAAAATGTGAGGGAGCCAGCAATAAATTCCAAGATATGGATTCAACAACGAGAATTCGATGATGAAGAAGATTTTGGAATTGATTTTGTGGATGACTCTTCAGACGTTGGTGAGAAATGTAGTTGTGATGAAGAGATTCCATTAGTAGTGTCTCCAACTCCAAAAGGAGGTAGCTACGCCAAGATAGTATCTGGAAGCAGGCTCAATGCAACAACTCCAGATTTTATCCCTAGCTCAAGGCAGAAACATGGAGAAATAACCACAACTAAAACGACGCTGACAGGAGAGGCAGTACTAACGAATTCTGGGAAGCAGCAGCAGTTCACTTCATCTGTTTCTACTGCTCAACGTGGGCAGCAGGTGAATGAAATTGCACTCACAACTGCTCTAATAAGTGTACCAACAATCTCCTTGGATGACAGATGTTACTTGATGCGTTGGTAAGTCCCACACCTTTCAAAAATTTAAGTGCACCTAATGTTGCTAGCACTGGAAGAATGACCAACACCAATAACAAAAATCAAACAAACACAGTCTTGGTCACTAAAGAGGATAACACTTTGGTATCACAAGATTTTCCTCAACAAATTCCAAAACCTATAAATTTAGGCGTAGATGTTTATGAAGAAGGTGAGGAAGATATTACTCTAAATCAACTCCGGGCAGCGGCAGCGAGAAAAGGCGATTTGTCGCCATTGCATAGCGGAAAAAATGGGAAAACTAGAACAAGGGATAGAAGCTGGTATGGCAGGATAAACAGTTACGATGGAAAAGAAACACGAGATGTTGCCCTTAGGAAACCACCAATGAGAAATGCAAAGCAAAAGGCGAGTGTACCTACCATTTCTGCAAGGTTAAATAAATCCAAAAAGAAATGATAAAGTTTGAAAATTATTTGAAGAAAGCGGAAGAAGAAGCAAAAGAGCTACAAATTGGAGAATGCACAAGTTTCAACAAAGAAGACAAAGACTCAATTTGTTACATTGTATATTTTATTATTCTATTAGTATTATCATCTGTAATATCATCACAGAGTATGCTATAAACTCTGTGATGATCACTGAACATTTAGTCTTAGCAAGTTCTTTCTTTCTGCATGCTTGCTAGTGAGGTTATTTTATGTCTCGATAGGATTAGTACAATAAGGGTAGCCCGGTTGTGTTATATGGGTAACAATACTGGTGTTATTGTACCCCTTATTTGTACTTTTTCTATTTGTTGTATTTTCTTTTTCTACTCTGTTATTATTATAAAAACCAACCCTAGGCGCTTGCCTAGTGGATTCAAAAAAAAGAAAATTATATAAAGAACTTCCGAATGAATTACTGATGCCCTTAAGCCCTTTTGGCTATATTCACAAAATCTCCTTTGGTCTCTACTGCCAATGATAGAAAAACGAAACAACATCTTAAACATTCATACTAATTTGAACCATTTTATCAAACAAATATTCAGGAATTAAAGATGAACTACACATATAAAGGAAACTTCAAATTAGTAGTGTTGTGCAGTTCCCCTTTTAGGCCTTTTAGCACACAATACAGTAGTAGAAAAACAAACACTATTCTCCCCTTGTTCCGCTGATAGTGAATAGCATCTTGACACATGAAAGGTACTCTACTAATATGTTTTTATAGTATAGCCAAAAATCCTCTTAAAAGTTTCTTCTGTGGTATGGCCTTAGAGCTTTTTTGGCAGTTATTCGTAAATGTAAACGAAAAATGCAAAACTTCATTTTTTGTCAGTGGAAGTGTCAGTCACACTGGAAACTCTAGTCAGAAAGCGAATATTATAAAGTTAGACTTTTAGGCACTGATCGAAGCATTTCCAAATCTTTATAAAGACAATGTTTCAATAGAGTTACATCAAAGCACAAATTGAATCAATATCTCTAACAGACATCACTAAAAGCAAAGTTGAACTTATATGAAAAGTGATTTCAAATTGAACATACCATTTCGGAATATAAGGAGAAACAGTCATTTACCACACAGAAGCAATGAGCGGATCTGATAGCTAAACATGTTAAATCTAGGAAATCAAGCATACCGTAGCATACACAAACTCACGTTCCAATCATGAATTTGATAAGTGATTACAGATGAGTGTAACATATCTAAAATAGGAAAGCAACAGAAAATCGAGACCAAATAAAGGTCTGAAATCCAGAAGATCAAGCTCGGCTGAAAATGAAGCTCCACAGATCAACAGTACAACAGCAAAAATCAGCAGAATCGAACAACAATTTGAATCTGAATTCTTCTTTTAAAAAAATAAAATAAACAGAGAGTATCTTATTTCAAATCTCAACCCTTCTTTTAAGTGAGTGTCCCGTGGTCAAATGGAGAAGAAAAAGGAACGAATAAGAAGCAAAATCAGATGCGCCAGTTTTGTATCTATAGGAGTCTCTAACGGCAACGTGTCTTTGTACGTCTAAGTCTATGTTCTAAGTCTATATTTTAAGTCTATTTTGGCTAATGAGTTTAAGGATATTTGGGCTAGGTAGGAAAATTTGGACCTAATTTAGATACAAAGCTCAATATCCAATTAAATCTTTTCTTCAAATTTGTTTTTCTTATCTTTTCTTTTTCTTTTTATTTAATTAAAATCCTAATATTAAAAACCTAGATTATCCATAAAATGTGAAATTAAACTAATTAACTAATTATAAAAATTATAAAAGCTATCCAATCCTAAATTAAAAGAGAAAAATTAATAAAGAAAAAAGTGTAAAAATGAAGCATTTTTTTTTTGTGATTTTCAATTTTATAAAACAAGTAATTACTGATTAGTTCTAAAAGTGTAAAAACTAATCCTAAATGCAATGCACAATATTTTTTAGTATTTTTCATGATTTAAATAAAAATTAAACATGCGCAAAATGCAAACATACAAATAAATAAAAATCCTACTAAATCCTATGAAATGCCAAATAATTAACAAAAATATATTTTGTTGGGATTTTATTTGGAGTAATTCATATATGGCAAAAATCACGTGCTTACAATAGGCATGTAAAAAAGTAATTTAAGTTGCAAGCACAAGAGGTGAAAACATAACTATCATGGATAAATTCTCAATTTCAATCTTGGCTTATGGCCTAAGCATTTCAACACATAATTGCATTCTTCACAGATCCTTAAATATCAGGTATGGTACATTACTCACATTGCAGCACGTTCTTCATGTATATGTGTATACAATTGCAAAATAAATTAACAGGCAATAACAACCAATACATTAACCAATTTAAATCTTACCACACTTTCGTAACGCCAACGGAGCTCAGTTTCTAATAAATGGGATTTTAGCCATACATACCTCAATATAGCTTTCTTTATTCTTTAAAAATTTTCAGATTTCTTATCACTTCGATCTATGATGCATGAATCATAAATTAAATCGATAATTAGAGACGAGGTTGAGATTCTAGCTTGGTTCAAACATAATATCGAACACTAGAGGTGCATTATGATCCATGACTCCCTTTCGAGAGAGATTTTTACCATATTATACCCCAATTATTTCCTTTTTAGTTTACTATTCCCCAATACCCTAAGTTTTGATATGCATGCAAGAAGTCAATTCTTCTACCCATGAATTTCCTCACTACCGCCCCCTTATATCTAAGTGTAGAAATAAGGACTGAGATGATGAAACCCTATCCCTTGGGATGAAGATTAGATGCCTTCCCTTGATTATCTTCAAGGATTTAGCAAGATTCTTTGGAGTAATTTTATGGGGAGAACTTTCCCTCTCTATGATAACGAATATAATGATAGGAGGTTCGGGTTAAAAATTAGAAAAATGGAGCCCCGAGTCGGAGCTGCGATCACAGAGTGGAAATGTGAGATGCAGATTGGACAGTAAAAAGGCTCCCAAAATCTGGACATTCTATTTAAGTATGTGTCACAAATGTGGTCCAGATACCCATTCTGCGGTCGCATAATGCACCGCAGAACTGACCTTCACAAAATCAAAAGAAAATTATGTGACGACTATGCGGTTCGCATATCGGCTACTGATTGCATAATGGACCGCATTTTTAACATCCAATTAGCTAACACACTTACTCACTCTATGGTAGAAATTGGTCCACATACCTGTATGCGACCGTATTCTAGACTGCATTTTTGCACTTTTCTGGAAAACTTTGATTCTTGATTTTAAAAAGCCAAATAAGAAGACACATAAGAATTGGTAGAGCCACGATCGAATAAAACCATTGAATCTCTTTGACGAACCAGGACAATACTTGTGATGACAAAGTCAGAAGCGACAACCTCAGTACGGGCAGAAAGAGCATAATATCTAGCCTGGCCTCCCCCTCTAGGACGACCTCTACCTCCCCCACCTCCAACTCTAGTTGGCTGGGTAGGTAGGGTAGCAACTGGTGCTGTAATAAAAGCATAGGAACTCTGCGGGGCATGTTGTGGCTAGTAAGTCTCTAGAGGTGTACCCCTCCTAAATCTGGGACAATCCCTCACCATATGGTGTTCATCACCATACTCAAAAGAAGCTCTGGGAGGAATCTCCCTCTATTGAGCTCCAAATAATTTTTTCCCATGTTTTGAGTTCAAACCCTCATTTCTTTCCTTTTTCTAACCAGTGAATCAACTTCTGCGACCATGGGAGCACACCTCCGGTCCTGCTTCTGCAGAAAATAAACCGCACCTATGACTTTTCATTAAAACCCACACTTTTGCACCTGCGCTCCCAAACATGCATATGAAGTCCACTTTTGTGGTTCTTGAGCCGCATCTGTGACCAACTCCACTCAACACTTAGCTCGCACCTGCGATCCCTGTACTGCTTCTGCGGTGCTGTATCTGCGGTCCTACACATGCAAGTGTAGTTATGACAGGTTCAGCAACTAAGTTTTTGCCCAAGTCTAAATACCGATCCGTTAATATCCGTAACGCACCTGAGGTCCCCCGAACCTCAACCAAACATTCCAAACATTCCAAACAATCCAAAAACATCATACAAACTTATTCCAACCCTTGAATCACATCACACAATGCGAAAACCACGAATCACCCTCAAATCCAAGCCTTATGAACTAGAAATCTCAAGAATCTTACACCCGATGATAAGATCAATAAAACCATGTCTGAATAACCCAAAATTTTCAACACAAGTCACATTAAACACTACAGTGCTTTTCAATCTTTCAGAATTAGGTGTCGACCCCGACATCAAAATCTCACTATCGATCCGAAAACTTCAAAAAATTAACTTTCGTCATTTCAAGCCTGAAAAAGCTGCGGACCTCCAAAGCACTATCCGAGCACGTCCCTAAGCCTAAAATCACCCAACGTAGCTAACTAAACAAAAAAATTACATTCAGATGTCGTCTTCACACTTCTTTGACTATGATATAAATTCAAAAGCTTTAACTCTCATTAAGGGACTAAGTGTCCCAAAATACCCAGAAATTTACAACTAATCATCCCGACAAATCAAAATAGCAGAAATAAATAAGTGAATATCAGTTATTAGGGATTGGGGCATTAATTAATAAAGTGACTAGCCGGGTCATTATAGGATCATGTAATATGTATCACTGTATTGACCCCATTGTGAAAGGAGTCAAATATAACTGTAGGTCCCTACTCAAGGTAAAACTATAATGTATGCTAGTTCTACCTTCCCACTAGAGAGGGCTTTAACTGTAATGGGGAATCTATAAATTCAAGATGCACCAGGTCTTACAAATCTGCCATTAGCTACGAATCCTTGAAATTCTCCTCTCATTCATACTTTTGTTTGTAAACAGTAAATCTTCACGTGGAAGCATTTTCAAAATAGTACAAGGGCATTTCAATTCTTATCAAATCATGTAATCCAATTTTGGTGACGGTAATAATATCTCTAGTAACAATAAAACATGTCTAGTAATAGTAAGAATATGTTATATATCTGTAAACATCTCAAGCAAACTATTCAGTACCATATCAAGTAAAGGATTTGTCGCATATGCAATTTCAAAAGTTCAGGAACACATATTATTTTCAAAATAATATGTAAACCATCCAGGTTATGAAAATGCAAATTGTGATAAGATTACTACTCACAGTACTCGTGTCGAAATGTCAATATGGTCTTTTCGAGTGATTCATACAACTTTCTTCAATCAATCTATAACCACACCAACATCGATTCGTGTTAATTTCTTGTTTGGGCTAATTCATAGCTTATTTAGAACGCCCAACCATCTGAGTTTTTTAACTCTTAATTCATCTATTTATACTTTTTCGTGGTATGGGTAGTTTAAACAAAATTCTAAAAACCAACCAAATACAATCTATACATATAATATACTCCGTTAACTTTTGAAAAAGTCTCATGGGTTTCTCCCATTTTTCTTAACTTTATCACTAAACTTTTAATCTAATCCCAACATCGTCTCTACTTAGTTTCTAAAGAATCGTGAATAAAAAAAATTATATTATCTCAAAAGAAGAAAACTGCATAAAATCACCTGGAGTTTATTATTGAAGCTCAACAATTTATGTCGATAATATAGTGAAACACGGTATTCGACACTACGAGTACCCCAGAAACTTTTTTCTTTCTTTTTCCAATTGGTGCTTCAGTTGGCTAAGGGGTTTTATCTTTTTCAACCATTTTTAGCTTCTATTTCAATTGAAGCCTATATGTTCCTTTCACCCAAAATCCTTTTAGCTTTTGTATTATTTTTTAATTTTTTCCCCATTTTCTCGTTTCTCTTTTTAGCGGGCTTAGCGCATTCTCCAAATGTTTTATTCTCTTTATTAATTAATTTTTTTTCCACTGATTAATTCACCCTAAGTTAAATTTTAGGGTATTACATGCTCTCCACTTTATGAAATTCAGTCCCCGAATTTAACTAAAGTATGTATCAGTATACTAAATTGAATGAGTATCCTTGACTCGCATATCATCTTTTACTTTCTTCAACGTTATGATCTCTTCATACGACTTTAACTCAAAAAATCTCCTTTGTCCATAACTTTCTTAGTTGTCTGTCTTTCAATAATATCCATCAGTTCTTCCTCATAACACAACTTCACATCAAGCGGTATTGTCAACGCTTCAAGCACTTGAGGAAGTCTTATATGTTTTGGAAGAACAGAGATATGAAATACATGATGATTAAGAGATAACTTAGGGGAAATTCCAACTGATATGTCGCGGATCTCACTCGGTCAAATATGTTGTACAGACCTATAAACCTTGGGCTAAACTTACCTCTTTCTATGAATCATATCACTCTCTTCATGGGAAAGACTTGTAGGAACACTTTGTTGCCAATTGTGAATACTAAATCCCCTTTTCTCTCATTAGCATAAGATTTTTCTTTATTCTAAGCCGTGAGCATTTTCTGCATGATCAATAAGACTTTGCCAATGCTTCTTGTACTAAGTCGGGTCCCAAAAAGTTAGTCTTACCAACTTCCAATCATCCAATAGGACAACGTCATATCCTACCATACAATGCTTCATATGGTGCCATCTGAATGTTGGACTGAAAAATATTATTGTAGGCAAATTCAGCTAAAGGTAGATAAGAATCCTAACTACCTCAAAATTCAAGAATATATGCTCTTAACATATCCTCCAAGATCAATATATTACGTTCAGACTGCCCATCTATCTATGAAGAAATGCTGTACAAAGATCTATATGTGTACTCAATAATTCTAGAATATTTTTTAAAAAAGGGAAGTAAATTGTGATCCACTTTATAAAATGATGGAAAATAAATTCTTATGGAGTTGGACAATTTTCACTTCATGTATATATGTAGATATATCACCTCACTATAAAGGTATTGACAAGTAAGAAGTATACTTACTATGGAAACATATTTAAAATTTCCAACATATAATCATATCTTCCTATTGTTTGAGGTAGTCTCGTCATAAAATTCACTATAATTATGTTTTTCTTCCCCTTTTAAATCTTGAGTTGTTGTAGTGGTCCTGCAAGTTGCACATATTTGCCTTAATATGCCAACAAGTCAAGTAGTTAGAAATGTTTGTCGTGAAAAAGGTGGGACTCTAAAAATACATGATCTATTTTTATGATACTTGTTAAGAATTTAATGCTATATATGTGAGACTTAGAGAAAAAATAAAGTTTAGTAGAGAGCTACAATCATTTTGATAGGTTAGTTATTCGGGGCCTCAAGCACATCAATTCGGGGCCTCGAGGTTGATACCAGGGCTCGGCTAGGAGACTTTGAGGGTAATCGGGATAGGGCTAACAGTAATAAAATAATCGATGAAGGCTCTTTGTAATCGATAACAAGCAATAAATTAGGAACAAGTATGAAGATAATAAAGCGAGAACAAATATGCCAAGAGAGTATTTTAGAGATTAGAGAGGATGTTCCTTAATATCACGTGTAGAGTAGGTGGAGCAACAGACCTCACAAAATGGTAAGATCCCCGTTATATATGAGGGAAATCCTAACATAGTACAAAATATATTAATTGCAAAGATATTGGGATAGGACAACTAGATTTGACACCCTGATTCACGTTTAGAGGAGAGCAACAGGCTCTATCTGTCTTCGCCGTGCACCTTGGGAACTCCCCTTTTCCTATCATGGTCATTGTCCCCAGTATCCCTAGGTCGAGTGTCAGTGAACCCCGTTGGAGGAGACATAGCCATAGCCTTGTAGCGTCAAGGCTTCGAGATGACCTTCTCAAATGCCTTAATGATGAGAAATGAAGCCCTCCAATTTCACCATACATAGATAGTCACCCCGTTTATTATAGAGGAACGATAAGAAATGACCTTCACATTTGATTCTTTGGACTTCTCGTGATGACGTCGTATTGACAACATCATACTTATGCGTAAGCCTTCAGAGTAACCGGGACATCCCATGGACTTGTCTTTTCAGTTTTATGCAATGCGCTGCCGATTCCCATTCTTTAAGGCAATAATATTATCGTCGATTTAGTTTTCATTGATGCATTGATTATTTAAATCATTATGTCGTTGGAAGGTAATCGGTTACGTTGCTATCCCCTATTAAAGGGTGCCTCCCGAAACCACTTCTTCGTTCAAGTGTTCAGAGTTTAGTCTTTCTCCCTTCTCCTTTCTCTTGATGTCGATCGTTGATTATCTTTCATGTTTGAGCCCTACGTCCTCAGGGCCATATGGTGGAGTTTTCATTAATCATGCCCTTTTGCAGGGCCTTCACTTGATTAGTAAAATTATGCTGACTTATCGTTGTTTTTGTTGGCTTTAGATGGTGAGACAAGGACACCGATCTCTTCCATCTTGTGAACATGTTTGGGCTATACACTGCTGCTCATGAGGGTGTTCAGATTATACTCCACTGCTCATGCTCCTAACCCGGCCCGGCGCACTACACCTTCTTTAGTTTCCTCGGGGTGGGGTGGCAGTATCCACTAACCGTTGTACCTCACACCGGGGCAATGTCTCAAGAAGTGGATTTGAAATAATAACACTAACAAAATCGATACTAGCCAAAATTTTCACCCAACCACTTCTTTGTTTCTTTCGGCTTCTTCTTCGACTCTCTACCGTTCTCCATCTTCTACCTTAGGGATATCAGTGTGGAAGACCAAGGTGAGGCTCTTGGGGAAATGGCGCTCGAAGATACTGAGATCGAGGGCGCTCCTTCGAGGATATATTAACCTCTTATGTTTATCATACATCAATCTCCTTGCTTCTTTATTTCTACGTAAAGACCCCTCGTGGGACTCTGTAATCATAATAAGGGCCCCTCGTGGGCTTTTGTAATTGAATATTTATGAATACAAAGATGTTTCCTCAATTTTTTCTTTGACGATTGCTGTGATCCCTTTTTTATGTTTATAAAGATTCTAAATGTATGGCTCTACCGGTCAGTGCTAATATAGAGCTTTGATTGGGCTAATAAGGTCAGGTTTTCGGACCCGATACTTCGAGTCGAATAAATGTAAAGCTTTGAGCTTTAAATCCGTGAGTTACCACATTGGCTCCATTGTAACCTTTGAGGAGAAATTTACTAGAAGGCCCGTGGACACGGACTGCCTTTGAACTTTCGAGGGCAGTCCACTAGTGGAGGTTCATAAAAACCTAGACCACCTAGAAACGTTCTTTGAACTTAGAGTAGATAGCCTTAAGGCGCTTTATATAGATCCTGAATGAGGGTTTGTCTGAGCTCAAATGGTACCCCGGGGCGAAGTCATACGGTTGGAGGTTAAATATTTATTTCTGTAGGGCTTGATTCCTTTTTTGGCAAAAGGCCTCGAGGTAGGGTACAACCTCGATACTTGTAATGATGTCATTGACTTCCTATAGCCTAACTCCTTTCTTTTATGGAGATCCTTGAGGTCGGATACCACCTCGGGACTGGATATGATGTATTTGGCATCTTACAGACTAACTAGTTTCTTTGATAGACGTCCTCAAGGTCGGTTACCATCTCAGGGATGATGATGTCATTGATTTTCTTGAGCTTAACATCTATTAGATGGAGATCCTCGAGATCGTGTACAAACGTGAGATTGACGATGATGTTGTTGGCTTCTTGGAGCTTAACTTTTCCTTGATGGAGATCATCAAGGTCTGGTGCCACCTCGGGACTGGCAGAGATGTCGTTAGCTTCCCGAAGCCTATCTTTTTTGAATAGAGATCCGCAAGGTTGGGTACTACCTTGGGATTGGCAATGATATCATTGGACTTTTAGGCGGGGGAATCGCTGCCATTTCTTTCCATATATAGGGTTGCTTATGCTCATATGAAGATCCTACCTTTATTAGATAATTATCGTTTAGTTTCGATGTTTAGCCCTTCATCACCTAAACACTAAATTATTTGCATAAGTTTCATCTTCATCTCTCTAGTCTCGCCACAACCATGACTACCACATCGGGGCTTGTTCGACAGAGAGGGAGAGTTTCGCTCCAGATGATCAGGATCAATGAGAGCTTAACTTGGAGATTACTTCTTTGATAGGAGAAGAGCACCTTGATTTAGTGAGGAGAGACTATGGATGGGAGAGAGAGTAGTATTATAAACACTTGAGGGTATATCGGATCATGTTGATGGATTCCTAAATGTGTACACGTATCCTATCACACTAGGCACCCTTGATAGGGTTGTGCTTGACTTCTATTTAAAGTACCATGTTTTCCTTTGCAGGCCTTTGACAGGCTTAGGTATGAGCTACTTTCTCATGGAGCTAGGCGCCGAAAAGCTCTAGATGAGGATAGATCCTTTACGCTCATTTGCGAGGAAAAGGAAGTCGAGCTATCACACTTGAGATATGAGACGAGCCAGAGCTTTAATTACGAGAGTTACTTGATGGAGCAAGTAGTTTTCTGTCCTGGGTGCGTATGTGTTCCACCTTTTAGCTTATCAGGCTAACACTTCGTCTATCCCAGTTGTAGAAAAAGATTGAAGCCCTGGAACATCTTCGAGATGAAGCTGACAGAGCCAAGAGTGATTGTGACGAGCTAAGAGCACGAGTGGAGGTTCAGGCTTCAAAAGGGAAGGGTTCCTTGGATAAAGTTCCTACCTTTGAGGTTTGACTCCGCTTATCTCGTGATAAATCCTTAATTCAAGCGGTTACGATCACCAAGCTCGAATGTGAGCTCTAGAAGGACATGGATGAGATTATTGATTCTCGGACCGGAGAAGTACTAAGCCAAAATAAGGCTGATCAGGAGATAGCAATTTATTTAATCGATGCTATTGATGCTCAAGACAAGGTAAAAAGGATCCTCAATCGTGAAGGGAGAATCAAAGTATATGCTTGTTACAAGTCTCAATGAAAGATTGTTGATGAGATTCGTACTGGGGTTTTGTTCTCTCCGAAGAGTTGGCATGAGCGAGGGCGGATGAGCGTGATGCTTGATTACTTATGTCCGACATTGAGAAAAGTGAAGATAAGGCCGACAAGCCTTAGCCCCCATTGGGAGGGCATAGAGTTTTCCATTTTGTATGTAGCATTTTCAAAGCATGTTTATAGATAGAGACTATGTTTTTTTCGCATTTGTGTATAGAAGAAAACATTGGGACTTTTCTTCTGTTGTACGCCTTTCGGTCTCAAATTTAGCCAGGTGAACTGGCCTTGAAGTTGGTGAGAATCCATAGATTTGTGATATGGCCTTTGGGCTCATTACGCTGGCCCATAGGCTCTAACGTGCTTGGTCGATGCGACCTTTTGTACAAGTTGGCATTTGAGCTCTTATGATTTTGTCAAATTGTTTTCGGTTTAATATCCTAGTCAGGTTTTGACTCGACCTGGTCGATGCGACCTTTAGTACAAGCTAGCGTTTGAGCTCTTATGCTTTTGTCAAATGGTTTTGGGTTTAATCTCCTAGTTGGGTTTTGACTCGAGCTCATTTGTCCCTCAAACTTTTATGTTTTCATAGGATGGCGACAATGGCTCTTACGTCTTTGATCAACGCAATATTTATGTGTGTAATCCTGAGGCTCATTAGGTTGGTGACAATGGCACTTAAGCGATGCCCTTAGGTATATGTAATTAACTATTTTGCGTTTAGTCTCCAAGCCAGATTGTGACTCGAGCTGATTTGACCCTCAAGATTTTTTGTTTGCATGGGCAGGCGACAATGGCTCTTACGCCTTTGATCGAAGCGATATTTTACAAGTGTTACACTTTTCCCTTAGGCATATATAATTAACTATTTTAGGTTAAATATCTGATCGGGTTTTGACTCGAGCTCAATCGACCCTCAAGTTTTTAGGTTTGTGAGAGTTGGCGATAATGGATCTTTTTCTTTACCCTTAGCCATATATATTTAACTATATTGGGTTTAGTCTCCATGTAGGGTTTCGAATCAAGCTCAATTGAACCTCATGTTTTCACGTTTATGTGAGCTGGAACCAATGGCTCTTACGCTTTGGATCGATGCAACTTTTTATGCGGGCTGTTGACTATAGCTCTTATGCCTTGGGTTGTAGCAACCTTTTTTTGGCTTTATTTTTCCCTCTTTAAAGAATTTTTATGATAATGTTTTTTCATGACTCTTTAATGGCTCGGGAAGAATCTCGATTACGAGTCATTTTGGGGCGATGATCGAGCACTTTGGGAGGTTTGGCTTGTAGGCTTAGTAGCTCGAAGCTTATGATTTGGATATGACATGGTCGAAACTCTTTTGCCTATGCCGAGGGTAGCCTATGTAACTGGTTACTTTCAAAGTAGATTCGAAGTAATTGAAGGCCTGTGATTTTTTAAGCGATGGTCAGGCGTCCCCGAATCGTGTTAGTTTGGCTGGTACAACCATATGACCGTAGTTATTTATTGCTTGGATGGAGCCATTTTTGTCCCCAGTGAAGTAGTTAGGTGTCCATATCTAGGGTATGACTTTTAGGGGTCTTACAAGTTCGATATATAGCCTACACTTCGGGATCGAGTTTATGCCTGTAGTAAGGTCTTATAATTTTTTCATGCCTTTGAGGTCTTGCAGTTTTGGATACTTGGTAAAAATATTGTTCATGCCTTGCTTGAGGTCATTATTGTTTCCTTATGCAGGTCTTATTAGACCGAGTCTGCCCGCTTGGGGTCTTAGGGCCTATGGTTTTTAATGAATGGCGATTGGCGATTGTCCCCGAGTCATCGTGGGTACCTTGGCTTTGAAGTCGTTACTTGTACATTTTGTATTGCCTCGTTGAGGGCTTAAAATTTTGGAGATGCCGACGCTGAGGCTATATGTTTAGAGATTTTGATGTCAGTCACCGAGTATTCACGACAATTTTGTCCGTAAAGACATTTCATGATTTTCATGTTGCCTCGTTGAGGGCATATGAGTTTGGAATCATGACTCGGAGGTTTTCAGGTGTTGAATCGTCGATGTCGTCTTCTAGTGATTGAGATGTTTTGATGGAGCAATTGTTTTTGCAACAATGTTGGGTTTCCTTTGGAGTATGAGATACTTCTATAATGTATTCTTTGATTACTCGATACAAGTACATATGTGTTCCTCATCGGGGCACGGCTATATAAATATAGTTCATTCGACCATTTGGCCTAGTACAACATTTTCCTATTAGGGCCCTATTTGGTGTTTCTTGTCTTTTTCGAGTGGATTACCTTCTGGGAGTATGTCCCCCAGTGTTTGAGATTGATTGCAAAAGAAGCCTTGAAAACTTGTTGGATCTATCTTCGGTAGCATATAAGCATATAGCAGTTGCCTCGTTAAAAACCTTGCCGGTAAAACCCTTCTCAGAATGAAACCCATCCGAAGGAAAAGAGTACAACGCCTGCTTTTGAATCCTAGGGCCTTCGGGTCGGGAAGAGCTTCGGTTGTTTCGATTAGGTCCCTGCATGAGTGTTAGTATGAAACATAAAAAAAAGGGAAATGGTTATACATTAGTGTGGGACGTGTTGGCAATGTTCCGAGGTCAGATATGCCCCAGTGGCTTATGATGAGGATGCAGTACGAACCTTTATGTTTCTTGATCGGGCTTAATCAGAGATGTAGTTTAACTACACATCAGCCCATTTGTTAGTAGAGGTATTGGTACTGGTGCCACAGCGTGCACCATAAACATTTCCTTTGCCGCATGACGTTCCCTATTGGCGGTTTTGATCCCATCATTTGACGTGAATGTCATCATTTGGTTGAGGGTGGATGGTACTGCTCTCATGGAGTGTATACACGACCGTCCGAACGAGGCGTTATACCTCATGTCTCCTTTGGTGACATGAAATTTGAGACTTTAGGTTGCGCCGGCAACGTTGACTGTGAGGGTGACTTATCCTTTCGTCGTTTCACTTACCATGTTGAATCCGTTGAGGACTCGAGTGGCGGAGACAATTTTATCAAGCAGTCCGAGCAGCTCTACTACCCTCAACCAGGTAATGTTGGCCGAGCTACCTGGATCCATGAGCACACATTTTATTTGAGAAAAATTTACAAGAAAGGATATTACCAGAGCATTGTTGTGAGGTTGAGATAAGGTCTCAGTGTCGTCTTCGCTAAATGTAAGGGTATCTTCAGGTATGTATCCCCAGGGTTCGCTTTTCTCTGGTGATGGATGTTTTTGTCCTTCTCATCACGGGTTCTTGCAGAGCATTGATGCATCCCAGGATTATGTGGATCAAATGATGCGACTCATTTGTTTTGTCCTTCTTTGCCACCTCTCTTTCTCGAATTTGGTTTTTATCCCAATCGCTTTAGAATTCTTGGAAATGTCGATTATTGAGTAGTCTAGCTACTTCCTCTCAGAGCTGGTGACAATTTTTTGTCCTGTGGCCGTGCATTTTTTGAAATTCACACACTAGGTTTAGGGTTCCTTGAGAAGGATCCGACTATACATGCCTTAGCCATCTGGAATCTCTGATTTTACTTATGGTGAACACGACGTCCGATACATCAACATTGAAGTTGTATTCTAATAAGTGCAGTTCCCCGGTTGGCTCTACGTTTCCATCAACTCCAGCTATGTTGATAAGTCCCCAAGGATTCTATCCTTGGTTCATCGGTCAATCATTGTGATGTGGGTTGCTCCTCGGGGCGTTCCTTTTGTCTTCGGTGTTTGTTTGATATATTTATTTACTAGGCTTTGGCTCCTTCTCCAGAAGCCTACTTGGGTATACTTAGCATGAGAAGGTTCCTTGTTTTTCATCCTCGACCCTAATCTTTGACTGGTATCGGTTGTGGACGTCCGACCAGGTTGCCACCGGATGCTCGACCAAATTCTATTTCAACTGCTTGGAAGACATCTAGCTTCGTTCATTCAGCCCTTGAATGAAGGCATGTATTACCCATTCGTTGCAGACTGGTGGTAGTTCCATTCGTTCCACTTGGACGAAAGATACAAACTCTCGTAGCATTCCGTTCTCCCTCTAATTGATCTTGAACACGTCAGATTTCCTTGTTGTTACTTTGATGGCACTGGAGTGTTCCTTTATGAAGGAGTCTGCCAGCACGACAAACGCGTCTCTGGAGTTTAGAGCTAGATTGTGATACAACATCATGCCCTCCTTCAAGTATTCACTACGCAAGTGAAAGAAGTAAAATGCTCATTGGGGTCTAAGGTCCTGTTGTATTTTGGGATTTATTGCATTTTGAATTTCTTTTGAATGGGCATCTAGGTCACTTCCTCTGGGAACGACCCGTATGAACTTCTTCGAATCCACACATTCTAGTAACGGGGGGGGGGGGGGGGAGGGGGGGGAGGGGGGCACCCAAAATTTGGTCGACCCTAGAGTTGTAGGTCTCGGCGTTCTTCTCGTTTGCTTCTATCCTTTTCTCTCCCGATTGGATCCTTATAGTGAGGTCCTCGAGCATC
This sequence comes from Nicotiana benthamiana, assembly GCA_034376525.1. Lineage (NCBI taxonomy): Eukaryota > Viridiplantae > Streptophyta > Magnoliopsida > Solanales > Solanaceae > Nicotiana > Nicotiana benthamiana. The sequence continues at coordinate 54,223,746 of CM067339.1, read as the reverse complement.
TTCACAATGACAGGATCGACTATAAACCCATTATTGTTTAATCTCTCCTACTCCTATTCAGTCGAGGGAGCAGTCCCCCTTGCTAACGTGCTACGGGTTTTCTGCTGACTTTGCAGTTGAGCAATAGCCAGCTGTTGTGCCTGCAACATTTCAAAAATAACATAAAAGGCTAACCTCCCATTCTTCCCTTGTTGGGATTTGTTGAGCCTCTTGTGGGTCTCTTGGTGCACGCTCATGCTAGTATGTGAGGTTATATGGAGCTGCTGGGCGTCGCGTGAACCTATGTCCACTGGAATTGATTCTGGAGCATTCTCGAGGTTTCATGGTAGCACACCAACTTGTGGAGCAGCCACACCGTTCTCTTCATTGTTTTCAAGATTGTCATTTTTAACTCTATAAACGAAGATAGACATTCGAACCTGAAATTCAAGATCTTGGACAAGAAAAACGTTAAAGATAACTTGCGTTATGTAATGAAACTAGCATGAAATTATTCACTATTATTTTTAGCGGTATGATGGGTACCCAATTATTTACCGTACAAATAGTAATAATAATTGAATTTGTTGATGTGACTCTAAAAATACGTGATCTATATTTTTGCTAGTTGTTAAGTAGTTGACACTGCAAAAGTGAGACATAGAGGAGAGAGCTATAATCAAACTGATAGGCTATTTATTCGGGGCCTCAAGCTTGATCCTACGGCTTGGCTATGAGCCATTGAGGGTAATCAGAGTAGGGCTAACAGTAATAGAATAATCAAAAAAAGGCTCTTTATGGCCAATAATAAGCAATAAATGAGGAATAAGTATAAACATAATAAAGCGAGAGCAATAATGTCAAGAGAGTCTATTAGAGAGCAGATAGAATGTTCTTCTATATATTGTGTGGAATAGCTGGAGCAACAAGCCTTAAAAAATTGTAAGTATCCCCTTCATTAGGATGAGAATCCTAACATATTACAAAATACATTAATTGGAAAGACATGGGGATGAGACAACTAGATATGACACCCTAATTCGGCTTTAGAGTAGACAAGCAGGCTCCGTCAGTCTTGGTCGTGTAGCTTGGGAACTCCCCCTTTTGTATCATGGTCGTGGTCACCATTTTCCTCAGGTTGGGTGTCAACGAACCCTAAGGGACGAGACTTGGCCACAACTTTGTAGCCTCGAGGTTTTAAGATAACCTTCTTAAATGCCTTAATGACTAGAAATTCGGCCCTTCGATTTCGCCGTATACAAGAAACAAGTTAAGAAAATTTGAAATTTGTTCTTTCTTTTCTAACATATATAATTTTCTTCTAGTCATGGTACATCTTATTATACCCTGAATGTATAGTGTGTCAAGAGTTGTGAGCTCCTCACAATTAACTCGTCTTACTCTATCTACGCATAGTACACGAGACCAATCACCTAGTCAATGAATACTATCACAACCAATAATCATATCTTTTCTTTCACTACCTAGCACCTCATCACGTTACATAGTTGCTCATCTTTTTATTGAGGGGCCTTTATTTAGTCCACTAGTGAAGACTTAGCTTTAACACTAGTCATCAATATCTCTGAATTCCCCATAATAAATTTGATAGTAGTACCCTCCAGTTAATGCATATCTTCACCCAAAAGTCTCCAGCTATATGTGCCAAACTATCTATACATTTTCTGCTCAATGCATTACTTACAATATTTGCTTTCCAAGGATAATACAAAATAGAAGAATCTTAATCCTTGAGAAGGTTAATCTATCAACATTATCGAAGATTCAAATCTCTCTACTGAAAATTTATCTCAAGCTATTAGGGTCTGTATAAATCACACACGATTTGTCGTATGAATGGTGTCTCTAGATTTTTTTGGGTAGATACTAGTGCGGCCAAATCATCAATAGAATAGTTTTGTCAGTGTTTTTTTATTAGTTGTGTTAAAGCACAAGATATCCATATCATTCTACATGATCACACATCCTAATCTAACTTTTGAAGCATCACGTAATATCGTGAATCAACTAGAACTTAAAAGTAAAGCAGATATTTATAGTTGTCGAACATTTCTTGCGATTCTAAAAGCTCTACTCACATTTCTTAGTCCACTAAAACTTTGAATTATCTTTTTTTTTCTCTATGTTAACTTGGTAAATGTCGGCACTACAATAGGCATAATGAGAAATTATACAGAAATTACTTGTAATAGCCTCCTTAGCCAAGAAGTTGTGAATCTCTATAGAAGTAGGTGATTATTGCTACTTTTGAACTACTTCTATCCCATTAGAATCTACTGTAATCACATCCTTTGTTACAATATACACGAGGAACGCAATTGGGTCTATCTAAAATTCATGCTTCGAGAACTTGGTAAACAATTGATTTTTTACCAGCATCTTTAATACATTTTCAAGCAATTTTCACGTTCTTCCTGGCTATCAGAATATATCAGAATATCGTAAGTAAAAACTAAGAATTTTTTTCCCTGAAATAACTTGAACACCATATCCATTATATACATCAATGCAGCTGGAGCATTGGCCAGTGCAAAAATCATCACAGGTAACTCCTAATATATGTATCGAGTTCTAGAAGCGTACATCAAAATATATACCTTTTTTATTCTAAGTTGATGATAACTAGAATGAAGATCAATAGCTCAGTGTTATGGATAAAACGAGCGATCTATATTCAAAAATGTGTATTTATTGTGTATTGTTGCTTGTTCGATTGTTAGTAGTTGATGCATATTCTTAGGGACCTATTGCAAAGTTGCAGCCCATGATGAAACTCTCGGTATGATAGAATATCCAGTAGGTCTCGCAATTATTCATTTGGATCTGTCAACTCTGTTGGTGCCGTATGGCATGGTTCGTGTGCCAGGTCTCATCTCGATACTACTTTTCATATTTGAGGTAGTTCTAGTAAATTAATACATCAGAGAATCTCTCATTATGATATATTTTTTTTCAAACTAAGTGTTTCTTCTCATATACCCCTTACCAAATCTATGAGACCCGCGCAACCTTTCTTCTATAAACGTTAAGCCTTCAAATATATAATTTGATGATCTCTAAAATGTATACTCCCATTTTTGAACAAAAATAGCTTTTAAGGTTCCCCAAACTTAATAGTCTTCCCGTAATAACCGAGGATAGAGCGGTAAAAAGATAATCAATCCATACCTATCAGTACGTTAGAATCAACCACATAGCTAGGGTTTTTTCTATTAACTTGGATCTAAAACTCATTAAACACATGTCTAACTACTATTGATATTTTACAAAAATAGCAACACAAAAAGGGTCGCTTAATATCTCAAAATGTCCTTCATTTTTAAATCTTCTACCTATACTAAAATTCATTTCTTAAATGATCTAGCAAGCAAGTTCACATCAAAAACTGTCAAGAAGGAAATGCATCATAAACAGTTAAGTGAAATCATTCTCAAATAGTTGTTTTGCTCATGTTGGCATCCCTAAAAGTACGGTGTCATTTCATGTATTCGCCAAGTTTTCGATTCTAAATGTTGCTTGTTCCATAGATCTCTTCATGAAATATCATATAGCTCGTAATGTGGTAAGCATTTTACAAAAGCTTTTAAGGATCCTCTGTACTATCAAAAATAGTATACTTGGCAATTTCAACTTTAGAAACTTTATTAAGGATACTTCTTTGTTCCTTACAATCTTATTGGTGCATGATGACTCTAGAGCCCTATTCTATTGCACATTCTTTTCATTTATATCCACCGTATCCGCTACGATATTAATTTTTTGTTTTTCACGAAGGTAAGTACCTTTGAAATATCATTCCTCTATTGTGGACTAGTACAAAATTTCATAATTGACAAGATTGCATATCTTACCAGTACGGAGACCCCTAATTGTGGCACAATTAACCTTTTACGAGTCTTGTATACTAATTATGTATCATTTCTTTGCCAAGAAATTGTTGCATGTCCATTGGTAAAATTTGTTGTGTTTGCCTCTTTAGCCAAATTCTATTATCGGGTAACTGGTCTGCATCATAAATTTCTAAATCCTTATCACCACACACGTATGGAGAAATAAGAAATAAAGAAAAAAAACATCTTATCACATCCCCACATAATCACGATTATGGAAATGGCCGGCTACATATCCATAACTGAGACTTTATTATCGACGTGTGCTTCATTAGTCACAAGAATAACCTAGATCTAATACCAACTTTGTTACAACCCAATTAGGGATCATGACTGACACATTGGAGAAAGTACTCACAAGTAAGCCTAATCGGTAATTTACAGAAAATCGGACAAATTTTGCTCAATTTATGGACTATCAAAAATAAAATTTTCCGTTGAAAAATCAGCAACAAAACATCCTAATATCAAATCAGCTTATCAACTAGCCAAAATAAGTCTTAACCATTAATAATCTACCCAAAGGCGAACTCTACTTCACATAGTGCCGACAAAACCTTAAACACCTGAAATTTTTCGAGGCACCAAGAACTCGTATCCTTCCCTCCAAAACTAAACCTCAACCTTAAACATGCACTTTTCAACTCCACACAGTGCATCGCCTTTAATCAATCCGATAATCTTTCATTTCACTCAATCCATGAGAACACCACCACACGCAATATAGCTTCTATACCTATAAAAAACATCGACTTCGACTGTGGTCATAACCATGATAAATTCTTCGGAACACAATAACACATAATCGAGTAATCATTGCCTCTAACCCAACAGAGTCACATAGACTGCCAACCCAAAAATAACTCAATCAGATAACCGACTCTGAGGGAAATTCCTGGGAATTCGAAGACATTTCTTGCATCACCCCAACATTGACATGTATATCTTTCTTGACAAGGAAATACCGCTAAACTGATTACCACTCGCTACCGTATTCAAGCCTGCCCGTAAGAAAATTCAAAAGTCCTTAAAGTCTACGTAAGACCTGGAACTCGCCAGAACATTTTTGATAACCAATTAGCTTAGTATGATCTTCAATACACAGCTAATATACGTCAAACAACCCATGCTTTATCACCACATGTCCTTTCAGTGAAATAACCAAGCAATCTCTCCGTTCGGAAAGTGATACGGCCCATGATCCTACAATGTATTTGTCATTAGCAGGCTCCACCACTTACCTCGAAGCCAAAGAAAATCTCATCATCACCTTAAAGTACCATATCTTCACAACATGCCCCAATCACGCACGACTATTTAGCTGAATACTTCACTAATTAATTCAGTATTGATCACAGGACACCCAAAAGACTCTGCAAAATGCTTACTCATCTTTGAAATAGTCAAACAAGCCCAAATGTTTCGGATAGCATATGCGCTCAACCGAATGGAAACCTTATATGAAACACACGATCCAAATTCATTATCTAAGAAATGGCCCAATGGTGTTACCCAAATCGACACCTTTCGATAAATCCTCCTCAACCACAATAGCTAGGCCACCCGCCAATCTTCCCAAATCTATGCTTACCAACCATACATATGAGCCCGTTTATACCACAAATAAGCGACTAGAAGATTTAACATTGCATCTGCTTCTAAGGCTGGAGAACATGTCACGATTATAATCAAGCATCCATAGTCAGTCGTAGTGTATCTGCAACATCATTGATCATCAGCACATAATGAATACTGAGCTCACAACATCACGTATGAGCAATAGGGAAGAGTCAAAGTTGTATATTTCAAGCTAAAACAAGGCCGTGTTATAAAGAAAGAATAAAGAGAAATTTTTTTTCCTAAATGCCCTGTAGCTTCCCGAAGATAGGCATGGATGTCATCATACCAATCCATAGGACTGTACTAGACACTAGCTCATGACGCTTAGAGCCTATGAACCTAGTGAGCTTATACCACGTTGTTTAGATCCAAAACCACAAGTCGTGATGGAACCTAACTCAACCGGCTACACAAGCCAACTAATACAAAACATGAATCAACTGAGATTATAAGAAAATAGAGAATAGATAACTAAGTATTTACAAATTTACCCAAGATATAGTAGTAAAACTCATGAGCTTCTAAGACTTGGAATATACAAAGCTAGAACGAACAAATACATATTCTGTTTGAAAGATACATAAAAAATAGTAAAACCTAAGCTGCCAAGGACAAGGGGTAGCTATATACGGAATGCTAGAAAATTTTCAAATTCAGCACCTGACATCACCAGAAACTATGCCAAGGAAATATGCACACATCGTATAGAAGTCTAGTATCAGTACAATCGACCCCATGTACTAGTAAGTATCTTGTCTAACCTCGTCGAAAGAGTTACGAGGATTTTAGTTAAAATATGCTTATTGTTATAACATGTACATTGAATTAATAGTAAAAGCAGTTCAAAACATCACAAATAAATGTATCGTGTATAAATCGGCGAGATAGTCAACAATACTAAAAGGTAAGTAAAACATTCACAAGGTAGTAATTGGTCATGAAGATCCCAGTTATTGCTAAACATGAGTTTACAGACGAGTGATCAGATCGTGTGAGATGAACAAAGTAGAACCCAACATGGAGAGTTCAACCTCGAAGAATATCATTATTATACTTCAGATATATTCAAACATGAGTCCGGGTATCTAAAGATACTATATGATTATTATGGGATAAAAGAAAGTGAAACTGGGAAGGAAGTCAAAATATCAGTCCAAAAGCAACCATACAAGCACAAAGGCATGTAGGTAAGCAACTATGGATGATTAGAGGAAAGTAAGGATATCAAAAAGGTTTATAATAAACTCACAACTTTACAAGAGTCGAGGGTTCTCCCTAAGTACTACAATAAATGACTAGCTAAGGAGATAAGAAAGAAGGCTTCAACCTAAGCACAACAACCTAAAAAGAAACGGTCGTTTAACAACAATCTCGCAAAAACATTGTATGAATTCCAAAGGAAAGTTGCACCTACCGTGGCTAATAAACGGGAAGTAAGAATTAGAAGTAATATGCCAGATCATGTGAGTTGTATGAAAATTCTAGCAAGTATGGGCACTAAGATAAGTTTAGTATGACGCAACGAGGGGGTAGAAAGAGCAGGAAAAGTAATAACTTATGTTGAAGGAAAAATAAGATGGAACGAAAGAACTATTTGATCTATGATCCAAAATTAGCGCGTTCTAGATACACTCAAGATTTTGGAGCATTATCCTGGCAGCATATTAGTTGACAATCATGCAGCCATAGAAGACTCCAGTATAAGTTAAAAAAAGAAATTAAGCCCAAGGTATAGAGAAAGGATTGAATTGTTAGAAGACTGTATCATGGATATTCCATAACGGCCATAAAGGCTAAGGTAATAGCTGATACCGTAAGCCACATATTGGAAGATAGCATAAGCCTACATAAAGGCTGATCAAAAAGAAGAGGAAACAAATAAAATTACATCACTTAAGTAAATCAGGAGTCTGATTATTAGACCTGGAAAAATTATAGAAATTGTGCTGGAGAACATAACAGAAGCCCTCTTAATATCAGATGTTCAAGAAAAATAGTACAACAACCAAAATCTATAATGGCTCTAAAAGGAAGCTAGTTAGAAGAAGTATCAGCCTCATAAGAATTCAGTACGAAGCTTCCACCGAATTATGCATATACCAAAGGTGCGAGTATTAGAATAGAGATTCAGGCTATGGACGTGAATTACACCTAGGTGGAAGGAAGGTTATGAAAGAGATAAAAGATATGATACGAAATTTTATGTAAGGTAAAAGTGAACAACGTATGAGATACTCAAATGCAGAAAGTTGTGAATAGTCCATACTTATGATAGAAGGTAATGAGCACGGGGATCCAAAAACTAGGAATGATAGAGGCATCATCAATGGCATGTCTTCCAACCTATGGTTTCTAAGTACTGAGAGATCCAGTTAAGAGAGTAGAGAAGAGTTGTAGATGATGTAATGTATCGCTTGACGTTCTAGAATAACATAAGAAAATCTATGGTGCAAGCTAGTTGAAGGAAAGTTGCGAGTGTTATAAATGGATATTAATAGGTCACAAGCTAAAGAACACTAGAGCAACAAAGTTTTAAGAAAACATGAGTAAGAATGAGGACAGGCAAGTGAAAAGGTGACGAGAATTTATAAGTCGTCAAGATTAAGTCCATGAAAACAGGAGAGATAATGGTTTCTCTAAGTTATTAAAAGTTCAGTATAGCCCGAATGAACTCAAGGGAATCTATAATTAACAGCACTTAAAAAAAATGAAATTTTTAACTAGTAATACAATTAGCGGATAATTGTGACAGATAAAAAATGACGTTAGGACCTTCATTTAAATAATAATTTGAAAAAAAGAGAAAATAGAAGATGAGAAGGAGAAAATTTTTTTGCTGGCAGCACAAAATCAAAATACGCCCATAAGGTGAATCATATTGGGACACTATGAAATATGATAATGGAAATCACTACAAATATTCCTCAATACAACGTAAGCCCTAGCGGTAATGTATTAAGTAAGAAGTTTCAAGTCTTCAAGTAAAGGATTATAGATCAACATTGCGAGGACTCAACAATGATCAAATATAAAGTACAAAGTATGACATGATATTAGGCCATGATTCTTAAAACAAATGGTAATGAAGGGGCATTGCATGATTTAGATTTATACGTAAAGGGTAGGCAACAAAAGTAGCTGGGAACTTTGTAAGAATACCTCAGTAAAGGTAGATTGAAGCAAAACTAATGGTATTGTGTAGCCCATGTAAATTTAGCAAAGTCAGGTGAAGGGGTAACCAGATCTATGAAATAAGATATGTTCATATTCACAAGTTTTACAAAGTATCGAGCAAAGAATTTCAGTATACAAATAGAGGCTCAGAGAGGCATCCTATTGAGCCATGTATTTACAAAGTAAGATCTACAGATTGACTAAAATATAAAAGAAAAAGGGAAAGATGAATTGCAAACGTGTACCTACAAAGCCAGGGTCATACAGGTTGCATGACAGGAGGTAACAAAAGTTGCTAGATTAGGAAGTTTTCGACCATAGGTCATGATATAAGAAAAACATAATAAAGGGGAATACCGTAGACATTGGATTTATTCACAGAGCAACATCTTAAATGAAAAGAAGAGTATTAAGGTATTCGCAAGAGATATAAGTTACGAAAATGATAAGAGCATCAGTGACGACAAATGTTCCAAAGGGGGGAATGATGTTATGCCCCCACAATATTACGATAATATTATGTCTCACAGTATTATATTACGAAGATGCTATGCTTCAAAGTTATAATTTACAACAGTGTTGCACCATGTATTACTACATTATGATGATGTTACGCTTTGCCGTTATAAGTTAATGATACCGTTACACCCTACAGTATTTTATGTTGAATTTGTCGTAAGATAATTGACATCAGTCCAAGGAAATGATTATTTGGTAATTATGAGGATATGCTATTTTACAAGTGATTAATAAAATTCATTAAGGTTAAAGGGGGAGCAAGTCTGAGAAAATAAATTTGTCAAAGTTTGACATTTATGGTCCGAGCTAAAATAGCCGATATTTATGGGCTAGTGTCATACAAGGTACTACATGGTCATAATTGTAAGGTGTACAAGGTATGTTAAAAAAGAGTATTATTTTATTATGTTGACAATTTTTAAATTATACGTGTAATTAAGCATGATGTGGCAGTTATATAAAGCTCACTTGATGATTATTCACTTATGTACCATGTGGCCTGTGTAGAGGAGTTGGTGGCTTACAAGGATAATTATGTAAACCAAGAATTAAGTCTTAAAGACTTATATTTCTTATCCACGGATTTGATTAGAATTCTTTGAAAAGGCCAAACAAATATGCTTTGGCTTAAAAGATAAGAACATGGAAAAAGAAGCAATTTTATATCAAACAAAAATAGTCTTGTTCCATTAAATCTTAGACATTGACAAAACAGAACCAAAAATAACGTCAAAATCCTAGAAATATACATATTCCTCCATTTCTTTCCTAGTTCAAAGACTTCAAGGAAGAAAATACGTAATCCGTTCCAAAATTTCAAAGAAAGGGAAGCTTCATTCGTTTAATAACTTCAAAAAGACAGAAGGTTAATCCAATTTTTAGGTTCTAAAATCAATCCACGGAGGTTTTATACGTAATATTATGCGGATTTTATCCTACTCTGGTATATTAAGATTATCTCCTCTTTTTTTTTGGCTTCATTCATAAGATAAGAACGAAACATGTAAATGCACAAACTCCATGAATGACTCTATTCATAGAAGTATTGGGAATATCTAAGTTCTTCAATTTCCGTGTGTCATAATATTTTATCTTCTGATCATGGGTCTCATAATAATATGCAGTTCAAAATATTTATCCGGAAGGAATATTGAGATTATTACGTATTTTTCATGCATTTCATACATGTGCATTGACCCATGATTAGATGGTGTTATATATGCGTATATATGTAAATATATGTATACGGGATATGAAAAAAGGTTACGACATTAAATACGTACCACCACTTGATCAGCTGGTATATGATGATGATGTTGCCCACAGTGGCTGAAATATGATTTAACCGCCATTAAATACACACACATATATATATATATATTTATATGTATATATATATATAAATATATATATATATGTATATATATATCTGTGTGTGTGTGTGTATATATATATATATGTGTGTGTGTGTGTCTGTGTGTGTGTGTGTATGTGATATGGAAAATGATATGTATACCTGATCAGCTCGTATACGATGATGATTTTGCCCAAAATGGCTGATATGAGATGATGGGATGCCCTTAGAGGCTGATGATGTTATGAAACATGTACCTATGCACGACATGATGTTTATACGCGTATGTATGATGCTAAAAGTAATTTATCATTTACAAAGTTATTCAAAATTACAGGTCGAGTCATGTACTCCATATTTCTTCTATGTCTCGTATGTATTTATTTATGTGCCTTACATACTCGGTACATTATTTGTACTGACGACCTTTTTTCCTGGGATGCTGTGTTTCATGATCGCAGGTCCCCATAGACAGGTCCAGAGCCCTCCAGATAGGCTATCAGCTCAGCGGAATTTATTTGTGCGCTCCATTTGCTTCAGAGTTGCTCATTTGGTTAGTATGATTTAGACGTGTATTATTTGGTAAGGCGGTATTCTGTCTTGACCTTTATTACATTTATGTTCTCTTAGAATCTTGTCGACATATGTCCTGTATATAAAAGATTGTACGGCTCGGTCGGCCTATGTTTTGAGTTTATAATGGATCATATTAGCCTATTAGGCATGTATGTCATGTGTATATAATGATGTAATAAGAAAGATATGATAAATTGCTACTCGGTTGAGTAAGGTACCGGATGCCCGTCGTGGCCCATTGGATTGGGTCGTGACACAATAGTTGAATTATCAAAATAATAATTTTGGAAATAATTATTGCGGCTTTTATGGATAAAAAGAGATAAAATAAATCAATTAAAACCTTTAAAAATTATGAAAAAAAACAACCTTTGGACATGCTTATATATGCATATCTATATTATTTCGAATATATTTTGCATACTGAAAATATATACGAAAAATTTGGGATTCAACATGCATATATTTGTGGATGTTATTATTATGTCAGATGTGCCTGTGTTCCAAGAAAATTTGTATGTTTTGTGAGGGGAGCTTGGTTCTTACTTCATTTGTCGGCCTTGCTTTGCTCAATCTTGAAAACCTTTCGAGTTCCCTTGGGTCACACTTCATTGTTATGGAAGTATAATTTTTTCAGAAATATGCAATGGTTGATAAAAATAGAGTTATTTTGGAAATATATTGATATATTTAGATGAACTAATAACTGTAACACATTTCGAATGCATTGCAGCTATATTATATCGAAATTTTGAGGTTCCTCCTCAAAAGTTTGCCCCAGTTTTGTGGATGATCTTTAATTGTTAGCGGATGATGGACCCTGCTGAACCTTCTCCGAAATGTTGAGAATCCTTCTAAAAATTATGCCCCAGTTCTTAACTAATTATTGTTTGACGCGTGTTGGCGTTGGACAGACTTGCTTCGAAATTTTGAAGACCCTCCTAATAATTCTGCCTTAGTTTCTGATCTTAGGGGAAATGAAAATCATATTATAATATGACCGAACCTATAAGGATTTCTACGTATCCCCTCATAAACGGAATCAGGTCAATCGTAGTTCAATTACATCAACTGAGGGAATGCAAAGTATCTAAACATAGTATCTCTTCACTGCGTCTGAATTGATTGGTTTTAGCAAGACCTCTCCATGCATTTCTGCAAGTATGAGTGCTCCTCCTATTAGTACTCTGTGAACCATATACGGTCTTTGGCAGTTGGGAGAGAATCTCCCTTTGGCTTCATCTTGGTGTTGGAAGATTTTATTTAATACCAGCTGCTCTGGTGCGAACTGTCTTGGTTTGACTTTTTTGTTGAAACATCTGGATATTTTGTTCTCATAAAGTTGGCCGTGACATACTACGTTCATCCTCTTTTCATCAATAAGGGCCAATTGTTCGTAGAGGTTTCTTATCCACTCTGCATCACTAAGTTCAGCTTCCTGTATAATCATTTAAGAAGGAATCTCCACCTCGCCTGGGATGACAGCCACGGTACCATAAACCAACATGTAGGGAGTTGTTTGGTTGATGTCCGAACTATGGTGCGGTACCCTAACCGAGCAAAAGGGAGCTTTTTATGCCATTGTTTGTGATTTTCTACCATTTTCCTTAGTATCTTCTTAATTGTTTTGTGGCGGCTTCTATGACTCTTTTATCATATCGACATGCACCTGACATTGATAGCAATTGCAGACATACTGGATGCAATATGTCTCCATGGTCATCCAAAAATAACATGCCCTGAGTATCTTCTTAGCCTAGACGAAACCATTTATGTGCGAACCGTAGGTCCCGGCATGCACATCCTCAAGTAGCTTAGAAGCTTCTTTGGCATCGACACATCTCAGTTAACCAAGATCAGCAGTTCTCTTGTACAAGTTCCCTCCATTACGGAAGAAGTGATTTGAAAATCTCCAGAGCGTGCGTTTCTTAGTGTGATTTGCATGCTCCAGGTATTCTCCTTTTGATAAGTATTATTTAATGTCATGGAACCAAGGCTTTCCATCTGCTTTTTCCTCGGCATGAGCACAATATGTTGGTTGGATATAGATCCTTATCAGAATGGGATCAATGTAGTTTTTATCTGGATGCTGTATTATGGATGATAAAGTGGCTAATGCGTCAAGAAACTCATTCTGAATTATGGGCACGTGTCGGAATTCTATCTTTGTAAACCTCTTTCTCAATTCCTACACATGGTGCAGATATGAAAATATCTTGGAATTCCTTTGTATCCCACACTCCTTGTACCTCGTTCATAAGCAAATCGACGATCACACAACTCCCGAAAGTTCATGTCGACTGCCAGGTTATGCCTTAATATGCAGGCTTCATATTCTGCCATGTTGTTAGCGCAGGGAAATTTGAGGTTAGCAGATACCGAATAATGTTGAACAGTTTCTAATACCAAAACTACTCCAATGCCTACTCCTTTGAAATTTTTAACTCCGTCAAAGAACATCCTCCAACCGTCATATGGTTTGGTAATGTCTTCTCCTACGAATGGTACTTCTTCATCAGAAAAACATTTGTTTTCAGAGGTGTATATTCTCCTCCCACCGAACTTTTAGCGATGTCATCTGCCAAGGCTTGTCCTTTGACCGCCTTTCTGTCACGTAGACGACATCGAACTCACTCAATAGTATCTACCACATAGCCAACTTTCTAGTCGGCATGGGCTTCTAATATATTTACTCAAAGGATCGATACTAAATATGAGGTAAGTAGTGTAGGTATAAAAGTAGTGCCTCAATTTCTGCGATGTCCAAGTCAAAGCACAGCAAGTGCGTTCAAGCAGAGAATAATGTGCTTCATAAGGTGTGAGCTTCTTGATCAAGTAATATATGGCATGCTCCTTTCTTCCTTTCTTGTCACGTTATGCCACAACAAATCCAAAAGCTACAGCTAATAAAGATAGATATAGTAGCAAAGGTCGTTCTAGCTATGACGGGACCATAACTGGTGGTGTGGACAAGTACTGGTTGATCTTATCAAAAACTTTTAGACAATCCTCGGTCTAACTTGTTTCGACATCCTTTCTTAGTATCTTGAATATGGTTTTACATATGACTGTGGACTCTGCTATGAATCGACTGATGTAGTTGAGCCATCCCACAAAGTTCATCACATCATTTTTATTCTTGGGCGGTGGTAAATCCTGAATAACTTTGACTTTAGATAGATCTAGCTTGATCCCTTGATGAGTGATGATGAAACCCAGTAACTTCCCTGCGAGAACCCCTAATGCACATTTTATGGGTTCAATTTCAAATTGTACCTTCTTAGCTTGTCGAAGAACTTCCTCAAGTCTGCTATGTGGATTTGATGATGATATCGTCCACATACGCCTCTATTTCTTTGTGTATCATATCATGGAAGATGGTTGTCATGCCACTCATGTAAGTGGCCCCAGCAATCTTTAGGCCGAATAGCATCATCTTGTAATAGTATACACCCCACGGTGTGATGAAAACTGTCTTCTTTGCATCTTCTTCATCCATCCAAATCCGATGATAACCTATGAAGAAATCCACAAAGGATTAGAGTTCATGCTTGGCGCAATTATTGATAATTATTTGTCTATTTGGAAGTGGAAAGTCATCCCTGTGACTTTCTTTGTTTAAATCCCAATAGTCAACATATACTCTGACCTTCCTATCCTTTTTATTTTGAACTGGCATAATGTTGGCTAACCAGGTGGAATATTGAACCACCCTTAGAACTTTGCCTTTGATTTGCTCGTTTATTTCCTCCTTGATTTCCGAGTTCATGATTGGTTTGAACTTTCTAAGTTTCTGTTTCACTGGCGGACACATCGGTTTGGTAGGAAACTTGTGGGCCACTATGGAAGTGCTCAAACCGGTCATATCATCATATGACCATGCGAAGATGCCCTCATATTCCATTAGGAAATTCATTTACTCTTCTTTTTGTGTTGGTGACAAGTGAATGCTGATGCGAGACTCTTTGATAGTCATGGCGTCTCCTAAATTTACTATTTCTATTTCGTTCATATTGGACTTAGGCTTATTCTCAAAGTTTTCAACCTCCCTATCAATTTCCTCAGGCATCTGATCTTCTTCCTCTAAGTCACTATTCTCATGTTGCATTGCCTCATTACATGTTACAATCACTAGTTCATCAAGAAAAGTAATAATAACATTGTAGAAGGGAAAAGTATAAAAATAGTAATGAATAATGATAAAAGCACAAATGCATTTGATTAAAATTAGGAAAATTGTTCAGAGAAAGCTTTGCTCGATTAATCGAGCATTTATTTTGAAACAAGGAAATCTTATAACAAAATTACTCAAAATCGTAAATGCCTAGAACGGCAATAGAAGTAAATTGTGCCAAGCTACCCATGGACTTGGCGAACTAAGGATGATGTGGTGGTCCAGTTTCTAAGAACAGTTTCCTTCGCCATTGTCCAAATACTGAGGCTTTCTTCCTTCTTCTCCTCAATTATGGAACTGCATTCCTTGCTTTCATCCTCTAAAGTAAATCCTTCAGCCCAACTAGTGCTTTTTCTTCTGCAGTTCCCTATATTGTGTCAACCTAGTGGAAATATTGTCCCAAATGTGGCACTTGCTGCTCAAGAGGGTAATATGATCCACGCCATGGATGAGACCATTGCTTGTACTCTTGCCATGAGTACTGGTATTCGAGCCTAAAAGTGGTACCATGATTTTTCAGCTGTATTGGCTTGGTGATACCTTTGAGGTTATTTTCCCACCCTCTGTCAAGTTCATATCTGGACCATGCTAGTATTCTTTTATTTTGTTACTCCACTACTTATCCTTCTCGACAACATTGACTCATTCTATGTGATGCTAGGTTTCACCTCCTAGCTTTCTTCTATTGTCCAATGGTCGGGATGGTTTGACTAATGTAGATGGAGTTACTCCAATCTCCGCGGATGATAACCTCCTAATGGTTCCATTTAAATTTCATGGCTTGATATAGTGTAGAAGGAAGGAATCCAGCATTAGGGATCCATGATCATCCCAACAGAAGATTGTATGAGGCTGGTATGTCAAGCACTTAGAATTCAACGTCGAACCAAGTTGGCCCCATCTGCAAGCAAAGGTTGATTTCCCCGATTATGGCCCTCTGGACCCATCTAAGGACTTCACATTCGTGCTCCCTACCCATATCTCATGGAAAACTTTGTCTAACCTATTCAGAGTGTCTAATGGACAAATATTTAGGCTCGAACGTCCATCAATCAATACCATTGCAATGAACTTAACTTCAACTTGCACTATGATATGCAATGCTTGATTGTGATTCAAACCCTTGGGCAAAAGCTCATGTTCGTGGAAAATAATCTTATGGATCTCTGGCACTTGCCCAACCATGTTGGCCATTTCTCCACCAGTGATGTTATTGGGTATACAAGACTCGCTTAGTACTTTCATCAGGGCGTTCTTGTATGCCACTGAGTTCTGCAATAGTGATAGGATAGATATCTGAGGAGGGACTTTATTCAGATGGTAAATGACAGATTACTTCTTTGCTTGTACTTTCCTCCACAAGTCATCTGGCCCAGTCTCAATGATAGTCTATCTAATAATGGCCTCCATACTTGATCCTCCCAAATGTTTCCGTGTATAGACTCTTCCGGTTCTAATCATTCCTTGTGCAATATCAGAATCCTCTATCTTGGTCTTCCCTTTTCCGCGAGCCTCAGCAAAATAATCCTAGGATATTGCTTTTGAGTTGAATGGTGTGTGGTTGACACCATCACCATAAAGGGAGTGATAATTTCTACTTCAAATGGAGTCGTGGAGGCTGCGCACAGAGCCGCTTAAACCTTGAATGGAACTTATGCAGCTATTTCTACATGAATAGGTGCCTGAGTCTTAACCACAATAAGAGTAAGTGTAACTGCAACCTTAATGTCATCACCTTCTCGAATGAGCTCGATTGACCTTTCAGGGTCTCATTCTTCATTTTTCTCTATCACATGTACACTACCACCTATGTGATCAGGGAGGGGATTATTATGGACATTAGGTGCGACTTCCTTTGCTTGTATGCTCTTGTTGTCAATGAGTGTCTGTATCTTATCCTTTAATGTTCGGCATTTGCCATTGGTGTGTCCTTTCATACCAGAATGGTATGCACAAGTTTTGTTCGGATTGACCCATTGGAATGGATTTCCAAGTTCGATAGCAGGAACAAGAGTGACGTAAACTACGGCTTCTGACCTCTCATAAAATCAGTCGATGGGTCAGCAATGGCGGTGTATTATATGGGCCGCTTGCGGTTGAAGTAGGGCCTTGGTCTTTGATAATTTTGGCGAGCTGGTTGTGTTATGAAGTGGGATAGTTGGGAATTATAGGTGTGATGGACAGTGGCTGGTTGGGAATATTTAGGAGATGAGGATCGATATGTAGACAGTGATGCTTAGCATGTGGGTGGGGGTGTTTGATATGTGGGAAGAGGTTCTTGGTATCTAGGCATAGGTGTTTGACATGCAAGTGGAGATTTTTGACCCTGAGCCACCATTACTGCCCCAACATCTCTCTTTTTTTATATGACACCTTCTTGTAGTGCCTTATTTGTGGCTTGTAGTGCCTCAAAATTTGTTACCACCACGCTCTTGATTCCTTCCTTGACCATTTCCCCGAGTTTGATGATATCGGAGAATTTATGATTTTTGATGACCATCAACCTCTCAAAATATTGTGGATCATGTGGCGTGACGAAGAATTTATTCATCTTTTCTTCATCAAAAGAGTGCCTTACCATGATTGCTTCCGACCTCCAACGAGTAGCATACTCGAGGAAAGTTTCAGTTGGTTTTTTCTTGATATTCTGAATGTAGAAGATATCAGGGGCATTCTCTGTGTTAAACCTAAACATGTCCATGAAATCTGACGACATGCTTACCTAATGCCCATTTCTTGGGATTCTGGCTGATATACAAAGACAGAGCATCCCCAGTAAGGCTCCTCATAAAGAGCTTCATCCGGATCTTTTCATCTTTTCCGGCCCTGAACAGCTTGTCGTAACAAGTTCTTAGATGAACCCCGGGATCACTTGTACCATTGAACATCTCAAACTTGGGAGGTTTGTACCTCTCAGACAGTTCCA
This sequence comes from Nicotiana benthamiana, assembly GCA_034376525.1. Taxonomy (NCBI): domain Eukaryota; kingdom Viridiplantae; phylum Streptophyta; class Magnoliopsida; order Solanales; family Solanaceae; genus Nicotiana; species Nicotiana benthamiana. The sequence goes on along the minus strand of CM067339.1, from coordinate 54,205,513 downwards.
CATTTGGCTGTATGCACAGCTCTTCATAGTTTAAATCCTTATTTCCCCTGTCGCCCTCAGCACCTTGAACTCGGCTTGTTAACTTCTTGAGTTCTTCAACCATGTTTTTAATGAACATGTCCTGCTTGGAGGATTTCGGTGTACAAGAGATTGGTTGGGTAGAATGAGGTATACTTTCCACATACATGAGGTTGCTTTGATGGGTTCCAGGAACTTTGGTCCATTTATTGTCATTGGTGGAGTCTTGGGATCGTGAATGAGTGGTGGTACGTTTTGGGGAGTGCGGTAAGTGGTGGTTGACGGGTAATGAATTGGCTTATGATGATGTTTTAGTGGAGTTTGTATTGGAAGTGGATTGATATTTGGAGGTGGAGTTCCATATTGATTTGGCGCTGGGGGATTTTATGGCTGTTGGTTTTGTGTGTTCTGAGGAGGTGTTGTGTTCTTAGTGTAGTGTTGGTTGATGTTAGGGACATTCAGGGTAAGTGAAAGGTTTTCAATATTGTGAACCTGCTCAAGTCTCCGTGCAGTTCCATTATCTTTTGTTCCTGTCACAAAACCAGATCATTTGATATGCACGAATGGAATATGAAGCGGAACATGATTCATGCAGAAAATTAATAGCGGTAGGATTACGATGCTTTCTCTGAATGGAAGAGAGACGGCTTTCCTATTGGATGTTGCAAACGCACAAACGAAGCACCTTAGTCAGCGGAAGAAGTCACTCTCTATCCGATCTAGCAAGAAATGCTTTACAGGTAAAGTAAAGCGAGAGACAGTCGATCCTTTCTTAGGGTTCCAAGTAATTCCACTAGTGCCAAGAGAAGTATCCGGTTGTAGAGCGAGGCAGCAGCGGGGAGTTGGCAAGTCAACTACAAAATGGTATGCCGATCTTGCCACCAATAAACCTTTGACTTTGACTGTGAAATGCAGAAAATAGGAAAACAGTAGTTTAGAGTAGAAGGAGTGAAAGCCAATTGGCTGTAAGAAGAGGAGCTCTAAGTTGGAATTCAATAGTCTAAGAAATGGTCATCTGTGCATAACAGCTACTGGTGTCATCACCTTGAAAAGAGGTGGAACCAACCAAGACTGAACAGTAGCCTCATTTTGGAATTTCTGCAAGGAGCTCTGTTCAAGAGGAAGCACTGGCTCTTATCGAAATTGACCTTTTGGCCATTACAACATTAAAATCAGCTTCTTACTTATTTCCAGAAAGATTGTCTACTTCTTAAGATTCTGTTTATGGCTATTATATAATTTTAGAACATCGTTATCAAAGAGAAAGTAGGAGAGTGTTGGGCACGATCTGGAAGAATGGTAAGATGTTATCATTTTCAATGATACCTAGTCCCGACTTAGCACTACTTCAGCTAAAATCAACAGGCTAGGTTTGGAACCCTTGTCGCAGCCCTCGAGAAGCTGGAAAGTACCCATGTGGCACACCATCCACAAGCACTCCAAAGTCTTCATTACATAAACATCCATGTATCAAATTCCGCCATTTTGCACAAAAGCCCATTCGATCCACAAAGATGCTTTTGCCATATCCTGACTTTCTTTTGACTCCCCCCCCCCCCTCCCTCCTATGTTGTTTTTAGGTTAAAATCCCGTATCACTTAAAGCCACCTTCAGTGCCAAGGAGATCTTCTCTATAATAGTGAATCCTTTAACAAAAGCGCCCCTTTTTCCTTAACTATTTTAATAGGGAGAATCAAACTAATTTTTCGAGCTAGAGAGAATTTTATAGAAAAAATTACAAAGCTCTCCTTCAAATATCCCATAAATAAAGGTAGGTCCCTTTTCCTTCCGAACTTTTCTTCGAAATGAGAAAGAAGATGGTACACTTGAATTGTATTATTTAAGTGCATATTGCTTGCCAAAAATCCTACTTCTACAATTGGTAGGTCACCGGGTTATTCAAATAAGTCGTGTTTAGGGAGTTCAATAGAGAACCAAAGATCCGATGCGAACAATTAGTCGAAGGAGTGGAGCTTAGAGCCTTTACTTTATGTAAAGCGCACTCACTATAACGGCGTACCTTTTGCATGATGGATCAGTGAGGAAATGGGAACAGCGGCTTAAGCCATTAGGTGTAGGCGCTTTCCAGAGGTGGAATCTTCTAGTTCTTCCTATTTGACCCGAAACCGATCGATCTAGCCATGACCAGGTTGAAGAGAGCTCTAACAAGCCTTGGGGGACCGAACCCACGTATGTGGCAAAGTACAACATGTAGTCAAGCATTTTCATGTAGGAAGAAAGATAAATACAATACAAAAATAATTGAAAGACGATTACAGGAAAAGAAAATAAAGAGAAATGTCAGGTTCATGAATAAAGAACCATAAATTCTTAAAAGAAAAACGGCGGTTACATTTAAATAAAGGAGAAGGGTACAGGACAAGCATTCTTGGACTAATTTGTAAATGACAAGTTCGTTATGGTAAGAGCCTATAAGATATACCTAGTAGAGTCGCCATGTTGTCGCGCCCCTTTTATTCCTTCCTCGCAGAGAGAGAGGTCCGGGTTTCAGCATTCCATATGGTGTGATAACTCATTTCGTTTTGGAATTGGGTATTTGAAGAGTCGCTTAACGAGTTTAAGGTGCGCTAGGGCACCTAGACTGATTAACTCTTTGATTGGTTTGCATTACCATAGATTAGGGTAAGGCCTCAAAATAACCTCGAGGGGAAGGTGTTAGGCACACATCTTGGTCCACAACTATGGGTCCCGGCCGGACCTATATTCACAATACTCCATTACAAATAAGTGGTTGAATCAAATAGGTTGGAAGTAAAGCACGTTTGATAACTCAAGTAATACGATAAAGATTTTAAACAAATTATAAAACAAAGATTTTAAATAGAAAAATGATTTTTGGTAAAGGAGGGGTCCTAGGTTGGTTAGCCTATAGAATCAACCCACACAGTGTCCGGTAAACATTCCTTGATAAGGGGCTACACGTGACATTAGTGCGTAGCCATCATATCCTATATCTACCCTTCCCATCCCCTTAGTGGTCATGCAACGCAATTGTTTGGTTAGCGATATCTATTGTGTGTTGTTACCCATCCCTTCTTAATGGTTCTGGTGGGAGTTAGGACCTCTACCTATAGGTAGTTCTGTAGAGACCCCGAAAGTATTAAAAGGTTAAAATTCTAAGGCGATAGATAAAACAATTAGGACTTTTAGCACATAAGATAAAGGGAGCAATTAGAGGGTCATAGTTTCCTCCTCAAATAAGGCACATCAACAACATGACTCGGGTACAATTAAGGGCTCTTTATTAAATAGTATCCTTAGATAGAATGTTTAGTTGAATATGCAAAAGACAAGCAATTTATTTTTATAAATGCAAGAGTAATGACCTTAGCAGTTGCCTATTAGTTTCCAAAAGCCTGTTAGATCAGAGATATTAAGTTAAAACAGTTTTAGAATTTTAGTTTTGCAAACGACGTACAGGCTTGCCTCTATGCAAAATACCGATGACTGCATTTAAAGTAAGACATGACAGGTTTTAAAAGGACTTTTAAATCAGTATGGGCATGCTGTCTAATGATAGATTGAGGCAGTTTTTAAAACTTTTTCAATAAATATAAACTACTTAATTAAATAAATTTAGAAGTGAAGTAAACAATAACTGGATTGAGTTAACTTAGGCGAGATCCATAGGCGAGATTTGGCATTGTTCAATATATGAATGACATGTATGGTTAATACTGATTTTAATGACTTCCAGGTATGGAAATATACATAAAAAACACTTGTTGTAGGAGAATCTGGATTGAATTACATCATATAGGCATGACATCTATTTGTTAAGCTGATTTTAAGACATTGCAGACATGATATCTACTACGGAATTATGTGAAACCTATGGTTTCTAGCATGGTGAGATAACAAGATATAAAGCCCTATTAGCATGATTTATACTTGGTAATCCAATCACTTTAAAATGTAAAGTTATATGAGCATGATTTCAACCTGGTAAAGCAATCCGATTAAAATGTAAAGTCCTATGAGCATGATTTCTACCTATATTATCCCATAAACATGTAGCTACCATCCCTTTCACTAGTTACCCTAATATTCGTTTACAAGTCATTACAGACCATATGAATGAATTTCATAAGTAAATAAGAAAATAAGAGTCTATTTCATAGGGAACCTTCAATTAGGCTAGATTTCCAAAGCCTCAAATAGCCTCAAATGCCTCAATCCCATAGGCAATGTCATTGTTTAGGTGCATCAAAGTTCCTTATGGATCTCAAGGAACCCTGGCAATGCTTAAACCTAGACTTGGCAACCAAAATTGAATAAATACAGTATGGAAAGGCCAACCTCAGTATTCAAGAGTTCAGAGGGTTCTCACGTCAAATAGGCCTGAGTTGGACATCCAATTGCTTCGATTTGAATTATCCAGAGAATGAATGCCTAATATATATAAAAAATATGGAAAATAATGTTAGAATATACGCTTAACGCTAGAGGGGGGGTAAATAACGTTATAATAAAAAATAGCGTAAACTTGCGGAATTTAAAAATTGCAGGAATGAAATAAGTGCGATAAGTAAATAATAAGGAACGAACGCACTGATGTTATCCTGGTTCACCACAACCCGTGGCTAGTCCAGTCCCCGAGAGACTCTCTCGAGATTTCCACTAACTTCGTTAAGCTTACGGGTGCTTAACAAACCGCTACAAACTGAGAACTTGAGTCACACAAGCCTCAACAACCTTTGCTCGAAGATACAACACTTCAAGACTTCAACAAAAGGAATCACAACTTTCCTTCTTACAATACAAGGGATTAACACTTTCCTTCAAGTGTATAAAAACACTTTGCACTCAAAACAAGACTCTCCTTATGAGTAGATATGAGTAAAATAAATACGCTCAAGAACGCAACAACTTTCGTAAAGAATTTTGCTCTCAAAAACTTATGTAATGAATATAAAATGATGAATAAGAGAGTATGCAAGCTTTAGCAATAATATGATGAGTTGTTGTATTTAGAAGACTGATTTGAAGATGTATTTATAGTGTCAAAAACATGCATAACCGTTGCCTAATTGCAAATTAAGAATTGCTGATTTTGTGCTACGGCAATCGATTGTCTAATTGGCACAATCGATTGTTTTCCAATCGTTCCAAAAATCATTCCCAGATTTTATGCAGCATAATCGATTATTTAAGACGTATAATCGATTACTGGCAACGTTCAAAAAATCTTTTCCAGATTTTACTTAAAATAATCGATTATCAGAAATATACAATCGATTACTTGGCAACGTTCAAAAAATCTTTTTCAGATTTTACTTCAAACAATCGATTATTAAAATCCTATAATCGATTATCTGACGGTGTTTGAAAATATTTTGGCAACGGTCATTTACATAATCGATTATGCTATATGGACAATCGATTATTTTTCAGTCTTGAAAAATCTAATAGACACTGCCTCAACACAATCGATTGTCATAAGGTTCACAATCGATTATTTTGTATCTTTGAAAAATCTGATAGACACTGCCTCAGCACAATCGATTGTCATAAGGTTCACAATCGATTATTTTGTATCTTTGAAAAATCTGATGGACACTGTCTCAACACAATCGATTGTCATAAGGTACACAATCGATTGTCATGCAGATTTCAAAAATCTGATGGACACTGCCTCAATACAATCGATTGTCATAAGGTACACAATCGATTGTCTTGCAGCTGCCTTAACATAATCGATTATCATAAGTACATAATCGATTATCTTTGTCCAGATTTTAGAGACATGTTTAAAAATCATTTTGCTAAAATAAATATGCATGATTTAAAATCATTTTACTCTAAATTAAATATGCATGATTTGATAAAAATGTTTTTACGAGAGAAGCCAAGTCTTGAGTTAAATTGTCGGATCAAGATCACAATTAAAGAGCGACTCATGTATAACTTTGTTTAATCTTGATCTTTGTTTGTCTTGTGCTTGAACTTCGTTACGTGACATTTGCGTGCTTGTGCTTGGACCTCGTCATATGTCAATTGCGCATCGTTTGTCATTTATCAAAACCTACAAATATGAACACACGTTTAGTTTAGTCCCTTGAGAACGTGTTTCAACAATTTCCCCCTTTTTGATAATGGCAAACCTTAATCGGGATATGCATATTAGGTAATTCTTAATGACGATCCAAGACAAGTATATATATATATATATGCAATTAGTTCCCCCTCAACATATGAATTCCCCCTCAATTTGTGCCAATAAGTATTAAGTGCATAGCCCTTATTCTTTCCCCTTTTGGCATTAGCAAAAAGAAAAAAAATCAAAATAAGTAATAACATGTTTATTAATCAACAAAAAGGCGATTACATAAAAGAGATAATAAAAGATAGAACAATAAGCAAATAAAGACATTATTCATTATCAATTCCCGCCTCGTCATCCGGTACTGCTTCATAAGGGACAAGTCCAGCATATGGATAGTGAATATGATCAAAATATCCATGGATCTCATGTGTCAATCGATTGACAGAGGTGGACAATGAAGTAAGTTGGTCGGAAATAGTTTGAAGTGTAGGAGCTTGAGGCTGACGCATTTGAGGAGTTGGAGGAGGAGCAGGAGCCGCGTGTTCGCCGTCATGGGGAAAGGAGGATTCGGAAATTTCCCATTTCTTGATGCCCTTTTTGAGCGGACCGATAGAGGTGTTGAACCCGGAGGCTTCAAGAAAATTGATTATAAGAAGGGCATTGGGAAGTGGTCTATCGTCCCCGATGGCATCAAGCATGTGGATTTTGATAAACTTACACCAATTGATGTAAGCCCCGGTTATAATGGCATGCATGAGTTTTGCGTCCTCTTGGGATAGAGTGGTATGATTATGTTTGCGTGGTTTGAGGACTCGGGTTATGAAGTAGAAAATTAAACGATATTCGGGGAGCATGCCCGTAATGGTAGGACGACGATTGGACAGATTAGGATCATAAGCTCCAAGTCCTATTTGGTTTAGGAGAATTCGTTCATCAAATAAGGCGCCGGCTTCTCTAATGTAGAGAGAAATGTTTTCCCCACTTCGAGGAAGGTGAGCAATAGAATGTAAGTTTTCGTTGGTTAAAAGAATTTCAACTCCATTAATGTTTGACACAAGATCACCATCGTCGTCCTCATGAAGATTGGAATAGAAGGCTTGAATCAAGAGAGGATTAATGTGAGGATAGGTTAGATATAGGAAATCAAGGAGTTGGCATTCCCTAAGCATGTTTGCAGCTGCAGTGGGGGCGCTGGATTCAAGATATTTGCTGGTGGAAAAGCGAGGAGGAAGAATTTCACGCTTTTCGAATTTTGTCATGAATCGAGTTAACTCGGGTTCAGTGTTGAACCGTAAGAGAGAGCCATATTGGTAAGGAAAACTGGGAGGAGGAGGAGCAGCTGAAGAAGATGCACCATGTCTGCCGGAACGAGGGCGTTTGGTGTGTCTGCTCGTCATTTTAAATAAGTAGTAAGAGCTTTTGTATGAAATTTGAGAGATTTTTGAAAGTTTGAGAGATAAGATTGATGCTTGAGTGAAGAAACTGAAGACATATGGTACCTATTTATAATGAGAAGGATGACATTGCATTTAAGGTAACAATCTGCAGAAATTTAAGAGGCAAAAATGGTCAGAAACGGTAAAAAAATTTGCACTGTCCATTACACAATCGATTGTTATGGAGTTTTTGAATTATACTCGGAAATGACACAAAATCGATTGTGGGAATCTTGCAGGACCCAAACGGTAACAAAGATTTTGAATTATTGACTGAAGATAATCGATTGTTGAATTATGGTAATCGATTGTTCTGACACAGTGTGCACAGTGATTTTCTGACTTCGGAAAATAATCGATTTTACTTATGAGACAATCGATTATTTTAGAAAGGCAGTAATGAATATCCGAGACGGTAATCGATTATACAGTAAAAAAATCAATTATTTAATTAACATCAAAAACCTGCAAGGCACAATATGTTGATTTTCCGTCATAATAAGCATAAGACGTAAATATTCGATTAGTGATACTTGCTAATCGATTTTCCGGCACAGTAAGCATGAGACATAAAGGAATGATAATCGATTGTTGACTGTAACTATCGATTGTTCTACACCATTGCCTTATAATTCCCCCTGCCTTTAGCGTGATACCTGCAAAAGAGAATTAGACGTCTCCGACGCTCAAGTTAGTAATTTGTAAACAAATAATGACTTAGATCATGTGAAGTCAAGAGTTCCGAGTTTACAATAGATTCAGAAAAGAACTTTTTCGCTAAAAGGCCTTGTGAAGATGTTGGTCAATTGAGAGCGTGATCTCTTAAGAAGTGTGTCCTAAGGTGTTCTTAAGAGTGTTTCAAGTACTTACCTGTTGTTCAATGTCGCCAATTACCTGTTCGAGAGGATGGTCTTTGATTGTCCTCCACGCGTTAGGCAGTTTCGTTTCTTTTTCCAGTTGTGGCGCTTCCTCCGATAATTGTTCCAAGATTTCATCTTGAATTTCCTTAGGAGTTTCCTCTTGTACTTTGTCTTGAGGACTCATTGAGTTTAAACTACCTGCAAGTTCAAAACCAGAATCCTTTCTCGTCAAGCGAGCATTATTTCTGGAAAACACAATATGAGGGGATTCCTACACAGTTTCGGTTCTATTATTGAATACTCTATATGCTTTGCTACGTGAAGAATAACCAATAAAAAATCCTTCATCGGATTTGGCATCAAACTTTCCCAAATTATCTTTACCATTGTTATGAATAAAACATTTACAACCGAATACTCTAAGATGGGAGATATTTGGTTTCCTTCCCTTGTAGAGTTAATAGGGAGTTTTCATGAGTATTGGCCTTATGACTACTCTGTTTAAAACGTAGCATGTGGTACTCACGGCATCCGCCCAAAATTGTTTGGGAATCTTAGCCTCATCGAGCATGGTTCTAGCCATCTCTTCGAGACACCTATTTTTCCTTTCCACCATTCCAATTTGTTGTGGTGTGCGTGGAGCAGAGAAGGTGTGCTCGATACCGAGTTCGTCACAAAAATCCGCGAAGAGATTGTGATCGAACTCTCCCCCATGATCACTTCTTATTGAAGTGACGGTTGTGTCCTTTTCTTTTTGAACACATTTAAGAAAACATTTAAAATTATGAAAAGCTTCACTTTTATGAGCAAGAAATAGTGTCCATGTAAATCTAGAATAATCATCAACAATAACAAAAGCATAACGATTTCTACCAAGACTTTCAATGCGAGATGGTCCAAAAAGGTCCATGTGAAGAAGTTGCAACGGTCTAGTAGTTGAAACAATATTTTTCGATTTAAAAGATGCTTTTGTTTGCTTCCCTTTTTGACAAGAATCGCAAATGGAGTCTTTTCCAAATTTCAAATTTGGAAGACCAATAACTAAGTTTTGTGAAACCAATTTGTTTAAAAGATGCATGTTGATGTGAGCTACTCTACGATGCCATAACCACATATCATCTTCTTTGCTCATAAGACAATTCACATACTCAGATGAAGAATTTTCGAGATCAACCATATAGATGTTATCCATTCTAAGACCACGAAGGATAATTTTAAAATCGCTACGGCGAAAAACTAAGCATTCATCCGAATCAAATAAAACAAGATTTCCCTTGTCACGTAATTGACTTATGCTCAAGAGATTAAGTTTTAGACCTTTAACTAGCAATATATGCTTAATGGAAGAAGGTTCATCCTTACCGACCGATCCAATGCCGATAATTTTTCCCTTGTTGTTATCTCCAAAAATATCGCTTCCTCCTTCCTTGTGTTCTAGTTGAAGGAACTTGGATTCGTCTCCGGTCATGTGTTTGGAGCATCCACTATCAAGGTACCAAAGTACACTTGATCCCTTCAAACACACCTACAAGACAAATTAATGAGTCTTTGGTACCCAAGCTGTTTTGGGTCCTTGAGAGTTAGGTGTAACATGCTGTTGTGCTTGACATGCAGTTAAGTGTCTATGTCTAGTGAAGCAAGAAGGAGCAATATGTCCAATTCGATTGCAATAATGACATATGACATTAGGATTATGCATTCGTCTAGGTTGATAGTAGTTGGACGGACGAAATTTGTTTACTCTATTTTCGACAATATGACTATTGCGCATTTCATGAAAATCATTTCTCCTACTATTTGTTCTAGGATATGCAGCATTTCTAGAATAGTTATTTCTAGGTTGAAAGCCATTTCTAGGTGTCCTAAAATGTTCAACGTTTCTTCTAGTGTTTGGTCTAGGATATGCATCATTTCTAGAATAGTTATTTCTAGGTTGAAGGCCATTTCTAGGTGTCCTAAAATGTTCAAAGTTTCTTCTAGTGTTTGGTCTAGCATACATGTTGATTCTAGGATTGTTATCTCTAGGATGAACATTTGTTTTATTTGTCCTAGGTTGAGCCTTAGGTGGTTGGGGTTTGGCTTCAACTTTTTCTTTAGGCTCGTTTTTAAAACCTATCCCACGTTTGGTCGATTTCAAATTAACAAGAACTTCATTCAAATTTTTATGAGAAGAATTGAACTCATCTAAGGTGCCCATAAGTCTTTCTACCTCATCTTTTGGATGCATGCAAGAAGTACAATTTTTACTAGAACTCTCGGGTTTGTAGGCGCTTCTTTTGCCGAAAAAATTGTTTTCTTCTTTCAACTTCTCATTTTCCAAAATCAGTTTTTCCAAATCCTTTTCTTTCAAAGAGAGTTGTTTTTCAAAATCTTTTTCTTTCAAAGAAGCATTTTCCTTAATGTTTTTAACAGTTTTTGAAGCTTTAATGAATTCACTATACAACTCATCAAAGGCATTTTGCATTTCCTCAAGAGAATAGAAGTTTTTGGAAGAAATTTGACATACCTCTTCTTGATTGTTTTCGTGAGCCATGAGACAGAGATTTGCGGTTTCGTCTTCTTCTTCCTCACTCGACTCGTCTCCGGAGTCGCCTCCCCAAGATACGTATGCTCGTTGTTTCTTGAAGGGTTTATTCTCCTTTTTGACATTTGGGCAATTTGATTTAATGTGCCCGATTTCTCCGCACCCAAAGCACTTTACTTGATCTCCTTGTTGTTTGCCTTTTCGTTCATACTCTTTTCGCATGAACTTTTGAAATCTCTTAATAACGAGTCCGTACTCGTTATCTCCGTCCTCGTTATTTTGAGGGTGGCTTGTGCTTCCCTTGAGGGCGATTCTTTGTTTCCTTTGATCATTAACAAGAGGGTTAAGGGTAGTAGATTCATAAGTTTTAAGGTTACCTCTTAATCCGTCGATGGTGACATTTGAAATGCCAATAGACACTTGAATCGCGTCGGCCTTGGAGCGCCATTCCGGAGTGAGACTTCGGAGAATTTTTCGGACAAGTTCCTTATCCGTGAAGGTCTTCTTTAGAGCATGTAAGTCTTTAACGATTTTTGAAAATCGTTCGAACATGTCATCGACCCTTTCGCCTTCCTTCATGTGAAACAGTTCATATGCATGGGTTAGAAAATCAACTTTAGCCTCTCTTACCTGGTCCGTACCTTCGTACGTGATTTCCAGCTTATCCCACATTTGCTTCGCCGTTGTGCAACATGATATTTTTCTATAATCATCAGCGTTTACAGCACAATATAATAAGTTGATGGCTTTAGCGTTGTTCTGCACTTTTCGGATATCATCCACATCGTATTCATCTTCGGATTTTGGAACCCATTCATTTTCAACCTTTTTGGTTGGAATTTGTTCTCCCTTCATTATAGCCTTCCACAGATGAAAGCTATTCGATTGAATGAATATTCTCATCCTTTCCTTCCAGTACGTATAGTTTGTGCCGTCGAATAGTGGTGGTCGGGTGGAGCATTGTCCTTCACCTATTCCTGCAAAAGAATCACGAGTAGAAGCCATGGATTGTTTCTCTCAAACGGTTAAGTTTTTCATGGAGTTGGGCTCTAATACCAATTGTTAGAATATACGCTTAACGCTAGAGGGGGGGTTAATAGCGTTATAATAAAACATAGCGTAAACTTGCGGAATTTATAAATTGCAGGAATGAAATAAGTGCGATAAGTAAATAATAAAGAACGAACGCACCGATATTATCCTGGTTCACCACAACCCGTGGCTAGTCCAGTCCCCGAGAGACTCTCTCGAGATTTCCACTAACTTCGTTAAGCTTACGGGTGCTTAATAAACCGTTACAAACTGAGAACTTGAGTCACACAAGCCTCAACAACCTTTGCTCGAAGATACAACACTTCAAGACTTTAACCAAAGGAATCACAACGTTCCTTCTTACAATACAAGGGATTAACACTTCCCTTCAAGTGTATAAAAACACTTTGAACTCAAAACAAGACTCTCCTTAAGAGTAGATATGAGTAAAATAAATCCGCTCAAGAACGCAACAACTTTCGTCAAGAATTTGGCTCTCAAAAACTTATGTAATGAATAGAAAATGATGAATAAGAGAGTATGCAAGCTTTAGCAATAATATGATCAGTTGTTGTATTTAGAAGACTGATTTGAAGATGTATTTATAGTGTCAAAAACATGCATAACCGTTGCCTAATTGCCAATTAAGAATTGCTGATTTTGTGCTACGACAATCGATTGTCTAATTGGCACAATCGATTGTTTTCCAATCATTCCAAAAATCATTCCTAGATTTTACGCAGCATAATCGATTATCAAAGACGAATAATCGATTACTGGCAACGTTCAAAAAATCATTTCCAGATTTTACTTAAAACAATCGATTATCAGAAATATACAATCGATTACTTGGCAACGTTCAAAAAATCTTTTTCAGATTTTACTTCAAACAATCGATTATTAAAATCCTATAATCGATTATCTGACGGAGTTTGAAAATATTTTGGCAACGGTCATTTACATAATCGATTATGCTATATGGACAATCGATTATTTTTCAGTCTTGAAAAATCTAATAGACACTGCCTCAACACAATCGATTGTCATAAGGTTCACAATTGATTATTATGTATCTTTGAAAAATCTGATAGACACTGCCTCAACACAATAGATTGTCATAAGGTTCACAATCGATTATTTTGTAGCATTGAAAAATCTGATGGACACTGTCTCAACACAATCGATTGTCATAAGGTATACAATCGATTGTCAAAAATCTGATGGACACTGCCTCAACACAATCGATTGTCTTGCAGCTGCCTTAACATAATCGATTATCATAAGTACATAATCGATTATCTTTGTCCAGATTTTAGAGACACGTTTAAAAATTATTTTGCTAAAATAAATATGCATGATTTAAAATCATTTTGCTCTAAATTAAATATGCATGATTTGATAAAAATATTTTTACGAGAGAACCCAAGTCTTGAGTTAAATTGTTGGATCAAGATCATAATTAAAGAGCGACTCATGTATTACTTTGTTTAATCTTGATCTTTGTTTGTCTTGTGCTTGAACTTCGTTACGTGACATTAGCGTGCTTGTGCTTGGACCTCGTCATATGTCAATTGCGCATCGTTTTTCATTTATCAGAACCTACAAATATGAACACACGTTTAGTTTAGTGCCTTGAGAACGTGTTTCAACAAATAAAAGGATGTTTTTTTTTTAAATAATTTAGTAAAAACAACATAGACAGTTTGAAATATATTGGAGTAGTCAACAAAAAACACAACATCTTTAGGACAGCTTCATACACAAACAGGAGTCTATGAACCAAAGCAAGTAAGTAGTCAAAAATAGGGGTCAAGGAATTTGGGGATACACAGAACACTTGATTGTAAACACATACTCAAGCAAAGTTCTAGGAATTGGTATAGACATGCTCAAAAATAACTAAAGGGACAAAGTCACAGAACTAGACATAAAGACAAACTTACTTACATGGGTGATAGGGATTTGGGGATACATGGAGAACATAGTGGTAAACACATAAGAGGAAAAGATAATTGGTGCAGACATGTTCAGAAAAAACATAGAGGGGTAATATACTGATCCCAAATAAGGGGAGGCCATAACATGCTAATAATATAAACTTCAACTACAAGTTTCACAACAAAATGATAAATAGAAGAAAACTAGAAACATGATGAACTCAAGCAACAAAATAATCATATTGTTGTTAGAAAATTGAATTGAAACTAGAACATACAAGGAAAAAAGACAATAGGCAAAGTGAAAGAGCAGGAGAACATAGTGGTTAGCCTTGGCTTGCAGCCAGATAACCTAGAATAGTAGCAAGTAGCACAAAAAGATAGTAGAAAGTTTTAAGTGTGCCAGAGACAGTTTTTGAACCAAGAGTGTTCGTATGTAGTGTTAATCAAATACTAAGGTATATATAGTTCAAAAACAGATAACAAATAAGGTAAAAATCAAAGTTCATCGGTAATTGTGGAACTCAGAATCAATCAGTCAAGCAATCAAGGTAAGTACCCCCCTTAAGTTAAGGGAATTAACTCAAACGGCAAGAACAAGTGATAAATAAGGAAAGAAATTAGTGTATGACTAATAAAGAAAGATTCAAATTTAGTAAGTATAGGGTAGACATTTAGGGTACGTTCAGAAAACTCCAATTGAGGAAATACTTCAGTAAGAATAAAGTACCACATCAAAGAAGGTAGGTAAATAAATTAATTTAACTACACGACGTAGAAAATTAGGATTTAAAGGAAGATCTTTCAATCAAGCTATGAAGTAAGAAATCCAGAATCAATCAAGAGGAAGTCATATTCAATACTCAGCATATCAATAAAGTAAGAGCAACTAGACATAGCAAACATGAGGTTCAACACTGTCGGTAGAAAGAGGCTGGTCTTGAGCAATTAAGATTAAAATAATTACATAGAGGTGGTATAAGTTGTTAGAAATACGTTTAACGCTTGAGGGGGGGTGAATAGTGTTATAATAAAAATTAGCATAAACTTGCGGAATAAAAAAATTGCAGGAAAGAAATAAGTGCGATAAGTAAATAAATAAGAACGAACGCACCGATGTATCCTGGTTCACCACAACCCGTGGCTAGTCCAGTCCCCGAGAGACTCTCTCGAGATTTCCACTAACACTGTTAAGCTTACGGGTGCTCAACAACCTTTACAAACTGAGGACACAAGCCTCAATAACCTTTGCTCGAAGATACAACACTCCAAGACTTCAACCAAAGGAAGCACAAGTTCCTTCTTACAATACAAGGGACTAACACTTCCCTTCAAGTGTATAAAACACTTAGCACTCACTTAAACAAGACTCTCTTAATAGAGTAGGTATGAGTAAACAGATATGCTCAAGAACGCAACAACTTTCGTCAAGAATTTTGGCTCTCAAAACTTATGTAATGAATAGAAAGTGATGAACAATAGAGTATGCAAGCTATAGCAATAATATGATCAGTTGTTGTCTTTAGAAGACTGATTTGAAGCTGTATTTATAGTTGCAAAACCATGCATTACCGTTGCCTAATTGCCAATTAAGAATTGCTGATTTTACTCAGTGACAATCAATTGTCAAAATGCCACAATCGATTGTTTGCCAGTCGTTCCAAAAATCATTCCCAGATTTTACGCTTAACAATAGATTATCTAAGATCAATAATCGATTACAGGCAACGTTCAAAAAATCATTTCAAGATTTTACTTAAAACAATCGATTGTCAGAATCTACAATCGATTACTTGGCAAGGTTCAAAAAATCATTTCCAGATTTTACTTAAAACGATTGATTGTCAGAAATCTACAATCTATTACTTGGCAACGTTCAAAAAATCTTTTTCAGATTTTATTTAAAACAATCGATTATTAGAAATCTATAATCGATTACCCGACGGTTTTTGAAAATATTTTGGCAACGGTCAATTACACAATCGATTATGCTATGAGAACAATCGATTATATATCAGTCTTTGAAAAATCAATTAGACACTGCCTTAATGCACTCGATTGTCAAAGGTACACAATCGATTATTTTATGACTTTGAAAATGTCTGATAGACACTGCCTCAACACAATCGATTGTCATAAGTTCACAATCGATTATTTTGTAGCTTTGAAAAACTTTGATGTACACTGCCTCAACACAATCGATTGTCATAAGGTTCACAATCGATTGTCATGCAGATTTGAAAAATCTGATGCACACTGCCATAACACAATCGATTGTCATAAGTTCACAATCGATTGTCATGCAGCTGAGTTAGCATAATCGATTATCATAAGTACATAATCGATTATCTTAGTCCAGATTTTAGAGGCATGTTTAAAAATCATTTTGACTATAGTAAATATGCATGATTTAAAATCATTTTGCTTTAAATTAAATATGCATGATTTGATAAAAATATTTTTACAATAGAAGCCAAGTCTTGAGTCAAGTTATCGGATCAAGATCACAATTAAAGAACGACTCATGTATAACTTTATATCTTTGCTTGATCTTGGTCTTATGCTTGAATCTCGTTATATATCAATTGCGCGCTTGTGCTTGGACCTCGTCATATGTCCATTGCGCATAGTTTGTCATTCATCAAAACCTACAAATATGAACACACGTTTTAGTATAGTGCCTTGAGAACGTATTTCAACAATTTCCCCCTTTTTGATAATGGCAAACTTTAGTCGGGATATGCATATTTGATAATTCATAATGACGATTCAAGACAAGTAAAGATATGCAACAATATGCAACAAGTCTCTAGATGTGCAATTAGTTCCCCCTCAACATATGAATTCCCCCTCAATTTATGCCAATAAAAAATTAGTGCATATCCCTTATTCTTCCCCCTTTTGACATTAGCAAAAATGGAAAAGGTGAGTAACTTGTTTATTGATTAAGCAAAAGTTGCATAAGAAGACATAATAAAGCAAATAATACCAACATAATCGATTATTGATACTTGATAATCGACTATATATTAACGAGAAATCGGTTATCCTTAGGATAAAATGATTATTCTGCATCAATCTTTATAATTCCCCCTGCCTTTAGGGCGATACCTGCAAATATTCGTTAGACGTCTCCGACGCTCAAGTTAGAAATCATGAGAAAGGGAAAATGCTATGCCTGACTTAGATCAAGGTGGCCAAGTGAGAACGTGATCTCTTAAGAAGTGTGTCCTAAGGTGTTCTTAAGAGTGTTTCGGGTACATACCTTTTCTCCAACGTTGCCAATTACCTATTCGAGAGGGTGATCTTTGATTGTCCTCCATTCGTTAAGCATTTTCGTTTCTTTCTCCAATTGTGGCGCTTCCTCCGATAATTGTTCCAAGTTTTCATCTTGAGTTTCCTTCGGAGTTTCCTCTTGTACTTTATCTTGAGGGCTTAGTGAATTTAAAATACCTGCAAGATCAAAACCAGAATCCTTTCTCACCAAGCGAGCATTATTTTCGGAAAACACAATATGAGGGGATTCCTCCACAGTTCCGGTTCTATTATTGAATACTCTATATGCTTTGCTACCTGAGGAATAACCAATAAAAATTCCTTCATCGGATTTGGCATCAAATTTTCCCAATTGATCTTTTCCATTGTTATGAATAAAGCATTTACAACCGAATACTCTAAAATGGGAGATATTTGGTTTCCTTCCCTTGTAGAGTTCATAAGGGGTTTTCATGAGTATTGGCCTTATGACTACTCTATTCAAAACGTAGCATGCGGTACTCACGGCATCCGCCCAAAAATGTTTGGGAATCTTAGCCTCATCGAGCATGGTTTTAGCCATCTCTTCGAGACACCTATTTTTCCTTTCCACCACCCCATTTTCTTGTGGTGTTCGTGGAGCGGAGAAGGTGTGCTCGATACCGAGTTCGTCACAAAAGTCCGCAAAGAGATTGTGATCAAACTCTCCCCCACGATCACTTCTTATTGAAGTGACGGTTGTTTCCTTTTCGTTTTGAACACGTTTAAGAAAATATTTGAAATTATGAAAAGCTTCACTTTTATGAGCAAGAAATAGAGTCCATGTAAATCTAGAATAATCATCAACAATAACAAAAGCATAACGATTTCTACCAAGACTTTCAATGCGAGATGGTCCAAATAAGTCCATGTGAAGTAATTGCAAAGGTCTAGTAGTTGAAACAATATTTTTCGATTTAAAAGATGCTTTTGTTTGCTTCCCTTTTTGACAAGAATCACCAATAGAGTCTTTTTCAAATTTCAAGTTTGGAAGACCAATAACTAAATTTTGTGAAACCAATTTGTTCAAAAGATGCATGTTGATGTGAGCTACTCTACGGTGCCATAACCACGTATCATCTTCTTTGCTCATAAGACAATCTACATATTCAGATGAAGAATTTTTGAGATCAACCATATAGATATTATCCATTCTAAATCCACAAAGAATAATTTTAAAATCGCTACGGCGAAAAACTAAGCATTCATTTGAATCAAATAAAACAAGATTTCCCTTGTCACATAATTGATTTATGCTCAATAGATTATGTTTTAGACCCTTAACTAGCAATATATGCTTAATGGAAGAGGAGTCATCCTTACCGACCGATCCAATGCCGATAATTTTTCATTTGTTGTTATCACAATAAATAACGGTTCCTCCTTCCTTGTGTTCTAGTTGAAGGAACTTGGATTCGTCTCCAGTCATGTGCTTGGAGCATCCACTATCAAGGTACCAAAGTACACTTGACCCCTTCAAACACACCTACAAAACAGATTAATGAGTTTTAGGTACCCATGCCATTTTGGGTCCTTGGGGGTTAGGCAAATCATAGTGATGTGATTGAGTGTTATGTCTATGTCGTGTAAAACAAGCAGGAGCAATATGTCCAATTCGTCTACAATAATGACAAACAACATTAGGATTATGCATTCGTCTAGGTTGATAGTAATTGGACGGACGAAATTCATTTACTCTATTCTTGACAATATGACTATTGCGCAATTCATGAAAATCAATTCTCCTACTATTTGTTCTAGCATATACAGCATTTCTAGGATAGTTGTTTCTAGGTTGAAAGCCATTTCTAGGTGTTCTACAAGGTTCAAAATTCCTTCTAGTGATTGGCCTAGAGTATGCATTATTTCTAGAATGATTATTTCTAGGTTGCGATTGTTGAAAGCCATTTCTAGGTTTGTTATATCTAGGATGAGCGTTTGTTTTATTAATCCTAGGTTGAGCCTCAGGTTGTTGGGGGTTGGTTTCAACCTTTTCTTTAGGCTCATTCTCAAAACCTATGCCATGCTTGGTCGACTTCAAATTAACAAGAACTTCATTCAAATTTTTATGAGAAGAATTAAACTTATCTAGGGTGCCCTTAAGTCTTTCTACCTCATTTTTGAGATGCATGCAAGAAGTAAAATTTTTACTAGAGCTCTCGGGTTTGTCGGCGCTTCTCTTGCCGAAAAATTTGTTTTCTTCTTTCCACTTCTCATTTTCCAAAATCAGTTTTTCCAAATCCTTTTCTTTCAAAGAGAGTTGTTTTTCAAATTCTTTTTCTTTTAAAGAAGCATTTTCTTTTATGCTTTTAACAGTTTTGGAAGCTTTAATAAATTCACTATACAACTCATCAAAAGCATTTTGCATTTCCTCAAGAGAATAGAAGTTTTTGGAAGAAATTTGACATACCTCTTCTTGATTGTTTTCGTGAGCCATGAGACAAAGATTTGCGGCTTCGTCTTTTTCTTCCTCACTCGACTCGTCACCGGAGTCGCCTCCCCAAGATATGTATGCTCGTTGTTTCTTGAAGGGTTTCTTCTCCTTTTTGGCATTTGGGCAATTTGATTTAATGTGCCCGGTTTCTCCGCAGTCAAAGCACTTTATTTGATCTCCTTGCTTTTTGCCCTTTCGTTCATACTCTTTTCGCATGAACTTTTGAAATCTCTTAATAACGAGTCCGAACTCGTTGTCTCCGTCGTCATCATTTTGAGGTTGGCTTGTGCTTGCCTTGAGAGCGATCTTTTGTTTCCTTTGATCATCAACAAGAGGGTTAAGTATAGTAGATTCATAAGTTTTAAGATTACCTCTTAATCCGTCGATGGTGACATTTGAAACGCCAATAGATTCTTGAATCGCGTCGGCCTTGATCGCCATGCCGGAGTGAGACTTCGGAGAATTTTTCGACCAAGTTCCTTATCCGTGAAGGTCTTCTTAAGAGCATGTAAATCATTAACGATTTTTGAAAATCGTTCGAACATCTCATCGACCTTTTCGCCTTCCTTCATGTGAAACAATTCATATGCATGGGTTTGGAAATCAATTTTAGCTTCCCTTACATGGTCCGTACCTTCGTACGTAATTTCCAGCTTGTCCCACATTTGCTTCGCCGTTGTGCAACATGATATTTTCCTGTAATCATCACCATTTACAGCACAATATAAAAAATTAATGGCTTTAGCGTTGTTTTGCACCTTTCGGGTATCATCCGCATTGTATTCATCTTCGGACTTTGGAACATCTTTGTTTTCAACCTTTTTGGTTGGAATTTGTTCTCCCTTCATTATAACCTTCCAAAGATGAAAACTATTTGATTGAACAAATATTCTCATCCTCTCCTTCCAGTACGTATAGTTTGTACCGTCGAATAGTTGTGGTCGGGTGGAGCATTGTCCTTCACCTATTCCTGCAAAAGAATCACGAGTAGAAGCCATGGATTGTTTCTCTCAAACGGTTAAGTCTTCAGAGAGTTGGGCTCTAATACCAATTGTTAGAAAATACGCTTAACGCTAGAGGGGGGTGAATAGCGTTATAATAAAAATTAGCGTAAACTTGCGGAATTTAAAAATTGCACGAAAGAAATAAGTGTGATAAGTAAATAAATAAGAACGAACGCACCGATGTATTCTGGTTCACCACAACCCGTGGCTAGTCCAGTCCCAGAGAGACTCTCTCGAGATTTCCACTAACACTGTTAAGCTTACAGGTGCTCAACAAACCTTTACAAACTGAGGACACAAGCCTCAACAACCTTTGCTCGAAGATACAACACTCCAAGACTTCAACCAAAGGAAACACAAGTTCCTTCTTACAATACAAGGGACTAACACTTCCCTTCAAGTGTATAAAACACTTAGCACTCACTTAAACAAGACTCTCTTAATAGAGTAGGTATGAGTAAACAGATACGCTCAAGAACGCAACAACTTTCGTCAAGAATTTTGGCTCTCAAAACTTATGTAATGAATAGAAAGTGATGAACAATAGAGTATGCAAGCTATTGCCATAATATGATCAGTTGCTGTCTTTAGAAGACTGATTTGAAGCTGTATTTATAAAACCATGCATTACCGTTGCGTAATTGTCAATTAAGAATTGCTGATTTTACTCAGTGACAATCGATTGTCAAAATGCCACAATCGATTGTTTGCCAATCGTTCCAAAAATCATTCCCAGATTTTACGCTTAACAATCGATTATCTAAGATCAATAATCGATTACTGGCAATGTTCAAAAAATCATTTCCAGATTTTACTTAAAACAATCGATTGTCAGAAATCTACAATCGATTACTTGGCAACGTTCAAAAAATCATTTCCAGATTTTACTGAAAACAATCGATTGTCAGAAATCTACAATCGATTACTTGGCAACGTACAAAAAATCTTGTTCAGATTTTATTTAAAACAATCGATTATTAGAAATCTATAATCGATTACCTGACGGTTTATGAAAATATTTTGGCAACGGTCAATTACATCATCGATTATGCTATGAGAACAATCGATTATACATCAGTCTTTGAAAAATCAATTAGACACTGCCTTAATGCACTCGATTGTCAAAGGTACACAATCGATTATTTTATGACTTTGAAAATGTCTGATAGACACTGCCTCAACACAATCGATTGTCATAAGTTCACAATCAATTATTTTGTAGCTTTGAAAAAAACTTTGATGTACACTGCCTCAACACAATCGATTGTCATAAGGTTCACAATCGATTGTCATGCAGATTTGAAAAATCTGATGCACACTGCCATAACACAATCGATTGTCATAAGTTCACAATCGATTGTCATGCAGCTGACTTAGCATAATCAATTATCATAAGTACATAATCGATTATCTTAGTCCAGATTTTAGAGGCATGTTTAAAAATCATTTTGACTAAAGTAAATATGCATGATTTAAAATCATTTTGCTTTAAATTAAATAGGCATGATTTGATAAAAATGTTTTTACGAGAGAAGCCAAGTCTTGAGTCAAGTTATCGGATCAAGATCACAATTAAAGAACGACTCATGTATATCTTTATATCTTTGCTTGATCTTGCTCTTGTGCTTGAATCTCGATATATATCAATTGCGCGCTTGTGCTTGGACCCCGTCATATGTCCATTGCGCATAGTTTGTCATTCATCAAAGCCTACAAATATGAATATACGTTTTAGTATAGTGCCTTGAGAACGTGTTTCAATATAAGTTAGGCTAAGAAATCAATAAGAACAATTTCGAAGCAAGGTAACATAGACACTTAAACAAGAATCAATAGCCATGCTAACACATAGAATCATACAAAGAAAAGTCTAAAAAACTATGCTTTTAACATAGGAGAGTTGGAAAGGAAGTGAAATCATATATCAGTCGAAATATGGAAGGGATAGAAGTTCAAACATAAAGAATCAGCTTAAAACAATGTGTATAAGAAGTTTCGAAAAACCTAACTTTAGAAGAAGGTGAAAACAACTTGAAATCGATGATTCTTGTAAAAGAGATTCAAGAACAGTATAAAATAACAAAAGAACATGCTTAAATAAATTTAAAATTGTACATACCTAGGAGTGTGTGCAAAATTAGGGTTTTAGAAGAAGCCAAAGTACAGATGAAAGAATCTGTAAAAATGTCAAGGATCGTAACAAGTACAGCAGGATTTCCCTTGAAATCATACTGAAGTTGCCAAGGATAGGTCAGATGGCAACCCTAGATGCAAGTTAGTATGACCCAGGGCCTATTAAGACCTCAGAGGGGATGAGCATGACAATAGAGGAGCCATTGGAGGCTTAGGAGTTAGGTGGTCATCGGAGAAAACCGGAGAAAAAGGTTGGTGGTTGATAGGAGCTAGGGTTAGGTTGAGTGGTTGAGAGATGAGAGAATACAAAGGCGATGGAGTTTTGAAAATGAGATATGGTTAGGGGTTGTTAGAATTAAAAAAGGAAAGGATTAATCAGGCGGTTAATTTGGGTGATCAACGGCCAAGATTTAATTTGCATTGGGTCGGGTAGGCAGATTTAGGGATTGGGTTGGTTAGATTAATGTGAAATTGGGCAAGGGTTGGGTTCAATTTGGGCTATAATTGAGAGCAAATCTGGTTATATTTTAAGTAGCCACTTTTTCCTTATATAATTTATAATAAATAATAATAAAAATATTGGAAAATAATTTTATGTACCAAAATAATTTAAAATAGATTTTTAGCATTTAAAAAAATATAGGACCAATTTTACGCATATAAAATATAATTATACATTAAATGAGCTAATATTGTAATCATATGCAATTTAGGTTAAACATACCAAATGAAATTACTAAAAATGAATAAAAATATATTAACCATATTTTGGGCATAAATAAAGACATTAAAGGACTAAATCACCATAAAAATATTTTGGGGAATAATTATAGGGTTTTATGACTAAAAGGGAAAGAAATAAATTAAATTAAATCTATAAAATTATGAAAAAATTATAAAACCGTGTGCATGCTTTTATATGCATGTATATGTTATTCTGAAGGTATTTATGCATATTTAAAATATATATAAAAAAATTAGGTATCAACATTTATCATTTTGTAGACAACAGATGCTCAATACTAAATACATAAGAACATTGTCTCTGCTCTCTAACATATTCTCTTGATCTCATTACTTTCATTTATTGCTTATATTCATTGTGTTTTATTTATTTTTCTTTATTTATTTCTTATTTTTTGCCATAAAGGGTCGTCATTGAATTTATTGTAACTGTTAGACCCTCCATCGACTGCCCCCGGCAGGATATCGGACTCAGCCTCGAGGCCCTAATTATCATCCATTTGGTTTGATCGTCACTTATTCTCTAGCTCTTATCTTATTTCCAAATCTTTCACTTAGAATCTATCATTTAAACAACTAGCATAAAAATATATCACGTATTATTAGAATTACGTAATCAAATTTAATTGTTATTACCATTTTCACGATAAACAAAGACCATTGAGTATAATAGAATTTTCATCTCTACTGTATGTGAACTCGATGTTAGCATCAAGTCCATCAGATCCACAAAAAAAATCTTTCTACCGAGTTTAATCAACTTAAAGAAGAATTCAAGCAATAAGCGGCTTCCCTCGTTGTTTAAAAAACATATGTTATGTATAACATAAGGAGAATAAACTTGGAAGAAGCTAAAGCGGGTATCATTGACTTTGATGCCGAAATCGCTAACGCCCATGAGCTAGAGTTAGCTTCTAAAAGAGGTCTTCAGTAGGGCCTGATGTTTTTGGTTCTTCTTATTCCGGTTTCTAAACCTTGAGAACTGAAGAGGTACCGAAAAGAGAAGATGCTGAACGCCAATGATGGCCAAGATGCTTAGACATCAGCGGATCTACCACTTCCCCTCGGTGCGTGGAGGCCTCTCTTCCTCTAGGTTCCGGAGATGTATAAATTCAGCTTTTCCATTCTTTTCCCAACTTTTATAACTATACCATTTTAGCATGTTTATTGCGAATGAAAATATCTTTTGCTCAAGTATTTCATGAGTTATTTTGCGTTCTTCCATTTGAACATTTGTGCAAGATTTAATCGTTGCATTCTTTTTTTCTTAAGTGTTTTGTTCAATATTTACTATTTGTGTCTGATTATGTAAGACATTGGGTATACTTTACCATAAATGCATTTGGATTTCAGGCACAAGTTCTTCTGAATTCAACCCTTTATCGTGAGGATTTTTATAAGTGAGGGCCCTCTTATGTTTACGGTGATCTTGAAAATGATGTCTCTTGTTCATTACGACACTAGCATTTGAAGTACTTGTTGAACTTTCAAATGATAAAATCATATCATTGTTCAAACAAGAAACAAGATAGAAATAAAAGGACTTTACTTCATTCCTTCCATTTTCAAAAAGTACATAAGCATTCGTTATGCTAAAATGAAACTGTCGTTTTCTGTGGGTAACATGTACAACTTATTTGTACAGGGCCTTGTGCAATCCCCAGTCTTGATGATACAACTATGTTTTTAGTTTTTGTATTCTGGCCGAAGTGGCAGTCGTTATTAATGTATCCTCATATAATCCCCTCTCAGAGTTCGAATTGAAGAAAGAGAATTTGTTCATTTGAAGTTTTGCACCTTTGAAGATTCCACATATGAATTCTAGATAATCTTCATTTCCGTATCTAACTTCACTTCTCCATAGAAATTTATGGTATCGAGCCAAAGATTATCCAACAAACCCCTATTGATTTGCACTTGTGAATTGTCAGGTAATCTTTGCTTGATAGCAAACTTAATTTTATGGTGGGAATTTTGCTATCGAGCCAAAGATTATCTGACAGCCCCCGAGTGATTCTTTGCTTGTGTGCCTTACTATTAAAGGTCTTATTGCAACTGTTGAAAACTTCTTCATAGTATATTTTCCGTTGTTGCCTCGTTAAAAACCTTGCCAGAAAACCCAAATCGGGACAAAAAATTAGACGAAGTGAAAAAGAGTGCAGCACATACTTTTAGTACAGGTGATGTTCATCAACAATAATTTATCTTAAGATGTGACATATTCCAGTTGCTTGGCAGCTTTTCTCCATCCTGATTCCTCCAACTCGTATGAACCTTTCCAGATAGGGGCTTTCTCAGGTTGGTCCTAGCTTCCCTGCATTGAATTTCCAGGTGTTTTGAGTTACTTTCCTTATTACCAAGTCTTCCACTTTGAAATAAATGAGGTTGGATCTTCGATTATAATATCTTTCCATTCTACTTTTAGGCTACCATTCTTACATGCTCCAAGTCCCTGCACTCATTGAGTAGCTCCAAGATGATCAGCATTGCTTTGTAATTTGCCTCTTCATTTTCTTGGAAATATATCAAGGTGGACTCCTCTACTTACATCGAGATTAAGGCTTCTACTCCGTACACAAGGGGAAAAGGAGTTCCTTCTGTGCTTGATTTTTCCGTTGTTCAATAAGTCCATAGCACTCCTGGCAGTCCCTCGGGCCATTTACCTTTTGCTGCTTCCAAACTCTTCTTGATATTTTGTATAATCACTTTGTTCATTGATTCTTCTTGACCATTTGCGCTCGGATGAGAGGGAAAAAACGTGATCCATTTAATTTTCAAGTCTTCAAGAAACTTTCTTATCTCTACGCCTATAAATTGTGGCCCATCATTGCAGGCTATCTCTTTTTCGTATTCCAAATCTGCAATTATGTTCTCCCACAATAAATCCACCACCTCGCATTCGCTGAACTTATGATAAGGACCTGTTTCAACCCACTTAGAAACATAGCCAGTTAAAATAAAATAAATCTTATCTTACAGGGCCAATGGTGGTGATCCGACGATATGCATTCCTTACTTCATGAACGGCCATGGAGATAGAATTGAGTGTAATTGTTCTACTAGTTGATACCATTTGTGCGTAGCAATGAGAGTTATCGCATTTTTGCATGAAATCTTTGGCGTCTTGTTCTATTGAGGGCCAATAGTATTCTGCACTTATTAGTTTTAGTACTAATGAGTCTGCGCCCAAATGATTTCCACATATCCCATCATGGACTTCTCGCATAACATAATTAGCTTCAGAGGCTCCCAAGCATCAAGACAATAGGCCTTGAAATGATTTCTTATGCAGTTGGCCTCCTTTGAAGCTACATTATGCTGCTTTGGCACGCAGCACCCCGTACGCTTTGGAGTCTTTGGGAAACTTCTCGTGATCAAGATAATCGATGATCTCATTCCTCTAGTCCCAAATGAAAGTAGTCATATTTACCTCATAGTAGCCATCCGCGTCCAGAACCGGGTGCATGAGTTGTACTACCTTCTGAGGATATAATCCCACCATTTTTGTTAATAAGTTGAGATTAGCTAATGCATCCTCTTCTTCATTTTCTTCCTTTGATATATGAGTAATCGACCACTCCCGGAATCGAGCAAGCTGAGCTTGGACCTTTATTACGTCTTATTGCATGCGTTCCACTTTAGTTTTGAAGATCCCGCAGACCTGATTTACCACCAGCTGGGAGTCATATTTGATTTCTATGGCCACAGAATCTAGTACCCAAGCAAATTCAAGTTCTGCAATCAAATCTTCATATTCTGTTTTGTTTTTAGTCAAAAGGATCGTCATTCTTATGGCCTACCTTAGTGCTTCTCCCGAAGGTATGGTTTATAGTATGCCCATCCCATACCCATTTATGTTGGAAGATCTATCCGTATATAAGACCCAAACTCTCGATATCAATTTTGACACCATCACTACTTCTTTAGTTGCTAGAGGCAGCAATATCGTATTGAAATCGGCCACGAAGTTGGCCAAAATGTGTGACTTAATTGCAGTCATAGATTTATGCTCTATGTCGAATTCACTCAATTTTTACGGACCATTTTACCAATCTACCCGAACGATCGGGTTGGTGAAGGATATCCTACACGAGAAAGGTGGTTATCACAGCTATCGGGTTACATTGAAAGTAATGCCTCACCTTTTGAGCGGCGACTAAGGTTATCACAGCTCTCGGGTTACTTCTCCAAGTGCGGGTAGCGATTTTCTACTCCCTTTAAAATTATACTAACATAATAAATGGATGATTGCATACCTTCTTCCTCACAGACTAAAACGACGCTTACCGCTATCTCAAAGGCTACTAGGTAGATTAACAGTGTTTCACCTTCCTTTGGCTTTAATAGTAACGGAGGGCTTGACATATAGTTTTTCAAATCTCTCAAAGCTTGCTGGCTTTCTGGGTTCCAATCAAATTTGTTGTTCCTTTTTAGCAGTCGAAGTTAAACGGTCACATTTCTCTAATGACGGAGAAATAAACCTGCTCAATGCGGCCATCTCTCTATGAGCCTTTAAAATTCTTTCATGCTTGATAGCTGGTCCAAGATGTCTTAGATGGCTTTAATCTTTTCAGGGTTTACCACAATCCCCCTTGGTGATACAAGAAATAATAGGAATTTGCCAAAGCTGACCACAAAACTTCACTTCTCGAGGTTAAGCTTAATGTTATGCTACCTTATGACGTCACAAATTTCTTGCAAATGCTTAAGGTGATCACCTATGTTCATAACCTTAACAAGCATATCGTCAGTATAAACTTCCACGGTTTTTCCTATCCATTTTGCAAACATCATGTTTACGAGCTGTTGATAAGTGGCTCTGACGTTATTTATCCAGAAAGGCATCACATTATAGCAATATGTCCCAAAATTTGATATGAACAAAGTTTTTTTGTTGTACTCAGAATAAGCATAGAGGAAACTTATTAACTCGTGCCCTGTCGTTGCATCAATCATTTAATCGATGTTTGGCAGTGGAAACAAGTTCTTTGGGCATGCCTTATTTAATTCTTTAAAATCTACCCATGTGTGAAATTTCTTGTTCTTCTTCGGAACTACTACTGTGTTAGCTAGCCAGTCTGGATACTTTACCTCCCAGATCGAACAAATATCAAGTGTCAGAGTTACCTCTTCTTTGACAAATTTATTGTTGGCCTCTACAATGGGCATTTCTTTCTCTTACCAGAGGGATGCTAGGATCCAAGCTTAACTTGTGTATGGACACTTTCGTTGGGATACCTATCATTTACGCATGCGACCATGCAAAACAATTAGCATTAAATTTAAGAAATTTAACAAACCTAGACCTGAGCTCAGGTGCAGTCATGTTTCTGAGTGGAATTTCCTCTCCAAGAACTTTCAAATAAAGCATCTTGCTCAAGCTCTTCAGCTGTGGACTTCATTGCATCCATATCTTCTGGAACCTGGAAGTATCTTGGCACCTGATAAGATTTTTACGCTTCTTCCCCCTAGTTAACTTCACTTGATTCGGGAGAAGGGGCTGGTTCTTTTAATTGCCATGGTTTATGCTCATTCCCTTGCTAATGGAGATCGAAATTGCATTCATCCACCTTGCCGCAGTTGATCGCCCTTCATCTACTTAATCCCATCGAGATTGGGGAATTTTTGCAATTGATGATACGTCGAAGGGACGGCTATCATCTCGTCCAACCACGATCTTCCCAGAATAATATTGTTACCCATATCACCATCCACAACCTCAAAAAGAGTCATATTTATCTACCCTTGGGTATTTGCGGGCAGCAGGATTTGTCCTTGGGTTGTCACGCTTAAAAGGTTGAATCCGGTGAGGAGTTTTGTGGTTGGAATGTTACTTCCGGTAAGTTTGGCTTGTTACAATTCCCCACATTGTATGATATTGTCCGAACTTCGTGGATCCACCAGAACATGTTTGATTATTAAATCTAATACATTTAGAGAAATTACTAGTGTGTCGTTGTGCGGTAGCAAAAATCTATCTGCATCCTCCACATGAAAGTGATATCGTCTTCAGCGACTTCCTGGAGTATCTTGCTGTGGGTTACTGATATCTTCGTATTTTATTACCGAGAAGGTAACCCCGTTAATCTTGTTTTCCCCAAACATCATATTGATCAACTGGTGCGGGGGCTCTTCTCCTGTTTTCGAGGGCTCCACATTTTCACGATTGTGATTGTAATTGTTCTTGGCCTGGTCAGTTTAGAATTCCTAAGATGACCATTTTTTAGAAAAATCGCCACCTCTCCCCGCAGATATCGATTGTCTCCAGTTTGGTGGCTATTCATCCCGTGGTATTCCTACAACGAATTGGGGTCCCTATGACTAGGATCAAACCTCATTAGTTTCGGGAACCATGCTTTTTTTATATTTATCAAAGCCGATACAACCTCTACTCCACTAACGTTAAAGTTATATTCTAATAGCTTGGGAAGGGATGGATCCTGAGAACCTGACATCTCTTTATCCTACAATGATTTGTTGTTCCAAATGCGATTGGTTCTTCAGTCGATAACGAACTGTCTGCTGATCGGAAACCTTTTCCACTTCCTTCGACCCATTTGTAGGGTAAAAATTGGCCCCCCAAAAACCGTCTATCTATGTCAAAATCATCTTTTGATTTTTCTTTATTCTTCTTTCAAACATTTGTCGGCGCAAAAAAACTAATCTGATCACCATCAATCCTTATCTTGGACTCATTCTGGTGTTGAACATCTGCCCAAGTCTCACTTGAAACTCAAGAAAGCTTTCCTTTAATTTTTGGGAAATATTAGAACTTCTCGGACTCAGACCCTTGGTGAATGATTTAGCTGGCCATTCATCCGGATTAGTCCGGAGCAACATTATTTCCTATTCTAACAGGGTGTTGAATTCCCGTAGCAAGTGAGATTATCCTTGTGCAATTCTGAATATCAGCTTTTCGGGCTCGTACTTTTCTAGCCCCTTCACGGGCCTTATATAAAATAATACGCGAGTATCTCAAAGGAATCTATGGAATGCTCGGAAACAACTAATACCAGGTCAAGGCTCCCCTCATGAGGGTCTCTCAGAATTTCTTCAGCAAAATAGATTCAATCTGGTGGGGAGCTAAATCGTTCCCATTCACCGTTATTGTATATGTGGTAATATGCTCCTGATGATCCGAAGTTCCATCATTTATCGGTACGTCAGGAATGTTAGACTGCTTCGAGATTAATTCTTGTTCCACAGTTAGTTTATACGGAAATTGAGTATACTTCTTTGAGTTTGGCCCTTTCAGCATCGGTGGTGCACATGAGGCTTCCATCATAAACTGTAAGAGCTCGCTTTTGAAGAGATCACTCTGGTTATTATGACACGAATCTCTCCGCCCGGCCCTATATAGATCAACCTTGCCCCTCGGTGTGTTGTTTTCGACCCTTTGCTTGATTTATTTGTAGTAGCACCGGGAGGAACTGGACCTCATCCATTCGCATTATTGCAAGCACCTGACAAAACCTGCTTTAGAATCGTCATAACCTTATCATGTCGTGTGAGATGGCCTATATTGACCTCTTATTGCTCCTACAAGACCTTTACCACGTCAACAATATGCTCCTCATTGGAATCATCGGGAGTCGCCTCCCGAACATGTCACGGGTACAACCTGTTGTAGACTGGCGTGACATCGTTTCCCTCGCTGTGCGCATCACTGATTGAATCCTCGTGCTGAGGTTGGTCTCATTAGGTCTCAATATTGTGTGTGTAATTAATACCATTATCAACCATTTTCTGTGATTTTGCGAAGAATAAATAATCAAAACACGATAGTAAAAGAGACAAGGATCAACGTAATTACACAACTGTTTAGGCCCCATGGTAGGCGCCATATTATTTACTTTTAAAGCGTTACAGTTGAATTTATATGTGATTTCTAGATAAGTGAATTAATTCGATCATGAAATAATACAAGAATTGAAGAAATATGCAACAATTAGTCTTGAGATGAAGACGAAATAGCAGAAGCAATAGTTACGGGATCAAGGCTTCGAGGCACAACATTAATGAAATCAAAATGTAATAAGGTAAAATTGTATAAAGCTTTGAATAGTCAAAGCATACGTTTGCCAGAAATTTTGTATCATTTACAATGATAACAAAGATGCACATAGGGAACAAAGTCCTAGGATCGTGCCTTTATTTAATGTCAATTATTAGGGTCATTGAAAAATGTGTAACGGTGAGCATGAATGACAACTTCTTTGTTATGGGCAGTGTATTAAATGATGTAGAACATTTTTTATTAAATGCTATCAGATGAAAAATATTTATTGCATCTTTATGAGCATCATTCTTTCCGATAATAAATGAAGCAATTGTCTTCAATCTTCGCTATCGTTTCTACCTTCGGTTCTATGTGTCACCCTCTTATGCAATTACATAACATAACATATTTTACTCTATACAGCTTATAACCTATCCTCAAACAAATGTCTTATGTATAGATGAAAATCTTGCTCAAAATCTTGAAAATCAACTCGTTAAAATAAAATAACCTGTAATCTTCTCTTTCTTATTCAGTGAAAACAACTTCACTATTTTCACATTTAGTAACTCTATCCCAAACTCCTTCATGTATTAATCATTTTAACTAAATTAAGGTGCAACATATTATATATTCCCTCAGTTTTAATTTATGTAGATTTATTTTAGTCCGTGTGAAGAAGAATGACTTTTTTCTATATCTACAAACAATATATTTTTATATAATGATTTATAGTCACACTAAATATATGTTATTTTACACCGCAAGTTAAAAAGTCTTCTCTATTTTCTTAAACTCTATTTCCAGTCAAATGAGTTCATATAAATTAAAACGGAGGAAGTATTATTTTCAAATTGCTTCTATACTCTAGTTTATATTTATATATAGGACGGAGAGTGTACTCCAAGAATAATTATAAGCGCTTTTAGTTAGACTTTGCTTAACTTACAGTGACTTGAATGTTCTTATTATAACTAATGTTTGGACGAACTTAGGCTATCCTAGTAACAATATTTTCAACATCCGCATATATTTTTACTACCTAGGACACCAGAATATCGAATCATGAACGAAGAAAGGCATTAGAGAAAAGTATGTTGGCTCAATTTCCTTTTTATTTTCATTCCCTTTTTCTTCTTCTCTGGCGTTCCCTGCTTCTACAATCGGAAGAGGTTCCACTTCAGCTACAATTAATTTTCGTAGCTCATCCTCCGGAGAGGTCTTAATTCTTTTGCTAGAACTTTTGGAAGGAGATTTATCTCTTTCTCTTCCACCTATCATTGACACACGTCTCTTTGCCATTTTATCTGGACACACAAACAAGAAACGTTAACCAACAAAATAAATAAATAATTTGTTCCTAACACATAAAAAATAAAATTATAAATATTTATGTATTCTTTGGTGAAGCATCTCAGTGAGACATTTGAAGCCTCGTATGAGATGTTTCAGACATCTCAACAAGATGTTTCAAACATGTCATTAAGATCTTTCTTGAAACATTTTAATGAGATGTTTGAAACATCTTACTGAGATATTTCAAACAACTTTAAAGGTGTTACATTGAATGGCATACAAGATTGAGTTTAAGAGGTAAAATCAATTTTCTGTCATCTCAAAATGCTAAGTAAGATATAGGAATTTAAGTTTCTAGCTAGTTAGATGGAGTTTGAAAGCAAGCTAGCAATATTTATATTACAATTTTCCATCTTCTTTATTTATACATCTCTATCATAATCAACTATCTCAGTGTGATAATCAAGTATCTTTAGGAGAAACATCTCATGGATCGTTAAGTATCCTTGCCAGACTCACAATATCAATAACTAGGGATAGAATCACCTGTTAACAAAGGGAAATCTAGTAACAACACGTAGATGAAAGATTCCAACTTTGATCTAACAGTTCTAACAGTCTCGTCAGCTCTAAACCCAATAGATTCCGCAAACTAAAACAGTCTCGTCAGCTCTAACAGGCCTGGATTCAAAGCACCAATAGCAGCGAGCATAGCCCAATGGTTATGTAATATATATTGCCTGAAATGCCAAATTCAGCAAAATCGCAACATCATAAGAAGATGAAATAGAGAGAAAGAGAGAGGGAAGAAGGAGATGAACGGAGACGTGTCTTCCGGAACCTGTCACGTTTACTCTGCCTAATTAAATTTCTCGATCATTCCTGTGAAATCTCCCTATTACTATTCATATTATTTCTCTTCTTCAGTCTATCTTCTTCAGTATGATAGTACCATTTAAAGACAATATACTAGGCGAATAATTGTTCAATATCGGTCACTTTACGTTTGAGCTCTGTCTTTTTTGCTAATAGTAATATATTTGCTAATGCAATTTCATGATGGTACAATCAACTAGCAATTCCATCAGTTGAAATGTAAAGGAAAATAACTCAATACGAATGTGTTCATCTCTAATTAGCCAATACTGATTAGACTAATATGAGTCCGGCTTGTCACAGAAACAATAGGTCAACAGTGGTCAAAAGTTCTCATAAGAAAATCTGGGAAAGCCATTGAAAAAAAATCCTAAAATAATTTGAGATTTTTACCTTTACATATATATATATATGTATGTATATATATAATGTTCCATAACTGCCTATTTACTAGGACGAAAAGGAAAATGTGCTTTTAGACAAAGGTAAAACTTATCATGTCAAGTAACTGCAACTTTGTCACGTCCCAGTTCGTCCTCTATAAACTATCGTGATGGCCCTAACAAATTGCAAAAAGAAAAAAGAAATCACAGAATAAAACTAGCCAAAAGCTACATGAATAACAAGATAAAGCTTTTAAGATGTCCTTCGGCATATACAATACAACTCTCAAACTTTCCAAAAGCCGGAAACCCATAAAATCACAAGTTGTGGAATAACTACAATGTTCTAACCCTAGAGTGTCTAAACAAAAGAAAGCACATAAGGGTTATAACTAAAAGAGAGTAGGTAGGGACTCCTTGGTCAGCGAACGTGGCAAATATACCTCAAATTCTCTAGAGATTGCCTCTCCTCCCTAACGATATGGCTGAGCCGATGTACTTGGATCTGCACACGGGAAAATATGTGCAGGAAAGGGCATGAGTACACCATTGCGGCACCAGTAATTGCCAAGCCTAACCTCGGTTGGGTAGTGACGAGGAAGGTCAGTGCCCTACCAGTTACAAAATATAAAGCAAGGTAAGACAGTGTAAGATGTGATAGTATAACCATAACAATATCCGAAAATGAGAAGAAATCATAGGCAAATATACAATTAGTACATTGAAACATCGACATGGGATCTCTTGGAAACCCGTCTCGTAGTCTCAAATGTATCCGGAATCTCTCAGTATCCTCAATATATATGTTGAAAATCTCTTGGTATCCTCAGTATATATACTGGGGATCTCTTGGTATCCCGCACTATTGTCAAAACCAATATATGTGCAGGGAATCTCCCAAAATACTCATCCATAGTCGCAAAATAAAAACACAACAATATCAAGGAAAGAATCCACAATTTCATTCAAGTCTATACCAAGAAACAAATATTTCTATTCTAACGTGTTGCATAGAGTTCACATAAACAGTTTAAGTAAATAGGACAATTAATACACTTAAGCATGCTTCCCTAAACTACACAATAGGCTTACAATACAAGTAATGTTCAAGAAGAAAGTAACACAGTTAATTTACTTAATGAAAAACGGGTTTCCAACAATTAGCATATACACGTACTCGTTACCTCACGTACACGACATTTATATAACAACAATACCAAAGCCTAGAGGGAATATCCCTCACACAAGGTTAGACAAGCCATTTACCTCGAACCAGCTCAATCAAATCTATACCACGTTCTTGCCACGAGTATCTGACTCCAAATAGCCCAAATCTATTCAAAGTAATTGTATGATATAAATAACACTTCAAGCAACTAATTCAACTAATTAATTCTAAGCTAAGACGCGAAATAAGGAAAAATGACCAAAATGCCCCCAGGCCCATGTTTGGAATCGGGTAAAATTTACAAATTCAACTCCTCATGCTCTCACGGCTTCATTATACAAAAATTATTCCAATCCGACATCAAAATATAGATCAAAACCCCAAATTATTTTCCATTTTTCCTTAATTTTTAATCCCAAATTCGAAATTAAATGAGAAAACTAAGATTAGATTATAGGAACATAACTAGAAAGGGATAAGGAATCATTACGCGCTGATTTTTTCTTCAAAATACTCCTAAAATCGTCCGCTCCTGAGCTCCAAATCCAGTTTCTAACTTTTAATTTCAAACCCTCGAAATATATTATTTCTGCCTAGCAAATCTGTTTCTGCGAGCACGGGACAGCACCTACAGTCCCCATCTTGCAGAAGTAAAGTCGCATCTGCGACAATTCATTGAAAGGAAATTTATGCACCTGCGATCTCCTTTGCGCAAATGCGGTGCCTGGTCTCATCTACGTCCAATCCTAAAATACCTCAAACAGCACATGCGGTCCTCTAAGGGCATCTGCGGTGGCGCACCTGCGGTCACATTCACGCAAGTGCGGTTATAACAGGTTCAGCCAAACTCCAAATTTTCCTAAGTCCAATTCAACTTCTGCTAAGCTCCCGAAATTCACTCGAGACCCCCGGAACCTCAAGCAAACATGCTAACCAATCCTAAAACATCATACGAACTTATTCGAACCCTCGAATCATATCAAACAACGCTAAAACTACAAATCACTTTCCAATCCAAGCTTGATGATTTCAAAAACTTCCAAATTCCGCTTTGGATAAAAAAGATTCTATCAAACCTTGTCTGAATGACCGGAAATTTCGAACACACGTCTCAAATCACACAACGGATCTACTACAACTTCCGGAACGGCCCCGACGCCAAAATCTTACTATCGAACCAGAAACTTCAAAAATTTGAATTCCAAAATTCCATGCCTAATTAAGTTACGTACCTCCAAAACAAAGTCCGAACAAGCTCCTTAACCCGAAATCACCCAACGGTGCTAATGGGACCAACGGGATTCCAATCCGTGGCCAACTTCACACTACTCTGACTACAGCCTAAAATCTAAAACTTAAACTCTCTTTTATGGACTTAGTATCCCAAAAAGCTCTGAAACTCCAAATAAATCTTCCTGGCAACTCGAAATAGCATAATCAAACACGGGGAATGCAGCTAATAAGGAATCGGGGCGTTAATTATTAAAACAACCGGCCATGTCGTTACATCCTCCTATTCTTAAACATTCATTCCTCAAAAAGGAGTATAGATACATACCTGAAGTAGTGAAAAGATGAGGGTAACGATTGTGCATATCCTGCTCGGTCTCTCAGGTCGCCTCCTCGACCGGATGACCCCACCACCGAACCTTCACTGATGCAATGTTCTTTGGCCTTAGCTTCCTAACCTGCCTGTCAAATATTTCCACTAGCTCATCAGCATAAGATATATCTTAGTACAACTGGATTGAACTGAAATCTAACATGTGTGACAGATCCCTGTGATACCTTCGGAGCACCGAAACATGAAATACCCGATGAACTCCTGCCAAGCTAGGAGGTAAGGCAAGCTAATAAGTAACCTCCTCAACCCGTATAAATATCTCAAAAGGAGCAATAAACCTCAGACTCAATTTTTCTTTCTTCTCAAATCTCATAACGCTCCTCATAGGCAAAACCTGAAGCAATCCGCTCTCCAACCATATAGGAAACATCACGAACCTTCCGGTCTACATAACTCTTCTGTCTGAATTGGGCTGTACAGAGTCTATCCTAAATCATCTTAACCTTCTCGAAAGTATCCTGAACCAAGTCTGTGCCCAATTATCTAGCATCACCCAGCTGAAACCAACCCACCGCAGATCTACACCGCCGACCACATAAGGCCTCATGCGGTGCCATCTGATGTTTGACTGATAACTGTTATCGTAGGCAAAATCTGCCGATGGAAAGAACTGATCCCAAGAACCTCCAAACTCTATCACACACGCACGGAGCATATCCTCAAGAATGTGAATAGTGCGCTCAGACTGTCCGTCCTTCTGCGGGTGAAATATTTTACTCAACTCCATCCCAGTACCCAACCAATATTGTACGGCCATCCAGTATCGTGATGCGAACTGAGTACATTTATATGAAATGATAGAAATTGGAATACCATGTAGACGGACAATCTTCAAAATATAAATCTCGACCAATCGCTTCGAAGAAAGTGGTACATACAGGAATGAAATGCGCGGACTTTGTCAGCCAATCCACAATCACCCAAATGGCATCGAACTTCCTCAAAGCCTGTGGGAGCTCAACTACGAAGTCCATGGTGATCCACTCCCACTTTAACTCCGAAATCTCTATCTCCTGAAGCAACACACTCGTTCTCTGATGTTCATACTTCACCTGCTGATAATTGAGGCACCAAACTACAAACCCAGTTATAACGTTCTTCA
This sequence comes from Nicotiana benthamiana, assembly GCA_034376525.1. Taxonomy (NCBI): domain Eukaryota; kingdom Viridiplantae; phylum Streptophyta; class Magnoliopsida; order Solanales; family Solanaceae; genus Nicotiana; species Nicotiana benthamiana. The sequence continues at coordinate 54,167,582 of CM067339.1, read as the reverse complement.
TCCGCCTCTAACAATAGTGCTGTCTCAAATCCTTGTACATCTTCGCACCACCCGGATGGATGGAATACCGCGAACTACGGGCCTGCTGTATAATCAACTCTTGAAGCCCATCAATATTGGGTACACAAACCTAACCCTACATCCTCAATAACCCATCATCACTAATAGTCACATCTCTGGAATTGCCATGAAGAATTTTGTCCTTGAGGGCAAGCAAATGAGGGTCATCAAACTGAAGCTCCCGAATATGATCAAATAAAGAAGATTGAGAATCCACACAAGCAAGGATCCAACTGGGCTCTAAAAGATCCAATCTCACAAACTGACTGGCTAAGGACTGAACATTCCTCGCCATGAGCCTCTCTGCTGCTAGCAAATTAGCAAACTCTCCGCCCTACGACTCAAAGCATCGTCCACCATATTGGCCTTGCTCGAGTGATACAAAATAGTGATATCGTAGTCCTTCAACATCTCTAACCACCTTCTCTAGAGGAAATTAAGATCATTCTGCTTGCACAGATGCTACAAACTCCAGTGGTCAATATAAATCTCACAAGGCGCACCGTACAAATAATGACGCCACATCTTCAAAGGGGAACAATAGCAGCTAACTCGAGATCGTGGACAAGATAATTCTTCTCATTCCTTCAATTGTCTGAATGCGTAGGCAATCACCTTACCGTCTTTCATCAATACCGCTCCAAGACTAATACTCGAGCCATCACAACAGACAGTATAGGACCGCAAACCTATAGGCAATATCAAAACTGGGGATGCAGTCAACGTTGTCTTGAGCTTCTAAAATCCTTCCTCACACTCTTTTGTACACTAGAACGGAGCACCTTTCTAGGTCATCCTGGTCATAGGTGTTGATATAGATGAAAACCCCTTAGCAATCAACGTTAATAACCCGCCAAACCAAACAATCTGCGGATCTCTGTAGCTGAGGATGGTCTTGGCCAACTCTGAACTGCTTTCACTTTCTTTGGATCCACCTTTATCCCATCACTCGACAGCATGTGACCCAAGAATGCTACGGAATCGACCCTAACCTCACATTTCAAGAATTTGCATATAATTTCTTTTCTCTCAAAGTCTGAAGCAATTTCCTCAAGAGCTACTCATGATCTTCCCGACTCCGGTAGTATACTTTAGTATCATCAATAAAAACAATGACGAATGAGTCAAGATGTGGCTACACTGTGCATCAAATGCAGGAAGGCTGCTGGGTATTGGTCATCCCAAATGACATATTAAGGAACTAGTAATGAGTATACCGAGCCCTGAAAGCAGTCTTTGGGATATCTGGCTCCCGAATCTTTTACTGATGGTAGCCTGCACACAAGTCAATCTTAGAAAACACGCGATCACCCTGTAGTTGGTAAAACAAATCATTGATACGAGGCAAAAGATAACAGTTCTTTACTGTAACTTTGTTCATATGGCGATAGTCAATGCACATACACATAGAACCATCCTTTTTCTTCACAAACAAAACAGGAGCGCCCCAAGGTGATACACTGGGCTTAATAAAACCCTTATCAAGCAATTCATGTAATTGATCCTTCAATAGGAGGAGCCATATGATATGAATGAATATAAATGGGTTGAGTGCTCGGCAACAGATCAATGCCGAAATCAATATCTCTATTAGATGGCATGCTTAGAAGACCAACTCGAAACATATTAGAGAAATCACGTACTACTAATACTGAATCAACTGTAGGGGTATCGATACTGACATCTCTCACATAAGCTAGATACAGGTTACACTCCTTCTCAACCATTCTATGAGCCTTAAGGAAAAAAATAACTCTACTAGGAGTGTGATCTAGAGCACCCCTCCACACAACTCGCGGTACACCCGGCATAATAGCGTCACAATTTTGGCGTGACTGTCAAGAATAGCATAATGGGGCGACAATCAGTCCATGCCCAAGATAACATCAAAATCTACCATGCAGAGCAACAATAAATTGGCTCTTGTCTCAAAACCACTAAGAGCAACCAAACACGACCGAAATATGCAGTCCACACTAAGAGAATCTCCCAAAAGAGTAGAAACATAAACAGGGGAACTCAAAGAGTCTTGGGATAAAACCAAATGTGGTGCAAAATAAGAAGACACATAAGAATAAGTGGAGATTGGATCCAATAAACTGATGTATCTCTATCACAATCCAAGAGAATACTTGTGATGATAGAATCCGAGACAATTGTTTTGGTACGAGCAGAAAGGGCATAGTATCTAGCATGGCCTCCCACTCTAGGGCAACGTATAACTCCCCGAACTCCACCTCAAGCTGGCTGAGAAGGTGGGGTAGCAACTGGTGCTGTGAACATAGTCTGAGAACTCAGTGGAGCCCGTTGTGGATGTGCACCCATCCCAAGTCTAGGGCAATCTGGAGGTGCATAATAAGGCTCGTGAGATCTAGGAAGACTGGAATACGACTGGCTGCTGGAAGAGCTTAATGAATGGGGTGACTCATATAATCCCTATCATGATGATATGCAGCTGGGGCACGGGCACCAAAATAATATCCAGACTCTCGTGACCTCTTGGCCTCCCTCTCCTCTCTACCCCGAGAATACATACGCTCTATTCTCCTAGCAATGCTCACCACCTACTGATAAGAAATATGTATCTCCAACTCACGAGCCATGCTAGACCTGATGCAAGGAATAAACCCCTCAATAAACAAGTAAACCCTCTCGCGAACAGTCGAAACAAAGGCTGGTGCATATCTAGCCAAGCTAGTGTAACGGAAAGCATGCTCTGAAACAGGAATAGTACCCTGGCGCTGTCAAGAACCTAAAAACAAACTCGATCGCGATGGCGCCTCTCTTGAAAACAAGGCTAGCTATTTAGACCCGATTCATTTTTTAATGCAGTTAACAGCATAAAGTAGTCTTAAACATGAACTACTAGTACCAAGTAAAGGATAATATCAATAAAGTCCGAAAGTACAACCCAACACAACCCTAATCGGCATGTCACAAATCACGAGCATCTAACAACACCGAATGCTCAAATGTAACTACAGAGTTTGATACTGAACTAAGAATATAAAAAGAAATAGATAAGGAGGAGCTTCGGCTACAATGCTAGCGGCTACCTAAAGACTCTTCGAAGAACCGCCTGAAGTTGGAATGAATCAGCACTCTGGAGGGGGACCAGTTATGCCTGAATCTACACATAGGGTGCAGGGAGTAAAGTGAGTACTCCAACTCAGTACGGAACAAATGTAAATAACGACAGAAAGTAAGAATACACGAAAGGCATAAGGCTTTCTGTAGTGAAGCAGTAAAATCATTATAAAAGCAGTAAACTAATGATGAATCCAGTAAAATCCTTTCTCAACAATAAACAAGTAATTAGAAAACAATTAAGGTAAGATAAACAAATAGAAATTCGCCCCTCGGGCACAGTATCAACAAATCAGCCCATCGGCCAGCAACTTAGAAAATTTCCAGCCCCTCGGGCTTAATCTCCCATCACAATGGATACATGCGCTCCCTGGGGTGTGTAGACTCCTAGTGGAGCCCCTTACAGCCCAAGCACAATAACAAGCCATCTCGTGGCATCAAAACAAGGCCCTCGGCCTCATATCTATCAAGCCACCTTGCGGCGTACATATCTCATGCCCTCAGCCAAATCAGTATCAGTGTTTCCTCGCAAACATAGGCCCTCGGCCTCACTAAGTCAAAAATACTAAAAAGCCCTTTGGCCAATAGTAAAATAGTATTTCTCAGCCCAAACATCATTTAAAATATCATTTAAGTCTTAAAACTGAGTAAACATGGCTAAGTATGAAAATAATGGAAAATAACAGGACTAAGTTCAAGTAATAAGTCAAAACAGTGAGGAAATATCAATGGAAAGCCCCGAATGGTTCAAATAGTTGGCACTAGGACCAAATATGGCATTCAGCCCAAATAATGATGATAGCAAATAGTTTTCAATCAAATACGCGGTAAAATCATCAATCGGGACGGACCAAGTCATAATCCCCATTAGTGCACGACCCTACGCTCGTCATCAAGAATGTACTTCACCCTAATACAGCACTACAATGTGCAATCCAGGGTTTCAAGTCCTCAAAACATAATTTACAATCAATTTTCACCTCTAACCGACTAAATCTCTTGCTCGAGACGCCTTTTCCCCTCAAAGAAGCCTCAACGTGCGTCGAATCTATCCAAAATCAGAACGAGGACGTCAAAATATACTAAGGGAACAAAGCCCAAGCGAAAACAATAAATATAGGGCACAAATCCCGAAATTACCAAAACCCGACCCCCAGGCCTAGCGCTCGAGAATCAAAAATTGTAACACCAAGGGATTCCTTATCTCCCCACGAGTTCGTACATACCAAAAACATAAAAAATCCATCCACAAATGATCCTTCAAATCCCAAATGTTTGGTCTCCAATTTCAAGCCCTAGCTCTTAAATTTTTACCTTTAATCTCCATGTCTTTCTCGGTAGAATTTGTTAGAAACTACGCTTTACGCTAGAGGGGGGGTGAATAGCGTATTAATAAAATTTAGCGTTTTCTTGCGGAATTTAAACTTTGCAGGAAGTAAAATAAGTGCAGAAAAATAAACTTACACAAAGATGTATACTGGTTGGCCACCAACGTGGTTAGTCCAGTCCCCGAGAGACTCTCTCGAGATTTTTCACTATCTTGTTAAGCTTACGGGTGCTCAACAAATCGTTACACACTTGAGGACACAAGCCTCAAACGGTTGCTCGGAGATCGCAATCTCAAAGACTTCACCCAAGGAAACGCAAGTTCCTTGAAACAAGAGAATCGCAATTCTCTTACAAGTATATCAAATACTTGGACACTCACTTAACTAAAGTACTCCTTATTGAGTAGATATGAGTAAAAGAATATGTTCATGATCAAAACAACTTTAAGCAATAATATGGCTCTCAAAAGCTTTATGAAATGAGTAGAAAATGAAGAACAATTGAATGAAAGCTTATAGCAATGTAATGATCAGTTTGTGTATGTTGTTGTTGTTAAAATACTGAAGTGAAGCTGTATTTATAGTTGAAAAACTTGGCATTACCATTGCCTAATTGCCATTTAAGAGTTGCTGAAATTACTCAGTGATAATCGATTATTAAGACCTCATAATCGATTATCTGCGAGTCAGTTTAAAAATCAATCCTAGATTTAATGCTTCACAATCGATTATACATAATCTATAATCGATTACTGGCAATATTCAAAATCAGATAATCGATTACACTAAGTTCATAATCGATTACTTTAGCAACGTTCTAAAAATCATTTCCGGATTTTAAGCAAAACATCGATTATATAAAATCTATAATCGATTACTTCAGCAACGTTCTAAAAATCATTTCCAGATTTTAAGCAAAACATCGATTATATAAAATCTATAATCGATTACCTTATGGTATTTGAAAATCATTTGACAACGGTCAGCTTCAACAATCGATTGTCCTTTGCAACAATCGATTACTTGTTATTTTCTGAAAATCATGAAACTCACTGTCTCAGTGATAATCGATTATCTAAAGACATAATCGATTACTTGTTATTTTCTGAAAATCATAAAACTTACTGTCTCAGTGATAATCGATTATCTAAGGACATAATCGATTACTTAATTAAATTTAAAATCACTGGAAGACATCAACTCAACACAATCGATCACCATTAGTTCATAATCGATTACTTTGAGTATTGAAAAACTTTACCTCAACAACAATCGATTGTCATTTGTTCACAATCGATTATCATGCAGATTTGAAAAAACCTGATGTTCACTGTCTTACTCACAATCGATTACCATTAATTCATAATCGATTGTCATGCAGTCTGGACTCAGAAGCAATCGATTATCATAAGTACATAATCGATTATTTTAGCCCAGATTTTTGAGGCATGTTTAGAAAACATTTTGTCTAATGTAAATATGCATGTTTGAAAATCTTTTTGACACAGAATTAAATATGCATGATTTTGGAAAATAGTTTTATGAGAGATGCCATACTATGAGTCAAGTTATAGGATCGAGATTACAATTTTAGAACAACTCAATAACAATTAAAGGCTATCTCTTGAACTTCAATCTTATTCGCAACCATTGTGCGCTTGTACTTGAATTCCGTCATATATCAATTTTTGCTTCGTTTGTCATTCATCAAAACCTACAAAAGAGTACACGTTTAGTATATTGCATTGAGAACGTGTTTCTAACAATTTCCCCCTTTTTGATAATGGCAAACATTAAGCGGGATATGCAATTTAGGCAAAAGATATTGACAATTCAAGACAAGTAACGATTATGCAATTCCCCCTCAATTTAAGAGTTCCCCCTCAATTTTAGCTTATAAGCAATCAATGAATTAAGAGGTGGTGCATACCCGATATCCCGTTTTCTTCCCCCTTTTGCCATTAGCAAAAAAAATAGTAAGGAAAGATGCAAAAGGATGAGATAACCAAGGTTTATTTATTGAAAAAAAACAAGGGTACATCAATGGGAACAACAAACACAAAACACAGAAAAATTTATTCATTTCCGTCGTTGTCCGCCTCGTTATCCGGCGCTGCTTCAAAAGGAACGAGAGCTGCATATGGATAATTGACATGGTCAAAGTATCCATGGATATCATGAGTGAGTTGAGCAAGCTGGTCGGATATGGTTTGGAGAGTAGGCTCTTGGGACGAACGAGCACGACGGGGTGGACGACTTGAAGACTGAGTTGGAGCATGATCACCATCATGATGGAAAGAAGACTCCGAGATTTCCCAAATTTTGGTACTCCTTTTGAGAGGACCATTTTCCGTGACAAATCCGGATGCTTCAAGGAAGTTCATAATGAGGAGGGCATAAGGAAGAGGCATGTCATCACCGATGGCATCGAGCATATGAATTTTGATGAGCCGACACCAATTTATTTTGGCTCCGGTGACAATGGCATGCAGAAGTTTGGTATCCTCCTGGGAGATGGTGGTGTGATTGTGTCGTCTAGGCTTGAGGACTCGGGTGATGAAGTAGAGAATCAACCGGTAGTTTGGATCCATTCCCGTTATGGTAGGACGACGGGTAGAGATAGATGGATCATAGGAAGTTATACCGGCTTGGTGGAGAAGGGTGGTTTCATCAAAGAGAGCTCCGGCCTTGTCAATATACCGGTAAAGGTCTTCACCATCATTTGGAAGGCGGGCAATGGTGTGGAGATTCTCTTCAGAGAGAAGAATTTGAACCCCATTAATGGAGGTGACAAGTTCGCCATCTTCATTTTTATGGAGGTTTGAGTCAAAAGCTTGAACGAGAGTTGTGTTTATGTGAGGATGAGTGAGAAGCAAGAAGTCATATAGTTGACACTCCTTTAACATATTTGCGGCAGGGGTGAAAGGTTCAAGGAGTTTACTATTTGAGAACCGAGGAGGAAGAATGGTGTGTTTCTCAAATTTTGAGAGGAACCTTGTGAGTTCATTTTCATTTTCAAAGAACAAGACGGAACCGTCTTGGTATGGAAAATTTAAAGGAGGAGGGGCGGTTGAGGCTGATGCGCCATGTTTGGATCGGGAACGTTTTGAAGATCGTCCAGACATGTTAAGAGAAATCTGCTGGAATTTGGCAAAGAAAATAGAAGAGATTTAGTTTTTGAATACTAGAGATAGTGCTTGAGTGGGTGAATGTGAGCTCTTATGATGCCTATTTATAGAGGAAAGGATTATCAAGCATTGAATGGAGACATTTGCTGAGATTTTGGTTTAGGAGCAGTCAAAAAACGGTAAGAATTAAAATTACTGACTGTTAGATAATCGATTATTGAACTGAAATAATCGATTGTATTTGAGATTTTGAATCTGACAAATCGATTCTTGAGTCAAACGGTAAAAAATTTGAATGAAATAATCGATTATTAAGTTTTGGTAATCGATTATGGAGCATTAAAGACCTGACAGGAATCGATTGAGGAGCCAAACGGTAACAAAAATTAATATGAAGTAATCGATTGTCAATTCTTGGTAATCGATTATTTAGGGAACTAACTTGATACAGTGAACTTGGAGAATATCAGAATTTATCAAATAATCGATTGTATGAAAAAACAATCGATTGTTGTAGAAAGCATTGCTGAATGACTGAGGCGGAAATCGATTATGCAATTTAGGAAGTGAAAAAATTAAACACAGATGCATAATGTTACTAATCAGTCATAAACAATCGATTATTGATACTGATAATCGATGTACTGCACAGAAAATAATCGATTAGTGACTTGAAATAGTCGATTATTTTGTGCTAACACTTCATAATTCCCCCTACCTTTGGGGTGGTACCTGCAAAATAGATTTAAACGTCTCCGACGCTCAAGTTAGTAATTTATAGCGAAATTAATAAATTACACTAGTGTTAACAAGTAATGCCGTGAACTCTTAAGAATTGTGTCCTAGAGTGTTCTTAAGAGAGTTTCGGGTACTTACCTTTTCTCCAACATCGCCAATTACCTGTTCGAGAGGATGATCCTTGATCGTTCTCCACTCGTTAGGCGTATTTATTCCTTTTTCTACTTGTGGCGCTTCTTCCGTTGGTTGTTCCCCAATTTCATTTTTGTTTTCCTTTGAAGGTTCTTCTTGGATTTTATCTTTCAAGCTATCCAAGATACCTGCAAGATCAAAACCGGATTCCTTTCTCGCCAAGCGAGTGTTATCTTCGGAAAACACAACATGAGGGGATTCCTCCACAATTTGGGTTCTTTTGTTAAAGATCCTATATGCTTTGCTACGTGAGGAATAACCAATGAAAATACCTTCATCCGATTTAGCATCAAACTTACCCAATTGGTCCTTGCCATTATTATGAACAAAACATTTACAACCAAAAACACGTAGATGAGAAATGTTGGGTTTTCTACCCTTATAAAGTTCATATGGGGTTTTCATGAGTATCGGCCGAATTGCTACTCTATTTAAAACATAGCAAGCGGTACTCACGGCGTCCGCCCAAAAATATTTGGGAATCTTAGCTTCGTCGAGCATGGTTCTTGCCATCTCTTCGAGACACCTATTTTTCCTTTCCACCACCCCATTTTGTTGTGGTGTCCGTGGAGCGGAAAAGGTGTGTTCGATTCCGAGTTCGTCACAAAAATCCGCAAAGAGATTGTGATCAAACTCTCCCCCATGATCACTTCTAATCAAAGTGACGGTCGATTCCTTTTCGTTTTGAACACGCTTAAGGAAATACTTGAAATTTTGAAAAGCATCACTTTTATTTGCAAGAAATAGAGTCCAAGTAAATCTAGAAAAGTCATCAACAATTACAAAAACATATTTATTTTTACCAAGACTTTCAATACGAGAGGGACCAAATAAATCCATGTGAGGTAATTGCAAAGGTCTAGACGTTGAAACAATATTCTTGGACTTAAAAGATGCTTTGGTTTGCTTCCCTTTTTGACAAGAATCGCAAATAGAATCATTTTCAAACTTTAAACAGGGAAGTCCAACTACTAAATTTTGAGAAAGAAGCTTGTTCAAGAGATGCATGTTCATGTGTGCTACTCTACGATGCCATAGCCAAGAGTTATCCTCTTTGCTTATTAAACAATCAACATATTCGGGTGAGGAGTTTGCAAGATCAACCATATAGATATTATCAATTCTAAAACCACGAAGTATGATCTTGAAATCACTACGTCTAAATACAAGACATTCATCCGAATCAAATAGAGCAAGATTTCCCTTGTCACATAATTGGCTTATGCTCAAGAGATTATGCTTCAAACCTTTCACAAGTAGTATATGTTTAATAGAGGAGTTTTCGTCCTTACCGACCGAACCAATGCCGATGATTTTTCCTTTATTGTTATCACCAAATATGGCACTTCCTTCTTCTTTGTGCTCTAGTTGAAGGAATTTGGATTCATCTCCCGTCATGTGTTTGGAGCATCCACTATCAAGGTACCATAGTACACTTGATCCCTTCAAGCACACCTACAAAACAAATTAATGTTCTTTAGGTACCCATGCCATCTTGGGTCCTTGAGGGTTAGGCATGTTATAATGATGCAATTGATTTATATGTCTATGACGAGTAAAGCAAGCGGGAGCAATATGACCAATACGTCTATAATAATGACAAGTCACATTGGGATTATGCATTTTTCTAGGTACATAGTAACTAGATGAATGAAGGTTGCGTACTCTACTTTGAGCGCCATTGTTCCTCCTATTATGAGCTCTAGGAGGTTCACAAGTTTGTCTAAAATATGCATTATTTCTAGAATATCTATTTCTAGGTGGAGGGTCATTTCTTGGTCTTCTAAATTGTTCAAGGTTTGGCCTAAAATATGCATCATTTCTAGGTCTTCTAGCATTTTCACTATTTGGTCTAACATGCAAGTTATTTCTAGGATTTCTACTTCTAGGATAAGCATTTTGGTTATTAGTCCTAGGTTGAGCTCTAGGTTGTTGTGGTTTAGCACCAACCTTTTCTTCATTCTTGAATCCTATTCCATGTTTAGTTGATTTTAGATTAACAAGCACATCATTCAAGTTTTTATGCGAAGAATTAAACTTATCTAATGTGCCTTTAAGTCTAGCTACTTCATTCTTAAGAAGCACACAAGAAGAACAGTTTCTAGTAGAACCTTCAGGTTTATCAGCACTTCTTTTTCCATAAAACTTGTTTTCCTCTTTTAGCTTCTCATTTTCGAAAACCAGTTTTTCTAATTCTTTTTCTTTTAACGAAAGCTGTGTTTGAAAATCTTTTTCTTTTAGAGAAGCGCTTTCTTTAACACTTTTGACAGTTTTTGAAGCTTTGATAAATTCAGCATATAGTTCATCAAAAGCATTTCTCATTTCATCAAGAGTAAAGAAATTTTGAGAGGAGATTTGACTTACCTCGTCTTTGCCGTCTTCTTGAGCCATGAGACATAAATTTGCTGCTTCATCGTCTTCTTCTTCGCTTGCTTCATCTCCGGAATCTCCTCCCCAAGAGATGTATGCACGTTGCTTTTTGAAGGGTTTCTTCTCCTTTTTGATGTTAGGGCAATTTGATTTTATGTGCCCGGTTTCTCCGCATTCATAGCATTTTAGTTGATCGCCTTGCTTTTTGTTCTTGCGTTCATACTCTTTGCGCATGAAATTTTTGAAACCTTTTGATAACGAGTCCAAACTCGTCACCTTCCTCATCAATTTGTGGTTGGCTAGCCTTTAGAGCAATCCTTTGCCTTCTTTGATCATCAACAACCGGGTTAAGTATAGTTGATTCATAGGTTTTGAGATTACCTCTTAATGCGTCAATTGTGACATTTGTGATGCCAATGGATTCTTGGATTGCATCGGCCTTTGATCGCCATGCCGGAGTGAGACTTCTGAGGATCTTCCGGACAAGTTCTCTATCCGTAAACGTCTTTTTGAGGGCGTGTAGATCATTCACGATCATTGAGAATCGCTCAAACATTTCGTCTACTTTTTCTCCTTCCTTCATGTGGAATAGTTCATAGGAGTGAGTTAAGAAATCAATTTTAGCTTCTCGTACCTGGTCGGTTCCTTCGTATGTCACTTCAAGCTTATCCCACATTTCTTTTGCTGTTTTGCAACATGATATCTTCCTGTAGTCGTTAGCATTGACAGCACAATATATTAAATTTATAGCTTTGGCATTATTTTGAACCTTACGAATATCCTCCGCGGTATATTCCTCTTCGGTCTTTGGAACCCATTCGTCTTCCACCTTCTTGGTTGGAATTTGGTTTCCATTGGTGAATACTTTCCACAAATGAAAGCTATTTGATTGCACAAAGATTTGCATCCTCTCCTTCCAGTATGAGTAGTTTGTGCCGTTGAATAGAGGAGGTCGTGTAGAGCATTGTCCTTCTTCAATTCCTGCAAAAGAGTCAAGAGTAGAAGCCATGGATGGTTCTCTCAAACGGTTAAGTTTTCAGAGAGTTGGGCTCTGATACCAATTGTTAGAAACTACGCTTTACGCTAGAGGGGGGGTGAAAAGCGTATTAATAAAATTTAGCGTTTTCTTGCGGAATTTAAACTTTGCAGGAAGTAAAATAAGTGCAGAAAAATAAACTTACACAAAGATGTATACTGGTTGGCCACCAACGTGGTTAGTCCAGTCCCCGAGAGACTCTCTCGAGATTTTTCACTATCTTGTTAAGCTTACGGGTGCTCAACAAACTGTTACACACTTGAGGACACAAGCCTCAAACAGTTGCTCGGAGATCGCAATCTCAAAGACTTCACCCAAGGAAACGCAAGTTCCTTGAAACAAGAGAATCGCAATTCTCTTACAAGTATATCAAATACTTGGACACTCACTTAACTAAAGTACTCCTTATTGAGTAGATATGAGTAAAAGAATATGTTCAAGATCACAACAACTTTAAGCAATAATATGGCTCTCAAAAGCTTTATGAAATGAGTAGAAAATGAAGAACAATTGAATGAAAGCTTATAGCAATGTAATGATCAGTTTGTGTATGTTGTTGTTGTTAAAACACTGAAGTGAAGCTGTATTTATAGTTGAAAAACTTGGCATTACCGTTGCCTAATTGCCATTTAAGAGTTGCTGAAATTACTCACTGATAATCGATTATTAAGACCTCATAATCGGTTATCTGCCAGTCAGTTTAAAAATCAATCCTAGATTTAACGCTTCACAATCGATTATACATAATCTATAATCGATTACTGGCAATATTCAAAATCAGATAATCGATTACACTAAGTTCATAATCGATTACTTTAGCAATGTTCTAAAAATCATTTCCGGATTTTAAGCAGAACATCGATTATATAAAATCTATAATCGATTACTTCAGCAACGTTCTAAAAATCATTTCCAGATTTTAAGCAAAACATCGATTATATATAATCTATAATCGATTACCTTATGGTATTTGAAAATCATTTGACAACGGTCAGCTTCAACAATCGATTGTCCTTTGCAACAATCGATTACTTGTTATTTTCTGAAAATCATGAAACTCACTGTCTCAGTGATAATCGATTATCTAAAGACATAATCGATTACTTGTTATTTTCTGAAAATCATGAAACTTACTGTCTCAGTGATAATCGATTATCTAAGGACATAATCGATTACTTAATTAAATTTAAAATCACTGGAAGACATCAACTCAACACAATCGATCACCATTAGTTCATAATCGATTACTTTGAGTATTGAAAAACTTTACCTCAACAACAATCGATTGTCATTTGTTCACAATCGATTATCATGCAGATTTGGAAAAACCTGATGTTCACTGTCTTACTCACAATCGATTACCATTAATTCATAATCGATTGTCATGCAGTCTGGACTCAGAAGCAATCGATTATCATAAGTACATAATCGATTATTTTAGCCCAGATTTTTGAGGCATGTTTAGAAAACATTTTGTCTAATGTAAATATGCATGTTTGAAAATCTTTTTGACACAGAATTAAATATGCATGATTTTGGAAAATAGTTTTATGAGAGATGCCATACTATGAGTCAAGTTATAGGATCGAGATTACAATTTTAGAACAACTCAATAACAATTAAAGGCTATCTCTTGAACTTCAATCTTATTCGCAACCATTGTGCGCTTGTACTTGAATTCCGTCATATATCAATTTTTGCTTCGTTTGTCATTCATCAAAACCTACAAAAGAGTACACGTTTAGTATATTGCATTGAGAACGTGTTTCTAACAGAATTCACATAATAATCGAGTTTTAAGTCCAAAAATATTACCTCTCAACAGTTCCCCTTAATCCCTCTTCAATCTCCTTCAAAAATCTCCCAAAATGGCCAACTATGGAGGAATTGAGCCCCAAAATTGCGGTCAAGACGAGCTAAAAATATTGCCCATGCCTGAATTTTCTTCTTCGCGAACGCGTTCAAACCCACGCATCCACGAAGCACAAACTTACTTTGACCAATTTTTCCTCTATGTGAATGCGATTTACCTCTCGCGAACGCGATGCCTCAAATCACAAAACATTGTGAACGCGTCCTTGCCTCTCGCGAACGCAAGCTCATATATTTTGGCCCTTCACAAACACATGAAGGCCAAACCTGTCACCTTCCTTCCTAACCCTTCATGAACGTGAGCGTCCACTCGCGAACCCGAAGGCCAAAATGTCTGCAACTGCTGGAATTCAAAATCTACAACTTAACTCAAAAATGATCCTATTGACCACCCGAAACTCACCTGAGGCCCCCCAAACCTCAACCAAACACACAAACATATCCCAATACCTTATTCAAACTTTTTCCAATTATCAAAACACTTCAAACGACATCAAATCAATCAAAATACATCGGATTCAAGCCTAAGATTCTAAAAATCTTCTGAATTTCAATTTTGATCAAAAACCCAACCAAACCACGTTCGAATGACCTGAAATTTTGGACACATATCCCAAATGACTAAATGAAGCTACTGCAACTATCAGAATTCTATTCCGGCCCCTAGAGCCAAATCTCTCCTATCAACCGGAAATCGCAAAAGTATTAACTTCGCCAATTCAAGCCTAAAACGGCTCAAAACCTCCAAAATTCATTCCGATCACACTCTTACGTCATAAATCACCCTTCGAATCTAACCGAACCACTGAAACTCACATCCGAGCCCTCTAACACATAAGTCAACATCTAGTTGGCGTTTTCAACTTAAACTTCGTTGACAGAGACTAGGTGTCTCAAATCTTACGAAAATCATTTTAGACTCTATCCGACCAACCCGATACCACCAAACATGGATAACAAAGCAAAAAGAAGCATAATTGGGAGAAACAGAGCGGTAACTCATGAGACGACTGGGTGGGTCATCACATCCTTCCGAATTTAAACAAATATTCATCCTGGAACGAGTCAAGAAACATACACAAAGCCTTGGATAGGTGAGAATATCTTCTCTGCATATCTCGCTTGGTTTCTAGGGTAGCCTCCTCCACAGGGTGACCTCACCACTGCACCTTCATTAAAGTTATCTCATTTGACCTCAAATTCCGAACTTGACGACCCAAAATAGCTAGTATCTCTACATTATAGATCAAATCATAATCCAACTGAACCGTGCTGAAATCAAGAACATGAGACGGATCCCCAATATACTTCAAAAGTATAGAAACATGAACTATCGTATGGACACTCGACAAGCTGGGTGGCAAAGCAAGCTCATAAGCCACATCCCCAATATTCTAAAGTACCTTAGAAGGTCAAATGAGATGCGGACTCAACTTCCCTTTCTTCCCAAATCTCATAACACCCTTCATGGGTGAAACCTTTAATAGAACCTCCTCGCCAACCATGTAGGACACATCTCGAATCTTCCTATCAGCATAATTCATCTGCCTAGACTGCGCGGTACAGAGTCTCTCCTGAATTACCTTCACCTTCTCCAACGCATCTTGTACCAAATTTGTCCCGAATATCCTAGCCTCACTGGGTTCGAACTAACCGGGTTCGAACTAACCAACTGGAGATCTACATTGCCTCCCATACAAAGCCTCTATGGAATCATCTAAATACTCGACTAGTAGCTATTGTTATATGCAAACACTACGAGCGGTAGAAACTGATCCCATGACCCTCCAAAATCAATGACACAAGCACGAAATATGTCTTCTAATAACTGAATGGTACGCTCGGACTGCCCGTCTGTCTGATGATGAAAAGTTGTGCTCAACTCTACCTGATTACCTAACTCTCGCTAAACATGCTTCCGAAACTAGGAAGTAAATTAAGTGCCCCGATCTGAAATGATGGAAACTAGGACACCATGCAACCAAATAATCTCCCTAATATATATTTTTGCTAATCGTTCTTAAGAATAAGTAGTGCAGATAGGAATAAAGTGCCCGGACATGGTCAGCCAATACAGAATAACCCAAATAGCATCGAACTTCTTCAAATTCCGTGGAAGTCCAACAACAAAATCCATAGTGATCCTCTCCCACTTCCACTCTGGAATATTCATCTGCTAGAGCATGCCACGCAGTCTCTGATGCTTATATTTCACCTGCTAAAAATTGAGACACCAAGCTACAAATCCCACAATGTCTTTCTTCATTATTCTCTACCAATTGTGCTGCCTCAAATCCTGATACACCTTCCAGGCACCCGGATGAATGAAATACCGCGAGCTATGGGAACCCTCTAAAATAACCTCCTGAAGCCCATCCACATTGGGCACACAAATCTGGCATGTATCCTAAACATCCCATTATAACCAATGGTCACATCCCTAGCATCCTCATGATGAACTCTATCCCTAAGGACAACTAAGTGCGGATCATCATACTAGCGCTCTCTTATGCGATCATATAAAAAAGACCGAGAAACTACACAAGCTAATGCCCGACTTGGCTCCGAAATATCAAACCTCACAAACCGATTGGCCATGGCCTAAACATCAACTGCAAGAGGTCTCTCCCCAACTAGAATATATGCCAAACTCCCCATTCTCACTGCCTTTCGGTTCAAAGCATCGGCCATCACATTGGCCTTTCCTAGATGGTACAAAATAGTGATATCATAATCCTTAACCTACTCAAACCATCTCCGCTGCCTCAAATTAAGATCCTTTTGCTTGAATAAATGATGCAGACTGCGATGATAAGCGAAAACCTCACAAGATACGCCATACAAGTAATGCCTCTAAGTCTTTAATGCATGAACTATGGCAGCCAACTCCAAATCATGAATAGGTAGCATCTCACGGGCTTCAACTGACGAGAAGCATAAGCAATAACTCTACCATCCTGCATCAACACACAGCCAATCCCTACTCTCGAAGCATCAAAATACACGGCATATGAACATGAAGTTGATGGAAAACCCAACACTGGAGTTGTGGTCAAAGCTGTCTTGAGCTTCTAAATGCTCTCCTCACACTCGTCCGACTATACAAATGAAGGATCCTTCTGAGTCAACTTGGTCAAGGACGCTGCGATAGATGAGAATCCCTGAACAAACCGATGAAAATAGCCTATCAAACCAAGAAACCTACGAATCTCTATGGTTGAGGACGGTCTGGGCCAACCCTGCATCACCTCTATCTTCTTTGGATCAACCTGAATACCCTCGCTAGATACCATATGTCCCAACAATGCCACTAAATTCAGCAAAAACTCACACATGGAGAACTTTGCATACAGCTTTTCCTCTCTCAATCTATGCAACACAACCCTCAAATGCTCCCCACGCTCCTCCTAACTACGCAAATATACCAAAATATCATCAATAAAGACTATGACAAACGAGTCAAGATAAGGTCAGAAAATGATTCTCATCAAATGTATGAACGTTGTTGGGGCATTGGTCAGCCCAAAAGACATAACTAGGAACTCATAATAACCATATATGGTTTTTAAGGCCGTCTTAAGAATATTCCAATCCCTGATCTTCAACTAGTTATAACTTGAACAGAGATCAATTTAGGAGAATACCCTTGCTGCCCCAAGCTGGTCGAATAAATCATCAATGTAAGGCAAATAATACATATTCTTAATTGTTACCTTGTTCAATTGCCTATAGTCAATGCACATTCTCATTGCGCAATCCTTCTTCTTCACAAACAGGACGGGCGCACCCCAAGGTGACACATTAGGCAGAATGAACCCTTTATCTTGGAGTTCCTAAAGATACTCCTTTAACTCATTCAACTCTGCTGGTACCAAACGCTATGGTAGAATGGAAATGGGCTGAGTACCCGGCAGTAGATCAATACCAAAATCAATATCCCTATCAAGTGGCATGCCCAGTAGGTCTGCAAGAAATATATCTAGGAAATCCCTCACAACTAGAACATAATCAATACTGGGAGTCTCAGCTCCGACTTCCCTCATAAAGGCAATATATGAAAGACAACACTTCCCAACCATATGCTAGGCCATCAAGAAACAGATCACTCTACTTGGAACATAATCAGTCGCACCTCGCCACTCCATCTGCGGCACGCTCGATATAGCCAAAGTGATTGTCTTAGCATGACAGTCCAGGATACCGCGAAATGGAGATAGACAATCCATGCCCAGAATGACATCAAAATCCACCATACTCAATACTAAAAGAACAACTTAGGTCTCCAAACCCCCAATAGTCACCACACACTATCGACACACACGGTCTACCATAACAGTATCGCCTACCGGGGTAGATACATGAACAGATAAAGCAAGAAACTCATGGGGCATACCAAAATAACGAGCAAAGTATAATGATATATAGGAAAAGGTTGATCCGGGATCAAATAATAGAGAGGCATCTCTGTGGAAGACTGAAAAAATACCTATAATAACATCATCTGATGCAATAGCATTAGGTCTGCTTAGAAGAGCATAGAAATGGGCCTGACCGCCCCCTGATTGACCTCCCCCTTTTGAGCAACCCTTGGATGACTAACCTCCACCCCTAGATGGCTGGGTTGGTGATGGCAAAGCGATTGACGCTAAAGCCAATGACTGAACCCTTTGTTGAGACGAACTTGCAAAGCGATGAGGGCACTTTGCTTTACATGTGGCCCACCTCACCACATTCATAACAACTCCTAGGTTCTTGAGAACAGGACTGAAGGGAACCCTTTGCACTAGAGTGATTAGTAGATGCACTAGGCATAGAAGGACCTTAAACTGAAGGAGAACATGATGAACTCTCAGCTAGAAGGGCACTAAGTGATGACTGGCTATGATGTGTACTGTGAGAACCATGACCCAATGACGCCCCATGATAACCTGGGTATGCTGGCTGAGTAGGCCTAAATGGACAGCCTTTGTCGTGCTGAAACTAGCCCTTTGAAGGAGCATCACTATAACTACCAGATCCTCGAAGCCTCTTGGCCTCCCTCTCCTCTCCCTCCTAGCGACGAACAAACTCAATCTCTCGGGAAATATCCACAGCCTCCTCGAATGTAGCACCAGTCACCCTCTTCCTGGTTATAAGAACATACAGCTGATAAGTAAGACCATCAACAAACCCCCTGATCATCTCTCTATATGTCGGGTTCAACCAAATGGCATGACGAGACAACTCTTAGAACATCAACTCATACTGCGACACGGTCATCTCCAACTGACGCAACCACTCAAACTGACTACTCAGTTCCTCCCTGTGAGACTACGGCACATACATTTCCAGAAAGAGAATGGAGAACTGCTGCTAGGAAAGGGGTGTTGCACCAACGGGACTACGCCTCTCAAAATCCTCCCACCAAGTGAAAGTAGGTCCTGAAAACTGTTAGGTAGTGAAAGCGACCCCGTTGGTCTTCAGAATACCCGCATTAAAAAGCATTCTCTGACACTTGTCCAAAAAGCCCTAGGTATCCTTGCCTTCTACACCACTCAAAAACGGAGGTTGAAGCCTACCAAATCACTTTAATCTATGTTAATCGTCCTCTGGCATAGCAAGAAATACATAGTCCTAAGCAGCTGCAACCAGCTCGGAGGGGGAGAGGGTGTGCCCCCTACGTTTGAAGTCCCTACACGACCTGCTCAAGTGTGTGAGCCGTGGGAGTCTGACTGCCTCCCCCGGCCTAAGAAGTAGCTGCGGCTGTAGTGGCTGAAATCGCCTGAGCTAGGCCAGTGCAAACAGATAAGATCTAAGCCAAGGCCTCCTGAACACTTGGAATCACACTAGGCATAGCTGGTGCCTGAGCTGGTGTTGCTGGAGCGTCCATATTTGCGACCTGGTCCTGAACTAGGGCAACTGGTGTTCTACAAGTGTTGCGCTCGCTGCTCTGCCTCTACTACGATCAACACTGTATCCTCGGCCTCTGGTGGTCACAGCTAGTAGCACTGGTGGTCATCCACCCTATCCGGTAGCGCGTGTTCTCACCATCTGTGAGAGAGTAGAATAACAGATGTCTCTGTACCAATCTACGAGACTCTACTAAACCTATTCATGACTCTTGAGACCTACGTAACATAGATGGCGCCTCTCATGAAGACCAACTTGTGATGACCATAAATTTGAACCCGATTGTGATGGCGCCTCTCGTGAAGACAAGGCCATCAATTTAAACC
Source organism: Nicotiana benthamiana (assembly GCA_034376525.1). NCBI lineage: Eukaryota > Viridiplantae > Streptophyta > Magnoliopsida > Solanales > Solanaceae > Nicotiana > Nicotiana benthamiana. Next base: position 54,147,556 of record CM067339.1, on the reverse strand, counting down.
CAATTCACTTTTAAAAATATTTGAACAACATAAAGTAGTCTAAAGTATGATTTAATAATACCAAGTAACGGATAATATCAATAAAGTACAGAAGTATAACACAACACAACCCTAACCGGGGTTTCACAAGTCACGAGCATCTAACAACACTGAATGCTCAAATGTAACTATAGAGTTTGATACTAAACTAAGAACATAAAAAGAAAGAGATAAGGAGAAGCTTCGCATGCGAAGGCCAGCAACTACCTGAAGACTCCTCGAAGAACTGCCTGAAGGTGGAATGAGTCAGCACTAGGGAGCGGGACCAACTACACCTGAATCTGCACATAGGTGTAGAGAGCTTAGTGAGTACTCCAACTCAGTGAGTAACAAATATTAATTACGACTGAAATTAAGAATACACGGAAGGTATAAGGCATTCTATAAAATGTAGTAAAATCATTATAAAAGTAGTAAACCAGTGATGAAACCAGTAAAAGTGTTTCTCGAAAATAAAGAAGTAATTAACAGACAATTAAGGTAAGGTAAACAAATAGAAGTTCGGCCCTCGAGCATAGTATCAAAAAATCTGCCCCTCGGGCAACAACATTGAACATTTCCAGCCCTTCGGGCTCAATCTCACATCACAATGAGTACCCTTGCTCACTGGGGGTGTGCAGACTCCTGAAGGGACCCCTTACGGCCCAAGCGCAATAACAATCCATCTCGTGGCATTAAAACTAGGCCCTCGACCTGTAGTGTACATATCTCAGCCCCTCGGCCTCAAATCAGTGCTAGTGTTTCCTTGCAACATAGGTCATCAACCTCACTCAGTCAAAAATACTCACAAATACTTCAGGCAATAGTAAAAAATTATTTCTCAGCCCAAAAATCATTTAAAATATTACATAAGTCTTAAAACTAAGTAAACATAGCTGAGTATGAAAACAGTGGAAAATAACATGACTGAAACAGTGAGGAAATATCTATTAAAAGCCCCGAAGGGTTCAAATACAAGGAACTAGGACCAAATATGGGATTCAGCTCAAATAATAATGATAGAAAATATTTTTCAATCAAATACGCAGTAACATCATCAATCGGGATGGCCCAAGTCACAATCCCCAATAGTGCACGACCCTATGCTCGTCATCCAACGTGTGCCTCACCTTAATACAGCACTACGATATGCAATTCGATGTTTCAAACCCTCATAACATCATTTACAATCATTACTCACCTTGAACCTGCTAAATATCTAGCTCACAACGCCACTGCCCCTCGAATCGTCCTCCACGTGCGTTGAATCTATCCAAATTCAGAACGAGGACGTCAAAATATGCTAAGGGAACAAAGCCCAAGCAAAAACAATCCATAAAGGGCACAAATCACAAAATTACCAAAACCCAACCCCGAGGCCCGCGTCTCGAAATTCAAAAAATTGTACACCAATAGATTCCTTATCTCCCTACGAGTTCATACATACCAAGAACATCAAAAATCCATCCACAAATGACCCTTCATGCCCCTAATGTTTGGTCTCTAATTTCAAGCACTAGCTCTTAAATTATTAGCTTAAATTTCAATGACTTTCTAGGTAGAATTCACATAGTAATCGACTTTTAAGTCCGACAATCATACCTCTCAACGATTCCTCTTGAATCCCTGTTCAATCTCCCAAAATGGCCAACTATGGAGTAAATGAGCCCCGAAATTGCGGACAAGTCGAGATACAAATATTCTGCCCAGGCCTGAATTTCATTCTTTGTAAACGCGGTCAAACCCTCACATTCGTGAAGCACAAACTTACTTTGACCAATTTTTCTCTATGCAAACGCGACTTACCTCTCGCGAATGCGATGTCTCAAATCACAAACCTTTGCAAACGGGTCCTAGCCTCTCGTGAACGCGAAGCATACAAATCCCGGCCCTTCGTGAATGCATGACTCCCTTTGCGAATGCGAAGTCCAAACTTGACGCCTCCCTTCCTGACCCTTCTCGATCGCGAGGATCCACTCGTGAATGTGAAGACCAAAATGTCTTGAACAACTGGAACTCAAACTCTGCAACTTCGTTAAGTCAAAAATGATCCGATTGACCACCCGAAACTCACCTGAGGCCCTCGAAACCTCAACCAAAGGCATAAACATATCCTGATACCTTATTCAAACTTTTTCCAATCATCAAAACACTTCAAAAGACATCAAAACACATCAAATTCAAGCCTAAGTTTCTAAAAAACTTTCGAGTTCCGCTTTTGATCAAAAATCCAACCAAACCACCAATGACCTGAAATTTTGCACACACATCCCAAATGAAATAATGAAGATACTACAACTCTCATAATTCCACTCCGACCCCTAGATCAAAATCATGCCTGTCAACCAGAAATCGCCAAAATATCAACTTCGCCAATTCAAGCTTAAAACTACTCCAAACCCCTAAAACTTATTCCAATCATACTCCAAAGTTATAAATCACCTCCCAAAGCTAACCGAACCATGGAAACTCACATCTGAGCCATCTAACACATCAGCCAACATCTGGTTGACTTTTCCTACCTTGACTTCCTTAAAAGAGACTATATCTCAAACCTTACCAATATTATTTTGGACTCATTCCGACCAGCCCAATACCACCAAACACAGATAATGAAGCATAAAGAAATAGAAATGGGGGAAACAAAATGGTAACTCATGAGACGACTGGCCAGGTCTTCACAGGCGCAAATGCTCAAACTCTGTGTTCCATACGTGCTTGAGGCGCTAAGGAACATACTCTCTCAGGAACATATCTGAAAACTGAGTCCAAGTTAGGGAAGTTACCTAATCCGGACAGTCTAACTCATAAGTATGCCACCACTCATAGGCGGCTCCTCGAAGCTGGAAAGTTGTAAAGGAAACCTCGCTCGATCCTTATATACGCATGGGACGTAGAATACGGCAGCACTTATCTACTCAGGAGTGCGGGTGGCGGGAGTCTGTGCTCCTCCCCCGGCCTGGGATGTGGCTACAGCAAGAGGAAGCAACCCTACCTGAGCCAGAGTAGTGTACATGCTCAGGAACTGTGCAAGAGTCTTCTGAAGTGCTGGAGTAGTAGTAGTAGTAGTATTTGGCCTATCAGGGGCCTAGGCTCCGTCAGAAACAGATGGTGGCTCCTCTATAGCAGCTTGCATAGGTTCCTAAATGCATCGCGTGCGCGTCCTCAGCGTCTACCCTGGACCCGACCTATGAGAGATCCAGTAGGGGGTGTGGGTGCCTGATCATCTCAGGTAGCATGTGCCCTCACCATCTATAAGAGAATAGAAGACATAAGTTTAGAATTGTGATATCAAAAATCTCGCATGACAAGGAAATTAAGTAAAGTGGAATTTTCGTATCAGTTACATAGTCTCTCGTAGATATGTACATATGTCTCCGCATCGATCCGCGAGACTCCAATAAGACGGCTTGTGATTCATAACTCCTATGAATCTAGAGATCTGATACCAACTTATCATGACCCCAAATCTCCCTCCATGAACTATCGTGACGGCACCTAGTCTCTACAGCTAGGTAAGTCTAACAAATTGCGGAAAAAGAAATAACAAAATAAACAAAAAATGTAGAAATAACAAGATGAAGTGTTTAAGATGCCAAACAGCAATACAACTCTCAAACTTAACTACATTTTCCAAAAATCGGAAACCCATAAAATCACAAGCTGTGGAATAACTCCAAAGTGTCTAAACAAAAGAAAGTACAGAAAAGCTATAACTAAACGAGAGTAGATAGGGACTCCTCGGTCTAAGAATGCAGGATAAATATCTCAAAGTCTCTAGAGATCTTGTCTCCTTGCTAACGATATAGTTGAGTCAATGTACCTGAATCTACACACCGAAAATATATGTAGTAAAGGTCATGAATACACCATAACGGTACCCAGTAAGTGCCAAGCTTAACCTCGATCGGGTAGTAACGAGGAAGGTCAGGGCCCTACCGGTTGTAAAATATAAAGCAAGGTAAGACAGTGTAAGTTGCAACAGTATAATCAAAACAATATCAGAAAATGAGAAGATATCAGAGGCAAATATACACTCAATACACAGAAACATCGATAAAGGATCTCCTAGGATCCCGTCCAGTAGTCCCAAACACAAATATTCGGGGATCTCTCAGTATTCTCAATATACATGTTAGGGATCTCTTTGTATCCCGAGGATCTCAAGGTATCCTCAATACATAAGCTGGAGATTTATTAGTATCTCAATATATGTGTTCGAGATCTCTTGGTATCCTGCACTGCAGTCAAACTCAATATATATGCAGGGAATCTTCCAGAATACTCATCTGTGGTCCCAAAATAAAAACACAACAATATCAAGAAAAGAATCCACAATTTCATTCAAATCCGTACCAAGAAACAGAGATTTCTATTCTAACTTGCTACACATAGTTCACATAAACAGTTTAAGCAGGTAGAATAATTAATACACTTAAACATGCTTCCGTAAACTACAAAGTAGGCTTAAAATACAAGTAATGTTCAAGAAGAAAGAAACATAGTTAATTTACTTAATGAAAATGAGTTTCCAACAATTATCACGTGTACGCACTTGTCACCTAACATACACGGTATTCATAAAACAACAATATCAAAACCTAGGTAGAATATTCTCCATGCAAGGTTAGACAAGCCACTTACCTAGAACTAGCTCAATCAAATCTATACCACGTTCTTGCCACGAGTATCCAACTCCAAATAGCCCAAATCTATTCAAACTAATTGCATGATGTAAATAACACTTCAAGTCAACTAATTAATTCTAAGCTAATACGCGAAATTAGAAAAATGATCAAAATACCCTCATGTCCATGTCTCATAATTGGATAAAATTTACAAATTCAAAATCCTCATACTCTCACGAGTTCATTTCTACCAAAATTATTCCAATCCGACATCAAAAAGCTTGATCAAAACCCCAAAATTAGGCCTCTGAACGTTTCTCTCCTTTTCCTCAATTTTTCTTCCCAAATCCGAAATTAAATGACAAAACTAAGGTTAGATTATATGAATACAACTAGAAAGGGAAAAGGAATCGTCAGTCACTGATTTTCTCTTCAAAATCCTCCCAAAATCACCTTCTTCCGAGCTCTAAATCGATTTTCTAACTTTTGATTTCAACCCTCAAAATACTTTATTTCTGCCCAGCAAATCTGCTTCTGCAACCATGGGACCACACCTATGTTCCCACTCTAGCAGAACTAATGTCGCATTTGCAACAATTCATTAAAAAGAAATTTCCGCACCTGCGATCCCCTTTGCGCAGATGCGGTGCCTAGGCAGCATCTGCGACCAATCCTAAAATGCCTCAGACCGCTCATGTGGTCCTCCAAACACATATGTAGTGCCACACCTGTGGTCACATTCATGCAGGTGCGGTGATGATAGGTTCATCCAAACTCCAAATTTTCCTAAGTCCAATTAAACTTTCGTTAAGTACCCGAAACTCACCCGAGACCCCCGAGACCTCAACCAAAAATTCCAGCCAATCTGAAAACATCATTCAAACTTATTTCAAATCTTGAATCACATCAAATAACGCTAAAACCATAAATTACTTTCCAATCCAAGCCTAAAGATTTCCAGAACTATCAAATTATCTTTTCAATCAAAAAGACTATCAAACCTCGTCTGTATGACCTGAAATTTTGCACACAGGTCTCAAATCACATTATGCACCGACTTCAACTTTTGACATTCCATTCCGACCTTGATATCAAATTCTCACTATCGAACCAGAAACATAAAAAATTCGTCTTTCGCTATTTTAAGCCTAACTAAGCTACGGACCTCCAAAACACAATCTGAACACGCTCCTACACCCAAAATCACCCAATGGAGCTAACGAGACAAACGATATTCCATTCCAAGGTTGTCTTCACGATGCTCCGTCTGCGGTCCAAATTCTAAAACTCAAACTCTCTTTTAGGGACTAAGTGTCCAAAAACTATCCGAAATTCCAAAAAAATCTTCCCGCCAATTCATAATAGCAGAAACATCTAAAAGGAATGCATCTAATAGAGGATCGGGGCGTTAATTCTTAAAACGACCAGCCGGATCTTTACAAACTGGTCTTGCTTCAACAATGTAGCTAATCCATTACTGAATTACAATACATAAAATAATATTGATTCCTGTTGTCTTTTTCTTAGCGCGACTGACCAACAAAAACAATGCCTACTTGGCTGATAAGGCTTCTACTCTTGCCGTACTGTATTCGGTATGTTGTATTAATGGTACATGTGATATGGAAGCTTTAGCTCTCAGTTCCTACCATGTGTCCCATAACTTTAATATCATGGTTCCCTTGCAGCATATCAATAAATACATACATGCTAGATAGTTTACATTATTGTTTGTTTAGATTAATGTTCATTTAGGCATGCTTTTAGTTAATGGATTTAATTATTTATATAAGCCTCAATCTCAGACCTAGACTGCACTACTAAATTTATGAACTCTGTGTAATATGGCAAAGACGTCCATTTTATTAGATATCAACACTGTCTTTACCAAGTTGTCTTGCTCTTATGATGTTCTTGGTAAGTCAAGTTACTTCAACCTTCTTTGATGTTCTCCTGCTATTAAAGAGCTTGTTATGTTCACCATGTATGTTTCTCATTTGTTATAATTTTCATTAATTGTTTTGCTACACTGGAGTCTCATAGCTAACTCAAAAGTAAAGTGTAACTATAATGAAATGCTACTTCGATGTTACTGTAGAGCAGATTTGCAGTTCTTCATGAAATCAGGTGCAGTTCTAATCATGCAAGAGTTTGGGAGTTGGTCTCCTGTGAAAGTAAAGAAGAAGAGGGACCTACTAATGGATAATAGGTAGCTCATATTTGATAGGTAAGAGATGAACTTCTCACTTCCTAGGTAACTATTACTGCTTTACATTTTAATGGATGGTCATGTATTTCGTTGATTGGGGTATCAAAATTTTAGTTTATGAGATAAGCTGATGGATACTTATTGGTTTCACATGTATTGAAATATTATTCCTAAGAAAATAGTCGCGGGAAGACAACCTCATAGCTTATAGAGAGTATGTCAGACAAGTGAATGGTTCACACTTCTGACTTTCGGGATAGAGTATAAATTGAAGTGAGATATGTTTAACTGGTACTTTTTATGTTTTATCATTTAGTGTCTTAAATATAATGAAATTCATCCAAGAAGAAAGTTATTGAGCTAAATGTCGACATAAGCCAAAGGAGGTGGTGACAAGATGCAATGTAATGCAAACATCCTTATGTCAAAGTGCCAATTATATGGGGTTCAAGGGCTTAACAGGCAGTGAGGAGTATGCAATTTATGTGTTGTGTTTTTGTCTTCTGAATTCTTTTTTCGTCAAGATGTTAGAGATACTTGTAAAATTTTATGTGTAAGGTTGAAGGAGGTGCTGAAATTGATGCATATACTTAGGACAAGTACGTGCACTGATATAAATAGGTACTGTCGAATCATATGGTGATGGAACTTGATTTCCTTGGTATTGGGAATAAATTCCCACAGTACAAATATTCACGATATTAAAAGCGGAATAATAATATAGTAATGAGATACGGTAAACAATAAGAATAAAAAAATGACAATGACGTCAAGATTTTTACGTGAAAAACCCTTCTGAATAAGGGAAAAAACCACGACACCAAAAGGAGTAACTGATATGACTACAGTAAGAAATTTTACACTTTGTAGGTCCGAGTAAAATACTACAAAGGCCTGTGCAACACTCAAAAGAAATAACCCAATGTATACCACTTCACTACAATATCGTTCACACTCTCTATTATCATCACAGACTATTTTCTTACCACGTATGTGATGCCTCACTCTTTTTTTCTCTCTTTATTAATATGTCTGAAGAAGTTACAAAGCGCCTTCTTTTATAGGAGAAAACAAGCTTGGGCTCCAAGTGTGCTACACGAGAATTTTAATTCTCCTCCACATCTTTGCATACTTTGGCTCCAGCAAAGTCTTCCGCCAAGCTTCTCTGCCAAAGTAAATTCATATAGGCACAAGGCTATTGCCAACTATTGCCAGCCAATGGGATGAACCCCACAATCCTCCCTTCCAGGTCCATTCACCTGAAGGAGGTAACACTGGGGTTGCTAGTTTGAGTGCATGCCGGCAAGTTCTTTGCATAGCTCGAACTTGTCTCTTGGTACCACCTTGGTTAGCATATCCGAAGGATTCTCACTTGTACGGATCTTCTTGACCTACATAGATCCATGCTCTATATTTTCTCGAATCTAGTGATATCTCACATCAATATGCTTCGTCCATGCATGATACATGGTGTTTTTGCTCAAGTCTATTGCACTTTGACTGTCGCAATTGACTGTATATACCTTCTGGTGCAATCCAAGTTCTTGAAGAAACCATTTTAGCCATACCCTCTCCGTGCCAGCTTTAGTAGCGGCAATATACCCTGCTTCAGTTGCAGCGACTGAGACACACTTCTGCAACTTCGACTGCCAGGATATAGCTCCCCCTGAAAATGTAAACAAATATCCAGTAGTGGATTTTCTATTTTCGTTTCAACCTTCCATATCTCCTCAGAGGTTGAGGTTATTATTTTTCCTGAGTGGGATACTCCACTTGCTCGACATCATCAACAAGTTTCTCCCCCTTCTCAGTAACCTCACCAGGTTGCTCTCTCTGTTCGGCAACCTCGTCGTTCGTACTTTCTGCACTTGTGGGATACTTAGAAGAATATGGAATGGTAACAAGGTTAGGGATTATACCATTCTTTGTCATTTTTAACTGATCATCTACAGCTCCAACTTCACTTTCTCGGAAGATTACATCTCTGCTTCTAATGACCTTCTTCTTTACGAAATCTAACAATTTGTACCCGAACTCTTCATCTCCATATCCGATGAATATGTACGGGACAGATCAATCATCCAGCTTTGTTCTCTACTCCTTTGGTACATGTGCAAAATCTCTGCAACCGAACACCTTTAGATTTGAGTAGGACACCTCCTTGTTAGTCCAAACTCTCTCTAGAATGTCAAACTCCAATGGAACTAATGAGCTCCTATTGATCAAGTAACAGGCTGTCTGAACTGCTTCACCCCAGAATGACTTACGCGGTTTAGCCATTCTGAGCATGCTTCTCACTTTCTCAACAATGGTGCGGTTCATCCTCTCGACGACACCATTATGTTGTAGGGTTCTAAGAACTGTCTTTTCATGTTTGATCTCGTGACTTAGAGAAGTACTATTCAAATTCCCTTCAAGTTTACTCACCTCCATTGTCACTTCAGTGACGATTTAGCTTTCGACCCATCTCCGTTTCCAACAGAGCATGACACTTCTAGAAAACCTGAAACACCTGATCTTTAGTTTTCAAGATATAAACCCACAATTTACGTGAAGCATCATCAATAAAGGTAACAAAATATTTGTTGCCGTCCATTGATTCAATTTCCATTGGACCAAAAAATTAGATATACTAAATCAAGCATATTCAATTTTCATTTAGACGATGTCTGAAATGAGACTCTATGTTGCTTACCAAATAAATTGTAGCCATAAAGTTTTAATATTGTATTTTTGGAAAAAGGATGAGTGATTTTTTGGGAAGAATCTCCAATCCTTTCTCGCTCATAAGACCTATTCTATTGTGCTATAAATCAACTAAAATTTCATCTCGTGCCGCATTTAATTCACCTCGTCATATTTCTGTATTTTTCGTGTACAGCGTGCCACAAGCATCTCCCTTTGCAATCTTCAATGATCCATTGTTAAGTCTCCACTTTTGACTTTCAAAATAGTTCTCGTACCCATCTTGGTCCAAAGCAATTCCCGAGATCAAGTTTATCCGCAAATCAGGTAGATGTCGCACGTCCTTTAGAACCAATGTGCATCCGACATTGGTCTTGATTCAAAAGTCACAAATCCCCCCAATCTTTGAGTAACTTGTGTTACCCATTCTCACACTGCCGAAATCACTTGCAACATATCTACAAAAAATATCTCTTACTAGAGTATCATGGTAAAATGGCGCTGTGTTAGCCACCCATTCCGACTTTGGACCTGCAAGTGCATGCATTCCTCTTCGTTATTTATGAAGAGAACAACATTATCATTATATTGAACCTTGGCGGTTGTGTTGTCTTCATTCTTCTGGCCACTACTTTCACATTTGCCCTTTCTTATATTTGGGCAGTCTTTTTTGAAGTGACCTAGTTGATCATATCTGTAGCAATTTCTGTCTTTTTGCTTGGATCGGGTTCGGGACTTCCCACAAACTCCTAATTTACCATAATATCTTGAACTCCTTTTGTAGCTCCTTCCTCTACCTTCTGTGGTGAGAGTCTCTAATTGATTTTCAAGCTTCTTTCTCATCTTCTTGTTGTGTAGAAGAGCTGATGTGACGTCTTTCAACTCAATGGTAGTCTTACTGTGGAGGGTGGTTGTTGCCAAATTATCAAACAAAGATGGCAAGGAGTTAAACAGCAATATGGCTTTATATTCTTCTTGGATTTTCACTCCGAGGTTGGCAAGCGGTGTGATTAGCCCATTAAACACATTTAAATGTGACAAAAAATGCATACCTTCACCCATGTGTAGGGCATATAACTACTTTTTCAGGTACAATTTATTTGTCAGCATTTTGGACATGTATAGGCTTTCCAACCTTGTCCAAATACCTCATACAGTGTCTTCATCAATGATGTTATTTACCACATCATCTGATAAGTGCAACGTGATTGCACTAGCAACCTTTTTATCTAAGTCAGCCCAATCTTCAACTTTCATAGTATCATGCTTTTTGGCATCAGCATCTAGTACCTTGTGTAATCCTTGTTGAATAAGCAGATCCGTCATCCTTCTTTGCCATGTTGTGAAATGGCTACCTCCGTTGAATTTTGCTACCTCGTATGTTACTCCGGACATTTTATATTCCGTAGTACTATCGGCAGTGAATATTATTTCTATGAACGAGCATAACATGTGCTCAGATACCAATTACTGAATAAATCCTCCATAGTAATAATATTCACGATATTAAAAGTGGAATAATAATATAGCAGTGAGATACGATAATTAACAAGAATAAATGAGTGACAATGATACCAAATTTTATATGTGAAAAATCCTTCTGAATAAGAAAAAACCACGACATCAAGAGGAGCAAATGAGATCAATATAGTCAGAAATCTTATACTTTGTATGCCCTAGTAAAATATTACAAATGTCACTACATCACTCAAAAGAAATAAACCTCTTTTGATATTTCACCTCACTACAATATCGCCCCCACTCTCTAATTTCCTCCAGACTATTTTCTTATGCCCTGTCTATGATGAATCACTCTTTCTTTCTCTCTTTGTTGATGTGTTCGAAGAAGTGAGAAAGCACCTCCTTTTATAGGAGAAAACAAGCTTGGGCTCCAAGTGTGCTACACGAGAATTTTAATTCTCCTCCATATCTTTACATACTTTGGCTCCAAGCAAAGTCTTCCGTCAAGCATCTCTACCAAAGTAAATTCATAGGAAAAATAGGCACAAGGCTATTGACAACTATTGCCAACAATGGGATGGACCTCACAATCTCCCCCTCCAGTCCCATTCACCTGAAAGAGGTAACACTGGAGTTGCTAGTTTGAGTGCATGCCGACAAGTTCTTCGCATAGCTCGAACTTGTCTCTTGGTACCACCTTGGATAGCATATCCGAAGGATTCTCACTTGTGTGGATCTTCTTGACCTGCATAGATCCATGCTCTATCTTTCTCGAATCTAGTGATATCTCACAACGATATGCTTCATCCTTGCATGATACATGGTGTTTCTGCTCTAGTCTATTGCGCTTTGACTTTTGCAATAGACTGTATATACCTTCTTGTGTAATCCAAGTTCTTGAAGAAACCATTTTAGCCATACCATCTGTATGCCAGCTTCAGTAGCGGCAATATACTCGACTTCACTAGTAGAAAGTATGACACACTTCTGCAACTTCGACTGCCAGGATATAGCTCCCCCAGAAAATGTAAACATATATGCAGTAGTGGATTTTCTATTATCATTTTGACATGCCATATTTGCATCTGTATAGACTTTGAAGATTGGATTAGATCCTCCAAAGCATAAATATTCTCCTATGGTACCTCTCAGGTACCTGAGTATCCTTTTGACAGCTTCCCAATGTTCTTTTCCAGGATTCCAAGAAACCTACTGATAACACCAATTGCGTGAGCAATATCAGGTCTAGTGTATACCATAGCATACATCAAACTTCTGACGGCGAAAGATAAGGAATTTTTTTCATGTTTTCTTTTCCTCATTGTTGTAAGACACATCATCTTACTCAAGTTCAGATGACTAGTAAGAGTCGTGCTGACTGTCATAGCATTATTCATGTTGATGCGTTCCAGTACACGTTCAATGTACTTCTCTTGAGACAACCACAATTTTCTACTTATTCGCTCTCGAACAATCTTCATTCCCATAATTTTTTTTGGTGGACCTAAGTCCTTCATGTCAAAAGACTTAGATAAGTCTCCCTTCAACTTTGCAATAAGCTTTTTATCTTGTCCTACAATCAACATGTCATTCACATACAACAATAATATAATGAAGTTGTTATCAGAAAATCTTTTGAAGTATATACCTGGATCAAAATATGTCTTTATGTAAGTTTGATTTTTCATGAATGAGTTAAACTTCTTGTACCATTGACTTGGTGCCTGCTTCAACCCATAAAGACTCTTATTCACTTTGCACACCATATGTTTCCTTTCAGCTACTTCAAATCCTTCTGGCTGCTCCATACAGATCTCCTCTTCCAAATCTCAGTGAAGAAATGCAGTTTTCACATCCAATTGCTCCACTTCAAGATCTAGGCTAGATGCTAAACAAAAGATTGTACGAATAGAAGTCATTTTGCCAACAGGTGAGATATTTCATCAAAATCAATACCTTTCTTGGTCTGGTTGACTGTGAATTGTGGATGACCCATATTAACATCAAAGAAATGAATTATCTGTTTCCTCAGTAAACTGTTAGAAGTTTTTTTTTTGTTACTTTAATTTTCATTTAGTTGGTCATGATATTTTATTAACTCTGTTTTAGTGTATATTGCGATAAGAGGGGTTGCTCTGATGGTAAGCAACCTCCACTTTCAACCGAGAGGTTGTGAGTTCGAGTCTCCCCAAGAGCAAGGTCGGAAGTTCTTGGAGGGAAGGATGCCGGAGGTCTATTTGGAAACAGCCTCTCTAGCCAAGGGTAGGGGTAAGGTCTGCGTACATTCTACCCTCCCCAGACCCATTAAGTGAGATTATACTGGATTGTTGTTGTGTTGTTGTTGTTGTTATTTTAGTGCATATTGTATATGAATATAAAAGAAGTGGATGTTACGTATTGATTTCAGGCACATTGTTATATTACTCATGAAAAATTGGCTGCTAGAAAAAATAATATAATTTAAGAGATCTTTGCCATCTTTCTTCATGTTTAAGTGATAATATTTTATTCTCTTTGTTTCTCTACCGTTCGTAAAAGTTCAATGTATGTTGAGCTACAAGATTATCTAGCTTCCAAACCTAGACTTATACATTGATTTTGTAGTGTATATTTATTGTATAATGTCTGTATATTGTGTATATCGTGTATGTTGGGCCAGATATAAGTCTGCGCCCATTTTCTTTTGTCTTTCATTTGGCCTTGTATTTGGTCCGAGTTAATATTGGCCCAAGTTGAAGATATATTCCCTAGAAGATTCTGTAAAACATTAAGGGAGATATTTTGGGGTTTGAGTTTTTGTTCATCGAGCTCTCTGGAAGCTCTCTCTCTCAACCGAATCTCTATCTTCATTCTGCTATGTTTTCATGGCATCAAAGAAGGAAATCTTCGGTTGCTCCTCCATCATCTGTTATCAACTCTGTCAGAGTTGTTTTTGAAGATTTTTTTTGGATATTTGTGAGAGATTTTGTTGTTGACAAACCCTATGTGTATCGAGCAGTCAATCGGAACTATTACCGCTATATGATGGTTCGATCTTACCTGGGTGGACGTTTTGGGTAACTTTCCGACGTCCTCGACCTGATTCCGGTAAGTTTCCAGGTTCTAGGGTTTATGCTGTTCGGAGTTAGGGCTTTCTCTGTCAGTTGAAGGCTGTTCTTCTCCGTTCGCGAAGAAGGCGGGTAAATCTATTCTTGTTCTAGGTGCTATATGCTTTGCATGTGGTTTTGATTCAACTCTAGTTTTCCAAATTGTTTACCGAGACTGTTTTTCTTTTATTTCAAATTCATTGTTGTTCATGACCTCTAACATGAGTGTTAATACATCCTCTGTTGACCCTACCAGTCCTCTTTTCGTTTACTCCTATGATATTCCTGGAGTTTCTCCTTTCTCCACTCCCTTCTCGGGTAGTGGTTATGGGGGTTGGAGGAGGAAAATGATTGTCGCCCTATCTGCTAAGATAAAATTGGCTTTGTTGACGGTACATGTCCCCGACCAGACACTAATGTGGCTGAACAAAAGTTATGGAACAGATGTAACAATATGGTAATCTCCTGGTTAACTGCTTGCTTATCCCCTCAGATAGCTGAGAGTGTGCAGTATTCTGATACTACACAGAGTATATGGGCACAACTCGAAGCTAGATATGGTACTGCTAACAGAACCAAAAATTTTGAACTAAAAAGAGAACTATCTCATACTTCTCAAGGATCTCAAGATGTAGCCTCATACATTAGCAAACTTAAAGGACTGTAGGATGAATTAGGAACAATTTGTACAAACCATGTGGGATGAATTAGGAACAATGTGTACAAACCATGGGGGTAAGGAGTAACTTACTGATGATGCAGCCTCCTCCTACCCTTGACAGTGTCTATAATATGGTCCTCAATGATGAGAAACAGAGACAAGTCCTGTCCATTTCTCAGTTTAATCCAGACTTTATGTCTTTCAATGTCCACACAAACAAACATTCCGTTGTAATCAATAAGGTCACAATGCCTAATCCTTCTCCTTTCAGACAAAGAGTTATTTTTGACCCAGCTAGAGGTTCTGTATTCATTAGATACTGCAAAAAATCTTGGCACTTAATTGATAAGTGTTACAAGATTAATGGGTATCCACAAAGTGTAACATTTAACAAGGGAAGGAGGCCTGCTGCTGCTCATCTCACTACTGGTGTAGATTTCCCTTCTTCTGAAGGAAATATGTCTGTTCCTCATGGAAATCATCCTGAAAGTCATCACCCTATTCCAAACAAGAATGGCCAGAGTTCTGTGATACCAGGGTTGAGCACACAACAATATGACCAATAATGACCTTGCTACAACAAACTCAGTTAGGGGACACCACTGCCCAGACTCCTCCTCCCATGTATGCTGCCAATTTTGCTGGTACTATGCTAACTGAGAGCCCTATTTCTGATTCTAAATTTTGCATGCTTACTCACATTAATTCTTGCACTTGGATAATAGACTCAGGGGCATCTAACCATATGACCTTTAATAAAAATTTACTCTTCAACCTCACACCCTTAACTGTGCCCTATCTTGTAACTCTTCCTAATGGATTTAAAGTGAAGGTGACATACACAGGATCTTTTGAATTAAATCCATTCATCATTATTCATGATGTCTTATTTGTTCCTTCTTTCAAACTCAACTTGATTTCTGTCCACAAACTAGTAAAACAGTTGCATTGCATAGTCTTGTTTACTGCAACTTCCTGTTTCCTCCACATGTTACATGCCCCTTCTCTGAAGATGCCTCTGGATCTTGGTAAGGAGGAGGCTGGTCTGTACAAGTTTGCTTGGGTGCCAACTTCCTCTTATTCTTCTTATTGTTGTTCTTCTTCTTCTGATTCTTGTAATCATGACTTTTCTAGCCATAAAGTTGTTGCTTTACCTTCAACTGTAAATAGTTCCATCTGTAATAATGTTGTTACCACTAACATGAATTACATTTGGCATTTGAGATTGGCTCATATTTCATTTGCAAACATGAAACATATTTCTGCCTTGTCTTTTCCATTTGCTTCTAAACAGCCCTTCCCTTGTTCTTTTTGTCCTATGGCTAGACAAACTAGACTTCCCTTTCCTGATAGCACAACAAGTACTTCCAGACCTTTCCAAGTGATTCATGTAGATACTTGGGGTCCTTATCACACTCCCACTTCTTCTGGCTCTAGATACTTTCTAACAATAGTTGATTACTTTTCTAGAGCAACATTGACACATTTATTGGGGTCTAAAAGCAATGCTTTCTGCATGCTTAAGTCTTTTACGTGTATGATTAAAACCCAGTTTAATGTTGTTGTTCGAACTATTAGAAGTGACAATGCTTTGGAATTGGGGTCTAACATTGCTGGTGCATCCTTCTTTAGCCAACAAGGCATTATTCACCAAACAACTTGTCCCCATACTCCTCAACGGAATGGTGTTGTTGAAAGGAAACATAGGACTCTTCTTGAGACCTGTAGAGCCTTACTCTTCCAATCTGATTTACCCATCTCTTTCTAGGGAGATTGTCTATTGACTGCTACATACCTTATGAACAGAATACCCTCCAGGTTCCTTCAAGGCAAATCCCCTTATGAAATTTTACATGGCCAGGCCCCTACTTACTCTCATTTAAGGGTCTTTGGTTGCCTTGCCTATGCTTCTGTTCCAATCCCACAGAAGGATAAGCTGAAACCTAGAGCAATTTCATGTGTTTTTCTAGGATATCCTTTTGCCAAAAAGGGTTACAAGTTTTATGATCTCAGTTCAAAAAAATGTTTTGTGTCCAGGGATGTTGTATTTCATGAGACTTCATTTCCTTTTAGAACTGCCTCTACCCCTTCCATTTCTTCATCTTCTTTTCCTTTTGTCTCTTCTCCTGAGCAGTCATTTTATGGCACTGACCACTCAATTCCAGTTTCTACCTTTCCTTCTTTTCCTTCTACTACTCCTCCTTCCTCTCCCAGTCCCGTATCACTGCCTCCTCCTCCCACCATTCCTGCTTCCAGCCCTTCTTATAATAATGATATTCCTCCTCCTGCTTTACCTCCTTTCACAGCACCTAATGTTCCTAGAAAATCTGGGAGGCAGCATACCCTTTCCTCTTATCTTAAGGATTATGTGTGTCACCTTCCTGCCTTTTCTGGATCTTCTTCTTCTCCTTTGGAATCTGAACCTCTTTATTATTCTCAAGCTGCATCAGTCCCAGTATGACAGGATGCCATGAGAAAGGAGTTTGATGCATTGGTTGTTATCATACCTGGGATGTTGTTCCTCTTCCTCCTGATAAGAAACCCATAGGATGCAAGTGGGTTTATAAGATCAAATACAAGGCAGATGGTAGTGTTGAAAGGTATAAGGCTAGACTTGTTATTAGAGGGGATACTCAAGTTGAAGGAGTTGATTTCACTGATACCTTTTCCCCTGTGGTTAAGATGTCCCCTGTTAAATGTCTTATTGATGTGGCTGTTAAGAATCATTGGAATCTCTTTCAGCTTGATGTTAATAATTCTTTCTTGCATGGTGATCTGGATGAGAAAGTTTATATGAAACTTCCTCCAGGTTTAACAGTTTCTGTCTCTTCTACTGCCTCTATTTCCTTTGCATCCCCTCCTCTAGTATGGAAGTTGAAGAAGTCTCTTTATGGACTGAGACAGGCCTCATGACAGTGGTATGCTAAATTGTCTTCTGCCCTCTACTCCAGAGGATACACATATTCTTTGAATGATTATTCTCTGTTTATCAAGGGCAAACCTGATTCTCTTGTGGTTGTGGCAGTCTATGTGAATGATATTATTATTACTGGGAATGACAATGATGAGCTTTCTGCCCTGAAACGTTTTCTGGATGACCATTTCTGGATTAAACACCTTGGGTCTTTGCATTATTTCCTGGGCATTGAGATGTCTGTTGTTCCTGGTGGAATGCATCTTAATCAGCACAAATATGTCTCTGACCTGCTGCATCAATTTGACTGTATGAATGTCTCTCCTGTTGTTTGTCCTTTGGATCTTAATGTCAAACTCCATGCTGATTCTGGTGACCCCTTCTCCTCCCCTGATCAATATAGGATCCTCATTGGTAAGCTCTTATTTTTGGCCCACACCAGGCCTGACATCTGCTTTGCTGTTCAGCATCTGAGTCAGTTTTTGAAGTGTCCCAGAATTCCACATATGACTGCTACCCTACATGTCCTCAAATATCTTAAGGGCACTATGCATTTGGGTCTTTCCTATTCTGCCACTTGTGATTTCTCCATACATGCATATTCTGGCAGTGATTGGGCTGCCTGTCCTGATACTCGCAGGTCTGTTACTGGCTTTTGTGTACTTTTGGGTGGTAGCTTGATTAGTTGGAAGTCCAAAAAGCAGCCAGTAGTTTCTTTGTCCTCTGTTGAAGTTGAATATATGGCACTTAGTAAGGTGGTTGCTGAATTATCTTGGGTTTCTCGAATGCTCACTGACATTGGTGTTTCTGTCTCTCTTCCCTTTTCTGTTTTTTGTGACAACCAGGGTGCTATACATATTGCCAAGAATCCCGTCTTTCATGAGCGGATCAACCACATTGAGGTCGACTGCCTTTTTGTTCGAAATCAGTTTAATGCTGGGATGATTTCTCTCTCTCATTTCTCTACTTCTCATCAACTGGCTGACCTTCTCACCAAGCCCTTACCTGGCACTGTCCTTCATCCTTTGCTTGTCAAGTTGAAGGTGGTTTCCCCCTCCAACTTGAGGGGGGGGGAGGGGGGAGGTTGAGCTACAAGATTATCTAGCTTTCAAACCTAGACACATACATTGATTTTGTAGTGTATATTTAATATATACTGTCTGTATATTGTGTATATCGTGTATGTTGGCCACAAATAAGTCTGGGCCCATTTTCTTTTGTCTTTCATTTGGCCTTGTATTTGGCCCGAGTTAATATTGGCCTAAGTTGGAGATATATTCCCTAGAAGGTTCTGTAAAACACTAAGGGAGATATTTTGGGGTTTGAATTTTTGTTCATCGAGCTCTTTAGAAGCTCTCTCTCAACCGAATCTCTATCTTCTTTGTGCTATGTTTTCAATGTGCACAACATGGAAAATATGATCTTCATTTTGTTTCTTGACTTAATTTGTATTAACACGTTTTGGTTAAAGTAAAGAGTGATTCTAAGGTTCAGATAAAGTCTCTCTCACCCCACAAACCAATTACTTTCCAAAAGGAGAAAAAGGCTTCTATTCTGTTATATCTGAGCACATATATTTCAGGTAATTAATTTAGTTAAGAATATCATGTATAACAAGTTGAGCAAATGCAGATGGAAGTCGACTTAACTTGAAAACAACTACTTAACTTCCATATTTCATAAAAAGAAATATATAGGTAGAGTGCTTATAGCCTTATTGGATTAGAACTACAGAAATTTAGGTTTGATGTATTTTCAGGATCAACAAATGGTAATGTATGTGCATAGAAAATCAAATATGTACAAAGAGTTGAACTGTGAGATACTGATAGTGGCTGTCTTTGGTGGTAAGTTCGTGGCCTTCCATCTGGTCTGGCGGATCTAATAGAAGCAAATAGTTCGACGACTGAATTTCTTGGAAGTTGCCATCATATTCTATATTTGAACATTGTCATACATCATTATTTATTGCTTCTACAGGTGCCTACACTGCCGTTATCGTTTGTCGAAAACTGCGAAGAAAACCGATCATAGCATTATTAATGCATCACATTTTGTGTTTAAGTAAATAATATGGGTTAGCTATGATGGTAAGCAACCCCCACTTTCAACCGAGAGGTTGTGAGTTCGAATCTCTCCAAGAGCAAGGTGGGAAGTTCTTGAGGGAATGATGCCGGGAGTCTATTTGGAAACAGCCTCTCTACCCAGGGTAGGGATAAGGTCTGCGTACACACTATCCTTCTCAAACTCCACTAAATGGGATTATACACTTGTTGTTGTCGTTGATGTAAAGAACATGTCATCTTCTACCATGCAACATCCAAGAATGCATATTTTTTTTCGATATGGATGTAAATAGTATCCATCAGTTAGTATTACCAGTTACCATTGTTATTTGATCTGATAGTTACTTAAATGCTTCAGTTTTTGCAAAACAAAGTTGATCAAAAATAAAAGTTTGAGCTTTTAAATTATTGGGTCATGCTGGCACTGGCAGGTGTTTATTCATAATTTAAATAATATTGTATCTTATTGTATAATTTAATCTACGTTCACTAACATTGTAACTAAAATCATCATATTATAAATATATATTACAAAATGTACTGCTACTTTATTATAATTATTATTTTATAATATTATATATATATATATATATATATATATATATATATATATATATATATATATATATATATATATATATATATATATATATATATATATATATATATAATGCATATAATATGTGTAGGCGTGTTTGTTTGTGAGATTTTAAGTTATATATATATATATATATATATATATATATATATATATAATGCATATAATATGTGTCGGTGTGTTTGTTTGTGAGATTTTAAGTTTTACTATTTGTTTGTTCTTCATGTGTATCTAAATTTTTGGTTTTGATTGTTATTAGTAGATTTTCTACATGATAATTGAAGTTCATGTAAAGTGTAAATAGATAATTTTTACAAATTTATATAAAATTTACCTCTATTTTTCACCCATTATTTTTTAATACCTCCATTGTATAATTATAAATTTTTACTCTCTTTATTCTCAGTTTTTTAAATATATTAAGTCTTGCTTGGTATGAATAAAATTACTGATATGAGTAAATTATTTACTTTATTTATTTTTCTTATTTATTTCACTATTGAACATTCCAATTTCTGACTTTCTTTTTTGGTTTTATAAAATTTTCTCTAATTTGTCTATAGGTAAGTCGATTATATAAATTAAAATAAAAAATCATTATATCAAAGAATAATATAAGAGATAGAAATTGTAAAGGGTAAAATAAGTATTTTAAGAAGTCACCTTTGATATGAGGAGAAGAATAATAATTATTTAAAGTTGAAGGATGAATTTTATATTTTTAAAGCAAACTCAGGGATGCAAATAATTTTCTCCTGATACTTGTTAAAGAAAGAGAAAGAAAAGAAACATTTTCTAACTTTTTGCTCTACATTTTTTAGTTCCTATGTTTTCAAACAAACTTAGGGCCCGTTTATCCATATAATATTTTTATATTTTTACGGAATCATTATTTGGCAATGAAAACTTTTACATAAAGTTAAATTTCGAAAATTTTAAAAATTTTAAAAATACTATGAATAGAAATTTATTTATAATGAATATCTATACTTACGTATTGTTTGAATGGTTGTTTCCCGTTGTATTGTATTGTATTGTTGCCCCAGATACAATGTTTGTTTTGATTGTTAATATAAAACTGATTGTATCGAATTGTTAAATTCATTGTTCCGGAACAATGAAAACCCCCATTTTATGAAACAACCAAATCGGTGTGGTGGAATTGTTTCGTATTTTTCTTTCCAATTACACCCATACTTATTATTCTATATTTCAACTTTACCCTTTTCCCTATTATTTATATTATGTTCACCAAACTAATAAGTACTTTATCTCCATCTTCTTTTTACCGTGCAACTACGTATTTCCCTGATTACTTCGTCTCTTTTCAACAAGAGTTTTCACATGTTAGTTTTCTATCTCTTTTCTAAAATAATTTCTGTAGTGACATTTGGTTGAAAAGTTTTTCTAAATATCTATTCAATTTCTTTTGCTTAATCAAGGTATGTACCTTGGCTTCTCCATAAACTTATTAATAATACTTTTTCTCAAACTATACATTAGTTTTCCATCTCTTTTCTTGTGTATTTTTTGGTTAGTTCATCTATGATATTTGCAAACTCTATGTTCTGGTGATATAATTTATCAAGTCATTTTTATGAGTAGTTCTTAATAAGCATTGTATTTAGATAATTGAGGGTATTTTAGTAAACTTTGCAGTACTGTACAATATAATATAGTCAAATCAAATAATAAAGATGTTATTTAACAACAGTAAACGATACAGTCTATTCGAATGTTGTATCCAATAAAATGGTACAATACAGTACAATACAATACATTATAAAATGATGGGATACAATGATCCAAACACATTGTTAGAGAGATTCTATGGTTTATTACTTGGTGGCTAAGTCACCCTCTCCCTATAAATAGAGGGTTCTATTCCATTTTAATTCATCCAAATCAATAAGTACTCTCTCTTCCTACTTTTCTCTACAATACTCTTCTTCTTTTGTTGTTTCATAACATGTTATCATCACGATACTCTAACCAATTGAGTAGAAGCTTTGTGATTGAGCATAATAATTGTCAATTTCTCCATGAACTTTCTTCATGATTAAATTCTGGATTTCAGTTAAGTATTTTACTTTATTTTTTTCTTTTAGTTTCTTGACATTCTGTAATTTGATTTTAAATACAAGCAAATACGGATATCTCTCAGAGAAAAATTAGATCACGGCTCAATTGTAAAAATATTTGTCTAATTGACTCATGTACGACACATACAATATTCAAAGAGGAGAAATATTTCTCTTATACAAGTATGTCAAAGTCAGATGTTACTACAATTTCTGGTAGCAATAATCTAATTGGATGCTTTGGAAGAGCTGTTATAACTCTGCCTAAAGGAACATTACTTATCATAGAGAATGAAATGTTCTGCTCCAAGTCCAAGAGAAACTTGTCGAGTTTTAAAGATATCCGTACGACCTGGCCGGTCATTTTTAGAATTAATGTCACGATCCCCTATTAACAACTTTCCCTATATTGTTTCTACTATGGTGAGTTGCCAGGAGGATTTATTTTGAGTTTCAGAGTATTTTACGACACTTAGTTCCTAAAAGAGAGTTTAACCTCTGAAATTTGGACCGTAGTTGGAGTAGTATGAAGATGGACTCGGAAGGGAATTTTGTCGGTTCTGTTAGCTTTGTTAGGTGATTTTAGGCTTAAGGGCATGTTCAATTGTGTTTTAGAAGTCAGTAACTTATTTAGTCTTGAAATGCTAAAAGTTCTGATTCTATAGCAAGATTTCGTTCCAAAGGTCAGAATGAAATTCCGAAAGTTGGAGTAGCTTAGTAGTATTAAATGTGACGTGTGTACAACATTTGAGGTCATTCAGACGAGGTTTAATGGACTTTTTGATCGAAAGTGTAATTCGTGGGTTTTTGAAGTTCTTAAGCTTGAATACAATGTTAATTGATTGATTAATGTTGTTTGAGGTTTGTTAAATATTCGTATAAGTTTTGGTAGCTGTATATAACTTGTTCGTGGTTTTTGTTGAGGTCCCGCAGAACTCGGTGTAGTTTCGGATGGTTCACGGGAGATTTTGCGTTATGTTTCACAGCTGAAGTTTCTCCATTACTGTCATAACCGCACCCGCGGCTAGGGGACCGTAGGTGCGGGCCCGCATAAGCAAGGGGGGAAGCAGCACATGCGGCCAAGCACGTAGAGGACTAGAGTCGCAGGTACTAGTGTATGAGCGCATCTGCGGTACCCAAGTGCAGTATGTCGGGCGCAGGTGCAGAAGCTTGAGGTTTAATGAATTTTCACAGGTGCGATCATTTTTTCTGCAGAAGCGTAGAAGCGGATTTGTTGGGAAAAAATAAGATTTTTCGAGGGTTTGAAATCAAAAGCTAGAAAATTGATTTGGAGCTCGGAAGAGGCGATTTTGGGAGGATTTTAAAGAGGGAATTAGTGGGTAGTGGTTCCTAATCCTTTTCTACTTGTGTTCCTATAATTTAATCATAGTTTTGTCATTTAATTATGGATTTGTAATGAAAATTAGGAAAAAATAGGAGAAAGTTTTTAGACCTAAATTTTGAGTTTTGATTGGGAATTTTATATTGGATTTGGATAATTTTGGTATGATTAGACTGGTGAGAGTATGCTGGCATTTTGGTCATTTCCCTGATTTTATGTATTAGATTGGAATTTATTTGTAGATATAGTTACTTGAAGTGTTATTTATATTATGCAATTGAATTAAATAGATTTGGGCCATTTGGAGTCGAGTACTCGTGGCGAGAGCGTGGTTTCGGGTTGATTTTGAGCCTGTTTGGTAAGTGGCTTGTCTAACCTTGTGTGAGGGAACTCTCCTAACGATTTTGTATTGTTGATATCTGAAATACCTTGTACGTGAGGTGATGACTGTGTATTTATGCTAATTGTTGAATCTGGTTTTTATTAAGTACCTAAAATCTGTATTTCCTTTCCCTGTTTATATTACTTGTAATTAAGCCTGTCGTTAGCTTAGGGAAGCACGTCTAATTGAATTAATTCCTTACTTGATCACTTGCCTTATTTGGATTATGTGTAGAATGCTAGCTAGAAATACTTGTTTTACCTTGGTATGAAATTTGAATTGAATTGAGTATTCTTCGTGTTGCTTCTGTGTTTACTTCGAGACTATGGCATGGTATCCCGGGAGATCCCCCTATATGTTTAATTTGGGACTACGGATTTGTTATTCCAGGAGATCCCCTTAAACTTTTATTTTGGCACTACGGGACTACACCGGGTAGATTCCTCCAGTATTGGATATTTACATTTGAAACTACGGATCGATATTCCAGTAGATCCCCACACACTATGAGTTGGACTAAGGGACTATATCTTGGGAGATCCACTGGAATTTTGTATTCAATGTATAGGACAGTATCCTGGGAGATCCACCAGATATTTATATTTGGGACTACAGGATGTTATCCTAGGAGATCCCCGGTTGTAATCTCTATGTCGAGCTGTATTTCTTTTCGTGAGTATTTTTTCTCTATTATAGCTTTTATTGTTCTTTATTTCCTATGTTACGTCTTAATGTTGCACTTAACTATATTATCCTATTCTATACTATTATACCTTATATTTCATTTAACCTCTGTGTGCCCTAACCTTCCTCGTCAATTCATATTCAGGTAGATTCGAAGAAAGTGCAGGCAGTGCATAGTTGGCCCAGACCATCCTCAGCTACAGAGATTTGTATTTTCTTGGCTTGGCAGGTTATTACCGTCAATTGTTTGAGGGGTTTTTATCTATCGCAGCACCTATGACCAGGCTGACCTAAAACAGTTTTTCGTTCTAGTGGATGGAAGAGTGTGAGATGAGCTTTCAGAAACTCAAGAAAGCTTTGACTATAGCCCCAGTTTTGATATTGCATACAGATTCGGGATCTTGTACTGTCTATTGTGATGCCTAGAGGATTGGCCCTGGAGCAGTATTGATGCTTGATGGTAGGGTGATTGCCTACGTATCCAGACAATTGAAGGTACATGAGAAGAATTATCGTATCCATGATCTTGAGTTAGCTTATATTGTTCACACCTTGAAAGTCTGGCGTCATTATTTATACGGTGTGCCTTGTGAGATTTATACGGATCACCAGAGTTTGCAGCATCTATTCAAGCTGAAGGAACTTAATTTGCGTCAGAGGATATGGCTAGAGCTATTGAAGATCTATGATATCACTATCTTGTATCACCCGGGCAAGGCCAAAGACCGTATAAGTTGCTTCAGCAGATAGAGATTCTAGAGTGGATCTGAGAGAGGATCACCATGGACTTCATAGTTGGACTCCCATGGACATTGAGAAAGTTCGATGCCATTTGGGTAATTGTGGATCAGCTGACCAAGTCCGCGCATTTCATTCTTGTGAGTACTATCTATTCTTTAAAGCAGTTGGCAGAGATTTATCTATGGGAGATTGACCGTCTACATGGTATTCCTGTTTCCATCATTTAAGATAGAGGTGCTCAGTTCACGTCACCATTCTGGAGGGTCGTTAAGCATGAGTATGGTACTCGAGTGGATTTGAGTACAACATTTTACCCTCAAACGGATGGACAGTCCGAGCTCACCATTAAAATTTTTGAGGATATGCTCTGTGCGTGTGTGATTAAGTTTGGAGGGTCTTGGGATCAGTTCTTGTCTTTGCCGAAGTTTTCCTACAACAACAATTATCGATCCAACATTCCGATGGCACCGTAAGAGGCTTTATATGATAGGCAGTATAGATCCCCAGTGGGTTGGTTTGAGATGGAAGAGGCTAGATTATTGGGCACACACTTGGTTCAGGATGCTTTGGAGAAGGTCAAGGTGATTCAGGACTGACTCTTTATAGCCAGTCCAGACAGAAGAGTTACGCGAACTGGAAGGTTTGTTATTTTTTCTATATGGTTGTAGAGCGGGTTTTTCGCCGGGTTTAGCCTATGAATGGCGTTATGAGATGTTGGAAGAAAGGGAAGTTGAATCCGAGGTTTAATGGCCCTTTTGAGATATTAAGGCATTTTGGGGAAGTTGCTTATTAGCTTGCCTTACCCCCCAGCTTGGCAGGAGTTCATCCAGTATGTCATGTTTTGATACTTCGAAGGTATCACGGTGATTCGTCGCACATGTTGGATTTTAGTACAGTCTAGTAGGATAAGGATCTATCTTATGTTGAGGAGCCAGTGGCAATATTGGACTGGTAGGTTTGGAAGTTGAGGTAAAAGAACATCGCATCATTAAAGGTTCAGTGGCAGGGTCAACCGGTCGAGAAGGCAACCTCAGAGACCGAGCAGGATATGCGTAGCTATTACCCTCATCTTTTCACTACTTCAGGTATGTCTCTATGCCCGTTCGAGGACGAATGATTTTTAGTATAGGAGGATGTAGCGACCCGGCTCGTCATTTTTAGAATTAATGCCCAGATCCCCTATTAGCTGTTTTTCTCACGTTTGTTTCTACTATTATGAGTTTCTGGGAGGATTTATTTTGAGTTGTGAGTGTTTTGGGACACTTAGTCCTTCAAAGAGAACTTAAGCTTTAGAATGTGGACCATAGTCAGAGCAGTGTCAAGACGGTATCGGGATGGAATTCTATCAGTTTTGTTGGCCCCGTTGGGTGATTTCGGACTTAGGGGCATGTTCAGATTATGTTATGGAAGTCCTTAGCTTATTTAGGCTTGAAATGTCGAAAGTCGAATATTTGAAGTTTCTGGTTCGATATCGAGATTTTGATCCAAGCGTCGGAATGGAATTCTAGAAGTTATAATAGCTTTATAGTGTTGAATGTGAAATGTGTGCAAAATTTCAGGTCATTAAGACGAGGTTTGATAGACTTTTTGAACGAAAGCGTAATTCGAGAATTTTTGAAGTTCTTAGGCTTTATTCCGATTATAGTTGGTTGATTCGATGTTGTTTGAGGTGTGTTGATGATTCGTGTAAGTTTTGATAGTTGTATATGACTTGTTCGTACTTTTGGTTGAGGTCCTAGGGACCTCGGGTTGGTTTCAGATGGTTAACGGGACATTTTAAGTTAGGTTTGACAGCTATTGTTTTTCCATTGCTGTCATAACTACACCTGAGGTCACAGGACCGCATGTGTGGGCCCACAAAAGCGAAGGGGAAGCCACTGATGCAGCTAGCCGCATAGAGGACCAAAGTGGGAGGTGCGAGTGTATGAGGGTACATACGGCATAGCAGGTGCGGTATGTCGATCGCAGGTGCGGTATGTCGATAGCATGTGCGGAAGCTTGAGATTTAATGAATTTTCATTGGTGCAGTCCTTTTTCCGCAAAAAATGGACCACAAGTGCGGTCCCATAACAGCAAAAACATATTTGCTGGATAGAAATAAGTTATTTTGAGGGTTTAAAATCAAAAGTTAGAAAATTGATTTGAATCTCGGTCGAGGGCGATTTTTGGAGAATTTTTGAGAGGAAATATGTGGATAACATTTTCTAATCCCTTTCTAGTTGTATTCCTATAATCTAATCTTAGTTTTGTCATTTAATTTCAGATTTGGGATGAAAATTGGGGACAACTTTGGAGGAGGTTCTTAGACCTAAATTTCTAGTTTTGATTGGGAATTGGACATTAGATTTGGATAGTTTTGGTATGGTTAGACTCGTGAGAGTATGGGATTCTGAATATGTAAAGTTAACCCTATTCCGAAACATGGCCCTAGAAGGCATTATGGTCATATTACCTAATTTCACGTATTATTTTAGAATTTATTTGTAGAATTAGTTACTTTAGGTGTCATTTGCATTATGCAATTGAATTGAATAAATTTGAGGCATTTAAAGTTGAGTACTCGTGGTTAAAGCGTGTTTTCGGGATGATTTTGAACTGCTTCAAGGTAAGTGGCTTGTCTAACCCTGTGTAGGGAAACTCCCGCTTAGGATTTTGTATTGTTGATATTTGATATGCCTTGTACGTGAGGTGACGAGTGCGTACTTGTGCTAACAGTTAAAAAATTCTATTTTCATTAAGTACCTAAATTTTTTCATTTCCCACTTTATACTATTTGTAATTTATGTCTACCGCTAGCTTAAGGAAGCATGTCTAATTGATTTAATTTTTTATTTTCTCAACTGCCATATTTGGATTATATGCAGCATGCTAGGTTAGAAATACTTGTTTAACCTTGGTATGAAATTTGAATTGAATTGAGTATTCTTCGTGTTACTGCTGTGTATTTGCTTTGGGACTACGGGATGGTATCTCGGGAGATCCCCCTGTATGTTTACTTTGGCACTACGGATTGTTATTATTATTTTTTTGTAATATGCTAGGCAGAGCCTAGGGCTAATTTTTGATTAATAACAGAAAAGAAAATTACAACAATTACGAGAAATACAAATAAGGGGGACAATAGTGCCGGAGTTGTTACCCATATAACAAAAACCAGGCTAACCTTACCGTACTAGTCCTATTGAGACTTTAAAACCTCATTATAAGCAAGCATGTAAAAAGTAAGAACTTGAAAGGACTAAATAAGCTATGATCATCACAGAGTTTATAACATACTCTGTGATGAGATTACATATGAGGATACTAATAAAGTGGTAGATTAAAATGACAAAAGAGTTAAAATGATGTCCCTTTTTGTCGATCCTTGTAATTTATTAAATTTGTAATTCTTTATCAACACCGTCCCAATTCTTCAAGAAGTATTCAAAATTCATGAATTCTTTCTAGGTCGATTAGACTTTGTTGATGTAGTTGGGGCGGCCTACTTAAGCTTGGCATTTCTCATTTGAGGTCGCCTAACATTGTCGTCCCTGCTCTTTTCCTTTGCATGTGACTTTTGTTCCTCTGTATCATTAATTGGGATAGTTTCGACACTTTGTGGAAGCGCTTCAATTACTTCACCTTGAACAACTGTATCGCTGCCTGCTGTCCGTTGATTTGGCATGTCTAAAACACCTTGTGCATCCAAGTTTGGTTCATATTGTGATTTAACATAGCTTGGCTTGCTTTGTTGTTGTATTTGTACCTCATTCCTGGTCCTATTCCCACGGTTAGCACTATAAGGATCACGATCCAAAATGTCAAAAGGATGTGCATTTAGCATTGCGTCCAACAGTTGTCTGTCACTAGAGTTAGGGATAAAAACATTATTTGTGACATTAAGGTTATTACTTGATCCTACTTCCTCTGGTGTGCTCAATTCTTCATTACTTTCGTAACCTCGATAGTCTCGAGACACCACATTGTTTCCCTCCATAGAATACAATAAATTTCTTTCTTCCGCTTAGATGATTGCACTGGTATGAAAATGCATTTCATTTTGCACATCATTTCCATCAGTTGCACGATCATTTGCAATAGCAGAAGCTTTTTCCAATAGCAGTAGCTTTTTTGTCGTACTCCATGTGTAGTAGCAATAGCAGAAGCATTTTGCACTCCATCATTTGAAACTGTAGGAATTGAATTATTAATTCCATTGAGTGGACCCTTTTGAAACTGTTCATCACATCCTGTAGTTGCGTGTGCCTCATTCAAATGGCTCATTGAGACAACTGCAAAATGCTTCTTTTTTTCAAAATCACCTTGGACCGCATCATGGCCTTCATTTTTGTCAACTTTTTCGGCCAGCTATTCCATTTTATGAAGATTTTCGGTCACATGTGGAGCCATTTGTTCCTTAGAAACTTTTGCCTTCCTTTTCTCTGCAGAATCTTAAACCACCAAACATAAATGGCCCACTGACTTGTTATTTAATTGTTGCAAATCGTTATTCCCATCTTTTTTTCCATGTGATCCCACCCCAAATGTATATTGCATCACATCATGGCCCGCATGGATTACAAATTGATCAAAATTTTCGGAATTATGCATAGCCACACGGCCTACAAGCATGTTTATGCCACTGTTGCCCATTTCCTTTTGCTTTTCCTCAATCACATGGTCAAGATGGCCCACTCCCTTCTCCATTTGCTGCACTTTAATAATATTTCCATTCCCATTACGACCATTTTTGCCCACAGAATAATTTTGGACATCCTTTCCAGCTGTAGCGTCCGTTTGGTCTTCACTCACACGGTCAACCGCTGCATTTGTTATTGTTTCCTCCATATTTTTGGTCATCTCCTCTTCCTTTTTAGTAATTTGCTGAATGTTACTATTCCCATTATCAACCAAGGGGCCTACAACATGTATGTATTTCATCTTCCACCATTGCTGCTTCAACTGGAACATTTACCCCAAGCCTAGTTACTGCTCGATTCACCACAGACCAGCGCCCAGTTTTTGTATTTTTTATCTCTTGAACGACATGTGAATGTAATTTCTTTCCAGTAGCTTTATCCTTAGGATAAAATAGAACTAGATCAAAACTAATATTAGCTCCATTACACAATTGTGCATCTATTGCTATTTTTTTCATATTTGGTCGATCATCAGCAGAAATGGCTCGATCATCAATAGTGTTTTCTACAGCTCGATGAACACTAGTATTAGCTCCATCTCCACTCTGTTGCATATTTGTTTTTGCAGTAAGATAAGTGCTTTCATTGCCTTGCATCTTGTCCATAATATCTTTCCCTTCAGTTGCATCCACGACAGCATCCTTACTTTCGTCGATCTTCCAACGACATGTTTGTTCAGCATGCCCTTGATGGTTACAGCAGGTGCAACATTTTGGGAGATTATCATACACCACCATTTGCTAGAATTCCACAAGCTTCCCTGAAACTTTATCGATGATGTGAATCTTGATTTTCTTTGGATGTTTGTCCAAAAGGTCTAACAAAACCTTAACTCTCGCCACACTTGGCCTGGTGCGATCCTCTGTCGCCTTGTCTATAGATAGAGGTTTCCCTACTGCAGAAGCGATTGACATTAACGACTTCTTTGCAAAGAAATTTGGTGGCAGGTCTGGGAAAGAAATCCACACAGTTGATTTTGATTTTTCGTCTCTAGGATTAAAGCCTAAAGTCCAGGGGAAAGTTCTGAAGAAAAATTCATCTCCTTTGGTTTTGATATATCTGGTAGACCTTGAATCAAACTGGACATACTAATCAAAGGAATCAAACCTTACTAACAAGTGACGAAATTCAAGCTGTCCTATGTTGCAATATCCTTTGACGTCGAACTGTTTCGCAAACATCTTTCGAAACTCTTGCAAATCTGGTTTTCCATATGAAAACTTTACTATGACTGCTTGGTGAAGCCCTTCTTCTATGGTGAAATGATTATCCTCGTCCACTGTGAATTCCATTCTTGGTTCCCCATGATTGAAAGTTACAGGACATAGGTCAAGTTTTGCTATTTTTGCTGCAGATTGTTTTGCTAGCAGATATAAAGCATATGATAGTTTTGCAGTATGATTTAGAATATTTTCTGGAGCTTTTTGGGTTGTCTCTCCCACAACGAAAGGCTGGGCAGAGCTCAACGCAGCCATGGCTACCCTAGCAAATAAAACTCAACAATTCTAGAGTGAGAAAGTAAAGAGAAGGCAGAGAGATTTTTCCTCGTTTATCACTAAACTTTTTATCTCAGTATGATTGTTATTCTAGGGGATCCCCCTGAACTTTTATTTTGGCACTATGGGACTACAGTGTATTGATTTCCCCAGTACTAGGCATTTACATTCGGAACTACGGACAGGATTCCGGTAGAAGCCCATACACTATGGGTTGGACTACGGGACTGTATCCCGGGAGATCCACTAGACTTTTGTATTCGGACTATGGAATAGTATCCCAGGAGATCCACTAGATTTATATTAGGGACTACAGGACGTTATCCTAGGAGATCCCCGGTTGTTATCTTTGTGTCGAATTGTATTCCTTTCCGTGATTATTTTATCTCTGTTAAAGCTTTTGCTGTTCTTCTATCCAGTGTTACTTCTTACAGTTGCACTTAATTACATTGTCCTATTCTATACTGGTATAAATTGTATTTTATTTAACCCCCAGAGTGTCCTGACCTTTCTTGTCACTACATATTCAGGTGGATTCGAAGAAAGTGCAAGCAGTGCATAGTTGACCCAGACCAGCCTCAGCTACAGAGATTCACAGTTTTCTTAGCTTGGAAGGTTATTACCATCGATTTATTGAGGGTTTTTCATCTATTGCGGCACCTATGACCAGGATGACCCAGAAGGGTAGTGTGGGACGAGCTTTCAGAAGCTCAAGACAGCATCGACTACAGCCCCAGTTTTGATATTGCGTACAGATTCGGGGTCTTCTACTGTTAATTGTGATGCCTAGAGTATTGGCCTTGGAGCGGTATTGATTCTGGATAGTAGGGTGATTGCCTACGCGTCTAGACAGTTCAAGGTACATAAAAATAGTTATCATATCCATGATCTCGAGTTAGCTGCTATTGTTCACGCCCTGAAGGTCTACCATCATTAGTTATACGGTGTTCCTTGTGAGATTTATATTGATCACTGGAGTTTGCAGCATCTGTTCAAATAAAAGGAACTTAATTTGTGTCGGAGGATATGGCTAGGGGTACTGAAGGAATATGATATCACTATCTTGTATCACCCGGGAAAGGCTAGAGACCAGATGGGTTTCTTCAGCAGATAGAGATTCTAGAGTGTAAGTGGGAGAGGATCACCATGGACATCATAGTTTGACTCCTGCGGACATTAAGGAAGTTCGATGCCATTTGGGTGATTGTGGATTGGTTTACCAAGTCTGCGCATTTCATTCTTGTGAGTACTATCGATTATTCAGAGAGGTTGGCAAATATTTATATACGGAAGAAGGTATTCTAGTTTCCATCATTTCAGATAGAGGTACCTAGTTCACATCATCATTTTAGAGGGTCGTTCAGCATGAGTTGGGTACACGGTGGGAGTTGAGTACAAAATTTCATCCTCAGACGGACGGACAGTCCGAGCGCACCATTCTGATTTTTGAGGATATGCTCCGTGCATGTGTGATTGATTTTGGAAGGTCTTGGGATCAGTTATTGCCATTGGCGGAGTTTGCCTACAACAAATAGTATCAATCGAGCATTCAGATGGCACTGTATGAGGATTTATATGATAGGCAGTATAGATCCCAGTGGGTTAGTTTGAGACGGGTGAGGCTAGATTATTGGGCACAGACTTGGTTCAGGATGCTTTGGAGAAGGTTAAGGTGATTCAGGACAGACTTTGTACAATCCAATACAGAAAGAAGAGTTACATGGACTGGAAGGTTTGTTATTTTTCCTATATAGTTTTTGAGCGGGTGCTGCTTCGGGTTTCGCCTATGAAGGGCATTATGAGATTTGGGAAGAAAGGGAAGTTGAAATCCGAGTTTTATTGGCCCTTTTGAGATATTAAGGCATGTTGGGGAGGGTTCTTATGAGCTTGCCATACCCCCATCTTGGCAGGAGTTCATCTGGTATGTCATGTTTCGATGCTCCGAAGGTATCACGGTGATTCGTCGCACGTGTTGGATATTAGTACAATCTAGTTGGATAAGGATCTATCTTATGTTGATGAGCCGGTGGAAATATTGGACAGCTAGGTTCGGAAGCTGAGGTAAAAGAACATCGCATCATTAAATGTTCAGTGGCGGGGTAAACCGGTCAACGAGGCGTCCGCAGAGACCGAGCAGGATAATCGTAGCTGTTACCCTCATCTTTTCACTACTTTGAGTATGTCTCTATGCTCATTCGAGGATGAATAAATTTTAGTGTAGAAGGATGTAATAATTCGGCCAGTCATTTTTGGAATTAATGCCCAAATCCCCTATTAACTGCTTTTCCTGTGTTTGTTTCTGCTATTGTGAGTTGCCGGGAGGATTTATTTTGATTTGCAGAGTTTTTTGGACACTTAGTCCCTGAAAGAGAGCTTATGCTTTAGAATTTGGACCGTAATCAGAGCAGTGTGAAGACAGCCTCGGAATGGAATTTTGTTGGTTATGTTAGCTCCGTTAGGTCATTTCGGACTTAAGGGCGTGTTCGGATTATGTTTTGGAAGCCCGTAACTTATTTAGTCTTGAAATACTGAAAGTTGAATTTTTGAAGTTTCCGATTCGATATCGAGATTTTGATCCAAGGTTTGGAATGGAAATCTGGAAGTTGGAGTAGCTCTGTATTGTTGAATGTGACGTGTGTGAAACATTTCAGGTTAATCGGACGAGGCTTATAAGACTTTATATCGAAAGAGTAATTCGAGATTTTTTGAACTTCTTAGGCTGCAATCTGATGTTAATTGGTTGATTTGACATTGTTTGACTTGCTATGAAGATTCGTATAAGTTTGGATAGTTGAATATGACTTGTTCGTGCTTTCGTTTGAGGTCCCAGGGACCTCGGGGTGGTTTCAGATGGTTAACGGGAGATTTTGAGTTAGGTTTGATAGCTGAAGTTTTTCCATTGCTGTCATAACCGCATATGTGGCTACAGGAATGCAGGTCCGGGCCCTCAGAAGCGAAGGGGAAGCCACTGATGTGGCCAGGCACGTAGAGGACCAAAGTCGGAGGTGCGAGTGTATGAGGGTACATACGGAATAGCAGGTGCGGTATGTCGATCACAGGTGCGGAAGCTTGAGGTTTAATGAATTTTGATTGGTGCGGTCCTTTTCCACTGAAAAGGGACCACAGGTGCGGTCCCATGACAATAGAAACCGATTTGCTGGACAGAAATAAGATATTTCAAGGGTTTGAAATCTAAAGTTAGAAAACTGATTTGAATCTCGGTCGAGGGCGATTTTGGGAGAATTTCGGAGAGGAAATCAGTGGATAACATTTCCTAATCCCTTTCTAGTTGTATTCCTATAATTTATTCTTAGTTTTGTCATTTAATTTTTGATTTGGGTTAAAATTGGGGAGAAATTTGGAGGAAGTTCTTATACCTAAATTTCTAGTTTTGATTAGGAATTTGACATTGGATTTGGATAATTTTGGTAGGGTTAGACTCGTGAGAGTATGAGGATTCTGAATATATAAATTTTACCCAATTCCGAGACATGGGCCTAGAGGGCATTATGATCATTTTACCTAATTTCACATACTAGCTTAGAATGTATTTGTAGAATTAGTTATTTTAAGTGTCGTTTGTATTATTAAATTGAATTGAATAGGTTTGGGCTATTTAGAGTCGAGTACTCTTGCCGAGAGCATGGTTTCGGGATTATTTGAAGTGGTTCCAGGTAAGTCGCTTGTCA
The DNA here is from genome assembly GCA_034376525.1 of Nicotiana benthamiana. Lineage (NCBI taxonomy): Eukaryota > Viridiplantae > Streptophyta > Magnoliopsida > Solanales > Solanaceae > Nicotiana > Nicotiana benthamiana. The sequence continues at coordinate 54,112,136 of CM067339.1, read as the reverse complement.
AACCTTGTGTGGGGGAACTGCCCCTTAGGATTTGGTAGTGTTGATATTTGAAATGCCTTGTACGTGAGGTGATGAGTGCGTACTTGTGCTAATTGTTGAGAAATTCGATTTTCATTAAGCACTTAAATTTTTGTTTCCTTTCCCCCTTTGCTACTTGTAATTTAAGCATGCCGTTAGCTTAGGGAAGCATGTCTAATTGACTTAATTGCTTATTTTCTCAGCTGCCTTACTTTGACTATGTGCAGCATGCTAGGTTAGAATTACTTGGTTCACCTTGGTATTAAACTTGAATTGAATTGAGTATTCTTCGTGTTGTTGCTGTATATTTACTTTGGGAATACGGGACGTTATCCCGGGAGATCCCCCTGTATGTTTACTTTGGGACTATGCATTTGTTATTCCAGGAGATCCCCCTGAATTTTTATATTGGAACTACGGGACTGCACCCGGTAGATTCCCCCAGTACTGGATATTTACATTTGGTACAATGGATTAGGATTTTCAATTGATCTTCGCACTATGAGTTGGACTATAGGACGGTATCCCAGAGATCCACTAGAAATTTGTATTCGGACTACGGGACAGTATCCCAGGAGATTCACAGGATATTTTTATTTAGGACTACAGGACGGTATCTTGAGAGATCCCCAGTTGTTATTTCTATGTCGAGCTGCATTCTTTTTCGTGATTATTTTGTCTCTATTATAGGTGTTGCTATTCTTTCTATCATGTGCTACTTCTTACTATTTCAATTAATTATATTGTCCTATTTTATATTGTTATACCTTGTATTTCATTTAACCTCGGTAGGGCCCTAACCTTCCTCGTCATTACGTATTTAGGTGGATCCAAATAAAGTGGAACCAGAGCAGAGTTGGCCCAGACCATCCTCAGCTACAAAGATTCGCAGATTTCTTGGTATGGCAGGTTATTATTGTCTATTAGTTGAGGGTTTTTCATCTAAAGCAACACTTATGACCATGCTGACCTAAATGGGTGCATCGTTCCAGCTAAAAGGAGTGTGAGGTAAGCTTTTATAAGCTCAAGACAACTTTGACTACAGCCCCAATTTTTATATTTGCCTACAGGTTTGGGGTCTTATATTATCTATTGTTATACCTCGAGGATTGGCCTTGGAGCAGTATTGATACAGGACGGTAGGGTGATTGCCTACGCATCCAGACAGTTAAAGGTACATGAGAAAAATTATCCTTTCCTTGATCTCGGGTTAGCTATTATTGTTAATGCCTTGAAGATCTGGCATCATTATTTCTACGGCGTGCCTTGTGATATTTGTACTGATCACCAAAGGTTGCATCATCTGTTCAAGCAGAAGGACCTTAATTTATGTCAGAAGAGATAACTAGAGTTGGTGAAGGACTATGATATCACTATTTTGTATCACCCGGGCAAGGCCAATGGCAAAGAGGCCTATGGCAATTGATGTTCAGGCCTTACCTAGCTAGTTTGTGAGATTGGATCTTTCGGAGGCCAGTCGGGTTCTACCTTGCATGGTTTCCCGATCTTCTTTTTTTGATCGTATCCAGGAGTATCAGTTTGATGATCCTTATTTTCTTGTCCTAATGGACAATGTGTTATATGGCAATGCCAGAGATGTGACTATTGGTGATAATGAGGTATTGAGGATGCAGGGTCGGGTTTGTGTACCCAATGTTGATGGGCTTTGAGAGTTAATTCTAGAGGAGGCCCATAGTTCGCGGTACTCCATCCATCCAGGTGCCGCGAAGATGTACATGATTTGAGGCAGCAGTATTGGTGGAGGCGGATGAAGAAAGATATAGTTGGGTTTGTAGCTTGGTGCCTCAATTGTCAGCAGGTTTAGTATGAACACTAGAGACCGGGTGGTTTCTTCAGCAAATAGAGATTCTGAATTGGAAGTGGGAGAGGATCACTAGGGACTTCGTAGTTGGACTCCCACGGGCTTGAGAAAGTTCTATGCTATTTGGGTGATTGTGGATCGACTGACTGAGTCCGTGCATTTCATTCTTGTGAGTACTACCTATTCTTTGGAGCAGTTGGCGAAGATTTATATCTGGGAGATTTTCCGTTAGCATGGTGTTCCAGTTTCTATTATTTCAAATAGAGGTACTTAGTTCACATCACGGTTCTGGAGGTCCATTCAACATTAATTGGGTACGTGTGGAGTTGAGTACAACATTACACCCCCAGACACACGGACATTCCGAGTGCACCATTCATATTCTTGAGGATATGCTCCGTACGTGTGTGATTGAGTTTGGAGGATCTTGGGATCAGTTCTTACCATTGGTGGAGTTTTCCTACAACAATAGTTATCAGTCCAGCATTTGTATGGCACCGTATAAGGATTTTTATGTAGGCGATGTAGATCCACGGTGGGTTGGTTTGAGTCAAGTAAGTCTAGAATACTAGACACAAACTTGTTTCAGGATGCTTCGGAGAAGGATATGGTGATTCAGGACAGAATCCGTGCAGCCCAGTCCAGACAGAAGATTTACGCAGACCGGAAGGTTTTTGATGTTTCCTATATGGGTGGAGAGCAAGTTTTGCTTTAGGTTTCGCCTATGAAGGGCGTTATAAGATTTGGGAAGAAAGGGAAGTTGAGTCCGGGTTTAATGGCCCTTTTGAGATATTGAGGTGTGCTTGGGAGGTTGCTTATGAGCTCGCCTTACCTCCCATCTTGGCGGGACTTCATTCGGTATTTCATGTTTCAATGCTCCGAAAGTATCAAAATGATCCATCGCACATGTTGGATTTCAGTTTAGTCTAGTTGGACAAGGATCTATCTTATGTTTAGGAACTGGTGGCAATAGTGGACAGGCGGTTTTGGAAGTTGAGGTCAAAGGACATCATATCAGTAACTCTTAAGTTGGGAGGGGTGGGTCAGCCGGTTGAGGAGGCGACCCGGAAAATAGAGAAAGATAAGCGCAATTGTTGCCCACATCTTTTCACTACTTCGGGCATGTCTCTATGCTCGTTCGAGGATGAATGAATGTTTAAGTGTAGGAGGATGTAACGACCTGGCCAATGTTTTGAAAATTAACGACTGATCCTCTATTAACTGCTTTCCCCCTGTTTGTTTCTCTATTGTGAGTTGCCGTGAGGATTTATTTTGAGTTTCGAAGTGTTCTGGAAAACTTAGTCCCTAAAGAGAACTTAAGCTTTAGAATTTGGATCGTAATCGGAGTAGTATGAACATGGTCTCGGAGAGCAATTCTGTCAGTTGCGTTGGCTCCGTTGGGTGATTTCGGGCTTAGAGTCATGTTCAGATTTTATTTGGAAGTTCGTAACTTACTTAGGCTTTAAATGCTGAGACTTGAATTTTTGAATTTTCTGGTTCGATGGCGAGATTTTGATCCAAGGGTCAGAATGGAATTTCGGAATTTCGAGTAGCTCCGTAATGTTGAATGTAACGTGTGTGCAAAATTTCAGGTCATTCGGATAAGGTTTGATAGACTTTTTAATTGAAAGTGTAATTCGAGAGTTTTTGAAGTTCTCGGACTTGAATCCAATGTTAATTGGTTGATTCAAAGTTGTTTAAGGTGTTTTGATGATTCGTATAGGTTTGGATAGTGGCATATGACTTGTTCGTGTTTTTGTTTGAAGTCATGGGGACCTCGGGGTGGTTTGGGATTGTTAACGAGAGATTTTGAGTGTTGAATTTTTCTTTGCTGTCATAATTGCACCAGCGGCTAGGGGCCCGCAGAAGCATGGGGGAAGCTGCAGATGCGGCCAGGCGCATAAAGGACCAGAGTTGCAGGTGCGGGTGCATGAGCGCACCTGCAGTGCCGCAGGTGTGATGTGTAGGTCGCAGGTGAGAAAGCTTGAGGTTTAATGAATTTTCGCATATGCAATCCTTTTTTTTCAGAAGCGGGACCGTAGGGGTGGTCCCATGACCGTAGAAGCGGATTTGCTGGGAAGAAATAAGATATTTCGAGGGTTTGAAATCAAAAGTTACAAAATTGATTTGGAGCTCGGAGAGGGCAATTTTTGGAGGATTTGAAGAGAAAATCGGTGGACAACGATTCCTAATCCCTTTCTAGCTGTATTCCTATAATCTAATCTTAGTTTTATCATTTAATTTCGGATTTGGGATGAAATTTGGGAAAATTTTGGAGAATGTTTTTAGACCTAAATTTTGAATTTTGATTGGTAATTTGATATGGGATTTGGATAATTTTGTTATGGTTATACTCGTGAGAGTATGAGGATTGTGAATATGTAAGGTTTACTCACTTCTGAGACGTTGGCCCGGAGGGCATTTTGGTCATCTTACCTAATTTTGCATATTAGCTTAGAGTTATTTATAGAATTAGTTACTTGAAATGTTATTTACATTATGCAATTGAATTGAATAGATTTGGGTCATTTGGAGTCGAGTACTGCACGATTTCGGGTTGGTTTTAAGCAGGTTCGAGGTAAGGTTTTGTCTAACCTTGTGTAACGGCTCCCCCTTAGGATTTGGTATTGTTGTAATTTGAAATGGCTTGTAAGTGAGGTGACGAGTGCGCACTTGTGCTAATTGTTGAAAAATCAATTTTTTATTAAGTACCTAAATTTGTGTTTCCTTTCCCTATTTATACTACTTGTAATTTAAGCATGTCCTTAGCTTAGGGAAGCATGTCTAATTCACTTAATTACATATTTCCTCAGCTGCCTTATTTGGATTATGTGCAGCATGCTAGGCTAGAAATACTTGTTTTATCTTGGTATGAAATTTGAATTGAATAGGGTATTTTTCGTGTTGCTGTTGTGTATTTTCTGTGGGACTACGGGACGGTATCCCCGGAGATCCCACTATATGTTTACTTTGGGACTACATATTTGTTATTTCGGGAGATCCCCCTGCACATTTATATTGGATATACGAGACTACACCCGGTAGATTCCCCTAGTACATGTATTTACATTTGGGACTACGGATCGAGAATTCTGGTAGATCCCCGTGCACTATGAGTTGGACTACGGGACGGTATCTTGTGAGATCCACTGGACTTTGTATTTATACTACGGGATATTATCTAGGGAGATCCACCGAATATTTATATTTGGGACTACAGGACGGAATCCTCGGAGATCCCCGGTTGTTATCTCTATGTTGAGTTGTATTACTTTTCGTGATTATTTTGTCTTTGTTATAGCTGTTGCTATTCTTTCTATCTTGTGTTACTTCTTACTGTTGCACTTAATTATAATGTCCTATTCTATACTGTTATACCTTGTATTTCATTTAATCTCAGTAAGGCCTTGACCTTCCTCATCACTATGTATTCAGGTGGATCCGAAGAAAGTGGAAGCCGTGAAGAGCTAGCCCGGACCATCCTTAGCTGTAGAGATTCATGGTTTTCTTGGTTTTGCGGGTTATTACCAATGATTTGTTGAGGGGTTTCCATATTGCAACACCTATGACCAGGTTGACCTAGAAGGGTGCTCTGTTCTAATAGACGGAAGAGTGTGAGGCAAACTTTCAGAAGCTCAAGACAACTTTGACTACAGTCCTAGTTTTGATATTACCTACAGGTTGGGGGTCTTATACTGTCTATTGTGATGCCTCAAGGATTGGCCTTGGAGCGGTGTTGATGCGGGATGGTAGGTGATTACCTACGCATCCAGACAGTTAAAGGTATATGAGAAGAATTATCTTGTCCACAATCTCGAGTTAGCTGCCATTGTTCACGCCATGAAGATCTGGCATCATTATTTTTACGGTGTGCCTTGTGAGATTTATATTGATCACCAGAGTTTACAGCATCTATTCAAGTAGATGGACCTAAATTTTCATCAAAGAATATGCCTAGAGATGCTGAAGGACTATGATATCACTATCTTGTATCACACGGGAAATGCCAATATGGTGGGCGACGCTTGGGGTCGTTGGGCAGAGAGTTTGGGAAGTTTAGCTTATTTACCAACAACAGAGAGGGCCATGGTGATGGATGTTCAAGCCTTAGCCAGCCAGTTTGTGAGATCGGGTCTTTCGTAGCCTAGTCGGCTTCTAGCTTGCGTAGTTTCCTGGTCTTCCTTGTTTGATTGTATCTAGGAGCGTCAGTTTGATGACCCCCATTTGCTTGTCCTCAAAGACAAGGTGTTGCATGGAGATGCCAGAGATATGACTATTGGTGATGACAGGGTATTGAGGATGTAGGATCAGGTTTGTGTACCTAATGTTGATGGCCTTCGAGATTTGATTCTAGAGGAGACCCACAATTGGTTTTCCGCAATTATTTCTTTTTCTGCATTTGTTAGGATTACCTAGTCGTAGAGACTAAGTGCCGTCACGATAGTTTACGGAGAGCAAATAGGGTGGTGACAATATCATATTGAGACAATAGATGAGAATAATCTTGAATATCTCATCATTACCAAAAATGTCTCTAGCCAAAAGAGAGTTATTGAGTAATTCCCATCTTTATTTTGTGGGCTCTATTGGACAAAAATTAGTGCAATTGAGAAACATTCTATCGTAAACCAAAAGATTAGTGGTTCCAATACTTTTGTACTTTGGCATGATCTATTGGGACATCCTGGATCAGTTATGATTAGACGAATTATAGAAAACTCAAATTGGCATCCATTAAGGAATTTAAAGATTCTTTTAAATAATAAATTTTTTTGAACTTCTTGTTACCAAGGCAAGTTAATTATTGGACCATCACCAATAAAGATTGGAGTTTGACTACCTGCATTTTTAGAATGTATATAAGGGTATATTTGTGGAGCTATTCACCCACCTAGTGGGTCGTTTCGATATTTTATGGTCTTAATAAACTCATCTTCTAGATGGTCTCATGTGTTCCTACTGTCATCTAGCAATCTCTCATTTGCAAAATTAATGACACAATTCCAATTAAGTCTATTAGACTTGATAATACTGGTGAGTTTTCATCCCAAGCATGTAATAATTATTTCTTATCAATTAAGATAAAAATGGAACATCTTGTAGCTCATATTCACACTCAAAATGGTCTTGAAGAGTTTTTAATTAAAGGTCTGTAATTGATAGCAAGACCATTACTAATGAAAACGAGGCTGCCCACTTTCGTTAAGGGTCACGCCATTTTGCATGCAGTAATGCTAGTTTGTCTCATATCGATAAATTATCATACCCCTTTGCAATTAGTTTTGGATCATAAACCTAATATATCCCATTTAAGAATTTTTGGATGTGTAGTATACGTGCCTGTAGCACCGTTATATCGTTCCAAAATGAGTCCCAAAAGAAGATTAGAAATATATGTTGGGTTTGAATCGCCCTCCATTATTCGTTATCTTGAAACAATAACGGGGGATTTATTCACTGCACGATTTGGAGACCGTCGATTCGATAAGGCACTTTTCCTAAAATTAGGGGGAGAAGTTGGTGAAACCAAACGGAAAATTTTGTGAAAAAATCCATCATTATCTCATATTGATCCACATGCCACTATTTGTAAAAAACAAAGGTGCAAAAGATTATCCATTTGTAGAGAATATCAAATCAAATGCCAGATGCATTTACGAATTTGAAAAGGATAACAAAATCACATATCCCTGCAGAGAATGATCCAATACGTATTGATATCTCGATTGGACATTCTTATAGTGTCATAGCTAATGAGTCAAAAGCACGCCTAAAACATTGCAGACCATTGGGTTCCAAAGATCGAAATCCTACAAAAAGGAAAACAAATGATCAAAATGATTCTATAAAAGAATCTCATGAAGAAATCCATGATTTAACAAATTCTAAGATTCATGAGGAAATCATTGAGCCCGAGACTCAAGAAAATAAGGACTATCAATAAATCTAATCGATATTGAGACAAATTTAGATCAGTTGGATATAGTGGTGGATAGTGTCTTTGCATATAATGTTGCATCTAGCATTATCCAAGATAGTGAGGATCTTGAACCTTAATTTGTTTGAGAATGTTGACAAAGACGTTATTGGCCAAAATGGAAGAAGCAACCCAATCAGAGTTGAATTCACTTGCAAAATGTGAAGTTTTTGGACCTGTAGTCCAAACACTTAATGGTGTTAAGCCTGTTGGCTATAAATGGGTCTTTGTACGAAGAGGAATGAGAAAAATGAGGTACAAGGATATAAGGCACGCCTTTGTTGCACAAGGATTTTGACAAAGGCCCGGTGTCGATTATGAAAAGACATATTCACCTGTTATGGATATTATAACATTCCGATATCTCATAAGTTTTGATGTCCATGAAAAGCTTGACATGCATTTAATGGATGTGGTTACCTCCTACCTTTATGGCTCACTTGATAATGAGATATACATGAAAATTCTCGAGGGATTTAAAATGCTTAACACAAATAATTCAAAGTCCAGGAAAATGTTTTCAATCAAATTGCAACGAACTTTGTATGGTCTAAAGCAATCAGGACGAATGTGGTATAATCGTCTTAGTGAGTATTTATTAAAGGAAGGCTATATAAATTATGCCATTTATCCATGTATTTTCATAATGAAAACAACATTGGAAGATTGATGATAAATCATATTTTATATGAAAATAGAAGATTCTATAGAATATATATGATAAATCATATTTTACATGGAATAGAATATACACTTAACGTATATATTGATGACATAAATCATATTGGTACTCCTATACAACTCCAAAAGGCAATTGATTATTTAAAGAACGAATTTGAGATGAAAGATTTCGAAAAGGCAAAATTATGTCTTGGTTTGGAAATTGAACATTTGAAATGAAATTTTTGTTCATCAATCTACCTACATAGAAAAGGTATTGAAACGGATTTACATGGATGAAGCACATCCATTAAGTACTCTGATGGTTGTTTGATCATTTTATGTTCATAAGGATCCATTCCCACCTCAAAAAGAGAATGAAGAGCTACTTGGTCCTGAAGTACCATATCTTAGTGCAATTGGTGCACTAATGTATCTTGATAATACTACAAGGCATGACATAACCTTTTCAATTAATGTCTTATCTAAGGCTGGAAGAATAACGGTTCCGAACCGGAACCGTGACCGGAACCGCGGTTCTGGCGGTTTCGCAGTTCTAAACGGTTCCGGTTATACGGTTCCGGTTCCGCGGTTCCGGTTCCGCGGTTTCGGGCCGGTTCCACCCTTTAGAACCGTGGAACCGGAACCGCCAGAACTGGAACCGGACCGGTTCAGGCGGTTCTAAACGGTTCCAAACGATTCCGATATTTAAAAAAAATTTTTTTTTTTTAAATTCGGACCGTTGGCGGAACCGTTTGGAACCGTTTAGAACTGCCGGAACCGGTCCGGTTCCGGTTCCGGTTCCCAACGGCCATTTTTTAAAAAAAAAAATTTTTTTTTTAAATTCTGAAAATCAGAACGTTGGTATTGCAGAAATAGCCGTTTGGCATTTTTAAAATTTAGCCATTTGACCCCTCAAATTTAATTTAACCCCAAACTTTATATAATTACACAATTTCCCATTTCTCAACTATAAATACCCCCTCATTCTTTCATTTTAATTCACCAATTCATCAATCTTACTCAATCTCTCTCAATCTCTCTCAAGCTCTCTTACAATCTTTCTGTGCAAGTGCTTAATTTTTGTTGCAAATTCGTGAAACATTGTGAAGTTGTTGATGGGTCTACATGATATAGCAGTCGGTGATAGAATAGATGATGATATTATGAATTTGCTTTATCCTAATGCACCAATATCAGAGGGAAATGAGGGTGATGATGATGACGAAACCCAACCTCCGGTAGATTTAGATGATACACCTACTAGTCCTGCTCCTAATGACCCAGAACACCCACCCGTACAAACTCCCACTTTTAGTAGACAACCTCGGAAACGTACAGAAACTTCATTAGTTTGGCATTTTTTTATTCAACTAAGAGATAAAGATAGGGCTAAATGCAAAACTTGTGGTAAAGAACTTGTTCATAGGTATACGGGTGATCGTAGCAGAACAGGTAGTTTAGTTAAACATATATATATACATCCTAGCGATAAGGCTAGATATTTTCAAATGAAAGCGGAACAAGAGGGGAAGTCAAGTCCTGATACTACAAGTAACCAAAGTACTGGTTCTAACATGGTTCAACCAGGAATAAACACTGTCACCGGAGGTATATTGTACTACGATCCTAATAAGGATCGTGAAGAATTAGCTAAAATGATTACTGTTATGTGTTTACCTTATTCTTTTGCTTCTAATCCTGCTTGGATTCAATATATTAGACGAGTATTTAATCCTACATATAAAGGTTGGCCTCGCGCCACAGTTAAGGCCGACATTTATAAATATAAGCATGAATATGAACAGTACTTGCGCTATTTATTTACTCATATAAGTAATCGTATGTCTATTACAACTGATATTGGTAGAAGTGGAAATGATTGTGATTATCTAACCGTGACCAGTCATTGGATAGACGAAGACTGGACCATGAAAAAACGCATTATAGCATATAGAATAATTAATTCACGGCACACAAGTAAGTTTATTGCTAGCACTGTTTGTGATGTTTGTAGATATTTTTGTTTTAGTGATAGAATAATGTCAATTTCCATGGATAACGCTAGTAGCAACACAACTGCAATAGGTATTTTAACTAGAAAACTTAATCCTGCTTTTACAAATATTTTTCATGTTAGATGTATATGCCATATTTATCATTTAATTGTTGGAGATGGTATGAGAATTTTAAACATAGAAATTGAAAAAGTTAAATTCGCTCTTAATTGGCTTTTTTATTCAAACCGTAGAAGTAGACTTAGAGAATATTATAAAAAATGTGACGAAAGTGGCCTTAGAGAAAGAAAGGTTCCTAAACATTGTCCGACTAGGTGGAACTACATGTATGAAAGCTTAGTAGTGGCGTACGAATATAGAAACCCAATAACCGCTACTTATAATTCTAGGGATTGTGAGGATGAAGATAATGATATGCTAACTAATCAAGATTGGAATAACGTTAAGATTCTTTTAGATTTTTTAGAACATTTTAGTGTGGCTACAACTGCTTTATCTGGCCAATATTATCCTACAATTTCAAACTGTTTAGTATATATTGCCGCACTTGCTAATTTATTTGCTGATTTTAACGAGGGAGGGGAAATTTATGAAAATGCAATATTTGAAATGAAAAAGAAATTTAAAAAATATTTTTTTCCAATCCCTCCTATTTTTGGTGTGGGTGCTTTGTTAAACCCTACTATGAAAGCAGGAGGTCCTAACTTTTGGTATACTAGTATTTATCAATGTTTAGATCTTTCACCAGAAGAAATGGCTACACTATCTGATGCGAAAGCATCAATTACAGTGAATGCTCAAACTGTTTATAATGCTTATAAACAGGCCTTAGAGCATGCTAGGCCTAATATTCCAACTCCTACTTCGTCCACGTCACAATCGTCTAAAAGAGTTGCTGGCTTAACAGCTCTTAAATCGTGGATGGAGTTTAGGGGTACTCAAGGTGAGAATTTAGATGATATTTCCCATCTAAACGAACTTCAAGTTTATTTGTCGCAGGGGCTAGAGAATGATAATCCAGACGGATCTTTCGACCTTTTGGATTGGTGGAAGACAAGGGAAAAGCATTTTCCCGTTCTTGCAAGGATGGCTCGGGATGTTCTGTCCATTCAAGCGTCAACTGTTGCATCGGAGAGCGTATTTAGTCAAGCCAGACTACAAATAGGAGATCATAGAGCGTCGATGCGGGACAGCTTGGGCTAGCTGAATCTCAACCCGAAATAGATGAGTGCTATGAAGAAATGCTAGCAGAAATTGCTCAAGAATCATCTTCACCCGGAAGTGGTGATGAACAAGCTTCATTTCCACCACCGCCAACACAACCACCTCCAAACCTTGAAGCTTTTATGAGATTTGTTAGAAATAATACATAAATTATGATGTAACTTGTACATTGGCATGTCTTCTTTTAGTTTTTTTTTCCTTTTGATAGTGGTATTAGTACCATGTTGTGCTCATTCCATTGGGGGAAGGAAGACTAAGAAAGATATGCCATTTTGGTCAATAAATATGCTTTTTATCATATACTTGAATATATTTGTCTCAATATTTCTTTGTCTTTACTTCTATATCAATCCTTGAATATAAAATATTTATATAACATATAATATATAACATACAACACATAATACTATTAATACTAACTACTACACAATATACATTATTTATATGCAATATATACTACTTTACTACAACATATACTACTTATATACAAAATATACACTACTTATTTTGGATATATACTAATTTCCAAACACAATATATGCTATAGTAACAACATAGTACACCATATAAAAATATATTCTACAATAAACTAATCACTACTATACAAGATATTTAATTTAAACAAAAAAAAAAAAAGCCGGGAACCGCCGGGAACCGCCTGGAACCGCCAGACCCGCGGTTCCGGAACCGGGTGGTTCCGGAACCGTATGGTTCCGGTTCCGGCTCCGAAACTGCCAGAACCGGAACCGCCAGAACCGGGAACCGCCAGAACCGGAACCGCCAGAACCGGGAACCGCCAGAACCGGAACCGTTTACCCAAATAGACCCAGAAGCGGAACCGGATACAGCCTTAGTCTTATCAAGATATAGCTCTGCTCCTACAAGGAGACATTATAATGGAATCAAACATATATTAAGGCACCTAAAAGGAACACTGATATGGGCTTATTTTATGGCAATAATTGCAATCTTGATCTTGTTGGTTATGCTGATGCTGGGTATTTATCTGACCCATACAAAGCTCGATCTCAAACAGGTTATGTATTTACCCGTGGAGGCACTGTCATATCTTTGCGATCGACTAAGCAGTCAATTGTGGCTACTTCATCTAATCATGCTCAGATAATTGCTATTCATGAAGCAAGTCGAGAATGTGTGTGGTTGAGGTCTATAACACATTTTATTCGAGACAAATGTGGTTTGAAATGTGACCAACTACCCATAATTTTGTATGAAGATAATGCACCATGCATAGCCTAATTGAATTGAGGATTCATAAAAGGAAATAGGACAAATCACATTTCACCAACCTTATATTTCACACATGATCTTCAAAAGAATGGTGATATTAAATATGCAACAAATTCGTTCAAGTGATAATATGACTAATTTGTTCACAAAATCTCTACCGACGTCAACCTTCAAGAAGCTAGTGTACAAGATTGGGATGAGAAGGCTCAAAGATATGAATTGATGCTCTCATTAGGGGGAGCTAATGCACGTTGCACTCTTTTTCCATTACAAGTTTTTGTCCCACTGGGTTTTCCTTGCAAGGTTTTTAACGAGGCAACCAAAAGACGTATTGTTAGATATTTGTACTCTTTTTCCTTTACTAGAATTTTTTTCACTAGGTTTTACTTTAGTTAATGTTTTAACGAGGCACATTATCAGTTGAATAGACATTCAAGGGGGAGTGTTATAAATAGATTTTTATTTATGGTGAATGTCTATATTTAAAGAGATTCTATGATTGTTAATTGGTGGCTAAGTCACCCTCTTCCTATAAATAGAAGATTCTATTCCATTGTAATTCATCCCAAATCAATAAGAACACTCTCTTACTACTTTTCTCGCTAAAATAGAACGGTCTAGCCAGTTTTCGATCTGGTCATTCAAAAATAGCCAATTTTGCTAAGTCATTGAAAAATAGTCATTATTTGCTGCAGTAGATACCGGTCCAACATGATATACTGGAGTTCGGTGTACCTGTATATGAACTTCCAGCATATTATACTGTACCGGTATATTATATTGGAACTCCAGTATATTATGCTAGAATATTTTTCCGAATTTTGAACAGTGCTTTAGTTCAAATTTATCTTTACATGAAAAGTGGCTAAATATCGATTATTTATGAAACTCTGGCTATTTTTGAATGATCACTTGTAAATCTGGTTATTTTTGAACTTCTTCCACTTTTATCTGCAATACTCTTCTTCTTTTATTGTTCATAACAAAAAAGATAATTTTTAAATTTTCACTTTAAATCACTCGATAAAAAATAGCTCCAAATATATTCATCTCTAAACATAACTCTAATTTTCAAAGATTATTTTCACTTGAGTTCTTTTTATTTTTTCAGAAATTTCATAATTCTTATGTCCAAATGCCCACTTAATTTTGTGAAGAAGAAAAAAAAAAACAAACTTAATTCAGTTTTTTTGTTTTTTCCCTCCCCAGCTTCCCCCCCCCCCTGGGTCCTCCCTCCCCCCTCTTCCCCCCCCCCCCGGTTCCCCTTATTTCTCATTATCTCCCCATCGTAGTTGGTGGATCTCCAATTCTCGGTAGTACCATTTCCTTGATTCACTCTTCATCTGACCCATTCAACCAATGCGTCTTTCCCCTTTGCTTCTCATACTACATCCACTTGGGCGCAATAATGGTACCTCAAAATTTCTGCTTCTCATTTTTTGGTGAACCTGTGGGATGGCATCAATCATTCAATTTTTTTGGCAGTTTTCTCAATTGGGTATGTAACAAAATGTAATCTTTTCAAGAGTACAATCAGAAAATTGCTATAGCTCTTGGGTTGGTCTTTGTTTCTGTTACAAATTGCACATTTTACGAAATTGTGAATTTCTTGTGTTCCAGTGGTCCCCATTTTACGCATTTTTGCTTTGACTATGTCTGCACATTTGTTGAATCTATGGCATTTAGTTTCTTTTGTTTATATTTGATGGTTAAATTTTAAATTCATGCAATTATTGGAAAAAAATCACATCTTGGATAATGAGATAATGCCCCATTGTGGGGTTACTAGGTTAATAGTAATGGCTTGAGAGGTTGCGAAATCTTGGCCTTTTATTTGGTTCTATTTTAAGTTTCTTGTGAGAATATCCATAATGATTTTTAATTCTTGTGTTCAGTGATATGGATTATCTTCCTGTTGAGGTCATTGGGAATATCCTCTCCCAACTAGGGGCAGCGAGGGATGTGATTGTAGCATCTGCAACGTGTAGAAAGTGGCGGGAAGCTTGTCGTAAACACCTCCATACTCTTTCGTTCAATTCTCATGATTGGCCACTCTATCGAGACCTAAGTACTAGTAGGTTAGAGATACTGATTACTCAAACATTGTTTCAAACATCAGGCTTACAATGTTTATCCATATTGATGGATGATGTGGACGAGTTTTCAGCTTCCATTGTCGTTGCTTGGCTCATGTATACAAGACAATCATTGCAATGGTTGTATTACAACGTTCGTACTACTCCAAAGATCAATATTCTTGATATATGCGGGCGACAGAAGCTGGAAATGTTGGTGCTTGCTCATAATTCTGTATCAGGGGTTGAACCGAATTATCAGAGGTTCCTTTGCCTAAAATCCCTTTCATTAAGTTATGTCAGTATTTCGGCACTGGATCTGAATTTATTACTGACAGCTTGTCCAAAGATTGAAACTTTAGCACTTGTGAATCCAGAGATTGCAATGTCGGATGCACAGGTAACTGTTGAGCTGAGCAGCAGCACACTAAAGAGTATCTACGTTGAAGCAATAAGTTTGGACAAGTTTATATTGGAAACTGATAGCCTTGAGAATCTGCACTTAAAAGACTGTGCACTTGAGCTTTTTGAGCTCATTGGAAAAGGAACTTTGAAGTATTTCAAGATTGATGATGTTAGTATTATACATCTTGATGTTGGTGATGCTGTTGATAATCTTGAAACTGTAGATGTTAGTAATTTCACGATAAATTGGTCCAAGTTCTATCAGATGATTTCAAAATCATCCACATTGAGAAGTCTCCGGTTATGGGATGTTGTATTTGATGAAGAGGATGAGATTGTGGATGTGGAAACAATTGCACTTTGCTTCCCACAATTAAATCATCTTGCACTTAGTTATGATTTAAGAGATGACTTAAGGGAGGGAATTCTCCACTATGGTTTACAAGGGTTATCTCTATTAGAGAATGTCAATGTTTTGGAGCTGGGATCGACGGTAATTAATGACGGCTTTACTTATTGGGTTGCTGGTCTACTGCAAAGATGCCCTAATCTCAGTAAATTAGTTATTCATGGAGTGATTTCAGAGACTAGAACACATGACGAGTGCCAAATGTTGGCCAGCTTTACCTCATCTATTGTTCAGCTGATGAGGAGATATATTCATGTAGATGTGCAGTTTGAATTTGAGTAGATGAGAAACATTCGGAATATTGGGCTCAATCAACAATAGCAGAGGCAAGGTAGAAAAGGTATTCAATTGAACTTGAAGACTTTGCTTCTCTTTATTTATATCGATTCTTCTTAATGAACTGGTTCAGATTGTTTCCTGGTAAAATTTCCTTATGATTCTGCAACTCCACTTCAATTGATTCTAAAAAGAAGGAAAAATTAGTAGATAGCCTAGCATCCTTCGTGATCATCCTTTTCACTGGATTAACCTTTTGAAATTTTCTTAGCTTACTTGCTGTTGCTATGATACTGACGATTCAAATTTAACAATTGACATTAGATGCATCCTCTAGGAATTCATTTCATTTTACACTCAAAGTGAAGTGTCAAATTTTCTTGATTACTATCTGTTAGTATGTGACAAATCCTATTAATGGAACTGTTACAATTCTGTGAAATGCATTGTCTACTCAATATGAAATATCATTTCTCTTGAGCCTTGATTACGGCATGACAAATCGATGTCTGAAAAGTAAAACCCTTAACTAGCTGAAAAAGTAAGAAATTGTAGAGGAGAACAGAAATTAGATGGACAATAGCTAATGATCATATTGTATAAAAATAAAAGCTGTATATCATACATGTATATAGTGTTATAGAGTCATGGCCAAGCTCCTCTCAGCAACTCCCCCCATCCAAAAAGAAAAAAAGGAAAGGAAAAAGAAACAACAGTTACTACATAATTTTTTGCTATATGAATCTTCATTATCAGTGTCATCTATATGAACCTTCACAATCAGTGTCACTGTCAGTTTTATAAATCTTCACAATCAGTGTCGTTCTTTTTAGACCCGTCTCAACCGATATTCAATTTTTCAGTTTCTCTGACGCTAGAAATTCTCTACATCTTCTATTGGCATACAAATTTCTTACAAGATTTAAGGGCTCCTACCTTATCAAAAAAAAAAAAAGATTTAAGGGCTCCTAACGAAGATTGGACCTAAAGTAAGCTTATCAACATGACTAGGCAAACAGTCACAAGAACTGGATGATGGTTGTCTTTGGTTATTGGTGGATGTTATTTTGTTTAGATGTGTTTGCGTATATTTTATCTATTTTCTTCAACCGTGTGGGTATGGATATGCCTTAAAAACATGGTTCTGTTTGGTAATTTCTCTTCTCAGTTTGTGGAGTTTGAATTCGCAATATACATACACATTTTACATCCTCGAGCAAATGCATGCAGATATATATTTACTGCAATTCTTTTCTTGAGCGAGTGATCTGGATCTCAAATTGAATCTCCCACCATCAACGGAGGAGATGAGCTAGTGTGCTATAATTTGTCAAAATTCCAAATGTTGTTTCCTTAAGTTGGACATTTTCACGTTCCAACAGATCATGTCTAAAGACGGAAAATTAGGAAGTCTACAATACCGCTTGTTCTTTTCATATAACTATGAGGAAAGTTAATCACCTAATCAATTGACAACTGAGATTCTTTTTCCTTCTTTTCTTCTAGAAGGCTGGAGTGGCAGCAATCAGAGGCCAGATCTTAGTTCACCTTTTTCTTAAACTTATGTATGAGAAGATATCAACTACTAAAATGCATTGAAGGAAATACGAATTTTAACTAAGATTAAGCTTTTTTGTTTTCTACTGACTAATAATCTGCAACAAGCAGTTTTGATCAATATTGTCTTGGATAAATTTCACTACTATTATTATTGAAAATTGGAATTTTGTTTCTTTTCTATGTTTTCATTCATCTAGAATGAATTTCCTTCGTATGCTTGCTTGCTGTTTATTGTTATGATGATTTGTTAACTGAATGTGTGTGCACATTTGGGCATCTTTGTTCTACTCTCTATCTACACAACTGTATCTTTGACTGCATCATTTTCGCTACCCCTTTTCGGATGATTCCGGTTTTCTTGAACTTTGGTATCAGATGTGCTGAATATTTTAGACATTCATCTATGTATTTCTTTCAAATTGCAGTTATGGTTCCTCAGAATATTACTCAATGCAAATCTATCTGATCTTTTAGCGGTTCAGCCTTGGAATTTGATTGATGATTGTTACACCTCCTTTTTTAGCTTACACGTGGTTACCCAGAAAGATGACACGTATATAGGAGTTTTTTCAATTAAAGTAATATTATTCGATATGTGATTAATTATTTATTTCAGGAGTCGCCACTTGGGATAGGTTTGCCTTTTGGTGTCACAAGTCACCGGTTTATTTAAAATCCCAAATCGAGGTAATTTTGACTGCCCAATTGGAGTCTGCGAACCAGAAATTTCTGAGTAAGGAATTTTGTTGAGTCGAGGGAACGTGCTAGGCACACTCGGATTCGGTGGTTCTATCACGGTCGCTTTAACTCATCATAAGTGACTAAAATTCTGATTTGCTATACCCTATAATGCAATTTCAAATTATTAACCGCTTTTAACTTCTTTTTAGGAAGTTTGCAATGTTATTAAAATACATCGCGAATCACGTCACATAAATGCGCACGCAATTTTAGACATATTCTAACTCCATTGAGATTTGATTTGGGTCACATAAATGCGCACCCGGATTTTAGGAAGGTATTTTATTAATAACTTCGCGCCTATAGCAACTACTTCTTCAAAATTCATGGAACGGTCGTGAAATTGGCTAAACGTCACTTCCTGTTTTTTTATGTGTTTTAATGAATTAAAGAGTCATCGCATGGTATTTGATTGGATTAACGCGGCTCACTTTATTGTACAAGGATACTCTAGGGCATAGAAAATTCTCTACTATTGCTGGTGTTTAGATGCACTAATCATTTATGTATAGACTGTGTATTTTGAAAAATAACGCTTGCATCCTAGCCTCATTCATGGATGATTGTATACATTGAGCTTCAAGTGTGGGCCAGCCCAGGAACACACATCGTATCTGGCCACCGCTGGGCTTCTCAACTGGGCCCAGAGTTAATTTGGACGAAGGAGCCCATTACAAACGAATTTCGACAATACTTCTTTTGTTTGAGTTTATACACAAGACTAATTATTAAGTATATCTACAATGTTCACATGGAGTTGCTAGTGATTATTTTACATCAGTTTTCAGTCTTAAATCCGAACTAAATGATTCATATACTCGTCAGTTAGAATATACGAATCCAGCGTTCAAAATTCAATTATGATTCTGATTACAACATGTTAAATAAATCTGAACGAGTTATTGTGTGTATGGAAATTTAAACGAACTAAAATACTATACAAATGTTTTGATTTTTGAATAATTATCATGCTAGTATTTTCTAAATCCAACATTTTAAAGCAAAACAAGAAAACAAACACTTGAAACAGCCTTACCACTAGGTAATCTTACTACTAATTACACATGTCTAAATTAGCAATCCAAATATCCAGATATTACAAAGTAAATCAGTCCCAAACGTCCAGTTATTACAAAAATGAACCAGTTCAAATGTCTAATCACAACAAGGTGAGTATATTAAAACTAAAGAAAGGGAAAACAAGGTGAAGATTCAAAATAAACACAACGGGTTCAAATCTTCACACTTAGGAGCATATTTCACTTGAGCTTCATGCATTAATGAGCATCGAAATATACCTGGAATTTAGCAAAGAAAAGAAGCCTATGAGTAATGAGGTTAATCAACAAGCAAAATAGCAGCCAATCGAACAGTACACCAATGATCTCAACAGATTTTTGAGAGAATTAAAATCTCAAAGGAATAAGAATAACACTAATTGTTTTTTACAGATATAGAAAGAACCAATATGTACTTTTTTTCTCAAGAATTCAAAGAAAGGTTCTTGATCCATCAAAATGTTCAGAATATCTCTTTTATAGTGGAGCTTAGGGCACCATTTCTCCTTGTTTTTCCTTTTAGTCCCTGAGTTAGATTTCAGCTTTTCTTAAGTGATCCATCATTTTCTGACTTGTGCCTCAAGTTTGAGGCAGAAATTGTGTTTTAGCCCCTCACTAGAATGTTCTGGAGGTTATTACCAGATTCCTTTAAGACTCAAATCTCTCTTATACCCCTACTCTAATCCTAATTAACCAACCTGAGGTTTTAACCTTAGTTTGTCATCTGGTTAGGGAAATTACGTTCAAGTTTTGGGTTAGATTTGGTCTCGGACTAACAGGATTGTTAAAGTTCAAATTAGCCAAAACTAATCAGGTTTGGAGACCAGTGCCTTAATGGATTTTTAGAAATAGCCAAACATTATACAGGATGATCATTCAGTATCAAAACAATGAATCAAAATGGCTGAAGAGGGAAACCATCCATTAAGGTACTCAGAGATCTTGATAATGAGAAGAACACATCAGGAAGTGAACACTTAGTTCATGAATCAAATCAGAAACGTAAAGGATAACATTAGCAATTAAAGGTTCAACCAATCAAATCAGCCTAAACTATGCCAGTACTGAAGATAAAAAATTACTATGAAAATCAAACACTTAGTAGTATAAACACCTAACCAAACTAATCAGAATATCAGGGGATAAAAGAAATGAAGATCATGAGATGAAGGTCAACAAAATATAGGAATCACACTATTGAAGAATCATCAATCCAGGATTTCAGAATCAAGGAGCTAATATTAACAGGATATCAAATCATTCAAGAGACAAAGGGATTTCAAGCTAATAACAACCAATGGCATAAAACTACTGAACCTATTTCAGATGAGATTCCGGAAAAACAAGCAAGAAATCAAAGCATCTAACAGTTAACAAGAATGAAGCAAATATATACAAGCAATGACAGAGTACTTAGCTTTTGTTTTACACATGCAAATCCACTTGGGACCATTTCGTTGGTTACTGACCTCTTCCGCAGAGGTTTCAAGCAACTCATTTTAGACTGAAGGATTTTAGGGGTTCACGACTGGGTTTCTGGTAATTCTGAGACCCTGTGAGGTCTTAGATCTGAGTTTCCTCGGTGGTTGATAGTATTTGGGGGTTGTAGGTGGCATGTTTGGGGAAGGAAATAGACGGAGACCATCTGAGATGAGCTTGACAAAATTTTGATAAGGTTGAGTTGTAGGGTTAAACTTTAAATTAATATTCGAAAGGTTTCAGGCGAATTCAAAGGGTGTAATATACATGGTTCGAAAGAGGACGGTGAGTTGTTTCAGGGGTGTGATTTTGGAGGGGTTTGGAGTTGAGTCGTCCGAGATGGGGGGAGGGGTTCCGACGGTCTTCTTTTGAAGATTCGAGATGATGGGGCATCATTTGAAGGGAATGGATTGTAGGAAGGGGAAGATGAGGTTCTGGGAGTCCTATGGTGTAAAGTTGTGGAGGTTAGAAACAAGGTCGCTTGAGGTGATGGTTCCAGCGACTCTGTTTTTTAATATTTGAGAAGCTAGGGTCTTATTCGACGGAAACCAAACACAGAACGGGAAAGAGGGCTTTATGGTGGTTTGATGGTGTAAATCTGAGGAGGTTTGGTGACCGGCCGCCACCGTGAGGTGATATCTGGCGGCGGCGTTAAGGTGGTAGACGAGTGTTCAACAGTGGTCAAGGGGTGGTCAAGGGCAGTCGATACAACGGGGTAGATTGTACGAGGAAGAAGGTAATTGTGTCTCTGAGTGTATTAGGCGCATTTGGAGATATATGTATTATTTTGGTGGGGGTTCCATGGCTGTTGGATGACCAATTGATCAACGGCTGGGACGCCTTATTTCTAAACTACGTCGTTTTGGGGGGGGTATAAGGTGTGGACTAGATCAGGGTTGATTGTTTGTGCTGGGTCTATGTATTTTAAAGGGAGAAAGGGTTTGGGCCACTCATGTTTGGCCCAATTGTGGCCAGCCTGAGTGGCTGTACATATATGTGTATTTTTTGTCTTTTATTTTATTTTAATTATTTCTAAATTTTATTTAAAACAAAAATTTCTGATTAACACAAATACAAATGCAACAAGTTGAAATTAGACCAAAATAATTAAAAATTCTAGAAATATTACTTGCACACATAATTTTTGTATTTTAATTTGTAAAAATAAACCTATTTAACAATTAAATCCTTATCAATTTTAAAAATGCATTAATGAACACGCACTGGCACACATAATTGAACTGTAAGACTAAATCCTAAAAAAACATATATAAAAGGTAAAATACTAAACCTAAGGGTCATGTAGGAGCCGTTTCAACATGGTAAAAATCATATGCTCACAGTTACCCCTCTTTGTGCGGGAATGCGAAGAGTTTTTGTTCAAAGATAAGTAGCAAATATGAGCGATTTTCGTCCGATTGAGTACTCCATGTGAAGCATTTTTGAAAAATTTCTGACCGAACCTTGCTTCGAATGTTGCCTACATATCCTTGGCGATAAAGGAATCAGGTCAGTGTAGTTCTGGAAGTTTTGGTAGCCGGGACTATCGTGAAACTTTCATTGGCTGTTGTTGCTGCTGTTTCTGCTTGCTGAGCTCCTTATTACACCAAAGGAAAATCAAAAGACAAGCTAGCCAAGCCTATCAATTACAAGTTACAAGATTCCTATCTATGAGTCTATTGAAGCTTGATCTTGAGTCTTGGCTATCTTTTGCGGTAGACTCTGATCTGAATCTTGATGCTCGTTAGCTGCAACCGCTGGCTCAATCTTCAGTTTTGAAATGAAGCGGGACATGTAGAGCTTGTGACATCGATGAGCAGTTTGTGTCTTTGTTTGCTTCATCACTTTGAGTTCACTTCTTTTGTTTGTTTTCTTTTCTTCTGTTCTGAATTGAAACTTATGCTTTCAATCATTCTGAATCTTGTACCTTAAGGTGAAGCCTGCTGAGACTGCAACACAAACAAACGAATGAAATTTTTCTGCCCCAGTTTTCACTGGAAAATTTCGTGAGTTATTTGCAACACATATCTATGCTATTCTTCATTGAAAACAATAAAAATTGGAATTGTGTACCCCTTGGAAAAATTGCCAGGTTATACCGGGGAAGAAAAAGGGTTCCTGCTGGGGATAAGATGAGAATCCACGGGTTATGCCGGGATATGAATGAAAATGGGTGCCTATGGGGATGGAAATAAAAGATCTGCGGGTTATGCCGGTATAGGAAAGTTCCTACCAAGGATGGAATGAGGGTAATAGTTTTATGAATAAATTCTCGGGTTATGCCGGGATGAACGAAACATTCCTAGGTTGTGCTAGGGAGATTCGCGGGTTATGCCGGGATGAAATGGGATCCTGGGTTATGCCAGGGGAATCCACAGGTTATGCCGGGATGAATGAAGAATCCTAGGTTATTCTAGGAAGATCCACGGGTTATGTCGGGATTGGAAGTGATCCTAGGTTATGCCAGGGGATCCACAGGTTATGCCGGGATGAATGAAAAAATCCTAGGTTATGCTAGGAAGATCCACGGGTTATGCCAGGATGAATGAAAAAATCCTAGGTTATGCTAGGAAGATCCACGGGTTATGCCGGGATTGAAAGAGATCATGGGTTATGCCAGGGGAAATCTGCAGGTTATGCCGGGATAAATGAGATCCTAGGTTATGCTAGGGAAATCTGCGAGTTATGCCCGGATGAATGAGACTCTAGGTTATGCTAGGGAAATCCGCGGGTTATGCCGGGATGAATGAGATCCTGGGTTATGCTAGGGGAATCCACGGGTTATGCCGGGATGAATGAAGAATCCTAGGTTATGCTAGGAAGATCCACGGGTTATGCCGGGATGAATGAAAAAAATCCTAGGTTACGCTAGGAAGATCCACGGGTTATGCCGGGATTGAAAGAGATCATGGGTTATGCCAGGGGAAATTCGCGGGTTATGCCTTGATGAATGAGATCCTAGGTTATGCTAGGGAAATCCGCGGGTTATGCCGGGATGAATGAGATCCTCGGTTATGATAGGGGAATCCATGGGTTATGCTGGGATGAATGAAGAATCCTTGGTTATTCTAGAAAGATCCACGGGTTACGCCGGGATTGGAAGAGATCACGGGTTATACCGGGGGAATCCACAGATTATGCTGGGATGAATGAAAGAATCCAAGGTTATGCTAGGAAGATCCACGAGTTATGCCGGGATGAATGAAGAATCCTAGGTTATGCTACGGAAAATGCATGGCTGTGGAAGACCACAAAGATCCTTTTGACTATGCTGGGGATAAAGGAGGAAAGGAACAACCCTTAGGTTATGCTAAGGGCAGGGGAGCGTTAACTCCTACTCTATGCTGGGGAGTAGGAAGTGTAGGGAGGGAATCCTCAGGTTATGCTGGGAATGTGGAGGGAAACTTCCGGGTTATGCAGGGATATGAAGAAAGGGTACCTCTTGGTTTATGCATGGAGGGGACTGAATGCAATCCTTAGGTAATGCCTAGGAAATCCACAAGCTGCACAAAGGGGAAGTAGGGATTGGGATCTCGTGCTATCATGCTTATTTACGAGTTCGCAGAAAAATGAAAAGAAAACTTCCCTTTTTTAATGACGCAACACCATCCTTGATTCCTTGTGCACGTCCTTTGGTTGTTTTTGCCCTATGTTCCTTTTGCTTTTCTAGGTAGCACTTGCATATATTTTAGTTCAGAAACAAAACAAACTTTTAGTATGCACAGTAATTGGTTTTGTGGCCTTGTCAGGCTTGATTTCAACTTCCTTTGTGTTCAAAAGCGAACCCTTGACTTTCAATCTTTGCTTTGTCAATTGGCCAGGGGGTCCTCATTTCGGATTGGTATTTGTTTCTCAGGCCTTGGGTTGTGAGTTTTGTCCCGCCTTTGATTTTCGGCTTGGTTTTGGGGCTTTTGATAAGAATCAACATCCTGTTTGGCTTAAAACCCCTCCGATTTTGCTTCACCTTCATGCCTTTTTGACTTTGAATTTCCTTTATTTTATTTACTTACTTTTGAGACATTAACTGTCATGATTGAACGTGATTGGCTAAGCGCGCTTGACGATGTCGGCATTCCCTTAATTCTTGCCAGGAGAAACCCGCGAGGCCGGCCCTGCTACCTTTCTCAAGGAATGGTCAGGACATCAAAATTAAAGGGAAAAGGAGTGAAACATGAATTTAGAGAGGTATGTTCTTTAAAATGAGAAAGAGGGAATTTATTTGGAAATATAAGTCGGATTTAAATAGCAACGACATGCTTCTTAGACTGGATACCCGGCCCGGATGCACTTCTGCTTTCTGACTTCAACTTTTCCGAAACCAAAGAAACTTATTCAGGCCTAGGAAGCAATATTTCCTCTTTTCGACTGACGGCGCCCTTTTCGGGTTGTCGCCATTCAGCCTCTCTTATTTCTCTTCTCCCGTCCCCCGATAGCGCTCTTTGCGCGTTTTCGCTAAACGCACCCTCTCATTTTCTTTCTTTGCTCGCCGTCGCCTTATGGTTCCAGGGGGTTTTCACAGATAAGATTATCTCATTTTATTTCTCTCAAAAATTTGATTGGTGCCGAATCCTAACAATGGTACTTTTTCCTCGGGGATCTATAACTTTATGACCATTCAGACAGATTTGTTACCGAACCAATAAATTTCTGCTTCAGTTTTGATTCTTGTGGGTGAATGGTGTTTTTATTTTGATATGACTGAACCTCAGGGAGAGACTGCCTACGTATCCTTTCGGAATCAAGTCTGACGTAGATTAGGAGTTTTTCCTAAACTAGTTTTGTTTGTATTGTTCTTTCTTTTTCTTTTTGCAATTTTCTTTTCTTTTTCTTTTTCTTTTTTTTTTGCATTTTTTCTTTTTTTGCATTTTCTTTTTTCTTTTTTTTTTCTTTTTTCTTTTTTTTTTTTTGGATAGCATTCTCTGGGTTGCAAAGAGGGCGGGGATATGGGATAGCGAAACCTTCGTCATCTCAATCCACCAGGTTCATTGCTGCAGGGGATTCAAATATAAAATACCTTTTTACGCCGTATGCATTTATCGCTAACTCGGGTTCATTTCCTTCGACGTCGTCCAAGTACAATGCTCCTTTACGCAATATCTTTCTAATAATGTATGGACCTTTCCAATTTGGAGCGAATTTTCCTTTGGCTTCCTGATGATGAGGAAGTATCCGTCCCAACACCAACTGCTCGACTTCGAAATACCTGGGGCGCACTTTCTTATTGTAAGCACGGGCCATTCTTTGTTGGTATAGCTGCCCGTGGCATATCGCGGCCAATCTTTTTTCATCAATTAAGGTCAACTGCTCCAACCGGGTTTTGACCCATTCAATATCTTCAATCTGCTTCGACAATCACTCGGAGCGAAGGGTTTTGTACCTCTGCGGGTATGAAAACCTAAGTTCCATAGACCAGGAAATAAGGGGTTTCCCCTACTGATGTGCATCATGTGGTGCGATATCCCATCAGTACAAAAGGAAGCTTTTCGTGCCATTGCCGGGAGCTTTGAATCATTTTCCTCAAGATCTTCTTGATGTTCTTGTTGGCTTCTTCGACCGCACTATTAGCCTTGGGCCGGTAGGGGGTGGAGTTTCTATGCGTTATCTTGAAATGTTCACATATCTCTCCCATCAGCAGACTATTCATATTAGCCGCGTTGTCAGTAATGATGGTAGCGGGAATCCCGAAGAGGCAAATGATGTTGGAATGCACAAAATCTGCTACCGCTTTCTTGATGACAGACTTGAGGGAGATGTCCTCAACCCATTTCGTGAAATAATCAAGGGCGACCAATATAAATCTTTGCCCGTTTGAGGCTTTTGGCTCGATCGGCCCAATAACGTCCATACCCCAGGCGGCAAATGGCCAGGGTGCTGTCATAGGATGCAACTCATTTGGTGGTGCATGAATCAGGTCACCGTGCACCTGGTATTTATGACATTTTCGGACAAAGCTGAAGCATTCTTTCTCCATGGTCATCCAATAATAGCCAGCTCGGAGTATCATCTTTGCCAGTACATAGCCATTCATATAGGGTCCATACACGCCCGCATGTACTTCGTGCATAATTCTCTCGGCTTCTTCGACATCCACACATCTCAACAAATTTAGATATGGAGTCCTTTTATACAAAGTGTCACCAATTAAGAAGAAATTGCTCGCATGCCGTGGGATGGTTTTCTTTTGTTCTTCGGTAGATTTCTCAGGATACTCCTGTGTTTTCAAGAATCTCAAGATGTTGTAATACTAAGGTTGTGTGCTGCGCTCTACTTCGGTTGCATTACACTACCCATGTCTTTCTTTGATTTGGATTTGTAAAGGATCCACATCGGCGTTCCCGGGGTATGGTATGATGGAGGCCAAGGTTGCAAGTGCATCTGCTAACTCATTGTGGCAACGGATAATGTACCTGGACTGTACCGACCTGAACCGTTTGCTGAGGTCTTCCACATACTGCCTGTACGGGAGGAGCTTAATATCCCTTGTCTCCCTTTCTCCTTGAGCTTGTCGTATGATTAGATCGGAATCTCCCATGATTAGAATCTCTTCGACATCTTGGTTAATACCCATATTCATGCCCATAATGCAAGCCTTATATTCTGCTGTATTGTTGGTGCAGAAGAATCGAAGTCTGGCTGTAGCTGGATAATGCTGGCCTGTGGGTGAGATTAAAATTGCCCCAATCCCTACGCCCTTTGCGTTTGCCGCTCCGCCGAAGAACATTTTCTAGATGGGGGTGTCTTCGACTGCTATTTCCAATGAGTTCACTTCTTCGTCTGGGAAGTAAGTGTTTAAAGGCTGATATTCGTCATCAACGGGGTTCTCTGCCAGATGATCTACCAGTGCTTGAGCTTTCATCGCCGTACGAGTAACATAAACAATGTCGACCTCGGTGAGCAAGATCTACCATTTATCCAGTCGCCCTATGGGCATTGGTTTTTGGAATATGTACCTTAGCAGATCCTGCCTGGTTATGAGGTACGTGGTATGAGCTTGCAGATAATGCCTTAGCTTCTGATCTACCCATGTCAAGGCGCAACACGTTCTTTCTAACGATGTGTACTTGTACTCGTAACTGGTAAACTTTTTGCTCAGATAATAAATGGCCTGTTCTTTCTTTCCCGTGGCGTCATGCTGCCTGAGAATACAGCCAAAAGAGCATTCCAAGACCGTCAGATAGAGAAACAGCAGCCTTCCTGGTTCCGGCGGAACCAAAACTGGTGGATTGGACAAGTATTGTTTGATTCTATCAAAAGCTTCCTGACACTCGACCATCCACTTAACCGCCGCATCCTTCTTCAGTAGCTTAAATATGGGCTCACATGTTGAAGTAAACTGAGCGATGAATCGGCTGATGTAATTCAATCTTCCCAATAGACTATAACATCCTTTTTGGTCTTTGGCGGGGGCAGCTCCCAAATGGATTTGATCTTGGTTGGATCCGGTTAGATGCCTCTTTGGCTGATGATGAAACCCAAAAGTTTCCTTGATGGAACTCCAAATGCGCATTTTTCTAGATTTAGTTTTAAATTATATTTGCGGAGCCTTTCGAAGAATTTCCTCATATCCTATACATGATTGCCCTGCGTCTTAGATTTGATAATCACGTCATCCACATACACCTCTATTTCTCGATGCATCGTATCGTGGAAGATGGTTGACATAGTCCTCATGTATGTAGCCGCGGCATTTTTCAATCCAAAAGGCATAACTCTATAACAATATGTTCCCCAAGGTGTGGTAAAGGCGGTTTTCTCAGCATCTTCCTCATCCATCAACACCTGGTAGTATCCTACATATCAATCTACGAAGGATTGGATCTCATGTTTTGCATAGTTATTGACAATGATGTGGATGTTGGGCAAAGGGAAGTTATCCTTAGGACTGGCCTTGTTCAAATCTCTGTAATCCACACACAATCGAGTTTTCCCGTCCTTCTTTGGTACCGGGATCACATTGGCAAGCCATGTGGTGAAATGAACTACCCAGATTACCCCCGCTTCAAGGTGTTCTGTTATCTCCTCTTTGATATTATCGCTGACGTCAGGCCTGAACTTTCTTTGTTTTTGTTGGACTGGAGGTCATTCATGGTATGTAGGCAACTTATGGACCACCAAATCCATACTTATTGCAGGCATGTCGTCGTAGGACCACGCAAATACATCTTTGAATTCCAGCAGGAGTTGAACCAATGAATCCCGTATTTCTTTATTCACGTGGATGATTATTTTAGTTTCTTTAGTTTCATCAGGATTTCCCAAGTTAACCGGTTCAGTAGCATTTAGGTTAGGCTTAGGTTTTTTTTCAAAGTGTTCAAAATCTCGAGTGATTTCCCTAAAAGCCTCTTCTTCATTGTATTCCGGTTCTTGGTTCCTTATTTCACAGGCAGGCAGCGAGTTTTGAGTCATGGCATGAAGTCCGCGAGCATGCCGTATTATTTAAAGCCGCATTATTGGGACTGAATGAAAAGATGAGAGAATAAGAAAGACAAAAATCAGAGAAAGGCAAAAAGGTGTGAATGACAAAATATTAATTTTATTTCTTTGAACTTATAAGATAACAGGGTTTGCAATTGAGATTTATAGTTCTAAAAGGAAAACAAACAACCGAGCTACACCCTGAAATAGCTCGTGATGTAGGAAGAGGTAGCAAGGCGAGACTACTGGGTCTCCCGCCTGACCTGAAAGGTGTGGCCTTCCAATTTTGAAGTTTGGCATCTGGCCCCATATAAAGCACCTCAGCGGCGCTTGGACCCTCTCCGGTTGGAAAATGTTTACTTCATATAGCAACTCCCTCATAGCCCCGCAGATCTCATCAATTAATTCTGCCGTGAAGGTTTCTTCTTCCTCCTCCTCACTGTACTTTGGTTTTACAAATGTCTTGTACTAGTGGGGTAGGTGTCATGGCAAGGCCCATCCCTGGCACTTTCTACGATTGGCCCAGGTAATATCTTTTGACGTTGGATGAAAGCCTAGTCCAAAGAACTTTTCTGCGACAAGCAAGGCGACCGGCTCAGTTATGCCTTGTAGGGAACTTCCGAGTCCCTTGCCGGGTTTGAAACCTTGGCGCGTCATTTCCTTCGCTACCATAATTGAAGCATTTGACAGGAAAGGCTGGGGAAGCAACTTGCCCTCCTCATGCTGATCGGCTACTATTACTTCAAAAGCCTGATAGACTATGTGTTCACTCTCTTCCTTGGCTTCTAGATAGGGAACAGAGGGGTCTCGATAAATCGATTGTTCGTCCTCTCCATGAACTACAATCTCTTGGTTTTCATACTCAGATTTCAACATTTGGTGCAGAGTAGAAGGCACTGTCCCTGCTTGGTGAATCCACGGCCTGCCTAGGAGGTAGTTGTAGGAGGTGTCCATGTCCAACACCTGGAATGTTACTTCGAAATTGACTGGAAAAAATGGTGAGCGCCAAATCAATTTCACCTATGGTATCCCTTTTGATTCCATCGAAGGCTAGGACACATACGTTGTTAGGATGGATCCTCCCTGTCCCGATCTCCATCCTATGCAAGGTAGATAATGAGCATATGTCTACTTCGAAACCTCCATCGACCATCACTCTCTAGACATAATATCCCTCATACTTGACAATGAGGTGCAAAGCCTTATTGTGAGCAGCTTCCTCCAAGGGTAAGTTTTTTTTACTGAACGATACCTGGTTAATAGAGAAGAATCTCTCCGCCATTTTCTCCAGTTGCTCTGCAGAGGTCTCAACTAGTACATAAGCTTCGTTCAGAGTTTTGGCCAACACCTGCTGATGCTTAGGAGATTTCATCGAGAGTGACAATAAAGAAATCTGCTCAGGGGATTTTCGGAGCCGATCCACTACTTCGTACTCTGGCATTTTCATTTTCTGGAATAAAGCTTTTGCCTCCTCAGCATTCATTGGCCTCTTTAGAGGAAATCGCCATTTGGTAGCGGCGTTCACCTCTTCGTGTCTGAGTATTTCTTTGTGGGACAACCTTTTCGAGCTTCTACGAGGACTTCTTTGCCCTTGTATGCAATAATGGTTTCCGAATAATTCCAAGGGACGACTGAAGGGTTGGCCATGGGCTTCTAGGTGCGCAACCAATAACCACGGGCTCATCCAGCACTGGTGGTTTAATAGATCCCCGTACCACATAGCCTTTCTTGGGCATATACGTGGTTTTGCCCACCTTGAACCTTTTTGGAGGGCTTAAAGTGGGATGCTTTTCTTTATTTCCTCGTGGGACGTAGAGTATTGTTTCCTTGGTGGGGGTCGTCTCAGCTTCGACCTCAGTCTTCATTTTTGCTTCAGAGCATTTGGCTTCATTCATTTTCTTTTCTTCCATCTTCTTTGGGGTGACGTTTGGTTTTCTATCTGCCTCATCGATGGCTATGATGGCTTTCAGAGCGGGATAAAATTCTTTGTCCTCGCAGAACATTCTGATGACTGGCCCATTGTTGTGAGCCGGTAACGGGTTATCAGTTACATTTGGGACCTTGTCATCTCTTATTACTATCTTCTTTTGATCTATCAAGTCCTCCACTGCTCGTTTTATGGTCCAACAATTTTCAGTATCATGTCCCTCTGCCCCAGAGTGGTAAGCATAACGCATGCCCCTTTGGTAAGAAGGTGATTCAGGATTCTGTCTGTTTGGGGGTAAAGTCTTGAGGAGACCCACGTGGACAAACTTTGGGAACAAGCTGGCATAGGATTCTCCTATTGGGGTGAAGTTCTGTCTCCTGGGTGGCTCCCTGGGACGATAATTATTTTGCAGAGGACGGGGATTGTAGTGATTCAGAGGAGGTTGATTTCTTGGAGCTTGGTTTCTATTGTTCTGCTGTTGAGGTTGAGTAAAGGGCTGAGCGTTCATAATTGCATAGGGTTGAGGGACATATTGCATGTTTTTGTGAGGATAGTAATGTTGACGTGCTCTTTAAGAGAATGTATGCCTGTGAGTATGATGTTTCCTCATCCTGGAAGCTGCCATGGATGTTTCCTCTTTTTTCTTGTTCCTTGTGATGCCTCCCACCCCTCCTTGTATGGCCTGGGAGGTCGCTCTTATGGCAGATTGACTTAGAATCCTCCCTGTTTTGAGGCCATTCTCTACCATCTCCCAAATCTTAGTTGCCTCTACGAAAGGTTTACCCATGATCGACATCATATTCTGAAAGTAATCTGCCTCTTGTGCTTGCAGAAAGACGGTGAGCATCTCAGTTTCGTCCACCGAAGGCTTTACTCTCAAGTCTTGCTCTCTCCATTTAATAGCATATTCTCTGAAGCTTTCAACAGGCTTCTTCTTCAAGTTGGCTAGGGAATTCTTATCTAGGGCGATTTCGATGTTGTACTGGAATTTTCTTACAAAGTCCCGGGCGAGGTCATCCCATATATTACATCGGGTAATGTCTTGATCTATGTACCATTTGGATGCAATACTCACTAAGCTCTCCCCAAAGTACGCCATCAGGAGCTCTTCCTTCCCGCCGGTTTGACGTAGTTGATTACAATACTTTTTCAAATGGGCGATGGGGTCGCCGTGGCCATCGTATTTTTCGAATTTCGGCATATTAAACCCCAAAAGAAGATGTATGTGGGGGAAAATGCATAGGTCTGAGTATGATACACTTTTCTGCCCATTTAGTCCTTGCATGTTCTTCAGGCTTTGCTCAAGACTCTTCATTCTCCTTGTGATTTCATCTTGTTCGAGCATTTTGGGAGTTTTGTCTTGCATAGGGGTAAGTTTATCTGCTGGATGAGGGTAGTTGTATGTAGGGTACGGGGGAGGCTCATTTTGGTAGTTTGGAGTTAGGAATGTAAAAGCTGTGGGGTCAAACACGGGCCTCGGTGCTGCAGGCTATGTGGTAGCTGTGCACGGAGGGGCCGCAAAGATGTTGGGAACTGGTCAGGATGTAAACATCAGAGGACGGGTTTCAGAAGGCGCCTCAAAAAAATTGGTTGATATGGTGGGCTGCCCCAGGAGAATACTTGGGTGACTGATAGGGATGGTAGAGGTACCCCCTGACCTTGGAAAAAGCTCGAGAAATCCAGGAATAGCGCTGGGGGGTTCCTTCCCATTGGTCCAGGCATCCCACATTTCCATGACTCGAAGCCGCATGATCCTTTTCTCTTTAGCCGCTGCAGATTCAGATGCCCGTACTCATGTAATTGGGTTGTCCTCTAGAATAGGGACGGCTAGTAGAATCATCAGTCAACATCTCTGTACTTCCCTTTGACCTAGTGAAGTATCGGTGTGAAACCAGTTACCGCAAACCAACCACTGTTCTTAAAATACCTGAGCTGGACACTGGAAAATGCAGTTAGTTAGGGGTAAAAAATAAACAGGACATCACACGTTGGGCATTATGCACTTATGTAGATAATGGGTTTCTATATGCTTGCCATGGTCGCATGTGTCATCCCGGCATTTATTCCCTTTTTCCTTTTGTGTCTTTCCTCTAATTACTCTCTTTTTAGCCTTTTTAGAGAATACAGTCGAATCGTATAGAGATTACCTACGTATCATGACTTTGCATGAATAAGACCGAGCGTAGTTCATGAAAACAAAAGGTTAAGTACACAACAAAATATATATATTTTTTGGGGATTTTGAATTTTGATAAAGATATAAACTTTGATTACAATTGCCAATAGAACTAAAAGCAACTACCAGACTGGGGCTTAATAACCTTAAAGACTAGAAAGGACATACACATAGGATCTTTTTAAGAAAAAATAAAAATTCATGAGTACATTAAAATTTCAAATGTCTTTGGAGCTTGCGGGGATTCACTCGGCCTTGCTGCAGGTTTGCGTGCTAGACTTCCTTAGAGATAGTGGAAATTTTCCATCACTTGACGGAAAAATGTCATAGCAGCGGCGAAAAACATAGATTTTGTCATGTCTTCATAGTGATTGCACTTCGTGGTAATATATTCTACGATCGCGTGCACCTGTTCTCTAATAACCCCTTTTTCTTGTAGCAGACGCCCTATTTGCTCAGCCCGTGTTTCTAAAGTTCGTTCAGCTACTTGATTCAGCTTTTGAAACTGCCTCAAATCTCTTTCCAACAACGCTATTATCGCATAGCAATGCTCTCTCTCGGCTTTGAAATCCTTGACTTGTTTGGCCATTTTATTTTGAGTTATGAAAACCCTCTATTTTAAACCAATGCTTTTATCGCCACTTCCTTCTTTTAACTGCTCCAATATGCGGGCCCTTTCTTCTGCACTTTTAATTAATTGCTTCCGGGCTCCAGACAGTTCAACCTCCACCTTATTAGGTCGAAATCGTATTCAGTTACTTATCGACGCAGGTTCTCTATGAGCTTTTCATCTTTTGTGCTCCTCGGAGGATTTTATGCGGCTGCCTTCATTTTCTTAATCTGGGCTCGCAAGGTTTCATTTTCTTTAACGAATACCTTCTTTTCTCCCTCGTTGGCTGCGATTTACAGACTGTTTTCGAAATTGCAATTCTTGAATTTTCTTTTCCAGCCTTCCGATAGTAGCCTGGTATTCATTTTCTTTTGATAACCAATCCCACCGCTCTTGTGATGTCTCAGTAAATTCCTGGAGATGGGGTCTCTTTGCCGGCCTCCCAGGCTCTATATCCCTCTTCTACCATGTAACATACCCCGGTGCAACCTCACGCTTAGACATGTCACGTACTCGAGTATCGGCTGTCAAGTATTGGCATTCGCTCCAAATTTGGCGTACAACAGCTTCAGGGAATTGACCATTCAGTCTTATCTCAACTACATGGCGGGTGATATCCTCGTCTCTGAGAATCATTTGACATTTACCCAATTGCCTAAGTACTCTATACGGCGCATAGGGCTGGATTCTTCGGATGCCCATCAAAAGGAAATAAGGTCCGGTGGCAGGCATATACACAATCTCGTCCATAGAGAGCAAATCGAATGTCCATTCTATTTGATTTGCAGTAATAAGTCGGAGATACGACACCCACTCTGTGACACCCTCTCGTAATTGAAACCCATTCACCCTGCTGTCAAATTCTTCTATGCAACCTTTTGTTGGTAGCCCGTAATTCGTGAACCGAGGCCTGTGACATAAATGCTCATCAGCCAGATCTGTAGAAGCAAGTTACAGCCTTCAAAGAAATCCCCTCCTACTATTGCTGGTGTTTAGATGCACTATTAATTTATGTACAGACTGTGTATTTTGAAAAATACACAACGCTTCTTTTGGTTTACGTTTATACACAAGACTAATTATTAAGTATATCTACAATGTTCACATGGAGTAACTAGTGATTATTTTACATCAGTTTTCAGTCTTAAATCCGAACTAAATGATTCATATACTCGTCAGTCAGAATATACGAATCCAGCTTTTAAAATACAATTATGATTCTGATTACAACATCTTAAATAAATCTGAACGAGTTATTGCTAAGTGTATGGAAATTTAAATGAACTAAAATGCTACATAAATGTTTTTATTTTAAATAATTATCAAGCCAATATTTTCAAAATCAAACATTTTAAAGCAAAACAGGAAAACAAACACTTGAAACAGCCTTACCACTAGCTAATTTTACTACTAATTACACATGTCTGAAAAAGCAGTCCAAATTTCCAGATATTACAAAGGAAATCAGTCTCAAATGTCCATTTATTACAAAAATTAACAAGTTCAAATGCTTAATTACAATAAGGTGAGCATATTAAAACTAAAGAAGGGGAAAACAGGGTGAGGATTCAAAATAAACACATCAGGTTCAAATATTCACACTTAGGAGCATATTTCACTTGAGCTTCATGCATTAATGAGCATCAAAATATACCTGGAATTTAGCAAAGAAAAGAAGCCTCTGAGTAATGAGGTTAATCAACAAGTAGCCGATCGAACAGTACACCAAGTGTCTCAGCAGATTTCTGAGAGAACAAAAATCTCAAAGGAATAAGAATAGCATTGATTGTTTTTCACAGATATAGGAAGAACCAATATGTATTTTTCTTCTCTCTAGAATTCAAAGAAAGGTTCCAGACCCTTCAAAATTTTCAGAATATCTCTTTTTATAGTGGAGCCTTGGGGCACCATTTTTCCTTGTTTTTCCTTTTAGTCCATGAGTTAGATTTCAGCTTCTTCTAAATGATCCCTCATTTCCTGACTTGTGCCTCAAGTTTGAGGTAGAAATTAAGTATTATCCCCTCACTAAAATGTTCTGGAGGTTATTACCATATTCCTTTTAGGCTCAAATACCACTTATACCCCTACTTTCATCCTAATTAACCAACATGTGGTTTTAACCTTAGTTTGTCATCTGGTTAGGGCAATTATGTTCAAATTTTGGGTTAGATTTAGTCTCGGACTAAAAGGCTTGTTAAAGTTCAATGTTAGCCAAAACTAATTAGGTTTGGAAAGCAGTGTCTTAATGGATTTTTAGCAATAAGCAAATATTAAACAGGATGATCATTCAGTATTAAAACAATGAATCAAAATGCCCATAAGAGGGAAACAATCCATTAAAGTACTCAGAGATCTTGAGAATGAGAAGCACACAGCAGGAAGTGAACACTTAGTTCATGAATCAAATCAGAAACGTAAAGGTTAACATTAGCAATTAAAGGTTTAACCAAACAAACCAGCCTAAACTATGCCAGTACTAAAGATAAAAAATTACTTTGAATATCAAACACTTAGTAGCATAAACACCTAACCAAACTAATTAGAATATTAGGAGATAAAACAAATGAAGATCATGAGATGAAGGTCAACAAAACATAGGAATCACACTACTGAAGAATCATCAAGCCAGGATTTCAAAATCAAGGAGCTAATATTAACAGGATATCAAATCATTCAAGAGATGAAGGGATTTCAAGGTAATAACAACCAAAAGAATATAACTACTGAACCTATTTCAGATGAGATTGTGGAAAAACAAACAAGAAATCAAAGCATCTAACAATTAACAAGAATAAAGCAAATATATACAAACAAAGACAGAGTACTTAGATTTTGTTTTATACATGCAAATCCACTTGAGTCCATTTCGATTGTTCCTGGCCTCTTCCGCAGAGGTTTCTAGCAACTCATTTTGGACTAAAGGATTTTAGGGTTTCACGACTGGGTTTCTGGTAATTCTAAGACCCTGTGAGGTCTCATATCTGAGTTTCCTCGGTGGTTCATGGTATTTGGGGGTTGTAGGTGGCATGTTTGGGGAAGGGAATAGACGGGGACCGTCTGAGATGAGTTTGACCAAATTTCGACAGGGTTGAGTTTTAGGGTTAAACTTCAAATTAATATTCGAAAGGTTTCAGGCGGATTCGAAGGGTGTAATATACATGATTGGAAAGAGGAGGCTGAGTTGTTTCAGGGGTTTGATTTTGGAGGGGTTTGGAGCTAAGTCGCTGGAGATGGGGGGTTCCAACGGTCTTCTTTTGAAGATTCAAGACGATGGGGGGTCATTTGAAGGTAATGTATTGTAGCATGGGGAAGAGGAGGTTCTGGGGGTCCTATGGTGTAAAGTTGGGGAGGTCTGGAACAAGGTCGCTGGAGGCGGTGGTTCCGGCGACTCTGATTTTGAATATTTGAGAAGCTAGGGTCTTATTCGACGGAAACCAGACACAGGACGAGAAAGAGGGGGTTATGGTGGTTTGATGGCGTAAATCTGAGGAGGTTTGCTGACCGGCCTCCGCCGTGAGGCGATTTCCGACGAAGGCGTTAAGGTGGTAGACGGTTGGTCGGTGGTCAAGGGGTGGTCAATGATGGTCGATACAGCGGGGTAGAATGTACAAGGAAGAAGGGAATTGTGTCTCTGAGTGTATTAGGCGTATTTGGACATATATGTTTTATTTTGGTGGGGGTTCCGTGACTGTTGGATGATTAATTGATCAACGTCTAGGATTCCTCATTTCTAAACTACGTCATTTTGGTGGGTATGTGGTGTGGACTGGATCAGGGTTGGTTGTTTGAGCTGGGTCTGTGTATTTTAATGGGGAGAAAGGATTTGGGCCACTCAGGTCTGGCCCAATAGTGGCCAGCCTGAGTGGTTGTACATATATGTGTATTTTTTGTCTTTTATTTTATTTTAATTAATTCTAAATTTTATTTAAAACAAAAATTTCTAATTAACACAAATAAAAATGCAACAAGTTGAAATTAAACCAAAATAATTAAAATTCCAGAAATACTACATTTACACATATTTTTTGTAATTTAATTTGTAAAAATAAACCTTTTTAAAAATTAAATCCTAAACAATTTTAAACATGCATTAATGAACACGCAATGGCACACGTAATTGAACTCTAAGACTAAATCATAAAAAACCAATATAAAAGGAAAAATCCTAAACCTGAGGGTCCTGTAGGAGCCGTTTCAACAGGGTAAAAATCATATGCTCACAATGATTTGTTTATGATTATAAGTGTAATTAAAGGGGTGCATAAGCGTGGAACCTCAAAAAAGATCAGGGTATGCGCTTCGCTTCACTTAGGCTGCATTTATGTGTAGACAAGGCACTAAAGCATTCCCCTGATTGTCCATAACTTCTATTTTGAATAGAGTAGTACAAACTATAAATATGATTGGCAATAAAATAAATTATTTGTTAAGAAGATCACTATGGATGAAATTGTTACTTATTTCTTGCATTACATATATATTTTAAATTTTTTTATTTGTTGGGCCTTTCTGGCCCACTTGATTGCGCTTTTTTTTGCTTTGGAGCGCGTTTCAAGGGGATTTGCACTCGTATCCTATATTTGTATCATCTTTTAATATGTACCTTATTTTTAAAAATTATTGATTTTAGTAGCCAGTTAACAAAAAATTCGTAATAATACGACGCTTACACCCCTGAAAAATAGAGTGATTTGCAATCTCATTCATGAAAAAAAAAATCTTCTCTACTCTCAGCAACTTTATCAAAAAACTAGAAACTCCATGCTGATGTAGCATGAAGTTGTTTCTTGTTCAAGCTCGAACTTCATGCTAATATAACATGAAGTTGTTTTACATTGAAGCTAAAACTTCATGTTGATACATGCTGAAGTGAATTATCTTGTAGTCTATTGTTGTTTCATGAGTTCTGAAGTTATTTAGTTCATTTTATTAAAACTTCAGTTTAAACATGCTGAAGTTATTTAGTTCATTTACGAAAACTTCATACTAAACATGCTTAAGTTTTTGTCTTGAGGACGTAATTTTCTAATGAGTTTTTGGTAATGCATGTTAAAGTTATTTACTTCATCTGCTAAAACATCGGTTTAAACATGCTGAAGTTATTTAGTTCATTTGCGAAAACTTCAGACTAACCGTGCTTAAGTTTTTGTTTTGCAGTATGTAATTTTCTAATGAGTTTTTGCTAGTGCATGCTGAAGTTATTTAATTCATTTGCTATAACTTCTGACAAAACATGCTTAAGTTATCTAGTTCATTATGCTTAAGTTATTTAGTTCATTTGGTAAAACTTCACATTAAATATGCTTAAGTTATTTAGTTCATTTGCGAAAACTTCAGACTAAACATGCTTAAGTTTTTGTCTTGAGTATGTAATTTTCTAATGAGTTTTTGGTAATGCATGCTG
Organism: Nicotiana benthamiana; assembly: GCA_034376525.1. Lineage (NCBI taxonomy): Eukaryota > Viridiplantae > Streptophyta > Magnoliopsida > Solanales > Solanaceae > Nicotiana > Nicotiana benthamiana. The sequence goes on along the minus strand of CM067339.1, from coordinate 54,072,631 downwards.
ACATTATTTAGTTCATTTGCTAAAACATCAGTTTAAACATGTTGAAGTTACTTAGTTCATTTGCGTAAACTTCATATTAACCGTGCTTAAGTTTTTATCTTGCAGTATGTAATTTTCCAATGAATTTTTGCTAATGCATGCTGAAGTTATTTAGTTCATTTGCTAAAACTTCATAGTAAACATGCTGAAGTTATTTAGTTCATTATGCTTAAGTTATTTAGTTCATTTGCTAAAACTTTAGATTAAATATGCTTAAATTATTTAGTTCATTTGCTAGAACTTCAGAATAAACATGCTTATGTTATTTAACTTATTTTGCTAAAACTTCAGACTAAACATGTTTAAGTTATTTTGTTCATTTGCCAAAACTTCATACCAAAATATGCTGAAGTTTTATCGTGCAGTTTACACTCTTGTCAATAGTCCTGAAGGGCAAAATTATCTTTTTAAAACGCTTTTAACAATGGGTACGGATGCAAACTAAAAAACAAAACGGGTATAGGTTAAAAGGGGGCGACCAAATAGGGCGCCTCATGCCATTTTTGACATGCTTTAATTGTTTGTACCTTTGACAACACTAGTGATTATTATCCTACTGTATAGGTCTAGATTCGGCGAGTCGGTGGTAACGGATAAGCTAGACAATGGACGGGGTCGACCATGGTGTAACAACTGAAAGTTGCTCTCAAGAAGGATGATGCCAAAAGCAGGCAGCTGAGATAAAGAAATAACGGTAGCATAGAATCATATATGGACATAAGTAATATTTCTTTGGATATTCCAGAATTTTTACTTTTTAGAGTTTTTCGGAAATATCCCTTATAAATAGGAAAAGATAGAGAACAAAATGAGGATCTTAACTTTGTGAAAAGAAAGACTCTTTGTAAAAGATTAACCTGAGAATATACTAAAGTTGTCTTATTCATTGATTACTTTGATCAAGCATACATTTTCGGTTCTATATTTACAAGATCCAAAAGCCCCTAATCTCTTTTTTATTCCCTTTTCCCATGTTGTTATCGGAGAAAGGAATCGTTTGGGTCTCACAATAATTGGGTAGTAAATTCCTTTCTGTTATACTAGTCGAATTTGTTTATATTTATTGCATATTATGTTGTTGCATGTATGAGTATTTGATCAGCTCAAATATACTAGCTACTGTCGTTCATCTTGCCTATTTCATTTAGTAGTCAGTCTAGGTTTTATTATCCTTAACTAAGATTCACCCTTCTTATCATTATTAATTGATTTAACCAAAGGTCTTACCACTATTTGGTCAAACATTTTGGCACCGTCTGTGGGGAGCTTTTTAGTTAAGGTTTTAGTTTCTTCTAGATCATAAAAAGGGACAACTATCTTTTCCTCGTTTGCGTAAACAAACAATGGCAGGAAAGGAGATACAAGACAAAAAAGCAATAATATGTGTCGCTACGAACCTCTTGAACACCATCAATGAATTTTGGCAGAGAAGACAATGAGAATGTGACTTGAAGCGTTACACCCAGGCGGAGCGTCTCAACTCCTTCTTATGAAAGTGTAACCGCTTCAAGAAAAAGATGAGCTTCAACATCCAAAACTAAGGAAGCACCACTAGTGATAAAGAGATTGTTGGAGGATTGGTTAAAAAGTACCCTCAATGACATACTGGAAAAACCCGTTTAAAGAGAAAACTAAATGCCGCACCAGCAGACGTCATAACGACTACAGATGAGCAACTAGCTCTCCCAACAGGTAACACTCACACCATTGTTGATGTAGGCAATGATGCACCGACATCCATTTTGAAGAAAATGGAAGAAATGGAAAACAAAAATAAAGAACTCTTTGACCAGATAAGAGAACATCAAGAAAGGGTCAATAAAATATCGGGCACCTCGAAACTGCTACTAAAACGAGATATCGGCCTGTTTGCTGAACAACTGTATAGCGAGGAGACATCCCCACATGCCATACCCAAGACCTTCAAAATGCCACCATATTTGAATATATACAACGGTATTACCAACCCAGAATACCACATCATTTACTAAGTCACAATAGTAAAGGGCAATAACCTATCAAAGGAGCAAGTACCGTCAGTGACTAAAAACGTTTGGCAAAACCCTAACCGGAGGAGCTCTAACTCGGTACTCCTAACTACCAGCATGGTCCATAACCACGTTCGAAGAAATGGCTGATAAGTTCGTCCCTGCCCACGCCGGAGCTAAAAAAGCGGAGGCCAGGGTGGACGGCATATTTGTCGTTAGGTAATTGGCAGGCAATGAACTCATGGACTTTCTCACTAGGTTTGACAGGGTGAGAATGAGCTTACCAAACATATCAGAATGGATGGCGGTAGCAGCCTTCCCAAACAGGTTGAACAAAAATAGATTAAGGGAAACCAGGAAGTTGATAAGTAGGCTCATGAATACCCTCCCACTAGTTGGGAAGAAATTCACAACGCCTACTTTGCCAAGGTGAGAGCAGACAATGACGACCTTAACGGTCTGACCCAATGTTTAACGTTAATCCGAATAGAACTAAGGAAAGACCATCATAATGGCAGTCAACGAGATCAAACTGGATCATTCCTCAATCGAGATAGGCATCAGCCCTATGTTAGAACCGCCATTCCATCATCTCCTGACACATGGAAGACCCGTCTAGGCCGCACACGGGGAATTAGCGAAACAAAAGAGGTATGCCCTCACTCATATCCACTCATAATTTTTGGGTTCTCCTTCCGAAGTGGTGTACGCATTAGAGAAGCTCGGTACGAAGGTGAAATTGCCGCAAAACAAAAAGTACGACCCCGGTGCCCAAAATTCGAATGTTCTTTATTATTCTACCATGAGGGGTCACAAAATGGAGGAATGCAGAGCCCTGCAACAAGAAGTGGTCAACAAGCTAAACCAAGGGCACATGAAGAAGTTAATGAGTGACCGAGACCGAGACCGAGCCAACTTCGGTCGTGGACAAGAACAACACCAAGGCCCTCCAAAGCCACCCTCTCCTGCTCACACCATTCAAATTATCACCTATGGAGGCGAATAAGTAGCAGTTAACCACATCAAATTTACCACCGCACAAAAGCTGAAGCAATCAATTCACATACCAACGGTTTTATTTTTCCTCACTCTGATGCTCTTGTCATTACCTTAATTATTTCAGATACTGATGTTAAAAGAATATGATAGACTACGAAAATGGGGCATGTATTATCCATCCTCGAGTGCTCGCAAAAATACATTTTAAGGATAAGATAATACCACGATTCATACCGATAACTACGGATTTTAACGCATTTTATACTCCTTGCTTATGCTTTGATCAAATATTCATACAAAATAATCCCAAAATACTTGCAAGTTGTGCTTGATTACAAGTTTGATCAACAAAGTTACAAAATGTCAAAGATCGGCTCAAAAGGAGTGAAACTTGCTCAAGTGCTAGAAATAAGGCAAGCTCAGGCAAAACAGGCCCAGTACGGCCGCATAGCACTTTGTGGGGTCTTCACTGGGTGATTCAGAGAGTTAAATTTTAGGCTTCAAGGCAGTACGTTCTCACACCATTTTGAGCTGTCCGCACTGAAGGCAACGCGACCGCAATCCATTCTCTATGGTCCGCGGTGCCAAGATTCAGAGAGGGTGATTTTTGAAGTTTGAAGCCTGTACGGTCCGTGATCAACTTTGTGCGAACAACAATAGAATCCTCCATAGCAGTAGCCCATTAAGTGCGGTCCGCGGAGCCCAAGTTCAGAGAGCCATTTTTCAAAGCCAAAGCCCCAGTGCGGACTGCGGTCCATTTTGTGCGGTGCGCACTAACCCCGCAGGAGCATTTTTGTCAAGATTTTTTAGTTTAGTATAAATAGATCCTTTATCCATTTTTAGGGTATCAGATATCGTAACATGTAAGCTACGCTCGTGGATCGACTTCTCTTAGCCATTTTGGGTATTTTTACTTACTTTTCATCATTGGAAGTTTGTATTTGGTTTAGCAATTAATTAATATGTGTTCATCTTCATCTATTTCTTGTTTTTATTATTTGAAAATGAGTAGCTAGACCATTAGCTAGGGTTGTGGCTCAATCCTAGTATGGGTAAATTGAGTATGGGTGTTTGGTATATGGATCAATTTTTTGGTTTATTTTTTAATTAGTGGTTGCAAACACTATTGTGTGCTTAGGTGACTTGGGCCTTTCTTGAGAAACAGAACCTAAGTCTCCGAATTTGACCAACAAGGAATTGGGATGTATTCAAGAGATTGATAGTCCCAAGGGTTAAACCTTGAGACAGTAATACCCAACTTGAACCCTAGTTGTTCGAGCAAATTTGCATACCCAATTGGTCTTGAGAAAGTCAATTGGGCAAAATCACTTGAACCACCGAGAGGTGTAGAGTGGGTAAAGTAGTGCACCTATTATATCCTATTTACCAATCATGTCAATTATGCCTTAGTTTCAAATACCCGTATTTTGGCCACCTAGGTCGATGTCACTACCCTAGTGCCTTTTAAAGCAATAGACACAACTTGCAATATTTAACTCTTAGCTTAATACAGTTGCATTTTCAATTAGTAGTTTGATAAAATAGAAACATTAAGAAAACCCCAAAATGATATGAAGATCAATTAAGAACACGCACGCGATTCTAAACTAGATAGATACTTGATTCCAATCCTAGCTCTCTGTGGAATCGATCCCAACCCAAAATCGGGTAAACGCTATTGCGACCCTCTCTTGCTACTGATTAGTAGTGCAGAGTTGGAAGCGACCACAACTTGGAATGAGTTGGCGGACAAGTTTATTGCTAAATATTTCTCACCGAGGCATATGGCAGCACTTCGAGATGAGATATTGGCCTTCAAGCAAGAGCCCACAGAACCTTTGCATGAGATTTGGGAGCAGTGTAGAACGTGGTAAAGGAATGACCCAATAATGACATGATGGAGAATATTTTGCAATAAACTTTCTACTGGGGCATTAATACTACAAATCAATGCATATTGAACCAATTGGTCAGGGGTAATTTCATGAAATTGACGTATGATGAAGCTTGTGCCGTTCTTGATGATATGGTGGATACATCTTCCGCATGGCAAAGTATAGCCAATGTTCCTCAAGGTGACCCTACAGTTACTCATTTGCATAAGTAGTTACATGACCTTGGGCAAGATATAGAGGAGTTGATAACTACTATGATCCAATTGGCTAAGGCACAGTTGCAACAAGCCCAAAATCCTTGCCAATTCAATTCCATGGAGGGTGTTATATGCTTGTCAACAAGAGAAGGCAAAGAATGCAACAAAATCAAGGGAATTCTTAGTAATTTTATGATGATTGCGATGGGTTTCAAAATGATGGCTATGATGAGCAAAATGAATAGGTACAATATGTGAAAAACTTTCAAGGCAAAAAAGGCAACTCTTCAAACCAACAACATTGGAGACCTCAAAGCAATTGGGGAAATCAACAACAAAATAGTGGTAAGGAAATAACAATCGAAGTAACAACTGGGGCAACCACAACAATAATCAAGGAAAGCAAGGTAATTGTAATGGTAATAACAACAATTGGGGAGGAGACAATAATCAAGTTGGATAGAATAATGGAAACCAAGGAAACAAGGGGCAAGGCTTTCAAAGGCCCCAATGTATCAACAACCAAACAATCCACCCATATCTCTTTCTCAAGGTCCTAGTTCTTCTAGCAATGATATAGGTAGGATTGAAATGATGTTCTAACAAATGATGAAGAAGAATGCGGATTCGGATGCTCAATTGTCTTCTCACAATGCTTCCATTGAAATTTTGAGGTGCAACTAGGTCAAATATCTCGATCCTTGAAGACACAACCTAAGGGCCCTCTACCAAGTGATACGGTAGTGAACCCGAAGGGCGGGAACAATCATGTTATAGCAGTGACCACTAGGAGTGGAAGAGACGGTGATGTGAATGCCCCGAAACAAAAGAAAGTTGTCGATGATGATGTTGAGTTGTATGAAGATGAAGTTCTTTGGTAGTTGAAGATGTGGTTAATGATAATTTGAATAATGAAGTGAGGATTGATATTAATGAGGCCTAGGTGGAAACACAAGATGCCGTGAACCCATCTAGGGAACACGTGATTGACATATCGGAGCCGGTTGTGCCAAAAGCCAAGGCCTCTTTTCCAAGGCCACCTCCACATTATCCTCAAAGGCTCGCAAATCAGAGAAATGATGATCAGTTCAAAAAGCTCATTGGTATGATGAAGAGCTTGTCCATTAATGTGCCTTTAGTGGAGGCTCTTGAACAAATGTCGGGCTATGCAAAATTCATGAAAGACTTGGTCACAAAGAAGTGTTCTATGGATTGTGAAACTATAAAGATTATTCACCAAGTTAGTGCTATTGTGCATTCAATGGCCCTGAAGTTAGAAGATCCTGGTACTTTCACCATTTTGTGCACCATTAGAAGTGCGGGATTTTGCTAAAGTTTTTTGTGACTTGGGAGCTAGTATCAATTTGATGCCTTACTCAGTTTTCAAGACTTCGGATATTGGGAAACCTAGACCAACTTCCATGAGGTTACAAATGGTGGATAAATCGATGAAGAGACCTTTGGTATTATTGATAATGTGCTTGTCCGGGTGGACAAATTTTCTTGCCAGTGGACTTTGTGTTTTTGGATTGTGAGGTGGACTACAAAATTCCTATTATCTTGGGTAGACCTTTCCTAGCTACGGGGAATGCATTGGTAGATGTGGAAGCATGGGAATTCACCCTGTAGGTTGGTGATGAAAACGTTGTCTTTCATGTGTGCAAGTCTATGAAACAACCCAATAGCACCGAGGTGTGCTCATTTGTTGACCTTGTCACATCTATGATCGTAGATGCCACCAGTGCTATGATAAATGTGGAGGATCCCCTTGAGGCCGTGCTATTAAATCTAGATGTCAATGATGATGCTAGTAGAGTTGAGTGCATGAATGCTTTGCATGGGATGTGCTCTTACTCTTATGAGCCAAGAAAGTTGTCTTTGGATCTTGAAAATCGGAAGACTCCACCAACCAAACCATCAATTGAGGAGCCACCAGTGTTGGAGTTGAAACAACTTCCTCCACAGCTCAGGTATGAATTCATAGGCCCTATGTCTACTATTACCAGTTATTCTTTCCTCGTGTCTTACTAACTTACAGGTTGACGCCACATTAGCGGTGCTTCAAAAGAGAAAAAGGGAAATTGGATAAACTTTGGCTGACATTCGGGGAATAAGCCCTACATTCTGTATGCAAAAAATGATCTTGGAGGATGATGAAAAGACTTTCTTGGAGCATCAAAGAAGATTGAATGAGGCGATGCAAGAACTTGTGAAAAAAAGTTGATCAAGTGGTTGGACGCCGGGGTTGTGTACCCCATTTCTGATAGCTCTCGGACTTCTCCGGTGCAATGTGTACCAAAGAAGGGTGGCATGAACATCTGACAAATTCTCAGAATAGGTTGATTCTGTTGGAACACACTTTCAAAGACGTTAAACTAAAGTCGTGTTCATTTTTGTAGGTTTGGATGAATGACAAACCGACGTGTATGTAAAGTTTACAAATGCCAAATCGTCGTGAATACGAAGATATCATTGAACAAGCAAGGCGAGAATTATGGCTACGGACCAAGGAAGAGTCCGAGAAAAGAAGAGTCAAGAACAAGACCAAGAGATGTATTGAAGACATTATTGAGTTGTTTGCATTGTGATCTTGATCCGACAAATGGATTCAAGTCTTGGCTTCTCTCTAAAATTATTTTATCAAATCATGCATATCATAAATATTTTTTTCATGGTTTTTGATTTTAGCCAAAATGGTTTTTGAAATATTATCATTGATTTTCACTTCTGGATATATTTAAACATTTTCCAAATCATTTGATTTGTGTTCGTCGTGCAAACACGTGAAAAATGTCTTTGACAAAGTGGCGCGACGTTTATGACCTTGGAGACTTGGTTTTTAAGAACTAATTCTTGGTTTTCACTTTTTATACCATAAACAAGCTTTTCCAACACTTGGTTTTTGATTTGGAACACTTTGACTTTTGGGTTGGTTTTCAAGGTTAAATAATCGATTATGTTGTTCTAATAATCGATTATCTTGCAAATATAGCAAAACCCCAATTTACAGAAGGTCCAAATAATCGATTATCACCTTCAGATAATCGATTATCATCATGTGTTTCCAGCCCGAACTTAAAACTACAGAGAGGTTAAATAATCGATTATCCTTTGGAGAATAATCGATTATTTGGTTACCGTTGACATTCAACGACTAGTTTTTTGAACGTTGAAGTAAGATAATCGATTATTCCGTTAAGATAATCGATTATTCTGCCTTTAATCCAAAATTCTTGTCTAACTATTAAGCAATGGTTACTTGATCCTTGAGGGCTATAAATAAACCCCAAAACCTCTCATTTCAACAACAATTCTTCAACAATCTAATATACCTTCATTGCATTCAACTCATTCATATTTCATAACTTTTGAGAGCCAAAATCTTGAAGAAATTGTTGTGTTCTTGAGCGCTCTTAAGTCTACTCATATCTACTCTATAAAAGAGTCTTGTTCTTGAGTGCTAAGTGTTTGTATACACTTGAAGGGAAGTCTAATCCCTAGTTGTTGTAAGAAGGAAGGTTTCATTCCTTCGGTTGAAGTCTTGGAGTGCGGTATCTCCGAGCAAACGTTGTTGAGGCTCGTGTGACTCGAGTTCTCAAGTTGTATTGATTTTGAGCACCAATTAGCTTAACGGAGTTAGTTGCAACTCGAGAGAGTCTCTCGGAAGACTGGACGTAACCACACGTTGTGGTGAACCAGTATAAATTTGGTGTGCTCCCTCCTTACTCTTTTTATTTTCCGCATTTACTTTGATTTTATTGCGGCGATTTTTGTTAAACGCTATTAACCCCACACCCCCAGCGTTGGGCACTTATTCTAACAATTGGTATCAGAGCCATACTCTTTGAAAGACTTAACAGTTTGAGAGAAACGATCTATGGCGTCTACTCATAATCTTTATGCAGGAATTGGTGAGGGACAATCAACCACGAGGCCACCACTCTTCGATGGCACAAATTACACCTATTGGAAGGAGCGGATGAGAATCTTCATCCAATCTAACAACTTTCTATTGTGGCAAATCATCAAAAATGGTGAACAATTGCCCACTAAGGAAGTCGATGATAAAGTTGTCCTAAAGACGGAGAACGAATATGATGCGGAGGACATCAAAAAGGTGGAGAACAATGCCAAGGCCATCAACATGCTGTACTGTGCAGTAAACCCCGATGATTATCGGAAGATTTCATGTTGCACCATGGCCAAGCAAATGTGGGAGAAGCTAGAGGTCACCTACAAAGGTAGGGACCAAGTCCGAGAGGCTAAAATTGATTTTCTAACCCATGAATATGAATTATTTCGTATGAAGGAAAACGAGAAAATCGATGAAATGTTTGAATGATTCTCAAAAATTGTCAACGACCTCCACGCACTCAAGAAAACATACACGGACAAGGAACTTGTACGAAAAATCCTACGGAGCCTCACCCCGGAGTGGCGTTCCAAAGCCGATGCCATTCAAGAATCAATTGGCATCACCAACGTCACTATAGACGGACTCCGGGGGAATCTTAAGACATATGAGTCCACCATTCTTAACCCTCCTTTGGAAGATCAAAGGAAAAGAAGCATTGCACTCAAGGCCTCCACATCACAACCTCAAGTCATTGAGGATTCAAGCGATGAGGATAACGATTTTGGACTCGTTATTAAAAAGTTCCACAAGTTCATGCATAAAGAGTATGAACGGAAGGGAAAGAGGCAAGGAGGACCACCCAAATGCTATGGGTGTGGAGAAGTTGGGCACATCAAACCTAAATGCCCAAACACAAAGACGGAAAAGAAGACCGTCACGAAACATAGAGCCTACATCTCTTGGGGAGGCGACTCTGGGGATGAGTCAAGCGACGGAGATGAAGATGAGACCGCCAACTTATGTCTCATGGCACATGAGGAAGCACAAGAAGAGGTATGTGGAACTTCTCCTAAAGATCCTTATACTTATGAAGATATGCAAGACGCCTTTGATGAGTTATTTGGCGAATTTGTTAGCGCTTCTAAAACCATTAAGGATTTAAAGAAACAACTATATTCAAAGGAGAAGGAGTTGGAAAAAATTGATCCAAGATAATGAAAAATTAAGAAAAGAAAACAAATTTTTTGGCAAAAGAAGCGCCGACAAACTCGAAGGCTCAAACGAAAGTTGCAAGTCTTGCAAATCTCTCAAAGACCAAGTTGAAAACCTTAAGGGTACTTTGAACAAATTTAATATTTCTCATAAAAACCTCAATGATGTACTTGGCAATTTGAAATCTACTAAACATGGCTTAGGTTTCGATAATATTAATATGAATGAAAAAGTTGAGCCAAAACCTAAACAACCTATCGTTCAACCTAGGAAAGATAAAATTAATATTAATAGACAACCTAAAAATGATAATTCTAGGAACACTAGACAAACTAGAACAAACACTAGGAGAAATGTTGAACACTTTAGAACACCTAGAAACGGTTTTCAAAAAGTGCATCAAAACTACGCTTATAAAATAGGGTAAATGAATTTAGACCACCTAGAAGCTATTATCAACCTAGGAGAATGCATAATCCGAATGTCATTTGCCATTATTGTAATAGGATAGGTCATATAGCTCCGGTTTGCTTTACTAGGCATAGGCATCTCACGATTAAACAATCACACTACCACTTTGCACCTAACACCCAAGGACCCAAAATGGCTTGGGTACCGAAATCTCATTGATTTGGTATGTAGGTGTGCTTGAAGGCATCAAGTGTACTTTGGTACCTTGATAGCGGATGCTCCAAGCACATGACCGGAGATGCATCCAAATTTTTACAAATAAGACCCGCCAAAGGAGGAAACGTAGTCTTTGGAGACAACAGCAAAGGAAAAATAATCGGCATTGGTTCGGTTAGTAAGGATGAAACCTCCTCTATTGATAATGTTTTATTAGTTAAGGGTCATAAGCACAATCTCTTGAGCATAAGTCAATTGTGTGACAAGGGAAATCGTGTGATTTTCAATTCTAAATCATGTACGGTTGAACGCCTTAGTGATAATAAGGTTATTTTACATGGTGATAGAATTGATAATATTTATATGGTTAACCTTGAAAATTCATCATCAAACTTTGCTAAATGCCTCATAAGTAAAGAGGACGATATGTGGCTATGGCACCGAAGAGTAGCTCATGTTAACATGAACCTTTTGAATAAATTGGTTTCACAAGACTTAGTAGTTGGTCTCCCAAAACTCAAGTCTTAGAAGGACACCATTTGTGATTCATGTCAAAGAGGGAAGCAAGTAAAGGCCTCTTTTAAATCAAAAAATGTTGTCTCAACAACAAGGCCTTTACAACTTTTGCACATGGACCTCTTTGGACCATCAAGAACAAAAAGTTTTGGTGGGAACTACTTTGCCTTTGTCATTGTTGATGATTACTCTAGGTACACATGGACATTATTTCTAACTCATAAAAGTGAAGCGTTTCAAGTTTTCAAAAGTTTCCTTAAACGTGTTCAAAATGAAAAGAGCACAACAATTACATCCATAAGAAGTGATCACGGTGGAGAGTTCGAACGAAATCTCTTTGCCGATTTTTATGACGAACTTGGCATTGAGCATAACTTCTCTGCTCCACGTACACCACAAGGTGGAACATAAAATTTTATGTCTCGAGGAGATGGCTAGAACTATGCTCGATGAAGCAAAAATTCCTAAGTATTTTTGGGCGGATGCCGTGAGTACCGCAAGCTACGTGTTAAACCGAGCCGTCATAAGACCGATACTCATGAAAACGCCATATGAACTTTACAAGGGAAGAAAGCCAAACCTCTCCCATCATCGAGTTTTTGGTTGTAAATGTTTTGTTCGTAATAACGGAAAGGACAACTTGGGGAAATTTTATGCAAAATCCGATGAAGGCATCTTTCTCGGTTATTCATTGCGTAGTAAGGCCTATAGAGTCTTTAATAAGCGCGCCTTAACTATTGAGGAGTCCCCTCATGTTGTATTTTCCGAGAATGATACTCGCTTGGCGAGAAAGGATATTTGTGATGATCTTGCAGATTTATTGGAGAAGATTAATATTCAAGGCGATGTGGAAAAAGAGAGCCCAAAGGAAGTCCAAGACGAAGTCATGGAACAACATTTGAAATAGAAACAACCACAAGAGGAAGAGACGGTGATGCCTAGAGCTTGGAGGACGTCTAGAAATCATCCTCTCGATAAGGTAATTGGTGACATTGAACAAGGGGTATGTACTCGAAACTCTCTTAATGACACCGTAGGACACATGGATTTTGTATCACAAATTGAACCTACAACCATTTCCGAAGCAATTGAGGATGAGCATTGGAGCTTGGCAATGCAAGAGGAGCTTAACCAATTCAAACGTAATGACGTTTGGGAATTGGTGCCAAGACCAAATGATCATACCGTAATTGGTACGAAATGGGTGTTCCGTAACAAACTTGATGAAAACGGTATTATAACTAGAAACAAATCTAGGCTCGTAGCTAAAGGCTACAAGCAAGAAGAAGGCATTGATTTTGAAGAAACTTATGCACCGGTAGCACGTTTAGAAGCTATTCGTTTATTACTTGCTTTTGCTTCATCTATGGATTTTAAACTATACCAAATGGATGTCAAGAGTGCCTTCCTCAATGGGTTTATTGAAGAGGAAGAGTATGTTGAACAACCCCCAGGTTTCGAAGACTTTGAGTCCCCCGATCATGTCTTCAAACTCAAGAAAGCACTCTACGGTCTTAAACAAGCTCCCCGAGCTTGGTACGAACGTTTGAGTAAATTTCTTTTGGACAATGAGTTCAAAAGGGGGAAAGTTGATACAACACTTTTTATCAAAAGTAAAAACAAAGACATCCTCTTAGTTCAAGCATACGCAGATGACATTATTTTCGGTGCTACTAATGAATCTTTGTGCAAGGAATTTTCGAAAAAGATGACAAGTGAGTTCGAGATGTCAATGATGGGTGAGCTCAATTTCTTCTTGGGATTGCAAGTGAAACAAATGAAAGAAGGGACTTTCATTTGTCAATCTAAGTATTGCAAGGAGCTGCTCAAACATTTTGAGATGAACAACGCCTAAGCAATGGCTACTGCCATGAGCACATCCGATCACCTTGACAAAGACGAAAAAGGTAAGGAAGTAGATGTAAAGAAGTATCGAGGTATGATCGGATCCTTTCTTTATCTTACCGCAAGTAGGCCAGACATTATGTTTAGCGTTTTTTTATGCGCTCGGTATCAATCTTGTTTATGCGGTAAAACGTATAATGAAATACCTTGTTGGCACTATAAATGTAGGACTTTGGTATCCCAAAGGTTCTTCATGCCAACTCATTGGCTATTCCGACTCTGATTTTGCAGGTTGCAAATTGGACCGCAAAAGCACGAGTGGAACATGCCACTTACTTTGTAGTTCCTTAGTATCATTGTTTAGTAAGAAGCAAGTAAGTGTTGTGTTATCCACCACCGAGGCCGAATATGTGGCTGCAGGGAGTTGTTGTGCTCAAATCCTTTGGATGAAGCAACAACTCTTGGATTATGGCCTTAGTATTGATCATATCCTTCTTCGGTGTGATAATGCTAGCACCATAAGCTTGACGAAGAACCCCGTTCTTCATTAAAGGACGAAACACATTCAAATTAGGCATCATTTCATTAGAGATCATGTTCTCAAAGGTGATGTCGAGATTGAGTTTGTAGAAACGAAACATCAATTAGCCGACATTTTCACAAAACCGTTAGAAAAAGAGTCATTTTTCTGCATTCGTAGTGAACTCGGAATACTTGACTCCACGATGATCTAACGCGTGCATTTGTGAAATATTTTATTTGAACTATCACTAACTTGAGCGTCGGAGATGTCTAACTTTTCTTTGCCGGTCTCAAAATGGCCACAAAGTCAGGGGGCACAAATTCAAACCTTCTTGAGTTGCATTGGAAATTTTCTGAATTTTCAGAAGCACATAATCGATTATAAGACTACCATAATCGATTATTCAATGCTTGTGCGTCTACAAAAATTTGGTGCAAAAATCAGGATAATCGATTATTCAGAACAACATAATCGATTATCCCATTGTTCTGCAACTCCAGAAATTTAATGCAAAGTCCAGATAATCGATTATCCTTCAAGAATAATCGATTATCATCGATAAATATTTAAATTTCTGACCGTTTATTGACCGTTTGAAGCCATTAATTTCAAGTTTTTGAATCACCAACTGATCTTCAAACATTCTCAACTATAAATAGGTGATATCTCTTCATTATTTTCACATCCAAAGCATTTCCTCTCAAATTTACTTCATAAATTCATAATTCTTTGCAAGTTTTTGTCTTGTTCTTCAAATGGCAGGATAAAGCTCAAAAAGAGCCTGTTCTGGCAGGGCCACTGCCTCAACCTCCGCTCCTCCTCCACCGCCGGTCCACAACTACAAGGATGAATCGTTTTTATGGTTCGAAAGCGAGGCCGACCTCGCTCGGTACTTGGAAAAGTTTGAGAATCGAGAAATTCTTCCTCCCCGATTCTCAACATCTCGCTACTTTAGCAATTCTGTTCCTTTGTCAACGAGGCATATATTGGTTCAAGGCGAACTTCTCGAATTTATTTACCTCTAAACTGCCTATATTCACCCGCACCTCATCCGGGCCTTCTACTCCAATTTAAAGAAGGATGAGGATGGTGAACTCATCACTTATGTCAATGGAGTCAATATTTCTTTAAGTGAGGAGAACATAAGCTTCCTCACCGGCCTGCCACGAGCCAGTGACGATATCGTGCACTACGCCGGGGCGGAAGGAGTGCTCTTCAATGAACAAGCCCTTTTTCAACAAACTGGAATTGGGGCGTTCACTCCGAGTGTGGAACATCGTCGTCAAACCATCTCTCGGATGCACCCGGAGTACCGCCTTATCTTCTATCTCATCACACGGATCCTCAAGCCGCGGAAGTTCAACCACACCACCCTCTCGCACGAGGATGCGAAGCTCATGCATGCCATCATTCACAATGCCCACATCAATTGGTGCAAGCTTGTGATGACACATATGTATGATTCGATTGGGGATGAGAGGCCGCTCCCCTACGCCCTTGCCGTGATGTCTCTCTTCGAGAACTTAGACATCAAAATGGACGTCGGGCTAAGGAAAAACCGCACCAAGCATTGGGAAATCCAAGAGACTTCCTTCCACGCTAGTGGCGAACAATCGGTTGCGCCTCCTCAATCAAGACGGATCTCCCGTGCCTCTTCGGTTGTCAACCTCCAATCCATTGCGGAGCAAATTGCAGCCCTATCCACTACTCTCACTCGGATCGACAGCAACGTCAGAATTTGGGTCGTGAACTTCATGGGTACTTTGACTTCGTCCACTATCCCTATGCTCAAGCCACCGCCGATTTTCCGGGAGAGTCAAGTGGCACTTAATACGGGGAATTGGGTATGGAAGATGTTGGCAAGGTGCCGGAAACCAATGATGATGGTGACGGTGATGATGATGATAATGATGATGATGCAACAGCGAGCGACGACAGCTCCTAGAAGCTTTTAGAGCTTAAGCTCGACTCTCTTTCTCTTTAGTTTATGTTTTGAATAATTTTTTTAATGCCTCCATTATGTACTCCATCTCTATTCCCTTAATCAATAAATTTTTTTTTGTTAATGTCAAAAGGGGGAAGAAAAGGGCTATGCATAAATTGAGGGGGAACTCATTACTCATTACGTATTTGGCACAAACGTTTAAACACCTATGCATATCCCCATCTCGGTTTTCCATTATCAAAAAGGGGGAAATTGTTGGAACACACTTTCAAAGACGTTAAACTAAAGTCGTGCTCGTTTTGTAGGTTTTGATGAATGATAAACCGACGCGGATGTAAGTTTACAAATGCCAAATCGTCATGAATACGAAGATATCATTGAACAAACAAGGCAAGAATTATGGCTAACAGACCAAGGAAGAGTCCGAGAAAAGAAGAGTCAAGAACAAGACCAAGAGATGTATTGAAGACATTATTGAGTTGTTTGCATTGTGATCTTGATCCGACAAATTGATTCAAGTCTTGGCTTCTCTCTAAAATTATTTTATCAAATCATGCATATCATAAATATTTTTGTCATGGTTTTTGATTTTAGCCAAAATGGTTTTTGAAATATTATCATTGATTTTCACTTCTGGACATATTTAAACATTTTCCAAATCATTTGATTTATGGTCGTCGTGCAAACACGTGAAAAACGTCTTTTGAAAAAGTGGCGCGACGTTTATGACCTTGGAGACTTGGTTTATAAGAACTAAGTCTTGGTTTTCACTTTTTATGCCATAAACAAGCTTTTCCAACACTTGGTTTTTGATTTGGAACACTTTGATTTTGGGTTGGTTTTCAAGGTTAAATAATCGATTATGTTGTTCTAATAATCGATTATCTTGCTAATATAGCAAAACCCCAATTTATAGAAGGTCCAAATAATCGATTATCACCTTCAGATAATCGATTATCATCCTGTGTTTCTAGCACGAACTTGAAACTACAGAGAGGTTAAATAATCGATTATCCTTTGGAGAATAATCTATTATCTGGTTACCGTTGACATTCAACGACTAGTTTTTTGAACGTTGAAGTAAGATAATCGATTATTCCGTAAAGATAATCGATTATTCTGCCTTTAATCCAAAATTCTTGTCTAACTATTAAGCAAAGGTTACTTGATCCTTGAGGGCTATAAATAAACCCCAAAACCTCTCATTTCAACAACAATTCTTCAACAATCTAATATACCTTCATTGCATTCAACTCATTCATATTTCATAGCTTGTGAGAGCCAAAATCATGAAGAAATTATTGTGTTCTTGAGCGTTCTTAAGTCTACTCATATCTACTCTATAAAAGAGTCTTATTCTTGAGTGCTAAGTGTTTGTTTACACTTGAAGGGAAGTCTAATCCCTTGATGTTGTAAGAAGGAAGGTTTCATTCCTTCGGTTGAAGTCTTGGAGTGCGGTGTCTCCGAGCAAACGTTGTTGAGGCTCGTGTGACTCGATTTCTCACGTTGTATTGGTTTGTTGAGCACCTTTAAGCTTAACGTAGTTAGTTGCAACTCGAGAGAGTCTCTCGGAAGACTGGACATAACCACACGTTGTGGTGAACCAGTATAAATTTGGTGTGCTCCCTCCTTACTCTTTTTATTTTCCGCATTTACTTCAATTTTATTGCTGCGATTTTTGTTAAACGCTATTCACCCCCCCTCTAGCGTTGGGCACTTATTCAAACAGATTCCTACGAAAACAGTCACAGGTTGGTGGGTTTGCATGGACTACCGCAAATTGAACAAAGTGACCCGCAAAGATCACTTTTCTTTGCCATTCCTTGATCAGATGCTTGACTTGCTTCTTGGATAGATATTCTGCTATTACCAAATCTTAATTGCAGCGGAAGACCAAGAAAAGACCACATTCACTTGTCTGTATGGCAACTTTGTCTTCTCTCGCATTCCTTTAGGGTTGTGCAATGCACCTGCTACATTTTAGCGGTGTATGATAGCCATTTTCACCGATATGGTAGAGGAAATTTTGGAGGTGTTCATGGACGATTTTAGTGTTGTGGGGGATTCCTTTGATGCATTGTTGAAGAACCTTGATAGAGTTTTGGCTCGGTGTGAAGAAACCAATCTCATTCTCAATTGGGAAAAATGCCACTTTATGGTAGAAGAAGGAATTGTACTTTGGCATACAATTTAAAAACATGGTATTGAGGTTGATAAAGCAAAGATCGATGTGATTCAAGGCTCCCTCCCTCTATCACCATCAAAGGAGTTAGAAGTTTTCATAGGCACGCGAGGTTCTATCGGAGGTTCATTAAGGATTGTTTGAAGATAGTTAACCCCGTATACAAGTTGCTAGAGAAAGATGCTAAGTTGTGTTTGATGAGAAATGCATGGAGGCCTTTGAACTTCTCAAGCATAAGCTGACCACCACTCCTATTATTATTGCGCCTAATTGGAGCTTACCCTTTGAGCTCATGTGTAATGTTGGTGATGTTGCGGTTGGAGCGGTGTTGGGTCAACGTGTTAACAAAATATTGCATCCGGTGCACTACTTAAGTAAGACCATGAATGAGGCTCAAAGGAACTACACGGTTATACTTATGCTATTGTGTTTGGCATGGAAAAGTTTCGGCTGTATCTTATGGGGGCAAGGTCATAATGCACACCGATCATGCCGCCCTTAGGTACCTGATGACAAAGAAAGACTCCAAGGCAAGGTTGATAAGATAGGTGTTTGTACTCCAAGGATTTGATCTAGAAATTGTGGACCGAAAAGGTAGTTAGAACCAAGTGGCAGACCACTTATCCCGTTTGGAGGAGGAGGGGAGGCCTTGTGATGGTTTAGAGATTAATGATTCATTTCCTGATGAACAACTCCTTTCGGTGTAAATGAATGATATTCCATGGTTTTCGGATGTTGCTAACAACCTTATGACCGAAATAATCCCGTGTGAGCTCTCTTATAACCAAAGGAAGAAGCCTTAAGCAGTATAGTTTGGATTTCTATTGAAATGAGCGATACTTGTTCAAGATTTTCACGGATGGTGTGATACGAAGGTGTGTCCCGGAGGCAGAGCAATTGATTTTTTTAGGTTTGTCATTCCTCTCCATATGGTGGCCATCATGGCGGGGTGAGGACGACTTCTAAATTTCATTGTTGCGGGTCTTATTGGCCAACTTTGTTTTAAGATGCGTGTGATTTTTTGAAGAGATGCAACGAGTGCCAAAGAGCCGGAGGAATATTGAAAAAATATGAGATACCTCTCAATGCCATCCTTGAGGTTGATATTTTTGACGTATGGGCCATTGATTTCATGGGCCCATTTGGTAGCTCTTGTGGGAACACTTACACTCTTATGGCGATGGATTATTTTTCAAAATGGGTTGAAGCCGTGGCTTTGCCCAAGAACGAGGCTGGGAGTATTGTGGAATTTCTCAAGAAAAGAATTTTTACAAGGTTTGGTATGCCGAGAGCAATCATTAGTGATGGGGGGTCTCATTTTTGCAATAGGGCTTTTGACACTTTGCTTTTGAAGTATGGTGTCAATCACAAAGTTTATACCTCCTATCATCCTTAAGCAAGTGGACAAGTTGAAGTCTCCAACAGGGAAATCAAAAGCATATTGTCAAAGACGGTCAATGAAAATAGGACCGATTGCGCAAAGAAGTTGGATGATGCTCTATGAGCTTATAGGACTGCTTATAAGACTTCGATTGGTATGTCTCCACATCGGTTGTTGTTCGGGCAAGCTTGCTATCTACCGGTTGAGTTAGACCACAAGGCCATGTGGGCCTTGAAGAAGTTTAACCTCGAGTGGGATGTAGCTGGTAATCTTTGGGTGGAGCAATTCCATGGCTAATCTAGTTTGTCCCTGTATAAGGATAAAATGAAATACCTTTACGACAAGTATACTCGGGGCAAAGAGTTCAAGGTGGGGAATTTCGTGCTCTTATTCAACTCTCACCTAAGGTTGTTCCTGGGAAAAATCAAGTAAAAATGGAGCGGGCAGTTTGAAGTTGTTTGTGTGACCCCATTTGGTTCTATTGATTTAAAGAAAAAAATGGTGAAGTTTTTTACAGTGAATGGGCACCGATTCAAGTATTATCTTGGGAAGATTAATGACAACAGTGTGGTGGCTCTTGTTCATATCAAATGGTTGTGACGGTAACATGCATCGTGTCGCGATGTTATATTAGGCGCTTTTTTGGAGGCAACCCATGTGTTTTTCATTCATTTTTTATTTGATTTTCATTATAGTATAGGATTGCTTTTTGGGCTAACTGGTTTTAAGATGTTATAGGATTGAGTTGATGCAGTGCAGGAAATAATTGAAAAAATGCACAAGTCTCTGAAGTTTCTAGTACGGCCACACTACCATTTTGTGTGGACCGCATTCGTAGAGGATGATGAGAGTACTCTCTGAAGTTTGTCACCGCAACCTCAGTTGATTTGATGAAGTCTGCGGTGGACCACCACAACAGTGGTTCATTTTGTGTGGACTGCGGTGGGTTGCTAAGATGACCTGGATCAAAATAGCCCAGTACGAACCGGGTCCATTTTGCACTGTCCACACTGGTAGGTGAGAATGGGTCCCAGTCCTTTTTCTATAAATAGGGCTTGAAGGCTTCCTTTTACTCTTTTCGCACTTTTAACTCTCAGAGCCTTAATCATTGTTCATCACGCCCTTTGCTCATAATTAATTGATTAGAACTTAGTTGCTTCACTTTATCTCATTATCCGGTAATATAATCTTCCTTTTACCTATTTAATTTTGTTAATTTTGTTTTTCTTAGATTTTAATTCTTTTTCCTCCCGTATTTTGTTAAATTTCTATGATAGGTTAGTTTAAATTTTGATTCAAGTGGACTTTGTTAGTTTAATTAAATTTTGAAACCCACACCTGTGCGGACCGCGGTCCATTCTGTGCGGCCCGCACTGGGCAACTTCTACAACCTGTCTGCAACTTTTCTTCCCTGCTTCTGCAACATTATTCTTAACTGATTACAGTAACACTAACAAGATGCTTGAATTGTGTTTGCATACAATGGTGAAACAACGAGGAAAAGGCTAAAAACAACCCGGCAGAGGTGAATCCTCTTGGGGAAGGAAGCAGAAGATGATTAAACGCATTCCCCAAGTCCGGGAAAAAATAAAAAGAACTAGAAATTTAATAAAAGCTGTCGACAGAGCAATTGATCAGTTGGGGAGTGAGTACGAGCCTTCCCCGGAGTTCTCCTCGGACTCCATGCTAGAGTCCATTCCTAACTGGCCGGAGAGGTGTAGAATGACAGACAACACTTCTCCACCATCACCCACTGCCCAAGCTCTAAAGCAATTTTCTTCTGGAGCGTCTGAGGGCTCAGCAGCGGGTAGTAAAGAATACAACAACTTCATTATCCGGGGAGGGGGTATAAGGAGAAGAGAAGGAACTAGAGAAATATGAGGAGTTAGCCAAAGGAGGTGAACGACGGGTTGGGGGTATATGTAGAACGAGGAAGCCAGAGGTTTGGCGAGATAGGTTCGTGAGTGTAGTGTACTAAAAATTTTGGGAGTGGTGGCCGGTGAGAAAATTGATACCGGAGAGGAACTTCATTGATAGAGATCTTTTACCCCACAACCCCAATGTGCAAGGACAATTTAGGAGTAGAGCAGGCTGGGAGCATTTTCTAGAGGAGTATATAGATGAGAACGAACACATGGTCAAAGAGTTTTATTGCAATGTAGCCCATATCAAAAAGGGCTCCAAAGTGACCAGGGTTCGAAATTTGAAAGTGTTATTTGAAGGGAAGTACCTCAAAGAATACCATGGCCTCAATGAGGAAGATGAGACCCTTTACTTGGAAAAGTTTGAGATGGGTTAAGAGGTTCATCCCTGGCTAGCATAGTACCTCCCAATCCCAGGTACCACCCCGACTAGTTGACCACTGGAGTCAAAATCTTGACACGGACCTTAAACTTTGAGGCATGGGGATGCGAGACCTTTGTGTGTTGCAGGTTGGACCCCACGACACATGGCAACACTCTTTCTCTTTCTCGGGCTGTGTTAGTATCTTCTATTATGGCAGGGTACCCCATCAACGTGGGGAATGTGATGTCCCATATCATTTCTATAGTGGGCACCGAGCATGACCAGAACTACCTTTTCCCCAGCACCCTCACAATGTAATTCGGGACTCGAAAGTGGACAAGAGGCCCTTCGATGTCAAAGTCAAGGGGAAGGCCCCTTTTTCTTGGTATAGCATGCTGGGGGATAACAACCCCAAAAGAAAGAACTTCAAAGCTTCTGCTACTGCCCTTACTGGCCAATATGAAGAGCCAATTGTGGTAGTGGTTCCCGCTGAGCCTAACTCCACTTTCACAGATATCCCTCCTGGCACGTCTACATCCACAACCACTCTTTCCAACCTATCCTATTACTCCTCACCGACTGAGACAGGCCCTTATTAGCATAAATAACTAGATTCAGACTGCCTCATCTCAGTTGTCCACTTTGACCTCTACCGTAGAGGCTCAGTCGGCTCCTCTATCTCCACAGGTGGCCCACTCGATGGAGGATGTGCTCAAGGAGATACTTGACAACCAGAAGAAGATCCTTGACATTCAAGCAGTGTTCTAAAAGGCAGTTGAATCACATAGTAAGGCTCTAAAGGACCTTGCTAAGGAGCATAAGAAGCTAAAGACGACACAGGCTTTCAAGGAGTCCGTGAAGGAGCTGCGTGCAGATGTTGACAGGCTGAAAGTAGATCACCTGCCTTTAGACTTTTTTTTGAGGACCCAGTACCAGCAACTTATCCACAGTTGGAGCAGTCACAGCGGCCTTCGAAAAGAAGGAGGATGATTCCTAGAGCCGATGATGCCATCATCCAGTTGGAAGAGACCCACCGGAAACTTCCTCAGCGTAGCCATAGGATGTACCAGTTTCAGAGCCTGTCCAGGTCCAGGCCCAGGTCCCAGTAGCAGAATAGAAGACCACCGGGAACCAATCTGAGCTTCCCGAGCTCATAGAAGATGCAGGTACCATATATGACCCTATGCATATAGATAGGCTTTGGGAATCTTCCATGTCCTTTTTCTCTTATCTTTTTGTTGTTTATTTAGATTAGGTGGCGTTGGGGACAATGCGAGCTTTCATTTGAGGGGGTAGTCCCTAGTGTTCATTTTGGATGATTTCATATATACTTGATACATTTTTTTAGGCTTTCTTTATCTTTTTCTCTTTGGTGTTTATATATTATTCTAATATTTTGTTACATTTTTCGCATTTGATTTCACTTTGGGTCTGTATATAAAGTTTTATCACATTGTACAGATTCATCCCATCCATTGTATATTCAATTCCCCTATTCTATATATTCATTCTATTTTCCGCAAAATATTTCATTTTTAGCTTCTTATTTTGTAATCTATAGCTTCTTGTTTTTAAAAATTTGCAATAAGCCTTTGGTTATGTTAATGCCACGGTTCTTTTCAAAGGTGGAGTGTTGTGTGAACCAGGCGGCTCTTCCCAATGATGGTTGGCGTGACAACCTTCTTAAGGGTTCGAGTCCATTTTTCTTTTTGTTTTTAGTAGTAGTATTTAAGGTTACCTCAAGCAAAGCTTCACTTAGGCCTAGCACATTTGTCTTTGATATCATGGAAAAAAATAAATTGTTGTGCTTAGGATGGAGAAAGTAGTGACCTTGAGACTCTTGTGTTGACCGATAATCATCAAGTGGTTTTTCGGGACCATTGTGTGCTCAAATCGTATCTAAGGTCGTTGTGGGCCCCCTATCACGACCCAAACTGGAGGGCTATGACTAGCACCTGGCCATACTTACCGAGCACCAACGTACATTTTATCTAACATTCTTTATTATATTTTAGGGCCAACAAGATCAATATAAATGGCAGACATAGATCATCAATAACCAACAATAAAAGATAATGGCATAAACATACATAACATGGGATGAACGAACTATCAAGAAACTATATATAAGGTACGAGCTACCACGCTACCATGAAAGAATATACAACAAAATGTAGCCGACAAGGCATACCAAACTATACATGAGTCGACACCTGTCTATGAACCACTGAAGGAACATAAGTGCTGCAACATTTCCGGAACAGGGCCCCGACATACCCATAATACCTATATCAAAAATGCATACCAAGACCGCAGTAATTCCGAAGAAGGGATCTTGCCAATCACCACTGAACTGGAAAGGCTATTGTAGTAGGGGAGTGGTGCCTGCCTGTCTATCAGGACCTGTAGTACGACATGCAGCATCCACAAATAAAAGAACATCACTACGAATAAAGTATTGAGTATGTAAGGCAGGGAACCATAAGTATGACTAGTAATGTAATAAAGGATAAATAATATACAACCTGTAACATCTGGGTACCTCTGAGGGCTACTGACATGCAATTCATGATACATATGTATATATACATAAACTTTTAAAACGTACGCCTCTATGGGTATCATCATCATATCGTACCCGGCCAAAATAGGCTCAGTAAAAATGTACCCGATCATCATATGGCTCGGTCAAATCGTACCCGACCACATGAAGCTCAGTAAAACCCAAGTGATCAATGGTTGCACAATAGATGTCGTACCCGGCCCACTATAGTGCCACTCGGTAGAGTAAAATATATACATATATATAATGCATGCTCAACTCATGGAATCACATTCTAAACCTTTCAGAGTGACATAAGGTTGGTATCCTCTAACAACGTTATTAGGACTAACTCTTCACTATGAACCTTATAAGAATTAGTAAAAACCAACAATATTGATAACATAAGAATAAGAGAAGAAACATCAACATTAATCGTTCCATAAGAGGGGAAACAATGTAAGTACTGCTAGCTTCTAAGAGTAGAGTATCTTTAGAAGCTTGTTCATTACATTATGTACATTTCGAGAGTGCAAAAGAAGGAAAGGGATAGACTCGCATACCTCGTATATACTGCCCAACTTCAAGCAATGCAAATGTCACGACTCATAAGTCTACAATAGGAGAAACGACACTATCGTTAATATTTATGCATAGTAACTATTATGTACCGACCAAAACCTATGTTATGATGAAACACACAACACGTCCCCTATTTATATGACTTCCCACAATTGAAAACAATCACCAAACAGCCCAAAATACATCAATGTTAATCATATTGAACCTCCCAAAACAGTCCTCCAACCGATAACATTACTACCAAGCCTTTCAATATATATTTCACAAGTTCTAGCTTCAATGACTTAGCCGCAACTTGGATAATCTTAAATACATATAGAGTAACAGGTTCCTTACCTTTAGAAAGAAAGAAAAACTCCAATTTGACCTTAATTGTCCATGAAATATCCCTCTAGTGCTACCACAACAACAAGGAAGCAAAACTAGCAATCAATTAGGGTTTTTTGGTATTAGAATCACTTTAGAAGGATTGAAATCACATAGGATTGATATTAAGAACTTGAGGGAGTATCTGCAAAACATAAACCCCTGAAAACAACCTTCCACATGAGTTGGAACAGCACAAAAATGAGCAACAAGAAGAAGAATAAGAAAGTTACTAGCGCCATGGGATTCCCGACACTTGATTTGTGTTGTTTGCCCTTTGTTTGGGTCTTGAATCTTGAGAGAACCTTTAGAGGATGTTCCTAGGGTTCTAAGATCTGAATATAGTGAAATGAAATTACTTAAAATGGGTTTGAGGCATAATATATATATATATATATATATATATATATATATATATATATATATATATATCCAAAAGTGTTAAACTGACTAAGTGGGCCCCAAAGGGTAGGCGTTTGGCGCAGTCTTGCAAAAACGCGAATATATCTCTACTCCAAGATCGTATCGACAAATGGTTTTATGTGCTGGAAACTAAACTCGTAGATCTTCAATTTAGTTGGTAGACCACCCTACAATTCTTAGTAAATTTGGAGAAAAACTTAGCAATATTTGACCTACTGTTTAAGTAAATTATGAATCTAAGTTGTGACAACTTTTCTCTAATAACTCGCTTGACTTCAAGACTTATGATACAGATATTATATGATTCAAATACATTAATACATGAAATCTTGAGTGTATTAATCACCTCTAGGTTTACCCGGAAATACGAGTTACAACATCCTTGATTCGTTCAATTTCTACTACTTGTTAATCACCCTTATACACCTTTGTATCACTTAAGACCAAGAGGATTAACTTCATATCATCTCAAAGCAAATTCCTGATTGGATTTATGTTAACTAACATATGGCATGAACTAATGCATGTGGATAAGGGTTGTAATACCCTACCCCCCCCCCCCCCCCCCCCCGCCCCTTTGGGAACATTCGTCCTCGAGTGTAAGGGTTCATGGGGGATTTAAATCATCGTGGATCCTGACCGAGTTTCTCCATAAATAGAGAATGAATTTGCAAAAAGTTAACTCAATGCATGGACTTACAAGGGCATGCAAAGCATTATGGACATGTACATTATCTGCATATCACCATTTGGTACTAATGAAGAGTATTCTCAGGCTATTTCTTACCTCATAGAGTTGTTCCACCTTCTAATACATCCTGTATTCCCTAAAGTCCTCATTATCTTTATTCTGGAATAGGTAAGGGTATTTAGACTCCATCTACTCTTCTTATTCCCATGTCATTTCTTCCATATTCTTGTTTCTCCACAATACTTTGACGGAAGCTACATCTTTTGTTCACAGCCTGCGAACTTGTCGATCTAATATAGCCATTGGAAATTCTTTATATGATAAATCTCCTGCAATTTGTACATCTTTTATAGTAACAACCCAAGAAGGGTCTCCAATAACTTTCTCAACATAGATACATGGAATACCGGGTGGACAAATTCTAATTCGTATGGCAATTCTAACTCATAAGCAACTTGTCCAATTTGTTGAAGAATATTATACGGCTCGATATACCGCAGACTCAGCTTACCTTTCTTCCCGAAACGTATAACACCCTTCATCAGTGAGATTCTCAGGAAAACCCAATAACTGATCTTGAATTCCAGATCAGGACATTGGACATTAGAATAAGACTTTTGCTTGTTTTGTGCCGTCCTCAATCGCTCTTGTATCACTTTCACCTTCTCAATGGCTTGGTGAATTAAATCTGGCCCGTATAATTCTCTTTCACCGACTTCAAACCATCCAATTGGTTATCTACATATTCTCCCTATAATGCCTCATATGGGGCCATTATAATACTAGAATGGTAGCTATTATTGTATGCGAATTCTATGAGTGGAAGATAGTCATCCCGATTCCTTGGGAAATCTATAACACATGCTCGTAGCATAACTTCGAGTGTTTGAATGGTACGTTCAGCCAGTCCGTCAGTCTGTGGATGAAATGCAGTGCGGAGATTTACTTGTGTGCCTAAACCATTTTTAAAAGACCTACAAAAGTTAGCCGTAAATTGCGCTCCTCGGTCTGATATAATAGATACCGGCACACCATGAAGCCTAACAATCTCCTTGATATACAACTTCGCATAATCTTAAGTCGTTTATGTTGTCATAACTAGCAGAAATGGTAATATTTTGTAAGTCGATCAACTATCACCCAGATAGAGTCAAACTTATGATAAAAGCGAGGTAATAACATCCCACTTCCAGGTCAGAAGCTTTATATTCTGACGCAATCCTTTGGATTTCTGATGTTCTATCTTTACTTGTTGACAATTGGAACACTAGGCTACAAATTCTGCAATAGACTTCTTCATGTTATCCAAGAAATACTGCTCCTTGACATCATGATACATCTTTGTCGAGCTAGGATAGATAGAATATCGGGATTGATGAATCTCATTCATAATCTTCTCTCGCAACCCTGCCACATTAGGCACACATAATCGGCCCTGGTATATCAGTGCCCCGTCTCCTCTAATCTCAAATGCCGTAATTTTACACTGTGGAATGCTCTCTCTCAATCGTACTAAGATAGGATCTTCATATTGCTGGATTTAACCTCGGTTACCAAAGATGATTCTGATGTATTCTATATAGTAACTCCTCCATCATCAGAGTCTAACAATACGATTCTTATATTGGCTAGCTCATGAAGTTCTTTAGTTATCCCCTATCTACCTGCTTTACTGTGTACTGATTAACCCTTTGACTTACGGCTGAGAGCGTCTGCCACAGAATTGGCTGTACCTGGATGATACAATATCTCAACGTCGTAGTCTTTCAGTTATTCAATCCATCTACGCTGCCTTAAATTCAACTCCTTCTATTTGAAGATGTACTGTAAACTCTTTTGATCTGTGTAGATGTCAACATGGATGCCATATAAGTAGTGTCGCAATATCTTCAAAGCATATATTACTACAGCCAATTCCATATCATGGGTTGGATAATTCTTTTCATGCCTATTCAATTGTCTTGATGCATATGCAATCTTCTTCCCATGTTGCATCAACATGCACCCCAAACCTATGCCTGAGGCATCACCATATAGAACATAACCTTCTGTTCCTTCAGGAAGAGTGAGCACTGGTGCAGATATCAATCGATTCTTCATCTCCTGAAAACTATGTTCAGAAATGACAAACCACTGGAAATTGGTAGCCTTCTTTGTTAACTTAGTCAATGGTGCTTATATAGAGGAAAACCCTACTGCAAACCGCCTATAATATCCTATTAGTTCCAAGAAGCTGAGGACTTCTGATGGTGTTGTAGGTCTCGACCAATTCCTTACTGCATTAATCTTCTGAGTGTCGACTCTAATACCCTCGTAAGATATCACATGGCCAATGAATGCTAAATGAGTTCAGCCAGAATTCACATTTGGAGAGCTTAGCATATAACTTAAAATCATGAAGCGTCTGTAATATTATCTGCAAGTGGCCAGAATGTTCTTCCTCCGAACGAGAATACACTAGAATGTCATCAATGAAAACTATCACGAACACACAATATAGGGCTTGAATATAGCATTCAAGAGATCCACAAAAACAGCTGGGGAATTTGTTAGCCCGAACGACATTACCAAAAACCCAAAGTGCCTATATCTTTTCCAGAAGGCCGTCTTTTGGAATATCCTTCTCCATAACCCTCACCAGATGATACCCTAAACGTAAGTCAATCTTGGAGAAGTAGTTGGCACCCAAGAGTTGGTCAAACAAGTCATCAATTCTTGGAAGTGGATGCTTGTTATTTATAGTAAACTTATTCAACTGTCGATAGTCCTTACACATCTGTAAAGACCCGTCTTTCTTCTGCATGAATAGTAGTAGTGCACCCCTAGGTGAAGTGCTAGGCCTAATGAATCCCTTATCCAGCAAGGCCCTTAACTGTGCCTTCAACTTTCGCAACTCTGTCGGGGCCATTCTGTATGGAGGGATAGAGTTCGGTTAAGTGTCAGGAAACACATCAATGCTAAACTCAATCTCCCTTTCAGGAGGAAGGCCTGGGACTTCATCTGGGAAAAACATCTGGAAATGTATTGACCACATGGATTGATTATAAAGTAGGCGGCTTCGCCTCCATATTAAATGTTATCTTTTGAGATCATTTTGCTTTCCTTAAGATAGGAAATAAACCTACCTTTTGGTGTAGCAATGTTCCCCTTCCATTCAATGATGGGTTCACTAGGAAATTGAAACCGAACCATCTTCGTACGATAGTCAACATTTGCATAGCATGAGGCCAACAAGTGAATTCCCATTGTCACATCAAAATCAACCATTTCTAACTCAAATAAGATTGCCGAGGTTTGACGACCACAAATCATCACAGTGCAACCTCTATATACCCTTCTAGCAATCATAAAATCTCCTATCAGAGTATATATCGCAAGGGGTTTACTTATCAATTCAGGTTCAATGCCAAACTTATTAGCCACAAAGGGTGAAACATATGATAATGTAGATCCCAGATCAATCAGCACGTGCACATAATAAGAAAACACAGACAATATACCTGTAACAACATCTGGAGATGACTCGAGATCCTGCCGACCTACTAGACCATATGTTCGATTTTGAGAACCACTTGAACTCAGCACTGCACCTCTACCTCTACCATGACCTATCGATTACCAAAAACCTCGTGCTGGAGGTCAAACTGATGAGGAAGAACCAGACACAGATCTAGTTGGCTAAGCCATACCATCACCTCCTCTATTACGATAATCTCGCATCATATGGCCAGGCTGTCTGCAAGAATAACACGCATTAGAACCTCGATGGCACAGTCCAAAGTGGGCCTTGCCGCACTAATCGTAACGTGGTATCGTGTGTCTCGTATTACTAGTATCCTTGTGATGTTGCGAACCTGATGCACGCGAACTCTAACCTGGACCATAATAGGTAAATCGATCATATTGAGGCCTCTAAAACTGTGGAGGATTACTAGCTACAGGTGGTGCCGAAATCCTCGAAAATTGGGGCCTGACGTTGCCTCTTAAGTCAATAGAATACCCTGCTAATCTCGCACTCTAGGGTCTAGGAATAAGACTGAATACGGGAAACATCCATGCCCTCCACCAAGGAGGTTGTCGTGCACTCATTTATCAGATGTGGTCGCAACCCTTCCACAAACAGATGCACCCTATCACTCATCTCGGCCATCATATAGGGAGCATACCTTTCCATAGAATTAAACTGCATACTGTACTCTTGCACACTCATATTACCTTGTCGAAGGTTCAAGAACTTATTAGCTCTAGCTCATTGTATCTCAACTGGCATGTAGTGGCGAAGAAAGGCCTCAGAAAATTCCTTCCACACAGCTGGAGGAGCGTTCGGACCCCTGGATCTCTCCCAACTATCATACCAGAAAACTGCTAAATCCCGTGGGCGATAAGCAGCCTACTCTATTCCCTCCTTATCACTAGCATGCATAACCCGCAATGTACGATGAACCAGTTCAATAGAAGTCTGCGGTTCCTCCTTGGGGTTTGATCCAATAAACACTGGAGAGTCTAAATTAATAAAATCATGAACTCTCGTACTAATTGGTTTATCAACAGCACTTGTATTCTTCCTCTGAGCCTAAGCAGCTACCATGCTAGTAAACAAGTGTAAAGCGCTCCACATATCCTAGTCTGTAGTATCAGAAGGAGGAACTGGAGGTGCTAGGTACCTCCTAATATCCTCTGGAGGAGATGGAGTAGATGAGGTATGAGAGAGAATCTCACTCTGAGCCTCACTTTGGCATGCTCTGGCTTAGGTCACCTGACTGTGACCCTCTCCCACTAATGTGTCAAGTTGTCTACTAATGTTTGCTTCCTAGTCTAAGGCATCAGTTAAATAAAACAAGGTGAATATTAGAGACGAACACTTACGACTCAACTTTACGCACAATCTAGATTCAGGAAGAAGGTAACAACCCTAGATGTCATGTATCCTCCTGATTATAAATGTGGCACGCTACACATCCATAATTAAGACTCTAATAGAAATGGCTCATAAACAACCAGTAGGACACAATTGTTCTAATACAAAGTTTTTCACGAACCAAACTGGAGGGCCATGACTAGCACTCGACCATATATGCCGAGCACCAACGTACATTTTATATAACCTTCTTTATCATCTTTTAGGGCCGACGAGATCAATATAAATGGTAGACATGGATCATCGATAACAAACAATAAATGATGATGGCATGAACATACATAACATGGGATGACCGCACAATCAAGAAACTATATACAATATATGAGTTACCACGCTACAATAAAGAAAATGCAGCCGACAAGGCATACCAAACTATATATGAGTCGATGCATGTCTATGAGCCTATAAAGGAACATAAGTGCTGCAATATTGCCGGAACAGGACCCTGACATACCCATTATATCTATATAAAAAATTCATACCAAGACTGTGGCAAGTCCGAAGAAGGGATCTGACCAATCACCACTGAACTGAACAACCAACTGTGGTGGGGCAGCAGTGACTGCCTGTCTATTAGGACCTGCAGCACGACATGCTGCATCCACAAATAAAAGGACGTCCGCACGAATAAAGTACCAAGTATGTAAGGTAGGGAACCATAAGTACGGATAGTAATGTAAGCAGGTATGGAGAGTATACAACCTATAACATCTGGGTACCTCTAAGGTCTACTGACATGCAATACATGATATATAAGTGTGTGTGTGTGTGTGTGTGTATATATATATATATATATATATATAAACTTTTAAAATATACGCCTCTGTGGGCATCTTCATCATCATATCGTACTCGGCCATAATAGGCTCGGTAAAAACGTACCCCGCCTTCATATGGCTTGGTAGAATCATACCCAGCCACGTGGATCTAGGTAAAACCCAATTGATCAGTCCTTGCACAATAGGTGTCGTACCCAGACGGCTATAGCACAGCTCGGATAAATAGACACATATATATAATGCATGCTCGACTCATGACATCACGTTCTAAACCTTTCAGAGTGACGCAAGGTTGTTATCTTCTGTACACCTTATTAGGACTAAATCTTTAGTATGAACCTTATAAGAATAAGGAAGTACCAACAACATTGATAACATAAGAATAATATAAGAAACATCAACATTAATCGTTCCGTAAGAGGGGAAACAATAAAAGTACTGCTAGCTTCTAATAGTAGAGTATCTTTGGAAGCTCGTTCATTACATTATGTACAATTGGAGTCATGCAAAAGAAGGAAAGGAGGACAGCGATGTACCTTGTATATACTGCCCAACCTCAAGCTATGCAAATGTCACGACTCTTTAGTATACAATAGGAGAAATTACACTACCGTTAACGTTTAAGCGTCGTAACTATTATGTACCAACCACAACTGATAACATTACTACCAAGCCTTTCAATATATATTTCACAAGTTCTAGCTTCAATGACTTAGTCGCAACTTGGATAATTTTAAATACATGTAGAGTAAGAGGTTCCTAACCATTAGATAGAAATAAAAACTCCAATTTGACCTTAATTGTCCACGAAATATGCCTCCAGTGCTACCACAGCAACAAGGAAGCGAAACTAGCAATCAATTAGGGTTTTTTGGTACTAGAATCACTTTAGAAGGATTAAATCACCTAGGAGTGATATTACGAACTTGAGGGAGTATCTGCATAATCAAAATCCTTGAAAATAACCTTCCACACAAGCTGGAAGAACACAAAAATGAGCAACAACAAGAAGAACAAGAAACTTACTAGCGCCACGGGATTCCCGATACTTGATTTGTGTTGTTTGCCCTTTGTTGGTCTTGAATATTGAGAGAACCTTTAGAGGATTTTCCTAGGGTTCTAAGGTCTGAACATAATGAATTGAAATGACTTAAAATGGGTTGGAGGCATCATATATATATCCAAAAATCTTAAACCGCCTAAGTGGGCCCCATAGAGAGTAGCATGGCGCGGTCTCGCAAAAATATGAATAACTCTCTACTACAAGATTGTATCGACAAATGGTTTAATGTGTTGGAAACTAGACTTATCGTTATTCAATTTGGTTGGTAGATCACCCTATAATTCTAAGTAAATTGGGAGAAAAGCTTAGTAACATTTGACCTATTGCTTAAGTAACTTATGAACCTAAGTTGTGACAACTTTTGTTGACTTTTGTCTCATAACTCGTTGGACTTGAATACTTATGATACATATATTATATGATTCAGATAACTTAAAACATGGCCTTTTGAGTGTATTAACCATCCTTAGGTCTACCTGGAAATACGAGTTACAACATCCTTGATTCGTTTAACTTCTAATACTTGTTAATCACCCTGATGCACCCTTGTATCACTTATGACCAATAGGATTAACTTCATGTCATCTCAAGGATAATTCCTTCTTGATTTATGTTAACTAACATATGGCATGAACTAACACGTGTGGATATGGGTTGTAGATCCCCTGACTCTAGGTCTGTAGCGATCCCTTAGCTTGTGTGATGAGTAATTGAATTGCAAGTCCATGTTCCGAGCCATTGGTCTAGAACTTGCCCTGAAAGTTTGTTGAGATGAAATCCTAAGTGAATTTTTACTTGAGACATGATTATAGGCTCTCCTTGATCCAAATGATAGTTTGAACAATTCCATAGCCTACCAATTATAAGATACTTAGTTAAACCTTTTGAGCCTCAGACTTTTTATTTTCCTTCAAGCACCATGATACGACCCTATACCCATTCTAAAAGAAACCCTCTCTTGGCACCCAATCTCTCCTTTAGCACATGGAAAACGTATAAGTTTGGGAGGAGAGGCGAGGATTGCAATAAAGTGGTAAAAAAGGCACAAAAATGAAGAAAAGAATAGGTAATGAGAAGAAAGAAAAGCAAAAAGACATAAAGAATGTTCAATGTGAAAAAGAATAAAAAGGGATTCAAGAAAAGCAAAGAATGAAAGGTGTGGAAAGTTGAAAAAGGGGAAAAGGTTTGAAATGCATAAGAAAGATTGACATTGTCTCTCTAACCCCTTAGAAAGAAGTGAAAATGACTCAAAGAGTCAGGTGAATGTATGCCAAATGAATCAAAAGAAGTGCTTAATGGACGATGGAGCCCACTTAGACCAAAACATTTCCTTCCATGAACCAAAAGCCTTCACAATATTTCCATAAAAGCCCTATATGATCTTGAGTTGAATGAAGCTTACATTAGTGAATACTCACATAAGGTGCAAGCATATGGTACCTAGAGCCGGACTTGTGACTTTTTCTTGAGAGAGATGAGTGAATTACAATTAACCTCGTGTTGCATGCCACTATTCTAAAGGTGATGTTCGCATAAGGAGAGTTGAGGATGTGTGAGTTTGGGTTCCACAATGACCAAAGTGATTGAAAAAGTCCTTTGATGTGTTGAGTCAACTCTTGATGATATTGTGTCGCACTTGATCCATGGTTGTTCAAAGAGTAAATATTGTTAACGATTCATTTGTATTGAGGGAAATTGTAGTCCCAATCGATGCTAGTTGAGGTTGCTTTAGGACAGCTGAAATTTCATGGATTTTCCCTTAAGGGGTGGGTACTATTTTGTTTGCTTGAGGACAAGAAAAAGCTTAAGCTTTGGGGAGTTGATAACTACGGATTTTGACGCATTTAATACTCCTTCCTTCTTATGCTTTGATCAAATATTCATAAAAATAGTCCCAAAAGGCTTAGAAGTTGTGCTTGATTGCAGGTATGATCAACAAAGCGACAAAATGTCAAATATCGGCTCAAAAGGAGTGAAACTTCCACAAGTGCCAAAGACAAGGCAAGATCAGGCAGAACAGGGCTAGTGCAGCCGCACACTATTTTATGCGGTCCATAATGAGAGATTCAGAGAGTTAAATATTAGGCTTCAAGGGAGTGTGGCTGCACGCCAATTTGTGCGGTCCGCACAGAAGGCAATGCAATCATAGTCCATTCTCTGTGGTGTGCGGTGCCAAGATTAAGAAAGCGTGATTTTTAAAGTTTGAAGCATGTGCGGGTCGCGATCAACTTTGTGCGTATCGCACTAGAAGCCTCCACGGCCATGGCCCATTAAGTGAGGTCTACGGAGCCCAAGTTCATACAGCCATTTTACAAAGCCAAAGCCCCAGTACGGACTGCGGTCCATTTGTGCGATCCGCACTAACCCCGCAGGAACATTTTTGTCCAGATATTTCAGCTTAGTATAATAGATTCCTTTTCCATTTTTAGGGTATCAATTATTGTAATAAATAAGCTGCGCTCGTGGGTCGACCTTTCTTAGCCATTTTGGACATTTTTACTTACTTGTCATCATTGAATATTTGTATTTTGTTTAGCAATTAATTAATATGTATTCATCTTCATCTATTTCTTCTTTGAATATGAGTAGCTAGACCCATTAGCTAGGGTTGTGGCTCAACGCTAGTGTGGGTAATTGATGGGTCTTGTATTTTAAGGTTAAATTGACTATGGGTGTTTGGTATTTGGATAAATTTCTTGGTTTATTTCTGACTTAATGGTTGCAAACACTAGTTTGTGCTTAGTTGACTTGGGCTCTTCTTGAGAAATAGAACATAAGTCTCCAAATTTGATCCAACAAGGAATTGGGATGTATTCAAGAGATTGATAGTCCCAATTAAAGGGTTAAACATCGAGAGAGTTATACCAGACTTGAACCCTAGTTGCTTAAGCAAATTTGCATACCCAATTGGTCTTAAGTCAATTAGGCAAAATCACTTGAACCACCGAGAGGTGTAGAGTGAGTAAAGTAGTGCAACGGTTATATCCTATTCCCCAATCATGTCAATTATGCCTTAGTTTCAAATACCCGTCTATTGCCCACTTGGGGATGTCACTGCCCTAGTGCCTTTTAAATCATTAGATACAACTTGCAATATTTAACTCTTAGCTTAATCCATTTGAATTTTCAATTAGTAGTTTGATAAAAATAGAATCATTAAGAAAACCCAAAAATTATAAGAAGATCAATTAAGAACACACACGCGATTCTAAACTAGATAGATTCTTGATTCTTAACCTAGCTCTCTCTGTATTTGATCACAGCCCAAAATCTAGTAAAAGCTATTGCGACCCTCTCTTGCTACTAATTAGTAGTGCAGAGTTGGAAGCAACGACATACCACTAACGGCTTTTAACAATGCAGTCTAACAAACCTCTAGAGAAATAATGTTGCCCGTCCTGGCTGGAGGTATCACCTTAGAAACAACGTTCCATGTCATAAACCAGGATATAACCTACAGCGCAATCATTGGACGACAATAGATACATCCATGAGGGTCATCCCGTCCATCAATACCATGTAATCAAATTCCCTACCCCATGGGGGATATTTAGCATCCAATGCGAACAACGGAAAACCCAAGAATGCTACTGCATAGCACGAGACTGCATATTCACTCAACAGCTAAGAGGGGTAAGCTTAGAAGCATAGCAATCACCAAAGTTGGGGTCTAAACCTAACGATCGGAAAGATGTTATTAAGGACCCTGACAACGTGGAGGCCACATGATCGACAATAGAAGATCTCAACCCCAACTAGATGGTCGCGGTAGAAACAAAAAGGCCTATATAGGCCATCAGCTCACCGAGCTAGGTAAATTTCATGAATTGTTAACCAATAGTGCCGATCTATTTGCTTTTTCCCATGCAGATATGCTTGGGATTCCAAAAGACGTCACCACACATAGATTAGAAGTTGATCCATTCTACCCCCAGTATGCCAAGCGAGAAGAAAACTCAATACAATTAATAAGGGCATCAGTGAATAAGTGGACAAAACTACTCGCTAACGGCTCCATCAGAAAATCAAAATATCCTCAATGGGTCGCCAATGTAGTCATGGTCAAAAAGAAAAATAGGAAATGGTGGATGTGCGTGGATTTCACGGGCCTAAATAAGGTCTGCCCAGAAGACTCTTTTCCTCTACTGCATATTAATAAGCTCATTGACGCAACGGCAGGGCACGAGTTGTTGAGTTTTCTGGATGCCTACTCAATCTACAACCAAATCCTCATGAAGCAATAGGACCAAGAGAAGACTACTTTCATCCTCCATCAAGGAACATACTATTATCGAGTATGCAATTCGGCTTGAAGAATGCATGAGCAACTTGTCAAAGATTAGTAACCAAAATATTCAAGAACCATCTCGGCAAAACGATGGAGGTATACATAAATGACATGTTGGTCAAATCAAAAAGGAAGGAAGATTATATCGACCACCTGAAAGAAGCCTTCGAAATACTGAGGCAGTACGGTATGAAACCAAACCCTGAAAAATGTGCCTTCGGCATAACTTCATGTAAGTTCCTAGCGTTCTTAGTATCGCAATAAGGCATTGAGTTCAATCCCGATCAAATTAAAACCATCGAGGGAATATCTGAAGTGTTATCCAGCAAGAAATAGGTTCAAAACTGGAAGGTCGCATAGCTGCCATGTCAAGGTTCATCTCGCGATCCTTCGACAGATGCCACAAATTCTTTAACATGCTCAAAAAGGACAATATGATCCAATGGAATGCAGAATGCATCGAGGCCTTAAAAGATAAAAAGGCATACTTATCATCTCCCCCACTACTCGCTAAAACAGAACACGGTAAACGCCTCCTTATATACATAGCCGAGTCAGAAGTCATGGTAAGCGTAGTGCTGGTCCACAAAAATAAAGGTACACAATCTCCAATCCATTACATTAGCAAAAATTTATTCGACGCCCAAATAAGGTACCTTCACCTCGAGAAATTGGCCTTGGTCTTGGTCATAGCTTCCTTAAAGCTTAGAGCCAATTTTTAATGTCACCCCATATTCGTGGTAACTACATTTCACTTGAGAGGTATCCTGCATAAACCCCAACTGTCGGGAAGACTAGCCAAATGGGTCATATAATTGAGCGAGCATGATATAACGTATCAGCCTCAAACAATAATAAAATCGCAGGAAATCACCGACTTTGTTGCCGATTTCAGTGCCAAAACAACAATCGAGGTCGAAAAGGAAATTTATCACATCTCGTCTGATCTACCCGACCAATGGATCCTGTACACTGATGGCACGTCAAACGTGTCAACATCTAGACTAAGACTCGTACTCAAGGTCCCGGAAGGAGAAGTCATTCTCTAGTCCATACGATGCCCTGGTATAAAAAAAATAAGGTCGAGTATGCGTAGTTGTAGGGTTGAATCTAGCTCTCAAATTTAGAGCATGACAAGTCGTCATTAGATGCGACTCACAACTCAATGTCAACCTAGTCACAAGGACTTTCCAAATCAAAGAGCAGAGGCTATTAAAGTATCAGGTGGAAATTCATAAACTGCTACCGGAGTTCGACGAATATTGACTCGACCAGATACCTCGCGCATAAAAAATCAAGGAAGAAGGTCTTGCCAAGTTAGCAGCGGCCACCAAAAACATCGCAAAAGAAAACGTGGTCACCCTCCTGCATTCATCGATAGACCAACTAGAGGTACACTCTGTAAATTTTACTTAGGACTGACACAATCGTGTTATAACGTCTTTGTTGGAAGGAACACTCCCAGCGGACAACAAAGAAGACAAAAATATATAAATGCGGTAAGTCATGATTTATACAAAATAACGTTTGGAGGCCCCATAGCAAAATGCCTAGGGCCAAATCAAACAAGGCGCATACTCAAGGAAGTACACGAAGGCCACTGTGGTGCCTATATCGGTAATCGGGCCCTCATCAGATGCATCATCTGAGCAGGATATTATTGGCCCACAATGAAAACAGAAGGCACCGATTATGTCAAGAAATGCGAATAATGCCAGAAATATGCCCCTATGATACACCAAGTAGGAAACCACCTCCATTCTGTTATATCTCTGTGGCCGTTCATCAAATGGGGAATGGGCATCATTGGACCCCTCCTAGCAAGGCGAAGTAATGTACATTTTCTTTTAGTTTTAATTGACCATTTCTCCAAATGGGTAGACGCAAGTGTGTTCACCCAAATACGTGAACAGGAAGTTATCACATTCATATAGATAAATGGCATATGCCGCTTCGACATCCCTTAGAAATCATCTGGGCCAATGGACCCCAGTTTACTAGAAAGAAAACTTTCGTGTTTTTCGAAAAATGGCACACCAAGAAAATACTCTCCACACCATATCACCCTGCTAGTAACGGACAGGCAAAATCTTCCAACAAAATAATACTGAATATCTTCAAGAAGAAACTTACAATTGCCAAGAGGCTTTGGCCGGAATTACTCCCAGAGGTATTGTGGCATACCGCACCACTCCAAAAAAAGCATAAGAAAAACGCCATACTCACTAGTGTACGGTACTGACGCCATGTTACCGGGTAAGGTCGGTTAGCCCAATCTGAGATACTCCAACAAAAGTGGGCTAAGCAACGAACAAAAATATAAAACAGGACCTCGACAAAGAAAAAGAACGAAGAGACATGGCTTACATAAGAATGACAGCCTAAAAGAAACAAGAAGAACTGTACTACAAAATAAAAGCCAAAGTACGACTGCTCAAAGTCGAAGACTATGTATTTAAGGCTAAAACACAAGAGAGCAAAGATCCGAAAGATGGAAAACTAGGAATCAATTTAGACAGGCCGTATAAGATCAAGAGAGTAGCAAACAAAGGATATTTTCAGCTAGAAACTATAGAGGGAAAGCTACTACAAGAAATTGGATCATCGCCCATCTCAAATACTTTAACTTTGAAGACTAGACCCCCTTCGCATCGTACTCTTTTTCCTTCATCCGAGTTTTATTCCCAATTGGGTTTTCTTGAAGAGGTTTTTATTTTGACACAGGGGATGTCTCAAAGTTCAAGTACAGTTCATCGCCCCGCATGCTGACTATTTCTCCAGGCCGAATGATGAAGAGACTGGATACATGGAACCTTCTCCAATATATGTAGGGAACAGACATATGTAATATTCTCCAATGAATGAAATAAAGCAGCTTTTTTACTCTCCACCAAGGTATGCTCTGATGAATGACATAAAGAAACATTTTTTTACTCTCCAACAAGGTATTCTCCGATGAATGAAATAAAGCAACATTCTTACTCTCCATCATCTTTTCGCATCTTACATTCGACATCGCTTGAATCATTCAACACTCAATCTTTCTCAAGCCATTCAACATTCAAGATTCTCTACATTCGACCTTGCTCGAATCATTTAATATTCAACCTGCTCGAATCATTTAGCATTCCAACTCGCTCGAATTGTTCTACATTCGAACTTGCTCGTATCATTCTACATTCGACCTTGCTCGAATCATTTAACATTCGACCTTGCTTGAATAGTTCTACATTCATCCTTGCTCGAATCGTTCTACATTCTACCTTGCTCAAATCATTTAATATTCGACCTTGCTTGAATCATTCTACATTCGACGTAGCTCAGATGATTTAACATTTGACCTTGCTCGAATTGTTCTACATTCGACCTTGCTCGAATTGTTATACATTTGACCTTGCTCGAATCATTATACATTCGACCTTGCTCAAATCGTTTGCTTGAATCGTTCATCATTCGACCTTGCTTGAATCATTTAACATTTGACCTTTCTCGAATTGTTCTACATTTGACCTTGCTCAAATTGTTCTACATTTAACCTTACTCGAATCATTTAAAATTTGACCTTTCTTGAATCGTTCTACATTCGACCTTGCTCGAATCATGTAACATTCGACCTCGCTCGCATCATTTTACATTTGACCTCAATGGAATCATTTTACATTCGAACTTGGCCGAATTATTTTACATTCGATCTTGTTAAATCCTTTATATGATTCGACCTTGCTCGAATTACTTCGCACTCAACTCCCCTCGAAGTCTCTAATGTCCAACCATGTCGAACACCAATCCAATCAAAATATCAAGGACTTACCCGCATGAAAGAAAGAGAAAGAGCAGAAATCAAGAAACATATGGCAAAAAAGGGGGAGGGACTTTTCCATTTCAATTGTGAAGTTACAATACCTTTTATAAAGGTCCCAAGGCTCCCCTCACAAAAATAAAAACAACAAAAACTAAGTATAACGGCTTTACGCCGTGTCACCGCCATCAGCATACTCATCATTATTCCAAGAATCAGAGGCAAGCCTATCCGCATCATTATCTATGTCGTCCCAACCAGGCGTATCAGGAGCACAACTACTAGCTTCATGGGTCGTACGTGCCTTAGCATGGACACTCTCAAATTCCACATAGGAAACCATCCCGTCGATTTTCAGAGACATGTATACCTCAAGTTGATCCTCAACATGAACCCATATATCATACAACTCCTGTGGAACGCCAGGATCGGTAGAAGTATGAGACATAAATTGTTATGACTTCTGTCATATCTCCTTAGAAGGTAACGACCTGCTCATTCAATCCGCATAACTCTGCCTCCAAATTCTGGATCCTTTCCTTTAACCTTGTCACAATAAGAGCCGACGTCTCCGCCTCACTCTCTCGTTCAGACCTACAAATACGGAGAGCATCCTCTAAGGCTGTCGCTTTAGCCACATCGGCCAATATGTGTTACTCTTTACGAGCCAACTCTTCAATATTGGCACTCAACTCGCTCCTCAGATCAACAATATTTTCCTCCCTTTGCCCGAGTTCAGCAGTCAAAAGTTCCACCCGCGCTTAAGATCGACATTCTTGTCTGTCACCCCTTTTCCCACTTCAAGCTCGTCATCCTTGGCCTTGAGAGCTGCCTCTAGCTCACTGAGTCGTTCGATGGATTTCATTAGTTCATCGTCCATCTCCTTTAACTCTTCATTTTTCTTCAACTCCTCATCTTTCTACTTAAGCCCGTCGCGATACAATTGAAACTCTCTATCCTAGGTAAAGGCGT
This sequence comes from Nicotiana benthamiana, assembly GCA_034376525.1. NCBI lineage: Eukaryota > Viridiplantae > Streptophyta > Magnoliopsida > Solanales > Solanaceae > Nicotiana > Nicotiana benthamiana. The sequence goes on along the minus strand of CM067339.1, from coordinate 54,030,714 downwards.
CGGCCAATGTTCGTTACTTAGAGCGGTACTCCTGGTACTTGGAGGTCACTTTTTTAAAGAGAATCGTCCTCTGCTCCTCCCGTCATTCACACTCAATCCCCATGATAAGATTCTGGAATGAAGAAGAAAATATTCGGTATGAATAGATTACAAGTACGAAACAAATCCTAACATCAGAAAACACTTGCCGACAGAGCTATGCCAGATATGCTCAATAAATATTCAGCATCACTCATCGCCCGCAACGCTATGTTCTTAGAAGTCGTGCACAAGTGGTCAAAGGATGGAATCGCCTGCTCTGAGTTAGCCAAAAATCCATAAACCACATGGATAATTATGTGCCGGATAGGACCTCCTGTCCTTACCTCCACATGAGTATGGCTCTCCAAGAAGGCGTGTATCTATTTGGGGTCAATGTCTGAACCAGAACCGTTGTATCCCATAGGTACCACTCCATATCCTCTAGCCACTGATGATGTGCCACCTTCTGCGGTCCGTATAGGCTCATAAACGCACACCTTTGGCCAATTTGATTCATTAGAGAGATAAACAAGTGGCCATTGCCATTGTACAAGCAAGATTAGTTGGATTAGCTCACTTTTCTGTAGGTTATATATTCACTTATGCATCTTTCTGGATTGCCTCTACGTCGGGCAAATTTGGTTTAATATTTTAAATGTGTGCATCCACGATAATCTCATTTTTTTCGATGGATAGGGGGTCCACCTTCTTCTATTTCTACATCTAGGATTCGACTTGTATCATGGTTACTAATAGGAATTCAACCATTATGGTAAGGAAATGTTGATTCAGAGAGAGAAGAAGATGCAAAAATTGGAAAAGAAATATCATTCGATTCATTGATCCTCAAAGAAATAAATAAGCAAGGTTCCGTCGTTGAGTGACAAATGGGAAATTTATGGAAAGTTATAATCCCCACCATGGAATAGTACACCTACACACCTTCATCGACGTTGTTTTTTATCGAAAGGCCGAGAGCTAAATATTAAAACTTTGGACTATTCGGAGATATAATTCGTGAAATGGTTCATGCATGTTTGTTGCCAGGAGCAACAAGATCAAGTTGGTAAGTACTAACGCTTCATTTCTATTTTTATGATTGATGATCATAGAAGCCCCTTTGCTATTATGTATAAATGGTCTATTCTATTTGTACAGATAGGGTGGAGGGGCACATTTAAGCCTTGTTTATCTATTAGTTTTCAGTTCTTTTCTTCGGCGTGAGGGCCTTTATGTACCCTCTCGATTCTAGAGGACCTCTCCTCCATAATAGCATTTGCCATAAAACTGGTCCCTGCTCCTGGAACAAGTTTAGGCGCCACTTCCAGAGCAATGATTTTCTTCGAATCAATATCAGTAACAATGCCCTTCCCAGGCTCCACCTTCGCCTCATTTTCGATGACCACTCCTCTCCATTAGATGACTTGTCTACAAGATGATACACAGGCCGAGAGGAGATCTCATACCACATAGCTACACTCCGAGATGTGGGATCCCTTGTTGATAGAGCTTGAGTATGACCTTCGCAGACGGACTCAACCAAAGTAAATTGCATCACCCCCCCCCCCTCCCTCGCGATGCAATAGCCTGGAAAAATATCGGCACTGGAACTTTCTTCTTTGAAGCCCGTCAACCTAGCGCAAAAAAGAGGTTGTATCAACAAGCAATGGCGAACAACAGAAAGTTTAAGCAAAAGTAACACTTACTAGATGGGTCCGTCGGTCCAAAGCGCTTGCAGAAAATAGCCCAATCGTGAATACCTGCCATGTAAGCCGACACGCGAGCCACCCAGTCTTCGATACCTAAGACAGGGGAGGGTGCATGCCTTCAAGCTGAAAAAAACCTACAAATGAGCGGAAATCAAAAGGACAGAGAAAAGATAACGAGTGTACTACCAAAGACACTTACGATTATGGTTCCACTACTCAGGGTACCAATTGGGTCCGCTACCAAGTGCTCCGGTTCGACAAAGAATACTTGTGCCAAACTTCTATTTGTCTTATCGTCCATTCCAACTATCAGCTCCCTGACCTCGCGATGTCACAGGTGTATCATAGTACCTCTGTAAAAACTTGGTGAAATTAATTGCAACATGCGGCGTACATCAACCTCGTACCTAGCCAATTCTGCATACTTCCTTAGCATCAGAAAAGCTTTATACAAATACGGAGATAGTTTGACAGGCAGACGTTGTAACACTGGCAGAATTTCTCTACTAGCGGAAGAAAAGAGAGAGTATAGCTGATTAAGCAAGGGTAGACGTAGAAGTCACAATACCCAGGCTGATGGACCTCCACGATGTCACCACCAGCCGGCACTATCTCGACGTGGGAAGGGATGCTATATGTAGATCGAAGCTCATATATGAGACAGTTCAGTCTCGGAGATGATACGAGTGAGAGTAGGAGCCGGTTTCTAGGGAAAGTCGTTTCTAGATAAGGGGTTTCTGGGAACTATTTCCTCCACGGTAGGTAAGCTCTTATCCTCTTCGGCCATGAGATCCTCACCACCGGAAGGAGGAGCCACTGATTACGGAGTAGCATCAGTAACTTCATCATGAATGCGAAGGGTTTGTGACATTCCGACAATAAAAGGTATGCTGCTAAACCTGAAGAACAAGGTAACAACTAGGTATGGAAACGTGAAAGCAAAGTCAAGAGCAGAGGTTAGCAATGAAGATCAAAGGAGATTAGTGTTTACACAAGGAAATGGATGGTGAAAACTTCTGAAAAACAGAATCCCCATCTATTTATAAGGCTAGGTGGCACAAGAATCAAAGCAAAAGATTGTGAATAATACCAAAACTGAAGCGTCAGGCACGCAGACGCTGTCTTGGGGAGATGCATAATGATGACACATATGGCTATGACGTCACCCCATGGTAGGCATACCAATCACGACTCCACTAGTTGCAACATTCTCTCTACCTTGGTCGACTTGGCTTACTCAACCACCAAATTTCTCTGAAACGAAGGCAAAACAGGTCCGCTTATTCAGGGCGTACAGGACCACGATCTCAACAAGCGGAGGGACTAACTGTATAGGTCTAAATTTCAGTGACTCAGCGATAACAGATAGGCTAGACAAAGGACAGGGTTGACCATGGCATAACAACTGAAGGTCGCTCTCAAGAAGGCTGATGCGGAGGAGGGCAACTGAGATGAAGAAAAAATGCTAGCATAGGGTCAGATATGGACATAAAGAATATTCCTTTGACATTGCAAAGAATATTCCTTTGATATTGCATATTTTATACTTTTTAGAATTTTTGGGAAATATCTATTATAAATAGGAAGAGATAGAGAACAAAAAGGGGGATCTTGACTTTGTGAGAAGAAAGACGATCTGTAAAAGATTAACCTGAGAATATAACAAAATTGTCTTTTTCATTGATTACCTTGATCAAGTATACATTTTCGGTTCTATATTTACAAGATCCAAAGATCCCTAAACTCTTTTTTATTCCCTTCTTCCCACGATGTTGTCAGAGAAAGGAATCGTCTGGTTCTCACAATAATTGGCTAGTAAATTCCTTTTTGTTATGCTAGTCGCATTTATTTATATTCATTGCACATTATGTTGTTGGATTTACGAGTATTGATCAGCTCAAATATACTAGTTACCGTCGTTCATCTTGCCTATTTTATTTAGTATTCGGTCAAGATTTTATTATCCTTAACTAAGCTTCACTATTTTTGTCATTATTAAGTGATTTAACCAAAGGGCTTATCATTTTCTGGTCAAACACTTACCAGCATTGGCATTGGGTAACTCTACCAACCAAGACTTAGGCAGATAAAGAGAGATTGTCTAACGTTTCTTTCCTCTCTATTGGTATTTGAACCTTGATCTCCCATAATTTTGATCCATTTTATTAACCACTAGGTCCATACCTTTAGGTACAAGTTTGACTTTATTAAGCTGTGATCATCCTTTAAACAATGGTTATATACAAAATTATTGCACCTCGCTTAGTAACTTTTCTCTTTGTTGTGCTCAGAACGGTAAGCAACGGTAAGATTTTGTGTTAGCTCGAAACGCAAGATTTGGACTTTATTGTCTATATTTTTTACTAATGCTGGAAAAATCGATTAACAAACAGTTATACATAATGAATTTTTAAAGATAGATTAAATATGGATAAGATCAATACTATCCACTTAATTAATGGATAATTAATGAGTTTAACTTTTACATTTATGAAAATTTAAATTGGAGTTCCTCAAATTTAGCAGAGGAATTCTGGCAGAAGTGATCATATTGAAGAAACCATGGAAAATATGAATCTATATTATCAATCGGTTAATAAATTTTTTATCTATATTAATAGCTCGTTTGGCCGAGTTGCAAAAATCAGCTTATTTTAATAAGTGTTTTTTCTCAAAAGTACTTTTAGTTAGAAATAGTTTGTATTTGCCTAATAAATTGTAAAGCACTTCTAAACAACAATTAATGTTTGGCCAAACTTTTAAAACTGCTTCTAATTGTATTTTTCTTAAATGTGCTTTTCAAAAAAGTATTTTTTGGAGAGAAACTACTTTTTTCAGCTTCTCCAAAACCACTTCTGCTTCTCCTCAAAAGTATTTTTTCTTCAAAAGTTTGGCCAAACACTTCAAAATTAGAGGAAAAAACACTTTCTTTTTAAAAAAAAAAACTTTTTTTAAAAAAAAAAAGTGCTTTTAGGATTGGATAAGTTTGACCAAATAGGCTATAAATATAGATCATGTTGAATAAATTATCGTTTTCAACCCGACCACGTCCGTTTCGACCCATCTGCTTGTCACCCGTATTTTTTGACCATTAAACCGACCCCTACGGATAATTAATCCAACTTTCATATGAGAGAGTACATACAGAGATTATAGTGCTGGTTTTGGATCGATTGATAGATAATAGCTGTCAAATTAAGTATTTCTCTTTTGTAGTGTGTATAAAAGTGACTAGCTTTCTATTTTTTCCTAGTTTATTAATTTTTATACCTTGTGTAAGCATACAAATTTTATTGGAATTAAATTCATAAAATAATTTGGACTATATTTTAAATTCAAGATATATTAGTTCAAATAAATTTAGTGGGCTAATATAATTGAATTAATTATATAAGTCCGAATATATATATATATTAAATAAATAAGTCTTAATCCATTGGGCTAGCCCTTTGTAAAGTGATGAGCCCACTTCACTAAGTCCAAGAAGTCATCTTCTTAGAGTAAGAATCTACCCATGCACCCGGCAAGCTCCCAGAAGTTCTAGAGAGCGACTCTCCCCCGAGACAAGCAGGATCCACTAAGGATATCCCTCTCTCATCTGAATGGATGATTCGAATCGATCAATTGAAGGAGTTCATTGAGTGAACCACGAAGAAAAAATATGAAGTTGATGCTAAATCCCCGTTACATATGCAAAGCCGTACACTGCGAGGGTCGATATGTTATAGATGTCTGCTGGCTATCAACCTCCAATGTTTCAATAGTTTGATGGTAAAGGTAACCCAAAGCAACATGTGGTGCACTTTGTAGAGACATGCAAGAATGATGGGACTTATGGAGACTACCTCATCAAACAGTTTGTCCGCTCATTAAAAGGAAATTCTTTTGATTGGAACACGGATCTTGAGGCTGGACCTATCGATAGTTGGGATCAACTAGAGCAAGGGTTCCTCAATCGCTTTTATAGCACGAGACGCACTGTAAGTTTGATAGAGCTCACAAATACTCATCAAAGAAAGGGGGAACCAGTTATCGACTTTATCAATCGTTGGAGGAATGCAAGCCTCAACTGCAAAGACAGGCTTAGTGAAACTTTGGCCATAGAGATGTGCATCCAAGGCATGCAATGACGATTGCGCTACAGCTTGCAAGGTATCAAGCCTAGCACATTTTAAGAACTTGCAACTCGTGCCCATGACATGGAATTGAGCATGGCCTCCGCTGGAAATGAAAGGCTGCCCATCTATGAACCTCGCAAAGCGAATGACACGCAAGAAGTTAGGAAGTGGGGAAAGTTCGTACCCAAGACTGAAAGAAAAGAAGCTATGAATGTCAATACTTCACCTATGAAGTTCACGGCGAAGGTGAGCAAGCAGCAGAGTATGAAATCCACTTCTTTTCCAGACAAGCCAAGTGGAAAGTTGACTCTAAAAGAAATGCAGGAGAAACAGTACCCATTCATGGATTCTGATGTGCCATCCATTTTCGAAGAGCTCCTCGAGTTAAATCTTATTGAGCTTTCGGAGATGAAGCGACCAAATGAAGCTGGGAAAATAAATGACCTAAATTACTACAAATACCACCGACTTGTAAGCCACCCTCTAGAGAAGAGCTTTGTCTTCAATGATAAGGTCATGGACTTGGCTCGCGAAAAGAAGATCGTTCTTGAAGATGAGAAAGCAAGCGGAAACCAAGTCTCTATCACCTTTGGCTCATTCAGTCCGAATGAATTATGTGGTTTTAAAGAAATTAAAGATGAAGAATTATTAGAGAGCGACAAAGATGAAGTCAACCAACCTGATGATGATGAAGGATGGACGTTGGTGACTTATCGTAGGCGCCACAAAAGGAGCCCGCCAAAAGAATCAGTACAACAATCAACAAGGAAAATGACGGTGAAAATACCAATGAAAAAGAATATAATTAGGCATTTGAAGAAGGCAAAGGTGGAGATACACCACCCTCAAAGCCCACGAAATCCAGTAACCTTGGAGGAATTTATACCAAGTTGGTTCCGTACAAAGATTTCCCATGAGGACATTGATGAATCATGTTGCCAGGCTGACAAAGGGGAAGAAAAGAGTGATGACCTACCGTTGGCACCACTTTCAGAAAAGCATATCGACTCCACTCCTCAAGAAGTTAATGCTTGTGAGGGGGAGGTCACGTTCACAAATGATGATCTTTTGCTAGGTGACACTCCTCATAACCGCCCATTGTACATGGTTGGCTATATGAGCGATGAAAGGGTAAAATGGATTTTGGTCGATGGAGGATCCTCAATGAACATTTTTCTAATCCATACTGTGAAGGAACTTGGTATTCCTATGAACAAACTCTTAGAAAGTCGTGTGATGATCCAAGGATTCAACCAAGGGGGCATAGAGCCATAGGAGCGATTACGTTGGGAATCACTATTAAAGATATGCAATCAAGTGTATGGCTGCATGTGATTGACGCGAAGACTTCATACAATGTTTTGCTTGGGAGGCCTTGGATACATGAGAATAAATTAGTTCCATCTACCTACCATCAATGTTTAAAATACTATGAAGGTGAAGTAGAGAAGACGATAATTGCTGACGATAAGCCATTCAGCGAGGCTGAGTCACACTTCGCCGATGCAAAGTTCTACTTAAAGAACTGCATTGTGAAGGAGTTGAAAACTGGTGATAGTATGAAAAGCAAGAATAAAGAGCCCTCAACTAAAGGAGAAGAGGCGACTACTGGTGAAGCCAAAGCTGCTAGTAAGGATGCACAACCCAACGTGAATAAATCTTATGGAGGGAATGTTACACCTTATGGCAAGAAAGTAAGTCCAGCGCTCCAATATGCCCCTAAAAGGAAGAAAGATGAGGTGAACCATCTAATCGCCAAGCTAGCATGCTAAAGGAGTTAACTCTCTCAGTCAAACGAATTGAGGCAGTAAAGTCGTCCTGAAAGCCGCTTGCAGGGTTTGTAGCCCAAAATTATTTGCAGAATGTGGTACTCCCAACAAAGCGAACAGATGAAGGTTTTGACCCTAACGCATACAAGCTATTTGCAAAAGCTGGATACAATCCCAATGAGCCGTCAAAGTTAGGGAAGCTCCCTTCAGAAGCTGCAAAGAGGCAACCACGTGAAGGTTTGGTATACAAGCAATTGTCACAAGTGCGCATCTCAATAAGAAGGGCGAGTAGCAATTATATAAATGTAGAAGAGGAATATGCCGCTTCTAACAGGCCTTCTATCTTTGATCAACTTGGAAATCAATTGTGAAAACTTCCGTATTTGAGAGATTAGGTCCATTAAAGAAGGGGAATAAATTCCAGAGAAATTATCGAAATACAAAAACACCCGCATTACCCAAAATTCAGAAGATCTCAAAGGATTTCCAAAGTTTGGTTCCTTCTAGAATGGGGTGACAAACAAAACTTGTGGTTTCATGTGAAGAAGTACTGAAGGTAAAGCCATATACTGTGGTATGCATTAAGGAACGTGACGAAGATGAAGAAAGTGTAGGTTCTTCATATCATGTCACTGTACAAAGGGAGAATGGTGTTCCGTATTCGATGAAGGATAACACAGAATTGGAGCATATTTCACCATGTTATCACATATCCTTCAATAATGGGGATCCTCAAGAAGATGAAGATGCGAAAGATGCTCCAACTGAACTTGAAGATGGAGTGAAGACGACAGTTGATGCCTTAAAAGAAGTTAACCTTGGCACCGACGAAGAACCAAGACCCACCTATCTAAGTGCTTTACTCGAAGTTGATGAACAAAGCACTTATATTGAGTTACTCAAAGAGTTCAGGGATGTCTTCACTTGGAGTTACAAAGAGATGCATGGCTTGGACCCGAAATATAGAAGTCCATCACCTTGCAGTCAAAAATGGTGCTCCCCCAGCTAAACAAGCTCAAAGGCGCCTCAGGCCGAACTTGGTTCCCCTGATTGAAGTTGAAGTTAACAAACTCGTTGAAGCTGGATTTATTCAGGAAGTTAAACACCCAACATGGGTTTCATGTATAGTCCCTATAAGGAAGAAGAATGGCCAGATTCCAGTATGCGTTGATTTCAGGGATCTCAATAATGTGTGTCCCAAAGATGAATTCCCGCTTCCTATTCCAGAGCCGATGAACGATGCCACTTCTAGTTACGAGGCAATGTCTTTCATGGATGGTTTGTCGGGCTATAACCAAATTCGCATGGCACCAAAATATGAAGAGCTTGTTGCGTTCCGCACTCCCAAGGGTATTTATTGCTACAATGTGATGCTTTTTGGCTTATAGAATGCTGGTGCTACTTACCAAAGGGCTATGCAAAATATTATCGACGATCTTCTCCACAAGAATATCGAATGCTATATTGATGACTTGGTGGTGAAATCAAGAGAGAACGGCGACTACACGAAAGACCTGAGGATGGTATTTGAATTGCTCCGGAGATACCAACTCAAGATGAATGCTTTGAAATGTGCCTTTGGAATTACTTCTAGAAAGTTCCTTGGTTTCATTTTCCGACATCGAGGGATCAAAATTGATCAAGCCAAAGTGGATGCCATTTTGAAAATGCCTGAGCCTCGAGATATCCTTGAATTGAAAAGTGTGCAGGGAAAGCTAGCATACCTTAGGAGGTTCATCTCGAACCTAGCTGGGAGGTTTCAATCATTCGGTCGCCTTATGAAGAAAGGTGTCCCTTTCAGATGGGACCAAGCATGCAGTAATGCCTTTCAAAGCATTAAATCTTACTTGATAAAGCCTCCAGTTTTAGCAGCCCCTGTACCTGGAAAGCCATTGATACTATACATTGTGGCACAAGAAAGGTCTGTTGGAGCACTGTCTGCCCAAGAAAATAGTGAGGGGAAAGAGAACTTCCTTTACTACTTGAACAGGATGATGACACCAAACGAGTTAAATTATTCGCCAATTGAGAAGTTGTGCCTGGCGCTAGTCTTCTCAATTCAAAAGTTGAAGCTTTACTTTCAAGCTAATGTTGTACGTCTTGTTTCTAACGCAAATCCCATCAAGTTCGTGATGTTAAAACCTCTTCTTAGTGACCGACTAGCGAGGTGGTACCTCCAATTTCAACAATTTGAGATTTTGTACATCCCTTAAAAGGCTGTATTAGGACAAGCATTGGCAGATTTCTTCGCAGATCATCCGATACCTGATGACTGGGAGCTTACTGATGAACTACCTGATGAGGACGCAATGGTCATTGAAGATTAACCTCCATGGAAGATGTACTTTGATGGTGCCGAGTATCGTGGGGGAGCTGGGGCTGGCGTAGTATTTGTCACTCCCTAGTGTTAATTCTTGCCCTACTACTTCACCTTGACACAACTCTGTTCCAACAATGTTGCTGAGTATCAAGCATTAATACTTGGGCTTGAAATGGCCGTTGATATGAAGCAGTTACAATTGCAAGCCTTTGGTGACTCTCAGTTAGTGGTCAACCAGCTTTTGGGTAGTTACGAGGTTAAGAAGCCTGAACTACGCCCATATCATGATTATGCTAAAAAGTTGATGGGATGGCTCGGTGATGTGACTATTCAGCATGTGCCAAGGAAAGAAAATAAGAAGGCTGATGCTTTAGCTGCCCTAGCTTCATCTTTAACCCTGCGTGATCAAGCGCAAGTTACTGTTTGCCAAAAATGGGTAGTACCGCCGCCAAATGAGGCTGAAGGTGAAGGAAACGAACTCGTACATCTTGTTGTTGTTTGTGAAGTTGAGAAAGAAGAATGGCGCCAACCCATTATCGACTACTTATGTTATGGGATACTTCCTAAAAATCTGAGGAGAAGGACTGAAATTTGTCGTTGTGCGCCTCGCTTCCTCTATTACAAGGATACTCTATACAGAAGGTTGTTCGAGGGAGTATTCTTGCGATGCCTAGGAGAAGAAGAAGCTCTCCAAGCTTTGCAAGAGGCACATTCTAGGGTATGTGGGTCACACCAGTCTGGACCAAAGCTCCACTTCCATATAAAAAGGATGGGATATTATTGGCCAACGATGGTAAAAGATTGCTTGGACTACGCTCGAAGATGCAAGGCTTGTCAATTCTATGCGAATTTTATTCACCAATCTCCTGAAATGTTGCACCGGACTGTTGCATCCTGGCCATTTGACGCTTGGGGATTGGATGTTGTCGGACCACTGCCAATGTCCTCTGGTGGCCACCTATACATCTTGGCTGCAACTGACTACTTCCTAAAATGGGCTGATGTGGTTGCTCTTCAGGAGGTAAAGAAGGAAAATGTTGCAAGTTTCATCCGAGTGAACATCATCTGTCGCTTTGGCATTCCCTGTTACATAATAACGGATAATGGCAAGCCATTCGACATTAGGTTGATGAACAAGATTTGTGATCTCTTTGGCTTCACCAACGTAACTCTTCGATGTACAATGTTGCCGCCAATGGTCTAGCCGAGATTCAACAATACTCTATGCAACTTGTTAAATAAAGTCATCTCCAAATCCAAACGAGATTGGAATGACCGTATGGAAGAAGCTCTATGGGCATATAGGACGCCTCACCGCACGCCAACACAGGCAAACCCTTATTCACTTATTTATGGGGTCGAAGTCGTCTTGCCACTTGAGCGCCGAATACCTTCGTTACGACTGACTATTCAAGAAGGGATCACTGATGAAGAAAATGCTCGACTTCGGAAGAAAATGCTCGACTTCGGTTAGCAGAGTTGGAAGCTCTTGATGAAAAGAGATTGGAAGCTCAACAGAGTCTTGAATGTTATCAAGCTCGATAATCTCGCGCCCTCAATAAAAGAGTTCGCCCAAGATCCTTTCAGGTAGGACATCAAGTCCTGCCGTACGAAGACCGATAATTACTTCCCATAAACCTGTAGGGAAGCTCAGTTCAAAATGGGATGGGCCATATGTCATGCAAAAATCTTACTCAAGTGGGGCTTACAAGCTAGTTGATGCAGATGGTATGAGAATTAGCCATATAAATGGCAAGTTTTCGAAGAAGTATTATCCTTGAAGTCATGACGCTCCTTGACGCACGAGCCTAAACTGCATTGCTACACTCCTGGTCCGCAAGAGAATAAACTGTGTACGGCCCCAAAATAAAGAGTCTGCTAGGTTGACAACCTCGAAGGAAGCGGTCTAGGCAAAAGTTAGGACGTTAAAAAAAGTCCGCTGGGTTGAAACCCTCGAAAGAGGCGACCTAGGAAAAAGTTAGGATGTAAAAAATAATAATAATAGTAATAATAAAAAGAATCACCCAGTCGGAACTACGGTATGACTTGATCCTCTTTACCGGGGTATGCAGGCAGCCTAGAGTTTCATTCTAAGCTCTGTCACATAAGTTCAAAAGATACATATTACCCTAATTGTTGATTAAATGAAGTATGAAGGAACACAAGATCAAGCTGAAATGTCATCCTCCTGTTAAACTTCGATTTCATTTGATTTAGAGGAGGGATTCTCTGTGTCTTCAGGTTCGCCAAACCTTCAAGTTTGTTAGTCTCCAAGTCCGCCCTCTGCCAAAAAAAAGGGAAGAGAAGCGAGGCGTCAAAAGTGAGATTTGAACCCCAAGATATTTGTGAGGATATGGTTATTAAATTTTGATTTATGGAAAGTAAGACGTCTTCCGATCTCAAGGCTTCCATATCAAGATGCAAGATATTTGGTGAAGTCACGCAAATCTGAAATTGTCGGTGTATCAAAATTTAGTATTGAATTTGAAATATTATCTGAATATGTATGTAAGGAATTAAATCTTGAATATTGGATATGTGATATATTTGGAATTTATGTTTCCGTTAGATCAAACGGTTCATGATTTCGACGTTCCTACTTCAACATACAAAACTGTAGGCGAAGTCGCGCAAATCTGAAATTTTTAACGAGGTGGAACCTAAAGTTGATTTCAAAATATTATCTGGGACGATTCTGAAGTTATTTGATTGAGAATTTTGGATATGTTCTAGATATTGTAGTTTAGTCTTCGATAAATCAAACAATTATAATTTCTACGTTCCTACTTCAAGAAACAAAACTTTTGGCGAAGTCGGTCAAATCTGAAATTTTTAACATTGTGGAACCCAAAGTTGATTTCAAAATATTATCTGGGATGATTCTGAAGTTATTTAATCGAGAATTTTGGCTATGTTCTAGATATTTGAGTTTACTTTTCAATAAATTAAATGGTTTGTAATTTCAACGTTCCTACACCAAGATATGATTTTTTTAGAGAGACTGCACAAATCCGGAATTGATAGCAAGGTGCAACATAAAGTTGGTTTCAAAATATTATTCGGAATGATCCTGAAGTTTTTGATTTCGAATTTTGGGTATGCTCTAGATCTTGAAGTCTAGTTTTCTGGAAGTTAAACCGTTTGCAATTCTGATATTTTTACACCGAGATATGAATTTTTTGGTGAGACTGCGTATGAAATTTGCAACGTGTTGGAATCTAAAGTTAGTTCCAAAATACTATCTAGGGAAATTCTGAAGGTGTTTGATTCTGAATTTTGGATGTATTTTAGATATTGAATTCTAAATATCAAGTGGTTCATTATTTGGACTCTTCCCGATAAGATATGAACCTTTCGTTACAAGTGTGTAAAGTAGAAAGTTATGCAATTAAAATAAATGTCGGATAATGTAAAGCAAATGAGAAGCAATCTTAGCTAAAATGAAACAAAATAACCACTAGGTTAACCTAATATAAAGATAAAAGGGAAGATAATTCTAACAGCCTAATCTAAACAAAATTTGTAGTTGATCAATTCTTGACAGCCAGTCTCCAGGCTCTTCTTCTTCTCCTCCAAATTGGTCGAACCATCAACAGTCAACAAATTTATGTTGTCATATGAAGAGACCTCAGTCTCGGCAGATGAAATTTTTTCCTGAATCTCTTCAACCTCCTTTTGAGTCGCTTCTATAACACCTTCGAGGTTCTCCCTCTCTTGTTGTAATGTCTGCAACTTCTTCACGACTCTCTTCAATTTGTTTTCACTAGAAGAAACTTTCTTGACTTTCTCAGTTGCTTCAAGTTTGAACGATTCGAGACGCTCTTTATCTTTGGAAATCAGTTCTAGCTTCTCATCTTCACTCGTCTTATCAGCCATATTGGATCGCTCTTGATCATATGATGCGGCAAGTTCAAAAAAAGAATTCAGTAAACCTTCTAGTGGAGAAAAATCCACAATATTCGTCTTCTTCATATCCTCGAAAATCTCAATGATTTGCTCCTTATAAGATGAGAGTAATTCTGGACGAGTTTTGGAGAGCCTATCGCAAATATCCTCCCAAAGTCCCAAAGTGAATTCCTTCTTGCGATTGAGAACAATGCTTTTTCCTTCAAATATAGATACCATTGTATTTGTCATTGGTGAAATACGAGTTATCTCATTTGGAGTTTGTCTTTTTAGGGATTAGTCATGAGGTAGAGATGAAGCCTTTGACGATGACTTCACTTTACAAGTAGGCCCTCCAATAGATTCATCACTCACTTGCAGCTTGTCGTATGATGATACCATCGGATGCCCAATAGTGTTTAACTGCATTAAGAAAAGGCAAAATAAGTAAGTAATTTATAAGTGAAGCTACTCCTAAAAAAATGGGGGAGGGGGAATGAGCGAGGTGATTGTATTTCACCTCTTTGTTACAAGCTGTATGCGTTCTTGAGGGACTATCAACACTTTGAACCTCTACGATCTCTACTGGGCTAGGCCGTTCCTTTTCCAATTTTGATCTTCATTGGTACTCTGGCTTGTGTCTTGAGGAACACACGTGTTAAATGGAAGAATAATAGGGTGTCTCTCTATAGCTGTTGAAGTGCACAACACTTCCTTCAAAGCTGCCTTCGAGGATTTAAGCTTCAATTTCTTAGGCTGCGTGACTACTTTTGGGATTGGAGTTGATATTTTTTTAACTTTTGAGAGCGTATTTCCAACACCTTGATCTTCACCTCCTAAAAGGGATGTAGACTTTAGCCTAACATTGTCTACATAAGCTTGTAAGTTATTCTTGAGAAAATTCCCATGCGTTTTCTCCACCAAGACATATAATTAGTGGAGAAAGGCTTCTCCATAGGATCTCACGTTGGAGGATAAACCTCACGTGACATAGATCGATACAACGTGCAAATCCTCCAAAATCTGATTCCTTCATCTAGAGAAGAGTTACGGATGTCATTCTCAAAAAAGCCGGGGATGTTCTGGTAAAATCCAAATTGACGACCAAACCGGTGCGGACTATACGACTCGATGATGAATGAGTTACCATACCTCAAAGGGAGGTAATTAAAGCGTAAGCTCGTGAAGTAATTTGATTCCAACTCTTGAGGGGCATCGTTATCCACGTAATAATAAGGACGGGAAATGGTCAACATTGTTGGTGCCCAAACTATATCTTCCCAATTGTAGATGCACTTTCTTCCATCTTTCTCATCAAAGTACCTTGCAGCCCCCTCTTCTGAGTAGGCCACCATCAAAGGGACAGACGGACCCTTAGCAAGTGGATAGTGGGTTTTGAAGCAATGTGCAAGCCATCCGTAAACATATGGAATGGGAAAAGAAACTTTGACCTGATCAAGTTGGGTAGAACGCGAAATCTTATTCAAACCATGATAAATACTCGCCAAAACATGGACTACAAGGCTAATCTGTCGCCCGCCTGCCATCATGCTGGCCATATTAAAAGTCTCAGGACGAATGGAGTCTTCTACCTTGGGGAACACAAAGGCACACAGCAAAATTTATAAGAATGCCGCTACATATGTTTCATCTTTCTTGTTAGACCTCACCCTAAGCTTAGAGAATGTAGTTTCTTGATAAGTCGACCACCTCGTCGTCTCGGGAATAACTCCGTTAGGATTATGGGTTGAATTTAGGCGTGCAGATTTCTTTTACTTTCGCAGCGGGGCAGGTCTATATACTAATGATTATTTATACCAAAAACTTGTCCACTTGCTGAAGGAGACCCTTTGGGTAGCACCCGTACCTTCCTTAAGATAATGAAATGCAGCAAATAAATACTCACAAGATCGAGGAATAAATCTGACTTGTTTTTTATTCAAATTGATGAGTTCTCTTGTCTCAGGTACCACTTCTTCGTATGGAGAATCCGCAATGGGAAAACTCCAAGGATATGTAAGTCCCAAAGATATGTAGATAGCTTCTCAGGTGATGTAAGAAGTGTGTTCGTCTTGGGGCACCAAGCCTCACAAAATGCTTGCAAAATGTTTGAGTTTCGATCGTAAGTGAAAAGTGAGGCATAGACAGCATCGTAAATCTTTGTTCTACTCAGAGTTTGTTGGCTTCCACCAAGCACGTCTTCAGCCCATTCCTAATATCCTGTGATATGACGATACTCGCCCTCGATTGTTTTGGTGTTTCCCCAATGTACTTCGCCTTGAATTATGTGACTTCCTAAGTTTGGAAGGGTGCTAGCAATATATACATGACGATGGATTGGCGCTTGGAGAGACCACATCTTGGATAAATGGATTAAAAGTCGATTTGTGATCCAAGGTCCATTTCTCTATATGAAGGGAGTTCCTTAGAGGAGGCCATGGGGCTGCATATCGCCGGCTTGTGAAGTGAGAACCAAAAGCTTGGTTTGTTCTATACCATCTTTAGTCTCGATGATGGGATATCTAATTTTTGAGTAAGGTGAAGTATAATCCCTGAACTTTGCCATTTCTTCGTGCTGAAAAAGAGAGAAAAAAAATAGGGGTTACCATAGTCCAAATCAAGAATATTAGAATGGGTGCAAAAGTCTAAATGGATGAAATTCTCTTCGGTAGTCGGGCCATTTTGAGAGTGATCTCGCCAAGAATCGGGCCATTTTGAGAGTAATCTCTCCAAGAATCGAGCTATTTTAAGAGTAATCTCTCCAAGAATCGAGCCATTTTGAGAATAATATCTCCAAGAATCGGGCCGCATTGAGAGTAATCTCTCCAAGAATCGGGACATTTTGAGAGTAATCTCTCCTAGAATCGGGCCCTTTTGAGAGTAATCTCTCCAAGAATCGAGCCATTTTAAGAGTAATCTCTCCAAGAATCGAGCCGTTTTGAGAGTAATCTCTACAAGAATTGGGATATTTTGACAGTACTCTCTCCAAGAATTGGGCAGGGATGAGTACTCATACCCTCACTCCCTAAGACTGCCTTCTTCGTGCGTGGATCTCGCTTGAACTACAAAAAAATGACAAAAGAAGAAAAACACAAGGAAAAAGAAGAAATTACCTTCACGATAGTGCTTCCAAGTCGTCAAAAGTAGACTCAAAGTTATTTTCAAACGCTGAAAATAATGCTAATAGAATAAAGAGTATACCGTATTTATAGATGTCAAAAGGCAGAGACTAAAAGAGAAGAGCCGATGTGGGATGCAGCAGAAATTGCAATTCGAGTTGAAATTGAATTACAATTCGAGTTTAGATCGAATTGTAATTCTAAAAAGAACTGTCGGTCAGTGTTCCAATTTGAGTGCAATTCATTAGAATTGCATTTGACCATAGGTTTATGGAATTGAAAACTAATTTTATATGGAATTGAAAAACTAATTCTATTATCTATTATGGATTTTTTTTTTTTTTTAAAACAAACTCATTGAAAATTTATTCCATAAGATAAGCCTATAAGTTGTTAATTATCCAACATCAAGTCCATGCCATATAATTAAATAGAGAAAACGAAAAAATATATACGATGTTGTCTCCGATTATACTTCAAGCCCAGTCTTTGAAGTTCGATGCTTATATACCCCCGACAAGTCTTGAAGTAGGGGGCATTTGTAGGCATACCAATTTTATTGGAATTAAATTCATAAAATAATTTGGACTACATTTTAAGTTCAAGATATATTAGTTCAAATAAATTTATTGGGCTAATATAATTGAATTAATTATATAAGTCCATATATATATATATATATATATATATATATATATATATATATATATATATATATATATATATATATATGTATATATATATATATATATATATATATATATATATAATAAATAAGTCTTAATCCATTGGGCTAGCCCAATCTAAAGTGATGAGCCCACTTCACTAAGCCCAAGATGTCATCTTCCTAGAGGCCCAGTTTGGTGCCACGTGTCAAATGGCGTGGCGCGCCAAGTCAAACGGAAGAGCCAATAGGATCATGCCACGTGCCAAAATGACAAGGCATGCCAAGGCCAATGAAATCGCGCCACATGTGCAAGTGACATGTTCTAGCAAATCAAATGAGGCCATGTCACCCTTCAATTTGATTGGTCGGAAGGAGTTTGTTCTTGTCATGACTCTTCCCTTCAACAACTATAAATAGTGGTCTTCATAAGTCAGAAAAGACACCAGAAGTTATAACAAGAAGCAAGAAAGAGCTCGTGGATCAAAACCTGCAAATTTCTCCACAAGTTTCAAGCTTCAAGCAATCAAGTTCAAGTTCAAGAAATCAAGTTCAAGCTCAAGAACGAAGAACAAACAATTTCAAGGTCAAGAATAAGATCATCGTTCGTGGCAATAAATATAGATTCAAGATCAAGCTCCAAGACCTTTAATTTAATTACCATTAGAAAGAAGAATCAGAGGATTCATAGAGATTGTACACTCAAATATTCGAAATAAAATACTATAATTGTTGCAATATATTCGTTCTTAATTTTATTTTCTCGATCCAAATTTATTGTCTACACAATCTGGATAATGTATCGAAAGTTGTGTGGAAGGGGTTCTGAAAATACTTTTAATGGCTTGATTATTTTAATACCATTTTAGGTATTTGTTTTCCTTATCTAAATATGGCGTTAGACTTTATTTCTCTAATTTTCCTTTTGGATGCCTCTTTCTTGCTTTTTTTGGCAAAGTTGTTTGACCATTTTTTTAATGTTAATGTAGTTGTGGCTGGTGTGCTCAAGAATAGTAGTTAGATTTTATGTGATATTCATTGTTTCTAAATTAAGTATATTCAATGACAAGTTGACGTTTCAAATACTATATGCTGTGGTTGTTATGGTGGCACGGAGTTATTTGTGTCAGTTTAGTTGTACTTAATAATTATATTTTTGTTATGAAATAATATAAGAACAAGAACAATAACTCAAGAACAAGAGCAAATAGAGAGAAGAGTAGAGAGAGTTCTTCTTATTGATACTTAGAGAATGTTAGGAGTGATTTACAATGGTAGAGGGCACCTCTATTTATAGGGAGGAGGATGATTTATCTACTAAGAATAGAACTCTAGAATCTCTCTAATTAAAGACATTCACCTTAAATAGAAGTGTATTTATAACACTCCCCCTTGAATGTCTATTCAATGATGTGCCTCGTTAAAACCTTAAAACAAAACCCAATGGGAAAAAATTAAAGTAAGGAAAAAGAGTACACATGTTTGAATATGCGCCTATTGGTTGCCTCGTTAAAAACCTCGCAAGGAAAACCCGGTGGGACAAAACCTTGTAAGGGAAAAAGAGTGCAACGCGCCTTAACTCCCCCTGATAAGAACATCAATTTATGTCCTTAAGTCTTCGCATCCCGATCTTGTGAACTAGCTTCTTGAAGGTTGACTTTGGTAGAGATTTTGTGAACAAATCTGCCATATTGTCGCTTGAACGAATCTGTTGAACATTGATATCACCATTCTTTTGAAGATCATGTGTGAAGAATAACTTTGGTGAAATATGCTTCGTTCTATGTCCTTTTATGAATCCTCCCTTCAATTGAGCTATACATGCTGCATTGTCTTCATACAAAGTTGTGGGTAGTTTATCACACTTCAAACCACATTTGTCTTGGATATGATGTATTATCGACCTTAACCACACACACTCTCAACTTGCTTCATGAATAGCAATTATCTCGGCATGATTAGATGAAGTAGCCACAATTGATTGCTTAGTCGATCGCCAAGATATGGCGGTTTCTCCACAGGTAAACACATAACCCGTTTGAGATCGAGCCTTGTGTGGGTCGGACAAATATCCAGCATCATCATAACCAACAAGATCCGGGCTACAATTCTTGCCATAAAATAAGCCCATATCGGTAGTTCCCTTTAGGTACCGCAATATGTGTTTGATTCCATTCCAATGTCTCCTCGTAGGAGCCGAGCTAAATCTTGCTAAGACATTAACTGAAAAGGATATGTCAGGTCTTGTAGTATTTGCAAGATACATTAGTGCGCCAATTGCGCTAAGATATGGTACTTCAGGACCAAGTAGCTCTTCATTCCTTTCTTGTGGTCGGAATGGATCTTTGTTCACATCAAGTGATCGAACAACCATCGGTGTACTTAAAGGATGTGCTTCATCCATGTAAAACAGTTTCAGTACCTTTTTTGTATAGGTAGATTGATGAACAAAAATTCCGTTTGCCAAATATTCAATTTGCAAACCAAGACATAGTTTAGTCTTTCCGAGATCTTTCATCTCGAATTCATCCTTTAGATAATCAATTGCCTTTTGGAGTTCTATAGGGGTTCCAATAAGGTTTATGTCATCAACATATACGGCAAGTACAACAAATTCCGATGTTGTTTTCTTTATAAAAACACACGGGCAAATGGCGTCATTTATATAGCCTTCTTTTAACAAGTACTCACTAAGACGATTATACCACATTCGTCCAGATTGCTTTAGACCATACAAGGACCTTTGCAATTTAATTGAGAACATTTCCCGAGATTTTGAATTATGCGCGTTTGGCATCTTGAGTCCATCGGGAATTTTCATGTATATCTCATTATCAAGTGAGCCATAAAGATAGGCAGTAACCACATCCATTAAGTGCATGTCAAGCTTTTCATGGACAGCAAAACTTATGAGATAACGAAAGGTTATCGCATCCATTACAGGCGAATATGTCTCTTCATAATCGACACCAGGCCTTTGAGAAAAACCTTGTGCAACAAGGCGTGCCTTATATCTTTGAACCTCGTTTTTCTCATTTCTTTTGCGTACAAAGACCCATTTATAGCCAACGGGCTTAACACTATTAGGTGTTTCAACTATAGGGCCAAAAACTTCACGTTTTGCCAGCGAATTCAATTCTGATTGAATTGCTTCTTGCCACTTTGGCCAATCATGTCTTTTTCGACATTCTTCAACAGATTGAGGTTCGAGATCCTCACATTCTTGCATAATGCTAGATGCTACATTATAAGCAAAGGCATTATCCACCACAATATCCACTCGATTAATATTTGCCTCAATATTAATTGGATTTAGGGATAGTTCCGTATTTTCCAGAGTCTCGGGCTCAATGGATTCTTCATGAATCTCAGAATTTGTTAAATCATGAGTTTCTTTCGTGGTGTCATTTTGATCGTTCTTTTTCCTCTTTCTAGGATTTCGATCTTTGGAACCTAATGGTCTGCCACGCTTCAGGCGTGCATTTAACTCATTGGATATGACACTAGATGATTGTCCAACAGGGACATCAATACGGATTGGAACATTTTCCGCGGGAATGTGGGATTTCGTTATCCTCTTCAAGTCCGTAAATGCGTCAGGCATTTGATTTGCTATTCTTTGCAAATGGATAATCTTTTGTACCTCTCTTTCACAAATAGAGGTATGTGGATCAAGATGAGATAATGATGCATTTTTCCACAAAATTTCCCGTTTGGTTTCACCAACTTCTCCCCCTAATTTTGGGAAAAGTGTCTCATCAAATCGACAGTCTGCAAATCGTGCAGTAAACAAGTCGCCTGTCAATGTTTCGAGGTAGCGAATGATGGAGGGCGATTCAAACCCAACATATATTCCTAACTTTCTTTGCGGACTCATTTTGGTGCGGGATGGCGGTGCTATAGGCACATATACTGCGCATCCAAAAATTCTTAAATGGGATATATTGGGTTCATGACCCAAAACCAATTGCAACGGGGAATACTTGTGGTAATTCGTCGGTCTGAGACGAATTAGCATTGCTGCATGTAAGATGGCGTGACCCCATACCGAAGTGGGCAGCCTCGTTCTCATAAGTAATGGCCTTGCAATCAACTGCAGGCGTTTAATTAACGATTCTGCAAGACCGTTTTGAGTGTGAACATGAGCTACAGAATGTTCAACTTTTATCCCGATTGATAAGCAAAAATCATTAAATGCTTGGGATGTAAACTCAGCAGCATTATCCAGTCTAATGGACTTGATTGGATTATCTGGAAATTGTGCTCGTAGTCGAATTATTTGTGCCATTAATTTCGCAAACGCAAGGTTGCGTGATGACAACAGGCACACATGAGACCATCTACAGGATGCGTCTATCAAGACCATGAAATACCTAAACGACCCACTAGGTGGGTGAATAGGTCCACAAATGTCCCCTTGTATACGTTCCAGAAACGTGGGTGACTCAGTCCCAACCTTTGTTGGTGATGGCCTGATAATCAACTTGCCTTGATAACACGAAGTGCAAGGATATTCATTATTCGAAAGAATTTTGAAATTCTTTAACGGATGCCCATATGAGCTTTCTATAATCTGTCTCATCATGACCGATCCTGGGTGTCCCAATCGATCATGCCAAAGTACAAAGGTATTGGAATCAGTAACCCTTTGGTTTACTGTTGAATGTGCCTCAATTGCACTAATTCTTGTCCAATACAGGCCACAAGATAAAGACGGGAATTTCTCAATAACCCTCTTTTGGCCGGAGACATTCTTTGTGATGACGAGATATTCAAGATTATCTTCATCCATTGTCTCAATATGATAGCCATTCCGGCGTACATCTTTAAAACTCAACAAGTTTCTCTTAGACTTGGAGGAGAACATTGCATTCTCTATGATTAACATCGTGCCTTTGGGCAGAGTTACAATTGCTCTTCCGGAGCCTTCAATCAATTTACTACTTCCAGAGATTGTAGTAACGTTTGCCTTACACATATTTAGTTGAGAGAAATATTTCCTTTCTTTGAGTATTGTATGTGTAGTACATGAATCAACTAGGCAAATACTTTTACAGTTGGACGTTGATCCAAGTTCGCTTTGTGAGATATCCATATTTGCTATCCCATAGTTTGACATACAAAAGAGATATACGAATATAAGAATAAACAAGTTCAATTCGTTTGTGTCACATAATATTTTCAAAATCTGCTGCTAACAGTTGACTAACAAAATCAGATATGTTATCCATAATTGATTACTTTGCAGTTTGAAAATTTCAGTTTAAACATTTTCTTCAAACAATCGATTGTTAAACAGAAACAATCGATTGTTGAACATTGACAATCGATTGTTAAACACACACAATCGATTATTTGCTATTTTGAAAAACTTCAGATCACACTGTCTTAAGACAATCGATTGTTATGCATAGACAATCGATTGTTGGCTATTTTTAAAAAATTCCAGAGCACACTGTTTTAAGACAATCGATTGTTAAGTATAGACAATCGATTGTTGGCTATTTTGAAAAATTCCAGAATACACTGTTTTAAGACAATCGATTGTTAAGTATAGACAATCGATTGTTGGCTATTTTGAAAAATTCCAGAACACACTGTTTTAAGACAATCGATTGTTATGCATAGACAATCGATTGTTGGCTATTTTGAAAAATTCCAGATTACACTGTCTTAAAGACAATCGATTGTTAGAAAAAGACAATCGATTGTGGATGATTTTTGAAAAATTCCAGATTACATTGTCTTAACGACAATCGATTGTTGATCAATTATTTTTCAGCTTTAATGCGAAGATAGTAGATAATCGACTAGTTTTTCAGGCTAGTCGATTACCCCTACTGGAAAATAAAAAATTTTATTGATATTTGAGCATATTGAAGATATTCTAAAGAACTACTGCTAACATTGCATCATGAACTAACTAATACGAGCTAATACTAATGACTATTAGTTTATTCACTAACTAATACAAATAAGTAGAATAAAATCAAATAACTCCATCTTCTTTCATCACGGACCCATCGCCGATTAGGTGGTCTATTTTCCCCTCGGGTTGCTCAAAGAAGTCTGCCACATCCAGGTGGGTGATGTCCTCATTGTCGTCATAGACAAAATTTGTTTCAGGGCCTTTTCTCTTTCGAGATGCTTGATAAAGGTCAACCAGGTGTCTTGGTATACGGCAAGTCTTTGACCAGTGCCATTTCCCACCGCAACGATAACATATAGTTTCTGAACCATTTGCCTTAGGATCTTCATGACCCCGTTTCTGCTTTCGGCGGTTATCTCTCCTTGGGGGTTGACAGACTTCATTGGAATTTCTTCCTTGTCTACGTCCCTGGCTATGACCCCGTTTACGACCATGACCATGGTCCTTTTCATGTTTGGCATAATGAGAGTGCACCTTATCTGCTTCAGGCAGTGGTGTAGACCCAGTGGGTCGATTTTCGTGATTTCTCATGAGCAGGTCATTATTTCGCTCAGCCACTAGTAGAAGAGAAATCAGTTCAGAGTACTTTGTAAAGGCTTTCTCTCTGTACTGTTGTTGCAGTACTATATTGGAGGCATGAAACGTTGTAAACGTTTTCTCAAGCATATCATAATCGGAGATATTATCCCCGCATAGCTTCAATTTAGAAGTAATTCTAAACATTGCAGAATTATATTCAGAAACGGACTTAAAGTCCTGGAGCCTCAGATGAGCCCAATCATATCGTGCTTGTGGCAGAGTGACCAACTTCAGGTTGTCATATCTCTCCTTTAAGCCGTTCCACAAGATGAGTGGATCCTTGACGGTGAGATATTCAATCTTCAAACCTTCATCAAGGTGATGGCGCAAGAAAATCAAGGCCTTCGCACATTCTTGGGTGGATGCTTTTTCTCTATCTTTGATGGTGTCTCCGAGACCCATAGCATCTAAGTAGATTTCAGCATCCAACACCCATGTCATATAGTTCTTGCCCGAAATTTCAAGGGCAACGAACTTTCTTTTCGTAATGTCAGACATAATCGAAAATTAAATTAGGAAGAGGGAAATACCTTAGATTTTTCGAGAATGGTTCTTGAGACGGTAGAGTCTCGTGCTGATAACGTGTTATGAAATAATATAAGAACAAGAACAATAACTCAAGAACAAGAGCAAATAGAGAGAAGAGTAGAGAGAGTTCTTCTTATTGATACTTAGAGAATGTTAGGAGTGATTTACAATGGTAGAGGGCACCTCTATTTATAGGGAGGAGGTTGATTTATCTACCAAGAATAGAACTCTAGAATCTCTCTAATTAAAGACATTCACCTTAAATAGAAGTGTATTTATAACAATTTTATTTTACTCACAATAGCTTTTTTTTGTGCATATTTATTTTATTCAAAATAGCCACGGATTCAAATAGGTTGACAAAAACTAAAAAGTTTCATTAGGATCTTTGCTTGCTTTTCATTCTTATGATTATAATTATAATCATTCAAATAGCTTATAAAATATAGTCTATAATTCAGTCAATTAATTAGCGAATAGAGCATTTACATTAATTATTTTTAATTGATGTCAAATGATGATAACTACTTAGATTAAGGTATTTTCAAGGAATATTTTAAGGGGAAAATTTCAGATTAGAATAACGGGTCTTTAATTTTCAATTTTATAGTTCATATTTCAATATATAATCAACCAGCCCAAAAACAATAGGCTAATATTTAATATTCAGCTCCAATCTGTTCTCAAAATTAATATTTAATTTTTAAAAAAAAGATAGCTCAAACTTTTAAGTTAATTTTCGATTAAGTAAGTATGACTCAATCATTAGTTCAACAAACCAAATCCGTTTGGGTGGTGAAAATTAGATTTTTAATAAGCTTAACTATGTGGATTTAAATTTCGATTTTGATTTTGTGAAATTTTTGGAATGAGTTATATTTAGGCTTGTTAGAAATAGTATACGGATGTTGTATATAAAATTTGAAGTCACTTAATGGAGATTTGGAGTGGTTTTGAAAAGAATTGCAACTGAAAATCGTGAAAGAAGTTCGTCTACGTACGCTTGTAAAAAGGTGTATAAAAGTGTATAAGATGTGTTTATACATTCATATACACCATTACAAAATTATATATAATTATTCAAAAAACTGACTTTGTCTTCTTCCTTGCGTCTTTTCTGAAATTTTTGCTCAAAACCTATTCTAAATCACTCATTTTGATATTTTCATCAATTGGAACAACACCTAATTCAAACAGCTAAAAAATTCAAAAAAAATCTATTTTTTAAAAGCAAGCTTTGAATGACCTCTAATGATGAACTTCTACTTTTCAATTTTCTTATATTGCAACTAGGTGACACAGGGAGAGAAGAAGTAATGGCGGACGGTCCCTTGAAGCATATGTAGAAGATGTGAGAAGAAGAGAGAGTAAAAGTAATGGTTGTGAAAATACAGATTTAACTTCATAACTTTTAGAAGCAATAGTTGTATGAATACATCATTTGAATTTGTTAGTGCTTTCAAAATATGTACAATATAAACTAAGTTCGATAAAATTTAAAAACATAAGTCATTTTTTATTATATTGTGAAGTTATGTATATTGTTTTCTATTTTGAGATAAAATCGTGCCCTGCTACTCCAATACTTCCTTAGGAGAGAGAGAGAGTAAGTAATCATATAGAGAAGTTTGATTTAATCCTCCTAATTTTCTTGATGAACAAATAAGCTCTAAATAATCTTTTTTTTAAGAAAAATACAAACAATGCCAAAAAGTCATATTGAGAGGAATTTTTAACAGGGGTTGCTCACACTTTTGATTAGTTTAGGAGATTAATTAGTTTCCTAAATAGTCAAACCCCATAGGCATGAACCATGGCCTGCAAATCTTAAAATCCATAAATTAATTGTACTGAGATTTTCAAGTATCATAAATTCCTGCAATTTCTACTGCTTTGTAGACTTGTTCAAAGAGTAAAAAGAAATCACCAAAAAAATCCACTTTTCAAGTACCATTTTGGTGTAGAGTTTTATATACTAATATTCTGACCATGTAACTATATTAATGATTTGAATGAGTAATATTTTGAAAATTCCAAACTAGTCTGAGAGTCAAGAAAGCAATCATCAAAATTATGTGGAAAATTTCTTGGACATGTGTAATAATTCAAGAAATTTATATGACTAGACAAATAACAGACATCATGGCCATTTTCTCACTTCTTATTGCAATGATGTTCATTACGATTTTATTTTTTCTCCTTTTGGTTCATCATTAACATTAATCTTCTTGACTTTTAAAGTAAAAGAAAAATATCAAATTTCCTACAATTGGAAAGAGCTTGTTTTCAAAACAAAAGAGCAACAATTGAAAACATGCAAAAGATCGAAGAATTTTAGAGAGAGAAAGTAGAGAGAAGGGAGAGCATCGGAAGAGTCTCGAAGAGACTCAGATATTATTTCAGAGAAAATGAACCCTCGGTCCTTACAAACGACCCCTGACCCCTTATATCAAAATAACCCTTTTACAAATATAGCCTAGTTATTACAGAAACAGCCTAATTACACAAAT
Source organism: Nicotiana benthamiana (assembly GCA_034376525.1). Taxonomy (NCBI): domain Eukaryota; kingdom Viridiplantae; phylum Streptophyta; class Magnoliopsida; order Solanales; family Solanaceae; genus Nicotiana; species Nicotiana benthamiana. Next base: position 54,003,563 of record CM067339.1, on the reverse strand, counting down.
AACCTAATTACAGAAATATACTAATTACAAAGATAGCCTAATTACACAAGTAGCCTAAGTAGCCTATTAGACTCAGATATGACTCCCTTATTGACCCTTAATGGTCTAAGTTGGGGTTTATCATCATCGCCTACATATATCTCAACACCCCCCCTCAAGTTGAACGGGGGAAACCACCATCAACTTGGACAAAAGAGGAGAAAGAGCAGTCCCAGATAAGGCCTTTGTCAATAGGTCAGCCAGCTGCCGAGAAGTGGGAACATGGGAAAGCTTGAGAAAGCCATTATGTAACAGATTTCGAACGTTGTGACAATCCACCTCAATATGCTTAGTACGTTCATGGAAAACTGGATTATTAGCAATGTGAACAGCAGCCTGACTATCACAAAAGACAGAAATAGGAGAAGGAACAAATACCCCAAGGTCATCAAGTAAACGAGAGAGCCAAGTTAATTCAGCTGTAACCTTGCTTAAAGCCCTGTATTCAGCTTCAGCAGAAGAAAGAGAGACAATTGGTTGCTTTTTCGACTTCCAACTTATTAGACTGCCACCCAACAAAACACAAAAACCAGTAACAGACCGTCTAGTATCAGGACAAGCTGCCCAATCACTGTCAGAGTATCCAGTCACAGAATAATCAGCAATATCAGAGTAAAATAGACCCAAAGAATGAGTGCCTTTAAGATACCTCAAAACATGCATAGCAGCAGACATATGGGGAACCCTTGGGCATTTAAGATATTGACTCAGATGTTGCACAGCAAAGCATATATCAGGTCGAGTATGAGTTAAGAACAATAATTTGCCAACAAGACTCCTGAACTGGTCAGGAGCGGGCAAAATATCACCAGAATCAGCATGTAATTTGATAGAAATGTCCAGAGGAGAAACAACAGGGGAAACAGATACACAGTCAAAAGCATGCAGCAAATCAGTAACATACTTATGCTGATTCAGATGTATCCCACCAGGGACATGTTTTACCTCAAGACCCAAAAAATAATGCAATGACCCCAAATCCTTGATTTTGAACGTATCATCCAAGAAGACTTTTAAGGCAGCAATCTCATCACAGTCATGCCCAGTTACTATAATGTCATCAACATACACAGCAACCACAACAAGGGAATCAGGAGTACCTTTTAAGAATAAAGAGTAATCATTCAAAGAGTGCCTATAACCCCTGGAATGAAGAGCAGATGACAGCTTAGCATACCATTGCCTGGAGGCCTGCCGAAGCCCATATAAAGATTTCTTTAGTTTGCAAACCAAAGAAAGAGAAGAAGAAGAAGAAGAAGAAGAAGAAGAAGAAGAAGCAGAATCAGATACCACCAAACCTGGAGGAAGTTTCATGTAAACTTCCTCATCCAAATCACCATGAAGGAAAGCATTGTTAACATCAAGCTGAAACAATGGCCAGTGGTTCTTAACAGCCACAGCAATAATGCATTTCACTGAAGTCATCTTAACAACAGGAGAAAATGTGTCTGTAAAATCCACACCCTCAACTTGTGTATCACCTCTAATAACCAACCTTGCCTTATATCTTTCAATAGTACCATCAGATTTATATTTGATTTTGTAAACCCACTTACAGCCAATAGGTTTCTTACCTGGAGGAAGATGCACAATGTCCCAAGTGTGGTTAGCATCCAGTGCATCAAATTCCTTTCTCATGGTATCCTGCCAAGCTGGGACAGATGCAGCTTGAGAGTAATACATGGGTTCAGATTCCAAATTGGAGGAAGAAGAACCAGAAAAGGCTGGAAGTTGGTAAACATAATCCTTGAGGTAGGAAGGAGGGTTGTGTTGTCTAGTGGATTTTCTGGGTATGGTAACAGGCTGAGAGACAGGCAAATCAGGAAGAGAAACAGTAGGATTGAAAGAAGGAGAAGCAATGGATAGAAAGGAGGCAGGAGAGGAAATAGCAGGAGAAGGAATAGGAGGAGGAGAAGAGGGAGAAATCACTGAAAGTAGGTAATGTAAAAGTTTGTTCAAGGATGTCATCAGAGAAGGGAATAGGTGGAGGAGGTGAAGAAGATGGAGGTGTTGTTTTAAAAGGAAAATGAGTTTCATGGAAGACAACATCTCTAGATACAAAGTATTTCTTAGAATTCAAATCATACAATTTTGTAACCTTTCTTACCAAAAGGATAAGCAAGAAATACACAAGAATGAGCCCTAGACTTTAGTTTATCCCTTTGAGGGATAGGGACAGCAGCATAAGCTAAGCAACCAAAAGCCATCAAGTGAGAGTAGGATGGAGGAGAACCATGTAAAATTTCATGAGGTGATTTATGGTGAAGAACTCTGGATGGTAATCTATTAATGAGGTAAGTTGCAGTTAACAAGCAATCACCCCAAAATGATATAGGCAAACCAGACTGGAAAAGAAGGGCTCTACAAGTTTCAAGAAAAGATCTGTGCTTTCTTTCAACAACCCCATTCTGTTGAGGGGAATGAGGACAAGTGGTTTGATGTACAATCCCAAGCTTACTAAAAAAGGAAATCCCTTCTGCACTGGAACCTAGTTCCAGGGCATTATCACTCCTGACAACCTGGACCATGGAATTAAACTGAGTTTGAACATAGGAGATAAAAGATTTAAGTAAAGGGAAGGCATTACTTTTAGAACCCATCAAATGTGTCCAGGTGGCCCTAGAAAAATCATCAACTATGGTGAGAAAGTATTTGCTGCCAAAGGAAGTAGAAGTATGATAAGGACCCCAAGTATCTACATGTATCAATTGAAAGGGTCTAGTAGTGCTAATGCTGCTATCAGGGAAAGGCAATCTGGTTTGTTTTGCCATAGGACAAATAGAACAAGGAAAAGGTTGTTTAGCAGCAAAAGAAAAAGGTAAACCAGAAATATGTTTCATATTAGCAAAAGAAGTGTGTGCTAATCTCAAATGCCAAATATAGTTCATATCAGCGATAGCAGCATTATTACAACTGGAAGAGTGTACAATTGAGCTAAAATGTTTGCTATCAGAAACAACATCATCATTACAAACATTAGAAACACTATGCTCAGAAGTGGAAGAGGACTTCGAAGAGGCAGAAGAGGAAGGAGGTGACCAAGAATACTTGTATAAACCAGCCTCCTCTTTACCAAGATCCAGAAGCCTCTTCAGAGAAAGGTCCTGTAACAGGTAAAGGAGACATGAAGTTGGGGTGAACAGAACCAAACAATTCAATTGTTTCATCAATTTATGAACAGAAATCAAATTATGTTTGAAGGAAGGAACTAAGAGTACATTGTGAAGAGTAAGAGAAGAAGTCAATGCAAATGATCCTGTACAGGTGACTTTTACTTTGTAACCATTAGGAAGGGTAACAAGGTAGGGGACATTTAAGGGTATAATATCAAAAAGTAGATTTTTGTCAGAAGTCATATGGTTAGAAGCTCCTGAATCAATGATCCAGGTAACAGAATTAATGTTTGTAAGCATGCACAACTTGGAATCAGAAACAAGACTCTCAGACAGCATAGTACCAGCAAAATTAGCAGAACACATGGGAGCAGGAGCTTGATCACTGGAATCCTTTGAAAGGGTCTGTTGAATCAAATAATTTGATCACATTGCTGTCTGCTCAACCCTGGTATCACAGGTTGACTTGCAATTGGATCCCCAAGAGGAACAGACAAATTAGAATTCCCATTATCATCAGACACACAATCAGGACCAGTAGAAACATGAGCAGCTGCAGATTTCCTTCCCTTGATGTAATTATTATTTTGAGGAAAACCATGGAGCTTGTAACACTTATCAATTAAGTGTCCAGACTTCTTGCAATATCTGCAGAATAGGTTTCCTCTATTTTTTTCAAAGTTGACTCTGGGTTTGAAATTAGAACCAGACAATTTGCCTTGGTTGAACCCAACAGACTGCTTGTCAATATTGGCATTGAAAGACATAGAATCTGGACTGATATGAGAGACAGACTTAACTTGTCTCTGTTTCTCATCATTAAGAACAATGTTATAAACACTGTCAAGGGAAGGAAACTGCTGCATCATCAACAAATTACTCCTTACTCCCAAATATGTTTCATTCAATCCCATAAGGAACTGATAAATCTTGTTTTCATCATCTTCCTCGATTATACCATTCTTGGCAGCACAAGTACACCTCTGTCCATGGTTTGGGCACATTGTGCCCAATTCATCCCACAAACTTTTGAGTTTGTTAAAATATGAGGCTATATCAAGGGAGCCTTGGGATGTTTGAGAAAGTTCTCTTTTAAGTTCAAAAATTTTACTCTTATTGGGGACACCATATCTTTTTTCAAGCTGAGACCACATGCTTTGAGCAGTATCTGAATATTGAACACTATCAGCAATTTGGGATGACAAAGAAGAAGTTAACCATGACATAACCAACATATTACATCGATCCCACAACCTCTGTTGGGACACGTTAGTACTAGGTCGAGAAAAGGAACCATCAATGAAGCAAATTTTATTCTTAGCAGACAAAGCCATAATCATCTTTCGTTTCCAACCTCCATAACCACTACCCGAGAAGGGAGTGGCAACAAGACACGCACCAGGTATATCAGAAGAATTTACAAACAAAGGGTTGGAAGGGTCTATAGAACCAGAGTTACTACTAGAACCACCACCATTCGTGTTAGAAGCCATGCTCAAATGAATTAAATCGTTCACAAATATCACCAAAAAAAATAGTATTCACAGCTCAAACAATCAGTACTCACAAATAGAATCAAACAATTACACACAACCAGAGAATCACAACCAAGAGATAGGAACAATGTTACCGTCCTTCTTCGCAACCGGAGAAGATCGGCCTTTAACAACAGATAAAACCCTAGGTATGAACCCTAGGAGCAACCGTCAAAGTTTTGCCGGAGATACCGTCAACGATGTCGGAGCAGTACCGATAACACCCAAAACATCAGCAAAAATGAATATCAAACCACCGGATGGCAGTCAAACGACCGATTTGACCACCAGAAACCCTAGAGGTTGAAAACTCACCGAAAAATCTCCGAAAATCTCACAACAATCGATTGAACCGTTCAAGAGACGAAGAACAGTCACTAATCGTAAAGATAAAGGCTCGGAAGAACCCTAATGGGAGTCAAAAACCATCACCGACCTTTCGATCTCAGAAAACCCCAAAAATCTCATCAGAGAATGGTTCAAATAAACTACTGATTCACACAAAAGTATCATCGGATCATTATACAGGCTCTGATACCATGAAAACATGCAAAAGATCGAAGAATTTTAGAGAGAGAAAGTAGAGAGAAGGGAGAGCATCGGAAGAGTCTCGAAGAGACTCAGATATTATTTCAGAGAAAATGAACCCTCGGTCCTTACAAACGACCCCTGACCCCTTATATCAAAATAACCCTTTTACAAATATAGCCTAGTTATTACAGAAACAGCGTAATTACACAAATAACCTAATTACAGAAATATACTAATTACAAAGATAGCCTAATTACACAAGTAGCCTAAGTATCCTATTAGACTCACATATGACTCCCTTATTGACCCTTAATGGTTTAAGTTGGGTTTATCATCATCGCCTACATATATCTCAACAATAATAACAACAACTACCCATTATACTCCCACCAGGTGGGATCTGAAGAGGGTAATATGTAGACGAGCCTTACCCCTACCCGAAAGGGCAGAGAGGCTGTTTCCAATTCACTACAAAAGAGCACGCTTATAATTTCTTTTTTTATTTCCCATTAGGAGAACAAGGATTTTTTTTCTTGCTTCTGGATTGAGGCCTCATTATGGAGAAAAGTTCTACGTTGATGGTTAAGCTACTGCAATATACGCTACTATTTTTAATAGAAATTAGTAACAGATTAGCGATTGATTATCAAGAATATGTTAGTTACAAGTGATTTAGTAACGAACTTTGTAGCAAATTTTAATTTTTTTTATAGTGATGGTTTCGGACTGAACGTAATCAAACTCATACTGAAAAAGTTGACAGTTCTAATTAGCTTGGATTTGTGACGTAGTTATTGTTGTTAGGATTGAGGCTAGAGAATTGCTGGAGTAGGAGGCTTCTATGTTTGGATTATCCATTAGGTTGGATAAGTTTAAATGCAAGATTGAAATTAGTGAAAAAATAATATAGATTAAGCAAGGATTTTTTTTAATCTAACATAAGAAGCAACTAATTATAAATATTTAGTAACTAAGTTCCATGCTTAAGTGACAGAAATGACTTAATTATTTAACCTGACAAGAATTGTGAAACCACAGAAAAATGTCATAAAGATTTGATCCAAAGCAATCAACTTCCAAAGACAGAGAAGCAAGCTAAGTATAAACAAGTAGCCTATATTTTCAAAGGGAATGTTTAGATATAATTCCAAGGGAAACTCTCATATCTATAAACATTTTCCTTTGTGGTTCATGGAGTTGGAATAAAAAAGTTATCAGCACTCTATTGCATGCATACCTAATCCATTGGAAATTTTCTCCCTTTTTGGACCCAAACCTTTTTCTTGGTATGTCCAATGATTAGTTTTTAAGAAGGAATTATTGGTAGGGGCACAGTAGCTAGCTACTAAAGGTGGTTGATGAATAAAACATTTTATATATTTGTATATTCAAATTAAACACCTCTCCCCACCAAATGAACTTATTGCAAAAATTCTCTTCTCTATCCTCAATATGGGGTACCTACATAATTTGACAATTAATAAAGAATTACAATAAGATATACAATACGTACGCTTTAACTTCAAGCAAATTGAGTTCGGTCATATAAATTTTCATTGTTCATATCATGCCATGTGAGCCCGTCTATAAAATCAAGAATTTTTAAAGATACCGTAACTTTTTTATTATCATAAATTTGTCTTGAATATAAATTTAGATGAATAAACATAATGTTATTCAATTTAACAAAGAGTAATGACCACTAACAATAATTTTATTCAATTTCACAAAGAGTAATGATCAAAGTTGCACCTATTTGAAGGTGAAAACCAAAAAAAAAAAAGTTGTCAAAGGACTTACATAATGGAAGAGATCGTGAGAGTACCTGTTAAACGTCTGATGGCACCTTGCTCCGTCCTTAGCTATGCAACAATACGTTCTCCCTTGATCCTTGTCATATGTCGATGTTAGGCTGCAATCCCAAATGCTTATGTGCCCGTTACTCATGACATATGGTTTATGAGCCATTATCTAGTGTTGAGACAAAATTTACTTCGAACCATGATATGATAAATAATATTCTCCAGTGAACCAGCCTTAGATTTAATATCTAATATATATCACTTTTTTTATATTCATTTTTTTGGAATAATAGAGGCAAGCGCATTGTAGTCCACACAAGGGACCCTAATTATGAATTATCGATAATACTAAAATGGTAAAGTCCACTCTGCTATGGACTTGTGATCAAGGGAGAGTTGATGAAACAAATTTCTAATAAGGGAAAAGAATCTTGGTGTGGCATGGTTTTAGGTGATGACAGGGTTTAGATGTTGACCTATCAACAAAAAGGATAATACCAAACAAATCCATTTTAAGCCCTTGATTAATTAATTATAGAACACAAGTTGCAGTGCATTCTTATTTAACAAGATTTGGTTTAATTAGCTAAATTCAAAAATTAGAATTTCCCCTCCATTCTAGGGGTGTGCATTCGATTTATTGATTCGATTTTGACCCTTCTCGATCATTATTTATCGATTATCGATTTGAACATATGCTTATCGTTATCGTTTCAATTAGGTTTCAATTTTTTCGATTTCGATTTATTGATTTTTGGGGCTTATCGATTCGGTTATCGATTACACCAATAAGAAAATTTTTGGAATTCCACAAAAAGTATATCGCTACAAACACGCCTAACAAATATGGACAAAAAGAAGCTAAAATAAGAAGAGCATCGTTTATAACATAAATATTGTGTCAACAAGCAAATGAAACGAAATTAAAGTAAGGGATCAAATGTATGTCACAAACACTGCAACTGTATAAAAAAATAAAATATATCGTCACGATTAATTTTATTTTCCATTAATTTGAACTTTATTCCTTTGAGGTTTAAATAGATCATTCCTTAAATGTGGTAGAGGAAATATAGCGCTAGAGACATAGGGTAAAGGAAATGGTATTATAAAATAAGGGTAAAAAAATTTTAAAAACAAAATTATAAAAAATAAAAAAAATAGTGTATGTTATCGGTTTATTGATAAACCGATAAACTGAAAGGGACAGAATCGAAATCGAAATCGATAACTCGATAAGGAAAATTTTAAAATCGAAATCGATAAATCAATAACAAATAATCGATTCAATTTATCGATAAATCGATTCGAATACACACCTCTACTCCGTTCGGTGAAGAAGGTAGAGGGATGCCTGGACCAATTATCCACCAAGTTACAAATCGCAACTTATTGACCTTTATGATTTCTCGATTATCAAAACTCTTACACATTCTTTCATAAGGGTATTACTCCCAACCGTTCATAATGTTAATTCAAAGATATGTTTTGCAAAAACTAAGGGCCGGTTGGCCATAGAAAAATTCACTTCTTTTCTAAATTGGTATTTGATCATAAATTTTTAATTTTTACTTGAAAATAAATTTTAAAATTAGTTATAAATTTAAAAACAGTCAAAAATTACTTTTATATCCAAAGATAACTCTAATTTTTAAATATCATTTTCACTTAAAAAAGTTCAGAATTATATAATTCTTACTAATTTCCAAACTTCCACTAAAGTTTCATAAAATGTTAATATAGAAAAGATCAGTTTTTACAGGCTCAAAATTTTCACTTCACTTCACATTAGCCTTATGTTACTATATTAGAAGTCAATATGTATGCACTACATTTAAAGCAAGGGGAACAACTGTAAACCTTCTTCTCCAGCTTTATTATCATACTTTTTGTGAAAGAAAACTTCGTCTCATTCTTAGTCAAAATAATACAAACAGATTTTGGTTGTAAAAAGTATTTTATTCTTTTTTTTGTGGCTAGTACTTGCAACTCTGAAGGGTTCTTACAAAAGGGGCCAATAAGAAAACACAGGCGGTGAGAGAGAGAGAGTGGAGTTGGAGTCACTGATTCTAGTGGGTTCCTGCCAAAGTCCCATTTTCTTGTTTTTTTTTCTCCTTCATGTACCAAGTGTTGTTTCTTATATGAAATAAAATATTCTTGAATTTTATATTTTTTTTTCCAACCCCACAAAAGGCCTGAGAGAGAGAGGTTTGCAGTAGCAAGTACAAGAGATATTATTGTACCAATAGGTGAGTTTCAAATTTTGATACAATAATTACTAGTGTGATAACAACAGGAGGGAGATATCATAAAAAGGCAACACCCCTCCCCTACCATCAAACAGAATAATCAGACAGTTTTCTTCTTGGAAGTAGAGAAAAAGAAATCTGATTTCTTAGATAAAGACCCATTGTAGCTTAAAAAGTGCTAGCTTTGCCATATCCACAACAAGAGAGGTACAAATAGCAACAGAAACTTAGTAAGGAAAAACACATGTTTTGAGAAATATACTTTGGACCCTCTTTTTGTTGTGGCTTCATATAGCTACATATATATATATATGCTTTGACAAGATAAAGCTTTGATCTTTATAGCTTCTCTCTTTACCCTTTAGTCTCTTGTTTCTGAAGAAAGAGTTGGTCTTTTTAAAAATATCCTTAAAACTGAGGTGAAACAGGTAATTCTCTTGGTTTTCTTTTTCATTTTTTCAAAGCTATAATTTAATATGTGTATTATCAAATGATATATATTAGTTTTTTTATCAGGAAGCTGAAGAATGGTTTGAAAGTTGTTTGCATGGAGAGTCAAAGAATAGGAGAGAGTGGTAGTTTGTCTGCTGAATCAGGACCTTCACACCACCATCACAATATGTCTTATGCACTTTTTCGTGGCCTAAATCCTCCTAATACAAGTTTCATGTATCATTCCACTACAAAGTAAGAATCTTAGCTTTTTTATTAGCTCTTGCAAAATTCTGTATTTTCCTCTTTGTATATGAGATATTTCTTATCTTTCTCGAGTTGAGTGTGTAGTAGAAACAGGTTCGATCTCTACCTTCTCAAGGTAGGGTAAGCCCGTGCCTGTGTAGTTGTTGTTGTTGCCTCTTTGTATATTTTCTTGCAATTTGTAACATGTGGTTCTTTTTGTTTTTTTGACAATTCCTGTGTAGTAATCAAGAACCGCCAGTTTTTGGTTTTGGGGAGTTAGAGGAAGCTATTGCGTTACAAGGAGTTAAGATGAGCAATGATGAAGCAGCTAAAGCATGTATGCTTTTTTTCTCTCTCTCTCTTTTGTTTTCTGACGTTTGCAAAGTGTAACCAACTCAACAATAACACATATAATCCCATTTAGTAGAATCTGGAACACGTAATGTGTACTCAGAGAGTAACCTCTCTTGTCTAAAGTATAACCAACTCCTTATCCTAAATAAACAGAGAGAGGAGAGAGAGAGCGTTGTTTGAATATGTCCTCTGTAAGAAGCTTACTATTTCGAATACAGTAATCATTCATAGGTCAATAGTTGAATGGCGTGGGGTTAAATATAAGGAAACTTGAACTCTTTGCATGAGTTACTGACTCCATAACTGCTGCTACCAAAAGAAATGGAAAAAAAAAGGAAGTCTTTTTGTTACTTTCTGTTTAATTTGTTTGTTTTCATTTTTCATTTTGCTGATGTTGAGAGATTTTGCTTTTGTGATTCTGTGCAGCTTTATATGCAACTACGAACAGACCTGCTGCAACTCTGGAGATGTTCCCTTCTTGGCCTACGAGATTCCATCACACCCCAAGAGTATATCTATACCCCCCAATTACTTCCTCTTGGCCATTTTTACTGTTGTACTATTATAGCCTCAACTTTTAACCATAATAGGAAACTCTTTTTTAACTTCTCTTTCTCATTCAAACTTTTCTATTTTTCATTCAAACTTATTGATTTTTTATTTTAGTTGATTTTGGAAGGTTGGTAATGGAGCTTCTGAGATTTTCAAACCTAACTTAAGTTATATTAGCCTGAAACTGTAATATTTTTTTACTGAATCAGTATAGTTTAATACGTAAGTTAATGTCACAGGCGAAGCTACATGTTGTATAGGTAAAGTATTAGATTATCTAGTATCGCCATTTGTCGATACATTTTTTTTCTTCTTTCAAAATTGAGAAATTTTTTGGCTTCATTACTGATTAAGTTACTAATGAAAATTATGTTATATTGGTAAATGACATGATTATATGAATATCTTTTGCATCGTCAGTACATAGAACTTAAATTCGTGTTTGCGTACAGGGAAGCTCAAAATCAGGAGGAGAAGAGAGTAGTGATTCAGGTTCAGCACTAAACACTTATTCAAGCAGAGGTGAACCTCATTTGGAACCAGAATCTCCTCCTATCAGTGGAAAACCATCTTCAGATTATCAGTCCCTTGAACAGAATCAGCAGCAACTTCAGAATCAACAACAACAACTTCAAGAAATGGCAAGTGATAGTCCAAGAATAGTAGTTTCACATACTGAGCCAGCTTCAAAACCCAACCATGAAAAGGTTCTTTTTTTCCCTTCAAAATGAGAAATAGAAAAAATAGCTGGGGGCCTTAATGTTTTTCTGCATAAGAAAAAAAAATCAGAAATTCCAACAAGTGCCAAGAAAATAAACTAAAGGGCAGAGTTTTCTGATTTATATTCTGGCAAGAGATAAGGGAAATAGAGTATCTTTACGGTAACAATAATTTTTTTTTCTTTTAAAAAACAAATAGTTTTTCTATGACTAACTTTTAGAACTGTAGTTTAAGTTATATACTAATGGTCCTATACCATCCCCAGAACTGTAGTTAACTCCTTGTCCTTTAATCTTTCTTGGGAGTAGAGAAACCAAATCCAGAAGAATGCCAGGTGACTTAATGGATTTGCTCATGTTAACAACAACAACCCAATATAATTTCATTTAGTGGGTCTGGGGAGGATAGTATATATGCAGACCTTACCCCTACCCTGGGATGGAGAAGCTGTTTTCAAATAGACCCCTAGCATCCTTCCCTCCAAGAACTTCCCACCTTGCTCTTTGGGAGACTCAAACTCACAACCTCTCGGTTAAAAGTGGAATTTGCTCATGTTAACATATCATAATATATATATATAGTATATTTTATTCTTTTCCGGAAACAAAATACAATATATGTGACTACAGTCTGAACAATTTATTTATATAATTACAAATTGATTTTAGTCATTATCATCAAGTCTTCCAAAAGATACCTGCCATTTTTGACACGTTATACCTCTTATTTAATTTCTAAGAATATAAAAAAGGTGAAGATAAGGAGAAAAATCCTAACTTCACGCAATTGCAGAAATTTTCTGTTTGAAGTGTTTACTTTTCATGTTAATCAACTACATTAATCTACATAATATATATTTTTTTTTGCAGAGAAAGGGTGTTGGTTCAACCTCAGATAGGGTGGTTGATGCAAAGGTGGTGCCACCATTATATTATCCATCTTTAATTTATTTTGTTCCCTCAGTGGACCCCTTATTATGTTATTATTAGTAGTATTATTTTTACAATTATTATGTTTTAATAATTTTAATTTAATTGTTTAGTAATAGATTTCTTAAAATAAGTTATGTTAATTTTGTTCACTGCAGACTGTGAGACGTTTAGCTCAAAATAGAGAAGCAGCAAAGAAAAGCAGACTAAGAAAAAAGGTAAAATAAATTACCCTTCCTTTCAGCTATGAAATCCGAAGCTGCTCTGCATATTATTATATTTTACATAGTTAAATTTGGGGTTATGTGCAGGCTTATGTACAGCAGCTAGAAACAAGTAGAATAAGACTGGCTCAGCTTGAACAAGAACTTCAGAGGGCTAGATCTCAGGTTGAAAATGACTCACTCTTTTCTTTACTTTATTTGGATGTATTTGGTATGACCATAATTATCAAAAATATTTTTCGCCAGATAATTATTTTTAAATATGTAATTAAATTACTTTCGGTACTAAACATATCCTAAATTCAAGTGGGATTTAATTAATAGATTTTTTGTGTTGATTGGTTGTGTCAACCAGGGGCTTTTCATGGGAGGTGGGGCTGCTGCTGGTGCCTATATCAGCTCTGGTAAAATTTGAGCTTTTTTTTCTTCACCCCGACATCTTATTTTTTGATGTTTTTATCTTCCTTTTTTTTCTTGGCGTCTTTATATAAATAGCATATCATATTCATTGTTTACTTTTTTAATTATATATATATTAATTATACACATATAATATATTAATTATGTATATATTATACCTTCACAAACTATTTTTAATTTAAGCTTTGGATGTGAGACTATTTGTGTTAATTCTTCTTTTTTGAGGGTAGGGGTGGGGGATGGAATTATAAAAATTGTGCGACTCTCTTATTCTATAGTATTAAACAAAATATAGTTAGCATTTGGCTATAGATTTTAAATTTATTTTAAAATTTTTGATTTGGGTGAAATTTGGTTTGAAGATGAAAATATGTTTGGACATACGTTTTCAAAATATATTTTCCAATTTTATTTTGGAAAAATATGTATATAATTTCTAAGTTTTGGGATTTTGGCCCAAAATCAGCAATTGAAGTAATTTTGGGATTTGAGATTTTGCCAAAATATGAGTAGAATTTATGGCCAAACATAATTTTGAAAATAAATCCAAAGTTTATTTTGGCAAAACTTATGGTCACACGGAACAATAAATATAAAGTTGTGGTGGGTGGCAGTATAAATATTGTAAATATGGTGTTAATATTAATACCATGTAACGAAGTGATGAAATTGGTCAATCTTGATAGTAACATGTAAGATAAAGTTTCTACAGTTTTGACAATAGCTAGCACCCAAAAATCTGAATTTTCAGAACTGTAAGTTTCAGTCAATTGAGCCATTTTGTCAGGTCAAAGCTTTTATTCTTGGTTTCTGAATTGGACTGAAGAACAAAGTACTCTTCTTTTGACCATAGCAAATTATCTTTTTTTTAGGTATAATAACGTGTCCAAATTCATTCAAAATTGATAAAGCCTCAAAGATAGACGAAACATGTCCTAATATCAGCTAAATTTTGCAAAAATAACATAGTTTCAATGCTGAGCTCGTTCGTGTTATCTTTTTCAATGCGTATACTACATACGAACAAAACGGAATTTAAAAAAAAATCATCAAAAAGACCAAGACACAAATGTTTAGTACCAAAATTATCATTTTAAGAGTGTTTTAAGAGTGGAACATGCCTTTTAAATTTCTCTCTCTTTATAGAAGAATGAAAACTTCTAGGGTGTCGTAATAAGTCATGTTATTAAGGGTAAAATGAGTATGTTAAGTTAAAAATAGAATGTTAGTATATTTTAAGACAACCTAGAAAGAAAAGTGCATCACATAACATCCTACTATTTGCATGGGACAATATTTGGTTCCTTAAAATAACTATAGTGACAAAGTATAGCAGGTGCTGCAATATTTGACATGGAATATTCAAGATGGTTAGATGATGATCAAAGGCACATATCTGAGCTACGAACTGCATTGCAAGCACATTTAGGAGATGGTGATCTTAGAATAATTGTAGATGGATATATTGCTCATTACGATGAAATTTTCCAACTCAAAGGAGTTGCAGCTAAATCTGATGTATTTCATCTCATCACTGGAATGTGGACTACCCCAGCTGAACGTTGCTTCCTTTGGATGGGCGGTTTTAGACCCTCTGAGCTCATCAAGGTTTGCTATATTTCATGTTTAAGCTGAAGAATATTCCTGTTTTTATATATGGATTAAATTTTGTATTTACTATCTGTGTAAAAAAGGAGATAATACTGGCAGTGGATTTGAATTATAGCAGGTATAAATTGCATTATTTTTTAGGTTACTTGATCCACTTTCTATGAATAGTTACTTATAATCAGGGACGGAGCTAGATGGAGCTAGAGTATGACCAACGGGTTAGGGCCGGACCTAGTAGCGTTCATGCAAATCATATATTATCTTTATAAATTCATCAAATATATATAATCTATTAATTTAGAACCCAATAACTTAAACATATTAGATTCCCGAACTCAAACTTCAAATTCTGACTTCGCCTCAACTTATAATTATCTTGTAGATAGATGGCTTGATAGCATAAAAATTTGTTAGTGTATAGAGGTGAAACTCTTTATATAATGGGGTCGGCTTTTCCAATTACAGAAAGGATTTAGCTTATGTGCACTACAACAACAACAATCCAGTATGGTCCTATTTAACGGGGTATGGGGAGGGTAGTATGTACGCACACCTTACCCCTACCCTTGGCTAGAGAGACTGTTTCCAAATAGACCCCCGACATCCTTCCCTCCAAGAACTTCCCACCTTGCTCTTGGGGAGACTCGAACTCACAACCTCTCGGTTGAAATTGGGGGTTGCTTACCATAAGAGCAACCCCTCTTATATGCACTAATAGTTTAATAAAGTTTTTACGCTATCGGTACAACTAAAAGGTTAATTCCCTTTTTGTACAAGTTGATAATTATCTTATAAATGACTTGTTTGTTTGTGTCAAAAAATTTTATATCATAAGTATATAGAAGTTATTAACTGTAGCTGGAAAACCAATTTTCTCCGATGGTAACCAACCCCACTTCCAACCGAGAGGTTGTGAGTTTGAGTCTCCCCAAGAGCAAGGTGGGAAGTTTTTGGAGGGAAGGATGTCGGGGATCTATTTGGAAACAGTCTCTCTACCCAAGGGTAAGGGTAAGGTCTACGTATATACTACCCTCCCCAGACGCCACTAAGTGGGATTATACTGGGTTGTTGTAGTTGTTGTTATGGCTTTGATATTTTGTTGCAAGCTAATGATATGATCTTTTATCAGATGTTGATAGCACAATTGGACCCATTAACCCAGCAGCAAGTTGTTGGAATTTACAGTCTGCAGCAATCATCGCAACAGGCAGAAGAAGCACTTTCACAGGGTTTGGAACAATTACAACAATCTTTAATTGAAACTGTTGCCACTGCTTCTCTCAATGATGGTATGCACCATATGGCTGTTGCCTTAGGCAAGCTTGCCAATCTCGAAGGCTTCCTTCGCCAGGTAAAATTATTTACATAATTTTATAATTTATAAGTTTCAAACGTCTTTCTTTTTAAAACTTAGTGCTTAATTAAATATCATTACGTAAAATGGACGTATTATATGGATATTGATCAAAAGTAAATGGTCTTGGCTGTGCAAGTGCAGAACTAATACGAAGCTCTTATTCCACTCTGTCATATTATCTTCTAATTTTCACTGTCACTACAAAAGTTTGTATAAAAATGATATTTTTTAGCCTTTTGAATAAAGGAAATGGTATATTCAGGTGTTGCTATTTATAAAGCAATGTACAGAAGTCGAATGAAATAATAACCATCCACTTAAACTGATGAAAGGTATTAACGTAAGCTTTCTTTATTTTTATCGCCTTGGTCTCCCACTAGAATATTTAAACTTTATAATTTCGACATATTATGCCAATGTCCATTCTCATTAATGTATTTTTGTGCCTGATTTGATGGGGGGAAAAGATGATTTTGTTAGCGTGAGGAAGAACAAAAAAAGAAATTAAGTAGGTGTTTGGATATAAGAATTGTAAAATTCGAAAAAATGGTAAAAATATTTTTCAAGTGAAAATGATATTTGAAATTTAGAATTGTGTTTAGACATAATTTTCAGTTTGAGTTGTTTTTGAAGTTTTGTGAGTAATTTGAGTGAAAATTTTGAAAAATAACTTTTTACATATTTTTAAAAATTTCCAAAATATATCTTCAAGTGAAAATAAAAAATTTTATGAATAAATACTAATTTCCAAAAAGAAATGAATTTCTTTTTGAAAAATTTTCTATCAAATTTTATGTCCAAACGGGCACTAAGATGGGAAAAAGACTAGGACAAGACATTTTTTTTAAATCCTTTTTTTTGGGTTATAGATATCATCACTTTAAAACCTTTTCACTATGCTTTCTTCATACTATGGCTAAAGATTCCAAAGGTACTTTGTAGGTGGTCATGTCAATGAACAATTTGTGGTATATATTTAAAACGTCTATTATTAGGTTTTCTCACTTTTGAAACCGTGATAACTTGACCATTTGATTGGGATTTCATTTGAAAAAAGTAGAATCTAAATACCCTTTTAATCTTGATTCTATATTATATAAAGGATGATTAAAAAATATGGAAAAATTTTCTCTTTGTAGGACTACCTTTTTACCTACTAGAAAAGAGAGGAGAGCACTTGTCTTGAAGCAATAGGAATTAAGTTATATATATATACACTGACAGAATAAAAAATTTATAATATGAATATAATTTTATCCACTATAATATATTATTAGTCTATTGTTTATGCTATTTTATCATCCTTGTTTTTCATATTAGTTATATGTTTAGATCTACTTAATCCGATGGTTATAAAATTTTTATATATCGTTAGTGCACAAGATTTAAACTCAATAGAAGACGACTTCTATTCAATATAAGATGTATTTGGTTGTTGTCAAAACAATGTCTTGTAGTTCCACTAAAGATGCTTAATTAAATTCTTAATACATTGGTCCCCACTATAACAATGATTGGTGAGTTAATGCATTTAAAAATGCCCCTCCCTTGGATTATAGATGGGTTTGTTGTTTTGCCATTATTCATGTTTCTCATATATACTTCTAAAGGAATACCTTCATATTTTTAACATAGTGAGCAAATAATGGAAGATTATGGATTCGTTTTAGATACATTATGTTTTCTCTAGGCCCGCTTTAATTATAATTATAATATAGCATGCTTGATTTCTCATAGTTACTATCCTAATTAATACTCCATATTACATTTTATTTGGATATGTTCCTATCTGAAAATGATGGCTGTGCAAATAAATGCCCTTGCAAGAGCTATCAGCAAAATTTTATAATCACGTTAACAAATTAGTCCAATTCATGGAAAGAAACGTTACTATTTACTACTAACCAAATAATTAGAATAATCCAAAAATCTCAGACAGAGACATCTTATATGATTTCCTCCTTGCTTGATATTTAGGGGTCCATGATCTCCAACTTTAAATTGATTATTTGGTTTGATTAAGATGTTTCTACTAATAATATTTTCTTATCTCCAGCTATATATCCTAGAGAATATAGATAGGATTTTGACTTCTTCTTTTTTGTTCATTTGAATTTAATTTCAGGCTGATAATTTGAGACAACAAACTCTTCATCAATTGCACAGAATATTGACAGTTAGACAAGCAGCAAGGTGTTTCTTGGTGATCGGAGAATATTATGGTCGATTACGAGCCTTAAGTTCCCTATGGGCATCACGTCCTAGAGAGTAAGTTCAAAAATATATTATCACATGTGTTAGCTCGGATTCTTCAAAAATGAGATGAATTTATTAGTTTACATGAAAATAAGAAAGCAAATGAAACTTTTTATGGTCTCTTTTTGTTAACATTGCTTACAATTATATACAAAAAGTGTTGCGAAAAAGAACCAATAATAGAGCTTATCTTACCATATAAAAGTCTTTTAATTTGAAATTATGGGGCAAAATTATTGTAAAATATGCCCCTTCTGTTTCATATTATATAACTCTACGTTTGATTAGGCACGCTGTTAAAAAAAATTACATTTAGTATGTACCAAATGTATTTTTAGAAGGGAAAATGGTCAGAACTGCCCCTAACGTATTGATTCTAGTTTAAAAATGCTTTCCGTTAACCTATTTTGAAAAAAATACCCCTAGCGTTAAAAATTTGACATATTTGTGCCCCTAAGTCTAACAACTGACTGTACTTAAATTTAAAACGGTAGGGGCATTTTTTTCAAAATAGGTTAACAGTAGGGGCATGGTCAATACGTTAGGGGCACAAATATGCCAGAATTTTAACGGTAGGGACATTTTTTTCAATAGGTTAACGGAGGGCGTTTTTAAACTGGCGTCAATACGTTAGAGGCAGTTCTGACCCTTTTCCGTTTTTAAAATTATGGTCTTAAACCAAATATACTTCTAGAATTTATGATTTCGAAATGTTATGACATTTTTTTAACTATAGGACGAGGATGGCAGATGATAACTCATGTCAAACAACAACAGAGCTGCAGATAATACAAGCCTCGCAACACCATTTCTCAAATATGTGATCACATCATTCTTAGCCCGAGCGACTGTCCATTCCTTCTTTGATGACTCCTAGTAAAGAAAATCTAAATTTTTCGATGTGGTTTGAAAGGAAATTGAGAATGGGCATAAGTTTCTTGATGATGACCATGTTGTCGCATTATGGTTCTGCGAGCTACGTATTTAGATGAGAGATAGGGTTTTTTTTTCTCTTTTATTTATTTGATTTAGTTTCTTGATCTCTGTATTATTACTCTTGATCTAGTAAATGTATAAATCATTATTATTCTCCTCGAAAAAGCTTATGTAACGACCCGATTGATCGTTTTGAGCAACTACGTTCGTTCAGCAATTTGAGGTCACAGGTAGCTTCATATTATGTGTGACGACTTGCGTGCATGGTTGTATTCTGTTTTGCGAATGAATCGGAGTTGAATTAGAAGAAGGGATCTAGTTTGAAATCTTAAACAGTGATAATTTGACTTGAATTAGACTTTTGAGTAAATGATTTCGGAATGAATTTTGGATGATGATGATGATGATTTTGGACTTAGGCGTGTGTTCGGATTTGTATTTGAAGGCCCGTAGGGTAATTTGAGGCATTTTGGCAAAAGTTGAAAAAAGTTGAAGTTTGAAAAATGAAGAGGTTTGACCCATAATTGACTTTTGGGTTATCGAGGTCGGAATGCGATTTCAAAAGTCGGAACAGCTCTATTATGTCATTTGAGACTTGCTTGCAAAATTTGATGTTGTTTGGAGTTGATTTGATATGGTTCGGACGCTTAGTTGTAATTTTAGAAGTTCTTGAAGTTCATAGTGATTTTCATGCATTTTGACATTCGGTTTGGGGTTCTAAAGGTTATTTTGATATTCCGATCGTGCAAGTGAGTTTGTGCTATGTGTTCAGACCAGTGGGGTGTTTAGTTTGGAGCCTTAAGGGCTCAGGTGAATTTCGAATTAACTTTGGATTGCTTTGGTTAAACTTTATATGTGCTGGTTCTGGTTTTCTCGCATTTGTGAGGTTTTGGTCACAATTTCAACTACCGCAATTACAAGGTAGTCATCCCGATTGCGAACCTGGGTTGGTAGGAACTGGGTTGCATTTGCGAAGAAATTACCCCATTTGTGAAGCCTTCAGAGTTCGCATTTGCGATAAACCCAGAACTATTCCAGGCTCGCATTTGCGAAGCTTTCTTCGCTTTTGCGAGTTCACATTTGCGAACCCAATGTCGCATTAATATCGCAAATGCGACATCTGCAGCTTGCTAAAAGCTGGTTATTCCGAGTTTTTGCTTCATTTTTCATATTTTTGAACCCTAGAGTCGATGTGAGGCGATTTTGTGAAGAGATTTTCATACCAAGTCATTGGGTAAGTATCTTTAATCAATTTCCAACTATATTTTGTGATTATATCTCATATTTAACATCAAATTCACGAGAATCTAACGAAAAATTTGGAGAAAAATTGTGAAATCTTTCAAAAATGTAAAATGATAATTTGAAGGACCAAATAGTATCGGAATTTGATAAATTTTGTATGGGTGAACTCAAATGGAATTGGGTATTCGGCTTTTGTAAATTCAGTCGGGTTCCGGGTGCGGGCCTGGAAAGTTGACTTTTGTTGACATTTTATAAATTATATATGTTGACATCCAATTTTGTCCCACTCTTTTTTCTACTTAATTTCCTTGCGCTTCCTAGTTATTAATGCTCTAATATGTATTATTTTATTATTTATTTCATGATTATTATTACCACTATTATTATTATTATTATTATTATTATTATTATTATTATTATTATTATTATTATTATTATTATTATTATTATTATTATTATTATTAGTACTACTAATAGGGGTAGTCACTATAAATACCATAATTAGTATTATCAATATTGTCATTAGTATAAGAATATTAACTACATGTTTTGAATAATCTATGTGTCTAGTATATTATTATATTATGTCCAAACTAATAAGATAAAGGAAGCCCAAAGAAATTAATAAGAAGAAAGAAGGGATTTTTACCTAAATATGCCATATAGCAAATTTTATTACTATTATTGTGTCTTGTTTGGTTATTACCCGCATATTTCATATTTTCGTTACCAAAAATGTACCAAACCATATCTGGCTGATTTTATAGCCTAAAATAGCGCCAGATTTGAAGCATCCCAATTAATGTTTGATTCTGTCTTAATTAAATGATCTTTTTAAAACCTTAAAAGATCTAATCCCAGCGCAAATCTCTTTGCGTGAATCTCTCATACATAGCCATCAGTTTCGAAAATCTCTCATTCTTCTACATCCAATACCGAAAATCAGAATTTACAATGTGATAGTCAATCAAATTGTAGTTCTTCCAGATTTCAGTTTCGAAAATCTCTCATTCTTCTACATCAAATACCGAAAATCAGAATTTACAGCGTGATAGTCAATCAAATTGTAGTTCTTCCAGATTCCAGATTATTGAAGCTAGGTTTGTTTATACAAATTGTAGTTGAATTGTAGTCACTTTGTAGTTAATTGTAGTCCGTTTGTAGTTACTTGTAGTCAGTTTGTATTTAATTGTAGTCAGTTTGTAGTTACTTGTAGTCAGTTTGTAGTTAATTGTTTGTAGTTAATTGTAGTCCGTTTGTAGTCAGTTTTGATTTAATTGTAGTCAGTTTGTAGTTACTTGTAGTCAGTTTGTAGTTAATTGTGTTGTAGTCAATTTGTAGTTACTTGTAGTTTATAATAAATATGTCTGAAAATTGGATTTTTTTGTAGCTACTGGCTTGTATGTGTAGCTGAGAACTGCAACTGACATTTCAAGGCAACGTCAATTCATGATTCTTCATTGTTCAAGATAAGAAGTTTTAGCCGACAACACACATGCTGCCGAATGGACGAAACATTCATACAGCGCAAATGTACTGCAACAATAGTTGGTAGCATTGTCGTTCCAAAGTATTGTGATCCTAAGACTGCTTACACGCCAAAGGACATACAAACTGACATGTTATCCGACTTCAAAGCAGAGAGAGAGAGAGAAATCGGTTTTGTAGAGGGTTTCTGGCTTTGATACAATTTTATGGACTGAAAGTATGGTGGATTGAGAAGAACTTCTCGATCTGAAACTGTTCAAGCTTCGACAATGGTGGATGAAATTCAAGCAGAGAGAGAGAGAAATCGGTTTTGGTAAAAAAAACGTGAGGGGAGGGTTATATAAAAGGGGAGAAAATCGTGGGTTTTGTTTGTAAGAGAGAGAAGAAACGTGTACAATAAAATCTGAAAAGATTTTCAGTTCCACAAATCAAGCCTATAGTTAATAAGTTGATAATTAAACCTTAAATAGAATTTTGGTACATAAATTGAAAGGTGGTACACTTAAATGTAATAAACACAAACCTAAAACATAGGTGGTAATAAGGTTTGCTCTATGGTATGTATATGTAAAAATCCCAAGAAAGAAAGCCATCAAATCTGGCTTAAAAGATAACCCCTTTTATAGATGAGCCCAAAGTCTGCCAAAATGATTAGCCCATGTAGTAAAATTCCTTATGAAGACTAATGAGCCTAAATATAACTTATCAGAATTTTCTTTTAAACCCAACTGTAGCCCAATCTTCCTAGCCCATCCAAAAGAATCGTCCAGAAGCTTTTATTTCGACCGTAGGACTAAAATTAGAATGATCCAATGATCCTTCTTTCTTAAGATTTAAGACCTAATAGTATTCAGCCTTGCTAGGGTTTTGAAATCTCCATCTCTGTATGCAGCCGCCCACCCCTTTCCTCTCTTAGACAAACTTCCAACTCGCTTTCACTATGAAATCAGAATGGTTTCGCCATTTTCATCAAAGTCTTCATTCTCTCTCTCTCTTACATATTAAATGAAAAGCCAAAAATTTTTGTATCGAAGTTGACCAAATCGTTGTATCTCTGCAGCAAGAGGACGATTTGGTTGATCTTTTTCCTGTCACATTTTGGTCGGATTTTGAACGTGCATTTTGAATTTCAAACAAGTCTTTCAATTTTCGCTTCCAAAACCCTAGTTTTCTCCAATAAATACTCCTTAACTCTCCAGCCGAAAGCATCTGGGACGGGGGGGATCCTCTAAAATATAGTTTGAACACTGCCAAACCGAGTCAACAAGCAACTTTTTTTTCCTTTTCCGCAATCTCAGTTTCTATCTAGTTCGCTAACACTAAGTTTCAATCTTGTTATGTGGAGGGAGTAGATCTAAAGCCTCACAAGCTTCAGTTCCTGCTCCATAAAAGGTTAGATCTTAACCTAAATTTTATTATGTTTTATGTTGTGCATATATGTCGTAGCTTTTATAATAGAAGTAGAATATCTAAGTTTCTTTTTATTTCATTTAATTTCTTCTTCATATGTAAAGATCCTGAATATGGGAATTGATTTTGGATTTCATTAAAACATTGTAGGTGCCCTGCTTTGTTGACTTAGAGTTTCCCTTTTCATATGCTAAAATTCATTTTACTTGGAGTCACATTTCTTCTAAAGGATTACATTGAAATAAAAAATCTTGAATATATGACATGTTAAGCATTTTTTTTTTGAGCTTGAAGTTAGAAGCCTGACCAGGAAAATTGTTTCTTTTATGTTCTATTGTAAATCCGTGTATAATCCGTGATAGAATCAGTAGTAAAAAGGAGAAATCATGTTCTTAGACTAAATATGAGCGTGAAAATTAGTCCAAAAGACCATGCTTTCATGTTTATCAGTAGGCTTTGCATTTCGTTTACCTTAGAAAACATGACTAGAATCTATAAATGAATGATTTCATATCTTTAAAGTTTGTTAAGAATCACGGTTAATTTAATATTTTAGATATTGTTCTTATAGAATTTAAGTGTCTCATTGAAAAGAATTTGGTTAACAAAATCTTATTTATCACTATGTAGTTTATCACTACAGACCTTGTTCAATAGGATTTCTTCTTAACTGAAAATTGATTTTAAGGGAGCATGATGCAAGTTTATGTGCTCGTTAAGGGTACTAATTTTAAGGATGACATTGTCCAACTCACATAAATCATGCCTATAATTGATCTTATTTTGTTAAAATTATCATTGTGTTAGTGAATAGGTCATTGGGTTAAGAGCATAGTAAGAATTTTCGTTAAGTATGTAATTGTTGTCCATGATAATTTGGTACATTCATATCTATTGATTTAGTGTTAATATTTTACTAGAAACCATATTTAATGTGTCACTGACTTTACATAATCTGCCGCTTGGTCCAAATAGATATTGTCTTAGTCTGTAAATCCGTCCGAACAATGTATTTAGGATGTGTGTTTGTTCTAGCTTCATTACTCGTTAAGAAGTTGGGCTAATGATCTAAGAGCAGAAACCATGACTTAGATCCTTTGGAATTTGACAGTCATATTATGAGAAATTTTGTTGCCAATATGTTTACTGTAAGCCTTCAGTATGTTAAAGCCTATTCATTATTTGGAAAATCTCTTAATAGATGATAGTATCTTTGTTACTCTAAATGATTATCTATGCTTGCTTCACGTGGCTTATTTGCTTCTTTAAAGTATAGAAGTATACCTTATGACTTCTTTATAAAAAATATGAAAATAGTAGATATTTAACTTTAAGTATATAATTACTGCTTAAGAATCTATTTATATCAATAAGTGATGGGCTTCTTACATTCTGGTTGGACATTTAGAAACATCTGCTTATATTCATAAATCATGTGACTTCTTGCTTTGTTTATTCTCTGTGTTCATAAAATATAAGAATTGGGTTTCCATTCTTTCTAACTTCCTATTTTCTTTTCTTCTCTATTTGCATGTACACTTTGGAGCAATTTTGAGTCTTAATATGAGACTCGTTGCAGCCATGAAGTCACCAACGCTGCCATTACTATGTTTTCTCTTTCGTATACCTAATTATTCGTGCTGGATAGAGACAAGAAAATACCAAAGTTAAATCTTGGCCTCCTTAGAAAGGGGAAGGATTAGCACTGTTATTCTTGCTTCCATTTCTATTAACTTTTTATTATTGCATATATTTTATTTACTATTACTCCTAATTAGTTCTTGCATGAACATGTAAAGGTAATGGATATAGTTAAACATTGAACTAGTAATTCTACTAACACCTAACTGTCTAGCAATGCTTGTGAAATCAGTTAAAATTGAATAATGATTAAGTCAATATGGGTTGGTCTTAATTTTATTCCCATTAGAATTTTTTTTTTCCGTACCAAGTATCCTTTAAATCAATATAATGCTTTGCCTATCTATTAGATTTTTCAAACGAACAAGAAGAAAATACTTTCGCTTTCTAAACGTTCTTAGTTTCAAGTTTCACCCTTTCTGAAAATGACGTTTTTTTTTAAAGCCTCTACCCATTTGGTTCAGTGTCCTTTTGGAGTTAGAAATCTTTTAAACCAAATTTTGAGTTGTCAAATGACGCAATATTTTGGTAAAATATTTTAACTCTTATAGTCTAACATACTAAGTTCGTATGGTAACCCTGTCGTATGAGACCTTGAGGGGTGCCTCACACCTTCCCAACCCTTACCTTAGAATCTCTCATATTTAATAGACTTTAACGAAGTTTAACTTTGCGTTACTTAGTTAAAATAGGTGTCCTAATTCACCTTTAAAATAATTAGGTGGCGACTCTTTTGTTTGTAATTAATTTAGGAATCACCAATTCATTGTACTCTATTTGGCATGTGTTAAAATGGGGTATAACGGTATAAGAATCATAGCTTTGTCAATTGAAATTATTTTCTTTTGCATTGTTCTATGTATTCAAGTCGTTTTTGACTAGATTGAGCCAATCTTCAATTAATCTGTAAAGGAAAAGCTAAATTGAGTATTGAATTGGCTAGATTGAGTTAGTATCTTGCCTAACCTTGTGTGAGAGACTCCCCCTTAGGATTTGAGTCTTCTATGCTAATTGTAGTACGTGCACAGAGGTGACGATCGTATGCTCAGGCTTATTTGTGGAGATTTACCTTTAGGGTTCTTAGGTCCTTATGTTCATTAAGTGGGAAGTCTTCCAATATGATTGGGTCTCCTAATTGCTTTGCTTAATTGAAGTGATTGTCCTTTTTATTATTTTTTTATTTCTTAATTGTGGATTCGTCTATGACCCCGTGCTTACATGCTATGTGTTCCAATTGTTGTGGTTGTCGGTGTAGTATTCACATGTCATATATGCCTTGTTGTTTTGTATAGGTTGTTGTGCTTTTTGGTTTTTCCATAATTCTCTTATTGTCGTGTACTCATACTCTTGGTGGTAGTGATCCTTGTGATTGGGTTGTTGAATTATTGTTGTTGTTGTTGTTGATGATTTTAAACTATGTCTTCTTGTTGATATGTTGAGGAGGAATATGGGACAATTGATATTGTCTACTGGGATCGGGTTGCACGCCGCAACAAGGAGTAATAAGTTTGGACAAGTAGGAACGAGTTGCACGCCGTAACAGGAGGAATAAGAGTGATATATATATTTAGGAGTAATAAAGGTGGGCTGGTTGGATCGGGTTGCACGCTGCAGCAAGGAGTAATAAAGGTAGATGATCATATTGTTATTGATATGGTGATATATATATACTATTTACTCTTATTGTAATTGTTAAGGAGGAATATGAGAGAATTGGTGGGATCAGATTGTACGCTGCAACAAATATATATACTATTTACTTTTATTGTAATTGTTACGAAGGAATAAGGGAGGATTGGTGGGTTGAGAAGTGCGCTGCATCAATATATATGCTTATGTAATCCTCTTTGACTGTACAAGTTATTCAGTGGGTTTATATTTCATTTAGGATTTGGTTATCGCTGAATACTGAGAAGATCCTAGTTTATTTGTTGAAGACCTTGTCAATTTGTGTTTCGTGTTTTACTAAGTTGTGAGGATCAGGTTATGGCATTGAGTTGTTGACTTGTTGTTGATTGTGGAATTCTTTCCTTGAATCTATTATTCTGGTGAATTATTTTGTTAAAGTAAAACTACTACGTCAAATTATTTCCTCCTGTCCTGTTAAGTTATTAGTAACATCGTGACTTTAAATAAAGGAATTAGTACTACGATATTATATATGATTTTTAAATTTGAACTCGCCGTGTATAATTTAAAGTTTGGAAAATGGAGAGGGTTATCTCATAGTTGTCTTTTATGTTATCAAGGTCCGAATGCGATTTAGTAAGCTGGAATAGCTCCGTTATGTCATTCTGGACTTGCTTGCAAAATTTGGTGTCATTTGGAGTTGATTTGATATGGTTCGGATGCTTTGTTGGAATTCCAAAAGTTCTTGAAGTTCATAGTGATGTTTCATGCATTTTGGCATCTGATTCGTGGTTCTAGAGGTTGTTTTGGTGTTCCGATCGCGCAAGCGTGTTCGTGTTATGTGTTCAGGCCTGTGGGGTGTTTGGTTTGGAGCCTTAGGGGCTCTGGTGAGTTTCGGATTAACTTCAGATTGTTTTGGTTAAACTTATGTGTACTAGTTTTGGTGTTCTCACATTTGCGAGATTTTGGTCACAATTAGTCATCGCAATTGCGAACCAGGGCTGCTAGGAACTGAGTCACATTTGCGAAGAAATTACCGCATTTGCGAAGCCTTTAGAGTTCGCATTGGCGAACTCCTTATCGCATTTGCGATGAAGGAAAAACTAGTCCAGGCTTGCATTTGTGAAGTTTTCTTCGCTTTTGCGAGTTTGCATTTGCGAACCCAGTGTAGCAAATGTGACATCTGCATCCTGCTAAAAGTTGGGTATTCCGAGTTATCATTTTATTTTTCGTATTTTTTAACCCTGGAGTCGAGGTGAGGTGATTTTATGAAGAGATTTTCATATCAAGTCATTGAGTAAGTATCCTTTATTAATTCCCATCTATATTTTGTGATTATATCTTAGATTTAACATCAAATTCATAAGAATCTAAAAGAAAATTTGGGAAAAATTGTGAAATCTTTCAAAAATGTAAATTGATGATTTGAAGGGCCGAATGGTATCAGGATTTGATAAATTTTGTGTGGGTGAACTCATATAAGAATGGGTATTCAGTTTTTGTAAATTTTTCGGGTTCCGAGGTACGGGCCTGGGGAGTTGACTTTTTTTGACATTTTACAAATTGTGTAAGAATCATGGCTTTGTTAATTGAAATTGCTTTCTCTTGCATTGTTTGATGTATTCAAGTCGTTTTTGGCTGGATTGAGCCGAGCGTTGATGAATTGGTAAAGGAATAGCTAAATTTTGTATTGAATTGGCGGGATTGAGGTAAACATTTTTTCTAAACTTGTGTGAGGGACTCCCCCTTAGGATTTAAGTCTTCCATGCTAATTGTAGTCTGTGCACATGAAGTAATGAGTGTGTGCTCAGACTTATTTGTGGAGAATTTGCTTTTAGGGTTCTTATGTCCTTGTGTTCATTAAGTGCGAAGTCTTTCGATATGATTGGGTCTCTAATTGTTTGTTCTACCTCTATATGGTCCATACGATGTTATTAGTATACCTCCAATCCTTACTTGTTACTTGGCCCTTAATTTTCTTAATTGATGTGATTTCCTAGTTATAACTTTGTTATTTTTTATTGTGAATTCCTCTATGACCTCGTGCTTACATTCGATGTGTCCTAGTTATTGTGGAAAGCTGGTGTAGTATTCACGTGCCTTATATGTCTCGTTGTTTTGTAAAGGTTGTTGTGCTTCTTGGTTTCTTTGTGGTTCTCTTATTGCCTTGTACTCATACTCTTGGTGGTAGAATTCCTTGTGATTTGGTTGTTGAATTGTTGTTGTTGTTGTTGTTGTTGTCGTTGATTTTACACTATGTCTGGTTGTTGATATGTTGGAGAGGAATAAGGAGGAATTGATATTGTCTTGTGGGATCGGGTTACACGCTGCAACAAGGAGTAATAAGGGTGGGAAAGATTGCATGCCACAATAGGAGGAATAAGAGCGATATATATTGAGGCGTAATAAGGGTGGGCTGGTGGGATCGGGTTGCACGCCGCAACAAAGAGTAATAAGGGTGAATGGTCATGTTATTATTGATATGGTGATATATATGTTATTCACTTTTATTGTAATTGTTTTGGAGCAATAACGGAGGATTGTTGGGATCGAGTTGCACGCCACAATAAATATATATACTATTTACTTTTCTTGTAATTGTTACAGAGGATAAGAGAGGATTGGTAGGATCGAGATGTGCGCCGCATCAATACATATGCTTGTAATCCTCTTTGACAGTACAAGTTATTCGATAATTTTGCATTTTATTTAGGATTTGGTTAAAGCTGAATACTGATAAGCTCCTAGTTTATTTGTTTAAGACCTTGTCAAATTATATTTCGGGTTTTACTAAGTTGTGAGAACCGGGTTATTGACTTTGAGTTGTTGACTTGTTGTTCCTGGAATTTTTTTCCTGAAACTATTATTTTGGTGAATTATTTTGTTAAGTTAAAACTACTACGTCAAATTATTTCCTCCTGCCCTGTTAAGTTATTAGTAGCATCGTGACTTTAAATAAAAGAATTAGTACTACGTTGTTATATATGATTTTTAAATTTGAACTCGCCGTGTATATATATATATATATATATATATATATATATATATTCACCTTTCACTAATTCAAATTCCTATAAATGTTATATTTTATTTTAATTAGTTTCTCAATTAAAGAGCCTTCACCCGATGATATTGGATCTTACTTAAAAAAAGAAATTCTACTAAGTTTTAATTTATTAAATCATATAATAAAGGTAATAATTCATTCGATGTTGTATTTTATTTGGAAAGAGCATTTTCTTTATTATGATTTCCATAAATAATACATCTTTTCTTACCGATTTTCTAATTGGTTTAGAAGCTGTAATCTACTTGGTTATATAAATGAGACTTCGTGAACCTCTCAACTGCATTGGTTATGAACCCTATGTACTGAGTCGCATGAGGATAACGTTGTCCTAATTGAGACAGAATTATCCGGGCACAAGGCGCCTTGTGTACTGAAGGTTTGGATATTAAGGTTATGATATGAGACCCCGAGGATCGAGATGGTCAGGGTTGTATATTTGGAATAATGTGTGAGTCGGCATCGCCTTCTTTGTTTGAACATATTCGTACTTGTCTGTGTCCCAGTTATGTTAGTGATAAATTACTTGGTTATTATTCGTTACTATCTGTGTTTCCCATTATTGTCTCTATTCTTTGTAGTTGGAATTTTCCATGCTATTGATATTACTTTACTATCTTTATCTTTGTAGTTCATTATCATATCCTGTTCAATTTCTTTGACTAGTAGGTGTCTTGACTGCTCCTCGTCACTACCCTACCGATGTTAGTCTTGATACTTACTGGGCAACACCGTCGTGTGCTCATACTACACTTCTGTACATTTTTTGTACCGATCTAGGTATTTGATCAGAAGTAGTTGTGCAGATCGTCGCGGTGGAGACTCAAGGTAAACCTGTTGTTGCGCTCGCAGGCCTTGGAGTCCCCTTCATTTGTAATTATTTCCATTTCTGCCTTTTGTTCTTGAACAGTGACGTATTTATTTTGTATAACTACTATTAGAAAAGCTTATGACTTGTATTATTAATTTTGGGAATTGTAATTGTTCAGAGTTATTTAATTTAAAGTTAGTAAATATCAATATTAATTCTGCAAATATTAAGCTTATCGAATTTAGAGATTAGATGTCATCACGACTTTTTTTATGGAAATTTGAGCTGTAACAGCTTATCACTAGGGTAATGAAATAATATTGAAAATAGCAAAATAGAATGTTAAATATGTTATTATTAATTATCTTTGAGCACCAGCTTCTTCTTTGGGAAAGAAAGGGCTGTGGATTGTTATGGCGGTGGGTTGATATAAATTGAATTGAGGAAAAAGATAGGTTGATTAATTGTTGTTTAGTTCATTATGTGCAGTGGTTGAGAAGATTATTTTAAAACAGAAGTGACAAATTAGAAGATAAGTTGTATTTCCATTATCTTTCGCAAATGAAAAATGCAACTGGCTTTGCTTTTGGTGTGCATGAAGAGTCTATCAATGTCCATATTTTAATGGAGAGGCTGGCAACTTAATTGGACCTTCAATAAATATATTATTATTATTAGCTATATTATATATATACTCCATACGTTTCATTTTAGTTGTTATTTTTCTCTTTTTAAAGTTAACTAGATTCTTCGCACATATGTTGTACGTGTATCACTACAAAAAAAAACTCAATTACCAACAAAAAATGTTGGTAAATTGATCAAATTGGTTGGTATTTTGATTTACTAACCGATTACCAACGGAAATTGGCCTGTTGCTAAAAGGCTTGATGGTAAATTTTACCAACCATATTGAATTGGTTGGTAAACTTACCAACTAAAAATTAGTTAGTAAACACCAAATAAATTTGTTGGCAAATTTTGAATCTTGAGTCCAAGATTTTTGTTGGTAAATTTACTAACAAAAATTCAGTTGGAAGTTCGTTAGTAAATTTACTAACATATAGAAATTGAGTTAGTAAAATTGGTTTTTGATTATTTAAATTGTGTTTGTAATTGGTTGGTAAATATAGTAACAAGAAAAATTCCATTAGTATTATGTTAGCAACTATACTAATGGATACCAATTTGGTTGGTAAATCCGCTAGTATATTTTTAAAAATACATTGGCAATCGGTTGGTAATTTTGTCTATAGAAAAGTTCTATTTAGTAAATTGTAGGCAATTTACAAACAAATTTCAAATTCGTTAACAAATATGGTTATAATAATTGTATTAATATTCATTTAAAGCTTTAAAAGATCCCAAAAAAATGAAAACAAAATAAAAAACATACTAAAACTTTATAAATAATAATATCTATCATGAAGTTGAAAGCAGAATCCAAGATGTGTCTAACATAAAAGAAGCTAACATAAATCTAAATGTGACTCGTGTCATTTGGCGACGAGTTGCAGAATCCAAGATGTGTCTAACATAAAAGAAGCTAACATAAATCTAAATAGGACTCGTGTCATTTGGCGACGAGTCGTGTCTACGAGAAGGCGGTGTAGGTAAGCCACCTATGAGGACCGACAGACGGTTTTGGAGTAGTTGATCAACTTGCTCGCGCACCTCTTGCTGCATTTCGTGTCTCATTTCTTCACGCATTTCTTCTCTCATTTCTAGTCTAATCTCTTCTCTGATCTCAGATCTCATCTCATGCTTCATCTCTTCCTTAATTTCTTGCAAACGATGTCCTACACATTCACTCACCCGAGTATTGAAATCTAGATCTTGAGGTGGAGATATCGAGCTGGAGGAAGCACCAACATGCCCATAGAAATGAGCTTGAGAACTAAGACCATAAATGCGCGTCTTCTTAACACCGACTTCCTCCAAATATATTTGTGAGAAATCAACTTCAGGAGGCTCACTGGACCCATCTTCAGGCTGAGATGCAGATAGAACTTTAGACATTATGGCGTCCTGGACAAAAAGAAAATGATATAAGCTCTATAATAATAACTTTGACAGAGAAAACATCAAGAACACAGTCATAAAAGGTAACAAAACTGAAAACTCAAATGTCAATAAATGAGGTAAACTCAATTAATTCCCAGTCGATAGAAAAATTTGAGCATCAGAATTCTTCCTCTATGCAAGTTCTGATTAGTGGAGATTTTGTAGTCATTTGAACTGGAAGACAACCAATTGGAGGCAATCCAGTCAGTACAATCATACGGCATCCAAACTAGAGGTTCAGTTAAATGATGCATATGTACCACATTTAGAAAATGTGTATCCACCAGTCCCAACAACAATACAGAACATTTACACCTCCTTCCAGGAAATAAATCTCACTGAATCAGTGCAGAATTTCAATCGACAACAAACTGGAGGTTCAACCATAACACAACAGTTATATAGGAAATCATATAATCTGTCCTGTTCATTCACCAGATACCTCAACTGTCCACAAAGGATCAGTATAACTGAAAATGGACATTTGCAGCAGAAAAAACTTCAGGCTCAATCACTTCTAACACAGTCACAAGAGGTTCACTGTCACAGACAACCAATTAAAGGCAATCCAGTCAGTACAATCATACGGCATCCAAACTAGAGGTTCAGTTAAATGTTGCATATGTACCATATTTAGAAAATGTGTATCCACCAGTCCCAACAACAATACAGAACATTTGCACCTCTTTCCAGGAAATAAATCTCACTGAATCAGTGCAGAACCATAACACAACAGTTATATGGGAAATCATATAATCTGTCCTGTTCATTCACCAGATACCTCAACTGTCCACAAAGGATGAGTGTAACTGAAAATGGACATCTGCAGCAGAAAAAACTTCAGGCTCAATCACTTCTGTCACAGTCACAAGAAGACTATCAGTTTCACTTTGCCTTGGAGATCATCTTGATACATGTCTTCTACTATGCTTTAAACCAATAGTGTGATGTCGACTTGAAGGAGAAAGAGTAAAGAAATCGCGAGTCCTAATTTTTTGTTTAAATAGATCACTGTTACTGCCTTGTTCTTTTCTTTTTTGCAAAAAGGGACGCTACAGGTCGCCTCATGCTACATGTCGCCACACAGTACAAAGGCAGAGGCGCTCGCTTTTTTGAAAATGCTATGCCACAATGTAAAATACCGATGGCAGCTCGCATCGCCTCGCCTCACGCTATTAGCGCTGAGGCGAGCGCTATTTACAACACCGGTACAACCAGTTTCCAGAACGTAAAAAAAGCATGTGAAGACATATCAAAATATTGAGCAAGTAAAAGGTGGTATATATAACCTGTAGTTGGGACGACCCTTAGACAAAATATTGAAGATTCGCAAAACCAGAAGAATGCTTTCCACTGGAAAATGACATTCAATTATCATCAATTCTTTGACTCTTAAGTAACATCTTGCATGCTTTGTGCTAATCCTATAAATTGTGACAGTGACTACTATAGATATATATGTCAAAACTGAATGGCCATCGCAATCAAAGTAGCAAGCGTCACAGCAAAAATGGGAGAAGTAACTTATGTTGGAAATAACGCTTTACGCTAGAGGGGGGGGGGGGTGAATAGCGTTTTAAAAATATTAAGCGTTTTAGTGCGGAATTTAAAAACTTTGCAGAAATTAAAACAAGTGCAGTAAAATAAACTTACACAATGATGTATCCTGGTTGGCCACAAACGTGGTTAGTCCAGTCCCCGAGAGACTCTCTCGAGATTTCCACTAAACTTGTCAAGCTTACGGGTGCTTAACAAACCGTTACAGCTGAGGACACAAGCCTCACCTAGGTGCTCGGGGATCACAATCCCAAAGACTTCAATTGCTCGGGGATACCAATCCCAAAGACTTCAATTGCTCGGGGATAACAATCCCAAAGACTTCAATTGCTCGGGGATAACAATCCCAAAGACTTCAACTGCTCGGGGATAACAATCCCAAAGACTTCAACTGAGGAATCACAAGTTCCTCAACAAACGAGAATCGCAATTCTCTTACAAACACAAAACAAACTCACTTTACAAAGTACTCCTCAATGAGTAGATATGAGTAGAAATAGTACGCTCAAGATCACAACAACTTAGCTCAATAGAATGGCTCTTCAAAAAGCTTTATGGATGAATGAAAATGATGATCAATGTAAGAAAGCTTTTAGCAATGAAAATACTTAAATTGTATATGTTGTTGTTGTGAAAACACTGAGTTAAGCCTGTATTTATAGGTGAAAAACTCAGTCTTACCGTTGTCTAATTGCCAATTAAGGATTGCTGAAATTACTCAGTGACAATCGATTGTCAAGACTAAACAATCGATTGTTTGCCTATCAGATCAAAAATTCAATCCCAGATTTTACGTCAACAATCGATTACTTCAAATCAATAATCGATTATTTATAACGTTAAAAAATCCTTTCCAATTTTTGGCATAAAACATCGATTATCAGGAAATCAACAATCGATTATTTTAACAACGTTCAGAAAATCTTTTCCAGATTTTACGCAAAACATCGATTGTTAAATATCAACAATCGATTACCTGAAGGTAATTTGAAAATGTATGACAACGGTTAGTTCCAACAATCGATTATCAAATAGAACAATCGATTATAAATTAATTTCAAAACTTACTGTCTCATATATAATCGATTATCAAAATCCATAATCGATTATTAATTAATTTCAAAACTTTCTGTCTCATATATAATCGATTATCAAAAGCCACAATCGATTATTAATTAATTTCAAAACTTTCTGTCTCATATATAATCGATTATCAAAAGCCACAATCGATTATTAATTTATTTAAAAACACTGGGAGACATTTTTCTCATTCTAATCGATTACCATTAGTTCATAATCGATTTTTCTGAGTTTTGAAAACTTTGCCTCAGTTAACAATCGATTATCAAAAGTACACAATCGATTGTTATGCAGTTTGCAAAAACCTGATGTTAACTGACTTACTCACAATCGATTATCATTAATTCACAATCGATTGTCATGCAGTCTTGGCTTAGAGATACTCGATTATCATAAGTACATAATCGATTATCTTAGCCCAGATTTTTGAGGCATGTTTGAAAAACATTTTAACAAATATAAATATGCATAGTTTAAAATCATTTGACACTTAAGTTAGATATGCATGATTTTGGAAAAATAATTTTAGTAGAGAAGCCATGTTATGAGCCAAGATTGAGGAATCAAGATCACAATTAATATTGACTCAATTATAACATTTCTAAACTTTGTCTTGAGCTTCTTGTAATGCATCCATTTTGTGCTTGTCCTTGAGCACTGCTATATATCGCTTATTGCTTTGTTTGACATTCATCAAAACCTACAAAAGAACACACGTTTAGTATATTGCATTTGAAACGTGTTTCCAACAATTTCCCCCTTTTTGATAATGGCAAACATAAGCGGGATATATGCAATAGTTATTTTGATAATCCAAGACAAGAGTAAAGTATGCAATTTGATGTTCCCCCTCAATTCATGTTCCCCCTCACTTTAAGCATGAATGAAGTTGAGAGTGATATAGCATACTTCTTGATATCCCGTTTCTTCCCCCTTTTGCCATTAGCAAAAATTTACACAAGGGAAGAATATGAAAAAAATGTGAAATAAACACAGGTTTATTTATTGGAAAATTAAGATAACATTACAAGGGTGAAACCAAACATAACTAACCAATCAAGAACAAACAGACCAAAAACAACAATTTCTCATCATAACAACAACAATTTCATCATTCATCACCCCCATCCCCTTCATCATCATTGGTAGGCGCTTGATATGGCACCATCTGAGCATAGGCATAATGCACGTGATCAAAGTAACCATGGACCTCACGGGTTAGTTGAGTAATTTGGTCAGAAATGGTCCGGAGGGTAGGCTCCTGAGGAGGATGAGCACGACGGGCTTGTCGATTTTGAGGAGGAGCGGGAGCATGATCACCATCATGATGAAAGGAAGACTCCGAAATTTCCCAGATTTTGGTGCTCTTTTTGAGAGGACCATTAGCAATATTGACTCCGGAAGCTTCAAGAAATTTCATTATTAAGAGGGCATAGGGGAGAGATATGTTATCTCTGGTGGCATTGAACATATGAGATAGAATAAGCTTGCACCAATTTATTTTAACACTGGTGACAATGGCATGAAGAAATTTGGCATCCTCTTGGGAAATGGTGGTGTGATTGAGTTTACGGGGTTTGAGAACACGAGTGATGAAATAGAGAATGAAACGATAATTCGGGTCCATACCCTTTATGGTGGGACGACGGGAAGAGGACTCATCATAGGCTACTCCGGCTTGGCGGAAGAGATTAGCTTCATCAATCATGACCCCGGCATCATTTATGTACTGGTAGATGTCTTTACCATCATGCGGAATGCCGGCAATGAGGTGGAGGTTATCTTCAGAAATTAGAATGGGAATGCCGTTAACATTGGTAACAAGTTCACCCTCATCATCTTTGTGAAGGTTGGAGTAAAAAGCTTCAACCAAAGAAATGTTGTAGTAGGGGTGAGTAAGGAGTAGGAAATTGAAAAGGTTGCACTCTCTTAGCATATTTGCGGCTGGAATGAATGGTGCAACAAGAGCGTTTGTTGAAAAGCGAGGAGGGAGAATAAGGCGTTTCTCAAATTTGGTTAAGAAACGGGTGAGCTCTTCATTGGATTCAAAGAATAGAACCGATCCATCTTGATATGGATGGAGAGAAGAAGAAGCACCTTGTTTGGAACGAGCACGTTTTGAGTTGCGGCTTGACATTTTTTTTTTTGAAAGGATGTGCTAGGATTTTTCAAAGAAAACAAGAGAATTTGATGCTTGGGAGGCTTGAGTGAGTATACAAGAGCATATGTGCAGCCTATATATAGAGAAGGAATGAATCTTACATTTATTGGAAATGATTTGAAGAGATTTGAAGTCTGAAACGGTAAAAATAAATTCACTGACCGTTCAACAATCGATTGTTTGAATGGAATAATCGATTGTCATTAATGAAAATGATCTGACACATCGATTACACGCCAGAACGGTAAGAAAATTTGAAAAAGATAGTCGATTGTCAAACTTGGTAATCGATTGTTTTTCATATTTATGACCTGTCAGGAATCGATTATGGAGCCAAAACGGTAACATAAGTTTAAAACAGATAATCGATTGTCAATATATAGTAATCGATTGTTTCACTCACAGAGAGTTTGAATTTTGGCAAATAATCGATTGGCAGAACAAATAATCGATTGTTTGGAAGGGGGATGCTGAAATGATGAGACTTAATTCTATCAGGCAATGTAAACATTTAACAAGATTTCATGGCAAAAAAATTGAATCAACAAATAATCGATTATTGATACTGATAATCGATTGTAAGCATAAATAATCGATTATGATCGATTTTTTTTTCTTGTATCAAGATAATTCATACTTTCCTCTTACCTTTTGGGGGATGCCTGCAAAATAGAATTAAACATCTCCGACGCTCAAGTCAGTAATCTATAAATGAAATAATAACTTTGAAACTCGTGTAGTCGGGTAAAAAAAAATGAACTCTTAAGAATTTTGTCCTAGGATGTTCTTAAGAGGGTTTAGGGTACTTACCTTCCCTTCGACTTTGCCAATTACCTGATTTTGAACATCCTCCGTTCATTTTGGTCTTTTGGCTCATTCTCCAATTTACGAAGCTTTTTCCACAATTTTGCCTTTTGAATTTTTCGAAAATACTTCCGATTTAAAAAAACATAAGTCGACTTTTCCGTCTCTTCCTCCTTCTTTGTGCTTTAATTGAAGGAATTTTGAATTCGTCTCTCGTCAAGTGTTTGGAGCATCCACTACACTTGATTCCTTCAAGCACACCTGCAAAACAAATCAATGCTCTTTTGGTACCCATGCCATTTTGGGTCCTTGAGGGTTATGCATACTATAATGATATGTTTGAGTAGCATGTCTATGTCTCGTAAAGCATGCGGGAGCAATATGACCAATTCGTCTACAATAATGACATGTCACATTTGGATTATGCATGCGTCTAGGCTCATAGTAGCTAGAATAATGCACATTGTTTACTCTATTTTCATTTCTCCTAATTTGAACACCATAGTCATTTCTAGGTTGAACATTTCGGGATCTTCTAGCATGATCATTGTTGTGCCTAAAATATGCATCATGTCTATGGTGACGATTGCTAGGCGGAAGGTCATGTCTAGGTCTCCTAATATTTTGTCTAGCATGCATGTTTGTTTTAGGAAAGGCATTTTTGTTATTAATCCTAGGTTGAGCTCTAGGTGGTTGGGTTTTTGCATCAACCTCTTCTTCATTTATGAAGCCTATTCCATGCTTGGTTGATTTCAAGTTATCAAGCACCACATTCAAGTTTTTATGAGAGGAGTTGAATTTATCTAGTGTGCCTTTTAATCTACCTACTTCATTCTTAAGGTCTACACAAGAAGCACAATTTTTTGTAGAACTCTCGGGCTTGTCAGAACTTCTTTTCCCATAAAACTTGTTTTGTTCTAGTAGCTTCTCATTTTCCAAAACCAATTTTTCTAATTCTTTTTCTTTTAATGAAAACTGTTTTTGAAAATCTTGTTCTTTTAGAGAAGCATTTTCTCTTAAACTAGTGACGGTTTTTGTAACTTTGAGAAATTCAGCATACAATTCATCAAAG
The DNA here is from genome assembly GCA_034376525.1 of Nicotiana benthamiana. Classification (NCBI taxonomy): domain Eukaryota; kingdom Viridiplantae; phylum Streptophyta; class Magnoliopsida; order Solanales; family Solanaceae; genus Nicotiana; species Nicotiana benthamiana. The sequence continues at coordinate 53,964,228 of CM067339.1, read as the reverse complement.
GCATTTCTCATGTCATCAAGAGTATAAAAATTTTGAGAAGAGATTTGACTTACCTCACTTTGATTTTCTTCCTGTGCCATGAGGCAGAGATTTGCCGCTTCTTCATTTTCTTCTTCACTGGATTCGTCTCCGGAATCTCCTCCCCAAGATATGTATGCTCGTTGCTTCTTGAAGGGTTTCTTCTCCTTTTTAAGATTTGGGCAGTTTGTTTTGATATGCCCTGTTTCACCACATTCATAACATTTAACTTGCTCACCTTGCTTTTTCCCTTTGCGGTCATATTCTTTTCGCATGAATTTTTGGAACTTTTTGATGATGAGTCCAAATTCGCTATCTCCATCCTCTTCAATTGGTGATTGACTTGTGCTCGCCTTTAGAGCAATCTTTTGCCTTCTTTGTTCGTCAACAACAGGGTTAAGAATAGTGGATTCATAAGTCTTAAGATTACCTCTAAGAGCGTCTATGGTGACGTTCGTGATTCCAATTGACTCTTGAATCGCATCGGCCTTTGATCGCCATGCCGGTGTTAGGCTCCTAAGAATTTTTCGAACTAGTTCTTTGTCTGTGAACGTCTTCTTGAGTGCGTGGAGATCATTCACTATTGATGAGAACCGCTCAAACATCTCGTCTACTTTTTCGCCTTCCTTCATATGGAACAATTCGTAAGCATGAGTTAAAAAATCAATTTTAGCTTCTCTTACCTGGTCAGTCCCTTCGTAAGTGACCTCAAGCTTGTCCCACATTTCTTTCGCTGTTTTGCAGCAGGAGATTTTCCTGTAATCATTAGCATTAACAGCACAGAGTAATAAATTAATAGCTTTAAAATTATTTTGGACCATTCGATTATCCTCGGCGTTGAATTCCTCTTCTGTTTTTGGCACCCATATTCCTTCCACCTGTTTGACAGGAACCTCATTTCCTTTGGTGTACACCTTCCACAAGTAAGGGCTGTTTGATCTGACGAATATCTGCATCCTTTCTTTCCAATATGAATAATTAGTCCCGTTGAACAAAGGAGGTCTTGTGGGGCACTGTCCTTCATCAATACCTGCAAAAGAGTCTAGAGTAGAAGCCATGGAAAGATTCTCTCAAACGGTTAAGTCTTTCAGAGAGTATGGCTCTGATACCAATTGTTGGAAATAACGCTTTACGCTAGAGGGGGGGGGGGTGAATAGCGTTTTAAAAATATTAAGCGTTTTAGTGCGGAATTTAAAAACTTTGCAGAAATTAAAACAAGTGCAGTAAAATAAACTTACACAATGATGTATCCTGGTTGGCCACAAACGTGGTTAGTCCAGTCCCCGAGAGACTCTCTCGAGATTTCCACTAAACTTGTCAAGCTTACGGGTGCTTAACAAACCGTTACAGCTGAGGACACAAGCCTCACCTAGGTGCTCGGGGATCACAATCCCAAAGACTTCAATTGCTCGGGGATACCAATCCCAAAGACTTCAATTGCTCGGGGATAACAATCCCAAAGACTTCAATTGCTCGGGGATAACAATCCCAAAGACTTCAACTGCTCGGGGATAACAATCCCAAAGACTTCAACTGAGGAATCACAAGTTCCTCAACAAACGAGAATCGCAATTCTCTTACAAACACAAAACAAACTCACTTTACAAAGTACTCCTCAATGAGTAGATATGAGTAGAAATAGTACGCTCAAGATCACAACAACTTAGCTCAATAGAATGGCTCTTCAAAAAGCTTTATGGATGAATGAAAATGATGATCAATGTAAGAAAGCTTTTAGCAATGAAAATACTTAAATTGTATATGTTGTTGTTGTGAAAACACTGAGTTAAGCCTGTATTTATAGGTGAAAAACTCAGTCTTACCGTTGTCTAATTGCCAATTAAGGATTGCTGAAATTACTCAGTGACAATCGATTGTCAAGACTAAACAATCGATTGTTTGCCTATCAGATCAAAAATTCAATCCCAGATTTTACGTCAACAATCGATTACTTCAAATCAATAATCGATTATTTATAACGTTAAAAAATCCTTTCCAATTTTTGGCATAAAACATCGATTATCAGGAAATCAACAATCGATTATTTTAACAACGTTCAGAAAATCTTTTCCAGATTTTACGCAAAACATCGATTGTTAAATATCAACAATCGATTACCTGAAGGTAATTTGAAAATGTATGACAACGGTTAGTTCCAAAAATCGATTATCAAATAGAACAATCGATTATAAATTAATTTCAAAACTTACTGTCTCATATATAATCGATTATCAAAATCCATAATCGATTATTAATTAATTTCAAAACTTTCTGTCTCATATATAATCGATTATCAAAAGCCACAATTGATTATTAATTAATTTCAAAACTTTCTGTCTCATATATAATCGATTATCAAAAGCCACAATCGATTATTAATTTATTTAAAAACACTGGGAGACATTTTTCTCATTCTAATCGATTACCATTAGTTCATAATCGATTTTTCTGAGTTTTGAAAACTTTGCCTCAGTTAACAATCGATTATCAAAAGTACACAATCGATTGTTATGCAGTTTGCAAAAACCTGATGTTAACTGACTTACTCACAATCGATTATCATTAATTCACAATCGATTGTCATGCAGTCTTGGCTTAGAGATACTCGATTATCATAAGTACATAATCGATTATCTTAGCCCAGATTTTTGAGGCATGTTTGAAAAACATTTTAACAAATATAAATATGCATAGTTTAAAATCATTTGACACTTAAGTTAGATATGCATGATTTTGGAAAAATAATTTTAGTAGAGAAGCCATGTTATGAGCCAAGATTGAGGAATCAAGATCACAATTAATATTGACTCAATTATAACATTTCTAAACTTTGTCTTGAGCTTCTTGTAATGCATCCATTTTGTGCTTGTCCTTGAGCACTGCTATATATCGCTTATTGCTTTGTTTGACATTCATCAAAACCTACAAAAGAACACACGTTTAGTATATTGCATTTGAAACGTGTTTCCAACAACTTACATAGGTGCTCTTAGATTTCTGGTCCACAAACTCGTTGTTCGCCTTGGAATACACTTGTACAACTAGTGCAGTTTCAATAAGTGGTAGCAGCACTCTATGTGCTCATTCTTGTTGAAATTGTTCCAACTGCTTTAGGTTATTCTACATTTCATATACACTAAAGTGCAATCTGATCCACCAGTCCCAACAACAATACAGAACATTTGCACCTCCTTCCAGGAAATAAATCTTACTGAATCAATGCAGAATTTCAATCAACAACAAACTGGATGTTCAACCATAGCACAACAGTTATATGGGAAATCATATAATCTATCTTGTGCATTCACCAGATACCTCAACTGTCCACAAAGGACCAGTGTAACTAAAAATGGAAATTTGCAGCAGAAAAAACTTCAGGCTCAATCACTTCTGTCACAGTCACAAGACAACTATCAGTTTCACTTTTCCTTGGAGATCATATTGATACATGTCTTCCACTATGCTTTAAACCAATAGTGTGATGTCGACTTGAAGGAGAAAGAGTAAAGAAACCGCGAATCCTAAGTTTTTGTTTAAATATATCGTTGTTGCTGCCTTGTTCTTTTCTTTTTGGAAAAAAAGGACGCTACAGGTTGCCTCATGCTACATGTCGCCACACGGTACAAAGGCAGAGGAGCTCGCTTATTTGAAAATTCTATGCCACATTGTAAAATACCGATGGCAGCTCGCATCGCCTCGCCTCACGCTATTAGCGCTGAGGCGAGCGCTATTTACAACACCGGTACAACCAATTGCCAGAACGTAAAAATAGCATGTGAAGACATATCAAATTATTGAGCAAGTAAAAGGTGGTATATATAACCTGTAGTTGGGACCCTTAGACAGAATATTGAAGATTCACAAAATCAGAAGAATGCTTTCCACTGGAAAATGACATTCAATTATCATCAATTCTTTGACTAAGTAACATCTCGCATGCTTTGTGCTAATCCTATAAATTGTGACACTGGCTACTATAGATATATATGTTAAAATTAAATGGCCATCGCAATCAAAGTAGCAAACGTCACAGCAAAAATGGGAGAAGTAACTTACATAGGTGCTCTTAGATTTCTGGTCCACAAACTCCTTGTTCGCCTTGACATGTGTCTTCTTCAGAAGCTCATGTGGATGAGCTGGTCTTCCCAGTTCTTTAGCCTAGAATTGAAAACCACGTTCACTATATTAATACATAATCACTAGCTTTGGAGATATTATAACTAGGCTAATAAAAAGGAATATACCATTTGTCTTGCATGTTCTCGGTGATTTCTGGAGCCTCCTATATGGCGTGAGGGACCAGAACCTTCACCACCTTTTTCACTTAGCCGATTCCTTGAGCATTGGAAAGACTTGGATTTAAAAGCCTCAGTATCCCAGTGAGGCTTCCAGCTGTCCCAAATAGATACTGGAATAGTTTTGCGCTTCTTCTTACAACTTCTTGCTTCAGATAACATACCCTTGTATCGTTTTGCACATTTGCTCTTAAACTTATCCTTTACGGAACCTTCAATTGTAGTGTCCCACTGAAATCATTTCTGTTTGAGAAGATCAAATGAAAATAACACAATATATTGATAATAACAACAAAAACAACTTATACCGAGTGTAGTAAATCCTCAGCTCAAGAAAGATAAAGGAACTCCAAATATTATTGATCTTATAATACTATAACTTTACCTTAAGCTCTTCCCAATAGATGTCTTTTGTCTCTGGTGTAACAGACTTCCAATTATATCCTTCAGGATCCAGTTTCTCCTTGAAGATTTTTGTGATAGACCGAGCGACGTCATTGCCCGGGTCCAGTTGGCTAAAGTAAATAAGAAATGAATTATGTTGTTACTCTATTCCATTTAAGCCTTTCATATTCTTTCAAGAAGCATTTGAGATGCACTAATGCATACCAGATAAGCAAGAAACAAAAATTTTAAAAAATATAAACAAGTGACACTTTTACTCTTACCCTCCAAGGACGATTGTAATTGGGATACGCTTACCGCCAATTGTGTTGGACGAACTTGCTGATCGGATTTCATCTGCAGGTGTACCAAGATCAGAAGAAGAAGATGGTAAGGATCTGCTTAGAGTTGCATCCAAATGTGGTGTTTCTATAACTGGAGGTTCAGGTGACTGATCAGGTTCGGGTGACTGATCAGATGTGGGACTCAACATCTCACGAGATCTCGGTGTGTTTGAATTCCTGTTTTCAGCATATCTACGTGCTCCACCTCCCCTAGGTGCCATATCTGCGATTCCAAAGCCAGATGCAGATGAACAAATAACATATTTAATGAATCATGGTCAAATCTAATTGGATACAATAATTGATATATTATTCCAAGAGTAATTAAATGATATATTACTCCAAGAACAAAATGCTTTGAAAAAATAAGGCATAAAAGTATTAATCTAGACATGGCAGATTCAAAAGACAAACATCTAAAAAGGAACAAATTTACTTTATAAAGTATTTCAAAAGACAAACATCTAAAAAAGAACAAATTTACTTAAGTTAATAAAAAAACAAGAACCCATAAAATCTGAAATCCAGGAACTTTTTCTTAAAAACTAAAAACTAAAAATAAATTATATACTATGTTTCATTCATTCAGACTTTATAATTGAAGAGATTGAAGCACTTTGACTCTATTCAGTGTCATTTTCATCATATAGCTCTTCATTCTCATTATCCTTATCCTTATCTTCATCTTCGTCCGATCCAAATTCAACATGAAGTTCTACCTCATCATCTAAATCATCATCCTCGTCTCTTATGTTTATGAATCCACCATTTGGATCATTAAGGAGAATAATTTCATCGTTAGGTACCACATCAAATGTTAAACCAACTTCCTCAGATTGGAATGGCTCAACACCATCTGTCGGAGTTGACTATGAAGATGATGGAGGCATGTCCACCAAACCCCGTGCTTTTACTTTGCACACAGCCCACTACTCACTCTTATCACGTCGTAAGCTAGGATAAGTTGTATAATACACTTGAGCCGCTTGCATTGTCAAAACAAATGGTTCATACTTCTTTAACTTCTTTTCATGGTTGATATCCACAAGTTTATATTGTGGGTGAATCTTCATTCCTGCCTTTGGTGTGGGATCAAACCACTCGCACTTAAATAAAACAGTTCTCTTTATATACTCACTACCCTTGTACTCCAATTCAAGGATATCAGTTAGCACGCCATAGTAGTCACTATCATCTGCACTATAATTAGTTCCTTTTATGCATACACCGCTGTTGTTAGATGATCTAGAAGAACTGTGGCTTTTAGTGTGAAATTTAAAGCCGTTGACTGTATAACCAGTCCATGGTTGTGCTGTTCGACATGGACCTTCTGCAAGGGCCTTGATGAACTGATTATCCATATGGACGCGTGCCTATAAAAGAAAAATAATTAGAGTTTCTTATAAGTGAGGTAAGTATAAGTGGAAGGATATTGTACAAGTACTCACATATCTTTTAAACCATGATGCAAAATCTTCATCAAGTTTCTTATCCACTTCCTTCTCCGTAATTTGTAGGAAATGTTGACAAAGGGAGTCAATAAAAATCCTTTTAATCACATCCAAGAAAATATTTTATTAAGGTTTTGATGATTTTTCTAATCTACAAATGAAAACAAAAGCTTGAAGTCTTACTCAATATATAGGTGTACTTCTGGGCAATTTAATAAAACATAAATATGAGCTGCATCAAGTTCTTCTTCAGTCATATATCTTGGTTTACATCTCCCAAATGCTTTACCTGGATAGGTAAATATAGAAAGATTACCATCGCGCTCATCTTTTTCCCTTGTACCACCATCATCATTCCGTGGAACTTTCCTATGCCTTGTGTAAACATGAGGTTCAAAGTAGTGTGAACAAAAAGATGAAGCTTCCTCAACTAAATACGCGTTGCATATTGATCCTTCAACTTGTGCCTTATTCGGACATTATTTTTCAATTTCTGAAGGTTCCTAGAAATAACACATAAGCTCAAATAAGAAGTCTGAATTAAAAGAGTTTCTGGGAGCAGAAGATTACAATAAACTACTGCTTTTATGAATTTAATGACAGCTATTAGCACACCTATGGTTCATAAAGAAGTGACTAAAACGTGAAGATATATAATGAACATGTATAACAAGAAACTGGTTTGTAGATATTAAAAAGTTCCAAAGAGTATCTGTCAAGAGATACAATGCAAAGCAAGTGGAGCAGCAACTTGTAGAAAATCACTCTATCTATAATATGTGCGCTTTGGTTGTATGAGCATGATTTTCAGGTATAGGTTTTGATGAATGAAAAACAATGAAGTCAAGTGTCAAACAACGATATTATATGACAAACAATCAAGAATGAATGGCGAGAAGCATATTGATGACGGAATTGCATAGACAAGCCAAAGACGAGCTCAAATGTTCAAGACCGAAGACCCAAGGCGTAGGTCATTAGGTAGAACCAATGTAAGAGCAACATTTAAGTTATCTCATCTTTTGGCTCAACATAGGTCATTATAAATACGCATAAAAGTATTTTATTAAATCATATTTATCATAAACATATTTTATTAAATCATTCTATTAAATCATATTTATCATAAACATATTTATTAAAATCATTTTATTAAATCATATTTATCATAAACATATTTTATTAAATCATATTTATGATAAACATATTTTAAATACTTCAAACAAAATGATTTTAACGTTTTCATTTTAACCAAAATGGGTTTTGAAGTAATTCTGGTATACATAGTGTATATCAAGTGTATATGTGGTATATAATCGATTATACAAAGCTGCATAATCGATTATGCTTAGACCGTTGCCAGTGTTTTGAACACTGCCTTCATATAATCGATTATGTGGTATGAAATAATCGATTATTTGGCAGAAAATCAGCATTCTAATTTTCTGAACGTTAGAAATAATCGATTATCTCAAATTACATAATCGATTATATGGCACAAAATAGCATAATTGATTGCCAATTAAGCAACGGACATGCACCCTTTTTCACCTATAAAAAGAGGTCTTTTGAGCTGATTTTACACACACAACACCTCCCAATATTGATATACATATTGACATTATTTGAGCATCATTTTAGAGCTTTTGTTGAGCCATTTGAGAGACAACTTTGATTTCTTCATAGAGCTTATTTGTATCTCTTTATCTACTCTTTTGAGAGAGTTCTTATTGTAAGAAGAGAAAGGTGTTTGAGAAGAACATATCTTCTCATTGATTGACGGGTTTGCTAAGTACCCTAAGTCTTAGTGGTTGAAGTCTTGAGGTGCGGTATCCTCGAGCAAAGTGAAGTCTTATAGAGTGTACATCTACGAGCAATTGTAACGATTTGTTAGGCACCCGTATGCTTAACGAAGTTAGTGGAATCTCGAGAGAGTCTCTCGGGGACTGGACTAGCCACAGGTTGTGGTGAACCAGGATAAATTTGGTGCGTTCTTTCCTTGTTATTTTAATTACCGAATTTATTTTATTCCTGCAATTTTAATTCCGCAATATTTATCAATATTCTTGTGCCGCACTATTCACCCCCCCTCTAGTGAACGGGCATAAATCCTAACAATTGGTATCAGAGCCTAACTCTCTGAAAGCCTTAACCGGTTGAGAGCGATATATATTCTTTGTTGAGAATATTGAACGCATGAATGATGGGCGAAGGACACTCCCCCACTTGCCCTTCACTATTTGACGGAACACATTACACATATTGGAAAGAGCGGATGAGAATCTTCATCAAATCAAACAATTTTCGTTTGTGGCAAATCATCAAAAACGGTGAACCAATGCCGACTAAGAAAGTTGGAGAAACCACGGTTTCAAAGGAGGAAGATGAATATGATGCCGAGGACATCAAGAAAGTTGAAAATAATGCAAGGGCCATCTACATATTATATTGTGCGGTGAATCCGGATGACTATCGGAAAATCTCGTGCTGCACAACCGCCAAGGAGATGTGGGATAAACTCGAGATCACTTATGAAGGTACGCCTCAAGTCCGAGAATCTAAAGTTGATTTTCTAACACATAAATATGAGATCTTTAAAATGGAGAAGGAACCCATTGATGTTATGTTCGAACGATTTTTAAGAATCGTCAACGATCTCCATGCTCTCGGAAAAGTTTACACGAACAAAGATCTTGTTCGAAAAGTCCTACGGAGTCTCACTCCCGAATGGCGTTCCAAAGCCAATGCCATCCAAGAGTAGGATTCACGGATATCACAATTGATGAACTAAGAGGTAACCTCGAAACTTATGAAAGCACAATTCTTAATCCTTATCTTAGAAGTAATTCGAATTTTGCCTTCAAAGCCTCATCCTCTAAAAGAGAAGAGGTAAGTGACTCGGATAGCGATGATGATAATATTTCCAATGATATAATTGAAAAGTTTTATAAGTTTATGAAGAAGGAAATAAAGAAGGAAGAACCAAGTCCTTCATGCCAAAATTGTGGAAAACTTGGCCACACCAAATCACATTGTCCAAAAACCAAGGACAAGAAAAAGAAGAAACATCATCGGCGCGTGACATGGGATTCGGACAGCTCGGGCAATGAAACTGCCACATTATGCTTCATGGCCGACAAAGAAGAAGAGGTAAGTATTTCTAACTCTTACTCATTTGAAGAAATACAAAATGCCTATGATGAATTATATGGTGAACTTGTTAAAGCTTCCAAAATTATAAAAGAATTGAAGAAAATACTTTCTTTGCAAGAAAAAGATTTTGAGAAAACACTTTCTTTGCAAGAAAAAGATTTTGAAAAACAACCTTCTTTGAAAGATAAAGATTTTGAAAAATTGACTTGTGATAATAAATTTTTCGAAAATGATAATATTGTTCTTAAGGATAAAATCAAAATTTTAGAAGAAGAAAATAAATTTTTGGAAAATGACAATGTTGATCTTAGAAATAGAATTAAGGAGATACATGAAGTTTCTTCAATTGATCAAGTTTCTATTTGTTCATCTTGTGATTCTATGAAAATAGAGAACTTAGAACTTAGGAACACACTTGAAAAACGTAGTGCCGATGATCTAAAAACAAGTGAAGACATTAAGAAAAATATTAGAAAGGATGATAGAAATAAGGTTGCACCACCTAGAAATAATTCTAGAAATTTTGTAAATGAGTCTAGAACTAATCATCTTAGACCACCTAGAAACAATTCTAGGAATTTTGTTAATAAGTCTAAAACTAATCATTTTAGACCACCTAGACATAATTCTAGGAAGTTGATTAATGAGTCTAGAATGAATAATTTTAGACCACCTAGAAACGACTCTAGGAATTTCAACGCTTCTAGGAATAACGACTTTAGACCACCTAGAACGCATTTGGCTCAACCAAGACATATGCATAACCCTAATGCTATATGTCATTATTGTAACCGGGTAGGACACATTGCACCCGTATGCTTTGCTAAACATAGAGATTCGTATTTTGATTACGATTATTATTTGCCTAACCCCCAAGGACCCAAAAGAAGCTGGGTACCAAAAACCTATTTTTAGGTACTTTTGCTGGTGTGCTTGAAGACTACAATATTGTAATAGATGCACCAAGCACGAAACCTAAATGCATCGAGGGGGAACATCGGTTAGTTATCGCATCTTTGACAAAAACGTAATAGTTGATATGTGCTAACAATTGATATTAATTATTGATTCATGATTCGATAAGCCTTACTTTGAATAACAATTGGTAGCAATTAGTTTTGTATTAAATGATTGATTCATGTTTTGATGAATATTTTTAGTTTAAATAACAGTTGGTACATTTGAGAAAAATGACCGTTATCATGGTTAGTATGCTTTTACTAACATTTGGTATTATTTGATGTTGATATGATTTTGTTTATAACAATTGGTATCGTCAATAGTTTAAATAACATTTGGTATATTCTTTTTGCTAATGCCAAAAGGGGGAAGAATATAGGCGATATGCATGCCTTAATTGAGAGGGAATATTCAATTAAGGGGGAATTATATTGAATTGTTTGGATAAATTGTATGTTGAGATATTGCATGAATTTAGGGGGAATTCAATATGCATATCTCCTGTTGTTTGTCATTATCAAAAAGGGGAAAATTGTAGAAAATCACTCTATCTATGATATGTGCGCTTTGGTTGTATGAGCATGATTTTCAGGTATAGGTTTTGATGAATGACAAACAATGAAGTCAAGTGTCAAACAACGATATTATATGACAAACAATCAAGAATGAATGGCGAGAAGCATATTGATGACGGAATTGCATAGACAAGCCAAAGACGAGCTCAAATGTTCAAGACCGAAGACCCAAGGCGTAGGTCATTAGGTAGAACCAATGTAAGAGCAACATTTAAGTTATCTCGTCTTTTGGCTCAACATAGGTCATCATAAATATGCATAAAAGTATTTTATTAAATCATATTTATCATAAACATATTTTATTAAATCATTTTTATCATAAACATATTTTATTAAATCATATTTATGATAAACATTATTTTAAATACTTCAAACAAAATGATTTTAACGTTTTCATTTTAACCAAAATGGGTTTTGGAGTAAGTTTTCAATTCTGGTATACACAGTATATATCAAATGTATATCAGTAGTATATAATCGATTATACAAAGCTGCATAATCGATTATGCTTAGACCGTTGCCAGTGTTTTGAACACTGCCTTCATATAATCGATTATGTGGTATGAAATAATCGATTATTTGGCAGAAAATCAGCATTCTGATTTTCTGAACGTTAGAAATAATCGATTATCTCAAACTACATAATCGATTATATGGCACAAAATCAGCATAATTGATTGCCAATTAAGCAACGGACATGCACCCTTTTTCACCTATAAAAAGAGGTCTTTTGAGCTGATTTTAAACACACAACACCTCCCAATATTGATATACATATTGACACTATTTGAGCATCATTTTAGAGCTTTTGTTGAGCCATTTGAGAGACAACTTTGATTTCTTCATAGAGCTTATTTGTATCTCTTTATCTACTCTTTTGAGAGAGTTCTTATTGTAAGAAGAGAAAGGTGTTTGAGAAGAACATATATTCTCATTGATTGACGGGTTTACTAAGTACCCTAAGTCTTAGTGGTTGAAGTCTTGAGGTGCGGTATCCTCGAGCAAAGTGAAGTGTTGTAAAGTGTACATCTACGAGCAATTGTAACGGTTTGTTAGGCACCCGTAAGCTTAACGAAGTTAGTGGAATCTCGAGAGAGTCTCTCGGGGACTGGACTAGCCACAGGTTGTGGTGAACTAGGATAAATTCGGTGCGTTCTTTCCTTGTTATTTTAATTACCGAATTTATTTTATTCCTGCAATTTTAATTCCGCAATATTTATCAATATTCTTGTGCCGCACTATTCACCCCCCCTCTAGTGAACGGGCATAAATCCTAACACAACTCGCACCATTCAGGGATGTACAATAGTGTTTAAATGATAGAACTACGCATAAGGATAACGCACAAAGTGAGAAACGGTCCAATTTATTAATTGCAGGCAAGATCGAGCAGCAAATTGTTTCATTCCATTATTCAAAACTTGCTTTCAGTACACTTGTGACTTGATAGTAACACCTCTGAAACCTACTGAAGTCACTGATGGCGGTCAAGATAATGTAGGTGCAGTCGAATTGTGACCCTGTATGCCCAGTAATTCATATATTTTACGGAAAAGGTTTCGGAAAGTATCTATATTTAAACAATGAGTAAACTCGAACTCCCATGGGTATGATCACTGTTACCCTACAAATAAGGCAAGACCTTAACAGAATACTTTCTCTTTACAAATTTTCTCGTTAGGCAGTAAGTTAGTATGAGTTATTCACCAAATTACTCAAAATAGCTCATCCATTTTAAGTATGTAGAAGTTCTAGACTATCATAAGAAATGCTGTAAACAAATCATTATGTAACAGAGAATTCAAAAGAACTTCTCTTAGTGAACAAATTTTATTATTATTCTTGAAACAAGGATTCATCATCTCAATTACTTAGTTAAGGCAAGTGAAGATAAGCTAAAGTTGAAATTTCAGTGATACTGTCATATTCCAAAGAATATATTCTACATGTTTTTAGTTCCATTGCTTAGTTATTATAGCTGGAAATAGTTATCAGGATTAGAACTTGATGGACGTCTAATTAAGCGAACGATTAAGCTTCATTAATTTATTGCAAAAGTAATGAAGTGTGCTCTTTTTGCACACGAGCTGCTTTAAATTAATCTGGTGAATCTTTACCTTTTAATCTTTATGATAACGCTTTTCACTAATCGAAGCTATCTCTTGTTTCATATATAATCCACTTAATTTTTATGTTGAATTTGAATCAGAAGCTTATCACTAATCAGAGCTTCTTTTGCTGCATTTATAATTCCAGTTAAATCTTTATGTTGAATTTAAATCACTGCGGAAAGCACTTAAAGCTGACCCCTCATATAAACCAGTAGCAGAATGCCTTGCAATTCAATGAACACAAAATGTTCTGCTTTCTCAATAAGAGAACAATAAGCTTTGTTAATGCTCTGTTCAGTTTGAGAACAACTATGCAGGGCAGCAACTATAAACAACAACTATAAAATCTGGACAACAGTTAATTAAGGTAACTAATCTAGTTTTGGATGCAGGGCAACAACTATAAAGATACAAGTATAAACATCAACTATAAAGATACAACTTATAGGATTCTGGTAACTAATCAGCTGGTACTGATTGAACAATAACAACTATCAAATCTGGACAACAAAAAATTGAGGTAACTAATCCAGTTTTGGATGCAGGGTAGCAACTATAAAGATACAAGTATAAACATCAACTATAAAGATACAACTATAAACAGCAACTACAAAGATACAACTATAAATAGCAACTACAAAAATACAACTATAAATAGCAACTATAAAGATACAGGCAGAAAGATGAAATTTTACCTCTCAAATAGGTACATCCATCGATATTGCACCGGACCTGCTATCCTTGCTTCGTAAGCAAGATGCACGGGGAGATGCTCCATTGAATCAAAGAAGCTGGGAGGGAATATACGCTCCAATTTACAAAGAATTTCAGGTATTTCTTGTTGAAGTCTAACCATATCCTCTTCCCGAATTGTTGTTGAAGTGGAATCCCTAAAGAAAAGGCTCATCTCAGCAAGTGGTTCCCAAACTTTTAATGGTAATAGCTCACGAAACGCAATAGGGACCAATCTTTGCATGAATACATGACAATCGTGGCTTTTCATACCAAACAATTTATGTTTTTTCATGTCCACACACCTTCCCATATTTGAGACATATCCATCTGGAAATTTCAGATTCTCCACCCATTCACACAACACTTTTATCGACTTCTTGTCTAGTGTATAACAAGCTTTCGGATATTCGTCACCAACGGTATGTAATTCAGGGCGTCAGCAGAACTCTTTCAAGTCTTCTCTAGATTTGGCATTATCTTTTGTTTTACCATTTACGTCCAGCACTGTGTTGAACACATTCTTGAAAAAGTTTTTTTCGATGTGCATAGCATCTAGATTCTGTCGGATCAGATTTGTACTCCAATACGGCAAATCCCAAAGTATGCTTCTATTCTTCCAACCCGAAAACTTATTAATTTTGCCATTAACAATATCAGCCCCAAGCTCTGTCACCTTTTTCAACCCCAATTCATTTATCTCCTTCAATATATTATCACCTGACCGTATCAGGGGAGGATGCGTTCGGACCACTTTATTTTTTCTAAATGATATTCTGTTATTTCTGTATGGATGATCCAGTGGTAAGAACTTACGATGATTGTCAAACCATGACTATTTGCCACCTTTAGTCAAAGTAAAAGCATCTGTATTCTCCATACAATATGGACATGCTAGCTTACCCGCAGTACCCCATCCAGAAAACATCGAATATGCAGGAAAATCACTAACTGTCCATATCAAAGCAGCTCGCATGTTAAAATTTTGCTTCTTGGAGATATCATATGTGTCCACACCTGTACTCCACAATTGTTTTAGTTCTGCAATCAAAGGCTGCAAGAAAACATCAAGCTTTTGCTTAGGGTTCTTCGGTCCAGGAACTATAACCGACAAAAATAAATAGGACTATTTCATACACATCCAAGGCGGCAAGTTGTACGGTGTCACAACTATTGGCCAAAATGAATAATGTTGACCTGTTTGTCCAAATGGTTGAAAACCATCTGTGCATAGCCCTAATCTGACATTACGACTTTCGGCTGCAAAAGATGGATGCATCTTATCACCGTGTTTCCATGCGGGCGCATCTGAACAGTGACACATCATATTTTCCTCAACTTCATGCTCGGCATGCCATCGCATATGTGCAGCAGTCATGTCGGAAGCATATAACCGTTGTAATCGTGGAGTGAGGGGAAAGTAGTACATATGTTTGAAAGGTACAAGATTTCTCTTTGAATTCGATATTTGCCTAGTAGGCTTGTACCTGGGATGGCGACAAAACTTGCAATGGTTAAGTTCGCTGTCTTCTCCCCAATAAATCATACAGGCATTTACACAACTGTGGATTTTTTCTACTGGCATGTTCATTCCCTGCATTAACTTCTTAGTTTCATAGAAATTATTTGGCATGAGGTTATCCGGAGGAATCATCTCATTCAAATATTGACAAATGTCATCAAAACATCTATCAGATAGATGGTGTTCAGACTTGATGTGCAATAAGCGTGCAACACCTGACAATTGAGAATGTGTTTCACAGCCAGGCCACACCTCTTGATTTGCAGAATCTACCAGATCATAAAATTTCTGCGCAACAGGATTCGGTAATTCATCCCTATCAATCGGATCGAATGAGGGGCCAGCGGCGTCAAGGACCATTCTGTGGTATGAAGTAGGTGATCCAGGCTCATCAATTGCACCCACATTTACGGATTCGGTATTCATAGACTGATCCCAATTTCGCATCTCTTCATGTAGATTTATATTTCTCGTAACCTTATTTTCTCCATGCAAGTACCATATATGATATCTAGGTACAAAGCCATCGCGCAATAAATGCTCGTGGACAGTAAGAACATCTTCAAAATTTCTATTCTGACACTTTTTTCTGTTACATGGGCACCTTAGTCTCTCACCATCCCTCCCTTCACGATGATTTTTTGCAAACTCGATAAATTGCTCAACACCCCTTATGAATTCGGGATTATACAAACCTCTCGTTACCGTTTTGTACATCCACTCGCGATTTGAAGTCATTTTTCTGACAAACTTTCTTTCCTGATAATGTAAAAGGATTACAATAGCATTTATTGATTACAAAAAATCTTTGGACAATAAAAAAGAGTACTAATAATCAAATTAGGTCTAAAATCCCCGTATAATGAGCACGAGCTTTCAAATATTTAGCAAAAGAATGACAGAATAAAAGTTCACATAGAGATTGGAAGAGATAGTTACATACCAATAGCAAAGGACTAAAAAACAATCAAGTGAAGCTCACAAGCATATCAATTCATATCTACAATATACTGAAAAAATAAGATTGATAAAAAAACACTCGCCACTTAGCGGATCGAGTGGGTTGGGAAATTGAGAAGAATCCAAATAATAGCTTGTGAGAGACATACCACTTAGCCGAATCTATTGTGCAATTGATCAGAAGAATCCAATCGATAGCTTGTGATGAGAGGCTGCTTGAGATAATCTTTCAGTTGGGAAAAAAAGTTGGACGAACATGCTGATCGTGGATAGAACTGTCGAGTCGTGAAACTTGTTGAAAAAACGCACGGGGGTTTTTCAGAAACAGAGGAACATTTTGGCGGCAATTTTTTGGTTTAATATACCTTCTTCTTTTTTGTTTAATTTCTCTTCTTTTTTGTTTAATTTCTTCTTCTTTTTTGTTTAATTTCTCTTCATTTTTGTTTAATTTCTTCCTATTTTTTGTTTAATTTCTTCTTCTTTTTATTTAATTCTTCCGCATTCTCCATTTTTTTTGGAGTATTTTAATAATTTTATTTTATTAGACTCTTCCACTGTATTAATCAGTCACATGACATATATAAGTATCTTTGGTTATTAAATTATCATATAAAATAATAAATTTTAATTGCACCAAACAATATATGTGTATAAAAAATTAAAAAATAATTGCATTCATGTTTAAATTACAAAATATAAACTAAGTCCACAAATAACTTACAGCGTGTTTGGATAGTTGTACCTATTGTATTGTATCGTATTGTTACATTAAATACAATATTTTTTTATTGTTACTAAAATTGTATCTTATCGTATCGTTAAATATGTCGTTACATAACAACGAAATGTGCCACTTTATATAACGACCGATTTGGTGTGGTCGCGTCGTTACCTTGTATTTTTCTCTCAATTTCACCCTTCATTATTATTAAATTATTAAATTATTTTCTCTCAACGAAATTAATATGAATTAGTAAATCTTTTATTTCAATGAGTATATTTGTTAATTAGAATATTATTTTCTACTTGTAAAAGTTTTTCGTAGTATAATTATTACAAAATTAGTCCAAAAATCAATATCGAGCCAATTATCTCAAGGTATTTACTGAATCCACTGTAAAGTGAAAATTAATCCAAGTTGAAGAGAATAGGAGGAATGAAGTGGAAAATTATTTAATCAAGTACATATCATTTATTTGTTATAGCTTAACACCTTATGAATTCAGGATTATACAAACCTCTCATTAACCTTCTGTATATCCACTCGCAATTTAAAGTCATTTTTCAAACAAACTTTCTTTCCTGATAATGTAAAGGATTACAGTAGCATTATTGATTTATAAACATCGTCAGATAGTAGTAATCAAATTAGGCCTCAAATCCCAATTATAATGAGCAAAAAAGCTTTCAACATATATCTACAATACATTGGATAAATTAGATTGATAAAAAATACTTACCACTTACCCTCCGAATATTGAATTGTGGAATTGAGAAGCTTCCAAACGATAACTTGTGAGAGACTGTTGTGAGATTATCTATCAGTTGGGAAAGATAATAGAAAGGATTAGCCATATTGTGATCGTGGGTACAGAGAAGAAGCTAAAATGGCGCCAGTTCTCTGTAATTTTAGGAGAGTGGGGATGGTAGGCGGTACCCTCTATGCGCACCTGAAATTTGTGTAATTTAGAAAAGGGGGTAATTAATTAGGCGGTACACTCGATGTAATTTTCTTTGAGAATTATTACTTTAATTTGGTGTTTTATTAATTTATATATATATATATATATATATATATATATATATATATATATATATATATATATATATATATATATATATATATATATATATATATATAGTGGCAAACTTCTTTGAGATCAAAAGCTGTCGTTTGGATCTCTTTTCCTGAACTGCCAACAAACTTCTTCGCAAAAAAATCCATAATGTCAATCGCTGCTGCAGTGGGAAAGCCTTTAGCAGTTGATAAGGCTACAAAAGATCGAATGAGACCGAGTACGGCACGAGTAAAAGTTTTGATTAATTTGCTAGACAAACTTCCAACAAAAATAAAGATCAAGATAGTTGATATTAAATCTGGAAAAATAGTCGAATATGACCAGCGGATCGTTTTTGATAACCTTCCTAAATACTGCACGTATTGTAATCATCAAGGTCATGATGTAAAATCGTGCCGTTGGAGTACAAATGAAGTGAATGAACAAGCATTTCATGATCGACAATCTGAAGGCCGGGGCAGGTTGAAGAAACTAGAAGGTGATGCCAGAGAGTTCATAAATTCTAATCTTGTAGCACGAACCAGTGAAGGAGTTCATCCTAACGTCACTGCTGATGAAGGACAAAATATGGATTCTGTTCCAATTCTTCCAGCTACACATGCTCATTCAATGCCAATTACTGATATAGCACAGCACTGTATTTCTACTATTTTGGTGTCTCGACAATCATATTTTTGTGGTGAATACCTTCCTTTTATTGTTTTTCCAAAATCTTAATCCAAACGCAACACATCTTAAATTTTGCGACTCTTACTGTTCATCTTAGCATCGTTTGAGTTAAAATGGTGAAGATTCTCTGAAGTAAAGCGTAAATATGGATGCTACGACCTCTCCCCAGCATCTGGCTATGGGAGAGGTTGATCATATCAATTCAGAAAATCATTGGACTCACGGACAAAAATAGTCATATGCTTCAATGCTATCTGGACAAAAAACTGTCGAAAAATTTACTAATCTGGAACTCTGTCCAGTCACGTTTCAGAAAGGAATTCCTACTGTTGAGTTCACAGTAGATGAAGTGAATTCTTTATGGAAAACCAGAACTTCAGGAGCTACGTCAGATTTTACCAAAACATTTCGACGTCAATGGTAATTGCAACATTGGACAACTAGAATATCGGCATATTCTGGTAAGATTCAATCTATTTGAAGATTTTGCGAATGCGCTGTCAAAAACTTCTGGCTATGTAAAGTCAAAAGGCGATGAGTTCTTCTTCCAGACATTCCCATGGTCAATGGGATTTAACCCCCGTGAAGAAACATCAATAGCCGTCTTGGATTTCATTTCCAGAACTGCCAGCAAATTTCTATGCAAAAAAGTCGTTATTGTCCATTGCATCTGTAGTGGGAAAACCTATCGCAGTAGATAAGGCCACTCAAGATTGAACTCGACCTAGTACGGCTCGAGTTAAAATCTTGATTAACTTACTCGACAAACATCCAAAGAAAACTAAGATCAAGATAGTCGATAAAAAAACAGGGAAAACTGTCGAATACGTTCAGCAGATTGTATTCGACAATTTACCAAAATATTGCACATGTTGCAATCACCAAGGACATGATACTAAATCTTGTCGATGGAATTCAGAAGACTTGATTGAACAAGTTCATCACAGTGGCGAAATAGAAGGTCGGGACAGTGAGGTTAAATTAAGAGGCGATGCTAGGGTATACTTGAATGCTAATTTTGCAGGACGTCGACACAATGCGACAGATGGACAAATCCCAGCTTCATCTCTGCCCGTGTCTGAAGCTCCCTCAATGCCAAATCCTCACTGAAGAATGCTACAGAATTTTCAATGACAAACTCGACTACTGCTCATCTTTGTAAAGACTCTTACAATTTTGCACATAAGTCAATTGAAAATGCTGCAGTAACTGTTGCCACTAATCAATCTACTGTGAAGGATATGGGAGTTTCTAAATTGGCTAGCACTGCAGTGGTTCTTAAAAATGCTGCTGTTTCTGATACAACTTGTGTAAATGCAAAATCTCTTGCAAAACCAAATGGTGATACTGCCCAGACTTGTCTGCTACCAGTTACTGTTTCATTGAGACAGCCCTTGGTTGATTTAACTGAAATCACCCAGCAACACATGTTAAAGCATTCATGTGATCCAACAACTGGTACAAATTTGGAGACTGTTAACACTACACATCCTACGGTGATCGATAAGGGAGATTCTGATCATCTTGAAGGGGATAGTAGTACTGTGGTTTCTAAAACAGATTCTGCTTCTTCTTCATTAATAGCAGCTGCACCAACTCTTGTGACCCCAAATGATATTGACAATGCCAAAAACCAGGAACATAGTTTGATCTACCACCAGCATATGTTGCAGCATTCTCCTCTGGTGGATAAAGCAGCTGATACAAAAAAGGAGTTTTCAGAAACTGTCAAAGCAGTTACAGATTCAAAATGTTTGACAACTCAATCTGCTGTCACTCCCATAGCAACAACGTCAACTGCTGTGTCAGAATCACCTGGGGGAGAAGGATTTGCTGCCTTTTCTTCATCAGAAGATGATCAAGAATTTGAAGAAGATACAACTGGAGAGTATTACGACGATCAGTACAAAAGTCGAAGGAATATATCGCCAGGCCAGTACACTGTCAATATGCAAACTGTTGCAAACAAAAGGACAATCCTGAACCATAATGCTCCGATATTTCTTCCAAAAAAATACTACAAAACCAGCTGAATCTGTAACTGCTAATCGAAAGTCAACATCATTGCCTATAGTTGCTCAAAATCATATTGTACCATCTAAGTCAATCACACCCTTGGAGAAGGGACACCATCAGATTGTGTTAAGTACTTCACAAGTCAACATCCAAAATAGCCAATTTCTGAATGAGGAAATAGGAAGACATATCTATGAAGAAGGGGAGGAAGAAGAAATCTTATCACATTGCCGAACAGAAGCGGAGAGAAATGGTGATTTATCACCAATGCATAGTAAAGCAAATAAGAGAGCTTGTGAAAGAGAAAGAGTTTGCGACAACAGGATGGGCGTAGATGCTAACATTCGAAGGTCCCCAATGAGAATCGCAAAGCAAAAACAAGCCGTGCAACCATCCGTCTTAAAACCTACTCGGTCGAGGAACAAGCGTGAAGGTTAAAGACAATTGGAACTAACAGTCCACAAATATGAAGAAAAGAAAGCAAATCCGCTTTCTTTACCATCACATTAATGTTCATCGTTTTCTTGATTTTTATTTCATGAGGCTTTTTTGGGCCTCGATAGGATTTATAAGGTAAGGTCGCTGCCGGTTATTATTATATGGGTGACAATACTGGCGTCCCCCTCCTTATCGTATAAACCTATCTTCTTGTAATTTTCTTTTGATTTTTTGTAATATTATCATAATAGGTTGAATATGGTAAGGTTAGACCGGTTGTGTTATATGGGTAACAACTCCGGCGATTTGACTCCCTTACTCGTAATTCACCTATTTGTGGTATCTTTATCTTCTATTAATAAAATCTAAAATTTGCTTAAAAAAAGTGAGAAAAAAAAAAGAATCAGCTGCAGCTGCATATCACATTGAAAATTTGTCTGGGGTTATGACTGCTGATCCAGGACACAACATTGATGCTGTTGGTCCAGCTGCAGTAGCTCATTCAATGCCAAATACTGATTTAACACATGAACAGGCTCTTCCTAATGCGACTGATGCTGCAAGACAATTTCCAGCTGCAGAAGATTACTCACTGACGAAAGCTGATATAGCACAACAGTGTAAATCTACTGTTCGATCCATTCTGAATGTTCCCAGTGAACAAACTATGTCAAATATGGATATTGAATCTGCTTCAGCTGCACAAAATTTGGCTGGGATTCTTCCTAAAGTGACTGCTGATCCAGGTCACAACGTTGATGCTGTTCCAATTAGTCAAGCTAAAGAGGCTCATTCAATGCCAAAGTCTGATATAACACAGCTGACTAAATATATTGTTTTATCAAAGTACATTGTTCCATGTGAACAGGCACTGTCAAATGTGGCTACTGCATCTGCTGCGGTTGCACATCACAATGCAAATAGGCCTACACTGTTTTGCCAAGAAAAGGATACAATTTTGGAGCCTCTACTTCCTGCCAAAGATGTTACAAATTCTACTGTTCCACCAGTTCAACGAGGGCAGAACCTGACAACGCCAAAATTGCTACATGCTTCAAACATTACTGCAAGATGCAATGAAAAAAAAATCATCAGCTTTGACTATATCTAACCATTCTAATTCAAATGAATTATACAAAGGGCAGCAATCTACTGTACAGCAAGTAGGAACAGCAATGAATTCGCTCAGACAACATACATATAACCAGCATGGCAGGTCCCAACAAGGCTGTGTGATCAATTCTTCAGATACAAACTGATGCTGTATCTAATGCTGCCTTAGCTCAACCAAATTCTGCTTTACAGTCTGCTGATAATCGACAACACACAAGAGAAGATGGACAATGGTCATCGATGGCCAACAAATAAGTAACACTAAAATCCAAGAATAAACTCAGATCGCAGGAAAGTGTTGCGCAAATTTGAAAAGGGAGCAGGAAAATACGCTTAAACAACGTTTCCATTTTGAAAATCATCGAGTAGAAAGAGTAATCAAGGATGCAATTCAAACTCCATTTTTTGAAAACACTATAGTTGGAAAATTAAAGACCAAGTGGGAGACTCCTGATTTCATTCCAAGTAAGCCTCCTTGTCGCACATGCATTCACTTCCTAGATACACCACCAAACAATGTGGTCGACCACATTGGAACAAGTAAGTCAGGTGCTATTTTGATGAAAATTGCAACATGGGCAGACAAGAAATCAAATGTTAGGCAAATTCCAATGAGAGCGGCCAAACAAAAGCAGGCTGCTACAAAACGTCATCGAAATCCAACCGTTCAAAAAATAAAAGATGATTTTTGAATACATTTTGAACAAACTGGAGGACAATGAAATAGAAGTACAACTTCAACATTATACAAGTTTGGAAAATAAGGGACAACAATTAATTGGGTACTATACATTTTACTCTAGGACTTCATTAGTATCCTCAAGTGTAATCTCATCACAGAGTATGTTATAAACTCTGTGATGAGTATAAAATATTTAGTCATGTCAAGTTCTTATTTTATGCATGCTTGTTTATAAGTGAGGTTGTCAAACCTCAATAGGATTAGTACGGTAAGGATATACACAATTTTATAAAATATTATAATATTATTGAAAGAAATATTTGAATAAATAATTATACATAAAAAAGTGAAGTACAAGTTTATGTGAATGATCGATGTAGATCGTAGTGTGCTGACTTGTATATTAATGTCAAGATGATTAGATATTAATAAAACTTATACAAAGAAAAATTATATTATAAAATGTCAAGATGATTCCTTTTATCCGTTTTTGTTGCTGTGTCATAATTTGGACTTTTATTGTTGATATTGGTATTCTTCTTGAACGTACATTATAAAATTTATTACATGAAAACATGTGTTGTGTTAGATAAAATCTAATATTAAAATTGTTTGGCTTTGTGCTTTATTTAATATTATTGTAAACTATAAACGTACAATAAACTATTATCAAATAATTTTAAAAGTGTTATGAAATAATATAATAACAAGAACAATATAGAGAAAAGTAGAGAGAGGAGTATTCTTATTGATACTTTGGATGATCTACAATGGGAGAAAACCCCTTTATTTATAGGGTGGTGACTTAGCCACCAAGTAGTAAACCCTAGGATCTCTCTAAATATGGACATTCACCTTAAATAGAATATTTTATAACACTCCCCCTTGAATGTCTATTCAATAATGTGCCTCGTTAAAACCTTAACTAAAACAGAACCCAATGGGAAAAAAACTATAGAAAAGGAAAAAGAGTACACATGTTTGAATATGCGCCTATTGGTTGCCTCGTTAAAAACCTTGCAAGAAAAACCCAGTGGGACAAAACCTTGTAAGGGAAAAAGAGTGCAACGCGCATTAACTCCCCCTGAAAAGAGCATCAATTCACATCCTTGAGCATTTGCATTCCAATCTTGTGCACCATCTTCAAAACGATCTTTGTAGAGATTTGATAAATAAATCAGCCATATTGATTTGAATAAATATTCCGCACCTTGAAATTATCATTCTTGATAGATATGAACATCTTCATATAATGTCGTGGAATGACTCTTCAATATCTCCATAGAGGCATTCTCGATGCCATCATGCTTATAGTTATAGCAAGATACATATGTACACAAGTTGCACTTAGGATGTGGTACTTCAGGACCAAGAATTGTATATGCTTCAAGAACTTCAATCTTTCATGGATTGACATATAAGTTAAGTCATATAAGCCATATAATAGACTTTAGATGCATATCAAGTTTTCATGTCATGCTAAACAAATAAGATATCGAAAACTAATTACACATACCATTGATTTTATACTTTCAAGTATTTGAACTACATGTCTTTCATATGGAATCAATTCTGCTTGAATTGTATCTCTTCCATTTAGCCACTATTTTATTTGTATTCGACAAACATAAGATCCTCATCGATATTTAGTGCTATCATAGATGTCGTCGACGAACATTTTATATCGGTTCCAGTAAATTTTAGTAAAGACATAACATGGAGATCTCTTTATTCATATATTCAGGTACCTGAATCTCTCATGAGATTTTATGAAGTGTTATGTCATGTGATCTTCTAGATCACTTGCCTCCTTATTATGATCACTTTGATCATTTGCTCATCTTCTTTATTAAGAAGTTATTTTGAAACCGATTTGTCTATACGCATTAAGCGTATCAAAGACTTTGTCCTTCTGGGACTTAATATGAGCATTTGCAGTGAGAATATAGTTACTTTCTTTGGGTCAGCAAATGCGTATAGCATGCTTTGCAATATGTTGCAATTGAATTATCCTTTTATGAACTTCAGATTCATATTATGATATTCGAGGATCTATATATACAAATGATAATTCATCCCATGTAACCTTTTCTCAAGTGTTTATCATGTCTCCCCCTCATGTTAGAAAAGCTAACTTGTTTCCTCAACTTTGAGAGTCCATATTTGTGCATTATGATGTTAATGAAAATATACACCGCACATCAATAATAATAAGATGAAATTATTTAGTTCCTGACCTTGAACCACTTGTGAGGGGAGGATATAATATACTCTCGTATACAACGTATATCAAACTGATATATATAACTTTGTTCTCATAAGAAACAGTTAAGCTATTAAGTGGAGGCACTCAATAATTATCTTGCTAAACCAACTATGACATAAACCAACTTATCCAGATGAACTATCTTGAATAGAAAATCTGGAAATTATGCTCGAAGTTATATTACTGAGCAATTTACCTCGCAAGCACCGGCCAGGCTACGGGTTAATAACAATCGCACATGTAACCATATCATAGATGCATCATATGTGGTATACATGGCAGGTGAATGGGCCCATATTCACCTTTGATATATTCAGAATTTATGGGATTCAACCCGAACTCTTTAGTTGGTCAATTAATTAATGAGATTAAGTAATACAAGAGAATTCGTAAAGAACTTTCTAGTTCTTTAATATTTACCCATGTGAATTCTCTATTACTGCACATCATACTTAAAATGATATGGCTAACCCGAATGCCAACTGAATAAATTATCAATATTGATAAACTTCAATTTACACCATGACATGTGCATTTATCAATAAACTTCAAGTTTATTATGATATGGGTTTTTATATCAAAAAACGTCCACTTTATTGTGGTATTCTTGTGTAGTACAAACTGGAGAATAAAGCGGGTAGTTTTTCACATACATATTATCCCGCTACAAGTTGTAGTAATAGAAGATATCAAATCTTTCCTTTATTTATAGTCTCAATATAATCAATCGCTTTCGCATATACTTTGGAAACTGAATAAGTTTCTTTGAGACTTACTACAACACAATACCTTATTGGTAATCAATTGTGTTTCTCCAACATAGTAATAATTGGCTCTTCTAGAGCTCTCAATTAATTTTGTACTACCACAGATTCATCAACATCCATGTGGTGAATATATCTTTTAAAGAGAAAGTTATACCATTATGGTCATGGTCAAAATTATATGCAAGATATGTTTCTTGCATTATTATTGTCCTTTGATAATCACATTGACAAATTATTTTGGCGTATAATAGGTACGTGACCAATGACTATTCATGCCATAACAATGACATTATTTTCATATATCATCTCAAACCTCCTTCTAGGGGTGAGTGTGGTATATTCAATACCAATTTCATGTTTATATTCTTCCAATAATGAATATGTATTCGTGAATCAGATGTTGTCACATTCACTGCGGGGATATGTGATTTTGTTATCCTTTTCAAATCTGTAAATGCGTCTGGCATTCGGTTTGCTATTCTTTGCAAATGGATAATATTTTGCACCTCTTTTTCACAAATAGAGGTATGTGGATCAAGATGAGATAATGATGCATTTTTTCACAAAATTTCCCGTTTGGTTTCACCAACTTCTCCCCCTAATTTTGGGAAAAGTGTCTCATCGAATTGACAGTATGCAAATCGTGCAGTGAACAAATCCCCTGTCAATGTTTCGAGGTAGCGAATAATGAAGGGCGATTCAAACTCAACATATATTCCTAACCTTCTTTACAGATCCATTTTGGTGCAATATGGCGGTGCTACAGGCACATATACTGCACATCCAAAAATACTTAAGTGGGATATA
This sequence comes from Nicotiana benthamiana, assembly GCA_034376525.1. Taxonomy (NCBI): domain Eukaryota; kingdom Viridiplantae; phylum Streptophyta; class Magnoliopsida; order Solanales; family Solanaceae; genus Nicotiana; species Nicotiana benthamiana. The sequence goes on along the minus strand of CM067339.1, from coordinate 53,937,166 downwards.
TTAGGTTCATGACCCAAAACTTATTGCAACGGGGAATATTTGTGATAATTCGTCGTTCTGAGATGAACTAGCATTGCTGCATGCAAAATGGCGTGACCCAAAACCTAAAGAACTAATACTAACATTATATCATAAGCTAACTAATACGAGCTGATACTAATGACTATTAGTTTATTCACTAACTAATACAAATAAGTAAAATAAAATCAAACAATTCCATCTTCCTTCATCACAGATCCATCACCAATTAAGTGGTCTATTTTTCCCTCAGGGTGCTCAAAGAAGTCTGCCACATCCAAGTGGATGATGTCAAAATTGTCGTCATAGACAAAATTGGTTTCAGGGCCTTTACTCTTTAGAGATGCTTGATAAAGCTCAACCAAATGTCTTGGTACACGGCAAATTCTCGACCAGTGCCCTTTTCCACCGCAGCAATAACATATAGTTTATGAACTATTTGCTTTTGGATTCTCATCATATCGTGCTTGTGGCAGAGTGACCAACTTCAGGTTGTCATATCTCTCCTTTAAGCCATTCCACAAGATAGGTGGATCTTTGACTGTGATATATTCAATTTTCAAACCTTCATCAAGGTGATGGCGCAAGAAAATCAAGGCCTTAGCACAGTTTCAAACCTTCATCAAGGTGATGGCACATGAAAATCAAGGCCTTAGCACAGTTTCAAACCTTCATCAAGGTGATGGCGCAAGAAAATCAAGGCCTTAGCATAGTCTTGGGTGGATGCATTATTTCTGTCTTTAATGGCGTCTCCAAGATCCATTGCATCCAAATGGATTTCAGCATCCAACACCCATGTCATATAGTTCTTGCCCGAAATTTCAAGGGCAACGAACTTTCTTTTCATAATGTCAGACATAAAACAAAATTACATCAAGAGCGTGTCCATACTTACGGGCTTTATTACAATTATCACATTCACTTCAGGGAATGGATCATAATCATCTGTATGCGCTATACACAATCTCATGTCAAATATTACTTTCATAAAGTGAAAGATTATTTTGAGAATCTTTATTATTCTCATTATCACAATGATGACGATTATAATTCCGTCTATTGCCACGTCCACATCCATTGATACCTTCACGGTAATAATTTTGTCTTCTTTCTGACTTATCACATACTGCCATCACATTCTCTAAAGGGAATGAGAATGAAGCAAATTCAATGGGACGGATTTTCAATCTTTGCCCACAATCATACATGAATTTAATCATGGCAAGACATAGAAATTTTACCACTTCACGTGTTTATAATTTCTTACAAACTGAGTTATAATCAAACTTTGTTGTCTATGTTTGTATATGAAATCAAATAGTAGAATTTCAAGAATTTGAAAGGGAAAAGTAAATTACTTACCTTTAAGGTATACCAATAAATGTTGTGATATCAAATATACCTCTTGAGTTTCCATCCCGTTGCATTATTTTATGATGATACCATCTCTTCTATTTTTCCGTATAGAAATTCTCATATGGAGCAGTAGCAATCGTTATTACACTCTTTTACTTGGAATTCACCTTCAAAAAGAAAACAAAAGTAAACAACGAGAAAGAAAAAAAAATTGAAGAATTTCAGAAACCAAAATATCACAAATCTCGTTTCACTCAAATAGAAAAATCCAAACGACGGAACACGAATTAGAGTGGATGAATCTGATTGCAACTCGAGATTCTGAGAGCGATAATTGCTGAATATTAAATTCAATTGGTTAGAGACTCGTGCTGATAACGTGTTATGAAATAATATAAGAACAAGAACAATATAGAGAAAAGTAGAGAGAGGAGTATTCTTATTGATACTTTGGATGATCTACAATGGGAGAAAACCCCTTTATTTATAGGGAGGTGGTGACTTAGCCACCAAGTAGTAAACCCTAGGATCTCTCTAAATATGGACATTCACCTTAAATAGAATATTTTATAACAAAAAGAATATTCTTCCGTTTTTGGGAAAGAACCTTGAATTAGAGATAAACACATTTTGGGAATGGTAGATTAACCTTTGTTTTCTGCATTCATGATATTGTTCTTAAATTTTCTAAATAAGTCATTTTTGTACCGTTACATACGACATTCGAACGGTCAAATCTTATAGGTAGCGATGATAGGCAAATTTTCCTTCAGAATTAACCTGCTCAAGGAAATAAATATATCTAGTTTTTAATTGATGTTGGAAAAAGCATAAGTTCATCCAAATCACTAAACAATTTATCCGCGCTTCGTGGGGTTGTTAAAAGAAATTAAAATGTAGCTAAATATATAATTATAGTTATAATATTTATTCGTTGATCAATTTTATCTTATTCTATATTCTCCAACCGTAACACTAACAATTATTTCTTGATATAATTGAACTTTTACAGTTAGATTATTCTTTTCTACAATTATCAAGCTTAGCTTTCTCTATGTTTACATACGTGGAAGTATAGAACCTTCAATTTGACGGCGTAAGAATATCTATTAGGAAGGTTTGGATGGCAATGCAAAATCTTTTTTCATCTAAGAAACTAAATTTAGAAAGTAAACAATGGTCTACTCATATTGCTCAAAGTGCACATGCAATCTCGCGTCCACCTCTTTTATTAATATCTACCATTTGGTTAATACTTTGACCTCTATGTGGCAAATATTTTGTATGCAAAAAGCATAGAGATATACGCTATTCATGCATAAGAGTTAAACTATTACATAAAATCACCATTTCTGAAAGTGAAGAGAAAAAAGGAGTTATTAATTTTTGTTGAGTTGTCCCACATCGGAGGGATTTGAGGTCCTTGGTCTCCTTATATGGCTTGAGCAATCCTCACCTTATAAGCTAGCTTTTGGGGTTGAGTTAGGCCCAATGTCCATTCTTATCAATTTTACTCCTATTTGGACTCGTTTTTAAATCCTTTTAAATTCTCAAGCAGGATCTTTCTTTCAAATTTATTCTTATACGGAAATATAAAAGAATAAACAATAGCAATATGACAATATTACCTCGAAAAGAGCAATAAGAAAATAAAGATTACCGAGCACAGGATGTAGGCACGACATAAGCTTTATTTGACTATATATTTTTAGAATTTGCTAAAAGTTAATCAAATATATAATATGCTCTCAGTTAGACGTATTAAAAGTATCTTTTATACGTAAATTATGATCAACAAAAATATCATCAGGTGTAACCTAATCACATGTATATCCTCCACAGAAGTAGAATAATATATTTGCTGGCCATAAAATTGTGCCACCTCACCTTCTCTACGCTAGATTTACTTTACGTCGAAAACATAAAAATACATACCCCATTTGTTAGTCCAAAACTTTTGCCTTCAGGAAAAAAAAAAAGAATTTTTGCATCATCAACAAGTAGATATCACAATATATACAAAGCAAGCATGAAGAAGAATTCATTAGACTTTGTAACGATTTACATAAACTTACCCTTTATCAAAGTGAAAGAGAAAAACATTAGTTTTATGCACTCTTTGTGATTTCGCTGGCGTATCAGCATATGTGTATAATTTCTTCCAAAATCTACATATATAAAGAAAGGAAGGTATGTCAATTAATTGTAATAACCTTATCATCCATGATAATTTTAGAAAATGAAGCATGATAACATTGTTTTGCCCTACTTCTTGTTCAATATTTATGCATTGTCCACAAGAAAATATCGGCAAAATATAGTGTGCAAATACTGTGACTAATTAACTCCACTTCACCATTAACATGGCCTAATATAGTATGGAGGAATATGATTTTCTTTACTAATAGTACGAGAGAAATGGAAGGAAAGGTTACACCTTTTTATATCAAATGAATTTAATATCCTTTAATAAAGACTAACAGGCTTCAGTTGACATAACCTTCTCTTTGCTTCAACACTTCTTTTCTTTCAAGATTGATAATCGCCTCCTTCAGTGCAATGCTTGGCTATTTGATGTCGATTTTCAATTTTCAAAAAAATCATAATAGTTTTTCAACGGTAAATGATATATGTTACTCTTTTCTATCGACAATGAGTAACCAATTTATTTATTATTTTGATTTAAAATAAATATCTATTTATAATAACGAAGAAACAATTTAATTTCTTTTTCCAAAATTATCCTCATAGATGTATTCCTGAAAAGTCTTTTACTCCTCAACATTAATTATGCTGTAATAATTAGTTAAAGGTAGTTTAATTATACTAACTACTTTTATTTAAAATTTAATATTTTCTTATTATGTATGCCCAAAACAAATTAATCACTTATTATAGACCGGAGGGAGTACTAATCTTACAGAATTCACTTCGCTTTAAGAGATGAAATTTCATAAAGCAATAATAAATGAACAAGACTTTTGGAATACAAAATAAAGAAATTGTTATAAACTAAAGCAAAAGACAAGAACAATAGAACAAGAACAATAGCAATAGAGAGAAGAGTAGAGAGAGTTCTTCTTATTGAGTTGAGAGGGGTCTCAAGGGATGATTTACAATGGTAGGGGGCACCTCTATTTATAGGGAGGAGGAAGATCTTGCTACCAATAATAGGACTCTAAAATCTCTCTAATTAAGTACATTAAAGACATTCACCTTAAATAGAAGTGTAAGAATCTTCTATTTCATAACACTCCCCCTTGAATGTCTATTCAATGATGTGCCTCATAAAACCTTAAAACCAAAACCCAATGGGAAAAATTAAAGTAAGGAAAAAGAGTACACATGTTTGAATATGCGCCTATTGGTTGCCTCGTTAAAAACCTTGCAAGGAAAACCCAGTGGGACAAAACCTTGTAAGGGAAAAAGAGTGCAACGCGCATTGACTCCCCCTAATGAGTACATCATTTTATATCCTTCAGCATTTGCATTCCAATCTTGTGCATCATCTTCAAAACGATCTTTGGTAGACGTTTGATAATTAAATCAACCATATTGACTTGAATAAATATTCCGCACCTTGAAATCATCATTCTTGATAGATATAAACATCTTCATATAATGTCGCGGAATAACTCTTCAATATCTCCATAAATGCATTCTCAATGCCATCATGCTTATAGTTATAGCAAGATACATATGTACACAAATTGTACTTAGGATGTGGTACTTCAGGACCAAGAATTGCATATGCTTCAAGCAACTTAAATCTTTCAAGTTAAGTCATGTAAGTCACATAATAGACTTTAGCTGCATATCAAACTTTCATTAGTGATACTAAACAAATAAGATATCGAAAACTGACTATACATACCTTTGACTTTTATCTTTCAAGCATTTGAACTATAGGTTCAAAACTACATGTCTTTCATATGGAATCAATTCTTCTTGAATTGTATCTCTTCCATTTAGTTACTTTCTTTGAGTCAGCAAATGCGTATAGCATGCTTTGCAATATGTTGCAATTGCATTTCCCTTTTTATGAACTACAGGTTCATATCATGATATTCGGGGATATACATATACAAATGAAAATTCATCCCATGTAACACTTTTTCAAATGTTTATCATGTCTCCCCCTCATGTTAGTAAAGCTAACATGTTTCCTCAACTTTGGGAAATCATCTTTGTGCATTATGTCAATATACACAGCACCTTAATAATAAGATGAAATTATTTGGTTCCTGACCCTGAACCATTTGTGAGGGGAGAATATACTCTCGTATACAACTTATATCAAACTGATATATATAACTTAGTTCTCATAAGAAACAGTTTAGCTATTAAGTGGAAGCACTCAATAATTATCTTGCTAAACCAACTTTAATATAAACCAACTTATCAAGATGAACTGTCTTGAGTAGAGAATCTGGAAACTATGCTCGAAGTTAGATTACTGAGCGATTTACCTCGCAAGCACTGCCAGGCTGCGGGTTAATAACAATGGCGCATGTAACCATATCATAGATGCATCATATGTGGTATACATGGCAGGTGAATGGGCCCATATTCACCTTTGATATTTCCAGAATTTAGGGGCTTCAACCCGAACTCTTTAGTTGGTCAGTTCATTACTGAGAACAAGAACTTCTAGTTCTTTGATATTCACCTATGTGAATTTGCACATCATACTTCAAATGAGATGGCTAACACGAATGTCAACTGAATAAATTATCAATATTGGTAAATTTCAAATTTACACCATGACATGTGCACTTATCAATAAACTTCGGGTTTATTATGACATGGGTTTTATACCAATAGATATCCACTTTATTGTGGCATTCTTTCGTTTGTGTAGTACAAACTGGAGAACAAAGCGGGTAGCTTCTCATATACAAATTACCCCGCTACAAGTTGTAGTAATAGGAGAATCAAAGCCTTCCTTTATTTATAGTCTCAATATCATCAATCGCCTTCGCGTGTACTTTTGGAAACTGAATAAGTTTCTTTGAGACTTACTACAGCACAATACTCAATTGTGTTTCTCCAACATAGTAATAATTGGCTCTTCGAGAGCTCTCAATTAATTTTGTACTACCACAGACTGAGGTTCGAGATCCTCACATTCTTGCATTCCGTATTTTCAAGAGTCTCAGGCTCAATAGATTCTTCGTGAATCTCGGAATTAATCAAATCATGAGCGTCCTCATGTGATTCTTTCATAGTGTCATTTAGATCGTTCTTTTTCCTCTTTCTAGGATTTCGATCTTTGGAACCTAATGGTCTGCCACGCTTCTGGCGTGCATTTGACTCATTGGATATGACACTAGATATTTGTCCAATAGGAACTTCAATACGGATCGGAACATTTTCCCGCGTGAATGTGTGATTTCGTTATCCTCTTCAAGTCCGTAAATGCGTCAGGCATTTGATTTGCTATTCTTTGCAAATGGATAATCTTTTGTACCTCTTTCTCACAAGTAGAGGTATGTGGATCAAGATGAGATAATGATTCATTTTTCCACAAAATTTCCCGTTTGGTTTCACAAACTTCTCCCCCTAATTTTGGGAAAAGTGTTTCATCAAATCGACAGTCTGCAAATCGTGCAGTAAACAGGTCGCCTGTCAATGTTTCAAGGTAGCGAATGATGGAGGGCGAATCAAACCCAACATATATTCCTAACCTTCTTTGCGCACCCATTTTGGTGCGGGATGGCGGTGCTACAGGCACATATACGGCACATCCAAATATCCTTAAATGGGATATATCGGGTTCATGACCCAAAACCAATTGCAATGGGGAATATTTGTGTCAATTCGTCAGTCAGAGACGAACTAGCATTGCTGCATGCAATATGGCGTGACCCCAAACCGAAGTGGGCAGCCGACGAACTAGTATTGCTTCATGCAAAATGGCGTGACCCCAAACCGAAGTGGGCAGCCGACAAACTAGTATTGTTGCATGCAAAATGGCGTGTACCCAAACCGAAATGGGCAGCCCCGTTTTCATGAAGAATTCAAGATTATTCTCATCTATTATCCATTAACTTTGCAAACGCAAGGTTGCGTGATGGCAACAAGCACACATTAGACCATCTACAGGATGCGTCTATCAAGACCATGAAATACCTAAACTACCCACTAGGTGGGTGAATAGGTCCACAAATGTCCCCTTGTATACGTTCCAGAAACTGGGGTGACTTAGTCCCAACCTTTGTTGGGGATGGTCTGATAATCAGCTTGCCTTGATAACACGAAGTGCAAGGATATTCATTACCTGAGAGAATTTTGAAATTCTTTAACAGATGCCCATATGAGCTTTCTATAATCCGTCTCATCATGGTTGATCCTGGGTGACCCAGTCGATCATGCCAAAGTACAAATGTATTGGACTCAGTATTCTTTAGATTTACTGTTGAATGTGCCTCAATTGCACTAATTCTTGTCCAATACAGGCCACAAGATAAAGACGGGAATTTCTCAATAACCCTCTTTTGGCCGGAGACATTCTTTAAAGTGAGGACGAGATATTCAAGATTATCTTCATCCATTGTCTCAATATTGTAGCCATTCCGGCGTACATCTTTAAAACTCAACAAGTTTCTCATAGACTTGGAGGAGAACATAGCATTCTCTATGATTAACGTCGTGCCCTTGGGCAGAGTTACATTGGCTCTTCCGGAGCCTTCGATCAATTTACTTTCCATGGTATGACATACAAAAGAAATACAGGAACATAAGAATAAGCAAGTTCAATTCCTTTTGTGTCACATAATATTTTCAATTGTTGATCAATTGTTTTTCAACTTTAATGCGAAAATAGTTGATAATCGACTAGTTTTTCAGGCTAGTCGATTACCCCCACTGGAAAATAAAAGTTTTATTGATATTTGAACATATTGAAGATATTCTAAAGAACTACTGCTAACATTGCTTTATGAACTAACTAATACGAGCTAATGCTAATGACTATTAGTTTATTCACTAACTAATACAAATAAGTAGAACAAAATCAAATAACTCCATCTTCTTTCATCATGGTCCCATCGCCGATTAGGTGGTCTATTTTCCCCTCGGGTTGCTCAAAGAAGTCTGCCACATCCAGGTGGGTGATGTCCTCATTGTCGTCATAGACAAAGTTTGTTTCAGGGCCTTTTCTCTTTCGAGATGCTTGATAAAGGTCAACCAAGTGTCTTGGTATACGGCAAATCTTTGACCAGTGCCCTTTCCCACCGCAACGATAACATATAGTTTCTGAACTATTTGCCTTAGGATCTTCGGGATCCCGTTTCTGCTTTCGGTGGTTATCTCTCTTTGGGGGGTGACGGACTTCTTTGGAATTTCTTCCTTGTCCACGTCCTTGGCTTTGACCCCGTTTATGACCGTGATCGTGGTCCCTTTTATGTTTGGCATAATGCGAGTGCACCATATCTGCTTCAGGCAGTGGTGTAGACCCAGTTGGTCTATTTTCGTGATTTCTCATGAGCAGGTCATTATTTCGCTCAGCCACTAGTAAGAGAGAAATCAGTTCAGAGTACTTCGTAAAGCCTTTCTCTCGGTACTGTTGCTGCAGTACCATATTGGAGGCATGAAACGTTGTAAACGTTTTCTCAAGCATATCGTAATCGGAGATGTTATCTCCACATAGCTTCAGTTTAGAAGTAATTCTGAACATAGCAGAATTATATTCAGAAACGGACTTAAAGTCCTGTAGCCTCAGATGGGCCCAATCATATCGTGCTTGTGGCAGAGTGACCAACTTCAGGTTGTCATATCTCTCCTTTAAGCTGTTCCACAAAACGAGTGGATCCTTGACGGTGAGATATTCAATCTTCAAACCTTCGTCAAGGTGGTGGCGCAAGAAAATCAAGGCCTTCGCACAATCTTGGGTGGATGCTTTTTCTTTATCTTTGAGGGTGTCTCCGAGACCCATAGCATCTAGGTGGATTTCAGCATCCAACACCCATGTCATATAGTTCTTGCCCGAAATTTCAAGGGCAACGAACTTTCTTTTCATAATGTCAGACATACTCGAAAATTAAATTAGGAAGAGGGAAAATACCTTGGATTTTCGAGAATGATACTTGAGACGGTAGAGTCTCGTGCTGATAACGTGTTATAAACTAAAGCAAAAGACAAGAACAATAGAACAAGAACAATAGCAATAGAGAGAAGAGTAGAGAGAGTTCTTCTTATTGAGTTGAGAGGGGTCTCAAGGGATGATTTACAATGGTAGGGGGCACCTCTATTTATAGGGAGGAGGAAGATCTTGCTACCAATAATAGGACTCTAAAATCTCTCTAATTAAGTACATTAAAGACATTCACCTTAAATAGAAGTGTAAGAATCTTCTATTTCATAACAGAAATCCTATTTTTTCTTACTTTTGACCATTCTACATGAAAATTTATTTATATTATCTATTGCTTTCTAACGGATAGCCTAGCGAAACATTGTTACATTATTTAGTTTGCACGCAGAACAACCTAGCACAATCTTAGACATTTGGATGTCTTTGACCAGAAGCTATAAAGTATAAAATCCAAACAAACACTTAAAACTCGTTACTAAAACAAAGAAATTTCCTCGATCCGAATTTTTCATTATCGTAATTATAATGGCGCCTAATATTGCATTCGCTAGACAAACTAACGCTAGAGTTATAATCACATTTTTCCTTTACTTTTATAATTAAAAATTTAAGAAAACTAAATCAATGAAAATAAAGTAGATGTACATAGATTATCCTTATACTATTAATAAAAATCGAAATAATTACTACCTAGAAACTAGTCTCAGAACCACGAACATTCTATGAATATCTACAAGTAATGATCTCAAAGAGAAGTACATCTGTCTTGAAAGAAAATAAAACAGAAATGTGGAATATAGGAGGGGACACAAGAGACTACGGATGCTTGCATAACTACTTGGGTCTTCTAGGTGATTGCTTGCAACCGGCCTCTCGATCAGCCACAACTAGCTCCTAAATCTGCACAGAAGTACAGAGTGCAGTATCAGTTGTCACACCTCCTTGTTCCTGAGGGAGATAGAGGAGTTTTTCCAATTAAAGTGATTTAATCGAAATGGAATTATTTATTTATTCAGAATCGCCACTTAGGCTAATTAATGGTGTCCCAAGTTACTAGTTTATTTTCAACTCCAAATCGAGAAAATTGACTCTTATTTAGGATATGTGAACACACAAGACCCTGTAAAGATTTCTGTTAACCTGAGAGAAAGTGTGAGGTATTCCCGGATTCTGTGATTTTACCATGGTCTCTCAACAATTAATAATTGGTCTAATTATCTTATTAATTACATGTTAAAACCTATTATGCATTTTTACCTTTTTAACCGCTTTTAATTATTTATGGAATTTGTTTGAACAATTCGCGATTGTCGCGCGCTTGTTTGCTTGTGTACATTGTGAATCGCATCACGAGACCGTATCCATGATCTATATCATGCTTATTTTAATTTTGTTCATGAACATATGGCCGGGTCACATAAGATGCACATCCGAATTGAAATTTATATTTCGTGATCATGCCACGGGAATCGTATCCAATTTATTATTAGTCGCGCCTAAAGCTAACAGTGCATGTTCATTATTTTATTAATACCTAAATTTGAGGTGAAACATGAAAATCATTAGTTATGGAATGAATTTATGGAGAAGAGTATATGATTACAATGTTATTGGGCTTGATAAAATTTTGCCCAAACTAATTCAGCTAAATACTTTTAAGCGTAAAAGGTTCATCAATTTTGGGGGCATTTGTATTTATACCTGCTTCTTGTATCACGTTTTAACTTATGCCCACTTTGTAAAAAATTGCAAGCGTACCCAGTTTTTCACATAACATCAACATACAGGGTTGAAGTAGCAAAGAAATCATGTAAAACTTCAGCATTATAGTAGCCGGGCCTGAAGTTCAACTCTAGAGCTATTTTTATTTTGTAACTGGCGAACTTAAACTTTATAGTTGAAGTTTTTGTTTGTAACTGGAAAAATTCAACTCTAGAGCTGAAGGCTTTGTTTGTAATTGACGAACTTCATCCTCTAAGCTGAAGTTTTTGTTTGTACCTGGCGAACATCAGCTCTAGAGCTGAAGTTTTTGTTTGTAACTGGAGAATTTCAGCCTTCTTAGAGTTGAACTTCAGCCTACTACATTGCGAATGCTCCATATATCTTTTCAGTTTGTTGAAAGGTTTGTCTCTTATTTATGTTTTTTTCTTTTTTCAGTATACTCTTTTATCAAATATTTCTCATTTTCCCCTTGATTTTCTTGGTCTGAGGGAGAACTTGATGTAAAGTTTAAAAACCTACATATGTAAGTTGTTTTTTCCTTCTTTATTTCTGGTTTCGATATCTTTTTTCTGGGTGAAGATACGGTTTTGCACTTACAGTAACAGAAGAGAAAGAGACAACATGAGTTTTGAGCGATTTACTTTTACCCATTAGGTCTTCTTTATACCTCGGCTGTAGGAGAAGACAAGAAAAAAGCTAAAAAGCTTTAAGTTTCTTCTAATGGAACTATTGGATTGAGGACAGATATAACTTTGAGGAAGAAAAGGAGAAAGAAAATGGGGTTTAAGTTTTATTTAAAAATGGAAAAATATGTATAGGTTAAATGGGGGCGACCAAATAGGAGGGCTCGTACAATTTTTACACTAAATTTCAATTCTTCACCTACAATCCAATTATAACTTCACACACACTCTCTCTTAAAACTCCAGCATACAAAACCATTCTTAAAGAGAAAACTTCTAACAAGAAACTTAAACAAACACATTAGATTAAGGAAAAATCCACTAACATAATATCCATCATTGATAAATCACCTTATGGAACCAAACTTGACTGACGTTGTCTATTGTTTCTATTAGGATATATTGTGTATATCTTTTATGTATCTTTTTATTATTGGTAAAATATTCTTTTATTATTGTACAGTTCTATAGTTGGTAGGATTTGATACCTCTATATATACTTTTGTGAGCAATACGAGAAAATTAATTCTCCCAAAGCTCTCTACATGGTATCATACGCCAGTGGCTTATCGCCAAAGAAACCCTAATTCTTCAACCAGCGTCGCCGATCTTCACGGCCAGCCGCGCCGCCGCTGCACTAATCTGAAACCCTCACTCTCTCAATGTCGATCAGCGCCTCCTCTCCTTTACCTCGCGCTTCATGGCCGCTATGACATCAAACGATCTTCTCCAGCCGATTGCCATCAATGCATCGGCTCAGATCCCACTCAAATTGGATTCCACTAATTACCTGGCGTGGAAATTCCAATTCCGAACCCTTCTTACGGGTTACGACCTCCTCGGATTCTTGGACGAATCAAAGCCGTGCCCACCAACCACTATTGTCGACAAGGAGGTGACTTCCCCCAATCCAGCATATCCTTACTGGATTCGCGAGGACAATCTTATTCTCAGTGCCATCATCTCGTCCATCACACCGACGATCATCTCCTTTATTGCTGCTGCGGAAACCTCTAAAGAGGCCTGAGACATTCTCGCACGCACATACGGCACTGCTTCTCGTGGTCGTATCATGGCTCTCAAACAACAACTCCATAATCCGGTAAAAGGTTCTAAATCTGTTACTGATTTTATGCACGGTATTCGCGTGATTGTGGATGAATTATCTCTCCTGGGTGTTACTGTTGATTCTGAGGATCTTATCATTAAGGTTCTCAATGGTCTTGATGATCCGTATATGGAGCTCTCTCATGCCATCCAAGCCCGCGAATCTCCCATCTCTTTTGCTGAATTACGTGACAAGCTGTTGAGCATAGAGGCTCAGATTATTGCTCGTGCGCCGGCTTCCTCCGCCGCATCTGATTTGGCTCTGTCGGCTGCTTTCGTCGCCGGACAGCAGTCCGGCCGCAACCGTTTCGATGGCCGTGGGCGCGGCCGTGGCAGCCGTGGGTCATTCTCCGGTCGCGGTGGTTACTCCAACAATGGCCAATCTCGCGGGTACAATGGGAAGTGCCAGCTCTGCAGTAAATTTGGCCACTCTGCGCCGCTGCCCGTCCTATCCTATTTCCGGCGCCAATCAGCCCTCTTACAGTGTACCACTGCGGCGGCCAGCATACGCTCCGCCACCTTTTTTGGCTTCTCACACAGCCCATCACTCTCCGACAATTCCCTCAGCATCCGATTGGATCCTGGACTCTGGTGCCTCTCATTCACAACCAATGATCTTGCCAACATGTCTCTTCACAGTCCTTACAGTGGTTTCGATGATGTTGTTATCGATAACGGTGAAGGTTTAAAAATTACACATACTGGACAACTTATCAGTTATTCCTCTCTTTTATTGCCTGTGGCTCTCTGTATTCCACATATTCGTAAAAATTTGATCTCTGTTGCTCAATTATGTCATCACAATAATGTTAATGTTGTTTTTTCTGATACTGATTTTCAGGTGAAGGATCGTCGCGCGTGGGCAACACTCGTCAGCAGCCTACGTAGGAACGACGCCTACTACTGGCCGGCGGCTTCCCGTCTACCATCCGCCCTCACGGCACAAATGCTCTCTGCATCATTGTGGCATTCTCGGTTTTGTCATCCGTCAGCCAAAATCCTGCGTCATTTAGTGTCTTCTAGCAGTATAGCGTCCAGTAATGTGTCTGATTGTCATGTGTCTCTTGCAAGCTTCATAAGTGTCATAAGTTACCTTTTTCTGAGTCAAGTTTATCTTTTACTGCTCCGTTGGAGCTTATTTTTTCCGATGTATGGACCTCTCCAATTATTTCTAATGAAGGATTTAAATATTATGTCATTTTTCTTGATCATTTTTCTACGTATGTTTGGTTTTTTCCTTTACACCGTAAATCTGATGTCTTACAAACCTTCCCCATTTTTAAATCCATTGTAGAAAAATATTTCTCTGCTAAAATCATTACTTTGTATACTGATAATGAGGGTGAATTCCTAGCTCTACACTCTTTTCTTGCCTCAAATGGCATCTCATATCTCACTTCACCTCCTCATACACCTTAGCACAATGGCTATGCTGAACGTCGTCACCGTCATATTGTCGATACTGGTCTCACTCTCCTTCATCATGCCTCTGTACCTCTCATTTACTGGCGTTATGCCTTTGCCACAGCAGTCTATCTCATTAATCGTCTTCCCAAGACAAATCTCTCGATGCTATCCTCCTTTGAGTCTCTCTTCCATAGGCGCCCCAACCTTGCCAAACTGCGTGTCTTCGGCTGTCAATGCTTCCCTTGGCTTCGGCCCTACACCTCACACAAATTGGAACTCAGATCTCGTGCGTGTGTCCTCTTCGGCTATTCCACTACTCAAAGCGCATATCTATGCTTTGATCCCTCAATGTCTAAAATCTTCGTCTCCCGTCATGTCACCTTCCATGAAGATATCTTCCCGTTCTCCAAATTGTCTAACCCCGAGTCTCCACCTGTACCTATTCCGGTCTCCCTAGAAGTCCTTCCGCTGCCTCCGCGAGTAACTGCCGCAGCTCCCACTAGCGATCCTTCACCAGACGCACCGCCGGCGCCAACGCCCGCGCCACCAGTGCCTCTTACGTCACCGCCAGCGGCCCCCGCTGCCGCTACACCCACTATGCCGCCACCTTCATCCTCTCAGGGTGGTCATCACATGCAAACTTGCAGCAAAAATAACATCTATACGCCCAACTAGAAGTTTGGTACGTTTGCTGTAACCTCTCCAGCTGTTACAGAACCTCAGACTTTATCTAGTGCTATGTCCGATGAGCGCTGGCGCGCTGCTATGTCATTGGAGTTTGATGCTCTACTACGGAATGGCACCTGGGATCTTGTTCCGCCTGATTCTTCTCAGAATATTGTGGGCTGCAAGTGGGTTTATCGTATCAAACGAAAGCCTGACGGTACTGTAGATAAGTTCAAAGCCCGACTTGTTACGAAAGGCTTTCATTAGCGTCAGGTGTGGACTTCCAGGAGACTTTCAGTCCGGTTATTAAGCCGGCAACTGTGCGTTTGGTTCTCAGTCTAGCTGTATCCAAGGGCTGGCCTCTTCGTCAAATGGATGTGAATAATGCCTTTCTCCATGGGAGGCTTACAGAGGATGTTTATATGGCACAACCACCGGGTTTTGTTTACAAAGCCTATCCATCTTATGTCTGTAAGTTACAGAAAGCTATTTATGGTCTCAAACAGGCACCCCGGGCTTGGTACAGTGAGCTCCGCCAATGCCTCTTGGCCAGGGAATTCGTCAACACTACCTCTGACACTACGCTCTTCGTCTTTCAGCATTCTGGTATTATAGCCTATTTTTTGGTATATGTTGATGATCTCATATTGACTGGTAATGACTCTTCTTTCTTGAACCGTGTGATTGACTCTCTTGGGACTAAATTTTCTCTTAAAGACATGGGTGATCTAAGCTACTTTCTTGGTGTTGAAGTTCTGCGCAGCTCCAAGGGGTGTTTTCTTTCTCAGCGTAAATATGTTGTTGATCTTTTGACTCGTCATAATATGCTGGAATCCAACCCTGTTCAGACGCTAACAGCGGCGTCCACCCACCTTCATCTGGCCGACGGCTCGGCTCCTGCCGACGCATCCGCATATCGACAAGCCCTTGAGGACCTCCAGTATCTCTCCTACACTCGTCCTAATATCTCCTTTGCTGTGAATAAACTCTCACAGTTCATGCACGGTCCTACTATCACTCATTGAGGTGCAGTTAAGCGCCTCTTCCGATATCTGAATGGGACGCGTGACTTTGGAGTCTGGCTGCGTCCTTCATCTGCTATACCTCTGCATTGTTTCTCTGATGCTGATTGGGGTGGAAACTGTGATGACCGCTCCTCAATTGGTGCCTATGTTGTCTTTCTGGGGCCTAATCCTATTTCCTGGAGCTCCAAAAAGCAGCGTTCCGTTGCACGATCTTCTACTGAGGCTGAATATCGTGCCATTGCTTCTGTTGCCGCTGAAGTCCGTTGGCTTCATTCCCTACTCCGCAAGCTTCATGTCCCTCTTCCGGCTGCTTCTGTCATTTACAGCAACAACATTGGCGCCACTTACCTCTGTGCCAACCCTGTGTTTCATTCGCGCATGAAACACATCTCCATTGATTATCACTTTGCTCGGCAATTGGTTCAGAATGGGTCTCTTCGTGTGCTCACGTATCCTCTGCTGATCAGCTTGCTGATGCTCTCACCAAGCACTTATCTCGTCCTCGGCTTCTTCTGCTGATGTCCAAGATTGGCGTGTCCTCCGGCCCTCCATCTTGAGGGGGCGTATTAGGATATATTGTGTATATCTTTTATGTATCTTTTTATTATTGGTAGAATATTCTTTCATTATTGTACAGTCCTATAGTTGGTAGGATTTGATACCTCTCGATACTCTATATATACTTTTGTGAGTAATACGAGAAAATTAATTCTACCAAAACTCTCTACAGTTTCTACTTAACTTTAACTATATGAACTTATTGACAACTCGATATTGATTACACAAATTAAATAATAAAACTCAACATTAATTACCCAAATTTAATAACAAAAACTCAACATTGAACACTCATTAATACAAGTCGGCAAATCCAAGTAACAAAATGTGAAACATCAAATCAGTGACAAGCAAAATTTAAGAAAAAATCGAAACAATTCATGAAGGAAAGGAAAATAAACTGAACTTTTAATATTTGAAATATAATCTTTAATACATTGTCGAGAGCAAAGGATTGCTAAAACGTTCGTACAAACAAACCACGATCCGGTCGAGAACTGCACCAGCGCAAGAAACCTTGAACCCAACTCAAAAACTCAACTGAAGTTGGGTGGCTTACAAAGTTAAAACGAGCCTCTATTCGTCGGCAAACATGGTGCGATGACGACTATTTTTGGGGGTGGTTTGGTGCTGCATTTCAGCTGGTTTTGGGCGGTTGTTTGGTTTTAATGGGGAAATGGAGGTTTACATGAGCAGTTTCTCTGCTAGTTTTCAAGGTTTTTTCAGGTGGTGTTAGTGGCTGATTTACCATGGTTTAGAGGTGTGAAGATGGCTGATTTCCGGATAGATTTTGGGGAAAGCAAGGCTATAATTTTTGTGGCTATGATGTTTTACATGAAAGAGATGGAGACCATCGGAAAAGGAACAGCTAGGTTCATTAATAATTACTCTCCAGATTTATTCTCGTGCTCTCTCGTTCTCCTTTATTTTATTATAGGGGTATGTGTGATATATAGCTCAAAATATGAGGGAGAGAGCGTGAGTGGAAAGAGTAGTATTTTCACATGAGAGTGTGTGAAGTGAGTGGTCCCCAGTCCATGTGTAGGGTAATTGCGCACTTTATCTATTATATTCTCTTTCTGTTGGGTGGCTTTATGAAATTAAATTATGCAAGAAATTTGTTAATCCATTTTGTCTATTTGTGAGGGGTACACCTATAAAGAGTAGACGGAACTTTTTATTAGTTATCAATTCTCTCCTATATATATATATATATATATATAAAGCAAAGTTAGTCCAACTTCATAACAAATTTATTCTTTTCATTTATTCCCTTTTGGTATTCCCGTTCTTTATTAACTAAAACTAGTACTAACAAATGTGAATCTTTTTTTTTTTACTTTTCTGACGTAAAATCGAAAATATCAATATTAAACTTAAAAATATTTCATTACTAAAAAAGTGGTAAAAAATATAAATATGATAAAAAAATTAGATGCTCATAGCTTGCCCTCTTTGCTTTGAAACATGAAAAGTTTTCATACAAAGATAAAGTGAGCAATATAAATAATTTTTGACCATATCATTATTCAAAAGAGGAAAAAAATAAAAAGAAAGAGGTGCAACTGAGTCCTGGTTTTGGACCGCCTGCATATCCCATATTATTAGGGAATCAGATCGCATATAGTTCAAGGAAAATTATGAAATGATGAGTTTGAGAGGATGAGAGAGTCGAGTGAGGTTCCATCTGAGGCATCGATCGGGGATCCTTTTATTACATCAAAATCAAAAATCTAAAAGAATTAAACAAGCCTATCAGCTATGAATTACAAGATTCCTATCTATAAGTCTTATGAAGCTTGATCTTGAATCTTGAATGGTTCTTTATGCAGACTTTTGACTTGAACCTTGATGCTTGCTAGCTGCAAGTGTTGATTCATTCTTCCATGGCTTCTTTGGATCAAGATCGGACATGCAGTGCTTGTGACTTCAGCCATGTCTTGAACAGTTCACACCTTTCATCTACTTTTGCATTTGGATTCACTTTTTTCTCCTTTCTTTTATTCTTGATTGACACTTCTTTTTTGTTATCTCGAACCTTTGTCAACCCGCATTCTCGAGGCGTGCTTCTACTACTTAAATTGACAATAGGACTGGAGGTTGCCTATTCTTTAAGATGGATCCGCTGTCTCTTACTGGAACTTTAAATGAATTCCCTGATTTTTCATGTGGGCGCCCGCTATTGACTTGAAACTTCAAATGACTCTGAAATAAATTCTAAAATGAGTTTCCTCGTTCTCCACGTGGGCGTATGTTACTGACTTAAAACCCAAACTTATGAAATAAATACCCTCATTCTCCAGGTAGGCTCCTGATTTCAAGAAAAGTAAAGACTGATAACTTAAAAAAACTAAAAATTGACCTTTTTTTTTTCAAATCGAGACTTCCTTTTTTAAAAAACTTATTATCCTTGGAGAGAAATTCATCAGACTAGGTTTTTATCTTAGGAGAAAGATTCATCAAACTAAGACGTTTATCCTAGGAAAAAGTTCATCGGACTATGTTTTCTATCTTAGGAGAAAGATTATTCAGACTAAGAGTTTGATCCGAGGAGAAAATTCATCAGGCCAGGTCTTTTTTTTTGGTATCTTAGGAGAAAGATTTATCAGACTAAGATTTCTATCCTATGAGAAAGTTCATCAGACTAGGTCTTCTATCTAAGGAGAAAGATTCATCAGACTATGATTTTGGTCCTAGGAGAAAGTTCATCAGACTAGGTCTCTTTTGGTATCTTAGGAAAAAGATTCATCAGAGTAAGATTTATATCCTAGGAGAAAGTTCATCAGACTAGGTCTTCTATCTTAGTAGAAAGATTCATCAGACTAAACTTTTAATTATAGGAGAAAATTCATCAGACTAGGGCTTTTTTTATTATCTTAGGAGAAAGATTTATTAGACTACGACGTTTATCCTAAGAGGAAAAAATATGAAGATCAATAGCAAGATTTTATGCACACCAACAAGAAAAATAAAGGCAAAGATTTGAAAAACTTCCCTTTGGTCGGCTTGTGGCCTTGAGTCTTGGGAAGCTTTGCTTTTGCTCATCAAATTGATTCTTTCAAGAGATTTTTATTTTGCATCAACTCTGATTGTTTTAGACGTAGTACCATTTGTATTTGTGGCTGAATTAGCCTTATCCCAATTGGAGATCTTTGCTTAGATGACCTTGTTTGATATCTTGAATAGTTTCTTGTTGTTAGAGCAATTTGTATGTCTGAGAGAATCACAATTGGAAGTGTCTTTTGCACAATTGCACACTCCATTGTCCTTGTTCGGTACTACAGAGAATCCCTGATTAACCTTAAGGTTATTTTTTCTTGCTTTAGCCAAGTAGGCTAACAAGAGTCGTTTGGGGGGGGGGGGGAGAGCCTTTGCATGAATTCTCAAGGCATGTTGACAGTAACAATTGAGTGTGCTGGCCAATACTTTGTGCAACTGAAAAGCTAGTAGCAGATTTTGAAATATTTTCTTGCTTGTTTGGTCAAGGATGTACTCAGAGTGAATGACACGGTGATGCAAAGAAAAAGCATTAACATGAAATGCCCCTTTACTCAAGGAAAGAAAGAAGATTTGTTTGATATGTAAAACGCATCTAGCATTAATGATCATAACATGCATTTTGGACTTAGCAGACTGATCTTTTAAAATGAATCTAACTTTCACTCTTATCATTCCTTCGAGCTTTAGAATCGAGCATCTCTGTGCCAAATTTTTGCATCAAAATCATGAATCACCTTGGACTAGTAGTGCCCCGAGGGATTTTCACCAACAACCCTCTCTTATTTATTTATTTCTGCTTATCATCGCCTTGTAGTGCCCGTGATGTTTTTCACTAGTAAGACTCTCTCATTTTCTTTCCCTTACTTTTTTTTTGTGAGCAACTTGACAGTGTTCTATGTTTCGTGACAACTGTTGCTCATTGCATGCTTCTCTTAGCATTCTTGAAGGCATATCGGGAGGTCTTTATTTGGAAAGCTTTTGGATATGATTAGAAAGAAATGACGGCATGAAGGCTTAACATAGACTCAATAAATCAACTCTTCCAAAAAATCAAAACAAACTCATGCCCTAGTTTTAGATACTGGAACTGTTTTTTTCTTTTCTTCTGAATTCTTATTTGGTTGGACCAAACCGAGTAAGGCTGCATACGTATCCTTTTTTCTAAAGGAATCAAGTCAAACGTAGTTCAAACATCTGAGCTAACTAATTTACTTTCCATCTTTTTTTATGTTTCTCTGTCCCTTTTTTTCTCTATTTTTTTCTTCTTTTTTTTTCTTCAAAACAAAATGCCCGACATTTTTTTTTTCTGGGGGCATGGACTTTTTATTGTTCTTTTCTTCTTCTTTTTTTCACTGAACTTTCTAAGAGATGGCCAGTTTGTACTCTTGGGGCATGGAATTTTTTTCATTTTTATTTTTTTATATTTCATTTTTTTTACTTTTGTCGAAACTTGATTCCAAAAGAGGGTGGTCAAAGAAATAACATAGGCTCAAAAGGATAAAAGGTGTGAAAGAGATGGCCCGTGCTCATTCACTAGCTGAACAAGTCTATTCACTCCCCATTTGACATCTACTAAAAGGTGTGAAAGTACCTTCAAATCCAAAGTCATGTTGTATCCTTCTTCATATCAAGCAATACTTTTCTATTATATCAACTCTCATGCCGTATAATAGCCAATATTTCAAATTAAGTTCGTAAACCCAGTCACCATCCCCCATAAATCCGAGATCACTCTAAACTTTCCTCAAGGTGTGTAGTCTTCCTACCATATAACCCACGTGCTATTCTTCCCCAAGAAAATTGAAGAAAACCATAACACCGGTGAACTTAACGTATTCAACAGGGACAATGACACCACATCCCAGATGAAAATTCCACCACGCTCGAAAATGCCAAGTCTTGTTACTCCATTAAACCAAAATTGAACATTTATAGCCCGATTGCCTCTCCTTTGGCGAGAAATAAAATTCTGAATCTTGCATTGAGTAAACATCCTTCCAAGTCATTCACTGCTTCAATGCATAGAAAAACACTTTACCATTACATCAATATTGTGCGATAACAACAAAGGAATCGAATAACAATTAATGCCAAATCTCAAAACCTTAGGTAATACTGAAACTAAGCTGAAACAATAGCGCGACCTTACACAAGGCGACGACAATAGCCCGATCAAATACGCAAGGAGGAACATCCCGCACCACATCTGTAGTACCATTACATTTTCTCAATTCCCGATTTATAGTAAGTATTTCATGTCGCATAAGATTGAGTAGGAAAGAAACAAATCCTTAAAGGAATAAAGCTGCACAATGAGGAATCAAGAAGAGAAATACTCCTAATAGCTCTGTAGTCTCTCAAAGATAAGTACAGATGTCTCCGTACCAATCCGCAAGACTCTACTAGACTCGCTCATGACTCGTGGGGCCTAAGGGAACCTAGTTCTTTTATACCATGTTGTCACGATCTAAAATCCACTAAAGGTCATGATGACACCGAACGCCGCTGTTAGGCAAGCCAACCATCAATACTTAATTAAATTCTCGTTTTGAAAATTTTGAAATCATGATTTTTCTTGAATTTAAGAATAAAAGATGGACTTTACAAAATAAATGATAATGTATTTAACAATTTCAATACTGAATAACTCATAATCATCCTTGAACCTAGTGTCACAAGTGCATGAGAAGTTTCTAAGAAATAATGTAAAACAATGACTTTTCGGAATACAAATTGGACAAAGAAAAAAAACAGTACAGTACTCTGAAGCACTCTGCTTGCTGCGGTTCATCTTGAGAGGTGCAACTCACGTACGTCTCCGTATCAACCATGCCTCTATGGCCAACTAGGCCGCTAGACATACATGTGCATATGCAATAAAAATACACAACAAGTATAATATCAGTACAAAAAAATATGTACCTAGTAAGTACCCCGTCTAACCTCGAAGAAGTAGTGATGAGAGGTCGACTTCGACACTCACTAGTGGTCCAATAATAATGTATTAATAATGTAAATAATAATGGATTTATTGGAAATGACAGTAAATTCAAGTAAATCAAGAAAAACAAGTAAACAATCCTTTTTATATTAGGAAGTCTCCAAATTCATATTTCACTATTTATCAATGTATCTCGGACCAGGGAGGCAATATCAAATTTTGTAAATGTCAAGCAAGAATTACAAACATGCACAAATCCTGCCGAGGACGGTCTAATCCAACATAAATGTAAAATGTGCATTGTTGAGGGTCGAACGACGCGAACCATATATGCATCTATTACCCTGCTTGCGAATCATACTTGCAACGCATCAAATATAAATAATAGAGTTACCCCACTCGTTAATCATACATGCTATGCATATACTTATAGATACACACTTTGAAACATTCAACTAACACTTCATCAGGAAACTTTTATCCAACTAAAAGCTAATTCTCTTTTAACGAAGTTTAATTTTTTTTTAGAAATTCTTTTACTAATTCGATATGATTTAAGAAATTTAAGTTGTCAATAAGATTACAATAATTCAGGTATAGCATGATTTTGGGTCCTCGATTACCCAGGATTAAGCACAATAGTAGCTACGCACGGACTTTCGTCACCTCATGCATACGTAGCCCCCACAAATAGAAGCAAATACTTAATAATTTCACAAATGGGGACAATTTCCTCTTTCAAGTTTAGAAAGGAGACTTAACTCGCTTCGAAGTTCCTTAGCAGGCTCCCAAGTCTTTCAAACAACTCGACCGATGCCCAACGCTCCAAAAATTACTTTTGCTTATTAACATTCACAAGCTTTTAATAATCGTCCGACATTGTAACATTGAGTAAAATGCTCATACGCCACCAACAAATTGGTAGCTACAATTACAATCCCAATTACAATTAAAATATGATCCAAAAAGATTTATCAATATCCATCTATAGATCACAAGTTGGCTATAAGCCTCCGGCTCAAATCGTCTAATAGGTCCACTCATTAGCACCTTCAACTCTACTCTTATCATTTAATTTCCATTTGAAGTCATCAATGATACTACATTAGTTCTCCAACACCGCCAAATTACTATTCATCATTTTCATTAACCAACATTTCCAAAACATTCGACTTGGTGATTACTTAGTTGAACACTTGTAGCTAAGCTGGAAAATGATTCCATTGGTTCATTGCATCCTTTAATTTAATTTCTAAAAACATTATTTATCTTTCCATCATTTTCTCAAGAACACTATTCATGCTATGAACTAGGGATTATGAAATCAATTATCCGAACATAACAACTTGAAACAAATATTAAAATTACTCTCACCGACTAATAAGAAATGAGCTTGAAGCATTAGAATTACCTTTTTGAAGCTTTTCCTTAAAATTTTAATGTTTGGAATTTTGGTGATCTTGAACGACTTGGAAGAGTCCTAGGGATTTCAAAGATTGAATGATGTTAATACTAGTGTTAATAGGATGTTATTAACTTAAAATATCCAAAAAGAATTCACCTTGTATTATTGAGTAGTCCCCAAGGTCGAATCCACCATGAAAGAACCAATCGCTAGCTCAAGAAAGCCCCCAAAAATGGCTGCTGCCCGACTGCCTTATATAGGCACAGGTGCTTCTGCGAGTTGTACCTTGCACTGTGCAGGTTGTACCTTATATTACAAGATTTTCCTACTGAACACCTTTTACTAAAATGTCCATAACTCCTCGTAGAAATATACAATGATGTACGGTTTAAAGCATTAGAAATTAGACGTGAATATCTTTTATTCTATAGGTTTTTCACTATATAACTTCTTATAGATTTTGAGATATAAGTTTCCAAAGTTGGTTTCACGCATTAGAAATTTATGGCAAACTGCTTTACCAGCCTTTATTCAATTGATCATAACTTTATGTACAATTATCCAAATGATGAATGGTTTATCTTTCTGAAAACTAGAATGCAAGGGCTACAACTTTCATATTTTATAAATATTCAAATTCTTTAAAGATTGCAAAATAAAAACTCCTAATGTCAGCTCTGCGATTGCACCAATGCTGTCCAAAAACAGCTTCTGCAGCAGCTCGTATTGTCCGATATCCATTCTGTTAACCTTTCAAAATCCACCCGAGGTCCTCGAGTCCCAAAATACAATACAAACTTAATAGAGGTTTCAAACCACGTCAAACAACATTAAAACTATGAATCACACATCAAATCGGATTATGAGTTTTTAAATCTTCCAACTTTTATGTTTTGTCCTGAAACATATCAAATCAATTCGAAATGACTTAAAATTTTACACATATGTCACATTCAACATTACGGACCTATTCCAACTTCTGGAATCGGAATCCGGCCCTGATATCAAAATGTTCACTCTCGGTCAAACTTCTCTAAAACCTTCAAATTTCTAACTTCGCCAAATGACTCCAAAATGACCTACGGACATCCAAATCCACTTCTGATCGCTCTCCCAATACTAGAGTCACCACATAGTGCTATTCCTAAACTCGGAACCCCAACGGACATTGATAGCATTGAAATACACTTCAACCTAAATTTATGAAATTCTTTTAAATTGCTAACTTCCATAATAAGCGCTGAAACACTCCCCATTCATCCAAAACCCGATCCGAATGTACGTCCAATTCCAAAATCATCATACGAACCTGCTGGAACCTTCAAATCTCGATTCCAAGATCGTTTACTCAAAAATCCAATCTTAGTCAATTCTTTCAATTTAAAGCTTTCCGAATGAGAATTCACTTTTTAAATCAACTTCGAACTTCCCGAAATTCGATTTCGACTATGCATACAATTCATAATACTTGAAGCGAAGCTGTTCGTAGCTTCAAACAACCGAATAACATGCTAGAGCTTAAAACGATCGGTCGTATCGTTACATTGGATTTGAAGGAATTTTGCTCAGTTTAATTCAACTCTATACTTTTAAGCGTAAAAATTTCACCAATTTTCAATTCTTCGGTCACTCCCCATGGCCCACAAATTTTCACCTACAACCCAATTCTAGCTTCACTCTCTCTCTCTCTAAATTTCAGCATATAAAACCACTCTTAAAGAGAAAACATCTAACAAGAAACTTAAACAAATGCATTAGATTAAGGAAAAATCCACTAACATAATATTCATCATTAATAAATAACCTAATGGAACCAAACTTGACTAATCCTGTCTATTGTTTCTACTCAACTTTAATTATATGAACTTAGTAACAACTCGATATTGATTACACAAATTAAATAACAAAAATCAATATTAATTATACAAACTTAATAATCAAAACTCAACATTGCATACCCATTAACACAAGACGGCAAATCCAAGTAACAAAAGTTGAAACACAAATCAGTGACAAGCAAATTATATGAAGAAAGATCGAAACAATTCATGAAGAAAAGGAAAATGAATTGACCTTTTAATATTTGAAATATAATGTTCAATACATTGTAGAGAGCAAAGAACTGCCAAAACTTTCGTATAAACATACCACGATCTGATCGAGATCCACGCTGGCGCCAGAAACCTTGAACCCAACTCAAAAACTCAACTGAACTTGGGCGGATTACACAGTTAAAATGAACCTCTGTTCATTGGCAAACATGGTGCGATGACTATTTTTGGCGGTGGTTTGGAGTTGCTTTTCAGCGGGTTTTGGGTGGTTGTTTGGTTTTAATGGGAAAATGGAGGTTTAAATGAGTTGTTTCTCAGCTGGTTTTCGAGGTTTTTCAGGTGTTGTTAGTGGCTAATTTACTATGGTTCAGAGGTGTGAAAATGGCTGATTTCCGGCTAGATTTTTAGGGAAAAAAGCCTATAATTTTTGTGGCTAATATCTTTTACATGAAAGAGATGGAGACCATCGAAAAAGGAACAACTACGCTCATTTTTAGTTACTCTTCAGATTTATCTTGTGCTCTCTCTCTCTCCCTATTTTTTCGTTCCTCCCTCTTCTCTCGTTCTCCTCCATTTTTCTAGGGGTGTGTGTGTGATATATAGCTGAAAAGATGAGGGAGAGAGCGTGAGGTGGAAAGTGTTGTCACATGAGAGTTTGTGAGGTAACTGTTCCCTAGTGCAGGTGAATTGTGCATTGTATCTATTATATTCTGTTTCTGTTGGGTGCCTTTGTGAAATTAAATTGTGCAAGGAGTCTGTTAACCCGTTTTATTTTTATTTTTGAGGGGTCCACCTATAAAAAGTAGAAGATGTTACAAAATAATAAAAGAATAAGAGTAATATTGCATAGAAAGAGAGAGAAAAAATTTTTATTGAATATTGGGGTTATTACAATGGGGTAAGATCCCTCTATTTATAGGAGGAAAAATGACTTAGCCTTAAAGTAAAACTCTCTACAAGATAGACATTCATTCCAAATAGAATTCTATTCTTAACACTCCCCCTTGAATGTCTACTCAATAACTAATGTGCCACGTTAAAACCTTTCTAAAATAAAACCGATGGAAAAAATTTCTAGAAAAGGAAAAAGAGTACACATGTTTAGAAATGCACCTATTGGTTGCCTCGTTAAAAACCTTGCAAGGAAAACCCAGTGGGACAAACCTTGTAAGGGAAAAAGAGTGCAACGCGCATTAACTCCCCCTGAAGAGAGCATCAATTTTCATCCATGAGCCTTCACATTCCAATCTTGTGCACCATCTTCAAGAGATCGTTGGTAGAGAATTGATAAATAGATCAGCCATATTAACTTGAATGAATATTTGCACCTTGAAATCATCACTCGTGATAGATATATAACGTCTTCACAAATATCGTGGAATGGCTCTTCAATATCTCCATAAAGGTATCCTCGCTATTACATTATCATGCTTATAGTTATAGCAAGATACAAATGTGCACAAATTGCACTTAGCATGTGGTACTTCAAGACCAAAAAATTGTATATGCTTTAAGAAACTTAAATCCTTCATGGATTGTTATATAAGTTAAGTCGTATAAGCCATATTATAGACTTAGATGCATATCAAGTTTTCATGTCATGCTAAACAAATAAGATATCGAAAACTGATTGCACATACCATTGACTTTATACTTTTAAGTATTTGAACTACATGTCCAAAACTACATGTCTTTCATATGGAATCAATTCTACTTGAATTGTTTCTCTTCCATTTGGCCAATATTTTTGTATCTGTTGGCGAGAGACTTAAGATCCTCATTATATTAGTTCTATCATTGATGTCGTCGACAAACATGTTATATCTGTTCCAATAAATTTTCATAAAGACATAACACATAAATCTTTTCATTCATATATTCGCGTACCTGAATCTCTCATGAAATTTTATGAAGTGTTATGTCACGTGACCTTCTAGATCACTTGCCCAATTTATTATGATCACTTTGATCATTTGCTCATCTTCTTTATCAAGAAGTTCTATTTGAAACTGATTTGTCTATATGCTTTAAGTATACCATAGATTTTGTCCTTCTAGGACTTAATATGAGCATTTACAATAAGAATATAGTTACTTTTTTTTGGGTCAACAAATGCGTATGGCATGCTTTGCAATATGTTGCAAATGAATTATCTTTTTATGAACATCAAGTTCATATTATCCTATTCGAGGATCTAGATATACAAATGATAATCCTTTCGACGTAACATTTTTTTCAATTGTTTATCATATCTCCCCCTCATGTTAGAAAAACTAACTTGTTTTCTCAACTTTGAGAATTCATCTTTGTGCGTTATGGTGTTAATGAAAATATACACCGCACGTCAATAATAATAAGATGAAGTTATTTGGTTCCTGACCCTGAACCACTTGTGAGGCGAGAATGTAATATACTTTCGTATATAACATATATCAAACGGATATATATAACTTTGTTCTCATAAGCAATAGTTAGCTATTAAGTGGAGGCACTCAATAAATTATCTTGCTAAACTCGCTGTGATGTAAACTAACTTATCAAGATAAACTATCTTGAATAGAAAATCTGGAAATTGTGCTCTAAATTGAATTATTGAGCAAGTTACCTCGCAAAATACCATGTTGCGGGTTAATAATAATCGCACATGTCACCATCTCATAGATGTATCTTATGCGATATACATGGCAGATGAATGAGCCCATATTCACCTTTGATATTTCCAGCATTCATGGGATTCAATCTCAATTTTAATTGGTCTATCGATTAACGAGAACAAGCAACCTAAGAGAATTCGTAAAGATATTTCTAGTTCTTTAATATTTACCCATATAGATTCTCGTTTATTTTTGCACATCATATTTTAATTAATATGACTAAACCAGCTATGCCAACTGGATATCAATAAACTCCAAGTTTATTATGATATGGATTTTATGTCAATAAAGTTCTACTTTATTGTGGCATTCTTTATTTGTGTAGTACAAACTAGAGAATAAAGAGGGTAGCTTTTCTCATACATATTATTCCGCCATAGTAATAGAAGATATAAAATCTTTTCTTTATTTATAGTCTCAATACAATCAACCGCTTTCGCATATACTTTGGAAACTGAGCAAGTTTCTTTGAGACTTACTACAACACAATACCTTATTGGTAATCAATTGTGTTTCTCCAAAATAGTATAATTGGCTCTTACAGAGTTCTCAATTAATTTGGTACTATCACATATTAATCAATATCCATATAGTGAATATTTCTTTTAAAGAGAAAGTTGTATCATTATGATCATGGTAAAAATTATATGCAAGATATGTTTCTTGCATTATTATTGTCCTTTAATAATCACATTAGCAAAATATTTGGCGTACAATAGGTACGTGATCAATGACCATTCATGCCATAATAATGACATTATTTTCTTATATCATCTCAAACCTCCATATAGAGGCGAGTGCGGTATATTCAATACCAATAGCATGTTCATAATCTTCCAATAATGAATATGTATTCATAAATTATATGTTGTCACATTCACATCATGAATAGACCATAATCATCTATATGTACTTTATAAAATCTTATATTGTCAAATTGATGACAAATATTACTTTCACGGAGTGAAGGATTATTTTGAGAATCCTTATTATCTTCATTATCACAATGATGACTATTATAATTTCGTCTATTGCCACGTCCACATTCATTGATACATTCAAGATAATAATTTTGTCTTCTTTCAAACTTATCACATACTGCTATCACATTCTCTATAGGGAATGAGAATGGATCAAATTCAATGGGACGGATTTTTAATTCTTTGCCCACAATCATACATGAGTCTGATCATGGCAAGGCATAGAAATTTACCACGTTGGGTGGTTATAATATCTTTCAAGCTCCATTAGAGTTGCAATCAAAATGTATCGTCTTTGCTTGTATTTAAAATCAAATTATAGAATTACAAGAATTTGAAAGATAAAAGTAAAATACTTACCTTAACTCCAGAATTTAATCTTGAAGGAAGATCAAAGAATATTTGACGATCATTATTATAAATCCCAAAGCTTCAACTTAATTGGTTAGAGTCTCGTGTTGTTTGAAGCAAGAACAACAACCAAACTAGACCGAAAACTATCGAAAACCTCTCCAACGAAGGAACCTTGGAACCTTGACGTCAAGCTCAAAGATCTCATACCATAAACCACGAGCACAACTCAAACGACGACCTCAGACAGACTGTGCGATGACAGTGTAGAAGCAACAGCAACTGGGTTGTTTGGTTAGTGACGTGGGGGGGACGGGTTTAGCGGAGGAAGCTGGTTGCTGGTGGGACGGAGTTGGGCGAAGAACTGGTTGAGGTTTTGGGATGGGGGCTGTTGTATGTGTTCGAAGAAGAAGAACGTGAAGCAGCAGCAACAACAATAGCTGCTACTCGACGGGGCTCGATGAGGCTAGTTAACTGCTTATCGACTGGAAGAAGGATGACGGGCTGGTTGCTCGATAGTGAGGTTGAGCTCGTCCGGTTGACGGATGTAGCGACGAACAGAGGGAGTCTATGGCGACGATGAGGGTGGTCTGTTTGATTTTTCCGGTGAAGGGTAGTGGTGGTTTTGAGACATGAAGGAGGTGGATTTATGGTTGTAATGGTTTGTTTGGGCAAAGTTTAAGTCCTTGATTTGAAATTGAAGGCTGTAGCTTTTCCCAGAGTTTAGAGAGAGGGAGACTGGAATCGCCATGCGCATAGATTTCTTCGAGCGTTGAGTTAACGATGGTGTCAATTGGAAGGAGCAAAACTCATTACTGTGGGAACTTAAAATGAAACTGAGATGGCAGAGTCTCGTGCTGATAACGTGTTATAAAACAATAGAAGAATAAGAGCAATATTGCAGAGAAAGAGAGAGAGAAAATTCTTATTGAATATTGGGGTTATTTACAATGGGGTAAGACCCCTCTATTTATAGGAGGAAAAATGACTTAGCCTCAAAGTAAAACTCTCTAAAAGATAGACATTAACTCCAAATAGAATTCTATTCTTAACAGAAGGAACTTTATTTATTTAGTAATCAATTCCCCTTTGTTTAGTATATAAAAAAAGAAATATTAGTCTAACTTCATAACAAATTCATTCTTTTTTTCCCTTTTGCTTTTCCCGTTCTTTATTAACTAAAACTAGTACTAAAAATGTTAATCTTTTTTTTGTCATTTTTCTTAAGTAAAATATAAAATATAAATATCAAACTTAAAACTATTTAAATACTAAAAAGTGGTAAAAATCTAAATATGGTAAAAACATTAGGTGCTCACATCAGTACAACCGACCTCATGTACTGGTAAGTATCGAGCATAACCTCGACGAGGTAGTGATGAGATTACGGCATGGCATAATCAATATAACCTGAAAGAGTTTATAATAAAGCGAAAGGAAATATAGAACAAATTGGAACAGTAACTTGCAAAAAAGTAAATACGGAACCCAACTTCTTGCCAGTATTCAACTATAACAAAATTGGAACAATATTATAGAAATAAATCACAGAGGAATAATATATAAACAACAAATGATGTGGTGCATATCCCGATCCTATCATATAATCAGTAATAATATGATACTTCACCCTTATTACTGCTTGTTGCGGTGTGCAACTCGATTCTACCAGTCCACCATTATTACTTCTCAATATATCACCCTTATTCCTCATGTTGTGACATGCAACTTAATCCCACATGTCCCCCCTTATTGCTCATTATTGCAGCGCGCAACCCGATCCACTAGTCAATCACATTTCACCCTTATTCCTCTTGTGTCAGCATGCAACCAGACTCACAATTGCAGTACCAAACATAAAATAAGAACAAGTATTTCACAATATAGCTCAAAACCATCCACAATATTTATACCCCAAACCAAAACAATGGGAGATCTATTCAGTTATGAAACTTCATCAGCTAATACTACTCAGCGAGACCAACCAAAGTGTACCATGAAGCACTAATAACCCAACTAAAAACAACAATGTAATATAACGAAACTACGTAATAATTAATACTTTCAATGGAGAAACAACATTTAACAAGAAGTAATTAGACATGGAAGCATCAATAGGCAAGTAGCACTTAAGAGATACAAATAATATATTAGGAACGAGGAAGGGAACAAGCTAAACAGATAATTTGGCGGTGCTCAGGTACTCGTTACCACACTTATACGCCACACATATGGGATTTCACATATCAATTAAGTCAGGAATCCCTAACCCCTCGAGTTAAGGTTAGAACAAACACTTACCTCAATCGAACGGCCAACTTAAAGCTCAAATATCTCTTTTCCTCTAGATCCACCTCCAATTCACCCGTATCTAGTTATAATTATTTTAATAACATCAATTATCACTAAAGAATCCAATTCCAATGCATAATCGTAGGTTTCCCAACATTTTTTCCAAAAATTCAAAAACTGACCCCTGGTCCGGTTGATCAAAACTCAAGGTTTGGACCAAAACCCAATCATCCATTCACCAATGACTCCAAATATGTAATTAATTTTGGCATCCGGCCCCAAATTGCGGTCTAACTTTCCAAATTTGCAAAATCCCCAATTTTTCTCAAAATCCTTAATTCTACCATGAAAGAACAAGATTTAAGGCTAGAAATCTAATAGGGTTTGATGAAAATGAGTTAAAGAGCACAAACATATGATTTGATGTTGAAATACCTCTTCAAAAATTTCCCGAGTTCGAGTTCTAGTGAACAAGATATGAAAATTTGAGCAAATATCAACTTTTGTTCTGTTTTAAAATCACTGGACAGGTCTTCTTCGCGTTCCCGATAAGCCTACCGCGTTCATGATGCACAGCGGCCAAAGGCCTTTGCGTTCACGAGATACCCATCGCGTTCGCAAAATCATACTTTCCCCAGCCTTAATGTCCGTGAACCTAGTGTCGCGTTCGCGATGAGAAAATTCCCCCTCCCCCAGGTTACATGCTTTGCATTCACGATAACCTGGTCGCATTCGCAATGGGTAATTCCCCCAAAGCTCTGCCTTCGCGACCAGTGCTTCGCGTTCGCATAGGATTTCTCCATCAGACCAACATACTCTTTGTGTTCACGAGAGTTCTTTCGCAACGTGAAGAAGGAAATACCAGATGATAGTTGAAGACAAAATTACCAAACGTTTCAAGTCTAATACATCATGTAGCCTATCCGAAGCTCACCTGAGCTATCAGGGCTCCAAACCAAACATACATACAAGTCTTAACACATCATTCAAACTTGTTCGTGCAATCAAATGGACAAAATAATATATAGAACTATGAATTTAGCAGCAATTTGCATGAAATTTTCAAGAAGATTTTAAAACTTCTAACTTTTCAACCAAATGTTTGAATCAAGTCAAATCTGTCCCTTTTCTCATCAAATTTCACAGATAGGATATAAATATCATAACGAACCTTCAACGGGCTCCAAAACCACTATTCAAACCCGGTATCAACAAGATCAATAATAAACCAAATTATTAGAACCTTTATAAATATCAAAAATTCATTGCTCGGCTAGGGACCTCAGAATTCAGTTCCTAACATATGCTTAGGTCCCATATTTTAC
Source organism: Nicotiana benthamiana (assembly GCA_034376525.1). NCBI lineage: Eukaryota > Viridiplantae > Streptophyta > Magnoliopsida > Solanales > Solanaceae > Nicotiana > Nicotiana benthamiana. The sequence goes on along the minus strand of CM067339.1, from coordinate 53,903,530 downwards.
TACAGGCCTAATGGAACTATCAAAATATGGGTCCAGGTCCGTTTACCTAAAATATTGGCAGAAGTTAACAAAAATCAACTTTTTAGGCCAAAATTATTATTTCATAAATTTTCCAAATAAAGTCTTTTCGGAATCATGTCCGTACTATGCACGCAAATTGAGGAGAGATAAAAATTATTTTTTAAGGCCTGGGAATACGGAATAGAATTCTAAAATATAAGATGGCCTTTTGGGTCATCGCAAAAACATTGACACGATACTCCACGACTATTCACTATGCATAAGTTCTAAATGGTTGTTAATGAAGGGGTGCGATTTTTTGGCTTGGGCTATTTGTAGGCTTTCTGTTTTTTTTCCTTTTAAAAATATAATTTAGATGTTAAGGTTATTTAGTATTTAGGTAATTCAACTTTTTAGTTTAGGGGATCTGTCACACCTCTTTTTTACCACTACTACTTCGGCGAAGGGTATAGATAATGGATTTTTTCTAATTAAAGGACAATCGAAACGAGATTTATTTATTTAGAAATTTTACAGTCGCCACTTGGGATAATTAATGGTGTCCCAATTCACCGGCGTAAAATTCCGAAGTGAGGAAGGTTTGATTCTGTATACAATCTGCGAGCCAGAAATCCATGAAAGGAATTCTGTTAACTCGGGAGAAGGTGTTAGGCATTCCCGAGTTCTGTGGTTCTAGAACGGTCGCTCAACTGTTATATTTGGCTAAATTGTCTGATTTTATCCATGTTGTACCTATGTGCAAAGTTTGATTTTTAAACCTCTTTTTTAATTTTTTAAGAATATTGCAACGTTGTTAAAACACGTCTCGAACCACGTCACATAGGTGCACCCGTAGTTTTTGACATATTTCAATATCGTTGGGATTTGGATTTGGGTCACATAAATGCGCACCCAAATTTAGGAAAGTAAATTAGTTAACTAGCGCGCTTAAAGTAATTTCATATGATTAAATTTGCGAGGGCCACGAAAATTGCTAAATGGTGCAGCTCGGATTCTAAGGTTAAATACAAATTAATAACTAAAAAAGGTCACGCGCTTCAATTTCATTTTAAAGGGATTCATGCTTAAAGCAATTAACGAGGGTTGAAACATACTTGTTTTATCTATGGCATGACTCAAGTACTTAAAGGAGTTGGATTATTTGAACCATTAAGGAATTCAAGAACAACTAAGGCTGAAGGTTTTGAAACAAAGCTTGGGGCAAGTGTGAGACCCAGAACCCTGACCCAGCTGCTTCAACTGATCATTCCTAAGGCTAGATGGAGGACGCCAAATTCAATTCAAATGAACTCATGGCCCAAGGCCCACAGAGTCTACCAAACCTGGGCCCAACAACATTAACTAAATTACTAACAGCAAATGCTCATGAAACCAGTTTTGTGATCTGCGTTAAATAATAAAAAAAATCTGAACATCGTGAAAAACACTGGATCAAAACGCATGAATGGAAACACAAAATCTAGTCACAAACGTGACAAACAACAAAAGAGTGAGGCATTGTATTGACCAACTAGTTTTGGTAGCTTGCTGAACTTCAATCTCATCATCTGGGTTGTAGTTCTTGAGGTCATAAATGTATTCCTCGAATTCCAAAACAAGTGAGGATAGATCAAGATGTAAATTCAGGATCTAAAATAAGAAATAAAATTCCAAGACAGCCTTAGTCACCTATCTGATACACATTTAAAAATTCAGGATCACCTATCTAATACATATTTAAAATTCTAAAACAACCTGAATTATGCCATATCTGTACAGCTTGGAATCCAAATCCTAGATAGAAATGAACAACGCAAAATAATTATATTTCAAAAGCTTCCTCCAACTCAGCAATCATGCATATGACACATTGAATATCAGTTTGCTATTTGCATATTAAAAACAAAAGACAGGAATCGACAGTAAACAAAATGAAAGAGCTAGCAATGAACAAAAATGTTATGGCTATTGATCACAACACTTGATATTCATTTTAATTCCCTAGTGCAACTTTTACATAAAGTAAGGTGCAAAAACATGTACCTGGGATGCAAAGAAAGCAGGGCAATGAGGTAACAGTAGCAATAGAGCAATATTGACAGAAATATAACAGTGATTATATTATTGAAATCAGTCCCGCTTCAATCCAAATGTTAGCTAACTTGGATTCGATTTTGAAACCCTTCAAATTCCCAAAAAAAAACTTTGAACACAGATTTAGCTCAGTAATACTTTCCTAAGCCAAACCTAAACCATCTCCAGTCATGTATAGGTGAAAATTCCCAGAAGTTTGAAATTCAGAAATTATAGTAGAGAGACTCAATGGAATAGTAATTTTCAACCCCTTTTTGTTTTGTTTTCTTTGAAAATTCAGTTCTTAACTCTCTTAAAATCTCTTTTTTTAAATATTTTTTCTGATTCCTTTCAAGCTGCAAGTGACTATGCCTTTAAAGGAAAGTCACTAGGACAACCCTAAGGTTCATTATTTCACATTGGTCCCTCATTTTTTGACTAGTGGACCAAGTTTTAGAGCTTTAAATTAATTGAGACCCCTACTAGAAGTTTCTATTAGAGTTATGCAAAGATTCATTGTTTGCATTGTCCTAAATAACCCTTGAAACTACTAAAATCACTTTAAGTTACCTGCCTGGGTCAATTTGACCCAAGGCAAAGTCCTAATTGGGCCCTTAAAGCCTTGGATGGAACCCTTTTGTTTTGGGCTTTCACATGGCAGGATCAAAATTCATGAGCTAAACCTCTGAATTAAACTTTTGAATTAAAAATCCTTTTGATAACACCCCTAAAATTACTTTCGTCAATTACCCAACCTTTAGCTCGTGGGTCATGATTCCAATGGACTCTAGTGGGTCAAATATACTTGAACTCACACCTAGGCTAAATCCAAACCTCCTAAATTGGGGTCTAAACCAATTTCAAAACCCAGCAACCAAGGAGACCCATATCGAAAAATTAACATTTAAGCTAATTAAATTATACGAAAAGGTAGAAGAATTAATTGAGTTACTAACCTAATCAGACTAAACTAAGTGATTAAACATATTATTAAAAAAGTTGAACAAACCTAAAAAATTAGAGACCAATTTTAAAAGGGAAAATGTACTAAGAAAAGAAGTCATGGGTTTAGAACCTTGACCTAAAGAGGGAAGAAAGATAGAAATGAATGAAAAAAAATGAAGAGACTCGCCGGCTAGGCTCGAAATCGAGATTGATACTCCGATTCGACCCAAAACAATGTTGAGCGGTCTTGAACAATGAGGAAATTCAGAGTGGTGACCTTGCATGTACAGTTTCAATTTGGACTCCTAAGGCTCGAATCTTGGATTCAATATTCGAAGAGTTCTGGACGCATTCGAAGGAAGAGATCGATGGATTTTAAACAAGGGAGGTCTGGTGGCTTTGGGGTGTTATTTTGGGACCAATTGCGGCGGCTCCACCACACACGACGGAGAAGCTGGTATTTTAAATTAATATTCGAAGGGATGGGGTGGGATTTTAGGGAAGTAGGGCATGGATTTGGAAAGAGGAGAGGGAGATGTTCAAACAGCGTTAATTTGGTGGAGATTGGGGTTTCACCGCCGCCGTGGGCGATTTTCAGCAGGCGGAGGACGGTGGCGTTAAGGTTTCTGGTGCGAGGTTAGAAACAGTGTTTTGGGGGTGGGAGGGGGTCATTTGGACATTAATGTACCAAATGGACTAGGCTTCAGGATCGTAGGATCTTGAAACCTAGACGGTCCAGATTGATTGACCCAAAACGACGCTTTTTGGGTCATACACAGGACTGGATTAGGTTACAAGCGGGTCTGGGATACACAGGTTTATGTATATGGGCTGGTTAATTCTAATGGCCCAGTTTATGTTTTTAAAGACTTCTTTTGTTTTGATTTTTTTCTGATTTTCTTTTCTTTTTTTTTCTTTCAAAATTACTAATAATCCAAAATTATTATAAATCCTAAATTTAGATGCTAATCATATTCTATTGATATTATCACAACTAAATAAAATGAAATTAAAAGCAAAATCACCTAAAAAAATAAAAATTAAAAGAGCAAATTAAGCTTTTTTTTATTTTTTCCTTTTTATAAAATGACTAAAATATTGAATAATTCGTAAAATGTGAAATTAACTCCTAAATGCACATGCAACATATTTTTTTTTTTGTACTTTTCACTAATTAAAATGCGCAAACAAAATGTAAACAATTAACGAAAAATGCCACAAAATTGCAAACAAATAACAGAAACTATTTTGTTTGAATCTATAGGAGTAATTCCTGTAGGGCAAAAATCACATGCTCACAGCTATCCCTCTTTGCCCGAAAATACGAAGAATTTTCGTGGAAAGATAAGTGAGCGGGCACGAGCAATTTTTGCCCGTTTGAATACTCCGTGAAAAGAATTTTAAAAATCTTGACCGCACCCTGCTTAGAGATCGCCTACATATCCTCGGCTAAAGAGGAATCAGGTCAGTGTAGTTCAGGAATGTTTGGTAGCTGGGACTACTGAAGCCGTGATCTCACTGCTGCTACTGCTTGCTAGATCCCCTAGAAGCTAGACTAACCTATGAACTATGGATTACAAAAGAACCTATTTATGTCTTCAAACTTATTCTCGATCCTTGTTGCCTTGTTGCCCTATATATCTCTTTCTCCGTGTGATGCTTGATTGTTGGACTAGAATTTTACTCCCTTTCTCTCCAGGTGGGCGCCTGATTGCAAAACTTTAAACTTGAAGTGTATTCCTTTGTACTCCAGGTGGGCGCCTGATTACCAAAATTTGAAGCTTGAAATGTATTCCCTTGTTCTCTAGGTGGGCGCCTGATTCCCAAAACTTGAAACTTGAAATATATTCCCTTGTTCTCCAGATGGACACCTGATTACTAAAACTTGAAATTAAATGTATTCCCTTGTTCTCCAGGTGGGCACCCAATTACTAAAACTTGAAACATGAAAAGTATTCCCTTGTTCTCTAGGTGGGCGACTGATTACCAAAACTTGAAACTTGAAATTTATTCCCTTTCTCCATGTAGGCGCCTGATTACCAAAACATGAAACTTGAAATGTATTCCCTTGTTCTTCAGGTGGGCGCCTGATTACCAAACTTGAAACTTGAAATGTATTCCCTTATTTTCCAGGTCGGCGCCTGATTACCAAAACTTGAAATGTATTCCCTTATTCTCCAGGTGGGCGCCTGATTACCAACACTTGAAACTGGAAATGTATTCCCTTATTCTCCAGGTGGGTTCCTGATTGCAAAAGCTTGAAACTTGAAATGTATTCCCTTATTCTTTAGGTAGGCGCCTGACTACCAAAACTTGAAACTTGAAATGTATTCCTATGTTCTCCAATTGGGCGCCTGATTACCAAAACTTGAAACTTGAAATGTATTCCCTTATTCTCCAGGTGGGCGCCTTATTACAAAAACATGAAACTTGAAATGTATTCCCTAGTTCTCCAAGTGGGCGCCTGATTACCAAAACTTGAAACTTGAAATGTATTCTGTTGCTCTCCAGGTGAACGCCTAAACTTGAAATGGAAGGTATTCCCTTGTTCTCCAGGTGGGCGCCTGATTACTAAACCTTGAAACTTGAAAAGTATTCCCTTGTTCTCTAGGTGGGCGACTGATTACCAAAATTTGAAACTTCAAATGTATTCCCTTGTTCTCCACGTGGTCGCCTGATTAACAAAACTTGAAACTTGAAATGCATTCCCTTGTTCTTCAAGTGGGTGCCTGATTACCAAAACATGAAACTTGAAATGTATTCCCTTGTTCTCCAGGTGGCTACCTGATTACCAAAACTTGAAACATGAAAAATATTCCCTTATTCCGTAGGTGGGCGCCTGATTACAAAACCTGAAACTTGAAATGTATTTCCTTGTTCTCCAGGTGGGCGCCATATTTTCAAAACTTGAAACTTGGAATGCATTCCCTTATTCTCCAGGTGGGCGCCTGATTACCAAAATTTGAAAGTTGAAATGTATTCCCTCTCTAGGTGGGTGCCTGATTACCAAGACTTGAAAGTTGAAATGTATTCCCTTGTTCTCCAGGTGGGCGCATTACCAAAACTTGAAATGTATTTGTTTGTTCTCTAGGTGGGCGCCTGATTACCAAAACTTAAAACTTCAAATGTTTTTCCTTGTTCTCTAGGTGGGCTCCAGATTACCAAAACTTGAAACTTGAACTGTATTCCTTATTCTCCAGGTGGGCACCTGATTAGCAAAACTTCAAACATGAAAAGTATTCCCGTGTTTTTCAAGTGGGTACGTGATTATCAAAACTTGAAATGTATTCCCCTGTTCTCCAGTGGGCGCCCGATTACCAAAACTTGAAACTTGAAATGTATTCCCTTGTTCTCCAGGTGGGCGCCTTATTACCAAAACTTGAAACTTGATATATATTCCCTTATTCTCCAGGTGGTCGTCTAATTACCAAAAATTGAAACATGAAATGTATTTCATTGTTCTCCTGGTGGGCGCCTAATTACCAAAACTTGAAACTTGAAATGTATTCCTTTGTTCTCTAGGTGGGCGCTTGATTATCAAACTTGAAATTGGTGCCTTTAAACTTGATTACAACAAGAAAAACAAAACAAAAGAAAATTTTCCCCTGTTGGGTGCTGGGCGCATCTGTTACTGTTAATCAAATCTTGTTGCTGAATATCTCTAAAAGCTAAATCCGATTATCCAAAAGGGTCCTGACAACTCTTGATTAATGACAACTTTAAGATTAGACTAAGTTCTCCTAAGGTATTATTTCTACTGTTTCTTGCTATCCAAGTTATCTGCCTGGGACCACTAATTAAGGCTACATCCCATTAATAGGGGGTCCTCACAATTCTTAATTAGATAACAAATCATGTCTGCGGGAGATTAGTATTAAAGGCTACGTCCCATTATCCCGGAGGGTTCTGACAACCTTTTAAAATTAAGTCTCATTATCCATGAGGGTCCTGGCAACTCTTAATTAAGACCAATTTTAAATCGATATCATGTCTGCTAGGGATTAGTATTTAAAGTTACGTCCCATTATCTCGGAGGATCCTCACAACCTTTTAAAATTAAGTCCCACTATCCAAGAGGATTCTGACGACTCTTGTTGGGGAAATATTCATGCCTGACCATCTTGCCCATGCTTGTTTGAGTTTTAGACTGTGTCCCATTTTCCAGAAGGGTCTTGAAAACTCCTAAATGCATCCTATTTCAACGTGCAAATCATTTTATGCTCTTTTCTATTCATGATTATCTCCAATCTTTACACAAATCTCATTTTCCAGGAGGGTCCTGAGAATTTCAAATTAAATGCCCGTTTTAACTCTTGGTTGTCTCTGTTGGGGATTGCCAGTTAAAGTTATGTTCCATTATTCAAGAAGATCCCGACCCTCTTATTGGGGAATTATTTGTGCCAGATTATGTTCCTCGTTTAATTTTGAATTGAGTCCCATTATCCAAGACGGTCCTGATGTTCCAGTCATATCTGCCAGGTGCTTTCTTTTTATGGAAGATTTTCCCGAAACCTCCAGAATTTTCTACTCCTGTTTCATTCAAAGAAAATCTTTTTAGTTTGAAATGTGGTTGTTAGATTGCGACAGCTGAAAATGGCCTCCCCACTATCATGTTCTGTTGCATCCAATTTCCTGCACTGATGTTGAGTCTCTTGATTTGCTTGGATGACCCCCGAATCCTATGGCTTTTAGATGAACCGGCTGCTCTGTTCCCCCATTATTGTAATACATACGTGACCTTCTTGCCGGAATCTTTGCAACTTTCCCGAAATTACAAAGTCTGTTTACTGAAGAAACCTTCATTGATTCTATCCTTTCCCATTTTAACTTTTGTTGCCTTTGTTATGATTTGGCCAGCATGTGCTTTGCCATTTGGGAGCTGGTACTAAGCTTTGAAATTTCTCTCTTGCGTGCTTAAACAAAATGACTTTGGAGACATCTTAGAAGAAATAGGGACCCAAAAGAAAATGAAATGCAATGACTCTAGATTGTTTTGTCTTAAAATAAAAGAATTTTGAATTTGGCGACTATTGAGGTAACAAGGTGAAACTTATCTGTGGAGGAACAGCTGGTTCCCATGATCATGACATGCACTTCGGCTTAGGTGACCCAGTCTGTCAAAATGATTGGCCTTCAGCTATCACGCTTTGTTGTGGCGACCTTTTTTAACCCAATTTCTTTAACAAAACCTTGACCTTGCTTATATTGAGGTGTTATGCACATATTCCCACCAACAGTCCTTTTCCGTTGTTCATTTCTCGACTTGCCTTCGCCTTACGGTTCCCGTGAGGAATTTCATCAATAAGACTCTCATTTTCATCTTTTCTTGCTTGAACTAGAGTGTCGCCCCGGGGAATGAATCACTTCTTCTTGCTTGACTCGAAATTTCTTAAAGACTGATCAGAAGGTCTTTCTTTTGCCTGTAATGCAGGCCTTTGGATAAGGTTATAAAGAAAGGGGTATTAAATGCTCAAAATAATTCAAATGGGTTCAAAAGTTACAACTTTCAGAACTAAATTTTTTTACAACAACCACAACTTCTGCCCTAGTTTCTTGCTTAGTGACCTTTGAATTTTTATTTTAATGTGACCGAACCGTGAGGCTGCCTATGTATCATTAAAAGGGAATAAGGTCAAGCATAGTTCATCTAGATTCCTTGCTTTTGTTGTTGTGTTTCTCTGTTCTCTTTTTCCTTTTTTTTTAATTCCATTTCTTCCTTTTTTTTTGTTATTTTGCTGTTTTGTTTTTTTCTCTTTCTTTTCTTTTTCTTTTTTTTTCTTTTCTTTCTCTTTTTTTCTTTCCTTTTCATTCTTTTCCTTCTTTATTCTTCTCTTTTATTCTTTCTTTCTTTTTTTTTCTTTTCCATTCTTTCCTTTTCTTTTCCTTTCACTCACTTCTCACATTTGCATTTTTTATTTTTGCTGATTCCGAAAGAGGGGTATAAAAAAAATAATTAAAGCTCAAAAAGGTTAAGAAATGATAAAGTGTTTAGATAGCCGAATAAAATGCCTTCGTCATTCCAATCTCTAAAACATGCCAATATACAAACAAACATGCCAAGTGTAGACAACGGTTTAAACAAATAAAATCATACTAGTATCTCTTAACTGCATCGGAATTGATGGTTGCTTCTATACACTTTCCTTCCACATATGTTGGATACAATGCCCCGTAGGAAAACATTCTTGACACGATGAACAACCCTTGCCAGTTTGGGGCAGACTTGCCCTTTGGGGCCTGTTGAGGTAGGATGCGCTTCAATACCAGCTGACCTACTTCGAACTTTCTTGGGCGAACCTTCTTGTTATATGCTTTGGCCATTCTCTATTGATACAACTAGCCGTGATATACTTATGCTAATCTTTTCTCGTCAATTGAGCTCAATTGCTCCAACCGAGTTTTCACCCATTCATCATCATCAATTTCCACTTCGGCGACAGTCCGAAGGGACGGGATTTCAATTTCCGCCGGTATTACTTCTTCTGTGCCATACTGTAATAAATATGGAGATGCCCCTGCTAAAGCGCAAACAGTAGTGCGATAACCTAACAATGCAAATGGTAGCTTCTCATGCCATTGCCTGGGCCCTTCCACCATTTTTTGGAGTATCTTCATTATGTTCTTATTGGCTGCCTCAACTGCTCCATTCGCCTTGGGGCAGTATGGGGTGGAATTGCGATGCGTAATCTTAAACTGCTAACTTACCTCTTTCATCAAATGACTGTTGAGATTTTCTCCATTGCAGTGATGAGTATTTTCGGGATTCCGGACCGGCAAATGATATTTGAATGCACAAAGTTGACCACGGCTTTCTTGGTTACTGCCTTAAAAGTTTTAGCTTCGACCCACTTGGTAAAATAATCAATAGCCACCGGGATGAAATTGTGTTCGTTGAAATATGCTGGCTCGATGGGTCCGATGACATCCATGCCCTATGCAACGAAGGGCCATGGTGCAGACATTGTATGCAATTCAAATGGCGGGGAATGAATCAAGTCTCCATACAACTGACATTAATGACATTTGCACACAAAACTAATAAACGCTTGCGCCGTGGTGAGCTAATAATACCCTGTCCGGAGGATCTTCATTGCAAAAACATATCCACTCATGAGCGGTTTGCAAACTCCAGAATGTACCTCATTCATGATGGTTGTGGCTTGTCCAGAATCTATGCTTCTCAACAACCCAAGATCTGGCGTTCTTTTGTATAGCACCCCTCCGCTAAAGAAAAATCCGCTTGATAAACGATTGATTGTTATCTTTTGGTCACTTGTGGCCTATATTGGATACACACCCATCCCGATGTATTCTTTGATGTCGTGAAGCCAAGGATCACCGTCAAGCTCCTCTTCCACCACATTACAGTAAGCATGTTGGCCATGGATCATCATAAACCTTATCTGTATAATGTAACATTGACGCCACTGGCCAAAGCATCAGCAACCTCATTGTGAATTCTTGGGATATGCCTAATCTCTACTGACAGGAATCATTGACGAAGGTCATGCAAGCATTGTCGGTATGGTATGAGCTCTCCTCTTTCCCACTCCCCTTAAATTTGGTGTACCAGAAGGTCCGAGTCTCCCAAGACCAATAATTCTTGGACACCCATGTTTACAGGTAACTCAAACCCAAAATACATGCCTCATATTCTACAATTTGCGAGCCAGAAATCCGGGTAAGGAATTCCGTTAACTCAGGAGAAGGTGTTAGGCATTCCATAGTTCTATGGTTCTAGCACGGTTGCAACTGTTATATTTGGCTTACTTATCTGATTTTAGCACATTTTGTACCTATGTGCAAAGTTTGATTTTTAAACCGTTTTTCTTTAGTTTTTTAAGAATATTGCAACGTCGCTAAAAAATGTCTCGAACCACATAACATAAATGCACCCGTAGTTTTTGACATATTTCGACATCGTTGGAATTTGGATTTGGGTCACATGAATGCGCACCCAAATTTAGGAAAGTAAATTAGTTAACTAGCATACCTAAAGCAATTTCGTATGTTTAAATTCGCGAGGGCCACAAAAATTCGCTAAGTGGTGCACCTCGGATTCTAAGGTCAAATTAAAATTAATAACTAAAGAGGGCCACGCGCTTCAATTTCATTTTAATGGGATTCATGCTTAAAGCAATTAACGAGGGTTGAAACATACTTGTTTTATCTATGGCATGCCTCAAGTATTTAAAGGAGTTGGATTATTTAAACTATTAAGGATTTCAAGAACGACTAAGACTGAAGGTTTTGAAACAAAGCTTGGGCCAAATGTGAGGCCCAGCAGCACGACTCGGCTGCCTCAGCTGATCAATCGTAAGGCTAGATGGAGGACGGCAAATTCAATTCAAATGAACTCATGGCCCAACGCCCACAGAGTCGATCAAACTTGGGCCTAATAACAGTAATTAAATTACTAATTGCAAATGCACATGAAACCAATATTGTGATCTGCCTTAAATAATAAAAAAAAGCTGAATATCGTGAAAACACTGGATCAAAACGCGTGAATGGAAACTCAAAATCAAGTCACAAACGTGACAAATAGCAAAAGGGTGAGGCATTGTATTGACCAACTAGTTTTGGTAGCTTGTTGAACTTCAAATTCATCATTTGAGTTCTAGTTCTTGAGGTCATAAACCTATTCCTCGAATTCCAAAACTAGTGAGGATAGATCAAGATGTAAATTCAAGATCTAAAATAAGAAACAAAATTCCAAAACAACCTCACTCACCTATCTAATACACATTTAAAATTTAGGATCACCTATCTAATGCATATTAAAATTCCAAAATAGCTTAAATTAGGCCATATATGTAAAGCTTGGAATCCAAATCCTAGATAGAAATGAAAAACACATAATAATTATATTTCAAAGGCTTCCTCCAACTCAGCAACCATGCATATGATGCATTGAATATCAGTTTCCTATTTGCATATTTAAAACAAAAGACAGGAATCGACAGTGAACAAATGAAAGAGCTAGTAATGAACAAAAATGCTATGGCTATTAATCACAACACTTGTTTTCCATTTCAATTCCCCAGCCTAGTTTTTACATAAAGTAAGGTGCAGAAATATGCACCTAGGATGCAAATAAAGTAGGGCAATAAGGTAACAGTAGCAATAGAGCAGTATTGACAACAATATAATAGTGATTATAATATTGAAATCAGCCCCGCTTCAAGCCAAATGTTAGGTAACTTGGATCCAGTTTTGAAAAACCTCAGATTCCAAAAAAAAATAAATTGAACACAGATTCAGCTCAATAACAGTTTCCTAAACCCAAACCTAAACCATCTTCACTCATGTGTTAGGTGGAAATTCCCAGAAGTTCAAAAAATAAGAAATTATAGCAGAGGGACTCAATGGAATAGAAATTTTCATGCCCTTTTTGTTTATTTTCTCTGAATTTTCCGTTCTTAACTCTCATAAAATCTCTTTTTTTATATTTTTTTCCGATCCCTTTCAAGCTGCAAGTGATTATGCCTTTATAAGCAAGTCACTAGGGCAGCCCTAAGGTTCATTATTTCACATTGGTCCCTCATTTTTTGACTTGTGGACCACGCTTTAGAGCATATAATTAATGGAAAACCCCTACTAGAGGATTCTGTTATAGTTACGCAAAGATCCTTTGTTTGCATTGCCCTGAATACCCCTTGAAACTACTGAAATCACTTTAAGTTACCTGCCTGGGTCAATTTGACCCGAGGCAAAGTCCTAATTGGGCCCTAAAGCCTTGGATGGAACCCTTTTGTTTTGGGATTTCACATGGCAGGATCAAACTCATGAGCTAAACCTCTGAATTAAAAACCCCTGAATTAAAAACCCTTGAATAACACTCCTGAAATTACTTTAGTCAATTACCCAACCTTCAACTCATGGATCATGAGTCTAATGGACTCTAGTGGGTCAAATAGACTTGAACTCACACCCAGGCCAAATCCAAACCTCCTGGTTACTAACCTAATCAGACTAAACTAAGTGATTATAACATATTATTAATAAAGCTGAACAAAACTAGAAAATTAGGGAATAATTTTAAAAGGAAAAATGTACTAAGAAAAGAAGTCCTGGATTTAGAACCTTGACCTAAAGAGGGAAGAAAGACAGAAGTGAATGAAAAAAAAATGAAGAGACTCACAGGCTAGGCTCAAAATCGAGATTGATACTCTGATTCGACCCAAATAAATGTCGAACAATCTTGAACAACGAGGAAATTCATAGCAGTGACCTTGCATGTATAGTTTCAATTCGTACTCCTAATGCTCGAATCTTGGAATCAAAATTCAAAGAGTTCTGGACGCATTCGAAGGGAGAGATCGATGGATTTTGGACAAGGGATGTCTGGTGGCTTTGGGGTGTTATTTTTGGACCAGTTGGCGGTGATGCCGGTGCACACGGCGGAGGAGACGGTATTTTAAATTAATATTTGAAGGGATAGGGTAGGATTTGAGGGAAGTAGGGCTTGGATTTTAAAAGAGCAGAGGGAGGTGTTCAAATGGTGTTAATTTGGCGGCGATTGGGGTTCCACCGCCGCCGTGGGCGATTTCTGGCCGGAGGCGGACAGTGGAGGACGGTGGCATTAGGGTTTCTGGTAGAAGGTTAGAGACAATGTGTTTTGGGGGTGGGGGTCGTTCGGATATCAAATGGACCAGGCTTCAGGACCTTAGGATCTGGAAACCTAGACGGTCCAGATTGATTGACCCAAAACAACGTTGTTTGGGTCACAGACATGGCTGGATTGGGTTATAGGCAGGTCTGGGTAGATGGGTTTGTGTATCTTGGCTAGTTAATTCTAATGGCCCAGTTTATTTTTTTAAAGACTTCTTTTCTTTTGACTTTTCCAGATTTTCTTTTCTTCTTTTTCTTTTTTTGTTTTTCATTTTTCCAAAGTTACTAAAAATCTTAAATTAATTATAAATCCTAAATTTAATTGCTAATCATCCTCTATAATTATTATCACAACTAATTAAAATAAAATTAAAAGTAAAATTACCTAAAAATCAAAAATTAAAATTAAAAGAGCAAATTAAGCAATTTTTTTATTTTTCCTTTTTATAAAATGACTAAAATACTGAATAATTCTTAAAATATGAAATTAACTCCTAAATACACATGCAATATATTTTTTGTATTTTTCACTAATTAAAATGTGCAAAAAATATAAACAATTAATGAAAAATACCACAAAATCCACAAAATCGCAAGTAAATTACGGAAATTATTTTGTTTGAATCTATAGGAGTAATTCGTATAGGGAAAAAATTACATGCTCAGAGGTTCCAACTTTTATAATAATATAGATCTGATTAACATATTTGTTATGAAATAATATAAGAACAAGAACAATAGAGAGAAAAGTAGAGAGAGAGGAGTATTCTTATTGATACTTTGGGATGATTTACAATGGGGTAAGACCCCTCTATTTATAGGAAGAGAAAAGACTTAGCCTCAAAGTAAAACTCTTCTACAAGATAGACATTCACCCTAATTAGAGTTCTATTTATAACACTCCCCCTTGAATGTCTATTCAATAATGTGCCTCATTAAAACCTTAACTAAAACAAAACCCAATGGGAAAAAATTAAAGAAAAGGAAAAAGAGTACACATGTTTGAATATGCGCCTATTGGTTGCTTCGTTAAAAACCTTGCAAGGAAAACCCAGTGTGACAAAACCTTGTAAGGGAAAAAGAGTGCAACGCGCATTAACTCCCCCTGAAGAGAGCATCAATTCACATCCTTGAGCATTTGTATTCCAATCTTGTGCACCATCTTCAAAACGATCTTTTGTAGAGATTTGATAAATAAATCAGCCATATTGATTTGAATAAATATTCCGCACCTTGAAATTATCATTCATGATAGATATGAACATCATCATATAATGTCGTGGAATGACTCTTCAATATCTCCATAGAGGTATTCTCGATGCCATCATGCTTATAGTTATAGCAAGATACATATGTACACAAGTTGCACTTAGGATGTGGTACTTCAGGACCAAGAATTGTATATGCTTCAAGCAACTTCAATCTTTCATGGATTGACATATAAGTTAAGTCATATAAGCCATATAATAGACTTTAGATGCATATCAAGTTTTCATGTCATGCTAAACAAATAAGATATCGAAAATCGATTACACATACTATTGACTTTATACTTTCAAGTATTTGAACTACATGTCCAAAACTACATGTCTTTCATATGGAATCAATTCTGCTTGAATTGTATCTCTTCCATTTAGCCAATATTTTGTTTGTATTCGACAAACATAAGATCCTCATCGATATTTAGCGCTATCATAGATGTCGTCGACGAACATTTTATATCGGTTCCAGTAAATTTTCATAAAGACATAACATGGAGATCTCTTTATCATATATTCAGGTACCTGAATCTCTCATGAGATTTCATGAAGTGTTATGTCATGTGATCTTCTAGATCACTTGCCTCCTCATTATGATCACTTTGATCATTTGCTCATCTTCTTTATTAAGAAGTTATTTTGAAACCGATTTGTTTATATGCTTTAAGCGTATCAAAGACTTTGTCCTTCTGGGACTTAATATGAGCATTTGCAGTGAGAATATAGTTACTTTCTTTGGGTCAGCAAATGCGTATAGCATGCTTTGCAATATGTTGCAATTGAATTATCCTTTTATGAACTTCAGGTTCATATTATGATATTCGAGGATCTATATATACAAATGATAATTCATTCCATGTAACCTTTTCTCAAGTGTTTATCATGTCTCCCCCTCATGTTAGAAAAGCTAACTTGTTTCCTCAACTTTGAGAGTCCATCTTTGTGCATTATGGTGTTAATGAAAATATACACCGCACATCAATAATAATAAGATGAAATTATTTGGTTCCTGACCCTGAACCACTTGTGACGGGAGAATATAATATACTTTCGTATACAACGTATATCAAACTGATATATATATAACTTTGTTCTCATAAGAAACAGTTTAGCTATTAAGTGGAGGCACTCAATAATTATCTTGCTAAACCAACTATGATATAAACCAACTTATCAAGATGAACTATCTTGAATAGAAAATCTGGAAATTATGCTCGAAGTTATATTACTGAGCAATTTACCTCGCAAGCACCGGCCAGGCTGCGGGTTAATAACAATCGCACATGTAACCATATCATAGATGCATCATATGTGGTATACATGGCAGGTGAATGGGCCCATATTCACCTTTGATATTTCCAGAATTTATGGGATTCAACCCGAACTCTTTAGTTGGTCAATTAATAATGAGAACAATTAATACAAGAGAATTCGTAAAGAACTTTCTAGTTCTTTAATATTTACCCATGTGAATTCTCTATTACTGCACATCATACTTAAAATGATATGGCTAACCCGAATGCCAACTGAATAAATTATCAATATTGATAAATACACCATGACATGTGCAATTATCAATAAACTTCAAGTTTATTATGATATGGGTTTTTATATAAATAAACGTCCACTTTATTGTGGTATTCTTGTGTAGTACAAACTGGAGAATAAAGCGGGTAGTTTTTCACATACAGATTATCCCAATACAAGTTGTAGTAATACAAGATATCAAATCTTTCCTTTATTTATAGTCTCAATATAATCAATCGCTTTTGCATATACTTTGGAAACTGAATAAGTTTCTTTGAGACTTACTACAACACAATACCTTATTGGAAATCAATTTTGTTTCTCCAACATAGTAATAATTGGCTCTTCTAGAGCTCTCAATTAATTTTGTACTACCACAGATTTATCAACATCCATGTGGTGAATATCTCTTTTAAAGAGAAAGTTATACCATTATGGTCATGGTCAAAATTATATGCAAGATATGTTTCTTGCATTATCGTTGTCCTTTAATAGTCATATTTCCAAAATATTTTGGCGTACAATAGGTACGTGACCAACGATCATTCATGCCATAATAATGACATTATTTTCATATATCATCTCAAACCTCCTTCTAGGGGTGAGTGTTGTATATTCAATACCAATTTCATGTTCATATTCTTCCAATAATGAATATGTATTCGTGAATCAGATGTTGTCACATTCACTGCGGGGATATGTGATTTTGTTATCCTTTTCAAATCTGTAAATGCGTCTGGCATTCGATTTGCTATTCTTTGCAAATGGATAATATTTTGCACCTCTTTTTCACAAATAGAGGTATGTGGATCAAGATGAGATAATGATGCATTTTTCCACAAAATTTCCCGTTTGGTTTCACCAACTTCTCCCCCTAATTTTGGGAAAAGTGTCTCATCGAATTGACAGTCTGCAAATTGTGCATTGAACAAATCCCCTGTCAATGTTTCGAGGTAGCGAATAATGGAGGCCGATTCAAACTCAACATATATTCCTAACCTTCTTTGCAGACCCATTTTGGTGCAATATGGCGGTGCTACAAGCACATATACTGCACATCCAAAAATTCTTAAATGGGATATATTAGGTTATGACCCAAAACTAATTGCAACGGAGAATATTTGTGACAATTCGTCAGTCAGAGACGAACTAGCATTGCTGCATGCAAAATGGCGTGACCCCAAACCGAAGTGGGCAGCCTCGTTTTCATGAGTAAATGAGGTATTCAAGATTATTCTCATCTATTGTCTCAACATGATATCCATTTTGAGTGATATCTTAAAAACTCAACAAGTTCCTCTTAAAGTTGGAGGAGAACATTGCATTATCTATGATAAATATTGTTCCTTTAGGCAGAGTTATAGTTGCTCTTCCGGAGCCTTCAATCAATTTAATTCCCATGGTTGACAACAAAAGAAAATATACGAACATGAGAATAAACAAATTCAATCCGTTTGTTTCATATTTAAACAATATTTTCAAAATCTGTTGAGGTTATTCGAATAACTGAGTTGATAGTCGACTGTCTTGGGAAGCAGTTATTAGGTTATTCGAATAACTAAACCTGATATTCAACTAACTAGCCTTGCGGAAAAATCCAATTTTAATGCGAAATATTGGTTAGTCGAATAACTAATTAGTTATTCGACTAACTTAGTAAACAGTCATCAGGTTAGTCGACTAACTAAACTGGTTAGTCGACTAACTTAGCTTGCGAAAAATCCAGTTTTTAATACGAAATATTAGATAGTCGACTAACTTATTAGTTAATCGACTAACTTTACTGGGAAGTAAAAATGTCTTCGAAATTTAAGCATATTGAAACATTCTAAAGAGCTAATACTAACATTATATCATAAACTAACTAATACGAGCTGATACTAATGACTACTAACTAATACAAATAAGTAAAACAAAATCAAACAATTCCATCTTCCTTCATCACAGATCCATCACCAATTAAGTGGTCTATTTTTCCCTCAGGGTGCTCAAAAAAGTCTGCCACATCCAAGTGGGTAATGTCAAAATTGTCGTCAGAGACAGAATTGGTTTCAGGGCATTTACCTTTTAGAGATGCTTGATAAAGCTCAACCAAATGTCTTGGTACACGGCAAATTTTCGCCCAGTGCCCTTTTCCACCGCAACGATAACATATAGTTTATGAACTATTTGCTTTTGGATTCTCATCGCATCGTACTTGTGGGAGAGTGACAAACTTCAGGTTGTCATATCTCTCCTTTAAGCCATTCCACAAGATAGGTGGATCTTTGACTGTGATATATTCAATTTTCAAACCTTCATCAAGGTGATGGCGCAAGAAAATCAAGGCCTTAGCATAGTTTCAAACCTTCATCAAGGTGATGGCGCAAGAAAATCAAGGCCTTAGCACAGTTTCAAACCTTCATCAAGGTGATGGCGCTAGAAAATCAAAGCCTTAGCACAGTTTCAAACCTTCATCAAGGTGATGGCGCAAGAAAATCAAGGCCTTAGCATAGTCTTGGGTGGATGCATTATTTCTGTCTTTAATGGCGTCTCCAAGACCCATTGCATCCAAATGGATTTCAGCATCCAACACCCATGTCATATAGTTCTTGCCCGAAAT
This sequence comes from Nicotiana benthamiana, assembly GCA_034376525.1. Lineage (NCBI taxonomy): Eukaryota > Viridiplantae > Streptophyta > Magnoliopsida > Solanales > Solanaceae > Nicotiana > Nicotiana benthamiana. Next base: position 53,884,510 of record CM067339.1, on the reverse strand, counting down.
TTCAAGGGCAACGAACTTTCTTTTCATAATGTCAGACATAAAACAAAATTACATCAAGAGCGTGTCCATACTTACGGGCTTTATTACAATTATCACATTCACTTCAGGGAATGGATCATAATCATCTGTATGTGCTGTATACAATCTCATGTCAGATATTACTTTCATAAAGTGAAAGATTATTTTGAGAATCTTTATTATTCTCATTATCACAATGATGACGATTATAATTCCGTCTATTGCCACGTCCACATCCATTGATACCTTCACGGTAATAATTTTGTCTTCTTTCAGACTTATCACATACTGCTACCACATTCTCTAAAGGGAATGGAGCAAATTCAATTGGACAGATTTTTTAATTCTTTGCCCACAATTATACATGAATTTGATCATGGCAAGGCATAGAAATTTTACCACTTCATGTGAGTGTAATTTCTTACAAACTCCATTAGAGTTATAATCAAACTTTGTTGTCTTTGTTTGTATGAAATCAAATCGTAGAATTTCAAGAATTTGAAAGAGAAAAGTAAATTACTTACCTTTAAGGTATACCAATAAATGTTGTGATATCAAATATATCTCTTGAGTTTCCATCCCGTTGCATTATTTTATGATGATACCATCTCTTCTATTTTTCCGTATAGAAATTCTCATATAGAGCAGTAGCAATCGTTATTACAATCTTTTGCTTGGAAATACACCTTCAAAAAGAAAACAAAAGTAAACAACGAGAAAGAAAAAAATTGAAGAATTTCAGAAACCAAAATATCACAAATCTCGTTTCACTCGAATAGAAAAACCCAAACGACGGAACACGAATTAGAGTGGGTGAATCTGATTGCAACTCGAGATTCTGAGAGCGATAATTGCTGAATATTAAATTCAATTGGTTAGAGACTCATGCTGATAACGTGTTATGAAATAATATAAGAACAAGAACAATAGAGAGAAAAGTAGAGAGAGAGGAGTATTCTTATTGATACTTTGGGATGATTTACAATGGGGTAAGACCCCTCTATTTATAGGAAGAGAAAAGACTTAGCCTCAAAGTAAAACTCTTCTATAAGATAGACATTCACCCTAATTAGAGTTCTATTTATAACAATATTAAATTAAATTAAAATTTTAAAATTAAATAAATATTCTAGGATAAGGAACACCTCATTTTTACCCTATGGGGACTAGAGGATAAGGAGTTTTTTCAAATTAAGTGACATTAATCAAAATTGGATTGATTATTAATCAGAGTCACCACTTGGGATAGTTTATGGCGCCCCAAGTCGTCGGTTATTTTAAATCCTAAATCGCAAAAATTGACTTTATTTTTGGTCCACGAACATAGAAGACCGGGTAGGAAATTATGTTAACCGCGAGAAGGAGTTAGGCATTCTCGAATTCCGTGATTTTAGCACGGTCGCTCAACTATTAATAATTGGCCTCATTATCTAATTTATTGCAAGTTTTAAACCTATTGTGTATTTTTAAACTTTTAAACCGCTTTTAATTATTTAAGGAATGATTTTTGGAACAAGTCATGATTGTCGTACACTTGTTTGTTTTTATACATGTTGCGAATCGCATCACATGAATCGTACCCATGATCAACAACATATATATTTTATTATTGTTCGAAGTTATGGTGTGATCACATGAAATGCACACCCGAATTGGGGATTAAATATCATGACCATACCATAGGAAATGTACTCATTGATGTGATGATTTAATTATGCGCCTAAAACAAACTACGATTGTTCATAACGTAATTATTTGTTCTAAAATAATTTGAGATTATTGCGAGGCAGAGAGTTTATAGAATTAAGGTACAAGAAGTGTATTACTTAGATATTTAAAATTCAAGTAATTAATGGGCTAAAAGGCAGTTTGGAGTTATCTGCAATTAACGGGCTAAAATATAAGAACAAAATATAGAAATCTTGTTTCTGATAATGTATTAACATATGTGTTTCAAAGCAAATAATCATAATAAATCCACAGTATACAGCACCTTCAAAACCAAAAGATCCTATTGTAGAGATTAGCATGCTTCACGTAAATAATCCAAAAAAATATAAAAGAACCTGCACTTGCGTCCATAGAGTGCCTCAAAAGGTGGCATGCCAATACTCACCTGAGAACTCTTGTTATATGCAAACGTAACCAAGGGTAGAGGTTTGTCCTAACAACCTCGAAAATCAAGGAGACCTACCATGATAGTGATGAACTTTTTAAAGAAACAAGGGAACATTTCTTGCAAATTTCAGCACAACAATTCAAGCTTGTTCTTAACAGTGATGAATTTCAGAGAGAACATGGGAAACTATCATTGCAAATTTCAGCGTAGCAAAGCATCTAACAACAATTATAACATTTTGAATCGAGTTTCATACCTGAAACACAAATAAAAATAAAAAAACCAAAACACAAGCTGAAAGAAACTGATGTGTTGGAAATCAGCTAAAGCAACAGCTAAATAAGAGTTAGCAAACAAAGTCTGATATTCCAAATTCGAAAGCAGCAAGAAAAATCAGTAGGATCGAGTCAGCAAAACAACACCTGTAAGCTTGAAAATTCCTTTCGAAAAGAAAAATCTAGAAAACTAAACATCTAATTAATTTTTTTGGTTGTTTTGTTTTGAACTCGGATTTTTGAATCCAGAAGTTTTTAGCTTTGGTTTTTGTTTTGTTTGTAATAAGGGGTCTTTACGTGGGAAAATGAAGAGGGCGAACATAGGAGGGAGTGAAGAGGGAGAAAGCAGCAACATTGATTGAGGGGAAGATCTAGTCAGAAGTTAATGGAGAGGGTGCGCCGTTATGAGGATGAAGATCGAGAAGGAGAAGGCTAGGTTTCTTGTTTTTATTTTTTGGGGAGGGTTCATTGATCTCCTATTAGGTCTCTAGGGTATCTTTAAGAGAAGGGCACGGGCCAGATTTATTATTTTTTTCAAAAAAGGAATTTGGGCAGGGTTCTGGTTTGGGCTGAACGGAGATGGGCTCAGACTAAACCTGTCTAACGGGTCAACCGGTTCGGTTTGGGATACTTTTTTCACCCGTCCGGGTTTCGGGCCGGACGAGTTGCACATTAACGAGTTCGTAGCGGGCTGGGTTAGTTCGGGTAAAATTGAACCATACGGGTTACGGTTTGAGGGGGCCGGGCCGGGTTTAGTATATTTTTATTTTTTTTTGGAATTATGTATAGTATAACTATTAAGTTGTTATGAAATAATATAAAAGACAAGAATAATAATGCAAGAACAAGAGTAATAGAGAGAAGAGTAGAGAGAGTTCTTCTTATTGATACTTAGAGAATGTTAGGAGTGATTTACAATGGTAGAAGACCCCTTTATTTATAGGGAGGGGGATGATTTAGCTACCAAGAATAGAACTCTAGAATCTCTCTAATTATAGACATTCACCTTAAATAGGAGATTTCATAACACTCCCCCTTGAATGTCTATTCAACAATGTGCCTCGTTAAAACCTCAAAACCAAAACCCAATGGGAAAAATTAAAGAAAGGAAAAAGAGTATACATGTTTGAATATGCGCCTATTGGTTGCCTCGTTAAAACCTCGCAAGGAAAACCCAGTTGGGACAAAACCTTGTAAGGGAAAAAGAGTCCAACGCGCATTAACTTCCCCTAATGAGTACATCAATTTATATCCTTGAGCATTTGCATTCCAATCTTGTGCATCATCTTCAAAACGATCTTTGATAGAGATTTGATAAATAAATCAACCATATTGACTTGAATAAATATTCCGCACCTTGAAATCATCATTCTTGATAGATATGAACATCTTCATATAATGTCGTGGAATAACTCTTCAATATCTCCATAGATGCATTCTCAATGCCATCATGCTTATAGTTATAGCAAGATACATATGTACCCAAATTGTACTAAGGATGTGGTACTTCAGGACCAAGAATTGCATATGCTTCAAGCAACTTAAATCTTTCAAGTTAAGTCATATAAGCCATATAATAGACTTTAGATGCATATCAAGTTTTCCATGTCATGCTAGACAAATAAGATATCGAAAACTGATTATACATACCTTTGACTTTATACTTTCAAGCATTTGAACTATAGGTTCAAAACTACATGTCTTTCATATGGAATCAATTCTTCTTGAATTGTATCTCTTCCATTTAGTTACTTTCTTTGGGTCAGCAAATGCGTATAGCATGCTTTGCAATATGTTGCAATTGAATTATCCCTTTTATGAACTTCAGGTTCATATCATGATATTCGGGGATATACATATACAAATGATAATTCATCCCATGTAACCTTTTCTCAAGTGTTTATCATATCTCCCCCTCATGTTAGAAAAGCTAACTTGTTTCCTCAACTTTGGGAAATCATCTTTGTGCATTATCATATCAATATACACGGCACATTAATAATAAGATGAAATTATTTGGTTCCTGACCCTGAACCACTTGTGAGGGGAGAATATAATATACTCTCGTATACAACGTATATAAAACTGATATATATAACTTTGTTCTCATAAGAAACAGTTTAGCTATTAAATGGAAGCACTCAATAATTATCTTGCTAAACCAACTTTGATATAAACCAACTTATCAAGATGAACTATCTTGAGTAGAAAATCTGGAAATTATGCTCGAAGTTAGATTACTGAGCAATTTACCTCGCAATCACCGGCCAGGCTGCGGGTTAATAACAATTGCGCATGTAACCATATCATAGATGCATCATATGTGGTATACATGGCAGGTGAATGGGCCCATATTCACCTTTGATATTTCCAGAATTTATGGGCTTCAACCCGAACTCTTTAGTTGGTCAGTTCATTAATGAGAACAAGTGATACAAGAGAATTCGTAAAGAACTTTCTAGTTCTTTAATATTCACCTATGTGAATTTGCACATCATACTTAAAATGAGATGGCTAACACGAATGCCAACTGAATAAATTATCAATATTGGTAAACTTCAAATTTACACCATGACATGTGCACTTATCAATAAACTTCAGGTTTATTATGACATGGGTTTTATACCAATAGATATCAACTTTATTGTGGCATTCTTTCATTTGTGTAGTACAAACTAGAGAACAAAGCGGGTAGCTTTTCATATGCAAATTACCCCGCTACAAGTTGTAGTAATAGGAGATAACAAAGCCTTCCTTTATTTATAGTCTCAATATAATCAATCGCTTTCGCGTGTACTTTGGAAACTGAATAAGTTTCTTTGAGACTTACTACAGCACAATACTCAATTGTGTTTCTCCAACATAGTAATAATTGGCTCTTCTAGAGCTCTCAATTAATTTTGTACTACCACAGATTCATCAACATCCATGTGGTGAATATCTTTCTTAAAGAGAAAGTTATACCATTATGGTCATGTCAAACTTATATGCAAGATATGTTTCTTGCATTATCGTTGTCCTTTAATAGTCATATTTCCAAAATACTTTGGCGTACAATAGGTACGTGACCAACGATCATTCATGCCATATATCATCTCAAACCTCCTTCTAGGGGTGAGTGTGGTATATTTAATACCAATTTCATGTTCATATTCTTCCAATAATGAATATGTATTCGTGAATCAGATGTTGTCACATTCACTTCGGGGATATGTGATTTTGTTATCCTTTTCAAATCTATAAATGCGTCAGGCATTTGATTTGCTATTCTTTGCAAATGGATAATCTTTTGTGCCTCTTTCACAAATAGAGGTATGTGGATCAAGATGAGATAATGATGCATTTTTCCACAAAATTTCTCGTTTGGTTTCACCAACTTCTCCCCCTAATTTTGGGAAAAGTGTCTCATCAAATTGACAGTCTGCAAATCGTGCAGTGAACAAATCTCCTGTCAATGTTTCGAGGTAGCGAATAATGGAGGGCGATTCAACCTCAACATATATTCCTAACCTTCTTTGCAGACCCATTTTGGTGCGGGATGGCGGTGCTACAAGCACATATACTGCGCATCCAAAGATTCTTAAATGGGATATATTAGGTTCATGACCCAAAACCAATTGCAACGGGGAATATTTGTGTCAATTCGTCAGTCAGAGACGAACTAGCATTGCTATATGCAAAATGGCATGTCCCCAAACCGAAATGGGCAGCCGACGAACTAGTATTGCTGCATGCAAAATGGCGTGACCCCAAACCAAAGTGGGCAGCCTCGTTTTCATGAGTAAATGAGGTATTCAAGATTATACTCATGTATTGTCTCAATCTGATATCCATTTTGAATGATATCTTTAAAACTCAACAAGTTCCTTTTAGACTTGGAGGAGAACATTTTGACTGATATCATTAAAACTCAACAAGTTCCTCTTAAACTTGGAGGAGAACATTGCATTCTCTATGATAAATATTGTTCCTTTAGGCAACAAATATTGCAATATAAAGCACATCACAGCAATCAACATACGTCACAAACAACATAACACATAAATGTACACATACATGTTGTTATTGGCGTTTGACACAATAAAGAGCAGCATAAAATTATATTGCTGGCACAAATGTACAATAACAACAAGATGTGCGTACACTAACAGCGTATAGTGAGGCATGTCAAGCCAAGCATAAATGCTAAACATTTCATGAATGCAACAACAACACATTTGATTGTGTGAACATTATTTATATCGCCTTGATTCCTACCAGGCTGATGAAGCTAAATGTATGCGTTAATATGAAGATCACACTTTACAAACATTTCAAAACTACGTAAGTGATTAGTTGCATGAATATGCCAAGTTATATGATATGTGACATTTAAAACATACATGCTCGCAAAATAAATGAGAAAAAAAAAACCATTATGAGTGCAGACAAAATACAAGCAGAATTATTAACACAAGCAGCGAACACAAAAGCAATAGCTTAAGGTTCTTAATACACAGCAAGTAATATATTTGTATTGATAATACATTACTAATTGTATAATTGATTGACGATTAAACATTAAGTTGGCACACACTACGCAAACAGTTGTGAAAATAAACTTGTTGTACACAAATAAAATTAATTACAAGATACAGTAACAATTTAATATGTATCAGACATGATGATAAGTTAACATCATGCTAGCACAACAGTGTGGTTTACATTTCATCACCGATCCATCACCGATTAGGTGGTCTATTTTCCCATCGGGTTGCTCAAAGAAGTCTGCCACATCCAAGTGGGTGATGTCAAAATTGTCGTCAGAGACAAAATTGGTTTCAAGGCCTTTACTCTTTAGAGATGCTTGATAAAGCTCAACCAAATGTCTTGGTACACGGCAAATTTTCGCCCAGTGCCCTTTTCCACCGCAACGATAATATATAGTTTATGAACTATTTGCTTTTGGATTCTCATCGTATCGTGCTTGTGGCAGAGTGACCAACTTCAGGTTGTCATATCTCTTCTTTAAGCCATTCCACAAGATGGGTGGATCTTTGACTGTGATATATTCAATTTTCAAACCTTCATCAAGGTGATGGCGCAAGAAAATCAAGGCCTTAGCATAGTTTCAAACCTTCATCAAGGTGATGGCGCAAGAAAATCAAGGCCTTAGCATAGTCTTGGGTGGATGCATTATTTCTTTCTTTAATGGTGTCTCCAGGACCCATTGCATCCAAAGGGATTTCAGCATCCACCACCCATGTCATATAGTTCTTGCCCGAAATTTCAAGGGCAACGAACTTTCTTTTCATAATGTCATACATAAAACAAAATTACATCAAGAGCGTGTTCATACTTACGGGCTCTATTGCAATTATCACATTCACTTCAGGGAATGGATCATAATCATCTGTATGTGCTTTACACAGTCTCATGTCAAATATTACTTTCATAAAGTGAAAGATTATTTTGAGAATCTTTATTATTCTCATTATCACAATAATGACGATTATAATTTCGTCTATTGCCACGTCCACATCCATTGATACCTTCACGGTAATAATTTTATCTTCTTTCAGACTTATCACATACTGCTATCACATTCTCTAAAGGGAATGTTGCAAATTCAATTGGACGGAATTTTAATTCTTTGCCACGTCCACATTCATTGATACCTTCATGGTAATAATTTTGTCTTCTTTCAGACTTATCACATACTGCTACCACATTCTCTAAAGGGAATGGAGCAAATTCAATGTGACGGATTTTCAATTCTTTGCCCACAATCATACATGAATTTAATCATGGCAAGTCATAGAAATTTTACCACTTCATGTGAGTGTAATTTCATACAAACTCCATTAGATTTATAATCAAACTTTGTTGTCTTTGTTTGTATATAAAATCAAATCGTAGAATTTCAAGAATTTGAAAGAGAAAGGTAAAATACATACCTTAAATCCAGAATTTAATCTCTAAGATAATTATATCTTAAGACCAAGAAAAAGCACAGAAAGATGGTGCAATGATAAACATCTCTCATATATTAACAGGGTGTTATAATTAGTGTATACGCATAACGAAACTAAAAGTATATCGACCGACTAAATTGTCTAGACATAAAAGACATACCTTCAACTTACCTTGGATGTACTATTTAAACAATACATCATACATTGGTGAATTTCCTCACGTTTTGATCACCAGTCAGCAAGCATATACGTGCTCTTGAGTTTCCGTATAGAAATTCTTAATTTTCTCATCCGTAATGTAACCAGCAATTGGAATTACTTCCATTGTATCCAAAAGATGATTAGGTATCATCTTTACGACATTAGCTGTGCAGACAAACAAAACCTTTGATAAATCAAATTCAATTGGTTATAGACTCGTGCTGATAACGTGTTATGAAATAATATAAAAGACAAGAACAATAATGCAAGAACAAGAGTAATAGAGAGAAGAGTAGAGAGAGTTCTTCTTATTGATACTTAGAGAATGTTAGGAGTGATTTACAATGGTAGAAGACCCCTTTATTTATAGGGAGGGGGATGATTTAGCTACCAAGAATAGAACTCTAGAATCTCTCTAATTATAGACATTCACCTTAAATAGGAGATTTCATAACATAAGTTATATTAATACTTTGTAACGATTGAATGAATACAAGTAAGAAGGGAAAAAATTACACTTATTGCAAGTGCTACTTTATTTCTTAATTTCCAACTGAAAAAGTAGAAAATGAAATGTTTACATTTTTTCTAACAAGTAAACTAGTAAAGTAGTATTTCAAATGTTTTGCATCGCCCTAGCAAGTTCATCATAATCAATATGAACCGATTGACCTTCTTCTGGCGTGTTAAATTCGGATGGGTTTCCATGGGTTAATATATCTCCAAGTTCCTCGTCTTCTGGGCTATCAACATCTTCCTTTTCTTGATTTCTTCGTTCCGATCTAATCCAATCTCTGAAACATACTAATACTTCCAAAGCATTGCTTCCCAATGAGTGGCGGGTGTCTCCAAGTTGTTGTCTTGCTTGGCTAAATGCACTCTCCGATGCAACAGTAGAAAGTGGCACATTCAGCACGTCCCGAGCCACAGCGAAAAGAACAGGAAATTGCTTTTCATTTTCAAGCCACCATCCCAACGGTGAAAATTCCTTTGTGCGAGGCTCCTTTTGCTTCTGCAAGTAGAATTGAAGCTCATCAATATTCTTGTTACTGGTTTGAGTGTTAGAAAATGTAGAAAAATATTAAAACTATCAAGGCCTCTTCATCATCCACATTAGCAGAACTGTTACATTGCATAGCGGGATTAACATTGCCAGAAGCACGAGCAGTATTATCACATTCATTTGCATAATAATTATATAGTTGTTGTAAATATTCATTTAGCTTGTTCATAGAATCATATAAATTTGTGGTTTCAGTTTCTCCAATCTCCATATAAGTATATAAAGCATTCATTAATTGGTGACAATCAGACATTTTAATATAAGGATTTAAAACTGCATCAATTAAGTAAATCAGAGGAATTGGAAAGAAATATTTTTTGAATTTTGCTTGCATTTTTTCAACAACATCCTTATATTTTTCTTTCTTCTTAAATTCAGATAGTAGAAAAGAAATTTCAGCTATATGTACTAAAGCCATAGTAACAGTGGGGTAATATGTGCCAGAAAATACAACAGTAGCAGTATAAAATTTATGTATAAATTTACAACATCATTAATGACCTCCCAAGTATCACTTGTTAACATACGCCTAGGATCAGTACAATGTGCATTAGCAACTTCAGTTATTGGAAATCTATATTTGTAGCAACATTTTAAAAATATGTATGTATAATTCCATCTAGTAACAATTTCATCTGGCATAAATCTAGGTGAAAGGTTATACTGGATACACTTAGTCTTAAATTCTTTTATTCTAGATTGTCTTTTATTTCCCTGAATAACACCAACTGCTCTTATAACATAAGTAATTTCAACTCAAAATAAATCAAGGCCACTTTTAACAATTAAATTATAAACATGACATGCACACCTAACATGAAAAATATCATCAAGAGGTGGTTGCAAATGCAATTTTAAAATTGAAACTGCGGCATTATTGTTTGAAGCATTATCAAAAGACATACACAAAACTTTTTGGTTTAGATTATAAAATTCAACAACTTCAACAATAGTACTACTTATAAACGTAGCAGTATGACTCTAATCCTCATCATATTTAAAGAGCGATAATACGTTTTTGCATACAAGTATTATCATCTATACAATGGCATGTAATTGTCAAATAATCATTTCCATTAACAGCATGGCCAATATCAGAAGTTATACATACTCTAGAAGGAAGGTGGATAAACAAATAACGTATGTATGTTTGATATTGTCCATGAAGTCTAAAGATATCTGCTCTACAAGTACTTCTAGGGATACCATTAAATAAAGGATTGTAAATCCTTTGAATATACATAATAAGATATGATGAAGAAGCAAAAGAAAAAGGTAGACAACCTAAAGCAATTATTTTGCTAATTCCTCACGATCCCTCATTTTATCATACTTTACTAGACCTCCAGTAATAGGGTTAATAGTTGTTTGACTTCCATCCCCATTATTGCCACATTCTATGGGATGGTCAGAACTCATATGTCTTTTAAGTGTCCCAATCCTCCCTAAATTTCCTCCGGTCAAATGTTTAAAAGTTTCGTTAAAAAGTTTGCACTTAACTCTATTAGTACCTTCTATTAATTCAAAAATTTCCATACCGAACTTCTTCTTTTACCATTAGAAGTTGGGGCCACTGGTGATCTACTACCCCTTGTAGCACTAGCAACTCCAACTCCAATACGAGCAACATTTCCACTAGAAGGTGTAGGTGGTATCTCATCTTCTATTCCAATTTCATTATCTTCTATTCCAAAATCTTCTTGTAATTGTTCATAATCTATCTCTACATTATCATTAGGCGATGATTCAGAAACATGTGTTATTGGATCATTACTATTACTACCGGAAGCTACAGGACTACCTCTTTTTTTATTTCCACCCATACCAGTAACTTTTCTACACACTCTTTTAGCAGCACTAAACATATTGTAAAAATTAAACTATAAGCTAAAATTAAATATGCAATTAAAATATTAAATAAGAGAAAGAGTTGGAGGGAATGCACCGAATTCGATAATAAATTGAGCACTTGATTACGTAATTCTAGTGTTACCAGGAACAAACATCAACCAAATATATTAACTTTGAACTTCAAACTTCGAATTTCAATTTCCAAATGACAATTTTCGGTAAATTAAACTCAAGAAAAGAGAGCCAAATAAAAATTATAAAATTAGAATATGAAATCTTGCAAATTGAAGGGAAGAAAGAAATTGAGAATTTGAGAATTGAGATTGAGATAAGAATTTTGAGTGAAGAAATGAAGAAGAGTGGGAGGGTATTTATAAATTTTAAGAAGGGTTAATACTGCAAATTAATAAATACAACAAAATAACCAAAAAATGGCCAATTTTGCAAAAAAATCCGTTGGCCAACGGATCTGAAGCAATTTTGAGAGTTGGTTGTGGGGCCCACAAAGTCAGAAAATTTTAAAAAAAAATTCACCGTTGTGCCGGGCCGGTCCAGGCCAGGTTACCCGTTACGGTCCACTGTGCATGCAGACCAGGCCGGTCTGGTCCGGTTCCAACTTAAAAAAAACAAACGGTCCAACCCCCTCCCCCCATGAACCCAGCCCACCCGACCCCTTAGTAACCGGGTCGGTCTGGTCCCGATTTACACTGATCTAGTCCGGTCCGAAACCGATCCGACCCAACCCGTTAGACAGGTCTAGCTCAGACTGGTCAAAGTTGAGCTAATGAAGCTCAAAAGACCAATGTTTCTTTTTCTTTTAGATTTCATTTTTAGCCATTAATTAAACTATCATAATCTGTAAACTAAAAATTATAAAATTAGACCCCTTTACTACTTTATCTAAGAATTAGTTAAGTAACTTAACAATGTGAACTAATGAAACGAATTACTAATTTAAATCCAAAAGCTAAAAGAAATGTTTTAACCAAAATGACTTGTATTTTCTTTGTGATTTTCGTTTGATAATGGAGTGAATATGTGACTAAATACTAACAATGCAATTAAAGTCTACAATGTAAAAGATGAAGAATTAATTATTTTTTATGATTTTATATTGTCTAAAACAACTCTAAATGTGCATGAACAATGCAAGAAAATGCCCGAAATTCTATAAGAGCGAATAAAATTATTTGATCTTTTTAGGAGTAATTTCCTATGTGGGCAAAAATTAGGTGCTCACAGTTGCCCCTCTTTGCTCGGAAACATGAAGAGTTTTCGGCAAAGATAAAGTGAGTAATTATAAGCAAGTTTCATCCGTTAGGTACTCCATTTGCAGGCACTTTGAAAAAGCTTTTGACCGAACCTTGCTTCAGAGGTTGCCTACATATCATTGCCTATAAAGAAATCAAGCCAATGTGGCTATGGAAATTTTTGTAGCTCGGACTACCGAGAAGTCGTGATTTCATTGTTGTTACTGCTTTTTAAGCTCTTTATTACACCAAAATCAATATGAAAAAGGCTAACAAAGCCTATCAACTACACATACAAGATTCATATCTATAAATCTTCTGAAGCTTGATCTTGAGTCTTGGTTAGATTTTCATGCAGACTCTAATGTGAATCTTGATGCTTGTTAGCTGCAGGTGCTAGTTAATTCTTCTTCAACTTTTTGAATAAAAATGGGACACACACAGCTTGTGGACTCAGTCATATCTTGAGCAGTCCACATCTTTTCTCCGCTTCTACACTTTGAGATCATTTGTTTTTCTTTTTCTTGTTTTTTCTTTTATTTTGGATTGAGACTACTTTTTTGGACATTTTGAACCTTATACCTTGAGGTAAAACCTGCTCAGACACCAAAATAAACAAACGAGCAAAATGTTCTGCCCTAGTTTTCACTAGGAAAAATTTCGTGAGTTATTGTAACAAAATTCCTAAACTACTTCTTTATTGAAAGCAATAAATGTTAGGATTGTGTATCCTTGAAAAAAATATTAGAAAGTGGTGACCCTATATTTAGAATGAAATCAACTAGGATTAGAGACCTTATTGCTGGAAAATCATCAACTAGCGAGTGGTGATCCTATATTGGCATCAGGTTATGATGACATCAACAAGGGAGTGGAGAAACTACGTTGGCGTCAACTAGGGTATTGTGACCCTATGCTGGAAAAGTCATCAATTAGGGAGTGGTGACCCTATGTTGGCATCAGGTTATGCTGGCATCAACTATGGAGTGGAGACCTTATGTTGGCATCAACTAGGGAATGGAGATCCTATATTGGAAAAGTCATCAGCTAGGGAGTGGTGACCCTATGTTGGCATTAGGTTATGCTAGCATCAACTAGGGAGTGCAAACCTATGTTGGAAAGTCACCAGATTATGTTGGCATCAACAAGGGAACATGACCCTATGTTAGAAAATTCATTAGTTTATGCCGGTATCATCTAGGGAGTGGGACCCTATGTTGGAAAAGTATCGGGTCATGCCGGCATCAACTAGGGAGTGAAGCCCTAAATTGGAAAATTATCAGATTATGCTGAAATCAACTAGGGAGTGCGACCCTATGTTGGAAAAGTCATCGGGTAATGCCCGCATCAACTAGGGAGTGGGATCCTATGATGGAAAAGTTATTGGGTTATGCGACATCATTTAGGGAGTGGGATCCTATGTTGGAAAATCATCGGGTTATGCCGGCATCAACTAGGGAACGAAACCATATGTTTGAAAAGTCATTGGGTTATGCTGGCATCAACTAGGGAGTGAGATCCTATATTGAAAATGTCATCGGGTTATGCCGGCAACAACTAGGAAGTGGCGCGCTATGTTAGAAAAGTCATCGGGTTATGTCGGCATCAACTAAGGAGTGGGACCCTATGTTGGAAAAGTCATCAGGTTATGTTGGCATCAACGAGAGAGTGGGACCCTATGTTGGAAAATTATCGGGTTATGTCATCATCAACTGGGGAGTGGAAGTGTATGTTGGAAAAGTCATCGAGTTATTCTGACATCAACTAGGGAGTGAGACATTATGTTGAAAAAGTCATCAGTTTATGCCGGCATCAACTAGGGAGTGGGACATATGTTGGAAAAGTCATCGGGTTATACCGGCATCAACTAAGGTGTAGGACTCTATGTTGAAAGTTCATCGAGTTATGCCGGCATCAACAAGGGAGTGGAACCCTATGTTGGAAAAGTTATCCGGTTATGCTGACATCAACTACGGAATGGGACCCTATGTTGGAAAAGTCATCGGGTTATGCTGGCATCAACTAAGGAGTGAGAAACTATGTTGGAAAAGTCATCAGTTTATGCCTCCATCAACTAGGGAGTGAGAGCCTATATTGGAAAAGTCATCGGGTTATGCCGGCGGCAACTAGGGAGTAGGATCCTACGTCGGAGAATCGTCGGGTTATGCCAGCATCAACTAGGGAGTGAGACCCTATATTGGAAAAGTAATTGGATTATGTCGGCATCAACTAGGGAGTTGGACCCTATGTCGGAAAAGACGCATCTAAGGATTGGATTTGGAGAATACTTCCCTTTTTTGGAGTTGTTGTCGCAAATCCATTTTTTAGATCTTGTGCAGCTTTTTTGTAGCAACTGTTCCTTGCAAGGTGGCTTGTGCATTGCACATGTTTTCTGTTTTTCTTTTCAATAAAAAAAAATAATTTGTCAGCTTGAAACAATGGCTAGTTTTGTGGCCTTAAGCGTTTCAATCACTTGATCTCGGCCCGACTTCTTTGATGAAGATCTCAACTCAACAGCTTGTTCCCTGAGGGCCAATTTTATTTTAGGCGTTGGAGAACCTCTGGTTTTTCCAGACTTTCCCATGATAGTTGGTCGTGTGGGACTTGAACTTTTTGACTTTATTCACGATCCTTTCACTTCTCACTTTTTTTTTCTTTTTTTTTCTTTTTTTAACTTCGGAGCATTAGGCATCTTTTTGGCTCCTCAAACTTTGTTGCAACTGCTAAACTTAAGGGACTTAACCATTTACACCTTTATTTTGCCTTCGTAGGCCTTTCATTTCTGGATTCTATCTTCAAACTTTAATTTCAGAGCATTTGGGGTTCCTTGGCACTTCAAATCATTGCCGAGATGGTTAGACACGTAGGAATCAACCTTTCCAACTTCATTTCTCCTTCATAGGCATTTCAATTTGATTTCCCCCCTCCAATTGCCAGTCGAGGTCGACTTGACGCCTCTCCCGAGGCTGGGTACCTTTTTGAATATTGGCTTGTATCAGAAAAAAATCCTATAAATTAGTCTTGCTATCTCTTCTTTGCCTCAGTTTTCGAACAGAGTTAGATCAAAAGGGATTCAAAGAAAATAAACAATGGAATGGAGAATGAGTGTAAACAAGAAGTGTCCCTTTCGGGGAAAGAAAAGATGGACTTATCTGGAGTGCATGCGGAATTCAATGAAGACGACATGCCTTTTGGACTGGATGCAGATCCATGTAAACCGTCTGACTCTCAGAAATTAATCACAACTTTTGCCTCAAAATCGAGAAACCTTGCCAAGACTCTATCAATGCTGACGGCCATGACGATTGTCTCTTTGAGGGGCACCCTTTGCGGGTTTTCCCCAGCTAACCTCTCTTAATTATCTTCTCACCATCACTTTATAGTGCTCTTTACGAGTTTTCAATAACAAAACCCTCTCATCTTTAGTTTCTCTACTTACTGTCGCCCCACAGTGCCCCTGTGGGTTTTCACCAATAAGACTCTCTCATTTTATTTCTCTAACTTCAATTGCAACGAATCCAAGTAACTGTATTCTCTGATCCTTGAACATTCTGACCAATTGATCGTAAGGACTTGAATTGGGTAAAATTGAATTGGACTGAATTGCAACTTTGGAACCATTCAGGCGGGCTCATTGCCGAACCATTATAACATCTTCCCCAGTTTTACTTTTGGAGGAATTTGGATTTTTATTTTGGTGTGATTAAACCCCACGGAGAAGATGCCTACGTATCCTTTCGGAATCAAGCCGAACGTAGTTCAAGGAACTTTGTTTTTTTATTTTTTTTGGTTTTTCTATTTTGTTTTTCTTTCTCTTTCTTTTTCCTTTCCTTTTTTTCTTTTTTTGATTTCATTTTCTTTTTTTCCCTTTTCTTCCTTTTTTGTATTTTTCTTTTTCTTCTCTTTTCATTTTTTTCCATTTTCATTCATTATTTTTTCAATAATAATTTTTAGGTTCCAAATAGGGCAATCAACGAATGAGCACCGACTCAACGGATTTGCATAGGGTTGAATATTTGGATAGTAAGAAAGAAAGCCTTCTTCATTTCAGTCGGAGAATATTAAGGTTATATAGAGGATCCAACATAATATCTTTTGACTGCATTTGCATTAATAGTTGTTTCAAGGATATTTTCTTTGATGTGTCCCAAGTGTTGGTCTAAGAACAAGTTAAGTTTTGAAGATTGACAAAAGAACTCAAACATGGACCGGGTCCATCTTGTGAAGCACAGTCATAATCAACCTATACATGTAAGATGAACATGAAGGAGATAAGTCCTAATGATCAAGTAGTAATATCTCCTGATATGATCGAAAAGGTTGTATATTGGATAAGGGGAGAAAGTCTCTTTATATGAAGAGAACACAATCTAGGATTAAGATAGTGTTAGAGTTTGAGATCATTATGAACTCTTACACGATAGAAGAGTAGCAATTGAATCCCAATCAAAATCTGATTACTAACCTTTTAAATGTCACTGTTGTTCTCTTTTACAGGCAATGCACATACGCAAAAGTTAAACTTAAATTTATGGCAAATGTGCAAGGTAATTTTGCAAGCAATTTATGTGTGATTTGAGTGTGCACTCCTACATCTACTTGAACGAGATAGAGGAACTAGTTCCAAGTGTCTATCTTTTATTCTAGTTCAATCGTAGTAGGTGATTCTTTTCAGCTTTCATAGAAGCAATTGTATTAGGTATCTAAAGTATTCAAGTTAGAGTTAACTTGAAGTTGTTGCGGTTGTGTGCCATAAAGGGATTAGAGTTAATCCTTAGGTTTACAAAGAGTTTTTGTAAATGCTATTTTGGCTTACTGATTTTAGTGGAAGTTTGGGAAAATCTTACTAAGTAGTAGGTCATGATTTTTTTCACCTTTTGAGTCAGGTGTTTCCACGTAGAAATCTCTGTGTTCTTTATTTTATGTATTTATTATTCTGCAAATAATAGTAGCTGGAACACCAAGAAGAATCAGGTTCTTCTATTGAGTAGTTAAGCGAAAATTGGGTATCACACAAATCACCCCCTCCTCCTCTTGTGTGATATTGACGCTTAAAACATCAATTGGTATCAGAGCGGGTTATCCTCGAAGAGGTTAACACCTTAGGAAAAGATCAAGATGAGTGCACCACCTGGAAATTGGGAAGGGAAATCCACTGCTTGGCCTCTGGTTAGTACTATTCTGGGTAGAAGAACACGATAAGAGATCATACCATAGGTGAGGACTATGAACTCTGGGACATATTCACTGATGGTCCCCTGGCAACTACAAAGAAGAATGATGAAAGAGCTAACTGTACCGCTGAAGATTTGATGAAATGGGAGAAGAATGCCAAGGCTAAGAAATGGCTTATGTGCAGACTGGGTCCAGATGAGTACAGCAGGATTCAAAGATGTACCACTGCCAAAGAGATATGGGACACGTTGCAAGTAGCTCATGAAGGAACTCCTCAAATAAAGAGATCAAAATGAACACTGTTATATTCTCAATATGAGAATTTTACTATGAAGGAAGGAGAAACTATCCAAGAGACATACACAAGGTTCACAACATTAACAAACAAATTTAAATCTCTTGGGAGAATTATCCTTGAAGAAGACAAGGTTGAGAAAATCTTGACAAGAGTTTTACGAGTGACTTAGGAAAGCAAAATCCCTGAATATACTACCCTCAAGCTGGATGAACTGATTGAAAATATCACTGGCTATGAACTGAGGAGGAAAACCATTAAAATGCATGCACCCAAGATGGAAAGAAGTCTGAATCTTAGAATAGCTGAAGGTGCAGATCCGGAGGATGATGAAGTGGCTATGATAACAAAAGATTGCAAAAAGTACCTAATGAGAGGAAAGGGTTCTTCAAGAGGTACATCCTCTAAAAAACAAAGGGCTCATATGAAATAGACTAACTGTGGTTATTACAAATGTGGTAAGACTGATCACATGATCAAAAACTATCCTCAGTGGGAATTGAATGGAAGAAGGAAAGGGCTGAATGAAGGAATTGGAAGAAGGAACAGGTTCAGCCCAAAAGAAATAGAGGATCAAGAAAGGCTATGGTTGCTTCTTGTGGAAAAACCTCAGACGAGGAATCAAAAGATGAAGCTGGAGATGTACAAGCACTTATGGCCATCGAAGAATTAGATGATGCATAATAGGTAAATGTCCTTCTTCTCAAAGACAAGATTAAATTTCTATCTAAAGAAAAGTTGTCTGAGCTATTGCTAGACTTTATTGATGAGTTTGAGATAATTAACAATGAGAAGGATGATCTGTCTAGGGAGTATGCAATCGTAAAAGACAATTGCAAAAATCTAGAATCTAGGTCTAAGTAGAGTGACAGTAAAAATACTAAGTTGAAGAACAAGGTTCTTGAACTTGACACCAGTGACCTAGAGCTTAGGTCCAAAATTTTAAAACTGAAACTAGGAACAAAAAAGAAGAAAGCTGATCGCACACACCTCATATTAGAAGAAAACATAGGAAAAATGAAGGATGAGTTATACAGGACGGATGAGCTAATAAGAGTGTTAAAAAAGACCTAGGGAAGGTAAAGCATGAACTAGATAGAACTTGAAAATGGAATAAGACTTCTGATGCACTTTCCTGGCTACAAGAATATCACAGTAGCAACAAAAGATGACTTGGCCATGGGACTTAAGCACCTAAGTGGGACCCTAAAAGCAAGTACCTCACTCTTTCAGAAAACATAATTTGCATTCACTGTGGCAAGACTAGTCATTACAAAAATGAATATAAAGCAAAAGAAAAGGCCAGTCAAAAGAACAAAGCTTTTGTTCAAGAAAAAAATAGGCTGCCTAGGTGGGAAAAAAGGAATTTGATTTATCCTTTTGCCTATAGAAAGGGATCCAAACTGGATTGGGTTCCTAAGACTAACCCTTGGTTTCTTTTCGCAGGTCCAAGTGAAAGGAAGCAGCCAAATATGGTACATGGATAGTGGCTGCTCAAAACATATGACTGGAAGAAAGAATCAGTTCCTTTCACTTGAGGAATTGAAAGGAGTTAATATCTCCTTTAGAAATGGGAATAAAGGTGAGATCATTGGTGTTGGAAAGGTAGGTAAGACGGACTCTCACTCCATTAAGAATGTCTACTTGATAGATAACTTGAAGTATAGCCTAATTAGTGTGTTACAACTGTGTGACATAGGAAACCTTGTAGCATTTACCTCTACCAAATATTTTGCGATTAACCTTACCACTAACAAGATATTTTTGCATGGAAAAGAGTTAACAATATTTACATTATAGATTTGTCCACTGTTTCAGAAAATGAACTCACTTGCTTAAGTGTGTTGGATAATGATCCCCTCCTGTGGCTCAAAAGACTTGGTCATTCAAGTCTAAATCAACTCAACAAATTAGTCTCCAAGGACTTGGTGATAGGTCTGCCTCACATCAAGTTCAAGGAAGACAAAGTTTGAGAGGTATGTGCAAGGGGTAAGCAGGTAAGATTATCCTTTAAAACAAAAGAAAATGGTAAGCACAACCAGGATGTTGGAACTGGTTCATATGGATATCTGTAGTCCAATGAGAACATTGAGCAGAGGTTTTAAGAAATATGTGATGGTACTTATTGATGATTATTCTAGGTTTACTAGGTACTATTGTTACATATAAAGATGAAGCGTTTTACATGTTTACTGCTTTTGCTAGAAAGACTCAGAAACAAATAGGAAATCAACTTGAATTCATTAGTTCTAATCATGGAGCTGAGTTTGAAAAATGCTAACTACACTTAATTTTATGATGAGTATGGAATAGATCATAACTGCTCTGCCCGTAGGACTCCTCAACAAAATGGAGTAGTTGAAAGAAAGAATAGGGCTCTTGAAGATATGGCTAGGACTATGCTTCTTTCTAGTAAATTGCCTCACAACTTCTAGGCAGAGGCTGTAAACACTACATGTTACATTATCAATAGGTGCATGACTAGACCTCTTGTAAATAAAACTCACTATGAGTTACTTAAAGGGAGAAAGCCAAATATATCCCATCTTGGGGCATTTGGATGTACGTGCTTTGTGCACAATAATGGAAAAGACTACCTAGGTAAGTTTGATCCCAGAAGTGATAAGGGAGTATTCTTGGGGTATTCTTCACATAGTAAAGCATATAAAGTGTTCAATAAAAGAACTTTGTATGTAGAATAAAGTGTGCGCATAGTATTTGGTGAAACTAACATTCTTTCTGAGAGACAAGAACATCAAGATGAGACTATTGGGCTGGTAAGAGATTTGATTGAAGTCCCAACACAGGCTAAAGTGGCACTAAAAGAAGGAACATGCGATGGAACATGTTCTTTTATCCAAGGCAACCTGATAGGGGGAACCGGTCAAAGAGGAACTGAAACAAATCCCCTAAATGAACTTGTTCATGACCCCTGTTCCTCAACAACACAACATGGGAGAAATATCTAGCAGAAATCAATTGGTTGTGAAACCTCGTAAGTATCAAAGTTTTTGTTCCATTGAGAACATAATCACTGATCCGACCTTTGGAGTTAAAAGTAGATCTAAATTAAAGAATTTATGTGTTTTTGATATTTTTCTATCTCTTATTGAACCTTAATATGTTGTTAAGGCTTTGCAGGATGCAGATTGGTTAAATACAATGCAAGATAAGCTCAATCAGTTTGAGAAAAGTCAAGGTTGGCATCTAGTTCCCAGACCCAAGGTCAGATCAGTCATTGGCACAAAATGTGTCTTCAGAAACAAACTTGATGAAGATGAAACTATTACAAAATATAAGGCAAGACTTGTGGTACAAGGTTGCAGCCAAGACGAAGGAATAGATTATGATGAGAATTTTTCTCCATTTGCAAGAAAAGAGGAAATACGACTCCTCATAGCTTTTACAGCCCACGTGGAATTCACTCTCCATCAGATGGATGTGAAAAGTGCCTTCCCGAATGGCTACCTAAAAAAAGAAGTGTTTGGGAAACAACCTCTAGGGTTTGAGAGCAGGGAATGTCCTGAGCATGTGTACAAATTAGACATGGCTCTCTATGGACTCAAGTAGGCTCCTAGAGCATGGTATGAACGACTATCCAAATTCCTGTTTGAACATGGCTACAAAGGAGATAAAATTGACAGTACCCTATTCTTATGGGAAAAAGGTAAGGATCTCCTTGTGGTACAAATATATGTTGATGGCATAACTTTTGGGGCCACCACTGATAAACTAAGTAAGGATTTTTCCAAACCAATGGGGAGTGAGTTTGAAATGAGTATGATGGGTGAGCTTAAGTTTTTCTTAGGCTTACAGATCAAACAAAACCCAAATGGAACCATGATCCATCAGCACAAGTATGCAAATGAGCGA
The DNA here is from genome assembly GCA_034376525.1 of Nicotiana benthamiana. Taxonomy (NCBI): domain Eukaryota; kingdom Viridiplantae; phylum Streptophyta; class Magnoliopsida; order Solanales; family Solanaceae; genus Nicotiana; species Nicotiana benthamiana. The sequence continues at coordinate 53,862,436 of CM067339.1, read as the reverse complement.
CTAAAAGTTTAAAATGGATGAATTAAAGGAAATAGACACCTCCATTGCAGCTGCCACTAAATTAGGTATAGATGATTATGGTTCATAAGTTGATCAGTAGTTGTATAGGGGTATGATTTGTTCAGTTTTGTATCTTACTGCCAGCAAACCTGACATAGTCTTCAGTGTAGGGCTTTGCGCTCACTTCCAGGCTAATCCAAAAGAGTCTCACTTGACTGGTGTCAAGAGGATACCGAGATATTTGAAAGGCACTAGTGATCTATGTCTTTGGTATCCTAAAGGTAACAATTTTAATCTAGTAGGGTATGTTGATGTTGATTATGCTTGTTTTCTTGTAGATAGGAAAAACACCTTAGGTATGGCTTGTTTTCTTGGTTCATGTCTTGTATCATGGGCCACTAAAAAGCAAAATTCAGTGGCCTTATCCACTGCTGAGGTTGAATATATTGTTGCTATCTCTTGTTGTGCTCATTTGCTATGGATGAAACATCAGTTGATAGACTTTGGTATTCAAGTGGGTTGCATTCCTATATTCCGTGATAACACTAGTGTTATAAGTATGACAAAGAACCCTGTTAATCATAAAACGAGTAAGCACATGGATATTAGACACAACTTCTTAACAGATAACTACGAGAAAGGATTGATCTCCATAGAATTTTGTGACTGATAAACAAATTGTTGATATCTCCACTAAAGCACTGAGCAGAGAAAACTTTGAGAGGAACAGGTTAGAACTAGGGATGATTAAGATCACCTAATAGGTCCAGCTCTGAATGCACAATGAAAAGGGGGGAGGGGGAATGAAAAAATGGCTAGGAACTCTGACCTAGTGTAAATATCTAGATTAATTCTTACTCAGTTTCATACTTAAATTAATATACTCATATGACATGTGTTTATATGACTTACTGATTCTTACAAAATTTTATCTGTTATGGCATGTGAGGCATGTTCAAGAGAATTTTAAATGAAGAACCTGGTTCATCAGTATGAGTTCATATGAAAGCAAAGGTATGTTTTCTATACTCGGCACAATTAGAAAGATTGATATTTTAATCATGAGCAGAAGTCCTAAAATTGTTCGATTCCTAGAAAATTCTACATGTTAGCTTTGAACAAGTTCCTTCTGCCTAGAACTCAAAATCGGAAATAATTATCCTATATCCTGAGAAGATAAACCGATCATTATAAATCTTGAATTTTAGGTTGATTAGACCTCTAATTGACCAATGCTAAAAGTTGTTGTTACCTATTAAAAGTGTATTTCTCTTTAAATACACATCATTTCTCCTATCATCTAAATAATTCCAAACTGTCAAAAATTCTTCTTCACTTTCACTTGCCTTCTTCTTCAAATTTATAATTTCCAAAATTCTCTCAAGTAACCAACGAGGATGAATAACCCATAAGACAATATTGGACTCCTCCACAACCCACTCCCTTAAATTCATACATACCTCCTCCACCTAGTGCATCTCCAAAACCTAGACTATGAAGGGTGAAAATTCTTGCTCGAATGACTGTACCGTCTAGGGCTCTGAGGAAAAAATTAAATGAGAAGTTGAATGCAAGCCAAGCTCAAAACTTCGACTCCATCTATGATTTTGAATCATATTAATCTGCTACTGAGGGGGAAGGACATGGGTCTTCTAACTCTGAAAAGACTCAAGCATCCCCTTCTAGTACGTTCATCTGTGACTAAAAACCTAGAGACTAGATTTGTTCTGGTTGGACCCATTCGAGATGTTGAATTGCCTGAGATACGAAGGAGTGGAGGTAAAAAAAAGTTCTGGAAAAAAAAAGAGAGGGTGCATGTTCTTAAGAGAGGGGGAAATGGGAAAGGAGTAGTGCCTGCTATCTATGGGATTGCACAAGAAAAGGTAGAAAAGCGTGGCATGAAGTTAGGGGGGAGTGGTTCTGAGGAAGCTGTTGAGGTGTTCGTTCATCTGGGCACACAAGGAGATGAACCTGTTTCATCTACTGAAGAGACCCTAGTAGACCTGTAGAAAAAAGGTTGCGGCAAGATATGACCCAAAGAAACGCAGAACTCCCCCAACAAAAGCCCCTAGTGGTCCTAAGCCTTCCAAGAAAATAAAGGCTTCATACCCAAAACCTACTGCCTCTTTATTGCCAAAGGGTATAGCCACAAGAAGTAGGGGTGAGATAGAGTGAAGCTGATCTACAATGGGCTTTAGCTGAAAGTAAGAAAAAGGGAATGCATAAAAGTAAGGGAAATGTTACAGAATCCATAGAGTCTACTTAGGAACAGGAGATGGAACTGGTCCATCAAGAAAGGGGTACATTAACAATTCTTTCTTTCAGGCCGGTAGGGGGGTTTTTTTATATTCGGTGGAAGGCAGGATGAAACTCTGCCCCAACCAAGTCTAGTTGAGGTTTTAAGCCCAAGCCCAAAAATCTCAAGACTTCCTCTAAAAGTATTACTGTGTGTCTGAGGCTGTTGAACCTACACTAGCTAAAAAGACAAGATCCGCAGTGAAAAATAAACAAGCAAAATTTCTGAAGATAAAGACAGGAGTGGAGAAGAAGAATAGGTTGATTCTGAGAAGGAACAGGATAAGCTTGCCATGTTTGGCAAAAGAAAGATTTTAAAGGGTAGACTGCTAAAAGACCTGGTGGAACCAGGAATGATAAGATTGGCGGGTGCTTTAGATGCTCAAGGATGGAAGGACATGGCCCTTCAAATGGATGGTAGGCTAGCCAGAAATGAGGTAATTGAGTTTACGACTGATGTTGTGGTAAAGGATGGCAAGGTTAGTAGCCTAGTGAAAGAATTTCAAGTGCAGTTTGATACAAAGAAACTGGGAGAGATCCTTGACATACCCTCTGAAGGGTTTGATGACTATATAAGGCAAATGTGGCCTTGCCTAGACTCCCTCCCTACTGCTCTTGAAATTACCATGAGGTTCTGTGATTGTGAAGATGTGAATGAAGCTAGGGCTGTGCAGAAAAGTGAAATGGGGCCTCAGCACAAGGTCCTGTTTGAATTTGTCAACAAGTGTTTATTATTGAGACAGGAGAGAAGGCACATTGCCAATTACATGGATCTAGTGCTTATGGAGTGTCTAGAAAGTGGAAGGCAAATAAATTGGCAAGTCTTCATCATCAAGCTTCTGGATAAGGTCATCAATGGCTCAAAGGCTCATGCTACCCCTATGGCTTTATTCTGACTACTGTGTTGGATAGGTGCAGTGTACCTTTGAAGAAGTGAGAAATAGCCTCGCAAGGATCACTTTGGCATCAATACTCCTCTTGCTTGTGACTATGCAGTCAATGCCATCCCAAGTGAACCTGGTTCATTCCAGAAGACACCCATCAACAGCAAAGTCAGGATTTTGGTTTAGGAATGTGCAGCTAAGGATGCTAAAATAGCTAGGCTCGAGGCTCATGTGACTAAAGTGGAATTTGAGAGGGATGGTCTCAGAGCTGAACTTGCCAAAGAAAATAAGAAGAATGATGGAATTCTTCATGACATGTTGAACCTTCTCCAAACTAAAACCCAACCTTCTAGCTCCTCCAAGTCTTAGGATTCCTAGTTTTTGTGTCCGGCACTTGTGTAGCACCTCAGTGACCCAGATTAGGGATTTTTTTATCTTTAGTTTTTTCTCATGGTTTGGATGTTTTTATTTTCTTTTTGTGGGTTGTTGGTGCAAACATACCTCTGTTAATGATAATTACTATTTTGATCGTGTTCAATGTTAATATGTCTTTGATAGTTAAATATGTTTGCTTGATTACTGATGATTACACCATGATTGCACTTGAAGTTGCCCCAGTGGCCACGAGTACTTATTAAAATTTTGGAATCACACTCTATATGCAACTTTTTGATGATGCCAAAAGGGGGAAGAGGAATTGTGCTTTACATATTCTGAAATAAGTGATATTTATAACCTAATTAATCTGGTCCTTTATGATAAGTGAATTTTCTAAGTTTAGTATTGATGGTTAAGTTGAGTTCCTACAGGTTCCAAATAAGTAAAAATCACAGAGTTTCTCATCATCAAAAAGGGGGAATTTGTTGGCCCAAGAGCAGGTGAAGTTTTGAAGATTGACAAAAGAACTTAGGCATGGACCATGTCCATCTTGTGAAGCACAATCATAATTAACCTATACATGTGAGATGCACGTGAAGGAGATGAGTCCTACCGATCAAGTAGCAATATCTTCTGATATGATCGAAAAGGTTGAATATATTGGATAATGAGAGAAAATCTCCTTATATGAAGAGACCACAATCTAGGATGAAGATAGTGTTAGAGTCTGAGATCATCATGAACTCTTCCACGTTAGAAGAGCATCAATTGAATCTCATTCAAACTCTGATTACTAACCTATTAAATGTCAGTGTTGTTCTCTTTTACAGGCAATGCACATACGCAGAATTTAAACTTAAATTGAGAGAAAAAGAGCAAGCAAATTTAACAAGCAATTTCTGTGTGATTTGAGTGTGCACTCCTAAAGCTATTTGAACGAGATAGAAGAACCAGCTCCAGGTGTCTATCTTTAATATTAGTTCGATTGTAGTAGGTGATTTAACATAGTACCTTTTAGCTATCATAGAAGCAATTGTATTATGTACCTAGAGTATTTATGTTATAGTTAACTTGAAGTATCGCAGTAGTTGAGGCTGTGTACCACAACGGGATTAGAGTTAATCCTTAGGTTTACAAAGAGTTTTGTAAATGTTGTTTTGCCTTAGTGATTTTAGTGGAAGTTTGGGAAAATCCTATTGAGTAGTAGGTCGTGGTTTTTTCACCTTTTGAGCCAGGTGTTTTTCACCAAAAATCTCGGTGTTCTTTATTTTTTGTATTTATTATTCCACAAATAGTAGTAGTTGGAACACCTAGAAGAACTAGGTTCTTCAATTGCGTAGTTAAGCGAAAATTGGGTATCATACAAATCATCCCCCCCCCCCCCGGTGATATTGATGCTTAAAACATCACCAAGTACAACACACTCTTTTGGTTTTACTCCTGTTGCAATGTATTGACCTTTCCAATCTGGAACCAATTTTTCTTCAACTGTTCAAACTCTTTGTTTTATTTCTTAAACCTATCTTCATTTTGATTTAATTCTTGATTCATTATTTCGAGGTCCAACAGTGTTTCAGAATCTAGGCATGAAGTCCGCAAGCATGTCATGCTATTGAAATTTGTATTTAACAGAACTGAAAAGAGAATAAAAAAAGTGACAAGATTAAGAAAAGAGACATTCCTGGACAGTGAAATATTAATTTCATTTGTTTTTTTTTGATATATTTTTTAAATTTTATAAGATAGAAGGGTTAACATCGGAAAGTAAGACAATAAAGTAAAATATCTGGATCACACGCAGAGATAATTCGAACGTAGAAAAGATAGCAAGACTAGCTACCGAGATTCCCGTATGATAAGGAACTTTCATGCTTGACGACCATTTTTGGCTTTTCTTCTATCTCGGCAATGGTTTCTATGGACTTTAGTGCCGGATCGAATTTCTCATTGTAAGCAAGCAACATATTGTTTGTCACATCAGGAACCTTTTCATCTCGAAGAACGATTCTTTCAGCTTTGATCAGATCTTCAATTTCCCTTTCGAGGGTCGAACATTCTTCTTTATTGTGTCTCACTGCTCCAAAGTGGTAGTCACATCTAGCATCAGCTCAGTGCGAGGGGGACTCGAGGTTTGGCCGCTTTTGGGCCACGGGCTACAGCAAACCTCGCCTGACTAAATTTTGGAACAAGCCCGAGTATAATTCACCAATAGGGGTGAACTGATTCCTTTTGAAAGACTCCATTAGGCGAGGATTGTACTGGGGAACATTTGATTGGGGATTATATGGAGCTTGGTAAGGATGGACATTTCTGGTAGGTGGATCTCGATTTTGCGTATAATATTGTGGCCACATGCAAGGTTGCACGTTTATTACCGCATACCAACTAAACCAACCACCTGAATAGAACCTAGCTAATTTGCTTACACTATAACCTTGTTAGTTAGACATTTAACATATAGGAAATAACATGTTGGGATGCAACACACCTAATAGTTAAACGCATCTACCATGTGTTTGAAGGGTTGCATGTTTTATCTCGGCCTTAACTAACCTATTTAGTATATCCTCTTCTTTTTTTCCTGCCTCTCTTTAATCAGTCTTGATTTTTTTTCATTTTGTTTCTATCGCTCTTTTATTTTTGGAACTCTCTTTTCTTTTTCTTTTTCTTTTTTTATTTTTGTCACACTTTTATTTTTTGTCACTTTTCTTTTCTCTTTTTTCTTTTTTGCTCAATTAATTATATGGATATGATCGAATTTGATGGAAATTTCCTATGGATCATGATGCCGCATGAATCTGATCTTGCGTAATTCAGAAGATTAAGAATGGAGTAAATAAACTAACTCTTTTTTTCTAGTTTTTATAAAAATCAGACCATGAAAGCTTTTTTGTGGTAATTTCACAATATTATTTATCACCAAAGAATCAAATTACATTGTATGTGTGCAACTTGTCCTATACACAACTCTATCCTGTACTCCTATCCTCAACAGACTATTTTACCTTGTCTCTACACAATTGGTCTTGTACCCCTATAGAAGTCTGTGTTGTAGTACTTCTCTAAGCTTGCTTATAGCCGTATATTACAAGTATATGTTATCTTTGTAATGATGCTTTACTATATCTATGTAGCTTATCAAATACTCTGTGGTTTCTTTCAGTTCATATATTGTACAAAGTTTCAGCTAGAACCATTCGCATGAGCTGCCCTTAAATGGATTTCTTCTTTGTTTTCTTTAGAAACTAGGATGCTAACCGATACCACGTTTTAATTTGCATCTGGATATGTAACTAGTTGAAAATTTATTCCCATAATCCATTGATGATAGTACATTTGCAGAATAGATGAGCATGAGTCTTTGAATGTCTTCCACAAAAAACACATGTTAGATCTACATTAATGTTCCACTTGATCAGCCTGACAGTTGTCATCATTCTTTCTTGTGTGATCAGCCACATGGAGAACATTGATTTAGGTCTAGCTAGATTCTTGAACATGATTGCTTTCCACTCAACTTTAGCTAATGATCCATTCTGTTTCAAGTACAACTATTTGATCTTACTGCATTTGCCTTTATCTCCCTGCATCTGTGGATTTGGACCAGCAACAGTCATGATCTTTTGAACCATCCAACTCACTTGCTTAGGCACTTTGATATTAGCTAAAGGGTGTCCTTTTATACAATACATATGAACCCATTTGATCCATAATGTATCTGCCTTTGTTGCTAAGTCCCTCTGTAATTTAATAATGGTTGTTTTATTCTAACTTTAGAGGTTCGGGATGTTTAGCCTTCCTACACTCTTAGATTGACAGGCTTTCTCCCAAGATATTAATGCACGCTTGATAATGACATTAGTTCCTGACTAGATGAAGCTTCTACAATATGCTTCAATGAGCTTGATCATCTTGGAGGACATCAGGAATATTTGAGACTAGTAAGACTATACTCCAAAAAGTACATTCTAATAAGTTGAACTCTACCAGCATATGACAACTTTCTTGTAGTCCATAATAATATTTTAGCATCTATTTTGTCAATCAGTAGTTGCCATTGTGTCACCTTCATCTTTTTGGTAGTAAGAGGGACCCCCAAGTACTTAAGTGGTAGTTCGCCTAGTACATACCCCAACTGTTGAATTATAAGTTCTTGATCCATATTGCACACTCCATTAAAGCAGACTGAACTTTTGTTCAGATTAGATTTTTGTCCAGATGCTGTGGAGAACTGATCAAAGCACTATTCAGCATTGCCACAGATTGCTTATCACCCTTAGCAAACAATAACAGATCATCCGCAAAGCTCAAATGAGTAATGCTTAGTTTCTTGAACTTCGGATGAAAGTGGAATTGCTTTTTATTCTTCAGGTCAATGAGAAGTATACTTAGATATTTCATTGCTAAAACAAACAAAAATGGGGATATTAGATCACCCTATCTGAGGCCTTTAGCCGCAGGAAAAGGTACAGCAAGCTCTCTATTTACTAAGACAGAATAACTATGCATACAAGATGACACCCACTAATTGAATTTATAAGGAAACCCCAGACCTTTTATGGCTTGTATCAAATAGCTCCATTCTACACCTTCATAAATCTTTTGAAAATCTACCTTGATCATACATCTAGGTGATATATGTTTCCTTGAATAAGCCTTAATCAGTTCATGTGCTAAAATAATATTATCAGCTCCTTTTCTTCTAGGAATGAAACCGACCCGAGCTTCATCAATCAAGTAATCCATTAATTTATGGAATCTTGATGCTAAGATTTTGGAGATGATCTTATACAATACTGAACAATAGGATATAGGTCTCTAGTCCTTGATAGTAGTAGGGTTAGTGATCTTAGGCAATAAGGTAATAGTAGTAAAATTAATGGCCTTAGGCATCATATCTGTAGCAAAGAACTCCGTTAACACTTCATATATATCATCCTTAATAACCTCCCACAGTTTCTTGAAGAAGACAACATTATATCCATCAATGATAGGAGCTTTGTCATTACCAATAGTATGCATACATTCATCTACATCTTGCTTGGATATATCTTTGACCAGTTCCACTACCTCCTGGTACACAAGTCCCTTTTTCAAAATTTGTATGCTAACAACAGGTAGAGTTATAGCTGCAGTTCCCATAAGGGCCCTATAGAAATCAACTATCTCCCTCTTGTTACTCTTAGGATCTATCAGAATCTCACCATCCAGTGCTGTTAGAGTAGTAATATTTTTCCTGTTTACTCTGTCTTTCATCATTGCAAAGAAGTATCTGTTGTTTCTACCCCAACATTAATCCAATGAGCTCTAGATTTTTGCTGCAATATCTTCTCTTTAATGCTTTACCATTTTTCAAATCGAAATCTGACTTCTTTCTCCGTCATCCTTAGCTGGTCTGAATAATCTTTATTCATTTCTTGTTTGTATTCAATCAAGCTTTTCTTGCTTAGTCTATCTTCTCAATTGTATTTCAGAAGCTTCTGTTATTTAAGTTCTTGAATACATGCTTCATTTCTTTTAGCATGTACAAGATAGTAGTCAGCTTACAAGGTAGATCTCTCCTTACATCATTCACTAACAATACTCTGAAAATCTTCATGCTCAACCCAAACATTCAGAAATCTGAATGGCACGCTTGTATTATGTTTCTCTGGAATTTTAGTGTGAGTGGTGAGTGATCTGAGATAAATGCATCTCCTATTTCAGCTATTAGTTGATCAAAATTCATCATCCAGTCATCATTCCCCAATACTCTATCTATCATGCTAATTACCCTGTCTTCTCCCATTTGCCCATTAGTCCATGTAAAGAATTCACCTCTCCAAGGGATTTCAGACATCATTGTGTCTGAACAAAAGCTTGCAGAGTCTTGAACATCTACTTGGGTTGGTGCCACCTTTGATACTCTATCTTGAGCAGAGATAATAGCATTAAAATCCCCTCTAGAGTAACCATGGTTGGTTAATGGTTTGTGAAAGGTTTTTAAGCTTTTTCCACACCTCCTTTCTCTTCTCTAAGCTATTACACCCATATACCAGAGTCATAGCACACCTGACAATAGAGCTATGATACAATGTATAAATTGAGCATCGGTTTAAATCCCGTCCACTTGCCATGTATTTCTTTCCACTAATAGCCATATTTTTTCATTAATTGCATGGTTATAATTACGAACTAAGTCCTAATTTTTTGCAATCTTGGGGCAATAACAGAAGTCTTATGTTGTTTGATTCTAGTCTTCGTTAAACCAGCAAAAGAAATATGATTATCTTTGAAGTATTTAGCCAACTCATGTTCATATATTTGGTTTGCCCCCCTCACATTCTACATGAAAATTCTCACTTGGAAGGATTTGTTATACTACCTCTATTTGGTGGTTGCCTATCCCCTTGACCTCCTGATTGCACTCCAAAGATGGTACTGACAATTGAACAATCTATACCACATATAGTTTTTCTAGAAGGTGAAACACTATTCTTGTCTTTCAATACACTATTTTCATGTCTTTAAGCCTGCGTCAGGCCCTATTTATTACAAACTGATTTTCCAGCTATTATAGTAGGAACTACCATATGGAAACTAATTTGCACTTTAGGATGTGCTGTTTCGGATCTATTAGACTTAGAAGCATTATTTGGTTCAATTAGCTCTTGAGTCTTGCTTGTATTATGTTGCCTACTCCCTTTGCTTCTCTACTTCTTTGATGGCTGGTGAGCTTTGCCATACACTTTCTGAATCTTCTAAGATTTTCCTTGAACTTCCTCTTTACGTTTGTATAGATTCCCTAGCTGTTGACAATCTGAGCAAAATTCAGGTTGCCATTCAAATCGCACCACTTGATTATAAATCTTTCCAGAATGAGCCTGTATTGTGACTCTAGTTGGTAATGGCTTAGTGATGTTCACTTCAATCAGCATCCTAGCGAATGAAATTCTGGATTGATTAGTTGTACATTCATCATAAAATAGTGGCACTCCAATAGCACTTCCAGTTTGCCTAGCGAGTCTTTTCCCCAATAAACCATAGGCAAGTTAGGGAAAGAGACCCATAAGGGATCTCTTTGAGAAAAGTTGTACCAAACTCTATGTTAGGAGACCATTTCATCAGATAATTGTGTAGGGACCCCAATACAGAACTTCCTTGAGTTCATCTTTCTCTTTGAAGTTGGAAATGAAATAACCTTTGTCATGCAAAAACAATTCAGAGCATGAGGCTTTTGACCAATTGTGGTTAATGTATTTTTTCATCTTATTATACATTGGGATTTCTCCTATTACTGCAACAATCAGGGAATGTTTCCACTTCTCAACTTCTTTCATAGTCTCTATTGGATCTAGTTGAATAACCACATTACCATCCATAATCGTTGGGGCTATGTAAGACAGAGCAAGGACATTAGATGCTATCTGATTTTTAATGAACAGATTGACCAACTCCGGAGAAATTGGATCCTTGTTTGCCTTCAATTTCAGCAGATTTTCATCTACATATGCATTTATCTGTTTCTTGTACCATAGATGATACACTCGAGGAGAATTGGGTAATCTACTGTCCAATTCTGTTAGCTGTGTCTGGAAATTAGTAGCGGGAGTTAGATTACCGTGGTCGATCTCTCCATTTTGTTAAGTCACCCCTGGATCTACCACTATTGTTGTCGCTTGTGTTTTCTGAGAAACAAACTGAGCTAATGGAAATGTAGTTGGTGTTAGCGAGCTTTCTAGAACTAGAATCGGTGTCTTCCTTGGCCGTCCTGGTTTAGCTCCTTTGCCCTTCCCTATTGACAACCACCACTTCTGCCAAGCGTAACCGCCACTTGAAGAAACCATCAGTGGGGAGGGATTTTTCTAACCAAGAAAGCTTTAAAGGAAAAGAAAAATATTTTTTTGAGTTTTGATATTTTTTTGCATTTATTTTGGTATTTTCGGATAAAAAATGCTTTAAAAGAAGAAAGAATTTTTTTTTTTGATATCTTGATTTTGATTTTGATTTTATTTTGATTTTGAAAAAAAAAAGACTTCAAAATATTCCTTTTATTTTAATTTGAAATTTGGGAGTTTGAAAAGTAAATAATTTCTTTTTGAATTTTCATTTGTTTTCTCATTTTTTATAGAAGAAAGAAAATATTTTTGAATTTTGGATGTTGCCTCTTAATTTTCGAAAGAAGGGCTTTTAAGAAAATATTTTGAATTTCTGAGTTTTCTTTATTACAAAAGTACTTCTAAAGAAAAACAAATTTTTTTTGGACTTTAACTTTTCAATTTTTATAATATGTACGAAAGGAAAACTTTTAAAGAAGGAAAAGAATATATTTTTTTTGGATTATTTTTTTTCGGTTTTTTTTAATTGTTGGGAAAAATACTTCGAAATAAAGGAAACTCATATTTTGGAGTTTGGCTTTTCTTATTTTGTTTTGTTTTTTAAATTTTTTTATATGAAAGACTTCAGAAAAAAGGAAACTACTATTTTGAGTTTGAAAAAAACATCATTTTTTGTTGAATTTTCTAAGGAAAGATTTCTAAAGAAGAAATTAAAGAAAAATATTTTTGAATTTTTAAAAATTGGGGGTGGAACCGATGAGTTTGCCTATGTATCTCACATATAGTGAGAATCAAACACGCATAGTTCGGTCAAATTTTACAGAACGGAAAAAATATGAATTTTGAAAATATTGACTTGTTTTTTCTCCCTTTTTCAAAAATTTTCAAATACCTACTTCTCGCTCTTGATTTTTTTCCTTTTTTATATATTTTTTTATTTTTTTATTTTATTTTTTCTTTGGATTTTCTTTCCCCATTCTAGAAGCCATTCAACATGCAAGCCGAAATAAACAAATACATAGCACGTAAGATGCATCACGGTGGTCTTTTTAATTTGGATATACCTGTTCTAAACGGACCCAACCCCCGATATTCTAAGCTCGAATTCTGAACCCTGAATTAGAGATTCTGGGTCCGATCCCCAATAGAGTCGCCAGAGCTGTCACACCTCCTTTTTACCTAAGGGGATTAGGGGTTCAATTTAAGTGACATTAATCTAAATGAAATTGAGTATTAATGAGAGTCACCACTTGGGATAGTTTATGGTGCCCCAAGTCACCGGTTTATTTTAAATTTAAAATCGAGGAAATTGACTCTATTTTTGTTCTGTCGACATAGAAGACTGGATAGAAAATTCTGTTAACCCGGGAGAAGGTGTTAGGCATTCCTGGGTTTCGTGGTTCTAGCACGATCTCTCAATTGTTAATAATTGACCTCATTATCTGATTTATTACAAGTTTTAAACTTATTGTGCATTTTTATCCTTTTAAACCACTTTTAATTATTTAAGAAATTATTTTGGAACAAGTCACAATTGTCGTACAATTGTTTGTTTTTATACATGTTGCAAATCGCGTCACGGGAACCCTACCCACAATCTATAACATGTGTATTTTATTATTATTCGAAGATATGGTCCGGTCACATGAAAATGCACACCCGAATTGGGGATTAAGTATCACGACCATGCCACGTGAATCATACCCATAGCCGTACTAATTTATTACGCGCATAAAGCAAATGACGATTGTTCATTAAATAATTATTTGTCCTGAACTAATTTGAGATTATTGCGAGGCCGAGAGTTCATGGAATTAATGCACAAGAATTTATTACTTAGCTATTTAAAATACAAGTAATTAATGCGCTAAAAAGCATTTTGGAGTTATCTGCAATTAACGGGCTAAATATAAGAATAAAAAAGAGAGCTATCACGATAGAGATGAAATGTATTATAATAAGCAGCGGAAGCAATCCCAATATCAAAATAAACACATGTAATCTAGACAACTAGCATAAACGAGATTTCACGGGTTACCTCTTGAAGCGTGAACATATCTCTTCTACCACGTGAGCCTTCTGTTCCATAACTTCTCAATGGAATCTCCATCCCCCGCGCAATCGTGATCCTCCAACATTCCACGGTCTTCTACTGTGTTACTCAAATAATAACCGGAAATAGCAATTTTGTGTGGGCGAAATTTCTAGGAAAACTTGGCTGAAACTTTCAGCCCCCGTATCTTTTTCCTTCTAGGTGGAAAACCTTATATATTTTAGCACAAGTTTTAAGGGTGACCCCTTTCCAAAACCTGTTGAGTGTGCTTTTCCACCAGAAAAAGGATTCCTGTATTTCCTATTATTTAGACACAGTATTGACCAAATAATTTAATTCACAAGGCTTCCAATTATGGAATTAATTTATAATTTTTGAAATTAATATCTACCATATTAATTACGAATTATTCCACCAAAATTTCATAATTGCACTCCTTATTCAATTTCGAAATTCATCCATTAAATATTATTTAACTCCCCATGTTAAGATTCAGATACAAATCAATTAAATTAACTTACTGACGATTTTATTTATTGATTATTTCCTTTAGACTTTCGCTTAACTTATTTCATGTGTCGGATACAAAATTCACTGGCCGGGTTTACACATGAAAACTTATAAGCTTTCATAAAGGTGTATCATCAATCTCTAAACCGAGACATGGATTCCATCAACTAACTGTTACTTCGCTAATGTACATTATTATTATCCAATTTACCTAGCATATTGACCTACGAAAGAATCTCGCATTTTAATAAATCAAAACAATAATACTATACACAGCTAATAATAATTATATCAATATTAAGAATATAAGTACATTTAATGTCTAGAGAGTTTATTTTATTAAGTCAGTATAAAATACGTATCTCTACCTGGTCCGTTCAATACATTCAAAATATACTAGCACAAGAAGCTGGAATTAAACCATTCCAATAATCAAGACAAATTATATTTAATCTCGTGCTACAATCATTCCTGATGGTTTGTCCACTTACATCATTAGATTGTGAACTCAAACTTTATACTTATAAGAACCGATGATTTAATCTTCCGTGTATAAGCTGAACTCTATACACTAAATCATCTACAATATAAGCAAAGGACACAGACCATTATATTATCTATTTAAAACTTTATTAAATTAAACAAACAATCATTTCATTATAAATATTATATCTAAATCAAACTCATGGTTAATAGTATATATCCCAACAATCCCCCACTTAGACTTTTAACCATATTAATTATTAAAATATAGTATATCCAAATGCATGGTTAATAGTACATGCCCCAACAATCTTCCACTTAGACTCATAACCATGCATCTACAACTTTCTCAGGCATTCTTTTACATGACTATTAAAAGTTTTCACCAAATAAATTTTTGTTAAAGAACCTTGCCAAGTTATATCTAATGCAATATTTGTCCAGTAATGCTTTGTCGTAACTATCCTTTTTGGTGTTAAACTCTTGAGAGATCCTGTTACCGAAAGTATCCCAAGAATGTACACTGAGCTATGATTTTATTTAGCTTTCTCCCACTACGACTAAGTACTACTAATATTACCTTCATTACCCCACGACATTAGTAACTTCTTACTGTAGTGTTCAATGTTCAAACATCACTCCCCCTCGATAAAGGCATATCATGTCTATTAATGTTCTCCCGCTTATTTAAATGCTATGGAACGTCAATTCTGACGTGTGGGTTTTGATGTTCTTGAACATCTAGTTATTTCTTTGCCCAGTTCCTGTAAATAGTTTACTTCTAGGAACATATTTTATTAAACAGTCCTTATCTAGAAAAATGCAATTGTTTTAACAATTGCCTTATTTTTTTAGGACAATAAAATAAAGTTTCATTCGTTTTCTTGGATCTTAGATAAACATGCACCTATCCATTCTTACTTCCAACTTACATATCTGCTTTCCCTTTCGGCACATATGTATGACAATCCTATATATGAATATGCCACAGACTGAGCTTACATTCAGTCCACAGTTCTATAGGTTTCCGAGGTACTAACTTAGAAGAAACTAAATTCAGAATGTAATTTGCAGTTTCCAAGAAATATTCCAAAAACAAATAAGGCAAATTTGAATAACACGTCATTAGTCTAACCATATCCAAAAGAGACTTATTTTTTCTTTCTACTACACCACTCTATTATGGTGTTTACAGTGTAGTCAATCGAGATGTCATCCCTTATTCTTATATGTAACAAGAGAACTTTTTAGAGATGTGCTCGCTACTACAATCAAATTGTAGTAACTTAATATATTTCTTTGATGCTTATCTTTTTCTAGTCTTAAAAATCTTGAATTACTTAATTCATTAAGACTTACAGTGCATCAAATAAATATATTAATATTTTGAGTAATCATTTATGAACATCACAAAATAATTAAAATCTATCTCTTTTGAGTATGTTCATTTAACCATACAAATAAAAAAGGATCCATTATAACTTATCACTAGTTTTATTTCCTTTTAAAAGGAAATATATTTTAGTCAAATTTCCTTCCAAATAGGATCCACAAGTTGGTAGTGCCTCTACTTTCAATGAACCTTAAGGTCCATCCTTGACCAACTTGAAATCCTATCGAGATTAATATAACTTAGACAAAAGTGCACAGATAAGTTTTACTCAATTTTGAAGAACATATTCTCTTATGAGGTAGACTAATATAGTTTTGTTCAGGAAAGACATCAATATACAATAACAAGGTCATGCATTCATGTCAACAGATAAAATGTTTATTAAGCTCAATAACTCGAGTTATTCGAAGAATAAAACAAATATCTATCTTTTATTTTTCCCAGAAACCGGAATTAAATTCCTTCTAACAAAAGTACATATATTGCATCCTTAAAATTAATGCCTTATCACTAAAAAATATTTTAACAAGTAATACGATCAGTTGCATAAAATCATTGTTGAGTTGAGATAAAAACATTAAATAGATCATAATAAGTCAAAACACTGAATAGTAAAATTTAGACTGCATTCAATATTTATATACATATATGCATCTGAAATAATAAATTTCGATGGGAAAAGAACCATTCATGCAAAATATATATATAATGCAAGAATTATACAATCCAAAAATAAATAGAACCAACTCATATGAAGAGCATACTATTATTTTCAGTCAATTGTATATAACTTTTTAATACAAAAATTTCAAACACACTGCACATATATATCATGCATTTTGAATAGCAATTTCGATGGGAAAGAACTATTCATGGAACATACATATGCAATGCCAGATTATTCACTCTAATAATTAAAACAGAACCAACTCAGATGGAGAGTATACTATTAATTTAAATCAAGTGAACATCATTTTTAATAGCTCTAGTTCCATTGATCCAACATGTATACTCATATGGAGAGTAAGTACACGATATCAATTACTAGTATTTCACCTAGTGGATATAATAAATTAATAGTGAAAGACCATAGAAATATAATTCTATCACCATTTAATCGTGATTGTATTTTAGTTACAAAATTGATTTAACCCTTAAACTCAGATGGAGAGCTAACATAGGTTATCAATAACTAGTAACTATATGTAGTGAGTTCATAATAAATTTATCCGATATGAAGAAAGACCTAATGTCAATGCGTAAATTTACTATCTCACTATAAATAAAAATATGAAGACCATAGAGGTTAATTCCATCACCACTTTATCATAACCACAAACTTTTCTCTGAGTATTAAGTTCCACAATTTAAAAAAAATGCTCAATACTCCATTTAAATATAAAATACTAAAATTAATATTTTACACTGCATAGCAGTGATTATTGTTCATTGAACTATTTCTGATAAATCTACCAAATTTCATATCAATCGGAGATCGTTATATCTCCAAAAGTTGCGACCAAATTTAGAAAATTATCATTTTAAGCATTTTTTAAGAATTTAAAATATGACCTGTATTTTTTTTATCATATATCAATTCATGTCAAATCAACATGTGTTATCATATTCCAGATTAGATATAAATAAAATAATAGAAAGAATGACTTTTCGTATGTAAATCACATTTTAATCCGTCAAACCTCCAAAAAACTCATCTAAACGATCCTGAATCATTAAAATACGATGTGATTCACTGCATAGCAATGAGTTCTTCTTAAATGACCGTCTCCGATGATCCTACAAATTTTAGGTTATTTGGAGACCCTCAAATTTGTGATCGCCAAAACTAGACCAAACTCGAATAAATTATTTTTGGCGTAGTTAGGATTAAATCCATGTGATTTGCATTCTTCATATATATCATATCAAGTTAAATCACATGTTTGAGATTTAACACAAATATAGCCTATATATAAGGAATAATTTTTTTCATATTTATAACAAATTCAATTTAATAAACTGCTTGAAAACCCATCTAAACGACCTCAAAATACCAAAAAATAACATGATTCATTGCATAGCAGTGAGTTTTTCTCAATAGACTGTTTTTGATGAACCCACCAAGTTTCAGGTCAATTGGAGTCCGTCAAATTCATGACCACCAGCCTGTAACCAAACTCGGAGAATAATCGTTTTACGTAGTCTCATGAATTAAAATAAATATGATATTAATTTTCATTCTCCTTATAATTACACTATAAGCTCAAGGCATATACTATGTTCTTCCTATTTCTAGGATATATAATATCTCCTTTTGCAATAAATTATTCTTTTATTAAACACATAAGAACCTGAGATATAATATTTTCTCCCATTCGGTGAAAACCCCAATATCTCTTCTCATTGGTGGAGTTAGTTTCACTAGTACCTAAAGATAAAATTCTTTTTCTAATTAAGAACCTCCAACATTAATGTAGATTTCTTAAGGATAATTTTCACATGGTATATTAAACATATTTCAATGACTCAAATAAATTGACCATTTTGTGGATCCTACTTATTAATTATAATGCTCAATCCATGAATAGATATAATTTCACATTTACAAATTTACTAAGAATCTTTCATGAGTTCAAATAAACAAACCACTTCCGCGGTAACTATTTATTACTCATAAAAATTCTCAATTAACAAGTGAATATATATATTTAACTGAAAAACACCATTGTTCACTGCTAAATCGGTGAGTTTTTCTCACCACGTCGTTTCCGATAGACCTAGCAAATTTCAGCCCAATCGGAGTCCGTCAAGTTCGCTGACCTCCGAAAATACCGGCTATTCGGTCAAAAACAAGTTTTGCGTTTTTCTAGGGTTTACCCCAAAAAATTCAGATAATCTCAATCAAATATCAATAAGAAAACAAATATCTCATGATTACAAGAATAATCCAAAAATATTGCATAGTTAATTCACAAAACAGAGTACAGATTTTCAGAAAATCACATTTTTATGTAATTCAAAAAACACACACATAAACACCATATTCTCATTTCATGAAAAACTAAGTTATGTAATTAGATGTGATTGAGCTCTGATACCAATTGATGGATTATAATAAGCAGCGGAAGCAATCCCAGTATCAAAATCACATGTAATCTAGACAACTAGCATAAACGAGATTTAACGGGTTACCTCTTGAAGCGTGAACATATCTCTTCTATCACGTGAGCCTTCTGTTCCATAACTTCTCAATGGAATCTCCATCACCCGCACAATTTACCCATGTACATTGTTATTATCCAATTACCAGGCATATTGACTCACGAAAGAATCTCGTCTTTTAATAAATCAAAACTATAATACTATACGCAGCTAATAATAATTATATCAAGATTAAGAGTATAAGTACATTTAATGGCTAGAGAGTTTATTTTGTTAAGTCAGTATAAAATACTTATCTCTACCTGGTCCGTTCAATACATACAAAATATACTAGCACAAGAAGTTGGAATTGAACCATTCCTATATTCAAGATAAATTATATTTAATCTTGTGCTACAATCATTCCTGATGGTTTGTCCAATTCCATCATTAGATTGTGAACTCAAACTTTATACTTATAAGAACCGATGATTTAATCTTCCATGAATAAGCTAAACTACACTTAATCATCTACTATATAAGCAAATGACACAGACTATTATATGATCTATTAAAAATTTTATTAAAAATGAATAAGCAATTATTTCATAATAAATACTATATCTAAACCAAACGAGTATATATCTCAACAATCTCCACTTAGACTTTTAATCATAATAATTGTTAGAATATATTATATCAAAATACATGGTTAATAGTATATGCCCAACACTTTTTAAGAGAAATAAGGGAGCATTTATTGCCAATTTCAGTAAACAATAATTCAAGCCTGCGTTTAACAATGATGAATTTCAGAGAAAACACGGGAATCTATCATTGCAACTTTCAGCGTAACAGAGCATCTAACAACAATTACAGCATTTTGAATCGAGGTCCACACCTGAAACACAAATAAAAATCGAAAAAACCAGAACACAGGCTGAAAGAAACCGATGTGTTGGAAATCAGCTGAAGCAATAGCTAAACAGCAGTTAACCAAACAAAGTCTGAGATTCCAAATTCGAAAGTAGCAAGAAAACTCAGCAGGATCGAGTGAGCAAAACAGCAGCTGAGAGCTAGAAAATCCCTTTTGAAAAGAAAAATCCAACAAACTAAACACCTAATTACATTCTTTTGTTGTTTTGTTTTTTAACTCGGATTTTTGAATCCGGAACTTATTAGCTTTGTTTTTTTTTTTTTCGTTATAAGGGATCTTTACATGGGGAAATGAAGAGGACAAACAGAGGAGGGAAAAAGCAACGGCGTTGATGGAAGGGAAGGTCTGGTCGGAAGTTGATGGAGAAGGTGTGCCATTATGGCTATGTTTCTTGTTCACCTGATCTCCTATTAGGTCCCTAGGGTGTCTTTAAGAAAAGGACATTTGCCAGATCTGGTTATTTAAAAAGGAAATTTTGCTGGGGTCTGGTTTGGGCTGAACAGAGATGGGCTCAGACTGGCTCAAGTTGAAATAATGAAGCTCAAAAGGCCAACGCTTTTTTTTCTTTTAGATTTTATTTTTGAAAAATGGCAACAGATATAAGAGGAATTGGAAGTTTTTAGTCTTATATATGGGAAAAAACTTATCCGTACTTCATATTTACACAAACCAATACATATATGATATATGTCTTGTATATGAACTCCAATTATTTAACCATGGTAAATTATATACATTCTTATCTAATTAAATTTATTAACCATGGTAAATTAATATAATTTACCATTGAGCCGAGGGTCGATTGGAAACAACCTTTCTGCCCTTTCAAGTAGGGGTAAGGCCCGTCTACATATTACCCTCTCAGACCCCACTTTGTGGGACTATACTGGATAGTTATTGTTGTTATTGGTAAATTAATATAATTAGATATAAACAATCTGTGTGAGTAAATTTTTTCCATATATTAGGTTTGACAAAAACAACTCCAAATAATTGGCATGATATAGCAAAATCTAAAAACCCTATTTTGCTTATTTATTCTCTCTCATTGATTACTTCCCCTTGTTCGTTGCTCCTCTGTCCTCTCCCTCCCTTCTTGTTTTATGTTTCCTTTCCCCTTCTCGTTTGCTGCTCCCCCTCCCCCCTCCCCCTCCCGCCCCAGTTCGCTGGTTGTTCCAGGCTCGTTAACACAAACTATTATCATGTAATTGGGATGTAAATTTGGAACATGACTTGTTGGAATTGCTACAATTGGAGTCACCAACTTCAGAAATTACAGTTTCTCGATTTTCAATGGAACAATGGTTTCATGTTCAAAAACTGTAGCCTCTTTGGAGATTTCTTCAAGAATTATAGAGCCCCCTCTCCATTTTCGGAGGACTTCGGCGATAGAACCAGCAATGGAACACTCGAATTTGTACTAAAATTGTGATATACATTTCGGTATACACGTTATTTAATTGTGTTACACTTATAGATATAGAGATAATAATAAATTATAAATAAGTAAATTTATAATTTCATATTTTAGATAAAGAAGGAAAATAAAATTATGATATATGCGCTGATATACACACTATTATTGTGATATACATTTATTATACGTCCGTGCCTCTGCCGATTAAAACTTTTCGGATGTGGCTTCATTAGCGGCGCCACAAGCAGCAGGTAACCATGAAAATCAAATGACGAGGAGATGTCAATATCTATAAGTAAGTCTTTCGTATGCTAATTATGTTGATATATTGTCACATCGTGCCAAAATCCCTTCATTTTTAGCTATTAACTAAATTATCATAACATGCAAAGTAAATATTGTTAAATTAGACCCCTTTACTACTTTATCTAACAATTAGTTAATTAACTTAACAACGTGAGCTAATGAATGGATATTACTAATTTTAAACCAAAGCTAAAAAATTATTTTAAAAAAATGACTTGTATTTTTTTGTGTGATTTTCGTTTGATAGTGCAATTAATATGCTACTAAATACTAAGAATGAAATTAAAGTCTAAAATGTAAAAGATGAAGAATTAAATATTTTTCATGATTTTATATTGTTTAACGACTCTAAATATGCATGAACAATGCAAATAAATGCAAGATAAAAAAATTTATAAGAACGATTAAAATTATTTTCTGACTTTTTAGGAGTAATTTCCTATGTAGACGAAAATAAAGTGCTCACACTTCTCATGTGTTTTCGATTCCTTTCATTCTTTTCATGTTAAATTAGAAATTATATTTTAAATTCATTAAAAATTACATACGTTTGTTGTGCATTTCTTTTTTTGGGTAAAGTTGCACCACAATTTTGATTAATTCTAAGTTCTAACGTTAGTGAGATTGAGCAACCTGGGGTGGTTTAATAGTGTCGTGATATTGTGAAATATTAAAAATACGAAAGAAATTCCCTATTATAAAAAGAAAATAATATGGAGAGTAGACATTTACCAAATTATTGAAATAAGTCCCTTCTTCGAAAGAGATAACAAATAGAAAGAAAATAAGAGGTCCTATCTTTGGAAAAATAATGCTGATGTAATTAATGTAGAGACAAAATGAAGTTCCTTGACCTCACAATTTTATGCCAAAAATCGCAGCAATTCATCTTATGAGCAAAACGTTAGCGATATATTTCGAATTATCTTACGAACTATACACATAAAAGTTCGGCGACTTTGTTTTCTTAGGCTAATTAATGCAAATGATAGTTGCTCTACTGTTTTTTCTCATTGGTTGCTTAAAAAGATCCTCTGTTGTATTCTTTGGAATAATTTTAGAGACCTTCCTTCATATTTAGTTTTGTATAGATCAAAATTTGATCACAGAGGGATTAGCGCTAACAAGAGTAGCAAGAGGTTTACTAAGCCGTGGTCATACCCACTAGAGGTAAAAATAACGAACACCTCGACCACCGTCGAAATTGAGTGATAGACAAAAGTACCCTGGTTAAGGATCGACGGACAAAAAGGAATACTGAAAATATATATAGGAGATGAGAAGACAAGAGAGGGGGGAGGGGGGTTGCGCTTTTTCTCTCCCAAGACGAGAAGAAAATCATGAAAGGGTTTAGATAAGGAAGAAAAATCTCTACAATCATGTTTGTTGAATCAATAGAGTTAGGTTTCTTCCAAATCTATGGCATCCCATATTTTTTTGTCTTAATCGCTACATCATGGGATAATATGTCAAGACTATAGGCCTACTAGTTACATTTGATATCTTATAAATTTTATTAGCTTGATTGTATCTTGTTCTCTTATTCAGTACGTTTAGATTTGAAGTTAATTATCCTTGGCTATGATTTATCATTTATTTCATCAATAATTAGTTTAACTAAAAGGTTTAACACTTTCTGGTCAAATAATTTGGCTGTTTGTGAAAAATTCTTAGCAAAATTCTTAGTTTCCTTTAGATATGAAACTAGCTAAGTGCCAAACGTCGTTTCCAGGCTGTCATACCCTCACCATCTTGATGTAAACACCAACTCGAAAAAGTAGTAGATAATCTTTTGGGAAACTAATCAGTCTAGGTCAGATCTATACATAAAATCAAAATTATGTCTGATGCCTATGTAGAACCCACGCCTCATCTGCATCGATGGATTTGGTGCATCATACACATGATTCAAAGTAGGGTCACAGACATTATGCACTTAGTGTGACCGCAATCCCATTTGATGTACACCTTATATATAAGCCTGTACTCGCACCTCTTAGGGAAGGATGATGGCCGACTGCGTGATTCTTTGAAATAACACGCGTAACATGTCTTTCATACCAACAGGCACTATGTGATTTATGAACAAAGTATGACATTGTCTCCCCTATTGGTTGCGCATGTTGGACGGTATCGGATTGGGACTCGGCCCCGATATCCCAATGGGCAAGGTAAGTCCAACCCAACAAGAAGCCTAGGCATGAAAAACGACGAGGCCAAATGGCTGCCAAATTTGAAACCGCCATTCTAACATGGGACGAAGAGAGTGACCCTACAACACTTTTCCTATTTTACAACCTTTCAGACCAAGGTAACAGTCAATTTTATTTAGGTTTAACTTGTCACGCTCTCTTTTTTATATAGAACAAGAAACACAAGCGCTCTCATTGGTACGCAAGAACCACCAATCACATAAGGAAAATGTTCCGTACCATACCATCTCGCCAGCCATAACCGATCAAAGCCATCTGAGCCGCACCATACTGCAAATGACTAACAGTTCAAAGCAATTTGACATAATTAAGAAACAATCTCTGGAACTGGGAAGTGGGTGATAGGCCCATGAAACGCATAACATTCTCAAATGAAAACAAAATTAAGCAAATTGGGACTCAACCCGACAACCAATACTCTCCGATTAAAACAAAATTAAGAAAACTGGAACTCGCCGCAACACATGCAATAAACAATGTAGCAACGAGTAACATTCTCTAACAAAAGAAACAAGTACGACCATCAACCATCGCCATAAGAAAAGTTTGACCTCGCTCGATTTCACAACGGGTTACAATTTCGACCTCGCTCAAATTAACACCCTTGTGGCCATTGGCCATCGTCAAAAGAAAAGTTCGACCTCACTCGAATTTATAACGGGTTACCATTTCGATCTTGCTCGAATTAACACCCTTATGGCCATCAGCCATCGCCAACAGAAAAGTTCGACCTCGCTCAAATTCACAACGGGTTACAATTTCAACCTCACTCGAATTAACACCCTTATGGCCATCGCTCATCGCCAACAGAAAAGTTCGCCTCACTTGACTTCAAAACAGGTTACAATTTTGACATCGCTCGAATTAACACCCCTACGACCATCAGCCATCGCTAAAAGAGAAGTTCGACCTCGCTCGAATTCAGAACATGTTACAATGTTAACCTCGCTCAAATTAAAACCCTTATGTTCATTGGCCATCGCCAAAGAAAAAAAGTTCGACCTCGCTCGAATTCACATCGGGTTACAATTTTGACCTCGCTCGAATTAACACCCTTATGGCCATCGGCCATTACCAAACAAAAGAAAAGTTCGACCTCACTCAAACTCACAATGGGTTACAATTTTTACCTCGCTCAAATTAACACCCCT
Source organism: Nicotiana benthamiana (assembly GCA_034376525.1). Taxonomy (NCBI): domain Eukaryota; kingdom Viridiplantae; phylum Streptophyta; class Magnoliopsida; order Solanales; family Solanaceae; genus Nicotiana; species Nicotiana benthamiana. The sequence continues at coordinate 53,837,458 of CM067339.1, read as the reverse complement.
AGGGCCATCAACCATCGCTAAAAGAAAAGTTCAACCTCGCTCGAATTCACAATGGGTAACAATTTTTACCTCGCTCGAATTAACACCCATATGGCCATAGGCCAACGCTAACCAAAAGAATTCAACATCGTTCGAACATATGAGTCAAATAGATTTCGCCCAAATTGGCAAGTGTAAGTTCGACCTCGTTCAAACAAATAAATCAAAACTGCTTTTGCTGAATTGGAAAGTCTAACTTTATTCGAACATAAAAGTCAGAATGGATTTTGCCCAAATTAGGAAGTCTAACTTCGACCTTGTTTTGATACACAAATCAAGGTCTATTTTTCCTAAGTTAGCAAATCATAAGTCAACCTCGCCCAAACTTGCAGAGCTGAGGAGACTTCATGTAAGGCCCTGTAAAAAACATATACTCAAAACCTAGTAACTCATAGTGTCAAGTTTCGAATATCTGTTATGTGTAAAATTGTACTAATCTAGCATTTAAAATTCAAGAATCAAAGTTTTCCAGAAAAGTGCTATTATACCGTCCAAAATGTAGTCACAAATCGAGTATGCGGACCGCATTTTTGCCGCAAAATGAGTCAATGGTTTGGTTAAAATTGAGGTCAAAATACGGTCCATTATGCGATCACAAAACTGATATGCGGGCCGTATAGTCATCGCATAATTTCCTAAGGATTTTGTGAAGGGCAGTTCTACGATGTATTATACGACCGCACAACGTGAATGTGGATAGCATTCTTGCCGCAAATCCAACCAGTTTACCCAGAGTTTGGGAGCATTTGTGCGGTCTATTCTACGGACCGCATTTCCACTTTGCGATTACAAAGTGCGATCGCAAATCTGACTTGGGCTCTAAATTTTCTAACTTTTTAACCTGACCCCTTCTTCAATGAAACACCAAACCCTTCATTTTTACATATTTTCTGAACAAAACTAGAGAGAAGGATGAGAGAATTCTTGAGAGAGAAAGTCTTATCTTCATCAATTTGATTTTCAAAGTCACCCAGGCCCGGAAATTGCAAGTAATTTTCTTCATCATCGTTCTTGCAGGTAAAATCCCCAACACTTTTTCATTGATTTTCAAATTAAAAAAAAAAGGGATTCTCATGCATTGATTCTTGAAATTATAAGTTTAAACATACATGCATGTTATTTAAAACCTAAAATCTAGTAAGGGAAATTGGGTAGAAGTAAAGATTTGAAAGAGAGGGGTTGATAACCTAAGTAAGTTCGGGTTGTATTTGTGAATTCCAATTCTAAGATATATGTGTTAACTTGTGAACTAGATTGACGGTACTAGGCTGCTTGGTGATTAAAAGTAGAAGTTAAAAAGGAAATTCGAATTCGATATGTATTGCTAACTTTAACCTTTGTAAAGTCACATTGTTTGGTGTACGAGTAATTGGTACATGTTATTTATGCGAACTATTTGTGAATTTTGGTTGTTTAATGGGTGTTAGGGCAAGATGGACTATTTCATGAATTCTTGTGATTTATATGCCTTGAAAATTGTTGGTTATGCGTTCCGATATGATGGTGTGAATAAATGGCAACAAACCAAGAGTGCGTGTGAATGTGTTTATGTGGTAAGGGCTATGTAATAAATGATGGAAAGAATTCGTAATTGATATAATTGGAACAACTGTGGTAATATCATGTGTGGCTTGCCGTGGGCAATTATCATTGTGACTTGAATTGTAACTGGGATGTTGTATATGATAGAAATGGTACTGATGTTAATGAAAATTCTTTTTGAATTGTTGTAGTTTTTGTTGTTGTGTAAAATGTGATTGTCCGGTGGGATCGGGTTGCACGCCGCAACATGAAGTTATAAGGTCTGGGTTGTGGTGATAAGGGTGGCCGGGGTAATAAGGGTGGAAAAGTGATCATAATCAATATTGAAATGAAAATATATAAAACTCTTGAGTATGAAATGATGTTGAAAGGGAAAAATGAGAGATTGTGAAACTTGTTGGCTTTGGTTGTTCATTTCATGTGCATTTGATTGTTGATTCAATTACTGTTTGTTATCTGTGTATTGGTTGATTTTACTTGGGGTAAAGTTTGTTCATACATAGTAGTACAATTCAAATGTAGTGACACCCCTTTTATCAGGGGCGCTACATTCTTATTATGATTGTAGGTGGTTCTATAGCAGGTACTCTAGTCCACCAACAATAGCACTCCTACACTTTCCGTCAGCTGAATTGGTGAGTGTCCCTTTCTTCCCGGGGCCATGCATGGCTCATGCCACTTTTCTTCCAGAGTCTTATTTCGGCATTTACGTACGGTATAGCCGGAGCCTTGTTACCGGCAAGTATTGTAACACTCTTTTGTATCCCTATAGGCTTCATAAGACAGGAAATGTGTGTTATGAACATATGTATGTATCCAAGTATTTGGGTAGTGTAACTAGTAAACCACGCAAAGTAACCATGTATGTTATGTATATCTCGTAAGAATGTGTTTAAATTATAAATGGCTATTTTACTTGATTACTGAGTAATTAAAACGCGGGGTAACACGTGGGATAGGAAAGACACCCAGGTCCACTTGACTGGGGCTACCCGGTCGAGCGCCGGTCATGTTCCTCGGTATTGGGGCGTGACATTTCACACAAACTCACACAACGGGATCCGACTTCACTCGGATCAAGCATACTAGGTCCTCCCTCATTCAAATTCCCTATTAAGAGGACAAAAACTTGTCATGCAGAAGTCCGAAAGTAAAAAAAGGGGGGGAAGGGGTGGAAGAGAAACAGAAGAGGAGGAAAAGCAAAGTCAAAATATATACAAATAATGGCGAATCAACTATTTCATTCAAATATATGTGCGTGACAGTCGCGCCATACAAAAGGCCAAAACGGGCCCTTAAGAAAAAGGTAAAAATAAACAACAAAGGAAAAAAAAAGTAATCTAAGTACAAAGCAGCAACAAAGTTTCACTCGGCGACATCTCCACTACTATTGTTTCCAGCATCCTCATCATGACAAAACCACACCTTAACGCCCTCTCCAACCTCCAATGTCTCAGGGTCGTAACCGTAGGAAACACGATCCTCGACGCTTCCTGCTTGCTACAAACCTTTGTATATACCTCACTGGGCCTTAGCGTGGACCAACAGCTCATTCAAGCAACGGGGGACCACAACAGAAGCAGATTTGGCTTGGGCAAACAATTGTGCCTTCTTGGCCTCGAGAGCCACGACCCGTTCTCCCAGGCTCAAAGTTGTCACACCTCTTTTTTCATACACCCTTGGAAAGAGGGCATAAGGGGAGTTTTTTCCAACTTAAAGTGACAATCGAAACGGAATTTATTTATTTTAATATTAAGAGTCGCCGTTTGGGATAGTTTAAGGTGTCCGAAGTCACCTATTTAAATTCCAAATCGAGGAAAAGATTTACTCTTTTTCATAATCTGCAAACACAAAAATTCGGGTAAGAAATTTTGTTAACCTTGGAGAAGGTGTTAGGCATTCCCGGATTCCGTAGTTCTAGCACTGTTGCTCAACTGTTATAATTGGCCTACTATATGATTTTAATACATTTTAGAGCCTATAGTTCAATTTTAACTTTATAACCGCTTTTATTTAAATATTTTTAGGAAGATTCAACGGCACATAAAATGCGTCTTCAACCACGTCACATAAACGCACCCGCAATCCACAACACATTTTATATTTTGTTGTTGAGATTTGGTGTAGGTCACATAAATGTGCACCCGAGTTTAGGAAAGTAATTTTTAAGATAGCCTGCCTAAAGCAACTACATACTTTCAAGTTTGTGAGGGCCATAGATATTCAACTAAATGGCACGACTAAATTTTTAAGAATTAAAATTAATTAACTGAGGGTCATGGACTAGATGACTAGATAGCACACCTCAAATTATTTTAGGAAAAGAATTGTATTTAGCTAAGGCAAACGTTAATACTCCTACTTATATCTAAAAATACTAAGTCTCACAACTGCGTCATGGAAACCGTACCCGTAGTTGTAATAGTAATTACGTGCCTAAAGTAAGCTACGAAGGTTCACAAGTTAGTTTCTAAACTACTCTTAGCGAGCTCCTAATTGTAAACAAAATCGAACTAGCAAGATAAACTCGTCCGCCTTCACTGCCCTCACCCGGTTCAAATAAGCATATGCTTACCCACTTTATGGTTCTAGATTACATTCGAAGAATGCAGTCAATTTTGGGATGGAATCTGACATTGGGATGGGATTATTGCGTTGAGAACAACAACTTTAAATAATTAAGTGGAAGATAATTGTTAAATATTATAAATATGTATCTATTACAACCCTTAATTCTTAAGCACCCAAAATCTTGTGTCAAAGTGTCACGGACTATCTAAGATTTACTACATACAAGGTCTGAAGAAAAATACAATAAATTGTTTCTGAACAAAAGATAATGAAACAGGGAATAAGGATAGAGGGAGACATCAGGGCTCGCGAACGCCTGCAGGCCTACCTTGGGTCTCTAGGTGGAGTGAATGGAGCCCTCCAACTACGGCTGCTGACCGAAGGTTGGATCTGTGCAAAAGAGCACAGAGTGTAGTATCAGCACAACCAACCCTATAGATTGGTAAGTGCCTAGCCAAACCTTGGCGAAGTAGTGATGAGGCTAAGACCAAACTACCAATAAAACATGTGAAATTTAACTATATACAGTGGAAGAAGTATAGAGAGAGACAGTCACATACCGTCAAGTATGGGAGGGGGAAAAATATGCTTTCTTGAAAATATCAAATGGTAACAGAAAAGCAACAATAAATATGAGGATCACCACAATTAAATGGAAAATAGGAAATGAAATCATGCTACGGGTTATAACAAGTATCAACAGGAATTCAGCCATTTAGTGTAGATTAACCGTAACACAATCATCAATAAAGATTGGGAAAATCAAAAGCAAGTGCATGGCATCATCCTTCGTGCTGTTACTCACTCTCACTAAAATAATACATGGCATCATCCTTCATGTTTTACGCTCTTCGTCACCCAAACATTAATCACAAAGAAAATAGGGCAAAGGAATCGATAACCTTGAAGTAAAATCAAATAACAACAAGTAATGATAGAAACAAATATGTGTATACAGCAGAAAAGAAATGCAGGAAATAACCAGTAAATCTGGGAGGGGGGAACATGCTGTAGGGGATATAACAGTTACGAATAGAAACATCGAATAAGGAATGAAACAACAAAGCCAGAATATCAAAAAAATCAAAAATTGGCAAGTTGCATGGCATCACCCTTCGTACTTTACTCTCGTCCTCACCGAAATGATAATTATATAAAAACGTGCATGGCATCATACATCATGCTTTTACTCTCGTTCTCACCGAATCAATCATATCATGATAATCTCCCTTCGTGCTTTTACTCTCTTTCCTTACAATATAATCAATGAATATCAGTATGGAATGGTACATCGTATCGCACGACATCATCCTTTATGCTTTACACTCTTTCCTCACAATAGCAAACAGTGCATGGCATCACCTTTTGTGCTTTACCGCTCTTCCTCACCCAATCAACAATCACAAATAAGGGGCAAGGAAGTAAACAGAATAATAATAGATATCCCGGCAAGGGAATACAATTAAAATGTTAAATCCTGACAAGGGAACAATATCAATGAATTTCAATATCCCGGTAAGGGAGAAAATCAACAAAACAACAAAACATCCCGAGAAGGGAATAAACCAACAACTCTTTCTCTTTCTTTCATTTTTATTTCATAACTCACTTTACCACTTGAGCCAACGCTCCAAAGGGTTAAGTTATTTCATATACTTTCACAACTCGTATTATAACTCGAGTCAATGCTCCTCGAAGTTCATAGAATACAATTTCTTTCACATGCTCTATATAACATATAGAAGTCATCAATTAACCATGGGAGATACAACACAATCAAATATTCGCAATATAAAGACTCACGGTCATGCTAGATACCAATGTATAGATACTCGTCACCATGCTTATACATCACACTCGACAATTAGCAAGTAGCAAATAAGACTCAACACCTATTGTCTCAAGCTACGGTTAGACCAAACACTTACCTCAAACTTCCACGGTCAAATCAATCGACAATCATCGCTTTTCCTCTCGAATCCGGCTCCAACCTAATCGAATCTATGCATAATTGACAATACCATCAATAAGAGCTAAACAAACCAAATCCTATGTTCAATTACAACTTTCCAATCATTCTTCCCAAAATCCCAAAAATCAACCCCGGGTCTGCTGGTCAAATCACGAGATTCGGACAAAAATCATATCCCCATTCACCCCCGAGCCCGAATATATTATCTGTTTTCAAATTCGATTCAAAAACGAGGTCTATATCAAGAAAAAGTCAGAAAGCCCTAACTCTACCCAAATCCCTAATTTCGACCCTTAATTATATATTTTAGGCTTAGGAATTTATTAGAAGTTGAAGAAAATGGAAAGAAACAAGTAAGGATTACTAACCCAAGAAGTCTTTGGTGAAGGATAACTTCAATGGACGCCTAAGGACCTTGGAGAAGAGAGAGTTCGTGAATGTTTATGAAAATCCCGCAAGAACACTATTCTGGAAATTAAAAATATAATATGGCAAAATTTCCCTTCGCGTTCGCGACAGGTTGGTCACGTTCGCGAAGGGTAGCACTGAGGGGCCATCGCGTTCGCGAACTGAAGAATGCGAACGCGGAGAGTAAAAGGCTGGGTATTTATTCTATGCGAACGCGTGGGCTATCACGCGAACATGATGAAGGAGTCAAATAACCCTACACGAATGCGAAGGAGGAAAAATTTGGAGCATCACGAACCCGAGAAGAACAATGCGAGCGCGTAGAAGAAACTAGGCTTGCAACAGCTGAAGCAAATCTGTAACTTTTCCAAGTTTGAAACCACTCTAAAACACCTCTGATACACTCCCGAGCCCTCGGGGCTCCTAACCAAACACATGCACTAAGTCAACAACATCCTACGAACTTAACCGTGCGATCAGATCACCAAATCATATAAAAAACAACGAATTAAATCTCAAAATCACTAATTTTTCCTCAAACTTCTTTAACTTTCAAATTTAGAATTTTAAGATAGAAACATGTCAAACGTCGTCCGATTTCAACTAAACTTTACAGAAATATCTTAAATCACATATATGACCTGTATTGGGAGTCGGAACCAAAATACGGGCCTGATACCAATACGTTGTAATAAATTTTCGTTTCAACTTTCCTTAATAATTTCAGAAAAATAATTTCATTTAAAAATTCATTTCTCGGGATCGGGACATCGGAATTCGATTCCGAGCATATCCCGAGTGCGATATTTTGATACGGACCCTCCGGGACCGTCAAATCCCGGGTCCGGATCCGTTTACCGAAAATATTGACCAAAGTCAAATTTATTCATATTAATATTAAAATTTTGAAATTTTCACAGAATTTCACATTTAAGCTTTCCGACTACGCCTCGGACTGCGCACGAAGATGGAGGCAACTCTAAATGAGATTTTCAATGCCTCGGAAGCACAGAATGGATAAGAAAATAGGTGATAACCCTTTGGGTTGTCACACTTAAATATTCCAAATTTTCTAATAACATTAAAAAACTAAATTAATTAAGTGAATATTTTTAAATGTTTATCAAATACTTAAGTTACTATGTTGTCCAATGTGAACTCTATGTTTTAAAAGGTTAAAAAGGTGAACAATATTTCGCTAAGGGTTTTTGTGCTTATAATATAAATATATTTATAGATATAAATAGATAAGAAATATAAATTATCAGTTTATATTTTTTATATATTAGCGATCAGATGTAATTATTTTTGACCGAATTGACCAAATATGAAACTTGGCCCTAAAAATCAGCGTCCTAATGATTCATCTATCTTCTTTCTCCAATTTATAGTATCGATAACACTACATTAATTTCCTCAGGTTATGTAGATAATTTAACATCAACTTTCTTGAATCCTACTACGACCAATTGCGGCTAATTAGACTAGGAGCGTTTTAATTCAAGAAGGATTAACTAAATTAGCAGCACACCTTATTACTTAAACTTTATAACAATAGTTGATAAATATATAATATATGTATAATCTACATATAATAAATATATATATTATTATGTATAATTTACATATACCATACTGACTAAGAAAAACAAAGAGTCTGACTGACTTTAGGTATAGAGATTCCGTAATTCAATATACTAAAAATACAGAAAGTAATGTCCTACCTAGCAGCATGGCCCAAATGTTGTACACACTGGTATCGCTACTAACCTGTGCTTAATTACATTAATTAGCTTGAAAAAGTAACTTACAAATAGAAAGCGAAAATAACTTTTAAATCCTTCTAGTCTTCTTCATTTGTTTTATGCATTTTTTCTCTCTGTCAAATGTACAGAACTTGCAAAATACCTACAAAATTTCCCGTCTAGAGTTAGTAAAGTACTTTTACCTACGACCGTTAGGTCTTGGGTTCGAGTTACCATGAAGGAAAGTATGGAAACACTATGAATCCTCCTAATTTTAAAAGGGTTAACAAAAAAATTCATGTTATAACGTCTTCATTCTTAGATATATAAAACTTGCAAATTACGAGAATAACACTAATCTTTACTTTTTACAAATATTAGCTAGTATGCAGTGTTTAGTCAATATATAATCACTGTATAATTTGATTATAATCCGTGTGTACACATGATACACTGATTAGACAATTCCTGTAAAGTTGTTATACACTAAGTATACACTGACGACGACTACAATTTGTTACTATTGTGAAAGTGAAATTTTTTTTGCTGTTGGCTAAAAATGTTAAGATCCCAAATAAATAATATAGATCATGGTAGGCAGGAGCCCCGAAAAGAGGAACCCCCCCCCCCCCCCCCCAAGAATAAAAACACAAACTAGTTTTTATGAAAAAGAGTTCCTCAATATAAGAGAAATAAAATGGTCCTCTTTACTTGCCGATGGTCTAGAACCTGAAATAAAAAACTAAAAGAAGTAATAAATCGTAAATGACACACAGACACAGAGGTATATATTATATGCATATATAGTATATATGTTATGTGAATATATGCTTTAATTAAATTATGCGTTAGAAAGTAATTAAGGTAAGATGAAGATTAGTTTTTAAAGAACATTTCTAAATAATTTCTCCAATCTTGTAATCGAAATTTTTTCAGAAGAAGAAAAAAAAAAATTGTCCAAAAGAGTGGCAAAGAAAGTTGTGTCTCAAATTAGACTAATTTGTTCAAAAAAGTGACAAAGAAAGTTGTATCTCAAATTAAACATTACTAAGAGCGAGAGTCGTCGTCGTTATTTTAGGATGCATCTAGACGTAAGAGGGGGTAAATTGTGCTGTATCCAATTACGTATACTATAGAACCTGGTTTTTTGACCGAATTGTTTTCACACAAAATTGAAATGAAGTGCAGAAATATAAACGCAACAACTTTTTTTTTAACGGGAACACTCCTTGCTCAAGAGAGTAAAAAATCACAATATACTCTTGTAATATTTGCCTTAAAAATTTCACTATCTTCAAAGAGCAATTTTAGGATACATCTCAATAATTAAGGGGACAAACTGTAGTACCCTATTCCTGTTATAAACCCAACTGTAGCTAAGCTTTAGGTTACAACTATATACCAAAGATACTAACTCAAATACCCTTCCCCTACAATCAAATCGATTGTAGCTACCCCTTTCTGAACTAACTCTAGCTTAGAAAGCGAAACAAAACACTTCAAAATGTGATCGCCTATGTTACACTTCTCAAAAGAAAAATAGGTAACAGTTTAAGAATAATGATCAACCTAAATAACGAAAGAAGTTCAACATTTTCATCTTCTGCAGCTGGTTCTTCAGTTGATTTGTTTAAAATCATTAATCAGAACTTGCCATTTATCTTCTTCTCATACTCTTTTGCAGCTGAAATATCTTTACCAATGGATACTTGCAATTGTTCTACCCTATTAGATAGACACTGATTATCAATTTCATATTGTTTGTTCACTTCTTCTTTTCTAACTATCATTTACCATCTTTCACAATTTCTGTATAACTGAACCAAGGAACTGGGTTCCTGGTTGGACTTCTTCTCTTTGTCAACTTCAATTTCACTAGCGCTTTCGTTACTAGAACTCTCTTATATTCTAGAGTACTAGGTATGTCATCTCTGACTTCTTCAAGCATTCTCTCAAATATACCATTTTCACCCTCATCAGCACCAGAAGAACCTAGTTCATTTCAAGATGCTCTCGGTACACCTTTTCTCTTACTAGTTACTTCTTTTTTCATTTCTTTCTCTTATCCACCTCTACTATTCCTCATTAATATCGTGCACATCATATAACACGATCTGACTTTTTTCACATATCCACTAGGAACAACCTTGGCATTATTTGCATATTTTTCTTGAACTTATGTAGCATCAACATTAACTCCTGAAGACCAGCTACCCTTTTTTAAGAACATTTAGGTTTTGATATCTCACTTTAATTTTCTTCAGAATAATCGACAAGTACTGATGTTGGTCTAAGGGACAAAGAGTTCTGGATTTAGGTTTTTTTGCTCAAGACTAGAAATTTTAAAGAATCTATTTGGGGCTTAGCGAATGAACAAAATATTGTCTTGCCTATTGTCATGCCCCGAATCTGGGTCTGGACGTAATACGGCACCAGACACTGAGTGAACCAACTGCCTGGATGAATGAACATTCAATATCATTACTAAATGCTAAAGATAAACTAAAATAATACTTATATACTAAAAGTATCGATGATATAAATACAAGTGCGTAAATACTAATACAATTCTCAAACATATTTGTAGCCAACATAACTTAATATAAAAAGCCTGTGACTTTTTCTAGGTTTTACTCTAGTCTTTGAAGCCTCTAATGAAGTACTGAAAAACTGAATGTGAACATACTGAAGATTGTAAGGTAATGATAATGCACCGAACGAACTAGGAGTCACCAAATAGTTGGTACGATAATCCTAGCGCTCTAAATCATCAATCTGTAAATCATTTCCTACATCGTGAGATGCAAGCCCCGGAAAAAAGTGATGTCAGTACATTTGAATTGCACTGGTATGTAAAGCAACTGAAAGAAAGAATTATAAATGATGAAACTGAAATGAAGCTGATAATTGAGAATGGATAATCGATAACTGAAATGATAACTATACAAACTGAAACTGAAACTGAAATGATGACTTATAATTGAAAATTGAACTAATAATTGAACTGATAACTCGTAAATGATAATGGAAATGATAACTAATAATTGAAAAGAACAAAGGAAGTAAGGATATAAATACTCCCTCTTCCGAATGATGAACAACCTATTTATCCGAATAAGCTACAACCTCGGGCCCAATATAATGTGCACAAGCTACGACCTCAGGCCCAAGTATTCGGATACATAACTACGGCCTCATGCCAAATAATTCATAAATAATAAACTACGACCTCAGGCCCAAACATACATAAAGCATAAATTACGGCCTAAGGCCCAAACATGCATAAAACATAGTATGGCCTCAGGCCTAAATACAAGTGTTCAACATTGAGGAACTGAGAATTATACTGAAATACATGATGCTGAAATACTGAATTATACCGAGTTACATGATACTTGAATACAAAATAGAGCTAGGCTGAGACATGTATTCATGAATTGATTATGAAAATTGAAACTTCAACTGTTCATGACATGTTGAGTAATCTAAATTGAGACTCATGGGAATCAAACCCAAGTCTATATTGATTACGCACTAATTTAACAGCGTTCAGAATGAAATTCATGATCGAGTTACGAAGCTAATAGAAGTTCTGCAACTATTCAACGAACTAGGCTTAACTATATTTCTGAGGCAATTCGTAATGTGGTAAAAGAAACATAGTATAGGGAGAATCATTAACATTCCAAAACATAGAAAGTTGGCCTAACATACCTCACTTCCTGCTCTTGAGCGTTATACAACGTTTGTCAGCCCTTTCAACTTTAATCTATACAAATACAAGTCAAAGGGATTCCACATTATATGTGATACACATGTTTTGGTCACTTAAGTATTTTATCAAATACTTGGTGAGAATAAAGCTTCACAGTCCTTATTAATAGTGTTTCTAGACCCAATAATCCATTCTCTTGCTCCTAGATAAATTTTAAAGCCTCAAATAATTATAATCAACCTCATTCTTCATCACTAGTAAGGTAAATAACACCCTTAACGAATAATTACCAATCAACAACCCAAACCTACATTTCGTTAATTTTTTTCTATCAAACCCATCAACTCAAATCTCATGAACTAGAGTCTATAATCATTAATCCAATACCAGAATCAATTAGAGGGTGAAAATATTACCTTTTTGAAGTTCAATCCCCTTGAATTCGAGTTCTAAGGTTCATTCTCTAAAAGATGATGTCCCAATCAAATATCTAATGATATGGAGAGATTAACCATGATAATAAGATGTTGGGAAATTAAAATTAACTTAGAATCTCAATTGGAACCTACCTTGGATGGTGGAGGGACCTTTAAGGAGTTAGGTTTTTGAGAGCTCCCCTTCCTTGAGCAAGTTTATGTATTTTGGGGGTGTGGGGGATGAAGTAGCGCTATAAATGACCCTCAAAGGGCATCTGTCGTGCACCTAAAGGCCTGACCGCGCAAAATAGTAGTAACACCGCCAAAAGCACGCAACTGTGCACTGGGCTCGTATATTGTGCACTATTTTGTAAAACGTACATAACCTTTTGCACAAAGATTCGTTCGGGCTCCACAATATATTGTCGAGAAGATATTTCAAAGGTCTACCACTTTATATTTTGAGTTTCCCAAATACCTTACACATTTTTTACTAAATCATGCTGCAAGACTGACCGTTTGTAAACTTAGTAGATTTTATCAAATCTTGTACACCTCACTCTTCGTCTTGATTCTAAAATAACTATTTTCACCCATATTCATCCAGCTGGAACTTCATATGTCTAAAATATCATATTAATACACATTTAACATATCCACACCTAGGCCGTACGTAGGGGAATGATGTTTTATACATTAATACCATACATGGGGTGATTTGTGTGGTGACCAATTTTTTGCTTAAGCTGATTATGGAAGGACCTGGTTCTTCTAATTTTTTGCTATTTTGCTCTCAATTCACTTTTATTCTGCTTGTGCATTTTCTATAAGAGAGAAAAACACTGATACTTATAGAGTTAGTAAATAAAGATTGACTAAAATTATAATACTTCTCTTCTTTGGTGGAAGAGTTCTAGTTGATCTCAACCTCTAACTCCTTCCCTTCGCAATCCGCGTTCTCTTTAATTAAGGAGTCCTCATCCTTATCCAATATGCAACCTTTTCGATCATAATCATGAGATATCACTTATGTCAAGTTAGGTTTATCTCCTTCATGTGCATCTCACATGCTTTAGTTTATCCATATATGCGCTTCACTGGAATGGACCTGGTTCATGTCTGAGTTCCTTTGTCAGTCTTCAAAACTAACCTTTACTTGGGCCAACAAATTCCCCCCGTTTGATGATGACAAAGTCTATGCTTTTCATATACTTAGGCCCTAATAGAACTCACCTCAATATTAAAGCAATGTTAGAAACATTTTCAACTTATCATTAAGGACTAGGTTCATTAGGTTATAAATATCACTATTCAGAATATAAAGCACTTTATTTTCCCCTTTTGGCATCATGGAAAAGTTTCATAAATAATGTGTGATTCCCAGAGTTTAAAAATTATCTCATAGCCGCGGAGGCAACTGCAAATGCATTTACGGATTAATTATCAGTAATCAACTACATATATTCAAACTATCAAGGAAAGATAAACAGTCAACAAGAGAAAAAGCAACAAACTTCATTGATAGAGAATATGATTCTGCCACAATCCATAAAAATAAACAAAAAACAGTTTATTTTTATCTGGGTCATTGAAAGGTCTAGGAAAGGTTCAAGCTTAGGAATCCAAGCTTGGAAGAGCTAGGGGTTTGGGTTTTTGTTTGGAGAAGGTGCAACATGTCTTGAAGGATTTCATCATTCTTTTCCTTTTCCATTGTGAGCTCAGTTCTGAGAGCATCTCTCTCAAATTCTACCTTTGCCAGACGAGCCTTTGGCCTTGCTATCTCAACATCCTTTGCCCCATTCTCCTGCAATAAAGCTTTGACCTTGCTATTGACAGGGGTCTTTTGGATAAAACAAGTTCATTGGGAGTGGAAGTAACCTCATACTCACAAGCGAGAAAAATATTGATTCCAAAGTGGTCTTTGTTTTTGTCCGCATCCCACTTCTTCAGAGGCACCTTACAATAACCAAGAACAGTAGTGAGTGTGTCGCCCCCTTTTTTCCCTCCGCAAAGAGAGAGAGAGAGGTTTGGGTTCCGACGTTCAAGGGGGTAATAACTCATTTCCTTTTGGGAGTTTGGGTTTTTGATGAGTCGCCACCTAACGGATTATAGTGCGTTAGGGCACCTAGAGCAATTAACTCTTAGACTAGTTTGCATTACCATAGACTAAGGGTAAGGTATTGAAATAATCGTGAGGGAAAGATGTTAGGCACCCATCTCGGTCTACAGTGGTGGGTCTTGGCCAAACTTATACATAAGAATTAGTCCTTTTAACAAACAAATAGTTTAAACACATAATTGCAAATAAAGGCAGGTTTTGGACATTATATGACACAACTAATGATACAAAAGGAAAGACTCGAACAAGTTGCATATATAGAGAAAAAGTAATGTTTAAACATCAAGAATTTGAAAGAGGGTTCCTAGGTTGGTTAGCCTACATGATCACCCCACAAAATACCTAGTAATCACTCCTCAATGAGGGGCTACTCGTAACATTAGCACGTAGTCATCATATCCTTGCTACCCAATTCCTTCCCCTTGGTCATAAGCTAAAGCGCTCTAGCAACCTTGAGAATGTGCTATGTGTGCACTACATGTCCATTCTTTGTAGCCCTGGAAGTATTATAGGACCTCTACTTTTGGACAGTTCTAGACCTTCCTAAGGTTTTAAAGGATAAAAATCTAGGTGTCAATCAAGAAAAATTAGGACTGTATTTAAAGAGAACAAGTTACATGCTCACAATCACCTCTACAAATATGACAAGTAAATGCACGTCTTCAAACGACAGTCAGGTATTTAAGAGAAAATCCTAGAACATGATATCTAGGTGAGCAAGGATTATACAATATTGAATTATGACAAAGTGTCAAAGACCTATTTAGCTTGCCTACTGATTTTAGACCTGTCAAATCTGAACAGTTTTAAATAACAAAGCACACTTTTATAGTTGCAGAATTTAAATTTCCCTAGATTCCTTCCTGAACGCATAACAGTGTTGTCCCTAAAAGCATGATACCTACATTGATTATGAATGCAATAAAACACTAAAAATGACAACTTGATATCCAATAGGCATTCTTTCTAGTAGATTAACTTAAGGCAACATATAAGAACTTATTAAAGAGGCGACATATTAATTGACTAACCAACTCAGACTAAACAAACGTGAATTAAACTAGTTTTTATAAAAGTTCTGTAGGCATAATTTTTATCAGAAATAATTTTAACTCCTATCGGCATGGCATCTAATTATTAAAAGATGACTCATATCCTTATAGGCATGATTTCTAAGGAAGCACATTTGAATACATTGCTGCAGCAAAACTGACCTTCAATTACTTTACAATCTATAGGCATGATATCTAATTATAAGGCTGATTTTAACCCAATGGGCATGTATGCTGACATGACCCGGCCGTTCGTCTCATGAGTTACCGTTCTGTTTCCCCAATAAACGCATTTTAGGCTTTGTTATCCGTGTTTTATGGTATTGGGTTGGTCGGATCAAATCCAGAATGATTTTTATAAGGTTTGAGACACTTTGTCTCTTTTGAGGAAGTTTAAGTAGAAAAAGTCAACCGGATATTGACTTATATGTTATAGGTCTTGAATGTGAGTTTGGATGGTTCGGTTAGCTTTGTAAGGTGATTTATGACTTAGAAGGGTGATTGGAATGAGTTTTGGAGGTTTGGAGTAGATTTAGGCTCGAATTGGCGAAGTTGATATTTTGGCAATTTCCAGTTGGCAGGCAAGATTTTGATCTAGGGCTCAGAATGAAATTGCAAGAGTTGCAATAGCTTTACTATTTCATTTGGGATGAGTGTGCAAAATTTTAGGTCATTTGGACATGGTTTGGTTGGGATTTTAATAGAAATCATAATTCAAAAGATTTTAGAAACTTAGGCTTGAATTCGATGGTTTTTGGTTGATTTGATGTTGTTTGAGGTGTTTTGCGGATTGGAACAAATTTTAATTAGGTATTAGGATATGTTTTTGCTTTTGTTTGAGGTCTCGGGGGCCTCGGTGTGATTTCGGTTGGTTAACAGGAAGTTTGGGTTGTTGTTGCAGCTATTGAGTTGCTACTTCCGGTATTTTTGCAACTCCGGATTAGGGACTGCAGGTGCCGAATCGCACATGCGGAAGGGGAGCTGCAGATGCAGATTTGATAGGAAGAGTCAGGAACCGAAGATGTGGAAGTTGGACCTCACCTGCGGAGTTGCAGGTGCGGAGAGTGGACCGCAGATGTGGAATTGGTCCTTATGTGATTTCCGCAGAAGCATAGGATAGAGCGTATGTCACACCTCCTTTTTACACACTTCACCCGCGAAGGGCGTAGATAAGGGAGTTTTTACAATTAAAGGACAATCAAAACATGATTATATTATTGAAAGATCAGAGTCGCCACTTTGGATAATTTATGGTTTCCTAAGTCACCGGTTTAAATCCTGAATCGAGGAAAGGGTTGACTCTGTATTTACGTCTGCGAACCAGAAATTAGGGTATGGAATTCTGTAAACTCGGGAGAAGGTGTTAGGTGTTTTCGAGTTCTGTGGTTCTAGCACAGTCGCTCAACTGCTATTATTGGTATAATTATCTAATTTTAGAACATTTTGAACCTATGTGCTTTTTACTCTTAAGTCGCTTTTATTTATTTTAAGAATATTTCCACATTATCCAAAGCACATATTTGAATCATGCCACATGAAATGCACTCTCGACCATGACATATTTTATTTAACGTTTTTAGGATTTAGATTTGGGTCACATGAAATGTGCACCCGAGTTTAGGAAGGTAATTGTTAAAATAGCACGCCTAAAGCAGCTATGCATTTTTAACTTTGCGAGGACAATGAAAAATTCACTAAATGGCACACCTCAGTTTCTAAGAATTTTAAAGAAACAATTAGGTGAGAGCCGCACATTTGGGATTTTACTTGAAGCGGCGCACCTCAATTCTATTTTAAAGGGAATTTAAATAAAAAAACTCGGAGGGCCGTAGATTATGACTTATCTAATATAGCTCACCCCCATTTATTTGATGGAATTTGATCAGGAAAATAATTAAAGAGACGGTTTATCCATGATAGACTAAAGTAAAGGTCGAACTAAATGGGTAAATCATAAAGCCAAATACGTTGACCTAACTAAAGAGGCCAACAATTTCAACTCAAGTGGGCTACATGGTCCAAAGTCCACAGGATGGCCCAGATCGTTTGTACTAAAGACTGAGAAAAGTCCCACTTCGAATCCCCATTTACACCCACAATATGTGAATTCAAGGATATTGATATGAGTCTTACCCTTCTTGAGAAAAAAAAAAGTGCCAGCATATTAACAAACCACTAAACTTCCATATTTTATTTTTTAAGAAAAAACTTGATTTATAATCTTCAAACATTCAGGAACTCATGCAGGAAGTATAAAAAATACCAAACTAACAAGCTACTGCAATTATTAAACCAAGATTCAAATCTATGTGCATAAGCTAATTTGAATCATGTGATATACAAAACCAATTTCTACCTAATCTCAAATCTTTGATGCTAAGGACTAAAACAAAAGATCCACACTCGAGTTTTAAGTTCATGCTGAACATATATTGATGCACTTTTAAAATGATAAACTACCACAATCCCACTTCACATACATGCTTATCTTTAACTGTAATAGCTTTGTAACAACAACGTACTACCAAGATTAAAGTCCACAAACTAGAGAAAAACTTAAGCTAGTACATATTTAATGACCAACAGAGCCTGAATCCTATATGTTTAGCAAGTTTGAACTTAGATCTTAAAGCAAAAACAGGTAACCACATGGATATGTAAAACCCGAACTAGAAGAAACATCAATTCTAAACTATCATGTAATCTACAATGTTCAACATGCGAATTACTGGGTCACATGTTCAGGGGTTGGGGGATAAGAAACATAACTTCCTAACTAAACTTGAAATAACTAAATAATCAACACACAACAACAATTGCTACTCAAAACTCCATAATTCCATTTTTATTCCATGCCAAAGCTTTACATTAACTGGGAAATAGAATCTTGTACTTGATTACAGCAGTAAACAAAAAACACTCTGGGCTAGGGAGACAGCAGCATTAACAAAACAAATAATAGAACTCAACAGCAGCAAGAACACTCTCAGACTCAATCAAATACCTTGGAATAAGCTCAAACCAATTAAACAGTGACATAAACTCAGAAATGGACCCTAAAATTTAAAAGAAGAACAAGTTCAAGCCATTGCCCATACCCACTGAACAAAAGATTGGCTTATCAAATTGGAATTTAAAAAATCAGGACTAGAGCTCAATGGAACAGTGATTGCTTCAATTTTTTTATTCGTATGTGTTTTTCTAATTTTTTTTCTCTTCAATTCTTGCCTTGAAAGGCAAGAATGAGATGCCTTTATAGGCAAGGCCATAGGGCAACCTTCAGATCTTGTTTTTCCCTTTAGTCCCTGATTTTATGACTTGTTAGCCAAGTCAAAGTGTTAAAATTAAAACCATCCCTTATTAGAAGCTTCCAGGAGCTTCTTTAAACAACTATCCAAGATTCTCTAAGTCGAGATACTCAAATTACCCTTTAAACCTTTGGCATTTACCGTCAGGAGACCCCATGGGTCAAATTTAACCCAAGGCTTCTTGAAGTGGGTCAAGGACAACCTCAAATCCCAATTAAACACAATGACCCAAGTTGAAAGTCCATTTCAGTGATTTTTTAGAAAAGAAAAGGAAACAAATCCAGAATCTCATTATTTTAAAATCATAATTATCTGAATAGACGACTTATGAGCATAAACTATGTAAATTACAATTAAAAAGAAGGCTAACAAATTACAATTTGGTCGCGTTTGGAGATCAGCCACCGCCGTGGGGCGATTTTCGACGGTGTGCTGGTGGTGGATGTTAAGACGACATAACTGGGATCTGAGTTTGGTGTTTGGTCATTTGGAAACTCTTATTTGGGAGGAGAGATCGTGCTAGGGCCATTGGATCTGGTGAGATCGATGATGGGATTAGGAGACCAATAAATGACGTCGATCAAACTCAAATGCTCCAGGTGGGTTTTAGCCCACTTATTATCATTAATTTCCTCCTCAGCAACAATCCCAAGGGATGGGATCTCAATTTCTGCCGGTATTACTGCTTCTATTCCATACAAAAAATACGGAGTTGCCCCTACTGAAGTGCGAACAGTAGTGCGATAACCCAATAATGCGAAAGGAAGTTTCTCATGCCATTGCCTGGAACCCTCTATGTCTTCTTCATATTCTTGTTGGTTGGATCAACTGCTCTATTCGCCTTAATGCGTGATGGGGTGGAATTGCGATGTGTAATCTTAAACTGCTAACATACCTCTTTCATCAAATGACTATAGAGATTTTCTCCATTATCAGTGATGATTACCTTCAGGATCCCGAACAGGAAAATGATATTTGAATTCACAAAGTCAACCATGAATTTCTTTGTCATAGACTTGAAAGTTTTAGCTTCAACCCACATGGTGAAATAATCAATAGCCACCAGGATAAACCTCTGCCTATTTGATGACGTTGTCTCGATGGGCCCAATGACATCCATGCCCCAAGCAACGAAGGGCCATGGTGCGTATATTGTATGTAATTAAGATGGTGGGGAGTGAATCAAATATCCATGCACCTTACATTGATGACATTTTTGCACGAAACAGATACAATCTCTCTCCATAGCGAGCCAATAATAACTTGCTCGGAGAATCTTCTTTGCCAACACATACCCGCTCATATGAGGTCCACAAACTCCGGAATGTTCTTCGGTCATGATGGCTGTGTCCTGTCTAGCATCTATGCATCTCAATAAACCAAGGTGTGGTGTTATTTTGTACAATACCCCTCCACTGAAGGAAAACCAGCTTGATAAGCGACGAATTGTTCTCTTTTCATCACTTGTGGCTTGTACTGGGTACACACCCATCCTGATATATTCTTTGATATCGTGAAACCAAGATTCACCATCAAGCTCCTCTTCCACAACATTATAGTAAGCAAGTTAATCATAGACTTAGATATGCAACGGGTCAACATAAGACTTATCTGGATGATATAACATCGACACCAAAGTACCCAAGGCATCAGCAACCTCGTTGTGAATTCTTAGGATATGCCTGAACTCTACTGACCAGAATCGTTGACGAAGATCATGCTGACATTGTTAGTATGATATGAGCTTCAAATCTTGTGTTTCCTATTCTCCTTGATTCTGGTGTACTAGAAGGTCTGAGTCGCCCAAGACCAAGACTTCCTGGACACCCATGTTTGCAGCTAACCTCAGACCCAAAATGCATGCCTCATATTCTACCATATTGTTAGTGCAATAGAAGTGGAGCTGAGCTGTAACGTGGTAGTGATGCCCCGTTTTAGAAATAAGTACTGCTCCTATCCCAACGTCTTTCATGTTGGCGGCCCTATCGAAGAATAGTTTCCATCCTGGCTTCTCGCCCTGTTTCGCTTTATCAATATGCATTGCCTCCTCATCTGGGAAATATGTCTTTAGAGGTTCATATTCGTCGTCCACCAGGTTCTAGGCCAGATGATCAGTCAATGCCTATGCTTTTATTGCAGTCCGAGCACATAGACGATGTCGAACTTGGTGAACAGGATCTGCCACTTTGTAATCCTTCCCGTAGGCATAGGCTTTTGAAAGATGTACTTTAATGGGTCTAAGCGGGAGATGAGGTAATTAGTATAAGACCACAAGTAATGCTTCAACTTTTGGGCTACCAAAGTTAGGGCACAAGATGTCCTCTCAATATGAGTATACTTAACATCATAAGATCTGAATTTCTTGCTGAGGTACTATATGGCCTGCTACTTCCTTCTGTTTATATCATGCTGACCCAATACACACCCAAATGAGTTATCTAGGACCGTCAGATATAGAAGTAATGGCCTTCCTGACTCCGACAGGACCACTACCGTTGGGTTTGACAAGTACCCCTTTATTTTATCAAAAGCCTCCTGGCATTCATCCGTTCACTTGACCGCATTATCCTTTTTCAACAGCTTAAAGATAGGTTCACAAGTTGTCATGAGCTGTGCAATAAATCAACTGATATAATTCAATCTCCCCAACAGACTCATCACCACAATTTGGTTTCTCAGGGGCAGCAATTCTTGTTTGTATTTGATCATTTATGGATCTAGCTCAATGGCGTGGCTGACTACGAATCCCAGCAACTTCCTCAACGACACCAAATGTGCATTTTACAGGATTGAGCTTGAGGTTGTACCTGCGGAGCCTGTAGAAGAATTTTCTCAGATCTCTAACATGGTCAGATTGCTTCCAGGATTTCACAATTACATCATCCACGTAAACCTCAATCGTTTTATGTAAACATTCTTCAGACCAAAAGGCGTGACCCTGTATCAGTATGTCCCCTGCGGCATGATAAATGTTGTCTTCTCTGCATTCACCTCATCCATCAACATCTTGTGATAGCCTGCATAAAAATCCACGAGAGAACAAATCTCATGTTTTTCTCAATTGTCGATCAATTACGGATGTTTGGCAGTGGGAAGTTATACATTGGACTCGCCTTCTTAAGGTCACGATAATCGACACACACCCTGGTTTTACCATCCTTCTTTGGCACCGACACAGAGTTGGCAAACCAGGTAGGATACCGCGTGACTCGGATGACCTTTGCCTCAAATTGCTTGGTAAATTCCTCTTTGATATTTATGCCCATGTTAATTTTAAACTTCCTCAACTATTGTTTAACATGAGGGCATGCCGAGCCAGTGGGAAATTTGTGAACAACCAAGTAAGTGCTCAGCCTTGGAATGTCGTCGTAAGACCATGCAAAAATATCTTTATATTCAACAAGCGCTTTGATTATTTCTTCCCTAAGTTGGGGCTCAAGATGGACTCTTATTTTAGTTTCTTTGATGTTATCTAGGTCCCCTAGATTGACTGCTTCTGTATCGCTCAGGTTTGTCTTGTGGTTTTCCTCAAAGTGGCTTAATTCTTTACTAATTTCTTCAAACGCCATTTCCTCATCAGACTCTAGTTCATCCTCACATTCTATATCTTGAATTGCTACTTATGAATTAGATCTGCTTTTATGACTGGGCCGCAAATTCCTTATGCATGTCATATCACTGGAGCCAGCATAAAAAGAACGGTACAAGAAGGAAAAGAAAACAAAAGAAAAATAAAAACTATCAGAATTGATGAGAAAGGAAATTTTACATTTCATTAAAATTGAAAGATAACAGGGTTTACACATCCAAACAGACGAAAAATAGACTCTAAATTATAACCCTGGAATAATCCAGAGAAATTGAGAGAAAAATCAAAGCAAACTACCGAAACTCCTTCCTGGTCGGGAGAGGATTAGCTTCCCAATTGTTGACTTTCGCACAGGGCCCAACAAATTGCACATCTGCCTTGCTAGAGCCCTCCCCTGCTTCTACCACATTCACATCTTCAAACAACTTTACAAACCTTTCAAGCAATTCCTTATCATGACCAACCAAAAGACTGAGACTTATTGTTGTCGGGCACTTCTTGGTGCCGGGCCTCACAAATGATCTGAAGAGAAATGATACAGGCTTGGGGAGGACCCATGCCTTCTGTTTCATTTTCCTAGCTCTGTTTATGTCTACAATCGTGGGCTTGAACCCCAAACCAAAGTTGTCTATATTTTTGGGGAGCGACACCGGTTGTATGATACCTTGAACTGACGCTCCCAAACCCTTTCCTGGAATAAACCCATTTCTCAATATTTCAACGGCCACCATGACTGATGCAACAACTATTTTCGACATTAGAACACACTCCTCTTCTGGACCTTTCTTCACTGATACTGTGTCATGAACCTGATATACCAAACGCCCCTTTGTTATCATTCGCCTAAATAAACTGTACAATAGCATCACTATGAGCATACAAATTTTCCTCGGCGTGCACAACTATTTCTTGTCTGTCCTATTTGAATTTTACCATTTAATGCAAAGTAGAGGGAATTGCTTTAGGGGCATAGACCCAGGGTTGCCCTTGCAGCGGATTATAGGAGACAGCCACATCTATCACCTGAAATTCCATGGCAATATCGACTGGTCCGATTGTCAGCTCGAGCACTATGTCACCGATCGAATCGTTTTCCCCGCCGTCGAACCCTGGCACACAAATATTGTTCTTGTGATTCTTTCATCATCCACCTTCAACTTGTTCAACATGGAAAGAGGGCAAATATTCATACTTGAATCGTTGTCAACCAACACTCAAGTGACCACAGAATCCTCGCACTTCACCGTAAGGCAAAAGGCCCTATTTTGCTTAGTACTCTCTACGGGCAATTCATCATCAAAAAAAGTGACTTTGTTTACCTCAAAAATCTTGTTGGCTAAATTTTCCAAGTGATTGATTGAGATTTTATCAGGAACGTGGGCCTCGTTTAGGATCTTCATTAGTGCCCGACGGTTCTCGTCCGAATGAATCAACAATGATAACAATGAGATTTGAGCATGTTTTATCTTGCACTTTCATCTTTTTCAGAAACTCTTCCGCTTTCTCTTCATTCACAGCTTTCTTCACCAGTACTGAGTTGTCTTTGGTCGGTTTTGTTTTCTCAATTCATTGTGGGCAACTCCCTGATCGGGACAATCCATGGGTCTCACAAACTTCTTATCTAACCTGTTTCCCTTTGTTAGTCATTGTTACTTGATCATAACTCCAAGGGACGGCCTTGTTGTTGATTATTAGTAGCTGAGTTACAGGTTTGATAACGACGGGCTCTGTGCGAACACCTTCCACGACCACAACGGGCTTGTTTGTTTCCCCTGGTACCACCACCTTTGTGTTTCCTAGTTTCACTATCCCATTTTCCGGGAATTCCTTTTTGAATACAACGAAAGGCTCACTACTGGTTCCACTCAACTTGAGCGTCAACATCTCGCTTGTTAATTTTTCAACTAGCTTCTGCTCACTTGCTCGGATCATGATGCTAGTTTGTGAAGGCTTTTTGGGCTCTCCCTCTTTGTGCACTATCTCAATCATGTTCATTTCTTGATGGGCAGGCAACAGATTCTGGTTAATATTGGGTGCTTCTCGAACTTGCACCTCAATCCGGTACGAATCAATGAGCTCTTCGATAGTGTTCTTTAGATTTCAACATTTCTCTGTGTCATGGCCTGAGGCACCAGAATAATACTCACAACTGATCGAATAATCAAGATTTCTCAGGGAAAGATTCGGCAATTTTGCTTCAATCGGTCTCAGCGTATCTAACTGTTTCAACCTGTGGAATAAGTTGGTACATGATTCTCCCAATGGAGTGAAACTTTTCTTCTTCTGCAACCTCTCATTCTTAAAAGCCTGGTTGGCACGGAAAGCTGGTATGTGGGGGGTTTGGTATGCTCTCAGAGGTGGGTGGGAATTTGGTGGAGCTGGATAATTATTTTGTGGGGTTGTCGCACGCCTTTTTGCGTTGGCAGGAGGTTGAGGATATTTTTGTGCATGATAGATAAAAAACGGGGGTCACGGGGTTGGGTAATAGTGTTATGGTGGACTATATGGAGTGTGGGGATAAGTTTGTGATGCGGTCGAGGCTGGTTGTATTGTGGTGAACCCCGGGGCCTTAAACAAGTTCCTGAGTCAATTGTTGCTACCTCGTACTTCTTGTTCTTTTCGATTGCTCCCCCAGTCTTGCTTTGGATAGCTTGGGTGGTTGCTTTTATTGTTGAATAACTCATAATCTTGTTAGATTTGAGTCCATCTTCTACCATGCTCCCTATTTTCACTGCATCATTAAATGACCTGCCAACTGCCGATACTAGGTGACAAAAATACGTGGGCTTCAAAGCTTGCAAGAAGTAATCTACCATTTCCTTTTTCTTCATTGGTGAGACGACCCTTGCTGCCTGCTCCCTCCTACGCAAGCCATACTCCCTGAAGCTCTCATTGTGCTTCTTTTCCTGTTCTGTCAAAGACAAGCGATCTAGAATAATTTCAAGATTGTACTGAAAATAACAGGCAAATGCTTGGGCTAGATCATCCCATGTGTACCACTGACCATGATCTTGTCGGGTGTACCATTCCAAAGCTGAGCCACATAAACTTTGACTGATGTACGCCATCAGTAGTTCATCTCTCCTGCCTGCCCCTCTTATCTTGCTACAGAAACCCTTCATGTGCGCCACTACATCACCATGCCCATCATACTAGTCGAACTTGGGCATCTTAAAGCCTGGCAGCAATTGCACATCTGGGAACAAACAGAGGTCTTTGTATGCCACACTCACTTGGCCTCCTAGCCCTCACATATCTCTGAAGGACTGCTCTAAACTTTTGACTTTTCGAGCATCTCCTCTTGCTCGGGATTTTTTGCTGGTTTCTCAGCCTCTGTAGGGATTTCAAAACAAGGAGTGTATTAGTAAGGTTTCAGGGCTTTGAAAGTGGATTCTGGGGGGTAATAATGGTTATCATAAGTTTGGAACAAAGGTTCACTGGATGATCTGTAGAGTGTAGCGGGTGAAGGTGCCATGAAGATAAGAGCAACTCGTGGAGGAGGGTGTGGAACAACTTTTGGTGGTGCCCTAGTATTATTAGTAGATGGGGAAACTTAGGGGTTGATCAGTGGCAGTATGATCATGCGACTGAGCTAATGGTGGGATGTAGGCCTCGTTGGCGGAATAAGATGGTGGTGGTTGCCCTTCTACCCACGCTTGATACATTTTAGCCATCTGCTACTTCGATTTATACATTTCTTCTTTCATTGTGTTGACATACAACTCTTCCACCTCTCTGGAGGTCAATGATACTTGCGTCAGGTCCTTGATTAGCCATAGTCAGCTTGCTTTTGGAACGAGTATTGTAAAGGTGGGTTGTCAGAAAGCCACAAAATTAACCACTTGTCTATATTGGATAGACAACATAAAAACTTTTTAGTGGTTAGGTTTAAACATATGGGCAACCACATATTCGGGGATGAATGCACCTAATTAGTTATCGATTTCTATTATGCATTGGATCGGGTACTTGCATCATCCCGGCTTTTGCCCTATGCAACTCCCTTTTCTTTCTCTGTTGATTCTTCTTCTTCTTCTTCTGTTTTTTCTTTCATTCAGCTTGTTTTTCATTCTTTCTTTTGTTTTATTATTCTCTTCCTTATTTTACCCCTGTTTCTCTCACGGTTTTTTATTTTTCCTCTCTTTTCTTTTCTCTCTTTCCTTATTTTGGTTATGGTCGAATCCTATGGAGATTGCCCATATATCATGATCCCGCATGAATTAGAACGAGTATAGTTCTGGCGGAGAGGTACAAAAATAAAATATTTTGGGAATTTCAATTTCCATAAAGTAAAACATTTTTTATCACATTTACCAAACATAAAAGACCCGAGAAAAAAAACTACAGACTCAGAACAAAATCAACAGGCTCTGACAGAAAAGGGAAAATAATAGACTCAACAACAACTACAGACTCAGATAAAATAAAATACAAACTCGAGTTGCAATCATCAATACATTAATGCCTCTAAAGCTCCTGGGGCCCGCGGGACAACATTCGGTCTCGCTGGAGGCCTGCGTGCTAAATCCTCTTGGAGGTGGTAGAGGTCTTCAATCACTTGATGGACGAAGGTCATTGCGGTGGACAAAAATATGGATCTCGTTATATCCTCACAGTTGTTGCACTTTAATGTGATCTAATTAGCGATCATCTGGACCCTCTCTATTATAGCACCCTTTTGTTGCAACAATTGCCTAATCTGCTGGGTCCTGGCTTTCAAAGTTTTTTCGGCTACACGATTCAGTTCTTGAAATTGATGCAAATCTCTTTTAAACTATGCTATTGCTGTGTAATAGTGCCCTCTTTCAGCCTTGAAGTCTCTTGCCTGCTTAACCATTTTGTTTTCAACCATGATGACTCTCTTCTTCAACCCGCAACCTCATTGTTGTACTTTCCTTTCAACTGTTGAATCATGCATGCTTGCTCTTCTAGAATGATTACTTTTGAGCCCTGGATAGCTCACCGTCTGCTTTGTTTAGGTCAAAACCATACTCCCCTACTTTTCGCCTTAGGTTACCTATGAGCTTCTCATCCTTCAGACTTCTGGTGGGATTCTATGCAGCTATTTTTATTTTCTAATTTTGTGCTTGCAAGGCTTCATTTTCTTTGGCCAACCAAGCCCACTACACCTATGCTCCACCGGTGAACTATTGAACATGGGGTTTCATTGCGGGCATTTATGACTCCTGATGATTTTTGGCTCTTTTACCATACCATGAAGGGTAACCGGGCTTTATCTCACCTTTAGATATCTCTCGTACTTGGGTTTTGGGTTCTAAAAATCTACACTACTGCCAAATTTGGCGCTCTCTTTCTTCTGCAAAGGCAGATTTTGGTTCTATCTCAATGACCTGCTGACTCAAATCCTCATCGTGTGGGATGGTCTGATATCGGCCTAACTAGCGTTGGACTTTGTGCTGAGCATAAGGATGGATACGCCAAAGACCCATCAATATCAGAAAACACTTTCCGGCCGACATATAGATTACTTCACCAATTGAAAGCCACCCGAACGTCCATTTGATTTTGTTTGAAGTCAAGGATCGTAAGTGGTCATGCCATGCCTGTGTACCCTCCGGGAACTCGTAACCCTCTACCCTCTTTTCATGTTTTTGATGCATTTGTGACCAGCCATACCTAAATTCAGATATCCCTAGCGATGGCAGAGGTGTTCTTCCATCCACAGCTGTAACAACATATTACACCCTTTAAAGAACTTTCTTTCTTCTTGTCAATGGGTCAGAGCTCGGTAAATTTGTGCCAAGATCATTGGCACTATGGTCCCATTAGCCTTTTTCATCATGAAGTTAGCTATCCCTATAAGTCCAAACTCTATATTTTCGTCTTTTATGGGGCAGAGCAAAACACCCAAGAATGCTGTTATAAAAGCTAATCCTCTCCGAGCTTCCAACTTGTCTTGGTTTCATGTGTGTGTAAGACCGGTATCTAGCGTCTCGAAACCAAGAGGATTTCCCTAATGTCGGTAAAAGAAATAGAAGGTACAGAATCCCTTGGCCAAATTTCCATCTCGGACATCTCGACTGATGCTTAACAAATCCAAAAATTTGTGGGGGGTTATGTCCTTGGTGCTACCGGGTACTGGTTTCTAAAATTCCTTTCGAGACCGACGTAGCCTGCTATCTCTTCAAAGGTAGGAGTTAATTCGAAGTCAAAAAAGTGGAATACATTATGTGTTGGGTCCCAGAATGGTATCGGTGACTCAATTATGTCCTATCTTGGCTTAACTTTCAGGAGCCCAGTAAGACCACCCAAAGCTTTTGTCACAACCTTCCTGTTGTCGTCTCTCAAATAATGCCACCACATATGTAGCTCCAAAGGGATCTCTTCACGAACTAAGAAAGGTTGATTTTAAATTGTACTCATTATGCACGTTTATTAAAGCGATTTTAATTAATGAAACAAAAACGACCATTTTTATTTATTTTTATAAAACAAAATGACCATTTTTTTCAAAATTTTCAGAACCAATACGGCCTTTCAGCGCTTCTAAACAAAGATGTTAAGGCTGTGTGGGCTAACCGGCCAAAACCATGAAAAATGACTAAAGGTGGCTGTTCTTGCGAAAACAGCCTCCGGAAGTCCTCTTGAGGGAGGTTCGGCTATTTTTGACAAGAATGACATCGCCTTAATTATTCACAGTAAAATAATTCTTTTTTTCTTTTGGACTATTTTGCAAAAAGGAAAGTTAGACCCGATGGGGGTTGCCTACGTATCTCACACCCTGTGAGAATCAAATCGGCATAGTCGGGCAAATAAAATAAAACCAACTATTTTTGAAAACAAAACCCTTTCTTCTTTCTTTTCCTTTCAAAATTCAGCAGAGTTTCACCGCAGTTTGGACATTGGATTATTCAAAACTCACTTAAATCTCACAATGCTATTTTCTTTTCTCTCTTTTTTCATCATCTTTCTCTTTTTTTTTTAAATTTTTCTCCTATCAACCAAAATTCGGCCAGCATGCAACCCGGAAGCAAATAAGTGCAACAAATAACATGTAAAATATGCGTCAGGATGGTTTGTCATTTTGGGTACACTTGTCCTAGACGGAGCAACCCCTGCGTTGAGTCCCATAAGTCAAATGCATGTGATGCAACAACCTGCTCCTACTAGGGATCCTACATGGGGCTGAGTTATTCTAGGTTTTAAAAACCCGGTTTTATTGTTCTAGACCTATTTTACCCGAGCGGACAACTAGAGCCGGGGGGGGGGGGGGTAGCGTACAAGGAATACAGATGCTTCGCCAGCTTTGCAACTTGTCCGAACCTCGTTAAATTTTGAAATTTACTCTAACAGAAAAGAAGTCACACGAAGTGCACACTCTTTCTTGATTTAGAAGAACGAGAGAGAGGAGGGATTCGTAACAATTCTCATACAGTTCATAAAAAATCAAAGCATTAAAATGCAACATTTAGCACAGTAGGCACAAACATGTACCAAAATCAGATAAAGCCTAATATAAAAATTTATCCCAGCTCAAATTCTTGAAGCCTGAACCAGAGGTTCTGGGTTCGGTCCCCTGCAGAGTCGCCAGAGCTGTCACAGCTCCTTTTTACGCACTACACCCCACGAAAGACGTAAATAAGAGTGTTTTTCCAATTAAAGGACAATCGAGATGAGATTATTATTAAAATATCAGAGTCGCCACTTGGGATAATTCATGGTGTCCTAAGTCACCGGTTTAAATCCCAAATCAATGAAATGGTTGACTCTATATTTCAGTCTGCGAACCAAAAATACGAGTAAGGAATTCTGTTAACCCGGGATAATTTGTTAGGCATTCCCGAGTTCATTGGTTCTAGCACGGTCGCTCAACTGCAATTATTGGTATAATCATATGATTTTATAACATTTTGAACCTATGTGCTTTTTACTCTTAAGTCGCTTTTTTCATTTTAAGAAGATTTCAACGTTATATAAAGAACGTCTTTGGATCACGCCACATGAAATGCACTAGCAACCCATGACATGTTTTATTTAACGTTATTAGAATTTGGATTTGGGTCATATGAAATGTGCACGGAGTTTAGGAAGGTAGTTTTAAAAATAGCGCGCCTAAAACAGCTACACATTTTTTACTTTGCGAGGACCATGAAAAATTCACTAAATGGCACACCTTCGTTTCTAAAAATTCGAAAGAAATAATTAGGTGAGAACGCACATTTGGAATTTTATTTGAAGCAGCACACCTCAATTCTATTATAAAGGGGATTTAAACTAAAAACCTCGGAGGGCCATAGATTATGTATTATTAAATATAGCTCACCTCCCAATTATTTGATGGAATTTGATCATGCGAATAATTAAAAAGCCGGTTAATCCATGATTTACTAAAGTGAAGGTCGAACTAAAGCTTTGCAGCCTAATATGGCTGCTCTCAATGGGTAAATCATAAATACAAATACATTGACCTAATTAAAGAGTCCAACAATTTCAGTTCAAGTCGGCTATGTGGTCTAAAGCCCACAGGATGGCCCAGATCGTTGGGACTAAAGATTGAGAAAAGTCCCAATTCGAATCCCCATTTACACTTGCAGTATGTGAATTCAAGGATATTGATATGAGTCCTAACCCTTCTTGAGAAAAACCACTGCCACCATATTAACAAACCACTAAGCTTCCATTTTTGATTTTTTTAAAAAAAACTTGATTCATAATCTTCAAACATTCAGGAATTCATGCAGGAAGTATAAACATTACCGGACTAACAAGCTACTGCAATTATTAAACCAAGATTCAAATCTCTGTGCATAAGCTAATTTGAATCATTTGATATACAAAAGCCAATTTCTACCCAAACTCAAAACTTTGATGCTCAGGACTAAAATAATAGATCCACACTCGAGTTTAAGTTCATGCTGAACATATACTGATGCAATTTTAAAATAATAAACTACCCCAATCCCACTTCACTTATAGGCTTATCTTTAACTGTAATAGGTTTGTAACAACAACACACTACCACGATTTGAGTCCACAAACTAGAGAAAAACTTAATCTAGTACATATTTTAATGACCAGCAGAGCCTGAATCCACTATGTTTAGCAAGTTTGGACTCATATCTTAAAACAGAAACATGTAACCACAAGGATATGTAATACCTGAACTAGAAGAAAAATCAATTCTAAACTATCATGTCAACTACAATGTTCAGCATGCCAATCACTGGGTCACATGTGCAAGGGCTAGGGGATAAGAAACATAACTTCCTAACTAAATTGGAAATAACTCAATAAGCTACACACAACCACAATTGGTACTCAAAACTCCACAAATCTATTTTGATTCCATGTCAAAGCCTTGCATTGACTGGGAAATAGAATCGTGTACCTCATTACAACAGTAAACAAAAAAACTATGAGCTAGGGAGACAACAACAGCAGCATCAAAATAAATAATATATGTCCGCAGCAGCAAGAACACTCTCAGACCAATTAAATACCCAGTGGAATCAG
This sequence comes from Nicotiana benthamiana, assembly GCA_034376525.1. NCBI lineage: Eukaryota > Viridiplantae > Streptophyta > Magnoliopsida > Solanales > Solanaceae > Nicotiana > Nicotiana benthamiana. The sequence continues at coordinate 53,805,508 of CM067339.1, read as the reverse complement.
CTCAAACCAATGAAACAGTGACATAAACTTATAAATGGACCCCAAACTGTAAAAGAAGAACAAGTTCACGCCATTTCCCATCCTTATTGGACCAAAGATTGCCTTATCAAATTGGAATTTCAAAAATCAGGACTAGAGCTCAATGGAACAGTGATTGCTTCATTTTTTTTATCCATCTGTGTTTTTCTGATTTTTTTTCTCTTCAATTCTTGCATTGAAAGGCAAGAATTAGATGACTTTATAGGCAGGCCATAGGGAAACCATAATATTTTATTTTTCCCTTTAATCCCTGTTTTTATGACTTGTTAGCCAAGTCATAGTGTTAAAATTAAAACTAGCCCTTACTAGAAGGTTCGAGGAGCTTCTTTAAACAGCTATCCAAGATTCTGTAAGTCGAGATATCCAAATTACCCTTTAAACCTTTGGCATTTACCATCATGAGACCCCATGGGTCAAATTTAACCCAAGGTTTCTTAAAGTGGTCAAGGGTAGCCTCAAACCTCAATTAACTACAATGACCCAAGTTGAAAGTCCATTTCAGTGATTTTTTAGAAAAGAAAAAGGAAACAAATCCAGAATCTCATGATTTTAAAATCACAATTATTTGAACAGACGACTTATGACCCTAAAATATGTAAATTACAATTAAAAAGAAGGATAACAAATCAACTCAAAACCCTAATTAACCTAATAAGAGAATCAGAGCAGGAAAGACCCTTAACTAAAGATTGAACAATCATTGGAGCCTATTGATTTGCAAGACACAGAATCAAGAATTAACTAGAACAAGGTTTTGAAAAGGACTAAAATACTATGGGAAAAGAAAACAGACATGCAATAGACCAACTAAAAACTAATGAAGAGAGATGAGTCGTTTGAAACAAAATAATAAAGATAAAAGAATCAGGGAAAGAAAAAGTATATGACGACTAACCGAAACGAAGATGGAAGGCCCTGAACTTTAGACGCATACCTACGAACTGGTTGCCATGGAAAGCCATGGATTTGACTCAACAATAAGAGAAATCCGTGGAACTCCTCGAATTTCTGCCTTCCAAGATTTAAAATTTGCAAGAAAAGGGCGACTTTTGGACAAAACCAATGGTGGTCGGAATGAGAAATTGATGAGGATGATGTGGTCAAAATTTGGTCGCGTTTGGAGATCCGCCATCGCCGTGGTGAGATTTTCGGTGGCGGATGGTGGTGGAAGATGAGACGACATAACAGGAATTTGAGTTTAGTGTTTGGTCGTTTGGACACTCTTATATGGGAGAAGAGGTCGTGCTAGGGCCGTTGGATTTGGTGAGATCGACGACGGGAATTGGGATACCAATAAACGATGTCGTTTTACTTGGGGTGGTTTGGAACGGTTTGGACACGGGTCTAGGCTTGGATTTGGGTGGTTTTGGATGGGTTTAGGGGTTTGGGCTTGGAAATTTTAATTGTTTTGGCCCAATTAAAATCATGATCTCTTTTTTTTTCAAAATCCTACCCTTTTTCTCTTTTTTTAATTCGAAAGATAAATAAAAATCGAAATTAAATCCTAGGACCTAAATGATAATTAAACTAAATAAACCTATATGATAATTATCCCCTTTAACTAAAAAAAATTGAAAGAAAATCCCCCAAAGTTCAAATTTAAAATTAAAACGGTGCACATCAAACTTAGTTTTTCTGATTTTCCTTTTTATAAGATGACTAATTATTTAATTAATAATCAAATATTAAATTAATTGCTAAATGAAATCATATATTTTTGTATTTTCCATTGATTGAACTAAAATAAGCATGCACAAAAAAATACAAACAATTAATAAAAAATTCCACAAAAAATCACAAAATTGTAAATAAAGAAAAGAAATCATTTTTTTTGTGAAATTATGAGAGTAATTTATATAGGAAAAAAATCATGTGCTCACACTGCATATGTGGTATTGCAGAAGCGGAAATTGTGCCGTACATGCAGAACAACTGGATAGAAGAATCGAGTCCTTCGCGAATTTTGGGTTATTTTGCCTTTTTAGTCTTTGGTCTTGGAGCTTTTGGGAGATTTGAGAGAGGGGATTTCAAGGAAACACCATTGAGCTAAAGAATTTGGACTTGAAATTGGTTCCTATACTATTATTTCACGGATTAGAGCTAGAATTTGTGGAAATTAAGGCAGGAAATTCTGGGAAGCTAGGGTTTAGGATTGGAGACCTATGATTGAGGTTTTGATGGGCCATTTGAGGTCGAATTTATGAGTTTTTGGTATGTATGAAATCATGGGAAGGTAATGAATCTATTGCGGTAAACATTTTTGAATTCCGACACGTGGGCCTGGGGGTCGGGTTTTGGTCATTTTAGGATTTTTTTTCTTTATTTGAATGTTTTTTCTTTGGATTTCTTCCCTTAGCATATATTGACGTCTTTGTTCGGATTTTGGATAGATTCGACGCACGCGGAGGTCAATTTGAGAGGCAACATCGTCACGAGCTAGAGATTTAGCCGGTTTGAGGTGAGTAATGATTGTGAGTGTTGTTCTAAGGGTTTGAAGCCCTCAATTTGCACATCATAGTGCTATATTGAGGTTAGGTACACACTTTATGAGGAGCGTGGGGTCGTGCACTATTGGGGATTATGACTTGGTCCGTGCTAATTGATTATTTTACCGCATATTTAATTGAAAACTATTTGCTATCATCATTATTTGGGTTTAATGTCATATTTGGGCCTAGTGCTAACTATTTCAACCCTTCGGGGCTTTTTATTGATATTTCCTCACTATTTTGACTTTATACTTAAACTTAGTCATGTTAAATTCCATTGTTTTTGTACTCAGCCATGTTTACTCATTTTTAAGAATTAAATGGTAAACGATGTTTGGGTTGAGAAACACTATTTTACTATTACTTGAGGGGTTTATGATGATTCTTAACTGAGTAAGGCCGATAGCTTATGTTGTGAGGAAACACTGATACTGATTTTGGGCCGAGGACCTGAAATATGTTGGCCATGAGGTGGCGTGATTGATATGAGGCGGAGGGCCTAGTTTTGATGCCACGAGATGGCTTGTTATTATGTTTGGGCCAAAAGGGGCCCCTCCAGGAGTCAGCACACCCTGTGTGATCGCGGGTACTCATTGTGATTAGAGATTGAGCCCGAGAGGCTGGTATGGTTTTGAGATGTTTCCTGAGGGGCGAATTTGTTTATACTGTGTCTGAGGGGAAAACATCTATCTGTTTACATTACCTTAACTGTCTGTCAATTACTTGATAATTGTTCAGAAAGGATTTTACTTGACTTTTCACTGGTTTACTAGTTTTAAATGGTTTTACTGTTCATTATAGAATGCCTTGGGCTTTACGTGTTTTCTTACTTTCAATTATTATTTACATTTTTTAATCACTGAGTTGGAGTACTCACTTTACTCCCTGCGCTCTGTGTGCAGATTCAGGCGTAGTTGGTCTCGCTCCCGAGTGATGATTCATTCCAGCTTCAGGCGGTTCTTTGAAGAGTCTTTAGGTAGCTTTGGGTGTTCGCAGCCTGGAGATCCTCCCTATTTATTTTTCTTTATGTCATTAGTTCAATTCTAAACGTTGTAGTAATAGTTGAATATTCAGTGTTGTTAGATGCTTGTGACATATGACACCCCAGTTAGCTCTGTTTTGGGTTGTATTTCCATATTTTGTTGGTATTATCCGCTACTTGATATTACTAAATTATGTTTTAGACCAGTTTATATTGGTTAACTATTTCAAAAAGTAAATTGGGAATAGTTGGCTGGCCTTGTCTTCGCGAGAGACGCCATCACGACCCAGTCCGAGTTTAGGGTCATGACAAGTTTGTATCATAGCCTAGGTCACATAGGTCTCGTAAGTCATAAGCAAGTTTAATAGAGTCTCATGGAACGATATGTAGAAGTTTTTATTTATCCTCGATAGGATGTAGGACCTTTAGGAAAAACTTCATATTCTTGAAATTCTTGTTGTGCGAACTTGTTGATCCGAGTACTAAGCTTCTTTCATTCTATTCTCTAACAGATGGTGAGTACTCATGCTACCAGACAGAATAGACGACCACTAGTGCCACCGGGTGCGACCACCAAAGCCTGAGGATATGGTCATGGTCGTGGTAGAGGCAGAGCAGCGAGGGTAGCAGTTATAGATCCACTAACTACCCCAGTTCAGGACCAGGTACCAGCTGTGGACGCTCCAGTAGCACCACCTCAGGCAGTAGCTGTGCCCATTGTGATTTCAGGTCTTGAGGAGTCCTTGGCTATGACCTTATCAGTTTGCACTTGCCTAACTCAGGCGCTTTCAGCCATTACAGCTGCAACTACTTCTCAGGCCGGGGGAGGTAGTCTGACTCCCGCCGCTCGCACTCCTGAGTAGTTCATGCAGCAAATTCATACGTCGGGGGCACATCCCACCTACCTGGTTGTAGCTGCTCAAGACTATGTAGTTCCTATTATGCCAGAGGATGAGCAGCGTAGATTGGATAGATTTGGTAGGCTTCAGCTTCTGACCTTCAGTGGTGTAGACGGTGAGGATTCCCAGGGCTTTTTGGACAAATGTTAGCGATGCTTCGTACCGCGAGTATTCTGGAGACCAGTGGGGTTACTTTCACTACCTATCAGCTTTTAGGAACTCCTTCACTTGGTAGGAGGATTTTGAGAGGTGTAGGCCTGTTGGTGTAGCATCCCTTACCTGACATCAATTCTCCTTTCTCTTTCTGGAGAAGTATGTGTCGCATTCTCGTAGAGAGGAGCTATATAGGCAGTTTGAGTGGTTGCGTCATGAGGTTATGACTGTGTCTTAATATGAGTTGAGATTATCTTAGTTGGCTCGTCATTCCATCTGGTTCGTTCGGACAGATAGAGAGGGGATTAGGAGGTATTTTTGATGGTCTTACTTATCAGCTCCGTATTCTTATGATTAAGAGAGGATGATTGGTGCCACATTTTAGGCGGTTGTAGATATTGACCGAGAGATTTAGTTCGTTCGTCGCTAGGAGCGAGAGGAGAGGAAGGCTAAGAGGCCTCGAGGATCTGGTAGTTACAGTGGTGATCCTTTTAAGGGCCAGTTTCAACACGGCAATGGCCATCCATTTAGGCGTGATCAGCTAGCATGGCCAGGTTATTGTTGGGCATCATCGGCCATGGTTCTCACAGTTCACATCAGGGCCTGTCATCACATAGTTCCCTTCCGGCTCAGAGTTAATCACGTGCTCCCTCAGTTCAGGGCTCTTCTATGCCAAGTACATCTGCTACTCACTCTTGTGCGGGGAGTTCCCTTTAGTCCCCTTTTGCGAGCACACGGAAGTTGTTATGAGTGTGGTGATATGGGCCACATCTGGAGGCAGTGTCCTAGTCATTTTGTTAGTTCATACCAATAGAGGGCTCAGTCATCGGCTTTAGCACCAGTTGCTTCACCACTACCCCCCCAACCATCTAAGGGTGAAGGTTAGTCAGCTAAGGGTTGCCTTAGAGGGAGGTCGATTAGGGGGCGGTCAGGACCATTGCTATGCTCTCCCAAGAAGACCTGATTCTATTATTTTAGATGCTGTTATTATAGGTATTGTTTCAGTTTTCCACATAGATGCCTCTGTATTTATTTGACCCCGATTCTACCATTTCTTATGTGTCATCATACTTTGCTCGTTATTTGGGTATGCCCCATGAGTTTCTTGCTTTACCTATTTATGTATCTACACCAATGGGTGATAATGTTGTTGTAGACTGTGTGTACTGGTCGTGTATGGTGACTATTGGGGGTCTGGAGACCCGAGTTGATCTTTTATTATTGAGTATGGTGGATTTCGATGTCATTCTAGGCATGGAATGGCTATCTCTGTGTAGCGCTATTCTGGACTGTCATGCTAAGACAGTCATATTGGCTATATCACGTGTGCCATGGATCGCGTGGCGAGGTATGACTAATTATGTTCCTAGTAGAGTGATCTCTTTCTTGAAGGCCAAGCGTATGGTTGGGAAGGGCTGTCTTTCGTATCTTGCCTTTATGAGGGATGTCAAAGATGAGACTCCAAGTATTGATTTTTTCCCAATTATAAAGGATTTCCCTGATGTATTTTCTGCAGACCTGCTGGCATTTCACCAGACAAGGATATTGATTTTTGTATTGACTTGGTGCAGGGCACTTAGCCCATTTCAATTTTGTCGTATCATATGGCACCAACGGGGTAGAAGGTATTGAAGGATCTGCTTCAAGAACTCCTTGATAAGGGGTTCATTCATCCTAGTGTGTCACCTTGGGTTTGTCGATTTTATTTGTGAAGAAGAAGGATGGCACAATGAGAATGCACATTGATTATAGGCAATTGAATAAGGTAACAATGAAGAACAAGTATCTTTTGACTCGCATTGATGATTTACTCGACGAGCTTCAAGGAACGAGGGTGTTCTCCAAGATTGATCTCAGTTCAGGTTGTCACCAGTTGAAGATCAGGGATTAATATATTCTTAAGACGACCTTTAGGACCAGATATGGTCATTATGAGTTTCCACTTATGTCTTTTGGGCTGATCAACGCCCCAACAGCATTCATGAATTTGATGAACAACATGTTCCAGCCTTATCTTGACTCGTTTGTGATTTTCTTCACTGATGATATTCTGGTGTATTCGCGTAGTTAGGAGGAGCACACCGAGCATTTAACGTTTGTGTTGCAGAGATTGAGGGAGGAGAAGCTCTATGAAAAGTTCTCTAAGTGTGAGTTTTGGCTTGGTTCAGTGGCATTCTTGGGACACGTGATGTCCAGTAAGGGTATTCTGGTTAACCAAAGAAGATAGAGGCGGTGTAAAGTTGGCCCAGACCGTCCTCATCTACTGAGATTTGTAGTTTTCTTGGTTTGGCAGGCTATTATCACTGGTTTGTTCAGGGATTCTCGTCTATCGCATCGCCCTTTATCAAGTTGACTCAGAAGAGTGCTTCATTTGTATGGTTGGACGAGTGTGAGGAGAGCTCTTAGATGCTCAAGACAGCCTTGACCATAGCTCCAGTGTTTATTTTCCATCAGCTTCAGGTTCATATACCATATATTGTGATGCTTCAAGAGTATGGATTGGTTGTATGTTGATGTAGGAGGGTAGATTTATTGCTTATGCTTTCCGTCTGTTGAATCCCTATAAGAAGAGTACCATGTTCATGATATGGAGTTGACTGCCATAATTAACACAGTGAAGATTTACACTCATTACTTGTATAGCTTGTCTTGTCTAGTGTTCACCCATCAGTACAATATTCACATTTATTCAAGCAAAAGGATCTTAATTTGAGGTAGCGGAGATGGTTGGAGTTGTTAAGGATTATGATATCACGAAATTGTATCGTCCGAAAAAGGCCAATGTGGTGGCTAATGCTTTGAACCAAAAAGCAGTAAGTATGGGGAGTTTGGCATATATTCCAGTTGGGGAGAGACCTCTTGCAGTTGATGTACAGGCTTTGGCCGATTGGTTCGTGAGGTTGAATATTTCATAGCCCAGTCGGGTATTGGCTTGTGTGGTTTCTCGATCTTCCTTATATGAGCGCATCCGAGAGCGGCAGTATGATGATCCGAATTTGCTTGTCCTTAGGGATAGGGTTTGGCATGATGATGATTCTAGGGATATGAGCATTGGTGATAATGGAGTGTTGAGGAGGAGTGACATGATTTGTGTACACAATGTGGATGGGCTTAAAGAGTTGATTGTATAGGAGGCTATAGCTCGCGGTATTCCATTCATCCGGGTTCCGAAAAGATGTATTAGGATTTGAGGGAGCACTATTAGTGGAAGAGAATGAAGAAAGACATTGTGGGATTTGTAGCTCGGTATCTCAATTGTCAACATGTGAAATATAAGCAACAACAACTGGGTGGCTTGCTCCAGCAGAAGGATATTCCATAGTGGAAGTGGGAGTGGATCACTATGGAATTTGGTGTTGGACTTCCATGAACTTTGAGGAAGTTCAATTCTATTTGGGTGATTGTGGATCAGCTGACCAAGTCCGTGCACTTCATTCCTGTGTATACTACCCATTCTTCAGAGTGGCTGGCATAGATCTATATCTAGGAGATTGTTCATTTGTGTGGTGTCTACTGGTAGAGATCTATATCCAGGAGATTGTTCGTTTGCATGGTGTCCCCGTTTTCATTATTTCAGATAGGGTCGGTCAGTTTACATTGCAGTTTTGGAGGTCTATGCAGCGAGAGTTAAGTTCTCAGGTTGAGTTGAGCATAGCTTTTCATCCTCAGACAGACGGGCAGTCTAAGTGTAGTATTTAGATATTGGAGTATATGTGACATGCTTATGTCATTGATTTTGGAGGTTCATGGGATTAGTTCCTACCGCTCGTAGAGTTGGTTTAAAACAACATCTACCAATTGAGTATTCAGATGGCTCCATAGTATGGGAGGCGGTGTAGATCTCCAATTGGTTGGTTTGAGCCTGGTGAGGCTAGGATATTGGGGACAGATTTGTAGAGGATGCATTGAAGAAGGTGAAGGTGATTTAGGAGAGGCTCCGTATAGCTTAGTTGAGGAAAGGGAGTTATGCTGGCAGGAAGGTTCGAGATGTTTCCTACATGGTAGGCTATTGAAGGTTTCACCCATGAAGGGTGTTATGAGATTTTGGAAGAAAGGGAAGTTGAGTCCTTGGTTCATTGGACCTTTTAAAGTACTTCGGATGATTAGGAAGGCGGCTTATGAGCTTTCTTTGCCACCTAGATTGTCGAGTGTGCATCAAATATTTCATGTTTCTATGCTCTGGAAGTATATTGGGGGATCTGTCTCATGTTCTAGATTTCAGCACTGTTCAGTTGGATGATGATCTAACTAATGATGTGTAGCCAATAGCTATTTTGGGTCTTCAGGTTTGGATGTTGAGGTCAAAGGATATAGCTTCAGTAAAGATTTTAGTGGAGAGGTTGGCCCATAGAGGAGGATACTTGGAAGACCGAGCGAGAGATGCGAAGAAAATATCCCTATCTGTTTGAGGTTTCAGGTATGTTTCTTGACTTGTTAGAGAACGAACGTTTCATTAATTTGGGGATATGACCCAGCCATTCATCTCATGAGTTCCCGCTCCATTTCCCCCATTTCTACTTCTTTATACTTTGTTATCCATGTTTCGGGGAATCGGGTTGGTCGGATCGAATCCGGAATGCTTTTGGTAAGGTTTGAGACACTTATTCTCTTTTGAGGAAGTTTAAGTTGGAAAAGTCAACTGGATCTCGACTTATGTGTTAGAGGGCTCAGATGTGAGTTCCAATGGTTCGGCTAGCTTGGGGAGGTGATTTATGACTTAGAAATGTGATCGGAATGGGTTTGGAGGTTTGGTGTAGATTTATACTTGAATTGGCGAAATTGATATTTTGGCAATTTCTGGTTGGTAGCCGAGATTTTGATCTCGGGGTCGGAATGGAATTCTGAGAGTTGCAAGCTTTGTGATTTCATTTGGGATGTGTGTGAAAAAGTTCAGGTCATTCAGACATAGTTAGGTTGGGATTTTGATCAAAAGCGAATTTCGGAAGATTTTAGAAACTTAGGCTTGAATCCGATATGTTTTGGTTGACTTGATGTTGTTTGAGGTGTTTTGAGGATTGGAGCAAGTTTGAATTAGGCATTAGGATATGTTTGTGCTTTTAGATGAGATCCCATGGGCCTCGGGATGATTTCAGATGGTTAACGGGAAGTCTGGATTGTTGTTGCAGCTACTGAGTTGCAGCTTCTGGTATTTTTGCACCTGCGGATTGGGGACCACAGGTGCAGCATCACACGTGCGGAAGGGGAACTGCAGATGCGGATTTGAGAGGGGGAGTTAGGAAACACAGATGTGGTAGTTAGACGGCATCTGCAGAGTCGTAGGCATGGACAGTGGACCGCAGATGCTGAATTGGTCCTTTAAGTGATTATAAAGAAGCGGAGGATAGATCACATATACGGTATCGCAGAAGCATCCATTGTGTCATAGATGCGGAACAACTGGACAAAAGAATTAAAAAGAGTCCTTCGCGAATTTTGGGTTATTTAACCATTTTTTACTTCGGCCTTGGAGCTTTTAAGGTGATTTGAAAGCGGGATTCCAAGGGAACGTCATTGAGGTAAGGAATTTGGACTTGAAACCCGTTCCTATGCTATTATTTCACTGATTAGAGCTAGAATTTAAGGAAATTAAGGGTGAAAATTTGGGAAGCTAGGGTTTAGGATTGGAGACCTTTGATTAATGTTTTGATGGGCCATTTGAGGTCAGATTTATGAGTTTTTTATATGTATGAACTTTTGGGAAGGTAAGAAATCTATTAGTGTAAAAAAAATTGAATTTCGAGACATGGGCCTTAGGGTCAGTTTTGGTAATTTTGAGATTTGTGTCTTTTATTGATTATTTTCGCTTTGGCTTTGTTCCCTTAGCATGACATCCTCGTTTTGATTTTTGTTAGATTCGGCATATAGAGGATGATTCGAGGGGCAAGGGCATTGCGAGCTAGTTATTTAACCGATTCGAGGTGAGTAATGATTGTAAATGATATTTTGAGGTTTGAAACCCTGAATTTTCACTTGTAGTGATATATTGAGGTGAGGCACACGCTTGATAGCGAGCGTAGGGTCGTGCACTGTCGTGGATTGTGACTTCATCCATCTCGATTGATTATTTCACCGCGTATTTGATTGAAAACTATTTTCTATCATGATTATTTGGGGTGAATGTCATTTTTGGGCCTAGTGCCAACTATTTCAACTCTTCAGGGCTTTTTAATCATATTTCCTCACTGCTTTAACTTTATACTTGAACTTGGTCATATTATTTTCCACTGTTTTATACTCAGCCATGTTTACTTAATATTAAGACTTAATTGATATTTTAAATGATGTTTACGCTGAAAAACACTATTTTACTATTTTCCGAGGGTTTTGTGGGGATTATTGACTGAGTAAGGCGATAGACTATGTACTGAGGAAACACTGATACTAATTTGAGACCGAGGGCTTGAGATATGTACGCCACAATGTGGCTTGATTTATATGACGCCGAGTGCCTAGTATTGATGTCATGAGATGGCTTGTTATTGCGCTTGGACCGTAAGGGGCCCCTTTAGGAGTTTGCACATCTTGAGAGAGCGCGAGTACCCATTGTGATGAGAGATTGAGCCAAAGGGACTAGTATGGTTCTGAGATGTTGCCTGAGGGGCGAATTTGTTGATACTGTGCCCGAGTGGAGAACTTATATTTGTATACTTTACCTTAATTGTCTGTCAACTAATTGTTCATTGTTGAAAAAGGATTTTACTTGACTTTTCACTGGTTTACTGCTTTTAAATGGTCTTACTGTTTCATTATGGAATGCCTTGTGCTTTACGTGTTTTCTTACTTTCACTTATTATTTACATTTGTTAATCACTAAGTTAGAGTACTCACTTTACTCCCTTCACCATGTGTGCAGATCCAGGCATAGCTAGTCCCGCTCCCGAGTACTCATTTATTCTAGCTTCAGGCAAATCTTCGAGGAATCTTTAGGTAGCTGTTGGCGTTCGCTGCCTGGAGCTCCTTCTTATCTCTTTTCCTTTATGTTCTTAGTTCAGTATTATGAAGTTAGAGTTGAGTATTCAGTGTTGTTAGATGCTTTTGGCTTGTGACACCTCAGTTAGGGTTGCGTTTGGTTGTTTTTTTTGCATTTTATTGCTATTATCCGCTACTTGGTATTATTAAATCATGTTTTAGATTGCTTTATGTTGTTTAACTATTTTAAAAAGTGAATTGGGAATATGTGGCTGGCCTTGTCTTCACGCGAGGCGCTATAAGGACTGGGTGCAGGTTTAGGGTCGTGAAAACATGCTTTCTAATATTGCGGAAACATAGCAAATACATTGGAATTAACGCAATCCTATAGGCATAATCTTTATTGTTAAAGCCATTCAGATCCTATAGGCATGGTTTCTAATCTGGTAAAGAAAACAAGGCAAATACATTCGAATTAACAAAGCCATGTAGGTATGGTATCTACCCAATTTACCTAATATGTATATAACCACCCACCCCTTTTAACTAACCACCCCTACGTTGTTTACAATAATTATTACAGACCAATAAATTTAAAAAATACATAAATAAATAAGAGTTAATCTATAGGGAGCCTGTAGTAGGCCCAACTGACTTCCTAGCCTCCAATAGCCTCAAATGCAAGGTTCCATATACAGTATCATGTAGGTGTGTCAGAGTTCCCTAAGGACCTCAAGGATTGCGGGCAGTGCTCACACCTAGACCTTTTCTCAAACAAAACTTATTTAGGATTAGTGTGGAAAGGCCAACTCTGACATGCAAGAGTTTAGAGAGATCTAAAGGGTCTCAAGACAATACACATATCAGAGGGGCAAAACCTAATATCCTAAGGGTAAACTAAGAGTGCTTGACATAGCTTAGTTTGGAAAATAGTACAGAGATGACTTTTGAAATAGAAAAGTTTTTCACAAACATGAAATAACTTGGTAGTAAAGTTAATTTGAGAGGAGTACCAAAACATCATACAATCAATTGGTCATAAGAGACATCCAGATTCAGAAAAAAATTAAACAAACAGATCTCTCATAGGGATAAAGGGATTGGGCACATAAGAGTCACATTGGGGTACATGGATGAGTTATAGGGGAAGTATACATTCACAAAATTTTATCAAACACTTAGGGTCTTACAGACTTAACGGGGTAAACATCGACAGTAAGTGGTTGAGACATAGATCATAGTTGTGATACATGAAGCAGGACATGCCTCGAACATGATTAAACATGCCAGATAGAAAGTAAAGAGGAAAGAGTGCAAAATATAAAAGAAACATTAAATAGGATAGAGTCCAGAGCAAAGAATTAAGCAAAAATGCAAGTTGGATTCATAATTGATGAAGTAGAACAAGAATGAACCATATAGGTTATGGATTTCAAAAAATTAACATAGAGACATACCAATTGAAGAAAAGGGTGCAGAACGAAAGCAATAAAGTTCTAATATCTAGACTTGGCTTTCAACCAGCTAGATTAGTGAGTATCACAAGTAGTAGAAGAGAGAGATAACTTTAGAGTTGTAAGGAGTAGTGATTTTTGAAGTAATGTTCATTATCCAGAACTTAAAAATAAGAGGGCATTTATATAGTAATCAAAATACTAACAAATAAGGTAAGAGATCTATTAAGTAGAAAATTAGTGAAGTCACATGTAAATTAGCAAGTCTTCCCTTAATCAAGGGACAATAAAATCAAGGGTAAAGGCATGCTAAGTATCTAAGGAATAGAATCAAGTAAATCTTGGACATAGAGTAGGTAATTAGGGGTAAATGAACAAAAGTTTTAATTAAGGAGATAAATCAGTAAGAATCAACAAATACAAACAAGGAAAGGAAAACACAATTAAGGCAAGCAATTCAATCAAATTGAATAGGGAGGTAAGAATCGAAAGTTTAAAGGAAAGTTTCCAAATCTAACCAAGAAAATAGGAATTCGGAATAATCAATGAGATAGTCATGAAAGAGTCATCATGTTTAGCATATAAAATAAGATAGAACATGAATAGTCAGGATGAACACATAACTTTAACAAAACAAAAGTTAAACAATAGTAGATTCAATGATAAAGGTACATGTCTTGGCATGAATAGTCAGGATGAACACAAGCAATATAGAATTAGTGAAAGGGTTGAACTAAGACATTCAGTAGAAGCATATTAGGACAAGATAACCATGAGATATCATAATAACCCAAAGCAAGAACATAATAAGATGTAACATAACTCAGAAACCTAACAAAGAACATCAGAAGATAAGGGTTTTCAGTACAAACAACTAATGTAATAGAAGACTTACACAATCAGTCAAAATGTATGAGAAGCAGAAGATTAAACACAAAAAGTCATCAAACAATTTGTAAAAAGAAATCCTAAAAACCCTAGTTCGGGAAAAGATGAGAATCACTTGAAAATCATACGATTCTTGTAAAAAATCTTAATGTTGTTGTAACACTCATATGAAACAAACCCAAATCATCTTGTATCGCTACAGATGTAAGAGGTTTAGAAAATAATTTAGGGTTTGAAGAAAACCATACAAAGGTGAAGAAACATGCTTAGAAATTCATAGATCATAGTCAATATAGGACGATCTTACTCGGATTCACATTGGAATGGCCTGAAACAAGCGAGAGAGAAACAATTGAGGGCCTTGAAGATGGCAAAATGTATGTGAGGGAGGCCATTAGAGGCCTGGGAGGTAGTGAAAAGTCATCGGAGATGGCCATGGATGAGCGTTAGTAGGGTTAGGTTTGAGAGAGTTTTAGAGCATAGGGGTTTCAGGCAGGCGGGTAGTATAGAAATGATAGGGTTTGAGGATTTTTTTGGGTTTACTAAATGGCCGTTTGTGGTTGGTGATCTTTGTGATTAATGACCGGGATTAAATGGTATTGAGGGTCGGAATGGATATGATCAACGAACGGGATTAGAGGGTATTGAGGGCCGGATCGGGTATTTATGTTTTGGGCTGGGTAATTTAATTGAAATTGTGCTGGTAATTAGGTTAGATGAGGCTGAAATTGAAAATAAAATAGGCTAGATATTAAATAGCCACGTTTAATCATTATACAATTTATGCAAATAATAAATGATTTCCAAAAGATATATTCATGTACTAATTTATTTTAAAATAGTTGATCAACATTTTAAAAATATAAAAGATCATTTTATGCATCAATAATGTAATTATGCATTAATAGGGATATTATTGCAAAGATATGCAACTTAGCCAAAAAATGTAAATATAATTATAAAAATTCACTAAAATATTTAAATAATATTTTTGCATAAAATAAAATTTTAGATGACTAAATCACCACAAAAATAATTTAAAGGATAATTATTAAAAATTTTATAAATAAAAAGGGGAAGAAATAAACTGATTTAGAACATTTAAAATTATAGAAAAATTATAAAACGCTTATGCATGTTTATAGCTACATAACTGCTATTTTAAAACTATATATATGTAATAAAAACACACGAGGAAAAATTAGGTATCAACACGGGGAATGAAACCATAAGGAGTGGCATGGGGCTTGGAGCCATTGATAACCCCATCAAGAAGCTAGATCAAAAAGACATGCCAGTTGATCTGCCTCCCACCATCCAGTCATTCCATCAAAACTAAGTCAATGTAGTTGGCAATGTGTCTTGTTTTCTGCCTAGGTAGCACATACCTATTGATGAATTAGCACTTTGTGGGATGTCTTCATTTCACTCTTATACAGAAATTTAGTCTCATTCACTTCTTTGCTATCATAGACTTCCTAGTAATGGCTAACACGGTTGGGAGGGAGTCCAGACTTGGCCATTTTTGCCTAGTGTGATCATCATAACCTTCAGAAGGAATACTAAGGATTTCACCCAGCTCTTTTGCATCAAAAGACAATTGAACCCCTCACTTGGCTGGTAGCTCTTCCATCCTTGACCTCTACGTGGGCCATGAATTCAATTATCTCATTTCTGGCCAGCTTGCCATCTAACTGAAGGACCATGTCGTTCCACCGCTAAACCTCTAGTCTCTTAAAGTAGAACCATCCCTTCCCCCTCTAAGTCCTTCAAGAGTCTACCTTTCAAGATGGTTCGTTTTCCAAACTTGGACAGCTTGTCCTGTTCATTATCTGATTCATCGTCTCCTTCACCACTCTAGTCTTCCTCTTCAGTATTCATAACTTGCTTGGCTTTCAAAGAAGACCTTGTCCCTTAAGCTAAAGTAGATGGTTACGCAGATACATATGAAGACTTCTTTGATGAAGTCTTGGTCTTCTTGGGCTTAGGGGTATGAACCTCCACCTCCACATGTTCACCTTGATGGACTGGGTCCATCTCATCCACATTAACAGCCTCAACAGGCTCTGCCACCTTTGCTTTCCCTTTGACCATTCTTTTCTTCTTACTTTCTTCCATAGCTTTCTACAACGCCAACTCACTCTGATTAACTGACTCCCTGTGGCCCTTTCTTTTTGGTAAAGGCATATCAGTAGTTGTCGAAGAAGAAGCCTTCCTTTTCTTGGTGGTTCTTGCAATGCTTGAAGTTTTTGGAGTTAGAATTATCCTTTTCTTGGTGTTATAGCTCGCACTACCCTTCTTCGGAAGATCTGCTAGGGCTTCCTCAATAGATGGACCAGGTTGATCTATATAGGCACTAAGATTTACTAGCCCTTTAACAGCTTCCCGTAAACCACTTCCCTCTTTTTTCTTGCTACCTTCTTCTACCTTTTCTGACTCAGTCCCATAGATAACCATTTTAACCTTTTTAGAGGTGGGTGAAGAATAAGTCACTTCTTTCCCTTTTGCCCTTTCATCACTACGTACACCCTTACTCTTAGTTTATTTTCCTCTTTTATTTTTATCGCCTCTTCTACTTGACTCGGTCATTTCCACAACCACAACAGACCCAACCAATACAAAATGATTCTCCAAATTCACGGCTAGATAAAAAATTACCTCATTAGGGAGATTTTGAACAGATGTTGCCTGCTCAAAATCAGAAGAACCCGGTTCCTTCCTTATTGGCCCAAGAATATGTGAAGTTTTGAAGAATGACAAATGAACTTAGTCATGTACTAGGTCCATCATGTGAAGCACAATTATGATTAACTTACACATGTGAGATGCACATGAAAGAGATAAGTCCCATTGATCAAGCAGCAATGTCTCCTAATCTGAAAAAGGGTTGCATAGTGGATAAGGGGAGAAAGTATCCTTATGTGAAGAGAACATAATCAGGATAAAAGATAGTATTGGAATTTGAGATGTTCAAGGACTCAATTTCTATGGAGGATCAGCAATTGAGTCCCAATCAAACTCTAATTACTAACCCATAAAATAACAGTGATTTTTCTATTTTACAGGTATTGCACAAACATAGAAGTTAAACTAAAGCGCAAAAGAGCAAGGAGATTTTGTAAGCAATTTATGTGAGATTTGAGTGTGCACTCCTGAAGCTACTTGAACAAGATAGAAGAACCAATTCTACTGTGCCTTTCTTTTATTCTAGTTCAATTGTAGTAGGTGATTTATAATGGTACATTTCAACTTTCATAGAAGCAATTTTATTAGGCTTAGAGTTTTCAAGTTAGAGTTAACTTGAAGTTATCGCAGCAGTTGAGGTTGCGTGCTATAACGGGATTAGAGTAAATCCTTAGGCTTACAAAGAGTTTTTGTAAATGCTATTTTGGCTCACTGATTTTAGTGGAAGTTTGGGAAAATTCTACTGAATAGTTGGTCGTGGATTGTTTACCTTTTGAGACAGGTATTTTTCATATAAAAATATTTATATTCTTTATTTTATGTACTTATTATTCCGCAAACATTAATGTTAGTACACCTAGAAGAACTAGGTTCTTCTATAGCAAAAATTAGGTACCACACAAATCAACCCCCCTTTCTGTGTGGTATTGACGTTTAGAACATCAATCGGTATCGGAGTGGGTTATCCTTGAAGAGGATAACACCTTAGGAAAAAATAAACATGATAGCACCACCTGGGAACTAGGAAGGGCAATTCACAGCTAGGCCTTCACTCTTCAATGGTCAGTACTATTCTTGGTGGAAGAATAGAATGAAGGATCACATCATAGGAGAAGACTATAAACTCTGGGACATAGTGACTGA
Source organism: Nicotiana benthamiana (assembly GCA_034376525.1). Lineage (NCBI taxonomy): Eukaryota > Viridiplantae > Streptophyta > Magnoliopsida > Solanales > Solanaceae > Nicotiana > Nicotiana benthamiana. Next base: position 53,787,867 of record CM067339.1, on the reverse strand, counting down.
TGGTGTTCTAGCAACTACAAAGAACAATGCTGAAGGAGTAGATGTGCTAAGGACTAGAGCTGACTACACTGCTGTAGACTTGAAGAAGTGGGAGAACAATGCCAAAGCCATGAAATGGCTGGTGTGTGGACTAGGTCCATATAAGTACAGTAGAATTCAAAGTTGTACCACTGCTAAGGAAATCTGGGACACCTTGCAAGTAGCTCATGAAGGAACACCTCAAATGAAGGGGTCCAGAAGAAACACGGATGTATTCTCAATATGAGAATTTCACCATAAAGGAAGGAGAAACCATCCAAGAGTTGTATACAAGGTTTACTATACTGACAAATGAATTTAAGCCTCTCAGAAGGATTATTCTTGAAGAAGACAAAGTTGAGAAGATTTCGAAAATATTGCTACCCAGCTGGATGAACTAATTGGAAAGCTTACTGCCTATTAACTGAGAAGGCAAACAATGAAAATGGATGCACCTAAGAAAGAAAAAAATCCTACTCTCAGAATTGCTGAAGGTTCAGATCTAGTGGATGATGAAATGGAAATGATCACAATACTCTTCAAAAAGTAATTTATGAGAGGAAATAGTTCTTCAAGAGGTACAACCTTCAACAAACCAAGGGCTCATGAGAAATAGACCAATGAAGATTGCTACAAATGTTGTAAGAGTGACCACATGATCAAGAATTGCCCTCAATGGGAAATTGAGTGAAAAAAGAAAAGGGCTGAATGAAGGAGCATGAAGAAGAAACATGTTCAACCAAAAAGGAATAAAGGATCAACAAAGGTCATGGTTGCTACCTGGGGAGCAACACCAGATGAGGACTCAAAAGATGAAGCGGGAGATGAACAACCACTTATGGCCATCGGAGAATTAGATAATGAACAAGAGGTAAATATTCTTCAACTCAAAGACAAGATCAAATTCCTGTCTAAAGAAAGGTTGTCTGAGTTACTACTAGATTTCATTGATGAGTCTGAGGTAATTAACAATAAGAAGGAAGAACTGTCTAGGGAATGTGTGATCGTAAAAGCCAAGTGCAAAAATCTAGAGTGTAGTTCAAATGAGAGTGAATGTAAAAATGTTGAGTGAAAAGCCAGGTTCTTGAACTTGACACTAGTGTCTTAGAACCTAGGTCTGAGAACTTAAAACTGAAATTAGGAAAAAAGAAAGAAGAAAGTTGATCACACACATCTCACCCTAGAAAAAAAACTTAGGAAGAATGAAATATGAACGATACAGGAAGTATGAGCCGATAAAAGTATTAAAAGAAGAACTTGGGAAGGTAAAACATGAGCTAAACAGAACTTGAAAATGGAACAAGGCTTTTGATGAACTCTCCTGGCTATAAGAACATCACAGTAGCAACAAAAGAAAACTTGGCTATGAGACTCAAGCACCTAATTGGGATCCTAAAAGCAAGTACCTCACTCTTCTTGGGAACATAATCTGCACACACTATGGCAAGACTGGCCATTTCAAAAATGATTGTAATGCAAAAGAAAAGGCTAGCTTGGGTTCCTAAGAGTAACCCCTAGTTTCTTTTTGTAGGTCCAAGTGAATGGAAGTAGCCAAATATAGCACATGGATAGTGGCTGCTCAAAACATATGACCGGAAACAAGAACCAGTTCCTTTACTTGAGGACTTAAAGGGATGTAATATCTCCTTTGGAAATAGGAAGAAAAGTGAGGTTATTGGGGTTGGAAAGGTAGGTAAAACATACTCTCACTCCATTTGGAGTGTTGACTTGATAGATGATTTGAATTACAGCCTGATCAGCGTGTCACAACTATGTGATATAGGTAACCTTGTAGAATTCACCTCTAAATACTTTGTGATTAACCTTACCACTAATAAAATTATTTTTTATGGAAAAAGAGTTAAAAATATTTATATTGTAGATTTCTCTACTCTCCCATAAAATGAACTAACCTACCTAAATGTGTTGTATAATGATCCCCTCTTGTGGCACAAAAGACTTGGTCATGCCAGTCTAAATCAGCTCAACAAATTAGTCTCTAAGGACTTTGTGATTGCGCTACCTAACATCATGTTCAAGGAAGACAAATTTTGTGAGGCCTATGTAAGGGGGAAGCAGGTAAGGTCATCCTTCAAAAGCAAGAAAATGGTAAGCACAACCAAGTTGTTGGAACTGGTCCATATGGATTTCTATGGTTCAATGAGAACCAAGAGAAAATGTGAAAAGAAATATGTAATGGTTCTTGTTGATGATTATTCTAAATTTACATAGGTACTATTTCAAACATCTAAAGATGAACCATTTCACATGTTTACTTCCTTTGTGAGAAAAACTCAGAAACAATTAGGAAATTAACGTGCATCCATTAGGTCTGATCATGGAACTAAAATTGAAAATTCTAAGTTTGTTGAATTCTGTGATGAAAATGGTATAGATCATAATTTCCCTGCCCCTAGGACTCCTCAACAAAATGGAGTAGTTTAAAGAAAGAACATGACTCTTTAAGACCTAGCTAGGACTATGCTTCTTTCTAGTAAACTTCCTTATAGCTTCTGGGCAGAGGCTGTACACACTGTATGTTACATTATTAATAGATACATGAATAGACTGCTTGTACAGAAGACTTCCTATGAGTTACTTAATGGAAGAAAACCAAATATATCCCATCTTAGGGCATTTGGATGTAAGTACTTTGTGCACAATAAGGGAAAAGAATCTCTAGGTAAGTTCGATCCCAAAAGTGATGAGGGAGTATTCTTGGGATATTCTTCACATAGCAAAGCATATAAAGTGTTGAATAAAAGAACTCTGCATATATAAGAAAGTGTGCATGTAGTATTTGATGAAAGTAATATTCTTTCTAAGAAACATGAACATGAAGATGTAGCCATTGGATTGGTAATGGGTTTTAATGAAGCCTCACCACAAGTCAAAGTGTCACAAAAAGAAGGAACATGTGATGGAATAGGTTCTTCTATTCAGGGCAACCTGACAGGGGGAATAAATCAAAGAGGAATAGAAATAAATCCTCTAAAAGAACTTGTTTATGACCATGTTCCTCAGCAATAGAACATGGGAGAAGCATCTAGTAGGAACTATTTGGTTGTGAAAGCTCACAAGAATCAAAGTTCTCATCCTATTAAGAACATTATAACTGATCCAACATCTGGACTCTAAACTAGATCACAACTAAAGAATCTGTGTGCTTTTGATGCCATTTTATCTCTTATCAAACCTGAAAATGTTATTGAAGCTTTCCATGATGCAGACTGGATCAATGCAATGAAAGATGAACTTAATCTGTTTGAGAGAAGTCAAGTTTGGCATCTTGTTCTAAGACCAAAGGATATATGAGATATTGGAACACAATGGGTCTTTAGAAACAATCTTGATGAAGATGGAACAATTATAAGAAATAAGGCAAGACTGGTGGTCCAAGGCTACAACCAAGAAGAGGGCATAGATTATGATGATACTTTTGCTCCAGTTGCAAGACTAGAGGCAATCAGACTTCTCATAGCCTTTGCAGCACACATAAAATTCACTCTTCCTCAGATGGACGTCAAAAGTGCCTTCCTAAATGGCTACCTGAAAGAAGAAGTGTTAGTGAAATAACCTCCAGGGTTTGAGAGCGAGGAATGTCCTAAGCATGTGTACAAACTAGACAAGGCTCTCTATGGACTCAAGCAGGCTCCAAGATCATGGTATGAACAATTGTCCAAATTTTTGCTTGAACATGGCTATAAAAAAGGTAAAATTTATAGTACCTTATTCCTAAGGGAAAGATGTAAGGATCTCGTTATGGTACAAATATATGTTGATGACATAATCTTTGGGGCCACCAGTGATAAGATAAGCGAAGATTTGCAAAATTAATGGGGAGTGAGTTTGAAATATGTTTGATGGGTGATCTTAACTTCATCTTAGGCCTATAGATAAAACAACTCCAATTGGAACCATGATCCATCAGTAAGTATAGAAAAGAGCTAATTAAAAAGTTTTAAATGGAAGAATCAAAGGAAATAGACACACCCATTGCAACTGCCACTAAATTAGATATTGATGAAACTGGTTCTTCAGTTGATCAAAAGTTGTATAGGGGAATGATTGGTTCACTATTGTATCTTACTTCAAACAGACCAAGCATTGTATTCAGTGTAGGACTTTGTGCTCGATTTTAGCCTAATCCAAAAGAGTTTCACCTGACTGTTGTCAAGAGGAACTAATATACTTGAAAGGCACCACTGATATGTGGCTTTGGTATCCAAAAGGTAGTAATTTCAACCTAATATGATATGCTGATGCTGAGTATGCAGGTTTCCGAGTGGATAGGAAATTCACTTCAGGTATGGAACACTTCCTGGGTTCATGCCTTGTGTATGGGCTACTAAAAAGAAAAATTAAGTGGCCTTATCTACTGGTGAAAATGAGTATGTTGCTACTGCTTCTTGTTTTGCTCAATTGTTGTGGATCAAACAACAAATGGTAGATTTTGGCATTTAAGGTGGTTGTATTCCTATATTCTTTGATAATACTAGTGTAAGTATGACAAAGAACCTATTTCATCATAAGAGGACAAAGCACATAGATGTTAGACACCACTTCTAGAGAGATAACTATGAGAAAGGATTGATCTCCATAGAATTTTATACTATTGATAAATAAATTGGTGACATCTTCACTAAAGCACTGAGTATAAAAAACTTTGAGAGGAACATGTTTGAATAAGGGATGATTAAGATCACCTAATAGGTCCATTTCAGAATGCATAATATATATATATATATATATATATATATATATATATATATATATATATATATATATATATATATATATATATATATATATATATATATATATATTATGTATATTGTGTGTTATGAAAAGAAATTGGCTACGAATTTTGAACTTGTGTAAATATCAAGATTAATTCTTACTCAGCCTCATACTTTAATTAGTATACTCCCGTGACATGTGTTTATATGACTCACTAATCTCTTACAAAATTTTCTCTATTATGGCATTTGAGGCATGATCAAGAGAGTTCTAAATGAAGAATATGGTTTATCAGTATGAACTCATATGAAAGCTCAGGTATGTTTTCTATGCTTTGCACAATTAGAAAAATTGATAATTCAATCATGAGAAGAAGTCCTATACTAGTCAAATTCCTAGAAAAAATTTCTATCTGTTATCATTGAACTAGATCGTCCCTCTAGAATTATAAACCGTAATTTTTGTCTAATATCTAGGGAAGGAAAAGTAATCATTAATATTTCTGAAAATTCAGTTTGATTAGACTTCTATTTGACCTTTGAAAAAGCTGACATTATCTATTAGTTGTCTAATTCCCCTTAAATACACACCACTTCTCCAGCCTTCATCATAATTCCAAAACCATCAAAAATTGTTCTCCACTTCCAATTGCTCTCTTCTCACAAATTCCCAAATTTTCTCAAAAAAACCAAAAGCCATGTCGAACCCACATGATCATCCCGGAACTCCTCCACCACCATCTCCCCCAAACTCATCCTCATCCATTCCATCCAGTGTATCTCCAAAACCTAGGCTCCATAGGCAGAAAATGTTGCTTGAAAAACTGTAGCATCTCGTGCTCTTAGAAAGGTTATAAATGAAAGGCTGAAAGCAAGCCAAGCGAAAGAAAGCCGAGCTCAAAATTTCGACTCCAGCTCTGAGCCCGAATCCTTTCAATCTGGGAGTGAATGTTAAGGACATGGGTCTTCTTACACTGAGAAGACTTAAGAAACCCCTAGTGAAGTAAGTTCATCTATGTTTGAAACTAAAATCAAGGATATATCCTCAAATTTTGGAATAGTGCACTATGTCTTATCATCTATATGAGGATGAAGAACTATTGTGGTTTACTGTTCATCTAATTCTTTCCGAAAGATATTCTAGAATTTCATTATAAATTGAGCACCACGGTCTGAAATGATGGTCAACGAGTTCCATGCAATCAGATGATTTCCTTAATGTACAACTTGGCATAATCTTCTATTGAATCTGTGGTCTTTACTCGCAAGAAGTGTGTTGACTTGGTAAGTCGATTTATACTCATCCATTCAAATCATGCTTTTAAAATGAGCAAGGTAGTCCTATTATAAATTACATATTTACCATCTCCACTCAAAATATATGTATTATGTGATAAAAAAACTAAGCTTTCTATTGCTCCGCTTTCACTTGCTGAACAATTCGGGCAATTGACTACAAAGTGTGTGACGTTCTTTTTCATGTTGTTCAACCAATAAATCTCCTTGGTCATGATTAATATTTGGGGAACCTGCGTGGAGAGAATGTCTGGAATTATAGTCTTCTAACATGATCTTGCCTATTTAAGTCCATCTATGGCTGGAACACACAATCTGTCTTGGTACCTCCAAGTACCATCATCTACCCCTTATTCAAAAGCCATCATCTTATACTTGTGAATCTTCTCTTTTAACTGCAACATGTAGGGATCATCAAATTATTTCTCCTTCTCTTTGGTTACTAAGGGGGGAACAAGTCCTGTTCTAGACAACAACCCCAACATCTTCGAAGATTGAAGTCTAACTCCTATATTGGATAAGTGGTGAACTTCTTTCACCATAGTCCTCTTGTTTGCCTCAATCATGAGCGATACATCCCATATTTGATTATATTTTTAAGGTACTTCTTGAACACTTATAGCATTGTTATGATCTAATTCTTTGACTTATACTCTAAAATTAGAGTCTTGTGCAACAACACTACCCTCACGATATATAATTAGGCATGATTTGATGGTTTTTATATCACATGCTCACTATGGGGGTCTCAAATATCCAACTAGACTTATAGACTATTTTCACAACACCCCTTTAACCAAAGGTCTTACACGTGTAGATCCTTTCTTTTGTTGGGATCCAATTAATTTTTCTTATCTTCCACGATTCCTTGCACTATACACCAACGATGACTCATCTTCTGACTTACTTCTGAGTAATCTTTCTTACTTAAAAAAATGTATATTAATTACATAAACGGAAGGATAATGTATTCATAACTATCATACATAATCTTAGTGATTTTACTCTACTCACACTGTCAATCTTGTGGAAACCCATTTCCGATACCTCTTAAAGGCTATTCTTCTGTAGTTTGCATTCTTACTGCTTGCTGATTTTCCTTTCTTCCATTGTCACTATACTTCAGGTTTAACTTAAAATCTTTGGATTCTAATACGTGTTCAGTATTTCAAACTGTCATACATATCATTAGAGTTAACCCGGCTAAGTGAATCAAATCTTACATCTACTAGCTCTGAAATTGTTATTTTTGTATCTACTCAAAATATACTTACTATTCTTTTACTAACCAACAGTTAGCGCCATGTTTTCTTGTTCTGATTTGAATAACTAAAGTGAAGTATAAGATTATTTCTAACTTTCCTCACCATCCGACTTTGTTCTACTGTCACAGACTTATCTTTTTTTTTGAACTATGTACATGGATCGCACTTTGGGAAAGTTTATATGTATTAAACGAAATTAGAATATCTAACCCCAAACTTTGTATATGTCACACCTTCTTTTTACACACCCAAAGGTATACATAGAGAGTTTTTTCAATTTAAGTCACATTATTTGAAATGAGATTATTTATTCATTTTTATTTAGAGTCACTACTTGGGATATTTTAATTGGTGGCCCAAGTCACCGAATTATTTTAAATCCCAAATCGAGGAAATTTGTACTTTCCTTTTGAAGTCTGCGAATCAGAAATTCTGAATAAAGAATTTTGTTTACCCGGGAGAAGGTGTTAGACATTCTCGAATTCTGTGGTTCTAGCACGCTCGCTTAAGCTATTACAATTAGCATATTATCTGATCTTAATACATGTTTTAACCGATGGTGCATTTTTAACTTTTATAACCGCTTTTAATAATTTATAGGAAACGATTCAGCATTATTTAAAATAAGCCTAGAATCATGCCACATGAAATGCACCCGCGGTCCACGATATATTTTAATTAACATTGTTGAGAATTGGAGTTGGGTCACATGAAATGCACACCTGAGTTTAAGGAAATTAATTTGAATAGCATGCCTAAAGAAACTACACACTTTCAAGTTTGTGAGGGTTATGAAAAACTTAATTAATAGTGCACCTCGATTTCTAAAGAGTTAAAATTAATTAAGTGAAGGTCAAGATTGTGGAGTAAGATTAGGAAGAGGTAAGGATTAAATTAATTAATATTTCATAAGATTGAGTGTGCTACTTCTTAATAAGTTGTTAATGCTTTACTTTTACAGTTATCTGAAAGTGCAAATTGAAAAGAAAACCAGTGCTTTGATCTAAATATTACTAATAACAAGACGGATTACTTTCGTTCGAAACTTTAAAACAACGTACTAAAGCTAACGGCCACAATTATGAGTTTAACTAAAACATATTCAACCAAATCACGATTATGAGAAAGTAGAATGGATATGAACTTTGAATTAGGCCTACAAAGTCAGTGATTTTTCTTAGTCTTGTGACCAATTACAACTCTACCTCCTACCGTTCATATATTCAAAACACGAAATTGTCTCATCATGAATCACAACCTAATTGTGCACTTTTCAACCCAATCAACACATGTTTAAACCTTTCTTCAAGCTGCTCTCTTACCAATTAAAATAAAGTGTCAAATTTCACCATCTTTATCAAACAACTTGAAACGAAAAAGAACATAACTCTTACCTCAAATTTAGTAACATTTTTAAGGTTCACCATGAGTCAACAAATAAACACACATATCCGATAAGAAGATGAAAGAACAGACCTTCTATTGCCGGGATTATACCACGGGTACAGTGAAAGGGAAACTCCAGAATAGTAGTCCTCAAGAAAAGCTATGAACTAGAAACTCGAATCGGAATCGGCAAACCCCGGACGGACTCGAACTGACTAGGCTTGGATTGTGATTTTGGACTGATTTTCGCACTGATTTTGGGGGCTTTTCACTGCTGGTTTTGGTGCAACAAAAGTACTGTTTTAGGAGATGAACTGCTGGGTTTTTTGGCAGCGTTTGGAGGTGATTTAACTTTGTTCTTGGACTTATTTTCTACCCATTTTGCAGCTGGATGTGCTGCTATTTTGAAGCTGTTTTTTTGCTGCTTCTTTGGAGTATTTTGGGGCTGATTAATGGCTGAAGTTTGGTGCGTATTTCAGCTTTTGGGGAATGTTCACGTTAGACTAATAATCGTGGGGAGAGAACAATATTAGTGTACCTGTCAACGCAGCGGAAGAATTTTTGAACTCACCACCGAAACGATTGCCCCAAATCGAACTATAAATCACTAGGAAACAAAGTTAATCTTCCACCAATTAGATGCCCTTACTTGTGTGTACTTTTCGTTTGGAGAAGAAGAGAGTCAGAGAATTCTTACGGTTGAAAAAGAACTTACGCCCCTTTTTTCTATGTTATCTGCTTCATGTAAATAGGGAGAGTAATAGCGGTTAAGGAAGATCACTCTCACTCACCCACGTTCAGGCGGTTAAGAAAGATACCCCCCCCCCCCACCCACGTTCAGGCGGTTAAGGAAGATAACCCCCCACTCACCTACGTTAAGCCGTTTAAGGAAGATAACCCCCACTCACCCACGTTGCGGCGGTTAAAGAAGATAACCTCCACTCACTCACGTTCAGGCTAGTGGAGAGGTTGTAGTCTAGTGGTAAATTCCGTTAACCTCTCTCTTTTATCTCTCCTAGCCGGGTCGGGTCAGCCTACATGGAGCGACCCATGACCCATAATCCAACATCTCCCACTTCGCTCATAGTGGGCTAGACCGATGTCTTTGACAGACTTTTCATACCGGCAAATAGTTGGTGCGACCTGCGAGCACGAAGAGCTATAATATTCCAAAACCAATTAAAAGTTATACTAAAGTTCTAGGTAGAAATTCAATCACATATGGAAAGGATTCACTACTAGCATGAGGATATTATTGCTCGCAATACCCTAGACATCATTGGCTATTGCAGTAGCTACTTATTCGATCCATCATCCTCAAAAAAGGGAAACTCGACTTCCAATATAACATTGCATCAACAATTACACTCAATAACCTCATGGTAAGTGTAATGTTAGACCTATGAATACAAGTTAAATTACTAATTTTAGTAGTCTTCCCTTTCTACATGAATCTTTCCATTCCAAGTCAACTGCTTTCCTAGACATGCACTGCATTGCCGAATCACTCATGGCTATTAGTAACATGTTAATGTAGCAACACTGATTTGCACTTCAAGAAACAGTAAAAGGTCAAAGGGTATTCCAATAAAAGTTAATGTAACTTCTTTGGGATCTCGTACAATGAAGAAGCAAGGATTCGTTCTTCATTATCCAATTGATCAATAGCACACGTGGTATGAAACACATGTTACGGTGTTCTCACCTTATATTGGCACGTGTGTCTTATTATTTTAATCATCCAACACCATACAGACCTTGGTCTAGACACCATCAAGTGTCTAACCTGAGATTCCCACTTCAATAATCCTCAAACCATCTTCTTAGAGAAACTCGTATCTTGCTTACAAAATAAGTCATAATAAAATAGTGAAATTCATAAGCTATCAAGAACGGCCTCTACAAGTAAATATAACCATACATTATTCGAGGTTATATTAGGTCTCATCTCATCACGATTCTTAACGTAAGAGGTGATTGCTCATGTGAGAGAGCCAATCTCGCGACTTGACATGCTTTATCAACAAAACATTCATCAAATGCATATGAGATATAAGCATAAATTCAAGAGTTAAATATTTATGAACATATTATAATACTAAAGTCATACTACCATACATAAATATATTCATATTCTTCGCAGACCTAGAACCATAACATGTTTCTCAAATAGGTCTCTAGATATCGCCTTTATAAAAAGGATCGTCTATCATGCTTCGCTTAGGAATGTACTGTAAATTTATCTCTCCACTTGCTACTATGTCTCTTACAAAGTTATACTTGATGTCAATGTGTTTGGTCTTGTTGTGATACTTAGGATCTTTTGTATATGCAATAGCCGCTTGACTGTCACAATCTAGAGTCATGGGACCCATAGAGTTCTTTGTAATATTCAAATGCTCAAAGAATCTCTTCAACCAAACAGTTTCTTGAACAATAGGCGCATAAGCTACGAAGTCAGCTTCCATTATTGAAAGGGATATACATGTTTGTTTCTTACGTTTCCATGATATATCACCACCATTAAGTAAGAAGGCATAACCAGATATTGATTTTCTGTCATTCCGATCATTAGCGCAGTCAGCATCTGTATATCCTCTCATGTATAAATCATTTTCACAATAATATATTGAATAATCTACAGTTCCCTTCAGGTATCTGAATTCTCTTCACAGCTTTCCAATGATCTCTTACAGGATTGGGTTGATACTTGCTAACACAACCTACGGGATAACAAATGTCTGGGCGGGTACACATCATAACATACATCAAGCTCCCGAAAACACTTGAATATGGAACTCGAGACATGTCTTCCTTTTCCTTTTCAGTCTTTGGACACATTTTAAGGGTTAAAGTTTCACCTCTCTCTATAGGAGTATCCATGGATTTGCAATTATTCATGCAAAAATGCTCAAAAATTTTCTTTATATAAGTTTCTTGAGATAAACTCAATAATGTTTTGGAACAATTTCTTTGGATCTTAACTCCAAGGATATAGCCTGCCTCGCCCATATTTTTCATGTCAAATGACTTGACAGTTTTTAAATACTTCAAATTATTTTTGGCCAATAAAATATCATCCACCTAAAGAGAAAGAATTACAAACATCTTATTAGACTTCTTTACATAAATGCAATGGTCTTCATCGATCATGTTGAAATCATATGAGATCACCTCCTTGGGAAATCTAAAATATCATTGCCTTGAAGATTGCTTCAGGCTATAAATAGATCTTTTCAATTTACAGACCTTCTTTTCTTGGCCTTTAACGATGAAGCCGACATGTTGGTCCATGTAGATTTCTTCATTTAGTTCTTCATTGAGTAAATCTTTGTTCACGTAATTTGATGTAATTCCAAATCTAAACGTGCAACAATAGCCAAAAGTAAGCATATTGATGTACAGTTCACAACTGGTGAAAATGTTTCCTCATAATCTGTTCCAGCTTCTTGAGTAAAGCCTTTTGCCACCAATCGTGCCTTGTATCTTTCTATTGACCCATCCTCTTTGTGTTTAACTTTGAGAACCCATTTGTTCTCAATGGCTCTACGCCAAGTCAGAAGATAAACTAGATCCCAGACTTTGTTGTTTTTAATGGACTCTAATTCATCTTTAATTACTTTCATCCACCCATCTTTTGCAGGGCTCGATAGAGCCTCAATCACAGACTTTGGCTCATCCATCTCTGTAGCAGATACCAAGAAATTATAATCATCAATTTCATAAGTGCGTTTAGGTATATTTTTCCTGGCACTCTTTCGTAGTTGAAATTCAAGTTCATCAGAAGGATTTTTGGATTGAGAGTTCCCATTCCCACTCCCACTCGAATAAAGAATAAGATCTTGATCAATTTGATTATCAACTATGTCAGAAGATTCTTGCTGATTATATGAGTTCAAATTTCATAAAGAGGCTCTCCATTCTTTACCTCGCTCATCTTGGGAAAATCATTTTCCAAAAATATGACATCTCGCGATTCAATCTCAGTAACACTTCCATCCTCTAATTTGCCAATGAACATATACCCTTTGGAGTGTTCTGAATATTTTATAAAGATACATTTCTTTCCTTTTGCCTAATTTACCAAACTTTCTAAAAGAATCTTAAACATATGCAGCACAACCCCAAGGCTGTAAATAATTTAAGTTTTGTTTATGACCAGTCCATAGCTCATAAGGAGTGGAAGAAACTGATTTAGAAGGCACTTTGTTCAATATATAAGTTGCAGTCAATAACGCATCTCCCCAAAAGGAGATAGGTAAATTTGCATGCACCATCATGGACCTTATCATGTCCAACATTGTTCTATCCCTCCTTTCTGCTACACCATTTTGTTGAGGTTTGTATGGAATAGTTAACTGTCTGGTGATTCCTTTTTCATTGCACAATCCTTCAAACTCTTTTGAAAGGTATTCATGCCCTCTATCGGTTCTTAAGGTCTTAATCCTTTTGTCTAATTGATTCTCAACTTCATTTACATACTTCATAAAGCATTTGAGTGCTTCAGATTTATGAGAGATCAGATAGACATGACAAAAGCGTGTGAAATCATCAATGAATGTAATGAAATATAAAGCACCAGACCTAGCCCTCACATTTATTTGACCACGAATATCAAAATGGGTTAATTGAAATGGAAAATCAGCTCTCTTAGCCTTTCCAAATGGTTAGGTGTAATATTTTCGGCAAGACTATTTTCACAAATTTGCATCTCAATTATAGAGAAAGGACCCAAATGTCCTTCCTTAGTCAATCTATTCATTCGATCCTTCCTACGTGACCTAATCATTCATGCCATGTAATAATATCATCATTATTGTTACCAGAATAACATGGCATAACACAACGGGTAACATAATAGTTTTACATAGAAGGATTACAATCTAACACAATAAAACCATCATAATGATGTCCAAGACCATAAAAAAACATTGTTCTGAGTAATTATAAAACCACTAGGACTAATGTTCAAATTGAAATCTAAATCTAGAAGAGCATACACAGATACTAAGTTTCGTCGAATCTCTGGAACATACTGGATGTCATGCAACATCAAAGATCCGCCACCACGCATGTCCATTCTTCAAGTGCCTATCCCTTTGCCTTCAAACTTTGTATTATTTCCCACATATACATGCTTTGATCTAGGTGGAACTCGATGAAACTTTATAAACGCTTCTCTATTGTGACTCACATGGTCGGTGGCTACTGAGTCTACAATCCGCACAAGATAAGATTCAGATAGTAAAATAGTTCTAGAAATATATATAGCACTTAGAGATGCATTTTGAAATGCTCCCTTTTTCGGCTCAGTGCACTCACGAGCATAATGCCCTGGAAATTTGAAATTGTAACACTTCATCTTGCTCTTGTCTTTCTTCTTGTAGAACTATTTTCCTTTCTCGGAATTCAGCTTGTTTCTTTTCTTTGAGGGTCCTTCTCCGATCTCTTTACCCTTTACGTCATTTTTCTAGTTTCCCTTTCCCTTGACACTCGATCTCTTTTTACCGCTTGACTCTACCACAAAGGCATTGGGTATAGGTTTAGCAGCACCAAGCCGCTCGTTTTCAAGCTCCACATGATGGGCAACAGCAGCAAAAGTTTTGATGCTATCATTGTGGGTCAAGTTAACCTTCAAATGTTCCAAATTATTAGGAAGAGACCGAATCACTGTCTGAACCTGCTGCTAATCAGAGAGAACATTGCCAGCACCTTTAAGTTGAGCAATCATATTCGACATCACTCTTAGATGTTGTTTGACATTGTGGTCATGATGCTTTTTGTAAGTGTCAAATTTGATAGTTAGCTGTCTAAGGCGGGTTGCATCAATACCCCCATATATTTCTCTCAGATGCGCCCACATGGCATTAGCAGTAGGGACTTTTTCATATTCATGAATAAAATCATCCACAACTAAGCTTACAATGATTCCACGAGTAGTAGCATCTTTCTTTTTCCAAGAATTGTAAGCCTTAAAATCTCACTTATGTTGGGCAGTGTTACCCTCCTCTCGGCAAACCTTGACATGGTTAATGGCTTCAAGAGCATCTTGCTCTTCCAGCAGCACATACCACATCTTACAACTCCAAATATCATAATTTTCACCGTTTAGTTTGTCACCCTTGTTTAAGTCAACAATGATAGTTTTTGATGCCATAGTATGTTAAATCAAACAATAATGCAAGTGTATTTATTGCTCATCATTCTCGCATGTGATATACATACTTCGGCAAATCAATTAAATAAAATGATAATTTTACACTTAGTATAGAATCGAAAGGTTACTACGTTTCAATTCATCATCTACAACTAAATGTTCAACTAATATTTTATAAAATCATTTCTCATTGTGTGTATCATGTCAAGATTTTCAATACCATGTCATGCTTTTTTTAATTACCACACATAAAAAACAAATAAATAAAATGATATGTCATCTTGCAAACAAATAATAAAGTTTCATTAATTAAACAAATTACAAGTAGTTGTAGAGACGGTTCTCCCACTCAGATTCAAATTTAAGAGCATAAACCCAAAAAGGTTCACTTGGCCAAACCTCGTGATAAACTTCAGTTAAAATTCTACCTAAAAGTTCTCCAAGTGAATCTACTAAAATTGCTAAGGCTTTCCAATCAGATAGTTCAATTTCGTCAATAGCATCAATTAGTGCATCACGAGTAAATTGATAATTTCCAATATGTTCAGCTAGTGAAGCCCTAAGCTCTCTAAATTTCTTTTTCCTTTCCCTTCATTCAGCCCTTCGATCCCTTAACTGAATTAGTCCCGCCCTTGGGACAGTCCTGATAACTTCAGGCTCCGAGTCTGAATCATTATAGAAATAAGTCTGGCGACGATGTACCCTTCTACATTGTCCCCTTCCTTGACTTCAAGAACTCCCACATGGAGTAATTCGAACTTGTCCCTGTTCAATCATATCTGAAATAGGACCAAGGAAACAATAAGAATGGCTACAACCACTCAATGCGACAACATGTCACAATAACTCGTAGAAGTATTTCAATGTAATGCATATGACTAAACAATTAAAAAAATTTAAAGACCAATTCATTTATTATTATTACTGGATTTAATTAATTATTAATAATCATTACTTTTCCATGCATAAATTGGTAGGAAGGGCTGGTGATATTTCGCTATATCATTATGTGCTTATTTTGTAACTTTTCCCTGTCTGATTATCAAGTAAATTCAAAACATGAACGAATTCACTGTATTAGCGTATGACACAGAAATTCGAAAAAAAATACAAAATCAATGTGTGTTCATCTTGACAGAGCACACAATTAAAAACCTATCTCTGATACCAATGTTATACTAATAACCATGGGGTAAGAAAAACATTGGCGTACCTGTCAATGCAGTGGAAGAATTGTTGAACTCACCATCGAAATGATTGCCCCAAATCAAACTTTGAATCACTAGGAAATAAAGTTAATATTCCAACCAATTAGATGCCCTTACATGTGTGTGCTTTTCGTTGGGAGAAGAAGAGAGTCATAGAATTCTTACGGTAGAAAAAGAACATATGCCCCTTTGTTCTATGTTATCTCCTTCATATAAATAGGTACAGTAATAGCGGTTAAGGAAGATAACTCCCCACTCACCCACTTTCAGGCGGTTAACGAAGATAACCCCCCACTCACCCATGTTCAGGCGGATAAGGAAGATAACCCCCCACTCACCCATGTTCAGGCGGTTAAGGAAGATAACCCTCACTCACCCACATTCAGGCAGTTAAGGAAGATAACCCCCCACTCACCCACGTTAAGGCTAGTGGAGAGGTTATGGTCTAGTGGTAACTTCCCTTAGCCTCTCTCCCTTATCTCTCCTAACCGGTTCGGCTCTGCCCTCATGGAGCGACCCATGACCCATAATCCAACATATTAGATGTGTTTTGGAGCTAAATTTCAGGGATAAAATCGTGCATTTTATGGGCCATTTTTTTGGGTTTCAAGGTGGTTTAAGTGGCTGAAATTGAGGTTGTTTGTGGTGGGTGTTTATGGGTCTTTTCGGGATGGATCCGGGGTGTGTTTGACGCCGGAGATGGTTGTGTTTTTGTGAAGAAGAAGATAAGGGTTCTTGGTTTTGTTAAGGGGAAGCCATAGAATTTTTTTGGGATCTTGTTCATTGAAGAAAAAGAAGATCAGTAGGGGGTGGGGTATTTTTGTGCAAAATAGCAGATCCTAATTTCTTAGTCTAGGTCTATATTTATGGATTATGTACTATTATATAGGGGTAGTAATTAGGTTAGGGCTATGGGTCTAGGAACTATGTGCTTGGTAATTGGGCTAAGTCCAAAAATGAGTTGCTCGAGCCCAAGTTTTATTCTTTTCCAGCAAACGAGATTAAAAAATGCGATAACATTTATTAAATAATCTTACTGAAGTAAAATAAGACTGACCGTTAAAATAAATTATTTTTTGGTATTTTTCAAAATTAAAAATAACTACCAAACATTAATGGAATCATATTGGTAATTTTTACTTTTGTTTTAGTAAAATAAAGTAAAAGAGTAAAAATTAGTTTTAATAGCTATAATAGGCCTAAATTAAATATTTACATGCTAAAATATAAAAAATCTTGGGGAGGGTCAATAATCACATGTCTACAGCTATCCCTCTTTGATTGAAAATGCGAAGAGTTTTCTGACAAAGAACGACTTGACGGGTTTTTTTACCCGACCCTTATATAAGGAGACCAAAACTAAAAGAATGGAGAATGTAACCAAGCCTGGGTATCTGAGCCGCCTACATATCCTTGGGTATAAAGTAATCGGACCACGTGTAATTCAGAGGTGAATGAGGTGATAGAGAACTGAGGTCGAGAGCCAAGCGAGGTGCCATCAAGGTTCTGGTCCGCAGTCCCATTATTACATCAAATCAAAAATGAAAAACACTAACTAAGCCTATCAGCTACAAGTTACAAGATTACTATCTATAAGTCTTCTGAAACTTGATCTTGAGTCTTGGTTGATTCTTCATGCCGACTTTGATCTGAATCTTGGTGCTCGTTAGTTGTAGGTGTTGGTTCAGTCTTTTTTCAAATTCTCAGATGAAGGCGAGACATGGAAAGCTTGTGACTTCTATCACGTCTTGAGCAATCCACATCGTTTCTCTGCCTCTGTACTTTGAGTTCATTTCTTTTCTTTTTTCTCCTTTTTTCTTTTATTCTGGACTGAGACTCATTCTTTTGGTCATCTCGAACCATGTGCATCAGGGTAAAACCTGCTCAGACACCAAAACAAACAAACAAATAAACAAAATGTTTCTGCCCCAGTTTTCACTAGAAAAATTTTGTGAGTTATTGTAACAAAATTCTAAATTACTTTTTTATTGAAAGTAATAAAAGTCAGGATTGTGTATCCTTGAGAAAAAGAGATTAGGGTATGGAGACCCTATATCTAAAATGAAATCAACTAGGGAATGAAGACCCTATGTAGAAAAAATGACTAGGGAGTGGAGACCCTATGTCTCAAATAAAATCAACTAGGGATTGGAGACCCTATGTTGGAAAAGAGACTAGTGAGTGGAGAGACTATATCTGAAATAAAATCAACTAGGGAGTGGAGACCCTATGTCTAAAATAAAATCAACTAGGGAGTGGAGACCCTATGTCTAAAATAAAATGAACTAGGGAGTGGAAAAGCCTATGTTGGAAAAGATTACCAGATTATGCTGGCATCAACTAGGGAACGAGACCCTATGTTGAAAAAGTGAGACTACTGAATTGTGTAGCTATTCTAAAATGAACCAAGAGGGATTTTCTTTCTTTTGACTAAATTATTCTTATAAAAAGTTGCTCCAACGCCTTTTTTTTTAAATCGACACATCTTTTCTTTTTTCCAATTGTCCTAGAAGAAAATTCATTAGACTAGGTTTTCTATCTTAAAAGAAAGATTCATTAGAGTAAAATTTCTATCCCAGAAGAAAATTCATCAGACTAGGTTTTCTATCTTAGGAGAAAGATTCATCACACTAAGATTTTGATCCTAGGAGAAAATTCATCAGACTAGGTTTATTTTCTTATCAGGAGAAAAATTTATTAGACTAAGATTTCGATCCTAGGAGAAAGTTCATCAGACTTGGTCTTCTATCTTAGGAGAAAGATTCATCAGACTAAGATTTTAATCCTAGGAGAAAGTTCATCAGACTAGGTCTCTTTATTAATCTTAGGAGAAAAATTCATCAGACTAAAGTTTTGATCCTAGGAGAAAATTAATCAGACTAGGTCTTCTATCTTAGGAGAAAAATTCATCAGACTAAGATTTTTATCCTAGGAGATGGTTCATCAGACTTGGTCTTCAATCTTAGGAGAAAAATTCATCGGACTAAGATTTTGATCCTAAGAGAAAGTTAATCAGAATAGGTTTTCTATCTTAGGAGGAAAATTCATAACTCTAAGATTTTGATCATAGGAGATTGTTCATTAGACTAGCTTTTTCTATCTTAGGAGATAATTCCTCAGACAAAGATTTTGATCTTAGGAGAAAGTTCATCATACTAGGTCTCTTTTTTTTGGTATCTCAGGAGAAAAATTCATCATACTAAGATTTCTATCTTAGGAGAAAATTCATCAGACTAGGTCTTCTATCTCAGGAGGAAAATTCCTCAGACTAAGATTTTGATCCTAGGAGAAAGTTCATCAGACTAGGTCTCTTTTTTTTCTTTGGCTATCTTAGGAGAAAGATTCATCAGACTAAGATTTTGGTCCTAAGAGAAAATTCATCGAACTAGGTCTTTTTTACATCTTAGGAGAAAGGCTCATCAGACTAAGATTTTGATTAGGGAAAAATCCATCAAACTAGGACTTTTTATCCTAGGAGGAAAAAAAAATGTAAAGATCAATGGAAATATTTGATGCACAATAGCAAGAAAAATAAAGGTAGAGATTTGAGAAAAATCCCTTTGCCATCTCTTCTCTTCTTTCTTTTTCTTCTTTTTTTTTTGTTTTTTTCTTTTTCTTCTTTTCATTTATAAATCACTCTCCTTGCACTACTTTGTTCCTGTTTCATACGGAGAAAAAATTGTCAGTATTGAAAATGGTGGTTGGTTTGTGGCCTAGAGTCTTGGGCCGCTTGGCTTTTACTCGATCAGCTTGAGTCGGTCTCAAGAGACTTTTGTTATACACCCACTTGATTATTTCACACCTATTATAATTTGTATTTGTGGCTCAATCGGCCTTATCCCAACTGGAGATCTTTGCTCAGGTGACCTTTTTTTGATATCTTGAATGACTTCTTTCTTTTTGAGAAATTTGTATGTCAGAGTGACTCACCATTTATCTTTGCTTGCGCCAAGTAGGCTTACAAGAGTCTTTTAGGGGGAGATTTTGCATGAATCCTCAAGGCATGTTAAAAGTAACAACTGAGTGCTAGACAAATTTAGTTTATGCTACTGAAAAGGCGGTAGCAGATTTTGAAATCTTTTCTTTCTTGTGTTGACAAGGACTAACTCAGGGTAAAGGACACAATGATGTAAAGAAACAGTTATTAATAAGAAATACACCTGTCAGAAAGATGGAAGGAAGAGTTTTTGTTTTTCTTTTTTTTTTCAATAACAAACCTTAATGATCATGACATGCATTCTGGACTTAGCGGCTTGGTCTATCAAACTAATTCAATCTTCCACTTTACCGTTCTTATGATCCTTGAAGTCGGGCTTGTTAATGACAATCCTATGCATCAACTTCATGGCTCAACTAGTGGTGCCCGGAGGAGCTTTCACCAACAGGTATCTATCATTTATTTATCTCTGCTTACCGTCGCATTTCATTGCCCATGAGTGTTTTCACTAGTAAGACTCTCTCTTTTTTTTATTTCTTTTTCTTTTGTTTTTCTTCCTTTTGTGAGACACTGATAGTCTTCTATGGCGCGTGAAAACCATTGCTCATTGCATGCTTCTCTTTGCATCCTTGAAGGTGCATCAGGAGGTCTTTATTTGGAAGGTTTTTGGATGGGGTTGGAAAGAATGGTCGGTATGATGGCTCAAAGTTGACTCAAAATGAGGGGTTGTAGGCTTACAACTCTTGGAATCGACTCTTTCAAAAGTGAAATAAAATCTTTGCCCTAGTTTCAGCTATTAGGGATTTTTTGGTTTTTTTTTGTGAATTCTTATTTGGTTGGATTCAACCGTGAGGCTGCCTACATATCCTTTTTTCAAACAGCCAGGTCGAACGTAGTCAAAAATTTGACCTAACTATTTTGCAACTTTCTTTCCTCTATATCTTTTTTTCTTTTTTTCTTTTTTTTTCAAAACAAGTTTCCCCAGTTTCTAATTTTTGGAGGGCGGACAATTTTTTTCTTCTTCTTTTTTTTCTTTACTTGAACTTTTTAAAAGTTGTCCCGATTTGTACTCTTGGGACATAGACTTTTGTTTTTCTTTTTATTTTTCCTTTTTTTACTCTTAAATCTAAAGTTGATTCCAAAGGAGGATAGTCAATGAAAATAACACAGGCTCAAATGGGTGACAAAGGGTATAAAGTGTTTTGGGTGATAGAAAAAGGCTTCACAACCTTGAGAATGCCAATTATAGTATCTTTTCATGATCACAACTTGACGAACATGTCTGTCTTCTTGGTGTGTTATGGCCACATGACACTTTCCATCCCTTGATGTCAAACATCCAACAAACTACAATTTATTCTTCTTCAAGCCCGAACTTCATAATGATTTGAAGGTGACTTTCACTCGAACTTAATTTCAAAGTGTTTCAACTATTTATTCATCCTCAGAATTATTGTTTTTAGTTATCCATTTCTAGATTAAATCAACTTCTAACATCTGGCCAAAATTTTCAGATGCATGTCATGTCACTAGAACTAGCAGCGAAAGAACTAAGAATGGAATGACACAAAAGGACAAATTGTATTTGTTGAGTAAAGGATGGAAAGGTTTAAAAACAAGACAAGCAACTTAAGATCTGAGTTACAACCAAACAATGAAAATAGCAATAGAACAAACGAACAAAACTCACACAAACAGAATAGAGGGATAGAGGGGTTTAACTCAATAAAATAAATAAAATTTGTAAGGCCCCGGAAAATTTTTCTAAGTAATTTAGGATTTTGTGGTGACAAGTAGGCTGATTATAATATTTTATGTCCTATTAACATGATAGGCATCAACTGGATTTGGTACATATGTGTATAAGTCTTATTATAAGATGCGAGTCATATAAACTTGCGTGTACCTACTCCTTGAAGGAGACATATCATTAGTGAATCTACTCTATCACAAATTCTCTTATTTACATTCTCTTATGGAATTAAGTTCAATAAATATGTCCTTGAATGGAGTTATAACTCTAGGATTAATGCTTCCCGCTTTCTTTCCTAAATTCTCAACCACGGACTACATCCGTTGAATTTGTTACAAAATTTTTTTATCGACAACGTCTGCTTATTTGTGTCTATGCATGCAACGTCGTAAAGTTTACCCATATTGTGTCAAGTTCCATGTAAAGCATCCCAGTGTTGTGATGAGTCACTCTTTTACTCACTTGTGTATATAGCTTATATGGTTTGAACAGTCACTCTACTCTCTTAGAAGTATCATCATGAAATCTTCTCACTATTTAGTAACATACGATACCTTAACACCTATCACATGACTGCATGTCGATCGAAATGGCCATCGTGTGTATAAAATCTATCTGAAAATTGAGATCCTCACATAACCATCATGGAAAGATCTTGTGTCGCCATCTTAGTATAACTTTCGTGTCAACTTGGGACTTCCCGTAGTAAGTAGCTCACTTTGTTCCTAGTATTGTGGTTACCTGTGGCGTGGCCGAGTATTGCAGTTTGGAGTTAATATAGCATAAACATATCCAGCTCATAACAAATGTTTGTTTCCTCCTTACACCTCTACAATGTGTGTTAATTATGTTCCTTAGTTAGTGAATTTATTGTGCTAGATTCCCAAAACTTGTTCAATAACCATGAAAGAACATATCCTTCTATGTGTCATTGTAGCACTTCCTTTCTCATAAAGACACTTACTAAGCTCTCCGTGAAGACCTAGCGCACCTTTGGAGGTTATCATAGCACAACGACTATTTCTCCTATTTTCTATCTTTCGTTAGCATCAAGGTATTTCTCAAGTCAAAATCCATGGAGAAATTACTATGAATATCTGAAAACTTTCCATGATTGCTTTATTCTATCTCATTGAGTTCCCACCTCACTTCAGGTTCATCAAAGATTGATAGCATGTCGTAATTGCTGAGACTGAATGATCTCTTTTTGATAATGGATTGTGCTAGTCCAATGATCTGCTTATAAGTCGAATTCTCGCCTTTTGATTTTGGGTTGACCAAGGAATAATACACCAAGCAACACATTCATATGTCAAAGCCTTTCTCTCAATGAAGTCTTATAGCACCAAAGATGGGGACATATTCCTTTGCTAGAATAAATAAATATTGCTGGTATTCCTTGTAGATGTTTCTCTAACAACCATTTACCTGCTCTGCTTGTCCCTGTGAATAGATAACCCGTGTTAATTTTCCCCTTCAAATACATTAAGATATCTCATTCTTCAAACTTATTCATATGGACACCTTGAGGTCTTATTCAACTACAACTCGTAATAGTTTTAAGTACTTTCTCACCATTGTGAACGATTTTCTACGGCTACGTGGGATTGACTCATGGGTTCCAAAAGTGATGAGTTACCTTAATTTCAAGCTTATATTGTCACAGTTTCAAACCAAAGTGCATCCCCTTTTCAAAAGTCCTAAATGGGTCGGATTGTATGTGTTATGTGGCCTTCAGATCACTCGGCTTTTAGGATTATTGACGATGTCATTGTCATGTGTAGGGAGTTTTGCTACGCTTGGTATTCCACCTTCCTGGGTGGGTAGGAGTGTTTTTTTGCTTTTTTCCCGTAGCATCATGTTAGCCATTATGACTTCTCTAACCAACACATGATTTCACCCCTAAGTTAGGATTTCCTAGCTATGTGGTTTCACTCGTGAAAGGATAAGATTAGATGCCTTCGGATTTTTGCACATATTTTGAGTATATTTATTTGGAAGATAAGTTTTCGTATCTTTTGTTCTCTCATATAGGGTCAATTGTGAGGGAGGGTTAAGCTGTTTGAATTATGATAATCTCATAAGTGTCTAACTTCATTTTCATCGTCATGGGCTTATGGCTTAGATTCCTTATGTCAACTAACATTACGAGTGTAATTCAACTTCATGTATTTTGTATCCCATATCGCATTCAAAATGCCAGAGTTGTCTCATCTTTGATAAATTGATATTCTCTACACTTTAGCAGACGACTGGGTCATGTAGTTGAATGTTCCTCCTTAATGATTCTTATTGCCAATGTACTACTTACCCATATGCCTCATTTGTCTAATAATTTATTTCGTCACATTGAATAACCATGTCAACATTTTTAGTTGTAGTTTTCATGTCCCCTAGCATATAACATCAGAAAGTACTCTGCTCAACCCATTAATGAATTCCTGGATAACTCCAGCCCAATCTTGAACTCTGTGTTCCTCATTGTATTTAATCTATTGGGTACTGAGGGTTCAAACATGTCAAAGAGGAAGCAACTCTGTATGATCACATATATTTGATAGGTAATTTTTATGGCCATCTCAGGATAGAACATCTTAGTGTAATCGTTGAAGGTCATCAAAGCTTTAGTGTGGATGTTCACATAGAGATTTAGAATTTAGGAGGGTCAATAGGTTTTTGCCAATATTTCCCCCCCCCCCCCCTGAAAATGTTATGTGAATTGATAATGAAGGTGATATAAGTGTGTTTCACATTAGGCCGCACTATGAGTATGATGTTTCCCTTCCGTTGTTCTCTCAATATTATCTATTTTTATGTGTCTATGTCTAAGAAGGTAGTTGGAAATTTTTTGTGCATCATTCCGGTGGTGATTATTGAATTAAACGTTAATGAATAGCTGGCCTATGAAGGGTATCTATTTTCCATCCTTGTTAGGTAAGTTTTGGGGTGGACATTGTTTTCGCGAACGTGTCATGCCGAAGTCTTTAGAGTATAAGAGGCCACATTAAGGGCCGAGAGTGTTTTCGAAATAAAATATTTTCTCTTGATTATATAACAATTAGTTTTGATTCAAAAGGTACCATATAGGTGTTATGAGTTGAAAAAAATGTGAAGTCCATGTTCAGGTGTCAATATGACAATGTAGTGCTTGTAATGCTGAGATTAGCATAATTGATATATACATTATGGTGCTTTATCTAGTTGTGGATGTGTTATTAGGACGATTTTGGTGATTCTCTGGCAGGTGAATATGCCTAGTTTCAAAGGAGACTCTGCCAATTTTTTGAAAAATTTGGGAGTTCATCAAACTTTAGGGACTTGAGGTAGGTGTCAAAAAAGATACATTAAATTAAGCGTTTGCAGCAGACTTTATCCTCATTCGAGGATGAATAATCCTAAGGGGGGAGAATGTAAGGCCCCAGAAAATTTCGCTAAGTAATTTAGGATTTCGTGGTGCCATGTAGGCGGATTATAATATTTTATGTGCTATTAACATGATAGGCATCAGTTGGATTTGGTAAATATGTGTATAATCCTTATTACAAGTGATTTGGAGTCTAAGAAGAGGCCTAAGTCTAAGACAAGTTGGAAAATTTCATAATAGAAAAGTTCTAAATGAGCATGCACAAGTCCTCATTTTGGAAAAGCATATCAACATGTATATAAGGTTTTGTGTGATGCACAACCTATTAGATTAATGTTCTTTGAGTCTAGTTTCTGACAGATTAAACCGTTTGTCATTTGGAGGTGCATACAAAATGTCATGACCATTATACTGGGCATGCGTCATATGCACGCCCTGGTGTCGACGGAAGTGCGATCGTTCATATTAAGAAGTATTATGCCTCCTTAGTGCAGCCTTAGCACGGCCTTAGCGCATGTGCGCTTGTAGATGACCTTTAAATACACCTAAGGAGGGGAAAATGAGAGAATTTAAGTAATCTTTCAAGACAAGGGCATCCTCTCCATCCCCAATCCGTTCAAGGAATCCAATTGCACACCTAAAGGTGAGCTTCTAAGTGTGTTTTGATGGCGATTTCACTTCTCAATCACTAGTTAAAATATGATTTTGATTGGATTTCATGGGATTTCTTCAAAATTTCAAGAACATCCCAAAAATTTGTCTTTCAAGATTTGGTCTATAAGAGGTAATCCTTTGCCCGTAGACTTACATATATGGAGTTATTTTTAAAATATGAGTATGAATTAAGTATTGTAACTTATGGGATGGTGATTAGAAGCCATAGGTACCTAACCTAGGTTGTGTGGTATTGTAAATATTATGAGACGAGTTATTGAGATATGATTCTTGGGTGTAATAGTATTATGTATACATGCATGTACAAATTAGGTTTGCGGAATATTATTGAACATAAATAAGTAAAAAGTGGGTTGGGGAATGAAGAAAATCTTGTAAAAGAGATTTGAAATCAAGATGCTCAACTAGCGTTTGATAAAATGCTCAAAAAAGATGAAATGATGAATACCTTCCTAATTTGTGTTCAATTTTGTTATGTCTCAAAGTAGATTGGGATCACTAGAACTTCCGGAAAGTCATAGAAACTTAAGGAAAGCTAAATCGAGGTAATTAGGCTAAACTTTGTCTCTCGGAAGTGAATTCCATATCGTTTTCGTAAGTTTAAGTGTGGTTTGCTTACCAAAATGGTATGGCGTTTAGTCACATTCTAAATGGAGGTTAGTATATTTACTGGATAAGAAGAACTTGATCTGCTTAATGCTCCTAGTTGCTATTATGTATACTAAATGTCTTGATTGAATATGTCTTGTTGTTGATAGTCTATAAAGATGCTTGAAAAATGAAATAAGTGAATTGGGAATGTGTTAAAGATCATGTAATAAGCCTCCACCCAATAGTTATGAACTAACTTCGAAGATATAATTGCCTAAGATCTCTTCTACTCAATTCTCGCCCATAAGTGGCTATTTATCACTATTGATGTGATTTATAAGTATATCCGGTGTGATTCGAGATCTTATATATCTATGTGTTTAAACAGTGCAACATCATTTTTGGAAAGGAGTTTTGCAAGTTAAAATGGTGTATTGTTGTTAATGATTTCAATGTGAGTTTTTATTTCTTGTTGGTGTGCCCCATTTCTCTAGGAAGAATCATTTATGTTTAAAGTTCCATGCTAATAAACTTGAGGTGTATGGTTTCGTATAAAATACTCTATGTTCCCACGATTCATATTTCCTCTCATGTGTAATTGACATCTTGACTTGCATGGCTTGTTGTTGAAATTGATATTGATGTGAAACATGTGAAATAGGAAATACGGCCACCGTGCCAAGAATAAAGAATCTTGTGAATGACCAAAGGAGCCAAAGAAATATTATTTTTGTTGGTGACTGGAAATACTAATCGGAATCCATAAAATGTGAAAGATATTGAGGTAAGCATAATTGTATTCATGTTATATTTGTATAACTGCATTTATACTACAATTGTGCGCGATATTAAATCAAATAAAAAATGTTTTTGGGAGTATGATTAGCAAATCGAGGAAGGATGGGTCATAAGGCCCAAACCTGAAACTACACGTGACGGTGTAGGAGTGGATTGTGGTTATTCCCCTTAAATGGGATGAACCTGGTGATGCCAACGCACACGGTATATGGGGGAAGGCAGCCTAGCTGGGGCCGTGATTAGACGCCATGCCGCACACATGGTGGTATTATGCTGGGAATCAAAAACTACAAATTTAACACTGGAAATTATGGTTGTAGTACATGTCTCTATAGGGATGAGTTAGCCGATAGGGTCATCATTGGACTCCGTGCTAACAAAGACGGTGCTATACATCATATCGGTTCTAGTGACCTCCCAACCAAAAATTATATATATATTATTTTATTTTCATAAACTAGAAGACGTACATATTGCAAATTGGAAGCTTGTGTGTTGTTGACTCGACTTACTGTTTATGTTTCCTTGCTTGTACGGTCATCCTATTCTGGAAGAGGACTTCTAGCTTTACATACTAATGCTATTCGATGGTGCTAACATCCTTTTTTTGGGGGCACTATATTGTTTTATGATACAAGCAGTTCCATACTAGGGGGCATCGGCCAGGGATAGCAGTATTCTCTTCCTAGCAGCCTTGGTAAGCCCCACTCCATCCCGTGCTCATTTCATGTTATCTTTTGTTCATTTTCTCATCACGTTTTGAGGTATAGCTGGAGCCTTGTTATCGGCGTTTTCCAATTACTCTTCTATTATATTTAGAGTTCTGTAGACTGTTTGTGGGTGGTGGTTGATGTTCGGAGTCCGGACTAGAAATGTTGGTACTTGATAAGCATGTCTCTTATTAAACTTGTAAACTTCTACTATTTTGAAAACTATAAATGAAGTCATTAACAGAAATGAAATGAAAGTTTCTAATGAATTATTTCTTAGTGTTTTGATGAAGTGGGTCTTCCCTCTTTATTCATGAACTAGTTTGGGTAGATTGAAATCTAATGGGTTTTCTCAGCCGGGTTTACTCGGTTGACAGCCGGTCGTATTCTACGATTATTGGGGCATGACAAAATCTTGTCATTACCCTGAAATAACCAAGATAATAGGAAAAATATCAAAACAAGCTACCAATATTTTTTTCCTAGTGAGAAGGGAATGACTTTTCAATTGCTAGGTTTGACATTTAGCCACAAATTTTCTCATCAGAATCAGTAGAGCCTTCTTCGATAACTTAAGTTAGCAAGTTCCCGAGAGGATTCTCATACTCCATGTCACCAGGCATCATCTCATAAAGTGTGGATCATCATGTGTAGGGAAAGGATTATGCAGGATATCCTGGTGTCAGTGTCTTGGATCGCATTCAGGTTTTCCTAGATTATCCTTTATATTTCTCTTTTCAAATCCCGACATCTTTCAACATTTTACCCCTGGGCATTAGAATGGTATTCCCACCTCTTAGATGGGTCAAAGCTTCTTGTACATGGGTCCACATGATTTTAAAGGAATCGGTGCAATTATATGATGATGCTTCAACTTCTCAAATAAGCTTGCATAGGACTCTTCTATTGGCATAAAATTATCTTCCAACCTTTGTTCCCCGTTATACTCCTGCCTTGGATGTGGGTAATAGGGCAATTGAAAATTTTATGGAGGCTGGAGGAGATTTTGTGGTGCTCGTGCTCGCCTTCTGGGGTATTTTGGTGGCTAGCCAACATACTAAGGTGAAGCAATAGAGTATTGTGTGTTCTGAGGTGGATAGTAATGCTCAGGGGAGTCATGGGAAACCTGATGAAGCTGCGGCTACCTTCGAGGTGCTCTCTAGGGACGTCTTCTCGACCCTGTTGTCGTCATGATTTTTTCATTCTTCCTATTTGTGTCACTGAAGTTATCGTATTCAACATGGATAGGTTGAGTCGCGGCGTTAAGAACTGCTTAACTTATTATTTTGCTTGTCTTAAGACCATTCTCTACCATTTCTCCTATTTTGATTGCTTCCGAGAAAGATTGCCAACTGTGGATATCATGTTTTGAAAGTAATCCGACCCTTGCACTTGATGGAAGACAGCGATTAGCTCATGGTCATCCATGGGTGGATTAACTCTAGCTGCTTGCTCTCTCCATTTAATGGAATATTCCGTGAAACTTTCACTTGGTTTCTTCTTCAGGTTTGAAAGGTAATTGTGGTCTGGGGCAATGTCAATGTTGTATTGGAACTGTTTGACAAAGGCCCGAGCCATATCATACCATACATACCATGAGAGGTATTTTGAACCATAAACATTCAGAGGCTGTTCCCGTAAGGCTTTCCACAAAATAAGCCATCAGTAATTCTTCCTTTCCTCTCGCACATCTTACTTGATTGCACTACCTTTTCAGGTGGGCTATGGGATCTCTATGTCCACCATACTTTTCAAATTTGGGAGTCTTGAAATTAGGTGGCAAGGGGACATCAGTGAGCATACATAAATCCTTGAAGGCAATTCTTTTCTGACCAATCCACCCTTGTATGTTTTCAACTGTTGTTCTAAGCTTGTCACTCTTTGGGTCATTTCTTCTTAGGCCATCTTTCGGGCAGGCTTCTAAATGTGTGCAGGAAGATCAAACAAGTACGAGTGATACTGAGGAGAGTGGTGCTGCTCTTGCTGGGTAGAAAATTGTGACTCATGAGTTTTCCTCTACACCACCGTCGGCTGTGGGATGGTGAAGACGGGCATAACAATGGAGGTTTTTTGATTGGCTGTGAATGACAAACTTTGAGAGCATGCAATAGAAGTCCTAGTTGTAGTCGTACAGTTGGGATAAGGACTGAACCCAGGTGGACATGATTGATCAGACAATTGGTCGTAGGCGTCCGTAAAGTATCCTCTTTGCTTGAGCAAGGTCAACATAACATTTGTGATTTTAACATTCCCCGCCTGGATTCGGGGAGGAACTATGGCACTCGCATACCCCTGATATGGGAGAACTCTTAGGGCCACTCTTTGCGGTGGCGGAGGAGGGTCTGGGATAGGATTGTTATCATTGGCTTGACGGCCTCTACGTGGAGCTTGGGGTAAGGGAACCTCATCTTGATAAGTATCTTCTACCTCCTCCCCTAACATGACATTTCCAAGAGGGTCATTAGCATTTAGATCCATTGGTACTTGATGTAGAAAATCATTCTATCCATGATATGTGTGCTTTGGTTGTATTAGCATGATTTTCAGGTATAGGTTTTGATGAATGACAAACAATGAAGTCAAGTGTCAAACAACATTATTATATGACAAACAATCAAGATTGAATGCCGAGAAGCATATTGATGAATGGATTGCATGGAAAAGCCAAAGATGAGCTCAAAAGTTCAAGACCGAAGACCCAAGGCGTAGGTCGTTAGGTAGAACCAATGTAAGAGCAACGTTTAAGTTATCTCGTCTTTTGGCTCAACATAGGTCATCATAAATATGCATAAAATCATTTTATCAAATCATATTTATCATAAACATATTTCAAATACTTCAAACAAAATGATTTTAACGTTTTCATTTTAACCAAAATGGTTTTTGAAGTAAGTTTTCATTCTGGACATCATAAGAGAATAATTGATTATGGCAAAGTGTATAATCAATTATTCTGGGAAATTCCATTTATTGGAAATTTCCGCAGAGTAAGATAATCGATTATAAACTTGGACATAATCAATTATCTTGTATCCGTTGCCTTCCCAACGTTCCGTTTTATGAACGTTGAGAAGATAATCGATTATTCAATCTTGGCATAAAATCAGCATTATTGATTGCCAATTAAGCACCGGACATACAACCTCTACCACATATAAATAGAGGTCTTTTTGACACATTTCATATGAACAATATCTCTCATTATTCTTGAACATATTGATAACATTTATACATCATATTTAGAGCTTTTGTTGAGCCATTTGAGAGACAATTTTGTGTTGTTCATAGAGCTAATATTGTATCTCTTTATCTACTCTTATTAGAGAGTTCTTGTTGTAAAAGAGAAAGGTTCTTGAGAAGACCATATCTTCTCAATTGTTGGGTTGCTAAGTACCTTCAATCTTAGTGTGTGAAGTCTTGCGGTGCGGTATCCACGAGCAAGGTGAAGTCTTGAGGTGAGGTATCCTCGAGCAAGTTGAAGTCTTGTAGAGAGTACATCTATGAGAAAGTGTAACGGTTTGTTAGGCACCCGTAAGCTTAACGGAGTTAGTGGAAACTCGAGAGAGTCTCTCGGGGACTGGACTAACCACACGTTGTGGTGAACCAGTATAAATTCGGTGTGTCCTCTCCTTACTATTTTAATTACTGCACTTACTTTACTCCTGCAATTTTAATTCCGCAAAATTTATTGACATTCTCGTGCCGCACTATTCACCCCCCCCCCCCTAGTGACGGACATAAATCCTAACACTTAAGTAATCGAAACAAACAAAATTAGAAAACAAGAAGGAAAGAGAAACAAAACAAAAAACTAACTAAACAGATAGTCAACACTGTAAGCTCCCCGGCAACAACACAAAAAAGTGATCGGTGACAACTCGACACTACACCAAGGTAGGAAGAGTGGGTCACAATAGAATTTACCTGATTTGAGGGTCGGGATTGATTTCCTCATGGAGCTAGTAATGGAGTTGGAATATCTCTCTAGCCTAGAGATGTGTGTTTTCCTCAAATATCACCTTAAACACATTTTGGGTTTTCAAATTATAACTACTATTATCTAACTATTAATTGCGACTAAGTTATACTGTGAGATGATTGCTGAGTTTTATCTAATGGGAAGAAGGGCACTAGGGTCATGACATTACCTAGGCAGCTAATTGATGAGTAGATGATACTAAGGTTTGATTGACATGATTGGGGATTATGCTATAACCGTTGCACTATTTTACCCACTCTCACACCTCTTGATAGAAAGAGTGATTTTTTCCAATTGATCTCTCGAGACCAAATGGGTATGCAAATTATATCAAGCAACTAGGGTTCAAGTAGTGTGATTACTCTCTCGAGATTTAACCCGTTAATTAGGACTGTCATTTCTCATGAGTCTATCCCAATTCCTTGTTGGGTCAATTTTTGAGACATACACTCTCTTTCTCAAGAAGAATCAAGTCCACAAAACTTGAATCAATGTTTGCTACCACCAATTCTTAATTTATAACATAAAATCAATCCAAATAGAAAACACCCTAGTCAATCTAACCCTAGACGGCAACACCCATCAATTACCCACTCTAGGGTTGAGCCACAACCGTAGCTAATGTGTTTAGCTACTCATGCTTGAAGGAGAAACTAAATAAATAGATAAGGAACAAGACATAATATCTAAATGCTAAATTAAATTACACAAATCTATCGTTAATTTGAAGCTAAGATATAAAAAATGGCTACAAAGTGAGTTCTCACGAGTGCAGCCCAGTTCTTAAGATAAAAGATGACATAAAATGGTAAAATGTTCAATTTATACTAAGCTGGAAAAGCTAGATAAAAAATACTCCTGCAAGGTCAGTTCAGGCAGCACAAAATGGGCCGCGGCCGCATAAGGCTCTTAAAATTCAAACATTAGCTCTATGAAAATGGGCTCAACGGACCACGGCCACAGAGATAGCTAGACCGGTCCACACAATAACGACCATGGACTGCATGGCGTTGTCTTAGCAAAGTTGTTGTTCTCTGAATCTCTTGACCACGGACTGCATAAAAGAGTAGTGCGGCCATGGAGCCCTGGCCGCAGACAACGAGATATGTGCTGCGGACGCGTTGCCTCTAGCCTAATTTTACCAACTCTCTAAACCACCTAGTATTGCCGGATTCCACTTTGCACTGTCCGCACTAGGTCTTTTTCCCTTAGATTTCTTGGTCTTTGATACTTGAGCATTTTTCATTCCTTTTTGAGTTGATCTTTGACATTGTATCACTTTGTCAATCAAACCTTCAAATAAGCACAACCTGTGAGCCTTTTGGGACTATTTTTTACAAATATATGATCAAAGTATAGGCAAGTAGGGACACAAAACATGTTAAATTCTAACTTATCAGCGGGACTGACTATTTACATTTCCCATTTCGTGAATGGCCATGGCGATAAGATCGAATGTAGTTGCTCGCCGGGTTGGTGAAACATAGGGGAATATCTCTGGCGTTTGTTGAACATTCGAACGAATTCTTTGGTGTATTTTTCCATATTGTCCCAGCAGGATCCTACCCTGATCACCTATTGGACTAAGGAGATGGCGCCGGAATGGTTTCCACAAGTACCCTCGTGTATTTCTCAGAGTACATAGTCCGTATCATCTGGTCCTAGGCATACTTCTAGGGGGCCATCGAAATTTCTTCTATACAGAATATCATATTCATCGAGTGAGAATCGGGATGCTTTGGTTCGCATGGCCCTTGATTCTCTTGGATCCGTGGGCAACTTTTTGTTTCTTAAATAAGCAATATATTGATTTCTACAATCCCATGTTAGGCTAGTGCAATTAATCTCGGCATGACCTTCCTTTGCCACTAATTTAGATAGCTGAACAACAACCCCGGGGAGTAGGTCACTTTTTCAACAGATGATCCCAGGTTCGCGAGGGCATAAACCTCGCTCTTGTGCTCTTGAGGTACACGGACTAAGATCCACTAGTTGAAATGACGTAGTGCGGATTGGATTTTATTCAAATATCTTTGCATCCTATCTTCCCAAGCTTCGTAGCTTCCATTCACCTAGCTTACTACCAGGAAGCACTTGACGGAGTTCGTAGATACATGTTGGGGTAGCAAGCAGACAAATGTGTCCAAGGATATATTGAGATTGAGGCTGTTCCCATTCTCTCTTCGGGGTAAAGCATTGGATTGGTTATAAAGGCTCCCCAATTATTCCATCACATATTGGGATGAGTTGGCGGATAAATTCACTGGTAATGTTTTCTCACCGAGTCATATGGAGGCACTTCGGGATGAAATCTTAGCCTTCAAGCAAGAGCCAAAGGAACCTTTGCATGAAATTTGGAAGAGATATAGAATTATTGTGAAGGAATGCCCCAATGATGACATGATGGAAAATATGTTGCAACAACTTTCTACAGGGAAATCAACACTACAAATCAATGCATAGTGAATCAATCGGCCGGGGACTTATGATGAAGCTTCTGCTGTTCTTGATGAGATGGCGAAAACATCCTCCGCATGGCAAAGTAGAGCTAATGTTCCTCAAGGTGACCCTGCGGTTATTCATTTACATAAGTAATTGCATGACTATGGGAAAGCTATAGCGTAGTTGACAACTACTATGAACCAATTGGCAAAGGTGCAGTTGCAACAAGTCCAAAATCTGTGCCAATTCAATGCCATGGAAGGTGTTTCTATGCTAAAAAGGAGGCAAAGAGGGCAACAACCTCAAGGAAATTGTGAATAATATGACAACAATGATGGTGGTGGTTGTTCAAATGAGTGCTATCATGATCAAAGTGAGGAGGTCCAATATACCAACAACTACCAAGGGAATAGAGGCAACTCTTCGAATCAACAATGGCGTCCCCAAGGTAATTGGGGTAATGAAAAACAAGGTGGAGGTAATTGGAATAATAACAACTAACAACAAGGTAGAGGCAATTGGAACAACAACAACCAAAACAACAATTAGGGTAATCAAGGTAACGACCAAGGTAATTGGATTGGGAACTACAATAATTGGAGCACCAACAACAATCAAGGAGGGTGGAATAATAGTGGGAACCAAGGCAACTGGGGGCAAGTCTTTCAAGTCCCCCAATGACCAACAACCGAACAATCCACCCCCTTTTTCTTCTCAAGTTCCAAGTTCTTCTGGGAGTGATATGGGGATAATTGACAATATGTTCGAGCAAATGATGAAAAAGAACCAAGATTCTGATGCGCAATTGGCTTCTCATAATACCTTTATTCGAAATTTGGAGGTGCAAATCGGCCAACTCTCTCAAGCATTGAATACTCTCCCCAAAGGTGCTCTACCAAGTGATACGGTAGTGAACCTAAAGGGCAGGAACACCAATCAAGTGATGTCGATTACAACAAAAAGTGGGAGAGGCGGTGATGTGCATGCCTCAAGGGAAAAACAAGCTATGGTTGATGAGGATGAGTTGCGAGATAATAATATGCCTCTAATTATTGAAGACATGGTTGAAAAGGTGAACAATGATGTGCGGATTGATATTGATGATGAGGCCCAGGTAGAAACTCAAGATGACGTGAACCCGTCTAGGGAACAAGTGATTGACATGCTCGAGCCAGTTGTACCAAAAGCCAGGGCTCCCTGGCCTAGTCCACCTCCACTGTATCCTCAAAGGCTCGCAAAGCAAATAAATGATAACCAATTTAAGAAACTCATTGGTATGATGAAGATTTTGTCCATAAATGTGCCTTCGGTGGAGGCACTTGAACAAATACCGGGCTATGTAAACTTCATGAAGGACTTGGTTACAAAGAAGTGGTCTACGGATTGTGAAACTATAAAGATGACTCACAAAGTGAGGCTATAGTGCACTCGATGGTGTGGGCATGTGATTTTTGCCCTATATGAATTACTCCTATAAATTCAAACAAAACAATTATTTTATTTATTTGCAATTTTATGGATTTTTGTAGCATTTTTCATTAATTGTTTTCATTTTGGTTATGTATTTTAATTAGTGAAAAATACAAAATGTGGTGCATTTTCATTTAGAAATAAATTTGATATTTTTCAAGAAATAATTAGCAATAAGTCATTTTATAAAAAAGGAAAAATAAAAACAAGTGTAATTTGCACTTTTAATTTTAATTTTGATTTTTGGGTAATTTTTCTTTTAATTTTGTTTTAACTACTGTTGATAATGATTATGTAGGATTAACTAGCAGTTTTATAGGTTTATTTGGGATTCATAGTTTAACTTAGGATTTTTAGTTTTAGTTTTGAAAAAAAAAAGAGAGAACTGAAAATAAAATCCGAAAAAATGTGAAATAAGGAGAAGGCCCAAAGTGGGTTAATTGAATTAAATTCCAGCCCAAAATCCACCATAACCAGGTCGAAACCCACCCCTTAACCCGGTCCACCACCCTCATCAACCCAAAACGACACCATTTCGTTGTGGTTAATCCTTGCCGTCTAGGATAGTTGACCAAACACTCTAGACGCCTACAACCATTAATATATAATTGTCCAAACAGACCCTACCACCCTCAGAACCCCCTACCCTCATCTCTCTTAAAACCCTAGGGAACCCTACCGTCTCCATCATCCACCGCCACCCATTGGCGGTCGAAAATCGCCTCTGCCGGCAGTGGAGCTCCAATGGCTACCAAATTAACACCATGTGTTCCTCTTCTCCTCCTCTTTCCAAACCCCCAAACCCCGTACCTCGAAACCTAACCGAGCTTCTCGAATCTTGCCCGAAAATGCTGACCCTCCGCCGCAAACAGAGGTGCCACCACCCAACCACCACTAAATCAGCACCATCAAATCACCGTCTTCCCATCATTCCAAATCCCCACTCATAATCCTTCAAATATCCCTGTAACACCTCGAATTTAAAATCAATAATCAAGCCCTAAGAGTTCAAGTTTGATTTTGAATCTATGAGGTTTCTTCTTCGGTGTTCACAAGATTTAGGCTCCATTTAGCAACTAAATAATGTTGTTCATTTGTTCTCGGCAAAGAACAAATGATTAACATCATTTCGAGACTCAAATCGGAAGTCAGTCGTGTTCAAGTTCAGATTGGTGAGTTTTCTTAGCTTTATTTTATTTATTCACCTTATATTTGAATTTTTATTTACTGCAACTAGTTTGAATCCAATTTTCCTCTTAAAAATAATTTGTTCTCTTACACATGTTTCTTTCATGTTCAATCAATTGTACCTTGATTTCTTGCCTATTTATCTTCTTAGATTTTTAGGTTTGAAATTGTTGATTGTTCCTTATGATAGCATGTTCTGTTTGGATTGATTAACTTTGTTTTTTTATTTCTTCTGTTTGATTGATAATCCATAGTAGTAGCTTTCAATTTCAGATAATTAGAAATAATTCAGGCCTTTAAATCAGGGTCGTTTAGATTTGCATTACAATCTTTGAGTTTGTTGTGATTAGATATCGTTTGGTTATTTCTAAATAATTCAAAGCCCTTGTAAGTAACTATGGTCATCACTCACCAAGTTAAAAGGGATAGTTATTTTAACCTAGGTTAACAATTTCAGAGATAAATACATGGGTAATCAAGGGTATATTGGAGAGCCTTGCAATAGCAAAAAATAGAACCTCCTAGAACTTTCTATATTGGTGTTCCAATTTAAATATCATATTTTAGATAATATAACTTGAAAAGCAATACACTAAGGACTTTTAAGAAAAAAGCTAAAAATTAAAAGGGGGCTAAAATGCAAAATTAAAATCTGAGATGCCCTACCTTGCTTTCCTATAAAGGCATTCTAACCTTGCCTTTCAAGGCAGATTGAAAGAGATTTTAAAGCTTTAAAAAATTAGGCATTAATAGATAGTGTCCACAAGAGAAAAGAGTGTTCAATGATAAAAAATATCATTAAACCCTGAAAATAAGAAGTTGTATAAAATTTTATTGTTCTGTTGATTTCTTTTGTTGTCTCTTGAAATTTTGAGTCCTAAAATACTTTATGGTGCATTTGGGAGAAAAATTGTGAATTAATTTGGGGTATGAAGATAGTTCAAAATCAAGTTCTGGGGGTCTGTTGTGCATCACTCATTTGGAATTATTTTATTACCAATTATTGTTTGAATATGGGCTTTGTTTGTGCTGCTGTGGTTCCTGCTATTTGTTCCCCTCATCTCTGCTTTGCTCTTTTCTTATCCCGGGAATTATTCAGCCTTATGGACTTCACCTAATGTGTAATGCAAAGTTTGGATTGGAATAAGATAAAGTTTAGTGTTGGTTCATTGACTTTAATATTTATTCCAGTTGTTTATTATCAGTATACCATGTTTAAATTTTTTTCTAATGCATTTGTCAAAGCGTGGTTGTAATTGATAATTAGATTGTGTTGTTTAGTGTAGTGATCTTCTTTTAATGCTGTTTATTCGAGTCTGCAACTAGAGTTGGATTTCCTTTAGCTTAGCTTGTATTACTGCAGTAAATTAGAATGGTTGAGATTGTCGTATTAGTGTCTGTAGATTATGATGAGGCAGCTTAGCAGTAATAAGTAGTAGTAGTTTGTTAAATGACCCTTGGTTGAAACTCTATATATAATGTAGGCATGGATATGATATTCTTGATATCTTAATGATCTTGTTTTCAATTCAGGATCTTTTGAAACAAATTCGAAGCAAGAAAATGGCTATATGATTAATGTGTTTGTTATGTGGTTGTGGTAAGATTTTAAATAGTTTTTAGTTAAATTCCAATCAGTTTTTCGGTATTCAGTAATCATTGACAAGGATTTGGGATCTCTTGAGTCAATGAGACCATTTGTTGGTCGTATGGAGCCTTGCAGGGATTCGATACTGGGGCTTCAAAAAGGTAGGCTTTATACTTTCCAACCTCTCTTGGGCTTGTGTTTGAGCCCAGCTCCATTATCTCGCCAATGTAGAAAGAGTTCGCACAGTAGTTGGGCCAAGGGCTAGCCTAATCCCAAAACCCTCAAGGAAATTTTGGACTTGATGGCATCACAATTTGGTCCAGTTGTAACAAATGTATTTGGGTCCTTCACCATTAATTAAAACGAGTTGCATCAAATACCAAGTACCTACGGCCTTATGGATTTTAGTTTAATTCCCTTTTACAAATATAATCAAGGTGTGCCAACACCAAATAAAATTGAAATATTGCAATGCCCCCATTTAATTAATCTTGTATTGATCCTTAGAATTTGAGGTGTGCCGTTTAGTTGAAATTCCATGGCGCTCATAAACTTGCAAACGCGTATTCATTTTCGGCGCGCTAGTTAAATAATTTACTTTTCTTAAATTCGGGTGCGCATTTATGTCACCCAAATCCAAATCCCAATGATGTTAAAACATGCCAAGGATGACGGGTGCATTTATATGACGTGGTTCAAGACGCGTTTTAACAACGTTGCAAAATTCTTAAAAAATTAAATAAAAGCGGTTTAAAAGTCAAAATATGCACATAGGTACAAAAATGCATTAAAATCGAATAATTGAGCTGAATATAACAGTTAGGCAACCGTGCTAGAACCATGGAACTCAGAAATGCCTAATACCTTTTTCCAGGTTAATAGGATTCCTTACCCGGATTTTTGGCACGCAGCTTGTATACGGAGCAAAAACCTTCCTCGATTCGGGATTTAGACCGGTGACTTGGGACACCGTTAATTATCCCAAGTGGCGACTCTAAAATATCTAAATAAATAAATCCCTTTTCGATTTTTCTTTAATTGAAAAAACTCCCTAACTATGCCGTTCGTGGGTTGTAGTGTGTAAAAAGGACGTGTGACAGCTCTTGCGACTCTGCTGGGGACCGAACCCAGAATCTCTGGTCCAAGGTTCAGAATTCGAGCTTAGAATAATTGTGATATTTGGCTTCATTAATTATTATATTATATGATTGGGCCCAATGTGCTAAATATTATTTTTGTTGCTTTAATATTAATTGAACTGAATATAAACTGCCGCGAAACCCTTCTCTTCTAATCTTTGGGGATGTGCTCGCTATTTGAGGCTCTTTATTCTATTAGTGTCATACCTTGAAATAAGAAAGAGGCCTAGACAAGTGATAAAGCCGGATGGCCTTTTGGTTCCCTGTACGTAGCCCCCTCCTCAACTCGAGTTGTCCGCTCAGGTACACAATCTAGAATATATACCCAGGTTTTGAACCTAGAATAGCTTAATCTCATGTTGGATCCCTAGTAAGAACGTGTATTTGCATCATACATTTGACTTAGGGGACTCAACACGAGGGTTGGATACGTCTAGGACAGGTGCACCCAAAATAATGGACCATCTTGATGCATTTTGCTTGCTGCTTGTGCATTTATTTCGGATTTGCATGCCGACCGCTTTTTGAAAAAATAAAAGAGGAGGAAAAAAAATAGAAAAAGGAATAGACAAAAAAATTTTACAGTGTGTTGGATAAGGAAGGATTTTACCTGTTTCAAAAACCAATGTTGAAACGCTGCCAAAATTTTGAAAAGAGTTTTTCTTTTTTTTGAAGAAATAGAAAAAAGAAGAAGAGAAAAACAACAAAGAAAGGGATATTATAAAGAAAAACAAAAAGAGGTATTTTATTTACTAAAATAGAAGTTGGTCTTTAATTTTGTCAAGATTGCCCGAACTACGCCAGTTTGATT
This sequence comes from Nicotiana benthamiana, assembly GCA_034376525.1. Taxonomy (NCBI): domain Eukaryota; kingdom Viridiplantae; phylum Streptophyta; class Magnoliopsida; order Solanales; family Solanaceae; genus Nicotiana; species Nicotiana benthamiana. The sequence continues at coordinate 53,747,353 of CM067339.1, read as the reverse complement.
CTCACAGGGCGTGAGATACATAGGCAACCCCCATCGGGCCCAACTTCATTTTGGAAAAATAGCCAAAAAGAACCAAATTTTTTTTGTGATTAATAAATAAAGCAGTTTTTTTCAAATTAGTCGAATGTCCCCAAAACGGGGCCGGAAGGCTGTTTTGCAAGAACAGCCGCCCTGTATTCTATTATCCAAATTTTGGCTGATAGCAGGCACAGTCTAAAACCTTCCCTCGGCTAAAAAGGCGTATTTTCAAGGCCGGGATTTTATATTAGAAACGGAAATTTGAAAAAAAAATTAACTTTGCTTAATCACCCTACTAAATGTGTTGAATGAGCATGAATCAAAATTTGCCAATAACAGCCATGAACAAGATCCCTTTAGAGTTGCACATGTGGTGGAATGATCTAGGTGAATTAGGAAAAAACAAGGTCAATACGCATTTGGTAGGACTCACTGGGTTGTTGAAAACCAATCCTGGAGGAGATATCATAAAGGCATTGGTTACATTCCGGGACCCGGCCCACAACGTATTTAATTTCCGAACATTGAACTTACTCGAACCCTAGAAGAAATAGCCGGATATATCATGGGCCCTAAAATCCCTTTGACACCGATATTTGATTGCGCCAAGGGCTGTCGCTGTACACAAATTCTTGGACTCATTGAAAATAAGCATGGAGGTTCACAATCCAGATCTGTCAGCTGGTTTTTGTACTCCATTGTTTATATACCAAAGATATGTGCATATAGGGGAGTTTAACGACCCGAAAAATAAAATTTGTAGAAAGGGGAACCGACTCAAATGGGAAGAAAACAGGTATTTCGCATTTATGGTATTCTTCTTGGGCCTCGTAATGTTTCCACAGAAAGACGGGAATATTGACATACGAGTAGTAGAGGTTTCAGCACTTTTCTTACTCAAGCCAAGAGCACCTTCTCACCCATGGTATTATCTGAAGTCTTCTATGCCCTCACGGCCTGTAAAGTCGGAAGAGATTTCTTCGAAGGATGCAATTTGTTGTTACAGATATGGATGGTTGAACACTTGTGCCATCGACCTCAATTCATGAGTTATAGGTCATCAGAAGGGAGTTGCATAGAAGAATTTTGTACCAGGGTTGATGGATTCAGATTTCTGGAGAGGGTCACATAATGGGTATCATATATCCGTACCATTAGTGCAAGTCAAATAGAGCAGACGTTTGGGTGGCTCCCCATTGAAGAAATTATATATACGCCAGCTACCAGGCCTCATTTTCTTCTGATAGGGCCTCCGGAGTATCCAACCTTATGCTCCGTACAGGGTTCTGAGACAGTTAGGGAGGTGCCAAATGATTCCCAGGGATGAAGACATTAGTTCACCATGCATTCAAGATTTATCCCAATGGTCAGTATCACGAAGCAGCAGTCCACTAGATTTGGAGCGAATGTCAGTACTTGAAGGCAAACACTCAAGTGCGAGACTTGTCTAAAGGCGAGATTGCCAAGGTACCATGCTTGGTATAAAAAGGAATAGAATTCAGAAGGTCGGCTAAGAGACCACATCTTCATGAATTTGTTGAGGTATCCTGAGAATAATGGAATTGGTTAGCTAAGGAAAACGAATACAGGGCCACAATAGTGAAATTGAAAAACAAGTCAAAGACCTTCAATTCAAGAATGGTTTGCAAGCTAAAGCAGACGAGGGGGAAAAGAAAAGACTGGCCAATGAAAACGAATTTTTGCAAGCACAAATTCCTAAAATGAAAATAGCCGCAGAGAATCCCGCCAGAAGTACGAAAGATGAAAAGCTCATAGACAATTTGAGGCAGAAAGTAGGAGAATATTGTTTGGACTTGAACAAAGTAGAGGGGGAGATGTCCAGAGCCCGAAAGCAATTGGCCAAAAATGCAGAAGAACGAGCACACATGATTAAACAATTGAGAGAATGGTATGACAACAAGGTTGTTGGGTTGAAGAAGAGGGTCATCATGGTTGAAAACAAAATGGTCAAGCAAGCGAAGGACTTCAAGGCTGAAAGAGAGCATTTTTACACAACAATAGCACGGCTGGAGAGAGATTTGAAACAATTCTAAGAACTGAATCATGTAGTCGAAAAACCTTCGGAGGCCAGGGCCAGCAGATTGGGTGATTGTTAAAAGAAAAAGGTGCTATAAGAGAGAAGATACGGATGATTGCTGATTTCATCAGCATAAAGTGTAGCCACTGTGAAGATATGAGAAGGATGCGGAGAAGACATCATTCATTACCCCACGGGGTATATATTGCTATAATGTCATGCCCTTCGGTTTGAAGAATGCTAGGGCAACCTATATGAGGGCAATGAAGACCATATTCCACGATATGATACATAAGGAGATTGAGGTCAATGTGGATGATGTAATCGTGAAATCCAGGAAGTAGTCCGACCATGTCAGAGATCTGACAAAGTTCTTCCAGATGCTCCGCATGTATAATCTTAAACTCAATCCTTCGAAATGCACATTTGGTGTGCCATCAGGGAAGTTGCTACGATTAATAGTTAGCCGACAAGGCATTAAACTAGATCCATTAAGGTCAAAGCCATACAAGAATTTCCGCCTCCGAGGAGCAAAACAGAGGTGATAAGTCCATTGGGGAGATTCAATTACATCAGTAGATTTATTGCTCAGCTCACAACTTGCGAGCCTATCTTTAAGTTGTTGAGAAAGAATGTTGTTCTCAAATGGATGGAGGAATTCCAGGACGCTTTTGATAAAATAAAAGGATACTTGTCGAATCCACCGGTATTTGTCCCACCGGAACCAGGAAGGCCATTGATCTTATATTTGACATTCCTGGACAATTCATTCGAATATGTGCTAGGTCAGCATGATGTCATTATGAGGAAATAGCAGGCCATATACTACAACAACGACAACAAAAACAATGACAACCCAGTATAATCCCACTTAGTGGGGTCTGGGGAGGGTAGTATGTACGCAGACCTTACCCCTACCCTGGGGTAGAGAGGCTGTTTCCAAATAGACCCCCAGCATCCTTCCCTCCAAGAACTTCCCACCTTGCTCTTGGGGAGACTCCAACTCGCAACCTCTTTGTTGGAAGAGGGGGTTGCTTACCACCAGAGCAACCCCTCTTGTCTTAAGCAGGCCATATACTACCTTAGCAAGAAATTTACAGCTTATGAGGTTAAGTATACTCATCTTGAAAGGACGTGTTGTGCCCTGATTTGGGTAGCACAGAAGTTGAAACACTATTTGTCACCGTATACAACATACCTCATCTATCGCCTAGACTCGTTAAAATACATCTTCCAGAAGCCTATGCCCACGGGGAGGCTTGCAAAATGGCAGATCCTACTCAGCAAGTTCGACATTGTCTACGTGACTAGGACTGCAATGAAAGCGCATGCATTGGTTGATCATCTAGCCGAGAATTCGGTGGACGAAGAATATGAGCCTTTAAACACACTCTCCGGATGAAAAAGTAATGCATATTGATGAAGTGGAACAGGGCGAGAAGCTGGGATGGAAACTATTCTTTGATAGGGCCGCCAACATGAAAGGCGTCGGGATAGGAGCATTACTTTTTCCAAAATGGGGCACCATTATCCCGTTACAGCTCAGCTTCGCTTCTATTGCACAAATAATATGGTAGAATAAAAGGCATTTATTTTTTGTCTGAGGCTAGCTGCGGACATGGGTGTCCAGGAAGTCTTGGTTGGAGACTCGGACCTTCTGGTACACCATATTCAAGGGGGGATGGGAAACACGATATTTGAAGCTCATATCATACCGCCAATGCTTGCATAATCTTTGTCAATTATTTTTGTCAGTAGAGTCCAAGCACATACCAAGAATCCACAACGAGGTTGTTGATGCCTTGGCTACTTTGGCATCAATGTTACATCATCCCGATAAGGCTTATGTTGACCCGCTGGATATCCAAATCCATGACCAACATGCTTATTGTAACGTGGTGGCAGAGATGGTGAGCCTTGGTTTCACGACATCAAAGAATATATCAGGATGGATGTGTACCCGAGACAAGCCACAAGTGACCAAAAGAGAACCATTCGTCGCTTACCAAGCGGGTTCTTCTTCAGTGGAGGGGTGTTATACAAAAAAATGCAGGATCTTGGGTTGTTGAGATGCATAGATGCAAGACAGGCCACAACCATCATGACTGATGTACATTCTGGAGTATGCGGACCTCATATGAGTGGGAATGTTTTGACTAAGAAGATCCTCCGGGCAGGGTATTATTGCCTCACCATGGAGCGAGATTGTATCAGTTTTGTGCGCAAATGTGATTAATGTCAGGTGCATAGAGACTTGATTCACTCCCCGCCATCAGAATTACATATAATGTCTGCACCATGGCCCTTTGTTGCTTGGGGCATGGATGTCATCGAGCCCATCGAGCCAGAAGTTTCCATTGGGCACAGGTTCATCTTGGTTGCTATTAATTATTTCACAAAGTGGGTCGAAGCTAAAACTTTCAAGGCAGTGACCAAGAAAGCCGTGGTTGACTTTGTGCATTCAAATATCATTTGCCAGTTCGGAATCCCGAAGATAATCATCACTGACAATGGAGAAAATCTTACACATCGCATTTCCACTCCATACTACCCCAAGGCAAATGGAGTAGTTGAGGCAGCCAACAAGAATATAAAGAAGATACTCTGAAAAATGGTGGAAGGGTCCAGGCAATGGCATAAGAAGCTACCCATTGCATTGTTACGCTATCGCACTAGTGTTCGTACCTCAATATGAGCAACTCCCTATTTGTTGATGTATGTAACAGAAGCAGTAATACTGGCAGAAATTGAAATCATGTCCCTTCAGATTGTCGCCGAGGCAAAAATTGATGATGATGAATGGGTCAAAACCTGGCTGGAGCAATTGAGTTTAACCAATGAGAAAAGATTAGCAGCAGTATGTCACAGCCAGTTGTAACAACATAGAATGGCCGGAGCATATAACAATAAAGTGCGTCCAAGAAGGTTTTAAGTGGGTTAGTTGGCATTGAAGCTCATCCTCCCTCACCAGGCAGAGGCAAAGGGCAAGTTCGCCTCAAATTAGCAAGGGTGGTTCATCTTAACAAGGACCCTCCTAGACAATAGGATGTAGCTTTAATTACTAGTCCCCAACAAATATAACTTAGATTCCTTCCTGGATATAGGGGGTTTAGCTTCCATATTTTAGAGATATTTGGCAATGAGATTTGATTAACACTCACAAAAACACCCAGTACCCAATTAGGGAAGGAAAATTTTCATTTATTTTGTTTGTTTTATTGTAATCAGGTACAAAGGCAGCAGTCTAAGGGAATACTTTTTGAGTTATGGTAATCATGCGCCTACCTGGAGAATAAGGAATACATTTCAGGTTTCTGCAATCAGGCACCCGGCTGGATAACAAGGCAATACATTTGAAGTTTTGGTAATTAGGCGCCCACCTGGATAACAGGGGAATTCATCTCATTTCAAGTTTTGGTAATCAGGCGCCCACCTAGATAACAAGGGAATACATTTCAGTTTTATTCAATTTTTGGTAATCAGGGGCCCGCCTGGAGAACAAGGGAATACATTTCAGTTTTATTCAAGTTTTTGCAATCAGGCACCCACCTGGATAACAAGGGAATACTTTTCAAGTTTTGATAATCATGCGTCCATCTAGATAACAAGGGAATACATTTAATTTCAATTTTTGGTAATCGGGCGCCCACATGGATAACAAGGGAATACATTTCAGTGTTATTCAAGTATTGGTAATCAAGCACCCACCTGGAGAACAAGGGAATACATTTCAGTTTTACTCAAGTTTTTGCAATCAGGTAACCACCTGGATAACAAGGGAATACTTTTCAAGTTTTGGCAATTAGGCGCCGACCTAGACAACAAGGGAATATTTTTCAAGTTTTTGCAATCAGACGTACACCTGGATAACAAGGGAATACTTTTCAAGTTTGGCAATCAGGCGCCCATCTGGAGAACAAAGGAATACATTTCAATTTTCATTTCAAGTTTTGGCAATCAAGCGCCCATCTGGATAACAAGGGAATACGTTTCAAGTTTTGCTAATCAGGCGCCCACCAGGAGAACAAGGGATACATTTCAGTTTTATTCAAGTTTTTGCAATCAGGTGCCCACCTGGATAACAAGGGAATACTTTTCAAGTTTTGGCAATTAGACGCACACTTGGATAACAAGGGAATAAATTTCAGTTTTATTCAAGTTTTTACAATCAGGCACCCACCTGGATAACAAGGGAATACTTTTCAAGTTTTAGACATCAGCCGTGCACCTGGAGAACAAGGGAATACATTTTAATTTTCATTTCAAGTTTTTGAAATCAGGTGCCCACCTGGATAACAAGGGAATACTTTTTGAGTTTTGGTAATCACGTGCCCACCTGGAAAACAAGGGAATACTTTTCAAGTTTTTGCAATCAGGCGCCAACCTGGATAACAAGGGAATACATTTCAAGTTTTGGTAATCAGGATGCGCACCTGGAGAACAAGGGAATATGTTTCAAGTTTTGGTAATCAGGCGCCCATCTGGAGAAATAGAGAATACAATTCAAGCCCAACAACCAGGCATCAGCATGGAGAAAGAGAAACATAGCAACAAGGAAACAAGGAGTTTCATAGAAAGACATACAAGTCAACAAGGCAACGAGGATCAAGAGCAAGTTTTAAGATATAGATAGGTTCTTTTGTAATCCATAGGTCATAGCTTAGTCTAGCTTCTTTTATTTTGGCATGGTGTAATAAGGGGATCTAGCAAGCAGTAGCAGCAACAGTGAGACCACATCTTCGGTAGTCCCAGCTACCAAACACTCTTGAACTACACTGACCTGATTCCTTTCTAGCAAAAGATATGTAGGCAATCTCTGAAGCAGGGTGCGGTCAAGCTTTTCAAAATATTTCTCAAGAAGTATTTGAATGGGCAAAAATCGCTCGTGTCTGCTCACTTATCTTTGCACGAAAACTCTTCATGTTTCCCAGAAAAGAGGGGCAACTGTGAGCATGTGATTTTTGCGCTATATGAATTACTCATATAAATTCAAACAAAATAATTTCTTTTATTTATTTGCAATTTTGTAGATTTTTGTCGCATTTTCGATTAACTATTTGCATTTTGTTTATGCATTTTAATTAGTGAAAAATACAAAAATATGGTGCACGTGCATTTAGAAGTCGATTTGATATTTTTCAAGAAATAATTAGCAATTAGTCATTTTATAAAAAAAGGAAAAATCAAAAATAGTTTAATTTTCACTTTTAATTTTAATTTCTATTTTTGGGTGATTTTTCTTTTAACTTTATTTTAACTATTTGTGATAATGATTATGTCGGATTAATTAGCATTTTTATAGGTTTATTTGGAATTCATAGTTTAACTTAGGATTTTTAGTTTTAATTTTGAAACAAAAAAATGAGAAATTAAAATAAAATCTGGAAAAAAAAATGTAAAATAAGGTGAAGGCCCAAATTGGGTTAATTGAATGCAGTTCGCCCAAAACCCACCATAACCCGGTCCAAACCCACCGTTAACCCGGTCCACCACCCTCATCAACCCAAAACGACAACGTTTCGTAGCACTTAATCCTATCCTTCTAGGATAGTTGATCAAATGGTCTAGAAGCCTACACCCTTTAATATATATATATATATATATATATATATATATATATATATATATATATATATATATATATATATATATATATAAGTACAAACAGACCATACCCCCCTTTGAACTCTCTACCCCTCGTCTCTCTCAAAACCCTAGAGAACACCACCATCTTCGTCGTCCACCGCCATGCACCGCCGACCGAAAATCGCCTCTGCCGGCGGCAGAGCTCCGATGGACACAAAATTAACACCATGTGTTCCTTTTCTCCTCATCTTTCCAAACCCCCAAACCCCGTCCCTCGAAACCCTAGCCGAGCCTCTATATCTTGCCCAAAAATTCTGACCCGCTGCCGCTACCGGCGGTGCCAGCACCCAACCACAACCAAATTAACACACTCGAATCCCCATCCTCCCCTCATTCAAAATCCCCACTCATAATCCTTCAAACATTCCTGTAACGCCTCGAATTTCAAATCAAAAATCAAGCCCTAAGAATTCAACTTTGATTTTGAATATGCGAGGTTTCTTCTCCAGTGTCACAAGATTTAGGCTTGATTTAGCCACGAAATAATGTTGTTCGTTTGTTCTTGGCAAAGAACAAATGATTAACATCATTTCGAGACTCAAATCGAAAGTCGGTTGTGTTCAAGTCCAGATTGGTGAGTTTTTTGAGCTTGTTTTGTTTATTCCATCTTATATTTGAATTTTTCTTTTACTGCATCTAGTTTGAATCTAGTTTTCCTCTTCAAAATAATCTGTTCTCTTACCCATGTTTCCTTCATGTTCAATCAGTTGTTCCTTGATTTTTTTCTTGCTTATCTATTTAGATTTTTAGGTTTGAAATTGTTGATTGTTCCTTTTGATAGCATGTTCTATTTGGATTTATTAACTTTGTTTATTTCTTTCTTCTGTTTCATTGATAATCCATAGTACTAGCTTTTAATTTTAAGTAAATAAAAATAATTCAAGCCTGAAATTAGGGTCGTTTAGATTTGCATTACAATCTTGGGTTTTTTGTGATTAGATATCATTTGGTTATTGTTGACAATTCAAAGCCCTTGTAAGTAACTATGGTCATCACTAACCAAGTTAAAAGGGCTAGTTATTTTAACCTAGGTTAATAATTTCAGGGGTAAATACAGAGGTAATCAAGGATATATTGGGTAGTTTAAATTAAAGAGTCTTGCAATAACAGAAAATAGAACCCCCTAGAACTTTATAGATTGGGGTTCTAATTTGAATATCAGATTTTAGATAATATAACTTGAAAAACAAGTCAGTACCCTACGGACTTTTAAGCAAAAAGCTAAAAATTAAGAGGAGGCTAAAATGTAAAATTAAAATCTGAGATGCTCTACTTTGCTTACCTATAAAGGCATTCTAACATTGCCTTTCAAGGTAGATTTGAAGAGATCTGAAAGCTTAAAAAGATTAGGCATTAAGAGATGGAGTTCTGAAGAGAAAAAAGAGAGTTCAGTGATAAAAAAATATCAGAAAACCCAAAAAATAAGAAGTTGCATAAAACTTTACTGTTCTGTTGATTTCTTTCGTTGGCTCTTGAAATTTTAAGTCCATAAATACTTTCTAGTTCATTTAAGAATACAAATGTCAATTGATATGGGGTGTGAACATAGATCAAAATCGAGTTCTGGGGGTATGATGTACATCACTCGTTTGGAATCATTCTTTTACTTATTATTGTTTAAATCTGGCCTTTGTTTGTGCTACTGTGATTGCTGTTAACTGTTGCCCTCATCTCTGCATTGCTCTTTTCTTATCTCAGGTATTATTCAGCCCTATGCACTTCACCTAATGTGTAATGCAAAGTTTGGATTGGAATATGATGAAGCTTAGTGCTGGTTCATTTATTATAATATTTATTCCTTTAGTTTTTTTATCAGTATACCATGTTTGGATTTAGTCTAATGCATTTGTCAAAGCATGGTTGTAATTGATAATTAGATTGTGTTGTTAAGTGTAGTGATCTTCTTTGTTTCTATTTATTAGAGTCTGGAACTAGAGTTGGATTTCCTTTAGCTTAGCTTGTATTACTGCAGTAAATTAGAATGCTTGAGATTGTCGTATTACTGCATGTTGATTATGATGAGGCAGCTTAGCAGTAATAAGGAGTAGTAGTTTTTCAAATGACCCTTGGTTAAAGCTCTGTATGTAATGTAGACATGGACATGATATTCTGGATATCTCTTCAATGATTTAGTTTTCAATCCAGGATCAATTGAAACAAATTCAAAGCATGAAAATGGCTATATGATTAGTGTTTTTGCTATGTGGTTGTTGTTAGATTTTAACTAGTTTGTAGTTAAATTCCCATCAGTTTTTCGGTATTCAGTAATCATTGATACGGATTTGGGATCTCTTGAATTCAATGAGACAATTTGTTAGTCGTAAGTAGCCCTGCAGGGATTTGATTCTGGGGATTAAAAATGGTAGGCTATATACTTTCCAACCTCTCTTGGGCTTGTGTTTGAGCCCAGCTCCATTATCTCGCCAGTGTAGAAGGTTGTTCGCACAATAGTTTGGCCAAGGGTAAGCCTAAGCCCAAAACCTCAAAGAAATTTAGGACCAGACTGGTACAACAATTGGTCCAGTTAGTGACAATTATATTCGGGTCCTTCATCATTAATTAAAACAAGCTGCATCAAATACCAAGTACCTACGGCCGTATGGATTTTAGTTTAATTCACTTTTACAAATATAGTCAAAGTGTGTCAACGCCAAATAAAATTTAACAATTGCAATTACCCCATTTAATTAATCTTGTATTGATCCTTAGGATTCGAGGCATGCCAATTAGTTGAAATTCCATGGCCTTGTAAACTTGCAATTGATTATACATTTTAGGCATGCTAGTTAAATAATTTACTTTTCCTAAATTCGGGTGCGCATTTTATGTGACCAAATCCAAATCCCAACGATGTTGATACATTTCAAGGGTCACGGGTGCATTTATGTGACACTTTTCAAGACACATTTTAACAGCATTGCAATATTCGTAAAAAATAAAATAAAAGAGGTTTAAAAGTCAAAATTTGCGCATAGGTACAAAAATGAATTGAAATCAGATAATTGAACCGAATATAATAGTTGAGAAACTGTGCTGGAACCACGAAACTCAGGAATGCCTAACACCTTCTCCCGGGTTAACAGAATTCCTTACCCAGATTTCTGGTTCGCAGGCTGTAAACAGAGTCAAAACCTTCCTCGATTTGGGATTTAGACTGGTGACTTGGGACACCATTAATTATCCCAAATGGCGACTCTGAATTCTCTAAATAAATAAATTTAGTTTCGATTGTACTTTAATTAGAAAAACTCCCTAAATATGCCCTTCACAGGATTGTAGTGTGTAAAAAATAAGGTGTGACAAATGGCTCCGAAGTTAGAGCATCCCGGTGTTTTTACTATCCCTTGTACAATTGGAAGTGTGGACTTTACCAGATATTTATGTGACTTGGGGGCTAGTATAAATTTGATGCCTTATTCGGTCTTAAAGAGTTTGGGAATTGGACAACCTCAATGAGACTTCAAATGGTGGACCAATCGATGAAGCGACCTTTAGGCATAATTGATGATGTACTTGTTTGGGTGGATAAGTTTATATTTTCGGCCGACTTTGTCATCTTGGATTGTGAGGTAGATTATGAGGTTCCAATTATATTGGATAGACCTTTCCTTTCTACGGGGAAGGAATTGGTTGATGTTGAAGCGGGTGAGCTCTCTTTCCGAGTAGGTGATGAGAAGGTCGTTTTCCCTGTTTCCAAATCCATAAGGCAACCTAATGGCACTGACGTGTGCTTCTTTGTGGACATTGTATATTTATGATATTAGATAATAATTTATGTTGAATATCCCCTTGTTGCCGAGCCTCTAAATCGGGATGCCAATGATGATGCAAGTAGAGTGACATGCATAGATGCTTTACCTGTTATGGAATCTTGTGAGCCAAGTAAATTGTCTTTGGGTTTTGAAAACCAACAAATTTCACTAACAAAGCCAACAATTGAGGAGTCACCGGGATAAGAATTGCCTCCACTTTCTCCATACCTTAGTCCCACGCTCTCTATGTCTAAAACTATCTTGGAGTATGATGTGAAACCTTTATTGGAGCATGAAGGAAGATTGGATGAGGTGATGCAAGAAGTGGAGGTCTACCCTATTTCCAACAAATCTTGGAGTTCTCCGGTGCACTGCGTATCGATGAAGGGTGGCATGACTATCGTGAAAAATTCTTAGAATGAATGGATTCCTGCAACAATAGTCACGGGTTGGCAGGGTTGCATAGACTATAAAAAATTTAACAACGTGCCCTGTAAGAATCATTATCCCTTGCCATTCATTGATCGGATGCTCAACCAACTTGCTGGGCGTGCTATTTATTACTTCCTAGAGAGTTTGATGAGAGTCAGGTGGTGGCGCTTCTTTATTTGAAGTGATGTGTTGGTAACATGCGTCGTGTCGCGATGTTAAATTAAGCGCTTCTTGGGGGCAACCCATGTGTTTTTATTTTTCTTCTCTTTGATTTTCTTGGTAGTTAGGATTGATTTTGAGCTAATTGGTTGTGAGATGTTATAGGGATTGAGTTGATGTAGTGTTGGACATAATTGCAAAAGTATTAAGTCACTGAAGTTTTCCAGTGAAGCCGCACATCCATTTTATGCGGTCCGCACTGGGTATGAGCAGGAAATGATGACACTCTAAAGTTTTCCACCACGGTCGTATTCCATTTAGTGCGGTCCACGATGGACCTCCACGGCCGCGGTCTCTTTTGTGCAGACCACGGAGGTTGCCTTCTCAAGCTTCTTTTGCATAAACCCATCGATGTATGTGATCTGCTTTGTGTGGCCGCTAGTAGATATGGATGGGGCCCACACCATTTTCTATAAATAGAGCCCAAGAGGAACCATTTACCCTTTTCAAACTTTAAATACTCAGACCTCTTAAAGCTATTCTGTTTGACCATAATACTTGCTTGCTTGTATTGAATACTTGCATTCCATCTTTAATCTGGTAACATTTCATCCATCATTCTTTGATTAATTTTATAGTTTCACTTTATTTTCATGCCCAGTAGCTTTAGCTTCTTTTTCTTCTCGTTAATTTCTTCTTCTTTATTTAGTTGTTAACTTTGGGTAGTTTAAAGGCAGGGTTTTTGTGTGTTGAATATGCATAAATATCGGGCTAATGAGTAGGGACAAGCTAGGTGAACAAAATTGAACAAAGAATAGCAAAAACATGAAACCCTACCTCCATGCCTGTGCAAAATACTCTACGTGGCCCGTGGTCGCCTTTAAGTGGTCCACGGTGCCCTGAGTAACTGAAAGTGAACCTATGCCCAGCACGACCGCATTGCACTTTGTGCGGTGCGCGCTGACCCTCGTGGCCATGATCCCGTTATATGTGGACCACAGTGGGGAGATTCAGAGAGTTATCTTTTAGTACTTTGACCTAATGCGGACCGTGATCGCTTCTGCGCGGTCCGAGGTGCCCCCCAGTGCAACTACACTCTTGTTTGTGCGGGCCGCAGTGCTATGTTCTGCAACTGCTTCTACAAGAATTCATTTGTTGTCTGCAATTCATTTTATTCACCTCTTTCACTGTATGTGCTTAGACTAACCATGTTAGATATTTTTGCTTGCAGATAATGGTCAAAAAATGAGGCAAGGTCTCAAAACAACCCGACAGAGGTGATTCCTCCCGGGGAGGCAAAGGAAAAAAGTGGTAAAAGTCACTCCCCAAGTTCGGGAAAACATCAAAAAGAACCGGAAGTTGATAAAAACTGCAGATAGAGCTGCTTCCCATTACTCGGGGAGTAAGTATGTGCCATCTCAAGACATCTCCTCCGACTCAATCCCAACTCATTTCGTCTCTAGCTTCCAACTGACTGATAGCCCTCCAGCATCACCCGCTTTCAAGAGGCCGGTGAATATAGTTTCAGATTCATCTGAAGACTCCGCAGTCGGTATTGAAGACTACTCCACCTACCCCACAACTTCATTATCTGGGGAGATTGCACGCGGAGATGAGGAGGAGGTACAAGGTGGTGAAGGTGGTGAACCTCAGGTTGGAGGAATTGGCCAAACTAGGAAGGTCGAAGTATGAGAGGATAGATTTGTGAGCCAAGTGACTTACCATATGTTTAGGGAGTGATGGACGGTGAGGCATTTAATACCGGAAAGGAGCTTTGTTATCAAATACTTGTTATCCCACAACCCTGACGTGTTGAGACAATTTAGAACGAGATCGGGCTAGGAGATATTTCTGGAAGAGTGTATTGATGCAAATGAGCATATGGTTCGGGATTTCTATTGTAATATGGCTCACATCGTCAAAGGGTCCAAGGTGACCAAGGTCCAGAACAAAAAGGTATTGTTCAACGGGCATGCCCTGAATGAATATTTGGGCTTCAATGAAGAGGACGAGACCCTATATCTGGCGAAGTCTGAGATGGGTGAGGCAGTTCGTCTATAGTTAGCCCAGTACTTGGCGATCCCAGGTACAATTCGTGAGTGGTTTACTGCGGGGGTGAAAATATTGAGGGGGACCCTAAACTTTGAAGCTAAAGGTTGGGAGACTTTCATTTGTAGCAGGCTAGACCCTACCACACATGACTAGACTCTTCCTATCTCCCACGCTGTGTTGGTTGCATCAATTATGGTAGGTTACCCCATCAACGTGGGGAATGTGATATCCTGCATCATCTATCTTGTGGGTGCGGAAGTTAACCAGAACTACCATTTTCCCAACACCCTCTTAATGTATTTCCGTGACTTGGAGATGGAGAAGAAGAGGTATGATGTCAAAGGCAAACTAGTGACTCTTTTTTCATGGTACAGTTTGAGGGGGCCAAACAGCCTCAATAAGAAGAACAACAAGCCCCCTGCTTCTGCCCCAACTGGTTAGTCTGAAGAGCCAGTTGAGGTAGAGGCCTCCACCGAACTTGCCTCCACAATTGCTTCCATGCCTCCCGGACCTCCAACTACTGCAGACTTGCCTCCTAGTCCTTCCACTTCAACTGGCCCAAAGATTCCTTCTTCCTGGGCCCATCTTATCACAGTCCACCGACTAAGACAGACACTTTAGAGCCTGAACAACTTGATGTATACTGCATCATCCAAGTTTTCCATCTTGACCTCCACCATTGCAGCTCAGTCGGCTCCTCCACCAGTTCAGGTCCCGCAATCTATAGATGATGCTTTGAAGGAGTTACTTGACAACCAGAGGAAGATCCTCAACACCCAGTTTGAGTTGGTCAAAGTGGTTGCTTCACATGGCAAGGCTCTAAAAGAGCTTGCCAAAGAGCACAACAAGTTGCGCAACAAATAGGCCTCCAGGGAGTCTATGAAGGAGATCTGGGTAGATGTAGAGAGATTGAAGGAAAATCATATACCATTGGATTTATTATTTGAGGACCCAGCTCCAGCAGTTGCAGATACAGAGTTGGTGCAGAGGCCTCCAAAGAAAAGGAAGAAGATCCCTCGTGTCGATGATACTATCATCTAGTTGGCGGACCCACCAGAGGCTTCATCCAGTAAGCCACAGGATGTACCAGATCCACAACCGGTCCAGTCTCAGGTCCCAGCAGCTGAGCAGCAGGATACTGGAAACTAATCTGATGTTCCTGTGCATACATAGGACCCGGTTACCACTGATGATCCCATGTAGGCGGGCACGGCTTAGGGAGTCTTCTATATCCTTTCATCTTGACTTTTCATGCTTATTTTTTTAGTTGGCATTGGGTACAATGCTAGATTTTATTTGTGAGGATGCACCCTACTTTTTATCTAGATAATTGTATATATTACTTAACTTAGTTTATGTTTCTGTTGATTTTCTATTTGGTATGTATATAACTTTACATTAGTTACTTTTATCGCACTTTTTATCTTCTATTTGGTCTGTATATAAAGTAACATATTTTTATATATTCATCCCTCGTTGTATATTCTTATCCCCTATTGTAAATACGCATTCTATTTTCTATTTTCATACAAATCATTTTAAGCTTCGTAGATAGGCTTGTAGCCTTATGTTTTATTTTATGGCACTTTCAATAAGTCCTTAGTTTTCTTAATGCCATGATTCTTTCTGAGGATGGAGTATTATGCGAACCGGATGGCTTTTCCCAATGATTGATGGCATTACAACCTTCTTAAGGGTTTGACTCCATTTTTGTTTTTGGTAGTTTATAGTTAAGGGTACCTCAAGTAAAGTTTCACTTGGGCCTAACACATTTGCTTTTGATCCCATGGTCAAAGACAAGTTGTTGTGTTTAGGATGGTGAAAGTAGTGACCTTGAGACTCATGTGTTGACCAAACAATTATCATGTGGTCTTTCGGGACTATTGTGTGCTAAATCGTGTCTAAGGTTATTATGGGCCCCCGACTCTATCTCTTTAGCAATCCTTGAGTGTGTGTGGTGAGAAATCAAATTTTGGGTCCAAGTCAGCCAATGATCTAGAACTTGTCCTGAATGTTTGTTGAGGCGAAAATTTGAGCGAAATTGGGCTTGAGAAGCGATTATATGCTCTATTTGATCCAAATGACAATTGAACAATTCCATAGCCTACCAATGATATACCCGTTCTAAATTATACCCTCTCTTAGCATCCAAATCTTCCCTTGAGTAATGGCAAAAGTCTAAGTTTTGGGGAAGGGGAGAGATAAGAAAGGAAACCAAAGTGGTAAAAGGTATGAAAGCAAAAGGAAAGGAAGGTAATGAAAAAGAAAGGAAAGCAAAAGACAAAAAGAATGCTCAATAAAAAATAAAAAAATATAAAGGGATTCAAGAAAAGCAAAGAAAGAAAGGCGTGGAAAGTTGAAGAAGGAGAAATGTTTTGAATTGCATAAGAAAATTGACAATGTGTCTCTCTAACCCCTTGAAAGGAAGTGAAATACTCAAAAGAGTCGAGAGAATTGTGCCAAAATGAATCAAAAGAAGTGCTTTAGGGAAGATGGAACCCATATAGGCCAACATATATTCCTACCTTAACCAAAAGCATTGACATTGACACCACAAAATCCCTATATGATCTTTAGTTAGATGACGCTCAAATTAGTGGATACTTACATGAGTGTCAAGCATATGGTACTTAGAGCTGGACTTGTAACCTTTCCTTGAGAGAGACGAGTGAACTCCCATTAACCTCGGTTTGTGTGCTTATACTCCAAAAGCAGAGGTTCGCTTAGGGAGAGTTGAGGATGTATCAGTTTGGGTTCCATAGCGACCAAAGTAATTGAGAGAGTTCTTTGATGTATTGAGTCAATTCTTGATGCTCTTGTGTTAGATTTGATGCATAGTTTTCAAAGTCTAAATGTTGTTAATGATCCATTTGTATTGAGGGAAATTGTTGGTCCCAATTGATGATTGTTGAGGTTACTTTAGGTCAGCTGGAATTACTTAGATTTTCCTTTAAGGGGTGGCTCTTCTTTTGTTTGTTAGAGGACAAGCAAAGGCTTAAGTTTGAGGGAGTTGATAAGTTAGGATTTTAACATATTTTATGCCCCTACTTGCCAATGCTTTGATCATATATTTGTACAAAATAGTCCCGAAAGGCTCACATGTTGTGCTTATTTCTGGGTTTGATCGACAAAGTGACAAAATGTCAAAGATCATCTCAAAAAGGAGTTAAACCAGCTCAATTATCAAAGACCAATAAATCTAAGGGAAAAAGGCCTAGTGCGGACCATGCAAAGTGGAATGCGGCCGCACTACGTGGTTCAGAGAGTTGGTAAATCAGGCTAGAGGCAACGCGGCCATGATAAATATCTCGCAGTCCGCGGTCAGGGCTCCCCGGCCGCAGTACTCTTTTGTGCGGTCCGCAGTCAAGAGATTCAGAAAACGACAACTTTCCCAAGACAATGCCATGCGGTCTGTGGTAGTTATTGTGTGGATCGCGCTAGATACCTCCGCGGCCACGGTCTATTCTGTGCGGTCTACGGAGCCCAACTTCAAAGAGCTAAATTTTGAATTTTAAGAGCCTTGTGCGGCCGCGGCTCATTTTGTACGGCCCGCACAGACTCCCCAGGGGTATTTTCGTCTAGTGTTTCTAGCTTATAATAAATAGAAGATTTTTCCATTTTTAGGTCATCTGTTATCTTAAGAACTGGGCTGCGCTCGTGAGAACTCACTTTGTAGCCATTTTTGGCATCTTAGCTTCAAATTAACGATAGATTTGTGTAATTTAATTTAGCATTTAGTTTTTGTCATGTTCTTCATCTATTTCTTCAGTTTCTCCTTCAAGCATGAGTTAGCTAAACCTATTAGTTAGGGTTGTGGCTCAACCCTAGTGTGGGTAATTGATGAGTGTTGCCATCTAGGGTTAGATTGACTGTGGGTGTTTGCTATTTGGGTTGATTTTATGTTTTAATTTAAGAATTGGTGGTTGCAAACATTTATTCAAGTTTTGTGGAGTTGATTATTCTTGAGAAAGAGAGTTTATGTCTCAAAAATTGACCCAACAAGGAATTGGGATGGACTCATGAGAAATAATAGTCCCAATAATTGGGATAAATCTCCAGAGAGTAATCACCCTACTTGAACCCTAGTTGCTTGATCTAATTTGCCTACCCATTGGATCTCGAGAGAGTCAATTAGGCAATATCACTCTTTCTAGCGAAAGGTGTGAGTGTGGGTAAAATTGTGCAATGGTTATAGCATAAGCCCCAATAATGTCAATCGAACCTTAGTATCATCTACTCGTCAATAAGCCACCTAGGTAATGTCATGACCCTAGTGCCCTTCTTCCCATTAGATAAACCTCAGCAATCATCTCGCAATATAATTTAGTTACAATTAATAGTAGTTATAATTTGTAAACCCAAAATATGTTTGAAGTGATATTTGAGGCAAACACACATCTCTAGGCTAGAAATATATTCCAACTCCATTAATAGCTCCCTGAGGAAATCGATCACAACCCTCAAATCGGGTAAAAGGTATTGTGACCCGCTCTTCCTACCTTGGTGTAGTGTTGAGTTGGAAGCGATCATCTGCCAAATGCACTAGGTAAACCTAAATTCATTTTATTTATGACTGACTATTTGTCAAAAATGGGTGGAAGCGCAAGCCTTCGAGAAAATAAGAGAAAAAGAAGTCATTAACTTCATATGGGGTCATATTATATGTTGATTCAGGATTCCTTCCGAGATAACATGCGACAACAGAAGGCAATACATCAGAAGCAAGGTAACACAGTTCTTTGAAGACCATTAAATCGAGAGAATCCTATCAACGCCTTACCACCCATGTGCAAATGGCTAGGACGAGTCCACAAATAAAACCATCATCAAAAACTTAAAAAAGAAGTTGCAAAGTGCCAAGGGAAAGTAGAGAGAAACTTTTCCCAAAGTATTATGGGCATACCAAAAAACTTCAAAATCAAGCACAGGGGAAACACCTTTCTCTCTAGTATACGGCGCCAAGGCTTTGATACCGGTGGGGGTCAGGAAGCCGAGCGCTAGATTATAACACAACACCGAGAGCTAAAACAACAAGGTCATGACAACAGCCCTCGAACTACTAGACGAAAAACGAGAAACCTTGCTCGTCCGAATGGCCGCCCAGAAGCAAAGAAACGAAAGGTATTATAATAGTAAAACAAACCTTCGATACTTCAGGGATGGGGACTTGGTCCTGAAGAAAGTCACTCTCAACACCCAAAACCAAATGAATAAATGCTAAGACAAAACTAGAAGGACCGTACCATATCCTCGGAGTAGTCGGCAAAGGGTCTTATAAGCTCGGCACCATGAAGAGCGAGCAACTGGAGCATATCAATGCTAAAATGGTATTATGTCTAGTGCATCCAATTGAAATTCTGTAAACACCCTTGAGCAAGCATTTTACTCTTTTTCTTCGATTGGATTTTGTCCCCATAAGGGTTTTACCGGCAAGGTTTTTAATGAGGCAACGATCATATGCTACCTAAGTAAACTCTACAAGTATTGAAGATTTCTTTTGCAGCCCACCTCAAATACTAGGGGGATCTGCCCCCCTCCCCCCTCCTCCCCAAAAAGGTCACCTGCTCGAGGAAGCCAAGATATTTCAAATGGGACCTCGATACGAAAGTAATATATCGGGCCAAACGGTCGATTGAACCGTGCCCGTATAGAAAAACTGAGCCCTTGATCGCAAAAATGTGTACACTTGTACCAAGTAATCAGGAATACTTCCATCAAACCATTTCGTGCTTCAAAGAAAAGTTAATGTTCTAGCAAAAGGGATTCCCCTGTCAAAAGGGTCCAGGACACTTGGAGACCGGCGTTAACAGTTCGACACCTAAACGACCTTCCGGCCAGAACTCCGAACTCATAAGCTCTCAATAAGGCAACATCAAAATAAAAAAACATCTCCAAATTTGAAGGTGTGCCAAACACTTGAGACTGGCACCGATATCTTAAAAATTGCATGACCTCAGAGTCGGAGTCTCTAAAATCATATGCCCTCAATGAGGGAATCCCAAGTTTGTGAGTAACAACTACCGAGCCAGAATACCCTCGACGACTCAAGGACTTTCACCAATCTCCATTCAAAAAAGAACTCAAAGCCATAAGCAGACTCAATCTCGTAAGACAACATAAGGTAGTATCCGAAATTTGTAAGACCTCGAGCAAGGCATGAACCATACTTGTACAAACTATCAACATAATTGTAAGACCTCAAGCAACATGAACCATATGTATACCAAGTATCAACAAAATTGTAAGACCTTAAAGGCATGAAAATATTGTAAGACCTTTCTACATGTATAAACTCGATCCCAAATTTAAGGCTATGTATCAAACTTGTAAGACCCCTAAAAAGGCATATCCTCGATATAGATACCTAAACTACTTCACTCAAGGTCAAAATGGCTCCGTACAAACACAAATGACTATGGTCATACGGCTGTACCAGCCAAACTAACGCGGCTCGGGGACGCCTGACCGTCACTACAAAATTATAGCCTTCAATTACTTCGAATATACTTCGAAAAGAACCAGTTAAACAAGCTACCCTCAATAAAGGCAAAAGGGTTACGACTATGTCAGCTCCTAAACATTAGCGTCGAGATACTTAGCCTCCTAGCCATAACCTCCCGAGGTGCTCGATCATCGCCATATAACGACTCACAATTGAGGCTTTTAAGCAAACGAAGAGTCGATCAAACACTATCTCAAAAATCCTTATCGAGGGAAAATTAAAGCCCACATAAAAGGTCACTTCAGCCCAAGGCTTAAGAGCCATTATTGCTAGCCCGCACAAATAAAAAACTTGAGGGACAAAAGAGCTCGATTCGTAACCCGATTCTGAGACATAACCCAAAATAGTTCACTAAATATGCCTAAGAGCGAAGCATAAGAGCCATTACCGCCAGCCTAATGAGCCTCAGGGCCACACATATAAAAGGTAGATTCAACCCAAGACGTAAGAGCCATAGTCGCCTGCCTGCATAAAAGATCGCTTCGATCAAAAGCGTAAGAGCAATTGTCACTAGCCAATGCAAATGAAAAACTTGAGGGTTGAATGAGCTGAGTCGGTTCCCGACTCAGAGACTGAACTAAAAATAGTTAACTACATACACCTAAAGGTAATCCATTGTCGCCAGCCTAATGAGTCTTAGGGCCACACACATAGAATGTCGATTCGACCCAAGGCATAGGAGCCATTGTCGCCAGCCCGATGAGCCTCAAGGCTATATCTCAAATCTAAAGATTTCTTCCAACTTAGAGAGCCGAATTTGAGTTAAAAAGGAAGAAAGGAGCAAATCTTCTTTTATATACATAAATGCGCGATCTCCATTGCATACTGTGAAAGTACTATATACAAAGAGGGAAACAAATAGAGTCCAAATCTGTCACCGAGACTATATTCTTGATGGCTACGCTAAATATTTCATCCCAACAACTATGGGTCCTTCAGTGGCCCCCTTTTCACGGCACCTTCCCCTCTAGGGATCCTATTTAATTTTTATCATTGCTTGAGCCACCGCTCGGCATGCCTCCAAAAGCTTGCTTTCCAGATCCTCTTTCGCGTCGTTAAGCTGGCGCTAGACTAAGGTTACCTTCTTCTGGAGGGCATCCCTCTCGGAATTTATCTCCCTCACATGCCATTTAAGTTTAGAAACTTCAGAATCTCTAGCCCCGAGCTCCTCCCTCAACAAGGCACTTTCCTTCTCAAACTGTACGAATCATATCCAAGATGTTAATACACTGGGTTCTAGCAAAAATTCAAATAATGGTAAGTGGGGACCAGATAACATGTTTAGTAAGGTAAGCTTTCCCGCGCTCACGACAGGTCACCTCATCGTAATACCAGTTGAAAGTCTGACTATAAAGCGCCTTGGCCTGAAACCACACAAAAAAAGAGACAAGTTAGAAAGGCAAAGGTCAGGACAACCAAGTCCAAAGCGATAACCGGGATTCACACAAATCATCTGCTCGTAGAGCCTGCTCATCTCACCAAGGACGAATAAGGCATCAAGCTCAAGGAGTTACTCAAGAACGATTGAAAGCCTATCAAGTGCATCTCCTCTTTTGACTGGTATCCCTGTGCCGGGGAGTTCTTCATGCAAGGCATCTTTCGCTCCCTTAGGAGATAGGTTCTTTCCTTGAGGGGAATCGATACCGACCACCGCACTAGCATAATTAATCCAGGTCATCCTTGTCCATTCAAGGCCTCAAATCTAGGCCACTCCGAACCGGCCATCAAAGGCACCTCAGCCCGAGCGGAATCCTCGCCACCAGCCTGCTCGGGTGCAGTATTCGATACTCCATCAGTTATCTCTCCGCTATGAAGATGGACCACAACTACATCAAGCTTCGTCCCAAAAGCCACCATCTCTACGGCCCAAGGATCGTCCAGGTTTATACATCCCTCGGGGGTTGTCGAGAAGCTATTTTCCCCCTCACCTTCAACTCCAGGATTTCCTGCTGTTTCAGGAGACAGAACTGCCAGATCGGCCTTGGATTCTTCCACCTTAACCTTCTTGGATTTTGATGGTCCGTCTGATGAATCCCTTATCTTTTCTTCCCTTCGTCGGGTAATAAAGAACCATACTCACCAGGCAACTCTCCCTTTAAAAAAGGACTTCCCTCAGACCTACACAAATGCAAGGGGTAAGCACAGAAAGGACCGCTGCTAATAGCAATATTAGATCAAAGAATGTGGCTACAGTAGGGTTAAGAGCTCACCATGGACCTTGGCTTCCCACCCAGCTTGGGATATATCATGCCACACTCGCTCAATAAACGGGAAAATCGAGTACAGACGACCGACCCAATTCTGGAGGTCCAAAATCGCTCCAGGTAAATTGTTGTGACTGTAGTGACTAGAAAAAAAATAATAAGTGCTTGAAAGAACATAGTCAAAGAGAAGCAAGGGAAGGCTAGATAACGTGTCTACATACGCTCCACATTCCACCCCTCGGGGAACGACATTATTTTCACCGGGATCAGGTCAGAAGTCCTCACTTGGAAAAATCGGCTTATGCATCCCCCATTTCTGAGCTCCTTGGTACAGGCAAAGAGAGACCTTGAGGCTGGACAGCGGAGCTTAATTATGCCCTTACAGAAGACGTGAGAACTATACATCCTGATAAGATGATAAAGGGTGAAGGGCATCTCCTCAATCATGTTCATGTAGTACCTAATCATATAGACAATACTCCAAAATGAAGGATAAATCTGGCTAAGGGTCACTTGATACCATTGGTAAATGTCGAGGATTAGGTGATTGATCAGAGGCGAAAATGGCCGCACCGACTCTAAGGTAAACGGATAAGTGTACACATTAAGAAACTAGCTTTGTACGTCGTAATATCTTTCTCCCAAGTAGGCACCTCCACAAGCACAAGCGCCCTCCCCCCCCCCCCCACCAAAAATCGGCTCTCACTCTCCCGGCATCTGTTATCGAGCTAATATACTGAGTCACGCGCTCACGATGCTCCAGCTTCATAAAAGACCTCTAGACCTTGAAATCAGAAACCATCGCAAAAATTCCTAGGGTACATTCCTCAACACGAGGAGGTATTGCCGCTTCAGCTTCAGATAAAAGTGAAGAGGATAAGGCTATAGTCTCCTGAGATGCAAAAGTAGAAGTTTTCGCTATTTCCAGAAATTATCGATAAAAGAAGGAGAGTTGCGTTCCTATGAAAAAAGAAAAGGAAGAACGAGCCTTTTTTGGGGTTAAGGAATACAATTAGTTATGGAAAACAAAAAGGGGGTATTTATAGAGACGGCGTGCGCTTTGAAGAAGTCCAAGAGACAGCCAACCGCTATAGTCAATGCGAAGATCTTCAGGCTATAGTCATTGCGTAGATCTTCAGGGGGGTGTGTGCATCGTATCTTGGCACCTTGTGACTGACGTTGTTACAAGAGTATCTGAGGGGGAAGAAATTCAAGATCATTTCTTATCACTTTCACTGTGAAAAAT
This sequence comes from Nicotiana benthamiana, assembly GCA_034376525.1. Lineage (NCBI taxonomy): Eukaryota > Viridiplantae > Streptophyta > Magnoliopsida > Solanales > Solanaceae > Nicotiana > Nicotiana benthamiana. The sequence goes on along the minus strand of CM067339.1, from coordinate 53,723,304 downwards.
GCATAAACTATTTGTGTGTGGTAAAATCAGGGGTCTAATTTCCCCGTTATTACGGTGCCCCGCAAACACGCTTCTCGCGGTTCAGGACCGAGGTTGAGGCTTATTTTCGAGGGTTATCGGGGCTCGACCTCGGGGCAGTGCAGACCAACGGCTATATTAGAGAACATGGGAGTTCCCAAGGCGCTTGGTTAAGACTGACAGTGCCTAGCAAACTATTCTAAACCCAATACAAGACATCAGGACATCATATTTAGTTGTCCCATCCCTGTATCAGTGTAATTAGTGTATTTTGTACTATGTTAGGATTCCCCTCCTATATAAAGGGGATCATTACCACTTTGTAAGGTTTGTTTCTCCAATTACACCACACGAATACATAAGAACATTCTCTTTGCTCTCTAACATACTCTCTTGATATTATTGCTTTCACTTATTATCTTCATATATGTTCTTCATTTATTGCTTATCATTGGCCATAAAGAGCCTTCACTGATTATTTTACAACTATTAAGCCTTGTCCCGTTTACCCTCCATAGCTCGTAGCCGAGCATTGGGATCGACCTTGAGGCCCAAATAACTAGCCTATTGGTTTGATTATATATATCTCCCTAACATTATTTTATCTCTAAACCTCACATATCTAGCATCAACCGCTTATCAACTAGCATAAAAATAGATTCAGTATTCTTAGAGTCCCATCAATAAATTTAATTTTTATTACTATTTTTACGGTAAACAAGACCATGTTTTCACATATAATTGACCAGACTTGACTCTTCGAGCCACTACTAAAGAGACCTTGATGAGTTTCTATTGGCCATTAAAGAGCGGATTATGGTACTCTTCATCAACTAATCTTCCTGCGGAGATCAAATTGAAAGGAAAGTCTGGATCATGCTTCACATCTTGAAGAAGAAATATTATTAGTTTTCAAATAAATATTGCCAACACCGAACACCTTAACTTCACTTGAATTTCCCATCTTTAACACTCCAGAATCAACAGGAGTATAAGATCAGAAAAAATCTTTTCTTGGTGTGACGTAGATCCAGAATCTACTATCCAGCTCGTCTCATGGGATACCAAATTTATGACATTTTCATCATAAGCAAAAATAAGGTCATCTTGAACAATAGCAACAACATTGTTCTCGTTATTTTCAACATTCTTTCCTTCTCCAATGTCTTGCAACCATTTGTGGAAAACGTTTTGATGTGTCCTTTATTTCCACAGTGGTTGCATATAATATTATGATATTTGGACCTTGACTTACTTTTACTTTTACCTCTATTCCTCGAACCTCTTGTTCTATCTCTCCCCTGGTATTATATTGCCAAGATATCTGCTTGTGAGGACGAACTCTGAGATTTTCTCCTTACTTCCTCGTTCAAACACCACTCTTGGCATATTCCATGATCATCTTACCTCCAGGAGATGAATTTTTTCAAAGAAACACAAAGAGTTTCTCAAGAGTCTGGCACAGTATTAAGAAGCCAAAGTCCTTATATCATCATCAAAATTAACTCATATTCCAAATAACTGATCAAGGATGCCCGGAAAATCATTTAGGTGATCAAGAATATGGCTACTTTTCTTGCATTTAAAGGTTAACAATTGCTTTAGTGGGAACAATTTGTTGTTCCCAGTTTTTGAAGCGTAAAGAGCCTCTAGCTTTTCCCACAATGATCTCCCATGTGTCTAATTCATAATAAGATTGTGAACATTATCTTCAACCTATTTTCATATACATCCACATACTTGTTTGTGCTCGAAATCCCAATCTTCATGAAATATAATTGCAGGTTTATGGGCTGCAGAAATGGATAGATGCATCTTTTTCGCGAACAACAAATCTTCCATCTTGCTTCTCCAAAACTTTATAATTTTTTCCATTTAAACATATCAACTTTCTCATATTCACCTCTATTTCGTAACATCTGATACCACTATGTAATGTCAAGGAAAAAGCAAACCCGAAAATAAAGAATATAAAGAACACCAAATTTTAATGTGGAAAACCCTTCAATTGAAGGTAAAAATCACTGGATCATAAATATCCAAAAAGTTCACTATAACAATAAGTGAGTTAATAAAGTTCTCAAACACAACAAGTTTCAAATATGGAGTAGCAATAGCAACAAGAGCAACAACTAATCAATTGAAGAAATGGGAGAATCCACAAAAATCAAGCTGTTGTTCGAGGCACTAAATCAGATGCTAAGGGACTCCAAATCCGATCTCCATAGTTCAAATCAAATACCAAGATGTTACAAACACTCACTCAAATTTTAGTCCGATCCAAAAGTTAATGAACCAGAAAACGTGATTTGAATTGACTGGTCGGTATAAAATCTGCAGCAAAACAAATACTTTTCTTCTCTCTTCTCTCTTGATGAAAGAACTCTTAAAAATCACTCTTATGTGCTTGTACCATTGAGCATAGAACAATTCTTCAAGGTTGTCCTATTTATAAATAGGAATAAACGTTGAATTCAATTCCAAATAAGAATAAAAATCAGAAGAGAATAGGATTAAGCCATTGGGCTTTTGACTGGATAGCATAGCAATGTGTCCAATGTTAGAATAATGATTCTGACTAAAACACAATAGCCTTCATATCAAATAATTTTGAACAACAACAACATGATCGGAAGCGTACCTGAATCCATATGTGGAAAATCTTAATCCTCTTGTTGAAGATTGTCCAAAGTGTGCCTTAGAAAGTTCCTTAGTCCTTCCTTCAAGGTTGTCTCCTTGATCCTTCTTGAAGTATTGGTTTCACAACAACAATAATATCACAATAACCAAAATTGGAGTATGGCTTTCCACAAAGATATGCAACACAAGAATGGTGGCTCTCTAGTTTCAATAGGAAGAAGAAGAGAAGGTCTTGCTATAATGTGGGAACCATAGCCCCCCACTTATAACAAATGAGTTATGAAACTCAAGAGTCATAAGCATGTAACCATAGTTACATATATGTAACCTTAGGTAGCCCATCATTAACTAAGGTTACCCTTTTGGGTATCTACACATTGGTCCTACACTTTATATGACAATACATTGGCCCCCTTAACATAATGTCCATAAGACCACTTATTTAGGCCAAACAAAAAGATAGCACATAATATATAATTTATCCATATATTGTTCATATGTATGTAGATATAAGTCCATATATCTTACAATCTCCCACTTGGACGAGATACACATGCATATGTACAAACCTTAGCATTATATGTTACATTATAACCTTATGAGTTCAAAATTGCTATCACAATAAAATTTTCATGAACAATCCGGTCCATCAATCATACCAACATAGGAACTAAGAGCTCTTAGTTACTCTTGCGTAACTAGAACCAACATAGATCACGTATATCAATATAACCAACGACATGGATCAACTGTAGGTATGTAGCATGGAAATAACATAATGTGTGGTCAATAGAATTTCTATTTCCAACTGGTTCTCTTTATTGAGATCAGTCATAAACTGTAAGAGTACAAAAACTTTAAAACTGAATATCTGCGCAGATATAACTGAATTACTGAATGTAATGGACAATACATAATTGTATAATACAAACTCCCACTAAAATACATAATCCTTAATTGACTTGACACCCATACAAGCAATATGCTCAAGAAATACTTTTGGTGTCAATCCCTTAGTGAGCGGATCCGCAAGCATGAAGTTTGTATTGATGTGCTCAATGCACAACTGTCCATTCTGTACTCTTTCTTTAACAACCCAAAATTTGACGTCCATATGTTTTTCTTTCGTCAAACTACTGTTGTTATTAGCATAAAGGACTGCCGATCTGTTGTCGCATAATAGCCTAATTGGCTTTTTAATGCTATCAACAATCCGCAGTCCACCAACAATATTCCGCAGCCATAATGCCTCATTGGATGCTTCATAACATGCCATGAATTTCGCTTCCATGGTGGAAGTGGCCGTAAGAGTTTGCTTGATGCTTCTCCAAGAGATAGCACCGCCAGCAAGCATGTAAATATATCCTGAAGTAGACTTCAGACTATCCTGACATCCAGCAAAATCGGAATCGGTATACCCAATGATCTCAAGCTGGTCTGATCTCCGATATGTAAGCATGTAATCATTTGTTCTCTGTAAGTACCTCATGACCCTTTTGGCTGCCTTCCAATGGTCCATTCCCGGATTGCTAAGATATCTGCCTAACATCCCAACAATGTATGCTATATCAGGTCATGTACATACCTGAGCATACATCACACTACCTACAGCAGAAGCATAAGGCGTCTTCTGCATTTCCGAAATTTCATAATTATTATTTGGGCACTGTTTTAGACTAAACTTGTCTCCCTTAGCAACAGGGGTGTTACCTGGTTTACAATCATGCATGCCAAATCTTTTCAGAACCTTATCGATATAGCCCTTTTGTGACAGACCGAGAACACCTTTTGAGCGATCTCGATGTATCTGAATTCCTAATACAAAAGAAGCTTCACCAAGATCTTTCATTTCAAATTTCTTTGAAATAAATTTCTTAGTTTCATGCAGTAATGCTATATCGTTACAGGCAAGCACTATCATCGACATATAAAACTAGAAAAATATACTTACTCCCACTGAACTTATGGTATATACAGTCATCAGCAACATTCGGTTCAAAACCAAAAGATGTAATGACTGCATGAAACTTATAATACCATTGACGGGAAGCTTGCTTGAGCCCATAGATGGATTTATTTAATTTGCAAACCCTTTTCTCTGATTCATCCGAAACAATGGTTGCACCATATAAATTGTTTCCTCAATGTCACCATTGAGAAACGCTATCTTAACATCCATCTGATGAAGCTCAAGATCAAAATGTGCTACTAGTGCCATTATAGTCCTGAAAGAGTCTTTCGATGAAACTGGAGAGAAAGTCTTTTTATAATCAATGCCTTCCTTTTGAGTGTAGCCTTTTGCGACAAGACGAGCTTTATACTTAATAACATTGCCCCCTGAATCCCTTTTGGTTTTAAAAATCCATTTACAACCAATAGGTTTAATACCTTTGGGCAATGTAACAAGCTCCCAAACGTCATTATCGCTCATAGACTTCATCTCATCATTCATGGCATCAATCCACTTTTGAGAGTTAGAACCCTTAATGACTTGACGGAAGTTGATTGGATCATCTTCCTCAAGTCTAATATCACTTTCTTGTTCTTAGAGAAATACAACATAATCATCCGGAATTGCATTTCTCCTCTCTCTAGTGGATCTCCTTAATGGCACTTCAGTTTCTTGAGGTTGTTGAGTTTGATTTTCGTTAGTAATAGCAGGGTCCTGATGGGGGAGATTTTCGAGATTGTCTTGAATTGGAGTTGTGTGATCCGTGTCAAGAATGAGAACACCCTGACCAAGATCAACAACTTAAGGGAAAGACACATGTTCTTCCTCAAAGACAAAATCTCTAACAACTTTATCTCCCCACCCCCCAAACTCAATATCCTCAAAAAACCTAGCATTACCCGTCTCAAAAATAGTTCTAGAAGTGGGATCATAAAACTTAAAACCCCTGGACCTTTCAGAGTATCCAACAAAATAGCTACTAACCGTCTTAGCATCCAGTTTCCTTTCATTCGGCCTATAAGGCCTTGCCTCAGCTGGACAACCCCAAATGTGTAAATGCCTAATACTGGGTTTATGCCCAGTCCAAAGTTCATATGGGGTTTTGATTGTAGCTTTAGTTGGAACTCTGTTAAGAATATAAGCTGCGGTTTTTAATGCTTCTCCCCAGAGTGAGTCTGGCAAAGTAGTACGACAAATCATACTTCTTACCATATCCTTAAGGGTCCGATTTCGTCTCTCAGCTACACCATTCATCGTAGGGCTTCCTTGTATAGTATACTGAGGGACGATCCCACACTCATCTAGGAATTTAGCAAATGGCCCTGGACGTTGTTCACCTGAACCATCATATCGACCATAGTATTCACCACCACGGTCAGATCTAACGGATTTAATTCTTTTGCTTAGTTGATTTTCAACTTCAGCCTTAAATGATTTGAACACGTCTATGGATTGGGACTTTTCATGAATAAGATATAGGTACCCATAGCGAGAGTACTCGTCTATGAATGTGATAAAGTATTGTTGACCATTCCTACAAGGAGTAGGGAATGGCCCACAAATATCCGTATGTATCAATTCTAAGACGTCCGAAGCTCTCTTAGCACCTAATCTCGTTTTGTTTGTTTGTTTACCCTTGATACACTCAACACAAATATCCGAATTTGAGGAATCAAGAGAATCAAGAATTCCATCTGACACGAGTTTCTGAATTCTTTGAATGGATATGTGACCCAAACGTTTATGCCAGAGTGATATAGAATTCTCATTAGTTAATTTTCTTTTGGTACCAATTAAACTTGTATGCAAGGTTTCATTATTTGAGGTTATTGTATCAACCAAATATAGGCTATCAAATGTTGATAAAAGACCAGTACCGATAAGATTTGAATTCTGAAAGAGACTAACTTTATTGTCACCAAAAGAACATGAATAACCGGATATGTCCAATTTGGGAACAGAAATTAAATTCCGTCTAAAAGACAGTACAACAAATGTCTCATCCAAATCTAAATAAAAACCGGTCTTAAACAACAGCCTAAACTTTCCAATAGCCTCAACTGGCACCTTCTTGCCGTCACCCACATAGATGTATCTTTCACCATCATTTGGTTTTCGGCAGTTCAGGCAACCCTGCATAGATATACTTATGTGAGTAGTAGCAGCAGAATCTATCCACCAAGTATCCTTAGGTACCAAAATTAAATTAACTTCAGAACAAACAAGAGAAAGAAATGTACCTTTTTTCACACGCCAAGCGTGGTACTTGGTACAATCCTTCTTCACATAATTAGTCCCCTTACAGAAAAAGCAAACTAATTCAGTAATTTCAACCTTAGGTTCCTTATGTTGCTTATTGTTGGGCCTTGCAACCGCAATTTCCTTACCTTTCCTCTTCTTAGGATCCTTAGAAGAGGATGCCAAATGAGCACTTTCAGTCTTATCTTGCTTTATCCTTTCCTCCTCTTGCACACAATGTGAAATGAGCTCATTAAGAGTCCATTTCTCCTTCAGGCAGTTGTAACTGACCTTAAACTGATTAAAGTGTGCAGGAAGAGATATCAAAACTAAGTACACAAGCAGTTCCTCAGGTAATACTAGCTTGAGTGACTTAAGTTTCGAAGCAAGATGAGACATTTCCAAAATGTACTCCCTAATGTTTCCCTTGCCCTTATACCTCATGGAAACAAGTTTACTCAATAGTGTACTTGTTTCCGCCTTTTCGTATTGTTCAAAACGCTTTTCAAGGTTTTCAAGGAAAACTTTGGCATTAGCTTCATCATTCATAGTGCCCCTCAATGATTCTGGAATTGCACGTTTCATGATCATTAGACTCATGCGATTCGAGCGTTCCCACATCTCCATCTCCCTCCTTTCATCAGGAGAGCATGTATCCTCAAGAGAAGCAGGTTGCTCATTCCGAAGTGCAAGGTCAAGATCCATGCAACCGATCATAATGTTCTCTTTCCATTCCTTAAAGTTTGTGCCGTTAAGCACAGGGATGCTATTTATATTAGCAGATATCGAAGCAGCTGAAGAATTCACTGAAACAGAACAAAGGATTACTTAATACATGCTCACAATTACTTGAACTTTGACTTTACTTTATAGATTCAAAATAGGCAAATCCCATTACAAGATACCTAGCACAACATTGATTTTAGTCTTTGGACAGAAAATCAACTTGTAAGTGGTACTCTTGGTGTAGTGATCAAATATTGACAATAAACTCATGTCAAATATCAAGCCTTCCTTTGGGCCGACTTAATATTCACATGGAAAACCAAATAATTGCCACATATTTATCACCACAAGCATGTTCGAATTCCTGCCAAATAACAACCTTCCTTTGGGCCGGTGTTAAACGCATGGAAGACTAACATCCACAGTCATCTTATATTTCAAGATCAATCAATCTACACAATAGAGGTTACTTTGGCAACATAATGCTTCAATTGACTAATTTAAAATATTAGCTGCTAAAAACTTTAGTTCCTTAAGCCATATTATGAATCTTAACTTAATATGTTACATGTTTTGACATGCAACATCTGAATATTAAATGTTTTAGGCTTAATTGGACAATTCCAAAATCTGAAGTATGATGGACTAAAACAATTAATATTAAAAACTGAATATTAATGTATAATACATTAATAATTATAAAAACTTAATATTAATTGACATATTTTAAATATTCAATTAAAATCTGAAACTTAATAGACTTAAAACTTTTCATTAATTATGAAAAACGTTTCTAATATTATGTCCTTATTAAACAGCCAAAACAAAACGTTTTCAGCACTTAATTGTCTGATAATCGATTATCAGGTCCTTGATAATCGATTATCAGGGCTTGCTAGTCCAGGATAATCGTTTATCACAATGAGATAATCGATTATTCTGGCTTACTGGAATTTCTCAATTTTGCTGAAAACTTAGAAAATCGATTATTCTCAATGAATAATCGATTATTCTAGTGTTCTGCCCCAAAATTTTTTAATGCACAAAATGAAATAATCTATTATTTTAAAAAACTAATCGATTATTCTATGCCACTGTTTTGCAAAATTTTGATGAATAATTCAAGATAGTCGATTATCTTAATTAAATAATCGATTATCCTCCTATTATGTCCAACGACTTAAAATGGTTTTCAACAAGAAATTTAAACAAGAAATCATGTTGATCTTTAACCAAAATTTTGCAAAATTCAATATTTCATTTCATATAGAGATGACAAAATATTGAAACACTAAAGTTCATCAACAAACATAACATTCATAAAATCATGCTATTTCATGGTACTAGAATTTTATAATCAAAATTCTAACTTAACTTGAACATGAACTTCATATATCATGAATTTTATGAACTTCCAAATTATCCAAATATGAAGGAGGCTCTGATACCAATTGTTAGAATAATGATTCCGACTAAAACACAATAGCCTTCATATCGAATAATTTGGAACAACAACAACATGAGCGGAAACGTACCTGAATCCATATGTGGAAAACCTTAATCCTCTTGTTGAAGATTGTCCAAAGTGTGCCTTAGAAAGTTCCTTAGTCCTTCCTTCAAGATTGTCTCCTTGATCCTTCTTGAAGTATTGGTTTCACAACAACAATAATATCACAATAACCAAAATTGGAGTATGGCTTTCCACAAAGATATGCAAGACAAGAATGGTGGCTCTCTAGTTTCAATGGGAAGAAGAAGAGAGTGTCTTGCTATAATGTGGGAACCATAACCCCCCACTTATAACAAATGAGTTATGAAACTCAAGAGTCATAAGTATGTAACCATAGTTACATATATGTAACCTTAGTTAGTCCATCATTAACTAAAGTTATCCTTTTGGGTATCTACACATTGGTCATACACTTTATATGACAATACATTGGCCCCCTTAACATAATGTCCATAAGACCACTTATTTAGGCCAAACCAAAAGATAGCACATAACATATAATTTATCCATATATTGTTCATATGTATGTAAATATAAGTCCATATATCTTGCATCCAACAGATCTCAACGCAAATCTTCTTACCTCTTAGCTGAGGACCTTTGGTTTGCTTTGTCAACAAAGCCATCAAAGGTTATACAGAAAGCCATCAGCAGCTTATATAGATGGACTACTAAAAAAAATTGCAAAAAAAAAAGTAAACTTGCAAGTTTAACATGCAAGTTTTTACCTTCGCAGAGAATTATATTGGTGAAAACTATTGAGCATGCAATTTCTTTAGCTTTCTTTCTTTTGGTGCTTATGACCGATATGAAGCTTCATTCATTCCAAGTTTATTCCTATTTTATTGAAAAACGAGGTAAGTTTATTTTCCCTTCCTAGAGTATCTATGAAATTGTATATTAGTATTATTTATGCAAATTCTTATTAAGCAACACCATCTATTATTATTTAACCTAAAATAGTATTCATTTTATCTTTTTCCTGATAATCATATTGACTCTTGCGCCATAAAAGCAGTTTTAAGCAGTAGAGTTTCTCCCTTCAACTTCCATTTCCTTTTGAGTTTTCTTTTCATTTTCCAAAATTTTCATTTTCTGATATGATAATTTAGAAATTAAGTAGGTTATTTTGACATGATGATTTTATATGAAACTATTACAGTATTAGTGTAATTTATTGGATTTCTTTATTTATAAGGCACACATTGACATCGAACAGATATGAAAATGAGGCAATCATCATATACGATCTCCACAGCTACATTGTTTCTACTTTGCAGGATACATGTAGACTTTTTATACGAGAATTTTCAAAGTTTATCGTGATGCCTATATCTATTATACTCCACTTTGTTGAAATTCTTTTTCAGGTTTTGTTCACTTAAATAAGCTTTCTTTTATTTTGTGTGGTACATGAGATACAAATATAAATTAATATTAATATCATTCTCCTTTTCAATACTTACACAAGACATGTAAGTTATAATAGCATAGAGATTAAATATATAATTAATAAATTACTAATATTTTATATAAAATATATATTTTTTAGATATAAATATTTTACTTAAATAGAGTGGTATCTAATATTATAACATGATATTATAGCAATCTAAATTCATATCTACACCCATTACCTACCAATTACTAGAGGTCAAGTTTAAATAATATCTTAACAATGACACATCAAATTCAATAAGTCTGGTTCTAGAGGATATTAATATACTATTATTCCAACCTTATCATTTAGTAAATTTTTTTATGTTTAGTAATTATGTTTACTAATCCCAAAAGAAATAAAAGAATCAGGTAATTTTTGTAATTGAAGGCAAAGCCAGAAATCACAATAATTTTTGGATGGGTTTTTTGCCCTTTCAAATCCTAATTACAACTATTCTAATTTTAAACTAAAAAAAAGTAATTTTAAATCTTGAAAGTTTAATTTTAAGGTCTAACTTGGAGTAATAGAAAAATTTATGATTGTTCCATCAACATTAAAAATATGTTTAATGCACAGAATATTCGTTGAGGATGTACTATTACTTTGTGTGGGAATTGATTATGAAATATTTAAGTATAGTTCCATTAAAAAAAAAACATAGCGGAATGAAGTGTCAGAGGTTATGTTTGGAAAGAGGGGGAGACAAAAAACCAAGAATTGTTCGGATCAGTTTTTATGACTTTATAATCTCCTTTCGTAGGAGTTAAATAATTATTTGCAATGAGGGACCTTTCTATAGTAAATTAACATATTGGACATAGAACGAACTTTTGGATCTTTAATCTTTTAATCCTTTTGATAAACATATTCGTAGGATGTCTCATGATTTCCATTTGCGTAACTGTAAAGTTAATTGTTCTGTATTTTTGTCTTTACGTTTCTTTATCATGTGTTACTAACCACTCTAATTAGCTTATATCTTTTTTCTGGCTTTTACGTGATATTAGTATTTGATACATTGTTGTTTCACATAACATCTTAACCTTTCTCGTATTTTTTATTATATTTTTAAATTCTTGATTATTTATTACTCCCTCCGGTCCAAAATAAGTGATTTTTTCAGATTTCAAGAATGAATTAATTTTTTTCCTACTTTCTCCTTGGAGTAAATAGTGTTGGAGTATGTGTTAGAAATGTTTATGTGAGATAGTAAAGGTTAATACGGTCAATGTCCGTTTGGACCGGAGGGAGTATTTATTTATTTCTAACATTAATTAATACGCAAAGATATTGATGTATGAGCTAATTATCATTACTCTAATAAAATTAATTAATTGGGCTAATTATTTGATAATCACATTCTTGATTATCAAAGGAATAAATCGGTAAAAACATGAATGTTAAGTTATTAATCTACATAAAATTTGTATCTATTTTTATTTTTAAATTTTTTGGAGTAAGTATGGTTCTTTTTCCTTTTCTTCTAGGACATTACCCCTAAGGGAACCCTTTTGAAACTTCTCACTTCCAAGCCTGAAGTTAGATTGAATAAAGGGTTAGAAGTGGTTTTGAATCTGCAATAGACGAATTTCGGTTGGAACATATCATTAGCCATGTTATTGTCTTAATATCAAACATAGACATGGTCATCTTAAATGCCACTTGCTTATTCTTGGTGCGAATAAGCTTAGAGATACTTTTCCACTTCTTCATGTTAAATATAGTTTTCCATCTTAGAACTGTTCATGCTTTGTGTCATACAAATTTGCCTTTTCAAGTTATTTTCTCAAAGAAGTGCATAAGTCATATATAAGACAAATAATATTGCGGATAATGTCAATATGAGTCAACATATTGTGCATTGTGCTATTCTATTTGGACTTTAAAAGCAAATACATAACTCTTATATATTGAATTTACTATTTCATGACTTTTCGTATGCAAGGATTCTTCCTTTATTGAATTAGCTAAACAAATCAATAATTATTATTTTCAGAAACTTGCATTTTTTCCTTTAACAATTTTAATGTTATGAGTTCAACATATAACAATCCGATCAGCGGTTCTGAGTTCTAGCGTGTTGTTCGGTAGTCCGAGGCCATGAAACGTTTCACTCAGGTATTATGACTTGTACGCATGGTCGGAGTTGTATTTCGGGAAGTTTGGAAAGAACATTCTCATTTCGGAAGCTTTAAGTTGAAAGAATTGAGTAAAGTTTGATTCATGAGTAAACGATCTCAGAATCGGGATTTGAAGGTTCCTACGGGTTCGTATGATGATATTGGACTTGGACATATGTCTGTATAAGGTTTTGGATGACCAGGAGTATTTCGACGCCTATTGTGGAAGATAGCATTTTAGGAAGAATTTCATAAATCTGGATTGAAGCACAATCAAGTGTTATCAATGTCCGTTTAGGATTTCGATTCTGGGAATAGCTCTATATGGTGATTCAGGTATTGGGAGCGCAATTGGAAGTTGATTCGGAGGTCCATATGTCATTTTGTAGTCGTTTGGCTAAAGTTAGAAATCTGAAAGTTTTTGAAAAGTTTGACTAAAAGTGGACTTTTTTATATCGGGATCGTATTCCAATTCCAAAAGTTCGAGTTGGTCCGCAATGTTGATTATGACTTATGTGCAAAATTTGAGGTCAATCGGATGTGATTTGATAGATTTCGGCATCGAATGAAGAAGTTCGAAGTTCTAAAGTTCATCAAGTTTGAAATGGAGTATGTTTCATGGTTTCAGCGTTGTTTGATGTGGGTTGAGGCCTTGAGCAAGTTCATGTTATGTTATGGGACTAGTTGGTGTGATTGAACGGGGTTCGGGGGGCCTCGGGTAGATTTCGGTGGTTAACAGATCGAATTTGGAGTTAGAAGAAGAATTGAGCAGCTGCCTTCAGGTGTTACCCTACCTGCGAGGCTTGGAGAGCAAGTGCGGAGCCGTAGAAGCGGCCTTGTGGCCGCAGATGCGGTTTTGGTAGGGGAGAGATGGGACCGCAGATGCAGTCATCTCGCCGCAGAAGTGCGATCACACCTGTGGAAGGAGAAGCGCAGAAGCGGAGTAAGGGGCCCGATGAAGGACCGCAGATGCGGTAGTGGGCCGCACCTGCGGAACTGCAGAAATGGTCAGTACGAAAAGGATGGAGGCAGTGTCTTCTTTGAAACGAAGGGTTTGGCTCAATTTCATTTTATTTCATCCACGGGAGCCGATTTTGGAGCAATGTGGAGTGTCATCTTCATCAACTAGTAAGGGGTAAGTGTTTTCTTCCCAATTTTGAGTTAAATATTATTGCGGCCAAGCGCACACGCAAGTATACGCGGTCGTCAAGTAATAAAGTGACTAAAAGTCGGATGTCAATCCCACGAGAACTAGTGATTAACTATTAACTAAATTAAACTATCCTAATTATCTAAACAAGAATTAAACCTAGAAGTATTTGGTTCTAAAATAATTAAATAAATAATATACATAATGAACTTTTAACAGAGAGAAAGAGCATATATTTATGATATCAATGTAATGAAAACGATCTAAGGTTATGGGCTATCTAACATTTCTATTGTAATCTTCAATTGAATTGACTAACTAATTTATCTAGTTTATTGGTTGACAGGGTTAATATTGTTCATAAGAAATGTCGAGTTCTTACTCGCCTATTCAAGCTAACCTATCTCCTATATGTCTATGGAATTAGAACTAATAAGAATGTATTTATAATTCCTGTAAATAAATCAAGAAAGGAAATTAGGTATATGTCTATCCTAACCGCGAATCCGTTCCCCAAGGCCTGGGTTCAAGAACTTTCTCTATTCAATAGTATATGCAATCTAGAATTTCCACTCTCGAGTTCAATTCAAGATTCATAGATAGTATTCAATTGGTGATCAAGCAATCAAATAATTAAGTGCATGATTGAATAAATAAACCAATATGATAAACTAAGAAATCAAAATCAATATTTGAATAACAATACTCATGAAAGAACCACAACACTCTAGAACGTGAAGTTTAGATCCACATAGACATGGTAGCAAAACAAAAAATTATACAAAGAAATATAAAAAGACTAAGTTGGTGAAAGAAAAGATGTAACCCAGCCTCAACGGCAACTCTATGCTTGTGTTTTTCTCTCAAAAACGTCCCCCTCCATTCAAAATACCATTTTTTCATGTATTATACCAATTAGGGTTGGGCCCAAACACTTATACCTTCTCCAATGTGAAAAGGGACACTTTTCCCGGGTAACTAGCACGGCTTCGCGCTAACTACGCGCAAGAGCTCGCGCTAGTTTCCTGACATTTTGCCTCCAGCTTCTAGATTAGCGCGACTTCGCGCTAACTTCTCTCTAGAGCTCATTTTTCACCTTTTTCCTTTCAAAATTAGGAAATATATAAAACATGAAAGTTGTATCCCTTTAAGTTATCTTTCTAACCATATATTTTGGAGCAAAAATGGAGTTTTGAGAAAAACATTATATCTATTTTACTAGATAGTGCGCAATATGCCTACTGGAGTCTTCATTTGCTCTAACTATCATCCGTTGACCCTAAAACACGATCCCGACTTAATTATTTGAACTTTTACCCAAACTTTAAAGCTTCAAATCACTTGAATTCATTCTATAACATCTACATAGCTCGGAATTACTCCTACAAGGCATAAAACACACAGTTAGTGCAAGACACTAGCTATTAAAGATCAAACTCAATTAAAATGCAGTAAATTAGAGTGTAATAATCGACAAAAATACGTAATTATAGCCTATCATCAATACCTCACACTTAAACGCTGCTCGTCCTCGAGTCAACCAAAAATTTACTCTATCTATAAGTACTTAACATATTCGAAGCACACTACACCAATGATTATGGTTAATAGCAACAATTAAAGTCTAGCATATGCAATCATCATATACTTCTTTTTACTTATTTGATTCTTCAAAAATATTCAAAAAAAGATAATATGCTCACAACAATCCTAGCCTCAAAAGTCGACTCAATGTCACAATGCACTCATGGCTTGAACTCCCAACATCCTAGAGAAGTCTAATAATGTTACCTATCCTTCGTGAAACCATGTGCTCTCATAACCAAGGCAGGAGAGTAAGTTGAATCCACACATTCGAATCTCATGATCAAATATATTTTAATGACTCATATATATCAAAAGAAAATATCTCTCGCCCTCACAAAAGAAGTCACATGCATATAATTAGTACCATAGGCTTGCCCTTAATGTAAATCTCTACTAATGTAGGCTCGCTCGATCTAAAATCAATTAGGACCTTTTCATGGTTGTAATGTAGGCTAAGGGACGGGTAGGATATATTTGAATAGTGACTAACCTTCCTAAGCACTTTTACACACCACATAATCAACTTTAAGCGCAAATTCTTCAATCCACTTCACTTTCACAAACAATATCACCCCAAAAATGCTTCCTTCTTCTTTAAGCACTACATTAATTCATACCACTAGCAGGAACAAGACAACAATGTATTCATCTCTATTTTGTTTTCTTCAGATTATTCTTCTTTTTCTTTCAATTTCTGCTAGTGGTGTATTTTTTTACAAAACAAATACATATTTCTTACTTTTATTGGTTTCACTCAAAAGCCACCCACACTTAGTTCCTTCTTAATTGTTTTAGCGTTCATCTCACAATTAAAGTGCTTTAAGAGGAAAATGGACCAAAACAATATCAATTAAGAATAAAAATGATATAGGCTTGTAATGTGGGTGATAAATAAAAGTTTATAGGCTCCAAAGGGTTTACAAGGGATCAATTTTATTTATGATAAGCACTAAGCTCAAAAAGATCAAGAAAGGCCTAAAATTTTTCAAACCGAGCATCATCTAAAATTTTGCTTCGACTCACAAACTGGGAAAGTTCTAGACACGAGTACGATACATAGACTATACAAAACCCTCACCACACATGGCACATGACTCACTAAGAACGATCTCATTCCGGCTCTCAAACAAATGCAAGTATTCACGGAGTCACGATATATTATGCATGAAGCACAAAGTGAACATAAGTCAAGAAAATGAGCCATAGGAATCACAGGACTTGCTATCCAACTAAGCAGGGCATCATCAATAATTTAAAATCATAGGGAAGATACTACACATGCCAAAGCCTAAATATGCTACTATCAAACAAGTTAAGGGCGCCTAGGTTCATCATTCTTCCTCTATTTATTCCCTAAATTCTAATTTACTCTAAAAATAAAAAAAACTACAACCCGGTTCAAACTACATCCCATGGAAAAGAACTGTAGCACAAAGAAAAACCATGGGGGATTATTGCTACCTAAAAATATAAAAGACGCATTTTTGAATTTTTTCTATTTTGAACCCTTTTTTATTTTTTTTATTGTGCCTTAATCCCTCAAGAAAGCTATCCACAAAATCCATCGTCGATAAAAGTCCAACTTTTTGGATTTTTTTGTTTTTGTTTTTTTTTTAATAATTACTACACTAAGAACGAGTACTATAACTAAGATAACATAGCACAGAAAATCACACGAACAATCTCCTCACCCCATAATTAAAATTGTGCAATGTCCTCAATAAACACTAAAAATAATAAGAGGGTAAAAGAGACTCCTTGGTAGGCCAAAGGCCGAAGTATTAGCAGCTCTCGTGATACTCAGACTTCTCCCAGGTACAGTCCTTTGTGCGCGTACCCAACACAAAGTTCTAACCACATGGCTCACTTTTGTACACTTTCTGTGGCTTTGCTCCCTATGCTCAAAATCCTAAAAAATAAAACAACACTACACAAATAATACGATAAGAAAAAAATCAAAAATAAAAATAAAGCAATAAATTTGGGTTGCCTCCCAACAAGCGCCTAATTTAACGTCGCGGCACGACGTAAACTACTTTTTCCTCCACCTTGAACTCATAAATTGTACCCCTAACATGGCATCCAATCTGTAGCTATACTCCAGTGGTGAGGCTATAATGATAACCAGGCCAAGTAATAACTTTTTCACTATGCACTTCTTGTCCTTTAGATGGGGATATGATTTTTCTTTCTGGCATAATAAATTCAAGAATATAGGCACTTTCACCCTCACTCTTTGACTCTCCCATAGACTCTGATGACTTGATTAGTATCTCACTATCTAAACACAATGTAAAAAAATCATTGGAATGAGGTTTATTGCGCCCTAACTCGTGAATTGTACTATTATTTACATCCCCATATATATACACACTCAAGTCTCCCAAAGTAATTTTATCTACTCTCTCACAGACTCTAGATCACTCTTCTCAATAATGGCATCCTCAAGAAAAATGTGGTCTAGGGATTGGTATTCTTGTTTTAGCTCCTCAATTTGGTCTAGAAGATTTTTTTCAACTGTACACAACTCATTATTAAATTGTTGGGTGTTACATGCATCAACCCTTGCACTTAAATCTGTATCTAAGTTATGTACAACTAAGTCAAAATTATTAATTTTATGTGCAAGTTCATCTCTCTCTTTAGTCCAATCATTTACCAACGTTGTTAGAAGACAACGTCATTTCGCATATTCGTTTAATCGAGAATATCCTTCCCAAAACCAACCCTTACTCCCATATTCAAATTCAGGCCTTCCAGAATTCAAGTCATGACAAGCCCAAAAAGATGGGCCATAAAAGTCTTCCTTCAACAGGGAGTCTTCATCAATAACCTTATCTCCAAATATTTTGTCCCCAGATGTCATGTTGAGAAAACTAAAAACACACCAAGAGAAAAGTCAAATAGTTATAAAATTAAAAAAATTAAAAAAAAGAGAAGAAAAAAACCCTATAGAGATATAAGTAAAAGCCTAATTTAGAAAAATAGTTAATTTCTAAGTCCTCAGCAACGACGCCAAAAATTTGTTGGCGGCCAAACGCATATGCAAGTATACGCGGTCATCAAGTAATAAAGTGACTAAAAGTCGAATGTCGTTCCCACGAGGACTTGTAATTAACTATTAACTAAATTAGACTATTATAATTATCTAAACAAGAATTAAATCTAGAAGTATTTGGTTCTAAACTAATTAAATAAATAATATAAATAATAAACTTTTAACAGAGAGAAAGAACATATATTTATGATATCAATGTAATGAAAACGATCTAGGGTTATGGGCTATCTAACATTCCTATTGTATTCTTCAATTGAATTGACTAACTAATTTCATCTAGTTTATTGGTTGACATGGTTAATATTATTCATAAGAATCTGTTGAGTTCTTACTCGCATATTCAAGCTAACCTAACTCCTATATGTCTATGGAATTAGAACTAACAAGAACGCATTTATGGATCCTGTAAATCAACCAAGCAAGGTAATTAGGTGTATGTCTATCCTAACTGTGAATCCGTTTCCCGAGGACTGAATTCAAGAACTTGCTCTATTCAATCCTATGTGCAATCTAGAATTTCCACTTTCGAGTAAAATTCAAGATTCGTAGATAGTATTCAATTAGTGATTAAGCAATAAAATGATTAAGTGTAGGATTGAATAAATAAACCAATATAATAAACTAAGAAATCAAAATCAATATTCGAATAACAATTGTCATGAAAGAACCATAACCCTAGAACCTCCACATAGACATGGTAGAAAAATAACAAATCATATAAAGAAACATAAAAATACTAAGCTGGTGGAAAAAAAAGATGAAACCCGGCCTCCACGGCGGCTCTATGCTTGTGTTTTCCTCTCAAAAACGTCCCCCTCCGCTCAAAATACAGTTTTCCATGTATATATACCAATTTGTGTGTCGCTAAAATACTTACACCTTCTTCAATGTGAAAATGACACTTTTCCCGAGTGACTAGCACGACTTCGCGCTAGAGCTTGCGCTAGTTTCCTGACATTTTGCCTCCAGCTTCTAGACTAGCGCGACTTTGCGCTAAATTTGCGCTAGAGCTCGTTTTTCACCCTGTTCTGTTTCCAATGTGGAAAAACCTAAAACATAAAATTTGTATCCCTTTGAGTTATATTTCTAGCCACATATTGTTTAGCTGAAATGAAGTTCTGACCAAAACGTTATGTCTATTTTACTAGATAGTGCGCGATATGCCTATTGGAGTCTCCGTTTGCTCTAACTATCATCCGTTGACCCCCAAACACGATCCCGGCTTCATTCCTTGAAATTTTATCCAAGCTTTAAACCTTCAAATCTCTTGAATTTATTCCATAACATCTACATAGCTTGGAATTACTTCAACAAGGCATAAAACACACAGTTAGTGCAAGACACTAGCGACTAAAGCTCAAACTCAATTAAAGTGCAGTAAATTAGAGTGTAATATTTGACTAAAATACGTAATTATATCATACCATCAAATACATGATATTATATGGATTTAATCATGGAAAATTAGTAGGAATTTGGGATTTTGAAGAAAACCTAGGAATTTGGTATACTTGGATTTTGACTACGATTTTGGACATGAAATTAAGAGTAAATTATATATTTGAGATCGTGAAGTTGTGGGAAAAATTTATCTTCAAAAAATTTCAGAATTCGGGCACGTGGGTCTGAAGGAAATTTTTTCAACTTTTTGATCGGGGTTAGAAATTGTTATAAATTAGATTATTATGAGTAATTTAATATACATTAATGTGTTTGCATGATTATTGGTGAGATTTGGAGCATTGTGCATTGTTTTGAGTCTTTGGAAGGGTTTGTAATACCGATTATGGAACTTCAAAGTGAGTTGAGTCTCCTTCCTAACCTTGTAAAAGGAAATTGTCCCCATAAGTGAATTAAATGGATATGTACTTCTATTTGTGGGGGTTACATATGCACAAGGTGAAGAGAGTCCGTGTGCATCTATTGTTATGCTTAAGTCCGGGTAGTTTAGGACCCAAAATTGTATTGCCTCTCTGGCCCGAGATAAATTGACAAATGATGAAATACAAATACTGGAAATCATTTATTATAAAAAGAAATGTTTACCTGCTTCATGCTTTGAGTTTGAAATCACTGTATAAAATCCATGCTTTTATATTACTGGTGGACCAATAGTAAGTGTCGAAGTCGACATCTCGTCTTTGCTTTTTCAAGATTAGACGGGATACTTACTGAGTATACATTATTTTTATACATTTGTTGCGCATTTTTGGTTGCACAGGAATATGTACGTCTAGTGGCCTCGTCAGGCATAGCGGCATGCTTGATACAGAGACTTAGGTGAGATGAACTTCTCAAGACGGCTCGCAGCCAGCAAAGTCTCCTTCAGAGTACTGTATTGTATTTTTTCTACTTTCCAATTAGTATTTCGGATGGTTATTATATTACATTATTTCCTAGAAATTGCTCATGAACTTTTGATACCGGGTTCTAATATGTCTATGGGATTATTCAGTATTTTGAAATTGTTAATGGTATCACTTTTTATTCAGTGAAATTCATTATTTATCATTTGATCAATAAAAGATACAATTTCAAAGATATTTAAAATGAAAAATTACTAGTTATCTAGTGTTGACTTGCCTGAAAGTGGTGTCTAGCGCTATCACGACCCTTAGTGAATTTTGGATCATGAAAACATGGTATTAGAGCACTAGGTTACCTTAGTTTCACGAGTCATGACCGAGTGTCGTAGAGTCTTACGGATTACTACAGAGACGTTTGTACTTATCTTTGAGAGGCTACAGGGATGTTAGGAGCACTTTACTTCTTGATTCCTCACCGTGCGATTTGATTCTTTTGAGGCTTATGTCTTTGTTTCCTTCCTACTCGATCCTATGCGACACGAAGAGCTTATTATAAATCAGGAATTGGGGAATTTTAAAGGTACTAAATATGTGGTGCGGGATTTTTCTCCCTGCGTAGTTGATTGAACTATTGTCATCGCCTTGCGAAAGGATATTTTATTATTTCAGCTCTGTAGTGTACCTATGAGAGCTTTGAGATATGCACAGGTTGCTATGATGCTCATGAATGGTTAACACATGGTATCGACATGATGATTGGATGCTTGTCCATGGGGGGAGGTAGTGTATGACTTGGAAGAAGGTTTTCTCTGTCACACCCCAAAACCAAGGGGCACGACAGGCGCTCGACCAGGTAGCCTCAGTTAAGCATACCTGGGTTCCTTTCCTATCTCACGTGTTACCCCATGATTTCAATACTCATTATTCAAGTGAATAATTGAACACATTCTTACAAAACATAATGATATGCATGCTTACTTTTCTTGGTCTACAATTTATACTATCAAAATACAAAATACATAAGTACATAACCCATGTTTCCTGTCTACGGAGCCTCTAGGGATACAAAAGAGTGTTACAATACTTGTCGGTAACAAGGATCCAGCTATATCTTGCACAAATACCAAAATAAGACTCTGGGAAGAAAAGCGGCATAAGCCACGCAGGGCTCCGAGAGGAAAAGGCTCACCAATATAGCTAACGAAAAGTGGAGGAGGTGCTACTGTCGGTGGACTGGAGTACCTGCTATAGAACCACCTACAATCATAACAAGAATGTAGCGCCCCAGGAACAAGGGACGTTGAATTGGATTGGTATGAACAAACTTTATCCCAAGTAAAATCAATCAATACACAGATAACGAACAGTAATAGAATCAACAATCAATGCACATGAAAGTAACAACCAAGGCCAAACACATTTCACAATCTCTCCTCTTCTCCTTTCAACATCATTTCAGCATATCAATAATTTTACAAACTTTCATTTCGATAGTGATAATGATCATATTCCATCCTTATTACCTCGTCCACCCTTATTACCTTGGCCACCCTTATCACCCCAACCCACAATTTATCATTTTGTGTTGCGGTGCAAAATCTGATCCCACCGTACAATCAAAATTCACACAATAATAATAGTTCACAGTTCAATCACATGGCTTCAGGCCATCTAGAATATCAATTCACATCAACAATAACAATTTACAAAGATTTTTCGTTAACATCAGTACCATTTCCATCAAATACAACAGCCCATATACAATTCAAGTCACAATGATAATTGCCCACGACTAGCCATAAATGATATTACCATGGTTATTTCAGTTGTATCAATTACGACTTCTTCCCATAATTTATTACACAACCCTTACCACATAAACACATTCACACACACACTTGGTTTGCTAAAATTTATTTACACCATCATATCGGAACGTTTAACCAGTAATATTGAAGGCATATAAATCACAAGAATTCATCAAATAGGCCATCTTGCCTTGACAACCGTGAAACAACCAAAATTCACAAATAGTCCACGTAAGAAACACATACCAATTACTCGTACACGAAACACGGTGGCTTCACAAAGGTTAAAGTTAGCCATAAATACCTGGAGTCGAATTTCCTTTTTAACTCTTACTTTCAATTCACCAAACTGCCTATCACTGTTAATATAGTTCACAAGTTAACACATATATCCTAGAATCAAAATTTACAAATACAACCCGAACTCACATAGGTTATCAACCGCACTTGTTTTCAAATCTTTACTCCTACACAATTCCTTTTATTAGATTTTAGGTATCAAAGAATATGCATGCATGGTTCAACTTATATTTTTAAGAATCAATTCATGAGAATCCCCTCTTTGTTTAAATCAGAAAACCAATGAAAAAGGGTTGGGGATTTTACCTGCAAGAACAAAGAAGAAGATAATTACTCGAAAATTCCAGGCCTGTGTGACTTTGAAAATCAATTTGATAGAGAAGAGACTTTCTCTCTCAAGATTCCTCTCTTCCATCTCTCTAGTTTTGTTCAGAAAATGTGTTAAAATGAAGGGTTGAGGTGTTTTATTGAAGAAGGGGGCGGGTTGAAAAATTAGAAAAATAGGAGCCCAGACGCATAATGCGGTCAGGAATGCGATTGCATTCCTGACATGTATTCTGCAGACCGGTCGTAGAATGGCCCTCAAAAATGGGCCTAAATTAAAATACACTATGCAAGTATGCGACCATTATGCGGTCTGCATACACGTTATACGATCGCATAGTGTGTCGCATAAACTCCCTCACCAAAAGTAAATGGGCTAAAATGTGATGACTATGCGGTCCGCATAACCAGAATGCGATCGCATTTTGGACTGCATAGTTGTCCTCTAATTGGGAAGTGTCATGCCCAGGTTTGCGACCATTATGCAATCTGTATACTCCTTATGCGATCGCATAGTGCGTCGCATAACGCCCAATTTCTAGAAAATTTTATCTTTTGAATTCCGGGTACTTTTCTACAATTATAACAACACAGGGACCTGCCCAACGTTATTTTAAGCAAGAAATTTTTAACAGGTCTTTATATCCTCCCCCAGTTAAAATCATTCGTCCTTGAATGAGGATTTTGGAAATCAGTTCATTTTGGAACATGATATGCAAACTCCCAATTTTTCACTAACTCCCATACTTTTAGAGAATTTTGCTAGAGTCTCCTTTGTAACTACACTTATCTACCTGTTAGAGTGCCCCAAAAATATATTTCCAAGCACCATTACACAATTCTTATTATCCCAACAACTTGTATACAATTCATTAGCTCAACACTTGCACATATTCAATCACTTATCACATTTTTGCTCATAATTTTGTCATTTCGATGAGTCCTACACGGTTTAACCACTTCAATACTCTATACGCATTTCAATTAATGATTACCAATCTACACTACCATTAATCATTCACTTATCACATGAGATTTTACAAAATTTTCATTTACTAAAAGCATTTGCACATGACTCAAATAATCACAACACGGACAATTCTTGCACAACTTGAGGAGTTACAATAGTAAATCATTTAGGGAAAATGGGGTGACGTTTCACCAATTGAATACAACATCAATTTTCTTAGAGATAAGAGTTCCCACGGTCACTACTACACTCATTCAAACAGGTGGGTATATTTTTCTTTCATTTTATTTTCCTCTTCCCACGTGGCTTCCTCGACTCGTTGACTTCGCGGTAATACTTTAACTAAAGTAATTTCTGTGTTCCTCAATTTATGGACTTGCCTATCAAGAATAGCAACCAGAATTTCTTTATACGATAACTCTTCATTAACCTCGATAGTCTCAACTGGTACGATGGTGGATAGATATCCAACCACTTTCTTTAACAATAGACACATGGAACACTGGGTGCACTAATGACATTTTAGGGGGCAATTCCAGCCTATAAGCCACTTGCCCTATCCTTTGAGCTATCCGATACGGCCCGAAATATCCAGGACTCAGCTTCCCTTTCTTTCCAAATCGCATGACTCCCTTCATAGGAGATACCCTCAAGAACACCCAATCATCTACTTGAAATTCCAATACTCTTCGACGTATATCCGCATAGGATTTCTAGTGACTCTGAACAGTTTTCATCCTCTCCTAAATGATCTTAACTTTTTCCATAGCCTAGTGCACGAGATCTGGACCTATCAATTCTGCTTCACCACTTCAAACCATCCAATCGGAGACCTACACCTTCTTTTGTACAATGCCTCGAATGGGGTCATCTGAATACTATCATGAAAGTTGTTATTGTAAGAAAATTCTATAAGTGGCAAGTGATCATCCTAATTACCTTTTAAATACAAGACACAAGCCCGAAACATATCTTCAAGCATCTAAATAGTCCGCTCTGCTTGACCATCAGTCTGTGGATGGAAAGCCGTGCTGAGATTCACTTGAGTGCCAAAATCTTGCTGAAATTTCTTCCAAAAATTAGTTGTGAACAGGGCCCCTCAATCCGAGATAATAGAAAGTGGAGTTCCATGAATCCTTACTATTTTCTTGATATACAACTGAGCATATTGTTCTGCAGTATCGATGGACTTGACTGGCAAGAATTGAGCTAACTTCATGAGTCGATCCACTATTACCAAATTGAGTCAAACTTGCGCTGAGTGCGAGGTAAACCTAGCACGAAATCCATGTTGATCATCTCCTATTTCCATATTGGTATTTCCATAAGCTGAGTTAACCTACAGGGCCGCTGATGCTCAGCTTTTACTTGCTGACAATTCAGACATTTAGATATAAATTCCGCCACACCCCTCTTCATACCGCTCCACCAATAAATTTCCTTGAGATCATGATACATTTCCATAGAACCTGGGTGCACAGAATACCTGGAATTATGATCCTTTACCATTACACTCTTCTGAATATTATCAACATCTAGAACTCATATCCTACCTTGATATCACAATACACTATCATCGTCGTCGAGCAAAAAGGCCGAAGTCTTGTTATTCAAAACGGCCTCATTCATCTGTGCCAATGCTGGATCAATAAACTGCTTTTCCTTAACTTCCGCTACAAGTGACGATTCTACTCCATTATGCACCATAACATCCCCCTTGTCTGCGGTCGAAATACAAACTCCTAGACAGGCTAATTGATAAACATCTTAAGCAAAGGGCCTCTTATCCGATCCCAAATGAGCAAAACTACACATATACTTCCGACAGAGAGCATCAGCCACCACATTCGCCTTCCCTGGATGATACAAAATGTTCATAGCATAATCCTTGAGCAATTCTAACCATCATCGGTGGCTTAAATTCAACTCCTTCTGCTTGAACAAATATTGGAGACTCTTGTGGTCTGAGAATATATCCACATGGACCCCATAAAGATAATGCTGCCATATTTTTAAGGCAAACACAACTTCTGCAAGCTACAAATCATTTGTTGGATAATTCTTCTCGTGATTCTTGAGTTTCCTTGAAGCATACACTATTACTTTCCCATGTTGCATCAACACGCACCCCAAACCGGCCATAGAGGAATCACAATAAACCACAAATCCTTTCGTGCTTTCTGGGAAGGTCACTATCAGCGCCGAGGTCAACCTCAACTTTAGTTCCTGAAAACTTTTCTCATAAGTGTCGGACCATTGGAACTTAACTGCTTTCTGTGTCAAATTAGTCAATGGGGCGGCAAGGGTAGAGAATCCCTTCACAAACCTCCGATAATACCCTGCTAAACCCAAGAAGCTACGGATCTCCGTCAGGGTCATGGGTCTAGGACAATCTTTTACTGCTACAATCTTCTGGGGATCCACCTGAATCCCTTCACTGGAAACAACATGACCTAGAAAGATAACGGACTCTAACCAAAATTCACATTTTGAAAATTTAGCATACAACTGGTGTTGATGAGGAGTCTACATAACTGCCCTGAGGTGATCAGCATGATCCTCCTGACTCCGCGAATAAACAAGGAAGTCATCAATGAATACAATCACGAAGGAGTCTGAAAATGGTTTGAAGACCCGATTCATAAGATCCGTGAAAGCTGTCTGAAAATAGCTATTTATTATTAAATATATTCTTACGAGATAATGACATACATGCTTACTTTGTGTGTTCTACAAGTTATACTGCCCAAATACAAAATACATAAGTACATAACCCACGTTTCTGTCTGCGAAGCCTCTAGGGATACAAAAAAGTGTTACAATAGTTACCGCTAACAAGGTTCCGGCTATCCTTACACAAATACCAAAATAAGACTCTCGGAAAAAAGTGGCATGAGCCACGCAGAGTCCCGAGAGAAAAGGGGCTCAGCAATACAGCTGATGAATAGTGGAGGAGGTGCTATTGTCGGTGGACTGGAGTACCTGCTATAGAACTACCTACAATCATAACAAGAATGTAACGCCCCCGGCAAAAGGAACGTTGAATTGTACTGGTATGAATTAACTTTATCCCAAGTAAAATCAATCAGTACATAGATAACGAACAGTAATAGAATCAACAATCAATGCACATGAAAGGAACAACTAAGGCCAAACACATTTTACAATCTCTCCTTTTCCCCTTTCAACATCATTTCATCATGAGAACTAGCTTCTCTACCTTCTCTCTACCTTACAGTTTCTGCTTCGTCTTCTCCGCTGCCTCAGCGCACGCTAGTTAAACGTGCGCCGAGGGTATCCATGGCGAGAGGGAGAGGCCGACCACGGAAAGTTCCTCTGGCACTCATAGACCAAGTTATCTCCAACGAGCTACAACCAGTGTGTGCTGAGAAGCACACGAGTACTGTTCCATTGCCTAACAGTGTTAACACTGTTTTGCAACACAGTGTTAACACTGTTCCATTGGTCCATGCAACTGCAGATTCAGAGTCTATTGAAGCTTCTGAGGCTGTTACACTTGCTCCTAACACTTATAACAGTCCAGATCCTAAAAGTGTACTGGCGATAGATTCGATGGTACAAGGAAATAAGGGTAGTGTCCACATGCAACAACCTCCACAACCAGATGTACCAAAACCAATTGCAGAGGAGGAGAAGAAAATTGAAGCACCCAAAGGGTGGGCTAGCCTATTTCAGAGGAATCGCCTTGCTGCTAATGGTATGTCTCTGGAGTATATTGCCCTTACACTCATTAATGGTAAACCAGTTGGTCAGCTGATGAAGGATGAAGTGGAAGAGGAAGAAGGAAAATGGAAGTGTGCCCTAGTTGTATTTGTTCTGGGCAATGGACCAGGGTACAATGCTATGAAAAGGTTTATTAACATACACTGGTCTCATGTGCCTAAACCTGATCTATTTTACCATGATGAGGGTTACTATATAGTCAAATTTCAGTCCCTTGATGATGCCAAAGAAGTACTGTGTGGAGGACCATACTCGATTGCTAACAGGCCTATAATTTTGAAACAATGGTCTGCTGATTTTGATTTTAAAGCTGCTTTCCCGACAGAAATCCCCCTGTGGATTAAATTCCCCAATCTACCTATGTCATGTTGGGGCAGTAGGTCATTGAGTAGAATTGCAAGTGTGTTGGGGAAGCCCATCTTTGCTGATGAATGCACGACCAAGCAAAGTAGAATCTCATATGCTCGTATGCTAATTGAGGTGAATGTATCAAAGGAATTGCCAAGTGAGATTGAACTGCTGGATCCAAATGGAAAGAGTTTGAATCAAGATGTGACATATGATTGGAAACCATCATATTGTGAGAAATGCCTTATGGTGGGACACAATTGTTTGGCTAAACCTGCCCCAACCAACCCCTTACAGAAGACTAAGGTGACACAGGACTGGAGAGTTAAGGCTCCAGCTCCTGTGGTCCAGAGTAGCCAGGAAACACAACTCCATCAACCAAACAGTGCAAAAGAACCAAGTCCTCATGATGATGTAGGTGAGATTTTGAACAAGCAGAAATGTGTTTCTACACAGGTGTCTCCAGTCTTTAACATCACAAACTTTCCACCACTATCCCCTATTGTGATGTCTAACAGATTTGAAGTTGGAACATTGAGTTGGGCAGATCACCCCCTAGATGAAGGGGGAACCAGTCATGACCAATGAAGTGGTTATTTTGGAATATAAGGGGTGTAAATAAAAGGTAAAAACAGAAGGAAGCTAAACAATACTTTAGAACCAATAAGTTTGACCTTGTTGGTCTGGTAGAGACAAAGGTTAAACAAAAAAATGCAGAAATAATATCTAGTTTTTTGTTGCCTAACTGGAGTATAGTAACTAACTACAATGGAGCAGTGAATGGTAGAATATGGATCCTATGGGATCCTACAAAAATTTTGATCTCTGGAGTACAGGAGGAGGCTCAACTCATCCATTGCACTGTCAGGAACCTTAGTGGTGGACTTCTTTGCTGCCTCACAGTGATATATGGCTTTAATGACAGTGATCAGAGAGGGACAATGTGGAAGACTATTCAGAACCTGGCTGTTGGTATAACTGATCCTTGGCTAATTGCAGGAGATTTCAATGCCGTACTGTCAGGTAATGATAGACAATCATGCCAACCAGTTAAGCAAGTAGAGACTGTACAGTTTAACAATTGCATACAGCAAGCTGGCCTGGCTGAACTGCCATGGAAAGTGGACTTCTTTACCTGGACCAACAAACAAAGTGGCAATGATAGAGTGTGTAGCAGATTGGATAGGGTGTTTGGTAATTATGAATGGATGATGAAATGGAGCCATGTACATACTGTATATGGAGCTCCTTTTATCTCTGATCATAATCCCATATTATTAACCCTGATAGAAGATACTCATAGCAGAGAGGTACCATTTAGGTTCTACAATACATGGACTCAAAGTAAGGATTTCCAGTCTTTGATCAAAGCAAACTGGAAAAGCACTGCTCAATGTACCCTGCAACGGGTGTGGAATAATCTCAAAGCCCTCAAACCAGCCTTAAAGTCTCTACTTACTAGAGAGTTTAATAGCATTACACAGAAGATTGAGAGCAGCAAAAAGGCACTGGAAGCTGTCCAACACCAGATGGCCATGTCATATACAGATGCCTTACAGCTGAGAGAAAAGGACCTGATTCAGCAATTGGAAAAATGGTCTTTGCTTGAAGAATCAGCATTGCAACAAAAATCTAGAGCCAGATGGATCCAGCTTGGAGATTTAAACAACAAATACTTCTCAGCAGTAATGAAGGAGAGAAACCAGTATAAGAGGATTACTGAACTGACCACAGAAGGAGGACTGAAGATAACTAATCCAGCTGACCTACATAAGGAGATTACAGACTTCAATAAATCACTCATGGGTACAGCAGCCACTTCACTACCAGCAGTTAACAAATTGTATATGAACAATGGTCCTAGACTCTCACACCATCAGAGGATGGAACTAGCAGCTGATATCAGTGACACAGAGATCCTAAACAGTTTAAAGGCAATTGGTAATGATAAAGCTCCAGGGATAGATGGATATAATGCTATGTTCTTTAAACACACTTGGCCTATCATAGGGAAGCAGGTACTGCAAGCAGTCAAGAATTTTTTTGCAACCAGCAAAATGCATAAACCTATAAACTATGCCACACTCACCCTAATTCCCAAGGTATCTAATCCTCAAACAGTCAAAGAGTTTCGACCAATAGCTTGCTGTTCAGTCTTATACAAAATCATTTCCAAGTTGCTGGCCAACAGACTCCAGAAGGTCATGAGCAGTATCATCTGTAATGCACAGGAAGGCTTTATCCCAGGAAGGAGAATTGTAGATAATGTCATCTTAGCACATGAATTAATAAAGCATTACTCTAGGTCACACATATCTCCCAGGTGTATGATCAAAATTGACTTACAAAAGGCCTATGATTCAGTTGAGTGGTGTTACTTACAACAGGTTATGGAAGCTCTGGATTTCCCTACCAGATTTACAAGATGGATTATGGAGTGTGTCCAAACTGTCAGTTACACAGTGGTGGTCAATGGGGAGACAACAGAACCTTTCCAAGCAGCCAAGGACTGAGACAAGGGGATCCCATATCTCCTTTTCTGTTTGCTATTGTGATGGAATACCTTAGTAGGTCTCTGGTTGAATTGAGACAAGATAGAGGCTTTGCATTTCATCCTGGTTGTAAAAGACTGGGAATAACTCACTTAAGTATTGCTGATGACTTATTGCTGTTTGTCAAAGGAGAACCTCACTCTGTAAGTACTATGTTTACTTACTTCTCTCAGTTCACTACAGCTTCTGGTATGACAGCCAACTTGCATAAGAGTGCTGTTTATTTTGGAGGGGTGAAACCTCAGGATCAACGGCATATTATTGATCTCCTTGGGTATGTAGGTGGAGAACTTCCCTTTAAATATTTGGGAGTACCTTTGGCTACCAAGAAGCTGACTGCTTTTCAATGGCAACCACTGATCGACAAAGTTACTGCCAGGATTACATCCTGGACTGCTAGACACCTATCATATGATGGTAGAATCCAGTTGGTACAATCAGTTATCTTTGGGATTCAGGCTTACTGGGCTCAACTATTCCTAATACCTTCCAAGATTATAAAACTGCTTGAGGCAATATGCAGATCCTACATCTGGTCTGGCTCAGTTAATGTATCAAGAAAGGCATATGTGGCTTGGGAGAAAATCTGTATGCCAAAGTCTGCTGGTGGTTTGAACTTGACTAATCTCTTACTGTGGAACAAAGCTGCTGTTGCAAAACTCAGCTGGGACCTGGCACACAAGAAGGATGCACTATGGGTGAAATGGATTCACACAGTTTATATCAAGCAGAAATACTTGGAGACCATCACTGTCCCTAAACAAGCTAGTTGGATGGTCCGGAAGATCATTGAAGGCATTGAGTTATTGCAGCAACATCAAATGTTGGATAAATCTGATTGCACTATAAGAAGGCTCTACTTACAACAGATTGGAGAAGCACCGAAAGTCATGTGGAAGAACTTAACAATGCAGAATGCTGCTCGACCTAAAGCAATCTTCAACCTATGGCTGCTATTACAAGACAGACTGCCTACCAAAGATAGGTTGATCAAATGGAACCTGAATGTGACAGACACTTGTGTTATGTGTCAACAAGCTGTGGAATCCAGAGAACACCTATTCCTGGATTGCACCTATGCATCCCAACTGAGAGATCACACACTGCAATGGATTGGAACTAGGCAACCTACTGGTCAAAACTGGCTCCAATTTGTCCAGTGGTTCATTGAGCAATCTAAAGGCAAATCTCCTCGAGCTCATATAGTCAAAATGACATTGATTGAGATGTTTTATGTCTTATGGCTGGAAAGGAATGCAAGAATATTTGGAAACACCAATTGTAACAGTGACAAATGCTTAGAAATATTGCTTATACTTGTAATGTTAGAGCTCATCCTAGGCTAAGAGTATTTCTTCAGCATTGTTTATTATAATGCTAGTCTTTTGGACAGTATAGGATAGTCATTTTTGCTCCTTTTGAGTATCAAGCTGGGCTATGAATATGTAGTAATCACCAAAAAAAAACATCATTTCATCATATCAATAATTTCACAAACTTTCATTTCGATAGTGATAATAATCACATTCCATCCTTATTACCCCGGCCACCCTTATTACCTCGTCCACCCTTATTAGCTTGGACGCCATTATCACCCTAACCCACAATTTATCATTTTGGTGTTGCGGCGTAAAATCTGATCCCACCGAACAATCACATTTCACACAATAACAATAGTTCACAGTTCAATCATATGGCTTCAGGCCATCCAAATATCAATTCACATCAACAATGACAATTCACAAAGATTTTTTGTTAACATCAGTACCATTTCCATCATATACAACAGCCCATATACAATTCAAGTCACAATGATAATTGCCCACGACTAGGCATACATGATATTACCATGGTTATTTCAATTGTGTCAAATATGACTTCTTCCCATAATTTATTACACAGTACTTACCACATAAACACGTTCACACAAACACTTGGTTTTTTACTATTTATTTACAGGAAAGTTTAACCAATAATGTTCAAGGCATATAAACCACAAGAATTCATGAAATAGGCCATCTTGCTTAACAACCGTGAAACAACCAACATTCACAAATAGTCCACGTAAGTTACACATACCAATTACTCGTACACAAAACAGGGTGCATTCACAAAGGTAAAATTTAGCCACACATACCTGAAGTTGAATTTCCTTACTCTTACTTTCAATTCAACAAACTACCTAGAACCATCAATCTAGTTCACAAGTTAACACATATATCTTAGAATTTAAATTCACAAATACAACCGCTCTTTTTTGCAAATCTTTACTCCTACCCAATTCTTCTTACTAGATTTTAGGTATTTAAGAATAGGCATGCATGGTTCAACTTATATTTTTAAGAATCAATTCATGGTAATCCCCTCTTTGTTTAAATCAGAAAACCAATGAAAAAGGGTTGGGGATTTTACCTGCAATAACGAAGAAGAAGATAATTACTTGAAATTTCCAGGCCTAGGTGACTTTGAAAATCAATTTAATTAGATGAGACTTTCTCTCTCAAGAATCCTCTCTTTCCTCTCTCCAGTTTCAGTTTAGAAAATGTGTTAAAATGAAGAGTTGAGGTGTTTTATTAAAGAAGGGATCGGGTTGAAAAATTAGAAATATAGGAGTCTGATGCAGAATGGTCATGAATGTGATCGCATTCTGGACATGCGGTCCATAGACCAGTCGCAGAATGGCCCTCAAAAATGGGCCAAAATTAAAACACATTGTGCACGTAAGCAACCATTATACAATCCGCATACACGTTATGCGATGGCATAGTGCATCGCATACCCTTCCTCACAAAAAGTAAACGGGAAAAATGCGATAACTATGCGGTCTACATAACCAGAATGTGATCGCATTATGGACTGCATAGTTGTCCTCCAATTTTGCAGTGGCCTTCCCATGTATGCGACCGTTATGCGGTCTGCATACTCGTTATGCAATCGGATAGTGCGTCGAATAATGCCCAAATTCTAGAAAATTTTATCTTTCAAATTTCGGGGTACTTTTCTACAGTTATAATAATATAGGAACCTGCCTAACATTATTTTAAGTAAAACAAAATTTTACGGGTCTTTACATCCGCAGTGCATGATTCAAAGATCCGGTAATGTATATTCGATGGAGGAAAGTGAATTAGACGATAGGCGTTCAATCTTGGGTCAATAGAGTAACAAGACTTGGTGTTTTCAAGTGTAGTGGAATTTGCATCTACGACGTGGTGTCGTCATTGTCGATTGGATATGTTCGCTGGTGTTATGATCTTTTACAAATCTCCTGTGGGGGCAGAATGTTGTGAGATAGTATTGAAGAAGTGGTTGTCAAAAATTGCGGGGTGTGGTGGCTCATGCTTGAATCGATGTTTCCAATGTCGACGGCTCGAGAAAATATGATCTTCAGAAAGATTTAAAATTATTAGTGGTCTATTGGTTCACTTGATACTAAATAGATTTTGATCTAAGGCATCAGCTGAGCAGCAAAGGATGAGGAAGAACATGTGGGAAGAGTCACACGATGGTTAAACTTCTAGAAGGCCAGGCATAAGAAGCAAAAGTCGAGTGCTTTCCTAAAGAAGTGAGTTTGCCCAAAGTGGGAGAGTGGTAGAGTAGCATATAAGTTTGGTGGTAGGACAACTACACCCCCTTGAGGAAAATTTGGCGTGATTTGAGAATTTTAGTGGACGATGATTGGTGCTAGGGTCTTAACTTGAAATGTTGGATATTATATGATAGTGATGAGTTTATTAATATGAAGAAGGATTCAACATGACTTTGAATTGGGAAATATTATCGCACATTAGTTGATGTCCCTAAGGAGTGAAGGAACTAGTACAGTTGGTGGATGAGCACGGGCTCAGGATGGGTTATCGGTATCGTAGCGATTGTACCCCGTGCAGCAATGTTGGAAGATGTAGGCATGTGATTACCACATGTGGGTTATCTCCTATGAGCAGGTAAGCGGTCAGGTGGTTGGCGAAGATTCTGTGAAGGATTTTACTGCATATCATATAAGAGGTCGAATGTGTGGATATGGTTAGCGATCCATATAGTTCATGAAAGGTCAAATAGAACGATTTCGAGGAGTTTGGAGAGTTGATTGTTCTAGATCAGGTCGGAAACCAAGAAAGAATCTTGGAGATTTCAAAAGTTATGTAATAAGTGGCTTCAAGCTAAGTGGAGAGTCCCACCGCCTATGATTGGTTACATGGTTATTGTTTTGTGAGGTTTCGGGTTATCGGCATTTTGGTAAGTTATTTCAGATAAGAAAAAGAACAAAAGTGGTGATTTGAGCAAAGGAATTGACAAAGGTGTGTTATAGTTGGACTTATTAACTCATTTTCAAGCTTTGGGAGGTTCGGGATTTATGCTTCGTCCAGAGCAAATTTAAAGGGAAGTGATTCAGTCGAGTGCTTTATTGATCGTTCATGTGCTAGCGGAGCCTGGGAGTTGATTATATTCAGGACCAAGCCAGAGTGGGTAACTCTCAACAATGGTCTTAGTGAATTCAAAAGTTAAAAATGGGTGACTAAGGGTTCCAGCCCCCATTATGGTCAAGAATCGAGCTTTTGTAGCAGATTGTGATAGGAGGATCAGAATGTTCTATGATGTTTTCAATTTCCATGTAGAATTTGGAAGAATGAGAGGAAGTCACTACGGATTCGTAGAAAAAGTAATCAGAATAGGCGTACCAGCTGAGGATGCAAACGTGCGCACAAGGAAGGTATGATATGGTTCGTGGGATTTGAGAAAGCATAGTCTCGTAATATAAGGACACTTAGGATGAGTGCGAATTGAGTTGTTATCTGTTGGCCGAAGCTATGATTATATCTAAGGAAAGTTAAGGATAAGATAGAAGAAGTCGGATTGGTAGCATATTGGTGGCAATAATCAGTACCTTCAGCATGATTAAGTTATGCATGTGAATTATGGGTGTACGTGCAAGGCTTGACGATCACCGTAATTTATTTTATTTGGGAGTATTTAATTACTATGGTCTGTTATGTGTAGGCGAATCCCCGAAGGATTATGGTGTCTTAGACCACTACTTGAGGATTTGCATGTACTACGGTTATGAGAATTCACTCGGGTATTGCTATGGTTCTCTTGGAATGAGTTAAAAAAAAGGTTTTTGTATGATGAAGGGTATACCCTATTAGTGGTTCAGGAATTATGATGAAATTCTTATATTCATATTTGGCATGTTAAGTGCAGTGAGCGGTATGAAAATTGAAAGTGAGGAACTAAGGTTGTGGTTCGGTGTTGGAAAAGATGTCATGAGCGCGGATGAGCAGGAAAGGGATTTGAATGATTAGATTAAGCTGGTATTGTCTTCAGCATCACTTGAGATCGGTGTTTTATGAAAGAGGCTTTGAAACCTGGCTATGGGTTCTTTATTTGCTTTATAGCCTTAATGCAACTGGTGGTATGGATGCGCAAACTGGTTATCTAGTGCGGAAGTTCGTGGGAGCATGTCTCATGGGAAGATGGTATAAGTGTGACATGTAGTCACCTAATTGACTGAAGATGTAAAACAAGTGTGAAGATTATTGTAATAGCGCTAATTTGAGAATTTAAGCCTAATAGGCGCACAGTTCCTTTGGTAATAGATTGTGGGAGTTTGTTCTGTCTATGATGGTTGTTCTTGTGTGGTATGGAAAATGGGGTTATAATTAACCATTGAAAGGTTATTAGCCTAGTTTGGTGCGATGAGATTCGGCTCGAGTTCAGTGGATGGATTTAAGTAGGAATATGGGCTCTAAATCAGACCAGATGTGTTCATTTCAGCATAACATTCCTTATGGCGGAGTATTCGGATATTGGATATTGTTTCGTCTTCGGCTATTTCATATAATATTATATTTTTCCGAGGTTTCATGTAGCGATGGTGTTATGGGAAAAGGATGGCTCTCGAGATTCTGCTCATGTATCGCACCTTAGTTGTGCTTGAATTTCATAGTGTATGTGGCTATCTCTCTCCCCAGGGATGGTATTATGCAGTTAGCGTTCTTATGACCGATATTCAGTATTTTTGTAGTAATGAGCAATTTAGCTCGGTAAGTGTCTCCTTATGTGAATTTATGTGTGGATCGGGTGGTATGTCGCCACGAGTATGTTGTTTTGACCAGGTTGCACGCTGCAAGAGTGTGATGTTGAGCACAGTTTCCTATGTTCTATTTTTTTGTGTATCGTTCCCATTTTCTAAGGGAAGTCCATATTAGTTGCGTGAGTTGAGTATCCCTTCTAGAATTTGTTTTCATTATGTATCACGTTCAAGTTTGTGGAATATTGGAACATTATGAGACTTTTGGTAATGTATGGGGTGGCTTACCTCCTGCGCAGCTTGTATTGGGTGAGGCGAGATTGTTGGATCTAGGATCAGTGCAATCGGATTATGTGAAGTATTGTAAAGAGCAAATACCATTAATTGGTTCAGAATGAGGTAATGGTTCTTGTTAGGGGTATAGCATCAATGATTTTTTGACTCGGGAGTTGGTTATGAATCGCTACACGTCTCATTCGTCTTGGCAGTATTGTAAGAGTTGGAACACGACTTATATATGTCTTGGGGTGCAATGTGAGCATCAAATTCGGGAAATATGGTCTAGTAAATGATGTAGTACATGGTGTGAATTCAAGGAGTGTTATTATAGTCTTGTAAATGATCTGGGAGTGTTATTATGGTCTTGTAAATGTTGTGGTATATAGTGTGAATTTAGCAAGGGTGTGCATTCATGTTCTAGTACAGCAGATGATGATTGATACGCTGCTTGTAGATTAGCAGCATGCCAGGAAGAGAATTTCGGGTGTTTAAATTTGGGTTCTAAGCTTATTTTCTTGAATAAAAGAGAATATCTTCTGATTTGATCAAGCTAATACGCTCAACTGAGTGGTGGTAACACTGGTAGGTGCACAAGGTGTTTAACAGTGATCTCAGACAACTCCAACGCAATTCTTTGCATGTTGGAGGATGAACATATGTTTAAGTGGGAGAGAATATAATGACCCCACCAGTCGTTTTAAGCTCCAACTCATTGTTCGGTAGTTCGAGGCCATGAACAGCTTCACTTCAGGTATTGTGATTTGTACGCATGGTCGGAATTGAATTTTGGGAAGTTTGGAATTGATTTGGAAAGAAAATTCTCATTTCAGAAGCTTTAAGTTAAAAGAATCAAGTAAGGTTTGTTCCATGAGTAAACGACCTCTGAATCAGGATTTAAAGGATCCAACAGGTTATAATGATTATATTGGACTTGGACGTTGTACGCATCAGGTTTTGGATGACCCGAAAGCATTTCGACGCCTATTATGGAAGTTAGCATTTTTTGAAGAATTTCATAAATATGGAGTAAAGCGAAATTCAATTCTATCAGTGTTCATTTAGGATTTCGAGACTTGGAATAGCTCCGTATCGTGATTCTGGTATCAGGAGCGCGATTGGAAGCGGATTCAGAGCTCCGTACGTTATTTTGGAGTCGTATAGCTAAAGTTAAAATTAAAAAGTTTGTAAGAAGTTTGATCGGAATGGAATTTTTGATATCAGGGTCGGATTTTCTTTCCGAAAGTTAGAGTAGGTCCATAATTCTAATTTGACTTGTGTGCAAAATTGAAGTCAATCCGATGTGATTTGATAGGTTTCGGCATCGAATGAAGAAGTTCAAAGTTCTAAAGTTCATCAAGTTTGAAATAGAGTGTGATTCATGGTTTTAGCATTGTTTGATATGATTTGAGTCCTTGAGCGAGTCTTTTTTATGTCATAGGACTGGTTGGTGTGATTGGACGGGGTCCCGAGGGCCTCGGGTGGATTCCGGGTGCTTAATAGATCAAATTTGGAGTTATAAAAAGAATTGAGCAACTGCCTTCTGGTGTAACCGCAACTACGAGGCTTGGACCGCAGATGCGAAGCCGCAAAAACGACCATGTGGTCGCAATTACGGTTTTGGTAGGGGAGAACTAGGACCACAGCTGCGGTGATCTCACCACAGAAGCAGGATTGCACCTGAGGAAGGAGAAGCATAGAAGTAAAGTGAGGGGGGCGGTGAAGGACCTTAGATGCGGTAGTGGGGTAGTACATATGGAACCGCAGAAGCGGTTAAGTGAACGTAGGTGTGAAAAGGCTAGAGGCATTGTCTTCTTTAAAACGAAGGATTTGACTCAATTTCATTTTATTTCGTCCATGGGAGCTGATTTTGGAGCAATGTGGAGTGCCATCTTCTTCTACTAGTAAAGGGTAAGTGTTTTCTTCCCAATTTTTAGTTAAATACATAATATTATATGGATTTAATCATGCAAAATTAGTGAGAATTTTGGATTTTGAGAATAAACTAGGAATTTGGTATACTTAGATTTTGACCACGATTTTGGATATGAAATTAAGAGTAAATTATATATTTGAGTTCATAAGGTTGTAGGCAAACTTTATCTTCGAATAATTTCGGAATTCGGGCACGTGGGTCCAAGGGCGATTTTATCAACATTGCGATCGGTGTTAGAAATTGTTATAAATTGGATTATTATGAGTAATTGAACATACATTTTTCATAATTATTGACTAGTTTTGGAGCGTTGTGCATCGATTTGAGTCTTCGGAAGGGCGTAGAATGCCGGTTATGGAACTACGGAGCAAGGTGAGTCTCCTTTCTAACTTTGTAAAAGGGAATTGCCCTCATATGTGAATTAATTGGATATGTGATTCTATTTATGAGGGCTATGTATGCACGAGGTGACGAGAGTCCATGCACAGCTACTGTTATGCTTAAAGTCTGGGTAGTCTAGGACCAAAAGCATGCTTTACTTGTAATATTTGTGACCTTATTGTCAATTTAAAAATGCTTAAAACATATCGAATGTGTAAATAAATTTCTAAAAGGCTAAACATCATTTCTTGACTTTTAAAAGAGAAATTTTCCTTTTCCTGAATAATTACTCCTTATGAATTCTTGATTTGACTGTTTGAATGTGTTTATCTAATGTGGAATAGGTCGAATGCCTCGTTATATTAAATAGATGCATCTATTATTTGCGTCATTCGACCCGCTGGCAGTGCACAGCTTAAATATTTGTTGGTCGGGTCGTACGACCTCGGCATGATTTGCGTATTCCTATATTGCTTGCCTTGACATTTATGAATAATGATATTGTCTCTATGGCTTGAGATAAATTGAAAATGATGAAATACAAATTCTAGAAATCTCTTATTGTAAAAGGAATTGTTTACTTGCTTCATGCTTTGAGTTTGAAATCATTGTATAAAATTCATGTTTCTATATTATCAGTATATTATTATTGGACCACTAGTAGTATCGGAGTCAATATCCCATCTCTTCTTCGAGATTAGACAGGATACTTACTGAGTACATGTTATTTGCATACACTTGCCGTGCATATTTTGTTGCACAGGCACATGTACGTCTAGTGGCCTCGTCGGGCTCAGCGGCATGGTTGACATGGAGACTTAGACGAGCTGCACTTCTCAAGAAGGCCCGCAGCCAGCAGAGTCTCCTTCAGAGTACTGTATTGTATTTTCTCTATTGTTCGATTTGGATTCTGGAAGGTTGTTGCATTACATTGTTTCCTAGAAATTACTCATGCACGTGTGACAAAAGGTTTAGGGATATCTATGGGATTATTCACTATTTTGAAATTGTTAAAGGTATAACTTTTTATTCAGTGAAATTTATTATTTATTGTTTAATGTATAAAAAATAAATTTAGAAATATTTAAAACAAGAAATTACTAATTATTTGGTATTGGCTTGCCTGACAGTGATGTCGGCACCATCATGAGCCGTAGTGGATTTTGAATCGTGACACATGATATTATTAATAAGATTTTCTATCACTTTTGATAATTTTGATACTCGTTAATATGAGATACACGTGCAACGCGCATGTCCTGAAACTAGTTAACTAAATATATAAGAAGTACCAATAACTACTAAGCTTGATGTCACGACCCAAAAACCATTAAAGATTGTGATGGCGCAGGGCGCCACTGTCAGGCAAGCCAACACCAAGAAGTTAATTAAATTTTCGTTTTAATATTTTAAAAACATTTCTTTTGTTACATTAAACAATAACTAATTAAATTCACTGAGTAAATAATGATGTCTTTAACAAATTTAAATACTGAATAATCCATAGTCATCCCAGAACCCGGTGTTATAAGTGCATGAGCAATTTCTTGAAAATAAAATGTAGTACAATAATGTCCAAAATACAAATTGGACAAACAAGAAAGTACATACTCTGACGGAGACTCTGCAGGTTGCGAGTCGTCTCGAGAGATGCAACTCATTTTAGTCTCTGTATCAACCATGTTGGTGCGCCCAACGAGGTCACTAGACATACATATGCATGCTAACAAAAATGCACAGTGAATGTAGTATGAGTACGAAAATAATGCGTACCCAGCAAGTATCTAGTCAAACCTCGAAAAAGAAACGAAAGGTTGATTTCGACACTTACTAGTGGTCCAATAATATAATCACTTGTAGATTTATTAAAAGTAGCAGTAAACTCAAGGGAATCATGTAGCAAGTAAACGATCCTTTAGACAATGAGAGATTTCCAAGTTCATATTTCCTCAATTATTAATTTATCTCAGGCCAGGAAGCCAATATCATTATTTATAATTTCAAGGCAAGCAATAAAAGCATGCAGAAATCATGTCGAGGTCGTACGGCTCGATCCAATAAAA
Source organism: Nicotiana benthamiana (assembly GCA_034376525.1). NCBI lineage: Eukaryota > Viridiplantae > Streptophyta > Magnoliopsida > Solanales > Solanaceae > Nicotiana > Nicotiana benthamiana. The sequence continues at coordinate 53,681,826 of CM067339.1, read as the reverse complement.
TATTTAAATTGTGCACTGTCAGAGGGTCGAATGGAGTGAACCATAGATGCATTTATTTATTCTACCGAGGCGCTCGGCCCGTTCCACAAAAGATAAACACATTCAAACTGTCAATCACGAATTCATCAGGTGGTAATTGTCCAAGGGAAAGGCAATTTCTCTTTTAAACATCAAGAAAACGATGCTTAGCCTTTTAGAAATTTATTTACAAAGTTTGATATGATTTAAGCATTTAAATTGACAACCAGATTGCAAATATTGCAAGTGAAGCATGTTTTTGGGTCCTAGACTATCTGAACATAAGCATAATAGTAGCTACGCACGGACTCTCGTCACCTCGTACGTACGTAGTCCCCCACAAATAGGAGCACATATTGATTTATTTTACCTACGGGGTAAATTCCCTCTTACAAGGTTAGAAATGAAACGTACCTCACTTCGCAGCCAAAATTCAAGATTCCAACAAACCTTTGCTTTGCAAATTCGTGACCGAAAGCCTCATTCTAGTCATAAACAATTCGATATACTCAATTCAAATCGTAAGATCTAATTCTATATGAATTTACTAATTTTTCAGATTAAACTCTAAAATTCATTAAGATAAATAGACAGTGGGACCTACGTCTTAAATCCTGAAAAAACTCGCAAGATCCGAACACTCGTTTGAATATAATTCAACCATATAAAAATTATCGAATTCCGGCATAGGATTGCCTTTCAAATCTTAAATTTTTATTTTTGGCAGATTTGGTAAAAATTTAATTTTTCTTTCATAAATTCATGAATTCATGATGTAAATGAATATGGAATCATGAAATATAATCAATTTCGGATAAAGAATACATACATAGCTCAAACTCGTGAAAAATGTTTCTGAAATTGTCCAAAATTGAGGTCTAAAACTCTAAAAACGAACCAAAATATCGGACTCCGAACACATCATATTGACAAATCATGGTTGCAAACGTCTTGTGGAGCTTCCTATCCAATTCAGCACGGAATTCGTAATCTCATTGATATGAGTAGATTAATACATGGATTAGATCTTGAATGGCTTGAGATTGATGATATGTTCTTGAAACATACAATCAATAAATCTTTAACTGGAGGTCTATTGAAGTGGACAAAGTTTTTTTTTTTTTTTCAGGAAATTGAAATCACTGATTTTGTACGAGTTCTTCAAGTTTAGAAATGTATTTCTGATGTATGCTCTGTTTCCATGAATGCAACATGGGATAAAGATTTGATTTCCAAAGGATCAATTGCGAAAGATTGGGTGTCTGAAGAGTTTGTAAATTTGCTGTCACGATTATCTTCAGCAGGTGACAAGGAAAAAAGCAAGTACGTATAATTTGTGGGATGAATATTTCTGTGACAAGGTTATTGGTTTCTATTTCAAGGAAATTATTTGACTCTTGTCCAGGTAAGTTGGACATGAGGTGCGACTTGTCTCAAAATTTTCAAGCCAAAAACTGCTTTACTAGCCTTCACCTGCCGAGGGGATTGAAAACAGCCTTTTTGTCCTTTCGGGTAGGAGTAAGTTCCGTCTACATATTATCCTCCCCAAACTCCACTTTGTGGGACTATACTGGGTAATTGTTGTTGTTGTTTTTAGCCTTCACTTAATCGATCATAATATTCTTTTAAAATATTCAAATGATGAATGATTTAACTTTTCGGAAACTAGAATCAAAGGGATATAATTTCATGTTTGATAATTTTTGGATTCCTTATAGGTTACGAGATATAAGCTTCCATAATCGTCTACACGCATCAAAAATTTCTGGCGAACAGCTTCTGCAACAAAAAATTCCCCCAGCTCCCTTTGTCCGAGATCCATTCTGTTAACCTTCTGAAATTCACCTGATGTCCTCGGGACCTTAATCAATAATACCAACACGTCCCAAAACATTATACGAACTCGCTCGAGGCCTTAAATCACATCAAACAACGCCGAAATCATGAATAATTCAAGCTTAATGAACTTTAGAACTTCGAACTTCTACATCTAATACCGAAACCTATTAAATCACATCCGATGAAAAGAATGGACATTGGGCCTAACTCAACCCCAAAAGCTAGCTTATGAGGTGAGGATTGCTCAAGCCATATAAGGAGACCAAGGACCTCAAATCCCTCCGATGTGGGACAAATCAACATCCGATTGACCTCTAGTTTTGCACACAAGTTACATTCGACATTACTGACCTACTCCAACTTCCGGAGTCGAAATCTGACATCGATATCAAAAAGTCCATTTCCGGTCAAACTTCTTAAAAACCTTCAAATTTCTAATTTTTGCCAAATGACCCTTAAATGACCTGCGGACCTCCAAATTCACTTTCAGATGCACTCCCAATACCAAAATCACCATACATAGCTATTCCCATACTCAAAATCCCAAACGGATATTGATAACATTGAAATGCACTTCAACCCAACTTTTTAAATTCTTTCAAAATGCCAACCTTCCACAGTAGGCGCTGAAACGCTCCTGAGCCATTTAAAACCCGATCCAGACATATGCCTAAGTTCAAAATTACCATACAAACCTATTGGAACCTTCAAATCCCGATTCCGAGGTTGTTTACTCAAAATTAACCCTTAGTCAGTTTCTTCCAACTTAAAGCTTCCGAAATGAGAATTCTCTTTTCAAATCCACTCCGAACTTCCCGAATTTTAATTCCGACCACAGAATACAAGTTATAATACCTTAAGTGAAGCTGCTTGTGGCCTCATTCTACCGAGTAATGCGTTATAACTTAAAAGCCAGTCGGGTCGCTGCACTTGATTCATATAATTGGCTCATGAAAGACTCATTCCGTCTTGGTTTGTAATACAAATTATGCTTCATATCTTATACCTTTTATTTCGAGCTACTACGCCAACAAATTGTAAAAATTATTCGAAACTTAGAAAGTTCAATTATATTAGTTTGCCCCGGCACTTTGTGTAAATATCCCTAATTTCAAAGTATATTCCGTTTATTATCATAACCAATCAAATGTAAAAGTAATTATTGTCACATATGTCTTTCACGAGTGATTCATGATCGTACACATAAACTCAAGTACCCTGTGACTTTAGCTTTTTAAATTTGACGGTCTAAATTTACTCTAACTTCAAGATGGGCAATAGCACGTACGGTTCAATGAGAACCAAATGGATGGACATCATAACTCAATCATCATTTTAAAACGGTCGCTGCACGAGTCAGAATTTAAAGGGTATGAATTCGAAATTTTAGTTTTTTTAGGCGACTTAATTTATTTTAATAATTTTTATGTAATTAATAAATTTATTAAAATAAATAAAGAATTTGGATCAAAGCTATTTGGTTCGGACGAACATGCAACAAAAAGCTAGCTCCACTTCTAATAGTGTACACAAAATTTCTTGTAAACGGGATCAATATCTATCTATCTATTTATATTTATATTTATTTATCTATATTATTATAAAAGCACGAATAATTTATATTAAATATTGAGTAATTAAAATATTCCTAAAATATTAATTAACTTATATATCCTTGACTATTTGTGTTAGTTTTGACAAGAGCTTATAATGGAAAGACACAACTGAAAATAGACACGTTAGGATGGAGAGGATAGGGACTTACTAGTGGAAGAAGTAGAATTATGAATGAATAAGAAAAAGTAAATCCTAAATCTAAATATTCTAAACTTTCCTCTAGCTAAAGGTGGAATAAAACAACAACGGCGACAATTACCCAGTATAGTTCTATAAAGTGGGGTCTAGGAAGGGTAATATGTAGACGAACCTTACCCCTACCCAAAAAGGTAAAGAGGCTTCCAATCGACCCTCGGCTCAGTGAAGGAAAGGAAAAACAAAAACAAAAACAAAAAAGCATTAGTAACTCCATCAAAAATAGCATAAATTATTATTAATTCACATTGGACCGAAAGAATTGAAATTTATTGGGATTAACTATTTAAAATAATCTTCATTTCATATAATAGCAGAACATTTTACAAATAGAGTAGTTGCTGACCAGCTACTTACCTCACTCAGTCTATAGTGCTTTCACTCCCATAATTTATACATACAGTAATATCTAAGGGTGGCTATCCAGTCTTCGTAATTCACTCTTCCAGTGTTTACAAGAGTTCCCTTGTACATGTATGTGGACTGCTATTTCTTTGCATACAGCATTTATATCCATTCTTCCGCCCTGGAATCTGATCTTGTTTCTTTCTCGCCATAGACAGTATACTAGTATCCCAAAAACACTGGTAGTAATTTCAGCACGCCCATTTTTCCTTTTAGCAATGTTGCTGATCCATCGTACTTTGCTGTCCCAATCATTTATGCCCCTATGGTAGCCCAACCAGACTAGTAATCTATTCCATAGCTCACAAGCTGTCGGGCAAGTAAAAAAAAGATGGTCAAAGGATTCATCCACTTGCCTGCACAGTACACATTATTGTGGGATCTGTATCCTAAAAGTCATTAGCCTCTCCAGTGTTGCTAGTCTTCTGTGCAGAGCTAGCCAAACAATAAATTTAGAACATTATGAATAATATCGTAATATATTAAGACTGTCTAATATTTAACAGTAAACTAGCTAAACATTAAATTCTTTAAACTGAAGTTCTAATTCATATTAGATACATTAATTAGTTCATTATATTACTCTAACAAATGATATATATATATATATATATATATATATATATGCGATTGAAATTTTAATATTTTCTATACAAATTACGTGATACTTGACTTAAGATATTCGTGCAACACTATATTAAAAACACGAAGGTCCTTTGCGAAATGTCATTTACTTTTTTACTTTTATATATTAATTTTAAAAAATAAATAACCTGAAGGTATAAAATAACTATGAAGTTCTGGAATGAAACCTAACTAAGTAAAATATTTAAGGTGCCTATAATCTAGAATTTTGTGAAGCAATTTATATGAAGTTAGTTGTCACAGAGTTGAAGTTGGTCGACTTCTTCACTTTTATAGCTTTAAAAACTAAAATGTTCCTTCAACAAAATTAAAAATAATAATAACATTTAAATTTTTACGTAATATTTAAAATATTAAATCCAACTAATTAAATTGCACTCTAATTTATAGAATATGATATAAGATCAGTTTCTGTATTAAAATTTTTTTGATAGACGATAATTAAATTGCACTCTAATTTATAGAATATGATAAAAGATCAGTTTCTGTATTAAAATTTTTTTGATAGACGAGTCTCATCTATCTATCTATATTTGATACTATATATCATAAAATAAAATATTAATATTAACATAAACTGTTTATCAAGTTTACCCTTCATAATCATTATAAGTGCCATTCGTGCTGCATAAAAATCGTAATTAAATTAATAATTTATTTTTAGTGGAACTAATATTTAAGATCTTAATGATTTTTATGAGTTAGGTTTTCTTTTTTTATTGAGTTAATTAAATACCGACATTAATTATTGTTTTCATGATTTTACACTTTCTTCCTGTAACTTTAATATATATCTCAAACATAATTTATAAAATAATATTTATGTAATTTTTAAAATTTGTCATACTTACTGAAATAAGGTACACGCAAAGTACGTATTTTATGACTAATTTAAAGAAAAGAGCAAATAAATAAATTATTCTAACGATAAACAATACCCTTTTTTTATTGATTTTACTTTTTATTTAAATATACATATTTAACAAAAAACTAAATGATATGACATGACACCAGGTGCATGTATCCACCCCTGTTCGGAAAAATATCTATGAACATTCGTCTAAGTATGTCCCCATATATCACCTTTTGATAATCATGTATATCTATAGAAAAGAACACGTTTTACTTAGTTCAACCACAAGAACTCTGCTAGGAAATAAGTGAACCCTACCTTTCCCTAAACAAATACATGAAAAAGCCAAACATAGAACCCCACAATTCGTGGAGAATAATAAACAAGTGTCCAAATTTGAAAGTCTTAGACGTGTATAACAATTCACCACCCATTGGCCATTCTCCTCCCCAAAACAAGTCATCATTTTTAAATTGTATATATATTGAAGACTTCTAACAACTGCATGCTCCTTCTTTTTTGTATGATTACTTGGAGCAAAAACGAGTTGTAATTGCATAGCGAGGTCTGAAAACATATATAGATTACGCTCGTGGGGTTAGAAGCTTGTGACTGAGTCTCGGTTGATTAATTTGCCTAACAAACATGTCGAACTGCGATGAGCTTTCTCATAATAAACTAGTTGAATATCAAGATTCAATCAAGAACTTTGGATCTTTGACAATGGTGGATGAGGGAGATAAAATAGGTAATTTTTCGGTCGAACCGGAGAAATTGCCAGGAGGGCAAGAAGAAGGTCCATTGTTATCAGGTCGTGAGAAATTGAAGAGGCATTGGACAAAAGTTGGAGATAGGGTTTTTGTGCCAGAAAAATGGGGACATGAGGGTAATTTGGGGGAATGGATGGATTATTCTTCATTTGATACACTACTAGCTCCAAAAGGGTTAAATTCAGCTCGTGGAGCTTTGATATCTCAAGGCAAAAGAGCACGTTCAAGTTCAAGTTCTAGTTCAAGAATGCTAGGAATTAGAAGTAGGTAGTGAGAAAAAAAGTAACAATTAGGCTATCTCAAGAATAAATGCTAAAGTATTTTTAGATCTTAGTTTGAACATCTTTTTCATTTGGTTAAGTTTTGTTGGATTTTGGCCAATTTGTTAAATCAGGCCTTACTTTGGGATAAAAGGGAGAAATTCAAAAATAGCTAGATTTATAATTGGTAGTTCAAAAATAGTTCAATTTCAAAAGTAATCAAAATTTAGTCACTTTTATATAAAGATAAATTTGAGAGAACACTCTGTTCAAAGCCCGGAAAATATTCAAGTATATTATGCTAGAGTTCCAGCATAACTATACTTGAACTCCAGCATATTATACTGGAGTTTCAGGATAAGTATGCTGGAACTCCAACATAATATGATGGAGTTCCAGCATAAATACACTTGAACTCCAGTATAATATATCGGAGTTCTAGCAAGTATACCGGTCCAGTATAATATACTGGACTTTGGAGCACCAGTGCTCCAGTCTCCAGTATATTATACAGGAGCAAGCAAAGTATACCGGTCCGGCATAATATGTTGGAGTTCATACACAGGTGTACCGAACTCCAGTATATTATGCTGGACCAATCTCTATTGCAACAAAATAGTGGCTACTTTCCATTGATTTAGTAAATACTGATTATTTTTTAATAATCAATCCGAAAACTGACTATACCGTACTATGTTTACGATAAAACAAGGCCAATATGACTAAGGCCCTTGCAAAGTGCAATAAAAGACTAGACTTTAGTTAATCATTACTTGTTCTTCACACGAATCATACCACTATCGGTGGGGATAGTTGGGATTTCTACACTTTTAACCAAATATCTCGGGTACAAACATTGAAATGAAAAAATTCTGGGTATGAAGCGTTTTTTCTTTAACAATATCTAATCGGAGCAAAAATACTAATTGGGCAGTAAGGTTTGGACAACATATGCCTAAAACAAGAAGTTCTTTGTCAGATATATATAGATGCAAGTTAAGTTCTCTATAATTTGTTAAACTACCTTAAGTACTGCATCAAAAAATCTTAGACTAGAAAGAGAAAGGCTCTTATCATCTATGTAAGGCTGCAGGAAATACAAAATTAGGCAAAACTTTAATCAATTCTTTTACTCTTCTGCCTTAAATTTACTAACTAGCTTCTCGTAATAGTTGTTTAAATTCTTAACGGTAGCGATTCTCGAACGAGAAAAGCCATAAAAATGAACTAAGAAAGCAATGAAAAGAAAACAGAGAAAATAAGAAGATAAAATTTGATTTTTCATTCAACATGTTCCTGAAGGTGCATTACACAGTATATAAAGAAAAGGGAAAATGTATAAAAGCTAACTTCATGGGTAAAAGTAAAAGCTACTATAATCTTTAGGACTAAAGTGTAATTTCGAAAAACTCTGTAAATATTCAGGAGGCTGCATTTGCAATAAACCATCCCCCTTAAGAAGCTTGTCCTCAAGGTTCTGAATCTTGCAGCAAGTAGCAATATTATTGTCATCTTTTGTCACCGAGACTGCCATGATTTTTCCTATTGTCCAATAAACAAATCCATCATTATTACCTGATTCCTTAATTTCCCTTTTCACAGAATCATCAAGGTAAGGAGTTGAGACCATAGCATTCAAATCTTTGTATTTCAAAATTCGGCTTGCACCATAAACAAGTTCTCTCATGACTTTAGCGGCATACGTTTCATTGAAGACTACGTACTCAAACCACGAGGTCAAAGTATCACACTTTCCAATAAGATACAAAGATTCCACTATGGCTGGTAGCCTGAAGTTTAATATATATTGGACATCTAATTCAAATTGGCCCTGAGCAGTCCCCTTCACTTTGTCTGCTTCCAAGGTTGTTACTATTGCTTTTGATGTTATTTTCATCCTAAATAACCAGGAATAACAAGTGTAAGAGCACCAAGTTGGAATGACAGAGCCTTTTGAATTGATGTAATCTCATCGCATCACCTGGATCAATAAGAAAAAGGAATATTTCTGTGAGAAGTACCTGGAATGCCATGATGCATAGCCAGAGAACATTAGTTTCATGAACCCAAGGTATATGGAATATCAACCATGCCATTCTCCACATTGTTGGTTCATTACATTGAGAAACACTCAAGCGATTCTTATGCTGCATTTTAGGTTTCTTTACAAATTTCAGCAAACTGATATTATGGGCTATTAGATAAGCAGCAACAAGTTTTCCTACCAGAATTGCCATTATAGCAGAGTGAATAAGATCATGTTTAATATCAGCCAAAATTACGTTCCTGTTTGAATCAATAAACTGAGAAAACCACAAGACTAGAGTCTTATTAGCATCGCAAATTACTTCAGAGAACCTGGAGGTTAGATTATTAGGAGGTTGATATACAAGTTCCCAAAGAATTGATAAAGCATTAACCTGCAGGGAACCATAGCTGCAATCTTCTAACAATAAAGTCATAATGTGATCATGACCTTGATATGTTGCATTTAAGCTTTCAAAAATCTTCGAAACTACAGTACCAAACAATTTGGTTCCCTTTGTGACACCTTTTGCTTCGTCACCCTCTTTGAGAGCCTTAAGACCAACAAATTTTCTAGTAATTAGCTCAACCAAACGACACACTGTGACGACCCGACCCGTTGTCTCGTGAGTTACTACCCCGTTTTTCCCATTTTTTGCTTTTTTATGATTCGTTATCCGTATCTTATGTGATCGAGTTGGTTTGGAGTGGTTTTGATAAGAAATGAGATACTTAGTCTCTTTTAAGAATGCTTAAGTTGAAAAAGTCAATGGGACATTGAGTTATGAGTTAGATGGCTCGAATGTGAATTCCGATGGTTCGGTTAGCTTCGAGGAATGATTTTTGACTTAAGACTGTGATCGAAAGTGGTTTTGGAGGTCCGGAGTAGGGTTAGGCTTGAATGCGAAGTTAGTATTTTGGCGAATTCCGGTTGGTAGGTGAAATTTTGATCTGAGGGTCGGAATAGAACTTCGAGAGTTGTTGTAGCTTCGTTATGTGACTTGGGTTATGTGTGTAAAATTTCGGGTCATTCAAAGGTGATTTGGTTGGATTTTTTATCAAATGCGTGTTTCGAAAGTTTTAGAAGAACTTAGGCTTGAATTCGATGAGTTTTGGGTAATTAGATGTTGTTTGAGGTGTTTTGAAGAATGGAACAAGTTTGAATGATGTTATGGATTATGTTGGTAGATTTGGTTGAGGTCCTGAAGGCCTCGGGTGTGTTTTGGGAGGTTAAACGGATCAATTCATGTTTTGAGAACTTCAGATATTGCAGGTTTCAGTTGCAGAGAGTTTTGTTCATTGCGATCCCGTTGGTTCTCATGCGATCACATAGAAGCTTTGGAGGGAGCAGTGTAATTGTTCATTGCAAACGCAGTTGCGGGGTCGCGATCGCATTGTGTTAATTGGGCATGGGGCCCTGGATGGTTTTTGTTCATTACAAACACAGAGAGGCATCCGCGATTGCGTAGAGTAAGAAGCCTTATAGAATTTCGGTCGCAGGTGCGTGCATGCGATCAATCATAGAGAAAAATTGGGGAGTGAAATTTTTGTGCTCTGCGATCGCGAAGGTTTTTCTGCGATCGCATAGAAGTACTCAGCAGCTGGGTAGAAGGGTTTTTTAACATTTTTATCTTGCGAGCTAAGTCATTTTTTCACCATTGCTGAACATTGTGAGAGCTATTTGGGAGAAATTGAAGAGGGGCTCGAAGAGGATTAATTAGAGATAAGTTTTATGAGTTCAAAACGTGATTATATTGTATAATTAACCTAGAAATTTATGGAAATTTAGCCAAAAATGGAAGAACTAGGGCTTGGGATTTGAGGGGTCATATGGACTCCGATTTTGGTGTTCTTTATATGCATAGACTCGTGGCGAGATAAAGAACCCATTGATGTGAACATTTTTGAGTTTCCAAAAGTCGGCCAGGGGCTCATGTTTTGCTAATTTGGGGATTTTTGATATTTTTCGATTATTTTCGATTGGGTATTGTTTCTTTAGCGTATAGTGACGTATTCATTGTGATTTTGGTCAGATTCGACGTGCGAGGTGGCTGATTTGAGAGGCAAGGGCATAACGAGATAGAGCTTTAGCCGGTTCGAGGTGAGTAATGATGTTAAATGATGTTCTGAGGGTTTGAAATCCTGATTTTGCACATTGTAGTGCTATATTGAGGTCACTTGCACGTCGGATAGCGAGCATGGGGTAGAGCACCGATGGGGATTGTGACTTTGTCTGTCCCGATTGATGAATTTACTATTTATTTAACTGAGACTTACTTGTTATCATTATGGTTTGGGCTAGTAGCCTTGTTTGGGGCCTTGTCCCGACCTGTAGAACCCTTAGGGGCATTTTGTTAGGTTTTATGCCCGTCACTAGAGGGGGGATGAATAGTGCGGCACGAGAATATTGATAAATATTGCGGAATTAAAAATTGCAAGAATAAAATACATTCGGTAATAAAAATAGCAAGGAAAGAACACACCGAATTTATCCTGGTCCACCACAACTTGTGGTAGTCCAGTCCCCGAGAGACTCTCTCGAGATTCCACTAACTCCGTTAAGCTTTCGGGTGCCTAACAAACCGTTACACTTGCTCGTAGATGTACACTCTACAAGACTTCAACTTGCTCGAGGATACCGCACCTCAAGACTTCAACCACTAAGATTGAGGGTACTTAGCAAACCCGACAATCAATGAGAAGATATGTTCTTCTCAAACACCTTTCTCTTTTACAACAAGAACTCTCTCAAAAGAGTAGATAAAGAGATACAATATTAGCTCTATGAACAACTCAAAGTTGTCTCTCAAATGGCTCAACAAAAGCTCTATAATGATGCTCAAAATTTATCAATATGTATATGAATATTGGGAGGTGTTGTGTATTTAAAATCAGCTCAAAAGACCTCTATTAATAGGGGTTAAAAGGTGCATGTCCGTTGCTTAATTGACAATCAATTATGCTGATTTAATGCCAAAATAATCGATTATGTGATTGCATAATCGATTATATTCTCAACGTTCATAAAACAGAACATTGGGAAGGCAACGGATAGTGAAATAATAGATTATTCCAATCACATAATCGATTATGTTGCTCCAGTAAAATCTGGAAACTCAGCAAAGCTGGTATATACCAGAGTATACCAGAATCAAAGCTGGAGTATACCAAAATATACCAGAATATACCGGAATCGAAAACTTACTTCAAAAACCATTTTGGTTAAAATGAAAACGTTAAAATCATTTTGTTTGAAGTATATTAAAAATGTTTATGATATATATGATTTAACAAAATGATTTTATGCATATTAATGATGACCTATGTTGAAATGAAAATGTTAAAATCATTTTGTTTGAAGTATATTAAAAATGTTTATGATATATATGATTTAATAAAATGTTAAAATCATTTTGTTTGAAGTATATTAAAAATGTTTATGATATATATGATTTAGTAAAATGATTTTATGCATATTTATGATGAACTATATTGAGCCAAAAGACGAGATAACTTAAACGTTGCTTTTACATTGGTTCTACCTAATGACCTATGCCTTGGGTCTTCGGTCTTGAACTTTTGATCTCGTCTTTGGCTTGTCTATGCAATTCCGTCATCAATATGCTTCTCGGCATTCAATCTTGATTGTTTGTCATATAATATCGTTGTTTGACACTTGACTTGATTGTTTGTCATTCATCAAAACCTATACCTGAAAATCATGCTTATACAACCAAAGCGCACATATCATAGATAGAATGATTTTCTACAATTTTCCCCTCTTTGATAATGACAAACAACAGGAGATATGCATATTGGATTCCCCCTAAATTCATGCTATACCTCAACATACAATTTATGCAAACAATTCCCCTTAATGATGATTCCCCCTCAAATAAGGCATACTATAACGTAAATTCATTCCCCTTATTTGATGCATATCGCCTAATTTCTTCCCCCTTTTGGCATTAGAAAAAAAAAGTATACAAAGGCTACTTTTCCCCTTTCGACACTTCCCCCTTTTGGGTATATCAATTGTTAGTGTCAATTATAAGATTGGAAATATAATGAGGAATATACATTGACGATATTTAAAAAATCATACCAACATGAAATAATACCAAATGTTAGTAAAAATGTAACAACCATATCAAAGGTTATTTTTAGCGAATATACCAACTGTTATTCACACTAAAAAAAATTCATCAAAACATCAATCATTATTTTTATCAAAAATAATTGATACCACTTGTTATTCAAGATAAAAGTTATCAAAACATGAATCAAAAATAATTAATATCAATTGTTGACAAAGATATATTAATTGTTAACACATATCAACTATCACGTTTTTATAAAAAATGATAACTAACCGAAGTTCCCCCTCGATGCAATAAGGTTTCGTGCTTGGTGCATCTACTACAATATTGTAGTCTTCAAGCACACCTGCAAACGTACCTAAAAATAGGTTTTCGATACCCAACTGCTTTTGGGTCCTTGGGGGTTAGGCAAGTAATAATCATAGACAAATGATAAATCTCTATGTTTTACAAAACATACGGGTGCTATGTGTCCTACCCGGTTGCAATAATGACATATAACATTCGGGTTGTGCATATGTCTTGGTTGAGCCAAAAACGTTCTAGGTGATCTAAAGTCGTTATTCCTAGACATATTGCGATTCCTAAAGTTATTTCTAGGTGGTCTAAAATAATTCATTTTAGACTTATTAGTGAAGCTCCTAGAATTATTTCTAGGTGGTCTAACTTTATTTCTATCATCCTTTTTCATTTCTTCAATTGTTTTAGGATTATCAACACTACGTTTTTCTAGTGTGTTTCTAAGTTCTATGTTCTCTATTTTCAAAGACTTACAAGAAGAACAATTTGAAATTTGATCAATTGAAGAGGCTTCATTCATCTCCTTAATTTTATTTCTAAGATCAATATTGTCATTTTCCAAAAATTTATTTTTCTCTTCTAAAACTTTAATTTTAGCCTTGGCCTCTTTGGAGATTTTTGAAGACTTTTTCAATTCATCATACAATTCTTGAAAAGCTTCTTGTAATTCTTCATAAGAGTAAGAGTTAGAATTACTTACCTCTTCTTCCTCGTTGGCCATGAGGCATAGTGCGGCAGTTTCATTGCCCGAGCTGTCCGAATCCCATGTCACGCGCCTATGGTGTTTCTTCTTTTTCTTGTCCTTGGGTTTTGGACAAAGTGATTTGGTGTGGCCAAGTTTTCCACAATTTTGGCATGAAGGACTTGGTTCTTCCTTCTTTATTTCCTTCTTCATAAACTTATAAAACTTTTCAATTATATCATTGGAAATAATATCATCATCACTTTCCGAATCACTTACCTCTACTCTTTTAGAAGATGAGGCTTTGAAGGCAAGACTCGAACTTTTACTTCTAGGATAGGGATTAAGAATTGTGCTTTCATAAGTTTTGAGGTTACCTCTTAGTCCATCAATTGTGACGTCCGTAATTCCTATAGACTCTTGGATGGCATTGGCTTTGGATCGCCATTCGGGAGTGAGACTCCGCAAGATTTTTCGAACTAGATCTTTGTTCGAATATACTTTTCCGAGAGCATGGAGATCGTTGATGATCATTGAGAACCGTTCGAACATACTATCGATGCTTTCATTCTCCCTCATTCTAAAGAGTTCATATTCATGTGTTAGAAAATCAACTTTAGATTCTCGGACTTGAGGCGTACCTTCATAAGTGATCTCGAGTTTATCCCACATCTCCTTGGCGGTTGTGCAGCAAGAAATCTTCCGATAGTCATCTAGGTTCACCGCACAATATAGCACGTTAATGGCTTTTGCATTTCTTTCAACCTTCTTGATGTCCTCGGCATCATATTCATTTTCCTCCTTTGGAACCGTGATTTCCCCAACTTTCTTTGTTGGCATTTGTTCACTGTTCTTGATGATTTACCATAATCGAAAGTTGTTTGATTGGATGAAGATTCTCATCCGCTCTTTCCAATATGTGTAATTTGTTCCGTCAAGTAGTGGAGGGCTATAGGGAGAGTGTCCTTCGCTCATCATTCCTGCGTTCAATATTCTCAACAAAAAAAATATATATCGTTCTCTCAACCGGTTAAGGCTTTCAGAGAGTTAAGCTCTGATACCAATTGTTAGGTTTTATACCCGTCACTAGAGGGGGGTGAATAGTGTGGCACGAGAATATTGATAAATATTGCGGAATTAAAAATTGCAGGAATAAAATAAATTCGGTAATAAAAATAGCAAGGAAAGAACACACCGAATTTATCCTGGTTCACCACAACTTGTGGTTAGTCTAGTCCCCGAGAGACTCTCTCGAGATTCCACTAACTCCGTTAAGCTTTCGGGTGCCTAACAAACCGCTACACTTGGTCGTAGATGTACACTCTACAAGACTTCAACTTGCTCGAGGATACCGCACCTCAAGACTTCAACCACTAAGATTGAGGGTACTTAGCAAACCCGACAATCAATGAGAAGATATGTTCTTCTCAAACACCTTTCTCTTTTACAACAACTCTCTCAAAAGAGTAGATAAAGAGATACAATATTAGCTCTTTGAACAACTCAAAGTTGTCTCTCAAATGGCTCAACAAAAGCTCTATAATGATGCTCAAATAATATCAATATGTATATGAATATTGGGAGGTGTTGTGTATTTAAAATCAGCTCAAAAGACCTCTATTTATAGGGGTTAAAAGGTGCATGTCCATTGCTTAATTGACAATCAATTATGCTGATTTTATGCCAAAATAATCGATTATGTGATTGCATAATCGATTATCTTCTCAACGTTCATAAAACGGAACGTTGGGAAGGCAACGGATAGTGAAATAATCGATTATTCCAATCACATAATCGATTATGTTGCTCCAGTAAAATCTGGAAACTCAGCAAAGCTGGTATATACCAGAGTATACCAGAATCAAAGCTGGAGTATACCAAAATATACCAGAATATACCAGAATCGAAAACTTACTTCAAAAACCATTTTGGTTAAAATGAAAACGTTAAAATTATTTTGTTTGAAGTATATTAAAAATGTTTAAGATATATATGATTTAACAAAATGATTTTATGCATATTAATGATGACCTATGTTGAAATGAAAATGTTAAAATCATTTTGTTTGAAGTATATTAAAAATGTTTATGATATATATGATTTAATAAAATGTTAAAATCATTTTGTTTGAAGTATATTAAAAATTTTTATGATATATATGATTTAATAAAATGATTTTATGCATATTTATGATGACCTATATTGAGCCAAAAGACGAGATAACTTAAACGTTGCTTTTACATTGGTTCTACCTAATGACCTACGCCTTGGGTCTTCGGTCTTGAACTTTTGATCTCGTCTTTGGCTTGTCTATGCAATTCCGTCATCAATATGCTTCTCGGCATTCAATCTTGATTTTTTGTCATATAATAACACTTGACTTCATTGTTTGTCATTCATCAAAACCTATACCTGAAAATCATGCTTATACAACCAAAGCGCACATATCATAGATAGAATGATTTTCTACACATTTTAACTGATTTTTCCTCACCTTACTTGTTAAAGATCATATCCTCGGTCATGTTTCTAATTGTTTTAAAACAGTATAAACCGGTTTAGAAATGCGAATCCTTAGTGAAAGAAACATGTGGGCCGAGGTCCCTACTTTATATTATTGTGCCCGTGAGGCTGCAATTATAATGATTGAGAGGGGTTGAGAACCCAACAGTGAGGATGTTATATATGTTATGGATCGGGCTTCACGCCGCAACAAATACATATATGGATCGGGTTGTACGCTGCAGCAAATATTTATGTGGATCGAGCTGCGCGCCGCAGCAATATAACTCTTGGGCTGTAGGGGCCCCTCCGGAGTCTGCACACCCCTAGTCAGCGCAGTCGACTATCTATAAGGATCGGACTGCAGGCCGCAACGATATATAGATCTGGGTGCACGCCGCAGCGGTTATTCTAATTTCTATTACTATGAGAGAATATGAGTCGAGTGCTGAGATTGAGTGCTACGTGATGAGAATGAGACCGAGGGGTGGATTCTTACTTGTTATTACCTATTAATCTACGTGCCTTACCTGATTTGGAGATATTTCATTCGACTTCTTCGCTGGTTTACTGCTTAAGTGATTTTACTGCTTGATATAGAATTACGTTGTGCCTTTACGTATTTTTATGCTTTCAGTCATTATTTATATTCATTACTTACTGAGTCGGAGTACTCATATTGCTCCATACACCTTGTGTGCAGATCCAGGTGTTGCCATCAAAGTTTTTTCCAACATCTACTACGAAATTCGAACACACAGCAACATTGAAAGAGAAATCTGGACTAAGAATCACATGATGTGGAATGAGGTTGCTTTCTTTGGTGATAATGGTTGTGAATGGCTAGTAAATCCTTTCTAATTCATTGAAGCTAGTAACCTCAACTAAGACTTCGATGCTGTTTTCAAAGGTTTCCTTATCCTCATGAGCAATGAGTTTACGATCTCCATCAGTAGTACCAACAAAAGGGAATTCATATGCATTGAGTTTAGTGAGTTTATTATTTCCAAACACCTTCTAACTAACTTAAGATCATTGGTGATAACTCGATCCTCATTCTCTAAACCACATGTAGGGATTAAATATTCTTGAAAGGTTTGGATGGTTCTTTCAGAACACTTATCAAACACCCGATCTTCTATACCTTCACAGTCTATAGAGCCCATTTTCACATAACTATCCTTTTCATTCCTTCTGTCTGGCCTAAGTCTATCTCCTCCGGTTTCGTCCTTTTGAGGACTTTTAACGAACAGTTGCTCTCCATTGTTTCCTTCCTCTTTATTTTTAATTCCTATCAATGGACAGTCATCATAAACAATAGAATCTTCTTCTTTTTCCTCCAGTATTACTTCCTCTACAATATCATTCTAGAGAGATGACATTCCCGCCTTTTCTCTCTCAGACTCGTTCCTGCCTTTATGAAGATATCGTGTACGCACTTTTTCGAAGTAATCAATATGATATTTATCAAAGAGAATTCGTTGATGCTTCATTTTGCCGATGTTTACTCTACCGCCATGAAGTTTCTTATGCTTTCTGATACGACCACAGCAGGCACCGAGGTGTCCTCTCTTCTTCTTATTCTTCTTGAATCTTGTCAATATTGTTGGTTGATCCCTAAGTGTATGAAAAGTTCCACTAGCACTCACTAATACCATAGAACCATCACCCAACTGAACGAAATATGAACCCTGATGGTTACCATCAAAATGATAAGCATCTGGAACATATGAGTGAGCATTTGTGGGTGAATCTAGATAATTCCATCCTCCATTCGTCAGGTTGACAAATCCACCAGAGAAATTATCATAGAAGTCCCAATAAAAACTTGAATTTCCACCGGAATACTGACGACGCACGTACGAGTCACCGGAAACACACTGCTCACTCTCCAACTTCTGAACATCATACTGATTTCGTGAACTATGGATGGTTCGAAAACGATTTTGATATTATTCTTCCCTATGTTTTAGTTTTCTGTTCGATCTGTCCATAAAAGCTTGAATTTGTTGCTCCAATAGATTCGAACCTCCGCCACCCTCTGCCATTAACACCGATGAATAGCCGAGAATCGTCGGCTCTGATACCAAATGTAGCGATTCCCAAACGGAAAAAGCCATAAAAATAAACTAAGTAAGCAATGAAAAGAAAACAGAGAAAATGTTATAAATAGAGAGATTTTACACTTCTATTTAAGGTGAATGTCTTTAATTAGAGAGATTCTAGAGTCCTATTATTGGTAGCTAGATCATCCCACTCCCTATAAATAAAGGGGTCTTCTACCATTGTAATACATCCCTAACAATCTCTAAGTATCAATAAGAATACTTCTCTCTCTCTATTCTCTCTATTGCTCTTGTTCGTGCATTATTGTTCTTATCTTTATATTATTTCATAACACGTTATCAGCACGAGACTCTACCGTCTCAAGAACCATTCTCGAAAATCAAAGGTATTTCCCTCTTCCTAATTTAATTTTCGATTATGTCTGACATTACGAAAAGAAAGTTCGTTGCCCTTGAAATTTCGGGCAAGAACTATATGACATGGGTGTTGGATGCTGAAATCCACTTAGATGCTATGGGTCTCGGAGACACCATTAAAGATAGAGAAAAAGCATCCACCCAAGACTGTGCGAAGGCCTTGATTTTCTTGCGCCATCACCTTGATGAAGGTTTGAAGATTGAATATCTCACCGTCAAGGATCCACTCATCTTGTGGAACAGCTTAAAGGAGAGATATGACAACCTGAAGTTGGTCACTCTGCCACAAGCACGATATGATTGGGCTCATCTAAGGCTCCAGGACTTTAAGTCCGTTTCTGAATATAATTCTGCAATGTTCAGAATTACTTCTAAATTGAAGCTATGCGGAGATAAAATCTCCGATTATGATATGCTTGAGAAAACGTTTACAACGTTTCATGCCTCCAATATGGTACTGCAACAACAGTACAGAGAGAAAGGCTTTACAAAGTACTCTGAACTGATTTCTCTTCCACTAGTGGCTGAGCGAAATAATGACCTGCTCATGAGAAATCACGAAAATCGACCCACTGGGTCTACACCACTGCCTGAAGCAGATAAGGTGCACTCTCATTATGCCAAACATGAAAAGGGCCATGGTCATGGTCGTAAACGGGGTCATAGCCAGGGACGTAGACAAGGAAGAAATTCCAATGAAGTCTGTCAACCCCCAGGGAGAGATAACCGCCGAAAGCAGAAACGGGGTCATGAAGATCCTAAGGCAAATGGTTCAGAAACTATATGTTATCGTTGCGGTGGGAAAGGGCACTGGTCAAATACTTGCCGTATACCAAGACACTTGGTTGACCTTTATCAAGCATCTCGAAAGAGAAAAGGCCCTGAAACAAATTTTGTCTATGACGACAACTTGGACATCACCCACCTGGATGTGGCAGACTTCTTAGAGCAACCCGAGGGGAAAATAGACCACCTAATCGGTGATGGGTCCGTGATGAAAGAAGATGGAGTTATTTGATTTTGTTCTACTTATTTGTATTAGTTAGTGAATAAACTAATAGTCATTAGTATTAGCTCGTATTAGTTAGTTCATGATGCAATGTTAGCAGTAGTTCTTTAGAATGTCTTCAATATGCTCAAATATCAATAATATTTGTATTTTCCAGTAAGGGTAATCGACTAGCCTGAAAAACTAGTCGATTATCTAATATTTTCGCATTAAAGCTGAAAAACAATTGATCAACAATCGATTGTCTATGTCTAACAATCGATTGTCGTTAAGACAGTGTAATCTGGAAATTTTCAAAAATCATCCACAATCGATTGTCTATGTCTAACAATCGATTGTCGTTAAGACAGTGTAATCTGGAAATTTTCAAAAATCATCCACAATCGATTGTCTATGTCTAACAATCGATTGTCGTTAAGACAGTGTAATCTGGAATTTTTCAAAAATCATCCACAATCGATTGTCGTTAGACAGTGTAATCTGGAATTTTTCAAAAATCATCCACAATCGATTGTCTATGTCTAACAATCGATTGTCGTTAGACAGTGTGCTCTGGAATTTTTCGAAATAGCCAACAATCGATTGTCTATGTTTAACAATCAATTGTCTTAAGACAGTGTGCTCTGGAATTTTTCGAAATAAGCCGACAATCGATTGTCTACGTTTAACAATCGATTGTCTTAAGACAGTGTGATCTGAAGTTTTTCAAAATAGCAAATAATCGATTGTGTGTTTAACAATCGATTGTCAATGTTCAACAATCGATTGTTTGTGTTTAACAATCGATTGTTTGAAGAAAATGCTTAAACTGAAATTTTCAAACTGCAAAGTAATCAATTATGGATAACATATCTGATTTTGTTAGTCAACTATTAGCAGCAGATTTTGAAAATATTATGTGACACAAACGAATTGAACTTGTTTATTCTTATGTTCGTGTATCTCTTTTGTATGTCAAACTATGGGATAGCAAATATGGATATCTCACAAAGCGAACTTGGATCAACGTCCAACTGTAAAAGTATTTGCCTAGTTGATTCATGTACTACACATACAATACTCAAAGAAAAGAAATATTTCTCTCAACTAAATATGTGTAAGGCAAACGTTACTACAATCTTTGGAAGTAGTAAATTGATTGAAGGCTCCGGAAGAGCAATTGTAACTCTGCCCAAAGGCACGACGTTAATCATAGAGAATGCAATGTTCTCCTCCAAGTCTAAGAGAAACTTGTTGAGTTTTAAAGATGTACGCCGGAATGGCTATCATATTGAGACAATGGATGAAGATAATCTTGAATATCTCGTCATCACAAAGAATGTCTCCGGCCAAAAGAGGGTTATTGAGAAATTCCCGTCTTTATCTTGTGGCCTGTATTGGACAAGAATTAGTGCAATTGAGGCACATTCAACAGTAAACCAAAGGGTTACTGATTCCAATACCTTTGTACTTTGGCATGATCGATTGGGACACCCAGGATCGGTCATGATGAGACGGATTATAGAAAGCTCATATGGGCATCCGTTAAAGAATTTCAAAATTCTTTCGAATAATGAATATCCTTGCACTTCGTGTTATCAAGGCAAGTTGATTATCAGGCCATCACCAACAAAGGTTGGGACTGAGTCACCCACGTTTCTGGAACGTATACAAGGGGACATTTGTGGACCTATTCACCCACCTAGTGGGTCGTTTAGGTATTTCATGGTCTTGATAGACGCATCTTGTAGATGGTCTCATGTGTGCCTGTTGTCATCACGCAACCTTGCGTTTGCGAAATTAATGGCACAAATAGTTCGACTACGAGCACAATTTCCAGATAATCCAATCAAGTCCATTAGACTGGATAATGCTGCTGAGTTTACATCCCAAGCATTTAATGATTATTGCTTATCAATCGGGATAAAAGTTGAACATTCTGTAGCTCATGTTCACACTCAAAACGGTCTTGCAGAATTGTTAATTAAACGCCTGCAGTTGATTGCAAGGCCATTACTTATGAGAACGAGGCTGCCCACTTCGGTATGGGGTCACGCCATCTTACATGCAGCAATGCTAATTCGTCTCAGACCGACGAATTACCACAAGTATTCCCCGTTGCAATTGGTTTTGGGTCATGAACCCAATATATCCCATTTAAGAATTTTTGGATGCGCAGTATATGTGCCTATAGCACCGCCTTCCCGCACCAAAATGGGTTCGCAAAGAAGGTTAGGAATATATGTTGGGTTTGAATCGCCCTCCATCATTCGCTACCTCAAAACATTGACAGGCGACGTATTTACTGCACGATTTGCAGACTGTCGATTCGATGAGACACTTTTCCGAAAATTAGGGGGAGAAGTTGGTGAAACCAAACGGGAAATTATGTGGAAAAATGCATCATTATCTCATCTTGATCCACATACCTCTATTTGTGAAAGAGAGGAACAAAAGATTATCCACTTGCAAAGAATAGCAAATCAAATGCCTGACGCATTTACGGACTTGAAGAGGATAACAAAATCCCACATTCCCGCGGAAAATGTTCCAATCCGTATTGATGTCCCTGTTGGACAATCATCTAGTGTCATATCCAATGAGTCAAATGCACGCCTGAAGCGTGGCAGACCATTAGGTTCTAAAGATCGAAATCCTAGAAAGAGGAAAAAGAATGATCATAATGACACCACGAAAGAATCTCATGAGGAAATTCATGATTTAACAAATTCTGAGATTCATGAAGAATCCATTGAGCCCGAGACTCTTGAAAATACGGAACTATCCCTAAATCCAATTAATATTGAGGTAAATATTAATCGAGTGGATATTGTGGTGGATAATGCCTTTGCTTATAATGTCGCATCTAGCATTATGCAAGAATGTGAGGATCTCGAACCTCAATCTGTTGAAAAATGTCGAAAACGACAGGATTGGCCAAAGTGGCAAGAAGCAATTCAATCAGAATTGAATTCGCTGGCAAAACGTGAAGTTTTTGGCCCTATAGTTGAAACACCTAATGGTGTTAAGCCTGTCGGCTATAAATGGGTCTTTGTACGCAAAAGAAATGAGAAAAATAAGGTACAAAGATATAAGGCACGCCTTGTTGCACAAGGTTTTTATCAAAGGCCTGGTGTCGATTATGAAGAGACATATTCGCCTGTAATGGATGCGATAACCTTTCGTTATCTCATAAGCTTTGCTGTCCATAAAAAGCTTGACATGCACTTAATGGATGTGGTTACTGCCTATCTTTATGGCTCACTTGATAATGAGATATACATGAAAATTCCCGATGGACTCAAGATGCCAAACGCGCATAATTCAAAATCTCGGGAAATGTTCTCAATTTGCAAAGATCCTTGTATGGTCTAAATCAATCTGGACGAATGTGGTATAATCGTCTTAGTGAGTACTTGTTAAAAGAAGGCTATATAAATGACGCCATTTGCCCGTGTGTTTTTATAAAGAAAACAACATCGGAATTTGTTGTACTTGCCGTATATGTCGATGACATAAACCTTATTGGAACCCCTATAGAACTCCAAAAGGCAATTGATTATCTAAAGGATGAATTCGAGATGAAAGATCTCGGAAAGACTAAACTATGTCTTGGTTTGCAAATTGAATATTTGGCAAACGGAATTTTTGTTCATCAATCTACCTATACAGAAAAGGTACTGAAACGGTTTTACATGGATGAAGCACATCCTTTAAGTACACCGATGGTTGTTCGATCACTTGATGTGAACAAAGATCCATTCCGACCACAAGAAAGGAATGAAGAGCTACTTGGTCCTGAAGTACCATATCTTAGCGCAATTGGCGCACTAATGTATCTTGCAAATACTACAAGACCTGACATATCCTTTTCAGTTAATGTCTTAGCAAGATTTAGCTCGGCTCCTACGAGGAGACATTGGAATGGGATCAAACACATATTGCGGTACCTAAAGGGAACTACCGATATGGGCTTATTTTATGGCAAGAATTGCAGCCCGGATCTTGTTGGTTATGCTGATGCGGGATATTTGTCCGACCCACACAAGGCTCGATCTCAAACGGGTTATGTGTTTACCTGTGCAGAAACCGCCATATCTTGGCGATCGACTAAGCAATCAATTGTGGCTACTTCATCTAATCATGCCGAGATAATTGCTATTCCTGAAGCAAGTCGGGAGTGTGTGTGGTTGAGGTCTATAATACATCATATCCAAGACAAATGTGGTTTGAAGTGTGATAAACTATCCACAACTTTGTATGAAGACAATGCAGCATGTATAGCTCAATTGAAGGGAGGATTCATAAAAGGAGATAGAACGAAGCATATTTCACCAAAGTTATTCTTCACACATGATCTTCAAAAGAATGGTGATATCAATGTTCAACAGATTAGTTCAAGTGACAATATCGCTGATTTGTTCACAAAATCTCTACCAAAGTCAACCTTCAAGAAGCTAGTTCACAAGATCGGGATGCGAAGACTTAAGGACATAAATTGATGTTCTTATCAGGGGGAGTTAATGCGCGTTGCACTCTTTTTCCCATACAAGGTTTTTGTTAGAAACTACTCTTTACGCTAGAGGGGGGTGAATAGCGTATTAATAGAATTTAGCGTTTTCTTGCGGAATTTAAACTTTGCAGGAAGTAAAATAAATGCAGAAAAATAAACTTACACAAAGATGTATACTGGTTGGCCACCAACGTGGTTAGTCCAGTCCCCGAGAGACTCTCTCGAGATTTTTCACTATCTTGTTAAGCTTAAGGGTGCTCAACAAACCGTTACACACTTGAGGACACAAGCCTCAAACAGTTGCTCGGAGATCGCAATCTCAAAGACTTCACCCAAGGAAACGCAAGTTCCTTGAAACAAGAGAATCGCAATTCTCTTACAAGTATATCAAATACTTGGACACTCACTTAACTAAAGTACTCCTTATTGAGTAGATATGAGTAAAAGAATATGTTCAAGATCACAACAACTTTAAGCAATAATATGGCTCTCAAAAGCTTTATGAAATGAGTAGAAAATGAAGAACAATTGAATGAAAGCTTATAGCAATGTAATGATCAGTTTGTGTATGTTGTTGTTGTTAAAACACTGAAATGAAGCTGTATTTATAGTTGAAAAAGTTGGTTCAACCGTTGTCTAATTGCCAATTAAGAGTTGCTGATTTTACTCACTGACAATCGATTGTCAAACCCCAACAATCGATTGTCTGCCAGTCAGATCAAAATTCAATCCCAGATTTTACGCTTGATAATCGATTACTTACAATCCATAATCGATTACTGGCAACGTTCAAAAAATCCTTTCCAGATTTTACCACAAACAATCGATTGTCCAGACTCAACAATCGATTACTCAGCAACGTTCAAAAAATCTTTTCCGGATTTTAATCAAAACAATCGATTATACAAAATCAATAATCGATTACCCAATAACGTTCAAAAAATCTTTTTCGGATTTTAATCAAAACAATCGATTATACAGAATCAATAATCGATTACCTTATGGTATTTGAAAATCATTTGACAACGGCCAGCTTCAACAATCGATTGTCCTTTGCAACAATCGATTACTTGTTATTTTCTGAAAATCATAAAACTTACTGTCTCAGTGATAATCGATCATCTAAAGACATAATCGATTACTTAATTAAATTTGAAATCACTGGAAGACATCAACTCAACACAATCGATCACCATTAGTTCATAATCAATTATTTTGAGTATTGAAAAACTTTACCTCAACAACAATCGATTGTCATTTGTTCACAATCGATTATCATGCAGATTTGGAAAAACCTGATGTTCACTGTCTTACTCGCAATCGATTACCATTAATTCATAATCGATTGTCATGCAGTCTTGGCTCAGAAACAATCGATTATCATAAGTACATAATCGATTATTTTAGCCCAGATTTTGAGGCATGTTTAGAAAACATTTTGTCTAATGTAAATATGCATGATTTAAAATCTTTTTGACACAGAATTAAATATGCATGATTTTGGAAAATAGTTTTATGAGAGAGGCCATACTATGAGTCAAGTTATAGGATCGAGATTACAATTTAGAACAACTCAATAACAATTAAAAGCTATATCTTGAACTTCAATCTTATTCGCAACCATTGTGCGCTTGTACTTGAATTCCGTCATATATCAATTTTTGCTTCGTTTGTCATTCATCAAAACCTACAAAAGAGTACACGTTTAGTATATTGCATTGAGAACGTGTTTCTAACAATTTCCCCCTTTTTGATAATGGCAAACATTAAGCGGGATATGCAATTTAGGCAAAAGATATTGACAATTCAAGACAAGTAACAATTATGCAATTTTGTTCTTGTTCCCCCTCAATTTAAGAGTTCCCCCTCAATTTTAGCTTATAAGCAATCAATGAATTAAGAGGTGGTGCATACCCGATATCCCATTTTCTTCCCCCTTTTGCCATTAGCAAAAAAATAGTAAGGAAAGATGCAAAAAGATGAAATAAACAAGGTTTATTTATTGGAAAAAAAGAGGGTACATCAATGGGAACCAAAGAGAACAACAGCAAAAACCACACAAAACACAAAAAAAATTTATTCATTTCCGTCGTTGTCCGCCTCGTTATCCGGCGCTGCTTCAAAAGGAACGAGAGCTGCATATGGATAATTGACATGATCAAAGTATCCATGGATCTCATGAGTGAGTTGAGCAAGCTGGTCGGATATGGTTTGGAGAGTAGGCTCTTGGGACGAACGAGCACGAGGGGGTGGACGACTTGAAGAAGGAGCTGGAGCATGATCACCATCATGATGGAAAGAAGACTCCGAGATTTCCCAAATTTTGGTACTCCTTTTGAGAGGACCATTTTCCGTGACAAATCCGGATGCTTCAAGGAAGTTCATAATGAGGAGGGCATAAGGAAGAGGCATGTCATCACCGATGGCATCGAGCATATGAATTTTGATGAGCCGATACCAATTTATTTTGGCTCCGGTGACAATGGCATGCAGAAGTTTGGTATCCTCCTGGGAGATGGTGGTGTGATTGTGCCGTCTAGGCTTGAGGACTCGGGTGATGAAGTAAAGAATCAACCGGTAGTTTGGATACATTCCCGTTATGGTAGGACGACGGGTAGAGATAGATGGATCATAGGAGGTTATACCGGCTTGGTGGAGAAGGATGGTTTCATCAAAGAGAGCCCCGGCCTTATCAATATACCGGTAAAGGTCTTCACCTTCATTTGGAAGGCGGGCAATGGTGTGGAGATTCTCTTCAGAGAGAAGAATTTGAACCCCATTAATGGAGGTGACAAGTTCGCCATCTTCATCTTTATGGAGGTTTGAGTAAAAAGCTTGAACGAGAGTTGTGTTTATGTGAGGATGAGTGAGAAGCAAGAAGTCATATAGTTGACACTCCTTTAACATATTTGCGGCAGGGTGAAAGGCTCAAGGAGTTTACTATTTGAGAACCGAGAAGGAGGAATGGTGCGTTTCTCAAATTTTGATAGGAACCTTGTGAGTTCATTTTCAGTTTCAAAGAACAAGACGGAACCGTCTTGGTATAGAAAATTTAAAGGAGGAGGGGCGGTTGAGGCTGATGCGCCATGTTTGGATCGGGAACGTTTTGAAGATCGTCCAGACATGTTAGGAGAAAGACTGCTGGAATTTGGCAAAGAAAATAGAAGAGATTCAGCTTTTGAATACTAGAGATAGTGCTTGAGTGGGTGAATGTGGGCTCTTATGATGCCTATTTATAGAGGAAAGGATTATCAAGCATTGAATGGAGACATTTGTTGAGATTTTGGTTTAGGAGCAGTCAGAAAACGGTAAGAATTAAAATTACTGACCGTTAGATAATCGATTATTGAACTGAAATAATCGATTGTATTTACTGTTTGATTGAGATTTTGAATCTGACAAATCGATTCTTGAGTCAAACGGTAAAAAATTTGAATGAAATAATCGATTGTTAAATTTTGGTAATCGATTATGGAGCATTTAAGACCTGACAGGAATCGATTGAGGAGCCAAACGGTAACAAAAAATTAATATGAAGTAATCGATTGTCAATTCTTGGTAATCGATTATTTAGGGAACTAATTTGATACAGTGAACTTGGAGAATATCAGAATTTGTCAAATAATCGATTGTATGAAAAAATAATCGATTGTTGTAGAAAGCATTGCTGAATGACTGAGGCGGAAATCGATTATGCAATTTAGGAAGTAAAAAATTAAACACAGATGCATAATAGTAATAATCAGTCATAAACAATCGATTATTGATACTGATAATCGATGTACTGCACAGAAAATAATCGATTAGTGGCTTGAAATAGTCGATTATTTTGTGCTAAAACTTCATAATTCCCCCTACCTTTGGGGTGGTACCTGCAAAATAGATTTAAACGTCTCCGACGCTCAAGTTAGTAATTTATAGCGAAATTAATAAATTACACTTGTGTTAACAAGTAATGCCGTGAACTCTTAAGAATTGTGTCCTAGAGTGTTCTTAAGAGAGTTTCGGGTACTTACCTTTTCTCCAACATCGCCGATTACCTGTTCGAGAGGATGATCCTTGATCGTTCTCCACTCGTTAGGCGTATCTATTCCTTTTTCTAATTGTGGCGCTTCTTCCGTTGGTTGTTCCCCAATTTCATTTTTGTTTTCCTTTGAAGGTTCTTCTTGGATTTTATCTTTCAAGCTATCCAAGATACCTGCAAGATCAAAACCGGATTCCTTTCTCGCCAAGCGAGTATTATCTTCGGAAAACACAACATGAGGGGATTCCTCCACAATTTGGGTTCTTTTGTTAAAGATCCTATATGCTTTGCTACGTGAGGAATAACCAATGAAAATACCTTCATCCGATTTAGCATCAAACTTACCCAATTGGTCCTTGCCATTATTATGAACAAAACATTTACAACCAAAAACACGTATATGAGAAATGTTGGGTTTTCTACCCTTATAAAGTTCATATGGGGTTTTCATGAGTATCGGCCGAATTGCTACTCTATTTAAAACATAGCAAGCGGTACTCACGGCGTCCGCCCAAAAGTATTTGGGAATCTTAGCTTCGTCGAGCATGGTTCTAGCCATCTCTTCGAGACACCTATTTTTCCTTTCCACCACCCCATTTTGTTGTGGTGTCCGTGGAGCGGAAAAGGTGTGTTCGACTCCGAGTTCGTCACAAAAATCCGCAAAGAGATTGTGATCAAACTCTCCCCCATGATCACTTCTAATCGAAGTGACGGTCGATTCCTTTTCGTTTTGAACACGCTTAAGGAAATACTTGAAATTTTGAAAAGCATCACTTTTATTTACAAGAAATAGAGTCCAAGTAAATCTAGAAAAGTCATCAACAATTACAAAAACATATTTATTTTTTACCAAGACTTTCAATACGAGAGGGACCAAATAAATCCATGTGAAGTAATTGCAAAGGTCTAGACGTTGAAACAATATTCTTGGATTTAAAAGATGCTTTGGTTTGCTTCCCTTTTTGACAAGAATCGCAAATAGAATCATTTTCAAACTTTAAACTGGGAAGACCAACTACTAAGTTTTGAGAAAGAAGCTTGTTCAAAAGATGCATGTTCATGTGTGCTACTCTACGATGCCATAGCCAAGAGTTATCCTCTTTGCTTACTAAACAATCAACATATTCGGGTGAGGAGTTTGCAAGATCAACCATATAGATATTATCAATTCTAAAACCACGAAGTATGATCTTGAAATCACTACGTCTAAATACAAGACATTCATCCGAATTAAATAGAGCAAGATTTCCCTTGTCACATAATTGGCTTATGCTCAAGAGATTATGCTTCAAACCTTTCACAAGTAGTATATGTTTAATAGAGGAGTTTTCGTCCTTACCGACCGAACCAATGCCGATGATTTTTCCTTTATTGTTATCACCAAATGTGACACTTCCTCCTTCTTTGTGCTCTAGTTGAAGGAATTTGGATTCATCTCCCGTCATGTGTTTGGAGCATCCACTATCAAGGTACCATAGTACACTTGATCCCTTCAAGCACACCTACAAAACAAATTAATGTTCTTTAGGTACCCATGCCATCTTGGGTCCTTGAGGGTTAGGCATGTTATAATGATGCAATTGATTTATATGTCTATGACGAGTAAAGCAAGCGAGAGCAATATGACCAATACGTCTACAATAATGACAAGTCACGTTGGGATTATGCATTTTTCTAGGTACATAGTAACTAGATGAATGAAGGTTGCTTACTCTACTTTGAACACCATTGTTTCTCCTATTATGAGCTCTAGGAGGTTCACAAGTTTGTCTAAAATATGCATCATTTCTAGAATATCTATTTCTAGGTGGAGGGTCATTTCTTGGTCTTCTAAATTGTTCAAGGTTTGGCCTAAAATATGCATCATTTCTAGGTCTTCTAGCATTTTCACTATTTGGTCTAACATGCAAGTTATTTCTAGGATTTCTACTTCTAGGATAAGCATTTTGGTTATTAGTCCTAGGTTGAGCTCTAGGTTGTTGTGGTTTAGCACCAACCTTTTCTTCATTTTTGAATCCTATTCCATGTTTAGTTGATATTAGATTAACAAGCACATCATTCAAGTTTTTATGCGAAGAATTAAACTTATCTAATGTGCCTTTAAGTCTAGCTACTTCATTCTTAAGAAGCACACAAGAAGAACAGTTTCTAGTAGAACCTTCAGGTTTATCAGCACTTCTTTTTCCATAAAACTTGTTTTCCTCTTTTAGCTTCTCATTTTCGAAAACCAGTTTTTCTAATTCTTTTTCTTTTAATGAAAGCTGTGTTTGAAAATCTTTTTCTTTTAGAGAAGCGCTTTCTTTAACACTTTTGACAGTTTTTGAAGCTTTGATAAATTCAGCATATAGTTCATCAAAAGCATTTCTCATTTCATCAAGAGTAAAGAAATTTTGAGAAGAGATTTGACTTACCTCGTCTTTGCCGTCTTTTTGAGCCATGAGACATAAATTTGCTACTTCATCGTCTTCTTCTTCGCTTGCTTCATCTCCGGAATCTCCTCCCCAAGAGATGTATGCACGTTGCTTTTTGAAGGGTTTCTTCTCCTTTTTGATGTTAGGGCAATTTGATTTTATGTGCCCGGTTTCTCCGCATTCATAGCATTTTAGTTGATCGCCTTGCTTTTTGTTCTTGCGCTCATACTCTTTGCGCATGAATTTTTGAAACCTTTTGATAACGAGTCCAAACTCGTTGTCACCTTCCTCATCAATTTGTGGTTGGCTAGCCTTTAGAGCAATCCTTTGCCTTCTTTGATCATCAACAAACGGGTTAAGTATAGTTGATTCATAGGTTTTGAGATTACCTCTTAATGCGTCAATTGTGACATTTGTGATGCCAATGGATTCTTGGATCGCATCGGCCTTTGATCGCCATGCCGGAGTGAGACTTCTGAGGATCTTCCGGACAAGTTCTCTATCCGTAAACGTCTTTTTGAGGGCGTGTAGATCATTCACGATCATTGAGAATTGCTCAAACATTTCGTCTACTTTCTCTCCTTCCTTCATGTGGAATAGTTCATAAGAGTGAGTTAAGAAATCAATTTTAGCTTCTCGTACCTGGTCGGTTCCTTCGTATGTCACTTCAAGCTTATCCCACATTTCTTTTGCTGTTTTGCAACATGATATCTTCCTGTACTCGTTAGCATTAACAGCACAATATAATAAATTTATAGCTTTGGCATTATTTTGAACCTTACGAATATCCTCCGCGGTATATTCCTCTTCGGTCTTTGGAACCCATTCGTCTTCACCCTTCTTGGTTGGAATTTGGTTTCCATTGGTGAATACTTTCCACAAATGAAAGCTATTTGATTGCACAAAGATTTGCATCCTCTCCTTCCAGTATGAGTAGTTTGTGCCGTTGAATAGAGGAGGTCGTGTAGAGCATTGTCCTTTTTCAATTCCTGCAAAAGAGTCAAGAGTAGAAGCCATGGATGGTTCTCTCAAACGGTTAAGTTTTAAGAGAGTTGGGCTCTGATACCAATTGTTAGAAACTACGCTTTACGCTAGAGGGGGGTGAATAGCGTATTAATAGAATTTAGCGTTTTCTTGCGGAATTTAAACTTTGCAGGAAGTAAAATAAATGCAGAAAAATAAACTTACACAAAGATGTATACTGGTTGGCCACCAACGTGGTTAGTCCAGTCCCCGAGAGACTCTCTCGAGATTTTTCACTATCTTGTTAAGCTTAAGGGTGCTCAACAAACCGTTACACACTTGAGGACACAAGCCTCAAACAGTTGCTCGGAGATCACAATCTCAAAGACTTCACCCAAGGAAACGCAAGTTCCTTGAAACAAGAGAATCGCAATTCTCTTACAAGTATATCAAATACTTGGACACTCACTTAACTAAAGTACTCCTTATTGAGTAGATATGAGTAAAAGAATATGTTCAAGATCACAACAACTTTAAGCAATAATATGGCTCTCAAAAGCTTTATGAAATGAGTAGAAAATGAAGAACAATTGAATGAAAGCTTATAGCAATGTAATGATCAGTTTGTGTATGTTGTTGTTGTTAAAACACTGAAATGAAGCTGTATTTATAGTTGAAAAAGTTGGTTCAACCGTTGTCTAATTGCCAATTAAGAGTTGCTGATTTTACTCACTGACAATCGATTGTCAAACCCCAACAATCGATTGTCTGCCAGTCAGATCAAAATTCAATCCCAGATTTTACGCTTGATAATCGATTACTTACAATCCATAATCGATTACTGGCAACGTTCAAAAAATCCTTTCCAGATTTTACCACAAACAATCGATTGTCCAGACTCAACAATCGATTACTCAGCAACGTTCAAAAAATCTTTTCCGGATTTTAATCAAAACAATCGATTATACAAAATCAATAATCGATTACCCAATAACGTTCAAAAAATCTTTTCCGGATTTTAATCAAAACAATCGATTATACAGAATCAATAATCGATTACCTTATGGTATTTGAAAATCATTTGACAACGGCCAGCTTCAACAATCGATTGTCCTTTGCAACAATCGATTACTTGTTATTTTCTGAAAATCATAAAACTTACTGTCTCAGTGATAATCGATCATCTAAAGACATAATCGATTACTTAATTAAATTTGAAATCACTGGAAGACATCAACTCAACACAATCGATCACCATTAGTTCATAATTGATTATTTTGAGTATTGAAAAACTTTACCTCAACAACGATCGATTGTCATTTGTTCACAATCGATTATCATGCAGATTTGGAAAAACCTGATGTTCACTGTCTTACTCACAATCGATTACCATTAATTCATAATCGATTGTCATGCAGTCTTGGCTCAGAAACAATCGATTATCATAAGTACATAATCGATTATTTTAGCCCAGATTTTTGAGGCATGTTTATAAAACATTTTGTCTAATGTAAATATGCATGATTTAAAATCTTTTTGACACAGAATTAAATATGCATGATTTTGGAAAATAGTTTTATGAGAGAGGCCATACTATGAGTCAAGTTATAGGATCGAGATTACAATTTAGAACAACTCAATAACAATTAAAAGCTATATCTTGAACTTCAATCTTATTCGCAACCATTGTGCGCTTGTACTTGAATTCCGTCATATATCAATTTTTGCTTCGTTTGTCATTCATCAAAACCTACAAAAGAGTACACGTTTAGTATATTGCATTGAGAACGTGTTTCTAACAGTTTTGTCCCACCGGGTTTTCCTTGCGAGGTTTTTAACGAGGCAACCAATAGACGCATATTCAAACATGTGTACTCTTTTTCCTTACTTTAATTTTTCCCATTGGGTTTTGTTTTAAGGTTTTAACGAGGCACATCATTGAATAGACATTCAAGGGGGAGTGTTATAAATAGAGATATTTTACACTTCTATTTAAGGTGAATGTCTTTAATTAGAGAGATTCTAGAGTCCTATTATTGGTAGCTAGATCATCCCACTCCCTATAAATAAAGGGGTCTTCTACCATTGTAATACATCCCTAACAATCTCTAAGTATCAATAAGAATAATTCTCTCTCTCTCTATTCTCTCATTGCTCTTGTTCTTGCATTATTGTTCTTATCTTTATATTATTTCATAACAGAAAACAAGAAGATAAAATTTAATTTCATTCAAACATGTTCCTGAAGGTGCCTTTATATCAGTATTTAAAGAAAAGAAAAAATGTATAAAAAGCTAACTTCATGAGTAAAAATAAAAGCTACTATAATCTTTAGGATTAAAGTGTAATTTCGAAAAACTCTGCAAATATTCAGGAGGCTACATTTGCAACATTAACTAAGTAAAAACTCAGGTTTTTCAGCCCCTCATCTCGACTATATATTCTTTGTTATGAAATAATATAAGAACAAGAACAATAATACAAGAACAAGAACAATAGAGAGAAAAGTAGAGAGATGAGTATTCTTATTGATACTTAGGGATGATTTACAATGGGGTAAGACCCCTCTATTTATAGGCATAGAAAAGACTTAGCCTCAAAGTAAAACTCTAGAATCTCTCTAAATATAGACATTCACCTTAAATAGGATTCTATTTATAACACTCCCCCTTGAATGTCTATTCAATAATGTGCCTCGTTAAAACCTTAACTAAACAAAACCCAATGGGAAAAAATTTAAAGAAAAGGAAAAAGAGTACACATGTTTGAATATGCGCCTATTGGTTGCCTCGTTAAAAACCTTGCAAGGAAAACCCAGTGGGACAAAACCTTGTAAGGGAAAAAGAGTACAACGCGCATTAACTCCTCCTGAAAAGAGCATCAATTCATATCCTTGAGTTTTCGCATTCCGATCTTGTGAACCAGCTTCTTGAAGGTTGACGTTGGTAGAGATTTTGTGAACAAATCAGCCATATTATCGCTTGAACGAATCTGTTGCACATTGATATCACCATTCTTTTAAAGATCATGTGTGAAAAATAACTTTGGTGAAATATGCTTTGTTCTATCTCCTTTTATGAATCCTCCCTTCAATTGAGCTATACATGCTGCATTGTCTTCATACAAAGTCGTGGGTAGTTTGTTACACTTCAAACCACATTTGTCTTGAATATGATGTATGATAGACCTCAACCACACACACTCCCGACTTGCTTCATGAATAGCGGTTATCTCAGCATGATTAGATAAAGTAGCCGCAATTGATTGATTAGTCGATCGCAAAGATATGGCGGTGCCTCCACAGGTAAACACATAACCCGTTTGAGATCGAGCCTTGTGTGGGTTGGATAAATA
Organism: Nicotiana benthamiana; assembly: GCA_034376525.1. NCBI lineage: Eukaryota > Viridiplantae > Streptophyta > Magnoliopsida > Solanales > Solanaceae > Nicotiana > Nicotiana benthamiana. Next base: position 53,646,879 of record CM067339.1, on the reverse strand, counting down.
TCCAGCATCAGCATAACCAACAAGATCAGGACTGCAATTATTGCCATAAAATAAGCCCATATCGGTAGTCCCCTTTAGGTACCTCAATATATGTTTGATCCCATTCCAATGTCTCCTTGTAGGAGCCGAGCTATACCTTGCTAAGACATTAACTGAAAAGGTTATGTCAGGCCTTGTAGTATTTGCAAGGTACATTAGTGCGCCAATTGCACTAAAATATGGTACTTTAGGACCAAGTAGCTCTTCATTCCTTTCTTGCGGTCGGAATGGATCTTTATTCACATCAAGTGATCGAACAACCATCGGAGTACTTAAAGGATGTGCTCCATCCATGTAAAAAACGTTTCAGTACCTTTTCTATATAGGTAGATTGATGAACAAAAATTCCGTTTGCCAAATATTCAATTTGCAAACCAAGACATAATTTTGTCTTTCCGAGATCTTTCATCTCGAATTCATTCTTTAGATAATCAATTGCCTTTTGGAGTTCTATGGGGGTTCCAATAAGGTTTATGTCATCGACATATACGGCAAGTACAACAAATTCCGATGTTGTTTTCTTTATAAAAACACACGGGCAAATGGCATCATTTATATAGCCTTCTTTTAACAAATACTCACTAAGACGATTATACCACATTCGTCCTGATTGCTTTAGACCATACAAGGATCTTTGCAATTTGATTGAAAACATTTCCCGGGACTTTCAATTATGAGCATTTGGCATTTTGAGTCCCTCGGGAATTTTCATGTATATCTCATTATCAAGTGAGCCATAAAGATAGGCAGTAACCACATCCATTAAATGCATGTCAAGCTTTTCAAGGACAGCAAAACTAATGAGATAACGAAAAGTTATGGCATCCATTACAGGCGAATATGTCTCTTCATAATCGACACCAGGCCTTTGAGAAAATCCTTGTGCAACAAGGCGTGCCTTATATCTTTGTACCTCGTTTTTCTCATTTCTCTTGCGTACAAAGACCCATTTATAGCCAACAGGCCTAACACCATTAGGTGTTTCAACTATAGGGCCAAAAACTTCACGTTTTGCCAGCGAATTCAATTCTGATTGAATTGCTTCTTGCCATTTTGGCCAATCATGTCTTTTTCGACATTCTCCAACAGATTGAGGTTCAAGATCCTCACTTTCTTGCATAACGCTAAATGCGACATTAAAAGCAAAGACATAATCCACCACTATATCCACTCGATTAAAATTTGCCTCAATATCGATTGGATTTATTGATAGTTCCTTATTTTCCTGAGTCTCGGGCTCAAAGGATTCTTCATGAATCTCAGAGTTTATTAAATCATGAATTTCCTCATGAGATTCTTTCGTAGTGTCATTTTGATCACTTGCTTTCCTCTTTCTAGGATTTCGATCTTTGGAGCCTAATGGCCTGCCACGCTTCAGGCGTGCATTCGACTCATTGGATATGACACTAGATGATTGTCCAACAGGGACATCAATACGGATTGGAACATTCTCCGCGGGGATGTGGGATTTTGTTATCCTTTCCAAGTCCGTAAATGCGTCAGGCATTTGATTTGCTATTCTTTGCAAATGGATAATCTTTTGCACCTCTTTTTCACAAATAGAGGTACGTAGATCAAGATGAGATAATGATGCATTTTTCCACAAAATTTCCCGTTTGGTTTCACCAACTTCTCCCCCTAATTTTGGGAAAAGTGTCTCATCAAATTGACAGTCTGCAAATCGTGCAGTGAACAAATCTCCTGTCAATGTTTCGAGGTAGCGAATAATGGAGGGCGATTCAAACCCAACATATATTCCTAACCTTCTTTGCGGACCCATTTTGGTGCGGTATGGCGGTGCTACAGGCACATATACTGCGCATCCAAAGATTCTTAAATGGGATATATTGGGTTCATGACCCAAAACCAATTGCAACGGGGAATATTTGTGATAATTCGTCGGTCTGAGACGAATTAGCATTGCTGCATCCAAAATGGCGTGACCTCATACCGAAGTGGGCAGCCTCGTTTTCATGAGTAATGGTCTTGCAATCAACTGCAGGCGTTTAATTAAAGATTCTGCAAGACCGTTTTGAGTGTGAACATGAGCTACAGAATGTTCCACTTTTATCCCAATTGATAAGCAATAATCATTAAATGCTTGGGATGAAAACTCAGCAGCATTATCCAGTCTAATAGACTTGATTGGATTATCAGGAAAATGTGCTCGTAGTCGAATTATTTGTGCCATTAGTTTTGCAAACGCAAGGTTGCGTGATGACAACAGGCACACATGAGACCATCTACAGGATGCGTCTATTAGGACCATAAAATATCTAAAAGACCCACTAGGTGGATGAATAGGTCCACAAATGTCCCCTTGTATACGTTCCAAAAACGTAGGTGACTCAGTCCCAGCCTTTGTTGGTGGTGGTCTTGTAATTAACTTGCCTTGATAACAAGAAGTGCAAGAAAATTCATTATTTAAAAGAATCTTGAAATTCTTTAACGGATGCCCATATGAGCTTTCTATAATCCGTCTCATCATGATTGATCCAGGGTGTCCCAATCGATCATGCCAAAGTACAAAAGTATTGGAATCAGTAACCTTTTGGTTTACTGTTGAATGTGCCTCAATTGCACTAATTTTTGTCCAATACAGGCCACAAGATAAAGACGGAAATTTCTCAATAACCCTCTTTTGGCCAGAGACATTCTTTGTAATGATGAGATATTCAAGATTATTCTCATCTATTGTCTCAACATGATAGTCATTCCGGCGTATATCTGTAAAACTCAACAAGTTTCTCTTAGACTTGGAGGAGAACATTGCATTCTCTATGATAAACATTGTTCCTCTAGGCAGAGTTATAGTTGCTCTTCCGGAGCCTTCAATCAATTTACTACTACCAGAGATTGTAGTAACATCTGCCTTACACATAATTAGTTGAGAGAAATATTTCTTTTCTTTGAGTATCCTATGTGTAGTACATGAATCAACTAAACAAATATTTGATCCAAGATTTCTTTGTGAGATATCCATATTTGCTTTCCCATGGTTTGACATACAAAAAAAAATACACGAACATGAGAATAAACAAATTCAATCCGTTTGTCTCAATGTAATCGATTGTTAAACATACATAATCGATTATTTGCTATTTTGAAAAACTTCAGATCACACTGTCTTAATATAATCGATTGTTAAACATAAATAATCGATTATTTGCTATTTTGAAAAACTTCGTCTTAATATAATCGATTGTTAAACATACATAATCGATTATGTCTTAATATAATCGATTGTTAAACATACACAATTGATTATTTGCTATTTTGAAAAACTTCAGATCATACTGTCTTAATATAATCGATTGTTAAACATACATAATCGATTATGTCTTAATATAATCGATTGTTAAACATACATAATCGATTATTTGCTATTTTGAAAAACTTCAGATCACACTGTCTTAATATAATCGATTGTTAAACATACATAATCGATTATGTCTTAATATAATCGATTGTTAAACATACATAATCGATTGTTAAACATATATAATCGATTATTTGCTATTCTGAAAAACTTCAGATCATACTGTCTTAATATAATCGATTGTTAAACATACATAATCGATTATGTCTTAATATAATCGATTGTTAAACATACATAATCGATTATTTGCTATTTTGAAAAACTTCAGATCATACTGTCTTAATATAATCGATTGTTAAACGTACATAATCGATTATGTCTTAATATAATCGATTGTTAACAAGTATATAATCGATTGTTTTGCAGTTTTAATGCGATATATTAGATAATCGACTAACTGTTAGGTTATTCGATTAACTCTACTGAAAAATAAAAATATCTTTGAAATTTAAGCATATTGAAACATTCTAAAGAATTAATACTAACATTATATCATAAACTAACTAATACGAGATGATACTAATGACTATTAGTTTATTCACTAACTAATACAAATAAGTAAAATAAAATCAAACAATTCCATCTTCCTTCATCACAGATCCATCACTGATTAAGTGGTCTATTTTCCCCTCGGGGTGCTCAAAGAAGTCTGCCACATCTAGGTGGGTGATGTCAAAATTGTCGTCAAAGACAAAATTTGTTTCAGGGCCTTTATTCTTTAGAGATGCTTGATAAAGGTCAACCAAATGTCTTGGTACACGGCAAGCTTTTGACCAGTGCCCTTTTCCACCGCAACGATAGCATATAGTTTCTGAACTATTTGCCTTTGGATTCTCATAATCCCGTTTCTGCTTTTGGTGGTTATTTCTCTTTGGGGGGTGATGGACATCAGGGAAATTTCTTCCTTGTCTACGTCCACGGCTATGACCCCGATTACGACCACGACCATGACTAGATCCATGGCCTTTTTCATGCTTGGCATAATGAGAATACACCTTATCTGCTTCAGGCAATGGTGTAGACCCAGTGGGTCGATTTTCGTGATTTCTCATGAGCAGGTCATTGTTTCGCTCAGCCACAAGGAGAAGAGAAATCAGTTCAGAGTACTTTTTGAAACCTTTCTCTCTGTACTGTTGTTGCAGTACCATATTGGAGGCATGAAACGTTGTAAACGTTTTCTCAAGCATATCATAATCAGAGATATTATCTCCACAGAGTTTCAATTTAGAAGTAATTCTGAACATTGCAGAATTATATTCAGAAACAGACTTAAAGTCTTGGAGCCTCAGATGAGCCCAATCATATCGTGCTTGTGGCAGAGTGACCAACTTCAGGTTGTCATATCTCTCCATTAAGCCGTTCCACAAGATGAGTGGATCTTTGACTGTGAGATATTCAATTTTCAAACCTTCATCAAGGTGATGGCGCAAGAAAATCAAGGCGTTAGCACAGTCTTGGGTGGATGCTTTATCTCTGTCTTTAATGGCGTCTCCAAGACCAATAGCATCTAAGTGGATTTCAGCATCCAACACCGGTGTCATATAGTTCTTGCCCGAAATTTCAAGGGCAACGAACTTTCTTTTCATAATATCAGACATAATTAAAACCAAATTCGGAAAGAAGGAAATACCTTAATTTTCTCAAGAGGATTCTTGAGACGGTAGAGTCTCGTGCTGATAACGTGTTATGAAATAATATAAGAACAAGAACAATAATACAAGAACAAGAACAATAGAGAGAAAAGTAGAGAGAGGAGTATTCTTATTGATACTTAGGGATGATTTACAATGGGGTAAGACCCCTCTATTTATAGGCATAGAAAAGACTTAGACTCAAAGTAAAACTCTAGAATCTCTCTAAATATAGACATTCACCTTAAATAGGATTCTATTTATAACATTCTTCTAATTATTTTCTCGTACCGAATTTGATTTAAGTCTTAGACTCTAATTAAACACAGTAATTAGCAATTGGAAGTCAAAAACAATGCTAAGAAAAGCAAAGTCCGTCCCCAAGTTGGCAGATAATTAGGTTTATCCGTCACGAAATCAAATTTAGCTCAAGTCAAATGACCTGCCCAATCCATGCAAGATTGAGTTATTTACTGGCCGCTCATTTATTTATTGACAACTTTTCTTAATCCAACCAATCTCAACTCATTTAAGGTTGGGCTGATTTTCAACCTAAATTGATCCATGAATAACATTGCAACAATATCTAGAATTTTTTTTTGTTTGATATGTTTTACGACAATAACAAAAAAAAAAAGTCTTATTTAGTAATTATATAATTTATGAGAAAATAATATATATTAATTAAAGATTGGTAAGAGGTGGGCAAACTGGGATATGACCCAAATTTTAGCTTAATTTGACCCAACTCCCCTTAGCTCAGTAACTTTTGCACGAGTCAATGGCTGACCTATTTATGAAGAATTAGCTCGATTTGCCACTAAAATAGCTGGCAAAGGTATAATTTACGTTTAATATGTGTATAATCATGTTTAATTAATGTATAATATATGTATATGGCTAGAAAAAATAAACAATGAATATGATTGGATATTTATGTAAAGACTCCCATATTTATTGACTCGGCCCATTTAGATCCGTCTGAAATCTACCCAACCCGTTTATTTAACACCCCTACACGACACTATACATTGGTGCCAATGTATAGTTATTCCAAATGTATGCTGGAGAAACTAACTTCTTGTTGGAACCAATTACATCTTTGGCCGAACCAGAGGAAGCTAGAGGTGAAAGATGTCCGATATAACTAATTGAAAAAATTTAAACGGATTTTAGATCTGGCGCTTTAGAAGGTGATTAGACAAGATCATGAGTTAATGGAAAATCGAGAATATGCATAATTAATACATATGAAATACTCGAAATAACTATGCAACTTAGGGATAGAAAAATTGGAGAACTTAAAAATGTAAATCTTAATTTCCCAATACATTGGTGCCATTTGCACAGAACATCATGTAGAGTTATACAATATTTCAGTTTTTCCAACTTTTTTTTTGTGCGCAAAGTTGTTGATGTCGCTACCTCTCACCAATAATGGTTATCAAAGAACTTTGCCCACTGAATCTTCATTTCATTGTATACTAATGTATAATATTGTATAAATAATATATAAAGTATATAAACACCTTTTATACGCTATTGTATACGAGGTTGATACATTATTTATAGGTATTTGGTGAATCTCGCATTTTCTTGTTCTACTCCTCCTCCTTCTTCTTTTTCTCATTCTTCTTATACACCTATATACATAGTGTATCACGAATATTTTATTACTGTGATTATACATCTTTATACACGTTTATACAACTATATACATAATGTACCTCTTTGTATAAAAGTGTATAAACTGTTGAGATACAAGATCTCACGTGATATGAAGTGTATATACTCAGTGTATATTTATTGTATTTTTGGTATATAATGGTATACAACTAATTGGGCAGTGATGAATGTCTGGTTTGGGCCTCTCCGAGCCCAATCCTTGAGAGTCATATCTGAGCCCATCCGAGACCCATTTATTTTGGGTCCTTGACCCGACCCATTGTATTAAATATATATTGGGGTCCCTAGATATTTTGGGGACCCCGGACTTCATTTGTACATTTTTCTTTCTCGGTTGAATAAATTTTCTCTGAAGTTCCAGAGACTTCTCACCTACTCCTCCTTCTCTCTACTTTCTCTCTCTATAACTTTCATGATTCATCTGCTTAATCTCGATGTTAACATAAACATCTATGATGAACTTTTTGTACAATATTCACTTGTAATTCTTGTATAAAACTAGTCAAATCTCCAGTAAATAAGTTCAAACTGTGTATACAACCTATTTAGACTATTTCTAATAAGTTCAAACAATACCCACTCCAAATTTTTCACAAATTATAATTAAAACTTAAGAAGATTAGCATTAAACAAGGCGAGATTTTAGGTTTCTCGCGTTTGGTTTTGCGTTTTGTAGTTGTGATAGGTATGTATAAACTTGAGGAAAAGAAAGAATAGGGAACTTGAGTGAGTGTGTCTATCAATGGTTACACTACAATAGGGAACTGTTTTTTGTTTTTATTTTTTGTTTGCATATGATACTTTTTTATTATATTTAATATTTATGGGTAAAAAAATAAGGAGAGAGCTGCAGTATATATATAACGGTCGATAATAAAGTTAAAAATAAAATTGTTATAGTTTAAAGAGAATCGTAAGAGAAAATATCTAATTAATATTTGATTATATATTTATAAATTTATAACTGGATTAAAATAGTGCAAGGTGTGTAATCTTATCATTAACAAAATTGGTTGAGATTGGCTTCTTTTAAAGTGAATCTGCCTCAAGGTAAAATGTTTTAAAAAAAATGTAGAAGAGTAAAGGATGAGGATCCAAACGGATGTGTGTGAGAGAAGTGCTACAACATGCTTGAGATCATTCTCTTTAAAGGCTTTCAAGAATTCAAATTCAACTAATTGTATATTCCCTCTATTCACAATAAGTAATCAATTTATTTTTTTTTATTTTAATTCAAAATAAATATTTAATTACGTAATTAAAAATTTTAATTTATTTTTATAAATAACTCTTTATACATATCCCAAAAAAATTTCTTACTTCTCACATTAAATATTTAATTAAAAATAATTTAATCACAATAGGCATTTTTGTACAAAATTTAATATTTTCTTATTATGCGTACTAAAAATAAATTGCTCACTTATTGTGAACCGGAAAAATTAATATTTTATGTGATGTTATATCAAATTAACTTTTCAATCATTACTTAAACATCATTTTTATAAAGAAAAATAATAATAAAATAATGATTGAAAAGTTAATTTGAGAAAGCATCTTCTATACTATACTAACAATTACTATAATTTATAACCCAAGTTAACATCTCAAAATTCGTCAACATACTTTTCATATAAAATGCAAGAAAGTAGTTTTACAATAATTATTTCCAATCACCCAATAGTGTAACTCAAAAGCCCTTATGAAAGGAATTTTAAGAACCATATTTCATTCAATGAATTTCCTCCGAAACTACATCATATTTGAAAAAAAGGCCGAAGCGTGGCCGAGTTGCAAAACAATTATTGATAGATCGAATAAGCTCCATGACTGAATTTATTCAGCAGGCCGCTGTCCCAAAACTGAAATATCCTCATAACGCTTCTGCATTCCATAATACAAAACACAAGTTAGAAATGGATGAAACCTAGGACCAAGCAGAACCAGAAATATCAAGACTGTCATAGTGAAACACATAAGAAGATGCTTATCTAAGAGACTTACTTTAGATAAGAATGGTTTACTATCGTTATGCTTTCTCAGAGCTAAAAGTCATTTCACTTTTCAGGAGGCGAGGTTGATTCGATATTTATCTTTAGGTCATAATTCCATTGACTAGTCTTCCACTGTATTGAGATAAGTTCTTTATGTAGAAACCTAATGCAATTACTGACTGATTACACTGAAGCAAATAGGAACGACTTCACAAGCAACGTCTTGCCTTCTTGGCAAAGTTAGCAAGGCTTTCCTGTGTCATCCTACTAGTCTGCTTATTGCTAATACTAGTATACATCATTTATTATTCCTTCCACAAGGAACAAAATCTGAAACTCATAGCTCTTCAAGACTTCTCATTAGCTTTTACTACTAGCCATGAAGTGAGATACCAACTCTTCAAGTCCCTAATTACCACAAGCCACTAGCAAATTCTTATTTTGTCAAAGATCCCTGATGATTCAAAAGGTGTCCTAAACTTATGTCATTTTTAGAACAGAGAAATTTGGAGTAGAGATTAGAGAAGGAAAAAGAAGAAAGAAAATGTAAACAAACTACTGGAATATAGAGAGACACCAAGGTGATGGCCTAGCGGTCGAAGTTGAAATGTCAAACTTAGGAACAAGGTTCAAATCCAACAGAGTCAACACTAGGTGAACTCTTCACACATGACAAAACATTGAAAGCAAAGTACACGATACTTGTACTGGTAGGAAATAACAAGAACAAAGTGGAAGAATAGGGATGTGTACAAGCATGTCCAGACACCATCCTTATGCACCAAAAAAATGAAAAATACAAATAAAACAGAAGTAACCCGGGATATAGGAAAAAGAGAGAAATCAGAAAAAGGTAAAAGAGAAGAGAAAGAAACTTGTAAGCTAATGAACAATTAAAGAAACAAATGAAGAAGAAGAAGAAGAACCAAAGGAATACGTTATTATTTATCTACCTATCTATCAATCTCTCCCTCAATAATATATATAGAGAGAGAGGAGGGGGAAGAAAAAAGGTAGTGACCGGAGTAACAGATTGAAAGGACAGAAACAGAAATGAAATGGAAAAACAGAAATAGTAAAGATTTGGGAGATGTTTCAATGAATATGAGACGATAGAAGATGAGTAGGAGCTGAGCATTGGAAGAAAAAAAAAAGGAGAATGTAAAAATTAGACACTGGTGAAAGAATTAATTTTCGGTAAAAGAGAAAATTTTGGCGAAGATAAAAGGAGAATAAAAGAATCAGGTTTAGAGGATAGAGAAGAACAGGAGAATGCTTTAGCAAGAAGAATAACAAGTGCCAAATGTGTAGTCAGTAGTAAATCGTTCCTATTGGAGGTTATGCATTCTTATAGGGTGAGTGTACGGATGGGATCACGAAGGGAAGAAGTTGATTTTCCGGATACACAGTTGGTAATGACAGGTGGATCTGTTTTTGGTAAGACATGCAGCATAAAGGAAAATTTTAGAGGAGGCATTTTCAGACAGGTATCATATGTTGTGGTAAATGACTGGAAAATAAGGTGGTTGACTATTTGGAGAGAGGTAGCCAGTGGATGGATCACTTATTCACTTGGAATATAAATCTTTGGAAGGACCATCTAGGATCAGAAATTCGAGGAGATCAAATCATTTTTACGTAAATAAAAAAATTGCCCAATAGAGTAAGAGGAGGGCGTGACAGGATGGTGTGAACGGGGAGGGCAGCGAAGTCTTCTACCGTAAAATCTGTCTAAATAAAGTTATCTAAAGGTGTGATAAGAGAATGATGTAGAATGTATGGGACATCAAAGCACTAGACTAGATACTCCATCCGTCGCATTTCATTATGAACTATTACTATATGGGGAATCAAAGAGTTTTTACTTTGACTACAGTGTTTTCAAACACTTCTTTTACATATTTTTACAACAACAACAACTACCCAGTAACGTCCCACAAAGTGGGGTCTGGGGAGGGTAATATGTAGACGAGCCTTACCCCTACCCGAAAGGGTAGAGAGGCTGTTTCCGGTCGACCCTCGGCTCAGTGAAGGAGAGGAAAAACAAAAATAAAAACAAGAACAAAAACAAAAGAGCATTAGTAAGTCCAGAAGAAATAGCATAAATAATTATCTAAATATAAGAACCATAAATAAATAAAATAGCACGCAATAATATCAGACGATAACTACCATAAATAACTAACATAAAGGAGACACAATCCAATACACAAATCATCTAAGTACTAAGTACAACAACAACAACAACTACCCATTATACTCCCACCAGGTGGGGTCTGGGGAGGGTAATATGTAGACAAGCCTTACCCCTACCCGAAAGGGCAGAGAGGCTGTTTCCAATCGACCCCCGGCTCATAGGATAAAAGGAAAAACAGCAGTAAAACAAAACAAAGACAAAAACAAAAACAATAGAGCATTAGTAACTCCAGCAGAAATAGCGGAAATAGCGTAAAATAATTATCTAAACATACGAAACATAAATACAATCGCATGCAATACTATCATACAGCAACTACCATAACTAACAGCCATAGGGGGGACATACGCTAAAACACAAATCATCTATGGGTAACCCTGTTGACCCACACCCAACCCCGGATGAGGCGTACGAAAAACTCTAGGAGCCCCTATCCTACAACCTTGATTCTAGACCTCCAAACTTTCCTATCAAGGGTCATGTCCTCGGAAACCTGCATTCTAGTCATGTCCTGCCTAATCACCTCTCCCCAATACTTCTTAGGCCTCCCTCTGCCTCGCCGACCGCCAACAATCTCCAGCCGCTCGCAGCTCCTTACCGGGGCATCGGGACTTCTCCTCCGCACATGCCCGAACCAACTCAGCCTCACTTCTCGCATCTTCTCATCCACCGGGGCCACCCCCACCTTCTCTCGAATAACTTCATTCTTAATCTTATCTAGCCTGGTGTGTCCGCACATCCACCTAAGCATCCTCATCTCCGCAACCTTCATTCTCTGAACATGAGAGTTCTTCACGGGCCAGCACTCCGCCCCATACAACATCGCAGGTCTAACCACGGCTCTATAAAATTTCTCCTTGAGTTTGTGTGGAACTTTCTTGTCACACAGGACTCCTGATGCAAGCCTCCACTTAGACCACCCCGCTCCTATACGGTGAGTGACGTCCCCGTCAATCTCTTCGTCCCCCTGAATCACAGACCCAAGGTATCGGACACTATCCCTCTTGGCGATGGCCTGAGAACCAATCATCACATCCCTGCCTACTTCGCTCGGCTCGGCGCTAAACTTGCACTCCAGGTACTCTATCTTAGATCTGCTTATTTTGAAACCTTTAGACTTGAGAGTCTGTCTCCATACCTCTAACCTTTCAATAACACCGACCCTCGTCTCATCTATCAATACTATGCCATCATAGCATACACCAAGGCACATCCCCTTGAATATGTCGGGTTAGAGCATATATCACTAAGGCAAACAAGAGGGGGCTCAACGCCGATCCTTGATGGAACCCCATAACCACTGAAAAATGGTCTGATTCGCCACCCACCGTCCTAACCCTAGTCTTAGCTCCATTGTACATGTCCTTGATTACTCTGATGTAGGCTTCCGGCACGTTCCTCGCCTCCAAGCACCTCCATAGCACCTCCCTTGGGACCTTGTCATACGCCTTCTACAAGTCGATAAGCACCATGTGAAGGTCCTTCTTCTTATCCCTGAATTGCTCCGCCAGCCGCCTGACAAGATGGATAGCCTCTGTAGTGGAGCGGCCCGGCATGAAACCGAACTGGTTCCCAGATATAGATGTCACCTCCCTCACCCGCGCCTCAATCATCCTCTCCTAAAACCTTCATCATGTGACTTCTTAATTTGATACCCCTATAGTTGTTGCAGCACTGGATGTCCCCTTTGTTCCTGAACAAGGGCACCACTGTACTCCACCTCCACTCATCCGGCATCCTTTTGGACCTGAAGATCGCATTGAACAACCTGGAGAGCCACTCCCCTCCTGACTTACCCATGTACTTCCAGAACTCCACCGGGATCTTGTCAGGCCCGGTCGCTCGACCCTTACTCATCCTACGCAAAGCCCCCATAACCTCCTCCACCCTAATGCGCCTGCAGTACCCAAGGTCTCTATGTTGCTATGAATGCCCCAGCTCCCCTAGCTCTATGTTCTTTTACATATTTTTAAATTATATAAATGTTTGTGATCTAATGTAGTTTCTTAACTATGTGAAGCAGATTTCAAAAGAGTAAAACCATCAATAGCGAATTAACACTGAAAATTAGAAGGGTTGACCCTTAGGGATACATATAATGCCAGATAATTACAAAGATGGATCATGGAATTATGCAAGCCCTATAATAATACCCGATAAATTGTAAAAATAAGATTGCTCATAGAACAAAAAACTTTTAAAAAAAGCACTAGAAACTTTATAACAACTTTAAAAGAAGGGCTGAAAGGCATCACATGCATTTGAAAATTTTGTTAGTTCAATTGGCACTCTACAAAAACTTCACCAAATAACAATTGCTAACTCAACAAGGACAAGATAAAGACATGTTGCATCTGATCACATCCAACTAAGACTGGAATTGCCTTTTCTTTTCAGGATACTAATAGACAATGTAACATCGTAAAACAAGAAAGCTGGCATATATTTAGGTGCTTTTAGGATATTCATTGACAGCATAACATTCGTGCATACAACCAAGCTAAAAACCCACGCTCAACAGAATGTAAGAGAACATCTGTTGATCCATGCCCCAGCTATGGAAGCCTACATCAAGCAACCACCCTTATTGAATCTTTCAAAAATGTGACCCAAAAAATAATCTACTTATCCAGTTTCTATGTGAGAAAAGTATCTTTTCATAACAATGGTGCCCAGCCAACTTGCATGCACCTCGACTATTCATGTGGGTTCCTGCTACCTCCAACTAACAAAGATATTGGGCAACTCTTCCCACAAAAGCTTAAGCAAATTGGAAGGATTACCCTGCATTTTAATCTTCGCTAAGATTTCAACCCAAGTCTCTCATGGTTCTCATTCCATCCCGTTGACAGCTAGGCTACATCCTTAATTTGACAGACATTATATTAGAACTAAAGACTAAACAATTTTCTTTGGATAAAATTAAAGACTAATTAGTAGTTAGTGTGTATTTGTGTGTGTGAGAGAGAGTATAGATATGATTAGACACTAAAAACCAGAAGCATCATTTTGTGACGAAGGTACATAGAGTGGTGAATTAAAATTCTTAATCAGTCTTGTGAAGTGGGTCAATGTTTCTATCACAAGGGGTAGAGGGAATACAAGCTTCTAACTGCTCAAACACGCGAGCCACCTAACAATCACCACAAAGGAGGTGAAAGCACCTGATGCAAGTTGTGCAAATTTGAAGTACAAGACACCTACAGTATGACCATCTTTCATTGTTCCACATCATTGGAATAGGGACTAATCCATTTAAGTCACTTAACCAATACATCATTCAAACTTGAGCTTAATCACATTACCCAAAAGAACTCAAGATTATTCTTTGAGATTCTTAACCAATTTATAGAATCGCATGACGGTATATTCTAAGGCTATTGGCCTGTGGCTTTTAGGAAAAAATATTCATTACTACCATCTTCCTTCGTTCCACAAAATCTAGTCTGTAAAAATAGATGCATCATAAGAACAATAAATGACCCTATGGCACAACAACTTTTAAAAATCAAGAAACAGCCTATCCATATAATTAGAACATGGTCATTGCCTACACAGAATATGCAAGATTAGCTGCAACCTAATCAAGACACCATTCTCAAATGAAATAAAATGATTGCTACCACAATACCACAGCAAAAATACACAGGAAATTAAACAATAAACACAGTATAATTCGATAAACAAGATACACAGAAACATGTTAAAAAGACAAAAAATGAAAATTTGTTCATACCCCAACATTGTTCATCTCCCAGAGCTTATGAACCCCATAATCCACCGCCTGCAACAAACAAACATAGAGATTAAGAAAAACATCAAACTGAGCCACACCCATCTGGGTTGTTAAATCCGTTAAACTGAACAGAGATTTTTCAGATCCAATTGAAATAAACCCAAATCCACAAAAAAATGTAAAAAGGGACATAAGAGAAAAGACTGACCCTTTCGCCGAGGAGAGCGCCAGCGATGACAAAGGTAACATAAACAGAGTTACGGCGCATAATAAGTCTGTAAAATCCTTCCATAACGCCGCCGCCGCTTCTTCTAGCTGCTGTCCCCTCCATTTTCCTGATTGTAAATCTGTTTCTGGGGTTTGCTTAGATCTGCTACTTTTGAAGAAGAGAAATAGGGAATGTGGAGAAATGCGATGATTGCTTTGGACTTTGGTTCGTAAATAACACGTCTTTAGCACCCTGTATATCAACCTGGCTCGACCCGGTCGGGTTAGGTTTTTACAACGGACATTTTCTTTTTATACCATATATAAACTTATTATTAAAATGTGCATAATTTCATATTTATCCATTATATTCATAGTTATTCTATAAATATTATATGATTTATTAAATACCAATTATTAAAAGTTGATTTATTCCTAATTAGGCGCGCTACAAATCTGGAACTAAATATTCTTTTAGATATTATTATTTATACGCACTAAAATTATGGAAGTAAATATTCTTCCAGATATTTCATTAAATAAAGAAATCATTGTAACATTAAAATTCCTTATTTAGATGTCTCTAGTTATTTTTTTCTCTTTGAAAGTTCAAATGACGTGAATAATCAGAGAGACAGAGTATGAGACCGGCTTTTGAAAATTGTTCCTATTTTCACCTAATCTTTCTACTTATAGTCTCACTTAAACTTGTAGCTAAAAATATTGTTATATTTTTTTTCATAAAAAATAATAAGTTGACAAATCTAATAGTTGAAGTCACTAGGAAGTATTTTTCAAACTCGACAAAGTAATTGATGTAGCTTTCTAACATATTTCCCTCAATCTATAATTGAGAATACTATAATGAATCTTTAAAATTATATCTAGTTGAATATCCCAATTAAACTACAATCGAATGGGAATTGAGATATTAAAATTCAATGTACCTAGTTTGTAGATATTTTGTAGATGAATTGTAGATTATTTGTATTATGATTGTAGATGCTTTGTTTTTTGTTTCCACAAATCAAAAACGACTAAAACTTCTACAAATCTTTTGCAAAAATGCAATTATGTCGAAAATTCTAATTAAACTACAATCGAATGGGAATTAGGATATTAAAATTCAGTGTACCCATTTTGTAGATAAATTATAGATTATTTTTATTCTGGTTGTAGATGCTTCGTTTTCTATTTTCACAAATCAAAAACGACTAAAACTTCTATATATCTTCTGCAAGAAATGTAATTATGCTGAAAATCCCAATTATACTACAGTTGAAATGGGAAATGGGATATTAAAAATAAATGTACCCAGTTTGTAGATTTTTTATAGATAAATTATAGATTATTTGTATTCTGATTCTAGATGCATTGTTTTCTATTTTATAAATCCAAAACGGACAAAATATTCTGCAAAAAATGTTATTATGTCGAAAATATCAATTAAGCTATAATTGAATGAGAATTGGGATATTAAAATTTAATGTACACACTTTGTAGATATTTTGTAGATAAATTGTAGATTATTTGTACTCTGATTGTAGATACTTTGTTTCCTGTTTTCACAAATCAAAAAACGACTAAAACTTCTACAAATCTTCTGCAAAAATTGCAATTATGTCAAAATCCGTTTTAACCTTAAAAATCAACATCCAGGGAAATTCTTTCTAAAAATCAACCTTAAAATCCATTTACCCCTAAAGAAATAACAACAAAAACAATTGCCAGGGAAATTCTTTCTAGTTAAACAAATGGCAAATAACCATAAAGGAGTCGGTGGTCATACACCAACAACAACAACAACAACAACCAAGTATAATCCCACTTGGTGGTCTGGGGAGGGTAGTGTGTATGCAAACTTTATCCCTACCCTAGGGTAGAGAGATTGTTTCCTAATATACCATCAACGTCCTTCTCTCCAAGAACTTCCCACCTTGTTCTTGGAGTGACTCGAACTCACAACCTCTTGGTTGGAAGTGGAGGTTGCTTACCATCTGAGCAATCCCTCTTGGAAACAAGTAGCTCTTCAGATCTTGACTAGCCAACTAAGTCAATTGGTTTGCATGAAACAGAAGTACATACTAAAAGTTACTCTGCAGTAAATGACATTGCCATTTATGAAGTTTTTGCAACCTGAGGCTGCCAATAGAGATCCCTTTCCAGTGTGGGGTGTGGGGTTTTGGCATAAAAGACATAGCATTTTTTTCATTGAATGTAGACGAAAAAAATTTGAATTGAACTATAATGGTAGGTAACGATGTTTCTACGATTTTAGAAGAGGGAAAAGGGGTAAAAATAACGTGTGTTTGAGTAAAACGAGGGTGAGGGCTTGGGAGAGAGAAACGTGGGAGGGGTGGAATATAGGGTACCTTGAATTAAGGAGAGATATATGTTGCATTAATTGTACACTTAAAATACACTGGTATAGAATTGGTAATTTGGTATACTAAATGTAATTACATCAAACCTTAAACATTGAGGATAATAAAGTTCCCTATATGGTATAGGAATGTAAAAATTCCTTTTCCAACCAGTCGAGTCGTGGATGTGTTTACTTTATAGTTTACACTCGATTTGGATCATTGTTCCCCATTATTTTATAATATATTGTACTATATTATATCGTATTGTACCATATCGTTTTATGAATATAATGTTTTGATAGGTTATATTATTTGTTATTGTTAAATAATACTTGTTACTTGATTTAATTGTATCGTACATTTACTAAAATACACACAATTATTTAAATATTAAATTTATTAAAAATCATGCATAAAAGTAAGAAATCAAAATAAAAGAGAAAAATTAAATTACTAAGAAAGAAAGTTACAGAAATGAGATGCACTGATGATTGATTGAGACTATGCAGATGAATTTGTGCAATTTTACTGATGAACAATGATTTTTATGGCTATGGTAGTAAAAGGATCGAAAAGTTTAAAAGGAGGACCCCAGGTACTATTTATTGAAAAAGTCTTGGGGCTAGCTTACCTACCCACCGCGGATAGCACAAAATGCAGTGTGGTCCACACCATAGAGACTTATACAAGAAGGAAATTACTACGGTCCGCATAAAATGCTCAGCGGCACAATGGTCTACTACGGATCGCACAAAATGTAACGTGGCCGCGGTGGCAAACTTCAGAGAGTTGGTTTCACATCGATCCTCAGTGCGGTCCGCATTGATCTTGTGCCCCCCCACTAAGTTCCTTACGGCCGCACAAAATGTAGTGTGGTCCGCATTGCAAACTTCAGAGACTTGAACAATTTTTTATCCACTTTGTTCTGCACTGCATCAACACAATCCTATAGCATCTCACAACCAGTCTGTCCAAAAATAAATCCTATACTACAATGAAAATCAAAGAAAAATGAGAAGAAAAACACATGCGTTGCCTCCCAAGAAGCGCCTGATTTATCATCGCGGCACGACGCAGGTTACCATCAAAGCATTTGAGATGAAGAAGTGCCACCACGTGGCTATCATCAATCTTGCCAAGTAATGCTTGACCCTGTGCCAATTGACCCTGAAAACTTCATCATTTTTTGTTCTTCAGATCTAGCGCACCAAACAAAGTCACAAACACCACTTCAAACGGTCAACTCCATTTTGACTTAAGCTTTCCCGAAAACAACCGCAACCGAGTGTTGAACAAGAGAACAAAATCCCCCACTTTGAAATCCTTCCCACGAGAATATTTATCGTGAAGGTACTTAATCTTATCCTTGTACAAGGACGAACTGGAGTAGGCATGGAAACGGAATTCATTAAGTTAATTATGTTGTTCCACCTAAAGATTAGCTGCTACATCCTATTCAAGATTTAACTTCCTCAAAGTCCACATGGCCTTGTACTCTAACTCAATCGGTAAATGGAAATCTTTCCCAAACACCAACCGGTACCGAGACATACCAATCAGAGTCTTGTAAGCAATCCTATACGCCAATAGAGAATCATCCAAGTTCTTCGACCAGTCGGTCTTTTTTGCATTTATCGTCTTTTACAATATACTCTTGATTTCCCTGTTTGAGACTTCAACTTGACCACTTGCCTGAGAATGATAAGGAGTAGACACTTTGTGGTTGACACCATACTTTTCAAGCAAGGTGTCAAAAGCTCTATTGCAAAAATGCGATCCCTCCCCCCCATAGTTTACGATTGCACGAGGAGTTCCAAACCTTGAAAAATAATCTTCTTGAGAAATGACACAGCACTTCAGGCCTCATTGTTGGGCAAAGCCACGGCTTCAACCCATTTTGAAACATAGTCCACCACCAGAAGAATGTATGTGTTCCCACACGAGCTAACAAATGGGCCCATAAATTGATGCCACATACATCAAAAATATCAACTTCAAGAATGGCATTGAGAGGCTTCTCATCTTTCTTCGAAATTCCACCCACTCTTTGACATTCGTCACACCTCTTCACAAGGTCACTCGAATCTTTGTATAAAGTTGTCCAATAAAACCTATAACTAAAAACTTCGGAATTCGTCATCGCCCCGCCTTGATGGCCGCCATAGGGAGAGGAATGACAAGCCTCTATGATATTCAATTGCTCCTCCTCAGGGACACACCTTCGGATCACACAATCCGTGAAAATCTTGAACAAGTACAGCTCACCCCAATAGAAATCCAAACTATCCTGTTTGAGCTTCTTCCTTTAGTTAGAAGAGAGCTCACAGGGGATGATTCTAGTCCAAGGTAATTAGCAACATCCGCAAACCATGGCATATCACTCATCGACACAGAAAGTAGCTGCTCATTAGGAAATGCATCATTGACCTCTAGGCCATCATACAACCTTCCTTGCTCCTCCAAGCGGGACAAGTGGTCTGTCACTTGGTTTTCACTACCTTTCTGGTCCACAATTTCCAAATCAAACTCTTGAAGTAACAAGACTCATCGCATCAGCCTAGCTTTAGAGTCTTTCATTATCATCAAGTACGTAAGAGCTACATGATTGGTATGAACTATGACCTTGGCGACCATGAGATACGGCCAAAAAATTTCCATTGCGAACACAATATCCAACAACTCTTTCTAAATTACCATGTAATTCCTTTGAGCCTCATTCATTGTCTTACTCGCATAGTACACTAGATGAAACATTTTATTCACTTTTTGACCCAAAACTACCTCAACCGCAACATCACTCGCATCACACATGAGCTCGAAAGGCAAACTCTAATTCGGTGCAGTAATGATAGGGGTGGTGGTCAACTTATGCTTGAGAAGTTCAAATGCTTGCATACATCCTTCATCGAACACGAACTTGGCATCCTTTTCTAGTAGCTTGCACAAAAGATTCACTACCTTCAACAAATCCTTTATTAATCTCTGGTAGCATGAACTTATTCGCCAGCTCATCCCAAGTAGTGATGGAATGGTTGGGAAGTCGCTCAAGCCAATCAATGCCTTCCCTATAAGTGAGAATGGGAAGAATCTCAACCGAAGTGCATCCTCAGACACATTAATTTGCTTGCTCCCACAACAGGTATCCACGAACCCCTTGAGATATTTATGAGCATTTTGATTAGCAGCACCCGTGAAATACCACGCTGCTCCAGCAATGTCAACATAAGGAAATTTCCTGCTCAGATCTGAGGTGGGACAATTGCACTTGCATAGCCTTGGTTTGGAAGCACATGTTGAGCCACTCTTGGGGGTGGCGGAGGATGGTCAGGGATATTATCATTGGTATTAGCATTAGCATAGAGGCCTCTACATTATCCTTGAGGTACAAGAGGTACCTCATCATCTCTGACATCATCTACCTCCTCCCCCGCAATCACATTTCCAAGAAGGTCATTAGCATTTGCTACCATTTTGTAACTGAAGTTGGGACACATACAAATTAGTATAAAGAAGGCAAGAAGAATAATACACAAAAATATTTAGATAGATAGACAAAACCATTAGCTCCCCAGCAACGATGCTAAAAAGTGATCGAGGCCAACCCTGTACTACTATTAAGTAACGAGAGAGGTCAAAGCAGCTTTTACCCGATGAGGTTGGGATTGATTTCCATAGGGAGATAGATATTGGAGTTGAGTTCCTATCTAAAGTGGAGTTGTGTATTTTCTCCTATTACACTTCTAAGTATTTTTGGATTTGAATTTAATTCTAATTTTATAATACTACAATGCTAAATTAGACCAAGCAAATCTACGGTTAAACTATTGCATGTTGTTCAAATAGATAAAAGGCACTAGGGCAGTGACTTTTGCCTAGGTGGTCAATTGACAGATTTTTGAGTCTAAAGCTAGATTGTCACATTTGGGAGTATGATATAACCATTGCACGATTTTACTCACTTTATACCTCTCGGTAGCTTGGCTGAGTTTGCCCGAATTGATTTTCTCAAGACCAATTGCGTATGCAAATTTGTGCAAGCAATCAAGGTTTAAGTTGGGTATTACTATCTCTAGTTTTAAACCTTTAATTAGGGCTATCAATCTATTGACTATGCCCCAATTTCTTATTGGACCAATTTCATGGACTTAGGCTCTCTTTCTCAAGAAGAGCCGAAGTCTACTAGGAATAAACTAGTGTTTGCAACTATTAATTCAACATTAAACCCCTAAGTTAGCCCAAATACCAAACACCCATAGACAATCAAGCATCAAAATACAAGACCCATCAATTACCCATACTAGGGTTGAGCAGCAACCCTAGCTAATGGGTCTAGCTACTCATAAAGAAAACAAAGAAATAGATTAATATGAACCCATACAATTAAATTACTAATTAAAACTTGAAGATTCAATGGTAAAACACTTGTAAAATTACTCCAAATGGCAAGAAAATCCTATTAATGAGCACAGCTCGGCTGTAAAATCTTACTGATACCCCAAAAATGGAAAAAGAAACTATATTTACTAGACCAATTTTGGACAAAAATACCCCTGCGAGGCTAGTGTGGACTGCACAAAGTCGAGTGTGGCCACACTAAGGCTCTTGGCTTAAAAGTCTTGGTCTCTAAACATGGCCACCACGAACCGCACAAATGTACCGCGGAAACGGTGGCTCCTGTTACGGTTCGCACAAAATGGACCACGGACCGCATTGGAAATAATTCTCCCATTTGACAACTCCTTGAAGTTGAGCTCTACTGACCGCACAAAACCAACTGCGGCCGAAAAGAAATCAATATGGACCATAAAGAAATTGAGTGCGACCGCATCACTTGGCTACCTGGAATTGAGCACTCTCTTATTCTCTTTATTGCGGACCGCATAGAATGGAGTGCAACTCTATTGCTTTTCTTCCTGAGATGAGTACTCTCCAAGCCTCTTCCTTGTGGACCGCACAGAATGGTGTGCAGCCGCATAGGCCCTATTTTACTGAGCTTGATCTTGTCTTGGTACTTGTGCTAGTTTCACTCCCTTTTGAGCTGGTTTTTGACCCTTCGTCACCTTGATGATTAAACTTGTAATCAAGCACAACTTGTGAGCCTTTGGAACTATTTTATACTCATTTCTGATCAAAACTTAAGCAAGAAGGAATGTAAAAGGCATCATAATCCCTAGTTATCACACACATGTAAGTACTTTTACTCGTCAACATTTCTTCATATGACTATGTTTGATTCCGTGGATTGACTCTTCCTATCTTACAGTTGCTGCTCGGAGCCTCCGATTGGTGTCTGACCTTGCTGACTGGGTTAAGAAGTTTTTCCTTCATACTACGAGGATTCGGGATTAGCATGGCGTTTAGAAAAAATAAAAATCGGCAAGAGATAATGTTAGTACGTCGTCTTTAGTTTATGTTGCATTCAGATTTGACCATGTTATTGCGTTTATTTTTTTGTTTCTTTCTAGGTCCCACCAAGAAGCTTGTCAAGAAGAACCTGGCACTAAGATCTTCTTTCTAGAAAAGGAGTGGTATTGCCGCATCTACTCCTGCCTCTGGTTCAACTATTGCATTTGTTCTCCCATCAACTCCTTCCCAGGTTGTGAATGGTGATGTTTCCCCACAAGGCATGGACTTGAGGCCTCGGAAGAGGAGAATTGTATATGGGGAGCTGGTGTACCTGTGATGGTTGACTTGTCTGAAGCCTCCACCGAGGCTGAGGTGTTAGATGTTGCGACAACCTTTATCACGGGGATGTATGGGCGACCCTAGAGGTGCCTCAGTTAGAGGAAGCCGATGTTGTGGCTTTTTTCTTGTCTGAAAGGAATGAGGTCATCGCGAATTACTCCATGAGGTTCTAACACTTCCTAGGCGCAAAAAGACATCGCCCGTTGAACAAGCTTAGGCAACCTCCCCGGTTGATAAGTAAAGGACAAACTACCGGCCGAGCAGGGCAATGGGCAGACCATATCTATTGGAGATGAATTAGATTCTGACTATGATCCTGAAGAACATGAGATGATAGATAGCGGGAAGGCTCAAATCAAGGTGAGAGTAGAAGGAGGGTCAAGAACGATTCATGTGCATCATGACCTGCCTAAAATGTCAAGGTCATGATTTAGGCATTCAGCCCCTTCTGGTCCAATGCTGAGCATCAGACTCTCGAGGATTTGACTGACTACACTCTTTCTAAGAGCATCGTCAGCCTTGCTCTTAGGGTAAGTCATTTCTATTTCTGCTTAGCTTTTGGTTCGCGCTTGAATCTTACCTTGTTTCTTCTTTTTTTCTTTACGTATGTGCAGGTATTTTGGAGATCGAGAGTATGTGGAGAGAGCAGAGCCAAAGCTTGTCTACTACATAATGATGATGAAGTTTTAGGAGTACTGAGGGTGGTACTGAGAGGCTGACAGGAGGCTCCATGAGGGGGTGGCACGACCGCACTAAGGGATGAGCTAAAACAGAAAGATAAACAGTTGCTCGCATCCGTGGAGTGACTCAATGATCTAGAATGGGCATTGAAGAGGAAAGGTGATGAACTTATGTTAAGTAGGGGTGTTGATGCTCAGTGGCGCGATCTCTAGAGTCAAGTCGGCCAGCTATTAGATTGGTTGGACGAGCTCCCGCTCGAAGGGGGCGAGCTCGAGGGGAGGTAGCTGGTAAGTAGAAGCTTTTAGAAAAGGCGAAGTCTTCTCGGAGGCAAGCTCGAATGAGGGCTGCACTTTTTGAGTTGGCGAGTAGAAGTCTCCATGCTGACAGGGATAACATTCAGTCAATGACTGATGCTAATGGGGATCAGCTCGATGATAGGATTGGTGAGAAGAAGAATGTCAAACTGCACAAGCGGGCTTCTGTTGCGGAGAATGAGAATGGCGAGCTACTTGGACGGTCCTCCACATCACGTGTTTCTTAGTTACCATCCATTCCACAAGAATAGAATGAGGAGTGTATTCTTGCTGAGGCTCGAGTAGAGGTGGTCTGAGAGTAGGTCTAGGCGGGCTTTATTTATGAAACTTCCTTGGATGAGGCTTGAATCAAAGCTCGTGATGCCCAGTTGCTTGCAGTTACAACCCTGAAACCCCTCAACCTGATATAGAGGGTGATTGATGAAGAAGATTCCCTGATCTTGAAGACAATACTTCGTGCGACTCTGCTTTTGGCCTAGATGATGATGAAGCAGGTGGTGGAGACTAAAGCGAAGGAAATTGTAAGGTGTTTTGCGATTAATTTGTTAAGCCCATTGTACTCTTCTTTCCTCTTTGTTAGAGTCTTTACGCGCCTTGTGAAGAATCTTATCTAAATATATTAAGGTCAAGTTTGTTTTATGAATACTTTTTCTCTCATTCTTTGGAGTTTCTGTGGTCGTTCTTTTTTTTAATAGATTTTTTTTATCCTTATTTGTGGTTTTTGATTCACTTCAGTGTTCCACCCTTTTGTTATTATCGAAAAGTATGTGCTTCCTATTGGCCAAGGTACTTGTCTATTTTTAACGAGTTCTAGCGCCTTACTTGTCGAGGTGAGCACATATCATCATTAGGTGAGATCATTGTGTTGAGAAGTTTGTTTAAGTGAATTCCCTTTGTTTAAGTGTGGAGTAGCCACGGGCCAAGGAATTCTGTTCGAGCTGGCCGAACCTACGTCCTCTTAATTGAGGCATGGCCAGGGACCTAGGAGTTTTGTTCAGTATAGTCGAATGTACTTCTTAGTTGAAGTGTGACCATGGGCTGAGGATTTTTATTCGAGTTGTCTGATTGTACTTCTTAGTTGAAGTGTGGCCATGGGACAAGGAGTTTTCCTCGAGCTAGTCAAACATATTTCTTAGTTAAGTGTGTCCATGGGTCAAGGAGTTTTGTTCGACCTGGTCAAACGCAATTCCTCTTAATTGAGACATGGTCTAGAGACCAAGGAGTTTTGCTAGAAATCAAATGTGTCTCCTATCCATTAAGTGACAAAGGAGATCAGTTCTTACAAACAAGTATATCATTTGTTTTGATCACATTGTATCGATAACATCACTTCACCCTGATATATGTTTGAAGAATATTACAAATAGCACTCCAGTCCTTCTCCCTGTACATCTAGTCCATTCATTGTTCGATTTAGAGATTATTGAGGAGTCGAGCAATGAAATGTGGCCATCCTCACGTACTCAACCTAAAAATGTCCCATTTGTTGCCTTGTTTAAAAGTTCCTTGAGAAAATTCTGTAGGACAAAACTCTAGTGAGGGAAAAAGAGTATAAATTACGGGGCATTCCTTATTTTTCAAAAGTTGAAGTACTTGAGGTGGCTAATATTCGAATTGTTCTGTATATCTTTCCTTTCAATGTCTCCAGTTTGAATGATCATTTGTCAACCCTAACTAAAATTTTGTACGGTTCATCCTAATTGACTTCTAATTTCCCTTTTCGCGGGTCTCTTCCTGCTTGGTTCTTGGCCTTGAGCATGTAGTCCCCGACTTTGAGTATCCATACCTTTGCTTTTCTATTGTAGTAGCATTCTGTTTGTTGCTTCTGTGCGACCATTCTTACATATGACATATTTTTTCGTTCTTCGATTTCATCAAGATCTTATCTTTTATTGTCGTTGTCGTTCTCATTGGTGCACCTTAGGCTGGGCTTTCTCACTTCGGCCAATATGGCTATTTCAGACCC
This sequence comes from Nicotiana benthamiana, assembly GCA_034376525.1. Lineage (NCBI taxonomy): Eukaryota > Viridiplantae > Streptophyta > Magnoliopsida > Solanales > Solanaceae > Nicotiana > Nicotiana benthamiana. The sequence continues at coordinate 53,620,998 of CM067339.1, read as the reverse complement.
ATAGACTAGGGAGTAAGGTGTTTCTCTCGTGCTTATTTATGGAGTCATCCTATGTGCCCACAATACCCCTGGGAGTATTTCGGGCCACAGTTCCTTAGCATCTGCGAGCCTCTTTTCATGATGTTAATTACTGACTTGTTGGTGGATTTTTCTTGGTTTTTGCCAGCTGAATGGTACGGGATTAACAATTTTCTTTTGACATTCCATTTTTTGAAGAACTCGGTAATTTTCCTCATTATGAACTGGGGTCTGCTATCGCAACTTACTTCTTTGGGCATACCAAATCGGCAAATGATGTACTTCTTGATGCAGTTGATTACTTACTGCTCATGAATTTGGGCGAATGTGCCTACTTCCACCCATTTAGAGATGTAGTCAGTCAAAAAAAAAGGGAATTTAACGTTACCTCGTCTCGGCGGGAGTGGTCCTATTATGTCCATCCCCCATTTGATGAAAGGCTACGGTAAGGTGAAAGAACGGAGGTGTTCGCCTACTTGATGGATTATTGAGGCTTGATGGATTATTGAGGCGTACTTCTGGCACCGTTTGCACTTCTTTATGAATTCCAAAGTGTCTTTCTTCATAGCAGGCCAATAACATCCTTTATGTATGAGGCATCTGACAATTGCCCTATCACCGGAGTGACTGCTACGGTGACCTTCATGGACTTCCTCGAGCATGCCTCGAGTCTAATTTGGGCCTAAGAATTTTTGCCAATGGGACCCCGTACATTCTTTTATATGATTTGTTGTTGAGGAGGTTGTACCTTGCCGTTCGCACTCTCACCTTCCTGGCTTCCTTTTTGCCATTTGGTAGAACACCATCCAACAAGTAATTTATAGTGCAATTGCGCCAGTCCCAGTTTAAGTTTATAGATTTTACCTCTACGTGATTTAAGACTGAGCTGAGGAGATGCACCACATTGTTATCCCCAAGGTTATACTTTTTGTTGCGGACAATTTACGAGGATGTACGCCTCGATATTTAAGGTTTGTCGAATTTGGCCGAGCTGACATTTATCAAATCTGGGTAATAATTTGCAGGTCTCGATCTCGTATTCTTGTAACCTCTTCTATTTGATTAGGAAAGTCCCAGTAACTTGGTTGATGATGAGCTAGGAATCGCAGCATAGTCTTAGGCACCTCATGTAACGACTCAATCGATCGTTTTAAGAATTAACTCCTTGTTCCGCTATTAACTGCATTCTCCATATTTGTTTCTGCTATTGTCAGTTGTCAGGAGGATTCGTTTTGAGTTTTAGTGTTTTGAGACACTTAGTACCTAAATGAGAGATTAAGCTTTAGAATTTGGACTGTAGTCGGAGAAATGTGAATACGGCATCGGAACGGAATTCCGTCAATTCCTTTAGCTCCATTGGCTAATTTTGCGCTTAGGGGCGTGTTCAGATTATGTTTTGGAGGTCTGTAGTTTAATTTGCATTGAAATGATGAAAGTCGAATTTTGAAGTTTCAAGGTTTGATAGTGAGATTTTGGTATCGGGTTTAGGAAGGGAATTCCAAAAGTTTGAATTGGTCCGTCGTGTTATTTGAGACGTGTGTGCAAAATTTCAGGTCATTCGGACGAGGTTTGATAGACTTTTTGATCGAAATCGAAATTTGGAAGTTTCAGGAATCCCTAGGCTTAGATTGGAGAGTGGTTTCTGGTTTTAGCATTTTTGGATGTGATCTGAGGGTTGGAATAAGTTCTTATGATGTTTTATGATTGGTTGACGTGTTTGGTGAAGGTCCCGAGGGCCTCAGGTGAGTTTCGAGCGCTTAACGGAAGTTGAATTGGACTTAGGAATATCTGAAGATTGGCTGAAGTTCTATCATAGCCACACTTGCAGTTAGGGGACCACAGGTGCGTGATCACAGAAGCGATGGAGGAGCCACAGATGCAGAAAGGCACTTAGAATCGAAAATCCACAGGTGCAATAGGTTGAGTGCACCTGCGAGCCTGTGGGTGCGGTAGAAGAAGCACATGTGTGGCCTAGTACTTTAAGTGGATTTTCACAGATGTGCACCTGGGACCGTAGATGCGAAGTCAGGGCCACGGGTGCGGAAACCCTAGGCCAGAACCTGTATATAGATTCAGTCGCGATTTTTTCCCATTCTTTTACCATTTTCATCTTGATTTTGAGCTTCTCGGGAGGTTTTTGAGAGAGGATTCAAGGGAGCTTCAAGGAGGTAAGACTTTTGGAACCGAGCTCATTATTATGGTATTTTTATACTAATTTGGCATGAAATTTATGGAAATAAGGGTCAAATTTGGAGGTTTAAGGTTTGGAATTGGGGATTTGAGGGATTGTTTGTGGTCCGATTTTTGTGTATTTGGTATATATGAACTCGTGAGAGTGTGAGAATTCTAGTTTTGTGAATTATATTTGATTCCGAGATGTGGTCCCGGGGGACTTTTTGGGTAATTTTCCTAATTTTGCGTGTTAGTTTTAATTAGTAAAATTAGTCACTTGAAGTTATATTTACATTATGTAATTACTTTGAATAGATTTGGGCCATTTGGAGCGGGTACTCGTGGCAAGAATGTAATATCGATTTGATTGAGCTGGTTCAAGGTAAGTGGCTTGCCTAACCTTGTAATGGGGAACTCCACTTAGGATCTGGTATTGTTGATATATGAAATGCCTTGTACGTGAGTGATGAGTGCGTACGTGTGCTAATTGTTGAAAATCCTATTCTCATTAAGTAACTATAACTATGTTTTTCTTACCTGTTTATACTACTTGCAATTTAAGCATATTGTTAGCTAAGGGAAGCACGTCTAAGTGACTTAATTGCTTTACTTGTTCAAAATTCTTTATTTGAATTCTGTACAACATGCTAGGTTAGAAATACAAGTTTTACCTTGGTATGAAAATGGATCGAATTGAATATTCTTCGTGTTGCTGCTGTGTGTTTACTTTGGGATTACGAGCGATATCTCGGTAGATCCCCCTTGCCTATTTATTTGGGACTATAGATTGATATTCCGGTAAATCCCCATGCATATTTATATTAGAACTACGAGACGGCACCCGGTAGATTCCCCCCAATACTGGGTATTTACATTTGAGACTACGCATTGGTATTTTGGTAGATACCTGTGCACTACGAGTTAGACTACGGGACGATACACCGAAGATCCACTGGATATTTGTATTTGGGGACTAGAGGACAGTATCCTAGTAGATCCGCTGTTGCTATCTTTGTGTGGATTTCGATTCTTTCTGTGATTTTCTCTCCGTTGTATATGTTGTTATTTTCTTCCTGTGTTACTTCATGCTGTTTCATTTCTATATATATATATATATATATATATATATGAATGACCGATAGGGCCCTAACCTTCCTCGTCACTACTCGATCGAGGTTAGGCTTGGTACTTACTGGGTACCACTGTGGTGTACTCATGCCCTTTCCTGCACATGTTTTCTGTGTGCAGATCCAAGTTTTTCGACTCAGCCCTACCATATTTGAGGCAAGACGATCCATTAGAGACTTCGAGGTATATCTGCCGCATTCATAGACCGAGGAATCCCTATCTATTCCCCTTTTTAGTTCTAGCCCTTCTGTACTTTTCTATTGTTTAGACATTCTGGAGTTAGAATGCTTTGTAGTTATTCAACAGCTTGTGATTTCATGAGATTCTGGGTTTTGTGAGTGTTGGCATTGGCCGAGAGTGTTATTATGGTGTATGCCGAACGGCATTTTAAACCTTTATTATATTTATTCCAGAATTTTACTAGTTTTATATGTTGTTTTCCTTTTTTCGAAATTGTTAAGCTTACCTAGTCGTAGAGACTAGGTGCCATCAGGATAGTTCACATAGACGAACTGGGGTTGTGACAAGTTTGTATCAGAGCTCTAGGTTCATAGGAGTTATGAATCACAAGCTGGTTTATTAGAGTCGCAGATCCGTATGGTGACGTCTGCACTTACTACGAGAGGCTATGTAACTATTAGGAAAATTCCACTTCATTTGATTTCCTTGTCGTGCGAGATATTTGATATGACAATTCTAAACTTTTGTCTTCTATTCTCTCATAGATGGTGAGGACACGTGCTACTAGAGATGATTAGGCACCTGCGCCCCTACAGGAGCCGTCAGAGGTCGGGGTAGAGGCCGAGGACATGCATGCAGTGCAGCTAGAGCACCCGTGTGAGCTGCCATCGAGGAGCCACCAACAGCTCCTACCGAAGCCCATGCACCTGATATGCTTAATGCTACTACCACTCTAGCTCTTCAAGAGACTCTTGCACATTTCATGAGCATGTACACCACTCTGGCTCAGGCAGGGTTGCTTTCCCTTGCCCCAGCCACATCTCAGGCCAGGGGATGAGCATAGACGCCTACTGCCCGCACTCCTGAGCAGCGAGTGCATGTTGATCAAGTCCCAGAGATTATTCCTGTACATCCTGTAGTCCTAGTTCGGCTCGAGGACAGGGCAGCGGCTTCCGAGGATGAGCAGCGGAGGCTTGAGAGGTTCAAGAAGTACAAGCCTTCTGTATTCAGTGGTCTAGCATTAGATTATGCCCTAGGATTTCTGGAGGAGTGCTATTGTATACTCCGCACTATGGGTATATCAGGATCGAGCGGGGTTTTTTTACTGCCTTCCAACTTTGAGGAGCAGCCTATCAATAGTGGTGCACCCATGAGTTGGACATTCTAGATGAGGCAACTTCCCTAACTTAGGGACGCATGGCGCGCAGAGTTTGAGCGTTTGCACCAGGGTGCTATGACTATTTCAGATTATGCTGTCTATTTCAGCGATTTGGCTAGGCATGCACCAACCTTGAATTCTACAGTTCGTGAGAGAGTTTGCCGATTCATTAAGGGGCTCATTCCCAGTATCAGGTCTAGCATGGATCGGGAGTTGGAGATGGATATTTTTTATCACTAGGTGGCGAGCAATAGGAAGTGGAGGGTATGCACGCTCCACGCTGGGGATAGAGAGGATAGGGCGGCCAAGAGGTCTTGAGAGTCGAGCCATTATTCTGGTGCTCGTGCTCTAGCTGAGTTCGTCATGGTAGGGGTTATTTGAGTGACCTCGTTCATTTAGCTCTTCCAGCAGCCAGTGGTATTCTAGCTCTTCCTATGCCTCAAGAGCCTTATTATGCACCTCCAATATCTAGTGTGCCTCCTGCGGGGGTACTTTCAATGATTAGTCCAACAAACCTAGCCTGAGCTAGTCATATCCACCACGTCCTCAAAGAGCTTGTTTTGAGAGTGATGACACACGCCATATGGTGAGGGATTGCCCCAAAATTTGGAGAGATGCACCTCCACAGACTTCTCAGCGACAACACGCTCCGTTGAGTTCTCAGGCTATGATCACAACACTAATTGCTTTCTCACATGCTCAGCCAGCTAAAGGTTGAGGTAGGGGAGGTAGAGGTCACCCTAGAGAGGAAGGCCAAGCCATATTTTATGCTCTTCATTCCCATACCGAGGTTGTCACCTCTAATTCTGTCATCACATGTGTCACACCTCCTTTTTACACGGCTACCCCGAAGGATAAAACGCATGTATAAGGGAAATTTTCAAATTAAAGTGACATTATTCGAAATGGGATTATTTATTTATTTAAGAGTCGCCACTAGGGATAGGTTTGGATTTTGGTGTCCCAAGTCACCGGTCTATTTCGAACCCCAAATCGAGAAAATTTTCGACTGCCCAATTGGAGTATGCGAACCAGAAATTCTTGAGTAAGGGATTCTATTGACCCGAGGGAAGGTGTTAGGCACCCTCGAATCCTGTGGTTCTAGCATGGTAGCTTAAACTATTATAAATGGCTAATTTCCTAATTTTTTACATGCTCGTCCTATAGTGCAATTTTAAAATTATTAACCGCTTTATTCATTTTAGAGATATTTGCAACGTTATTAAAACACGTCTCGAACCACGTCACATAAATGCACTCGGGTTCTCGACACATTTTAATATCGTTGAGACTTAGATTTGGGTCGCATAAATGCGCACCCGGGTTTAAGAAGTTATTTTATTAACATATCGCACCTATAGCAACTACACGTTAGAAAGTTCGTGGGAGGCTGTTAAATTCACTAAACATCACCTCCAAGTTTCTAGGCATTTTATTACAGTTAAGGAGCCCACGTGGTGTATAATTTTGTTAAGCGCGCTCACTTAATTTTATAAAGGCAACCTAAGGCGACTATTATTTTCTATTATGCTCGTCTCAAAAATATGTCGTAATAATTTCATACGTGAGTGTTATATTCAAAGAGTGATTCAACATCTATATCTTCAGCCTCATTCATGGCTGATTTTGCTATTTGGGCTTTGTCTAATATTGGGTCCAGGGGACATATTTTTATGTTTCCTAACTAACAACAGATTGGGCCTTCACTTGGCCCAGAAACGTTGGACTACAAGTAATCATGATATTAGTCCCTTTAAATCGCTACCCTATAATCATTGACATTATGGAATTGATCGTTTTTCAAGGCATACTGAAGACGTTTTAACAAAGAGAATTTCTAATAAAATACGTGATCTTATATTAACAAAGTAATAAGCTATAACTCAGATTTGGATCCAATATATAATGAAGGGAACTGGTGTACTCATCATTCAGAGTACATATACAAACATCGAGTTCCTACTTTTCTCATAGAATAAATCATAAATATCAATAATTATGGAAAGACCCACTTTAGAACTTCTAAATCTAAATAAATTAAAGTTACAGGCTAACTACAGTCCATCATTATTACACATTCATACTTATTACAACACCAGAAATGCTACTGAAAAATAATAACATTCATAATATGACATTAATACATAAAAATATAATTGTCTTCATTATCAGTTATAATCTTGAACATGTATAGCTATTACTTCTCAGATTTTTGAGTGAGGATTGGTACCTAGAATTTCAGCAGAAAAAAGAAGAACCCATGAGCAAGTTAAGCGAGTAGCAAGCAAGCACAACAGCAAAATAGCCAGTTAACCCAGGAACTCAAGAAACTTGAGGAGCAAATAATGAAATAACAAATTTCTCTAACAGCTCTAGAATGCAGATGCATCAATCCATCTTCCACTTATATGAATAAAACTTCGATTATTAAAGAAGACTCAAACAGAAGAACAAATTTGAAATCGATTTCAGCTGAATCTTATGAAGGAAATCTCAATGTGTATCTCTATATCTAAACAGATTATCCTCTAACTCTCGAAAGAAAACCCAGAAAATCCCATTTTGGAAATGATCAGATGTTCCTTTTATAACGGAAGCCTTAGGGCAACATAAATCTCTTTGTTTTCCTTTTAGTCCTTTATCCATCTTTCAGTTTTGCCTAAATGGTCCTTAACTTTCTAACTTGTGTCTCAAGTTTTGGGGCAGAATTAACGAAAATTACACTTTGAACCTTCAATTTAATGTTCCAGTAATTTGTTACAAGATTCCCTAGGTTCAAAAGCCTTTAATACCCCTATCTCCCTTTTCCTAATTACTGGCCTAAGTGCTTTAAACCCTGGTTCCTTTCTATTTGTTCAGAAACTGACCCTAGTTAATTACTTTAGGTTATAAACCAAGGTCAAATTCTGAATGACAGACTAAATTATGTAGAAACAAACAACCAAGGGTTAAAATTTGATCAATGCAACCCATAGATTCAAGCAAATATCTCAAGGTGGACTTTAAATTACTCAACAACAAAGATGAAACCAATTCTCACAACCTTCAGAAGCACATGGATACAAATCAGTTTTGGGACTAGAAGGAATGAAAAATCAGCATGCTTATTCAGGGACCATCATGAATTTAAATGTCAAGCAGACTATTTAGAAGCATGTCATCCAATCATAAAACCAAACGTGTGTTGGAAAGGAAGTCACTAACCAGAAGAACCAAACAGACGAGTAAATGGGAATGCATGCCTTTTCATAACAAAATTAATGAAACTTAGAAGCAAATGAAAGGAAGAACCAAAAAAATTAGAAGAGAACCTAAGGCAACTATACAACAATTATAAGGATGAACAAATTAAAATATTCAGCAGAAAACTAAAAGCAATTATAAAGAAGAATACAAGAATTAAAGTAATTAAAGGATGAATAACGGAAATTAAACACTCAGAAGAGAAATAAAGAGACTTAGCATATTTAACAAACGTAAGTAAAGAAGATAAAGAGTAATTAGAAAAGAGAACTAGGACAAGTATACGACTCTACATGGAGACACCTACTCAGATTTTCAAAAATAATATACTTAAACAAAATAAAAATAGAGAAGATCAACAAAAGATAACAAGGATGAGCATATATCAATTATTCAGAATATCTTGAAGATGAAAAGATAGAAAACAAATGAACCTAAACAAGTAACAAGAAAGAAAATCAAAAGCAAGAGAAGACATATGATTTTGAAGATGAACAGATGAACTCAAACAAATAAAAATCAAAGAAGATAAAATCAATTAGAACAAGAAAGCACATAGGTAACTTAGCATTATAGCGTTGCAACCCTAAAATAGGTTTTTTTTTTCTTCAAATCTCCTGATTTTCAACCCTTTCTGAGAGGGCTTTTTGGTCTTTTGAGACCCTTGTGTCATTGTTGGAAAGGAGGAGGGGGGTATTTAGGCTAGGGTTGAGTGATTTTGAGACAGGGTGGGGTTTCAGATTCAATTTTTGGTCGTGTCAGTTGTATTGGAGGGTCGTGGGTTGCAGGGTTGTGGATGGGAATGTGAGACGGTCTCCAGGGACCAATTCCAGGGGATTCCGGTGAGTTTAGTGTTTAGGTTGAATTTAGATTTGATATTCGAAACGATCTGTTACGATTAAAAAGACGAGGTTTAGATGGTTGGGAAGAGGGGCAATAGGCGGTTCAGGGGTGTTATTTTGGGTCGATTTGGGGTTGGTGTCACCGGAGACGGCGGAGTCGGCGACTATTCTGTCGAATATTCGACGAGCTGGGGTGATTTTTGAGGGGAACTAATGGTGGGAGGAGAAAGAGGAGGTTAAGAAGGTTTGGTGGTGTAATTTTGGGGCTGTTTGGTGGCCGGCCGCCACCATTAGGCAATTTCCGGTGGCGACGTTAGGGTGGTTGAGGGGTGGTAGACGGCGGTGGAGAGGTGGTGATACACCGGCATAGGTAGATATGAGGAAGATAAGGGTTTGGTCTCTTGCATATACACAGGGGTTTGGACATATTTATGGGATTGAGGTAGGGGTTTCAGGGCCGTTGGATTGGTTGTGATAGATGGCTAAGATCGATCGCCCCAAAACGGTGTCGTTTTGGGGCGTCTCTTACACGGACCAGATCAGGGACGGGTTATTAGGCTAGGTCTTGGGTATTTTAAAAGGGTTCAATGTTTGGGCCACCCAAGTTTGGCCCAATTGTGGCCAGCTGGTTAATTATTAAAATCCCATTTTTTTGTTTGTTTTCTTATTTATTTTATTTCCTAATTGTATTTTAAAAATCCTAATTAGGCTAAATCACAACTAATAACTACCTAATTGTGCAACATTGATCAAAAATGCAAAAAATAAGTTAACCATACAATGCTAAACAATACAATGCCAAAATAACTACTTGATTTTTTTATAAAAATAAACCTTAATTACCAATTGATTTAACAAAAGTATGTGAAATTAAATCCTAAATGCTGGTGCAATTTTTGTATTTTTTAATGATTTTTTATGCATGCATTAATGAAAACACACACTGATATCGCAATTAAATCCTAAAAATAAATATTAAAGAGGAAAAATCCTAAACTTGAGAATCCTATAGGAGTAATTTCAACGGGGTAAAAATCACATGCTCACAACTGCCCCTCTTTGCTCGGAAACACGAAGAGTTTTTGTGCAAAGGCAAGTGAGCACTCGTGAGCGATTTTCATCCGACTGAATACTCCGTGTGAAGCCTTTTTTGAAAAATTCCTGACCAAACCTTGCTTCAAAGGTTGCCTACATATCCTCGGCGATAAAGGAATCAAGTCAGTGTAGTTCTGGAAGTTTTGGTAGCTGGGACTACCATGGGCTGTGATTTCACTGTTGTTGCTGCTACTACCTCTTACCGACTCTTTATTATGCAAAAGAAAAACAACAGCTAAGCTAGCTAGGTCTATCATCTACGAGTTACAAAATTCCTATCCATGAGTCTCTAGAAAATTGATCTCGAGTCTTGGCTAGCCCTTGTAGCAGACTTCGATCTGAATCCTGATGCTCGTTAGCTGCAGCTGCTGGATTATTCCTCAATTTTGAAACAAAACAGGACAAGCGGGTCTTGAGATCTGAATCAAATTTGGGCAATCCGTGTCTCCGTGCGCTTCATCATTTTGAATTCATTTCTTTTTTGTGCTTTTATTTCTTTTCTTATTTTGGATTGAGGCTCCCACTTCCGATCATCTCGAATTCTGTGCCTTGAGGTATAACCTGCTCGGACATCAAAACAAGCAAATGAACGGAATTTTTCTGCCCCAATTTTCACCGGAAAATTTCTTGAGTTATTTGCAACACAAATCTAAGCTATTTCTTTATTGAAAATAACAAAAGTCAGGATGGTGTATCCTTTGGTATTATCTGCCAGGTTATGTTGGGAAAGAGAAAAGGGTCTCCGCGAGGGACAGGAAAGGATCCGCAGGTTATGCCGGGATAAGAATGAGGGGTCCCTGCTGGGGGTAAGAGAAAGATCCGCGGGTTATTCCGGGATAAGAATGAATAGTCCCTACTGGGGATGAAAGGAAAACCACGGGTTATACCGGGATGAACAAAATTAATTGGGTTATGCTAGCGGAAACCGCTGGTTATGCCGGGGTTGAAAGGAAAATTTTCCTGGGTTATGCTAGGGAGATCCACGGGTTATGCCAGGATAAATGGAAGAATTCCTAGGTTATGCTAGGGGAATCCGTGGGTTATTTCGAGATGAACGGAAAATTCCTGGGTTATGCCAGGGGAATCTGCATGTTATGCTTGGATTGAGAGAAAACTCCTAGGTTATGCTAGGGAGATCTACGGGTTATGCCAGGATAAATAGAAGAATTCCTAGGTTATGCCACGGTAGAAAGAAGACTCCTAGGTTATGCTAGGGAGATCCACGGGTTATGCCGGGATGAATGGAAAATTCCTGGGTTATGCTAGGGTAGAAAGAAGACTCCTAGGTTATGCTAGGGAGATCCACGGGTTATGCCGGGATAAATGGAAGAATTCCTAGGTTATGCTAGGATGAATGAAAAATTCCCGGGCTATGCCGGGATTGAGAGAAAACTCCTAGGTTATGCTAGGGAGATCCACGGGCTATGCCAGGATGGATGGAAAATTCCTAGGTTATGCTAGGGTAATCCGCGGGTTATGCCGGGATTGAGAGAAAACTCCTAGGTTATGCTAGGGAATTACAAGGAAGTGAAGGGCCACAAAGATACTTTTGACTATGTTGGGGATAGATAACGGAAGGAAAACCCTTAAGTTGCACTAAGTATAGAAGAGCTCTAATTTTTGAACTGCGCCGGGGAGTGAATGGTGGGAAAAGGGGTCCTCTGGTTATGTTGGAGATGTAAAGAGAAACCTCCCAGGTTATGCCAGGGAGCGAGGGAAGGAAAATTCTCGGCCTATGCTAGAGGGAGTGGAATGGAATCCTTGGGTTATGCCAAGGAAACCCACCAATTGCACAAAGGGGAAGCTAGGGATATGCCCCTAAGTTTAGGTATGGAGTCAAGGATTGTGGTCCCATGCTGTCATGCTTATTTATGAATTTGAAGGAGAAGAATGTAAGGAACACTTCCCTTTTTTTATCGATGCAACACCCATCCTTAGCCTTTGTGCCATTCCTTCAGTTGCATTAGTCATGTGTTCCCGCTGTCTTTAGGCTACACATGTGTCGAATTTCAATTTAAAAACAGAACAGTATGTTAGCTTGAACAGTGGTTGTTTTGTGGCCTTGTTTTGCTTGATTTCAACCTCATTTATGTCGTACGGGAAACCCTTTGACTTCCGATCTTTGCCTCGTAGGTTGGCTGGGGGTCCTTATTTTTCGGGTTGGTTTTGTTTTCCAGGCCTTTGGTTTTGAGTTTTGTACCAATTTCGATTTCAGGGCTTGCCTTTGGGATCTTTGGTAGGAACCATTATCCTGCTTGGGCTTAACCTTTCTGATCTTGACTCACCTTCGTGGAATCTTTATCTTTGAATTTCTTTTTTGTTCTATTTTCCTGCTTTTGAAGAGTTAGCTGTCATGATCAGCCGGGGTTGGCTAAATGCGCTTGCTGATACCAGATATTCCTTTTAGTTCTTTCCAGGAGAAAAACTCGTGAGACCGGCCCTGCTACCTTCTCTTGCTAAATGGTTAGGATATCAAAGTTAAAGGGGAAAGGAGTGGGAACAACAATAAAAACAAAACATGAATTTAGAGAGGTATGTCTCTTTTGGAGAAAAAGGGATGACTTATCTGGGAGTGCGTGCCGGCTTTAAATGGAAACGTCATGCTTCTTGGACTGAATACCCGGCCCAGGTCCATTTCTGCTTTCTAGTTTCAAATCTTTCAAAACCAAAGAAACTTGTTCAGGCTTGAGTGGTAATATTTCCATTTTTTCGGCTGACGACGCCCTTTTTCAGGTTTTCGCCGATTGGCCTCTCTCATTTCTCTTCTCCCGTCGCCCGATAGCGCTCTTTGCGAGTTTTCGCTAAACGGACTCTCTCATTTTGTCTTTCTCTGCTCGCCATCGCCTTATGGTGCCCGGAGGTTTTCACGATAAGACTCTCTCATTATATTTCTCAACATTGAGTTGTGCAGAATCCCAAAAATGGTGTTTTTCACGTCCTTGTTTTGCCTAATTGATCGGAAGGACTTGGACTAGACTTCTTGAGTAAAGGAAGTTGGATGGGAATCTACAACGTTGGAAACATTCAGGCGGATTTGTGGCCGAAACAATACATTTCTGCCCCAGTTTGGTTTTCTTGGGGAAATGGTGTTTTTATTTTGATATGATTGAACCTCAAGGAGAGGCTGCCTACGTATCCTTTTAGAATTAAGTCAAACATAGTTCAGGAAGTGTTTCCTAAAATAATTTGTTTGTTGTTTCTTTTATTTAATATTTTCTTCTCTTTTATTTTTTCTTTTTTTCTTTTTATTCTTTCATTGTTTTTGTTTTTCATTCATTTTTTTTGAATAGCACTTCCGGGCTCAAAATAGGGTGATCAAAGAAACTTAACCGGCTCAATGGTTTTGCAAAGGATTGATAGTGTTTATGGTAGCGGGAAAGAAAAGCCTTCATCATTTCAATCAACCGGAGTCATTGCTGCAAGGAGTTCAAATGTAATACCTTTTTATTGTATCTGCATTTACTGCTGCCTCGGGCTCGCCTCCTTCAACGTTGCCCAGGTACAATGCTCCTTTAGACAGTATCTTTCTGATAATGTATGGACCTTTCCAATTTGGAGTGAACTTTCCTTTGGCTTCCTGATGGTGATGAAGTATACACCTCAATACCAGTTGCCCGACTTCGAAATTCCTAGGGTGCACTTTCTTGTGGTGAGCGCGGGCGATCCTTTGTTCTTACAACTGCCCATGACAAACTACAGCCATTCGTTTTTCATCAATTAATAACACTGCTCCAAACGAGTCTTAACCCACTCGCTATCCTCAATTTTGTCTTCGACAATTACTCGAAGCGAAGGGATTTCTACCTTTGCGGGTATGACAGCTTCAGTCCAATAGACCAGTAAGTAGGGAGTTGCTCCTACCGATGTGCGCACCGTGGTGCGATATCCCAGCAATGAAAAAGGCAACTTTTCATGCCATTTCTTTGATCTTTGAATCATTTTCCTCAATATCTTCTGGATATTCTTGTTAGCTACTTCAACGACACCATTAGCTTTGGGCCGATAAGGGGTGGAGCTCCTATTTGTTATCCTAAATTGTTCACATACTTCTCCCATCAGACGACTGTTCAAGTTAATTGTATTGTCTGTACTGATGGTTGCGGGTATACCAAAACGACAAATGATATTGGAATGCACAAAATCCACTACAACTTTTTTGGTAACAGAGTTAAGAGTGATGGCTTCAACCCATTTTGTGTAGTCGTCAATAGAAACCAATATGAATCTATGTCCATTTGAGGCTTTTAGCTTGATCGGCCCAATGACATCCATGCCCCAGGCAGCAAATGGCGAGGGTGCTAACATAGGATGCTATTCAGTGGGCGGTGCATGAATCAAATCACCGTGCACCTGACATTGATGACATTTCCAAACGAAGTTGAAGCAATCTTTCTCCATGGTCATCCAATAATACACATCTCGGAGTATTTTCTTTGCCAGTACGTATTTCATGTGAGCCCCACACACTCCTGAGTGTACTTCATGCACAATTCTTCTAGATTCCTCGGTGTCAACACATCTCAGCAAATTAAGATCTGGAGTCCTTTTGTATAAAGTATCACCACTCAAGAAGAAATTGCTTGCGTGCCGTCGGATGGTTTTTCTTTGCTCCCCGGTGGCTTTCTCGGGATACTCCTGTGTTTTCAGGGAACTCTTGATGTTATACTACCAGGGTTGTGTGCTGGACTCTACTTCAGTAACATTACAATACCCATGCCTTTCTTTTATTTGGACTGCCAAAGGATCGACATAGGCATTTCCAGGATAAGGCAACATGGAAGCCAAGGTTGCGAGTGCGTCTGCTAACTCATTGTGACAACGAGGAATGTACCTAAATTGTACCGACTTGAATCATTTGTTGAGGTCCTCCACATGTTGTCTATAGGGTATGAGTTTAACGTCTCTTGTTTCCCACTCTCCTTGAGCCTGTCGGATGATCAAACTGAATCCCCCATGATTAACAATTCCTCAGCATCTTGGTCAATGACCATGTTCATGCCCACGATGCAAGCCTCGTATTAAGCTGTATTATTGGTGCAGAAAAATCGGAGCCTGCCTATAGCCGGATAATCCTGACCTGTGGGTGAGATTAAAATTGCCCCAATCCCTATGCCTTTTGCGTTTACTGCTCCGTCGAAGAACATTTTCCAAGCGGGGATGTCTTCGGATGATACTTCCATCGAATTCACTTCTTCATCAGGGAAATAGGTATTCAAAGGCTGATATTCATCATCAAGGGTATTTTCGTCCAGATGACTAGCCAATGTTTGAGCCTTCATTGCAGTACAAGTGACATAAACTATGTCGAACTCACTGAGCAGGATTTGCCATTTGGCCAATCGCCCTGTGGCATCGGTTTTTGGAATGTATACCTCAATGGATCCAACCTGGTTATCAGGTAGGTGGTTTGAGCTTGCAGATAATGCCTTAACTTTTGAGCCACCCATGTCAAGGCACAACAGGTTCTTTCTAGTAGCGTGTATTTGGCCTCGTAACTGGTAAACTTCTTGCTCACATAATAGATGGCTTCTCTTTCTTTCCCATGGCGTCATGCTACTCGAGAATAAAACCAAAAGAGCTTTCCAGGACTGTTAGATAGAGAAATAACAGCCTTCTTGGTTCTGCCGGAACGAAGACTGGAGGGTTGACAAGTAGTGTTTGATTCTGTCAAAAGCCTCTTGATACTCGACAATCCATTTAACTGCGGCATCCTTTTTGAATAGCCTGAATATGGGCTCGCATGTGGAAGTCAACTAGGTGATGAATTGGCTGATGTAATTCAATCTTCCCAATAAGCTCATTACATCCTTCTTGGTCTTTGGAGGATGTAGCTCTCGAATGGATTTTATCTTGGTTGGATCCAACTCGATACCTCTTCGGCTGACGATGAATCCCAAAATTTTGCTTGACGGGACCCCAAGTACACACTTGGCTGGATTCAATTTCAAATCATACTTGCGAAGCCTTTCGAAGAACTTTCTTAAATCTCTCACATGATCACCCTGAGTTTTGGACTTGATTATCACATCATCAACATATACTTCTATTTCTTGATGCATCATATCATGGAGAATGGTGGTCATGGCCCTCATGTATGTTGCCCCGGCGTTCTTTAGACCGAAAGGCATAACTCTGTAATAGTAAGTTCCCCAAGGTGTAGTGAAAGAGGTTTTTTCAGCGTCTTCCTCATCCATCAACACTTGGTGATATCCTGCGTAGCAATCTACAAAGGACTGAATTTCATGTTTGGCACAGTTGTCAACAAGGATGTGGATGTTAGGTAGGGGGAAGTTGTCCTTAAGACTCGCCTTGTTTAAATCTCTGTAATCAACACACACTCGGGTTTTTCCATCTTTCTTCGATACCGGGACCACATTGGCCAACCATGTGGTGTATCAAACCACTCGGATTACCGCCGCCTCTAGCTATTTTGTGAATCTCTTCTTTGATCTTATCATTGACATTAGGCTTGAACTTTCTTTGTTTTTGTTGGACCGGAGGGCATTCGAGATACTTGGGCAACTTATGAACCACTAGATCAACACTCAACCCAGGCATATCGTCGTAAGACCAAGCAAATACATCTTCGAATTCCAAAAGAAGTTGAACCAACGAATCTCAAATTTCTTTATTCACATGGATGCTTATTTTAGTTTCCTTGATTTCACCTGGATCGCCAAAGTTAACCGATTCAGTATCATTTAAGTTTGGCTTAGGTTTAATTCCAAAATGTTCCAACTCTCGGTTGATTTTCCTAAAAGACTCTTCTTCATCATATTCCGATTCTTGGAAAATTATTTCACAAATAGAAAGCATGTTTGGGTCGTGGCATGATGTCCCCGACCATGTCGTTTTATTTAAAATCCGCATTATTGGGACTAAAATAAGAAAAACTAAAATCATAAAAAGATAGAGAACTGCAAACGATGAAATATTGATTTCATTTCTTTGAAATTGTAAGATAACAGGGTTTACATCTAGAATTTCAAGGACAAAATATGAAAGAAAAACACCCGAGCTACACCCTGAAATAGCTCGTGATGCAAGAAAAGGTATCAAGGCGGGACTACCAGGTCTTCCGCCTGACTGGGAAAGGCGTGGCCTTCCAGTTTTGCAACTTGGCATCCGACCCCATGTAGAGCACTTCAGCAGTGCTTGATCCTTCTCCCAGCTGGACCATGTTGGCTTCATACAGTAATTTCTTCATGGCTCCACATATCTCCTCAATTTCCTCTGCTGTGAAGGTTTTGTCTTCTTTTCCTCAGTGTACTTTGGTTTTACGAATGTTTTGTACAAGTGGGGTAGGGGTTGTGGCAAAGTCCACCCATGACGTTTCCTACGGTTGGCCCAGGTGATGTCTTCTGGCATTGGATGGAAACCCAGCCCAATAAACTTCTCCGCGGCAAGCAGAGCGACCGACTCAGCTATGATTGAAGCATTACAGAGGAAAGGCTGGGGAAGTGGTTTGCCTTCTTCGTGTTGATCGGCTACCACAATTTCAAAAGCTTGGTAAACTATATTCTCACTTCCCTCTTTGGCTTCGAGGCAGGGAACAGAGGGATCCTGATAAATTGACTGTTCATCTTCTCCGGGGACCACAATCTCCTGGTTTTCATGTTCGAACTTCAGCATTTGGTGTAGAGTAGAAGGCACCTCTCCTGCCGCGTGAATCCACAGTCTTCCTAGGAGATAGTTATAGGATATGTCCATGTCCAATTCTTGAAATTTCACTTCAAAATCGACAGGACCAATGGTCAGTACTAAGTCAATTTCCCCTATGGTGTCTCTCTTAATTCCATCAAAGGCTCAGACACACACATTGTTGGGATGGATCCTCTCTGTTCCAATCTCCATTCTTTGGCAATGTTGACACTATGCATATATCCACCCCAGAACCTCCGTCTATCATTACTCTTCTAACATAATAGCCTTCGCATTTGACGGCGAGGTACAAGGCTTTGTTGTGGGCAGCTCCCTCTGGAGGTAGACCATTCTTGCTAAATGTAACTTGATTAATAGCAAAGAATCTTTCCGCCATTTTCTCTAGTTTCTCCAGTGAGGTTTCAGCCGGTAAATAAGCTTCATTCAAGGTTTTGGGCAACACTTTCTGATGTTCTGGAGATTTTATCAAGAGTGACAATAGAGAGACCTGCTCGGGAGACTTTTGGAGCTGGTCCACCACCGCATATTTTGGCATTTTCCTTTTTTGAAATAAGGCTTATGCTTCTTCAGCATTTACAAGCTTTTTGGGTGGAAATTTCTGTTTGGTGGCAGCGTTCACTTCTTCCATATCTGAATATTTCTTTGTGGGATGGCCTTTTTGAGTTTCCCTGATGATCTCTTTGCCCTTGTATGTGACTATGGTTTCTTGGTACTTCCACGGACTGCAGAAGGGTTTGTCATTGGCTTCTGAGGTGTGCGATCGATTACCACGGGCTCATTCAGCCTTGGTGGTTGAATCGGTCCCCGTACCACATAAGCCCTCTTGGGTACATACATCATTTTGTTCAACTCAAACCTTATTGGGGGACTCAAATTGGGCTGTTTTCCTTGATTCCCTCGTGGGATGTAAAGTATGGTTTCCTTGGTAGGGGCCGTGTCTGTTTTGATTTCAGACTTCTTATGAGCTTCTGGATGCTTGACTTCGCTCATTTCCTTTTCTTCAGCCTTCTTGGGTTAACCTTTGGTTTTTTGTCTGCATCAGCGATGGCTATGATGGCTTTTAGGGATGGGTCAAATTCTTTATCCTCACAAATCATTCTGATTATTGGCCCATTGTTGTGATCCGGCAACGGGTTATTGGTTACGTTCGGGACCTTTTCATCTCTCAACACTATCTTCTTTTGTTCTATTAAATCCTCTATTGATCGTTTCAAAGTCCAGTAGTTTTCAGTGTCATGTCCTTCTGCCCCGGAATGATAAGCACAGCGTACGCCCCTTTGATAGGACGGTGACTCAGGGTTCTACCTGTTCGGGGGCACGGGTTGTAAGAAACCCATGTGGACCAGTTTTGGGAATAAGCTGGCATAAGATTCCCCTATTGGAGTACAGTTTTTTCTCCTGGGTGGTTCCTTGGAACGGTAATTATTTTGCGGAGGCCGGGGATTATATTGATTCTGAGGAGGCTGATTTCTCGGGGCCTGGTTTCTGTTGCCTTGTTGTTGGGGTGGAGCAAATGGCTGGGCATTCATAACTGCATAAGGTTGAGTAATATAATGCATGTCTTGGTGGTGATATTATTGTTGTGAGGCCCTCTCTGAGAATACAGGACTGTGAGCATGATGTCTTCTCATTTCGGAGGCTGCCATTGACACTTCCTCTTTCTTTTTGTTTCTTGCGACCCCTCCTGCCCCACCTTGAATGGCCTGGGAGGTTGCCCTTATGGCGGACTGGCTCACAATTCTTCCTATTTTCAGGCCATTTTCGACCGTCTCACCGATCTCAATCGCTTCCGTAAAAGATTTCCCATCGCTGACATCATATTTTGAAAATAATCTACCTTTTGCACTTGTAGGAAAACAATGAACATCTCTATCTCGTCCATGTGTGGTTTTACTCTTGACGTTTGTTCGGCCACTTGACATCATATTCTCTAAAGCTTTTTGAAGGTTTTTTTTTTCAAGTTTGCCAAAGAATTTCTATCTGGGGCGATGTCAATGTTATACTGGAACTGCCTTACGAAATCCCGGCGAAGATCATCCCAAATATGCCATCGAGTGATAAGCGATGCCCACCAAACTCTCCCCAAAATATGCTATCAAGAGTTCTTCTTTTCCGCCTGCCCCACGCAGCTGGTTGCAATATTTTTTCAAATGAGCAATGTGATCGCCGTGACCATCGTACTTTTCGAACTTTGGCGTTTGAATCCCAGGGGAAGATGTACGTGTGGGAACATGCACAAGTCCGAGTAGGACACACTCTTCTGTCCACTTAATCCTTGCATGTTTTTCAAACTCTGTTCAAAGATTTTCATCCTTCTTGTTATTTCATCTTGTTCAGGTGTCTTGGGGGGTTTGTCCTGAACTGGTTTGAGTTCATATGCTGGTTGAGGATAGTCATATGTGGGGTATCGGGGAGGCTCGGCTTGGTAGTTGGGAGTTTGAAATGTGAAATCTGTAGGATCAAACATGGGCCTCGGCACCGCAGGCTATATGGTGGCTGCGCACGGAGGGGCCGTAAAAATATAAGGAACTGGACCATATATGAACATCGGAGGACGGGCTTCAAAAGGCGCTCCGACAAAGTTGGCTGATATAGTAGGCTACCCCAAGAGGATATTTAGGTGGCTGATGGGGATGGTGGAGGTACCCCTCGACCTTGGGAAAAGCTCAGGAAATCTAGGGATAGCACTTGGAGGTTCTTTTCCATTTTCCAAGCGTCCCACATCCCCATACCTCGGAGTCGAAGGAACCTATTTTCTTCAGCTGCCGGAGATTCTGAGGCTGGGATCCCCGCAATTGTGTTGTCCCCTGGGATGGGAACTGCTGGTAGAGTCATCTCGGATGACATCTCTGCGCTTCCTTTTGATCTAGTAAAGTATCTGTGCGAGGCTAGCTTACCACAAACCAATCACTGTTCTTTAAAAACCTTTACTTGAAAAGGGAATTTCAAACGGTTAGGTTGGGATAGATAACAAACAGGAAATCGCATGTTAGGTATGATGCACCTACGCAGTTAACGGTTTTTCTATATGCTTGCAATGGTCGCATGCGTCATCCCAGCATTTACTCCGAACTTCCTTTTGTTTTCTACTTCTTTTTTCTTATTAGCTTTACTTTTTAAGAATACGGCCAAATCTTATGAAGATTTCCTACGTATCATGACACCACATGAATGAGACCGGGCATAGTTCATGGAAAAATGTTATGTAAATAACATGATATTTTGTGATTTTCAACTTTTATAAAGACAAAAACTTTGATTACAAAAGCTAACAAAATGAAAGGCAACTACCAAACTGGGACTTAATAAACTTACAGACTCGAAAAGTGCGTAACAGAACATACAGATAGACTCTTTTAAGAGACTACAAATTTATGAGAACATTAAGACTTCAACTGTTTTTGGAGCTTGCGGGGCATCGTCTGGCCTTGCCGCAGGCTTGCATGCTAAAATTTCTTGGATGTAGTGGAGATCTTCCATCACTTGACGAACAAATGTCATGGCGGTAGCAAAGAACATAGATTTCGTCATGTCCTCACAATAGTTGCACTTTGTTGTAATATATTCTGCGATTGCCCGCACCCTCTCTCTAACAAGTCCCACTTCCCTTGCGATGTCTCAACAAATTCTTGGAGATGCGGTCTTTTAGCCGGCCTTCCAGGCTCCATTTCTCTTTTGTACCAAGAAACGTACCCCGGTGCAACCTCTCCTTTGGATATGTCACACACTCGAGTATCGGCTGTCAAGTATTGGAATTCACTCCAGATTTGGCGCACAACGACTTCAGGGAATTGACCATTTGGGATTATCTCAACCGCATGACGAATACTATCCTCGTCCATGGGGATCATTTGGAACCTACCTAATTGTCTTAGCAGTCTATATGGCGCATAGGGCTGGATGCTTCGGAGTCCCATATAGAAGGAAATGAGGTCCAGTGGCTGGGATATACACAACTTCTTCCACACGGAGCCAACCGAATGTCCACTCTATTTGATTTGCAGTGATGACCCGGAGATGCGACACCCATTCTGTGACACCCTCAGGTACTTTAAACCCATCAACCTTGTTGCCAAATTCTTCTATGCAGCTCTTTGTTAGCGACCCATAATTCATGAACCGAGGCCGGTGGCATATATGCTCGATCATCCATATTTGCAGCAGCAAGTTATATCCCTCGAAGAAGTCTCCTCCTGATTTACAGGCAGTGAAAGAACGGAATATTTCGGACAAGATCATGGGATCGAGGGTACTTTTAGCCTGGGTCATTAAAATGCTAACAACTCCCGCTATCCGTATGTCAATATTCCCATCCTTTCGCGGGAACACCAAAAGACCCAAGTAAAACACCATGAACTCAAAACATCGATGCTCCTCCCACTTGAGCCAATTTTCTTTTCTACAAATAAGACTTTCGGGGTTGTTGAATCCTCCGATGTGGCCAAACCTCTGATATATAAATTGCGGGGTACAAACACTAGGTGATAAGTCGGGGTTGTGAACTTTTCTGCTGATTTTCAAGGAATCCAAGAATTTGTGCATGGAAAGGGCTCTTGGTGCAATCAGGTATTGGTGTATTTAGGATTCTAGGGGTCCGATATATCCGGTCATTTCCTTCAATGTAGGGGTGAGTTCAAAGTCCGGGAAGTGGAAGACATTATGGGCCGGGTCCTATAATGTGATTAAGGCTTTTATGATGTCTGCCCTTGGGCTAATTTTCAACAAACCAGTGAGACCTCCCAGGTGTGTATTGACCCTTTTCTGCCCCGCTTCCTCGAGATCATTATGTTGGAAACACGTTCTCAATGCAATATACTAAAACGTGTGTTCTTTTGTATAGGTTTTGATGAATGACAAACGAAGCGAAAATTGATATATGACGAAGTTCAAGAAACAAGCGCACAATTGATATACAACGAGATTCAAGCTCAAGACAAAGTTTTATAGTTTAATTGAGTCATTCTTAATTGTGATCTTGATCCTACATCATGTTTAGCGTGTGCTTATGCGCTCGTTATCAATCGTGTCTGAAGGAGTCTCACCTTACTGCGGTAAAACGGATTTTAAGGTATCTTGTTGGTACTACAAATGTGGGTCTATGGTACCCCAAAGGGTCTTCATGCCAACTCGTTGGCTATTTCGATTCCGATTTTGCTGGATGCAAATTGGACCGCAAGAGCACTAGTGGCACTTGCCACTTGCTCGGTAGCTCTCTCATTTCTTGGTTCAGCAAGAAACAAGTAAGTGTTGCGTTGTCCACAACCGAGGCTGAATATGTAGCCGCGGGGAGTTGTTGCGCTCAAATCCTATGGATGAAACAACAACTCTTGGACTATGGCCTAAGTCTTGATCATATCCCTCTTAGATGTGATAATACTAGTGCCATATGCTTGACGAAGAACCCCGTTCTTCATTCGCGAACAAAACACATTGAAATTAGACATCATTTTATAAGAGATCACGTTCTCAAGGGCGATGTCGAAATCGAATTTGTTGAAACCAAAGATCAATTGGCCGACATCTTTACAAAGCCCTTAGAGAGAGAGTCCTTCTTCCGAATTCGTAGTGAACTCCGGATTCTTGACTCCACGTTGATCTAAGTCATGCATTGCATCTTTTTATTCTACATAATTTCTAACTTGAGCGTCGGAGACGTCTAACGAATTTTTGCAGGTATCGCCCCAAAGGAAAGGGGAATTATAAAGCTTGACGTGCAACAATTGGTTTCCGTAGCCTAAAAATCGATTATTTCGTATCAATAATCGATTATGTTGCGATTATTCGGGTTGATGTTGCTGAAATTTTCTTTCCAATAAATAAACAAGTTTTATTTACTTCTTTGGCATCTTCTTCTTTTATTTTTGCTAATGGCAAAAGGGGGAAGATAACGGGTATGCACTCTCAATATTTATAAGCTTAAATTGAGGGGGAATTCACATATTGAGGGGGAACAAATTGCATACTTGTTGCATGTATATACTTGTCTTGAATCGTCATTATAAATTGCTTGTCTTGCATATCCCGCTTAATGTTTGCC
The DNA here is from genome assembly GCA_034376525.1 of Nicotiana benthamiana. Taxonomy (NCBI): domain Eukaryota; kingdom Viridiplantae; phylum Streptophyta; class Magnoliopsida; order Solanales; family Solanaceae; genus Nicotiana; species Nicotiana benthamiana. The sequence goes on along the minus strand of CM067339.1, from coordinate 53,597,462 downwards.
ATTATCAAAAAGGGGGAAATTGTTGGAAACACGTTCTCAATGCAATATACTAAAACGTGTGTTCTTTTGTATAGGTTTTGATGAATGACAAACGAAGCGAAAATTGATATATGACGAAGTTCAAGAAACAAGCGCACAATTGATATACAACGAGATTCAAGCTCAAGACAAAGTTTTATAGTTTAATTGAGTCATTCTTAATTGTGATCTTGATCCTACAACTTGACTCGTAACATGGCTTCTCTCATAAAACTATTTTCCAAAATCATGCATATTTAATTTAATGTCAAATGATTTTAAATCATGCATATTTACAGTAGTCAAAATAATTTTTAGACATGCCTTAAAAATCTGGACTAAGATAATCGATTATGTACTTATGATAATCGATTGTTTTAAGCTAAGACTGCATGACAATCGATTGTGAGTAAGACAGTAAGCATCAGGTTTTTCAAACCTGTATGACAATCGATTGTGAACTAATGACAATCGATTGTGACTGAGGCAGTGTCCATCAAAGTTTTTCAAAACTCAGAATAATCGATTATGAACTAATGGTAATCGATTATGTTGAGACAGTGTCTTCCAGTGATTTTCAAATTTATTGAATAATCGATTGCTACATTGGACAATCGATTGTCAAAGAGACAGTGTCTAAAATGTTTTTCAAAAACTGATAAGTAATCGATTGTTGACTTTGTGCAATCGATTGTGAAGCTGACCGTTGTCGTAAAGTTTTCAAATACCGTCAGGTAATCGATTATTGATTCTGTATAATCGATTGTTTTGATTAAAATCCGGAAAAGATTTTTTGAACGTTATTGGGTAATCGATTCTGTATAATCGATTGTTTTGATTAAAATCCGGAAAAGATTTTTTGAACATTGCTGAGAAATCGATTGTTGATTCTGGACAATCGATTGTTTGTGGTAAAATCTGGAAAGGATTTTTTGAACGTTGCCAGTAATTGATTATGGATTGTAAGTAATCGATTATCAAGCGTAAAATCTGGGATTGAATTTTGATCTGACTGGCAGACAATCGATTGTTGGGGTTTGACAATCGATTGTCAGTGAGTAAAATCAGCAACTCTTAATTGGCAATTAGGCAACGGTAATGCCAAGTTTCAACTATAAATACAGCTTCATTTCAGTGTTTTAAACACAACAACATACTACAACTGATCATTACATTGCTATAAGCTTGCATACTTTTGTTTATCATTTTATATTCAATTTCATAAAGCTTTTTAGACCATATTCGTTTCCAAAGTTGTTGTGATCTAGAGCTTACTTCTTTTACTCATACCTACTCATAAAGGAGTATTTTGTTTGAGTGTTTAGTGTTTTATACACTTGTAAGAGAATTGTGATTCTCTTGTTGTAAGGAACTTGTGTTTCCTTGGTTGAAGTCTTGGAGTGTTGTATCTCCGAGCAAAGGTGTTAAGGCTTGTGTCCTTAAGTTGTAAAGGTTTGTTGAGCACCCGTAAGCTTAACAAGTTAGTGGAAAATCTCGAGAGAGTCTCTCGGGGACTGGACTAGCCACGTGTTGTGGTGAACCAGAATATATCGGTGCGTTCTTTCCTTTTTGTTTATTTAACGTACTTATTTATTTCCTGCAAATTTTAATTTCCGCAAGTTTACGCTAAATTTTATAATAACGCTATTCACCCCCCCTCTAGCGTTAAGCGTATTTTCTAACAATTGGTATCAGAGCTCAACTCTTTGAAAACTTAACAGTTTGAGAGAACCATCCATGGCTTCTACTCGTGATTCTTTTGCAGGAATTGATGAAGGACAGTGCTCCACACGACCACCTCTATTCAACGGTAAAAATTACACGTACTGGAAGGAGAGGATGAAGATCTTCATTCAGTCCAACAGCTTTCACATTTGGAAGGTGATAATGAAGGGAAACCAAATTCCAACAAAGAAGGTGGAAAACGAATGGGTTCCCAAGTCCGAGGATGAGTATGACGCGGATGACATCCGAAAGGTTCAAAATAATGCTAAAGCAATTAATTTATTATATTGTGCTGTTAATGCTGACGATTACAGGAAAATATCGTGTTGCACAACGGCAAAGGAGATGTGGGACAAGCTAGAGTTACGTACGAAGGTACGGACCAGGTAAGGGAAGCAAAAATTGATTTCCTAACCCATTCTTATGAATTATTTCACATGAAGGAAGGTGAAAAGGTGGACGAAATGTTTGAGCGATTTTCAATAATCGTAAATGACCTACATGCTCTCAAGAAAACATTCATGGATAGAGAGCTCGTGCGAAAAATTCTTAGAAGTCTCACACCGGCATGGAGATCAAAGGCCGATGCAATTCAAGAATCCATTGGCGTTTCAAACGTCACTATCGACGCACTAAGAGGTAACCTTAAGACCTATGAATCTACTATTCTTAACCCTTTTGTTGATGATCAAAGGAGGCAAAGAATAGCTCTAAAGGCGAGCACAAGCCAACCGCAAATTGATGAGGAAGGAGACAACGAGTTTGGACTCGTTATCAAAAGATTTCAAAAGTTCATGCGCAAGGAGTATGAACGCAAGGGCAAAAAGCAAGGCGAACAAATCAAGTGCTATGAATGTGGTGAAACCGGGCACATCAAATCAAATTGCCCAAACATCAAAAAGGAGAAGAAACCTTTTAAAAAGCAACGTGCATACATTTCTTGGGGAAGCGACTCCGGAGATGAGTCAAGCGAAGGAGAAGAAGACGAAGCAGCAAATCTTTGCCTTATGGCACAAGAAGACAACAAAGATGAGGTATGTCAAATCTCGTCTAAAAACTTCTTCACTCTTGAAGAAATGCAAACTGCTTTTGATGAATTATATGCTGAGTTTATTAAGGCTTCAAAAACTGTTAAGGGCATAAAAGAAAATGCTTCATTAAAAGAAAAGGATTTTCAAAAACAGCTTTCTTTAAAAGAAAAGGATTTAGAAAAACTGGTTTTAGAAAATGAGAAGCTGAAAGAGGAAAACAAGTTTTTTGGAAAAAGAAGTTCCGATAAGCCCGAAAGCTCTACTAGAAATTACAGTTCTTGTTTGCATCTTAAGAATGAAAGTAAGTAGGCTTAAAGGCACATTAGATAAGTTTAATTCTTCGCACAAAAACTTGAATGATGTTCTTGTTAACTTGAAATCAACCAAGCATGGAATAGGCTTTAAGAATGAAGAAAAGGTGACGCTAATCCCCAACAACCTAAAGCTCAACCTAGGATTAACAATAGAAATGCTTATCCTAGAAACAACAACTCTAGAGCCAATATGCATGCTAGACAAAATGCTGAACATTTTAGAAGACCTAGGAATGACTTACCACCTAGAAATAGTCACCCTAGAAATGATGCATATATTAGGCCAAATGTTGAGCCCCTTAGAAAACCTAACAATGGCCCTCAACCGAGAAACAATCACTCTAGAAATGCTGCCCATCCTAGAGCTCATAGTAGGAGAAATAATTCTCATGAAATGCGAAATAGTCATAGTGTTCAAAATAGTGTAAGAAATTTTCATCCGTCTATGAACCTAGAAGGATGCATAACCCAAATGTGACTTGTCATTATTGTAGACGTATTGGTCATATTGCTCCTGCATGCTTTACACGTCATAGACATATTACTCAATCGCATCATTATAATATGCCTAACCCCCAAGGACCCAAGATGGCATGGGTACCTAAAGAACATTAATTTGTTTTGTAGGTGTGCTTGAAGGGATCAAGTGTACTATGGTACCTTGATAGTGGATGCTCCAAGCATATGACGGGAGATGAATCCAAATTCCTTCAATTAGAGCACAAAGAAGGAGGAAGTGTTATCTTCGGTGATAACAATAAAGGAAAGATCATCGGCATCGGCTCGGTCGGTAAGGATGAAAATTCCTCTATTAAGCATATATTACTTGTTAAAGGATTAAAGCATAATCTCTTGAGCATAAGCCAATTGTGTGACAAGGGAAATCTTGCTTTATTTGACTCGAATGAATGCTTAGTGTTCAGACGTAGTGATTTCAAAATTATCCTCCGTGGTTTTAGAGTGGATAATATTTATATGGTTGATCTTGCTAATTCCTCACCCGATTATGTTGATTGTCTAATGAGTAAAGAGGATGATACTTGGCTATGGCATCGTAGAGTAGCACATATCAATATGCATCTTTTGAACAAATTGATTTCTCAAAACTTAGTTGTTGGTCTTCCCAATTTAAAATTTGAAAATGACTCTATTTGTGACTCGTGTCAAAAGGGGAAGCAAACAAAAGCATCTTTCAAATCTAAAAACATTGTTTCAACTTCTAGACCATTGCAATTACTTCATATGGATTTATTTGGTCCCTCTCGCATTGAAAGTCTAGGAAGAAATAAATATGCTTTTGTGATTGTTGATGATTACTCGAGATTTACTTGGACTTTATTTCTTGCCAATAAAAGTGATGCTTTTCAAAATTTTAAATATTTTCTTAAGCGTGTTCAAAATGAGAAAGAAACAACCGTCACTTCAATTAGAAGTGATCATGGGGGAGAGTTTGATCACAATATCTTTGCGGACTTTTGTGACGAACTCGGAATCGAGCATACCTTTTCCGCTCCACGTACACCACAATAAAATGGGGTGGTGGAAAGGAAAAATAGGTGTCTCGAAGAGATGGCTAGAACCATGCTCGACGAAGCTAAGGTACCCAAACATTTTTGGGCGGATGCCGTGAGTACCACTTGCTATGTTCTAAATAGAGTAGTAATTCGGCCGATACTCATGAAAACCCCCTATGAACTTTATAAGGGTAGAAAACCAAATATTTCCCATTTTAGAGTTTTTGGTTGCAAATGTTTTGTTCATAACAATGGCAAAGACCAATTGGGTAAATTTGTTGCTAAGTCGGATGAAGGCATTTTCATTGGATATTCCTCACGTAGTAAAGCATATAGGGGCTTTAATAAAAGAACCCAAATTGTGGAGGAATCCCCTCATGTTGTATTTTCCGAAAATAATGCTCGCTTGGCGAGAAAGGATTCCAGTTTTGATCTTGCAGGTATCTTAGATAGCTTGAAAGACAAAATACAAGAGGAACCACCCAAGGAAAATAAAGATGAAACTGAGGAACAACCAACGGAAGAAGCGCCACAATTGGAAAAAGAAACAAAAGTGCCAAATGAGTGGAGGACGATCAAAGATCACCCTCTTGAACAGGTAATTGGCAACGTTGGAGACAAGGTAAGTACCCGAAACTCTCTCAAAAATACCTTAGAACATACTGCTTTTGTTTCTCAAATTGAACCCAAAACCATCTCAGAAGCAATTGGGGATGAATTTTGGACCTTGGCAATGCAAGAGGAGCTTAACCAATTCGAACGCAATGACGTTTGGGATTTGGTGCCAAGACCCGAAGGTCATACCATAATTGGTACGAAATGGGTTTTTCGCAATAAACTAGATGAAAATGGTATAATCACTAGAAACAAAGCTAGGCTTGTAGCAAAAGGCTATAATCAAGAAGAGGGTATTGACTATGAGGAAACATATGCTCCCGTAGCAGATTAGAAGCTATTCTCTTATTGCTTGCATTATATCAAATGGATGTGAAAAGTGCTTTTCTAAACGGTTTTATTCAAGAAGAAGTTTATGTTGAACAATCCCCCGGTTTTGAAGATTTTAAATTTCCCGATCATGTTTTCAAACTCAAAAAGGCTCTTTATGGTTTAAAACAAGCTCCCCGAGCTTGGTATGAAAGATTGAGTAAGTTTCTTTTGAAAAATTATTTCATTAGGGGGAAAGTTGACACAACTCTCTTTTTTAAGCAAAAAAACAATGATATTTTGTTAGTTCAAATATATGTAGATGATATTATATTTGGTGCTACTAACAATGTTTTATGCAAAGAAATTTCTATTTTAATGACAAGCAAATTTGAGATGTCTATGATGGGTGAGTTAACATTCTTTTTGGGATTACAAGTAAAGCAAATGAAAGAAGGTACATTCATTTGTCAAACCAAATATTGCAAAGAATTGCTGAAACGATTTGAGATGAACAATGCAAAAGAAATGGCAACTCCCATGAGCACATCCGATCATCTAGACAAAGATGAGAAAGGTAAGGAAGTCGACACCAAAAAGTATCGAGGTATGATTGGCTCTCTTCTTTATCTTACTGCTAGTCGTCCGTACATCATGTTTAGCGTGTGCTTATGCGCTCGTTATCAATCGTGTCCGAAGGAGTCTCACCTTACTGCGGTAAAACGGATTTTAAGGTATCTTGTTGGTACTACAAATGTGGGTCTATGGTACCCCAAAGGGTCTTCATGCCAACTCGTTGGCTATTCCGATTCCGATTTTGCTGGATGCAAATTGGACCGCAAGAGCACTAGTGGCACTTGCCACTTGCTCGGTAGCTCTCTCGTTTCTTGGTTCAGCAAGAAACAAGTAAGTGTTGCGTTGTCCACAACCGAGGCTGAATATGTAGCCGCGGGGAGTTGTTGCGCTCAAATCCTATGGATGAAACAACAACTCTTGGACTATGGCCTAAGTCTTGATCATATCCCTCTTAGATGTGATAATACTAGTGCCATATGCTTGACGAAGAACCCCGTTCTTCATTCGCGAACAAAACACATTGAAATTAGACATCATTTTATAAGAGATCACGTTCTCAAGGGCGATGTCGAAATCGAATTTGTTGAAACCAAAGATCAATTGGCCGACATCTTTACAAAGCCCTTAGAGAGAGAGTCCTTCTTCCGAATTCGTAGTGAACTCGGGATTCTTGACTCCACGTTGATCTAAGTCATGCATTGCATCTTTTTATTCTACATAATTTCTAACTTGAGCGTCGGAGACGTCTAACGAATTTTTGCAGGTATCGCCCCAAAGGAAAGGGGAATTATAAAGCTTGACGTGCAACAATTGGTTTCCGTAGCCTAAAAATCGATTATTTCGTATCAATAATCGATTATGTTGCGATTATTCGGGTTGATGTTGCTGAAATTTTCTTTCCAATAAATAAACAAGTTTTATTTACTTCTTTGGCATCTTCTTCTTTTATTTTTGCTAATGGCATAAGGGGGAAGATAACGGGTATGCACTCTCAATATTTATAAGCTTAAATTGAGGGGGAATTCACATATTGAGGGGGAACAAATTGCATACTTGTTGCATGTATATACTTGTCTTGAATCGTCATTATAAATTGCTTGTCTTGCATATCCCGCTTAATGTTTGCCATTATCAAAAAGGGGGAAATTGTTGGAAACACGTTCTCAATGCAATATACTAAAACGTGTGTTCTTTTGTATAGGTTTTGATGAATGACAAACGAAGCGAAAATTGATATATGACGAAGTTCAAGAAACAAGCGCACAATTGATATACAACGAGATTCAAGCTCAAGACAAAGTTTTATAGTTTAATTGAGTCATTCTTAATTGTGATCTTGATCCTACAACTTGACTCGTAACATGGCTTCTCTCATAAAACTATTTTCCAAAATCATGCATATTTAATTTAATGTCAAATGATTTTAAATCATGCATATTTACAGTAGTCAAAATAATTTTTAGACATGCCTTAAAAATCTGGACTAAGATAATCGATTATGTACTTATGATAATCGATTGTTTTAAGCTAAGACTGCATGACAATCGATTGTGAGTAAGACAGTAAGCATCAGGTTTTTCAAACCTGTATGACAATCGATTGTGAACTAATGACAATCGATTGTGACTGAGGCAGTGTCCATCAAAGTTTTTCAAAACTCAGAATAATCGATTATGAACTAATGGTAATCGATTATGTTGAGACAGTGTCTTCCAGTGATTTTCAAATTTATTGAATAATCGATTGCTACATTGGACAATCGATTGTCAAAGAGACAGTGTCTAAAATGTTTTTCAAAAACTGATAAGTAATCGATTGTTGACTTTGTGCAATCGATTGTGAAGCTGACCGTTGTCGTAAAGTTTTCAAATACCGTCAGGTAATCGATTATTGATTCTGTATAATCGATTGTTTTGATTAAAATCCGGAAAAGATTTTTTGAACGTTATTGGGTAATCGATTCTGTATAATCGATTGTTTTGATTAAAATCCGGAAAAGATTTTTTGAACATTGCTGAGAAATCGATTGTTGATTCTGGACAATCGATTGTTTGTGGTAAAATCTGGAAAGGATTTTTTGAACGTTGCCAGTAATTGATTATGGATTGTAAGTAATCGATTATCAAGCGTAAAATCTGGGATTGAATTTTGATCTGACTGGCAGACAATCGATTGTTGGGGTTTGACAATCGATTGTCAGTGAGTAAAATCAGCAACTCTTAATTGGCAATTAGGCAACGGTAATGCCAAGTTTTTCAACTATAAATACAGCTTGGAGTGTTGTATCTCCGAGAAAAGGTGTTAAGACTTGTGTCCTTAAGTTGTATAGGTTTGTTGAGCACCCGTAAGCTTAACAAGTTAGTGGAAAATCTCGAGAGAGTCTCTCGGGGACTGGACTAGCCACGTGTTGTGGTGAACCAGAATATATCGGTGCGTTCTTTCCTTTTTGTTTATTTAACGTACTTATTTATTTCCTGCAAATTTTAATTTCCGCAAGTTTACGCTAAATTTTATGATAACGATATTCACCCCCCCTCTAGCGTTAAGCGTATTTTCTAACACATTCCACCATACTCGCAACTCCAAGGGAATTTTGTTCATTATCGTGCTCATTCTGCACATTTATTAAGGCGAATTAGTATTCTCAAAATATTAAAACTGGCATTTTATGAAATTCATTTCTTAAAATCAAGGACTAGCTTTCCGAATTCTGCCTTGCAACACTTCAGAGAGAAGGTTTTTCAGGCTGTGCTTGCTTACCAGTCAAAATAAGACTCAGAGGTGGCCCTTTGTGCAAGATCAGCCTTCCGGCATCCATACGGTAACATTCGACTATTTCTGGTAGTAATGACATCACCCGATTTAATTCGATACATGTGGGTAAAAAAATGTTTTTCTTGTTTTAGCATTTTTTGCGAAAGAAAGATTGGACCGAGCAAAACCAAAAACCCAAAATATTATTGAAAACTTTCCCAATCTCATTTCCCTTTTGTTTTTTATCTGCCTCTGTTTTTTTGAAACATTTTGGCAGCATTTCGGTGCTATTTGACTACTGGTTTAAATGAATTATCTCATTAAACCTTAGATTTTCTTTTATTCACAAGCCGGTCAACAAGATAATCCAAAGCAAATGAATGCAAAAATAGCATGTAGTATGCACCATGATGGTCTTTTCATTTCGGGTCACCTGTCCTAGACGGACCCAACCCCTGTGTTGAGTCCCCTAAGTCAAATGCATGATTCAAATAAGCGCTCCTACTAGGGATCCGTCATGAGGTTTTGTTAGACTAAGTATTTGTGCTAGACTCTGTACCCGAGCGGACAACTCGAGTCGAGGAGGGGGCTACGCACCGGGAACCAAAAGGCCATCTAGCTTAGTAACTTGTCCGCCTCTTTCTTATTTTAGGGTATGACACTAACAGAATAGGGAGTCTCAACCAGTAAGCACATCTCCGGAGGTGAGAAGTGAAGGGTTTCCTAGTAATTTATATGTACAGTTCAGATAATATCAAAACGGTAAAGCACTTAGCACAAAACACGTAATGAAATCAGATAAAGCCAAATATAACAGTTTTGCTAAGCTCGGATTCTTGAATCCTGAACCAGAGATTCTAGGTTCCTTTCGCTCCCCAGCAGAGTCTCCAGAGCTGTCACACCTCCTTTTTACACGGCTACCCCGAAGGATAAAACGCATGTATAAGGGTGTTTTTCCAATTAAAGTGACATTATTCGAAATGGGATTATCTATTTATTTAAGAGTTGACACTTGGGATAGGTTTGGCTTTTGGTGTCCCAAGTCACCGGTTTATTTTGAATCCCAAATCGAGGAAATTTTCGACTGCTCAATTGAAGTCTGAACCAGAAATTCTTGAGTAAGGAATTCTTTTGACCCGAGGGAAGATGTTAGGCACCCTCGAATCCCGTGGTTCTAGCACGGTCGCTCAAACTATTATAAATGGCTAATTTTCTGATGTTGTACATGCTCGTCCTATAGTGCAATTTTAAAATTATTAACTGCCTTATTCTTTTTAGCGATATTTGCAACGTTATTAAAATACGTCTCGAACCACGTCACATAAATGCACCCAGATTCTCGACACATTTTAATATCATCAAGACTTGGATTTGGGTCGGATAAATATGCACCCGGGTTTAAGAAGATGTTTTATTAACATATTGGGCCTATAGCAACTACGCGTTGGAAAGTTCGCGGGAGGCCTTGAAATTCACTAAACAACACCTCCAAATTTCTAGGCATTTTTATACAGTTAAGGAGCCCACATAGTGCATAATTTTGTTATACGTGCTCACTTAATGTTATAAAGGCAAGCTAAGGCGACAATAGTTTTCTATTATGCTCGTCTCTAAAATATGTCCTAATAATTTCATACGTGAGTGTTATATTCAAAGGGAGATTCAACATCTATATCTTCAGCCTCATTCATGGCTGGTTTTGCAATTTGGGCTTTGTTTATATTGGGTCTAGGGGACATATTTTTATGTTTCATAACTATCAACAGTTTGGGTCTTCACTTGGGCCCATATGCGTTGGACTACAAGTAATCATGATAATAGTCCCTTTAATTTACTACACTATAATCATTGACATTATGGAATTGATCGTTTTTCAAGGCATAGTGAAGAAGTTTTAACAAAGAGAATTTCTAAAAAAAATACGTGATCTTATATTAACAAAGTAATAAGCTATAACGCAGATTTGCATCCAACATATAAGGAAAGGAAATGATGTACTCATCATTCAGAGTACATATAGAAACATCGAGTTCCTACTTTTCTCATAGAAGAAATCATAAAGATCAAATAATTATGGAATGACCCACATTAGAACTACTAAATCTAAATAAATTAAAGTTACAAGCTAAGTACAGTCCAGCATTATTACACATTCATACTTATTACAACACTAGAAATGCTACTGAATAATAATAACATTCATAATACGACATTGATACATAAAAATAATATTGTCTTCATTATCAGTTATAATCTTGAACGTGTACAGCTATTACTTCTCAGATTTTTGACTGAGGATCGGTACCTGGAATTTCTGCAGAAAAAAGAAGAACCTATGAGCAAGTTAAGTGTGTAGCAAGCAAGCACAGCAGCTAAATAGCCAGCTAACCCAGGAAATCAAGAAACTTGAGGAGCAAATAATGAAAGAACAAATTTTTCTAACAGCTCTAGAATGCACATGCATCAATCCATCTTCCACTTATAATGAATAGAACTTCGATTATTAAAGAAGACTCAAACAAAAGAAAAAAATTGGAATCGATTTCAGCTGAATCTTATGAAAGTATATCTCAATGTGTATCTCTATATCTGAAAATATTATCCTATAACTCTATAAAAAATCTAGAAAAATCCCCATTTGGAAATGATTAGATGTTGCTTTTACAACGGGAGCCCTAGGGCAACATAAATCTCTTTGCTTTCCTTTTAGTCCTTTATCCATCTTTCAGTTTTGCCTAAATGGTCCTTGATTTTCTAACTTGTGTCTCAAGTTTTGGGGCAGAATTAATGGAAATTACACTTATAACCTTCTCTAGAAAGTTCCAGGAGTTTGTTACAAGATTCCCTATGTTCAAATGCCTTTAATACCCTTGTCCCCTTTTCCTAATTGCTGGCCTAAGTGCTTTAAACACTGGTTCCTATCTATTTGATTAGAAACTGACCCTAGTTAATTACTTTAGGTTATAAACCAAGGTCAAATTCTGAATTGCAGACTAAATTATGCAGGAACAAACAACCAAGTGTTAAAATTTGATCAACGCAACCCGTAAATTCAAGCAAATATCTCAATGTGGACTTTAAATTACTCAGCAACAAAGAAGAAACCAATTATCACAACCTTCAGAAGCACATGGATACTAATCGATTTTGGGACCAGAAGGAATGAAAAATCAGAGCATGCTTATTCAGGGACCACCATGAATTTATATGTCAAGCAGACTATTTAGAAGCAGGTCATCCAATCTTAAAACCAAAATGTGTGTTGGAAAGGAAGTCACTAACCAGAAGAACCTAATAGATGAGTAAATGGGCATACATGCCTTTACATAACAAAATTAATGAATCTTAGAAGCAATTGAAAAGAGGAACCAAAACAATTAGAAGAGAACCTAAGGCAACTATACAACAATTATAAGGATGAACAAATTAAAATATTCAGCAGAAAACTAAAAGCAATTACAAAGAAGAATACATGAATTAAAGTAATTAAAAGATGAATAACGGAAATTAAACACTCAGAAGAGAAATAAGGAGACTTAGCATATTTAACAAACGCAAGTAAAGAAGATCAAGAGTAATTAGAAAAGAGAACTATGACAAGTATATGACTCTAGATGGAGACACATACTCATAATTTCAAATAAAATTTACTTAAACAAAATAAAAATAGAGAAGATCAACAAAAGAGAACAAGGATGAGCATATAGCAACTATTCAGAATATCTTGAAGATGAAAAGATAAAAAAAATGAACCTAAACAAGTAACAAAAAAGAAAATCAAAAGCAAGAGAAGACATATGATTTTCAAAGATGAACAAATGAACTCAAACAAATAAAAATCAAACAAGATAAAATCAAACAAGATAAAATCAATTAGAATAAGAAAGCACACAGGGAACTTAGCGTTTTAGCGTTGCAACCCTAAAATAGGATTTTTTTTCAAATCTCCATATTTTAGACCCTTTCTAAGAGGGTTTTTTGGTATTTTGTGACCTTTATCTCATTGTTGGAAAGGATGAGGGAGTATTTAGGCTAGGGTTGAGTGATTTTGAGACAGGGTGGTGTTGTAGATTAAATTTTTGGTTGTGTCTAGTTGTATTGGAGGGTCGTGGGTTGCAGGGTTGTGGATGGAAATGTGAGACGGTCTCCAGGGACCAATTCTAGGGGATTCCGGCGAGTTTAGGGTTTAGGTTGAATTTCGATGTGATATTCAAAACGATCTATAAGGATTCGAAGGACGGGGTTTAAATGGTTGGGAAGAGGGAGAATAGGTGGTTAAGGGGAGTTATTTTGGGTCTATTTGGGGTTGGTGTCGCCTGAGACGGCAGAGCCAGCGACTCTTCTGTCAAATATTCGATGAGCTGGGGTGATTTTTGAGGGGAACTAATGGTGGGAGGGGAAATAAGAGGTTAAGAAGTTCTGGTGGTGTAATATTGGGGCTGTTTAGTGGCCGACTGCAGCCGTTAGGCAATTTTTGGCGGCGGCGTTAGGGTGGTTGAGAGGTAGTAAACTGCGGTGGAGAGGTGGTAATACACCGGTGTAGTTAGATACGAGGAAGATGAGGGTTTGATCTATTGCATATACACAGGGGTTTGGGCATATTTATGGGATTGGGGTAGGGGTTTCAGGGCCGTTGGCTGGGTTGTGATAGACGGCTGAGATTGATCGCCCCAAAACGGTGTCGTTTTGGGGCGTCTCTTACACGAACCAGATCAGGGACGCGTTATTGGGCTGGGTCTTGGGTATTTTAAAAGGGTTCAATGTCTGGGCCACCTAGGTTAGGCCTAATTGTGGCCAACCTGGGTTAATTATTAAAATCCCTTTTTTGTTTGTTTTCTTATTTATTTTATTTTCTAATTGTATTTTATAAATCCCAATTAGGCTAAATCACACTAATAACTACCTAATTGTGCAAAATTAATCAAAAATGCAAAAAATGAAAGTTAACCATACAATACTAAACAATACAATGCCAAAATAACTACTTGTTTTTTTTTTGTAAAATAAACCTTAATTATCAATTGATTTAACAAAACTATGTGAAATTAAATCCTAAATGCTTGTGCGATTTTTATATTTTTAATGATTTTTTATGCATGCATTATTAAAACACACACTGATATACGCAATTAAATCCTAAAAATAAATATTAAAGAGGAGATTAAACTTGAGAATCCTGTAGGAGTAATTTCAACGGGGTAAAAATCACATGCTCACAACAGTAGTTGTCCGGGTTTGTCATAGAGATACATCAGTTTTATTCTATCTAGGATCCACATATTCATATGTGTTTCTTATTTTGCCACACATTAGGGTGTATCTCGAGATTCTTTGAGTTCCTCTTTTTATGTTTCTACTCCTACGGGAGATTCTCTTATTGTGAATCGCATTTATTGGTCGTGTTTGGTTGCTCTTAGTGGTGTTGAGACCATAGCTGATTTATTATTGCTCAGCATGGTAGATTTTGATGTTATCTTGGGCACTGGTTGTCGCCCTATTATGCTATTCTTGATTATCACGCCAAAATTGTGAAGCTGACTATGTTAGGTGTACTCCGAGTCGAGTGGATGGGTACCTTAGATCACACTCCCAGTAGAGTTATTTCTTTCCTTAAAGCTCGCCGAATGGTTGAGAAGGGGTGTGATGCGTATCTGGCCTATGTGAGAGATGTTAGTATTAATACCTCTACAATTGATCTAGTCCTAGATGTACGGGATTTCTCAAATGTGTTTCTTGCTGATCTTTCGGGCATGCATCTTGATAGAGATATTGCTTTTGGCATTGATCTGTTGCCAGGCACTCAGCCTATTTCCATTCCTCCGTACCGTATGGCCCCTCCTAAGTTGAAGGAGTTGAAGGATCAGTTACATGAATTGTTTGATAAGGGATTTATTCGGCCCAGTATATCACCTTAGGGTACTCCTGTCTTGTTTGTGAAGAAAAAGGATGATTCTATGCGTATGTGCATTGATTATTGCCATATGAACAAAGTTACAGTGAAGAACTGTTATCCTTTGCCTCGTAGCAATGATTTGTTTGACCAGCTACAGGGTGCACGAGTGTTTTCTAAGATTTAATTACGTTTAGGTTACCATCAGTTGAATTTTTGGGAGCCAGATATCCCGAAGACTGCTTTCAGGACTTGGTATGGTCATTACGAGTTCCATGCTATGTAATTTGGGCTGACCAATGCCCCAACAACCTTCATGCATTTGATGTACAATGTATTCTGGCCATATCTTGACTTGTTCATCATTGTCTTTATTGATGATATTCTGGTATGCTCTTGGAGTCGGGAAGACCATGAGCAGCAGCGAAGGACAGTGCTTCAGACTTTGAGAGAAAAGAAGTTATATGCAAAGTTCTCAAAATGTGAGTTTTGGTTGGATTCAGTGGCATTCTTGGGTCATATGGTGTCGAGTGAGGGTATAAAGGTGGATCCGAAGAATGTGAAAGTAGTGTAGAGTTGGCCTAGACCATCATTAGCTATAGAGATTTGTAGTTTTCTTGGCTTGGCGGGTTATTACTGTCATTTAATTGAGAGGTTTTCATCTATTGCAACACCTATGACCAGAATGACCCAGAAGGGTGCTCTGTTCCAGTGGCCAGAAGAGTATGAAACGAGCTTTCAGAAGCTCAAAACAACTTTGACTTCCGCCTCAGTTTTGATATTACCTATAGGTTCGGGGTCTTATTCTATCTATTATGATGCCTCGAGGATTGGCCTTGGAGTAGTATTGATGCAGGACGGTAGGGTGATTGCCTATGCATCCAGAGAGTTGAAGGTACATGAGAAGAATTATCATGTCCATGATCTCGAGTTAGCTGCTATTATTCACACCTTGAGTACCTAGCGTCATTATTTGTATGGTAAACCTTGTGAGATTTATACTAATCACTGGAGTTTTGTAGCTTCCGTTCAAGTATTAGGATCTTAATTAGAACAAGATGACGTGGTTAGAGCTCCTGAAGGACTATGATCTCACTATTTTGTATCACCCTGGCAAGGCCAATGTGGTGGCCGATGCTTTGAGTCGCCCGGCGGAGAGTTTGGGAGTTTGGATTATTTACCAGCAGCAAAGAGGCCCATGGTGATGGATGTTCAGGTCTTAGCCAGCTAGTTTGTGAGATTGCATCTTTCGAAGCCCAGTCGGGTCCTTGCTTGTGTGATTTCTCGGTCCTCTTTATTTGATCGTATCAAGGAACTTTAGTTTGATGACCCTCATTTGCTTGTCCTCAAGGACAAGGTCATGCATAAAGATGCGAGAGATGTGACAATTGGTGATGACGGGGTATTGAGGATGCAGCGTCGGGTTTGTGTACCCAATATTGATGGGTTTGGAGAGTTGATTCTATAGGAGGCCTATAGTTCGCGGTGTTCCATCCTTCCGGGTGCCGCAAAGATGTACTAGGATTTGAGACAACACTATTGGTGGAGGCGGATGAAGAAATATATAGTTGGGTTTGTAGCTCGGTGCCTCAAATGTCAGCAGTTGAAGTATGAGCACCAGAGGCCGGGACGGTTGCTTCAGCAGATAGAGATTCCGGAGTGGAAGTGGGAGAGGATCACCATGGACTTCGTAGTTGGATTCTCATGGACTTTGAGGAAGTTCAATGCTATTTGGGTGATTGTGGATTGGCTGACCAAGTCCGCACTTTTCATTCATGTGTGTACTCCCTATTCTTCAGAGCGGTTGGCGGAGATTTATATCCTCGAGCTCCTTTAAGCTTGTTTGCACTCATGCGTACGTTCGTGGCCGTTATCTTTTTTTGAGTATGGTGACGAATATATAGCATCTGCTGTTGATGGCCAATTTTGACCCTTGCTTTTGAAATTAATTTATTTATACTTGATAACTTACAATAAATATTTTTAAAGTGTTTTTTTTGGTAATTAAGAATTTTATTAATCACCAAAGATGTTGCAATACATTATCATAGTCCAGCTTATACGCAACTGACTATCTCAACTAATCTGTTTCACCACAACTAACTCTATAACTAACCATATTATATTTATAAGAGAAATTGCTTCATCTGTTGTCTAACTTTAGGAGTTCCTCTAACATTACAAATATAGGCTAGTTCCCTGAACAAAGTATCACTGCTACGGAAGGCATTCTCAAATATCCTCGAGTTTCTCTCCAGCCACAAAGTATAGCATAGTTCTGCAGTCACCATTTTGAATATGTTAGCTCTACAAGACTTTCCTTTAGCTTTGCTAACTATCCAGTGGAGGTACTGGTCCCAGTTCTGCATTTTGGGATAGTCTTCTCTAATCCAGGTCAGTGTTTTCTCCCTTAAATCTGTTGAATATGGACATGTAAGGAATAGATGATCTCTGGATTCTGCAAGATTTTGACACAACACACATTTCTGGTCCACATTTATTCCCCAATTTGTTAGTCATTCCTTGGTTGGAAATCTGTTATGAAGTACTAACCATAAGTTGAAGACAGCTTTGGGTCTGGCATAGTTCTGAACAGTTAGGTTCTTCCAAGGGAATCTCGGGAGTTGACCAATCTGTAGTAGATAAATTTGTCTAATGGAGCATACTTGCATATTAAGGCCTTGGTGTTGTTGCAGCACATCTCTTGCTGCTATGATCTTTCTAACCATCCAACTAGCTTGTCTGGGAATATGAATGTTCTCAAATTGGCGCAACTTCATATAGACAGCATGAATCCATTTTACCCACAGCCTGTCTTTCTTGTGAGCCAAATCCCAGCAGAGTTTAGCAATTGCAGCCTTCTTCCACAGAGATAGGTTAATGAGATTCAATCCACAAGCTGATTTAGGAATACACATTTTGTCCCAGGATATATAAGCTTTTTTAGTGATGACATTTGATCCAGACCAGATGAAGCCTCTACAGATTGCTTCAATTAGCTTCAGTATTTTAGTTGGGATGATGAAGAGTTGAGCCCAGTATGCCTGTATTCCAAATACCACTGATTGAACCAGTTGCAGCCTCCCAGCATATGATAGTTTCTTGGCAGTCCATGATGTGATCCTAGCAGTGATCTTTTCCACTAATGGTTGCCACTGAATCAATGACATCTTCTTGGTGGATAGAGGTATGCCTAGGTATTTGAAAGGTAATTCTCCATGAACATAGCCAAGATGACCAGTAATCTGCTGCTGTACTTCTTGCTTAACCCCTCCAAAGTATACTGAGATTTTGCCCAGATTAGCTTTCAGTCCTGAAGCTTCAGTGAATAAATGACAGACTCGATTTCTCCTTTTAGATCATCAACAAAGCTTATGTGAGTAACGCCCAGCTTTTTACATCCCGGATGATATAGGAAAGCTTGATCATTCCTTAATTCAGCCAGTGATCTGCTAAGGTACTCCATGACTATTGCAAATAAGAATGGGGATACTGGATCTCCTTGTCTGAGGCCTTTAGCAGCTTCATGGTTCAGTTGTTTCCCCATTAGTCATCACTGTATAGCTTACTGTTTTGACACACTCCATGATCCAGTTAGTGAACCTAGTTGGAAAGCCCAATCCCTCCAGTACTTGTTGCAAGAAGATCCTTTCAACAGAATCGTAAGTCTTCTGAAGGTCAATTTTTATCATGCATCTGGGAGTCACATGGGCTCTGGTATAGTTTTTGATCAACTCATGAGCCAGGATGACATTATCTGCAATCTTCCTGCCTGGGATGATTCCTGCTTGAGCCTCACAAATGATACTAGGGATGATCTTCTGCAGTCTGTTGGCTAGGATTTTGGAAATCATTTTATATACGACTGAGCAGCATGCAATTGGTCTATACTCTTTAACTGTGGTTGGGTTTGGGACTTTGGGAATTAATGTAAGAGTGGCACAATTTATTGGCTTATACATCTTGGTTGTTTGGAAAAACCCTTGATTGCACTAATGAACTGCTTGCCAATGATGTTCCAGGTTTTCTTGAAAAATACTGCATTATATCCATCAATTCGTAGAGCTTTGTCATCCCCAATTGCCTTTAAGCTCTCCACAATTTCAAGCTCAGTTATATCAACACTGAGCTCTCTTCTCTATTGTTGTGTTAAGATAGGGCCATTAGCCATATACATTCTGTTTATGGCTGGAAGAGAAGTAGCTGATGAGCCCATTAATGACTTATTGAAGTCAGTGATCTCCTTTTTAATGTCTGCTGGTGTAGTAACTTTGAGACCCCTTGCTGTAGTAAGTTCTGTGATCTACTTATATTGGTTTCTTGCTTTCAGGACAACAGAAAAATACTTGTTGTTAGAGTCTCCAAGTTGAATCCATTTTGCTCTAGCCTTCTGTTGTAGGATACTGTCTTCAATCAAGGACCATCTTTCCAGCTTCAATACTATTTATTTCTCTTTAAGGTGCAACTCATCATTGTATGCCAATGCGATTTGATTCTGTATGTCTTTCAATTTTTTTCTGCTATGGAATTGAGAAATGTTCCTAAAATCTTTAATATTTAAAGATTTTAGGGGACCTTTCAATGATTTGAGTTTGGACCATACTGATTTCATAGAAACCAGATTGTTGCAGTGCCAATTATCTTTCACCAGATGCTGAAAGTCTTCATGATCAGCCCATGCATTGAAAAATTTGAAAGGTATCTTACCTTTCCTAGTAGCTTCTGCCAATGTTATTATCATAGGATTATGATCAGAGATTAGAGGATAATCATATAAAGTTTCCACATGGCTCCACTTGATCATCCATTCATAGTTACCAAATACTCTATCCAGTCTACTGCATACTCTATCATTACATGTCTGCATGTTTGTCCAGGTGAAATAATTACCTTTCCAAGGTATTTCTGAAAGCCCAGCCTGTTGTATGCATTGAGTAAACTCTTGAGTCTCTGAATACATAACAAGATTACTTAACTGTCTATCACTGGCATATAACACAGCATTGAAATCTCCAGCAACTAACCATGCCTCAGTAATAGAAACTGAGTAATCCTGCAGATTTCTCCATAGATATCTTCTCTGGTGCACCCCATTATATCCATATACCACAGTTAGATAGCAAGTGACATCCCCAATATTGCTTCTACTTTACAGTGTATCAATTGAGCCTCCTTCTGGATACTAGTGACTGTGAGCAACTTTGTGTCCCATAAAATTCACACTCTACCATTTATAGAACCATTATAATTTGCTAGGAAACCCCAACCAGGAACCAATAGGTTAGCAATTCTTCCTGCATTTTTAAAGTGTTTTCTTGTAACAATACTTACTTTTACAAATTGATTAATTATTAGTTTTAAAATTAATCACGTGATATTAATGTTATGTAGCTACAAATATACTTAATATTTGAAGATTATTAAAATAATTTTTATATATACATTATCTAGGTTTTATAATTAAATTAATGAATTACTCTTTAATTTCTAGTTAATTAGACAACTATGCTAAAAATTCAAAATTAGTGTTGCAATTTAGAAAATTAAATATTTTTATAAGTAATTAGTTAAATAATTAGTAGTTATAATTTTACCACATTTGATTAAAAATTATAAAGTTTATTTAAATTAATTTCAAAAGGGATTAAAATTTAAAGGGCTACAATTGTAATTCTCATTTAAATGCAAAATGACCATCGTTTAAATTATTTTTTTCCCAAACTTGCATGCTCAGATGAAAATATTGTGTCCAAACACCCCATCTTTACTCCTACGTGGCAATCCAGGCCACTCTCTTTGCACCAGTCATTGTGTTATATGTTACCCTTCCTTGCTACTCACAAAACAAACACGGTCGTATCTGAGTCGTTGGTCCATCTCATCAACGATTTACATTTAATCTCTAATTTTCTCTTAATTTTAATACCCTCCCCAGAGATCTTATGGCAACCATCTGACCTAAGTAATCCAATAGCCACCAATTTTTCCATTTAAATTATTTTCTTTCAATTTCCAAAATGATCGGAGCCATTGATCAACAGATCCAACAGCTCCAGTTCTATCTCTCAACTTTAATTCAGAGACTAGCTCCCCCCAAAACCCTAATCATTCACTCAGAGACTAGCCGCCCTTCCTTTCTATTTCCTCATTCTTTATCTTATCTCTATCAACCATCAATCTCCTAAAACCTTGCACAAATCCGTGCAAGGTCACTTGAAACCATTATAAATCACCCCTTCTGTCCCTGCTGCATCACGAATCATGCTAATAATTTCCTATTTCGATCACAAATTCAAGACCCCTAATCCGAGACCTTAAGCTCGAAAGGTAAATCATTATCAGATTTTCTATCATTAGTCAAAGATCAAGCCTGAAGCCATTTTTCTTCCCGGTCCAATATTTGTTCTTGAAGGTCTTTGTTTCCGCGTAGAACCAAACATTCCAAATTTATGACCAACCTTTCCTTTAGTAAGCTACCATTTGCCTTCTGAATTCCGCGAATCCAGCTAGCTATTTCCTATCTCATCACTCAAATTCAAAATACCAAATCCTGAAACCCTGGACGCAAAAATGCAACTTCACATCATCGAATGTCCTTCGTGTTCTGTCAAATCGGAGCATGCATGGATTCGATCTCAGAGTTCATTATGAGGATTCAATGTCCAAAGGTCAAACTCAGTGACCTTTGACATTAAGGTTTAATCGATGTGAGGACCCAAACTGATGGGCCGCGACGAGCACCTGGTACCTTACTCAATCGAGTACCAACTTAACGTTTCTTTTCATGTCATATTATCATATATAACTGATCTGGAAGGCTTTCATGAGATAACTAGAATACAACATGTGACACCAACTTATACATAAGACATACAAACCTATAAGACCAAAATAACAACTTGTACACTGAATATAGGCCGACAAGGCCATACAATCTTTTACGTACATGACATATGTCAACAAGCCTCTAAGAATACATAATCTTCATAAAGTTTGGGATAAAGTCTCGTCATACCAAACAATGCATGTTAAAATCATACTAACCAAATAAGCAACTCTGAAGCAAACCGCACGCACCAACATCTTCCGCTCAGCTGATAGTCTACTTGGAGGGCTCTCGACCTGTCTATTGGGACTTGCGGGCATGAAACTTACATTTCCAGGCAAAAGGGACGTCAGTACGAGTAATGTACTGAGTATGTAAGGCATATAAATAAGTACATAGCAGACATGGAAGAAATATAGAGTAAATGACTCAACCTGTAAGTCTGGATAACTCTGTAAATCATGAAATAATTATAGTGTCATGCATATGCATATGAATGTCATGTCATGCATAGTTACATGTTTCATAACATCATCAGGAATCTGAGGGTATCCCATCATATCATTTCGACCACTGTAGGCAAAATCATCAACGTATACCAGCTGATCAAACGGTGAATGCAATAACCTTTCCCATATCCCATATACATATATAACGCCATCTGGTCATGGGTCAATGTGCATATATAAATGCATGAAATGTACATGAAATATGTTAATAAAATCTCTCAATACATCATAAGACCATTATGCATCTAATTAATATCATGAAATAAACTTTACCAACTTATGTATTTTTGAGACTCATGAACAGGTGATAGAATAATATGATATATGAAAAATCAAGAACATAAGAATCTCTAGTATTTTTATGATTAGAGTCATTTATGGAAGTTGTGCATTTTCTCATTTTGTTTGTGTCGTATAGATTATGCCGAAAAAGAATAGCCTTAACATACCTGGAGTAGGAAAAATCCGTATGATATTCTTGAAAAAGATTACACCGTACTCCTTTAAAATCGCAAAATCTCATGTTGCTACTGTGTGAAGAAACCTCGTTGGAATTGTTTTGTTTCAAGATTAATGTCCGTTCTTTTTGGAGTGAGATTAACTTTCATTCTTGCAAATGTTTGAGTTTATGAACAAAGCTATAAGCTTACCTTGATTGTTTTTAAGGACAATGAATCCCAAGATGCCAAACTTTTAATATACCCACGTAAGTGTCATGTGTATGACATTTAAGATAGCCACCTTCCATTTTAAGTTGTGAGTTACTTGGTTTGCATGAGGGGCTGCCACCTCATGTTCTTTAACACTTATCTAATATATCCCAATTAATTAGGTAATATTTCATTATCTAATAATTAACAAATTATTTACATAATTAAAAATTATCTTAACTTACTTAAATTACTATTCATTTTTAACATAACTTATACATCTTACTATCATGACTATGTGGTATCTTGTATGGTACTAGTCCATAAATATCGGGTATTTTAGCGCAGGCTGTATTTTATACCAAAATGTCAACTTCGACGACACTCATTTTTTTCCGATTTGCTTACCCTCTCACCTTCACGAATTTACTTATCCATTATTTGAAATAACATAATACTATACTCACAAAATAATATCATTCCTGAGCTTACGTCAATTAACTTACGACGAAACTTTAATGTACAAAAATATGAGATGCAACACCTCATTTCCGAGATTTCATTAATTTATTTATATATGGTGCACTTCTACGTATAAAAATATGAGGTATAACATGCTGGTCCAAAACATAAACGGTCGATGCTCAGGTAAACTCGACCTTATTTTTCCCCTTCATCCTCAAATTTTCACTCGATTTTGCTATCATCATCAATCTTGCATCACGTTCCACTCATGATCTTGAATCTGATTGAAACCCTAGAGCCTTAATGGCACTATTAATTGGGCCTTTTATGTTCTCACCTGTCACACCCATTTTTTCACCTTACTAACCCCTTTAAAATAAATAAGTGACTTTGAAGCTCTAAATGGTTTTCAATTGGAAAAGTGACAAAACGATTTTGTTCAAAAGGATTTTTCAAAGTCGCTACCTGACATTGGTTTTGGTGTGCTAGGTTACCGTTTTTTCAAAAAAATAATTTTTCTTTTAAATCATTTTGGACTCCAAAACTAAGTCCGCACCAAAGATTCGAGTAAGGGGTTCATTTGACTTAGGGAGAAGGTGTTAGGCACTCCCCAAGTCCCGTGAAAGTCACAGTTGCATACTCGATCTAGTTGGCTTATAAAATATTCAAATTGAGATAAAAACACATAAAAAGAAAACTAAACAAACAAAAGGCTCGAGATCGTTCCCACCCAATAAAAGAAAAATAAAATAAAATAAAATACTACGAATTCTACTTTTAGCCTCCAAATACAAATACTTCAAAGCATACCCCAAATAAAATATATAAATATTTTGCTGGGAACTCCCCAGATAATAAACTAAAAGAAACGACTTCTCGCCTAAAAAATAAAATAAAGAGAACCTAAAATTTGCCAACCCAAATGTGGTCGGCCAAAACATCCTCCTAGCAGCCCAATGAACAAGAGTAGGAACAAGGAACAACAAAATTATATCAAAATCAATCTCAAAACTTATGTAACCCTTAGTCCAATTCCTTTTTTAACATAACCCAATCCCAGATTTCATGACAAATTTCACCACAAGCTATTTCGTGTAAAACAAACCAATTGATATGAGCAGATTTAACCAAGCAACATATGATTAACATGGATCAAATAAACATTTTACCACAAAAAACATATAAGTTTAAAAGAAGATACATTGAGAAGAGAACTGAAGAATTGGACCTCAAGTAGAATGTTGTATTCACTGTTAACAAGAACAACTCCGATTCTGGTACATCAACTTCAAAGGTATTAAAATGCAATAACAAACACCCTTTAAAATCTGGCCAGAAAGCGAAAACAGGGACCGACCTTAAACTGCAAACTAGAGAGCTTCGACAACAACCTCGCCTTCGAACTCTCACATGACCAACACAAATCGATAAAAAGTATGAATACAACCTCAACATTCCAACATAAACTTCAATTAAACTCCATTAATCTAAGTAGAAATTGAAAAATGAAAATGGAGAGGAAAGAAAAATATTTTTCTGTCTTTATTTTATATATATGTATGTAAGGAAATTAAACTCCAAAAATTAGAGAAAAAGAACAGAAAATCAGAGGAGAAAAGATAAAAAATCAAGACTATAACACTATCTCTTCCTCCCTTCTTTTTGTGCCGTTCTTCCTCTTTTTCTTCTTCTTCTTCTTCTATTTCTATGTGTGCGTGTGTGTATCTATGTCGGCGACCGCAGCACTGAGGAGTTGGAGAGGACGATAGAAGCAACTTGAGGTGGTGGGCGATGGCGGCTCTAAGGTGAAGATCGGGTGGGATCAGTATTGCCGCAGTTTGTGTGTTCTAGGGTTGAAGAAGAAGGAGCTTCGCTGGTTTTTTGTGGTGAGGGCTTTGGTGGAGTTGGGTGGTCGTTTGGTGAGAGGTGAAGAAGCAGCAGCGGCTGGAAGGGGGTCTTTTTGTCGGTAAAGGGTGAAGAAGATGAAGGTCTTAGGGTTAGGGTCCACCTTGTATGTAAGTGTATGGGTGTTGAAGGGGTCTAGGTTAGGGGAGTATGGCCTATGTCCAAATTGGACTAAATTTTGGCCAAATTTACCTTTAAAGATGGCCCTTTAACTCTATTAGACTAAACCTATTAATTCCTAAAATTAACTATAAAATTATGGAATCATTCCTAATTAATTAAAACAAACTACATTATGACATGATTATATATAAATTGATATTTTTGAAGATTGTACTAAAAATAAAAATGGGTTAAACCAAGATTTTTCTAAAAATACCTAATATCTTAATGAAATAGATAAAAATGAAACTATTTTGTATTTTTTAATTTTTATGATAAAACAAAGTAAAAGAGTCAAAACTAGTTAAAATTGCAATATTAGACCTAAACTAAATATTTTAACGCTAAAAAGTGTAAAGTCTCGGGGGGTGGGAGGTCAAAAATTACATATCTATAGCTGTCCCTTTTTGATTGAAAACACGAAGAGTTTTCAGACAAAGAATGACGAGACATGTTTTTTGACCCGACCCTTTTAAAGAGACCTAAAACTAAAATAAAGGAGAATGTGATCGAGCCCTGGTATCTGAGCTGCCCACATATCCTTGACTATAAAGGAATCAGTCCACATGTAGTTCAGATGTAAAACAAAGTAGAGAAGGATACCGAGGTGGAGAGTTGAGTGAACTGCTGTTGAGGTTCCGGTCCATGGTTCCTACCATTACATCAAAATTGAAACAAAATTTTACAGAAAAATAACAGAAAATTACAAAATCCTCTCTTTTCCTCGTCTTGAATCTCCACTTGCTCCTTCAACACGAGATTGAAAATTCAACCCATTCTTCAGGTGGGCATCCTGCTAACTTGAACATGAAGAAAATCGAAAGTTGGTCATGTTCTTCAGGCAGGCTCTTGCTGCTTCGACTTGAAATAAACATGAAATATGAGTAGAATTAAGCTAGCAAACCTTGTCTTTCGGGTGGGCTCATGCTACTTCTGATTTGAACTAAAAATCACCCCTATTCTTCGGGGGGGGGGGGGGATCCTGCTGTCTTTGGCTTGAATCTTGAAAACTGAAAGTTGGCCTTGTACTTCAGGCGGGCTCCTGATGTCTTTGACTTGAATCTTGAAAGCTGAAAGTTGACCATGTTCTTCAGGCGGGCTCCTGATCCCTCTAACTCGAACTTGAAAATTGAAAGTTGACCTTATTCTTCAAGTGGGCTCCTGGTGCTTCTTGAACTTGAAATTGAAAGTTGACCATATTCTTCACGTGGAATCCTCCTGCTTGATCTTAATATAAATCGAAAGTTGACTCTGTTCGTCAAGTGGGCCTTTGATTCTTCTCTAACGTGAACTTGAAACCAATTTCTGAAACACTTCCCCTCGTTCTTTAGGTGGGTGCATGCAATCAAAAACAACAAAACAAACAAAATTTTCTGCCCCAGTTTGCACTGGGAATATTTGTAAGTTGTTAGCATAATTGTAAATCACCTATGCTATTGATGAAAGATGCAATGATGATTGTAAAATTAAGTACTCGACTAGGATGTGCGTCTCTTGTGAGATTGAGCTTACGGAAAACTATAAACTGAGCCTAACTAAATTAAGAATTAACCCTATTCTCTAGGCGTGACCTCTGAACTCAAGGAAAACTGAAGATTAACCACTTAAGGAAACTAAAAACGGACCCTATTTTCTAGGGGAGGACCCTTGAACTTAAGGAAAGATAAAAACTAACAACTTAAGGGAATTAAAAACTAACCCGATTCTCTAGGTGAGACCCCTAAATTTTGAGATTAACAACTTAAGAAAACTAAATCTGACCCTATTATCCAGGCGAGACCCATGAACATAAGGAATGCTAAAGATTGATAACTTAAAGAAACCAAAACTAACCATATTTTGCAGGCGGGACCCCTAAATATAAGGAAAGCTAAAAACTCTTCTGATTAGGGAGAATATCTATGAGGTACGGTTCTTCTCAACAAGAGAAAATGCCTAGGATTTAATGGTCATCTCAACTAGGGAATATGTAGAAGGTAAAAACATTCTCAACTAGGGGAATTCCTAGCAAGTAAAAACTTTCTCAAAAAGCCTTTGTGCTGATAAAATTTGGGCACGACACTTCAAAAATTCAAGCTTCCAAGATTTGATTTGGACATAGTCTTAATCCATGTTTCAAACAAAGAAAACTTGTGAGATTAAACATGGTGATTGGTTTGTGGTCTTGACTTTGAGGGCAATTGCTCCTTCACTTGCCATGATAACTTTGATTTCAACTTGAAAGACCTTGCTTGTTAATTGATTAACCACTTTCTCTATCACCTTTATCATAGAAAATACCCCTGATATGTTCAAACCCAATACCCATATCTATTGCATTGTGCTCATGAATTGACATATACTGAACATTTGTATTTCACATGAATCCAAAATCATGCCAATTGGCACCCACTCAGTGCACATACTACTTTTTCTTGACTTATGCCACCTTGACGTGCTAGACAGACTCCGCTTTGTGTAATTAGAAAGCTGATAGCAGATTTTGAAATCATTTCTTAATTGTTCTGACAAAATAGACTCGAGAGGACTTATACAAAGCAAGAAGAACGGAGTTAAGGGGACAATAAAAGAGATGACATCTAACAAGAAAATCACCAAGCAGAAACTTATCAAATATGGATACCAACTCTAATGACCGTGACATGCATTTTGTATTAAGTGGCCTAATCGGTCAAGCAAGTCTAATGTTCATCTCTTTTTGTATCTCTAAGCCATGAAAATGTCCTTCGATGCTCCGATTATCCTAACTGAATCATGGTCCTTATTTGACTTGTACGGTCCGAAGGGTTTTCACCATCAAGCCTCTCTCATTTTGCTCTTTCTCTCATCTTGTTCTTTTCTTCTTATTTCCTCTGATTCTACAGATGATAAGGCACTAACCATGGAAAAAATATCATATGCTCTTGGCATGTGTCACGACCCCAGCTCGCCCTCCGTGAACCATCGTGATGACACCTAGTCTCTATGACTAGGTAAGCCTAACGAATAGCAGAAAAAGAAACAACAGAATAAAACCATTAAAAACTTGCGAAATAAACAAAGTGAATGTTTAAAGATACTGCTCAGCATATACAATACATCTCTCAAACTGAAACTACATTTCTCAAAACTTGGAATCTCATGAAATCACAAGCTATGTAAATAACTACAGTGTTCTTACTCCAGAGTGTTTAAACAAAAGTAAATATAGAAGGGCTAATACTATGTGAGAGAATGGAAAAGGACTCCTCGATCTGTGGACGCGGAAGACATACCTTAAAGTCTTTGATGGATCACCCCGCCTCAAGGGTAGTAGGGCTGAGTCGAAGTACTTGGATCTGCACCTGAAAAACATATGCAGAAAGGGCATGAGTACACCATGGGGGAGAATGTAAGGCCCTGGAAAATTTTGCTAAGCTATAAGGGATTTGGGGTGCCTGGTAGACTAATTATAATATTTTATGTGCATTAAATATGATGTAAATGAATTGGATATAGTGAATAAGTGTATGAGTCATATAATAACTAATGTGAGGTCCAAGGGTAAGCCTAAGTCTAAGCCAAATGAGAAAAGTTCACAATAGGCTAAAATTTCCAATGAGTTTGCACTAGTACATACTTTGAACGATAATATCTAAAAATGTATAAGGTATTATATGATAAATAACCTATCAAATAAAATATCTTCGATTCTAGTTTCCAATGCTTCAAACCGTTTTTCATTTGGACATTCCTACACAAAGTTATGGTCAAATTACTGAAGGCTAGAAAAAATGCGACCCTGTGTATAATCTGCGATAGCAGAATCACAATGCGATCCACATTTTTTATCTGCCGTCGCAAATCTGGTCAGTGTAGCCCAGTTTTGGGCAGTGATTCTACGATTCACTCTGTGGCTCGCATGTTTGTTTTGCAGTCCAATCTGCAATGGCAGACCTTGTTACGGAGGATTATTTTTCCTATTTTTATAACCCGGCCTCATTTTCATAAAAAGGATTAGGGGCTTCATTTAGGGTCATTTTCTACTGATTTTTAGAGATAGATGAGAGCATATAGAGAGAGAAAGAAGGGGCTTAACTTCTTAATCATCCAGATCTTTCTCAAGTCTTCAAGAATCAAGGAACATAACCATAGATTGTCTTCCATCCGAGTAAGTTCTACTTCTAAAATTTTCATACAATAAGTTAAGAGTTCAAATAGGTTGTGAGGGTTAGAAATAGGCCATGCATGTGGGACTAAGTTGTAGTATGTGTGGTTAAATAACTAATTTGGATAGTTTTGTTAAGATTTGGGTGAAGGAAGAAGATTTGTCATTTCTAAACCTTGAAGCCTACTTCACATGTTAGGTGTTTGATGAAATTCCTAATAGAGTTATACCATGGGTAATCTTCCTAATCATTTATCGAACTTTGCTATCTCCTTGTAGTTTGTTATTGTCACACCTTATTTAACATTACGCCCTTAGCGAAGAGCTTAGATAAGGGAGTTTTCCAATTAAAGGACAATCGAAACATGATTTATTTATATAGATTTCAGAGTCGCGACTTGGGATAATAAATGGTGTCCAAGTCACCAGTTTAAACCCCGAATCGAAGAAGGCTTGACTTTGTATACAGTCTGCGAGCCAGAAATATGGGTAAATTATTATGTTAACCCGGGAGAAGGCGTTAGGCATTCTCGAGTTCCGTGGTTCTAGCACGGTCGCTCAATTATTATATTTGGCTTAATTATCTGACTTTAAAAAAAATTTGAACCTATGTGTATTTTTCATTTTTAACCGCTTTTATTTTATTTTAAGAAGATTGCAACATTGTTAAAACGCATCTTGAGCCACCTCACATAACTGCACCCGCAATTCTTGACATATTTCAACATCGTTGGGATTTGGATTTGGGTCGCATAAATGCGCACCCGTATTTTGGAAAGTGAATTATTTAACTAGCACACCTAAAATGAATACGCGTTTGCAAGTTTGCGAGGGCCATGGAATTTCAACTAAACGGCACACCCCGAATTATAAGGATCAATACAATTAACTACTTACCTCACTAAATAGTAATAACGATAACTACTGCTCAGGGAATCAAAAGCTAATATACTGTAATGAATCTATATCGACGAGTGAATCAATTAATCAACCACACTTCTAAGAAGAAAATTGAACATGCTACAAAAGAAATGAAATTCATAGAGACCTATCCATGACTTGGTAAAATAGAATAGCCTTTGTACGTGGTCACACATAAGAGATTTCAATTAAAGAAAGATTCAATAATGAGGGCTAACAGTGCAGAATCTGTTGCTAAAATTTGCGCAAATCTACTGCCTATATAGTGCAAAACATGGCAGCTTTTCAGTTGGCTATCAATCAAACAAATGTCCCAAGATATTGCACGTTGTCAAAGAAGCACAAATAGATTTTTATTGACATATGAGTTTGGACAGTTTCAGACTCTAAACCATTAGGAGTTGTCAAATTCTTAGCCCTTCAAATAAAAGATTTCAGCAGATTGATTCTTATATCTAGTTCTACTCATATCAGTAACACTAAACTACCAGAAGGAATGAAGCATGAAGCATTCAACACAAGAACTGGTAAACTAACTCAACTTAAAAGCAGAAATGGAACTCAACAACTGAATCACAAAGAATCTAGCATAAGTAAGAAAAACCTCTAATAAAATGATTACTATTAATATGTTTGAACAAATTGAATTGAAGTCATTCTAAACACAAACATTGACTAGCTGTGAGCTGAATTTTCAAGCAGAAGCATCATGGCTAACACTGAAAGACATTTTTGGCCAATTACACATTCCAAGTACAGCTTGATGGTTTCCTGAACCATTCACCAAGCCCTGAACCATAGGGCTCATGCAGAATACAGCAGAATGCATATAAAGGATTGTAATGGATCCTCAAGTCAGTGACACACTCAACTCATACACAACAAATAGGGAGTAAGGCAAACAATCAACAAATACCCAGTTCCTGACTTAATGTTCTCATAATTTCGAATGCAAAACAGAAATAATGAAAAATGACACGACTTGAGAGTATACAGACATCCCTTAGACATGAGAGCAGCACAGGAACATAGACCGGCAAATCAGAACTGCAGCATACTTTAACATGAGCATGGACTATATTCCAACAGTTGAAACCTTGAACATTCATGAATAACCACAAAATCTATCTATTCCTGATTGTGTTAGGAAGAAATGAAGCTGCAATTAGTCTACCAATAGCTCTCCCTTTGACAGCTGCAACTTAGACCAACTACAGCTTTAAAACAAGCATTGAATTGCTTATCTCTCAATATTCATAGCAGATCGTGACAAACACCACTGACTAAACGACACAACAAAAAAATAATAGTTTGCTGATTTCATGAGCTTATATTGAAGCTAAAGATGAGCCACAAATCCTATACTAATCTAGGTACAGCAAATTACAATAAATCAGCAGGTAAAGAGCTGACAATGTTCAGCAATGCAGCAACTAAAGCAGACATCCAACCTCGAACAGGCTATCAAATTTCCATAACAAAACCATTCAAATAGACCTTTAAACTCAAAAAAGTGACCCGAGATATTGACTTAATGAAAACTCGACATCATGATAGAAATTAAAGCAAAAGCAGAGAGGACGACCCCTCAAACTCAGTATTTACTGATTGAACATACTCAACTACATCATACCACTGCAAAGAGATTCAGAAGCAAAAAATTCGATCACGACAGAAAACAGACCACTGTAAACTAACTCTCATAGCTCAAAATCACCAGAACAAAACAAAGTCACATAGAATAAAGGAGAGGAAAATTGCACCTGAATTTGCGAATCTCTTTTATAACAATTATAAACTTGACAAGACGACAGTAGAAAACCAATCTCGAACTTCAATTTTTATTTCCTTGGAAGTCACATTCAGATTCAAAAATAAAATTTATATATATGTTTCTCTTAAACTTTGAAAAAACTCTTCAAAAAAAGAAATTGAATCAGAAAACCTGAAATAAAATCGAAGCCTCTCAACTTTTCTCAAAATTTCTCCTCAAAATTTATGTTCTCAAAATTTCTGTCCTCAAATTTCTGTTCCCCTTCTCAAAATCGGACCTGGCCCTATTTGAAAATGAATCCTTTGATGAACGTATGGCTCAGATTGAATGAACTCAATCTAATGTCTCACACTCATCCAGCGAATCCACTCCAGAACATTTCAATTTGTGAGATATATCAAATTCGAGCGGCGAGAGAGGATAAGAATCTTGCGTCAGAAATCCTAAGAACTGTAACAGGAGGAACTGGGGAACGTGTGGTTGAGGATCTAATCTTCTCTCGCCAGAACTTGGACTAGGTTGGGTTTTGTTCGAATGGCGTTAGGAGAAGAGGAGCAGGGTTGCATTGCTTGAGCTCAGGAGATTAAGGTTCCTGAGCGTTTTGTGTTGTAATTTGGTGCAGGTCGGGTCGGCGAGCGGGTCGGGGCGGGTTACATGGTTAAGGGGTGTGTTTGGGATGGAGTTTAGTTTTATACATGGCCCAAATTTGGGTCTTCAAATTCCAGATTTCTCTTTTTCATTTCTTTTAAATTTTCTTTCATTTTTTTATTTTCAAAAATTATTAAATATCTAAATTAGGTTATAAATCCCAAACAACCTATAAAATACTAACTAATCTTGTATAATCATTTTTTAAAACAAAATTAAAAGAAAAATTACCTAAAATGTCAAAAATTAAATTTAAAGGAGCAAATTGAACCTATTTTGATTTTTCCGCTCATACAATGACCAACTTATAACTAATGCTTGAAAAATGTCAAATCAACTTATAAATGCATATGCAACATATTTTATATTTTTTTATGTATATGGGTTAATTAAAAATGCACAAAAATGCAAATAATTAGCAAAAATGTCACAAAAATCCCACAAAATTGCAAACAAATAAAAAATGCTTTTGTTTGAATTTGTAGGAGTAATTCACGCAGGGAAAAAATCACATGCTCACAACTGTCCCTCTTTGCACGGAAACATGAAGAGTTTTAGTGCAAAGATAAGTGAACGGACATGAGCGATTTTTGCCCGTTCGAATACTCCGTGAGAAGCATTTTGAAAATCTTGAACGCGCCCTGCATCAGAGGTTGCCTACATTCCTCGGCAAAAGAGGAATCAAGTCAGTATATTTCAGGAGTTTTTGGTAGCTGGGACTACCGAAGTTGTGCTTTCACTAATGATGTTGCTGCTGCTACTGCTTGCTAGACCTCCTTATTACACCATGTAAAAATAAAAAGAAGCTAGACTATGCTATGAACTATGGATTACAAAAGAACCTATCTATGTCTTCAAACTTGCTCTTGATCTTTGGTGCCTTGTTGCGCTGTGTATCTCTGTGAAGTTTCTTGTTGTCTTGTTGTACTTCCTTCTGTGAAACCTCTTGTTGCCTTATTACTATGTTTCTCTTTGTCCATGTTGATGCTTGTTTGTTAGATTTGAATTGTATTCCCTTGGTGGCCGCCTTATTACTAACTTGAGACTTGAAAAGCATTCCCTTGTTATCCAGGTGGGCGCCTGGTTACCAACTTGAAACTTGAAAAGTATTCCCTTCTTCTCCAGGTGGGAGCCTGATTACCAAAACTTAAAACTTGTAATGTATTCCCTTGTTCTCCAGGTGGGCGCCTGATTACCAACTTGAGACTTGAAAAGTATTCCCTTGTTATCCAGGTGGGCGCCTGGTTACCAACTTGAAACTTGAAAAGTATTCCCTTCTTCTCCAGGTGGGAGCCTGATTAGCAAAGCTTAAAACTTGTAAAGTATTCCCTTGTTCTCCAGGTGGGCGCCTGATTACCAAAACTTAAAACTTGAAAAGTATTCCTACGTTCTCCAGGTGGGTGCCTAATTACCAAAACTTGAAACTTGAAATGTATTCACTTCTTCTCCAAATGGATGCCTGATTATCAAAACTTGAAAACTTGAAAAGTATTCCCTTGTTCTCCAGGTGGGCGCTTGATTACAAAAACTTGAAACTTGAAAAGTATTCCATTGTTTTCCAGGCGGGTGCCTGATTACCAAAACTGGAAATTTCAAAAATATTCCATTGTTCTTCAGGTGGGCGCCTGATTACCAAAACTTGAAAACTTGAAAAGTATTCCCTTGTTCTCCAGGTGGGCGCATGATAACCAAAAGTTGCTAAACTTGAAACGTATTCCCTTGTTCTCCAGGTGGGTGCCTGATTATTAAAACTTGAAAACTTGAAAAGTATTCCTTTGTTCTCCAGGTGGGCGCATAATAACCAAAAGTTGCTAAACTTGAAAAGTATTCCCTTATTCTCCAGGTGGGCGCCTGATTAACAAAGCTTGAAACTTGAAATGTGTTCCCTTGTTCTCTAGGTGGGCGCCCAATTACCAGAACTGGAAACTTGAAAAGTATTCCCGCGTTCTCCAGGTGGGCTCCTGATTACCAAAACTTGAAAGTTGAAATGTATTCCCTTGTTCTCCAGGTGGGCACCTGATTACCAAAACTCAAAACTTGAAAAGTATTCCCTTGTTGGTGGTCGCCTGATTACCAAAACATGAAACTTAAAAAGTATTCCCTTGTTCTCCAGGTGGGCGCTTTATTACATAAACTTGACGCTTGAAATGTTTTCCCTTGTTCTCCAGGTTGTCGCCTAATTACCAAAACTTGAAAACTTGAAAAGTATTCCCTTGTTCTCAAAGTGGGCGCCTGATTACCAAAACTTTTAACTTAAAAAGTTTTCCCTTGTTCTCCAGGTAGGCACCTGATTACAAAAACCTGAAACTTGAAATGTATTCTCTTGTTCTCCAGGTTGGAGCCTGATTACACAAACTTGAAAACTTGATAAGTATTCCCCTATTCTCCATGGGGTCGCTTGATTACATGAACTTGAAACTTGAAAAGTAATCCCTTGTTCTCCAGGTAGGCGCCTGATTACCAAAACTTGAAACTTCAAAAGTATTCCCTTAATCTCTAGGTGGGCGCCTGATTACCAACTTGAAACTTGAAAAGTGTTCCATTGTACTCCAGGTGGGCGCCTGATTACCAATACTTGAAACTTGAAAAGTATTCCTTTGTTCTCCAGGTGGGCACCTGATTAACAGAACTTGAAACTGTAAAAGTATTCCATTATTGTCCAGGTGGGTGCCTGATTGCCAAAACATATAACTTGAAATGTATTCTCTTGTTCTCTAGGTAGGCTCCTGATTACCAAGACTTGAAATTTGAAATGTATCCACTAAGACTGCTGCCTTTTTACCCGATCACAACAAAACAAACAAAATAAAAGAAATTCTTTCTGCCCCAGTTTGGTGCTGGGCGCATCTGTGAGTGTTAATCAAATCCCATTACCAAATATCTCTTAATTATAAAGCTAAATCCAATTATCCAAGAGGTTCCTGAGAACTCTTAATTAATGACAACATTAACATTTAGGTTATGCTCTTAAAAGGTATTATTTTCCACTATGTCTTGTTATTCGAGTTATATTTGTTGGGGATCTACTGGGGGCCGGTGATTAAAGCTATCTCCTGTTATCCAGGCAGGTCCTGACAACTCTTAATTAGATTAGCAAATGTGCCTACTGTGGATTAGTATTTAGCGCTACATTTCATTATCTAGGAGGGTCCTGAAAGCTTCTACAATTAAATCCCATTATCCAGGTGGGTCCTGACAACTCTCCGTGACTATTTAAGTTTAAGCTAAGTCTCGTTTTCCAGGAGAGTCCTGACAACTCTTCACTGAATTCTGTTTCTAACTTTCGGTTGTCTCTGCTGGGGTTTGCTAGTTAAATTTACATCTCATTGTCTCCTTACGACTCTTATTGGGGAAGATATTTGTACCAGATTATGTTCCCTGTTGAATTTTACACTGCGTTCCATTTTCCAGGTGGGTCCTGAGGTTCTCAGTCATACCCGCCATGTGCTTGCCTCCCCCTGTGGAGGACTTCCCCGGGACCTTTCGAAATTTTCTGTCCCTGTTTCAATCAAAGAAAAATCGTGTTAGTTTGAAAAGTGGTGGTTAGCTTGCGGCATTCTTGCTGAAAATGGCCTCCCCACGGTCGTGTTCTGTTGTGTTTAATTCCTCGTACTGATGATAAGCTGCTTGAGTTGCTCGGCTGACCCCTAAACCCTATGACTTTACCCTGCTCTCCAACCATTGTCTTACACTCTTGACCCTTTGCTAGAATCCTTACATCCTTCCTGAAATTACTGAGTCGGTTTATTAACGAAACTTTTATTGATCCTTCCCCTTGCTGTTTCAACTTTTGTCGCCTTTGTTACGTTTTGATCGGCATGTGCTATGCCATTTGGGAACTGGTAGTAAGATTTGAAATTCTCTCCTTCCTGCTTAAACAAAATGACTTTGGAGACATCTTAGAAGAGAAATGAAGACCCCATAGAAAATGAAATACACTGACTCTGAATTGTTTGGCCTTAGAATAAGAGAATTCCAAATTTGGTGACTATTGAGGGGAAGAGAAAAGAAACTTACCTATGGAGGAATAGCTGGTTTCCATGATTATGACATGCACTTCGGCTTAGTCGACCCAGTCTGCCCAAACAATCGGTCTTCTATTGTATGCTTTGTAGTTGCGACCTTCTTTAAACCCAAA
Source organism: Nicotiana benthamiana (assembly GCA_034376525.1). Taxonomy (NCBI): domain Eukaryota; kingdom Viridiplantae; phylum Streptophyta; class Magnoliopsida; order Solanales; family Solanaceae; genus Nicotiana; species Nicotiana benthamiana. The sequence continues at coordinate 53,560,592 of CM067339.1, read as the reverse complement.
CCCTTTAACCAAAACCTGACCTTGCTTAACTTGTGGTGTGCTGGACAGATTTCCACAAACAGCCCCTTTCCAGTTGCTTGTTTCTTGCCTTGCCTTTGCCTTATGGTGCCCGTGAGGGTTTTCACCGATAAGACTCTCTCATTTCATTTCTCTCAACTCCTGTCGCCTTACGACGCCCGTGAGGTTATTTACTAATAAGACTCTCTCATTTGATTATTTTCCTGCTTGAACTAGAGTGTTGCCCTAGGATATGAATCATCTCTTCTTGCTTGACTCGACATTTCTTAAAGAATGATCAGAAGGTCTTTCTTTGGACCGTAATGCAGGCTTTTGGATAGGGTTAAAAAGAAGGGGTATTAAAGGCTTATGATAATTCAAATGGGTTTGAAAATTATAACTTTCAGAATCAAATTTTCTTCCAACAACCACAACTTCTGCCCCAGTTTCTTGCTTGGGGACCTTTGAGTTTTTATTTGAATATGACCAGGCTGTGAGACTGCCTACGTATCCTTAAAAGGAATCAGGTCAAATGTTTTTCATGTCGATTCCTTGTTTCTGTGGTCTTCTTTTTTATTCTTTTCCTTATTATGTTTTGCTGTTTTGTGGGGTTTTACCTTCTCTCTCTTTCCTTTTCTTTTTCTTTTTTTCTTCTCTTTTCCTTTTCTTTTTTTTTTCCTTTTTTTCTTTTATTTTCTCTATTTTCTTCTTCTTCCTTCTCTTTCCTATTTTTCTTTCTTTTCATTCTTTCCTGCTATTTTCCTTTTATTGACTTTTACGCTTGTGTTTTTGACTTTTTGTTACTGATTTCGAAAATGGGGTATGAAAGACAATGGTTAAAGCTCAAAAGTGTTAGCAAAGGATAAATTGTTTAGGTAGCTGAATAAAATGCCTTCTACATTTAAATCTCTAAAACATGCCAAGTACAAACAAACATGCCAAGTATAGACAATGATTTGAACAAAGAAAATCATACATAGTATCTCTTAACTGCATCTGAATTGATGGCCATTTCTACACACTTGCCTTCCACATCTGTTAGATACAATGCCCCATTGGATAACACTCCTGATACGATGAACGACCCTTGCCAATTTGGGGCGAACTTGTCCTTTGCCTCTGCCTGATGAGGGAGGATGTGTTTCAATACCAACTGACCCACTTCAAACCTTCTTAGACGCACTTTCTTGTTACATACTGCTGCCAATCTTTTCTCATAAATCAAACTCAATTGTTCCAGACGAGTTTTGACCCATTCCTCATCTTCAATTTCTGCCTTGGTGACTATCCAAAGGGACATAATTTCAATTTCAGCCGGGATTACTGCTTCTGTGCCATATACTAACAAATATGGAGTTGTCCCACTGATGTGCGGACAATAGTGTGATAGCCTAACAGTGCAAAGGGTAACTTCCCATGCCATTGCTTGGACCCTTCCACCATTTTGCAGTATTTTCTTTATATTCTGATTGGATGCCTCAACTGTTCCATTCGCCTTGGGGCGGTATTTGGTGGAATTGCGATGTGTAATCTTAAATTGCTGACATATTTCTTTCATCAAATGACTATTGAGATTCACTCCTTTATAAGTGATGAATATCTTTGTGATTCCAAATCGGCAAATGATATTTAAATGCACAAAGTCGACCACGACTTTCTTGGTTACCGCCTTGAAAGTTTTAGCTTCGATCCACTTGGTAAAATAATCAATAGCAACCAGGATGAACATGTGTTCGTTGGAAGCTGCTGGCTCAACGGGCCCGATGATGTCCACGCCCCAGGAAACGAAGGGCCATGGTGCAGACATTGTATGCAATTCCGATGGCGGTGAGTGAATCAAGTTTCCATGCACCTGACATTGATGACATTTGCGCACGAAAAGGTTACAATCTCCTCCATGGTGAGCCAATAATACCCTGCCCGAAGAATCTTCATTGCCAAAGCATATCCGCTCATGTGCGGTCCACAGACTCTAGAATGTACCTCATTCATGATGGTTGTGGCCTGCCCAGCATCTATGTACCATAACAACCCAAGGTCCAGTGTTCTTTTGTATAGCACTCCTCCACTGAGGAAAAACCCACTTAATAGGCGATGGATTTTTCTCTTCCAGTCACTTGTGGCCTGTACTGGATATACACCCATCTTGATATATTCTTTGATGTCGTGAAACCAAGGCCCACCTTCAAGCTCTTCCTCCACCACATTACAGTAAGCATGCTGGTTATGTACTTGGATATACAATGGATCAACATAAGCCTTATCTGGATGATGTAACATTGACGCCAAGGTGGCCAAATCATCAGCAACCTCATTGTGAATTCTTGGGATATCAACTCTACTGACTGGAATCATTGACAAAGGTCGTAGAAGCATTGGCGGTACGGTATGAGCTTCAAATCTCATGTTTCCCACTCCCCTTGAATCTGGTGTACCAGAAGGTCCGAGTCTCCCAAGACCAAGACTTCTTGGACACCCATGTCTGCAGCTAACCTCAAACCCAAAATACATGCCTCATATTCTGCCATGTTGTTGGTGCAATAGAAGCGGAGCTAAGCTGTAATGGGGTAATGGTGCCCTGTTTCATAAATGAGTACCGCTCCTATCCCGACGCCTTTCATGTTGGCGACCCCATCGAAAAATAATTTCCATCCCGGCTTCTCTCCCAATTCCATTTCATCAATATGCATTACCTCCTCGTCTGGGAAGTATGTCTTTAAAGGTTCATATTCTTCGTCTACCAGATTCTCAGCCAAATGATCAGCCAATGCCTGCGCTTTCATTGTAGTCCTCATCACATAGACAATGTCGGACTCGGTGAGCAAGATTTTCCATTAGCAAGCCTCCCCATGGGCATAGGCTTCTTGAAGATGTATTTTAATGTTTCAACTTGTGGTCTACCCAAGTTAGGCACAACATGTCCTTTCAAGATGAGTATACTTAACCTCATAAGCTGTAAACTTCTTGCTGAGGTAGTATATAGCATGTTCTTTCCTCTCGGTGATATCGTGTTGGCCCAGCACACATCCGAATAAGTTGTCCAAGATTGTCAAATATAAGATCAAGGGCCTTCCTGGTTCCGGCGGGATCAATACCGGTGGGTTCGACAAGTATTCTTTTATTTTATCAAAATCCTCCTGGAACTCTCCCGTCCATTTAACCATAATATCCTTTTTCAATAGCTTAAAGATAGGTTTGCAAGTTGTCGTGAGCGGAGAAATGAATCGACTAATGTAATTCAATCTCCCTAACAGGCTCATCACCTTTATTTTGTTCCTTGGAGGCGAATATTATTGTATGGTTTTGATCTTTGATGGATCTAGTTCAACGCCTCGGTATTTTACTATAAACCCTAGCAACTTCCCTGAGGGGACCCCAAATGTGCATTTCGCTAGATTGAGTTTGAGATTATACATGCGGAGCCTATGGAAGAATTTCCTCAGATCTATGACATCGTCGGATTGCTTCCTGAATTTCACAATTAAATCATCCAGATAGACCTCAATCTCCTTATATATCATATCGTGGAAGATGGTTGTCATCGCCCTCATATAGGTTGCCCCAACATTTTTCAGGCCAAAGGGCATGACCCGGTAGAAATATGTTCCCATGGCGTGATGGATGATGTCTTCTTCGCATCCTCCTCATCCATCAGAATATTGTGGTAGCCTTGGTAACAATATACGAAGGACCCAATTTCATGCTTTGCACAATTATCAATCAATATGTGGATGTTTGGCAGTGGGAAGTTGTCTTTTGGACTTGCTTTATTAAGGTCACAATAATCTATGCATACCATGGTTTTACCATCCTTCTTCGGTACATGCACGATATTGGCCAACCATGTGGGATATCGTATGACTCAGATGACCTTGTCCTCAAACTACTTAGTAACTTCCTCTTTGATTTTTATGCTCACATCAGTTTTAAACTTCCTCAACTTTTATTTAACAGAAGGGCAGGCCAGGTTTGTGGGCAATTTCTGAACCACCAAGTCAGTGCTCAACTCTGGCATATCATCGTAAGACCATGCAAAAACGTCTTTGTATTCCAGCAGCACTTTGATTACTTCTCCCTTAAGTCGTGGCTCGAGATGGACTCTTATTTTGGTTCCTCTAATGTTATCTGGGTCCCCTAAATTGACTGCTTCTGTATTTCTCAGGTTTGGCTTGGGCTTTTCCTCAAAATGGCTCAACTCTTCACTAATTTCATCCAACGCCCTTTCCTCATCATATTCTGACTCATCATCATATTCTATCTATTGAATTATTACTTCTGAATTAGACTGAATTTTAAGACTGGGCCGAAGAGTCCTTATGCATGTTACATCATTGGAGCCAGCATAAAAATAACTGTACAAGAAGGAAAAGAAAAGCAAATAAAAATGAAAGCTATTAGCACTAAAGAAAAGAGAAATTTCATTTCATTGAAATTGGAAAGATAACAGGGTTTACACATCCAAACGGATGGAACATAACATCTGAATTACAACCCTAGAGATAGTCCAGAGTAAACTGAAAGAAAAATCAAAGCCGACTACCACGACTCCTTCCGAGTGGGAAGAGGAGTAACTTCCCAGTTTTTGACTTTTGGACGGGGTCACACAAAGTACACATCTGTATTGCTTGATCCCTCTCCGGCCTCCACCATGTTCACATCTTCAAACAACCTTTCGAACCTTTCTAGTAACTCTTTGTCAGGATCAACCGCAACATTGGAACTTGTTGTGTCAACCACTTCTTGGTGCCAGGTTTCACAAATGAATTGAGGAGACGAGGCACAGGCTTAGGGAGGGCCCATGCCTTCTTTTTCATCTTCCTGGCTCTCTTGATATCTGCACTTGTAGGCTTGAACCCCAAAACAAAAGTTTCTAGGTTCATTGGAAGAGACATCGGCTGTATGACACCCTGAAGTGAGACCCCTAAACCCTTTCCAGGAAAAAAATCCATTCTTTAGCATTTCAACTGCCACCATGACTGCTGCAGTAGCTAATCTTGGTTTTGGAACACGCTCCCCTTCCGGAACCTTTTCCATTGATATCGAGTCATGAACCTAATACACCCAGGGTCCCTTATCATCATCTCCTTCGATGAATGGTACGATAGCATTGTTGTGAGCATACAGATGGTCTTCGCCGTGCACCACTATTTCTTGTCGATCCTATTCAAATTTTACCATTTGATGCAAAGTAGAGGGGTCTGCTCTAGCAGCATGGATTCAAGGTCGTCCCAATATCAGATTGTAAGAGGCAACCACATCAAGCACCTGTAACTCCACGGTAAAATCAACGGGCCCGATTGTCAATTCGAGCACTATGTCACCGATCGAATCTTTTCCCCCGCTATCAAACCCTCATACATAGATGTTGTTCTTGTGAATTTTTTCATTATCCACCTTCAACTTTTTTAGCATGGAGAGGGGAAAATATTTGCGATTGAACCATTTTTTACCGTGAGGTAGAGTGCTCTATTATACTCAGTGCCTTCTATTTGTAATTTATCATCGAAAAATGTGACTCTGTGCATTTCAAAAATCTTATTCGTTATCTTCTCCAAATGATTAACTTTGATTTTATCAGGAACTTGGTCCTCATTCAGGATTTCATTAAAGCCTGAAGGTGCTCTTCTAAATGAATCAACAATGATAACAACGAGATTTGAGCGGGCATATTTCTCAGTTGTTCTACAATAGAATAATCCTTCATTTTCATCTTCTTTAGAAACTCTTCTTCCTCTTCTTCACTCACAGTTTTCTTTACCAACGTTGAACTATCCTTGGTTGGTTTTGATTTTCTCAATTCCTCGAGGGAAAAGAACCTCCCCGATCAGGTCAATCTATGAGTCTCACAAACTTCTTCCCTAACCTCCTTTCCTTCGTAAGTCACTATTACTTGATCATATTTCCAAGGTACTGCCTTGATGCTGATTACTGGTAGCTGAACTACTGGTTTGATAATGACAGGCTCTGAACGAGCACCTTTTACGACAACCACGGGTTTACTAGCCATTCCTGGTACAACCACTTTTGCGTTCTCTTGTTTCACCATCCCGTCTTTCGGGGATTCCTTCTTGATTGTAACAACAGGCTCACTACTTGTTGCGCTTGACTTGAGCATCGACATCTTGCTTGTCAAATTCTCACCCATCTTCCATTCACTGGCTCGGATCATCATGACAGTTTGCAAAAGATTTTTTGGCTCTCCCTTTTTGTGCACTATCTCAATCATATTTTTCTCTTGATGAGCATGCAACGGGTTTTGATTGATGCTGGGTGCTTCCGGGGCTTTCACCTCAATCCGATGGGAATCAATGAGTTCTTGAATAGCACACTTCAAATGCCAACATTTTTCCGTGTCATGCCCTGGGGCACAGGAACAATACTCACAACTGACAGAATATTCTATATTTCTTGGGGGAGGGTTCGATAATTTTTCCTTAATCGGCCTCAACATGTCTAGCTGCCTCAGCCTGTGAAATAAGCCGGTATATGATTCTCCCAATAGAGTGAAAGTTTTCTTCTTCTGCATTCTCTCATTTTTCAAAGCTTGGTTGGCCCGGAAAGCTGGTCTCCGGGGTTGTCGGTAGGCTCTTGGAGGGTAGTTATTTGGTAGAGCTAGGTAATTATTTTGTGGACGTGGCGCACGATATTCTGCATGAGCGGAAGGTTGGGCATGTTGTTTGTGCATGATGGACTAAGAAACAAGGTTCCTGAGGTGGGTAGTAATGTTGTGGTGGACTTTATGGGATGTGTTGGTATATTTGGTAGTAAGGACGGGGTTGGCTGTAATGGTATGGAACCCGAGGTCTAAACCAAGTCCCTGAGTCAATGGTTGCTACCTCCTCCTCCTTCTTCTTTCCAATTGCTCCTCCGGTCCCACTTTGCATAGCTTGAGTGGTTACTTTGATTGCAGAGTAACTCATGATCTTGTTGGATTTGAGTCCTTCCTCGACCATACTTCCCATTTTCACTACCTCATTAAGGATTTACCTACCGCCGTTACCAGGTGACCAAAATATATAAGCTCCAAAGCTTGCAAGAAATAATCTACCATTTAACTTTCCTTCATTGGGGGGTCGACCCTTGCTGCCTGCTCCCTTCAATAGAAGCCATATTCTTTAAAACTCTCATTGTGCTTCTTTTCCAATTTCGTTAAAGACAAACAGTTCGGGATAATTTCAAGATTATATTGAAAATGACAGGCGAATGCTCGTGCTAGATCATCCCAAGTGTACCACGGAGCATGATCCTACCGGGTGTACCATTATAATACCGACCCAATTAAACTTTGACTGAGTTGTGTTGTTACCAGTTCATCCTTTCCTCCTGCTCCTCTCATTTTGCTATAAAAAACCCTTAGATGTGCGACTAGATCGCCGTGCCCATCATACAAGTCAAACTCGGGCATCTTAAAGCCTGGAGGTAATTGTACATCTGGGAACAAGCAAAGGTCTTTGAATGCCACAGTCACCTGGCCACCTAACCCTCGCATATCTCTGAACGATTGTTCTATGCTTTTGACGTTCATGAGCAGCTCCACTTGCTTGGGATTTTTGACTGGTTATTCACCCTCCACCGAGATTTCAAAACGGGGGACATAGGAGTAAGGTTCATGGGCTTTGTAAGCGGGTTCTGGTGGGTGATACTGATTGTTACGAGCTTGAAGCAAAGGCTCACTGGATGATCTGTGGAGTGTGGGGGGAGGAGGTGCCACATAAATGGGAGCAATTGGTGGAGGGGGGTGAGGAACAACTTTTGGTGGTGGAGCTGAAGGTGCTTGAGAAGTCGTACCTTAGTATTGTGGGTAGATGGGGAAACTTGGGGTGGATCAGTGATGGGATGGTCATATGACTGGGCCAGCGGTGGAATGAAGGTCGGATTAGCATGATAGGTTGGTGGTGGCTGCCTGATACATCTCAGCCATCTGATGTTTCAGTTTCTACATTTCCTCCTTCGTTGCATTAACGTGCAACTCCTCTGCCTCTTTCGAGGGGTCACTGATACTGGCATCAGTTTCTTGATTGGCCATAATCAGCTTGCTCATGGATCGAGTATTGTAGGAGTGGGTTTCCAGAATGCCGAAAAAAACTAACCACCTGTCTAGATTGGGAAAGACAACACCAAAACTTGTTAGTGGTTAGGTTTCAACACATAGGTAGCCACATGTTTGGGATTCATTTGTATTATGCGCATGAAGTGATTGCTTGCGTCATCCGGGCTCTTATCCTATGCCACCTTTCTTTTCTCTCTTGTTTTTTTCGTTTCTTCATCCCTCTCAATTTGTTTTGCCTACACCTTTTGTTTTGTTATTCTCTCCTTTATTTTACCAATGTTTCTCTCATTTTTCTTCCTTTTTTCTTCCTTTTCTTTATTTGGTTATGGTCAAATCCTATGGAGATTGCCTACGTATCATGACCTCGCATGAATCAGATCGAGTGTAGTTCTAGCAAATAAATACAGAAAACTGTTTAGGACACTTCTTCAATTTTCATAAAGTAAAGCACTCGATTACAACTTACTAAAAGAAATTAACAGACTCCAACTCAACTGAAAACAACAAACTCTTACTTTAAATGAAAATAGCTGACTCGACAACCTACTATGAACTTTACAGAAAATACAGACTCCCAAATGGACCAACAGATTTGAAAATCATGAATACATTAAAGCCTCTAATGCTCCTAGGGCCTGGGGGACATCATTCGGTCTCGCCGCAGGCTTGCGTACTAAATCCCCTGTGAGGTGGTGGAGATCTTCCATTACTTGATGAACAAAGGTCATGACGGTGGCAAAGAATATAGATCTTGTCATATCTTCGCAGTGGCTGAACTTTGTGGTGATGTAATCAACGATCACCCCTACCCTCTCTCTAATAGCACCCTTTTCTTGCAAAAATCGCCCAATTTCTTGGGCCCTTTGGCTAGTCTTTTCTTTCCCCCCTCGTCTGCAACAGCTTGCCCATTTTTGAATTGAAGGTCTTTGACTTGCTTTTCCAATTTCCCTATCATGGCCGTGTCTTCATTTTCCTTGGCTAACCAATTCTATTGTTGTTGTGATGCCTCGGCCAATTCCTGGAGATGTGGCCTCTTAACCGGCCTTCCGAACTCTATTTGTTTCTTATACCAAGCAAGGTACCCTGGTGCAACCTCGCCCTTAGATAAGTCGCGTACTCGAGTGTTCTCCATCAAGTACTAACATTCGCTCTAGATTTGACGGACTGCTGCTCCGGGAAACTGACCATTGGGACTAATCCCGGCCACATAGCGACTACTGTCTTCATCCTTGGGAATTATCTGGCACCTCCCTAATTGTATTAACACTCTGTATGGAGCATAGGTATGGATACTCCGAAGACTCATCAAAAGGAAATGAGGCCCGGTGGCTAACATATATATGATTTCATCAACGGGAAGCCACCCAATCGTCCACTCTATTTGGCTTGCACTTATGGCACGGAGATGTGATACCCATTCTGTAGCACCCTCTAGTAATCTAAGCCCATCAACTCTGTTATAAAATTCCTCCATGCAGCTTTTTTTTTCGATGACCCATAACTCATGAATTGAGGTCGATGGCAGAAGTGTTCAATCATCCATATTTGTAACAACGGGTTGCATCCTTAAAAATCTCATCCGGCTTTACAGGCGGTGAGAGCACGAAAGATTCAGATAATATCATGGGTGCAAGGGTGCTCTTGGCTTGAGTGATTAAAGTGCTGACATCCCCTGCTATCCGTATATCAATATTCCCATCTTTCCGCGGAAGCACTAGAAGGCCTAAGAAGAATACCATAAATGCAAAACAATGGTGCTCCTCCAATTTAAGTCGATTTCCCTTGCTATAAATATTATTTTCCGGGTCATTAAATTCCCCTATGTGCCCGCACCTCTGATATATAAAATGTGGAGTATAAAAGCCGGCCGACAAGTCTGGATTGTGAACCTTCCTACTGATCTTTAATAAATCCAAGAATTTGTGTACGACGATGGCCCTTGGTGCAATCAGATACTGTTGCCCCAGAGAAATTGTGGGAACCCCAATATATCTTGTTATTTCTTCCAGGGTAGGAGTGAGTTCAAAGTCTGGGAAATGAAATACGTTGTGGGCTGGATCCCAGAATATAACAAATGTTTTTATGATGTCCCCTCTAGGGTTAATTTTCAACAACCCGATAAGTCCTCCCAAGTGCGTGTTGACCCTATTTTGCCACGATTCACCTAGATCATTCAACTACATGTATACTTCCAAAGTGATCTTGTTCATGACTGAGATTGGAAAATTTTGATTTGTGTTCATTCTGCACATTTATTAAGGTGATTAAGCAAAAAATCATGATTTAACAAACTCAAAACGAAATTTAGTTTATTTCTCAAAATTTTAATTTCAAAAATAAAATCCTGGCCTTGTAAATAAGGCCTTTCAACACTTCTGGGGGAAGATATTAAGTCTGTGCCTACTACCGGCCAAACATTAGAAATAATCCAAGGCGGTTGTTCTTGCAAAAACAGCCTTCCAGCTCCCTTTTAGGGACACTAGGCTAATTTTGACAAAAACTGCTTTATTTGTTAATCACAAACAAAACCTGTTTCTTTTTTGCTATTTTCGTAAAAATGAATTTGGGCCCGATGGGGGTTGCCTACGTACCCCACACTCTGTGAGAATCAAATTGGCGTAGTTCGAGCAGTTTTGGCAAAATTAATACCAACTTCTATTTCCTTTTCTTTCTCTTTTTTTGTTTTTGAAAATAACTCCTTTTTTGTTTTTTTTTTTCAAAATTTCGGCAGCACTTTAGTATCATTTATGAAACAAGTAGATTCCTTCCTCATCCCTCACATGTTATCACTTGCCAAATTCCCCTCTCTTTTCTTTCTTTTTTTTAAAAGCCGGTTGGCAGGCAAATCCGAAATAAATGCACAAGTAGCAAGCAAATGCATCAGGATGGTCCATTATTTTGGGTGCACATGTCCTAGACGGACCCAACCCCTGGGTCCCCTAAGCCAAATTCATGATGCAAATAATTTCTCCTACTAGGGCTTCGGCATGTGGTCAAGTTATTCCAGGTTTAAGACCTTGGTACATGGTCTAGATTGTGTACCCGAGCGAACAACTCGAGTCGAGGAGGGGGCTACGTACCGGGAACCAAAAGGCCGGCTTTGTAAATTGTCCAACCCTGTTTCTTATTTCAAGGTATGACACAAACAGAATAGGAAGTCTCGACCGGCGAGCACATCCCCGAAAATGAGCGCGATAATTTATATACAATCCAAATAATATTAAAGTGGTAAAACAACTTTTAACACATTGGGCACAATTATGCAATAAAATAAGATAATAATAAAGCCAGATACAACAATTATTTAAAGCACGACTTATTGAACCTTGAACCGGAGAATCTGGGTTCGTTCCCTAGCGGAGTCGCCAGAGCTATCACACCTCCTTTTTAACACTACACCCCTGGCGCATAGACAAGGGGGTTTTTTCAATTAAAGGACAATTGAAACGGGATTTATTTAGTTAGATTTCAGAGTCGCCACTTGGTATAATTAATGGTGTCCCAAGTCACTAGTTTAAATCCTGAATCGAGGATGATTTGACTCTGTATATAATCTGCGAGCCAGAAATTCGGGTAAGGAATTCTGTTAACCCGGGAGAAGGTGTTAGGCACTCCCGAGTTCCGTGGTTCTAGCACGGTTGCTAATTGTTATATTCGACTTAATTATCTAACTTTAGAACAATTTTGAACCTATGTGTATTTTTCATTTGTAACCGCTTTTATTCTATTTTAAAAAGATTGCAACGTTATTAAGATGCGTCTTGAACCACGTCACAAAAATGCACCCACATTTTTGACATATTTCAACATCATTGGAATTTGAATTTGGGTCGCATAAATGTGCACCAGTATTTAGGAAAGTGAATTACTTAACTAGAGAGCCTAAAATGAATACGCGTTTTCAAGTTTGCGAGGGCCATGGAATTTCAACTAAACGGCACACCCCGAATTATAAGGATCAATACATTTAACTACTTACCTCACTAAATAGTAATAACCATAACTACTGCTCAGGGAAGAAAAAGCTAATATATTGTAATAAATTGTTTCAACGAGTGAATCAATTCATCAAACACACTTCTAAGAAGGAAATTGAACATGCTACAAAAGAAATGGAATTCACAGAGACCTATCCATGACTTGGCAAAATAGAATAGCCTTCGTACGTGGTCACACATGAGAAATTTCAATTAAACCAAGATAGATTCAATAATCAGGGCTAACAGTGCAGAATCTATTGCTAAAATACGCGCAAATCTGCTGCCTAAATAGTGCAAAACAGGGCAGCTTTTCAGTTAGCTATCAATCCAAACAAATGTCCCAAAATATTGCACATTGTCAGAGAAGCACAAATAGATTTTTATGGACATATGAGTTAGGACAGTTTCAGACTCTAAACCATTAAAAGATGTCAACTTCCTAGCCCTTCAAAAAAATGATTTCAGCAGTTTGTTTTATATATCTAGTTCTACTATCAGTAACACTAAGCTACCACAAGGAATGAAGCATGATGCATTCAACACAAGAACTGGTAAACTAACTCAACTTAAAAGTAGAAACGGAACTCAACAACTAAATCACAAAGAATCCAGCATAAGTAAGAAAACCTCCAATAAACTGATTACTATTAATATGTTTGAAGAAATTGAAATGAAGGCATCCTAAACACAAACATTGACTAGCTGTGAGCTAAATTTTCAAGCAGAAGCATCATGGCTAACAGTGAAAGACATTTTGGGCCAATTACACATTCCAAGTACAGCTTGATGTTTCCTGAACCATTCACCAAGCCCTGAACCTTATGGCTCATGCAGAATACAGCACAATGCATATAAAGGATTGTAATGGATCCTCAAGTCAGTGACACACTCAACTCATATACAACAAATAGGGAGTAAGGCAAACAATCAATAAATACCAAGTTCCTGACTTAATGTTCTCATAATTTTGAATGCAAAATAGAAATAATGAAAAATGACACGACTCGAGAATATACAGACATCCCTTTGACATGAGAGAAGCACAGGAACATAGACCGGCAAATCAGAACTGCAGCATACTTTTAACATGAGCATGGACTATATTCCAACAGTTGAAACCTTGAACGTTCATGAATAACCACAAAATCTATCTATTCCTGATTGTGTTAGGAAGAAAAGAAGCTGCAATGAGTCTAGCAATAGCACTCCTTTTGATAGCTGCAATTTAGACCATTTACAGCTTTAAAACAAGCATTGAATTGCTTATCTCTCAACATTCATAGTAGATCATGGTAAACACCACTGACTAAATGACACAACAAAAAAACAATCGTTTGCTGATTTCATGAGCTTATATTGAAGCTAAGTATGAACCGCAAATCCTATATTAATCTAGGCCATCAAATTACAACTCAAATCGGTAGGGAAAGAGCTGACATTGTTCAACAATGCATCAACTCAAGCAGGCATCCAACCTCAAACAGGCTGTCAAATTTCCATAACAAAACCATTCAAATAGACCTTTAAACTCAGAAAATTGACTCGAGATATTGACTTAAATGAAAACTTGATATCATGATAGAAATTAAAGCAAAAGCAGAGGACGACCCTTTAAAGTCAGCTTTTACTGACTGAACATACTCAACTACATCACACCACTGCGAAGAGATTCACCAGCAAGAAATTCAATCACGACACAAAACAGACCCCTATAAACTCACTCTCATAGCTCAAAAGCACCGGAATAAAATAAAGTCGTATAGAATAAAAGAGAGGAAAATTGCACCTAAATTTGCAAATCTCTTTTATAACAATTATAAACTCGACAAGATGAAAGTAGAAAACCAAGCTCGAACTTCAATATGTATCTCCTTGGAACTCATATCTGGATTCAAAGAAAAATTATATGTGTTTCTCTTAAAATTTGAAAGAAATCTTCAAAAATAAATAGAATCAGAAAACCAGAAAAAAAAATCAAAGCCTCTCAACTTTTCTCAAAATTTCTCCTCAAACTTTCTGTTCTCAAAATTTCTGTCCTCAAAATTTCTGTTCCCCTTCTCAAAATCGGAACTAGCCCTATTTGAAAATGAATCCCTTGATGAACATAGGGCTCAGATTGAATGAACTCAATCTGATGCCTCACATTCATCCAGCGAATCCGCTCCAGAACCTTCCAATTTGTGAGATATATCCAATTCGAACAATGAGAGAGGACAGGAATCTTTTGTCAGAAATCGTTAGAACTGTAAGAGGAGGAATTGGGGAAAGCATGGTTGAGGATTTGAGCTTCAGACGCCTGAATTTGGACTAGGTTGGGCTTGGTTGGAAAGGTGTTTGGAGAAGAGGAGCAGGCTTGCGTCGCTTGAGCTCAGGATATTAGGGTCCCTGAACTTTTTGTGTTGTAATTTAGGGCAGGTCGGGTCAAAGAGCGGGTCGGGGCGGGTTACATGGATTGAGGGGTGTGATTGGGCTGGAGTTTAGTTTTAAACATGGCCCAAATTTGGGTCTTCAAATTCCACATTTCTCTGTTTCATTTCTTTTCAATTTTCTTTCATTTTTTTTATTTTCAAAAGTTATTAAATATCTAAATTAGTTTATAAATCCTAAAAAACTTATAAAATGCTAAATAATATTGTATAATTATTTTTAAAACAAAATTAAAGAAAATTTACCTAAAATTTCAATAATTAAAACTAAAGGAGAAAATTGAACCTATTTTGATTTTTCCGCTCATAAAATGACCAACTGCTAATTAATGCTTGAAAAATGTCAAATCAACTTATAAATGCATATGCAACATATTTTGTATTTTTTTATGAGTATGGGTTAATTAAAAATGCACATAAAAATGCAAACAATTAGCAGAAATGTCACAAAAATCCCACAAAATTGCAAACAAATAAAAAAATGCTTTTGTTTAAATTTTGTAGGAGTAATTCACGCAGGGAAAAAATCACATACTCACAGTTATTGCTAGAGGTGTTGGTGTATTGTATAAACTTAAGGAAAAGTTCTTTGAGGTATGTATGGCTAACTTTAACTCTTGTAGAATCCCCTTGTTGTGGTGGGCATACGGTATGTGTTCCTTGTATGAAAATACGTGTATTGATTGTCTTAGTTGATTTCCACACCACCATGTTATCTGATTTTGAATTATTGTGATTAATGTGCCTTGAACGTTGTTGGCTACGTTTCCAGATATGAGGGTGTAAGTAAATGGAAACAAACCACGTGTGTGTAAATGTGTTTATGTGGTAAGAACTATGTAACAAATGATGAAAAGAAGTCGTAATTGATGTAATTGAAACAACTGTGGTAATGTCGTATGTGGCTTGTTGTGGGCAATTATCATTGTGACTTGAATGTATCCGGCTGTTGTACTTGATGGAAATCGTATTTATGTTTATGAGACTCTTTGTGAATTGTTGTTGTGGTTGTTGTTGTTTGAAATATGATTGTTCGGTGGGAACGGGTTGCGCGCTGCAACACCAAGTAATAAAGTGTGGGTTGTGGTGATATGGGTGGCCGAGGTAATAAGAGTAGAAAAGTGATCATAATCACTAATGAAATGAAAATATTTGAAACTCTTGAGTATGAAATGATGTTGAACGGGGAAAATGAGAGATTGTGAAACTTGTGATTTTGTTTGTTTCTTCCTATGTGCAAAGCCTGTAATTGTTTGTGGGCATCAATGTGAAATATTGTGGATGAGTTGAGTAATTGTGGCAATGCCTTGTATATGAACTACTGTTTGGTGAGAATTATTATTCCTTGGGACTAAATACATGAATTGTTGATATAAACTTGTGTTCCTTGAAATGATAATTGTTATGATATGTTATTTGTGGTTGTTGTTGCAAACTATGATTGTCCGATGGGATCGAGTTGTGCGCCGCAACACGAAGTTATAAGGTGTGGGTTGTGGTGATAAGGGTGGCCGATGTAATAAAGGTGGATGGGGTAATAAGGATGGAAATGTGATCATTATCACTATTGAAATGAATATATATGAAATTCGTGGATATGGGGATGTTGGAAAGGAAAAAGGAGAGATTGTGAAACTTTTGTCTTTGATTGTTCCTTTCATGTGCATTTGGTTGTTGATTCTATTACTATTTTTTATCTGTGTATTGATTGATTTTACTTGGGGTAAAGTTATTTCATACTTACCAGTACAATTCAAATGTACTGACGTCCCTTTCGCCGGGGGCGCTATATTCGTGTTATGATTGTAAGCAGTTCCATAGCAAGTACTCCAGTCCATCGAAAGTAACACTCCTTCACTTTTCGTCAGCTGAATTGGTAGGCCCTTTTCCTATCGGGGCCCTACGTGGCTCATGCCGCTTTTCTTCTTTAGTCTTATTTTTGTATTTGTGTAAGGTATAGCTAGAGCCTTGTTACTGGCAAGTATTGTAACACTCTTTTGTATCCCTAGAAGCTCCGTAGACATAATATGGGTAGTGTAAATATGTATTTTGGGTATGTAATGGTACGGTTTAGAATCATGATCCATGTTGGTAAATGTTGAAACTATTTGGAATCATATATTGGTAATGATTAAAAATAGAAATAGATTCAAGTTGTAAGTTTATACCTAAATTATAAATGGCTATTTCACTTGATTAATGAGTAATGAAAACATAAGGTAACATGTGGGATAGGAAAGGTACCCAGGTCCGCTTGACTGGGGCTACCCGGTCGAGCGCCGGTCATGTCCCTCGGTTTTGGGGCGTGACAAACTTGGTATTAGAGCCTAAGGTATCAAAGTGTCCTAGGATGTCTCTGAGCCGTGTTTAGTAGGGACCTTCTTATCGGTATGTTGTTGACCACATATATAATTAGGGGGCTACATGGATAATAAGCAATTCCACCTTTATTTAATACTCTAATCGTGCGATAGAGCTCAAGTTAGGGAGTTAATTTTATATCCAAACCTT
The DNA here is from genome assembly GCA_034376525.1 of Nicotiana benthamiana. Lineage (NCBI taxonomy): Eukaryota > Viridiplantae > Streptophyta > Magnoliopsida > Solanales > Solanaceae > Nicotiana > Nicotiana benthamiana. The sequence continues at coordinate 53,543,628 of CM067339.1, read as the reverse complement.
ACTCTCAAAATGTGTAACTATGTTATCGTAACCTGCATGTTTGAAACCATGAGGAGGGAATGACCCCACCATTGAGTCTAAATGGACTGCCCAAGGGCTTGTTAGGAGAATGTACTTAGTTGTGGAGGGATTGGTAGAACCTATCACTAAGAGGGAGTGCCCTTGTCCATATTGACGTCACTGTACCACCAAATCCCATAGTGTATCTGCATGGTACCAATATACTCTTGTTGTATATGTACATCCATACTGAAGAATTTTCATAGGCACGGTCTTAATAAATGTTGAGTCACTAATCATTGCATGCACCTACTCTCTGTACGTGATCCAATGCTTCGTGAATCCACCCCACCACAAATTTTCTAATATGTAATATCTTATGACATCGAGCTCTATAATCATGTCCTTGAATTGAGTTGTAGCTATAGAATTCCCATTTCCAACACGCCTTTCTAAACTCTAACAAGGGACTATATCCGAAGAATTTCTCATGAAATGAAGGGATGAACCATTATCGTATTTTAGCACAAATTGAAAGATATCTTTTCTTAACCCTTTTTCCTCGGGTTTCCTCTTCAATCTGAATGTTGATATAGGTGAAGATCTTGCTTTGTTTCATCATCATCTCTAGTATGGTAGTGCCCTCGTTCTATCTTTGTTGAGGCTTTCATTTTGGCCTAGCGGACGGAATCGGCAAGATTTTTATTTGCTTGGCGAGAATTTCCCTCTTCTCCCACAGGTTATTTTCTGAATTTGGTCTGCTCAATTACTTTTAAACATTACTAAATCTCCATAGAAGCTAGGATCTATTGAGCCTCCATGTATCTGGATCATGCTACTTATTCTTTTTACGGATCTTATTCTTGAAGGTTGTTCTTCTTTTGGTTGTAAGGAAGAAGAGCATTTTTGCTTCGCTTTTGGTTTTCATAATACTTGAAGTATCACTATATGATATTTGCTCTACATTGCTACGAATCCAACTGATTTTGATGTTTGTAGTGGCTCCACTAGCCGTGAAGCTATTGAGTTACTCTTCCCCTTGTTGTTGACCTATTTCTCAGTTTCAATTTCAAGGGTTGAAGGAAGAGCATAATTGTATCCTTGGTATCTAGAAATACATTTTCTTTTATCAATGGTGATCCACCCGAATTCTTTACCAATTCCACTGAATCCAAAAAATGGGATAGATGTAACAATTCCTTCATTTTCTATCTAACTAGCTTTCGGTCCTCTGCTATTAACGGGGTTTTCAATATTCTAACATAACTAAACAAGTATATGGGATTATAGGTGGCAGGAGCAAGTCAATCCATCCTCTCACTTTATCTATGAATTTTCTTCATTCATTATCAACTATACTATCCCTTCTTAATCATGTACCCCTCCGAGGCGCTGTCTTTAAAGATTGAACTTTGACCTAAAAAGAGTAGCTCTATTTTAACAATACTTCGATGAATCTTATTAATGGATTATCTACGCGGGTGCTAGTCCAATAATCCGCATATCAGTTTGACTCTCACATTTTGGTTTTGAGTTAATCAAGGAGCAATACCCCTAGTAACACATTCATATGGCAAGCCCTTTTTTCTAGGGTTATGAGGGCTTGCCTCATAGGTTCCAAAAGTAATGATTTTTCTTAAAAGTTCAAGCTTAAATTTCTATGATTCAAACCAAAGTGTTTCCCCTTTTCAAAACTCTTAAATAGGTTGAATTTAATGAGGTTATGTGGCTTTCCACTCACTCGGCTTCTAGGAGCATTGCTAGCGTCATTGTCATACATGGGGAATTTTGCTGCCTTTGGCATTCCACCGCCTTGTGTCGCTTATTGTTCGAAGTAAAGTCAAATGCAATGAAAGTATTTTGTTCCCTCGATTGCATCCATGTTGCAAGAGTCCTTCTATTTGAGTTGAACTACGTACCTTACACTCAGGGAGACAATTGGTGTATCATATTTGACCACTTCACAGTAGAGATTATTGTGGTAGGGAAAGGCATAACTGGAATGGAGAAATTGTTGTTACCCCATGAATAACATGTCGCCTCCAAAGGATATCTGATGTTGGTGTCTTTGTCTTCCCCAACATTCCCCGCATGCAGCTCATGCCACGAAAGAACTACTCCTTTTAGATCTGAAAGTCACACTCATAGCATTCACCTTATCTAGAATAGTAGTTACCACTATGCTTCACTTATCTGATAATTGATGTCGTCACCAGGAGTAAACAATGTCAGCATCGTTAGTGGAAATCCACATGGCTCTGAGCATATAACACTAGGAAATGCTCGACTTAGCATTCTAATGGATTCCTGGATAATTCTAGCCCTATCTTGAACTCCATTGATTCTCATTATATTAGATCTATTGGGTATTGAATGTTCAAACGTGTTGAAGGAAAAAGCATCACCCTGTGATCACGTATATTCGATCGCTAGTGTTACGGTCAATTCATGATAGCATACCTTAGAATAATTGTTGAATGTTGCCACATGTTCAGTTGGGTGTTCGTGTAGAGATTTAGAATTAATTATGAAGATGAAAAGTTTATTCTCAAAATTTTCCCTAAAGATGTTATGTGAATTGATAATGAAGGGTACACAAGAGCATTTTCCCCATTAGGTTGCACTAGGAGTATGATGTTTCCCGTAACTGTTCCCCATGTACTTTGTGTTTCCATATGTTTATGTATAAGAATGTAGTGATAAAAGAAGGGTGTGGATTGATTCGATTGAACTACATGATCACGGTAATATCCTATATGATGCACTACTGTCAAGAATCATCGTGGCTTGACTTCATATGGAATATTAATTGAAATAAAATTATATTCTTGTTGATGAACACCTTTGTGATTACATTAATGGCCGGTATGGACTATTATGAACACATGATTGTTTGGTTACTATGAAATGATATTCTTGATGGTATGATGCCATGTGATGGAATTGTGTGTTGTTGTTTTACCATGAATTGTAATGTACAGTGGAATGTAAATTGTACAGCGGAAATTATTAAAGGTAAAGTCAATGGATAGTTAACTCATGCGAGGTGTCTATCTGTCATCCTTGTTATGTATGTTTAGGAGTTGATATTGTTTCCAAGAATGTTATATGACAGAGCTTGTAAGTCGAGGAGGCCATCTTGATGGCTGAAAGTGTCGTCGAAGGAAAGTATTTTTTCTTAATTGAATATCAATTAGTTTTGACTTGAAAGGTACCATATAGGTGTTATACTCTAAAAATGTGCAGTCCATGTTCAGGTGTCTTCATGGTAATGTAGTTCTTGTGATGTTGAGATTAGTGTTATGGGTATATACATTGTGGTGCTTTCTCAAGTTACTGATGAGTTTTAATATGGTTTTGGTGGTTCGCGGACAGGTGAATAGGCCTAGTTACAGAGGAGATGCTACCAAAATTTCTGAAAAATATAGGAGTTAGTCAAAATTTAGGAACTTGATGTAGGATAAAAAAGAGATGTCATGTTAGGTGGTTGGGTCAGGCTCTATCTCTCATTCAGGACGAATGATCCTAAGCGGGGGAGAATATAAGGCCCAGAAAAAAATTTCTATGCTATAAGGGATTCGGGGTGCCTGGTAGACTAATTATAATATTTTATGTGCATTAAATATGATGTAAATGAATTTGATATAGTGAATAAATGTATGAATCATATAATAACAGATGTGAGGTCCAAGGGTAAGCCTAAGTCTAAGCCAAATGGGAAATGTTCACAATAGGCTAAAATTCCTAATGAGTTCGCACTAGTACACAATTTGAATGATCATATCTAAAAATGTATAAGGTATTATGTGATGAATAACCTATCAAATGAAATATCTTTGAGTCTAGTTTCCAACACTTCAAACCGTTTGTCATTTGGACATTCCTACGCAAAGTCATGGTCAAATTACCGAAGGCTAGAAAAAACGCAACCCTGTGTAGAATCTGTGATTGCAGAATCACAATGCGATCTCCAATTTTTGATCTGCCATCGCAAATATGGTCTCAGACTGGGCCAGTGTAGCCCATTTTTCGGCAGTGATTCTACGATTCACTCTGCGGCTCGCATGTTGGTTCTGCATTCCAATCTGCCATGGCAGACCCTGTTACAGAGGATTATTTTTCCTATTTTTATAACCCGACCCCATTTTCATAAATAGGGTTAGGGGCTTCATTTAGGGTCATTTTCTACAAATTTTTAGAGAGAGATGAGAGCATATAGAGAGATAAAGAATGGGTTGGGCTTCTTAATCATCTAGATCTTGCTCAAGTCTTCAAGAATCAAGGAAGATAACCATAGATTGTCTTCCATCTGAGTAAGTTCTACTTCTAACATTTTCGTACAAGAGTTAAGAGTTCTAATAGGTTGTGAGGGTTAGAAATAGGTCATGCATGTGGGACTAAGTTGTAGTATGTGTGGTTAAATAACTAATTTGGGTAGTTTTGTTAAGATTTGGGTGAAGGAAAAAGAGAGTGCCATTTCTATACCTTGTAGTCTATTTCACATGTTAGGTGTTTGATGAAATTCCTAAGAGAGTTATACCATGGGTAATCTTCCTAATTATTTATCGATCTTTGCTATCTCCTTGTAGATTGTTATTGCTAGAGGTGTTGGTGTATTGTATAAATTTAAGGAAAAGCTCATTGAGGTATTTATGGCTAACTTTAACTCTTGTAGAATCCCCTTGTTGTGGAGGGCATACGATATGTGTACCTTGTATGAAAATACGTGTATTGATTGTCTAAGTTGATTCCCACACCACCGTGTTATGTGATTGTGAATTCTTGTGATTAATCTGCCTTGAACGTTGTTAGTTAAGTTTTCCAATATGATGGCATAAAAAAATGGCAATAAACCAAGTGTGTGTGAATGTACTTATGTGGTAAGAACCGTGTAAAAAATGATGGAAAGAAGTCGTAATTGATGTAATTGAAACAACTATGGTAATATCATATGTGGCTTGTTGTGGGAAATTATCGATGTGACTTGAATTGTATCCGACTATTGTACTTAATGGAAATAGTATTGATGTTTATGAAACTCTTTATGAATTGTTGTTGTTGTTGTGTGAATATGATTGTCCGGTGGTATCGGGTTGTGCGCCGCAACATGAAGTAATAAGGTGTGTGTTGTGGTGATAAGGGTGGTCGAGGTAATAATGGTGGAAAAGTGATCATAATCACTAATGAAATGAAAATATAATTATTTTTAAAAATAAATTAAAAGAAAAATTACCTAAAATTTCAAAAACCTAAAACTAAAGGAGCAAATTGAACCTATTTTGATTTTTCCGCTCATAAAATGACCAACTGCTAACTAATGCTTGAAAAATGTCAAATCAACTTATAAATGCATATGCAACATATTTTGTATTTTTTAATGAGTATGGGTTAATTTAAAATGCACATAAAAATGCAAACAATTAGCAGAAATGTCACAAAAATCCCACAAAATTGCAAACAAATAAAAAAATGCTTTTAATTGAATTTTGTAGGAGTAATTCACGCAGGGAAAAAAATCACATACTCACACTTATTGCTAGAGGTGTTGGTGTATTGTATAAACTTAAGGAAAAGTTTTTTGAGGTATGTATGGCTAACTTTAACTCTTGTAGAATCCCCTTGTTGTGGTGGGCATACGGTATGTGTTCCTTGTATGAAAATACGTGTATTGATTGTCTTAGTTGATTTCTACACCACCATGTTATGTGATTTTTAACTCTTGTGATTAATGTGACTTGAACGTTATTGGTTACGTTTCCTGATATGGTGGTGTAAGTAAATGGAAACAAACCACGTGTCTGTAAATGTGTTTATGTGGTAAGAACTGTGTAACAAATGAAGAAAAGAAGTCGTAATTGATGTAATTGAAACAATTGTGGTAATATCATATGTCGCTTGTTGTGAGAAATTATCGTTGTGACTTGAATTGTATCCGTCTATTGTACTTGATGGAAATAGTATTTATGTTTATGAAACTCTTTGTGAATTATTGTTGTTGTTGTTGTTGTTGTTGTTTGAAATATGATTGTTCGGTGGGAAGGGGTTGCGCGCTGCAACACCAAGTAATAAGATGTGGATTATGGTGATAAGGGTGGCCGAGGTAATAAGGGTGGTTGAGATAATAAGAGTAGAAAAGTGATCATAATCACTAATGAAATGAAACTATATGAAACTCTTGAGTATGAAATGATGTTGAAAGGGGAAAATGAGAGATTGTGAAACTTGTGATTTTGTTTGTTTCTTCCTATGTGCAAAGCCTGTAATTATTTGTGGGCATCGATGTGAAATATTGTGGATGAGTTGAGTAATTGTGGCAGTGCCTTGCATATGAACTACTGTTTGGTGAGAATTATTATGCCTTGGGCCTAAATCCATGAATTGTTGATATAAACTTGTGTTCCTTGAAATGATGATTGTTGTGATGTGTTATTTGTGGTTGTTGTTGCAAAATATGATTGTCCGGTGGGATTGGTTGTGCGCTGCAACACGAATTTATAAGTTGTGGTGATAAGGGTGACCGATGTAATAAGGGTGGACGGGGTAATAAGGATAAAAATGTGATCATTATCATTGTTGAAATGAAAATATATGAAATTTGTGAATATGGGGATGTTGGAAAGGAAAAAAGGAGAGATTGTGAAACTTTAGTCTTTGATTGTTCCTTTCATGTGCATTTGGTTATTGATTCTATTACTATTTGTTATTTGTGTATTGATTGATTTTGCTTGGGGTGAAGTTATTTCATTCTTACCAATACAATTCAAATGTACTGACGTCCCTTTTGCCTGGGGCGCTACATTCGCGTTATGATTGTAAGCGGTTCCAATAGCAAGTACTCCAGTCCACCGAAAGCAGCACTCCTTCACTTTTCGTCAGCTGAATTGGTGGGCCCTTTTCCTATCAGGGCCCTGCGTGGCTCATGCAGCTTTTCTTCTTCAGTCTTATTTTTGTATTTGTGTAAGGTATAGCCAGAGCCTTGTTACTGGCAAGTATTGTAACACTCTTTTGTATCCCTAGAAGCTCCGTAGACACAATGTTACTGTACATATATATTTTGGGTATAATTTTAAGTATTTGGTATCATATATTAGTAATGATAATAAAATATAAATGGATTCAAGTTGTAAGTTTATACTTAAATTATAAATGGCTATTTTACTTGATTAATGAGTGATGAAAACATAAGGTAACACGTGGGATAGGAAAGACACCCAGGTCCGCTTGACTGGGGCTACCCGGTCGAGCGCTAGTCATGTCCCTCGGTTTTGGGGCGTGACAAACTTGGTATCAGAGCCTAAGGTTTTAAAGTGTCCTAGGATGTCTCAGAGCCGTATTTAGTAGAGACCTTCTTATCGGTATGTTTTCGACCACATATATAATTAGGGGGCTACATGGATAATAAGGAATTCCACCTTTATTTAATATTCTAATCGTGCAATAAAGCTCAAGTTAGGGAGTTAATTTTATATCCAAACCTTACTCTCAAAATGTGTAACTGTGATACCGTAACCTGCGTGTTTGAAGCCATGAAGAGGGAATGATCCCACCATTGAGTCTAAATGGACTGCCCAAGGGCTTGTTAGGAGAATGTACTTAGTTGTGGAGGGATTGGTAGAACCTATCACTAAGAGGGAGTGCCCTTGTCCATATTGACGTCACTGCACCACCAAATCCCGTAGTGTATATGTATGGTACCAATATACTCTTGTTGTATATGTACATCCATGCTGAAGAATTTTCATAGGCATGGTCTTAATAAATGTTGAGTCACGAATCATTGCATGCACCTACTCTCTAAACGTGATCCAATGCTTCGTGAATCCACCCCGCCGCAAATTTTCTTATATGTAATATCTTATGACATCGAGCTCTATAATCATGTCCTTGAATTGAGTTGTAGTTATAGAATTTCCATTTCCAACACGCTTCTCTAAACTCGAGCGCCGGTCATGTCCCTCGATTTTGGGGCATGACAGGTGCTCAGTACGTGCCAGGCCCAACCTCAGTCTAATAGTGATGAGAAAGGTCAGGGCCCTACTTATTATAGTTGAGAAAGAGATAAAATAGTACATAATACGACAATATATTTAAATGCTACCAATAAGAAATAACACAGGATAATAAGAATAACAAGAATTATAACAGAGACAAAATAATCACAAAAGGAATACCGCTCAGCACAGAGACAACAACCAGGGATCTCTCGGTTTCCCGAGGATCTCTTAGTTCCTCAATATGTATATTGGGGATCCCTCGGTATCTCCAAGATCTCCTAGTATCCTTATTATATATGACGGGGATCTCTCGGTATCCTAAAGATCTCTTAGTATCCTTTATATACGTGCTGGGGATCTCTCCATATCCCGCACTACAGTCCAAATCAATATATGTGAAGGGGATCTTCCGAAATACAAATCCGTAGTCCAAAAGTAAACCAGCAGGGGGATCTCCCGGGATACCGTCCCGTAGTCCTAAAGTAAACACATAGCAGCAACACGAAGAATACTTAATTCAATTAAAATTTCATACCAAGGTAAAACAGGTATTTCTAGGATAGCATGCTGCACATAATCCAAATAAGGCAGTTTAACCACATAAAACAAATAAGTCAATTAGACATGCTTCCCTAAGCTAAAAGCAGGCTTAATGTTCAAGTGGTATAAGCAGGAAAGGAAACACAATTAAAATTGCTTAATGAAAACATGTTTTTCAATAATTAGCACAAGTACGCACTCGTCATCTCACGTAGAAGGCATTTCAAATATCAAGAATATCAAATCCTAAGGCGAGTTCCCCCACACAAGGTTAGGCAAGCCATTTACCTCGTATCTGCTTAAATTTAACCCGAAACCATGCTCTTGCCATGAGTACTCGACTCCAAATGGCCCAAATCTATTCAATTCAATTGCATAATGTAAATATAATTTCAAGTAACTAATTCCACTAATTAAATTCTAAGCTAATACTCAAAAATAGGAAAAAATGACCAAAACACCTGTCGTGCCCATGTCTCGAAATCGGGTATAAATTTTTATGGATTATGAATCCCTATTCGCTCACGAGTCTAACCATACCAAAATTATCCTAATCCAACGTCAAATCCCCAATCAAAACTCGAAAATTAGATCTAAGAACCTTTTCCAAATTTTTCCTGAATTTGTCACCCCAAATCCAAAATTAGATAATGAACTCAAGCATAGATTCGTGGAAATTAGTCAAAACGAGTAAGAATTACTTACCCAAAACGCCCAGGTGAAAATCTCTCTCAAAATTGCCAATTCCGAGCTCCCAAATTAATTTCTAAGGTTTTGAAAATATACCCTCGATTTTGGCCCTTTTCTGACCAGTGAAATCGTATGTGTGGTCCCGCTTCTGCGTAGACCAAGTCACACCTGTGCCTTTTCATTAAATCCAGATTTTTGCTTCTGCGACTGCTTTTCCGCATCTGCAGTCTATCAGGTGCATTCCATTTCTCGCACATGCGACTTTTGGGGCCTGGACCAAATTCTGCTTTTACAGTCAGCTAGCCACTTCTGCGGCGCAGCACCTGCGGTCTCACACCTGCAGGTGCGGTTATGACAGGTTCAATAATCAGATTTTTGCCTAAGTCCAAAGTCAGTTTCTGTTAAGCACCTGAAACTCACCCGAGGCCCTCTGAGACCTCAACCAAACATGACAACCAATCCTAAAACATCATTCAAACTTATTCCAACCTTCAGAATTCTTAAAACAACATCGAAACACCAATTTAACATCGGATTCAAGCCTAAGAACTCCAAAAACTCTCAAATTACGATTCCGATAAAACAAATCTATCAAACCTCGTCCGAATGACTTGAAATTTTGCACACCGTCACATCAACACTACAGAGCTACTTTAACTTTTTGAATTCCATTCCGACCCTTAGATCAGAATATCACTATCGAACCAAAAACTTCAAAAATTCAACTTTCGGAATTTCAAGCCTAAATAAGCTACGGACCTCCAAAACATAATCTGAACGTGCCCCTAAGCTTGAAATCACCCAACAAAGCTAACGGAACCAACGTAATTCCATTCTAAGGCTATCTTCACACTATTCCGACTACAGTCCAAATTCTAAAACGTAAACTCTCATTTAGCGACTAAGTATCGCAAAACTCTCCGATACTCCAAATAATATTCCCAGCAACTCACAATAGCATAAACAAACACGGGGAATGCAGTTAATAGGGGATCGAGGAATTAATTCTTAAAATGATCGGCCGAGTCATTACATCATCCTACAGTTAAACATTCATTTGTCCTCGAATGAGCATAGAGACATATCTGAAGTAGTGAAAACGATGATGGTAAAGGCTATAGCATATCTTGCTCGGTCTCCCAGGCTGCCTCCTCGACCGGCTGGCCTTGCCACTAAACTTTAACTAACGCAATGTTCTTTGACCTCAGCTTCCGAACATGTCTGTCCAATATTGCCTCTGGCTCCTCAACATAATATAGATCCTTCTCCAATTGGACTGAATTGAAATCCAACATATACAATGGATCACCATGATACCTTCGGAGCATCAAAACATAAAATACCAAATGAAGTCCTACCAAGCTGGGAGGTAAGGCAAGCTCATAAGAAACCTCCCTATCACATCTCAATACCTCAAAAGGGCCAATAAACGTCAGACTCAACTTTCCTTTTTTCCCAAATCTCATAATGCCCTTCATAGGCAAAACCCGAAGTAAAACTTACTCTCCAACCATAAAAGAAACATCATGAACCTTTCGGTCTGCATAACTCTTATGTCTGGACTGGGCTGTATGGAATCTATCCTAGATTACATTAACCTTCTCCAAAGCATATTGAACCAAGTATGTGCCAATAATCCAGCTTTACCCCGCTCAAACCAATCCACCGAGGATCTACACCGCCTACTATATAAATCCTCATACGATGCAATCTGAATGTTGGACTGACAACTGTTGTTGCATGCAAACTCTTCCAATAGCAAGAACTGATCCCAAGACCCTCCAAACTCAATCACATACGCACGAAGCATATCCTCAAGAATCTAAATAGTGCACTCAAACTGTCTGTCCGTCTGAGGGTGAAATATCGTACTAACCTTCACCCGAGTACCCAACTCATGCTGTATGGATCTCCAGAACTGTGATGTGAATTGAATACCTCTTCCGAAATGATGGAGACCGAAATACTTGCAGACGAACAATCTCCCAGATATAAATCTCCGCCAATCGCTCCAAAAAATAGGTAGTACATATAGGAATAAAATATACAGACTTGGTCAGCTGATCGACAGTCACCCAAATGGCATCAAACATACTCAAAGTCCGTGGAAGTCTAAATATGAAGTCAATGGTGATCCTATCCCACTTCCACTCAAGAATCTCTATTTGCTGAAGCAACCTACCCGGTCTCTGGTGCTCACACTTCACATGCTGACAATTGAGGCACTGAGCTACAAGCCCAACTATATTTTTCGTCATCCGCCTCCACCAATAGTGGTGTCTCAAATCCTGATACATCTTCGCGACACCCGGATGGATGGAATACCGCGAACTATGGTCATCCTCTAGAATAAGCTCTCTAAGCCCATCAATATTGGGTATACAAACCCGACCCTGCATCTTCAATACCCCGTCATCACCAATAGTCATATATCAGGAATCGCCATACAAAACCTTGTTCTTGATTACAAGAAAATTAGGGTCATCAAACTAACGCTCCTGGATATGATCAAACAAGGAAGACCGAGAAACCACGTAAGCTAGAACTCTACTGGGCTCCGAAAGATCCAGTCTCATAAACTCACTAGCTAAGACCTGGACATCCATCGCCATGGGTCTCTCTACTATTAGTAAATAAGCTAAACTCCCCAAACTCTTTGCTAGACGACTCAAAGCATCGGCAACCACATTGGCCTTGCCTAGGTGATACAAGATAGTGATATCATAGTTCTTCAGCAGCTCTAACCGCCTCATCTAATGAAAATTAAGATCCTTCTGCTTGAACAGATGCTGCAAACTCCGGTGATTAGTATAAATCTCACAAGGCACGCCATACAAATAATGACCCCGGATCTTCAAAGTGTGAACGATAGCAGCTAACTAGAGATTATGGGCAGGATAATTATTCTCATCTACCTTCAACTTTCTGGACGCGTAGGCAATCACCCTACCATCCTACCTCAATATCGTTTCAGGGCCAATCCACGAGGTATCACAATAGACAATATAAGAGCCCAAACCTGTAGGTAATATTAGAACTTAGGCTGTAATCAAAGCTGTCTTGAGCTTCTAAAAGCTTGTCTCACACTCTTCAGACCATGGGAACGGAGCACCCTTCTGGGTCAACCTGGTCACAGGGGTTGCAATAGATTAAAACCCCTCAACAAATTGACGGTAATAACTCGCCAAGCCAAGAAAACTGCCGATCTCTGTAGTTGAGGACGGTCTGGGCGAACTCTGCACTGCCTCCACTTTCTTCGGATCCACTTGAATACCCTCACTCAATACCACATGGCCTAAAAATGCCATAGAATCCAATCAAAACTCACATTTCGAGAACTTTGTATTTAACTTCTTTTCCTGTAAAGTCTGAAGCACTATCCTTAGGTGATGCTCATGATCCTCCCGACTCCGGAGTATTACCAGAATATCATTAATAAAGACAATGACGAACTAGTCAAAATATGGCTGGAACACACTGTGCATCAAATGCATGAAGGCTATTGGGGCATTGGTCAGCCCAAATAACATAACAAGGAACTCGTAATGACCATACCGAGTCCTGAAAGCAGTCTTCGAGATATCTGGCTCCCAAATCTACAACCGATGGTAACCCAAACTCAAATCAATCTTAGAAAACACTCGTGCACCCTATATCTAGTCAAATAAATCATCAATACGAGGCAAAGGATAACAGTTCTTCACTGTAACTTTGTTCAACTGGTGATAATCAATGCACATACGCATAGGACCATCCTTTTTATTCAAAAATAAGATAGGAGCACCCCAAGGTGATACACTAGACCGAATAAAACCCATATCAAGAAATTCCTGTAACTGATCCTTCAACTCCTTCAACTTATTAGGAGCTTACGGTACGGTGGAGTAGAAATGGGTTGGGTGCCCAGCAACAGATTAATGCCAAAATCAATATCTCTATCGGGCAGCATGCCCGGAAGGTCAGCTGGAAACATATAAGAAAATTCATGTACTACTAGGACTGAACAACTGTAGGGGTATCAATACTAATATCTCTTACATAATCTAGATACGCGTCACACTCCTTCTCAACCATACGATGAGCCTTAAGGAATGAAATAAATCTACAGGAAGTATGATCTAAGGTACCCCTCCACTCTACTTGCGGTACACCTGGCATAGCCAGCTTCATGGTTTTGGCGTGACAATCAAGAATAGCATAATAGGATGACAACCAGTCCATGCCCAAGATAACATCAAAATCTACTATGTTGAGCAATAATAAATTGGCGATGGTCTCAAAACCACTAAGAGCAACCACACATGACCGATAAATTTTGTCCACAACAAAAGAATCTCCCAACAGGAGTAGATACATAAATAGGGGAACTCAAACAATCCCGAGATACACCAAAATGCGGGGCAAAATAAAGACACATAAGAATAAGTGGAGCTTGGATCGAATAGAACCGATGCATCTCTGTGACAAACCAGGACAATACCTATGATGACAAAATTGGAGGGAACTGCCTCGGTACGGGCAGGAAGGGCATAGTATCTGACCAGACCTCCCTCTCTTGGGAAATATCTACCTCCCCGACCTCCACCTCTAGTTGGCTAAGCAGGTGGGGTAGTAACTGGAGTTGTAAGCATAACCTGAGAACTCTACGGGGCACGTAGTGGCTGAGAAGTCTGTGCAGGTGCACTCCTCCCAAGTCTAGGGTAATCCCTCACCACATGATGTGTGCCACCCCACTCAAAACAAGCTATGGTAGGACATAGCGGTTGTGACTAGCTCGGACCAGGTCTGCTGGACTGACCTTTGAAAGCACCCCGCACAGGAGGCGTACTAGATACTGCATGTGCATAATAAGGCTCCTGAGGCCTAGAGGAGCTGGAATACCACTGGGTGCTGGGAGAGTTGAATGAACAGGGCTACTCATCTAACCCCTACCATAACGATATACAACGGGGTATGGGCACCAGAACAGTGGCCCGTCTCTAGAGACCTTTTGGCCTTCCTCTTCTCTCTATCCCTAGCATGCATACCCTCAATCCTCCTAGCAATGATCACTACCTGCTGATAAGAAATATCCATCTCTAATTCACGAGCCACACTAGACCTGATGCTGGGAATAAGCCTCAATAAATCGGTGAACCCTCTTGCGAACAGTAGAAACCAAAGTTGGTGTATGTCTAGTCAAGTTGGTGTAATGGATAACATACTCCGAGATAGTTATAGTACCCTGGTGCAAATACTCAGACTCCGCATGCCATGCGTCCCTAAGGCTTTGAGGAACATACTCTCTCAGGAACATATCTGAAAATTGAGTCTAAGTCAGGGAAGTTGCCTCATCCTGATTTTCTAACTCATAAGTACGCCACCACTTATAGGCGGCCCCTCGAAGCTAGAAGGTAGTGAAGGAAACCCCACTCGATCCTGATATACCTATGGTACAGAGAATATGGTAGCACTCCTCTAGAAATCCCAAAGCATCATTTGATGCTAGACCACTGAAGACAGGAGGCTTGTACTTCTTGAACCTCTCAAGTCTCAGATGTTCATCCTCAGAAGACGCATCTTTGTCCTTGGGCTAATATTGGACTGCAGGGTGTACAGGAATAATCTCTAGGACCTACTCTACATGCATTCGCTACTCGGGAGTGCAGGCGGCAGGAGTCTGTGCTCCTCCCCCAGCATGAGATGTGGCTGCAGCAGGGGGCGCAACCTTGCCTGAGCTAGAGTGGTGTACATGCTCATGAACTGTGCCAGAGTCTCCTATAGTGCTGGAGTAGTAGTAGTAGTAGGCGTATCAGGTGCTTGTGCTCTAACTGGAATTGCTGGTGGCTCCTCGGTAGCAGCTCGTGGGTGCTTTGGCTGCACCGCGTGTGCATTCTCGGCCTATGTGTGTGTGTATCTATGTGTGCGTGTGTGTATCTATGCCGATGATCGCAGTAGTGAGGAGTTGGAGAGGACAACAGAGGCAGCTTCAAATGGTGGGGGCGGCGGTCTAAGGTGAAGATTGGATGGGGCTAGTGTTGCCGCAAATTTGTGTGTTCTAGGGTTGATGAAGAAGGAGGTTCGTTGGTTTTTTGTGGTGAGGGCTTTGGTGGAGTTTGGTGGTCGTTTGGTGTGAGGTGAAGAAGCAGCAGTGACTAGAATGACGTCTCTAGGTTAGGTTAGTATGGGCTTAAGAATTACGGGCTAGGTCCGAATTAGGCCAAATTTTGGCCAAAATTTATCTTTAAAACTGGCCCTTTAACTCTACTGACTAAAATATTAATTCCTAAAATAATAACTGTAAAATTGTAAAATCATTTCTAATTAATTAATATAAACTACATTATAATATGAAGTTATATATATATTGATATTTTCGAAGATTATACTAAAATCAAAAATGGGTTAGAAATAATTTTTTTAAAACCTAATACCTTAATTAAATAGAGAAAACTGAAACTATTGTAGTATTTTTTAATTTTTGTGATAAAATAAAGTAAAAGAATAAAAAATAATTAAAATAGCAATATTAGGCCTAAAATAAATATTTAAACGTTAAAAAGGTATAAAATTTCATGAATGGTCAAAAATTAAATATCTACGTCACCTAACAATCATCTACCAACAACCTAAAATCACCAACTAGACAAAAGAACAAACATCTAAGAGCAATTATGGGATTCAAAAATCTAGGGTTTCTTATTGGATTCCCTTTTTCTCGTTTCTATGTACTCTCGCGGCTGCGAGTTTGAAGCTTTGTTTTTCTTAAGAAACTAAGAGAAATCCTTATTTGGTCTGTTGCCCTCGGAAGGGTCATTACATCTCTAACTTCTCTCTTTTGATCACTTTATTTGAACATTATGAATACGCTTGTTGTCTTCTGTGAACTATAGTTATTTATGATGCTTAATTGACCCTCCCCAAAATTTCACCCATTTTAGCATATTAATATTTAGTTTAGGCCTAATATCGCTATTGCAACTAATTTTGACTCTTTTACTTTATTTCATCACAAAAATATTTTAAATTTTTTTTTAGTTTACGTATTTTTCATAAATTTAAATTAAAATGTGCAAAAATAGTACCTTGACTAAGGCGACATTCAAAACACATAGGACTGCATATCAAGGGAGACATGCAAAACAAATAAGAGGCTCAGATATACCTCCTCAAATAAAGCGCATAAATAGAATGACTTAAAACACATTTAGGACCAGAATTTAAAGTACTAAGACATGGGAGTGTTAGTTGTTGAAGCATACCAATTTATTACATAACTGAGATAAATGGTCTGAATTAGGCCTGCCTGCTGGTTGTAGCAGCTGCTAATTGAACAATGACGGATTCAATTTTATCCTTATTACCTAAGTCTTACCTAAGTGTGTGTTGATGATATCCTATAAGCATGATGCCTATTGCTGATTAGGAATGTACCAAAGCAATGACAATTTTTAAACGAGCTATTTGGGATCCTACAGGCATGCTTTCTAAACCGTATTAATAAAAAGGAGAGTAGCTTGTTTAAAACTTGTTTAGAAGAGTATCGAACTGATTTTAAACTAGATTGGTTTCAAACTCCTATAGGTATGGTCTCTACTATTGCTGATCTTTTTGATTTTTATAGATATGATATCTAGTCGAACATGAAACGAAGCAGGCGGGATTTACTTAAGATTTCTATAGGCGTGATTTCTATGAAAAATACTGATTTTAACCTTGTAAACATGATATTTGATTTGTAGCATTTAGATCCTATAGGCATGGTGTCTAAGTGTGGTAATAAAACATGCAGCATTTAAAACAGATCCTATAGGCATGTTATCTAAATGTAGAATTAAAACATGCAAAATTTAAAATAGGTCCTATGGGCATGTTATCTACCCTTCTAATAGCTAAACATGTATAATTACCCATTCCCCTTTTCACTAGGCAACTCCAACGTTAGTTATAAATTATTATATACCAAATACTGAATTATAAGAGAAGTGTAAACAAGAAGTTACAACCAAAGAAGCCTAATTTTAAATTCCTCTCTGAGTTACGGAACAAAACACCTCAAATGCCGAATGTTTCAAAGCCTTTCTCAGACTTTGGTGTGTCAAAGTACCCTAAGGGTCTTAAGGGACACCGGACAGTGCTTACACCCGGGTTGCATAACCAGATAGAGAATGAGTATTGTGTGGAAGGGGGATAACCCTTATGTGTCCAACTTCAAAGGGAGTTCAAGGGTCCCAGGGCAAGGCTCGCACAAGAGTTGCAGAACCTAAGTTCTAAAAGTATAGTGGAAGTGCAGAAATAGATATTTTATTTAAAACTATGTAGAGAATAGAAGAGAGTAAGGGTATTTTGGAAGTAGTAGTAGTAGTAAAACTTAAGTTACACAAGATAAACAGTTGCACAAAGGGATCAGGGGTAAGAGAATACTTTGCATGAAGCATATGACCCTAGGAGGGGCCAGGTTTGGACGTGCACATCAATAGAGAATGTTGGCATGCCCATAAACCAACCAAAGGACACAAACACATAAGGGGATATGGGGTTTGGGATTCATAAGTCAGTAAATCACATAATCAAGTGATTGACAAAGTACATATATTAGGGAACACATTAATTTAGAAAGGGGAGGGAGCAGATTACAGCATATCTCGCAATGAAAAATGATTGCATAAATATAAGTAGAAGCAGGCAAGAGTGAAGTAAACAACTTATTTCTATTCAATAAGGTGAGAATCTTGTATAGAAAATGTTGATAAAATTCTTTACAAAAGGTTCAATGATCTTTCTGATCTATACCATTTCCTATTTATATGGGCATATGGGCCATAAAACTAGATAGTACTACAAAAAAAGGATATCCCTAGAATATTCACTGGGGAATCTAAAATCTAAGATCGGTTGCTACCTCATGTCCAAAACGGAAGCTCATCCTCGGCGTCGCTTCGCCCTTTAATCTTGACCTCGATCTTTTAAAGTCGTCATGACACATCACAACCATCAAAGGATTTATCACAGTTGGCTAGGAAATATATAAAATAAAGTTTTCACCCATACATGATATGAACTAAGCATGGGAAATAACTTAATACCTTTAGAAGCAACCTCATAACTTCCTTTTCGAGAGTATTATGCACAAGGTAGACAATAGTTTCACTAGATGTACATCAAATGATCGGAAGAGACAACGATGTACGATATCAGATTATATATAAGATTATATACATGCCTAGGTAAATATTAGATCAGTACGCGCAATTGGAAAGTGAGAAATTTACTATCATATTTGAACTATATACTTGATTTTCCAATGGTGTTCAATTGATCATCCGTCAACAATTATAGCTGCTATGTTTTTAAAAAATGAAGCTAACAAAATCAAGAAAGGAAAAATCAGTAAGGAAAACACCTGCAACAATAGAGTAAAAGTCTCACTTGAAATAGATAATTAATACGATAATGAAATGAAATAGAGAGATAATAGTGGATAGATGTAAAGAGACGAATAGAGAAGAGATGATTATAGAAAAAATTAGTGAATAATTGGACGGAGCAAGGGTTGATATTTTGGTGGTTTTGACTTTGAAATTACTTGGCAAAAACTTCTGGTTATTTTCCAAAAATTTTAGTCATTTTTTTTTTCAAAAAGAAATTTGAAAACATTGTTTGTTGATAAAATTTAATCAATTTTTGAAGAAAAATTTTCATGTTCCAAAAACTTGTTTGCGTCAGTTTTTTGGTGAATTTTTTTCTCCACTTACAAAACTTCAATATTTTTTCAAGTAAAATGTATGTCAAAATATAATTTTAATTTCCAAAAACTATTTTTCAATACAACTTCTAAGGCCCGTTTGGCCATGAGTTTTGCCAAAATAAATTTGAAATTTATTTTCAAAACCAATGTTTGGCCATAATATTGCCCACATTTTGGCAAAATCCCAAGTTTAAAAATCACCCCAATTGCTGATTTTGGGCCAAAATACTAAAATTTGAGAATACATATTTTGCCAAAATATATTTGAAAATATATGTCCAAACATATTTTCATCTTCAAATCAAACTTCACATAAATCAGACTTTTCAAAATAAATTTGATATTTATGGCCAAACGCTCACTAACATACTTTTTTCAAGTTCCAATTAAATTTACGTCTAAATCTATCTAAATCATTTAAAATTTGTTTGAACAATAGGTGTCTAGATGAAAATTAGTAGTAGAGTAGGGGCAGGAATAAAATATTCTGCAACTACAGGTGTCTATTTGCCAGTTCTACCATAAAAATTGATGCAGAGTTTATACGGGCCTGCTGATAATCGGGTTGTACTTTGTAGTGTCATTAATAGCCCAGGTTATCTAATCCATCACATCAAGCCCAATATACTTGTATAGCCCTATATTTATCACTTATATAGCACCGAACTAACTCGCCATTCGTCGTTCGAACGGCGCTCACAAACCCTAATTGGGGTTTTCTCCTTCAGGTACCTCTTATTCTCTCCCACAAACAGAGTAATCATTTCTAAGGCCTTAAACTTTAACCTAGAGATTAATGTTACAAAAGTCTTGTATGGCTGCCTAAAAAACCCGTGAAAATAACGCTAATTTCTAGCTGAAATACTGAATTTTTTTTATCTTATTTGATTGACACCAGTTAATTTAGAAGGCAAAAGAGAATTGCTTGAGCTATGAGGTATTTTTTACTCTTATTTGTTGGCTTCTTAATATAATGTTATTAATAACATTTGTAAAATAGTTATTTTTTGTTTTTATTGTTTGGTCTTGTTGAGTATTTGCGTTAAATTAGTTGCACTTTGGTACAGTAAGCTTCAGAGTGAAGCCCTAAGGGAAGCAATATCTGTAATTAAGAATGACTGCAATGAGAAGAAGAGGAAGTTCACAGAGACAATTGAGCTCCAGATTGGGCTTAAGAACTATGATCCCCAAAAGGACAAGCGTTTCAGTGGATCTGTGAAACTGCCTCATATTCCTCGCCCTAAGATGAAGATTTGTATGCTTGGAGATGCTCAGCACGTGGAGGAGGTAATCCTCCTTTTCGCATTAATTAATGGCTAAACCTAAGCTTGATTTGGTTCTTGCTTATCTCATGTGTATTTGCAAACAAAAGCCTGATTTAAGTGGGAAAATGTAGAGTGGTGGACACATTGTCCACCGAGTTCTCAGTTATAAAAATAACATAGTTGAGAAGTGCATATGCTACTGCTGAGTGGATTTCCATTTCTGCCCTTAATTTAGTTGTCAATTGTTTAACAAGTTGTTTATAGCTATTGCTTGGAAAAATTATATTGAGAATGAGTTGATTGTATTATTGCCAATTGGGTCTTCATATTTCGTACAATATGTTTATGCACCGTCGAATCTGTGGGGAGCAGTATGAGGTTAAAATTTAATGCATGGTTCTGTAATTGCAATAGGCACGATGATGTTATCATCAATTATGATTCCTAACAGCTCAATAGCAGTTTTAAAAAAGTGGAATCACAGTCAAAATGTTGTTTCCCAGGTTGGGATATTTCACTAGCTTTCTTTGTTAGCTTGTCTTTATAACTTGGTTTCTACGTGCTCTGTTCTAGTCTGTGATACATTTGCTGGTGTAGAAAATGTAGTTGTGTGATTGCATCACATGTTGTAACTCGGCTTAAAATGCAATGGTGTCAGAAGTCCATTAGTTGCAAGGGTAAATCTGCTTGTTACTTACTGCAAGTTATGTGTGAATGCCTATTAGTAGGATGTCTAAATTATTGTTTTATGGTGTTGATATTGTATTTTTGGATTTAATGGTGAATTCTGTGGGTACTAATTGTAGAAAAGTATAAATGCTACTGTTAGGTGAAATGTACTTGAACTGTTACTTTTTCTTGGGGAGATAATCACAACTTGCCACACCTGTTTGCAGGCAGAAAAGATCGGGTTGGAGTACATGGATGTGGAAAGCCTCAAGAAGCTTAATAAGAACAAGAAGCTAGTTAAGAAGCTTGCCAAGAAGTACCATGCTTTCTTGGCTTCTGAATCTGTCATCAAGCAGATTCCTCGTCTCTTGGGTCCCGGTCTGAACAAAGCTGGCAAGTACTTGAACACTCTAGATTTGGTTCTTTGTTGAGGTGGTGTGCTATTGATCAAGCCCCTGTTTAAGATCTCTTACCTGACTCCTTTGAATGCAGGTAAATTTCCTAGTCTTGTTTCCCACCAGGAGTCACTCGAGTCTAAGGTTAATGAAACCAAGGCTACTATCAAGTTCCAATTGAAGAAGGTGCTTTGCATGGGTGTTGCCGTTGGAAATCTTGATATGGAGGAGAAACAAATCTTCCAGAATGTGCAAATGAGCGTGAACTTCCTTGTCTCATTGCTAAAGAAGAATTGGCAAAATGTAAGTCCATTTCACATCTCAGTTCAGACTTCTGCATTTACCTTTGTTTGAAGTATTGTTTGAGACAGAATGCAGTGTTTTCTTTTATTGATTTGATTTAATTGTTTATCGCAACAGGTGAGGTGCTTGTACTTGAAGAGCACAATGGGGAAGACACAGCGTGTCTTTTAAGATGATTGTCTCGATGCTGCAACTTTTTTGGTATTCTGCTTGTGTAAGAGATGCTGATGAAAATTTTGAATAGTTTATCATCCTGGATAATGATTTATATGTAATATCATTATAGGGGTTGTTTTGCCAGACGTTCATTTTAAGAGATTAGTAAATTTCTTTGTTCACGTATTTTTATCAACGAGGGTTCCTCTTTTGCATGATAATCTTTATTCACTAAGTAGTATTTCTTTTGTTCTATTTCTTCTAACCTATCCCATGCAATGCCCCATTCCCTTATCTCCTGGTTAATGGTTTTTGAATTTGATTATTTGTGAGAAAGCCAGTTATCAGAGCAAGGGCGTCTCATAAACAATGACGATACTTGCATTGAAGGTTGGCGACATTCTCCGTGCCTTTCAAGTTCACATCTTGTTTTGACTATGGCCTCGAACAAGTTGCTATATTTTCTTTCCTTATCTTCCATGCCTCATCCTCATCCTTTTTTTCGATGCAATGACTATAGCTAATCACTATTAGAAAAGAACTCTCTTTTCCATTGTTAAAGAAGGTTACCTATTGTAAGGCTATTGTTTTTGGTGCTAGATTCTTATAATATTGTGTTTTTCAACATGCTGAGTTCCATCTGTTTTAGAAAGTGAAAATTTGTGTCCATCTGTTTTTAGGAGGTGTAAATTTATGGCCATCTGTTTTAAGGAAGTGAAATTTTGCGACTGAAAACTCCCACAACTATAGAGTGCATCTTCAATTTATTTTATCTAACGCAAAACATCCTTAATCTTTTAAAAACTTGAACAACTTTTATATTTCAAGATGGAGTTCATTTTAAAAGGTTGCAAATTAATAAATCACACGAAACTTCTATTCAAACTGTTGGCCTTTTTCTCCCCAAAGTTGTGTGAAAATGTATTTTCGATTAAACTAATTTTCAGAATGTGCATAAATCATAGGTTTTCTGGTTGTGCAGTTTGGTTCAACGGCTAGCTCTGCAGTAATTTTTTGCTTGACCTAGGACTCTTTGCGGTTTTTGCTTTTTTCAGGAGGAGGCTAGTGTATGAGTTGCTGTTCATTTTTACCCTTTGACCAAATGTGCAAAAATTTCAGAACATTAAGAATGTTTCTTGTTAGTCTGGAGTCTGGACACATCAATGATGCACTTGAACTTTTGGGTACATACGTTGTACATCAGGCATGTGTCGACTAACTAAAAGACATTTATAGTTAGAAGAATATGAGAGAAGTATACTTCTCAGCTGCTAAGTTAGAGTTCTTTTGTCCTGGTTACTGAAACCTAAAACTGCAAACTTTTGCAATAAATGTTTTTTAACCAGTAAATTTCCTCGTTTGGGATAGTTGGTTCTCCATTTGCACCCCATATTAGCACCTCCTCCCTCCACGGAAAAGGGAAGTGCTCCCTTTCATCTAGAAGTGTGTTTTAGGTGGCTTATATCTTGTTCTTGAGTGAGTCAATTAATCCTACGATCAAATAGTTTAAACCCCAAAGCCAAAAATTGGTTAAGTTTAACACAAGTAATGATGTATCAAAGAATTGTAATCCATTTCAGTTGTAATTTGGAACATAAAGTTGACATGTTCGATTGCAAAACTGTTAGACCATTAACCTAGTAGTTTGTATATTTAAAATAGCAACTTTCTGCAAATTGCTACTCCACTACAAAGAAGAATGTAGTCCTATCCCATAAAATGAACTTATTACTCCCTTCGTTTTATATTGTTTGATAGTTTGGTTCGGTCTGGAGTTTTAAAAAAATTAAATATTGTGATCTTAAAAGCTTAAGGAATAAAAGGTTTGTGAGATTATATTTTTTGTGTGGTTATAAAAGATTTTCATTAGGAGTAGAAAAAGTAAAATGAAGAATTTAAAGTTAAATTAATTTTAAATTTAAAGATATATCATTTATTTAAACTAAAGTAAAAAAGAAATCTATAAAACGAAAAGGGTACTTTTTAATTCTCCAAGAGTAGAGAGGGCAAAATTGTTCTTGTTTTAGGTGCCACCTAAAAGGCCAGAATTTGGCTCTTAAACCTAGGCAATAAAGAAGATAGGCAACTCCTAGTAGGTATGAAAGAACACATGACCTCAGGGTTTACCAGTAACTGAAGTCCAACTGCTTATTTTTTATTATTGGCATAGGGTGATCTTTAGTAGTGTGCATCTGATTTCTATTGATTATTATTTATCGATTTGTATATATGTTTATTGTTTTCGTTTTATTAAGGTTGTTAATTTTTTCGATTTTGATTTATCGATTTTTGGGGCTTATCGATTCGGTTATTGATTATACAAATTTTTTTTACGGGATTCTACGGAAAACATATCGTTATAAACACGCCTAACTAATATGGACAAAAAGAAGCTAAAATAAGATGAACATCGTTTATAATATAAAAATTGTGTTAACAAGTACATGCACTGAAAACTGAAGTAAGGAATTAAATGTATGTCACGAATACTGCAACGATATTAATAATTTTGTTTTCCATTAATTTGAATTTCATCCGCTGAGCTTTAAATATGATTATTCCTTAAATGTGATAGAGAAAATGATAGGGTTAAGGACTTAGGTTAAAGGAAATGATATTATACAATAAAGGTAAGAAAAAACAGTTGTTTTTTTAGTATTTCTTATCGATTTATTGATAAACCGATAATCGAAGAGGACAAAATTGAAATCGATAATTCGATAAAAATTTGGAAATCAAAATCGATAAATCGACAAATCGATATCGATAAACCGATAAAAAATAATCAATTTTATCTGATTTGCTTTTTTCATTTTACACAAGGACTAAAGATTATGTACTTAGGTAACAACATACTATTAAAATTTTAAAAATATTAAGTTTTACACTTATAATTCTAGAAGCGCAACATGTTTAGTGGTAATATTTTTAAGGTCAAATTTATTAAATTTAAATTTTATATTCGTCCCTAGGTGCAATTTCAACTACGGAAAAAGATTCATAATGCTTCTAAACTATTGGAAAAGGTTTTAAAATTACCTTCATCCACTTATTGAGCCAAAATATCCCTCCATCTATTTTTTGGTTCACTTATGCCCTTTGACCGTTAGGTTAATGCTAAATTAAAAATAATAATTTTTTTTGTAAAACTTAAAAAAGTGCAAAATATTTTTATTTTTTTAAATAATGCACCAATAGTCTACTAATTTAGTAAAGCCGTCTTTTTTTTCTAGTTTTTACAAAAAATATTTTTTTCATCTTTTCAGTTTTTTAAAGTTTTATTTTGTAAAAACAAAAAAATTGTAAAACAAAAAACTATTTTTAATAAAATAGTTTCGTTTTTTAAAAACTGAAAAGATATTTTTGTTTTTGGAAAATATTATTTTTTACCTTGTGGAAATGACACAAGGTAAACCCTTTTAAATATGATATTTACAAAAGATATTCATAATTTATAATGTTTTTAAAGATTTAGCCAGTATATTCAAATTTTAGTACACGATATTTTAAAGTTTAAACCTTAAGATTCAAACTTGAGGCATTGTGTACCAAAATTCGAAAATTACATAAATCAAAATTTAATGTCTTGAATTTAAGATTAGCAGTTCAAAAATTTAAGTCACTTAGTCCCCAATTTCAAATTAACAGCTCAAACTATACAAATGTAAGACACTAACAGCTTGTTTGATTGTTGTTACGTATCGTTTCATAATGTATCATACTGTATTGTACTGTATCGTTTGATAAATACAACGTTTGGATATATTGTATCGTTTCCCATTGTTTCATGATATCATGTACCAGCAATATGAAGAATAAACTAGTAATATTGTAAAAAAATTATGATACAGGGTAAAATTTTTATATAAAAATGTAGGGTTAATGATAAAATAAAATTATTTAATAATAATGAAGGGTGAGATTGAGAG
Source organism: Nicotiana benthamiana (assembly GCA_034376525.1). Classification (NCBI taxonomy): domain Eukaryota; kingdom Viridiplantae; phylum Streptophyta; class Magnoliopsida; order Solanales; family Solanaceae; genus Nicotiana; species Nicotiana benthamiana. The sequence goes on along the minus strand of CM067339.1, from coordinate 53,517,960 downwards.
AAAAAGATAACGTAACAACTCGACTACACAAAATCGGTCGTTACACAAAGTGGCACATTTCGTCATTATACAATGACGGATTTAAGGATACAATACAATAAAATTTAAATAACAATCAAAATAAATATCATATTTAAAGTAACATTATGATTAAATACAATGGCTAACAACCATACATACAAGTTATAAGCCATGAATTTTAAATTAGCAGCTCAAAAATTTAGAATACAAAAATTCAGGATATTTAATCCTAAAATTTGGACGAAATAGTTAATTATTAAATATTAATTATGAATATATTTTAAATAATAAATTTAAAAGTGGATAGTAATGCACTTGGCCGGTCTTCCTTGAACTAAATTGGATACCTTCACCTGAAAAGTAGAAATAAAGTTAGTAGTTAGTACCTACTTCTTTTAGAAAATATTAGTGCGTATACGAAAGTAAACATTTACAATTCAGTCAGGCCCGTTTGGCTTAAAATTAGGATATGCTCAAATTATAATTTTGGGGTTATAATTGGAATAATCAATTCACTTTTTATAAAATCATTAATATCAAGATTTTGGTATAACAATAATGGTAGATTTAGCTATATCTCTAACTGAATATGAGATGAATTTAATCCCAAAATCTATATCGGGATATAATACCTAATCATTTGACACAAACAATCACTTAGCTAACATTTTATTTCCCTTCTGTACAATGATAAAAATATTACAGCTCGATATCATGTACTCTTCCTTATTTTTTGTTTTAATTTTATAATTCATATGAGGTAGGGTAGGAAAAGAGCAAATACAGAAGGGAATTACAAGGTGAAAATAGAACCAAAGTCAACATCCTTTTCTTTTAAAACAAATGTTGCATAATTTTTTTTTTCTCGCTACTAAATTTGAACAATAATCTCTCGTATTCTATGTCAACTTCACCGATCATTATGCCACTCCTAAACCTATTCCTTTGAGTGCGGTATCTTTTTAAAAAAAAAAAAAAAACATCTAGGGTGTGTTTGGTAAGAAAAAAATATTTTTCATGAATTTTTTTTTCTCATGAAAAAATGAGTGGTTTTACTACATATTTTCCCTTGTTTAGTTGTTAAGCAAAAAAAAAAAAAAATCTAGAAGCATAAAATATTTTTAGGAAAATTTATAACTGTTTATGCTAATTTCCTCAACTCATATTCTCCAAAATTCTCATGTTTTTTGTACTCCCCCCCCCCCCCAAACCCCACCCATCTGAGACTATTTTCTTCAAAAATTTAAATATTTTTTTCAAAATTCACACAAAAATGAACAAATGTGCTACTTTACTTTTTCACATAAGAACAACATTGAAATTTGAGCTTGATAACTAAAAAGAAATTACTTTTTTTTGATGTAAAAGAAAGTATCATTTCTACAATATGAAAATAAATTACTCATTTGCCAAATGAAAGAAACTACTTTGTGTATATCATGAAAAGAAATACTCAGTTTGGTGAAATGAAAGAAAATACTACCACGACCCAAAAAAAATCAACCCAACCGTAGTGGCGCCAAACGTGGTACGGGGCAAGTCGACACTTTTCTAAAACCAATCAATATCTTCATTCTTAAGATAAAATTCACAGCTATTTAACAATAAACCTTTATAAAGTGTATAAATCAAAACAATAGTACGGAAAGAAAGACCGACATCGTGTCACTAGTCATGAGCATCTACTACAATCGTCTAATAACAACAAGACTAACATAACTTGGAAATAACTGATTATAACTAAGGGAGGATAAGGAGAGAGAAAAGCAGAGTTGTGACCGCCAGACAGCTACCTTGCTAACTCCGATGAACCTGCCACTGAGTAATCAACACCCACTACCAGGTTCAAAAATACCAGAACCTGCACACAAGGTGTAGGGAGTAATGTGAGTATGCCAACTCAGTAAGTAATAAAGGTAAATAGAAACTGCGCATTAGGAAACAAATAAGATCCACATCATGATAAATTTAGTAAGCACAACATGATTTCAAATCAGAATATGAGTCAAATTATCTTATTTAAAATTTAATTTTTGATAAAAATCATTTGAAGATGCTTTCCAACAGTTTTAATAGAGGTTCAATGTAGTTTACAGTAAAAGTGATGAAGATCATAATCGGCCCCTCGAGCAAAACATAGTTCGTATACAGCCTCTCGGGCAAAGATGAATCATAACCAGCTCCTCAATCAAACATCTTGGTCACTTATATACATCTCAAAACAGAAAAATCTCGGTGAAAATAACAAAGCCAAATCTGTAATTAAACTCCAAACATCTCGTAAAAACTCTAATTTCAATGAAAGTTGTTTAAAATAATTTGCTCAACATTTTCAACAGAGGCTCAATATAAAGAGGAGTGAAAATAATAATTTCATAAAACAAGCCCCTTCGGGAAAAGAATCACTCGTATATATATATAGCTCATAGGGCAAGCCTCTTAGTCACTCATGACTCGACTCTCATCAATTAGCACTCACGCTCAATGGGTACTTTATAATAACCGTTGCGGCGTACGGTGCGACCCATAAGTGTATAGTAGACTACGTTCACTAGGGGTGTATAGATTTCGGAGGGGCTCCTATAGCCCAAATGCTATATCTTTGTGGCGTGCAATCCGATCCAATATTGATGTGGCGAGCAATCTGATCCATTTATATATATATATATATATATATATATATATATATATATATATATAGAGAGAGAGAGAGAGAGAGAGAGAGAGAGAGAGAGAGAGAGAGAGAGAAAGAGTTGCGGCGTAGCAACTCGATCCATAAATGTATAATCCTCACAATCAAGCCCTCGGCCTCTCTCAGTCATCGATCTCACAAGCTACTCGGGCATCTCAGTGAAAAATCAAGGAAACTCAGCCCAAACAACTTTTGTATATTTAAAAATAGAGTAATGAAACTGAATCAAACAATGAACTGGTAAAGTCATAATTGAGGATATGCTTTCAAATCAAAACAGTGTAAGGATAGTAACAAAATACCCCTAAGGGTCCAATCAGCACAGGCACAAGGCCCCAAACATGGCATTCAACCCAGGTTATAAGAATTATTTCTAAAACATATAACTATTATACAGCTTAAATTAAAATATGCAACTCTATAGTCAACGCGGGACGGACCAAGTCATAATCCCTAACGGTGCACACCAACACGACCGTCACCTAGTATGTGCATCACCTCAAAATAGTGAAATTAAGTGAAACCCGGGGCTTCATACCTTCAGGAAAGATTTACAATCATTAGTTACCTCAATCTGGACATAATATGCTTCGCAATGCCCTTGACTCTCGACTCAGACTTAAATTGTCCCGAATCTATCCAAAATTAGAATTATATCATCAATACATGCCAAAGGGAGAAAGCCCACATGGAAATTATCAAATTAAACTCAAAATTCTGAAATTGGCCAAACCCGACCCCCCGGCCCATGTCTCAAAATTCGATAAAAACTACAACATTATAATTCTTATCCTCTCACGAGTCTATACATATCAAAAATCGGATCTCAAATGGCTCCTCAAATCTTCAATTTAAACTCTCCAATTTTAAGCCCTAATTTTCCAATTTCTTCTCTAATTTTTTCACTAATTTCATAATTAAAAAATAGAATAATCACCATAAACACAAGATACAAATTCCAAGTAACTTACATCTCTGAAAACACTTGATTTCCTCTTGAAATCAGAGCTTGGAGCTCCAAAATCGATCAAAAATGGTGGAAGAATGACTAAAATTCGTGAAATGATGCTTATATAGTTTCTGCCCAGGAATTTCGTACTTGCGATCCCATAAGCACATATGCGCTTCCTCTTTTGTGAAAAATAGCCGCTTCTGTGAATTTTGCTTAACCTCACCAGGTCTCGCATCTACAGTCACTTCACTGCTTTCATGACATCGCATATGCGAATTACCAAGCCACACTTGCGGTCCTGCATGAACATGCACATCTCTTCCACTCTTGCAGAGCTCGCACATGCAGTCCCCAATCCGCAGGTGCTGATATGATAGAAGCAACAATTCCAGTTGCAATTTCTTAAGTTCAAACTTTTCGAAAATTATTCGAAATCATCTCGAGGTCGCCGAGACCTCAACTAAAAGTACCAAAAAGTTATATACCACTATTCAAACTAATTTCAATCTTCATAACACTCAAAAAAATATCGAAATATCAAATCACCCTTGGATTTAGCCTAAGAATTTCCAGACTTTCTAATTCCGCAACTGATCTAAAAACTTATCCAAAAACCTATCCAACCTCATCCGAATGATCTAAAATTTCGCACACACTTCATAAATGATACTATGAACCTACTCCAACACTCGAAATTCTATTCCGACTCCGATATCAAATTTCTCACTGCCGCCGGGAATCATTAAATTTCTAATTTGCCCAATTCAAGCCTAATCCTACCACAAACCTCCATATCACTTTTTGGATGCTCTTATAAGTCCAAAATCGCCCAAGGAGCTAACCAACTCATAAAAAAATTTATATCTTAGATCGAATACTAAAAGGTCAAAACTTGGTGAGACCTTTCAAATTTAAAGCTTCAAGTTGAGAATTTTTTTCCCAAATCAAATTCTGGATACCCTGAAAACTAAAATCGACGATTCACATAAGTTATAATACATAATATGAGGATAGTCATGCCCGAAATTTTTTTACTCAAAACGACCGGTCGAACATCATTTTTTACATCATGAATAAAAGTAATCATTATGTTCGATTTTTTTTTAATTTCAGGAAAACAAAATGCTTAGTTTGTTGAAATGAAAGAGAATATGTTTTCTATATCATGAAAAGAAAGTACTCGTTTATTGAAATTTTTTTTTATTTCAGAAAAACAAAATAATTAGTTAGTTGAAATAAAAGAAAATATTTTTTCTATATCATGAAAAGAAAGTACTTATTTTGTTAAAATGAAAGAAAAAGATATTTTTTCTATATCAAGAAAAGAAACTATTCATTTTGTTGAAAAAAATACTTTCTCTATTTATGAAAAAGAAAATACTTAGTTTGTTGAAATAAAATAAAACACTTTTTCAAAACCATGAAAAAAATACTCGCTTTTGTTGAAATAAAAGAAATATTTTGTCTATAGCATCAAAAATATATGTTTATTTTGTTGAAATAAAAAATATTCTATTTATAGTATGAAAAAAGTACTCTTAATAATATTTTTATTTCGAGTTGGTGGTGGGTGAGATATGGTGGTGGGGGTTTAGGGTTGGGGTGGATGGGGTAGAGGTGATTTGGGGGTGGGATGGGTGGGGTGGGGTGGGTGGGTGTTGGTTGGGATGCGGATTAGGATGGAGAATGTTGAAAAATAATTTTCCTTCTTTTGACGGGGAAAATAATTTCCTACAATTGAAAAAAATATTTTTCAAAACATTTAAGTCAACATAAAAAATTTAAAAACCTTTTCAATAAAATATTTTCTTTTATACCAAACACACCCCTAGGGTTTGATATATTAGAGCATAGAGATAGCTATGCAAAGTATTATCTTTCTTGCATAGTATAATACTTTTCAACCTTTATAAAATATTCTATTAATTATTAAAAGTTGCAGTAAAATAGTAAATATTCTTTTATTCTTAATCAAATATTTTGATTGTGAGCTTTGGATATTAAGTTGTTGATAGGGTGCTTTTACCTCTAAAGTAAATTTTTCGGCAAAAAGTTACATTAATCAGATCTTAATATAGATTACAAATATTGAGTAAGAACAAATTTCTACATTAGAAAAACATACTGAAGCCAAATTGTCCTAAAGCAAGTTAACAATATCATAATTTTTAATACTTGAATAAACAGATATATAAATAAAATTGCCCTTTCAAACAAAATTCAAATCATTTCGAAAAAATGTGAAGGGTATTCTTGTAGACAAATGTCTTCTCTGTTTTAATTTAAATGATATATTTTTCTTACTAGACTGTTCAAGAGAATGATACACTTTTACAATTAAAAATAATTTATGTTATAATTACACTTCTATTTAAGCTGAATATCTTTAATTAGAGAGATTCTAGAGTCCTATTATTGGTAGCTAAATCATCCTCCTCCCTATAAATAGAGGTGCCCTCTACCATTGTAAATCACTCCTAACAATCTCTAAGTATCAATAAGAAGAACTCTCTCTACTCTTCTCTCTATTGCTCTTGTTCTTGCATTATTGTTCTTGTCTTTTATATTATTTCATAACACGTTATCAGCACGAGACTCTACCGTCTCAAGAACCATTCTCGAAAAATCTAAGGTATTTCCCTCTTCCTAATTTAATTTTCGATTGTTAGAAACACGTTCTCAATGCAATATACTAAACGTGTACTCTTTTGTAGGTTTTGATGAATGACAAACGAAGCAAAAATTGATATATGACGGAATTCAAGTACAAGCGCACAATGGTTGCGAATAAGATTGAAGTTCAAGATATAGCTTTTAATTGTTATTGAGTTGTTCTAAATTGTAATCTCGATCCTATAACTTGACTCATAGATGGCCTCTCTCATAAAACTATTTTCCAAAATCATGCATATTTAATTCTGTGTCAAAAAGATTTTAAATCATGCATATTTACATTAGACAAAATGTTTTCTAAACATGCCTCAAAAATCTGGGCTAAAATAATCGATTATGTACTTATGATAATCGATTGTTTCTGAGCCAAGACTGCATGACAATCGATTATGAATTAATGGTAATCGATTGTGAGTAAGACAGTGAACATCAGGTTTTTCCAAATCTGCATGATAATCGATTGTGAACAAATGACAATCGATTGTTATTGAGGTAAAGTTTTTCAATACTCAAAATAATCGATTATGAACTAATGGTGATCGATTGTGTTGAGTTGATGTCTTCCAGTGATTTTAAATTTAATTAAGTAATCGATTATGTCTTTAGATAATCGATTATCACTGAGACAGTAAGTTTTATGATTTTCAGAAAATAACAAGTAATCGATTGTTGCAAAGGACAATCGATTGTTGAAGCTGGCCGTTGTCAAATGATTTTCAAATACCATAAGGTAATCGATTATTGATTCTAGATAATCGATGTTCTGCTTAAAATCTGGAAATGATTTTTAGAACGTTGCTGAAGTAATCGATTATTGATTTTATATAATCGATGTTTTGCTTAAAATCTGGAAATGATTTTTAGAACGTTGCTAAAGTTATCGATTATGAACTTAGTGTAATCAATTATCTGATTTTGAATATTGCCAGTAATCGATTATAGATTATGTATAATCGATTGTGAAGCGTTAAATCTGGGATTGATTTTTAAACTGACTGGCAGATAATCGATTGTTTGGTCTTAATAATCGATTATCACTGAGTAATTTCAGCAACTCTTAATTGGCAATTAGACAACGGTTGAACCAATTTTTTCAACTATAAATACAACTTCATTTCAGTGTTTTAAAAACAACAACATACACAAAACTGATCATTACATTGCTATAAGCTTTCATTCAATTGTTCTTCATTTTCTACTCATTTCATAAAGCTTTTGAGAGCCATATTATTGCTTAAAGTTGTTGTGATCTTGAACATATTCTTTTACTCATATCTACTCAATAAGGAGTACTTTAGTTAAGTGAGTGTCCAAGTATTTGATATACTTGTAAGAGAATTGCGATTCTCTTGTTTCAAGGAACTTGCGTTTCCTTGGGTGAAGTCTTTGAGATTGCGATCTCCGAGCAACTGTTTGAGGCTTGTGTCCTCAAGTGTGTAACGGTTTGTTGAGCACCCTTAAGCTTAACAAGATAGTGAAAAATCTCGAGAGAGTCTCTCGGGGACTGGACTAACCACGTTGGTGGCCAACCAGTATACATCTTTGTGTAAGTTTATTTTTCTGCATTTATTTTACTTCCTGCAAAGTTTAAATTCCGCAAGAAAACGCTAAATTCTATTAATACGCTATTCACCCCCCTCTAGCGTAAAGCGTAGTTTCTAACAATTGGTATCAGAGCCCAACTCTCTGAAAACTTAACCGTTTGAGAGAACCATCCATGGCTTCTACTCTTGACTCTTTTGCAGGAATTGAAGAAGGACAATGCTCTACACGACCTCCTCTATTCAACGGCACAAACTACTCATACTGGAAGGAGAGGATGCAAATCTTTGTGCAATCAAATAGCTTTTATTTGTGGAAAGTATTTACCAATGGAAACCAAATTCCAACCAAGAAGGTGGAAGACGAATGGGTTCCAAAGACCGAAGAGGAATATACCGCGGAGGATATTCGTAAGGTTCAAAATAATGCCAAAGCTATAAATTTATTATATTGTGCTGTTAATGCTAACGACTACAGGAAGATATCATGTTGCAAAACAGCAAAAGAAATGTGGGATAAGCTTGAAGTGACATACGAAGGAACCGACCAGGTACGAGAAGCTAAAATTGATTTCTTAACTCACTCTTATGAACTATTCCACATGAAGGAAGGAGAGAAAGTAGACGAAATGTTTGAGCGATTCTCAATGATCGTGAATGATCTACACGCCCTCAAAAAGACGTTTACGGATAGAGAACTTGTCCGGAAGATCCTCAGAAGTCTCACTCCGGCATGGCGATCAAAGGCCGATGCAATCCAAGAATCCATTAGCATCACAAATGTCACAATTGACGCATTAAGAGGTAATCTCAAAACCTATGAATCAACTATACTTAACCCGTTTGTTGATGATCAAAGAAGGCAAAGGATTGCTCTAAAGGCTAGCCAACCACAAATTGATGAGGAAGGTGACAACGAGTTTGGACTCGTTATCAAAAGGTTTCAAAAATTCATGCGCAAAGAGTATGAACGCAAGAACAAAAAGCAAGGCGATCAACTAAAATGCTATGAATGTGGAGAAACCGGGCACATAAAATCAAATTGCCCTAACATCAAAAAGGAGAAGAAACCCTTCAAAAAGCAACGTGCATACATCTCTTGGGGAGGAGATTCCGGAGATGAAGCAAGCGAAGAAGAAGACGATGAAGCAGCAAATTTATGTCTCATGGCTCAAGAAGACGGCAAAGACGAGGTAAGTCAAATCTCTTCTCAAAATTTCTTTACTCTTGATGAAATGAGAAATGCTTTTGATGAACTATATGCTGAATTTATCAAAGCTTCAAAAACTGTCAAAAGTGTTAAAGAAAGCGCTTCTCTAAAAGAAAAAGATTTTCAAACACAGCTTTCATTAAAAGAAAAAGAATTAGAAAAACTGGTTTTCGAAAATGAGAAGCTAAAAGAGGAAAACAAGTTTTATGGAAAAAGAAGTGCTGATAAACCTGAAGGTTCTACTAGAAACTGTTCTTCTTGTGTGCTTCTTAAGAATGAAGTAGCTAGACTTAAAGGCACATTAGATAAGTTTAATTCTTCGCATAAAACTTGAATGATGTGCTTGTTAATCTAAAATCAACTAAACATGGAATAGGATTCAAGAATGAAGAAAAGGTTGGTGCTAAACCACAACAACCTAGAGCTCAACCTAGGACTAATAACCAAAATGCTTATCCTAGAAGTAGAAATCCTAGAAATAACTTGCATGTTAGACCAAATAGTGAAAATGCTAGAAGACCTAGAAATGATGCATATTTTAGGCCAAACCTTGAACAATTTAGAAGACCAAGAAATGACCCTCCACCTAGAAATAGATATTCTAGAAATGATGCATATTTTAGACAAACTTGTGAACCTCCTAGAGCTCATAATAGGAGAAACAATGGTGTTCAAAGTAGAGTAAGCAATCTTCATTCATCTAGTTACTATGTACCTAGAAAAATGCATAATCCCAACGTGACTTGTCATTATTGTAGACGTATTGGTCATATTGCTCCTGCTTGCTTTACTCGTCATAGACATATAAATCAATTGCATCATTATAACATGCCTAACCCTCAAGGACCCAAGATGGCATGGGTACCTAAAGAACATTAATTTGTTTTGTAGGTGTGCTTGAAGGGATCAAGTGTACTATGGTACCTTGATAGTGGATGCTCCAAACACATGACGGGAGATGAATCCAAATTCCTTCAACTAGAGCACAAAGAAGGAGGAAGTGTCACATTTGGTGATAACAATAAAGGAAAAATCATCGGCATTGGTTCGATCGGTAAGGACGAAAACTCCTCTATTAAACATATACTACTTGTGAAAGGTTTGAAGCATAATCTCTTGAGCATAAGCCAATTATGTGACAAGGAAAATCTTGCTCTATTTAATTCGGATGAATGTCTTGTATTTAGACGTAGTGATTTCAAGATCATACTTCGTGGTTTTAGAATTGATAATATCTATATGGTTGATCTTGCAAACTCCTCACCCGAATATGTTGATTGTTTAGTAAGCAAAGAGGATAACTCTTGGCTATGGCATCGTAGAGTAGCACACATGAACATGCATCTCTTGAACAAGCTTCTTTCTCAAAACTTAGTAGTTGGTCTTCCCAGTTTAAAGTTTGAAAATGATTCTATTTGCGATTCTTGTCAAAAAGGGAAGCAAACCAAAGCATCTTTTAAATCCAAGAATATTGTTTCAACGTCTAGACCTTTGCAATTACTTCACATGGATTTATTTGGTCCCTCTCGTATTGAAAGTCTTGGTAAAAATAAATATGTTTTTGTAATTGTTGATGACTTTTCTAGATTTACTTGGACTCTATTTCTTGCAAATAAAAGTGATGCTTTTCAAAATTTCAAGTATTTCCTTAAGCGTGTTCAAAACGAAAAGGAATCGACCGTCACTTCGATTAGAAGTGATCATGGGGGAGAGTTTGATCACAATCTCTTTGCGGATTTTTGTGACGAACTCGGAATCGACTTTTTCCGCTCCACGGACACCACAACAAAATGGGGTGGTGGAAAGGAAAAATAGGTGTCTCGAAGAGATGGCTAGAACCATGCTCGACGAAGCTAAGATTCCCAAATACTTTTGGGCGGACGCCGTGAGTACCGCTTGCTATGTTTTAAATAGAGTAGCAATTCGGCCGATACTCATGAAAACCCCATATGAACTTTATAAGGGTAGAAAACCCAACATTTCTCATTTACGTGTTTTTGGTTGTAAATGTTTTGTTCATAATAATGGCAAGGACCAATTGGGTAAGTTTGATGCTAAATCGGATGAAGGTATTTTCATTGGTTATTCCTCACGTAGCAAAGCATATAGGATCTTTAACAAAAGAACCCAAATTGTGGAGGAATCCCCTCATGTTGTGTTTTCCGAAGATAATACTCGCTTGGCGAGAAAGGAATCCGGTTTTGATCTTGCAGGTATCTTAGATAGCTTGAAAGATAAAATCCAAGAAGAACCTTCAAAGGAAAACAAAAATGAAATTGGGGAACAACCAACGGAAGAAGCGCCACAATTAGAAAAAGGAATAAATACGCCTAACGAGTGGAGAACGATCAAGGATCATCCTCTCGAACAGGTAATTGGCGATGTTGGAGAAAAGGTAAGTACCCGAAACTCTCTTAAGAACACTCTAGGACACAATTCTTAAGAGTTCACGGCATTACTTGTTAACACTAGTGTAATTTATTAATTTCGCTATAAATTACTAACTTGAGCGTCGGAGACGTTTAAATCTATTTTGCAGGTACCACCCCAAAGGTAGGGGGAATTATGAAGTTTTAGCACAAAATAATCGACTATTTCAAGCCACTAATCGATTATTTTCTGTGCAGTACATCGATTATCAGTATCAATAATCGATTGTTTATGACTGATTATTACTATTATGCATCTGTGTTTAATTTTTTACTTCCTAAATTGCATAATCGATTTCCGCCTCAGTCATTCAGCAATGCTTTCTACAACAATCGATTATTTTTTCATACAATCGATTATTTGACAAATTCTGATATTCTCCAAGTTCACTGTATCAAATTAGTTCCCTAAATAATCGATTACCAAGAATTGACAATCGATTACTTCATATTAATTTTTTGTTACCATTTGGCTCCTCAATCGATTCCTGTCAGGTCTTAAATGCTCCATAATCGATTACCAAAATTTAACAATCGATTATTTCATTCAAATTTTTTACCGTTTGACTCAAGAATCGATTTGTTAGATTCAAAATCTCAATCAAACAGTAAATACAATCGATTATTTCAGTTCAATAATCGATTATCTAACGGTCAGTAATTTTAATTCTTACCGTTTTCTGACTGCTCCTAAACCAAAATCTCAGCAAATGTCTCCATTCAATGCTTGATAATCCTTTCCTCTATAAATAGGCATCATAAGAGCTCACATTCACCCACTCAAGCACTATCTCTAGTATTCAAAAGCTAAATCTCTTCTATTTTCTTTGCCAAATTCCAGCAGTCTTTCTCCTAACATGTCTGGACGATCTTCAAAACGTTCCCGATCCAAACATGGCGCATCAGCCTCAACCGCCCCTCCTCCTTTAAATTTTCCATACCAAGACGGTTCCGTCTTGTTCGTTGAAACTGAAAATAAACTCACAAGGTTCCTATCAAAATTTGAGAAACGCACCATTCTTCCTCCTCGGTTCTCAAATAGTAAACTCCTTGAGCCTTTCACCCCTGCCGCAAATATGTTAAAGGAGTGTCAACTATATGACTTCTTGCTTCTCACTCATCCTCACATAAACACAACTCTCGTTCAAGCTTTTTACTCAAACCTCCATAAATATGAAGATGGCGAACTTGTCACCTCCATTAATGGGGTTCAAATTCTTCTCTCTGAAGAGAATCTCCACACCATTGCCCGCCTTCCAAATGAAGGTGAAGACCTTTACCGGTATATTGATAAGGCCGGGGCTCTCTTTGATGAAACCATCCTTCTCCACCAAGCCGGTATAACCTCCTATGATCCATCTATCTCTACCCGTCGTCCTACCATAACGGGAATGGATCCAAACTACTGGTTGATTCTTTACTTCATCACCCGAGTCCTCAAGCCTAGACGGCACAATCACACCACCATCTCCCAGGAGGATACCAAACTTCTGCATGCCATTGTCACCGGAGCCAAAATAAATTGGTGTCGGCTCATCAAAATTCATATGCTCGATGCCATCGGTGATGACATGCCTCTTCCTTATGCCCTCCTCATTATGAACTTCCTTGAAGCATCCGGATTTGTCACGGAAAATGGTCCTCTCAAAAGGAGTACCAAAATTTGGGAAATCTCGGAGTCTTCTTTCCATCATGATGGTGATCATGCTCCAGCTCCTTCTTCAAGTCGTCCACCCCGTCGTGCTCGTTCGTCCCAAGAGCCTACTCTCCAAACCATATCCGACCAGCTTGCTCAACTCACTCATGAGATCCATGGATACTTTGATCATGTCAATTATCCATATGCAGCTCTCGTTCCTTTTGAAGCAGCGCCGAATAACGAGGCGGACAACGACGGAAATGAATAAATTTTTTTTATGTTTTGTGTGGTTTTTGCTGTTGTTCTCTTTGGTTCCCATTGATGTACCCTCTTTTTTTCCAATAAATAAACCTTGTTTATTTCATCTTTTTGCATCTTTCCTTACTATTTTTTTGCTAATGGCAAAAGGGGGAAGAAAACGGGATATCGGGTATGCACCACCTCTTAATTCATTGATTGCTTATAAGCTAAAATTGAGGGGGAACTCTTAAATTGAGGGGGAACAAGAACAAAATTGCATAATTGTTACTTGTCTTGAATTGTCAATATCTTTTGCCTAAATTGCATATCCCGCTTAATGTTTGCCATTATCAAAAAGGGGGAAATTGTTAGAAACACGTTCTCAATGCAATATACTAAACGTGTACTCTTTTGTAGGTTTTGATGAATGACAAACGAAGCAAAAATTGATATATGACGGAATTCAAGTACAAGCGCACAATGGTTGCGAATAAGATTGAAGTTCAAGATATAGCTTTTAATTGTTATTGAGTTGTTCTAAATTGTAATCTCGATCCTATAACTTGACTCATAGTATGGCCTCTCTCATAAAACTATTTTCCAAAATCATGCATATTTAATTCTGTGTCAAAAAGATTTTAAATCATGCATATTTACATTAGACAAAATGTTTTCTAAACATGCCTCAAAAATCTGGGCTAAAATAATCGATTATGTACTTATGATAATCGATTGTTTCTGAGCCAAGACTGCATGACAATCGATTATGAATTAATGGTAATCGATTGTGAGTAAGACAGTGAACATCAGGTTTTTCCAAATCTGCATGATAATCGATTGTGAACAAATGACAATCGATTGTTGTTGAGGTAAAGTTTTTCAATACTCAAAATAATCGATTATGAACTAATGGTGATCGATTGTGTTGAGTTGATGTCTTCCAGTGATTTTAAATTTAATTAAGTAATCGATTATGTCTTTAGATAATCGATTATCACTAAGACAGTAAGTTTTATGATTTTCAGAAAATAACAAGTAATCGATTGTTGCAAAGGACAATCGATTGTTGAAGCTGGCCGTTGTCAAATGATTTTCAAATACCATAAGGTATTCGATTATTGATTCTAGATAATTGATGTTCTGCTTAAAATCTGGAAATGATTTTTAGAACGTTGCTGAAGTAATCGATTATTGATTTTATATAATCGATGTTTTGCTTAAAATCTGGAAATGATTTTTAGAACGTTGCTAAAGTTATCGATTATGAACTTAGTGTAATCAATTATCTGATTTTGAATATTGCCAGTAATCGATTATAGATTATGTATAATCGATTATGAAGCGTTAAATCTGGGATTGATTTTTAAACTGACTGGCAGATAATCGATTGTTTGGTCTTAATAATCGATTATCACTGAGTAATTTCAGCAACTCTTAATTGGCAATTAGACAACGGTTGAACCAATTTTTTCAACTATAAATACAGCTTCATTTCAGTGTTTTAAAAACAACAACATACACAAAACTGATCATTACATTGCTATAAGCTTTCATTCAATTGTTCTTCATTTTCTACTCATTTCATAAAGCTTTTGAGAGCCATATTATTGCTTAAAGTTGTTGTGATCTTGAACATATTCTTTTACTCATATCTACTCAATAAGGAGTACTTTAGTTAAGTGAGTGTCCAAGTATTTGATATACTTGTAAGAGAATTGCGATTCTCTTGTTTCAAGGAACTTGCGTTTCCTTGGGTGAAGTCTTTGAGATTGCGATCTCCGAGCAACTGTTTGAGGCTTGTGTCCTCAAGTGTGTAACGGTTTGTTGAGCACCCTTAAGCTTAACAAGATAGTGAAAAATCTCGAGAGAGTCTCTCGGGGACTGGACTAACCACGTTGGTGGCCAACCAGTATACATCTTTGTGTAAGTTTATTTTTCTGCATTTATTTTACTTCCTGCAAAGTTTAAATTCCGCAAGAAAACGCTAAATTCTATTAATACGCTATTCACCCCCCCTCTAGCGTAAAGCGTAGTTTCTAACATCGATTATGTCTGACATTACGAAAAGAAAGTTCGTTGCCCTTGAAATTTCGGGCAAGAACTATATGACATGGGTGTTGGATGCTGAAATCCACTTAGATGCTATGGGTCTCGGAGACACCATCAAAGATAGAGAAAAAGCATCCACCCAAGACTGTGCGAAGGCCTTGATTTTCTTGCGCCATCACCTTGATGAAGGTTTGAAGATTGAATATCTCACCGTCAAGGATGCACTCATCTTGTGGAACGACTTAAAGGAGAGATATGACAACTTGAAGTTGGTCACTCTACCACAAGCACGATATGATTGGGCTCATCTGAGGCTCCAGGACTTTAAGTCCGTTTCTGAATATAATTCTGCGATGTTCAGAATTACTTCTAAATTGAAGCTATGCGGGGATAATATCTCCGATTATGATATGCTTGAGAAAACGTTTACAACGTCTCATGCCTCCAATATGGTACTGCAACAACAGTACAGAGAGAAAGGCTTTACAAAGTACTCTGAACTGATTTCTCTTCTACTAGTGGCTGAGCGAAATAATGACCTGCTCATGAGAAATCACGAAAATCGACCCACTGGGTCTACACCACTGCCTGAAGCAGATAAGGTGCACTCTCATTATGCCAAACATGAAAAGGGCCATGGTCATGGTCGTAAACGGGGTCATAGCCAGGGACGTAGACAAGGAAGAAATTCCAACGAAGTCCGTCACCCCCCGAAGAGAGATAACCGCCGAAAGCAGAAACGGGGTCATGAAGATCCTAAGGCAAATGGTTCAGAAACTATATGTTATCGTTGCGGTGGGAAAGGGCACTGGTCAAAGACTTGCCGTATACCAAGACACTTGGTTGACCTTTATCAAGCATCTCGAAAGAGAAAAGGCCCTGAAACAAATTTTGTCTATGACGACAATGAGGACATCACCCACCTGGATGTGGCAGACTTCTTTGAGCAACCCGAGGGAAAAATAGACCACCTAATCGGCGATGGGTCCGTGATGAAAGAAGATGGAGTTATTTGATTTTGTTCTACTTATTTGTATTAGTTAGTGAATAAAGTAATAGTCATTAGTATTAGCTCGTATTAGTTAGTTCATGATGCAATGTTAGCAGTAGTTCTTTAGAATATCTTCAATATGCTCAAATATCAATAATATCTTTATTTTCCAGTAGGGGTAATCGACTAGCCTGAAAAACTAGTCGATTATCTACTATTTTAGCATTAAAGCTGAAAAACAATTGACCAACAATCGATTGTCTTTGTCTAACAATCGATTGTCGTTAAGACAGTGTAATCTGGAATTTTTCAAAAATCATGCACAATCGATTGTCTTTGTCTAACAATCGATTGTCGTTAAGACAGTGTAATCTGGAATTTTTCAAAAATCATCCAAAATCGATTGTCTTTGTCTAACAATCGATTGTCGTTAAGACAGTGTAATCTGGAATTTTTTAAAATAGCCAACAATCGATTGTCTATGCATAACAATCGATTGTCTTAAAACAGTGTGCTCTGAAATTTTTCAAAATAGCCAACAATCGATTGTCTATACTTAACAATCGATTGTCTTAAAACAGTGTGCTCTGAAATTTTTTCAAAATAGCCAACAATCGATTGTCTATACTTAACAATCGATTGTCTTAAAACAGTGTGCTCTGGAATTTTTCAAAATAGCCAACAATCGATTGTCTATGCATAACAATCGATTGTCTTAAGACAGTGTGATCTGAAGTTTTTCAAAATAGCAAATAATCGATTGTGTGTGTTTAACAATCGATTGTTTGTGTTTAACAATCGATTGTTTGAAGAAAATGTTTAAACTGAAATTTTCAAACTGCAAAGTAATCAATTATGGATAACATATCTGATTTTGTTAGTCAACTGTTAGCAGCAGATTTTGAAAATATTATGTGACACAAACGAATTGAACTTGTTTATTCTTATGTTCGTGTATCTCTTTTGTATGTCAAACTATGGGATAGCAAATATGGATATCTCACAAAGCAAACTTGGATCAACGTCCAACTGTAAAAGTATTTGCCTAGTTGATTCATGTACTACACATACAATACTCAAAGAAAGGAAATATTTCTCTCAACTAAATATGTGTAAGACAAACGTTACTACAATCTCTGGAAGTAGTAAATTGATTGAAGGCTCCGGAAGAGCAATTGTAACTCTGCCCAAAGGCACGACGTTAATCATAGAGAATGCAATGTTCTCCTCCGACGAATTACCACAAGTATTCCCCGTTGCAATTGGTTTTGGGTCATGAACCCAATATATCCCATTTAAGAATTTTTGGATGCGCAGTATATGTGCCTATAGCACCGCCATCCCGCACCAAAATGGGTCCGCAAAGAAGGTTAGGAATATATGTTGGGTTTGAATCGCCCTCCATCATTCGCTACTTCGAAAACATTTACAGGCGACTTGTTTAATGCACGATTTGCAGACTGTCGATTTGATGAGACACTTTTCCCAAAATTAGGGGGAGAAGTTGGTGAAACCAAACGAGAAATTTTGTATCATTATCTCATCTTGATCCACATACCTCTATTTGTGAAAGAGAGGTACAAAAGATTATCCATTTGCAAAGAATAGCAAATCAAATGCCTGACGCATTTACGGACTTGAAAAGGATAACGAAATCCCACATTCCCGCGGAAAATGTTCCAATCCGTATTGATGTCCCTGTTGGACAATCATCTAGTGTCATATCCAATGAGTCGAATGCACGCCTGAAGCGTGGCAGACCATTAGGTTCCAAAAATCGAAATCCTAGAAAGAGGAAAAAGAACGATCAAAATGACACCACGAAAGAATCTCATGATTTAACAAATTCTGAGATTCATGAAGAATCCATTGAGCCCGAGACTCTGGAAAATACGGAACTATCCCTAAATCCAATTAATATTGAGGCAAATATTAATCGAGTGGATATTGTGGTGGATAATGCCTTTGCTTATAATGTAGCATCTAGCATTATGCAAGAATGTGAGGATCTCGAACCTCAATCTGTTGAAGAATGTCGAAAAAGACATGATTGGCCAAAGTGGCAAGAAGCAATTCAATCAGAATTGAATTCGCTGGCAAAACGTGAAGTTTTTGGCCCTATAGTTGAAACACCTAATGGTGTTAAGCCAGTCGGCTATAAATGGGTCTTTGTACGCAAAAGAAATGAGAAAACGAGGTACAAAGATATAAGGCACGCCTTGTTGCACAAGGTTTTTCTCAAAGGCCTGGTGTCGATTATGAAGAGACATATTCGCCTGTAATGGATGCGATAACCTTTCGTTATCTCATAAGTTTTGCTGTCCATGAAAAGCTTGACATGCACTTAATGGATGTGGTTACTGCCTATCTTTATGGCTCACTTGATAATGAGATATACATGAAAATTCCCGATGGACTCAAGATGCCAAACGCGCATAATTCAAAATCTCGGGAAATGTTCTCAATTAAATTGCAAAGATCCTTGTATGGTCTAAAGCAATCTGGACGAATGTGGTATAATCGTCTTAGTGAGTACTTGTTAAAAGAAGGCTATATAAATGATGCCATTTGCCCGTGTGTTTTTATAAAGAAAACAACATCGGAATTTGTTGTACTTGCCGTATATGTCGATGACATAAACCTTATTGGAACCCCTATAGAACTCCAAAAGGCAATTGATTATCTAAAGGATGAATTCGAGATGAAAGATCTCGGAAAGACTAAACTATGTCTTGGTTTGCAAATTGAATATTTGGCAAACGGAATTTTTGTTCATCAATCTACCTATACAGAAAAGGTAACGATTTTTCATGGATGAAGCACATCCTTTAAGTACACCGATGGTTGTTCGATCACTTGATGTGAACAAAGATCCATTCCGACCACAAGAAAGGAATGAAGAGCTACTTGGTCCTGAAGTACCATATCTTAGCGCAATTGGCGCACTAATGTATCTTGAAAATACTACAAGGCCTGACATATCCTTTTCAGTTAATGTCTTAGCAAGATTTAGCTCGGCTCCTACGAGGAGACATTGGAATGGGATCAAACACATATTGCGGTACCTAAAGGGAACTACCAATATGGGCTTATTTTATGGCAAGAATTACAGCCCGGATCTTGTTGGTTATGCTGATGCTGGATATTTGTCTGACCCACACAAGGCTCGATCTCAAACGGGTTATGTGTTTACCTGTGGAGACACCGCCATATCTTGGCGATCGACTAAGCAATCAATTGTGGCTACTTTATCTAATTATGCCGAGATAATTGCTATTCATGAAGCAAGTCGGGAGTGTGTGTGGTTAAGGTCGATAATACATCATATCCAAGACAAATGTGGTTTGAAGTGTGATAAACTACCCACAACTTTGTATGAAGACAATGCAGCATGTATAGCTCAATTGAAGGGAGGATTCATAAAAGGAGATAGAACGAAGCATATTTCACCAAAGTTATTCTTCACACACGATCTTCAAAAGAATGGTGATATCAATGTTCAACAGATTCGTTCAAGCGACAATATGGCTGATTTGTTCACAAAATCTCTACCAAAGTCAACCTTCAAGACTTAAGGACATAAATTGATGTTCTTATCAGGGGGAGTTAATGCGCGTTGCACTCTTTTTTCCTTACAAGGTTTTGTCCCACCGGGTTTTCCTTGCGAGGTTTTTAACGAGGCAACCAATAGGCGCATATTCAAATATGTGTACTCTTTTTCCTTACTTTAATTTTTCCCATTGGGTTTTGTTTTAAGGTTTTGACGAGGCACATCATTGAATAGACATTCAAGGGGGAGTGTTATAAATACACTTCTATTTAAGGTGAATGTCTTTAATTAGAGAGATTCTAGAGTCCTATTATTGGTAGCTAAATCATCCTCCTCCCTATAAATAGAGGTGCCCTCTACCATTGTAAATCACTCCTAACAATCTCTAAGTATCAATAAGAAGAACTCTCTCTACTCTTCTCTCTATTGCTCTTGTTCTTGCATTATTGTTCTTGTCTTTTATATTATTTCATAACAATTTAACTTTAAATTCTTAATTTTACCCATTTTACCTTTAATGAGAAACATTTATGATCATATAAATGTCATGACCCCACAAAGCTTTTACCTATAAACTGACTAGAAATTTCATAATTTTTTTTCTTAAACTCTCTATTAATTCAAACTACCTAATCTAAATTGAAATGAAGAAAATAATATTTTAAAAGTTATGCAATGAATATTATTTTTATATATAATTAAATAATCAATAAGAAATAATTCCATCATAACAAATTCCAATATAACTAAATCTAGTATTACTAATAGCAACATTAGTAATACATTTTATTAAATACTACTCTTATACATGCGACCAGACGATCGTACAAACATATATTAGGGGTAAAAAGGTCATTTTGAGTTTGGCAACGAAAAAATAAAAAGAGAAACACATGGGCGGTAGGTTTTTAGGGTACGTATATTTTTTTATGTCTCGGTGGCTCCTCATGTTTATATTTTGATGCCAACTTTGCCAAACACTCGCTCTTCGGCTCTCAACAAATCTAAAAACCCCTTTACTTTTTTCTCCCTCGAGAACTCCGCTTACTTTCCTTTACTTGCTTCACCCCCCAGATCAGCAGCCAATCCCCACCTCTTCTACCGGTAAAAGTTACTCATCTCTCCATACCTTTTAAAATATCTTGTGTTTTTGTTCTAAGAATCTAATTTTTCCCCATGCGCATGTGATTGTCCTCTGTTTGAGATATCTGTTTCTTTTTCTTTTTGGTCCATTATTTGGTGAAATCCTTGTGGTATATTGTTTAAGGTTGAAACTTTAAGAAAAAAATGGATTTGGGAGTTTGAAGCTTTTTGGATTTCTTAAAAAAGATTCTTGGGTTTTTGTTGTGAGAATTTACTTATTTGATTCGTCATGTGCATGTTTCTTCACGTATGTGTTTGAGTTTTATGAATTGGTTTTGTGCTGTTTTTGTTACTGCTTGTTGAGATCTCCTATTTTTGTTCCATCATCTTGTGAAATTCAATGATATATGTTTAAAGATTGAATCTTTAAGAAAGGTTGGATTTTGGGTATTTGAAACTTCTTGGAATTATTTGATTTTTATTTTGCTTTTTCTTTTCTTGCGAGCTTGATTCAAGGTCAAACAGCATAACTAGTAGCCGTTTGACATGCAGATGGAAAGTGACTTTTGAACCTCTTTTTGTTGGTGTATATGTTTGTTGCTATGCTTAATTATGTAACTAAATTAGTGAAAGAGATTGTTTTGTCTTTATTGCAATTCTCTGTTTTGTATTCTCTTTTTTTCTCTTTGTTTTGTTTTGCTTTTTCTATGCAGGAACATCTTGGTGAAAACTGAGTTATGTGAATACTCTGGTTGTTTACAAGTGTGGGTTCTATCTATTTATATCTAACTTATTGAAAAAGCTTAGCTCTATACTTGGTATTGCAGATTTGGTGCTTTTGAGTGTGTATGTTTATTTAAAGCTTGAAAATAGGACTACAACAGCAACACTAATCCCAGTGTAATCCCACAAGTGATATATCTGGGGAGGGTAGTGTATGCCCTTGCCATAGAGACTGTTTTCGATAGACCCCCTCTCTAGGAAAGAGGGAAAAAGAAATAGTAACGATAGGCCTAACACTAATACTATTGGAATGGACAAGGAAAGCTCACGACTACCTACTAACCTTGTACCCTACTACTGACCTCCACACCCTCCTATCAAATGTCGTGTCCTCGCTAAACTGAAGCAGTGTCATGTCCTGCCTAATCATCTCTATCTAATAGTTTTTTGTCCTACCTCTACCTCTTCTCCGACCTGCCAAGGCCAACTTATCATACCTCCTTACCGGAGCATACCATCTGCTTTGCTTCCCACATCTTGTCCTCCACTGATGCCATGCCCACCTTGTCCTGAATATCTTCATTCCTAATCTTATCTATCCGGGTATGCCCGCATATCCATCTCAATATCCTATTTTTGTCACCTTCATATTCTGAACATGGGACAAGGACTAAATAAATACATGAAACTGGACTTCAGAATAGTATTTGAGATTCTCTCTTATATCAAATTTGATTTAGTGGATGGAGTAAAAAGGGTACGTTCTTGTGCTTTTCTGATATATAGGAATTTACTAATCGTGTCCTAGTCTAATTTTGAGAAAATGCAGCCTGAAGTTGGGAACATCTAGAAATAGAATTGAACAAAAAAATGAAAAGAAAAACACATGCTTTACTCTGATTAACCTTGCCAAAGTGTTTAGAGGGATATTAAGATGGTGACTAAGCAAAGATGTTTATTCATTCATTTATGTGTAATGTGCATCTTATCCCTTAGATCCATAGTCATAGCCTTGTCATTGCAAACAGAATTAAGTTTAACACTTCCTTAGTGTAGAATCGTAGATTACTTTGCTAGTAAATTTTATCTTCACAGCATGGAGCTTCGAGTGAAGAGCATGAAGCCATTCGCTTGTTTCTTCTCATAATGCTCCAGATATTTGAAGCCTTGTCTTCTAAGAAATGGATTATCTGATTTTCATTTATTTTTTCCATCTACAGCAGGACATATATCGTTCAAATGTCAAATTCAATCCTTACCCGTTTGTCTTGTAGCAAGTCCTCCTTTGCTGCTATTCATGCACCAAAAGTTTTATGTAGATGTGGGTTAATACATAGCTTTAATAGCAACTTATAAAACATTTCTGCATATAGGTAATTAATTTTTCTCCCAGTACCATGTTAGAAAAGAGATTTTAATTGATACAACTGAAATGGACTTGTTAGAATCTGTCGGGATAGGTAAAGGAAAGTTTTGGGCTCGATTCGTTTTACATTTGGCACTTCAAACTTCAACGTTTCCTACGTATACTGTTATTCTGCGGGCGGTCAACATTGGTCTATGATCACTTGTTTATTTCATGATTGCTTGTAAATTTGATCAGGTAAAACATGTCGACCGTGAGACTTCCTTCCACCTGCATGTTCAAAGCTGCTCCTCAGACTCAGAAAAAGAGTGCATTTGTGAAAATCCCGTCTTCTCTGGGATCTGTGAGGAGCATTTCGATGTCCTTTGGCTTGAAAGCTGACTCTGGTTTTAGAGCATCAGCAAATGTGTACAAGGTCAAGTTGGTTTGTCCAGATGGTACAGAACATGAGTTCGAAGCACCATCTGATACTTACATCCTCGATGCAGCTGAGGAAGCTGGAGTCGAACTCCCTTATTCGTGCAGGGCCGGTGCTTGCTCGACTTGTGCTGGGAAGATAGAATCGGGCTCTGTTGATCAGTCTGACGGATCGTTTCTGGACGACAACCAAATGAAGGAGGGTTATCTGCTTACGTGTGTTTCTTACCCAACCTCTGATTGTGTGATCTACACTCACAAGGAGGGTGACCTTTACTAGGTATCCAACTTTTAGTTATGCTTCAGATCTTGGTTTAAGGTAAAGCAGCTATATAATGCTCTTGTACTCTTGAGTGTCAGGACTAGAGTTAAATCAAGAACATCTTCTGTTTCATAAATGCTTTTATGTAATGCAGCCTAATTCTTAAGTGCCTATTGGTTCTATATAGTGCCTCAGGTCCTTGATGTTTATGTTAGCTGAGATTTTATGTTATGTTTTTACTCCTTTTCAACTCCAAAATGCACAACAGTCTAACAGATCCAATCGTTTGGAGGCTTCTGAGAAGCTTAAACTAGAATTCGTCGCGCGATAAGTTTATAGAAAGATTGTAGACTCATAAATTGGAAAGGAGGGAGTATAAAATATTAATTTATGGCTTGTATAGGTTTGGCTGATGGGAAGTAGTCAAAAATCTTAATTCTACAATGACATGATCATGCTTGGTAAAATTTCTGGAAATGTCCGGATTTTCACTTTGAGACATTCATGTCGAATTTTCCCTCCAGTCAGTATTACTGGTGGTAATGCCTGTCGCTACTATGATTTGTTTCACTCAGCTTAGTTCATTGTCATAAAATCCCTGATTATTATCAAGGCCTCGAACTTTAAGATGCTTCCTACTTAAGAGTAGAGGGCTCATTCTAGTATAGGGCTGTTTGTTCACCACTCAAAGTTTATGCTTAATAAACATAACTCGAGAAGTTTTATTTTGTGTCTTATGCAACTGATACTAATTGTATGAGGTTTCTTTATGTCTCACAAATTTGTGGACCTTAATCTTTAAGTTTACAGGTAATCTTTCTTAAAACGTGAAATTTATAATCTTGAAACTAAAATAAACTATTTGCTAGAACGATGACCTCGATAATATAAGTTAAACTCATAATTTATTACCTTAGAGCTAACAAAAGTTTTCCTGCCAACAAATAAGAGGAAGTAAGTGAGTTGGAGTCTATTTATGTGTGCACGAGAGCTAAACTCAAATTTGTGTTACATAAAAGGGTGATTTTATCTTCAACTTTTTGTCATTTCAGAAAAGCTATTTTAAGCATGGAAAACAAGAACACATGCTAGAGGCTCCCAAATTGTCTTTTTGTTCAAAGAGACAACAACTTTGAAAGAAATAAAGGAGAAATTGGAGCTAAGTAGCATAAGAATAAAGTTCAATCTGATCCTAAAGTTTCAGATAGAAAGAGAAGCAATAATGATTTCCATAATGACTAGAGGAAGAGAGTACTTTGAGAAAGGACCTTTTGTTTGGGAGAAATCTACTCAGTTAATTGTGTAAAAAAATTGGTTTTAGTGTAATTTAGGTCTATCTTGTTATATTAAATTCTGAGTTGTGGGGGTCACTTAAGAAGACCACACCTTATAAAATTTTGATACAAGGGTTTAAAAGGTCTCTAGAAAAAGTGGAAGTATACTCTATGTGTTATAAATAGACTTCTGTTTAAGGTGAATGTCAATAATTAGAGAGATTCTAAGTTTTATTCTTGATAGCTAAGTCACTACCTCCCTATAAATAACGGGTTCTTCTACCATTGTAAAACACCCCTAACAATCTCTAAGTATCAATGAGAATACTCCTCTCTCTCTATTCTCTCTATTGCTCTTGTTCTTGTATTATTGTTCTTGTCTTTATATTATTTCATAACACGTTATCAGCACGAGTCTCTAACCAATTGAAATTTTAGATTGTCTTAACTTTTGTTTGTGTAGGGTTTTGCTTCAAAGAAAGAATGAAGAAAGAAGGAAAAGAAAAAAAAAAAGAAAAAAAGAGAAGGGGAGGAACGAAAAAAAAAACAGAAAACAAAAGAAGGAAAGCAAAAGAGAAAAGAAACGAAAAACAAAGAAGAGAAAAAAAAAGGGAAACAGAAACGGAAGAGAGAAAAGGAAGAAAACATTGAAAATATAATTGGTATACCTTAAAGGTAAGTAACTTACTTTTCCCTTTCAAATTCTTAGAATTCTATAATTTGATTTTATATACAAACATAGACAATAAAGTTTGATTATAACTCTAATGGAGTTTATAAGAAATTGTAACCACATGAAGTGGTAAAATCTCTATGTCCTGCCATGATTAAATTCATGTATGATTGTGGGCAAAGAATTGAAAATCTGTCCCATTGAATTTGCTCCATTCCCTTTAGAGAATGTGGAAGCAGTATGTGATAAGTCTGAAAGAAGACAAAATTATTACCGTAAAGGTATCAATGGATGTGGACGTGGCAATAGACGAAATTATAATCGTCATTATTGTGATAATGAGAATAATAAAGATTCTCAAAATAATCTTTCACTTTATGAAAGTAATATTTGACTTGAGATTGTGTAAAGCAAATGATTATGATCCATTCCCTGAAGTGAATGTGATAATTGTAATAGAGCCCGTAAGTATGAACACGCTCTTGATGTAAATTTGTTTTATGTCTGACATTATGAAAAGAAAGTTCGTTGCCCTTAAAATTTCGGGCAAGAACTATATGACATGTGTGTTGGATGCTGAAATCCACTTAGAGGCTATGGGTCTTGGAGACGCCATTAAAGACAGAAATAATGCATCCACCCAAAACTATGCTAAGGCCTTGATTTTCTTGCGCCATCACCTTGATGAAGGTTTGAAAATTGAATATATCACAGTCAAAGATCCACCCATCTTGTGGAATGGCTTAAAGAAGAGATATGACAACCTGAAGTTGGTCACTCTGCCACAAGCACGATACGATAAGAATCCAAAAGCAAATAGTTTATAAACTATATATTATCGTTGCGGTGGAAAACGGGCACTGGTCAAAGGCTTGCCGTATACCATGACATTTGGTTGACCTTTATCAAGCATCTCGAAAGAGTAAACACCCTGAAACGAATTTTGTCTCTGACGACAACTTTGACATCACCCACTTGGATGTGGCAGACTTCTTTGAGCAACCCGAGGGGAAGATAGACCACCTAATCGGTGATGGATCCGTGATGAAAGAAGATGGAGCTATTTGATTTTATTTTACTTATTTGTATTGGTTAGTGAATAAACTAATAGTCATTAGTATTAGCTCGTATTAGTTAGTTCATGATGCAATGTTAGCAGTAGTTCTTTAGAATGTCTTCAATATGCTCAAATATCAATAATATTTTTATTTTTCAGTAGGGGTAATCGACTAGCCTGAAAAACTAGTCGATTATCTAATATTTTCGCATTAAAGCTGAAAAACAATTGATCGACAATCGATTGTCTATGTCTAACAATCGATTGTCGTTAAACAGTGTAATCTGGAATTTTTCAAAAATCATCCACAATCGATTGTCTATGTCTAACAATCGATTGTCGTTAGACAGTAATCTGGAATTTTCCAAAAACAGTCAACATTCGATTGTCTATGTTTAACAATCGATTGTCTTAAAACAGTGATCTGGAATTTTTCAAAAACAGTCAACAATCGATTGTCTATGTTTAACAATCGATTGTCTTAAAACAGTGATCTGGAATTTTTCAAAAATTGTCAACAATCGATTGTCTATGTTTAACAATCGATTGTCTTAAAACAGTGACCTGGAATTTTTCAAAAATAGTCAACAATCGATTGTCTATGTTTAACAATCGATTGTCAATGCTCAACAATCGATTGTGTTTGTCTAACAATCGATTGTCGTTAGACATCCGGAATTTTTCAAAATTAATCAACAATCGATTGTCAATGTTAAACAATCGATTGTGTGTGAAAAATGCTTAAACTGAAAATTTTCAAGCTGCATAGTAATCGATTATGGATAACATATCTGATTTTGTTAGTCAACTGTTAGCAGCAGATTTTGAAAATATTATGTGACACAAACGGATTGAAGTTGTTTATTCTCATGTTCGTATATTTTCTTTTATATGTCAAACCATGGGAAGTAAATTGATTGAAGGCTCCGGAAGAGCAACTGTAACTCTGCCCAAAGGCACGACGTTTATCTTAGAGAATGCAATATTCTCCTCCAAGTCTAAGAAGAACTTGTTGAGTTTTAATGATATCAATCGCAATGTTCTCCTCCAAGTCTAAAAGGAACTTGTTGAGTTTTAAAGATATCATTCAAAATGGATATCATATTGAGACAATAGATGAGAATAATCTTGAATTCTTCATGAAAACGAGGCTGCCCATTTCGGTTTGGGTTCACGCCATTTTGCATGCAGCAATACTAGTTCGTCGGCTGCCCACTTCGGTTTGGGGTCACGCCATTTTGCATACAGCAATGCTAGTTCGTCTCTGACTGACGAATTGACACAAATATTCCCCGTTGCAATTGATTTTGGGTCATGGACCCAATATATCCCATTTAAGAATCTTTGGATGCGCAGTATATGTGCCTGTAGCACCGCCATCCCGCACCAAAATGGGTCTGTAAAGAAGGTTAGGAATATATGTTAAGGTTGAATCGCCCTCCATTATTCGCTACCTCGAAACATTGACAGGAGATTTGTTCACTGCACGATTTGCAGACTGTCAATTTGATGAGACACTTTTCCCAAAATTAGGGGGAGAAGTTGGTGAAACCAAACGGGAAATTTTATGGAAAAATGCATCATTATCTCATCTTGATCCACATACCTCTATTTGTGAAAGAGGCACAAAAGATTATCCATTTGCAAAGAATAGCAAATCAAATGCCTGACGCATTTATAGATTTGAAAAGGATAACAAAATCACATATCCCCGAAGTGAATGTGACAACATCTGATTCACGAATACATATTCATTATTGGAAGAATATGAACATGAAATTGGTATACCACACTCACCCCTAGAAGGAGGTTTGAGATGATACCACACTCACCTCTAGAAGGAGGTTTGAGATGATATATGGCAAGAATGATCGTTGGTCACGTACCTATTGTACGCCAAAGTATTTTGGAAATATGACTATTAAAGGACAACGATAATGCAAGAAACATATCTTGCATATAAGTTTGACATGACCATAATGGTATAACTTTCTCTTTAAGAAAGATATTCACCACATGGATGTTGATGAATCTGTGGTAGTACAAAATTAATTGAGAGCTCTAGAAGAGCCAATTATTACTATGTTGGAGAAACACAATTGAGTATTGTGCTGTAGTAAGTCTCAAAGAAACTTATTCAGTTTCCAAAGTACACGCGAAAGCAATTGATTATATTGAGACCATAAATAAAGGAATGATTTGATATCTCCTATTACTACAACTTGTAGCGGGGTAATTTGTATATGAAAAGCTACCCGCTTTGTTCTCCAGTTTGTACTACACAAACGAAAGAATGCCACAATAAAGTGGATATCTATTGGTATAAAACCCATGTCATAATAAACCTGGAGTTTATTGATAAGTGCACATGTCATGGTGTAAATTTGAAAGTTTACCAATATTGATAATTTATTCAGTTGGCATTCATGTCAGCCATCTCATTTTAAGTATGATGTGCAAATTCACATAGGTGAATATTAAAGAACTAGAAAGTTCTTTACGAATTCTCTTGTATCACTTGTTCTCATTAATGAACTGACCAACTAAAGAGTTCGGGTTGAAGCCCATAAATTCTGGAAATATCAAAGGTGAATATGGGCCCATTCACCTGCCATGTATACCACATATGATGCATCTATGAAATGGTTACATGCGCAATTGTTATTAACCCGCAGCCTGGCCGGTGCTTGCGAGGTAAATTGCTAAGCAATCTAACTTCGAACATAATTTCCAGATTCTCTACTCAAGATAGTTCATCTTGATAAGTTGGTTTATATCAAAGTTGGTTTAGCAAGATAATTATTGAGTGCTTCCACTTAATAGCTAAACTGTTTCTTATGAGAACAAAGTTATATATATCAGTTTGATATACGTTGTATATGAGAGTATATTATATTCTCCCCTCACAAGTGGTTCAAGGCCAGGAACCAAATAATTTCATCTTATTATTATTGATGTGCGGTGTATATTTTCATTAACACCATAATGCACAAAGATGATTTCCCAAAGTTGAGGAAACAAGTTAGCTTTTCTAACATGAGGGGGAGACATGATAAACACTTGAGAAGAGGTTACATGGGATGAATTATCATTTGTATATGTAAATCCCCAAATATCATGATATGAACCTGAAATTCATAAAAGGGATAATTCAATTGCAACATATTGCAAAGCATGCTATATGCATTTGCTGACCCAAAGAATGTAACTATATTCTCACTACAAAAGTCCCTGAAGGACAAGGTCTTGGAAACGCTTGAAGCGTATAGACAAATACTTAATTCCATGTGAAAGACATGTAGATTTGGACATGTAGTTCAAATACTCGAGAATATATCTATGGAGATATTGAAGAGTTATTCCACGACATTATATGAAGATGTTCATATCTATCAAGAATGATGATTTTAAGGTGCGGAATATTTGTTCAAGTCAATATGGTTGATTTATTTATCAAATCTCTACCAAAGATCGTTTTGAAGATGATGCACAAGATTGGAATACAAATGCTCAAGGATATAAATTGATGTTCTTATTAGGGGGAGTTAATGCGCGTTGCACTCTTTTTTCCTTACAAGGTTTTGTCCCACTGGGTTTTCCTTGCGAGGTTTTTAACGAGGCAACCAATAGCGCATATTCAAACATGTGTACTCTTTTTCCTTCTCTTTAATTTTTCCCATTGGGTTTTGGTTTTAAGGTTTTAACGAGACACATTGTTGAATAGACATTCAAGGGGGAGTGTTATAAATAGACTTCTATTTAAGGTGAATGTCTATAATTAGAGAGATTCTAGAGTTTTATTCTTGGTAGCTAAGTCACTACCTCCCTATAAATAAAGGGGTCTTCTACCATTGTAGAACACCCCTAACAATCTCTAAGTATCAATAAGAATACTCCTCTCTCTCTATTCTCTCTATTGCTCTTGTTCTTGTATTATTGTTCTTGTCTTTATATTATTTCATAACAGTATGATTAATGGTTAGTGACTGGAAAGTAGAGGATTCTTGTTGTACAGGCTTCAAAGATAATGGAAATAATATTTGAGATAACACATTAGTCTACTTATTTTAGCACGACTTAGTACTTTTAGATTATGTTTATTTTTATTATGACTTTTTAATTAGCAATATTTGTGTTACATAATTTTATTGTCTTTAGTGTTGAATATTTTAGGATAATGCCATGACACATCTCATATTTGTATTATTTTTTAAAAAATACTTTATATAGTTGTATTTTACTAGGATTAAAGAAATATTTTGATCACAATTTATATGTTTTATTCTATGAAGATTTTACCGGAAAGAAACCCGAAAAAACCCGAGAAAAATCGAGAGTGAAAAACCCGAGTTTTATTGGTTTGGTTTGGTTTGGTCTTTAAATTTAATAATCTGACACAATTAGTTTGATTTGATAATTGTAAAATCTAAACCAAGCCGACCTATGTGCATCACTATTTTTCCAAGAACTTTCTATGCCAAATACACAACGGAATTTGGATAGTAATTTGATACCATCATATTTTGCGCTAAAGTTTATTGACTATATCTAAAGAGATTGATAAGATGGTATTTTGCTCAACTTCTTTGTTTCCTTTTAATTATGTCCCAGTTGATATGATTAATGAATTATTATATTTTTAATTATATTATTATAGGTGGTGGAGTTGGATGAAAACTAAGAGATCAAATAACAACAACAACAACAACTACCCAGTATACTCCCATCAGGTGGGGTCCGGGGAGGGTAATATGTAGACGAGCCTTACCCCTGTCCGAAAGGCAGAGAGGCTGCTTCCAATCGACTCTCGGCGAGTAGAGTAAAAATGGGAAAGCTGCATTAAGAAACAGAGATAAAATTAGAAACACAAGCAAGACAAAATCAAATAATAAAGCAATAGGTACTCCCACGAAAGTAACGTAAATAGTGATGAAAACATAAGCAATATAAATACAGTCGCATGTAAGAGATCAAATACATGCAAGAAAATATCAAATTCAAGCCAAAACTGAAGAAGAAAGCTAAATAAGCAAAAGTCTATCATGCGTGGCCATGCAAGTCACCCACTCAGTTGGAGAACTTGAAGGCTGAAAGTTTATATTCTAGAAGTGGCTACGCATCTTGGACACACAATGAAAGCTGAGAAATAGAGTATTGGGCCACGCTAGACCTGACGAGGATAGTTTGTTCAGTTCTTTAGAAGAGTATAAATAGTACTTTTTAGGCCTTTTTTGATAACTTTTGACATACAGGAACATTACATAAGCAGTTGTGGGTTTTCCTAAGGGTTAACAAGTGACATCACATTTTCTCAATCTTTTTCTTCTCTATTAGCATCAATGATTGGGTTAAAGGGTAATTCGATTATTCTTCTATTGTCTTGTCTAGCTAAACTCATTAGTTATGCTTGTGAATCTGGAGTAGTGTTATGACTATGGTTTGTTAATATAGATTCGTTTTGATTATATATTGTGTTATCTAATTGTCCATGATTTCCTATATAATTTGGGATTGCAAACACTAGATTGACGCATTCAAAGCTTGAAAAAGTGGAATCGAGTTTAGGCATAAAGCAATTAGCAAGGAATTGGATCGATTAAGGAATTAATCTCATCTCAATTGATGAAATTAAACTAGGAATAGAGAGATTCTTACTTGGGCTTGAATAATTATATTGTATAGAGATCTAAATAACTTGGAAAGATATTTGTGAGTAAAAACCTATTAGCGTTAAAAAATACTAAGTTGCTATTATTAATATTGTTATCATAATATTTGACTGATAGGAATCGAATACATCTATACCCAGAGCAGAACATACACGAAGGATGAGCAACCCTAATGCTTTCTCTCACTAATTACTACTCTAATTAATTTCGCATTCTAAGTGTTTGATTAAATTTCATAGTCATACTTTTAGAAGTAATTGTATAAAATTAATCTTTTATTGGAAGATTACCGTAAGTTCATTGAATTCAAGCATTCTTTCAAGAGGGAGTACTCAAAAAGGACAGTATTTGCAAAGAGATTGTGATGCATATATATACCAGAGGAAGGATAATACAAATATGGCAAGGAGCACTGCAACATTTAGACTTCTTTCCTCTAGGCTCTTAATTAGTATTGAGAGTATGTAGAATATTTTTATTTTTTCTGGAAAAGCCTTAAGCTGATATAAATAGCCATATAGTAGAGACATTATTAGAGCATCAGACTTGATGTAATTAGAAGATAGAGATGTTGATGGTCGATATCTGCTTGATCTGTAAAGCTATTTTTTGGAACGAATAGAAAGTAACTATTTACCATAAAAAAACAAACATTTCATACACTCTTTGTGACGACCCTAAGGGTCATCACCTGTTTTAATCAATTCTGTTCTTTCAAGGCCTTGCAAAACCTTATTTAGAACTGCCACGATTTGCGTGCGCAGTCCGGGCGCGTAGCCAAAAAGCTTAAAAGTAAAATTTTGTGAAAAATATTAAGTTTGATGTTAAAATGAATAAATTTAACTTTGGTCAATATTTTGGACAAACGGACTCGGACCCGTGATTTGACGATCCCGGAGAGTCCGTAGAAAAATACGGGACTTGAGCGTATACCCGGAATAGAATTCCAAGATCTCGAGCCCGAGAAATAAATTTTTAAAGGAAATTATTTTTTTTGAAATGTTTAAGAAAATTAGAAATAAAAATTGATTAGAAAGCGAGGGAATCAGGCCTGTATTTTTTGTTTTGGCACCCGGTATAGGTCTTATATATGTTTTAAGTCCTTCCTGTAAAATTTAGTTAAAAACGGACGTCGCTTGACGTGATCTAGACCTTAATTGGAAAATTTATGTTTAAAGGTATTTTGAGAAATTTTAGTGATCATAGGGCTTAGTTCGATGTTCGTGATGTTATTATGGTGATTTGATTACATGAATACGTTCGAAGGATGTTTTTGAAGTTGTGTATATTGTCACGACCCAAATCGAAGGGTCGCGACGGGCACCTGGTGCCTTACTCGACCGAGTACCAACGTAACATATCTTTCTTATCATACTATAATGGGTAAGTGAGCTAGAAAACCCATCATGAGATAACAAGAATAAAACATAAAGGAATACTTAACATATGACGACCCAACATAATATGCAAACTTATACATGTGATATACGGGCCTACAAGGCCGACATGACCATTTGTAAACTGAAAACGTAGGCCAACAAGGCCATAAATGTATCCATACACCTGACCTCTGTCTACAAGCCTCTAAGAGTACATAAAATCATAAAGGTCGGGACAGGGCCCCGCCATATCAATCAATACATATCCAGAGCATACTGATCAAATAGGTAACTCCGGAGCAAGTGGAATGCACCAACACCTTTCGCTGAGCTGATAACCTACTTGGAGAAATGCCAACCTGTCTATCGGGACCTGCGGGCATGAAACGCAGCATCGCCCAAGCAAAAGGGACGTCAGTACGAATAAAGTACTGAGTATGTAAGGCAGGAAAGCATAAACAAGAGCAGTAATGTAAAGAGAGATAGATGAGATACAACCTGTAACATCTGAGTGCCTCTGGGGGCTACTGATATGAAATGCATAAACTTTTAAAACATTTGTCTCTGTGGGCATCATCATCATCATATCGTACCCGGCCTCATAAAG
Organism: Nicotiana benthamiana; assembly: GCA_034376525.1. Lineage (NCBI taxonomy): Eukaryota > Viridiplantae > Streptophyta > Magnoliopsida > Solanales > Solanaceae > Nicotiana > Nicotiana benthamiana. The sequence goes on along the minus strand of CM067339.1, from coordinate 53,483,463 downwards.
GACTCGGCAAAAACGTACCCGGCCATCATAAGGCTTTGTAGAATCGTACCCGGGCACGTGGAGCTCGGTAAAACCCAACTGATCAGTAGTTGCACAATAGGTACCGTACCCGGTAGACTATAGTGCAGCTCGGTAGAGTAAAATAGATACATATATAATGCATGCTCGACTCATGGAATCAAGTTCTAAACCTTTTGGAGTGACCTAAGGACATTATGGACATCCTTACCATCAAAATGAACCTTAGTAGGATTTGAGGATCATACACACTTGTTTAGAATAACTTTCTAAGGAAAGAACAACATGAACTACTTAAATTTCTAGGAGTAGATCCGTTATAAATAGACGTACTGTTTATGTTCATGTCACTTTAAATCATGTCACAAGAAAGAAGTAAGTGCCTTAACATACCTTAATCATGTTAAGTCCTTAATACCTTTCAAGCAAATCTTCAAATAAGCCAACTCAATTTATCATAGCATAAGGAGTTTCAAAAACAATATTGCGCAAAGGCTAAGTCTATAGTGGAAAATATTGTGCTTGGACAATATATGTTGCACTGCTTTTAAGAGGAAGTGTAATTGTTCTAATAATGACCTTTTTCTTAAAGCATAAAGAGAACAAGCTAAATTTACACTTTAATACAAAACCTAATAAGCCAGGATAGAATTTAACTTCCACATAAGGATCAAAGAGCAATGACGTGTCCATAGTCATGCCCTGTGCTATCTAGAGAAAGTGCTCAACATCTAGTTCTGCGAAATATTATTAAAGCTTTAAGTTGTCAATGAAATCACCACTCATTAATTTACTTTTGACACACATTAGCATATATTTTTCTCAATGATGAATTCATATTGTAGTTTTCTGAAGTCTTTTTCATTTTAATATTTTGTATTGCTGAAGGAAAAATGAGAAAGGGAATGCGGAAGACTAGAGGGTTTTCAATTCAAAAGAAACGCAAAAATATATTCCACCAGATCGAACAGTAGACAGGAGCTAATGATTTTATTACTAAGCTTTCAGTCAAAGTTGACCAAAATGCTAAATATGATGTCAAAATACATGATTGTTGCTCATATGCTGGTAATTCTCTTTGTTTATTTTAAGTTTATAATTTTTGTTGTTTAATGAGTCGTTTTCAACAACAACACGTGGTAAAGTTCTTTTTCGGTACCTGTTGTAGGAATATCGTGAGATAGATCTTATTGTTCATTTACTCTATGATGGTGTTCGTAGAAGCACATTGTATTCGCTGGAATTTTTTTATTTTATTCTTATATGTTAAAATAATATTCTCTATTGGTGCAACAGTTAATCAACGTTGCAAGTAACTTTTATTCATCATTACATGTCCATGTGATATCATAAGAATAAGACGTATTGGGTAGGCTTATAATTTATATCTGTGATAATAAAAATAGTTGCGCATCATAGTAGTTGTCTTTATAAAGAGTAATAAGCATATTTATTAATCATCCTTTATTACAGGTTCCACATACAAATCTATTTGGTTGCTAGTAGCGTCTTTGGTAACAAAGCTATCACTTCTAATTTTTTGATTTGAGTACAGGATGCCTTTGAAATTCCAGACACGCAACACACTAGGGAAACAATACTTTATACAGTTAATAATTTGTATCAATATCGTCGTAGTAGGCTCTATGATCATTTTAAAAAAATTTGCTACAAAGGAGGAACGCTGGCAAAATATACCAGAAGATGTTACTGAAGTTAAATGGAAATTTTTGGTGGAGTATTATGACTCTGATCCTCTCCAGGTAATTAATTGAAATATTCACAAAAATTTTTAATTAGCTAAAACAATTCTATAAAATGTCTATGTTAATCAGTAAAGGTACAAAAAAACTAAGAAAGCAATCATATGCCAGTAAAATGAGCTCAATCTCTCATGATCAGATTCAAAATCTTGTTTATTTCTTATTGTACCTTTCATACTTGAATCATAAAATATATTATTGATTTATATTTAACATAGAGAATGATTGCCAGAAACAAAATATACAAAGCAAAACAAGGAATCAATCACATTTTGCCGAAGAAAATCCTTCGGGGCAGTCTCTTTTGAAGAGGTCAGATATGTATTATTTTATGAATTTAGTAATTCTTTATTCAATAAAGTAATTTGATTTATTTTGTTAGAGAGATGCAATCACTGAAAAAAGCCAAACTTTGGGAAAAAACTCACATGAAAAATGGTCATTGGATGAACGATGCCGTTGCTGAAGTGAATGTATATACAAAACTCTAATATTTAATCCTATGATATGAGTTTATCGAAATATTTGAAAGCTAAATCTTCGATGGCTTGTTTGTAGGATAAAGTTAATGAATTAGTTACAGAGCAAATTCAAGGGTACTGATGTGAACCCTATTGTTATGAAAATTGTTGGAGAAAAGTGAAGCTATTACTGTGGTCAAAGATCGGGACTTAAGCTAACAAATAGCGATTTATGCAAGGGCTTCAAGAGAAACTACAAGCACAAAAAAAGAAGGAATATTAGCTATATGGTGTAGAAAATTACCTTCTGGACTTGTCCTTATGTCACCAACTTCAACAAATGATTCAATGTAGTTCCATTTGTGATAACTTGAGGATCCTTTGGCATAGTATGTTCCCTTTTTCTGTAAGTAGAGTAACCTGACTTGTTTATGAAGTGAATTTATGCTAGAACCAGATCATATATATGTTTAAGATCAGTAATATCACCAACTCAACAATTTGACTGACGTTTAGAATAATCCTAATTAGGAAAATCAAAGAAAGTCAGTCAAGTTAATGTTGAAAGCCTGAGTCAATTAGTGATGCCGACATTTAGAATACCTGAATGATTATTTTTGCAATCATAGAAATACTAGGCAGATAAACTGCTAAGATAAGCACAATCATGCCTATCAACCAAATCCTAGGAGGACTTCTGCATCTATTAGAATTATTCTGATTTAATTCTAGCAAGATATATATATATATATATATATATATATATATATATATATATATATATTTGGCTTGCACACAGATATGAGGTCCTATACTTAGAGATAGAGCTGATTTCTATAGCACTTCATTTTTGTATTTCGAATAGTAACCTTTCAATTGTTAGCAATATACATGTTAGTATACCTTTCAACTGTTCTTGCAATCACTTTAACTGAATGAGGTTAAGGGGTTTCTGATATATTTTCTAATCAATTTTTATTTAGTTTGTCTGGAATGAAAACTTGATTTGATATCTTGGAGCTTATGTTATAATATTCTTATAGCTGGATAAACCCCTATCATATTGTTTAATGTAAATAGGCCTTTGTGGTTCCCTCTATTTTAAATCAAAGTCTAATTATATTTACTTTTTTTTTGTAGGATGATGAAGCGTAAACCAACACTGCTGACAATCTGGTTCATGTAAGCACAAGCCAGAAGATTTTTCTTGTGGGTTCTATTAGATTAGAATTTAATGACCTTGAACATATGATGTTTTTATTCTTCTGTTATTAAGTAAAAACTTTTAGAAGTAGTTAGATTTTAGAAGGGTGTAAATATCTAGTGCAACAACTTTATGTATTGACCTTTTGCGCATATATATAATATATATATACATTCTTTAAAAATCTAAAAGCACAAAGGAATTATGTATGTACCAACAATTCATAAGTTGTTGCTAATAAGATTTCACGAAGCTTATATGTAACAACTAATGTTGTTGGCAGAAAGTAATTTATTGCCACAATAATGCTTGTTGTTAAAATTCTTGAAAATAGATTAACTAGTATTCCCGCCATTTTTTTTGCAACAATTTTTATTGTTGGAAAAAAGATTGATTTGTCGAAATTTTTTTTGTTGTTACTAAATAATTTTCTAGGCCACAGTTATATAACTTTACAACAATAAAATATAATCTATTGCAACAACAATATTTGTTGCATCAATTTAGTTTTTGGCAACAACAACGGTTTTTGTAGCATAGATTTTTCGTATCGGAGTTTGCTGCAACAACATGCAACAATTTACTTTTTGTTGCGAAAAGAATTTTTCGCAACAACAACCAGTATATTGTGACAAAAAATATTGTCGTAAATTATGTACTTTCTTGTAGTGCATGTCAATAAAAATGGCCATTACATTGCTGAAATGTAGCCGGTACATTACACAACCCAAAAGGCATCCTAGAAAAGGCAAATGTGACATATGGAAAAGTGAAGGTGGTCTTCTCCTGGTATTCCAGAGCAATCAAGATTTGATTGTACCCAGAATACCCATCCAAGAAATAATAGAAGGCACGACCTACAAGTCTGTCTAGCATCTGATCAAGAAAGTCATCCTTGCGGGTCACCTTGTTCAATTTGAGGTAATCCATGCACACCCTCCATCTAGTGACTGTCCTTGTGGGAATTAGTTTATTTTGCGCATTGGTCACCACGATCATACCATCCTTCTTGGCACACATTACACAGGCAAAGTACAAGAGCTATCAAAGATGGGGTACAAAACTCCGGCATCCAACCACTTGATCACCTCCTTTTTCACAACTTCTTGCATTGCCCTGTTCACCTTCCTTTGATGTTCCAAGGAGGTCTTTGCATCGTCTTCAAGAATAATATTGTGCATACAAAAGGCGGGGCTTATTCCCGATTATCAGCTAAAGTCCATCAAATTGCCTTCTTCCGCTTTTGGAGCACCGCCAATGTGGCGTCAACCTGCATGTTAGTAAGACAAGGGGAAAGAATAAGTAGAAAAGTTGAACTAGGGCCAACGAATTCATACCTGAGGTGTGGAGGTAGCGGCTTCAACTCCAACACCGGAGGTTCCTCGATTGAGGGCTTTGTTGGTGGAGTTTTCCTATTCTTAAAATCCAAAGGTAGCTTCCGCATCTCATAAGAGTAGGATCTCATTCCATGTAAATCATTGACACACTCCACACGGCCTTCATCCTCATTTACACCAAGATTCAACAAAACCGCCTCTAGAGGGTCCTCCCTATTGATCATTTCACTAGTATAATGACAAAATCCACAAATGAGCATACTTCAGTACAGTTGGGCTGCTTCATTGACTTACACACATGAATGATTACTTTTTTATCACCCACTCGAAAAGTGAGTTCCCCTGCTTCTACATCAACTAAGGCCTTCCCAGTCGCAAGAAAAGGTCTTCCCAAGATTATAGGCACCTCAAAATCTACCTCGCAATCAAGAATCATAAAATCCTTGGCAAGATAAACTTTTCCACTCGGACAAGAACATTATCAGTAATACCCAATGGTCTCTTCATTGATCTATCCGCCATTTGCAATATCATGGAAGTCGCTCTCGATTTCCCAATACCCAAAGTCTTGAAAACCGAGTAGGGCATCAAGCTGATACTTAGCCCCAAATCACATAGAGCTTTAGCAAAGTCTGCACTCCCAATGGTGCAAGGAATGGTGAAAGCACTAGATCTTCTAACTTCGAAGCTATTGAATGCACTATTGCACTCACTTGGTGGGTCATCTTGATAGTTTCACAATCCATGGATCTTTTCTTCGTGACCAAGTCTTTTATGAATTTACCATAACCTGTTATTTGTTCTAGAGCCTACACCAAAGGCACATTAATGGATAAGCTCTTCATTATGTCAATGAATTTCTTGAACTGATTCTCATTTTTCTTCTTAACTAGTCTTCGAGATAAGGTGGAGGTGGCATTGTCAAAGGTGCCTTGGCTTTAGGCACAACCGTTTTTGGAATGTCTATTACGTGTTCCATAGACGGGTTAACGTCATTCTGTGTTTCCACCTCGTTATCTTGGATATCAATCCTCTCTTCTTCATTCAAGTTCTCCTCAATCACATTCTCAACAACCAAAGGGACCTCATTTTCTTACAACTCAACTTCATCACTCAAAATTGCTTGTTGATTGGAGGCATTCACATCATCCCCTCGTCCACTCATTATAGTTTGATCCCGACCTCTTCGGGTAAAAGCTGTATCGTTCTCTCTTGCCGCTCTATAGTGGTGCAAGGTTGGCTCCGATCACTTTTTGGCACCGTTGCCGGGGAGCTAACAGTTTTGGCTATCTATCTAAATAGTTTTGTATATTGTTTTTCTTTCTTTTAGTGTTACTAATTTTTTACTGTCACGAATTTAGGTACAAAATGGCAACAAACAATACAGCTCTTGGAGATCTTTTGCCGGGGGATGAGGTAGATGATAATATTGATGGCGAGGTTCCATTAACACCTCAAGTTCAAAGGAGAGGCCACCGTCCAATGCCAATGATAATATTCTAGACTCCTCCCCTGCCACCTCCAAGAGTGGGCCCTTGGGTGCTTCCCAGCCAAGGAGCAATTGTCCCTACCCATATCTGGGTGCGCAATTTTAAATTACCAAGAGTTGCTGACCTTGTTGGAGCAGCTAGGGTATTTCAAGGGTGCTCCTGATCAAAATGTTTACAAGAACCTTAAAATTTTTGTTGATACATGCTGGGGAAACAATCAAACCAACGTGTCCGAGGATGCCTTGAGGTTGAGATTATTCCCTTTCCCTCTTCAAGGTAAGGCACTAGATTGGCTGGAGAAACTCTCCAACCACTCCATCCATACATGGGATGAGTTGGCGGACACACTTATTGCAACATTTTCTCGCCGGATCACGTGGAAAACTTGAGGGGTAAAATCTTAACCTTCAAACAATGACCAAACAATGAAATGACTGAGGAAATGGTACAACAGACATTCTACCGAGGCCTTAATACAACAAATCAGTGCATAGTGAACCTACTAGCTAAGGGTAACTTCATGAACACGCCGTATGATTAAGCTTGAGAGATATTGGATAAGATGGCATACACTTCTTTCATGTGGAAAAGTAGATAAAATGTGCCACAAGGTGACCCCACGGTCATTCACTTTCATAAAGAGCTCCATGATTATGGGCAGGCAATTGATAAACTGACAACAATTATGAACCAACTAGCAAAGGCACAGTTACAACAGGTTTAAGCTCCACGAAAAGTGAATGCTATGGAGGGAATCAACATGTTAGTGAACAAAAGAAGACAAAGAGGGCAACAGAACCAAGAGAATTCGGATCAATACAACCAAGATAGTGGTGGGTTTCAAGATGATGGGTATAAAGAACAGAATGAAGAAGTGCCATACGTGAACAACTATCAAAGCCAAAGAGGCAATTCTTCGAACCAACAACAATGGAGGCCACATGACAATTGGAAAATCAATAGCAAGGGAACAATAATTGGGGGAACAACAACCAAAATCCTAATTGTGGCAACCAAAACAATAGTCAGAACAATCAAGGTAACTAGGGTAACAACAATAGCAACTGGGGGGAGGGGGATAACAATCAGGGTGGTTGGTTAACAATCGGGGAAATTGGGGCAAGGCTTTCAAAGGCCCCTAATGTATCAACAATCGAACAATCCTCCCCCATTTCTATCTCATGGTCCTAGTTCATCCAACAATGACCTGGGGAGAATTGAAATGATGTTTGAACAGATGATGAAGAATAATGTGCACTCGGATGCCCAGTTGGCTTCCCGCAATACTTCAATCAGAAACTTAGAAGTTCAGTTAGGCCAAATCTCACAATCCTTGAAAACTTACCCTAATGGGGCTCTACCTAGTGATACAATAGTCAACTCGAAGGTTGGGAACAATATTGGGCATACAATGGCAGGAAATCCTCAAGGAGCTTGATATGGGAATTGGATTCTTATCTAAACTAGCAATTGATGGTGCTTTTAGTTGCACTTCCAATCATAGTTGTTCTTTTGAGTGCTTTTACTTTTATGCTAATGAGATGCTATATTAATCTAAGAGTAAAATGCTTGTAAGACTTTCTAAATGGTCAAAGAGCCACCAGGGAAGTGACTCTTTCCTAGGAGAATACTTGATGTGATCTAAAGTCTAAGGCAAAGTTGTTATGTTAGGAATTATGATATAACAAATGCGCAGAACTACTCACTCTATTCCTCTCGGTAGTTTGAGTGATTTTGCCCTAATTGACTTTCTCAAGACCAATTAGGTATCAAAATTGTGCAAGCAATATATGTTCAAGTCGGGTATTACTATCTCTAGGTTTAACCTTTTAATTGGGGCTATCAATCTCTTGAATACGCCCCAATTCCTTGTTGGACTAATTTTTCTAGACTGAAGCTCTTTTTCTCAAGAAGAGCCTAAGTCAAAAAGGCACAAACTAGTGTTTGCAACCACTAATTCAACATGAAAAACACCAATCAATCCAAATATCAAACACCCATAAATACCTAAGTCTTAAAATAAAAGACCCATCAAATACCCACACTAGGGTTGAACCGCAACCATAGCTAATGGGTCTAAACCCATATAATTTGATTACAAGCTAATAATTGAAGATTCAATGATAAACACACTCTAAAATTACTCAAAATAGTGAAGAACTACCGTTCACGTGCTCATCTAAAAGCTAGATGCCCTAAATATCTAAAAAAGTAGTATTTATGTAAGGCTTTTCTAGATAAAAATACCCCTGTAGAGGGACGGCGAACCGCAAAAAATACACTCGGCCGCAATGAATCTTTTTAGCTTGACTTTCTAGGTCTCTGAATCTAGCCACCACGGACCGCATAAAATGCTTCGGGCCGCGGTGTCTTCACTACGGTCTGCACAAAGTGGCTTGCGGACCGCGCTGGCTTTAATCTCCAAATTTTCAAGCTATCTGAATCTCTTCCCTGCAGAATGCATCAAATGGTTTACGACCACAGTAAGGCTACTACGGTCCGCATAAAATGGCTTGGGGCCGTAGTGCATGAGTTTCCAAAATCTGCACCTCTCTGAATCTCCTCATTAAGGACCGGAGTAAATAGATTGCAGCTGTAGTGGGTCTGTTGTAGCTGTGCTTTGACTTGTTCTTGGTACTTGTTCATGTTTCACTCCTTTTTGAGCTGGTTTTGACTACATGTCAAGTTTTTGACCAAACCCTGTAAACAAGCACAACATGTAAGTCTTTGGGACTACTTGTACATATTTTCAATCAAAACTCAAGTAAAAAGGAGTGTAAAATGCACTAGAATCCCTAGTTATCAATACTCACTAGATTTTCTGAAGTGTTCGAGAACAAGAAATCCCCAAAAAGAAAGAGCAGCTCCGGCCTCGTGTACCGCTAAATATGTAGATCATCTGTAACTGATGATGTTGGGGTGCAATACCTCCAAATGCTATCTAATAGCTGTCACATAAATGTGACCGCCCTCTGAAGCTGCAGCCTCACCTTGTGGCTTGAAACCAGTGAACTGTTGCAGCAAGTCCAAATAGTGGGCACGCGTCATAGATCTCATATACTGAAGTAGTGCAACAACCAGTCCATCAGCAGGCAGCTCATATGAAACCTGAACATCCTGAAGCGTGATGGTGGCCTCGCCAATGGGCAGGTGGAAAGTTTGCGTCTCCCGTAGCCACCGCTCTATCAAGGCCGTGATCTAAGACTAGTCGAGCAGCACCCACCCAATCTAAAAATTCTTATGGAAACCCATATCATGTAGGCGCTGGACTACACGGGGCTGGAAATTTATGCCCCTCATAAAGTCTCACACGTCGTTCACTCTTTTGGCACGGAGAATCTGCTCCACTAACTCTCCTTCCCATGCGTAGGCGGACATATGATCGTCCTATAACATTGATATTTTATCCGAGAAAGGTCCAGGATCCACAGGCGGCACACCCATATCGTCTACTGTAAATTAAATAATATTAATTTTGTGTGTGCGTTATAATAATTTATATTTAAATTTTTAACTGGACAGACTATATATCTATGGGTTCCAAACTCGATATTTAAGGCCCAACAATATCAAGCTATCCTAAATTCTTATGTGTGTCTATTTCAATATTTTTAAAATGTTGTTAGTTTTATAAATTAAATATTTAATTATTTAATTAGATAGAGTATATATGCATGGGTTCCATGCTCAATATGTGAGGTCCAGTAGCACCAAACTATCTTGAATTTTTATATGTGTCAATTTTAATATTTTTAGAATTTTATTTGTGCTATAATAATTAATATTTAATTATTTAATTAGACAGAATATATATCAATGGGTTTTAGGCTCGATATTTGAGGCTCAGTAGCACCAAGCTATCTTGAATTCTTATGTGTATGAATTTAATTATTTTTTAGAATTTTGTTAGTTTTATAAATTAAATAATTAATTTTTAATTAGACAGAGTATATATCTATGAGTTCCACGCTCGATATTTAATTGGAAAACATATATTAATTTGTTAGTTCTCTATGTTTGTTTTATAAATTAAATAGTTAATTTTTGTAAAGTGTAATTGGATAGAGTTTGTAGTTAGTAGATACTTAAACTACAGAGATTCTATGCTAAAAGGCTCTATATGTTACTATGCTAAAAGGCTATATATTTTACTATGCTAAAAAACTCTATATTTTAAGCAAATAAATAATCTAACTAAACAAAAACAACAAACATATTTTAATAACATAAAACTCATGAAATTACATATAAAACAGTAAAAGACCTTTATGAATATTTTTATTAAAAAGAAAATTATTTCTCAACTTATAATAATTTTTTGAACTAATAATTTAATTCAGATAAAAATAACGTACTAATCAATTGCAAACAAAACACAAAATAACGTGAAAATACATTAAAGACAATAAATATGCATTATTATACGAGTTTCGACAAAAAATAAATCAGAATACCTAGATTATGTTTTTAGAAAAGTAAAAAAAAAATTAAAAATTTGAACCTGGAACGAAAAAATCTCAATAATAAAAGGCTTGGGTTCTATGCAGGACCTACAATCTTAACTTTTTGTGTGACGGATGGGGTCCACTTGTTTTTTTGGAAGGGTGGGGAGGGGGGGGGGGGGTTGTTTTTTGATTTTTAAAATGGAGGTTTCGTTTTGTTTCTGTCATTGGGAAGAAGGGGAGGGGGGCTTTAAATTTAATAAGTAAATCGCGATATAATATCACGTTATATACAAAATATAGTATTATACTTTAATGTTTAAATATTTGTTAAAGTAAAACGCAATATAACACTGTATTTTATATAAAAAAGTAACTTTTTTTATGCTGTAAAAACTTATTTTAAATTCAAAATATTGGCATTTAGATTTCGAGTGCAGAATTACCTTACTCAATTACCAAAACCGTGTCTAGAAAAGCAAAAAAAGTACAAAAAGGAACAAGCAAAAAAAAACAATAAAATCGGAAAGGGCGACAAGAATGTCAAACAAAATTATAAAAGGGGAAAAGTGTAAGTTAAGGGAAATGATGAGGACATCAAGAAAACCACCGACTTTGACAAGAGACGTGAAATTCGATGAGGATCCCATCCTGGGCGGTGAATAACACGTGCCCCCTCCTACCAATCGCGTCACATCCTATTTTCTCTTTCTTTATTTGGAAATGAACTTTCTCCCCTCAAATTTTATACTCCACTATTTTATTTCTTTGTTTATATTATCATCTTTGCTATAATGATTAATACTAACAACATAAGAGAAACTGAGTTGAAAAAATAAATTAAAAAACAATAAGAGAAACTGGCAAAACGTGGATAAAGATTTGATCTTTTTTGTAGGCTGCCTTGCATTCCCATATACATAAATAATATAGATAAGATGATAAAAATTGGACGATGGGAAACCCTTTTCTTTTTTTTAAAAATGTAAAACTTGAAATCTGTTATGAAATAATATAAAAGACAAGAACAATAACTCAAGAACAAGAGCAAATAGAGAGAAGAGTAGAGAGAGTTCTTCTTATTGATACTTAGAGAATGTTAGGAGTTATTTACAATGGTAGAGAGCACCTCTATTTATAGGGAGGAGGATGATTTATCTACCAAGAATAGAACTCTAGAATCTCTCTAATTAAAGACATTCACCTTAAATAGAAGTGTATTTATAACACTCCCCCTTGAATGTCTATTCAATGATGTGCCTCGTTAAAACCTTAAAACAAAACCCAATGGGAAAAATTAAAGTAAGGAAAAAGAGTACACATGTTTGAATATGCGCCTATTGGTTGCCTCGTTAAAAACCTCGCAAGGAAAACCCGGTGGGACAAAACCTTGTAAGGGAAAAAGAGTGCAACGCGCATTAACTCCCCCTGATAAGAACATCAATTTATGTCCTTAAGTCTTCGCATCCCGATCTTGTGAACTAGCTTCTTGAAGGTTGACTTTGGTAGAGATTTTGTAAACAAATCAGCCATATTGTCGCTTGAACGAATCCGTTGAACATTGATATCACCATTCTTTTGAAGATCATGTGTGAAGAATAACTTTGGTGAAATATGCTTCGTTCTATCTCCTTTTATGAATCCTCCCTTCAATTGAGCTATACATGCTGCATTGTCTTCATACAAAGTTGTGGGTAGTTTATCACACTTCAAACCACATTTGTCTTGGATATGATGTATTATCGACCTTAACCACACACACTCCCGACTTGCTTCATGAATAGCAATTATCTCGGCATGATTAAATGAAGTAGCCACAATTGATTGCTTAGTCGATCGCCAAGATATGACGGTTTCTCCACAGGTAAACACATAACCCGTTTGAGATCGAGCCTTGTGTGGGTCGGACAAATATCCAGCATCAGCATAACCAACAAGATCCGGGCTGCAATTCTTGCCATAAAATAAGCCCATATCGGTAGTTCCCTTTAGGTACCGTAATATGTGTTTGATCCCATTCCAATGTCTCCTCGTAGGAGCCGAGCTAAATCTTGCTAAGACATTAACTGAAAAGGATATGTCAGGTCTTGTAGTATTTGCAAGATACATTAGTGCGCCAATTGCGCTAAGATATGGTACTTCAGGACCAAGTAGCTCTTCATTCCTTTCTTGTGGTCGGAATGGATCTTTGTTCACATCAAGTGATCGAACAACCATCGGTGTACTTAAAGGATGTGCTTCATCCATGTAAAACCGTTTCAATACCTTTTCTGTATAGGTAGATTGATGAACAAAAATTCCGTTTGCCAAATATTCAATTTGCAAACCAAGACATAGTTTAGTCTTTCCGAGATCTTTCATCTCGAATTCATCCTTTAGATAATCAATTGCCTTTTGGAGTTCTTTAGGGGTTCCAATAAGGTTTATGTCATCAACATATACGGCAAGTACAACAAATTCCGGCAAATGGCGTCATTTATATAGCCTTCTTTTAATAAATACTCACTAAGACGATTATACCACATTCGTCCAGATTGCTTTAGACCATACAAGGATCTTTGCAATTTAATTGAGAACATTTCCCGAGATTTTGAGTTATGCGCGTTTGGCATCTTGAGTCCATCGGGAATTTTCATGTATATCTCATTATCGAGTGAGCCATAAAGATAGGCAGTAACCACATCCATTAAGTGCATGTCAAGCTTTTCATGGACAGCAAAACTTATGAGATAACGAAAGGTTATCGCATCCATTACAGGCGAATATGTCTCTTCATAATCGACACCAGGCCTTTGAGAAAAACCTTGTGCAACAAGGCGTGCCTTATATCTTTGTACCTCGTTTTTCTCATTCCTTTTGCGTACAAAGACCCATTTATAGTCGACAGGCTTAACACCATTAGGTGTTTCAACTATAGGGCCAAAAACTTCACGTTTTGCCAGCGAATTCAATTCTGATTGAATTGCTTCTTGCCACTTTGGCCAATCCTGTCTTTTTCGACATTCTTCAACAGATTGAGGTTCGAGATCCTCACATTCTTGCATAATGCTAGATGCTACATTATATGCAAAGGCATTATCCACCACAATATCCACTCGATTAATATTTGCCTCAATATTAATTGGATTTAGGGATAGTTCCGTATTTTCCAGAGTCTCGGGCTCAATGATTTCTTCATGAATCTCAGAATTTGTTAAATCATGAGATTCTTTCGTGGTGTCATTTTGATCGTTCTTTTTCCTCTTTCTAGGATTTCGATCTTTGGAACCTAATGGTCTGCCACGCTTCAGGCGTGCATTCGACTCATTGGATTTGACACTAGATGATTGTCCAACAGGGACATCAATACGGATTGGAACATTTTCCGCGGGAATGTGGGATTTCGTTATCCTTTTCAAGTCCGTAAATGCGTCAGGCATTTGATTTGCTATTCTTTGCAAATGGATAATCTTTTGTACCTCTCTTTCACAAATAGAGGTATGTGGATCAAGATGAGATAATGATGCATTTTTCCACAAAATTTCCCGTTTGGTTTCACCAACTTCTCCCCCTAATTTTGGGAAAAGTGTCTCATCAAATCGACAGTCTACAAATCATGCAGTAAACAAGTCGCCTGTCAATGTTTCGAGGTAGCGAATGATGGAGGGCGATTCAAACCCAACATATATTCCTAACCTTCTTTGCGGACACATTTTGGTGCGGGATGGCGGTGCAATAGGCACATATACTGCGCATCCAAAAATCCTTATATGGGATATATTGGGTTCATGACCCAAAATCAATTGCAACGGGGAATACTTGTGGTAATTCGTCGGTCTGAGACGGATTAGCATTGCTGCATGTAAGATGGCGTGACCCCATACCAAAGTGGGCAGCCTCGTTCTCATAAGTAATGGCCTTGCAATCAACTGCAGGCGTTTAATTAACGATTCTGCAAGACCGTTTTGAGTGTGAACATGAGCTACAGAATGTTCAACTTTTATCCCGATTGATAAGCAATAATCATTAAATGCTTGGGATGTAAACTCAGCAGCATTATCCAGTCTAATGGACTTGATTGGATTATCTGGAAATTGTGCTCGTAGTCGAATTATTTGTGCCATCAATTTCGCAAACGCAAGGTTGCGTGATGACAACAGGCACACATGAGACCATCTACAGGATGCGTCTATCAAGACCATGAAATACCTAAACGACCCACTAGGTGGGTGAATAGGTCCACAAATGTCCCCTTGTATACGTTCCAGAAACGTGGGTGACTCAGTCCCAACCTTTGTTGGTGATGGCCTGATAATCAACTTGCCTTGATAACACGAAGTGCAAGGATATTCATTATTCGAAAGAATTTTGAAATTCTTTAACGGATGCCCATATGAGCTTTCTATAATCCGTCTCATCATGACTGATCCTGGGTGTCCCAATCGATCATGCCAAAGTACAAAGGTATTGGAATCAGTAACCCTTTGGTTTACTGTTGAATGTGCCTCACATGCACTAATTCTTGTCCAATACAGGCCACAAGATAAAGACGGGAATTTCTCAATAACCCTCTTTTGGCCGGAGACATTCTTTGTGATGACGAGATATTCAATATTATCTTCATCCATTATCTCAATATGATAGCCATTCCGGCGTACATCTTTAAAACTCAACAAGTTTCTTTTAGACTTGGAGGAGAGCATTGCATTCTCTATGATTAACGTCGTGCCCTTGGGCAGAGTTACAATTGCTCTTCCGGAGCCTTCAATCAATTTACTACTTCCAGAGATTGTAGTAACGTTTGCCTTACACATATTTAGTTGGGAGAAATACTTCCTTTCTTTGAGTATTGTATGTGTAGTACATGAATCAATTAGGCAAATACTTTTACAGTTGGATGTTGATCCAAGTTCGCTTTGTGGGATATCCATATTTGCTATCCCATAGTTTGACATACAAAAGAGATATAAGAACATAAGAATAAACAAGTTCAATTCTTTTGCGTCACATAATATTTTCAAAATCTGCTGCTAACAGTTGACTAACAAAATCAGATATGTTATCCATTACTTTGCAGTTTGAAAATTTCAGTTTAAACGTTTTCTTCAAACAATCGATTGTTAAACACAAACAATCGATTGTTGAACATTGACAATCGATTGTTAAACACACACAATCGATTATTTGCTATTTTTGAAAAACTTCAGATCACTGTCTTAAGACAATCGATTGTTATGCATTGACAATCGATTGTTGGCTATTTTTGAAAAATTCCAGAGCACTGTTTTAAGACAATCGATTGTTATGCATAGACAATCGATTGTTAGCTATTTTAAAAAATTCCAGACCTCACTGTTTCAAGACAATCGATTGTTAGACAAATACAATCGATTGTGGATGATTTTTGAAAAATTCCAGATTACACTGTCTTAACGACAATCGATTGTTAGCCAAAGACAATCGATTGTTGATCAATTGTTTTTCAACTTTAATGCGAAAATAGTAGATAATCGACTAGTTTTTCAGGCTAGTCGATTACCCGTACTGGAAAATAAAAATTTTATTGATATTTGAGCATATTGAAGATATTCTAAAGAACTACTGCTAACATTGCATCATGAACTAACTAATACGAGCTAATACTAATGACTATTAGTTTATTCACTAACTAATACAAATAAGTAGAACAAAATCAAATAACTCCATCTTCTTTCATCACGGACCCATCGCCGATTAGGTGGTCTATTTTCCCCTCGGGTTGCTCAAAGAAGTCTGCCACATCCAGGTGGGTGATGTCCTCATTGTCGTCATAGACAAAATTTGTTTCAGGGCCTTTTCTCTTTCGAGATGCTTGATAAAGGTCAACCAAGTGTCTTGGTATACGGCAAGTCTTTGACCAGTGCCCTTTCCCACCGCAACGATAACATATCGTTTCTGAACCATTTTCCTTAGGATCTTCATGACCCCGTTTCTGCTTTCGGTGGTCATCTCTCTTCGGGGGGTGACGGACTTCATTGGAATTTCTTCCTTGTCTACGTCCCTGGCTATGACCCCGTTTACGACCATGACCATGGTCCTTTTCATGTTTGGCATAATGAGAGTGCACCTTATTTGCTTCAGGCAGTGGTGTAGACCCAGTGGGTCGATTTTCATGATTTCTCATGAGCAGGTCATTATTTCGCTCAGCCACTAGTAGAAGAGAAATAAGTTCAGAGTACTTTGTAAAGCCTTTATCTCTGTACTGTTGTTGCAGTACTATATTGGAGGCATGAAACGTTGTAAACGTTTTCTCAAGCATATCATAATCGGAGATATTATCCCCGCATAGCTTCAATTTAGAAGTAATTCTGAACATAGCAGAATTATATTCAGAAACGGACTTAAAGTCCTGGAGCCTCAGATGAGCCCAATCGTATCGTGCTTGTGGCAGAGTGACCAACTTCAGGTTGTCATATCTCTCCTTTAAGCCGTTCCACAAGACGAGTGGATCCTTGACGGTGAGATATTCAATCTTCAAACCTTCATCAAGGTGGTGGCGCAAGAAAATCAAGGCCTTCGCACATTCTTGGGTGGATGCTTTTTCTCTGTCTTTGATGGTGTCTCCGAGACCCATAGCATCTAAGTGGATTTCAGCATCCAACACCCATGTCATATAGTTCTTGCCCGAAATTTCAAGGGCAACGAACTTTCTTTTCGTAATGTCAGACATAATCGAAAATTAAATTAGGAAGAGGGAAATACCTTAGATTTCTCGAGAATGGTTCTTGAGACGGTAGAGTCTCGTGCTGATAACGTGTTATGAAATAATATAAAAGACAAGAACAATAACTCAAGAACAAGAGCAAATAGAGAGAAGAGTAGAGAGAGTTCTTCTTATTGATACTTAGAGAATGTTAGGAGTTATTTACAATGGTAGAGAGCACCTCTATTTATAGGGAGGAGGATGATTTATCTACCAAGAATAGAACTCTAGAATCTCTCTAATTAAAGACATTCACCTTAAATAGAAGTGTATTTATAACAAAATCTTCATCCACATTTTTATCTTGTGGTTATATTATATAAATTCTTTTCCTATTTAGAAATCGATATTTATATTGGGGTGCTCACTAGTTTCGAGTTTGTATTGCGTAAGACATAATAAAAGAGAAAATATTATTTATTAGAATTTTTTATTTTCAAGATTTAAACCCGAAACTATTATTGAAGAACCTCCGAAAAGAAGGATATAATTACTTATTTCTCACTACAAACCATGGTGGTATTATACAGTTAATACACTATTCTTTGACTTATTAACCACTCTTTTGGGTTAAATATCAAAAGATTTTATTCGACCAGTATATAATTAATTACAGCTCCTCTAACTCTTGTGAACTATAGAGCTAGACTCAAGAAAACAAAACTGTCATGCGCATTTCAATAGTCCCTCTACTACTTCTACTCTCTATTGCCAACTAGTCATAGAGGAAAGCTATTCAATCCTTCTAAGAACATCTTCCACTTAGCCTTTGATATGAAGTTGAAGGACAATATCTCGAATTCTCTTGTTAGTATTAGTTTTTTTGCCCCTAAAATCTATGCATATTCCTCCTCTCTATTCATGTATGATAAATCACATATGCAAATAGGAATGCCAATATGCTAGCTCGAGGCCTGCCATTGTTGTTTCTTTTTATAGATCATACAACTTTCTCTGTTCCATTTCCAATGAGATGTATCTCTCCTATTCATTTAAGCAGCATATTCCAGATGGTTCCTGAGTACTGACATTCAAAGTAGAGATGTGTGACGATACGATATGTCTTTACGTGAGTTACTGCCCCGTTATTCCCCTTTTCTGCTTCTTTATGCTTCATTATCAGTGTCGTGTGTGATCGAGTAGGTTTAGATGAATTTTTTAAGGAAATAAGACACTTAGTCTCTTTAAGGAAAGCTTAATCTGGAAAAGTCAACCGGATGTTGACCTATGAGCTATAGGGTTCGGATGTGAATCCCGACAATTCGGTTATCTTCGGGGAATGATTTATGACTTAGGAGTGTGGTCGGAAGTGATTTTGGAGGTCCGGTATATAAATAGGGTTGAATTGGCGAAGTAGTATTTTGGTAAATTTCGGTTGGTAAGTGATTTGATTCGAGGGTTGGAATGGAATTCCGAGAGTTTATGTAGCTTCTTTAGGTGATTTGGGGCGTGCATGTAAAATTTCAGGTCATTCGGAGGTGATTTGTTTGGATATTTGATCGAATGCGTGTTTTAGAAGTTTGAAGAACTTAGGCTTGAACCCGAGGTAATTTGATGGTTTTGGTATTGTTTGTGGTGTTTTGATTATTAGAGCAAGTTCAAATGATGTTTTAGGATTGGTTGACACTTTTGGTTGAGGTCCCAGGGGCCTTAGGCGAGTTTCGGATGGCTTAACGAGAAGTTTTAGACTTGGTAATGCAGCATCAGTTGCAGGCCTCGCAAATGCGAGAAATGGTCTGCATTTGCGATCTCGCAATTGCCAGTGAAGATTCGAATTTGTGAAGGAGCTGGCCTGAGGAAAGGTTTGCATTTTCGACTGTTTGATCGCATTTGCGACCTTGGCAGGGTTCGCATTTGCGATCTCGTAATTGCCTGTGAAGATTCGGATTTGTGAAGGAGCTGGCCTGAGGCAAGGTTTGCATTTGCGACTGTTTGATCGCATTTGCGACCTTGGCAGGGTTCGCATTTGCGAGCAAGGTGTCACATTTGCTGTTGGAAACACGTTCTCGAACTAACGTGTGTTGATTCATGTAGGTTTTGATAAATGCCAAACATTGAGACAAACATCGGTGATGGAACAATAACAGTCCAAGTACAAGATGGACAGTACGCGTTCAAGACTAGCAAATGCAATCAACTGTTGAGTCGTCTTTAAATTGTAATCTTGACTCAACGACTTATTTCTAATATTGGCTCTCACCTAAAATGATTTTTATAAAATCATGCATCATTAAGTTTTAAAGAAATAAGTTGCATATTTGCCAAAATGATTTTTAAACTCTTGTGAAATTTGAGTTTAACAATCGATTGTCTATGACCACAATCGATTGTCAAGTGGTTTTTTACTTAGCTTCAAAATAATTGCCTTGAGGCAGTAAGTTTCTTGAAAATCATTTTTGAGCTCACAATCGATTGTCACTATTCACAATCGATTGTCAAGGTATTTTTTACTTAGCCTTAAAATAATTGGCTTCAGGCAGTAAGTTTTCAAAATCTTCAAATATGAAGAACAATCGATCGTCACTTTTTAACAATCGATTGTTGGAGTGGCAGTCTTTCAAAAACAATTTTTAAAGTCAAGATTTGGTGGTTGAAAAATCTTTTAAAAATTGTTTTTATATAGTCAAAGACTCATTAAGTGTTCAGTAAATCACTCCCTATTTTACAGATTCGTTTGTTGACTTTTTGACAACAAAATCCACCATTTTCAAATGTCTTGACAGATATATTTTGACTAAGTGAGCCACAATCGATTGTGGCATCCAACAATCGATTTTTGGAAGGAAAAATTATTTCCGTTATTTAAAGTCCAGATTTGGTTGGTATACATTTAATATTCAATCTGCATTATTCAAAATGTGTCAGAAATGTTTTTGAAATATTTGACACAATCGATTGTCTTGAGGAAACAATCGATTGTCATATGCTTATTTCAGAGAATTGTGTTTTACATTAAGGCAACGGTCATGAACTATTTTATCTCTATAAAACCTTCTCTGAAACGTTTTTACAATCAACACAACTGAGCCAAATCATTGAAAAGATTATATCACATTTTTGATCTTCATCTTCATATCATAAACATTATTTTGAGAGCCAAAATTATTGATCAAGTTGTTGTGTTCTTGAGCTATATCATTTGTACTCATAATCCACTCTATTGAGAGAGTTATTGTAAAGTGATTAAGAGACTGTTTCTTTGTGAGCACTTGTAGCAAGAGGGATTAGTGTATTTCTTCTTGGGAAGTCTTAGGGATAGGTGTCCTTAAGCAGGTTGTTTGAGGCTTGTGTTGTATCAAGTTCTCAAGTTGTAAAGGTTCGTTAGGCACCCAGAAGCTTAACAGGGAAGTCTTGAGGTGAGGTATCCTCAAGCAGGTGTTTGAGACTTGTTCGATTCAAGTCTCAAGTGTAAAGGTTTGTTGAGCACCCGCAATCTCGACAGGGTTGTTAGTGGAAATCTCGAGAGAGTCTCTCGGGGACTGGACTAGCCACAAGGTGTGGTAAACCAGTATACATCTCTGCCTCCTTTACTTTCCTGCACTTGTTAAATTCCTGCAGTATTTTTATATTCCTGCAACAGGATTTTTAATTCCGCATAATTCCTGTAAAACGCTATTCACCCCCCTCTAGCGTTGTTCACGGTTCCTAACAATTGGTATCAGAGCCTAACTCTCTGTAAGCCTTAACCGGTTGAGAGAAAGATCTGTATTTTTGTCAAGAATGTTGAATGCAGGATCAATGAGCGTAGGTGACTCCATATATTCACCTCCGAAATTTGATGGCAGTAACTATACAGTCTGGAAGGAACGGATGAGAGTGTTCATCCGAGCAAACGACTTCCGTATTTGGCAAACCATAAAATATAGAGAAGCCAAGGTGAGTGAATACAACACCAAGGCAATAAATTTGCTGTGCAGGGCTGTAAATCAAGAAGATTGTCGAAAAATCTCCCACTGCAAAACTGCAAAAGAGATGTGGGATAAACTCGAGGACATATATACTCCTCAAGAAACAAGCAGTTCGTGTGATGAACGAAATGCACGATGTTTCATGGCCAACGGAGAAGAAGAGGTAAGTACGTCTAATTCTCACTCGTTTGAACAATTACAAGATGCATATGAAGAACTGTTTGGTGAATTTGTAAATGTTTCAAAATCTTTGAAAGAACTGAAGAAAAATTTTTCATTAAAAGAAAAAGAATTTGAAAATCAACTTTCTTTGAAACAGAAAGAGTTTGAAAATCTGTCTCGTGATAAAGAGAATCTTGTAGAAGAAAATCGGTTTTTACAAAATGATAGCATTGATCTTAGAAATGTGATCAAAACCATGCATGAAGCTTCTTATAGTGATTGTTGTTCTAAATGCTCTTCGTATGCTTCTCTGCAATCTGAAAACGCAGAGCTTAGGAAAACGTTAGAAACACGTAGTGTAAATGTTTCTAAGGCTGTTAATAAAATCAAAAAGAAAATGCCGAAGAAAAACAATAGACGGCGTAAAAACAAGAAAATTGTTAGAAACTTTACTGCACCACCTAGACACTATGCTAGGATGTACGCGAATAAGCCTAGAACCAATGTCGTTAGAACACCTAAACACGAATCTAGGATCTTTGAAAACAAGCCTAGTAACAATAATCTTAGGCAGCTTTCTAAGAATGAGTTTAGACAACCTAGAAACGAAACTAGGTTCTTTAATAAGTCGAGAATTAATAATTTTAGACCGCCTAGATACAATTCTAGGAATTGGTATAATGAGTCTAGAGTTAATAACTTTAGATCACCTAGAAACGATTCTAGGATTTTTGTGAACAAGTCTAGGATGAATTACACTAGACAACCTAGAAATGACTCTAGGATCGTCAACACATCTAGGAATGACCATAGATCACCTAGAACGTACTTGGCTCTACCTAGACATAGGCACAATCAAAACGTTGTATGCCATTATTGCAATCGTGTTGGACATATAGCACCCGTGTGTTTTGCGAAGTATAGGGATTTATCTTCTAGTCATAATTATTATTTGCCTAACCCCCAAGGACCCAAAATGGTTTGGGTACCAAAGACCTCTCCGTAGGTATTTCATTTTTGCAGGTGTGCTTGAAGACTACAAAATTGTAATGGATGCACCAAGCACGACACCTAAATGCATCAAGTGGAATTTCGGTTAGCCATTCATTTTGATATAACCGAATTGTGCAAATGATTATTGTTAACAGATTTGTTATTGTTATGTGGCAGCTGTTGTTTGTTATCTTGATTCTCACATTTGAAAAATGTTGATGTGCTTTTAATTGCAAGAATCAATATGTGAGATTTCCTGTTGACTATACTTATTGAATGACTGCTGAAAATCTGCTCTTCTTATTACCAGTATCACTATTAAATGTTTGATCCATGTTTTGACCAATGTTGATTCTTGTATTGAATGAGTATCCACTAGAATCATGTTTAGTTGAATCATGTCTTGGTAATCTTTACAAACAACAAAGTGTTTTTAAATTATGTTTTGATATATGTTTTGATAAATGCTTTTCAAAATAACAATTAGTATTTTTGGAATATGTTTTGTTGATATAATTGATAAATTTGTAGCAATCTTTGTATTATATATTCCTCAATATCCTTCCTATTCTTTTGTGAATATGGTAAAAGGAATTAGCCTTAATACAATCTTCTTGCTAAGAGAAGAAATGTTTAGGTGATTTATTCAAGTAAGTAGGAATGTCACTACATTCTATTTTGCCTTACTTGAAGAGGAATTTGTTTTGGAAAGAATTGATTGCACAAATTCTATTGATAATATTATTCTAAAATGTTGATATTATTATGTTTTAAATTTCGTATCTGAAAATATTTGTGTATTGATAATCCTTATGTTGTTGGTAATAACATTTTTGATATGTCAAGAATATTTTTGATAAAATTATTTTGGAGCTGCTAATATGCTTGTTTGAAGTACATTATTCGATAACTAGCAACTTGAGATGTCAACAATGGAGGGTGACATCAAGACAAACCGGGTATGATCGTTCCTTTCTCTACCCTATTGCTAGTAGAATTGATATAACATTTTGCAAGTATTGATACGATAAGTGTGCATCTTTGTCGAAATTAAGAGTTGTTATAAGTATTGTTATACATCATGTCCATGTTAAAATAGATCACGTTCTCGAAGGCGGTTTCGAAATTAAGTATTCAATCAAATGACATCTTCATTAAGCCTTCATATTAAGAGTTGTTCTTCCGTATTCTTAGTGAACTCGGAGATCTTGACTCTACGTTGATCAAATGCATATATCCATGTTGCATATTGCATTTTTGCAGAGATATCCTCATAGATAGGGGGAATATACTTGTGATGTCTCAATAAAATGCATATTTGATTGTGTGTATCAAAGTGTGTTAAGTTTTTTTTGTCTCATAACAATTGGTTTATTAATGTTGTATATTCATAACAATCAGTAACAATTGGTATTTATAACAATTGGTATTGATTATATGTAATTATCTTTTATAAAATGTTTTCTTAAAAGCGTTTTTATAATTCTGAAAAATCATTATCTTCTACCTTATGTTGTTGGCTTTGTCTCATATATAATCAATTGTCATACTTCCAAAATTGATTATCATACATTCAAAATTGATTGGCATATTTCCATAATCAATTTTCAGGACTAAAAACGTTTTTGGCCTCAGTCACAATCGATTGTTATAGGCCACAATCGATTGTCCGTGTTTTTCTAAATTTCTGTGAAGTTTCTGTTTCTTGTCAATTTTACAGAAACTATCAAAACAGTCAACAATCGATTGTCATTTCTTAACAATCGATTGTCCAACGGTTCAATTTCAAAATTCTTACCGTTCTGAGTCCTGCTGTTTGTCTTTAATCGATTGTCAGCTTTGTCAGTCAAAAAAAGGGCAGATTACTATACAACAATCGATTGTCTCAAATACACAATCGATTGTCAAATGGCTACTCATATGACCGTTTTTGAGTTCATTTCAGACTTAATTGATTTCCTTTCTCCCTCTCTATAAATAGGAGATGGTTTCTTCATATTCATTTCAGACTTAATTGATTTCCTTTCTCCCTCTCTATAAATAGGAGATGGTTTCTTCATATTCATCATCACAATCCATAGTTCAAAGCTTCAAATTCTCTTAAAAGCCTCTTTGCAAAATTTAAGTTTTCTTATCAATATGTCAAGAAGAATCCGTTCCGGCAAGCAAGGTGCTTCCACCTCTGCTCCTCCTCCTTCCGGGTACTATCCATATCAAGATGGTACTGTTTTGTTCTTCAAAAGCGAAAACATGTTGAATCGCTTTCTCACAAAATTTGAAAAACGTGATTTTCATCCTCCTCGCTTTTCTACTATGAGGTATCTTCAAAACTATGGTCTAGCTGCAAATTTACTTCAAGAAAATCAACTTCTTGATTTCCTACTCCTTTCCTATGATTTCAGCAACACCACTCTAATTCGGGCATTTTATTCTAACCTTCATCAAAATGACGATGGCGATCTTGTCACCTTTATCAACGGTGACAAAATTATTGTCTCTGATGAATATATCAATGCTATTGTCAAGCTTCCAAATGATGGTGACGACATTCACCAATACGTTGGAGAGGCCGGAGCCTTATTTGATGAAACCACTTTCCTTCGTCAAATTGGGCTCACTTCTTAAAATCCAAGATTGTCTTCCCGTCGTCCTACTATCACAGGAATGGATCCTAACTATCGGTTGATATTTTATTTCATCACCCGAGTTCTTAAGCCCCGAAAAAGTAGCCACACCACTATTTCTCAAGAAGATTGTACACTCTTACATGCTATCGCTACCGGAGCTAAATTAAATTATTGCAAATTAATCAAGCTTCACATGCTTGATGCTACTAGCGATGATAAGCATCTTCCGTATGCTCTTCTTATCATGCATCTTCTTGAAGCCGCCGGATTGATCACGACAAATGGTCCACTTAAAAATCGAACCAAACACTGGGAAATTTCCGAATCTTCATTTCACAGTGGTGGCGATCATGACAATCAACCTCCTCCACATCCTCCTCAAAATCCTCCTCAAAATCAAGATCCAAATACGTACATTTTAAATCATCTTACCCGTATCGAGTCAAAAGTTGATACCTTGACCCGCTATGTCCAAGGATATTTTGACCACGTCAACTATCAATACGGTACTCTTATCCCATTTGAGGCACCGCCGGACAATATGGACAAAGATGATGATGATGAGAATTAAATATTTTCTTGTATTATGTTGTATTTCTATCATTTTTTTTGGCTTATGTAATATTTTTATCTAATGAAATATGTTTTTACTTGAAATATTTCTCCAATTACTCTTATATGAATTTATCTTGTTATTTTTGTCAATAAAGGGAAGTTATACAACTTGTCATAAAAGAGAATTATATTCTTCTCTAACCACCTTTCACTTATGTCAAAAAGGGGGAAGTTGTGAAACTTGTGATCCTCACCTTTTTCTTCCTTTTTGCTAATGTCAAAAGGGGGAAGAGAAAGGGTATATGCATATCTATTACATTGGGGGAAGAATAAGGAATATGCATACTTACATGATTGCATGTTTATGACTCTTTATGATGTTGCATACATTTAGGGGGAATCTTATATTTAGGGGGAACATCTTGAACTGTTAAACATATGAATATATATCTTGAACTGTGTTGAACTGTTATTAATATGCATATCCCGATACATGTTTGCCATTATCAAAAAGGGGAAAATTGTTGGAAACACGTTCTCGAACTAACGTGTGTTGATTCATGTAGGTTTTGATAAATGCCAAACATTGAGACAAACATCGGTGATGGAACAATAACAGTCCAAGTACAAGATGGACAGTACGCGTTCAAGACTAGCAAATGCAATCAACTGTTGAGTCGTCTTTAAATTGTAATCTTGACTCAACGACTTATTTCTAATATTGGCTCTCACCTAAAATGATTTTTATAAAATCATGCATCATTAAGTTTTAAAGAAATAAGTTGCATATTTGCCAAAATGATTTTTAAACTCTTGTGAAATTTGAGTTTAACAATCGATTGTCTATGACCACAATCGATTGTCAAGTGGTTTTTTACTTAGCTTCAAAATAATTGCCTTGAGGCAGTAAGTTTCTTGAAAATCATTTTTGAGCTCACAATCGATTGTCACTATTCACAATCGATTGTCAAGGTATTTTTTACTTAACCTTAAAATAATTGGCTTCAGGCAGTAAGTTTTCAAAATCTTCAAATATGAAGAACAATCGATTGTCACTTTTTAACAATCGATTGTTGGAGTGGCAGTCTTTCAAAAACAATTTTTAAAGTCAAGATTTGGTGGTTGAAAAATCTTTTAAAAATTGTTTTTATATAGTCAAAGACTCATTAATTGTTCAGTAAATCACTCCCTATTTTACAGATTCGTTTGTTGACTTTTTGACAACAAAATCCACCATTTTCAAATGTCTTGACAGATATATTTTGACTAAGTGAGCCACAATCGATTGTGGCATCCAACAATCGATTTTTGGAAGGGAAAATTATTTCCGTTATTTAAAGTCCAGATTTGGTTGGTATACATTTAATACTCAATCTGCATTATTCAAAATGTGTCAGAAATGTTTTTGAAATATTTGACACAATCGATTGTCTTGAGGAAACAATCGATTGTCATATGCTTATTTCAGAGAATTGTGTTTTACATTAAGGCAACGGTCATGAACTCTTTTATCTCTATAAAACCTTCTCTGAAACGTTTTTACAATCAACACAACTGAGCCAAATCATTGAAAAGATTATATCACATTTTTGATCTTCATCTTCATATCATAAACATTATTTTGAGAGCCAAAATTATTGATCAAGTTGTTGTGTTCTTGAGCTATATCATTTGTACTCATAATCCACTCTATTGAGAGAGTTATTGTAAAGTGATTAAGAGACTGTTTCTTTGTGAGCACTTGTAGCAAGAGGGATTAGTGTATTTCTTCTTGGGAAGTCTTAGGGATAGGTGTCCTTAAGCAGGTTGTTTGAGGCTTGTGTTGTATCAAGTTCTCAAGTTGTAAAGGTTCGTTAGGCACCTAGAAGCTTAACAGGGAAGTCTTGAGGTGAGGTATCCTCAAGCAGGTGTTTGAGACTTGTTCGATTCAAGTCTCAAGTGTAAAGGTTTGTTGAGCACCCGCAAGCTCGACAGGGTTGTTAGTGGAAATCTCGAGAGAGTCTCTCGGGGACTGGACTAGCCACAAGGTGTGGTAAACCAGTATACATCTCTGCCTCCTTTACTTTCCTGCACTTGTTAAATTCCTGCAGTATTTTTATATTCCTGCAACAGGATTTTTAATTCCGCATAATTCCTGTAAAACGCTATTCACCCCCCCTCTAGCGTTGTTCACGGTTCCTAACATTTGCGACCTTGGTTGGGTTTGCATTTGCAAGCCAGGTGTCGCATTTGCGACCTTGGAAGGAGAGGCTCATGTTCGCAATTCCGAAGGTTTGGCCACATTTGCGAACCAGGTTTCACAAATGTGACACCTGAGGGCTGTGTCCAGTTATAAACAATTCGAACTTAACCCGTTTCCCTCACTTCCCACTTTACTTTGGGCGATTTTTGAGAGCTTTGGACTGCAATTGAAGAAGCTTTCTACTGGGATTTATTTGAGGTGAGTTCTATGAATTAAAAACATGATTTAATTGTAGAATCAACCTAGAAATTCATGAAAACCTAGCAAAAAGGGGAAGAACAAGGGCTTCAAAGTTAATATTTCAAATTGGGTTTTGAAGGGCCATTCGAGCTCAAATTTGAGAGTTCTTGATATGTATAAACTCATGGAGAGATGAGGAATCCATTGGTGTAAATTTTTTTGAAATTCTAAAAGTGGGCCCGGGGCTCGGATTTTGTTAATTTCGAGATTTTTGCTATTTTTTGATTGTTTTCGATTGGCGTATTGTGTATTCATTGTGGTTTTGATTAGATTAGACGTGCGATGAGGTCGATTTGGGAGGCAAGGGCATAGTGGGCTAGGATTTTGGCCGGCTTGAGGTGATTTAAATACTGTCCTGAGGGTTTGAAACCCCAAAATTGCATATCGTAGTGCTATATTGAGGTGACTTGCACGCTGGATTGCGAGCGTGGGGTAGAGCACCGTTAGGAATTATGACGTGGTCCGTCCTGGTAGATGAATATATTGCGTATTTAACTAAAATTTAGTCATTATTATTATAATTTGAGCTGATCGCTATGATTGGGCTTTGTGCCAATTGATTGAATCCTTCAGGGATTATTGTTACTGGTTTCTTACAATTTTTACATATTATTGAACTCAGTCCTGGCATTTAATACTAATTTTTCAAACTCAGCCATCTTTTCTCAAACTTGAAACTAAAATAATATTTTTAATGAATTATGAGCTGAATATTTATATAATATTGTGCTCGAGGAGCTTATGTGGTTGTGGATTGAGCATGGGATCTGGCTGCATACTGCAGCAGTATTATATTGATATTGATATGAGGCCAAGAGCCTAGTTTATGCCACGAGATAGCTTATATGCACTTGGGCCGTAAGGGGCCCCTTCCGGAGTCTGCACACCCACAGTAAGCGCCGTCGACGATAAATAAATGGAGCGGGCTACACGCCGCAACGGGTACTAGGGAGTACCGGACTATATGTTGCATTTCATACTTGATTGTCATTTACTTACTTATTTGTTGTAGTATTTTCATAATTGTTGTTATTGGTTTACTGATTTAATATTATTTGGTTCAGGTTGCTGTATTTATGGAATTACTTTATGCCTATTCAAGGTTTCTTATTCTCAGCCTTTATTTATATTTATTACTCACTGGGAAGGAGTACTCACATTGCTCCCTGCGCCTTGTGTTCAGATCCAGGTACATCTGAGGCTGAGTGAGGACTTCTCTGTCGAGCAGCTTATCCGGGAGTATCAACGTAGCTAAATGACGTCCGCAGTCCTGATTTTCCGTTCTATCTTATTGATTAATTTCCGCATTTCTTTAGAACGATATGTAATAGGTTGATACTCATGTATTAGAGGCTCAGACTTGTGACACCAGATTCTTCGGGCTGTATAGTAGTATTGGTGTTTGGGTTTTCCGCATGTTTTAACTCTATTTCAGGCTTTCAGTATTATAACTTAGTAATTTACTTGTGTTAATTAATTCATGAGCTGTATAAAATGGTTAAGGTTATTAAATTGGTCGGGCATGCCTAGTAGTGTGTTGGGCGCCATCCCGATTAGAGTTGGGATCGTGAAGATGGAACATTATTTCTACTGTCCTATTCTTGCAAAGCACACTTTCACTTGATACAAGTATAACCCAAGATGCCAACTTATCGATGTACGGCATTTGAACCCAGCAGTAAAGTTTTTCAATGAACCTTTGGGTACTGAGGAATAGCTAGTGTGTATGTCTTCTTGATATTGGCAAAAGAATCGATACTTAGGTACCATTGTCTTGTATCAAACACTTTTCTTTCGAGCCAACATGCTTGCCTGTGAGTGTTCATTGTCAGAGATTCAATTTATCACATTTTGGATAGAAGTTAAAGTCAGAGATGTCCTTAAGAATCTTAAGGGTTTTATTCAGATATTCTATTACTAGAACAAACAGGAAAAGGGACATATAGATTCCGTTGTCGCAGCCCCTTCCTTGCTTGGAATCTACTAGTGAGGCCACCATTGATCAGTAAACAGTAGTTCACAGTAGTCACACATTTTATTATTCACTGAACTATTCTGCTAGGTATCCCATATTCTAGTAAGACCATACCTAAGAATGGCCATTCAATTGAATCATATAACTTTCTTATGTCCACTTTTATGATGCAGCCAGGAGTATCTAGGAGATACTATTTTTTGAGTGTAACCCTTCATCAACTCATGGGCAATAACCACATTGTTTAAGATATTTCTCCTTTCTATAAATGTTAAGTGTGCTGGTCCAACTATAAAATCCACCATTGTTTTCAATCTTGCTTTCACAAACAAGGGACCTAAGGAAGCCACTCATTGACTTGATATTGACATTGACTTCTATTATTGTTTAACTCCTTAAAACGAGTTTTAGATCGAGTAAAGTTTTTCTTGATAGTATTATATTGGCATTCACGTGTACATAAATAATAGATAAGATGATAAAGATTAAATGATTGGAAACCATTTTCTTTTTAAAATTATAGAAATCTTCGTCCATATTTTTCCTTTTGTGGTTCTCTTTTTAATATATATATATATATATATATATATATATATATATATATATATATATATATATATATATATATATATATATATATATATATATATTAGAGATCGATATGTATATTGAGGCCTGACTAGTTTCAAACTAATTTGTGCCGCATAAGAAACATTAAAAAAGCATTATGTATTAAGATTTTTTATTTTCAAGACTCGAATCAAAAACCCTGATCGAGGAACCGTCGGAAAAAAAGGATGACAATATGATCATTCACATCTCACTACAAACCTTAGAGGTATACAGTTATACACTATTCTTTGATTTAGTAAACTACCAAGGGTCTCAAACCTTAACCATTTTAGAAAGAAATATGCTTTCAGTTATTTCATTTCAACCAAAAGTGCTTAGCACTATTAAAGTGACATTGACTTGTACTATTGTCTAACTCCTTAAATCGAGTTTTGTTGGAGAACGTAATAATGTTCATATTCATAGTATTATATTAGCTCACGTAAAGCGCCAATAATCTGAATTGGAACTTATTTATTTATTTTTGGTTTCGTTTTCCTTCTAAAAGGTATATCTATCTAAATGGATAGGACGTTACTCGTGTATTGCATGTCAATATTGTACACTTTAATTTATTTTTTTTCAATATTGTGGATTAGTCTTTCATTTTCCTCTTGTGGTTAGCTAACTAATTACAAGCGCTACGCCAATACTCTTTGACAGGATTAGGTCACAATCTAGGTGATCTGTTATAATTAGTTAGTTTCCTATCTCAATAGTCAAAATTAAGCTATTAAGTCGTGCAATAAAACGCCGTTAATGTTACCTAATGCACCAAACATGAAAGGAGATCTCAAGAGTTTGAGATTTTCTACTTGATTCTTATTTTAAAAATTTCGTAATTTTCTTTTCTATACTCTTTTCACAATTTGCTAACCCTCATTAATTGCTTCTACTGATTTTGAGATTTTAATCAATAACTCACGCAGAGATTTCATAAGGTAGGGGCCTTAGCGGTGACGGTAGGGGAATGAAGATGTTCAAAGTAAAGTACAAGCCAAGAAAGCGACGTATATGAAGCTAGTGATAATGCCGATGAGGAGGAGAGAAGGACGCTTAGGAAGTGTTACAAGAAGGCTAAGAAAGCGGTGAAGTTGATGATTACGACAGCTAAGATCGCAATATTTGAATGCCTGTATGCGGAACTTGGGGGTAGAGGCGGTGACAAGAGGCTGTTCAAATTAGCCAAGGTTCGAGAAAGGAAGCTTTGGGACTTGGACTAACTAAGGTGCATCAAAGACGAGGATGTCAAGGTATTGGTGGAAGAGGCGTGCATAGGCTCAGGTGACAGTTGATAACTAGGGATTTTGACGTGTTTCATGCTCCTTCTTGCTTACGCTTTGATTATAAGTTAAAAAATAATTCCAAAAGGGCTCATAAGTTGTGCTTGATTGCAGATTTGATCAACAAAGTGACGAGATGTCAAAGATCGGCTCAAAAGGAGTGAAACCTGCACAAATACCAAAGACAAGACAACTCAGTACAAACAGGCCTAGTGCGCCGCACTATTCTTTGTGCCATCCGGACTAGAGAGATTCAAAGACCTGGAATTTAAGGCTTCAGGGCAGTGCGGCTGCAGTACATATTGTGTAGTCCGCACTGAATACACCGCGACCTCACTACCATTTTATGCGGTCCGTGGAATCTAACTCCAGAGAGATGTCAAGTGCCTAGCTTCAATCCTATGCGGTCCGCGGTCGTGTTTGTTCGGACCATGGTAGATGCCTTTGCGGCCGCAGTCCATTCTGTATGGTCCGCGGAGCCTGAGTTCAGAGAGTTGATTTTTCAGAGTCAAGAGCCTAGTGCGGACGCACACCATTTTGGGTGGTCCGCACTGACCCCGCAGAGATATT
Organism: Nicotiana benthamiana; assembly: GCA_034376525.1. Taxonomy (NCBI): domain Eukaryota; kingdom Viridiplantae; phylum Streptophyta; class Magnoliopsida; order Solanales; family Solanaceae; genus Nicotiana; species Nicotiana benthamiana. The sequence continues at coordinate 53,450,860 of CM067339.1, read as the reverse complement.
TTTGTCCAGTTTTTTCATCTTAGTATAAATAAAACCTTTTTCAATTTTTAGGGTATCAGCTATTTCCAGACTTGAGCTGCGCTCGTGAGAAGCTATTTTGTAGCCATTTTGGAAATTTTAACTTAGTTCTAACGATAGAATCTCTGTATTTACTTTAGTGTTTAATTAATATGTCTTTATCTTTATCTATTTCTTTGTTTTTCTCTTCAAGCATGAGTAGCTAAACCCATTAGGTAAGGTTGTGACTCAACCCTAGTGTGGGTAATTGATGGGTGTTGCAATTTAGGGCTAGATTGACTATGAGTATTTGTTATTTTGGTTAATTTTATGGTTTAATTTATAAATTAGTGGTTGCAAATACTGGTTATTTCTAAGTTGACTTGGATCTTCTTAAGAAAGAGTGCATAAGTCTCCAAAATTGACCCAACAAGGAATTGGAATGGACTCAAGAGAATTGATAGTCCCAATTAAAGAGTTAAACCTCGAGAGAGTAATTACCCGACTTGAACCCTAGTTGCTTGAGCTAATGTTTCTACCCATTTGGTCTTGAAAAAGTCAATTGGGAAAAATCACTCTCTCTATCAAGAGGTGTGAGAGTGGGTAAAATTATGCAACGGTTATAGCATATCTCCCCAATCATTTCAAGCGTGACTTAGAAGCAATTACCCGTCAATTAGCCACCTAGGTGAAATTCACTACCCTAGTGCTTTCCATCCACTAGATACAACTCTTAGCAATTTTCGATTAGCATAATCTAGTTGCAATCATAATTAGTAGTTAATAATAGTAGATTGTTAAAAGAAAAACCCAAAAATGTTCGAAGTGATATTTGGAACAAATACCCAATTCTACTCTAGATAGATACTCGACTCCTTTCCTAAAGCGAATCTAGATATTTGGCAAAGTAAAGCGAATCTGCCCCAAGGTGACCCTACGGTCATCCATTTGCACAAGGAATTTCATGATCATGGTCAAGCTATTGCCAAGCTTACTACTACTATGAACCAATTGACAGAGGTGCAATTGTAACACCGAATATCTGTGCCAATCAACGCCTCGAAGGTGTCACTATGCTAAAGAGAAGGCAAAGAGGGCAACAATCTCAAGGGATTTGTGAACAATATGACAATGATGGTGGTGTTTTTTCAAATGAATGTTATGATGACCAAAGTGAAGAGGTTCAATGTTAACAACTATCAAGGCAATAGAGACAACTCTTCAAACCAACAATGGAGACCCCAAGGAAATTGGGGCAATCAACAACAAGGTGGTGGCAATTGGAACAACAACAGTCAACAACAAGGCGGTGGCAATTGGAACAACAACAACCCAAACAACAATTGGGGCAATCAAAATAACAATCAAGGCAATTGGAATAGAAATAACAATAATTGGAGCAACAACAACAATCAAGGCGGGTGGAACAACAATGAAAACCAAGGCAACCGAGGACAAGGCTTTCAAAGGCCCCCCAATGTACCAACAACCGAATAATCCGCCCCCTTTCCCTTCTCAAGGTCCTAGTTCTTCTGGAAGTGATTTAGGTAGAATTGAAATGATGTTTGAGTAGATGATGAAGAAGAACCAAGATTCTGATGCTCAGTTGGCTTCTCACAATACCTCTATCCGGAACTTAGAAGCGCAATTAGGCCAAATCTCGCAAGCTTTGAACACTCGCCCCAAGGGTGCTCTACCAAGTGATACGGTAGTAAACCCAAAGGGTGGGAACAACAATCATGTGATGACAGTTATAACAAGAAATGGGAGAGTCGATGATGTGAATGCCTCAAAGCAAAAGCAAATTGTGGATGAAATGGTTGAGTTGCAAGATGATGAAGTTCCATTGGTTGTTGAATATGTAGTTGAAGAGAATCTAAACAATGATGTGAGGATTGTCATTGAGGAGGACGAAGTGGAAACTCAAGATGTCGTGAACCCGTCTAGGGAACACGTGATTAACATGCCCAAGCCGGTTGTGCCAAAAGCCAAGGCACCCTTTCCTAGACCACCTCCACCTTATCCTCAAAGGCTCGAAAAGTAAAACAATGATAATCAATTCAAGAAGTACATTGACGTGATGAAGAGCTTGTCCATAAATGTTCCTTTGGTGGAAGCTCTTGAACAAATGCCGGGATATGCCAAGTTTATGAAGGATTTATTGACAAAGAAGGGGCCTATGGATTGTGAAACAATAAAGATGACTCATCAAGTGAGTGCTATAGTGCATTTAATGGAACTGAAGCTTGAAAACTCTAGAGTTTTTACTATCCCTTGCTCTATTGGAAGTGCGGACTTTGCCAAAGCTTTGTGTGACATAGGAGCTAGTATCAATTCAATGCCTTACTCGGTTTTCAAGACTTTGGGTATCGGGCAACCTACACCAACTTCAATGAGACTTCAAATGGAAGATCGATTGATGAAGCGACCTTTGGGAATTATTGATGATGTGCTTGTCGGGGTGGACAAATTTATATTACCGGCCTACTTTGTCATTTTGGATTGTGAAGTGGACTATGAGGTTCCTATTATCTTGGGTAGACCTTTCCTTGCAAAGGGGAAGGCATGGGTTGATGTTGAAGCAGCTGAGCTCACTTTCCGAGTGGGTGGTGAAAGGGTCATCTTCCATATTTGCAAATCTATGAAGCAACCCAATAGCACCGAGGTGTGCTCATTTGTAGACATTGTCACATCTGTGATTGTGGATGATACCAGTTCTATGATCAACGTGGATGATCCTCTTGAGGCCGTGCTACTAAATATGGATGTCAATGATGATGCAAGTATAGTGGAGTGCGTGAATGCGTTAAATGGTATAGGCTCTTATTCTTATGAGCCGAGAAAATTATCTTTGGATCTTGAAAACCGAAAAACTCCACCAACAAAGCCAACAATTGAGGTGCCACCGATGTTGGAGTTGAAACCACTTCCTCCACACCTCCGGTATGAATTCTTGGGCTCAAATTATACTTTACCAGTTATTCTTTCTTCTTTCCTTACTAATATGCAGGTTGAGGCCACTTTGGCAGTGCTTCAAAAGTGGAAAAAGACAATTGGATAGACTCTAGCTGATATTCGAGGAATAAATCCTGCATTTTGCATGCATAAAATTATCTTGGAGGACGATGCAAAAACTTCCTTGGAGCATCAAAGAAGATTGAACGAGGCTATATAAGAAGTGGTGAAGAAAGAGATGATCAAATGGTTTGATGCTGGAGTTGTGTATCCCATTTCTGATAGCTCGTAGACTTCTCCAGTGCAATGTGTACCAAAGAAGGGTGGTATGACTGTGGTGACCAATAACACAAATGAACTTATTCCTACTCAGAGAGGACCATTTCCTATTGCCATTCCTTGACCAAATGCTAGATCGTCTTGTGGGGCGTGCTTTTTTATTGCTTTTTGGATAGATACTCGGGGTACAATCAAATATTATTGCCCCAAAGGATCAAGAGAAGACAACTTTTACCTGTCCGTACGGCACATTTGCTTTCTCTTATATGCCGTTCAGATTTTGTAATGCTCTAGCAACCTTCCAACGATGAATGATGGCTATTTTCACCGACATGGTGGAAGATATCTTAGAGGTTTTCATGGATGATTTCACTGTGGTTGGGGATTCCCCTATAGAATGTTTGAGTAATTTGGATAGAGTGTTGGCCCGGTGTAAAGACAAGAACCTTGTACTCAATTGGGAAAAATATCATTTCATAGTTGAAGAGGGTATAGATTTGGGTCAAAAAATTTCAAAGCGAGTAATTGAAGTTTACAAAGCCAAGATAGAGGTGATTTCAAGGCCTCCACCCCGTACTTTTGAAAAGGGTGAGGAGTTTTCTTGTGCACGCGGGTTTTTACCGAAGGTTTATAAAAGATTTTTCAAAAGTGGTACACCCCTTGTGCAAGTTGTTAGAAAAGGATGCAAAGTTTGTGTTTGATGAGGGATGTATGCAAGCATTCGAGATTCTCAAGCTTAAGTTGACCATTACCCCTATCATTACCGCAGCAAATTGGAGCTTTCCTTTCGAGCTTATGTGTGATGCAAGTGACATTTTGGTTGGGGCTATTTTAGGTCAAAAGATTGACAAGATGTTTCATACGGTGTACTATGCCAGCAAGACCATGAATGAGTCCCAAAGGAACAATACAGTCACCGAGAAAGAGTTGTTGGCTATAATGTTTTCAATGGAAAAGTTTTGACCATATCTTATAGGGGGCAATGTTATAGTGCACACCGATCATGCCGCCCTTAGGTATTTGATGACAAAGAAGACTCAAAAGTAAGATTTATGAGATGAGTGCTACTACTCCAAGAGTTTGATCTAGAAATTGTGGACCAGAAAGGTAGTGAGAAACAAGTTGCGGACCACTTGTCCCATTTAGAGAAGGAGGGTAGGCTTTGTGATGGCCTTGAGATTAATTATTCATTTTTTGACGAGCAACTCATTGCGGTGAAATAAATGATCTGTTGTGGTTCTCGAATGTTTCCAATTACATTGTGAACAAAATAATCCCGTATGAGCTCTCTTCTAACAAAAGGAAGAAGTTCAAGTGGGATAGTTTGGATTCTATTGGGATGAGCCGTACTTGTTCAAGAATTGCACGGATGGTGTGATTCATAGATGTTTTCTGGAGGAAGAACAATTGAGCTTCTTGGAGGCTTGTCAATCCTCTCCCTATGGTGGCCATCATTGCGGGATGGGGACGGCTTCTAAAGTTCTTAGTTGTGGATTCTATTGGCCAACTTTGTTCAAAGATGCGGGTGATTTTGTGAAAAGGTGTGACGAGTGCTAAAGAGCGGGCGAAATTTCAAAAAGGGATGCGATGCTTCTTACTACCATTCTTAAAGTGGATATCTTTGATGTTTGGGCATAGATTTCATGGTTCCATTGGTTAGCTCTTGTAGGAACACATACATTCTTGTAGCTGTTGATTATATTTCAAGGTGGGTTGAAGTAAGCCCAGAGTGTTGTTGCATTTCTTAAAAAGAGCATTTTTACAAGGTTTGGCACTACTCATGCGATTATTAGTGATGGGGGTCTCACTTTTGCAATAAAGCTATCAACATGTTGCTTTCCAAGTACGGTGTCAATCACAAGGTTTCTTCCCCCTCTCATCCTCAAGCTAGTGGTCAAGTAGAAGTCTCCAACAGGGAAATCAAGAGTATCTCTCAAAGACGGTCAATTCTAATAGGACCGATTGGTCGAAGAAGTTAGATGATGCTCTATGGGATTATCGGATGGCTTACAAGACTCTGATTGGTATGTCTCTGTATCAGTTGGTGTTTGGTAAAGATTGCCATCTACCAGTTGAGTTAGAGCACAAGGCCATGTGGTCTTTGAGGAAGTTGAATTTGGAATGGGATGTTGCAGCTAATCTTCGTGTTGAACAACTAAATGAACATGATGAGTTTAGATTCCATGCCTACTCCAATTCTTCCTTGTAAGGACAAGCTGAAATACCTTCATGATAAATATGCTCGTGGAAAGGAGTTCAAAGTTGGTGACTTGGTTCTCTTGTTCAAATCTCGGTTACGTCTGTTTTTGGGAAAGCTTAAATCAATGTGGAGTGGGCCATTTGAAGTTGTGTTCGTGAATCCTTTTGGTACTCTTGATCTAAAGAAAAAAAATGGTGAAGTTTTTAAAGTTAATGGGCATCAGGTCAAGCATTATCTTGGAAAGGTTGATGACAGTCACATGGTGGCGCTCCTTCATTACAAATGATATGATGGTAACATGTGTCGTGCCGCGATGTTAAATCAGGCGCTTCTTGGGAGGCAACCCATGTCTTTTTATTCTTGTTTTTATTTATTTTCTTTGTATTATAGGATTGATATTTAGGCTTATTAGTTATGAGATATTGTAGGGTTATGTTGATGCAGTGTAAGGCATGATGGAAAAATACACAGGTCTCTGAGGCTTCCAGTGCGGCTGTAGTACATTCTATGCGGACCATACTGGTGTAGGTAAGATAATGCCTCTCTGAAGTTTGCCATTGCGGTCGCACTATATTTTGCGCGGACTCTGATGGACCTCCACGGCCGCAGTCCGTTTTGTGCAGACTACAGAGGTTGCCTTCTCAAACTTGGGCTTAATAAGGCAATGCGGAGCGCGGTCCATTTTGTGCGGTCCGCACTAGTAGGTGCGGCTAGGCCCCAGGGGCTTCTCTATAAATAGATCTTAAGGGCTCCTTTTACCCTTTCGAAAATTTGAAACTCATTGCATTTGACCACTATTCATCTTCTTCCTTGACTATAATTCTTGATTAGAATTGTTAACTACACTTCATCTCAATATTTGGTAATATTTCACTTAAATTTCTTTGTTTAATTGTGTAATTTCATTTTGTTATCACGTTTCTTAGATTGTAGTTCTTTTTATTCCCCTAACTAGTTTAATTGTTATCTTAGGTTAAGTTTAAATGCTGACTCATGTGGACTTAGTGAGTATAATGGAATGGGTAATTGAGTAGGGACCTTAATTAGGTAAAGATTTGAACATAAGACAAAATGAATGAACCTAACTCAGTGCGGTCAATCCTGTGTAGTCCGCGGTGCCCTAGTGCGTTCCGCAGTACCACTTTGTGTGGACCACGGTGATGAACTTCTAAAAGGTGACTCGTGCTCAGTGATGTCGCACTACATTTTGTGTTGTCTCCACTAGACCAGTGCGGCCGCGGTACCATTTTGTGAGGGCCGCACTAGTCAGATTCAGAGGAAGGGTAGTATAAACCCCATCCCTGTGTATATCGTAGTCATTTTTTTGCGGTCCGTGCTGGTCCCTGTGCGGCCGCACTCTATTTTGTACGGTCTGCACTGAGCTGTTTCTTTAACTTGTCTGCAATTCTTCAATCCTGTTCTACAATTCTTTCTGCATAAATGTTGCTCACTGATTCTACTAATACTAACAATGTTAGATGATTGTGTTTGAAGATAACGGTTAAACAACGAGGCAATGGGTCAAAACAACCCAGGAAAGGTGAATCCTCCCGGGGAGGCAAGGGCAAGAAAATGATTCGACTCAATCCCCAAATGAGAGAAAACATAAAAAATATTAGGAAAGCAATTAGAGCAGCTGACCGAGCTTGTGATCAGTCGGGGAGTGAGTACGTTCCCTCCCAGAACAACTCCTCCGACTGCATTCCATAATATCTTGAAGATTGGCTGGGATAATGAGGTTGACTGATGCCACTCCTCCACCATTACCCACTCTCCAAGCACCAGAGAAGGTTCCCACTAAGTCATCTGAAGGCTCAGCGGCAAGCAGCAACGAGTACTCCACCTCCCCTACAACTTCATTAGTTGGGGAGAGCATAGACAGAGGTGAGGATGAGGTGCAAGAGGATGAGAAGGTATTTGAGGGCAATGAGCTTGGGGCATTGCCCGAACTAGAAAACCCAAAGTTTGGGAGGATAGGTTCGTGAGCCAGGTGGCATACCATTAATTTAGAGAGTGGTGGTTGGTGAGAAAATTGATACTGAAGCGGAGTTTTATAGACAGAGACCTTCTACCCCTAAACCCCAATGTGCATAGACAGTTCAAAATGAGAGTGGGTTGGGAGAACTTTTTAGATGACAGCATGGATTCCAATGAACACTTGGTCAAGGAGTTCTATTGTAATGTAGACCACATTGTAAAGGGTTCTACAGTGACCAAGGTTTGTAACCTCAAGGTGTTGTTTGACGGGAGTTCGCTTAACGAATACCTATGTTTCAATGAAGAAGATGAGTCTCTATATATGGCAAAGCTGGAGATGGGCGAGGAGGTCCGACCGTGGTTAGACCAGTACCTGGCAATCCCAGGTACCGTTCCAGAGTGGTTGATTGCTGGGGTCAAAATACTACAGAGGACCCTAAATTTTTAGGGGAAGGGTTGGGAGACATTCGTGTGCAGCCGGTTGGATCCTACTACTCATGGCCATACCTTTCCTCTCCGCTGGGCTGTTTTGGTTGTTCATCATGGCGGGGTACCCCATCAACGTTGGGAATGTGATGTCCTGTATCATCTATATAGTGGGTCTCGGGAGCGACCGAAAGTATCCTTTCCCCAACACCCTTACTATGTACATCCACGACTTGCAAGTGGACAAGAAGCCTTATGACATCAAGGTCAAGGCGACAACACCGTTCTCTGGGTACATCATGAAGGGCACTGACAACCTAATGGGTAAGAACTACAAAGCACCCACTTATGTCCCAACTGGCCATTCTGATGAGCCAGTTGTGGTGGAGGCCCCCACTGAGCCTGTCTCCACTTCTGGAGAGATGCCTCCCGGACCATCTATATCTCTAGCCATTCCTCTCTGCCCTTCCATATCAGCAGGCCCGGAGATTCCATCTTCTTGGGCCCATACTATCACCTCCCATCAACTGAGTCAGACGCTTTCAAGTATCAATAACTGGATGTATACTGCTTCATCCAAGTTGTCCACCTTGACCAGCACTATTGCAGCTCAGTCGGCACCTCAGCCAGCACAAGTCCCATAATCCATTGAGGATGCTTTGAAAGAGATTCTTGAGAACCAGAAGAAAATCCTCACTATACAGGATGCTTTAGAGAAGGCAGTTGATTCATATTGCAAGGCTGTCAAGGAGCTTGCTTAGGAACGCAAGAAGCTGCGAAAAATGCGGGCGTCCAAAGAGTTCGGGAAGGAGCTGTGGGCGGATGTTGACAAGTTGAAGGCAGACCAGCTGCCTTTGGATCTATTATTTGAGGACCAGTTCCAGCTGTTGAGCCACAATTGGAGCAGTCACAGTGGCCTCTGAAAAGGAGGAAGATCCCGAGAGCAGATGATGCCATCATCCAGTTGGCGGACCCAGTGGAGACTTCCTCTAGTCAGCCACAAGGCGTACCAGATCCAACACCTATCCAGGTCCCAATAACTGATCAGCAGGACACCGAAAACTAGTTTGAGGTTCCCGAGCACACAGAGGACCCAGGAACAATCCATCATCCTATGCAGACCGACAAGGCTTAGGGAATCTTCATATCCTTTTTCTATTAGTTTTTGGTGCTTATTTGCACTAGTTGGCATTGGGGACAATGCCGGCTTTTATTTGAGGGGTTGCGCCCTATATTTTTGGATTATTGTATATATTGTTACATTTTATGCTTTCTTGATTTTCATCTTTGGTCTGTGTATATTTTGATATTTAGTTACTTTATTGCATTTTCTTTATCTTTCTATGGCTCTATATATAAAGTTACATTGTTTTATATATCCATCCCCCATTGTATATTCAAATCCCCTGCTGTATATATTCATTTTATTTTCACAAAAAACATTTAAGTTCTAGCTTCTTATTTATATTCGTAGCTTTTTGTTTTGTTTTGGACGCTTTCAATAAGCCTTTGGTTTTCTTAGTGCAACGGTTCTTTCCAAAGGTGGAATATTGTGTGAACCGATTGGCTCTTCCCAATGATGGATGGCATGACAACCTTCTTAAAGGTTTGAGTCCGTTCTATTTTTTATTCTTAGTAGTTTTTAGTTAAGTGTACCTCAAGCAAAGCTTCACTTGGGCCTATCATATTTGCCTTTGGTCCCATGGTCAAAGACAAAATGTTGTGTTTAGGATGGTGAAAGTCGTGACCTTGAGACTCTTGTATTGACTGATAATCATCAAGTGGATTTTTGGTACCATTGTGTGCTCAAATCATATCTAAGGTCGTTGCGGGTCCCCGGCTCTATGTCTTTTGCAATCCTTTAGCTTGTGTGGGAGAAATTGAATTGCGAGTCCAAGTCCGAGCCATTGGTCTAGAACTTGCCCTGAATGTTTCTTGAGGTAAAATCTTAAGTGAAATTTGACTTGAGAAGTAATTATTGGCCCTCTTTGATCCAAATTATAGTTTGAACAAATTCCATAGCCTACCAATGATATGATCCCTAGTTAACCCTTTTGAGCCTTAGAGCTTTTTCTTTCAAGAACCATGATACAAGCCTATATCTGTGCTAAAGAATACCCTCTCTTGGCACCCGATATTTTCTTGAGCACATAGAAAAAGTATAAGTTTGGGGGGAGAAACGAGTGTCACGCCCCAAAACCAAGGGATGCGACAGACGCTTTACCGGGTAGCCCTAGTCAAGCGAACTTGGGTGCCTTTACTATCCCACGTGTTACCCCGTGATTTCAGCACTCATTATTCAAGTGAAATAGTCATTTATGATTAAGCACCTTCTTAGGAAATATACATAACATACACACTTACTTTACTTGGTATACAAGTTATGCTGCCCAAATACAAAATACATAAGTACATAACCCACATTTTCTGTCTACGGAGCCTCTAAGGATACAAAAGAGTGTTACAATACTTGCCAGCAACAAGACTCTTGCTATACCTTACACAAACACCAAAATAAGACTCCTAGAAGAAAATCGGCATGAGCCACGAAGGGCCCCGAGAGGAAAGGGGCTCACCAATACAGCTGACGGGAAGTGGAGGAATGCTACTGTCGATGGACTAGAGTACATGCTATAGAACCACCTACAATCATAACAAGAATGTAGCTCCCCCGGCAAAAGGGATGCCAGTACATTTGAATTGTACTGGTATGTATGAACAAACTTTAACCCAAATAAAATCAATCAATACACAGATAACAAATAGTAATAGAATCAACAATCAAACGCACATGAAAGGAACAACCAAAGCCAACAAGTTTCACAATCTCTCCTTTTCCCCTTTTCAACAACATTTCATACCCAAGAGTTCCATATGTTTTCATTTCAATAGTGATTACACTCACTTTTCCACCCTTATTACCTCGGCCACCATTATCACCACAACCCACACCTTATAACTTCGTGTTACTGCGTATAACCCGATCTAATCGGACAATCACATTTCACACAACAACAATAATTCACAGCTCAAACACATGGCTTAAGGCCATCCAGAATGTCATTTCACAACAACAATAACAATTTCTCAATGAGTTTTCATGAACCTCAGTACCATTTCCATCATATCCAACAGCTCGTATACAATTTATGTCACAACGATAATTACCCATGACAAGTCACATATGATATTACCACAGTTGTTTCAATTGCATCAATTACGATTTCTTTCCATCATTTATTCCATAGCTCTTACCACATAAACACATACACACACACACTTGGTTTGCTGCCATTTATTTGCACTATCATATCGGAACGCTTATCCAATAATGTTCAAGGCATATAAATCACAAGAATTACCAAATAGTCCACATAAGTAACACATACCAATTACTCGTACAATAAACAAGGTGACTTTACAAAGGTTAAAGTTAGCCATACATACCTGGAGTCGAATTTTCTTTTTAACTCCTACATTCAATTAACCAACTGCCTAGTACTGTCAATCTAGTTCACAAGTTAACATATATATCTTAGAATTAAAGTTCACAAACACTACCTGAACTTACTTAGGTTATCAACCCCATCCCTTTTGCAAATCTTTACTCCTATCCAATTCCTTTTACTAGATTTTAGGTATTAAAGAACATGCATGTATGTTTTCAACTTTTATTTTCAAGAATCAATGCATGAGAATCCCTATTTTTGTTTAAATTTGAAAACCAATGAAAAAAGGTTGGGATTTTACCCGCAAGACTGATGATGAAGATAAATACTTGCAATTTCTGGGCCTGGGTGACTTTAAAATTTAATTGATGATGATAAGACTTTCTCTCTCAAGAATTATCTCTCCCGTCTCTCTAGTTTTGTTCAAAAAATATGTAAAAATGAAGGGTTGGGGTGTTCTACTGAAGAACAAGTCGTGTTTAAAATTTATAAAATAAGAGACAGAGTCAGATTTGCAGTCGCACTTTGCGATCGCAAAGTGAAAATGCGGTACACAGAATGGACTGCAAAAATGCTCCAGAAAACTAGGCGAACTAGTTGGGTTTGCGGCAAGAAATGCGGTCCACATTCACATTATGCGGTTGCATAATGCACCGTCAAATTTCCCTCCAAAAAATCCTTAGGAAATTATGAGACGACTATGTGCTCCACATATCAGTTACGCGATCGCATAGTGGACCGCATTTTGACCTCAATTTTAACCAAACAACTGACTCATTTTGCGGCAGAATTGTGATCTGCATACTCAGTTTGTGACCGCATTCTGGACTGTATGATATCCCTTTCTGGAAAACTTTGATTCTTGATTTTTAAATGCTATATCAGTACAATTTTACACATTCCAAACACATTCGAAACTTGGCATTACGAGTTACTAGGTTTTGAGTACAAATTTGTCATGAGGCCTTACAACAAGGATGGAAACAATGTGGTAAAAAAGGCACATAAATGAAGAAAAGAAAAGGAAATGAAAAAGAAAGAAAAGTAAAAGACACAAAGAACCCTCAATACGAAAAAAAGAGCAAAAAGGGATTCAAGAAAAGCAAAGAAAGAAAGATGTGAAAAGTTAAAAAAGGAGAAAAAGTTTGAAATGCATAAGAAAGAGTGACAATATGTCTCTCTAACCCCTTAGAAATAAGTTAAATGACTCAAAGAGTCAAGTGAATGTGCCAAAGAAATCAAAAGAAGTGCTTAAGGGAAGAGGGAACCCACTTGAACAAAAACATGTCCTACTCGGAACCAAAAGCCTTCAGAAAGACTCCACAAAAGTCCTGTATGATCTTGAGTTGAATAAAGCCTGCATTAGTGGATACTTACATAAGGGAAAGCATATGGTACTTAGATCCGGACTTGTGACCTTTTCTTGAGAGAGATGAGAGAATTTCCATTAACCTTAGTTTGTGCGCCAACACTCTAAAAGGTGAGGTTTGCTTAGGGAGAGTAGAGGATTTGTGAGTTTGGGTTCCACAATGACCAAAGTAATTGAGAGAGTTCTTTGATGTAATGAGTCAACTCTTGATGCTCTTGTGTCACACTTGATCCATGGTTTTTCACAGGTTAAAAGTTGTTAATGATCAATTTTTATTGAGGGCAATTGTTAGTCCCAGTTGATGCTAGTTGAGGTTACTTTAGGATAGCTGAAAATTCTTGGATTTTCCCTTAAAGGATGGGTTTTATTTTGTTTGCTTGAGGACAAACAAAAGCTTAAGTTTGAGGGAGTTGATAACTATGGATTTTGACGTGTTTCATGCTCCTTCTTGCTTACGCTTTGATTATAAATTATTATAAAATAATCTTAAAAGGGCTCATAAGTTGTTCTTGATTGCAGGTTTGATCAATAAAGTGATGAGATGTAAAAGATCAGTTCAAAAAGAGTAAAACCTACACAAGTACCAAAGACAAGACAACTCAGGACAAACAGGCCTAGTGCGCCCGCACTACACTTTGCGCGGACTGCGCTAGAGAGAATCATAGACCTGGAATATAAGTCATCAAAGTAGTGTGGTGGCAGTATATATTTTGCGGTCCGCACTGAAGACACCGCGACCGCACTACCATTTTATGCGGTACGCAGAAGTAAACTCCAGAGAGATATCAAGTGCCTAGCTTCAAGAATATGCGATCTGCAGTCATGTTTGTGCGGATCGCTATAGATGCCTCCGCGACCACAATCCATTTTCTGCAGTCCGCAGAGCCTGAGTTCATAGAGTTGATTTTTCAGAGTCAATAGCCTAGTGCAGCCACACACCAGTTTGTGTGGTCCGCACTGACCCCGCAGGGGCATTTTTGTCTAGTTTTTTAAACTTAGTATAAATAGAACCTTTTTCCATTTTTAGGGTATCAGCTATTTCCAGACTTGAGATGCACTCGTGAGAAGCTATTTTAGGCATTTTAACTTAGTTTTAACGATATAATCTCTGTATTTACTTTAGTGTTTAATAAATATGTCTTTATCTTCATCTATTTCTCTGTTTTTCTCTTCAAGCATGAGTAGCTAAACCCATTTGCTAGGGGTATGACTGAACCCTAGTATGGGTAATTCATATGTTGCAATTTAGGGCTAGATTGACTATGTGTGTTTGTTAATTGAGTGAATTTTATGGTTTAATTAATGAATTGCTGGTTTCAAACACTAGTTTGTGCTAAGTTGACTTGGGTCTAGTTGACTTGGATCTTCTTAAGAAAGAGTGCATAAGTCTCCAAAATTGACCCAACAAGGAATTGGAATGGACTCAAGAGAATTGATAGTCCCAATTAAAGAGTTAAACCTCGAGAGAGTAATTACCCGACTTGAACCCTAGTTGCTTGAGCTAATGTTTCTACCCATTTGGTCTTGAGAAAGTCAATTGGGAAAAATCACTCTCTCTATCGAGATGTGTGAGAATGGGTAAAATTATGCAACGGTTATAGCATATCTCCCCAATCATTTCAAGCGTGCCTTAGAAGCAATTACCCGTCAATTAGCCACCTAGGTGAAATTCACTACCCTAGTGCTTTCCATCCACTAGATACAACTCTTAGCAATTTTCGATTAGCATAATCTAGTTGCAATCATAATTAGTAGTTAATAATAGTAGAATTGTTAAAAGAAAAACCCAAAAGTGTTTCGAAGTGATATTTGGAACAAATAACCAATTCTACTATAGATAGATACTCGACTCCATCCCTAGATCCTTGTGGAAATCGATCCTGACCCACAAATCGGGTAAAAGCTATTACGACCCTCTCTTCGTAGTTTTTAGTAGTGCGAAGTAGGCACCGATCAGCAGTCATGCTTCCACAAACTCTTGAACAATGATGGGGATAGGAAGATTATGCTTGGTGAGTTGGAGAACTTAGAGAACCAACTCGATTTTAAGTTTTACACATGTATTAAAGCTGCAAAGGTTGAAGAGGTACTGCGGAAGATGAGTAGAGGAGGGAGACTGGTCCATACGAGATACTGATTGAATTATGGAAGGCTGTGGGACGGGTAATTTTGGAGTGGCTTACTGGACTGTTTAATGTCAATTTTCGGACTAAGAATATGCCCGAAAAATAGAGATCGAGTTTGATGGTCCCGTGGTATGAAAACAATGGTGATATCCAAATTGTATTAACTACAGGGGTATGAAGCTACTGAGTCACACTATGAAAGTGGGGGAGAGAGTGGGGGAGAGAAGGGTGAGGAGGATTGTGTCTATTTTGGAGAATCAGTTCAGTTTTATGCTAGGGTGTTTGACCACGTAAGCTATTTATGAGGATGTTGGTGGAGTAGTACTGAGAGATGAGAGGGACCTGCATATGGTGTTAACCTATTTAGAAAAAGGCTTAAAATAAAGTCCCAATGTAGGTTCTATGGAGATGTATGGAGGTTAATGGTGTTCCGATATTTGTACAATAGGGTGATTAAGGATTCTGATGGAGCGAAGACTCGGGTAAGAACTGTAAGAGGAGACTTAGACTATTTTCTTGTGATGATAGGTTACATCAGGGTTCAGCTCTTATCCTATTTTTATTTGCCCTAGCAATGGACGTGCTGACGCGTCACATTCAGGGGGAGGTGTCATGGTGTATATCATTTGGAAGTGACATAGTGTTTATCATTGAGTTGCCTCCAAATATTCAACGCGTGAACAATGGTTGCCAACTCTAAGTCATGAACCAAATAGTTCTTCTCATGAATCTTCAGCTACCTCAAAGCATAGGCAATGACCTTTCCATCCTGCATCAACAATGTACCAAACCCAACACGGGAAGAATCATAATAAACTGTATAAGGTCCTGAATCTATGGGCAAAACCAATACCAGTGCCGTAGTTAGAGTTGTCTTGAGCCTCTGAAAGCTCACCTCACACTCGCCCGACCATCTGAACTGAGCACCCTTCTGGGTCAATCTGGTCATCGGGGCTGCGATGGGCGAGATCCCCTCCACGAACCAATGATAGTAACTTGCCAATCCCAAAAAACTTCGAGTCTCTGTAGCTGATACTGGTCTAGGCTAGTTCTTGACTACATCAATCTTCTTCGGATCAATCTGAATACCCTATGCTGATATGACATGATCCAAGAATGCAACTCAATTCAACTAGAACTCACACTGCGAAAATTTAGCATATAGCTGACTATCCCTCAAAGTCTGAAGAAACACCCTGAGATGCTGCTCGTGCTCCTCCCTGTTGCGGGAATATATCAAAATATCATCAATAAAGACTATCACGAACGAAGCCAAATAAGGCCTAAACACTCGGTTCATCACATCCATAAAAGTTGTTGGGGCATTTGTCAACCTGAATGACATAACCAAGAACTCATAATGCCCGTACCGAGTGCGGATGCTATCTTTGGGACATCGGATGCCCTAATCCTCAACTGATGGTAGCCAAATCTCAAGTCAATCTTTGAAAATACCTTGGCACTCTGAAGCTGATCGAACAAATTATCAATCTTCGGCAGTGGATACTTATTCTTGATTATTACCTTGTTCAATTGCCTGTAATCAATACACATTCTCATCGACCCGTCCTTCTTTTTAACAAATAACACTGACGCACCCCAATGCAATACATTGGGTCTAATGAAACACTTCTCAAGCAAGTCCTGCAACTATTCTTTTAACTCTTTCAACTCAGGCGAGACCATCGATATGGTCGGATAGAAATTGGTTGGGCGCCCGGAGCCACATCAATGCAAAAGTCAATATCCCTGTTGGGCAGCATACCGGCAGGTCTAAAGGAAAGACATCAGGGAAGTCACAAACGACGGGCACTGACTCAATAGAAGGGACCTCAGTGCTAGAATCACGAACATATGCCAAATAGGCCAATCACCCCTTTTCTACTATACGCCGAGCCTTCACATAAGAGAACACTACGAGTAGAATGACCAGGCGCCCGTCTCCACTCTAATAGAGGCATACCTGGTAAAGCTAAGGTCATAGTCTTGGCATGGCAATCCAAGATAGCGTGGTAAGGTGGTAACCAGTCCATCCCAAATATGATGTCGAAGTCAATCATGTCTAAAAGTAACATATCTACATAAGTCTCAATACCCCTAATCACCACAATACAAGAACGATGGGCTCGATCGACCACAATAGAGTCACTCACTAGTGTAGACACATAAACATGAACATCCAATGCATCACTAGGCAAGACCAAGTACGGGGCAAAATAAGATGACACATACGAATACGTAGACCCCGAATCAAACAACACCGAGGCACCTCTATCACAAACTAGAACTGTATCTGTAATAACTGCATCTGAAGCCTCTGCCTTGGGCCTGGCCTGAAAAGCATAATATCGTTGCTGGCCTCCACCACTCTAATCTTCCTCTCTGGGACGTCCTGCAGCTGGCTGGCCTCCACCTCTAACGGTCTAAGCTCCACCTTTAGGACCTTTACCGCCACCTCTAGCACCTCTACCCCTACCTCTAGCTTGTTGGGCGAGCTCTGGAACATCTGGTTCTTGTACCATAGCACGAGAACCCTGGTGTTGTGAGCTACTCGGTTCTCGAAGGCAAAACCCAACAATGTGACCTGGATTACCACAAGTGTAACAAGCCCTCGGCTGTTGAGACTGCTAACCCTATCGACCTGAATGACCACCTCAAAAACTCTAAAGCGGCGCTGCATTAATAAGAGCTATTGGTGCACTGTAGAACTGCTGATCAGAATACTACCCATGAAAACCACGGCCACCTGAAGCCCCGTGAGAAACTTGGAGTGCTGACTGGTAAGGCCTAGGAGAATGACCCCTATGATACGTATCTCTACCTCCAGATGAGGCACCACTAAATCACCAAAATAACATCACGAATGTCGAATTAAACCTCAAGATCACTAAAATTTCTCAAAATTTCTTTAAATATAAAATTTTCCAACTAAGGTCCGGATCACGTTAAACGACGTCCGTTTTGAACCAAATTTTACAGAAATGTCTTAAAACATATATAAAACTTGTACCGAGCGGCAAAACCAAAAATACAGGCCCGGTACCATCGCTTTCCAATCAGATTTCATTTCACAAATTTTCTTAATCATTTTAGAAAAATAATTTCTTTTAAAAAATTCACTTCTCGGGCTCGGGATCTCAGAATTCGATTCCGGGCATACGCCCAAGTCCTATTTTTTTCTACGGACTCTCTGGGACCGTCAAGTCATGGGTCCGGGTCCTTTTGCCCAAAATATTGGCCAAAGTCAAATTTATTCATTTTACCATCAAAACTTAGCATTTTTTTTACAGAATTGCATATTACGTAAATCGAGACAACTCTAAATGAGGGTTTCAAGACCTCGAAAGTACAGAATTTGATTAAAAACAAGTGATGACCTTTTGGGCCGTCACAACCATTTAGTCTAACTAACCTTACGAATTTATTTCAAAACTCATTAATTGTTGAGTCTACTTATCTGTTTTGTTGAATAATCACTATAAATTTGTCTCCAACATATTTTAACAAGTAATGTATTGCTAACATAGTGAAGTAAATTCAAAACAGCATTTTAAGACATGATTTTGGGAAATCTATTTACTATATTTAAAGGACGAAAGTCCTCAGGAAAATATCGTTCGCTTTTTATATTTTTTAATAAATATATTTTATATTAGATAAAGTAGTAATTTTTGTTTTTTCGTATAACATGTAAGCATAATTATTTAATTATTTTTTTAATATAAGGACAATGATATGGAAAATCATTTAATTATTGAAGTCTGAGTTTTTTCAATTTTCCTTTGGTTCTAGGAGTCTTTCACTATCAAATCCACTTAAAGTTGGAAGTATTTCACAAGTTTACAGTATTATCTTTTGTTGCAACTTTTTTCTGTTTAAGAATCCTTGTTGTCTTTTTCTTATTCCACTTTTAGGTTCACGAGCTCTTTTTTTTTTTTTTTGGTTAAAAGTTTTAGGTTTAATATTGTTCATTTTCTTTTTCTTTTCCTGAACTCCTTTTCTTCGCATAATTATGTAATTTTTTTGGATTAAAATTTTTATTAATCATCAAAGATGTTACAATGCACTATCATAGTTCAGCTTATACGCAGCTGACTATCTCATCATATCTGTTTAACCACACCTAACCCTGTAACTATACCTTAACCATATTTAGAAGAGAAATTGCTTCATCACTTATATAACTTTAAGAGTTCCTCTAACATTACAAAT
This sequence comes from Nicotiana benthamiana, assembly GCA_034376525.1. Classification (NCBI taxonomy): domain Eukaryota; kingdom Viridiplantae; phylum Streptophyta; class Magnoliopsida; order Solanales; family Solanaceae; genus Nicotiana; species Nicotiana benthamiana. The sequence continues at coordinate 53,431,870 of CM067339.1, read as the reverse complement.
ATAGGCTAGTTCCCTGACTAAAGTTTCACTGCTACGAAGGCATTCTCAAATATCCGCGAGTTTCTCTCCAGCCACAAAGCATAGCATAGTTCTGCAGTCACCATTTTGAAAATGTTAGCTCTACAAGACTTTCCTTTAGCTTTGCTAATTATCCAGTGGAGGTACTGGGCCCAGTTCTGCATTCTGGGATGGTCCTCTTTAATCCAGGTCATTGTTTGCTCCATAAGTCTGTTGAATATGTACAAGTAATGAATAAATGTTCTCTTGATTCTGCATGGTTTTGGCACAACACACATTTCTGGTCAACATTAATTCCCCAATGTGTTAGCCTATCCTTGGTTGGAAGCCTGTCATGGAGTACTAACCATAGGTTGAACACAGCTTTGGGTCTGGCATAGTCCTGGACAGTTAAGTTCTTCCAAGGGACTCTCGGCAATTGATCAATCTGTAGTAGATAAATCTGTCAAATGGAGCACACCTGCATATTGAGGCCTTGGTGTTGTTGCAGCACATCTTTTGCTTGTTTGGGAATAGGCATGTTCTCCAATTGGTGCAGCTTCATATAGACAACATGAATCCATTTTACCCATAGCCTGTCTTTCTTGTGAGCTAAATCCCAGCACAGTTTAGCAATTGCAGCCTTGTTCCACAGAGATAAGTTAATAAGATTCAATCCACCAGCTGATTTAGGAATACACATTCTTTCCCATGATATATAAGCTTTTTTAGTGATGACATTTGATCCAGACCAGATGAAGCTTCTACAGATTGCTTCAATTAGCTTCAGTATTTTAGTTGGGATGATGAAGAGTTGAGCCCAGTATACCTGTATTCCAAATACCAGAGATTGGACAAGTTACAGCCTCCCAGCATAGGAAAGTTTCTTGGCAGTCCATGATGTGATCCTAGCAGTGATCTTTTCTAGTAATGGTTGCCTTGAATCACCGACATCTTCTTGGTGGATAGAGGAATGCCCAGGTATTTGAAAGGCAATTCTCCATGAACATAGCCAAGGTGGTCAATAATCTGCTGCTGCACTTCTTGTTTAAACCCTCCAAAATATACTGAGCTTTTGCCCAGATTAGCTTTCAATCCTGAGGCTTCAGTGAATTGAGAAAAATACTGGAACATGGCAATGACAAAGTTGATTTCTCCTTTAGCAAATAAGAGCAGATCATCAGCAAAGTTTATGTGAGTAATGCCAGCTTTTTACATCCAGGCTGATATAGAAAAGTTTGATCTTTCCTTAGTTCAACCAGTGATCTGCTAAGATACTCCATGACTGTTGTAAATAAGAATGGGGATACTGGATCTCCTTGTCTGAGGCCTTTAGCAGCTTTAAATGGTTCTGTTGTTTCCCCATTAATCAACACTGTATAGCTTACTGTTTGGACACACTCCATGATCCAGTTTGTGAGCCTGGTTGGGAAGCCCATCCCCTCCATTACTTTTTGCAAGTAGATCCACTCGACAGAATCATAAGCTTTCTGAAGTTAAATTTTTATCATGAATCTAGGGGTCACATGGGCTCTGGTATAGTTTTTGATCAACTCATGAGCCAAGATGACAATATCAGCAATCTTCTTTCCTGGAATGAAACCAGCTTGAGCCTCACAAATGATACTAGGCATGAGCTTCTGTAGTATGTTGGCCAGGATTTTAGATATCATTTTGTATGGAACTGAGCAACATGCGATTGGTCTATACTCTTTAACTATGGTTGGGATGGGGACTTTAGGGATTAATATAAGAGTGGCACAATTTATTGGCTTATACATCTTGGTTGTTTGGAAGAACTCCTTGATTGCACTTATGACATGCTTACCAATAATGTTCCAGGACTTCTTGAAAAATACCGCATTATATCCATCAATTCCTGGAGCTTTATCATCCCCAATTGCTTTTAGGCTCTCCACAATTTCAAGCTCAGTTATATCAGCACTTAGTTCTCTTCTCTGTTGCTGTGTTAAGGTAGGGCCATTAGCTATATACATTCTATTTGTAGCTGGGAGGGAAGTAGTCGATGAACCCATTAATGACTTGTAGAAATCAGTGATCTCCTTTTTAGTGTCTGCATGTGTATTAACTTTAAGACCCCTTGCTGTAGTGAGTTCTGTGATTTGCTTATATTAGTTTCTTTCTTTCAGGACAGTAGAAAAATACTTGTTATTAGAGTCTCCAAGTTGAATCCATTTTGCTCTAGCCTTCTGTTTTAGTATACTTTCTTCAATCAAGGACCATCTTTCCAGCTTCAATACTATTTCTTTCTCTTTGTGCTGCAACTCATCATTGTATGCCAGTACCATTTGGTTATGTATGTCTTTCAATTCTTGTCTGCTATGGTCAATTCTCTGAGTAATGTTCCTTAACTCTTTAATATTTAAAGACTTTAGGGGACATTTCAATGATTTGAGTTTAGTTCATACTGATTTCATAGAGCCCAGATTGTTACAGTGCTAGTAATCTTCCACCAGTTGCTGAAAGTCTTCATGTTCAGTCCATGCATTGAAAATTTTTAAAGGTATCTTACCTTTCCTAGTAGCTGCTTCCAATGTTACTATCATAGGATTATGATCAGAGATTAGAGGTTGATCATATACTGTTTCCACATGACTCCACTTGATCATCCATTCATAGTTACCAAATACTCTATCCAGTCTACTGTATACTCTATCAGTTCATGTCTGCCTGTTTGTCCAGGTGAAGTAATCACCTTCCCAAGGTAGTTTTGAAATCCCAGCTTGTTGTATGCATTGAGTAAACTCTTGAGTCTCTGAATATTTAACAAGATTGCTTGACTGTCTATCACTGGCATATAACACAACATTGAAATCTCCAGCAACTAACCATGCCTCATTTATAAATGCTGAGTAATCCTGCAGATGTCTCCACAAAGATCTTCTTTGGTCCACCCCATTATGTCCATATACCACAGTTAGATAGCAAGTGACATCACCAATGTTGCTTCTGACTCTACAATGTATTAATTGAGCCTCCTCCTGGATACCAGTAACTGTGAGCAACTTTGTGTCCCATAAGATCCACACTCTACCCTTTATAGAACCATTATAATTTGTTAGAATACCCCAAGCAGGAGCCAACAGATTAGCAATTCTTCCTGCATTTTTCCCCTTAACCTTAGTTTCTACCAGACCAACAAGGTTTATTTTATTTCTTCTTATATACTCCCTAACTTCTTTTTGTTTGCACCTTTTATTTACACCTCTAATGTTCCAGAATAACCACTTTATTGGCAGTTGCGTGGTCCTCCTCTATCCTTTGGTAGGATCTCAACCCTACTATTGGAAACTGCTTCAAAGCGATTGCTAACAACAATAGGGGATAAAGGTGGAAAGTTGATGATGTTGAATTCAGGGCTTTGAACTTTCTTCCCTTTCTCTTCTTGTTTAGTCTTCTCTGTAACTAGTATTGGAGATTCATTAAGCTCTTTGTGGATCTCATTCCTCTGACTTGTCTCATGTGTACCATTCTGTTGACTTGGTACCTCATTCTGGCTAGTACCAGTTTGCACTGGAGCCTTGGTTCTCCATTCCTGAGTCACTTTAGCCTTCTTCACTTGAGTAGGTTGGTGTGTTTTTAGCTTCATTTGGGCCAAGAAGCTATGACCAACCATTTGACATTTTTCACAATAAGAAGGTTTCCAGTCATAAACAACTTCTTGTAAAAACTTCCTCCCATTTGTATCCATTAACCATATTTCTCTCGGTAGTTCTTTAGTAACGTTCATCTCTATAAGCATTCGAGCATATGATACTCTAGTTTGTTTGGTTGTGCATACATCCACAAAGATAGGTTTCGCTAAGACACTTGCAATTCTACTTAGTGATCTCATTCCCCAACAAGACATGGGAAGCTTAGGGAACTTGAACCATAGAGGGATATCAACAGGGAATTCCTCTGTGAAGTCAAAGTCTGGCGACCATTGCTTAAGGATCATGGGTCTGTTTGCTATAGAGTAAGGTCCTACACAAAGAATTTCCTTAGCATCATCAATTGTTCTGAACTTGACTATGTAGTATCCTTCCTCATGATAGAACAAGTCTGGATCTGAGACATGCGCCCAATGGAGGTTTATGAATCTCTTCATCGTATTGAACCCAGGGCCATCCCCTAGGATATACACAATTAACACATATTTCCACTTATTCTCTTCCTCCTCCACCTCTGATTTGTTCAGTTGCACTATTGGTTGACCAGCAACCATTACCGGAGGTATGTATTCTAGAGTCATACCATTAGATGCAAATCTATTTTTCTGAAAAAGGTTAGCCCAGTTCTGCTTTGGTACCTCAGTTCTGCTTGTAATTTCCTCCGATTTCTCTTCTACTTCCTTCACTGGATGGATTTGGACCTGCATTGACTTCTGCATGTCTGTAATTTCACTGGTTATCTTCTTCATCGGATCAAAAGCTGCTTTAATCGAAGCTGGGTAGGTTCGATCTGGCTCCTTTAACACACTAGGTTGCTGCGATGTCATCCTGGTTGCCTCATTCTCATCTTCGTCTGAAGGATCAACAGTTTGCGCAGATGCGAATATGGTGATTTCTTTCTCCATTGATGGCTGGTTTATAGTTGTTATCACTCTCTCAATTGCTGCTAGCGGAATCTTCCGGGGTTGTCCTCTACCTCTACCTCTCCCTCTCGCCATTGATACGAGCTCGGGGTACGTTTACTAATGTGCGCCGAGAGAAACGAAGAAGAAAGGTTTTTTCACCAATACATTTAGCACTAAATTATATAATTATGTAATTTGATTATATAAAACGTGCTACAAGCATTTATTAATTTTCTAACATGTTAGAAATTATTCATATAATATTTATTTTAATTAAAAAACAATTTTCGCTTTACTCTGAAAAGAATTATTGTTTCCATTAATTTGCTAATCCTGTTTGAGTCTTCTAAAATGAACTTGTGAATTATTCTTTTAAAAAAATCGGTAAAATTCTTATATTTTCAAGAATTATATGTGATTGTTGAAATTACAAAAATGCATAATAACTTATGAATTTGAAGTGAATGCATGGAAAACTGAAATAAAGTCTTAGTTGAATATTAACGGATGGTTGAGAACTTGTATGAAGATTCATTATTTAATATGACTTGTATTTTATTACTCAAACATGAAATTTTAATATACTAGTTATTATAATATTCTAAAATTCTTTCTTATTAAAATAGTGTACTAAAAAAATATGGAAATGGCAGTTAATATGATTTAGCATTACATGATCCGTTGAAGAATTTCACACAATGATTAAGTTGAGTATAAGTATAATTTGTGTTGAAATTATGGCACTCAGTATTTGCTCATATTAATTGCAAAGTATGGTAAGCTCTATTTATCATAAAAGATTATTCATAATTTAACCTAGCTAATATTTTGACCAAAAAATGTTAAATCTTTTGTTAAACCAATTAATAAAAAAATAAAGGATAAATCTTAGCTAAACATAATTAACTCTAGATTTAAGCGTGGTGAACATGAAATTCGAATGAAGTCAAGTTTATATAGCTCCTCTAGAGTCTATAAAAAGGCATCAAACATAAATAATAACCTTACATCTTTGATACATTATTCCGCACATGTAAGAGCAAAAGGGAAAGGAATGCTATGGATAATTATTGGACCTATTTTTATTGAATCAGCCAAGGAGATTATTGAGATTTGCGGCCGAAATCTTGGTTTTTAACTTATTGGAGATCCTCTTCTATTCATCTGTTTCTTTTTCTCTTTTTTGGAGTCCTCCGCCTCCCCTCCTTTTCTTGCCTTCTTACCTTTTACTTAAACTATTATGTTCTCCTTTGTCCAACAGTCTTTAACCAAAATATTCTCTCTTGATTATATTTTTCATTATACCCCTAAGGCGTTGTGATACACACTTCGTCGTACAGGCTTAATGATGGATCAATCTCGGCAATGGCCAAGATGCATTTCATTGTTATGCCTTGTGAATACGATCACGGCTCAGTCGACCCCCTACCATTCCTTTTAGCGTTGATCCCCATGGACGAATTTTGACACATATAGTTAGTCCTCCCGCTTGTTGGAGTCGCCTCAGCGAGCTTGATGGGCGGACTTTGCTGATTTGAAAAGTGGGAGAAAACTGGTCGTCTCGCACAAGAGACGAGGTCCTCATGGTGTGATAGCGACATGACGATTCAAGAACTGTATCAAACCATTACGTTAGTTCAGAGTTGGATCGTCATATCGATTCAAGGTATCATGAATACCTATTATGTGCCATTATGGCGTACATTTCCAAGGCACCATATCGTTTCCCGTGCCTTTTTAGTTTTTTGATTGGCAGCTCTTGGGTTTCTCACTCGGGACATTTATGTCCCTATAAATAAGGAGAATTCATTATTGATTATGTTGATTTTCTATTTGTCTGTAAAATAACTTGGCAAACTTCCTCCTCCCTTAGTCTTTCATACTTATGCACTCGATATAATTCGACATGACCATCATCTCTTTTCCTTCATCATTCTTGTTTACTCAATGACGAAAGACAAATGGCTAGTACTTCTTCCCAATCCGGTAGAGCTGTTGGTGCTATGGTTCCGGAAAGTGACGTACCCTATTCAAAGAGGGAGCGGAGGTGATGGAAGATGAGGGATTTCTAACGGTGGATGAGATATTTCCTCATCTGGGGAAGGTGAGGACCCATTTTTACAACTATCGCATGGGGAAGGTGAGGACCCATTTTTACAGCCCTTCAGGGAGTGAGCTGGAGCCCGTTCCTTCCACCATGTATGAGGTGGTGATCGCGTCGCTCAAAGCTAAGTGGGGATCCCTGCTCACATTGAAATTGTTCTGGAAGGAAAGGATATTGTGCATTTGCACAGCCATGGGTATTGCACATTTTACGCGCACCCCTTTATTATTGGATACATGCTTCCCCTTATTTCTTTGGTGGTGGACGTATGCTGCTTCTATGAAGTGTGCCCGGCTCAACTCTCTCCATGTGAGTACAGTCTCTTTCTTATGCTCATCAATTATACGGAATTGGTTGGTTGAGGAATTTCCCTAGGGCACATGCTCCACATCTTTGACCCTCTTTATCTCCGGGGTACGATGATCCATATGCGCCATCGAGTAACTAAGAGTTTGGTGGTAAAGATGGACGATAAGTCCAATCGACATTTTTGGAAAAGCTACTTCTATTTGAGGACAGAGCACCTTGGGGCGAACTCGGCAGGGTTTCCAGAGACGTGGAACTTTGCTCGTGAGTTTTCCTTTGTTTATTTTGTGATTTTTCTAGAGATGATCATTGGTCGTCTTTATTTAGGAGACAAAGCGGAGTACTTGTTTTTCCTTTGCAGCTGAAAGATTACCTCCCTTGCTAGTCGCCGATATCCGTAAGTGGGTACTTTAGGTTGGAAGCCTCTTACTGGTGATTTTGCTTTTTGTAGTTTTAATTTGTTCCCTGCTACATAGTTTTTTCTTAAAACTTTGCCGTTGCACGATCCAATCCCTCTTTATTGATAGGTAGGGGAGGGTAAGGAGGATGGGGATTCCCCCGCTCGCATTTTGTCAAACACTTACCTCTACCAGTCCTGAGCCAAGGGATGCTACCCGACCGTCCTGTGCCAAGGGATGCTGCCCGACTTGCATCTGCGAACGATGCCGCGCTCGTAGGTTACTCAATCGAAGATTCCGACTCCCGCAGTCCATTCCACGGGTGAATCTTCCCATACTAGTAGTGGGGAGGCCCTATCGAAGAGACAGATGGAATTGTTGGAAGTGGTTTCTATAACCAAAACATCCTCGAGATGTGACCTTGTTTTGACAATTCCTAAAACCATCAGTGGAGATAACCAGGAGGCGGAGGCGATGCCTATTGCAGGTGCTCAAGAGGCTAGTGTAGCGGAGGTACAGAGTCCCGAGGCCACCATAGCTATTCCAAGTAGACCATCATCATCGTGGCAGAACCGTGCCCCTTCTTCGTCCAAAAATAAAGGGAAAGGCATCATGGTTGAGGATTACGAGACTAAATGCGACATTTGACCCTGATGACATGAGGATGTTCGAGGAGGGCTTTACTAGGACTGTGGTAATGGCGGAAGGCCCCTCTTGCATACTTAAACTACTCTTGGATCTCAACCTGTGGAATGATACAATAGATTTGATGCTGCAGTTTGATCTTCTCTGCTCTGCTACTAAAAGCAGGGCCCTCCAAGAGGTTAACGATTCTCAGTTGTCACGTGGCGTAGCTGCAATGGGCTTAAGGGTGAGTTCCTTTTTGTCTTCTTTGTTTTTCTACCCTTTATCTTTACTGACTCTTTCCTTTCTTTTTAGCAGACTTACTTGCTAGAGATCAAAAACGCTCGTAGGGCTAAAATGCGGGATGAGACTTTTTAAAAAATGGCCGAGAAGTATCAGCCGTATCATAACAGATGCTGCGAGCTAAGTGAACATCTTAGAGCAGGCGCCTGCATCCAGTCCACCAGGGAGGATTTGGAGAAAAGAGATGAGGACCTGATACGTCTATCGCGAGGTGCAGTAAGCTCAAGGAGCTACTTTTTGCCAAGAACAAGAAGCTCGAGGTGGCCAAAGGGGTCGTCGCAGAGTGCGAGGACCTACAGGCCAAGGTTCTATCATTGTGAGATGAGCTCAAACAAATTGCTGCTAGGGTAGACTCTCTCATTGCAGAATGGGCGGAGAAGGTGGCCGACTTGGAGAAGAAAGTAGTCGAGTTAAAGCAAGTCGAGGATGCTCAAGTGTCGGCTTTGGCGAGGGTTGCAGCGTTAGAAGACACAATGTATATCCTCAGATCCGAGCAGGAATCTAAGAGGGCAACAACACGATGAGAGAAGCGAGGCTTGAGGAGTGCATCAACGAAATTGGCCGGCAAGCTTCAAACTTGAGAGATAGGGTCCCGACTCTTGAAGCTGAGAAGGCGCAACTGTTGGCTCAGGTTGAATCTACTGCCACTTGTACGAGCTATGGGTCCATGAAGAGACCCAACGAGATATTTACAAGGGTTTGAGGGAAGGGGGGGAGTGTTCCTAAGGCTTCCTTTAACGATGCTCGGGCGAAGGCGCACGAGACTCATATTGCATGTGGCTATGACTCTGCGACACTGGAGGTTGGCAAGGATGCAAATGTTGAGGATGGGTTTCCGAAGACAATGATAGGGAAAACGATGGTGATGACGCCAAGTGAAAAGTCAATGCAGCTTTCATACTTAATTTCTTTTTGTTGTTTGTTTTTATTTTCTTTGTTTCTAAGGGACCCTTTCGGCCTTTTGTAAAGTACAATTGCTACGCACGAATATTTAAATTAAATAGCTGCTTCGCCTTTATTTGTGTATCTTTTTATTTTCTTTTTCTTCCCCTTATTTGTTACATATCTTTTTGTTTTGGTGTAGACCTTTAGATTTTCTTGTGACGAGTCCCTGATATTTTTTGATAGGGAATCTGAACTTGCCTTGATCAAGTAGGGTCTCGTCGCATGAGTTCGAATGAAATCACTTTGGATCTGCAAGTTCGGGCGAGGTTGAATTTTTATTTTCCGACTTATGTGGAATCAACTTTGATTCAAGCGAGGTTGAATTCAGACTCGCCATCTTGGACGAAGTTAGTTTCGACTTGAACATTCGAATGAGATTGAATTAAAATTTGCCTACTTAGGCAAAGTCAATTTTTTCATATGTATTCAAGCGTGGTCGAACTTGGAATCCCCATCTTAGACGAAGTAAATTTGTGACTTATATGTTCAAACGAGGTTAAACTTGGATTCGACGTCTTGGGCAAAGTTAATTTCAAGCTTATATGGTTGAGCGAGGTTGAACTTGGACTCGCAGTCTTGGGAAAAGTTAATTTTTGACTTATATATTCGAACTGGGTCGAACTTGGAGTCGCCATCTTGGGCGAAGTCAATTTCTAACTTATATATTCGAACAAGGTCGAACTTGGAGTCGCCGTCTTGGGTGAAGTCAATATTTGTCTTATATGTTCGAACAAGGTCTAACTTGGAGTCGCCGTCTTAGGCGAAGTCAATTTTTGACTTAGATGTTCGAACAAGGTCGAACTTGGAGTAGCCGTCTAAGCGAAGTCAATTTCTGACTTATATGTTCGAACGAGGTCGAAATTGGAGTCGCCGTCTTTGGCAAAGTTAATTTCTGACTTATATGTTCGAAGGAGGTTGAACTTGGAGTCGCCGTATGGGGTGAAGTTAATTTCTGACTTATATGTTCGAGCGAGGTCCAACTTGGAGTTGCCGTGTTGGGCGAAGTTAATTTCTGGCTTATATGTTCAAACGAGGATGAACTTGGAGTCATCGTCTTAGGCAAAGTCAATTTCTGACTTATACGTTCGAACGAGGTCGAACTTAGTGTCACCGTCTTGGGCAAACTCAATTTCTGACTTATATGTTCGAACGAGATTGAACTTTAATCTATTGATTCGAGTAGAAAATTTTTTGATTTTACCTAGTGATGACCGATGGCCGCAAAGCCATGAGTTCTAGATCGAAATTATAATTCGTTTAACGATGACCTGTGGCCACAAAGGTGTAAATTTAAGCGACGGATGATGGCCAGTGGCTGTAAAGGTGTTAAAATGAGCAATGTCAAATTGTAACCTATTTGATGATGTCCAGTGGACGTAAAGGTGTTAATTTGAGCGAGGTCAAATTGTAACCTATTTGATTATGCCCAGTGGTCGTCGAAGTGTTAATTCTAGCATGGTCGAATTTTAACCTATTATAATATTTTTGGAGAACATTAAGAGTCGCCATACTTCTTAGGTGTGCATCGGGGTGAGTCCCGATGTGTTTGGTTTTGCTTCTACTGGAGAATACTAGGTGTTTCGTGGGTGCGTCGTTCTTAACCTTGCTTTCATTGGAGTTTCTATGCATTTAACTAGAGATTACTGTGCGTTTTGCTAGAGATTACTGTGCGTTTCATGGGTAAACCCCCTGTTCTGGAGATTTTCTTGAACATAATTAACTCTAGATCTAAGCATGGTGAACATGAAATTCCAACGAAGTCAAGTTTATATAGCTCCTCTACAGTCTATAAAAAGGCATCAAACATAAATGATAAGCTTACATCTTTGATACATTATTCTGCACTTGTAAGAGCAAAAGGGGAAGGAATTCTATGGAAATTACTGGACCTATCTTTATTGAATCAACCGTGGAGATTATTGAGATTTGCGGCCGAAATCATCACTTTTAACTTGTTGGAGATCCTCTTCTATTCCTCTATTTCTTTTTCTTTTTCTTTTTGATTCTGCCCCCGCTCCCCCCTTCTTGCCTTCTTACCTTCTATTATATGGATAACATTCCTCTTTGTCCAACGGTCTTTAACCAGAATATTGTCTCTTGATATTATTTTTCAGTATTCCCCTAAAGCACTGCAATACACACTTTGCCGTACAGGTTTAATTATGGCTCGATCTCGACAGTGTCCAAGATGTTTGTCATTGCGATGCCTTATGAATACGACCATGATTTAGCCGATCCCCTACCATTCTGTTTAACCTTGATCCTCATGGACGGATTTTGACCCATATACTATCTTTATTGAATCAGCCATGGAGATTACTGAGATTTGCAGCCGAAATCTTAGCTTTTTAACTTGTTGGAGATCTTATTCTATTCCTCTGTTTTCTTTTATCTTTTTGCAATCTCTCCCCCCTTCTTGCCTTCTTACCTTCTATTTATACTAATAACATTATCCTTTATCTAACGGTCTATAACCATAATATTCTCTCTTGATAATACTTTTCAATATTCCCCTAAGGCGTTGCAACACACACTTCGCCGTACAGGCTTAATGATGGCTCGATCTTGGCAGTGGCCGAGATGCTTGTCGCTGTGATGCCTTGTAAATACTACCATGGGTCAGTTGACCCCCTACGATTCCATTTAATGTTTATCCTCATGGAAGGATTTTGACCCATACAATTGCATCCTCTCTATTTCACTAGGGGAAAAAGAGATGATCTACAAATCAATTGACTAGAAAACTTTGGAACAAAAAAGCATGCATAAAACGGGAAGTTTCTTTTAATCCCACTGTAATTGTTGGGAAATGTTTATTGTACTTTATGAAACAAAATAGAAAGTCTATTGTCAGCCAAAATTCAATAATGATAGTGTCCGCGATTCTACTTTAAACATGCATATGGAGTGCCAAACCTATCGTTTATAGGGGACACGTGGGTTTTGCATAGACATCAGTTATAATTTCTATTTTATGTAGATATCTGACCTTGAATGGTACAGTTATCTCAAAAGCTTACATACAGACATCAGTTATAAATTCTATTTTATGTAGATATCTGACCTTTAATGGTACAGTTACCTCAAAAGCTTATATACCATTCTTTCGAGTTGGTGTTTATGCCGAGATGGTGAGGCCATGAAAGCATGGTAGTAATACTTGGTTTTTTCTAGAACTAAAGGAAACTAAAATATTTGGCTAAAAGATCCTCATAGACATTGCCAAAATTTTTGATAAAAAAGTATTAAACCTTTTGTTAAACCAATTAATGAAGAAAATAAAGGATAAATTTTATCCAAACATAATTAACTCTAGATCTAAGCATGGTGAACATATAATTCGTACGAAGTCGAGTTTATATAGCTCCTCTTGAGTCTAACAAAAGGCATCAAACATAGTGATAAACTTGTATTTTTGATACATTATTCTGCACTTGTAAGAGCAAAAGGGGAAGGAATTCTATGGATAATTATGTGACCTATCTTTATTAAATTAGCCATGGAGATTACTAAGATTTGCAGCCGAAATCTTGGCTTTTAACTTGTTTGAGATACTCTTCTATTCCTCTGTTTCCTTTTCTCTTTTTAGGAGTTCGCCCCCCTTTTATTACCTTGTTACCTTCTATTTATACTGATAACATTCCCCTCTGTCCAACAGTTTTTAACTAGAATACTCTCTTAATTATAGTTTTTCATTATTTCCCTAAACCATTGCGGCACACACTTCGTCGTACGGGTTTAATGATGGCTCGATCTTGGTAGTGGCCGAGATGCTTGTCATTGTGATGCCTTGTGAATACGATCACGGCTCAGCCAACCCCCTACCATTCTTTCTAGCATTGATCCTCAGGGACAAATTTTGACCCATACATTATCTTTACTGAATCATCCGTGCAGATCACTGAGATTTCTGATCAAAATCTTAACTTTTAACTTGTTAGAGATCTTCTTCTATTCCTCTATTTCCTTTTCTCTTTTTGGAATCCAACCCCCCTTTCCCTCCCCATTTTTCTTGCCTTCTTACCTTCTATTTATACTAATAATGTTTCTCTTTGTCCAGTGGTCTTTAACTAGAATATTTTCTCTTGATTATATTTTTCATTATTCCCCTAAAACGTTACGACACACACTTTTCCGTACAGGCTTAATGATGGATTGATCTTGGCAGCGGCCGAGTTGCTTGTCTTTGTGATGCCTTTTGAAGATGATCATGGCTTAGCCGACCCCCTACCATTCCTTTTAACGTTGATCCTCATGGACGGATTTTGACCCATACAACTGCATCCTCTCTATTTTACTAGGGAAAAAGAGATGATCTACAAATCAATTGACTAGAAACTTTGGAACAAAAAAACATGCATAAAACGGGAAGTTTCTTTTAATTACGCGTTAATTGTTGGGAAATGTTTATTTCACTTTTCAAAACAAAACAGAAAGTCCATTGTAAGCCAAAACGCAATAATGATAGTGGCTATGATTCTACTTTAAACGTGCATATGGCGTGCCAAACCCATCGTTACAGGTGACTTGTGGGTTTTGCATAGACATCGGTCATAACTTCCATTTTATGTAGAGATCTAACCTAGATTGGTACGGTTATCTCAAAAGCTTACCTACCATTCTTTTCAGTTGGCGTTTATGCCGAGATGGTGAGGCCATAGTAGCCTGGTAATGATACTTGGTTCGTTCTAGATCTAAGGGAACTAAACATTTTGGCTAAGAAATCCCCTCAGACGGTGCCAAATTGTTTGACTAAAACGTGTTAAACCTTTTGTTAAATCAATTAATGCAGAAAATAAAGGATAAAACTTAGCCAAACATAATTAACTCAAGATCTAAGCATGGTAAACATGAAATTCAAATGAAACAAGTTTATATAGCTCCTCTTAAGTCTATAAAAAGGCATCAAACATATTGATAAGCTTACATCTTTGATACATTATTCCATACTTGTAAGAGCAAAAGGGGAAGGAATGCTATGGATAATTATTGGACCTATCTTTATTGAATTAACCATAGAGATTACTGATATTTTCGGCCGAAATCTTGGCTTTTAACTTGTTGGAGATCCTCTTCTATTCGTCTATTTCCTTTTCTCTTTTTCGGAGTCCCCCCTCCCCCTTCTTGCCTTCTTACCTTCTATTTATACCGATAACGTTCCCCTTTGTCCAACGGTCTTTAATTAGAATATTTTCTCTTGGTTATGTTTTTCATTATTCCCCTAAAGGGTTGCGACACACACTTCGTCATACAGGTTTAATGATGGCTCGATCTCGGCAGCGGCCGATATGCTTGTCATTGTGATGCCTTGTGAATACGACCACGACTCGACCCCCTACCATTCATTTTAGCTTTGATCCTCATGGACGTATTTTGATGCATACACTATCTTTATTGATTCAGCCATGGAGATTACTGAGATTTGCGGCTGAAATCGTAGCTTTTAACTTGTTGAAGATCTTCTTCTATTCCTCTGTTTCCTTTCTCTTTTTGGAATCCCCCCTTCTTGCCTTCTTACTCTCTACTTATACTAATAACGTTCCTCTTTATCCAACAAACTTTAACCATAATATTCTCTCTTGATTATATTTTTTGTTATTCCCCTGCGACACACACTTCGCCGTATAGGCTTAATGATGGCCTGATCTCGGCTGTAGACGAAATGCTTGTCATTGTGATGCCTTGTGAATATGATCACAACTCGATCGACCTCCAATTATTTCTTTTAACGTTGATTTTCATGGACAAATTTTGATCCATACAATTGTATCCTCTCTATTTCACTAGGGAAAAAGGAGATGATCTACAAATCAATTGACTAGAAAAATTTGGAACAAAAAGAAAATATGCATAAGACAAACTTTCAATCACGCGGTAATAGTTGGAAAATGTTTGTTGTACTTTATGAAACAAAACAGAAAGCTCATTGTCAGCCAAAATGCAATAACGAAAAACTTGAAGGGTCTCTTTGAAAATAAGAAATTTATGTCGGTATATTTCACGCGTCAACTACATACAACTGCACTGATACAGAGAAGAAACAGAGAACTTACGTGTAAGAAAGCGACTGGAAATAGTCACAAAAAATCTTAACATAGATTTCACCAAAATAATTTGTGCGTAGCTGTTAGCTATAATACAGTAATATGCTTTTCGGTTTAAGTTCATAAATGAAGGGTCAAGTGGTCGAGACACGAAAGTAACAGTATAAGTATAATAATTTAAAGTTAAATCACAGTTAGTATTTGATGCAAGTCCATCTGCTTCAACTTTGCCAAATAAATATTTTATTAACATGTACTTGCAAGTTTAACAAATTTAGATGCCTTTAGTTAGACCAGACAACGCCTATATAAAAAATAGTATTATATATAGTAATAAGATATTTTTCACAGGCAAGAGTTTAACTTATAATTTTGAATATGTTACAAAAAATAGTCCAGTACACTAAACTTGAACACAAGATCTGGAGAAGGAGCAGACTAAAAGAACCTATTATATAAAACCTTATTATACAAAGCTATAAAATACTGTTTTTACCACTCGAGCCTGTGAACTCATGATCACATAACAATAATTTTACTAGTTACGTCAAAATTTTCCTTCATTAAAATATGTATATTTTCAATTTTTTTAAGAGTATAATTAAAAGTTTCAAATTATTTTAAATATAAAAGTATATTTTCCTTTAAATAGGGCTTAATAAGGAAACAACACATATATTAAAAAGGAAAATGAGAAATAAAGGAAGTTTTTGCATGTAGTATAAATAAGTATACATATACATCATTAAAGAGCCGTGGTGGCTGAGATTTAGCTAGGCTGGCAAAGGGGGAAATGGCCATCCTCTTCAACTTTCTCAAGCCTCTTCTCCTCCTCCTCCTTACTCTTTCAGGTCTCTTCTTTTTCTCTTTTTCTAACTAACCTTTTTTTGTACAAATCTTGTATGTCCTTTTCATCAACTAGTTTGTTTTTATGCTATTTTGGTTCTTGGGTGAGGTAGTTTGATGGGGTTGTTTGGGGAGGTGTTGGAACTGCCATTTTGGTTATAATGATTCAGTCTTTTTAAGTTGGTTTCTTGTTTACTTGGTAGGAATTGTAGTATTGATTGGCCTTTAATGTGAATATGAATTCTTGCTGAAGTGTTTGTCACCAGATTTATGGATTGTTGGTCCTAAGGAATAGGGAATATGTGTGTATTTATTGGACTATTCTGTTCACTTATTCAAGAGATAATTGCAATTATCAGCAGAACATGGTTTTAGTCATTTGATTGAAAAAACAGAGTTTTTGCTCTGATTTTCTTGGTGAAGTATAGGTGGATATGAGCAGTAGTTAATTTTCTACTGTTAGGTAGTTTCTTAATTGTTAAATAAACGTGTTTTTCACATATTTTCCCCCATAAGGTATTTACTGTTGAACTGTATGATCAGATTTATTTGTCAGTACCCTCAGCCTTGGAATTGGAATTAACTATGGCCAAATTGCCAATAATTTGCCAACACCATCGCGAGTTTCCTATCTCCTCAGATCTATCAATGTTACGAGAGTAAAACTTTATGACGCTGATCCAAACGTATTAAGCGCATTTGCTAACACGGATGTGGAATTCGTTATTGGACTTGGAAATGAGTACCTACAAAGAATGACTGATCCTCAACAAGCTCAGGCTTGGATCCAATCGCATGTTCAACCTTACCATACTCAGACTAAAATCACTTGTATTACTGTTGGGAACGAGATCTTAACGGGGAACGATACACAGATGATGAATAACCTCCTCCCGGCAATGCAAGGTGTATATCGAGCTCTTGTTAATCTTGGCCTTAGCAATGATATATATGTTGCACATGCCCACTCGGCTGGGATCTTGGGCAACTCTTTTCCGCCTTCCTCTGGTTCATTTCGACAAGATCTTGCTGAATACATTCATGGCATTCTCAATTTCCATGCCCAAACCAAGTCGCCATTCCTTATAAATGCCTATCCATTCTTTGCGTACAAAGACAGCCCTGATCAAGTCCCGCTTGATTATGTACTTTTCCGCCCTAATGCTGGTACGATTGACCCAATCACCAATTTAAAGTATGACAACATGTTGTATGCACAAATTGATGCAGTTCATTCAGCGATTAAGGCAATGGGCTACTCAGACATTCAAGTTAAGGTTTCTGAGACCGGCTGGCCATCGAAGGGCGACCCTAATGAGTTTGGAGCAACACCTGAAAATGCTGCTCAATATAATGGTAACTTGTTTCGTCGTATACAGCAAAATCAAGGAACTCCAGCAAAGCCATCTGAGCCCATTGATATTTATGTGTTTGCGCTCTTTAATGAAAATTTAAAGCCCGGTCCAGCATCGGAGAGGAATTATGGCCTCTACTATCCCGATGGAACTCCAGTTTATAACATCGGGTTACAAGGATTTCTTCCACGTATGGATTATTCAGCTGCCAAGAAAAATGTAAGGATTCTGTTATTTCTTTCTTGCTTCACATGTGGCATATTTACCTTATTTCCGTCAAGTTCTTTTAATTCCACCACTTGTTTCCATGATTTTTCTGAATGTTGAATCGTACATATTATATATACTCTTTCTAATGCTATCCTTTTTTTTGTTCCAGGCCATGTCTATTTCTTCCTTTCTTCCGCTTGTTCTGGTTTTCTTGATACACTTCTGAAAGCTGTACAATAGATCAATACATGGAGATAACAGTAGATTAGAGATTATTCAATTTTGTCAAGAACTTTTGCTGATAGATAGGTATTTAAGGTAAGATATACTGTCAACCTCATCTTTCTCCTTATTTATACGCTTTCGTTATTCCCTTAATTTTCTTAAATCAGTGTGATGTAGTATATATGATGCTGCTTCAAAGTTAGTTTCATTAATTTGCAATTTGTAAGCTGAAACCCCACCTTATAATATTCTAGCAATAGTCAACTGTTAATCGCAGTTGATCATGAAGGGGATCCTTGGAGTAATGGTAATGTTGTTTCTGTGTGACCTTATATGTCATGGATTCGAACGGTAGAAGCAGCCACTAATGCTTGCATTAGGGTAGACTGTTTGCATCACACCCCTTTCTTTGGGGTGCTGCCCTTCCCCGGACCCTCCGTGAACGCAGAATGGCTTGTGCACCGAGCTGCCAAGTCAACTGTTAATCACCTACTTTCTAGGATACCTTTCATTGTATCATTTCTTTATTGAAGATATGGTAATGGGTCTCATCACCCTTATCTTATTTCCACTAGCAATCATGCATATGAATCTCAATTTTACAAAATTCCCATCATCTTCACGAAGACAAAAGTCCATATTGGTAGTAGAAAAGAAAGCCACCCTCTCAGTCCATCTATCAACATAATATGAATTATTTTTCACATTGAATATAATTGCCTAGTGGAAAGGCTCATTAGTTTTTGTATTTGCTGGTGAAGCCTATATCTGATTATAACATCTTCTATCTTTCTCTTTTATCGTTATTTCCAAATAGAATATTTGTTGCATCAATCTGATGTGGAGCAGTCAATATTGGCGCCACCTATTGTCCTCGAGTCAATTCAAAGTTGCCTCTCTTTTAACTTCCACCACCTTTTTTCCTTTTTCCCTATTTAATACTATGATATATATTCCTTCTACTTATCCAAATTTACATTGATATTCTTGGTTTTGATAGAACTACCAATGTAATTTTGCCAAGTCGCAGAAAGTGGCCCGCGTATTAGGAGAAAAGTAGGGGAGGGGACACAAAAATATGAGTTGTATGTGCTTATAAAGAACTGATCTGGCATGATGGAAATTTTTGGTTGGCAAATTCTTGAAAAGGCGTAACACGGAGTAGGATTCTTTTAGCAGCAAAGTTGGCTGTGTGACTTTAAACATTATGGAGCCCATTTGAAATCTTTTCTTACATCAGCAATGGCTTAATGTGAGTAGATAAACTTGACAAATGGAAGAATCCACTTTGACATTTTCCAGATAGTGCCTTGGCTATATTCCCACTGAATTTGATTCTCTAGTTGTTATGACAAACCTACACCATACCTGGTTAGTTTCAGAAACTTGTGGCACTTTATACCCTCTTTGCGACAAAGTTTTCTCTCGCTCGCTGCCTTTAGTACTGGACATGTATCTATGGACCGGCCCTTGGTTGTGCTTAGAGGCGGAGCTAAGATTTGAAGTTTACGGGTTCGGAAGTTAGGTCTTTTTAAGTTACTGGTTTCTAAATTAAATATTTATTCATATTCAATAGATTTAAGACAAATATAGGATTTGAACCAAAGCTACTGGTTCGGTCAAACCTGTTGGCGAAGAACTAGCTCCGCCTCTTGTGCTACCGGACATGCAGGCACGTATCGTGATCTTGTTATAGAACTTGACATACAGACCCGATTCGGGCAAGAACAGCTTGATTATGAAGGTCCTATAACTTTGTGTTTTCTGTTGATACAAATATTTCGACTTTGGATATCTTTAGACCTGCCTAGGTTCCATCTGAGGCGGGAGGTACTCTGCGTTTAACAGACGTGTAGTGAACTAGTGATCGAACAGCTTTGAAACGGACATGTTCGATGCATTTAATTTTGTGATAATACAGTCATGGCTGTCTTTGACAACAACTAATTTTCAAATTTGGCTGTGAAACATTCATGGCTGGTGAAATATATGTTATTATACTCTTCAGCAAATAATGATGGTTTCTTAGTCTTGATTCAGTTAATGTAATGTGTATATTAATTGGATTTTTGTTGTACAGGTAGTCGAACACGGCGCAGCTTTTACTTGCTATTTCACACTGCTAACTTGGCTGGGGAATTGCTTATTGCACTTGAAGTCATGATCAATATAACATTATATTCATACCCAAAAAAATTCATAGATTAAAAACTCAAAAAATTGTGTGACTTCTTTTTATTAGTTGATTCGTTTACAAGTGGAATAAGAACAGAAAAGATTCTCTGGCAATAGTTGTCATCCCATTTATTAGAATTATTATTATAATAAGGGAACTACAATTTTGCTGAAATATCATAGAGTATATGACATATTGCAGAATTGTCATACTAGCTACTAGCCATGTTTCTTTTTTTTTTTTTCCCATTTTCTTTTATGCTTCAATTCTAAAAATTCCCTATTTCAGAATTAAAGATGCGTTTGTATGAATAAAAAAATTGGAAAAGGATCTATTTGAATATCTTTTCAACCAACCGTCAATAGAGAAAAGTTTCACTTTTTTTAAAAAAACAAAAAAAAATTATGTAATAATTCAGTATTTCTAACTTCGCTGTGAAGTTTTATCATCAAGTTAAAATATCATATTTTTCTTCATCATTGCTGCTGATACGTGCTTATATCAAATAAAAAATGGCAGAGAGGGGGCAGATCAAACTCACGACAAAAGAATAACAGAATATTGCCCTTACTTTAGCCTACTCAGTGCTGTTCTAATTACCATTAAGGGCAAAAAACACGGTATACTAATCCAATAAAATTTTATCAATTGCAACGACAGATATAACGATCATGATTCAATATGTGGAGTATGAAAAAGCGATTATTATGTGTATTTTTTTTATTAACGGGGTTATTATCGATTTTGGTTGCAAAACAATTTTTTCTATTATGTGATTTTTTTAAATTTGAAATATAATAATCGACAAAACATATCATAATATTCTTATTTGAAATATAACATTCAACTATAAATACATATTACGATATTCTAATTTAGGATACAATATTCACAAAATTTAATATTCTAATCAATACTACCTTATTCAAATCAAAACTAAAGAAAAATCATAATTCTAACTAACGAAGAATACAATATTTAACGATAAATAAACACCATAATATTCTAATTTGAAATACAATATTTAAACTGTACCACAATACTCTAATTTAGAATACACCATTCAACCCTAAATAAAAACCACTATATTCTAATTTGTAATATAACATTTATATATTTTAGTGCAGTATTCAATTAATACTGCCATTAGTCAATTAATATTCTAAGCAATATATTGTATTCAAATAAAAGTAAAGAAAACCTCAGAATATTCCAAAAAAGAATACATTATTCAGTCATAAATAAAAACCACAATATTCTAATCGCTAGAGCAAGCAAGCCAATTTCCTCTTCATCTTTTCCTCCACAATCCGTTAATTTCTTGTGAAGAATTGAATATGTGATTAAGGAAGAGAATAAATCAGTGCAAGAATTCATGATACAGTGTATTGAGAAAAATACAATGTTTTATCCCAATTAAATATTGATTGAAGATATCCTAAAAGAATATGGGGAAAATATCTAATCCCTTAAAAAGTGGGATATGTTTAATAGCATATAATGATATTAAAGAATTAAAAAGTAGATAAAGTTTTATAAAATAGGTATAGAATGTAAAATAAATATTTTAAAAGTATATGGAGTTAAGTGGTATTTTTAATGGGTAGATCACCTAAATTCTCGTACAAATAGTACGAGTTTTATATCTTTCTATGATACTAGTTTTAGAGTACGCGCATTGCGCGTGTATCCTAACTCAATGGATAATTTTTTAATAGGATTACATAAATATTATTTAAAAAATATATTTCAGTTATAACATAAAGGTTAAGCTCTAGAAATTAAAAAATATTCATCCTATATTGCGTACTCAAAAAAAAAAAAAACCTACGTCTCATAGAGTCTTATTATGATTCTAAAAAGAAATGTGAAATAACACAAACTAAAGAATTGAATCTTTATGGCTTCTCAATTTATTTTCGCTCAAATGTTACAATATTACCACTGTAATGAGGTTTTAGTTACTGAAATTTTTTTTAAAAAAATTAATGATTAATGATGACTCAATTTGTATAAATTTTGTTTTTTGTTATTTCATTCTCATTTGTTCAAGTTCGTACATTAACCAAGTTAACTCTTAATACTATACTATACCTGATTTTGTTCTATTATCTAATTTCTTTTATCACCGGTGATCTTTGAGGAAGCAAATTTATGGTCTCTAAGATTTGAGCCAATTCGAAAAATAATTTTACGTTTATACTTTTGGAAAACCATAGAACTGGATTCTTTTGCTAATTAAATAATTTAGATAATTAAGTATTGATTATTTATATTAAAAGAAATAATTGCTTTTGTTGATTCAAAATCTTAATATTAGCTCATATTGAATTTAAATATTTAGTAATTAAATATTTTCAATAAGATTATTTTATTAAAATGGTAAAAGAATGCATTTTTGCACTTTGTATTTCTGAAGCGTAAGTGTTATTGACTTTTGCCAGTTTCTTTTTCTCTCTTTCTTTTTAATATTAATAAAGATATTTCATACTCATTCAAATATTGTAATTGTTAACCGCAATTTATATATATATATATATATATATATATATATATATATATATATATATATATATATATATATATATATATATATACCCAAGGAAAGGAACTCGATAAAAAATAGTTTGGTACATTATTTTAATTACTTGCTCATGTTATTAGCGTAAGTAACTTTGCAACCTAAATAAAATATATAGTACACTGTTATTATTTGATTAATATAATTATTTCTCCTATTTCTTATTTACGGAATCGTTTGGGTCAATCCCTTAGTAGAAGTAAATGGAAGATGAAAAGGAAACTTTATTAAACGTAAAATCTTGATGAGTTTTAAATCCTAGATATTAAAACTTTAACTTAATTCAAATAAGGAAAAGTTTAATAACTAAAATTTTAATTTATTTCAAAATTCTAAATAAATACCCCTACATTTTAAAATAAGGATAGTAAGTAGTTGACTAAAAAAAAAAAGGAGGCAAAAGAAAGAAAAAAAGAAAAAAAATACAGTTAAGTGGGCCGAGACCCACTAGGAAATAGGTTACGAGGTTACTCAAAAGAAGCGATTGAAACTTTGCCCGTAACTAAACAAAGAAAACAATGAGGGATTTTAGAAAGGAGTTCTAAAGTTCTTTATTAGTAACATTGGGCAGCAAAAATAACAACAACAACAACTATCCAGTATAGTCCCACAAAGTGGGGTTTGGGAAGGGTAATATGTAGACGAGCCTTACCCCTACCCAAAAGGGCAGAGAGCCTATTTCCAGTCGACCCTCGACTCGGTTAAGGAAAGGAAAAATAAAAACAAAAACAAAAGAGCATTAGTAACTCCAGCAGAAATAGCGTAAATAATTATCTAAACATAAAAAATATAAATAAAATAGCATGCAATAATATCATACAGTAACTACCATAAATAACTACCATAAGGAGACACAAGCCAAAACACAAATCATCTATGGATAGCCCTGCCAAGCCTCACCCAACCCCGGGTGAGGAGTATGAAAAACTCTAGGAGCCCCTATCCTACAACCCTGATACTAGACCTCCGGACTTTCCTATCAAGGGTCATGTCTTCGGAAACCCGCATTCTAGCCATGTCATGCCTAATCACATCTCCCCAATACTTCTTAGGTCTCCCTCTGCCTTGCCGAACGCCGAAAATCGCCAACCGCTCACAACTCCTCACCGGGGCATCAGGACTTCTCCTCCGCACATGTCCGAACCACCTCAGCCTCGCTTCTCGCATCTTCTCATCCACCGGGGCCACCCCCACCTTCTCTCGAATAACTTCATTCTTAATCTTATCTAACCTGGTGAGCCCGCACATCCACCTGAGCATCCTCATCTCCGCAACCTTCATTCTCTGAACATGAGAGTTCTTCACGGGCCAGCACTCCGCCCCATACAACATTGCAGGTCTAACCACAGCTCTATAAAATTTCCCCTTGAGTTTATGTGGAACTTTCTTGTCACACAGGACTCCTGATGCAAGCCTCTACTTTGACCACCCCGCTCTTATACGATGAGTGACGTCCCCGTCAATCTCTCCGTCCCCCTGAATCACCGACCCAAGATATCTGACACTGTCCCTCTTGGCGATGACCTGAGATCCAATCATCACGTCCCTGCCTACTTCGCTCGGCTCAGTGCTAACTTGCACTCCAGGTACTCTATCTTAGATCTGCTTATTTTGAAACCTTTAGACTCGAGAGTTTGTCTCCATACCTCTAGCCTCTCAGTAACACCGACCCTCATCTCATCTATCAAGACTATGTCATCAGCAAATAGCATACACCAAGGCACATCCTCTTGAATATGTCGGGTTAGAGCATCCATCACCAAGGCAAACAAGAGAGGGCTAAGCGCCAATCCTTGATGGAGCCCCATAAACACTGGAAAATGGTCTGAGTCGCCACCCACCGTCCTAACCCTAGTCTTAGCTCCATCGTACATGTCCTTGATTACTCTGATGTAGGCTTCCGGCACGCTCTTCGCCTCCAAGCACCTCCATAGCACCTCCCTTGAGACCTTGTCATACGCCTTCTCCAAGTTGATAAGCACCATGTGCAGGTCCTTCTTCTTATCCTTGAACTGCTCCACCAGCCGCCTGACAAGGTGGATAGCTTCTATAGTGGAGCGAACCGGCACGAAACCGAACTAGTTCCCAGATATAGATGTCATCTCCCTCACCCTCGCCTCGATCACCCGCTCCCACACCTTCATTGTGTGACTTATTAATTTGATACCCCTATGGTTGTTGCAACACTGGATATCCCCTTTATTCTTGTACAAGGGCACCACAGTACTCCACCTCCACTCATCCGGCATCCTCTTGGTCCTGAAGATCGCATTGAACAACCTGGAGAGCCACTCTACTCCTGACCTACCCATGCACTTCCAGAACTCCACCGGGATCTCGTCAGGCCTAGTCGCTCGACCCCTACTCATCCTACGCAAAGCCCCCATGACCTTCTCCGCCCTAATGCGCCTGCAGTACCCAAGGTCTCTATGTTGCTCTGAACGCCCCAACTCCCCTAGCTCTAAGTTACGATCCCCCTCCTCGTTAAGTAAGTCTCGAAAGTACGCCTGCCACCTCTGCTTGACTTGAGACTCCCCCATCAGAACTCTACCATCCTCGCCCTTGATGCACCTAACTTGGTCAAGATCACGTGCTTTAGAAGATATTATATAGCTTTGGATGCACTCATATCAACAAGGAACTTGGAGAGCAACAAATTGAAAGCCATAGTTTCACGTGAGAGCTCTAAATACACTACATATTTCGGGTACCATTTAAACTCTTTATTTAAGTTATGTGGACAAATTCTTTAATAACTTTTTTTCTGAAAATTAAGCAATTTATATAGATTGTGAATAGCTTATTTAAATACTACAAAAAAAATAGAGTTACTAGTATAAATTTGAGTGAAGAATTCATTGAATAAAGTATCTTGATAAAGATATGATACAATTAATTACTTAAATAAATGAAGCAATTTGGAACAGTATATTTTCTACCGTAACTTGCCTTACTCTCAGAATATATATAGGACTTAAAGGAATGCGATTAAGTATAAAATTATTTTCAGGTGATTCGGACAAATTCAACTTGACAAGTTGATAATCAAACATGAAACTCGGAGAATTAGGTATTCTAAATTAGTTACAAATTAGCCTAAATAAAAAGTTAATTCGAGAACGATATGATGGGATTATAAATTGATTGAAGGAAGTCGCATGGATTGCTCGGGGAGACGTGTTTGATATTTCAGCACAAGTACTGTGAGTAGTAATTCTTCCGTAATTTGTATTTCATAACCTGCATGGTGTATATATGATTTTGAAAATAAATATGTTAACGATGCTTTAAAATTGCACGTGGGACAAGTCCTTTATTCGATATGATACCGAAATAGTTACTTGAAATGATGATTGTTGTTTTTAAATATTTTTTTATTACTAGATATTTTACCGTTACATAAATAGAACTACATGATTTGATAAGAAATGATATGCCCTTCATTATTTTGAAAATGTTTTTATATGAGTATTGACTTTTTACAAGAACGAGTATTAATAGGAGGAGACTTTGAAAGATCTCGTAGCTAAAGGCGGGTTCGTTAGACCTAGTGCACCTTGTATTTACCGATTATCGAGTACAGTTATAGCCCTCGCTAGTGGGAAGGTAGAACTAGCATACGGTTAAGCTTTTCCCTTGAGTAGGCACCTATAGTTATATTTGACTCCTTTACGAAGGGGTCCACACAGTGATACAGATTACATGATCCTTTCTTGGAAACCTTGCTAAATATAAAGACTTGCTATGAGACAATGTACTGAATTTATTACCGATTTGTTAAATTTATTTATGTTACAAAAAACACATGAATAGACTGATTATATTTATCTTTTTAATAATGACATTCTTATAGTATTTTCTGATTAATATACTAGCATGTTTTATGGCTTGTCCCTGCTAAAAACGGTTGTATTTAACTGTTATTATTCACTGAGCTAGCGACTCATTCCCTGCTATTGTTTTTACATAGGCAACAGTTGACGTAGATGAGGATTTCATTAATTAGAGCACACAGGCTGATAGTCATTGGTGAGCCTTGCACTTGTTCGCGTGAGCGGAGATTTTATTTATTTTTATAAGTCTTTTCTTGAAACTCTTAGAGTTGCTCCATAGCCATTCTTTTAATGTCATAAGTATTCTTCATTATTATAGGCTTATGATGAGTATTGCACTTTCTTATCAAATTTGGAGATAAATTAAAATTTCCTGTTTGTTAGTCGGTTAATTATTATTGGTGGAGACTTGCTTTGATTAATTGCTATGTTGTTGGTTGGTTGGTTTGATATTAGCATGGTTGGTTAATGATTTTGAGACAGAAAATTATTTTTGGATAGTCCTAAAACAAGGAGAATTATGTCTAATTTTTTATAAAATACCGATGAGGCTTACTTGAGAGCATTTGCTCCTGAGTGCCGGTCATGATTCAAATTGGGTCGTGATAAAGTTGGTATCTGTGACGATCCGACCCGTCGCCACGTGAGTTATCGTCCCGTTTCCTCCATTTTCGATTTATTTATGCTTCATTATGAGTATTTTGTGTGAACGAGTTGATTTGGATCGAATTGAGAAGGAAATGAAACACTTAGTCTCTTTAAGTAAACCTTATTTTAGAAAAGTCAACCGGACGTTAACTTATATGTTAGGAAGCTCATATGTGAATCCTGATGATTCGGTTAGCTTCAAAGGATGATTTCTGACTTAGAAGTGTGATCGAAAGTGATTTTGGAAGGCCAGTGTAGAATTAGGTTTGAATTGGCGAAGTTAGTATTGGCGAATTCTGGTTGATAGGCGAGATTTTGATCCGAGCGTTGGAATGGAATTTCAGGAATTGCTACAATTTTTTAGGTGATTTGGGATGTGTGTGCAAAATTTCAGGTCATTCAGAGATGTTTTTTTTGGGTTTTTGATCGAATGCGTGTGTCAAAAGCGTTTGAAGAACTTAGGCTTAAATCCGATGTAATTTGATGGTTTTAGTGTTTTTTGAGGTGTTCTCATGATTAGAGCAAGTTTGAATTATATTTTGGGATGCGTTGATGCTTTTGGTTGAGGTCCGGGGGGCCTCGGGTTGTTTTTGGATGGCCAACGAAAGGTCTTTGGGACTTAGGATGTTTCATAAATTTCAGGTTTCAGTTTTGGTATTTTGTTCAACGCGATGGCGATGTTCTTCATGCGATCGGATAGAGGCTTTGGAGGGAGCAGCGCAATTGCTCTTCGCGATCATAAAGATGGAGATGTGATCGGATAGTAGAGGGAATTTGTTGATCAAGAACACATAGGGCTGGCCGCATTTGCATAGAGTAAAGTGGACCTGAGGTATTGGATTGGAGATTGTTCACCGCGAATGCGGAGTGTGATCCGCGATCGAATAGTGCAAGTTGTCACTACATTGTGATCACATTAGGTATGGTGCGTTCGCGTAGATTTAATTTTGGGAACTGAAGAATTGTTCTTCGCGATCGTGGGGAGTGTCCCGCGATCGCATAGAAAAAAAAAGGACCTGGACGGAAGGGTTTTAATAATATTTCATCCAAGAACTAATCCTTATTTACACCATTGTTGAGCATGCTTGAGAGCTTTTAAACAGAAATTAAAGAGGGTTCCAACTGGAAGTTATTGGAGGTAAGTCCTATGAACTAAAAACGCGATTTTATTGTGAAATTAACCTTGAAATCCATGGAAACTTAACAAAAATGGGAAGAACTAGGGCTTGAGTTTAATATTTCAAATTAGGATTTGAGGGGTCATTTGGACTCCAATTTTGGTGTTCTTTATATGTATAGACTCATGGCGAGATAAGTAACCCGTTGATATAAGAATTTCTGAGTTTCGAGAAGTGGGTCCGGGGCTAGGGTTTTTGACAATTTCGGATATTTAATGTTTTTCGATTATTTTCGATTGAGTATTGTTCTTTTAGCCTATTATGATGTATTCGTCGTGATTTTGGTCAGATTCGACGAACGAGGAGGTTGATTCGAATGGAAAGGACATAGCGAGCTAGGATTTTGGCCTGTAAATGATGACCTGGGGGTTTGAAACCCTGGATTGCACATCGTAGTGCTATATAGATGTGACTTGCACGCTAGATAGCGAGCATGAGGTAGAGCACCGTTGGGGATTGTGACTTGGTCCGTCACGGTAGATGAGTATACTGCGTAATTAACTAAAATTTACTTATTATTATTATTATTATTATTTTAGCTAATTGCTATATTTGGGCTTCATGCAAATTGATTGAATCCTTCAGGGATTGCTATTACTGGTTTCTTTCCATTTTCACGTATTATTGAACTCAGTCTTAGTATTTAATATTATTTTTCATACTCATCCACCTTTTCTCAAACTTGAAACTTAAATAATATTTCTAATGAAGTTTGGGATGAATATTTATATATTATTGTGCCCGAGGGGCTTATGTGATTCTGGATTGAGTATGGGATCGGGTTGCCCGCCGCATCAGTATTGTATTAATATTGATATGAATACGAGGGCCTAGTTGATTCCACAAGATGGCTTATTATTGGGCTTGGGCCGTAAGGGGCCCCTCCCGGAGTCTGCACACCCCCAGTGAGCACCGTCAACGATAAATAAATGGAGCGGGCTACATGTCGCAACTGGTACTAGGGATTACCGGACTATATGTTGCATTTCATACTTGATTGTCATTTACTTACTTATCTGTTGTAGCATTTCGATAATTGTTGTTATTGGTTTACTCATTGAATACTATCTGGTTCAAGTTGTTGTATTTATAGAATTACTTTGTGCCTATTCACGATTTCTTATTCTAGGCCTTTATTTATGTTTATTACTCACTGGGTCGGAGTACTTACATTACTCCCTGCACCTTGCGTGCAGAAGGTATATCTAAGGCTGAGTGAGGATTTCTCTACTGAGCAACTTATCCGGGAGCATCAAGGTAGATGCATGACGTCCAAAGTCCTCATCTTCCTTCTACTTTATTCGCTTTATTTTTGCATTTCCTTAGAAAGATATGTAGTAGATTGATACTCAGGTATTAGAGGCTCAGAACTGTATTCTTCGGGCTGTGTAGTAGTATTGGTATTTGGGATTTCCACATGTTTTAAACTCTATTTCAGAATTTCAGTATGATGACTTGGTAATTTATCTGTGTAGTTAATTCATGAACTGTATAGAAATTGTTGAGGTTATTAAATTGGTTAGTCTTGCCCAGTAATGTGTCGAGCGCCATCACGATCAGCGTTGGGGTCGTGACAAGTTGGGATCTGAGCCTATGTTACTTGGTCTTGCGAGCCATGAGCCGATTTAGTAGAGTCTCGTGGATCGGTATGGAGAAGTCTGTACTTATCCTCGGGAGGCTGCAGAATCTTTAGAAAAACTTAACATTCTTGAAACTTTTGTCGTGCGGGTTTGTTGAACTGAGAACTAAACTTCTATTACTCTATTCTCTCACAGATTGAGGACACGAGCTACCAGACGTGGCGGAAGACCACCAGTGCTACCTACTGAGGCTGATAGAGGCCATGGACGTGGTCAAGGTCCTGGCAGAGGCAGAGCAGTCGGGGCAACACTTGCTGATCCACCAGTTGCCCCAACTCAGGATCAGGCTCCAGCTGCAGAAACACCAGCAGCAACCATTCGGGCACCAACGTTGCCTATCGTGATTCCGCGTCTTTAGGAGACCATGGCACAGATATTATCAGTCTACACTGGCCTGGCTTAGGTAGTTTCCGTCACCACAACATCAGCAGCTACTTCATAGGCCGGGTGAGGCAATCAGACCCCTACTGCTTGCACACCTGAGCAGGTGGTGCAGGGACTACAAACACCAGAGACACCTGCAGCTCAGCAAGTTGCACCAGTTCAGGGCTTCGTGGTTCCAGCTATGCCAGACGATGAGCAGTGTTATCTCGAGAGGTTCGATAGGCTCTAGCCTCCGACATTTAGTATTACTGAGGGCGAGGATGCCTAGGTTTCCTTGACAGGTGTCAGTGCATGCTCCGGGCGGTAGGGATCCTTGAGTCGAGTGTTGTGATATTTACTACTTTTTAGTTCACGGGAGCTGCTCTTACTTGGTGGGAGGGCTTTGAGAGGCGTAGGCCTGTCGGGGCAGCACCCCTTTATTGGAAGCAATTCTCCGCTCTTTTTCTTGAGAAGTATGTACCTCAGTCCCGCGGGGGGACCTCCGCATGCAGTTTGAGTGGTGAACACAAAGGGATATGACCGTGACTCAGTACGACATGAGGTTTTCACAATTGGCCCGTCATGCTATATGGATGGTTCCATCAGATCGTGAGAGGATTAGGAGATTTATGGATGGACTTATCTACTATCTTCATTTGATGACTAGAGAGAGTATTGGGTGCTGCATTTGAGGAGGTGGTGGATATCGCTCGTGAGATCGAGTTAGTTTGCCGTAGAGAGAGAGGAGAGGGAGGCCAAGAGGCCTCGTGGATCGGCCAGTTACAGTGGTGCTCCTTCGAAGGTCCAGTTCCAGCATTCTACAGGTCGTATATTCAGGCATACTCAGTTGGCCCATCCAGAGTATCGTAGGGGATCTTAAGGCCTTGGAAATCATTGGTCCTAGCAGGGACGGTCTTCACTCAGCACCCTCCCAGCTCAGAGTTCATCTCATGCCCCATCAACTTAGGGTTTATCTGCGCCGAGTGCATCTGCTTGTCACTCCAGTGCGAGGGGTTCCCTTCAGTCCCCATCTCCACCATCGGGCAGCTGTTATGAGTGCGGAGAGTTTGGTCACTTGAGGAGGTAGTGCCCTTGACTTCGTGGCAGATAGCATCAGCAAAGGGGTCAGCCCTCGACTTCTTCTCCAGTTATCTCATCACCCGCCCAGCCAGCTAAGGGTGGAGATCAGGCAGCCAGGGGTCACCCTAGAGGTGGAGACCAATTAGGCAGTGGCTAGGCTCATTTCTATATTATGCCGGGCAGGACATATGCCATTGCTTTAGACGTTGTCATTACAAGTATTGTTTCAGTCTGCCATAGAGACGCCTCAGTATTATTTGATCCCGCTTCCACCTATTCATATATGTCTTCATATTTTGCTCGTTATTTGGATATGCCCCAGAAGTCTCTATCTTTACATGTTCATGTGTCTACCTCGGTGGGCGATACTGTTATTGTGGACCGTGTGTACTGGTCATGTGTTATGATTATTAAGGGTGTGGAGACCCGAGTTGATTTATTGCTATTGAGCATGGTGGTCTTCGACATTATCTTGGGCATAGATTGTTTATCTCCGTATCATGCTATTCTAGAATGTCATGCTAAGACAGTCACTTTGGCCATGCCAGGTGTACTGTGGATCGAGTGGCGTGGTGTGACTGATTATGTTCCTAATATAGTTATTTCTTTCTTGAAGGCCCATCGTATGGTTGGGAAGGGCTGTCTTTCCTAATTGGCGTTTGTGAGGGATGTGGGAGCTGAGACTCCTAGCATTGATTCTATTCCAATTGTGCGGGATTTTCCTAATATATTTCCTGCAGACCTACCGGGAATGCCGCCGGACAGGGACATTGATTTTGGTATTGAACTAGTGCTAGGCACCCGGCCCATCTATATTCCGCCATGTTGTATGGCACCAGAGGAGTCGAAAGAGTTGAAGGAGCAGCTTCAGGAGCTCCTAGATAAGGGGTTCATTTGGCCTAGTGTGTCACCTTGGATGCGCCATTTCTTTTTGTGAAGAAGAACGATGGCACAATGAGAATGTGTATCGATAATAGGAAACTGAACAAAGTAACGGTGAAGAACAAGAATCCTCTGCCTCACATTGATGATTTGTTTGATCAGCTTCAGGTAGCGAGCGTGTTTTCCAAGATTGATCTCCGTTAGGGTTATCACCAGTTGAAGATCAGGGATTCAGATGTTCATAAGATTGCTTTCAAGACTAAATATGGTCACTATGAGTTTCTTGTTATGTCTTTCGAGCTGACCAATGCCCCAGCAGCGTTCATGCATATGATGAATAGTGTATTTCGGCCTTATCTGGATTCATTTGTCATAGCGTTCATTGATGATATTCTGGTGTACTCGCATAGTCAGGAGGAGCACACACAAAATTTGTGAGTTATATTACAGAGATTGAGAGAGGAGAAGCTTTAAGCAAAGTTCTCCAAGTGTGACTTTTGGCTTAGCTCAATGGCTTTCTTGGGACACGTGGTGTCCAGCGAGGGGATTCAAGTTGACCCAAAGAAGATAAAGGCGGTACAGAGTTGGCCTAGACTGTCCTCAGCCACAGAGATTCGTAGTTTCCTTTGGTTGACGTGCTATTATCTCTGGTTTGTTGAGGGTTTTTCCTAGACTCATAAGGGTGTTTCATTTGTATGGTCGGACGAGTGTGAGGAGAGCTTTCAGAAGCACAAGACAGCTTTGACCACAACTCCAATATTGGTTTTATCGTCAGCTTCAGGTTCCTATGCGATATATTATGATGCTTTCAGAGTTGGGATAGGTTGTGTTTTGATGCAGGAGGGTAGAGCTATTTCTTATGCTTCTCGTCAGTTGAAGACTCATGAGTAGAACTACCTCGTTCATGATTTGGAGATAGATGTTATAGTTCATGCTCTGAAAATTTGGAGGCATTACTTGTATGGCATATCTTGTGAGGTATACACTGATCATCACAGTCTTCAACATTTGTTCAACAAAAAATATCTTAATTTGAGGCAACGGAGGTGGCTAGAGTTACTTAAGGATTATGATATCACCATTCTGTATCACCCGGGGAAGGCTAATGTAGTGGCTGATGCTTTGAGCCGAAAGGAGGTGAGTATGGAGAGCTTGGCGTACATTTCAATTGAGGAGAGGCCATTTGCAGTTGATGTTCAGGCCTTGGCCAATCGATTTGTGACACTAGATATTTCAGAGCCTAGTCGGGTGTTGGCTTGTGTGGTTTCTCGGTCTTCCTTGTATGACAGCATCAGAGAGTGTCAGTATGAGGATTTGCATTTGATTGTCCTTAAGGACAGGGTTCAGCATGATGATGTCAGGGATGTGACCATTGGATATGATGATGTGTTGAGGATGCAAGGCTGAGTTTGCGTGCCCAATATGGATGGGCTTCGAGAGATAATATTGGATGAGGCCCATAGCTCGCGGTGTTCGATTCATCCGGGTGCCGCAAAGATGTATCAGGATCTTAACAGCACTATTGGTGGCGGAGGATGAAGAGAGATATTGTGGAGTATGTAGCCCAGTGTCTCAATTGTCAGCAGGTAAAATATGAGCATCAGAGACCGGGTGGCTTGCATCAGTAAATGGTTATTCGCGAGTGAAAGTGGGAGAGGATGACTATGGATTTTGTTACCGGACTCCCTCGAACTTTGAAGAAATTTGATGCCCTTTGGGTAATTGTAGACAGGCTGACCAAGTCCGCACACTTCATTCCAATTTGTACTACTTATTCTTCAGAGCGGTTGGCAGAGATTTATATTCAGAAGATTATTTGGTTACGCGGTGTCCTAGTTTCCATCATATCAGATCAGGGCACTCAGTTTTGGCAGACGGTTCAGTGAGAGTTGGGTACTCAGGTATAGTTGAGCATAACCTTTCACCCTCAGACAAACGGACAGTCCGAGCGCACCATTAAGATATTAGAGGATATGCTATGTACCTGTGTTATTGATTTTGGAGGGTCATGGGATCGTTTTCTACCGCTTGCAGTGTTTGCCTACAAAAACAACTATCAGTCCAGCACTCAGATGGTGCCGTATGAGGCCTTCAATGGGCGACTGTGTAGATCTCTAGTTGGTTGGTTTGAGCCCGATGAAGCTAGATTGTTGGGGACAGATTTGGTTCAGGATGCATTGGAGAAGGTAAAGATGATTCAGGAGAGACTCCGTACAGCGCAGTCGAGGCAGAAGAGTCATGCGGACAGGAAGGTCCGAGATTTATCCTATATGATTTGTTAGAAGGTTTTGCTTTAAGTTTTCACCCACGAAAGGTGTTATGAGATTCAAAAAGAAGGGAATGTTGAATCCGCAGTTTATTGGGCCCTTTGAGATAATTAGACGGATTAGGGAGGTGGCTTATGAGCTTGCCTTGCCACCCAGCTTGTCGAGCGTGCATCCAGTTTTCCATGTTTCTATGCTCCAGAAGTATATTGGAGACTCGTCCCATGTTCTAGATTTCAGTACAGTTCAGCTGGAGGCTGACTTGACTTATGATGTAGAGCCAAGAACTATTTTGGATCGTCAGGTTCGGAAGTTGAGGTTAAAGCATGTTTCTTCGGTGACAGTGCAGTAGAGAGGTCGGCCTGTGGATGAGGCTACCTGGGAAACCGAGCGGGAGAAGCGGAGTAGATACCCTCACCTATTTGAGGCTTCAGGTATGTTTCTTGATTCACTCGAGGACGAGCGTTTGTGTAAGTTGGGGAGGATGTGACGACCCGACCCGTCGTCACGTGAGTTACCACCCTGTTTCCGCCATTTTTTGCTTCTTTATGGTTCATTATGAGTATTTTGTGTGAACGAGTTGATTTGGATTGAATTAAGAAGGAAATGAGACACTTAGTCTTTTTAAGGAAGGCTTATTTTGGAAAAGTCAACCGGATGTTGACTTATGTGTTAGAGGGCTCGGATGTGAATCCCGATGATTCGGTTAGCTTTGAGGGATGATTTGTGACTTAGGAGTGTGATCGGAAGTGATTTAGGAGGTCCAATGTAGAATTAGGCTTGAATTGGCGAAGTTAGTATTTTGGCGAATTCCGGTTGATAGGTGAGATTTTGATCTGAGGGTCGAAATGGAATTCAGAGAGTTGCTGCAGCTTCATTAGGTGATTTGGGATATAGTGAAAAATTTCAGGTCATTCGGAGATGTTTTGGTTGGGTTTTTGATAGAATGCATGTTTCAGAAATTTTAGAAGAACTTAGGCTCTAATCCGATGTAGTTTGATGGTTTTAGTGTTGTTTGAGGTGTTATGATGATTGGAGCAAGTTTGAATGATGTTTTGGGGTGTGTTGATGCTTTTGGTTGTGGTCTCGGGGGCGTTGAGGTGTTTTTGGGTGGCCAACAGAAGGTCTTTGGGACATAGGATGTTGCAGAAATTGTAGGTTTCAGTTCGGGCATCTTGTTCATCGCGATCGCGATGTTCTTTTTGCGATCGCATACATGCTTTGGAGGGAGTATCGCAATTGCTCTTCGCGATCTCAAATATGGATATATGATCGCATAGTAGAGGGAATTGTTTGATCGGGAACACGTAGAGCTGGTTGCGTTCGCATATAGTAAAGTGGACCCGAGGTATTGCATTGGAGATTGTTCACCACGAACGTGGAGTGTGGTCTGCGATCACATAGTGCAAGTTGGCAGTGCATTTCAATCGCATTAGGTATGGTGTGTTCGTGTAGAGTTAATTTTGGGAACTGAAGAATTGTTCTTCGGGATCGCGGGGAGTGTCCCGCGATCGCATAGAAGAAAAACGGACCTGGACAGGGTTTTAATACTTTTTCATCCGCGAACTAAGCCTTATTTTCACCATTATTGAGCATCCTTGAGAGCTTTTGGACAAGAATTGAAGTGGGTTTCGACTGGGAGTTATTGGAGGTACATCCTATGAACTAAAAACATGATTTTATTGTGAAATTAACCTTGAAATCCATGGAAATATAGCAAAAAAGGGAAGAACTAGGGCTTGAGTTTGATATTTCAAATTAGGATTTGAGGGGTCATTTGGACTCCGATTTTGGTGTTCTTTATATGTATAGACTCATGGAAAGATAAGGAACCTATTGGTATAAGAATTACTGAGTTTTGAGAAGTGGGCCCAGGGCTCGAGTTTTTTCCTATTTCGGAATTGTCACATCTCCTTTTTCGCTACTACGACCCGGCGAAGGGTGTAGATAAGAGACTTTTTCCTATTAAAGGACAGTCGAGACGGGATTCAATTATTAAAGAGAGTTTCAGAGTCGCCATTTAGGAGATTTATGGTGTCCCAAGTCACCGGTTAGAATCCCGAATCGAGGAGAAGAATGAATCTGTTTACAGTCCGCAAACCAGAAATCTGAGTAAGGAACTGTTAACCCGGGAGAAGTTGTTAGTTATTCCCAGGTTCTCTAGTTCTAGCACGGTCGCTCATTTGTCATATTTGGCTTAAATTATCTGATTTTAGAACATGTTTAGCTTATGTGCTTTTAACTTAAAACTTCTTTTGTTATTATTTTAAAGAGAATTGCAACGTCGTTAGAACATGCCTCAAATCACGTCACGTAAATGCACCCGTGGATCTTGACCCTTCCAACTTTGTTGATATTGGATTTGGGTCACATAAATGCACACCCGAATTTAGGAAGGTATATTATTGATAAATTCGCGCCTATAGCAACTACGTCTTAAAAGATTCGTGGGAAGTCGTGGAATTCGCTAAACGACACTTCCCAATTTTTCTAAGTATTTTATCAAATTAAGGAGCCTCATGATGTTTAATTTAGTTAACGGGCTCGTTTCATTTTATAAGGACATCCTAAAGTATTTAAGTTTTCAACTACCATGGTATCTAAATTTCCTAGTCATGTTGTTCTGAAAAAAATGAAATCAAGACTTGCATTTTTAGCCTCTTTTGTGGCTGATATGAGCATCATTTTCAATCAGCCCAGAGACGTGTATTGCCACACCACCACTGGCACCTACTGGACCTCTCAATTGGGTCTAGGGTCATTGGACTAACGAGTCACTTTAGAACAATAACAGCAACCTTTCATTTTTTTTATTTATTATACCACAATTATTAAAACAATACACCTGAGCATTGAAAATATGCCAACAAAAGAGGATGCTAAAATAATTTTTGCATCAGATTTAATCTTAACGTTTGAAGAGATAGCTCAGAATACTCATCACTCAGAGTTTTACGTATGTTCAGCTATCAAATCCTTAACATATAACTCGAATTATAAGTGTTGGGCTCGTTTTTGATTACTCTATTGTAAAATCTACTGGACCTAAGCAAATAAAATGTACAATTCCATCACAGTCTAGCTTATACATGTTTATGTTCAGTACAAATAGCAGAAAATCTTAAGAGAATAAATATGATTACAACAGGAATTGAAACAAATAAAGATGGTATGATGTCTTCTCATTATCTGAAATGCACATAAGTTCTACAACCTCTCAGAGTTTTGGGGAAATATTGGTACCTGGAGTTCAGCAAAGAAGCCTATGAGTAAAAGTGACGCAACTAGCAAGCAACAGCAGTCAATCAATTAGTAACACCGAATATTTCAGGAGATTTTTGAGAGAATCAAAATTCAAAAGGAATAGGAACAACACTAGTGATTTTTGAAGAGTATAGAGGGAACTAATATATATTTATCTATATCTTAATTCACTAAGGGATTCAGAAGAAAAAGCCTGTTCGAAAATATAGCCAAAAGTCTGAAAAAAACCCCTTCTCAAATTTTCAGATTGCTCCTTTTATAGTGAAGCCTTAGGGCAACACTTTTCCTTTTAGTTCCTTATTCAAATTTAGTTTTTACCTAAATAGT
This sequence comes from Nicotiana benthamiana, assembly GCA_034376525.1. Lineage (NCBI taxonomy): Eukaryota > Viridiplantae > Streptophyta > Magnoliopsida > Solanales > Solanaceae > Nicotiana > Nicotiana benthamiana. The sequence goes on along the minus strand of CM067339.1, from coordinate 53,393,698 downwards.
CCTTAGTTTTCTTACTTGTGCCTCAAGTTTGAGGCTGAAATTATGCCTATGTCCCTCACTAGAATGTTCTAGGGGTTGTTACAAGATTCTTTCAGGCTCAAATACCATTTATACCCCTGTTTCCCTTCCTAATTAACTAACCTGAGGTTTTTCATTTGGTTTGGTCAACCTGACCCTGGTCAATGTGTTTAAATTATGGGCCAAATTTGGTCTGGACTAAGGCTTAACTATGTGGACCTGGACCCTTAAAGAATTTAAGGACTAAACAATGCACTTCATGGATTCAGGCCAACAATCATCACAACTTCAGGACTATATTCATGAATACGTCAAGGTGAACCATAACAATACAAAAGGAACCCAATGGACTATGCAGGAACAATGGTCAAACTATAACACTTAGTAAAAACTTAGAGGTAAAAAAACCAAGAAATTAAAACAAAGCTAATATCAGTAGTTACAATATTAAAAAAAAAGAAATTTATCCTAACATGTGCAAATACTGAAGATCACAATCACCAGGAAAGCAATATGACTGGTATGAAACTCTTAAAAGAGGGCACCTACTCAGAATCATAATAACATAGGTAGGATCCACAAAATCATTCAGAACCTCAAAGGTGAAAGCAATGCAGAATCAAGAGACGAGGATCAACAAACCATATAAAAATTTCAGAGGTGACACTACTGAAGAGTCAAAAGGCAACGATCATAAGCCATGTAAAATTTCAGAATCAAGAGGCTAAGATCAACATGATATCAGACCACTCAAAATATGAATGAATTCAAACTAGTGATACCCAAAGGAAATAAGGCATATAGCAAGCAGAGACAACTACTTAACCACTTTCAGGATGAGATCGTGAAAAACAACTAAAATTTAAAAGAAACGAAGCAACTAAAACAAAGCAATTAAATATATACATGCAACATAGAATACTTAGCTTTTGGTTCATGCAGCTCTAACTCGAAGCATCTTCGTGGGTTTTTTACCTCTTTTTGGGGAGGTTTCCAACCTTTAGAGCAATTTGCATTGCAGACAAAGGGTTCAGGGGTTCAGGAATGGGAGTTTTTTATTCTGAGACCAAGTGAAGTCTCATATATGAATTTTCTTGGTGGTTAGTGGTGTTTGAGGGTTGTGGATGTCATGGTTGGGGAAAGAGCTGGAAGGGGATTATCTGAGGCCAGTTTGGGCCGGTGGGATTTAGGTTTTAGGGTAAACTTTAAATCGATATTCGAACTGTTTCACTTGCACTCGAAAGGTGTGATATGGATGGTTGGAAAGAGGAAGATGAGATGGTTCAGGGGTATAATTTTGGACGGGTTTGGGGTTAGATCACCGGAGACGGTAGTTCCGGTGAACCTTGTTTTGAAGATTCGAGACGATGGAGAAATGTTTGAAGGAAACATTGCAGGAAGGGGAAAAGGGAGGTCTTGGTGGTCCTACGGTGTAAATTTGCGGTGGTTTGGTGACCGGCCTCCGCCGTGAGGCGATTTTCAGCGGCGGCGTTGGGGCGGTTGCTGGGTGGTCAAGGGTGGTCATAGGGCGGTCAAGGGGAGGTGTTACATCGGTGGGCTTGGGACGAGAAAGGTGATGAATTTACCTGTGTATCTATACATAGATTTGGATATATTTATTTAATTTGGGTGAGGGTTTCAGGGCCGTTGGATGGTTTGTTGATCAACGGTTGAGATGAATGACTACAAAACAGTGTCGTTTTGGGCAGGTCTGATGAACTGGGTCGGAGGCTGATGTTGGGCTGGGCAGGGGTGTTATTTACAGGGAAAAATTATTTGGGCCACTCAGGTCTGTCCCAATTGTTGCCAGCCTGGGTGGTTATATATATATATATATATATATATATATATATATATATATATATATATATATATATGTATATATATATATATATATGTATATATATATATATATACATATATTTGTTTTGTTTTCTTATCTTTTTGTTTTATTTTAATTCCTAATTACATTTTTAAAAAATTCCTAATTAACCTAATAATTGACCATTTATGGAACACAAACAATAAAATGTAGCAAATAAAAGATGCTTAAATGCCAGAAATACTACTTATATTTTTTGAATTTTATGTTTGTAAAATATCTCTAATTAACAATTATTTTAGCAAAAAAATATGAAATTAAATCCTAAATGACTTTAAGCATGCCTTATTGAAAACACACTGGCACACGCAATTAAATCCTAAAACAAATATTAAAAAGAAAATTCTAAACCTGAGAGTCCTGTAGGAGTCGACTTAACAGGGCAAAAATCACATGCTCACAGGAATTTTTGATGTTTTTCGATTATTTTTGATTGAGTATTGTTCCTTTAGCCTATTGTGACATATTTGTCGTGATTTTGGTCAGATTCCACGCACGAGGAGGTCGATTCGGAAGACAAGGACATAGCGAGCTAGGATTTTGTCCGGCTTGAGGTGAGTAATAGATATAAATGATGTCCTGAGGGTTTGAAACCCCAGATTTGCACATCGTAGTGCTATATTGAGGTGACTTACATGCCGGATAGCGAGCGTGTGGCAGAGCCTCGTTGGGGATTGTGACTTGGTCCGTCCCGGTAGATGAATATACTGCATATTTAACTAAAATTTACTTATTATTATTATTATTATTATAATTTGAGCTGATTGCTATATTTGGGCTTCCTGCAAATTTATTGAATCCTTCAGGGATTGCTATTACTAGTTTCTTACCATTTTCACGTATTATTATACTCAGTCATGGTATTTAACACTAATTTTCAAACTCAGCCACATTTTCTCAAACTTGAAACTTAAATAATATTTCTAATGAAGTTTGGGCTGAAGTTTTATATATTATTGTGCTCGAGGGGCTTATGTGTTCTGGACTGAGTATGGGAGTGGGTTGCGCGCCGCAACAGTATCGTATTGATATTGATATGAGGCTGCGGGCCTAATCGATGCCACGAGATGGCTTATTATTGCGCTTGGGCCGAAAGGGACCTCTCGGAGTCTGCACACCACCAGTGAGCGCCGTCGACAATAAATAAATAAATAGAGTGGGCTGCATGCCGCAGCGGGTACTAGGGAGTACTGGACTATATGTTGCATTTCTTACTTGATTGTCTTTTTCTTACTTATATGTTGTAGCATTTCCATAATTGTTGTTATTGGTTTAGTGTTTGAATATTATCTAGTTCAGATTGCTGTATTATAGAATTACTTTGTGCCTATTCAGGATTTCTTATTCTCAGCCTTTATTTATGTTTATTACTCACTGGGTCGGAGTACTCACATTACTCCTTGCACCTTGCGTGCAGATCCAAGTACATCTGAGGCTGAGTGAGGATTTCTCTACCGATTAGCCTATCCGGGAGCATCAAAGTAGTTGCATGACGTCCTCAGTCTTGATCTTCCTTCTACCTTATTTGCTTTATTTCCACATTTTTTTAGAACGATATGTAGTAGATTGATACTCAAGTATTAGAGGCTCAGACTTGTGATACCGAATTCTTCGGGCTGTGCAGTAGTATTGGTATTTGGGATTTCCACATGTTTTAAACTATATTTCAGAATTTCAGTATGATGACTTGGTAATTTATTTGTGTAGTTAATTCATGAACTGTATATAATGGTTGAGGTTATTAAATTGGTAGGGCTTGCTTGGCATTGTGTCGGGCGCCATCACGACCGGGGTTGGGGTCGTGACAGTACCAGAGCCCTATGTTATTTTTGTGACTAATGGAGCATGCTTTAGTAGTAGAATATCAATTATTGTTATGTCGCCGGCCATTCCCATAATCGTAATTCTGTAAGTACGTGATAGGACGTGTCTGGTATTTCTTTCTTATTCCTCCTAATATATTTGGTAATTAGGGTCAAATAAATACATCTGTTACTGTCATCTGGTTCCACTACGGTTTACCCGATAATAAACTTTTGCTAAAGATTCAAAGATATCAATTGTTGACACTAGACAAGCAATTGTCTCTCGGCGAAGGAACGGCAGAAGTAGTAGACAAGGACAATGAAAGGGCCGTTGTGCCGTATCGAGGAGCTTTATTTCTGCTAACATGTATGGAGTCCATTCCTGAAATCAGTACTACGTCAGCACTTGGGGAGTGTTATTACAAAGGTACTTATATTTATACAAAGAAAAGTTGATATATTGATGAAAATAATGGATAGACATGAGAATAATGGGCAACAGAATAGTGCTCTAGAGTCCTCATGCACCTAGAAAATTGTAAGAACATAGAAATATATTTAATAAGGTTCTCAAAAGTTAAAACTACCAAGTACACAATTTCTAATAGTTTAAAGGATCTTTAAAGGTTTTTGATATAACATTTATTATATTACGAGCTATAGGATATTTCATAAGTAATCTATAGAACAATCAATTTATAGACTGGGGAACATGTCGAATACATGAACTGATACCATACTCTTGATGCTAACAAGAGATGCACAAATGATTTGTGAATGATTTCACTAAAGTGTTTATGAATCACTTCCTTTTTGACAAGTTTCTAATATGAACTTACCTACAAGATAGTTTAAGAAATCTATTTAGACGATGGGTGTAACGACATTTAGCGCATAACTTTCTCAACTGTATAGATGAGCAATATATAAAGTTTAGAGACTTGCCAAAAGATTGGTTAACCACTTAAACAAGGTAGTGACTATACATATGAAAACTTTGATCTACCATATCGTAGTTGCACTTAGTGGAAAGATTGAAAAATATGGACATGTGTTTTGGCTTGTGTCTCCCTTATGGTATTTATAATAGTTACTGTATGATATTAGTGCATGCTATTTTATTTATGTTTCTTATGTTTAGATAATTATTTATGCTATTTCTGCTGGAGCTACTAATGCTCTCTTGTTTTTGTTTTTGTTTTCATTTCCTTCATTGAGCCGAGGGTCGATTGGAAACAGCCTCTCTGCCCTCTCGGGTAGGAGTAAGGCTCGTCTACATATTACCCTCCTCAAACCCCACTTTGTGAGACTATACTGGGTAGTTGTTATTGTTGTATGATCGAGATTAAGAAATCTTTCAGTATGAATTTTAATATGGGTCGAAGATTAAAAAACCAAGGACATTTTGAAATATTGAGCGATCCCTTTCAGGTTGCCACTTTGGTGAGAAGTTTACAGTAGTTAAATATGTGTATAAAAGCTTGTTAAATTTGAGTTTAGACAAGGAACATCCTAGCTAACAAAACTGTACTTATATGGTATACTTTGACATGCCAATGGGTGTGAATTATGTATCTTATTGCCATACTATCTTTGATTTTCATATTGTGAAATTGCACGAAAAAAAATATAATATTATTAATATTTTTTATTTTACATTGAGCGTTAGTTATACATATATATATATGTTAGAAGAGATGAGACACTTACTTTAGAAAAGATACCCTTAATAAGAGAGTTTTCATGAGGATTACTATGACTACCTCTAGTAAGATAAATAGACTCAATGTTGATATGACATATGACAAGCAAACTATATCGTATGGCACTAATAAAGTTGATAGAGCTAAAAGAATAATTGCAAGACTTATTGGATAAGGCTTTTATCACACCAGGTGTTTCACCAATGGGTGCACTAATATTGTTTGAAATAAAAAGGAGAAAATAGGTCCTTAAGAATGTAGATCAACTACCGACAAATGAATAAGGTAAAAATACACAATACATACTCATTTCTCGTATAAATAACTTGTTTGATCAGTTAAAAGGAGCTTCTTAATTTTAAAAGATTGATACACAGTCTAGTTATTCTTAAGTTAAAATAATAAAGGAAGATTTTTGATATCATACTCTAGAATCAGTATAGATATTATGAGTTAGTTGTAATGCCTTTTGGGCTGGTTAATACTTTAGCCGCTTTCATAGGTATAATGACTATGGTATTCGATTTGTTTCTAGAAAAAAAAAATTATAATTTGGTGTATTCTCGTAGTCAGAGAGAACATGAGTACCACTAAAAAAAGTGTTATAGATGCTGCCAGAAAAATTAGTTTTTGCCAAGTATTTGGCGTGAATTTTGGCTAGATTGAGTTCGGGAATATTGTATCTAGGTATGTATTAGGGTAAATTATAAGAAGATAGAAACACATCAAAAATGGCAAATATCGACTATTACTATAGAGATCTGCAGCTACTTGGCTTGGCAGACTACTACTAACATTTAGCATATAATTTTTCCGAAATAGCCGCACCACTAACCTAGTTAATATCAAAAAATAAAATAAAGTTCCAAGGAATATAGGAATGTGAGCAGATCTCGAGGAACTCAAAACATATTTAACAACCACATAGGTATTAGCCATATCATTAGGTTCTAGAGAACTCGTGATATTTCGTGATGCTTTGAGGAGGGACTAGGATATGTTCTCATGCATATGATCATGTTATACCTTATGCTTTGGGACATCTCAAGAAGCACGACCTACACTATCCTAATCATGATTCAAGGTTAGTTACAGTGATTTTGGTTTTGAAGATTTGGAGGTGTTACTTATACCGCGAAACTGGTGAGCTATAGACTGACCACAAAAGCTCGAAGTATATTTTTCAACACAAAGATGTGAATATTCAGCATCGTTGCTGGATGAAACTACTCAATAACTATGATTATTCCATTTATTACCATCATGGAACTTTGAATGTTATGGGGGATACATTGAGCAGAAAATCTTTAAGCAATATGGTATATACAGTTTTGCCAAAAAGACCTTTGGCTAAAAATATATAGAGACTAAATGGTACAAGTATCAAATTTAGTATGGATAATTAAGAGACATTTTTGGCTGGTGATAAAGCCAAGTGTTCACTAGTAGAGCAAGAAAAGGCCACTCAATATGAAAATGAGCGATTATGTAAATATCAAGATAAGGTCCTAGCTAGTAGAGGCAAAAACATGACTATTGATAGTGATGGTACTCTTCGAATAAGTACCGGGCTATATGTACCAGGTATAGATGGGTCAAGACAAGTTATTCTTGAGGAGCTCACAACTCTAGATACACTATACATTCGGCTTAAAATAAGATGTAGGTAACTAGAAGAAAATTATATTTGTGAGAAAAGAAAGAAGAAAGATTGTTTTTACTTGTTTCTGACCATTGACTTGTTAGCATGTCAACGTAAGCATATTGCAGGACCACTATAACAATATGATAATTTGAAGTGAAAATGATACAGAATCAAAGTGAATTTTATGGAAAAAAGGTACATCCAATATTGAGAGTTTATAACGTGGAAATTAAAATTTTGGCTTCCATAGTCGATATACTTTTGCTAGTCAAAAATTCTCATACAGAGGATAAAGATGCACAAATATACATGAATAAAAAATAGTAAACTCTATGGGATTTATTGTCCACCATTTCTGATAGAAAATTACAATTTACTGTACAATTTTAAAAAACTTTTCAAGAAGCATTGAGTACACGAGTAGATCTTACTACTATATTTAATCCACAAATAGACGAGCAGTCTGAACGCACTATACAGATCTCGGAGGATGCGTTGAAAGCTTGTATTCTTGAGTTTTGTGGTATTTGGGACGCTTATCTACCTTTAATTGAATTTGCTTACAAGAATAACTTTAAGTCCATTATTCAAATGACACCTTATGAAGCATTGTATAATAAATAATGTCGTTCTCCTTTCGGATGGTTTGAAGTTGGTGAGACTAATTTGTTGGGGCCCGACAGAGTACAAGAAGTTATTGATAAGGTCCAATTGATCAGGAAATGATTACTCACAGCTCAAGCAGGCAAAAGCCTTATGCAGATAAGAGAAAGAGATTAGTATTTACAATTAGGGACATAGTGATTCTACGAGTCTCTCTTATGAGGCGCGTGATGTGATTCAAAAAAGAGGTTGATAAGACTGATGTTTATAAACCGTACGAGATACTTAACCGAGTGAGAGCTGTGGCATATCGTTTGGCACTTCCTTTTGAGTTATCTTTTATTCATACAGTGTTTATGTTTCTATGCTTAGAAAATGTATATCGGGCTCCTCTCAAGTTCTTGAAGCACCGATTATACCGCGTGATCAGAAATTATCTTAAAGGAGGAGTCGATGGCTACTATTGATAGACAAATAAGAAAGATACGGTCAAAGAAAACTGTACTAGTTAAAGTCTTATGGAAAAATCATATCATTGAAGAAGCTATTTGGGAAGTGGAACACACTATACAAATCAAGTATAATCTTTTAATTCAGTATACATGTATGTACTTGAGTTAAATTCGAGATCGAACTTCATAAGGTGGGAAATTATAATACCCCACATTTAAAATAAGGATAGTAAGTAGTTGACTAAGAATGAAAACAAGAAAAGAAAATACAATTAAGTGGGCCTAGACCCACTAGGAAATAGGTTACGGGGGTTAATCAAAAAAAGAGATTGAAACTTTGCCTAGAATAAACAAAAAATAATAATGAGGCATCTTAAAGAGGAGTTTTAAAGTTCTCTATTAGTAACACTGGGCAGCAACTAATTAGAAGCAAGGTGAAATCTTTCATCAATTGTACTTTAGAAGATATCACATAGTCTTGGATGCACTGAGCCTTGGATGCACTCATATCCACAAGGAACCTTGGAGAGCAACAAATTAAAAGCCATAGTTTCACTTGAGAGCTTTAAACATACTGCGTATTGCAAGTACCATTTAAACTCTTTATTTTAGTTATGTGGACAAATTCTTTATTAACTTCTTTTTCGAAAATGAAGTAATTTATATAGATTGTGAATAGCTTATTTAAATACTACAAAGAGATAGGGTTACTGGTATATATTTGAGAATTCATTGAAGAAAATATCTTGGTAAAGATATGGTACAATTAATTACTTAAACCGATTTTAAAAATTTCAAAAGCAATTTGGAATAATATATTTTCTACAGTAACTTGCCTTACTCTCAGAGTATATATAGGACTTAAAGGAATGCGATTAAGGTATAAAATTATTTTCAAGTGATCCGGACAAATTCAACTTGACAAATTGATAATCAAACATGAAACTCGAAGAGTTAAATATGAAGAAGGCGACTACAATGGGAGACGAAGGCGACGTGGGCTTGCCATATAGATGTAGCGCTTGCAAGGCAATTCAGACGACGTTAGCAAGATGTAGCGCTAGCTAGGTTAGGGTAGCGCTTGCCATAAAGAAGCTAGCCGGAGATTCTCTATGGGACGAGAAATAGGAGACCCCCTTTTTGGCCTTTCTGAAGTGTGGCCCACACACGGCCAGGAGGAAAAGAAAAGGGGGGCCTTAGCCCTTAGAATCGAATTCTAGTTTTTGTAAATTAGTAATAAATTAGCCTAAACAAAAAGTTACTTTGAGAACGATATGATGTGATTAGAGATTGATTGAAGGAAGTCGCATGAATTGCTCGAAGAGACGTGTTTGATATTTCAGCACTGTTGATACTCAATTTTTTCCTATGTATTTTTTACATATAAAATACTTTTAAAATTATATATATATATATATATATATATATATATATATATATATATATATATATATATATATATATATATATATATATATATATATATATATATATATATATATATATATATATATATATAGCATATCCAAGGATTTTTGTATTTTTTTTAGTTTTTAAATATTTTAAAATTAATTTATTATCCATTTTTAGCAGTATAAAAATTAGTAATTAATCCGAAAACTATCAATTTTGATAAATAATTTATTTTATTCTCATATTTATACCAAAATATAATTAATATGATTTTTTATATTTTTACAAATTTATCTGATATTTTTAAAGCTAAATTGCATGCAATTAAAATTTTAGCCTATTTTAAGATTAATAGCATTTCTATAATTGTAAAGTTGTTTTCAATATATGTTAATTAATATTTACATATTATTAATTGGTTAAATACTATTAATTTTGTTTTAAAATTATTTTTACTATTTTTTTATAAAATAAAGGAAAAACTGCTATTTAACATTTAACCTCATTTTATTTTAATTACAGATGCTTTTACAGTTTAATTTAAACCCTTAACTGACCCAATTGTAACCCCAACCGGATCGGCCTATTTTTTAATTTGACCCAATCCATAACCCAATCCAAATGGCCCTACCCGGTTCCCACATACCCTTTTAAATCTAGGCCGTTGATCATGTAGATCAACGACCATAATTTGCCCTTCCATAATTAAACCCAAACAACCTACCCTAATCCCTCATTTTCCTTCTCACATCCGCCCTTGAATACTCTCCACTCTCAAGACTCTCTCGAAGGTTCTTTAAACCCTAATCGTCCCTGGCCCTTTTTTCACCCATACTTTCACCGGAATCCATGGCTTCTTAGGCCATGGATAGGCTGTACTCAACCCTCTCCACCATTAGACCTTGGGAGCTTGAGTTTTTGAAGTTCTACTTCGATGGTTGTCTTTCAAATCTTCTTAGATCTTTGGTGCTATGGTTTCTCCGGCCATGCTCCGGCATATTCAAGCACGAGAAGCCTGATTCCTGACCTCTTCGACCCAGGATCTGAGTTTTCCAAGCCTTTTTTATTTTCTAGGATTTCTCCGAAACCCTAAGATGTTCGAGGTTTTCTCTATTTATTTTCTTAGATCTATGGTATGTTCGTCTTCTACTAGACCTCTAAATTGTTTTCCCCAAATTTTCTTTTCAAAATCGTTTATTTATGATTTAGGGTTTCTGAAAGGTTTTCATAAATATCTTTCTGATTCTTGCCTGTTCTTTTGTCTATTCTATGCTAGTATATTTTCTTTTTACTACGCGTGTGTTGTTCTTCCGCTTCTTCTTTTTCTACTATACATGTAACTCATGTGCTCACATGTTAATCCTTGTTATGTTTTCCTTACTCTTCCACTATATGTGTTTACTGTTGAGTTCTTTGATTTGGTTTGCTTTACTAGACTTTGTTGTGTTCTTGCTAAGCATGTTTCATTACTGTGGCTTAAGTTTACACCACTTGCTTAAGTTTCGACTTTTCTAAAATATGCTCTTTTATTCTCTTAAATCAACTTTCTTTCTTTCTTGTTTCAAACCTGCTATATTTTTTTGTTTCTCATGAGGCTCTGAAATAGACCATTTGAAGTATGTTTCAATGGCTTGCCTTCTCATCTCTATGTCTGATTCGATTTGAAACCCTAGGATTTGGGGGTTTTCTTTGGCAAGTTTGATTTGGTGTTTGGACTAGGGTTCTACATTAGAACCCTGGACTCTCAGACTTACTTTGAGTCTACAAACTAAACTCGTACCCCTTTATTTATGATTCTGAACCTTTCAATATTAGACTCTTTTCTAAGTAACATGACGACCCCTTTTATTTGATTTGATCCCTTTATATATGAGAAATTCTTCTTTCAAAGTGTAGTCAACTACTAATTGATTCTCAATTCCTTTAATGGGGTCTGACTGATTGTTACTTGTCTTGTCTAATTGAACTATCTTTACCTTTTCCCGACTTGGTTCATTCGAACAAAGCCTATGATTTTGATTTTACAGACTGTTTAATTTATTTCCTTTCCTTACTTGTCACAAACCGTGTACTACTGGGCTTTTCCCTTAAATAACTTCTATGTATTTACCCTTTATTGTACTGATTGAGAAAATATTCTGATTAACTCCTCCTTAATTGTCTTTACCCGTTTGAAATTAGAGTCCCTTAATTAAAGGAAGAGTGATTCGATATTATTTCCTCACCTTTTCTTACTTGCTTTCTGCATTATAAAAAGGGAATGACCCTTCTATACTTTGGACACATATCAATTATTTAACACTTCAAATTCAATGTTCTCATACTCTCAATTACAATAGTCTTTCAATACTCTGCTCTCTTCTGAGGTCTTTTGTACTGTTTGCTTGAAATTTGGCTTACAAGACTTCTGCTTTCACTTATTGGTTTCCCTGAAACTGGTATGTTTCAATTTTGATTTTAGCTTCTTCCCTATGTATTTACTTTATAGTTGCTATACTCCTGTCTATTTTGTTGTTCGTGTTCTGTAATGAATATGCTACTTTCTCTTTGCATTTGCTGTTTATTGTGAATTCTCCATACCCCCACTCCCTTCTATGTGTGTGAGTTAAGGCTCATGGTCTGGCAATATCCATATTGCTGCCCAGGTCTGAACCTGATCTTCAATGGGTCCTAACTCCCAACTTTTGCTAAAAGGTTGCTCAGGGGTGCCAGCACTCCTAATTATTGGGCATGACCACCAGTCTGCCATGGCCTTCCCTAACTCCCCTCTCTATGCACTTGCACTTACTCTTAGACCCTAAGTTCTGCCCCCTCCTATGGACCTTGCTTTTGGGACCTTGAGTTCCCTCTGAACTTGAACATTTGAGGGTTGGCCCTTTCACACTGCACTATCTTAATTGTGCAATATATTTTGGTTGTAAGCACTGTCCGGATTCCATATGAGACTCTTAAGGAACTTTGACACACCCCAAATAAGAGACCTTGAGTCTGAATTAGGCTATTTGGTTGTAGCTTAAATTTCTGATGTAATTTTTACTAATTTTTTTTTGGTCTGTAATATTTTGTAATAACTTATAGGGTTCTAGTAAAAAAAAGGGAGAGTCACTCATGTATGCATACGGGTAGACATCATGCTTTAGGTATGTACTTCTGCAATCACAACCTGCGTTTTTACTAATACATCTACATATAGAAATCATGTCTATAAGTTTTTGCACTTCTGCATATAGAAACCATGCCTATACGTTTTTGCACTTCTGCATATATATTAGGCAAACAGTTTGTACATTAAAAAAATAATAACAAGTTGCATCCTAGATTCCATGGATATAGGATTCCTGCATCTCGATAATCATTTTAAAATCAATAACAACTGAAAATCATGCCTATAGGATTAACCGTTTGAATCCGATTCGCCTACAAGACTAAAATTAGTAGTAATGTCGTTAATATCTGTAGAATTTATTTTGTTTCTAAAATCAGTAACCTTTCTTTAAAAATCAGTATACTTCCACAGCGTTAGATATCATGCCTATAAGTTTCACCTAGGGAAATCAGTAGGTAATTGATTAAATGTGTCAGTCTTTGATAAACTACAACCAGACAAGGCCTAATTCGGACCTCTTGTCTGAGAAATTTGTGATAAAATCAGCCTATCCTAACTCTTTAAATTTAATTCAGACTATAACCAGTATTTGAAGTCATGCTAGACAATTTGCTTCTTTAAGTGAGGAGGCATGTTTGAGCCCTCAAACTGCTATATGTTTCCCCTTAACTGCTTTATGTCTTTTGTTTATCGCATTAGAAAATTTGTCCTTTTAAACTCTGAAAAATCCCCAATTCCCTTCCCTCTTAGGAGTAGTAGTCGCAAATGCCTCCGGGACTGATCGGATGAGGACGGGTAATAGCATACAATAAGTAACAATACGATTCCATGTTTTAATACCTTAACGGGGGGGAGGGGGTAGATATGGACATGATGACCGGTGCGCTAATGCCATGTGCAACCCCTATTTCTGAGGAGTGATTGCCGGGTGTTACATTGATGTGATCCATATTTTTTCTAAACCTAGGACCCCCCTCCTTCCCTGTTACTTGTTTATGTTTATTTTCAAAATTGTTTAAACTATTTCTTTAAAACTGCTACTTTCTTTATCTTTCTTCAAACTTTCAATTTACTTGCAATATTATGTGAAAACCTCCTTCTATTTGAGACTTATATTTGCTTATTTTTTATTTAAAGTCATAATTGTAACATGGTCGGGAACTACACTAGTGGATCCTAAGAGGTGCATAATGCCTTCCCCTCGGGATAATTTCTAGCCTGTACCCAAACTTTGGTTTTCCAAGTCAAACCCTTCTTTAGTGTCCTAACGTTATTTAATCATTAGGTGGTGATTCTTCAATCTAAAAACCCCAATTCCCAAAAAGGAACAAGTTGTCCTCGAAAAATATCATAAACCCGATTTCGCTTTAGAAAAAGGGGGCGCGATAGCATGGAGACTCTGCTGGGGATTTTTTTTAGGGTTTTACCATTTCATGCTATTTGTGGCTTTATGCTTCTTTACATGTATTCACTTGTTTTAAGTATTTCTTTCTTCTACTACGAAACTAACTTGTCTCTTTGTTTCATTTTCTTTATTTCTCGTAATGCTTTCTTTTACCGTTTTTCTTTAATATTGTAGTAATAATGATCAATTATTGTAATTATCACTTTATGAACGTGCAAATACATGACAACTTGTTTAATTCTTGTAATTGCATATTCAATATTATATTCCACACGCGCCAAATAAAATACCATAGCAACGCTTATAGTGAGTAGTTGCGCCCTTCCGATATCATTACCCTCTAAGTTTGGCAAAGGTGTATTTACGGTAAAACCAGTCGATCAACGATGTAGTCAACGGTTCCGTGCTTTTCCTTCTTGAGTTGTCCGCTCAAGGGTATCAATTTTATACCCCATAGAAACCATTTCTCTTTAAATTATGCATGCATCATGGTCAAACCTAGCCGAATCAATTATGTTGTCCGAATAATGACTCTTTAAGGTAGCCTTGTACAAAGTCCATTGGGTTTCCCTGAAACCCAAACAAATCTTATCACATTCTATGCATTTATTTGGAGAACTAAATGCTTGCTATGCTAATTATTGATATTAAATGGTCGAGTCTGGCGGGGGGTAAGGGCCTAACACTTTTGATTTACACAAAATGAGGTACGAAGTCCCCAGATTCGGCATGGTCATCAACATCCACCCTAAATTGCTGAATTGGTGGGGAGATCTTCCTCCCAACGATCAAGCTCTTGTCAGGAAGCATCTAGGAAACCTGCCTTCTCTCCTAGATGTTCAACCCAACAAAATCATCGAAGTTGCAACTCTGTTTTTGGATGTGATAGGTCGGTATTTCGCTTTGGAGGTATTGAGATGACACCTTTGCTTGAGGAAATAGGAGGACTAGCTGGTATACCATGGGAAACTCTGGGTTTGCTAATGCTGGAAAATCGCAAGGGTTGCTTGACATGTTTGAAGGAGTTATATATTCCCTTTGGCTATTTGTATAAATGGTAGGATCACAAAAAATCTTACCGTACTTATCCCGACGAGTTCGCCCTTACCTCAGTAGGGCACATCCATCGAAGGGTATTTGTCTTCATGTCCTATTTCTTGGGGATGATCGTGTTTCCAATGAAGAAAACAAGAATCCATACCATCCTAGCCACGGTCACCAAAACCTTAATGGAAGGAATTAACAGACAACCACTCAGTCTTGTGCTAATGATAGTTGAGAAAATATACCGAGCCTTAGAAAGGTGTCAACAAGGGGCCAAACATTTCGAGGGTTGCAATTTGCTACTCCAATTATGGCTTATGGAACACCTCCAAAAAGGTGAGTACTGGTAGGAAATTCATAGTAGAGACTGGGATGATCATATCGCCTTTCATCACCCATAGCGAATGAATTACATGCCCAACATGTTCGCCCAACCAGAAAATGCTAGGAATAGGTCGAACACTCTGACAATCTTACCGAGGACCGGGTATAATGGATGTTCGAGTGGTTTCTTGCTAAAGATTTAATCATTCGATCTAGGGATGTGCCATTATTGGTACTGAATAGTTTGGGAGGGACCTATCCATATGTCCCTATCCGGGTTATGAGACATGCGGGTAGGAAGCAGGTTATACCAAGGGTCGACAAGATGTCACTTCCGAGCTGACTTCCTGGATGACGATAGTCCAAACAGGTGTCAGGCTCAACATATGTGGCATTGCAAAAACTTCTTAGAAAAAGAACACCATCGAACCATATCGTTACCATGATGGTTGTAACCCCACACTAATTAAGCTAGTTGGAAGAATATCAAAAGGATTTGGGTCAGCTCGGGTTTGTTCGAGGTCACAGGATCATTGATGAAAAGGTTGATGCACAGGTAAAATACAATCAACTGCGCAAGAGGATGCGGAAACGTGAAAATGAGCACCGTGAAATACAATAAGCCAATCAAAAACGAATGGAGGGATATGGCTGTCACCCCAACAGACAACTGATCCGCCTGGAGCAAGGCATAGAGAACTGGAAAAGAAGTTTCTGAAGAGGGTCGAAGATTGTCGAGTTGCTGAAGGAAATGAAGGCGGACATCTGGACAAGTCCTACTTGTTGCTAGGAATGTGCAAGTTGGGAGAGTTGTACGAGGGAGCCAACAATGCTGAATATGGGGAAGGTCCTTTTGGGACCAAATAGATAGGATTTTTCTTTTCCTTTGAAGTGTAATGGCCACTAGTGACATTTTATTTAGCGTCATTTAGGATTTGTCTTATTTTCTTATCAATAAAATGAGGCATTTAACATTCCAAGTTATCCAAATTTACTTGTTGTTAGGCCTACCTCGGGCGCAATGAGTCCCCATAATTAGGATACCTTTATATTTCCTACACTACGTGTTTAAATATTGCAACATCTTTTCTTATCTCGTTGGAGATCAAAGGTTGCTAAGGTTCGACCTGCTTTAGGGGAAAAATAGATGAACAAATTTTTCGTCCGGGCTCAGGATCCGCAATACTATGAAAGATTGATGGTGATCGAGAACCATAAATTTTCTGACATCATCAAGCTAGGAGAAAGGATTGAAGAAGGCATCAAAAGTGGTATGGTTACTAACTTTGAAGCTTTGCAAGCCACCGTCTGCAGTCCGGTGGTACATCCAAGAAGAAGGAAGTAAGTGTCGTAATGGTTGCAAAGAGAACCAAATCACCTGTCAAATACCAAACCTACCCTATATCTCCACTTACATATCACACCACTCTAAATTTCCAAACACCCGCACCTTCCTACCAAGCTCCCTCGCCTACTTATCAATCACCCCCACCATCCATATATCAGCCTACTTCACCCAGGTACTCCCAACCCACACACGTCTACCAAGCCTACCATACCCAAAAAACCCACTATCGATCTTCTCCCCCACGCCAAAACTTTCTTAGACCCCGACTAGATTTCGACCGCAGACCTCTCAAATAGTATACCGCCATTACCGAACCTATCGACAAGCTATATGAAAGGCTCAAAGTTGTTGGTTACGTCACCCCTATCCCTACTATAACCCTTGAAAATCCTTCCCAATGGGTCAACCCAAATAAAACCTACGCTACCATTCTGGCATGAAGGGGCATACCCTTGATGAATACCGCTCTCTGAAGGACAAGATCCAGGTTTTGATTGACCACAAGATCATTGTGGAAAAGAAGCCTGCTCTGAATGTCCACAACAACCCTCTAGAAGAATACAAGGGTGAAAGTGTTTGTATGATTGAAATAGAGGATGATTAGGATCCCAAAGGATCAATCGGTTTGATCTTAGAAGGTCACGATCTAAAGAAACCAAGAGTCACTCTTAATCTGATTGTATTCAGAATTCAGACTTCTAAAGATACTGATGTAAACATGTCCATACCACTTGAGCTTGAAATGCCAGCCTCTACAAATATGCCAACACCAATCGAGGTTGAGTTTGGGACCACAAAGGGGCCTAAGCCATTTGAAGTTGTTGTATTACCTACCAAAGCAATGGTGCTTATTCCAGTAGCAATGATAGCCATAACACCATTCCACACAAAAGACATACCATAGGACTAACCAGCTGAGGCAAGAAGGAAAGGGAAAGCCAGGTTTAGGGAAGCAGTTGCAGCACAGGGTATGACAAGAACTGGCACGGTTTATACCTCGGAACATTTGGTTGAGTCGAGTAAGTAGGCCTCTGGTCGACAAGCCATCATGAAAACCGGGCCCAATGATTATTTCATCACCAAGGTCTTGATTGACGGAGGGTCTAGCCTCAACATATGTCTATTAGTAACACTCAGAAGATTTGGAAAGGGTCTACAAGAGATCCAAGACGGGGCCATCAACGTCAAAGCATTTGATGGTTCCCAAAGGTCCACTATTGGGGAGATTAGCCTATGTTTACAAATGGGACCTACTTGGTTCGATGTTGACTTTCAAGTGATAGACATGCCGGCATCTTGTAACTTGCTATTGGGACAGCCATGGATTCATGCCGCTTGTGTTGTAGCGTCGACCCTACATCAGGCAGTGAAATTTGAATAGAATCATCAAGAGGTGATTATTCACGGCAACGGTAGCAATCCCATAAACAGTCGTCAGACCATCCTAGTAATCAGAGAAAGAAGAAAAATATGTGGGGAGACCTACCATCACATCGAGTGAGTCAACGCCATCCATAAGGATAAATGGTGGGATAACAAAATTGAAAGTGTACTAAATTGGAGCGAGTATGAGCCTTGAAAAGGGCTTGGCAAGAATCTCCAAGGAATTTCTAAGCCCATCAAGCTTAAGAAGCATGGAACCACCTTCGGATTGGGGGTATGAGTATACTTAGGATGAATTCAACCACTGGTCACCACCATGGCGATCTTCTTACTATCCATTGGAGCAGCCGATACCTCGTCCGAAACAGACTTTCCAACTAGCCGAAATCATCTATGGGTCAAAAGAAGAGGAAGCATTAGCAGCAATGAGAAACTTGTTCTAGGAGGATTATGATATGGACTGCTGTGTCATTTTAGAGGAGGAGGGGAGGAAGGCCCTTCCATACAAGTTGTAAATAGAGGAGCATGCCTCAAAAACTGGACCGTCAGGATCACCAGAGCCCGGTGCACCTCGGGGTAGCAAGGGTGAACAAAGCACCATGCACTATTTTATTTTACTAGTTTACATTCCTTTTGCATTTTTTAACTTTTGCAAGAAAGATCTCCGATGTTCAAAAACAGCTATGGAATTTATCAAAGCATTTCAATTTTCTTGTGAAGCATACTCTTATTATTTTCTTTCATTACTTTACTTCTACAGCATTACTATTATCTATCTTGTTGAACCAATGACTGTGACATGCAACGAGACAACGCAACAAATAGACATAGATTCCGAGGAAGATGATATACCTAAAGAAACTGTTAAAGAAGTTGAGAATTTTAAGAATAAACCTAAGTCCAACTTGAACGAGACTGAGATTATCAACAAGGGATATGTAGTAAATATCAAAGAAACATGAATTAGCAATTCATTTGTCACCATCAGAAAAGAAAGTATATACAGGGTTTCTAAGAGAGTATGAAGACATATTTTCCTGGTCATACGACGACATGATTGGTCTAAGCACATCTATTGTGGCTCACAAATTGCCGATTGATCCGGCATGTCCGTCAGTAAAACAGAAGCTCAGAAAATTCAAGCCAGATATGAGTTTGAAGATCAAAGAAGAGTTCAACAAGCAAGTCAAAGCTAAGGTTCTCAGGGTAGTAGAGTATCCGACATGGTTAGCCAATATTGTACCTGTACCGAAGAAGATGGGAAGGTCAGAGTCAGTTTCGACTACCAGGATCTTAACCGAGCTAGTCCAAAAGACAAATTTCCCTTGCCGAATATACACATCTTAATTGACAACTGCACCAAGAATGAGCTGCAGTCATTCGTTGATTGTTTTGCAGGGCACCATCATATATGTACGGATGAAGAGGATGCTGAGAAAACAGCTTTCATCACACCGTGGGGAATGTACTACAACAAGATGATGTTGTGTGGGTTAAAGAATGAATGGGCCACCTATATGAGGGTCAAAACCACCATTTTTCATGAAATGATACACAAGGATATCGAAGTGTATATAGACAATGTCATCATTAAGTCTAAGAAAGTCGTTGATCACATGGGAGATTTAAGAAAGATTTTCAATAGACTGAGAAGATACAACCTGAAATTGAATCCCAAAAATGTGCATTTGGGGTTCCATCTGGGAAATTTCTTGGGTTAATTGTGAGCCGATGATGGATAGAATTGGATCCATCAAAAGTCAAAGCTATTCAAGAATTGCCACCGCCAAAGAACAAGAAAGAAGTAATGAGTTTCTTGGGGAGACTTAACTACATCACTCGGTTCATAGCAAGATATACTTTCATCTATGAACCAATCTTTAAGATGCTAAAGAAGGACGCCGCTACCAAATGGACACATGACTGCCGAAAGGCCTTCGACAGAATCAAGGGGTACTTGTCAACACTGCCAATTTTGGTCTTGCCCGAGCCAAGTAGACCCCTGTTACTCTACCTTGCAGTAGTAGATGGAACATTTGGTTGTGTTCTGGGGTAGCATGATGAAACAGGGAGAAAAGAGTAGGCCATCTATTATCTCAGCAAGAAGTTCACCCCGTATGAGGCCCGTTATTCTCGGTTGGAACACACTTGTTATGCCTTGACTTGGGTAGCTCAAACATTGAGGCATTATTTCTGTGTTTACACCATGTATCTCATATCAAGAATGGACCCATTAAAGTACATCTTTCAGAAGCCCATGCCCACTAGCAAGCTAGCTAAGTGGCAAATCCTGCTGAGTGAATTTGATATTGTCTACGTGACTCAGAAAGCAATAAAAGGACAAGCGTTAGAAGATCACCTTGCAAAAAATCTTGTGGACGGAGGATACGAACCCTTAAAGATGTACTTTCCTAATGAGGAGGTATTCTTTGTAGGAGAAGACATTGCAGAATCCTATGATGGTTGGATGTGTTTTTCAACGGAGCAGCAAATTTAAAGGGAGTTGGCATAGGGGCAGTACTAGTATCAAAAACCAGCTAGCACTTCTGGTATCCACCAAACTCAGGTTCCCCTGCACTAATAATATGGCCGAGTACGAAGCCTGCATCTTAGGGCTCAAGATGGCCATCGACATGAACATCCAAGAGTTGCTGGTAATTGGGGATTCAGACTTGCTTATATGTCAGGTCCGAGAAGAATGGGAAGCTAAGAACTCCAAGATACTCATATGCCTGCATCAGGTACAGGGGTTTAGAAAGAGGTTCACAAAGACAGAATTCTGCCATGTTCCTAGAGTACATAATGAGTTTGCCAACGCACTGGCCACCGTATCATCTATGATTCAGCATCCAAATAAGAACTTCATATACCCTATTCTAGTGAAGATTCATGATCAGCCAGCCTACTGTGCTTATGTCGAGAAGAAGCAAATGGAAAGACTTGGTTCTGCGACATCAAGGAAGTTTTAGCCAAAGGAGAATATCCAGAGCTTGCAAATGCTACTCAGAAGCGCACACTTCGAAGATTGTTCAACAATTTCTTTCACAACGGAGGAATCCTATATAGGAGAACTCCAAATTTGTGTTTGCTAAGGTGTATTGATGCGAGGGAAGCGTTTAAACCGCTAGAGGAAGTTCATGCTGAAACCTTTGGTCTATATATGAACGGTTTTGTCTTAGCCAAGAAGATACTTTGCGCTGGTTACTTTTGGATGACTATGGAAATTGACTGTATCAACTATGTCCGAAAGTGCCACCGCTGTCAGATCCATGCAGACATGATAAATGTGCGTCCAAATGAGCTCAATGGAACAAGCTCCCCCTGGCCGTTCATTGTTTGGGGAATGGATGTTATTGGACCAATCGAATCTGGCACATTAAACATGCACATGTTTATTCTAGTATCAATTGACTATTTCACCAAATGGGTTGAAGCAGCATCTTACAGAGCAGCGACCAAGACAGTCGTGGCAGACTTTGTCCGTGACCATATCGTTTGTTGATTCGGATTCCAGAATCAATCATTACTGACAATTCTTCCAACCTCAACAGTGATTTGACAAAATCTGTGTGTGAAACCTTCAAGATCAAACACAAGAATTCCATAGCTTACAGGCCTCAGATGAACGGAGTAGTAGAAGTCGCTAACAAGAATATCAAGAAGATACTGAGTAAGATGATAGAAAAGCATAAGTAGTGACATGAGAAGTTATCATTTGCTTTATTGGGGTATCGCACCATAGTCCGCACTTCAACTGGTACAACCTCTTATATGTTGGTTTGTGGTACAGAAGTGGTCATTCCCGCCGAAGTAGAAAGTCCCTCCTTGAGGATCATACAAGAAGCAGAACTCGACGATGCAGAATGGGTAAAGAGTCTCTATGAACAGTTAGCCCTCATAGATGGTAGAAGAATGAATGCAGTGTGCCATGGTCAGCTTTATCAGAACAGAATGACCAGAGCCTTCAACAAGAGAGTCAGACCAAGACGATTCACACCAGGGCAGCTGGGGTTAAAGAAGATTTGTCCACATCAAGATGAAGCCAAAGGGAAGTTCTCTCCTAATTAGCAGGGTTCGTACATGGTTCATCAGGTTCTGACAGGAGGAGACCTCATACTTGCAGAAATGGATAGAGAAGTTTGGCCAAAACCAATCAATTCAAATGCAGTCAAGCGATACTATGTGTAGCATTTACGATTTCCTTGTATGATGTAATTTGAACTACGTCTGACCTGATTCTTGTTAAAGAGGGGATACTTAGGCAGCCTTATGGTTCGGTCACAATTCAATAAAATTTTCATTTCCCCCTATAATTGGAAATTGGGGCAGATATTTGAGGAGGACCCTCAAAATTCTGAAGTAACTTCAGCTGATCATCACAAGCAGCTGTCAGAAGTATCAACCCAGTAATCTTGGGCAGAATTTTGAGAAGGGCCCTCAAAATTCCGGAGGAAGAGAGATTGCAATGTCTTGAACCGCGTCACAGTCGCTGGTTCATCTAAAGAAAACTATTTTTAAATTATGTATTTATGTTATATTTTTACTAAATCACAAATTTCTATTATCAAAATTTCTTTGTTTAGCAGCGCTACCCTATGGTATAAAACATCACTAAAAATAGAGCCAAGTAAGACAAGCAAAGTTCACGGGGATATGAACTAACATTTCCCCTCTACAAAGCTCACGATTTTTCTTTGGATACAGGCACCAAAGTTACAAATCACCAAATGCATTTACACACTCATACGTTTTGGGAATACGACCCTCATAACCATCACCTATTCGCATTTACTATCCGTACACGGCATCCCCAACAACCACAATATCGCAATTAGCTATCACCTATCAACCCATCAGCTAAGAGATTTTATTATTGTTTGCCATTTACTTTTCTGCATTGCATAAGGCTACCTTTTTACCTTCCGAGGTTAATCTCTACCTCCATCTGCATTTTTCTGCATTGCATGAGGCTACCGTTTTGCATTCCAAGGTTAAACTCTACCTTCATCTGCATTTTTCTACATTGCATATGGCTACTTTTCTACCTTTAGAGGTTAAGCTCTACCTCCATCTGCATTTTTTTGCATTGCATAAGGGACCTTTCTAGCTTCCAAGGTTAAGCTCTACCTCCATCTGCATTTCTGCAATGCATAAGGCTACCTTTCTGCCTTCCGAGACTAAGTTCTGTCTCCATCTGTATTTTTGCATTGCATAAGGCTACCTTTCTGTCTTCCGAGGTTAAGCTCTACCTCCATCTTTATTTTTCTGCATTGCATATGGCTACCTTTCTGCCTTTCGAGACTAAGCTCTGTCTCCATCTGCATTTATGCATTGCATAAGGCTACCTTTCTGCCTTCCGATGTTAAGCTCTACCTCCATCTGCATCGGCTGAAATATCATAATTTTTTATTTACATTTCTTGCATGGTTGAAATATCGCCACTTCATTTAAATCCTGCATCAGCTGAAAGATCGTCATTTTATTTATATTTCTTGCACGACTGAAATATCGCCGCTTCATTTAAATCCTACATCGGCTGAAAGATCGCCATTTTATTTACATTTCTTGCATTGCTGAAATATCGCCACTTCATTTAAATCCTGCATCGGATAAAAGATTGCCATTTTATTTTTATTTCTTGCATGACTAAAATAGCGCCACTTCATTTACATCTCACATCGGTTGAAAGATCGCCATTTTATTTACATTTCTTGTACGGCTGAAATAGCGCCACTTCATTTACATCTTGCATCGGCTGAACGCCTAAAATACCGCCACCTTTTATTTACGTCTTGCATCGGCTGAAAGGTTGACACATTTTAATTTCCATGGGCTGAAATATTGCCAAATTGTCCGAAGACGTCATTGTTAGGAGGCACCATTTTTATAGCATGAGAAGCGCATGCCATGGCCTGAGGAACCCATTTTATCTTTTGCATATCATATTCAAAGGCATCATAGTTCAGATCCATCATTCTCATAATCCGAGAACATCATTTCATAGCCAGCAAACGCTTTATTATATGCTTCATAGACCAGGACATTATGGTTCGAGGACGTCACCCTAATCATCCAAATACAGCATTCATGGTCCAACGGGAACTTGCATCACGTTTAAAGTTATGCATAATATATGTTCGCATTGCTCATTTGCAGGTAAACCGGCAAGATATTGTCGTCTTTGCAGGAGCGACCCCGCTCCAATTCTCGTAGCCTACTAGAACTTGACCGTCCTCCCCAACCGGAATATCGCATCTGTTTTTCGAAAATCTCCATCTGCCATATTCAGCCGGTGGATCGCGAACTATATACGACCTGATTCTTGTAGACTCGGGGATATGTAGACAGCTCAGGAACCAGAGCACGGTCAATCACTTCAAACCATTCTGCTCGGTCAAAATTGGCCATCATATCTTTATTAGACAAATCTTTCATCCTTCCCAGGTAAAGAGGGGCAACTGTTAATACCAAACTTTTTCCTATGTATTTTTTACATATAAAATACTTTAAAAATAACATGTATATGCATATATAAGTATGCCCAAGGATTTTGGTATTTTTCTTAATTTTTAAGATTAATTTATTATCCATTTTTAGCAATACAAAATCAATAATTATTCCCAAAACTATCAATTTTAGTGAATAATTTATTTTATTCTCATATTTATATAAACATATAGATAAGGCGATTTTTTTATATTGTTACAAATTTATCTTGTATTTTTAAAGCTAAATTGCATACAATTGCAATTTTAGCCTATTTTAAGATTTATAGAATATTTATAATTGTAAAATTGGTTTCAATATTTTTTAATTAATATTTATATATTATTAATTGGCTAAGTACTTTTAATTTTCTTTTAAAATCATTTTTACTATTTTTTATAAAATAAAAGGGAAAACTAACTATTTAACATTTAGCCTCACTTTATTTCAACTACAACCTCTTTTACATTTCAATTTTGACCCTTAACTAATCTAATCCTAACCCTAACCATATTGGCCCATTTATTAATTTAGCCCAACCCATAACCCAATCCACATGGCCCTACCTTATTCCTACTTTCACTTTAAATCTAAGTTGTTGATCATACTGATCAACGACCATAATTTACCCTTCCATAATTAAACTCATACAACCTATCCTAATCCCTCATTTTTCATATCTCAGCTGCCCTTGAATACTCTCAAGACTCTCTCGAAGGTTCTTCGAACCCTAATCATCTTCGACCCCATTTCCACCGTACTTTCACCGGAATCCATGGCTTCTCAGGCCATGGATGGGCAGTACTCACCCCTCTCCACTGTTAGACCTTGGGAGATCGAGGTTTTGAAGTTCGATTTCGATGTTTCTCTTTTAGGTCTTCTCAGATATTTGGTTCCATGGCTTCTCTGGCCATGCTCCAGCATATTCAAGCACGAGAAGCCCGATTCCTGACCTTTTTGACCCATGATCTGATTTTTCCAAGCCTTTCTTATTTCTATAGGAGAAATCCTAAGATGTTCGAGTTTTTTCTCTGTTTATTTTCTTAGATCTATGGTATGTTTGTGTTCTACTCGACCTCTAAATTGTTTTCTCCAAATTTTCTTTTCAAAATCGTTTATTTTCGATTTAGGGTTTCTGAAAGGTTTTCAAAAAACATCTTTCTGATTCTTGCATGCTCTTTTGTGTATACTATGCTCGTATATTTTCTTTTTACTATTTGCGTGTGTTGTTCTTCCGCTTCTTATTTTTCTACTATACATGTTACTCATGTGCTCACATGCTAATCAATGTTATGTTTTCCTTACGCTTCCACTATATGTGTTTACTGTTGAATTATTTGATTTTGTTTGCTTTACTAGACTCTGTTTGTATTCTTGATAAGCATGTTTCATCTATTGTGGATTAAGTTTACACCGCTTGCTTAAGTGTCGACTTTTCTAAGACATCCTATTTTATGCTCTTAAATAAGCTTTCTTTATTTGTTGTTTCAAACCTGCTATCATATTTGTTTTGTTTCTCATGAGGCTCTGAAACATACCTTTAAAGTCTATTTCAGTGGCTTGCCTTCTCATCTCTATGTCTGAATTGATTTGAAACCCTAGGATTTGGGGGTTTTCTTTGGCAAGTTTGATTTGGTGTTTGGACTAGGGTTCTGCATTGGAACCCTGGACTCTTAGACTTACTTTAAGTCTACAAACTGAACTCATATCCTTTTACTTATGATTCTGAACCTTCCAATATTAGACTCGTTTCTAAGTGACATGACGACCCTTTTTATTTGATTTGTCTGCTTTATATATGATAAATTGTTCTTTCAAAAAGGTTTTGCTAACTACTAATTGATTCTCAATTCCTGTAATGGGCCTGACTGATTGTTACTGATCTTCTCTAATTGAGCCATCTTTACCTTTTCCCGACTTGGTTCATTCAAACAAAGCCTGTGATTTTGATTTTACTGACTATTTGATTGATTCTCTTTTATTACTTGTCACAAACCATGTACCACTGGACTTTTGCCTTAAATAACTTTTATGTATTTACCCTTTATTGTACTGCTTGAGAAAATATTCTGATTAACTCTTTCCTTAATTGTCTTTACCCGTTTGAAATCAGAGTCTCTTAATTAAAGGGAGATTGATTCCAATGTTATTTCCTTACCTTTTCTTACTTGCTTGCTGCACTATAAAAGGGGAACGACCCTTCTATACTTTGGACACATATCGATTATTGAACACTTCAAATTCAACATTCTCACACTCTCAATTACAATATTTTTTAAATATTATAATCTTTCTTGAGGTCTTTTATATTGTTTTCTTGCGATTTGGCTTATAAGACTTCTGCTTTCACTTATTGGTTTCCCTGAAACTGGTATGTCTCAATTTTGATTTCAGCTTCTTCCCTATGTGTTTACTTTACAGCTGCTATACTCCTGTCTGCTTTGTTGATCATGTTCTGTAATGAATATGCTACTTTCTCTTTGCATCTGTTGTTTTTTGTGAATTTCCCATACCCTCACTCCATTCTATGTATGTGAGTTAAGGCTCATGGCCTGGCAGTATCCATATTGTTGCCCAGGTCTGAACTTGATCCTTCATGGGTCCTAACTCCCAACTTTGGCTAACAGGTTAGTCAGGGGTATGCCAACACTCCTAATTGCTGGGCAGGACCACCAGTCTGCAATGGCCTTCCCTAACTCCCCTCTGTATGCACTTGCACTTACTCTTAGACCCTAAGTTCTGCCCTCTACTATGGGCCTTGCTTTGGGACCTTGAGTTCACTCTGAACTTGGACATTTGAGGGTTGACTCTTCAACACTGCACTATCTTAATTTTGCAATATATTTGGGTTGTAAGCACTGCCCGGAGTCCATACGAGACTCTTAGGGAACTTTGACACATCCCAAATAAGAGAAAGGCTTTAGAAATCTGATCCTGGAAGTTGGTTTATCTCATATTATTAGACCTTGAGTCTGAATTAGGCTGTTTGGTTGTAGCTTAAATTTCTGATGTAATTTTTACTGATTCATTTTGGTCTGTAATATTTTTGTAATTACTTTTCGGCTCCTAGTAAAAAAAGGGGGGGGTCACTCATGTATGCATACGGGTAGACATCATGCTTTAGGTATTTACTTCTGCAATCGCATCCTGCTTTTTCACTTATGCATGTACATATAGAAATCATGTCTATAAGTTTCTGCACTTCTACATATAGAAACCATGCCTATACGTTTCTGCACTTCTGCACATATATTAGGTAAATAGTCTATAGGTTAAAAAAATAACATGTTGCATCCTAGATACCATGCCTATAGGATTCTAGCATCCCGTTAATCGTTTTAAAATCAATAACGCTTAGAAATCATGCCTATAGGAGTAACCGTTTGAATTTGATTCGCCTACAAGCCTAAATTAGTAGTAATGTTGTTAATATTTGCAGCATTTATTTGGTTTTAAAATCAATAACCCTTCTTTAAAAATTAGTATACTTCCACATCGTTAGATATCATTCCTATAAGTTTCACCTAGGCAAACTAGTAGGTAATTGATTAACTGTGTCAGTCTTTGATAAACTACAACCAGACAAGGCCTAATTCAGACCTCTCATATGAGAAATATGTGATAAATCAGCCTATTCTAACGCTTTAAATTTGATTCAGACTATAACCAGCATTTGAAGTCGGGCTATACAATTTTCTTCTTTAAGTGAGGAGGCCTGTTTGAGCCCTCAAACTGCTATGTGTTTGCCTTATGTGCTTTATGTGTTTTGTTTGCCACATTAGAATATTTGTCCTTTTAAACTCTAAAAAAGCCCCAATTTCCTTCCCTTTTAAGACTAGTAGTCCCAAATGCCTCCAGGACTGATATGATGGGGACGAGTAATAGCATGCAATAAGTAACGTTGCTAATTCCACGTGCAACCCCTCTTCTGAGGAGTGATTGCCGGTATTGCATTAATATGATCCATATTATTTCTAAACTTAGGACCCCCCCCCCTCCGTTTCCCTTTACTTGTTTATGTTTATTTTCAGAATTTTTTAAATTATTTCTTTAAAACTGCTGGTTTCTTTATCTATCTTCAAACTTTCAGTTTACTTGCTTTATTATGTGAAAATCTCATTCTATTTGAGACTTCTATTTGCTTATTTGTTATTTAAAATCATAATTGTAACATGGCCGGGAACCACCCATAAACCCTAAAGGAGTGCCAAAGATGGATCCAGTTGATATCAGTTCGCATAACGCTCTAAGCATAGATGCGGGCACAGACCCCATAAGGAAAGCACACATGGAAGCCCAAGGTGGAGGCCAAGAATCACGAGGATTGGAAAAAGGAGGAGTCAACCTCCAAGTGATACTTGAAATGTAGCAAGCCCAGCAAGTCACCATCGCTCAACCTCAAAATCAGATTAAAACCCCCAACACAGTCGAACTAGTGAACAATGGGCGTGTAGAAGCAATGCTAGCGAGGCATGATGAAAATAGCTCAGGGACTGACCCCGCTAATATGAAAATGCTCGAAGAGCTTGCCAAAAAGATAAAGATAGGAGAAAATAAAATTGAAAAAAATGACAAAAATGTGGATACATAAAACTCAAGGGTCGACCAGATACCGGAGCACCTCCAATTTTAAAAGGATTGGATTAGAACAAGTTCTTGCAAAAAACCATTCCCCTAGAATGCGGCTCCGAAGCCTATTCCTAAGAAGTTTAGGATGCCAGATATCTCGAAATACATGGAGCTACTACTCTCAACAAGCACGTCACCATATATACTTATGGCATAAAAGGAAATGATTTAGAAGACGATGAGATATCATATTGCTAATAATTATTGGGGAAAAACTATCTAAAGGTGCCATGATTTGGTACCACAACTTACCCCCAAACTCTATTGATTAGTTTGCCATGTTGGAAGATTCATTTGTTAAGGCACATGCCGGTGCCATAAAAGTTGCAACAAGGAAGTCTGATGTATTCGAAATAAAGCAAAGGAAGAAGGAGATGCTGAGGAAGTTTGTAAACCGTTTCTAATCAGAACGGATGTAGTTACCACCAGTCTATGACGACTTGTCTGTACAAGCCTTCACTCGAGGTCTAAATAAATGAAGTTCGATAGCTTTGAAGCTGCTAAGCCATAACTTGGTCGAGTATCCCTCTGTAACTTGGTCGGATGTGCATAACATGTACCAATCAAAAATTAGGGTCGAGGATGACCAGTTGGGAGCCCTCTTGGGCTCAGTTTATCCAAGTAGGTCACTAGCAAGAAAGTCAAAAAATGCAGACAGAGGGTCAAGATCGAATAAGTAAGGTATCATCCATACATCGAGGATCGAAGGAACATGTAAAAGTGTAACATACCTTGGAATGATCGAAGAGCAGATCGAGGTCAAAGTTCCCAGGGACTCATGAGAAAAACGGGGTTTGATTGACACTTAGGACCGGCGGAGGCGCCCAGAATATCAGAGAATAACTTCAGACTCAACGTCCCAGGGATCGTCTCAGCCATTGGAAAAATTAGAGATACTAGATGGCCCAAGCCTATACATACCAAACCTTCTCAAAAGAACCCAACTTGATGTGCAAATATCATGGTACCGGTGGGCACAAGACCGAAGATTGCAGGCAGTTAATGGAAGAAATAAGTGATCGGGCTAAGAACCACTTCAAGGAGAGAGATGCAGGCAAGAAGAATGAACCTGAAGAACCTCAACATGTCATTGACATGATCATCGATGGATTCGATGTACCACATGGACTTATCTTCAAGTGTACCAAAGTATCCATCACAAGGGAGAAATAGACTCGGGATTACATGCCCGAGGACACCCTCACATTCAGCAAAGAAGATATACAGGCCTTATCTTAGCCTCGCAACAATTCACTAGTAATTTTTGACCTTTTAAATAAAGCTCAAGTTAAATGTGTTCTCGTGGATCCAGGTAGTTCGGAAAACGTAATCCGGTCAAGGGTCTTGGAGCAGCTGGGGTTGCTCGATCAAATCATACTGGCATGTCGAGTCTTTAATGGCTTTAACATGGCAAGTGAACAACAAAGGAGAAATTATCCTCCCCGTCCACATGGCCGGAACCATACAAGATACTAAATTTCATGTCATCGAAGGTGACGTGAGGTCTAATTATTTGCTTGGAAGACCGTGGATCCATAAAATAAGAGCGGTGCCATAGACCCTCTATTAGATGATGAAGTTCCCAACAAAGGATGGTGTGAAAACAGTATATGGAGAGCAGCATTAAGCTAAGGAGATGTTTGCAGTGCACAACTTGGCACCAGTATCGGCACCATCCACATTGGAAAAGTCGAAGGACGAAGAGGTGGCCAAATAGCAATCACGGCCTGTGTCCTCAGTTGAGCCCGGGGGATAAGTGTCCTATGAGCAGGTTGCTAAGGACGAAAAAGAAGATTTTCTCACCCCGAGCCTTCGTTTCCCTTGAAGAATCAGACGCGATAAGGTCCACGATCGAAGAACTTGAGCAGTCTATATTGATCGAACATCTTCCGGTATGAAAGGTATACTTAGGGACGGGGTTAACCCACGAACTCAAGAAAAAACTCAGTCAATTTCTTATCAATAACATTGATTGCTTTATTTGGTCCCACTTAGATATGACAAGGATCCCACCAGTGATATCTACCAATCGGCTAAGTTTAGATCCCAGATTTAAGTCGGTGACACAAAAGAGGAGACCTCTGTCCATGGTAAAGCATGCATTCATCAGAAAAGAAGAATCTAAACTTCTCAAAATAGGATCCATTAGGGAAGTAAATATCCCGAATGGCCAGCTAACGTAGTGGTAGTCCCTAAAAAGGGGAATAAAATTAGAATGTGTGTAGGCTACAAGGATTTGAAAAATTCATGCGCTAAAGATTCTTTCCCACTACCCAACATTGATCGATTGATCGATTCTACGACTAGCTGCGAGATCCTTGCCTTTCTTGATGCCTACTCCGAGTACAATCAGATTCGAATGAACTTGGCGGAACAGGAAAGACTTCGTTCATCACAAATTATGGTACATATTTCTATAATTGAATGCCCATCGAGTTGAAGAATCCATGTATAAGCGACTAGTTAATAAAATGTTCGACCATCTAACATGTTAGTTAATTCCCTACGCACATAGGACTATTAGACTCATTTACATGTGATGTTATATATCCTAAGAAAGTACAACATGGAGCTCAACCCTGAGAAATGTGCTTTCGAAATCAGCTCGGGCAAGTTCTTAGGCTTCATGGTGTCAAACAAGGGGATAGAGATCAATCCCGATAAAATCAAAGCCATCAAGAAGATCACCGCAGTGAAGAATGTGAAAGTCATGCAATAGCTGACCGGGAGGATAGCTACCCTAGGCCGATTTATCTCGAGTACATCAGATGAGGTTCATCATTTCTTTTCCCTACTCAAGAAGAAAGACAACTTTGCATGGACCCCGGGATGCCCGAAGAATTATAGAGATATCCTCATAGCTCACCTTTGCTTTATACCTCGATGACAAAAGCAAAGGATCGACCCCAACATTTCGAAGTGGGGGACTTAATTCTATGAAAATTCATCTTCGATACCACAGCTAAAGGTACGATTTTATCCTTTATCCATTTGAGTTTGAAGCACACCAGATCAACAACATGCGGCCTCAGAGGCATCATTTTCTACACGAGGGCCCTAGGTTTTAAAGCATGGGTTGCACTCTTTTTTCCTTAGACCATATTTTGTCCCAATTGGGTTTTATCGGAAAGGTTTTTAACGAGGAAACAATAATGTACTACCTAAGAAACACTCAACGGTATCCAAGGATTATTTTCAATCAATCTCGAATACTGGGGGGCATCACCCTCGGAGGTAATACTTTTGAGAAAGATACTTCACTCCTAAGAGGTCCTGGATGGAAGAACTTTGTAATGGACTAAATAGTTAAATAAACTGTGTCCATATAGATAGTCGAGACCCGACGGCAAAACATGTACGCATGTATCAACTATTTAAAAAAGAATTTTGGTTATATTAAAACACTACGTATCTCAAAGAAGCTTTATATCATATGAGCTCTACACTTACAATTCTATGGGAAGTGGCTCAAGGGCCAAACCACCCTGAAGTACCCGGGGACTGTCACTGACAGTCAATACATCCGAGTGATCAAAAACTCAGACTCATAATACCTTAAAAGGGCACCGCCTCAAAACGAAGGCCAAGGCAAATATACTCGGGGACTAACTTTCCGAACAAGTTCGGGAAAGTTATCGAGAAACAAGTCCAAGTGGCGTACCTAAAGGTTGCGGCCACACTAAAGACCACGATCATATAAAGGCTACGGCCAAAATAATGCGGCTTGGGCATGTCTGACTTTCGCTATAAATTAAAGGCCTTCAACAATTGCAAAAATTGGTTAGAACATGCTACCCTCGGTAAAAGCAAAATATGAAGGGCTTCGATAAATTTGGCCCTCAATAAATCGTAGGGATTCAATAAAACCAGCCTTCGGAAAAACCTCAAGAGGTATTTAATTGTGTTCACACAAATAAATAACCGATACGGTTATGATACATCTAAACCTTCGAAAAACCCCAACGGGTACAAAAATAGATGTTATGGAATAACTAAATTTTCTCTAAGTCTTTTAGCCGAAATGAAGGAAAATTACAAAGCCATTTTAAAGTCCGAAATTGCCCAACTTAAAGAGCCTAAGGGCTGATATATAAGAGCCTAAGGGACAATCATAAAAGAGCCTAAGGGCCAACTTCGAAAGGCTTAATGGCCAAATACTTATAGTTTGAGACCTTGTTCCCACTTCAATCCGAACTCAAGGTCCACAATATCATGAGCTCACATCGGATCGGTATAAACTTAGTTCGAAGATTATTATATCTATCAATGAAGATCCAAGTGTTTATAATACCCCAACCTCAAACAAATCCTCGGACTAACCATTCAAATGAAATCTTGCATAAATAAAGACAATGTTGAATCAAGCACAAACCAAAGGCAAGATAAAAGTTCCTCTCGTATTTCCAAAAGATGATTACAAGAAATATTTACATAGGGAAGGCTTACAAAGAAACAAAATAAAGTAACCTAAAACTACTTCAGGGTCACATCATTGGCAACTACATCTTTAGGATTCGCATCTTCTAGAGCATCATCCTCGGGGACTTCATCTCCATCTCCTTCACTCTCAGAGCCGTTGGCTAAATCATCCTCATCGGGGAGCAGAGCGGCAACCTCTTCTTCCAAAATCTTTACCGTTGAAATATTAGTTAAAAGATTGAAGTCATGAGCATGTACCTCCTCGAGGGTTATCCTCCGGGATTGTCATCTAATATATTCGAGAGCACTTGATATCTTAGCCTCCTCCGCAAAAGAGATCTCCTTTTTCCCGAACATTAGTTGATTCAGCATCGGCTCAATACGAAGTCATGATTGCCTCAGCTTCGGATTTGGCCTTGGCCACCTCAGCAGCAGATCTGTCTCTAAGCTCCTCGATTTCGAGGCCCCGAGCTAGGCTCTCATCCTTCACATCTCGAAGCTGGCATTCGAGTGAAGCAAGCTGCTCTCTTAGAGTTTCCTTTTCAGAGGTGAGATTGTCTATACCTTGACTCCACCCCAAGGTCTCGGCTTCTTTCATCTTAAGCTCCTCCTGAAGATGCAAAAAGTCGGCCTTCTGATAAAATTACAAAATAAAAAGTATGAGTTGCCAAAACAAATAAGTGTAACAGGCCCTCAAGAGTTGTGTTACCTTCTCAACATACTCGGCTCGACCTTGGCATGCCTACGTCAACTCAACTCATAGACTGTATATCTCTATCTCTTTCTTAGCATAAAGGGATTTGACGATGTCCCTCTCCTCTAATGTCTTCTTAAGCTCATCCTTGCATCGAGTAAGATCAGATCGAGACTTGGAAAATACCTGTTTATGGAGAACCACATCCTCCATGAAAGGAAGAAAATATAAATTCAGAATAGCTAAAACAAAGGCGCATGCATAAAAATAGAACACTCACTTGTTTAAAGAGTCCACGATGTCATGCCTCATCAAAAATGAAAGAAGTATCGGGGTCGGGGCCATCTTCAAGACCTGGGAGACATTCTCGAAAGATGTTATGCCCTTCACGGCTTGCTTCCACTTCAGAAAACCTCATAATCTGAGAATCTCGAATTTGTCCCTCGAAGAATTCACAGCCAGGAGGTGAATCATCCATGTTGATTACCCCAATTGATCCACTCGGGGCACTCTCTTTCACTTGAAAAGGCTTGGGATCAGGCCGTTCAACATCGCCCTCCAAATAATCTCTTAGACGAGGTACCTTCTTTCTAGAAAATGGTTTGGGACTTTGTTTAAACTCCTTTCGGAGATTTCTTCAGCTTTAGAATAAGCCACATCAACCGCCACCGGCTCGATGGGCCACGAAACATCATCATTGTTTCTTTCACGGGTTACTAGTAGATAGTCGTCATCCTATTATTCCTGCTGATCTCGAAGGTGTCAGGCCATTTTTGGAGATAATATCGTTGTATGTGTTGTAGACCTTCGATCCATGCTCTTCTTTGGCTTTGAGGGATCTTTAGATGACTTTCTTCTTCTTTTTCTTTCTTTAGAAGGTTCCGGAACCTCCACTTCATCAGTTGGAGTCGTCTACAAATCAACAATGTCTCCAAGACCTACATGAAACCGAGGTAACTATCCCACAACAGAAGCACAAGAAAACATACAAGAAAACTCACCATGGTTTATGGCCTCCCATCGACCGTTGGCCATATCTCGCTAGGAACGATCCGAGTAAGAGGATACGGAGGCAAAGTTTTGGACCCAACGCTCGAGGTTCGAGACCCCACTAGGAAACCAAGCAGCAGCTGCACTATCGTAAGGGGGTTAGACCAATGAAAAATATAAAGGTAGGGAAAAGAAAAGGAAGCAGGGCATAAACCTGATGCGTACTCACGTTTTATGTTCCACTCCTCGAGGAACGACACCCAATCAACAAGAATTAAATCGGAGGTCCTAACAGACAAACTGGCGCATCCACCTACGGTCTTTATCCTCATCGATACTAGAGAAAAGAGATATTAAGGATCGGCGTTGCAATTTTATCAGCCCTCATCCCCCCCAATAAAGTTGGGGATTACACAGTCTGATCAGATGATCGAGGGTAAAAGACACCCCACCCCCACCCCCCTCCCCCCCGATTTGGGTCGAAAAGAACTTGATTAAATAAACAATTTGCAGAAAGATGGGTAGATCTAGCCGAGCGCCACTCGATATCGTTGCCAAAATTCAAGAATAACTGCGGGACCCTGAGCCCCCACTTTATATATCGTGATTTCCTCCTCGGAGGAAGGAATCACTATTTCTTTATTATACCATTTTCAATCCTCCTTTACTTACTTGAGCTCAGCCTTGGTAACCAAACAAACATACCAAGACATGGGTTCACAGTCGGCCTAGTGTCGAAATGGGTTTCTCGATTTTGAAATCGAATGTTATTTCACATAGGGGGATGCACTCCTCGATACGAGGAGGCACTACCGTCTTACTCTTGGTTGATCGGGAAGATGAAGAAGTTTTTTCCTTTTGGAAAATCTATTTAGAGGTTTTAGCCATTGCTAAACGGAAGATCTAAGACAATGAAGAGTGTTGATAGCAAAGAGAAGGGAGATTTCAAGGAAATTGAAAAGGGATAATGAGGCTTTGAGAATAATATGAGAATAAAGTTTGTGAGTTCATGAAATTTATCTATTTATAGGGGTCATTTAAAAGCTAGAGAAGCAAAAGGCCGACCGTCAACCACCTCTAATTAATGATTTTGGGAATCACAGAAAGAGTAACTTTTTGATCACGTCAGCTGCTGATGTCACGATATTGGCATCGGGACCAAGACATCAGGAATTAATGCGTCAAAAATCATAAAAGGCAGCCTATAAGTCAAGACCGAGAAGAATATCCACTCGATTACTAAGCCCAAGGGTTATCCGAGTTTGAGGAATTTCTTACTCGAGAACTGTGGAAAGGCCTAAGGGTCCTCCTTATTACGAGTTCGAGAAATTCCCACTCGAATGCAAAGTCCAAGGGCTATCCGAGTTGGAGAAATTTCTCACCCGGGGACTGCTAAAAGATCTAAGGATTAACTTTATTTCGAGATATCGCTCGGGAATCACCATGATCCGAGTTCACAAAGCTCGAGGATTGATGAGAAGCTTGAGGAGTATTATATTGATCAATTGAAAACCTAAGGGTATATCATAAGCTCGGTATTTGGGCTAGTCATCGAAACTATATAATCGAGTCTTTTAGGAATAAAGGCAGAACAAAATTGAGCATGGGCCGAAAGGGATACAAAGGGATCCTTTTATACTCCCAAGAAATGATTACAAAGTATAACTATAACACCCACGAAGGATACTTGCACAGGAACAAAGAAGCAAAAACAAAAGCCAAGGAACCCAATACACTTTTAAGACCACATCCTCGAGAGCGTCATCTTCAAAAGTCATCTTTTCGGGGCACCATTTTTGAAAATGTTTGGATAGGGCAGAGGTCCATCGATAAACATAATTACATAACCAGCAGCCGAGGTCAAGCATTCCGTTGAAGTTTTGGGCCAGAATATTGAGAAAAAACAAGCAAAGGGAAAAAACCTAATGGGGCTGCAAGATGCATGGGCAACAATACAAGAAGTGTTCATCCTCGGAACTCTATTCCCGTATGGGATGCAAAAGTTTAGTAAGTGATAGTGCTATCTCATTCCATGGAAAGTAGAAGGAACGAAACGCCACACCAGGTTGAAGTAAGATAGATGAGCAGCAACATCAAGTTCGCATATCTTCTAATACGGGAAGGATTTGGTACCCTTCTCTCGTCGTCTCGAGCCGAAGTTGTGCAAAGGGAAGCCTGAATATAACTAGTAAAGTTGCTTTCATGTGACCTTATGATCACAAACTTGAACCATAGAAATAAGTGGTTAAAAGAAGAGGTAAAGAAGGGAAAGGAATAAAAGTAGGTGAAGAGGGAAAAAGTACAGTTTTTTTCAACCAAGTAGTCTCATGTTTATAGAAGGCGACGACGGGACCAGCGGCACAAGTGGCCAACAAATGCTGAAACGTATTTGATATTTTGGGGAAGTACGCTGACATGACATCTCTGATCACTTCAAGCGCCTACATCACAGACATAACATCATCATCTGAGTCAATTCTAATCATTTCTTATCATCTTATTCTTAGAAACGCGAGGACTATCTGTATACGGTCGAAATTGAGGAACACGATGTTGAAGTCTTAAATTGGGCTATGAGTCCGAGTCTAGGAAACCCGAAGTGGGGGTCGGACCCGGCGGAAGGACACACACCTTGAGGGAGAATATCGAAGGCCCGACACGACCTATATCGATGACAGTACAATCTCGAAGACACTTAAGAAAGATTGAAAATTTTTCAAGGACACGTGGATCAAGGCATAAATTAAAATATAAGATTTGTACGAAATGGTACGGGTTTATATTAGTTTGTTATATACCAGTACCAATAAAATTCTTTACTACAATTAGGAATGTACTATATTGGGGTTTTCTCCTCCTATATAAAGGGGCCACAATCATTTGTAAAAGATACATTATTCACCGGAATAGAATATTCTACTCTGCTTCTTTTGTTTACCGTGCTCAATAAGTGTTCCTCAGTATTATTGCTTATACATTATTGTTCATATTTTATTGCTTTTAGCTCACCTCGAGGCCCCCAAGAAAATCAAGCTTGTGGTCCTTATTGCTCTTGCAACATTGGTTTGGTTCATCAATTATTCTTACTTAAACCTCATATTACTTGTATATTTACTAGTATTAGAATAAATCACATATCGTTAAAATTCCAAATTATATTAAATTGTTACACTCATTTTTCGAGGTAAACAATAGCTATAATCTTGATTGTTGTGGATTTACAACGGTGGTGTCGTGTTGGTTTACAAAAATGCAAGTCCAGATGGATCTTCTACAAGCCACGCCTGTTAGGTCATATGTGTACTCCTTGAGGAAAAAATTAGGAACTTGTTTCATGGTAAACAATGTTGAACCACTATGCAACTTAGAGTCACATTTAGCTAACATCTGCTACGATATTTGCCTCCCTAAAGGTATGCTGGATAATAGGATCACCTAGTTGCATTAGCAAGAACCTGCAGTCATCAACAAGATTTAAGTAATGCAGATTACATGTTTTATGATGGTAATTGATAACGCCGAACTATGCCTATTAACGGGTAAAGCGGTCGCAGTGAATATAATTCAATTTTAAGTCTAGAATCGAATCCTCAGGGAACTAACCTATCTATTACACTCTTTGACAATGTTATTATCAACTCAATCAATCTCTACATGGAAGATTTTTGATCAAATAGGATTGGGTTTTGATTAACTACTACAACTACTATTAAAAACTACAGTAAGCTAAAACAAAGATAATTCAATGGTAAAATGTTCTAGGAAAGTGATTTTCCTAATTGCTAGTTTAGGTCTTGACTCTTCTACTATAATCTCGCCATAATACTCTATGAAGATTAAGAGTTATTGGGTTATCATAATTATCTCTCGATCAACTAAAATAATTTACTAGAGCATTCTCTCGAACTACTCTTGCTAACAATATGTGTGCAACTATAAATTATCCTACCAAAGTTTCGTTATCTCTATACCCATTTTTAAATTCAAGTAATGAATCTCTTTAATTACCTAAAAATGGTGTTGTTCAACAGTTGTCTAACCTAATACTCTTTCTTAAGAAATATAAGGTAATTAGACACGATTAATTAAGGGCTCATTCGATTATTCACCATACAAAACGTAGTTGAACAATTATATCATAAATCCGGCTCGATTATAACAACTTGAGTCAAAATTTCAACCAAAAATTGGTTCCATCAACCATAGATAAGTGTTTACCTACTCATAACCAAATAAGAGAAAACTAATAGATTATTCATAATGTAAAATTGCAAGAATAAAAAAGAGATAGAGAAAAATTCTAATGTTTGGATCGTCTCCTCCTACTTGTTCTTCCTCCAAAAGTAGTCTAAAACAAGCTTAATTTTATCTTGGGCGAGTTTCGAAAGCTTATAAGGGTTTTACAAAAGTTTTCCCGAAATTACACTTTGGTCCTCAAACT
Organism: Nicotiana benthamiana; assembly: GCA_034376525.1. NCBI lineage: Eukaryota > Viridiplantae > Streptophyta > Magnoliopsida > Solanales > Solanaceae > Nicotiana > Nicotiana benthamiana. Next base: position 53,353,908 of record CM067339.1, on the reverse strand, counting down.
TCCAGCCGAATGAACAGTTCACCGTGATCGCGGCCAACCGCGGTTGACCGTGGTGAACGCTCATCTTTCTGCCTCACCTTATTAATCCATCGCAGTTCACTGTGGTCACGGTGGCCTTCTTGCCCGGACTATTTCAGCTTCTTCGTGCTTGGGTACTTCTCGAGTGGGCCTTTTCTTCACATTATCGTCTCCAACACACTCCAGGTTGCTTCCTCTTATATAATATTTCCTGCGAAATAAAAAGGACACTATTTAGAGCATTTGTTGGCAATTTATCTATAAAACAACAACAAAGTATAATCATATTAAGGTGTAAATATCAACTATGTAGTCTATTATCAGTAATTAACTCTTTCACGTCAATATTGATTTCCAATGGATAGCAATGGTGTTTTAATGCTATTCTAAGGCCAATTACTATAGCATGTAATTCCATGCGGATGCTATTTGTGGGATATTTTCAGCAAATCCCCATACCCATTTACCTTCATTATCATGAATTATTTCCCCCAGTCCATTGTGTCCTAATATTTTTTTTGCAGCACCATCTGTATTTATTTTAAAAAAACTTTGGGCCGGAGGATTTCATTTAATATAAAGAGAGGTTTCTTGTTGGTGTTTATTATGTGGTAATACTAGGTGGTAATATCCAGTTGCTCAAATACAAACTCGTTTGATGTCAATATATTGTGGACAATTTTCAAATGCGTTCCCATTCTAGTTAAGTCAAATGTGCCATAAGCAAAAAGTTAAGAAATTTTTGGTGGCAATCCATAAGGTAGTTGCGGGTAAGTTGTTATGAATAAAAGTTGTTTGAGCGAGCATAGAGGTTGCAATGAATTATAGCCGATAGTCTTAATTTCTTGGAGGATTCCAAGGTTGTTCCAAATAGCACGAGTTGGTGGACATCAGAAGAACATGTGTGTTGTAGATTAAGCCGGAGCCTTGCAAGTTGTGGGCAATCTGTCGTGGCTATAAAGCCATATAAAATACCTAACCTTTGGTTGTACAACAAGTGTCCATATCCACGACAAAGATTCTGATTTGGTGGTTCCTATTATTCTAAAGATATTTGCTTTAAATTCCATTGCCTAATATTAATGTAAGCGTGGATAAGATGGAGTGATTCTTCTTTGTTAAGTGGTCCTTGAATTTGAGATCTGAGTGTAGTATTTGGATTTAACCAATTGTCATGCCAAAAAATTCCTGTCACAATTTTCCAAAGGCATCCTCCCTGACAATTAACCCAACCTTTTTGAATATTTTTCCAAACAAAGGAGGTTGCACATGAGTTTGGTATTCTGTTATAGTGTTTGGAACACAATACATTTGCCCATATAGATGTTGATGTTGGGTTGTAGAATAGCCTCCACGTGAGACTGGCTAGTAACGCCTAGTTTTTGTATGCCTAATCCTCCTTGCGCTCTAAGAGTAGTGACTATGCTCCATTTTAGCAAATCAAGTTTTTATGCGTTGATTGATTATTCCCCGAATAAATTTTTATTGGTATTGCTCAAGGAGTTTTACTACCTTTTGTGGAAGAGATATATATTGTATTATATGGTTTGGTAAGGAGTTTAGAGTAGCTCGAATAAGAGTCATTCTCCCAACAGTGATTAGGCAACTTATTTTCCAGCCTGCTAGTCTAGATTAAAAGTCATCTAGAATATTTTGAAAGTTTTGTGGTCGACCAAGTATAATGGGGAAGCATAAGAATTTTCCAAAAGCATTGCCCTCTTCCGTGGGAAGGAGTTGAGTATATCATTTTTTGTTTGTGGTAGCAATTTTTGGTGAGTTTTGGTTTCTTATTTTACTTTTGGAATAGTTGATGCGTAGAAATTGTTTAAATTAGGCAAATTGTTGGTCCATCATTTTATGTCGTTCGTCCAAAAAAAATAAAACATTACGATTGCTTGTTAAAGTACACACATCTAGCCCCCTAAAGATAGATTTTTCTATTTTTGTATTGCAATTAGGAATTAATAAGGCGAGTCAGTAAGGTCTGGCTAGAGCAAAGGGAATTACGAGAATTGTGAATGTAGTTATGTTAAATTCTCAACGGAAGCCGATCTGCCTCATTAGTTCCTCTACTCACTCCCTAGCCATCTTCAAAATTACAGAGTGATTTAGCTTTTGATGTCTACTTATTAGATTCTTGTAATAATCTCTTACATTTCACTACTCTTATAATGTAATAGATAAGAATTAATCAAGCTGGTTGGAAAAATATAGTCCACATGTTTTTTTTTTCCGACGGTATTTTTTTTAATTTTAATTTTTTTTCCTGTAGAAATTATTTTCTAATATTGAATAAAAATAATTGGAAAAAATATTTTTATGTAAGTTTTTCAAAAAAAATCTAAAAACCCCATTTTAATTTGATAAAGCGTTTGAGGGAGGTTTGTTAAAAGAAACATTCAGTTACACACAAAATGCTAACAAATCTATAAAAACTAAAATTATCCAACATGTTTACTTTTTTATGGTCCAAATAAAATTTTTGGTTCAAAATTTGTCGAAATTGCTCCTTAAAATAACTTTGGGCCACATGTTCACATTCTGAAAACTATAAGACTCAATTCGGAGTGTAACAAACTTCTGAGAATTTAAGCATATACAATCTAAAGCGGCAATACAGTGTGGTAGGAGATGGATCGGTCAAAACAAGCAGATTCTGCTCATGGCTTAGAAGCTTCACTCATTCAATTCATTAACCTTCACCATTCTTCCTCTCTCAAGCTCCGTGATGCCACCGGTCAGTCACACAAACACACAAATCGGCTCCAATTTTTCAAAATATTTTTTGGGGCATTTTTTGTTATGGGTATTTTTGGGTTTTTTATCTCAGGGTAATTGGAAGTTCGGATTTTATGAATTGGGTTATGATTTTCTTGTATTTTTGTTACAGAGAAGGCGAAGAAGGATGCAATTCGAAGTGCGAGACAAGTTTCAGAGCTGTTGGTGAACTCAGTTAACGGAGAAGTGCAAGAATCTTTTGTGATGCAAAAGAGAATTGAAATAGAAATTAGAGCTTTGGCTGCTACCGTTTGGCAATTTGGAAAGCAAACTGAACAGTTGGCTTTCTGCTTCTCACTCCATTAATACTGCAATTAAGGTCGGTCCATCTTGCTATTGTGTGTAGTCTTAGAGCCCGTTTGGAATAAGAAATTTTTTAGTTTTTCTAAACAAAATTATTTTTTTCCGAAATTAGCATTTCTTTATAAAATTTCTAATTTTCACTTAAAGATACATTTTGAAAATTTAGAAAACTCCAAAGAATTATTTTTCAAAATCTCAAAAAAACCCAAAATCATATTTTGTCCAAACACAAATCTAAATTTCAAATACCATTTTTCACTTGAGAAAGATTTTCCTACTCTTTTGAAATTTTACAATTCTTTATGTCCAAAACGCCCACTTAGTTTCCAATTAAATTCTTTCCCATTTTATTTGTGTTTATGATTTCAATGGGAGCCTTGAAGCAACAGTCAAATTGTCTCCGTGTGATAGTGCTGTATTTTGTCCCGGGCCCAGGCTTAAACGGGCTTCGCGGGCCGAGCTTCGTAGGCCTGGGCTCTAGCGGTCCCGGGCTTCGTGGGCTCAATGGGTGAGTCCAGTCCGTGATGTGCCTAAGCCCATATGGTCCTGGGCTTAGCGGGCCGGGCTTCGTAGGCTTGGCGGGCTTGGCGAGCCTTTTTGTAATTTTTTTTGTTTAAGGCAATATTTTGTATAGTAGTTATTAATATATTTATAGTATAGTAGTTATTAGTATAGTATATATAATATGGGATTTTTACCTATGTATATCATATAGCAAATCTTATTACATATTTGTTTAAGGTTTGTGATGTACCATAATTCAAATTAAGTCTTTAATTATAGCCTCATTTATTGTAGGCTTTAATTTAGGAACCATATCTTTCAAATTTTTATACTACCCGTTTCTCTCTACTCTCGCACGATTTACCTATAGTTAATTCCCTCTCCCCTCCCCGCGATTTTTCTTCAGTTTTTTTCCCTATTCCTCTACAGCTCTAACCCATAAATTCCATCATTTTCTGTTGAATCCCCAACCATTTTCAACCCTCATTCCAACTTTGTATTCAACTCATAAATCATGAAAAAATCAAATACTCCACAAAAAAACCATCAAAAGCTGTATTAGAAGATATTCCGTCTTTTGATTTGGGTGTTATAACACCTAAATCACCACCCAAAAACCCACAATCTACGCATGCAAGTGAAAAAACTACAGGTATTTCATCTCCAAGACAAATTCGTGCTGGAATGAAAAGCAAGCATTTGCACGATGTTGATGCTAGCGGAGTAGATAAACCAGTCGACAAACAACTGAAGCGCAAGGGGAAAGAGTTGAGGGTAGATGATGATTTTGTAGAAGATTCACTCAAACTTCCAACTGGGAAAAAACCAAAGGTGTCTCCTTCAACGTCAAAACAAAAAAAAAAACCTCAAAGAAATTACCAAATAGGTTCCTAAAAAAAATTCATTAAAGGTAAATATCTATTTGTCCTCACTGTCTTGTAGTTTAATTATGGTTGCCAAAAAATATTCTTCAAGTGCTTTTTTGGTGTTCAAGTGTTTTTTGGCAAAATGTGATATGGTCTCAATTTTTTAGATTATTTGTCGCAATTTTGTAGGTTTATTTGGCACCGTGATTACTAGACAGTCTATAAATGTAGTTAGATTGTAGTTGATTTGTAGTCTGCTAAGTAAATTGTATCTATGGTTTTTGTATTGCAACTTGTATAGCTGCTACATTTAACTTCATTCTCAATACAATTATACTATATTTTTTCAAGGTTACATTAAGTAAATGTTACATTTAACTGTTATATTGTTCTTATTTGTCTGTTCAAGTGTATTTTTGTAAAATATAGTCTGGTCCTAATTTTGTATATTCTTTGTCTCAATTTTGTAGTTTAATTGGAGCCATGCCTCTTAGACAGTTTATAAATGTAGTTAGTTTGTAGTTGATTTGAATCTGATGATTAAAATTGTAGGTATGATATGTTCAATTGTATCCTATATCGCGGATATATATAACTTCATTCTAACCACAGTTAATATACATTTTTTGCAGAATGGCCCTTACTTTGCTTAACAAAATGTTGATTATGGTGTGCTTCGATTCCACAGTTTGTGTGATCCTAGCATACCTAGCCAGATTCAGGCTTTACTATCCCCAAATCAACTACGTATTTTCAAAAAAATATGTTTTGGTTACTTATTAGATCTGCCCCCAATATGTATGCAAAACCAGTCCACTCATCTTCTAATGAAATATGAGTTGTCAAAGTCTACTGACGCATACTTTTATGTTTTTTTAAAGGGTGAAAATTTGATTTTTTCATTGAGAGAATTTGGTTTGATAACTGGTTTTAATTGTGTGAATACTTTCTCAAACCATGGTTACAATTCCAACTATGTTAGCCCATTAATGAATACATATTTCCCTAACAAAGAAGGGTTGAGAAATGGCATCTAAAAAATGTAGTTACTAACAAAGCATGGGCAAACGATGTGGATGCGGTGCAGTTGTGCGTCCTTTATATGTTGAAATTTTTTGTTTTTCCTTCAGATAAGGACCATGTTACTTTCATAGACAAGTTTATGTTCTTTCTAATCGAGTCTGGTAATTTTGAGTCGTACCCATGGGGTACCAAATCCTTCAAGCAGGTTATTGAATATGTCTGACATCGTCTTAATCCCAATGTACATTCTTATCTTATACGGGGATGCTCATTAGCCTTGCAAGTGTGACTATATGAGTGTTGCTTTTCCGTCAGCACCGATCTTGCTACACGGTGTTCTGAATCGATTCCTCGGATTTTAAGATGGCCAGCTACAAAGGGATAGATTTGGTTAACTGCAATTGAAGACAAGATGATCAAGCCTGAGTGGCTCAAGGTGTTTTTTTTAACTTTTGTATGATTCTACAATTACAGTTATTAAAACTACATTTTATCTACTTTCTTCTTTTCAATTGAATTAACTGTCACTTCCATCATTCAGTTCAGAAACATGGTTGAATCTGGAGAAGAGCTTGGAGTGCTTAATCTCCCAGAGAAGATTCAATATGAAGATGAAGATATTGCTCAACCATCAAATGTTCCAACTGCTGCTTCTCCAACAGTTGAACCCAAAGAAGCTAATTCTCAAAAGGCCATGGAATCTGCTAGTGCCAGGATCAGCAATTTGGAAAAGAGGCATGAGCAGGTATTGTAAGAAACTACAATATTTTGTCATAATTTACTACTACTTAAATTCATTCCTACTATTTTATAGTTTCTTTGTAGTTAAGTGTAATAAATAGAATATGCTTACTATGTAATTACACATAATTAATTTTTAGGTTGATGTAAGTTAGATGGGTTTAAGAAGGATGTTTTTGATGAACTCTCAAGCCTTCGAGACTTCATAGATCAATCTTTGAAGAGTGTCCTGAATGCGGTAAACATGAGGACTAATTTGGATGAGTCAAAGGTAAGAATTTACATATAATTTTATGCTAAGACTATATAAGACTCATGACAAAAAACATTCTCAACTATTCCCCAAAATTGTAGTTTGCTGGTATTCAACTTAATATAATGACCAAAATCAAGGAGACAAAAACCATCATTTTCAGTCCAATGTTGGTGATCAACTCCATGCAAGCACGAGTAATACATGTATCTACATAATTCCTATATACATATCTACAAACTTCAAGAATTGTTAATCACTTTTTTACTATGTTTTTCAGCTCTCACTTCTCCACAACATGTTCAAGCATCATTTTCAGTTCAATGTTGGTGATCAACTCCATGCAAGCACGAGTAATACAGGTATCTACATAATTCTTACATACATATCTACAAACTTCAAGAATTGCTAATCACTTTTTCACTATGTTTTTCAGCTCTCACTTCTCCATAACATGTTCAACCACAAGTTGACTTGTATCCTGACTTCCAAGAAGCAGCTGAGACATTTAAAGCAAGTATAGAACCATAACTGCATTTTAATTACATCTGATTCAAAATTTCAATAATTTACTCCTAAACTACATATTCCTACATTTGGCTACAATTCTACTGTCCAATTATTCGTTCAACCTGTAGATTCAACAGAACATGTACAAGAAAATATTGATGATGAACATCAATCCAGAAATATCTGAGGTAGCAAAAGAATGTGTTGTTTCATAATGTACTTTTTAATAGAAAATAGTTGATTATACAATGGTATAACGCTGTTAAGTATGTCATTTTTTATGTAACAGATGTTGAAGATAACATTCCACAGTCACCAATTCATGGTGTAACAGTGACTGAAGTGTCCAGGAATGCATTGAAAAAAAAAAGAGGAGACTGAAGTTGTGCTTGAAGGCATTGAAAACAAATGTGTGACATTGGATGATTTTGAGCTGCCGGAAAACCTATCATAGTTGGTCATCTATGGCGAGCCCATAAAAGATGAATAAACCCCCGTTCATTCAGGAAGAACAAGAATACCAGGAAAACATGCACGATCATCATTCACTCCCCTGTATAGTACTGAATGCAGCACATCTGTTGGGCCCAAATATTTTTACCTAAAGCACCCATTCACAAGTGTCATAGGCGAAGATGTAGATCCTGAATTGATAGACAGGTTCACAACCTGGTTATACCATCGCACTGACAAAGTATCTAGGAGGTATGGTGCTTAAATTTACACTGTCTGTTCACCCTTTTTAGACTTTAAAGTTGTAAATTTTTTTGTGAATTTTTTGTATTTGATTCATTCTTTTGTTATTACAGGAGGAAATATTTCTTTTCAAAGAAGGATAACCAAATAAATCCTTTGTTGGATTTGGGTTGTGAGAAGATTGATAAGAAGGACTGGTTATATGCCCTTGCTCACCCCGGACAAGTAATCAATAGCACAATAAGTATATAGTGTCTACAATCATTGACAATATTTGTTTTGTCTTCAACTGTGTGGTGCATTGTAGTTTTGTCTTTAACTATGATGCTTAAATGTAGTTATATTGTACAGATCATATATATGTTACTATATTTAGTCTTCAACTGTAAAATTTTGCTTTTTTTGAACCTTATGCAATCAGTGTGAAAAATGTAGTTAATGTGTAGTTTTTATGTAAATATGATGGGTCAATTGTAGATATAGTACTTGTTTTCTATATATTTCATGCTAAATGCCATTAAATTACATTTTGTGAGCCACTTGGGTTAACTGTTATATATCTGTAGTTATGGTGTTGTTATAGTGAAGCAAGTTGTTAGATTTTCATAAATTCTAATTGTAGTTAATGTGTAGCTATTTTGTAAATGTGATTGGCTTTATTGTATATTGCCCTTCTACTTTGGAAGCACATTGATGTTATTATGTACTATCTGAGAAAAAAGGAAAAATATGGCCCCTAACATCCAAACTAGTTTTACAACAATCGATTGCTCGTTCAAGACAAAGATTGAAAGAATCTATGAGAAGTTCACTAGTTCTCCACTGGATCAAAGGAATTCGGTTGTTAAAGCCGAGGATGATATTGGAGAATATATTCTGGGATACAGTATTCTTGCTAATGTTGCCTGAGATCTTGTTGACTATGTGCTCATGCTTGTTAACCTTGTGGAGAACTTTCATTGGTTGTTGCTAGTTTTTGACATAAAGGACCGACAACTTTACGTTTATGATTCATTGGTGATAGCAAACCTTAATCAAACAGTTCAGACATTGGTTGAGAAATTTCAATTATTATTCCTCTTTATTTGTCATGCACTGGTTTCCATGGTAAGAGCAAAGACATTGACTTCAAGACTACAAAGTCATACATAGAGAAACCAGTTACTGACCCTCTCGACATACAATGGATGGTTGCTGACTTTCCACAACAAAAGGAATGCTCACTGTAAAAAACTAATCTCCATTTCTATATGTTTAATTATTATTTTTCTAATCGTTTGTTATATAATGAAAAATTCTCATCTTCTGCAGGGATTGTGGTGTATTTGTGGCTGCCTTTGCAGAGTATATTAGCACTGGTGATTTGTCTATCTCAAAGGAAGATCTTACTGATATTGACCAACATCGTAGACGCTATGGAGATCTACTGTGGGACTATGCCACAAAGAAGCTAAAAGATGGTTCAATCAGTGAGAGTGAGGTTACTGGCAGACTTGCAAGGAGGAAGGGTGCACAGGCAAAGAATGAGAGGACTAAAGTTCAACGAAAGAAGAAGTAGACTATTTTGTTCCTATTTGGTAGTTGAATTGGAAAACAATGTAGGAATTAAGTCATTTTGGTAGTAATAAACACTTTTTCTTGATTACATTATACTCGAGTATTCGAGTTATCTGATAGCAGTTTTGCAGTAACAGCTTTGTCTTATAGTTTCACTTTAATCTTCGAGTTATTTTTATATAATACCTTCAGGTGCCATTTAATATGTTTATATAACCGTCAGTTCTTACACAACATAAAGATGAAATGAATACAGGTCTCAGATAAATAATTTAGTCATCCTTTATCAATAATTATTTTTAGAAAAAATCAATTTATCTACAATTAAATTACATTGAACTACATTCTAATTACAAAGTCCCATTAGGTGATTGCATGACTACATTTTAACTACAATCTGGCAACAGTTTACATTCAGTGTTTTCTTTATTAATATCAGACATTTTGTATATAGCTTATACAAAAGTTTAACTATTCAATAAAAAATGACAAGAATTGATGCTTGACGGCATACATAAAAAATGTCAATAGTGCAGATACACAAATTTATGTTTATAGTTCTTAATCATCTTCAAAACGTAGAACAGTTACACAATAAATTCCGATAATTTGAGCTCACTGACATTTATTTTGAATAACTATTCTAGCTACATGATATTCATTTCTTTTTCGGCGCATTCTTGCAAGTTCTTTTGTTCTGCACTTTACCTCCACAATTGCCACAAGACACCTTGTACTTCTTTGACTTTATTTCATCAAATTTTATATCTTTCCTTGTGAGGTCTACCTGGCTGCCTTTTATCTCCCCGCCGGTGGCTTTACTACCTCATCCAAAATATGTTGTGGAACATACCATTTGGCTTCATCAGGAATAGGATTTACTGGCATTTCATAGGTAAGAAAAAGGCTCTTCCTTGTGTAATACGGAGAGCAATAGTTGTTAGGCCTTTCATTCCTATGCCTTAATGCTGCCAAAGCATGGGCACATGGAAGTTCATCAAGTTGGAATTGTTCACAGCTACATTTCTTGTTTTCTAGACATACAATGTACCGCTTCACACCATCTAACACAGTATGTATATGATCTATTGAAGCCCTTACCTACAATTGAAGACCAAACAGAAATAATAATACATCAATGAGTTAACTAGATTAGCAACAATCCGTTAACTACAAATCAACTACAAATAAACTACATATAAATGAGAACTACAGTTACCCAAAATTTGACTACATTTTAACTACAAACTAGAAACACTGCAGCTACTATTATTTTTGATTTTTCTCCTGCACCAAACAAGAAGTTATTACCTCTAGTTTCTGCGATAATGTATTGTTATCTTCCAATTCTTTGTTGAATTTGTGACCAAGGAATGTGAAAGTACCATTTGTCTTCAATAACTTTTCTTTTGTCCAACGTTCTAGAATAGTACTCATATACTCAAATAGATCAAAAATTGGCAGCTCTCTTGCCTTTTTTGTTAAAGCATTCAACGACTCGGCAATGTTTGACGTCATAGTAAAAGTTCTATTCACCGTTGCATGTACTCTTGACCATCTATGATAGCCAATATCATGTAGGTGAGACGATACACGCGGGTCTACCTCTTCAATCTTCATCCTCCTTTCATTGAATTCATCCAGAGTGTATGACCGTGCTATAGCAAAGTACAATTCATGTAATTGTAGATGTGCCTTCTTGAATTTTGACCTTATATTTTTCCATATATGCCACATGCAAAAGTAGTGTGCCATGCCCGGATAGACAACTGATGTTGTCTTCGATATACTCTCATGCCTATCTGAGACAACACACATTAAAGGTCTTTCACCATATGCCTCCTTGAATTGCTCAAAGAACCACTTCCAAGACGCGTCGTTTTCAGAATCAACAACAGCATATGCCAAGGGCAAAATAGTACCTACATTTTTTAGACATAAAATAAGATTAGCTAAAAACTACAAATATATATTGAGAATGTTGGAAATTTAACTACATTTTATCTAACTACAAACTAACTACAGTACAACTACAATTTACCTACATTGTATAGACTGTCTACAAAATAACTACAAAACTATTGCATTATGTACCTGCTGCATCCATGTTGCTTGTTGTCAACATAATCCCCCTATATGCTGATTTTAAGAATGTCTCATCAACCACTGCTACCGGCCTACAATGTTGCCAACCATTTACTGATGTACAAAGAGCAACAAATGCGTATAAGAAGCAACCATCTGCTGCCTTCTTCAATTTAACAATAGAACCGGGATAATTCTTCTCAAGAATATAAAAATATTTTGGTAATCTGTTGTAGCAGTCACACGGATTCCCTCTCAAAAACTGTAATGCTTTTTCCTTTGCTCTCCATGCTTGCATGTAGCTTAGGTTCAGTCCATGTTCGGATAACATGTCCGTTTGTATCTTCTTTGGTGTGTAAACAGTCTTAGGATCACAATACTTTGGAACGACCATGCTACCAACTACTGTTGCAGTATATTTGCGCTGTATGAATGTGTCGTCCATTGGGCAGCATGTGTGTTGTCTGCTGAAACTTCTTATCTTTAACATTGCAGAATCATTAATTGATGTTGCCTTGAAATTCCATTTGCAGCTTTCAGCTACACATATAAGCCAGTAGCTGCAAAAAACACAATATTTAGACATATTTATTAAACACTAAAATTAACTATAAATTGACGATAATGTAACTACAATTGCATAAAACAAACCTATCTTCAATAATACACTAATTTTGCAAATCTATGATCGATAAATAACTACATACTTTCTATGACTTGATCTTTTCACTTTGAACTGAAACTTGTGCGTAACTGAATAATTCTTCATTGCAGCACCTATTGTTTTCTCATCCTTATACACTTGTCCTTCTTCAATACATGTTTGCGTACATTCAATTATTATTTCACTTTGATATTCCACTATAGCTGGTGAGGATGGAATTTCTAGTAACCTTAGGGATCCTGAAGAACATGCAGATGATAAATTCACAAATGTAGTAACTATGTAGGTAAATTTGAAAACAACATCGCTTTGTCATTTCCAGTACTATATCATAATTGTAGTTTAATTGTAGAGAAATATCGTAAAAATTGTAGATAACTAGGTAACACAAAAACTCTCAGCAATGTCGAATCAAACATACATGTACTGATGCTTTCATTGGTGATTGCCAATTCCATATTGAAATCTCTTACGCTAATACATAAGTGATACGAACCTAAGTTTTTATTCTCCTTTTTAGTTTCCATGTATACACGAACCCCCATAACATTCCTAATCTCCAATGGAGGACAATTCTCATTCAAAATATATTTTATTTCTATAATTTTATCTGATGTATCAATCGAAAATTGTTCTGCAATTGTAGAGATGAGAATTCCGTAGCTTGCATTATCATCTACCAAAATGGTATCAACTTCAAAATCTCGGAATCTGCCATAGTTATCTCAATAACCATTCGACTTCAGCATTATTGGGATTTTTGACATAATTTCGTGTAGTTGATAGAAAAACAGACGAAGAACAGATCTAGATTCGAGAATTTTTGTACTGATGTCGACGAAGAACTGTATTCAACAATTTTGCATTTCTACAATTCTAATGCTGGAAATTCTCGTATTTTTTGAATTGTAGATGAGTTACAGATGAGAGATCTATTTCCGATACAGAATGAGAGAATCACGTTGTTGTAGGATTTGCTTCCGTCTTAAAACTCGATATTAATGGTGATAGAATCACCATTAAATCTTATTGCTACAAAATTAGCGCTTTTTTAGGGTAGAATTCACCTATTTTTGGTTTGGTACAATTTTTATAGACAAACTATTGTCTAAGCGGGTAAATACCAAATAATGAACATTTTTGGTAATAAGGTTTGCTATATGGTATACATAGGTAAAAATCCCATATAATATATATTTCATTGTATATTGTATTGTAGTAATTAGTATATATTGTATGTTATGTATATATATATATTTTCTTGTATTATATATTGTATGTTATGTATATATATTCTCTTATATATTTTCTTGTAGTATATATATTGTGTCTTATGTATATATATTATAACTTATATAGTTATATATTTTGTTGTAGTATATATACTATAACTCTTATGTATATATATTCTCTTATATATTGTATATTATGTATATATATATATATATATTCTCCTATATATTTTCTTGTAGTATATATTGTATGTTATATATATATATATATATATATATATATATATATATATATATATATATATATATATATATATATATATATATATATATATATTGTAGCTTATTAATAATTCGAAGTAAAGACAAAGAAATATTGAGGAAAAAGATATCCAAGGGCATGCCTTATAATTTTTATTACCAAAAATGGCATATCTTTCTTAGTCTTCTTTTGCTCAATGAAATGAGAACAACAAAGTACTAACACCATAATTAAAAGAAAAAAAACTAAAAGAAAATGCGCCAAAGTATAAGTTACATTATAATCTACATTGTATCTCTATCAAATCTCATAAATTCGTCAAGATTGGGAGGAGGTTGTGTTGGTGGAGCTGTTAAGCTCGCAGCTCTTTAGACGATTGTGAGCTAGACGAAGTAGGGGTTGGAATATTTGGACTAGCATGCTCTAAGGCAAGTTGATAAGAATTATAAACTGTTTGAACATTAATTTTAATTGATGCTTTTGCATCTGCAAGTTTAGCAACTTCCTCGTTCGAAAGATTTAAAGCCTTATAAATATTTGAATACCAAAAATGAGGACCTCCCAATTTCATTGTAGGATTTAATATTGCAGCAACACCAAAAATAGGAGGGATAGGAAAAAAATATTTTTTAAATTTTTATTTCATTTCATTTATAGCAAGTTCATAAATATCCACACCCTCGCCAAATTCAACAAACAAATCAGCTAGTGCGGCTATATAAACTAAATTGTTTGAAATAGTAAGATAATATTGCCAGAAAATGCATATGTAGCAACTTGAAAATGTTACAAAAAATCTCAAAGAATTTTATCATTCGTCCAATCTTGGGTAGTAAGCATTTCATCACCATCCTCACCACCTACTCGAGAATTAAACGTTGCATTAATTGGATTTTTATATTCATATGCAACTACTAAACTTTCGTATATACAATTCCATCTAGTCAGGCAAGGTTTAGGAACCTTTCTTTTTCTAAGGCCAATTCGTCACATTTTTAAAAATACTCTCTAAGTCTAGTTCTACGGTTTGAATAAAAAATCCAATTAAGAGCCATTCAAACCTTTTCAATTTCTATGTTTAAAATTCGCATACCATCACCGATGATTAAATAATAAATATGACAAATACATCTAACATGGATAATATTAGTAAATGCAGGATTAGTATTTTTATAAGCATGCCTATAGCACTAGTGTTACTAGAAGCATTATCTATAGAAATTGTCATTATTTTATCGCTAAAGCAAAAATATCTACAAATATCTGAAACAATATTAGCTATAAACTTACCTGTGTGACGTGAATTAATTATTCTATACGCAATTATACGTTTTTGCATTGTCCAGTCCTCATCTATCCAATGACTTGTACCAGTTATATAATCACAATCATTACCATTTTTACCAATATCAGCAGTAATAGAAATCCGATTAGGTATATGAGTAAATAAATAGCGCAAATATTGTTCATATTCATGTTTGAATTTATAAATATCGGCTTTAATTGTTGCGCGAGGCCAACCTTTATAAGTAGGATTAAAAAATCTTCTAATATAATGAACCCAATTAGGATTAGAAGAAAAAGTATAAGGTAAGCACATAACAGTAATCATCTTTGCTAATTCTTCCCGGTCTCTATTTGGATCGTAATATAAAATACCTCCGGTGACAGTGTTAATTCCTGGTTGAACTAAATTTGAACCTGTACTAGGGTTAACCGTAGAATCTACACTTGTCCCCTCTTGATGCGCTTGCATTTGCAAAAATCTAGCCTTATCTCTAAGGTGTGTTTTTATGTTCCTAGTCAAACTACCCGTGTCGCTACGGTCTCCAGTAAATTTATGAACCAGTAATTTCCCACAAGTTTTACACTTAGCCTTATTTAGTTCTCTTACTTGAGTAAAAAAATTCCAAACTAATGATATTTCTTGACGTTTACCAGGTTGTCTATTAAAAGTTGAAGTTTCTACAGGTGGGTAGGCCGGTGCAATACTTGAGTTATTAACAGGACTAGTAGGTGTATCATCTAAATCTGGTGCTTGGGTTTCATCATCATCATAATCATAATCCTCATTTTCCTCTAAGATAGGTTCACTAGGATAAAGAGCATTCATAATTTCATCATCTAATCTATCACCTACTATAACATCATGTAGAAATTCACTATTGGTAAAATAAAAACAAGGGTGATCACTATCAAGAATTATGGGAGGAGGAGGAGGACGTCTAGGTTTGCGACTACTTTCAACTTGCTTATCTTTTCTAGGTCGGGTAGCCGGGGGAAAGGTAGTATTATGGCCACTACTTTCACCGGTTTTACCTTTTCCTTTACCAAACATTTTTTCAAAAAAAAATGCCATATTAATTATAATTATGCAAACTAAACCACACAAAAATATATTATTAAAATGTAAGAGTTGAAACGAGTTTATCGGATTGCCGAACAACTTCTTGAAAATTGAAACTCGTTGAACACTTGAAAACTTCAATTCAACAACTTCACAATTTTTCACGAATTTTCAACAATAAATTAAGCAATTGTAGTAGAAAGATTGAGAGAGATTGAGAGATATTGATGAATTGGTGGATAAAAATGAAAGAATGAGGGGGTATTTATAATTGAGAAATGGGTAAAAGTATAATTATATAAAGTTTGTAGTTAAATTAAGTTTGGGGGCCAAATGACAATTTTTTAAACCTCCAAAGGTCAAATTGTAGTCCAAACGACTACTTTTTAAAATATGTCCGTTGGTGATTTTTAAAACCAAAAAAAAATTAGATATAGTCGTTGGGCCCGTTTAGGCCCGCCAGGACCGGCCTAAGCCCGGCTGACGGTCCCGGGCTCACGGGCTAAATAATGCGGATCGGCCCGTCACGGGCCTAAGAGTTACTCTTAGGCCCAGGACCGGCCCACCAGGCCTATTAGCCCGCTAGGGCCGCGGGGCCGGTCCGGTCCGGTTCAGGCCTGGGCCACAATACAATCCTACCGTGTGACTTATAAGTTACGGGTTCAAGCAATAGTGCGTGGAATCAGCTATCAGGGTAGGCTGCCTACATGCACTTTCTTGAGGCGCGGCCCTTCCCTGGACACTGTGTAAACGAGATGCTTTGTTCACTTGATTGGCCTTTTAACAAGTCCACATCCTATGTGCATACAAAATACTTTGTGCACTAGGCTTTCGTGCACTGGGCTGTCCTTTTGTGTTTATATCTCAAGATTGAATTTTCTGATGAATATGTAGCTTCTAGTGAAAGGCAACAAGTACTTAGTATTGAAAAAAGACAGCAAGTACTTAGTATTGAAAAAATAAAAAAAATATTGTAGCTTCGAGGCTATAATAGCCAGCCAAAATAAATGCGCCTTGTTTTAGTAGGACTAGTACGTTAATTTATTTTTATAGGACTGTTTAAGATTTGAGTACAGCCAAACCTCTCTATAACGGATTTATTTGCTCTGATTCTTTTGGCGGTTATAGTCTAGTGCTGTTAAAGAAGACGTATGACATAACATAAAAATTGGTTCTGAGAAAAACTTAACTTTTAATCAATGACTGTTATATAAATATATTGCTATAGAGATGTCCGAACGTAATTCTTTTGGACTATTATTTTTAGAAAGTAACATTACCAAAAAAAGAAAGAAGGGCAACCCTTAGAGGTGTCTAATTTTGTAGTCATACATGCTGATCTTCTGGGGGATGCAATTTGATTTTTTTTGTTATATTTACTTTGCTAAAATTCCATTCCACTGGTATAACTTCACAAAGGAAATTAAAATCAAATAACACCTCAACGAATGATTCGCTCTTTAGAGTCTTAATTTCCAATAGCATTTTTCTTTTACTTTACTTGTCTTTATGTTTTCAAGATAAATGTTGTACGCCCTAGTGACAACAAAGTGTCAGGTGATTTCTTTGCATCTCTCTTAAGCCTTGATGAGTAGAGTTATCGTTATTTGTGGTGGAAGTTAACAAGTACCAGGTGATGGTGAGCAACACACCACCCATTGTCAAAAAAGAAAAAATTGAATATTTCTGATGAATTCCCCGCCAAAGTAAATGTCGCCTTGTTTTAGTAGGATTAGTATGTTCACTTGTAATTATAGAACTGTTCGAAACTTGAGCATAGTAGTTCTTATGGACTACTTTTTAGGAAGAGTAAAGTAACCAAACTTTAAAAAAAAGGAAAAAATGGGAAATCGGAATAGAAGCTTATGATTTTAAGGTCATATGTGCTGTTTTTTTGCGGATAAAATTCGAATTTGTAATCACATTTACTTTGCTAAAGTTCCATTCCACTGGTATAACTTCGATATGGAAATTAGAATCAAATAAAACCTCAATGATTGTCACGACCCAGTTTTCCATCCTCGAGAGTCGTAATGGCACCTACTCATGAGAGCTAGTCAAGTCAAGTATTATAAATTCATTACTATTTTATTAAGCATGTTCAACAGTTCAATATAATAAGTAATCAAACAACGGAATAGCTAAAATAACCAGAAATGCGGAAGACGAAAACTTAACAGCTTAACTAATCATTGTTACATGAATCCGAAAGACAACACTACCCAGAATTTGGTGTGACAGAGTCACGGACCATCAATGAATACTACAAATAAAGTCTGAATAAAAATACACGAATTTGTCTCTGAACAAGTAAAATAGAAGAAGATGATAGAAGGAGACGCCAGGACCCGCGGACGCCTGCAAGACTACCTTGGGGTCGCTTGAACGGACTGAAGACAGCACCCTTATTGCGGTTCAAAAGCTGCCACATCGGGATCTGCACACAGTGCAGAGTGTACTATCAGCATAACCGACCTTATGTGCTGGCAAGTGCCTAGCCTAACCTTGGCGAAATAGTGACGCAGCTAGGACCATATTACTAAATAAACCTGTGTAGTTAAATTATATACATTGGAAAAATTAAAAGTAGATATTTACAAGTAATGATGGGAGGGGGAAAACATGTTGTAGGGAATGTCAGGTAATAACCGAATACCAAAAGAGGAATGTAAAAAAACTAAAATTCAATTGCTAACAAGGATAAAGAAACAAACACAACATTCACTTTCATTTCTTTCTTGTTGCAGGCGTGCAACCAAATCTCATTTCATATATCTCGTTGCAGGCGTGCAACCTGATCCCATTCCATGTATCTCGTTGTAGGCGTGCAACCCGCTTCCATTTCATAAATATCTAGTTGCAGGCGTGCAACCTGCTCCCATTTCATATATCTCATTGCAACCCGCTTCCATTTCATATATATCGTGTTGCAGGCGTGCAACCAACTTTCATTTCATATATCTTGTTACAGGCGTGCAATCCGCTACCATTTCGTATATCACCGTGGCGCTGTGCCACCCGATCCCATTTACAAGTCAACATCAATCACAGAAGAATCCCGACAAGGGAACAAGAGTATAACAATAACATCACAGCAAGGGAGACAATATTATATATTATAACACCCCGGCAAGGGAGACAATGTCATAACAATAACATCCCAGCAAGGGAGATATTATTATAAACAATAACATCCCGGCAAGGGAGAAAATATCATAAACAATAACACCCCGGTAAAGGAACCAACAATGGTAATCAACATATTAGGCATGAACAAATCACAACGGAGTCACAACAAGTACAATACAAAATTCACGGGCATGCTTGACACCAACATATAGATACCCGTCACCATGCCTATACGTCATACTTCACAATTAACACATAGAAAATAAGGCACAACTCTTAATCCCTCAAGCTAAGGATAGACCAAATACATACCTCAATTCCACGAACACAATTCACTCCTCAACTGTCGCTTTACCTCTTGTTTCCACCACCAATTCCCTCG
The DNA here is from genome assembly GCA_034376525.1 of Nicotiana benthamiana. Taxonomy (NCBI): domain Eukaryota; kingdom Viridiplantae; phylum Streptophyta; class Magnoliopsida; order Solanales; family Solanaceae; genus Nicotiana; species Nicotiana benthamiana. The sequence continues at coordinate 53,334,558 of CM067339.1, read as the reverse complement.
TATCTAGCCAAAACTTACTTAACTATATCAATAAATGCTAATGAATCAATTATAATGCATGAAAATAAGTTTATCAATGATTTCCCCATAAAGTCTAAAATCAACCTCGAGCCCACATGGTTAAAACATGAGGTTCAAACCAAAACTCGATTGCCCGTTCACCCACGAACCCAAATGTATAACTTGTTTCTTAATCGAACCTCAAATTGAGGTCCAAATCTCTAAAATTTATAAAATCTAAGTTCTACCCAAAATACCCAATTTCCCGAGGAAAACCTTGATTTTGAGTCGATATCATGTGAAAAGATGTTAAAGATTGAAGAAAACGAGTTAGAAATGACTTACAATCGGTTTGGAAACGTAGTTGTCTTTGAAAATTCGCCTAAAGGTGATTAGGTTTTGAGAAAGTTTGGAAAATGAGAGATTTTCTGCTAAGTCATGATTTACACAGACACATGAATCGCAATTGCGAAGCCTGGTTCGCAAATGTGAACTCGCAATTCCGGCCAAAGCTTCGCAATTGCGAAGGATAGCCTATGTCTGCTTTCTTCCCAAATGCGAACAATGTTCGCAATTGCGGTACCTTTCAAGGTCGCATTTGGGACATAAGCTTCGCAATTGCAAAGTTTCCCTATCTAACCAGTCTTCACAAATGCGATGGTTTTTCGCAAATGCGATGCAATTGCAAAGCCTGCATGTCTGCAATATACCAATAGTTTTCCTAAGTCAAATTTCACTCAATGGCCTATCCAAAACTCACTCGAGCCCCTGGGGCTCTAAACCAAACATGTACGCAAGTCCAAAAACATCGTACAGACTTGTTTGTGCGATCAAATCATCAAAATAACATCAATAACTTTGAATTTAGCATCAAAATCAAGGAAAAATCTCATGAACTCTTAAGTTTAAATTTTAACAACCGAAGGTCCGTTTCTTACCAAGTTTAACAGGCTCGACTTAAATCCCATATAAGACATGTACCGGGCTTCGGAACTAAAATACGTGCCCGGTACCATCAAATTCAAACATATTTAAATTTCTGAAAACTCTTAACATTTTAGTTAAACAATTTTCTTCAAAAATTTATTTCTCGGGCTTGGGACATAGAAATTCGATTTCGGATATACGCCCAAGTCCCATATTTTCCTACGGACCCTCCGGGATCGTCATATCACGGGTGCAGGTCTTTTTACCCAAAATATTGACCAAAGTCAACTTAAATTCATGTTAAGAGCAACATTTATTATTTTTCACAGATTTTCACATAATGACTTTATGGGTACACGCTCGAACTGTGCACATGAATCGAGGTGAGGCAAAAGTGAGTTTTTAAGGCCTCGGATTATAGAATTTATTTTTAAAACATGCGATGACCTTTTAGATCTTCACATTCTCCATCTCTAAAACAACCATTATCCTCGAACTGACATTAGAAGGAAGTACCTTAGTCGGAGAAAAGATAGGGATATCGGCTCCGCATATCGGACTCGGACTCCCAGGTCGATGCGTCAGCAGGCTGACCTCTCCACGGAACACAAACAGAAGGAAAACACTTCGACCTCAAGTTACGAACTTGCCAATCTAGAATAGCTACCGGGTCCTCCTCATAGGACAAGTCCTTTTCCAACTGGACAATGCTAAAGTATAGCATGTGGGATGGATCGTCGTGATACTTCCGAAGCATGAACACATGAAACACTGGATGCACAACTGATAAACTCGGCAACAACGCAAGTTTGTAAGCCACCTCTCCTAGTCAATCAAGAATCTCAAACGAGCCAATGAGCGTAGGGTTAAGTTTTCCCTTCTTTCCAAATCTTATCATGCCCTTCATAGACGATACCCGAAGCAACTCCCACTTGCCGACCATGAATGTCACATCACGAACCTTACGATTGGTATAACTCCTTTGCGTAGACTAAGTTGTACGAAGCCTATCCTGAATGATCCTAACCTTGTCCAAGGCATCCTATACTAGATCTGTACCCAACAATCGAGCCTCTCCCGGCTTAAAACATTCAATCGGCGACCTACACTGCCTACCATATAAAGCCTTATAAGGAGCCATATGAATGCTCGACTGGTAATTGTTGTTGTAGGCAAACTGCGCTAAAGGTAAAAACTGATCACACGAGCCTCCAAAGTCAATAACACATGCTCAGAGCATATCTTCCAAAATTTGAATAGTATGCTCGGACTGCCCCTCTATCTGAAGATAAAATGATGTGCTCAACTCAACCCGTGTGCCCAATTCAGGGTGCACTACTCTCCAAAAATGCGAGGTAAAAATGCGTACATCGATCAGAAATGATAGACATGGGCACACCATGAAGACGAACAATTTCTTGGATATAGATCTCAGCTAACCTCTCAGAAGAATATGATACTTCCACAAGAATGAAATGCGCTGACTTAATTAGTCTATTAACAATAACCCACACTGCATCGAACTTCCCCTGAGTCCGTGGGAGTCCAATAACAAAGTCCATAGTGATACGCTCACACTTTCACTCAGGAAGCTCAATCCTCTGAAACAAACCACCAGGTCTCTGATGCTTGTACTTTACCTGCTGATAATTCAAACACCGAGCCACATATGCAACAATCTCCCTTCTTCATCCTCCACCACCAATAATATTGCCGCAAATACTGATACATCTTAACGGTGCTCGGATGAATAGAGTACCGGGACTATGGGCCTCCTCTAGAATCAACTCTCGAAGTCTATCCACATTAGGCACACAAATACGACACTACATCCTCAAAACTCCATCACCCCCAACTGTAACCTGCTTGGCACCACCGTGCTGCACTGTGTCCATTAGGACACACAAATGGGGATCATCATACTGTCGATCTTGAGTACGCTCCAATAATGAAGAACGAGCGACTATGCAAGCTAACACGCGGCTGGGCTCGGATACATCCAACCTCGCGAACTGATTGGCTAAAGCCTGAACATCCAAAGCAAGCGGTCTCTCACCGATCGGAATATACTCAAGATTGCCCATACTGACTGACCTCCTACTCAAAGTGTCGGCCACCACATTGACCTTCCCCGAATGATATAAGATGGTAATATTAGTCTTTCAGTAACTTCAACCACCTCCTTTGCCTCAAATTTAACTCCTTTTGCTTGAATAAGTATTGCAAACTCTTGTGATCTATGAATACCTCACAGGACACGCCATATAAATATTGCCTCCAAATCTTCAGTGTGTGAACAATGACTGCTAACTCCAAATCATGAACTGGATAGTTCTTCTCATGAATCTTTAACTGTCGCAAAGCATAAGTAATGACGTTGCCGTCCTGTATCAATATCGCACCAAGTCCAATACGAGATGCATCACAATAAACTGTATATGGCCCAGAACCTGTGGGCAAAACCAACACAGGCGTCGTAGTCAAAGTTGTCTTGAGCTTCTGAAAGCTCGCCTCACACTCATCTGACCACCTGAACTGGGCACCCTTCTGGGTCAACCTAATCATCAAGGCTGCAATAGATGAAAACCCCTCCACAAACCGACGGTAATAACCTGCTAAACCCAAGAAACTCCGAATCTCTGTAGCTGATGTGGGTCTAGGCCAGTTCTTGACTGCCTTTATCTTCTTCGGATCTACCAGAATACCTTCTGCTGATACAACATGACCCAAGAATGTAACCGAACTCAACCAGACTCACATTTCGGAAACTTGACATACAACTGATTATCTATCAAAGTTTAAAGAACCACCCTCAGATGCTGCTCATGCTCCTCCCAGCTACAGGGATAGATTAAATATCATCAATAAAGACTCACGACCGAATCCAAGTAAGGCTTGAACACTCGGTTCATCAAATCCATAAAATTTTTTGGGGCATTTGTTAACCAAAATGACATTACCAAGAACTCATAATGCTCGTACCAAGTGGGGAAAGCTGTCTTAAGGACATCGACTTAATCCTGGACTGATGGTAGCCAGATCTCAAGTCAATCTTCGATAATACCTTGGCACCTTGAAGCTGATCAAACAAATCATCAATCCTTGGTAATCTATACACATTCTCATCGATCTATAATTCTTCTTAAATAACAACACTAGCGCATCCCAAGGCGAGACACTGGGTCTAGTAAATCCTTTATCAAGTAAGTCTTGCAACTGCTCCTACAATTCTTTCATCAGGTAGGTCCATACGATACGGCAAAATAGAAATGGGTTGCGTTCTCGGAGCCAAATCAATGCAAAAGTCAATACCCCTATCGATTGGCATACACGACAGGTCTGAAGGAAATATCTCAGGAAACTCACGAGCAACAGGGACAGAAATCCATAGAAGGAACTTCGGCACTAGAATCACAAACATATGCCAAATAGGCCAAACATCCCATATCAACTATGCGCCGAGCCTTCATATATGAGATAACCCTATGGGTGGAATGATCAGGAGTCCTTCTCCACTCTAAACGAGGCAACCCCGGTAAGGCTAAGGTCACAATCTTGGCATGACAGTCCAAGATAGCATGGTACGGTGATAACCAGTCAGGTTATCCATCTCTAATATGACATCAAAATCAACTATATCCAAAAGTAACAAATCTACAAGAGTCTCAAGACCCCCAATCACAACTATACATGAACGATGGACATGATCTACCATAATAGAATCACCCACAGGTGTAGACACATATATACAGGAGCACTCAAGGAATCACTAGGCATGACCAGATACGGTGCAAAATAAGATGACACATAGGAGTATGTAGATTCTGGATCAAATAGAACTGAAGCATCTCTACTATAAACCAGAACAGTACCTGTGATAACTGCATCGGAAGCCTCAATCCCAGGCCTGGCTGGAAGAGCATAACATCGGGGTTGGCCCCACCTCTCTTAACTACATCTCTGGGATGGCCTGCTGCTGGCTAGCCTCTACCTCTAGCGTCCTGAGCTCCACCTCTAATACCTCTACCACCACCTCTAGTACCTCTACCTCTACCTCTAGCCGGCTGAGCGAGCGGTGGAATACTCGGTGCCTGAATTATAGCACGGGAACACTAGTGCTGAGAACGGCTCAGTGCTCGAGGGAAAATTCTAGAAATATGCCTCGTGTCACCACAAGTAAAACAAACCTTCTGCTGCTGGAACTGATGGCCCTAAAAACTCTTGAGCGGAGGTGCACTGATAGGAGCTGGTGATGCACTATAGGACTGCTGATCAGAATACTGAATATGAGAATTACGGCCACGTGGGGCACCGTGATAAGTCTAAAGTGCTGAATGAAACGGCCTGGAAGGATGGCCCATACCAAAAGAATCCCTGCTTCCAGATGAGACACCATTGAACCTACTAGAATGACGATGTCCTTGTCTGACCTCTAACCACCCCTGTGATAGAACCATCTCAATCCTCCAGGCCACATTGGCCGTCTCCTAAAAAGAAATCTCGCTCCCCGTCTCCTTAGCCATCTACAATCGAATAGGCTGAATGAGCCCCTCAATGAACCTCTTTACTCTTTCTCTCTCAGTGGGAAGTATAAGAAGAGCATGACGAGCCAAGTCAATAAATCTGGTCTCGTACTGAGTAACATTCATAGAACCCTACTGGAGACGCTTAAACTACATCCGATAGTTCTTCATCTGAGTGATAGGAAGAAACTTCCCCAGAAATAGCTAAGAAAACTGATCCCAAGTCAAAGCTGGTGACCCAACCGGTCTAGCCAAACAATAATCTTTCCACCAAGTTTTGGCGGATCTAGATAAGTGAAAACCAGCAAAGTCGACCCCATTGATCTCCAGTATCCCATGTTCTTGCGAACCTCAACTGTCTAAATAATCCTGGGGATCTTCAGAAGATGCACCGCTAAAAATGGTAATGAAGAGCTTGGTGAAATTGTCCAATCTCCACAAGGCATCAGCAGACATAGCTGCTCCATCACCATTCTGAGCTACCATACCCGGCTGAACTGCTGGAGTCTGAAACTGGGGAGCCATCTGCTCCGGAGTAAGGGTAGCAGGAGTCTAGGCTCCTCCTCTAGATTGAGAGACGATTGGTGCTACAGGAAGCAAACTGCTCGAGTGACACTCTCCATAAGGCCCGCTATACGGACTAGAGCATCCCGGAGTACTGCGGTAGCAATGAATCCTTCTGGGACCTGAGCTGGGCCCACCAGAACTGCCTGGGCCAGAACCTCATCATCAAACTCAACCTGAGGCTCTGCCTCTGGTTCTGCTGCTCTAGGCTGAGCTCTGCCCCTGCCTCGGCCTCTAGCACGGCCTCGCCCTCTAGCCCTCGTGGGAGCTACTGCTGGGGGCTCGGGCTAGTGATGTGGATGAGGAAGCACATATTCTCGCCATCTGCAAAAGAATAAAGTAGAAATTCAATTATCATTGAGAAACCAAACCGCACGACAGGAAAGAATAGATGTGGAGTTTTTCCTAACTCTGTAGACTCTGAAGGATAAATACAGATGTCTCTGTACCGACCGCTTAGACTTTATTAAGCTTGTCTACAAATTATGAGACCTGAGTAACCTAGAGTTCTGATACCAACCTTCACGATGCGGATTTTCCACCATCGGGAGTAGTCATGGCGCCTACTCGTGAAGCTAAGCAAGCCGAGCATTATAAATTTATTATCCTTTTTATTAATCATGTTCAACAGTTCAATATACAGAAATGCAGAAGATGAAAACTTAACAGCTTAACCAAACATTGTTACATGAATCCGAAATACAACGCAACCCAGAATTGGTGTCATTACGTCACGGACCATCTACGAATACTACAAATAAAGTCAGAATAGAAATACAAGAATCCGTCTCTGAACAAGTAAAAACAGATGAAGATGATAGAAGGAGATGTCAGGGCCTGCGGACACCTGCATGACTACCTCGGGTCGCCTGAACGGACTGAAAACAGCACTCTCACTGCGGTCCAAAAGTTGCCGCATCGGGATCTGCACACAGTGTAGAGTGTGGTATCAGCAGATCGATTCCATGTGTTGGTAAGTGCCTAGCCTAACCTTGGCGAAGTAATGGTGAGGCTAGGACCAGACTATCAAATAAACCTGTGTAGTTAAATCATATGCATCGGAAAAATACAACAACAACAACCCAGTATAATCCCACTTAGTAGGGTCTGGGGAGGGTAGTGTGTACGCAGACCTTACCCCTACCCTTGGGTAGAGAGGCTGTTTCCAAATAGACCCCCGACATCCTTCCCTCCAAGAACTTCCCACCTTGCTCTTGGGGAGACTCGAACTCACAACCTCTCGGTTGTAAGTGGGGGTTGCTTACCATGCATCGGAAAAATAAAAGCGAATATTTACAGTTAACAATGGGAGGGGGAAAACATGTTGCGGGGAGTATCAGGTAACAACCGAATACCAAAAGAGGAATGTAAAGAAACCAAAATTCATTTGCTAAAAAGGATAAAGAAAACAAACGCAGTATTCACTTTAATTTCTTCCTTGTTGCAGGCGTGCAACTCGATCCCATTTTATATATCTCGTTGTAGGCATGCAATGCGCTCCTATTTTATGTATCTCGTTGCAAGCGTACAACCCGCTCTCATTTCATATATATCTCGTTGCAGGCGTGTAATCCGCTCAATTTCATATATATTTCGTTGGAGGCGTGCAACCCGCTACCATTTCATTTATCTCGTTGCAGGCGTGCAACTTGCTCCTATTTCATATATATCTTGTCGCAGGCGTGCAATCCGCTCCCATTTCATATATCTTGTTGCAGGAGTGCAACCCTCTCCCATTTACAAGTCAACATCAATCACAGAAGAATCACGGGAAGGGAACAAGAGTATAACAATAACATCCCAGTAAGGGAGACAATATCGTAAACAATAATATCCCGGCAAGGGAGACAATTGCCTAACAATAACATCCCGACAAGGGAGATAATATCATAAACAATAATATCCCTTCAAAAAAGATAATATCATAAATAATAACACTCTGACATGGGAACCAACAACGGTAATCAACATATTAGGTATGAACAAATCACAACGAAGTCACAACAATTACATTACAAAACTCGCAGGCATGCTTGACAGCGACGTATAGATACTCTTCACATGCCTATACGTCGCGCTCCACAATTAACACATACAAATAAGACACAACTCTTAATTCCTCAAACAAAGGTTAGACCAAACACTTACCTCGATGCCACGAACACAATTAACGCCTAAACTACTGCTTTACCTCTTGTTTCCACCATCAATTCGCTTGTATCTAGCCGCATGTTATTTAAATATATCAATAAATGCTAAATGAATTAATTCTAATGCATGAAAATAAGTTTTCCAATGATTTTCCCAAAAAAGTCAAAATCGACCCCAGGCCCACATGGTCAAAACCCGAGGTTTGAACCAAAACCTGATTACCCATTCACCCACGAACCCAAATATATAATTTGTTTCGAAATCGAACCTCAAATCGATGTCCAAATCCCCAAAGTTTGAAAACCCTAAGTTCTACTCAAAACACCCAATTTTCCCCCATGAATACCCTTGATTTTTAGTTGAGATCATGTGAAAAAGATGTTAAAGATCGAAGAAAACGAGTTAGAAATGACTTACAATCGATTTGGAAGAGTAGTTGTCTTTGAAAAATAGTCCAAAGGTATTTAGGTTTTGAGAAAGTTTGAAAAATGAGAGATTTTCGGCTAAATCATGATTTACATAGGTGCAGATATCGCAATTGTGAAGCATGGTTCGCAAATGCAAACTCGCAATTGCGGCCAAAGCTTCGCAATTGCGAAGGATGGCCTATGTCTGCTTTTTTCGCAAATGCGAACAATGTTCGCAATTGCGGTACCTTTCAAGGTCGCATTTACGACATAAGCTTCGCAATTGCGAAGGTTCCCTATCCAACCAGTCTTCGCAAATGCGATGGGTTTTTCGCATATGCGAGCTCGCAATTGCGAGCCAGGCTACGAAGCCTGCATGTCTGCAATATACCAACAGTTTTTCTAAGTCAAATTTCACTCCATGACCTATCAAAAACTCACCCGAGCCCTGGGGCTCCAAACCAAACATGCAAGCAAGTCCAGAAATATTATACATACTTGCCCGTGCGATCAAATCATCAAAATAACATCCATAACTATGAATTTAACATCAAAATCAAGGAAAAATCTTATGAACTCTTAAGTTCAAATTTTAACAACTAAAGGTCCGATCCACGTTATTTCAGGTCCTTTTCTTAGGCTCGACTTAAATACCATATAAGACCTGTACCGGACTCTGGAACCAAAATACGGGTCTGATACCATCAAATTCAAGCATATTAAAATTTCTGAAAACTCTTAAAATTTTAGTTAAATAATTTTCTTCAAAAATTCATTTCTCGGGCTTGAGACATTTGAATTCGATTCGGGGCATATGCCCAATCCGATATTTTCTTACGCACTCTCCGGGACCATCAAATCACGGGTCCGGGTTTGTTTACCCAAAATATTGACCGAAGTCAACTTAAATTCATGTTAAGAGCAAAATTTATCAATTTTCACGGATTTTTACATAATAACTTTTCGGATACACGCCCAGATTGCGCGCATGAATCGAGTTAAGACAAGGGAGGTTTTAAGGCCTCGGAATACAGAATTTATTTCTAAAACAAGTGATGACCTTTCGGGTCATCATCATGATTCATTCGTGATGTTCTATTTGGTTGACTTGGCATATGTTTATCAATGTTGTCTTCACTTTTTGAGAAGTTCACTATCCTTGTATATGTTCATATAGTACGGAAAGTTAATTATACAGTACAAGTATAATTGTCAGTTGCACTTCGCTCAGCTAAATTATCATAGCCATGGTTGTTAAAAACCCAAATATAACTCCGACAATTTCCTATTTTTCATGATCCACTGCCCTAAGTAAGCCAGATCCTTTGAAAATACTGTAGTTTTGCTTTTTGGTCCAAAAATTACCAAACATTGTGAACCTTTTATTATGTGATACCTGGCTGTTAGATTCTCCTTTTGACTGAATATTGGTGATTTTAGCAAAATGAGATGCTTCTATACAATGGAAAGTGTGAGTTTTTGTATTGATATGCTGTACGCTGGTATTATCCAAAGCCGAAGATACATGATATTTCTTTATGTGGGTGTGGGTGTGGGTGTGTAGAGCTTGAATTGACTTTTTTTGGCGCAGGAAATTGGAGATTTTGAAAATTGGATGAAGACTATGGAGTTTGATTGTAAAAGTATTAATGCTGCAATCTGCAATATTCACCAAGAATGACATTTGGACCTGAGTTATCAAAGTCCTATGATCTGTATCTACTAATTTAACTCTTTTGACACACTGTACAGGATATTCTTTTTGGATCAATGATATCAGATTGTGTTGATTTCTGGACAATGACTTGCATATGGCAACATGATTATAATCCTTTTGGTCAATATCACCACATTTTGGCAAACGAGGAGATAACAAGTTCTTTTGATTCCCGAAATCCCGAATGATAGAAGGGATAATAGCCTAACAATCAATCACCCTACATATACTATAAACTTTACATAACCGTACTTAAACAACACACCTAATATACCAGTCGAAGAATAAAGAGATGATCAAAATACAATTGAAGAAGAATTGACATAAAAAAAACTAGTACAGACAATTGTACATATACAACGCCAAGATCACAATATTGTACACAACCAACTCTAGACATTCCCTCCAAAACCGCAAAACGTATCAAATAATAAATAAAATAAAATAAAAAACTGAATCCCTAACATCCTAGTATGAGACAATAAAAGGTAGGATCATGGACATGAACTCATCATAGGTCAGTTTTGCCGAGCCAGTATAACGTGTCTTTCTCCTTGAACTTTTCAGTCAAGCCCTGAAAATGCAAAAACAGAAGGATTCAAAGACAGTAACATTAAGGCAAAATAGTACTTACTGGTGATAAATCTAAAAAGAACTCCATGTGATGTGTGCAAACATTATTGAAGTTGAATACCATCTCAATACATTTCTTTTTAGAGACAATATATCAGAAAAGGCACACTATATTTATAACCATCTGGATGATCTTCTATGTTTCTGATATGTAACCATTTTAACTTAAATTCAGAAACTCAGAGAAGTCCTCAATGCACAACCTATTCCCAAGATCTCTGTCGACTTATTTTAAGTTTTGAAACAAAAAAGAATCTACACAAATATAGAATAAAAATCAACAATATAACATAAAATTCAAAAACAAATCTGAAAGATTAATAAAGTTTATTACATATTTGCTCAAATAATGCACAATAGTCAATACGTTATCCAAACAACGCACAATACATTGTTCTGTTGTTCTAATAAGAAATTTAATTTACTTCTAATACATAATTCCATGCTACATCCTACTGTTCCTATATTTTAATTCTCAGCCAAATAACAAAGAATCCTGACCCTAGAGTTTGAGGCCTGCCTTAAGGACCAAGTGTAATAGAGATCCATTGCCTCCAACGGTACAATCACCTTAGGATACTTATTAAAACATCACCTTCATTGGCCTATTAACCACCAAAATATTTCTTTTGCATAGCCTATATTAACCAACTCCTTCCTCTCAACAACCATCTGCTCATTACTCGGTGTTCAGCAGACTATAGTGCTAGTTTCTTGAGAACCCAACATCTCAATTGTCATCACTCACTGTCAGCGAACCTACTCATATTTACCTACAAGGCCACCACTAATAGTCCAATAACCATTAATCTAATAAACCATGACATGCTACACCTTTTTGTTCCTACTCTAGAGCACTTTTTACCATTACCATTCACTTATGCTGGCCTGCATCGTGGATCAAGCTTCACATCTGATAACATAAGGCCTTGTAAAAGCCTAAAATTGACTGCTCTAACAAGCAATCCTGAACTTACTTTTTTCAGAAAATGCAAGGTAATCTAACTTGTCCACAGATTTGTTGTCAAATTTAGTTTGTAAGATAGCTGAAATAAAAGGAGAACTATTTCTTGAATGTCCTCATAGATTCCTCTTTTTTCTGTTGTTTCTCTTTTGTTTTATCCTTCCTCCCCCCCCCCCCCCCCCCCAAAACCCCTTTTTCTCCTTCCACAAAACACGAATTCACCATGATTCATTTTTCCAAAAGAGAATTTGGAAGTTTCGGTAATAAGAGACTAATGATTGCAAAATGGAGAAGCTAAGGTGGTGGTAGGTGGACAAAGGAACAAGGTGAAAATCTTGACAAGTATTTGAATTGATAAAATGAATTTTCAACTTTAAAGCGGATCTTAAGTAGTAACAGTATCACGTTACTCGTTAAGGATTGGTAGCCATGACAGAAGATAAGGTTATACTAGTGAATTCTCATTCATAGGTTCCTTCCTCACCAGCAACATGGAAAGGTCTGAAAGCATGTTGAGAAGCTTTACAGAACTGAAGAAGGTTACTTAACAGAAGAGAAGATCTAGGGGTGGAGTAAGTATGATTGGACAAAATTCAATACCACAGCTTCATCAACTTGCCTCTTCGATCGACAACATACTTCTGGAACACTCCAAACTATTTTTAGAAGTTCCATTAACCACCCTCCTAGTGAAATACCATACTGCAGAATCCTCTTCTAGGCTAGTTAATATACACGTTATTATTTACATTTACATATTATATACATGTTACATGCTTTTTTCATTCAGTGATCATACTCCTAGAATTTTTCCACCTTTCTCTACTTGAAATGAAAAGAGTTCTAGGCCGTTAATGCTTTTAGAAAAGGTGTACCATAATGCTCTATCCATGATGTTTAAATCTCTCCATCGATTCGACGAGTAGAAATTTGGTTATTGTTTAACTTTCCTGAGACATACTCATACTCAGTTGTCGAGCCCCGGTAAGTAATTATCTCCACTCCATCCCCAAGAGGCTTAAAGTAAGTTATGTGCCTTTCTGTAATGCCTTGCACCCCAAACAAGTCTCAAATTGTATGTGCAACATGCCTAGAACTGAAACTATGAAGAGGAATTTGATTCATGAAACGAGGTATGGTTCGGAGAAAAACCAGCAAAAACAATGCTGGTGCCACGGGAGCATTCACGTGAAGCGGACAGTATATGGCACTGCGTCGTGGTAAAAGAAATGCTAGCTAAAGCAACATAGTTACAAAGATTTACCATACAACGTTAGTCTGAAGACTGAAAGGCAGATAAAGGCCACTGCTGTTAGGATAAGGGATAATGTGACATGCAAAAGAGGCAGAATCCAATCCTCAAAGGTTCTTCTGCGTCACTGAAGATGGATGTATAGCCCAGGATATACAGTTATAATGTTATTTTGGGCTGTTCTCATATTTTAACCGTGTAGCTATAAAAGCTCAATACTAAATCACATTATATCCCTTTCAGACGTAAGCAACCAAAGGGAATATTGGAGAGATGAATTTGAGTTGACCCAATGTTGATGAAGGATTCTCAAGTCACAGGTAAAGATTGAACTCCTAAAATTTGATTATTATTTTTTTTTTTAAATTAAGCAACGGGTATTCTTCAATTCAGTAAATTAGGATTAAAATTTTAAGCAAGGGTTAAACATGATTATCAACCACAATGATGGGAACATGTTAATGCCATACTTTTCACTAGATAACACAAGGAAGTGATAGGAACAGGATTGACTAGTTGAAGTACATCCCAACAACTATTCGAGCTTAGAGATGAGTAGAAACGTATCTTCAATTAACTTCTCATTACTAGCATGATTTCTCCTAAAATATGTAGGTTTTTGGACAGAATGATAAGATCTCAAATTTTAAGGGTGAGAATGCACGGGAGAAAAATATTATTAATTGATTCTATGTTACAACGAGCCCTATTAAATATGTATAATAACACATAACCTACTCACATAACATAAGGGACTAGGACTAGTTACATATATTCACATAGCTATCTAACACTTCATCCTCAAGCTGGTGCATATAAATCATATGTATTGAGCTTGTTACATATGTAATTAATACGAGAACCAGTGAGGGACTTGGTAAAAATATCTGCAAGTTGATTATTCGACTTCACAAACTTTATAGTAATATCTCTTTGAGTATCTTTTCTCTAACAAAGTGACAGTCAATCTCATTGTGTTTAATTCTCTCATGAAATACTGAATTTGACGCAATATGAAGACCAACTTGATTATCACACACAAGTCTCATCTGACTAATCTCACCAAATTTCAACTCTTTGAGCAACTGTTTGATTTAAAATTAGCTCACATGTCGCTATAGCCATTGCTCGATATTCTGTTTCTTGCTCTTTCAAGACACCAAATTTCCTCCTACTAAGACACAATATCCAGACATAAAACGTCTATCAGGAGGTAAACCTACCCAGTCAGCATCTAAGTATCCAACGATCTGCTCATGGTCTCGATCCTCAAACAATAAACCTTTCCTGGAGTTGATTTTATACACCGAAGAACGCCAATAAAACACAGAGTGATCAACAGGACGAGCCTTAAGTCGATCAACCTGGCCATCTGGACCAACTATGACTGGATACATCGAACGATAACCAACAGTCGATTTACTTGAAGGAAGAGCAACAAGCTCCCAAGTACCAATCGTATGTAAAGCAGACATCCATGAATCATAGCATGTCACCACCCTGGATGTGACAGTGCTTCACCTGTATACTTAGGGATGGAAACAGAGGACAAAGATAATACAAATATGATGACAGACGATGGTAACTTAAACCGACATAATGAGGATTAGGATTAAGTGTGGATTGTATACCTTTTGGAGACAAGTCCGTAGTATTAGCAGGGTCAGGTGTCGGATGTGAATCAGTTAGGCCTGATGCTAGGCACGAACGACGATGATAAGTCAAGAGTGGTGAAGTTGTAGAAGGTTGAAAACTGGACTAGGCGGTGGCACTGGAGTTATAGTTGGTGGAACTAGAACTATAGATGGTGGAGCTACAACTGGAACTATGGAGGAAGATGAATGGGAAATAGTGACTGAATCTCCAAAAGATGGAACTGATAGCACCTTAGAAATATCTTAGTGATTATCTTCACCTATGAAGTATGATTGGGTTTCAAAGAAAGTAACATCAGCATACTTAAGATACCGCTGGAGGTCAAAAGAATAGCATCAATATCCCATTTCATTCTCGAGTAACCCAGAAACACGCACTTATCTTTTCCTAGAGTAAGGTTATGAACAAAACACATACTACTAAAGACACGGGATGGAAAAGAGAACAAAGGTAAGTGGAGAAACAGGACAGAGAATGGTACTTGATTCTGGATAGCTGAAGATGGCATACGATTAATAAGATAACAAGATGTAAGAACTGCATCTCCCAAAAACACATCGGAATATGAGATTGTATGAATAGTGTACGAGCAGTTTCAATAAGATGTCTATCCTTTCTTTCAGCTAACCCATTTTGTTGGGATGTGTACGAACAAGATGTTTGATAAATAATCTCATGAGAGTTCATAAACTGCTGAAATGGGCAAGACAAATACTCTTGGGCATTATCACTATGAAATGTATGGATAGAAACCCCAAATTGATTTTGAATTTCAGAATAGAAGGTCCGGAAAATAGATAACAACTAAGATCGATTTTTTCTTCAAAAATATCCAGGTGCACCTGTAATAATCACCAATGAAACGGACAAAGTAACGGAATCCCAAGTAGAACTGACCCGACTAGGACCCCAAACATCTGAATGGACTAAAATAAAAGGTGACTTTGCTCGGTTATCAAGATGCAACAGGAAATGGGAGCATGTATGCTTACCGAGCTGACATGACTGACACTCTAGAGTAGACAAGTGAGATAAGTCAGGTATACCATTTTCTGAAGTTTTGACAAACTGGGATGTTCCAAACGTTTATGTAATAAATCTGGTGAATCAGCAATGGGACAAGTTGAAGGAAGACAATATGTGAGTCCATGTGATTTTGCAAGGATAATGTAATAAAGTCCATCTGATTAACGTCTAGTACTAATGATCCACCCCGTACTGCGTTCTTATATAAAAACAAGGTCATCAAGAAATAAAACAGCAGATTTAAGTGATTTGGCTAAGCGACTAACGACTATGAGAGTAAAAGGACTACCAGAAACATAAAGAATTGAATCTAAAGGCAAGGAAGGAAGTGAACTTGCTTGACCTATTACATTTGCCATGGTTTGAGACCCATTGGCCATTGTGACTGTTGGAAGAGATTAAGAACGAAATAGTAGTGAAAAGAGATTTGTTGCCATAGATGTGATCAGATGCACCTAAATCAATGACTCAAGACTCAAAGGATGAAGATTGGGAGACACAAGTCTCGCTAATACCTGTTTGAACAACGGAAACTATCTCTGAAGATGTATGTTTACAAGCTTTATACTGAAGGAACTCAATATAATCCGGTAGAAAGACCATCCAGCTATTCATAGTATTGAATCCCATTTTGCTACAACCAATTTCCCAAATTCTTGACTAAAAGTTATATGGTTAACCTTGGAATGCCAAATTAGAACACTTCTGTTTTCTTAATCAGTTGGAGTTGAAAATTAAGGTCTTCACTTGAAATAGTAAAAGTCAATAACTCCCCTATAGAAAAACTGACGAAACAGCTAGGAAAACACTGTTCACGACATGAAGAAAACACTGTTCACGCTGGAAAACATTGTAGCTCGTCGGAAAATTCCAAAGTTATCGGATTAGAAAGAAAAGTATATGTCTTGAAGAAGCTGCGCAAAAATTGGCCGGAACTGCCTGGGCCTGCACGCGCCGGCGCGTGGATCGGAGGTCTTGCCGGAAAATTCATTGTCAACGATGCTTGAGGGTGCGTGACAGGTATTCTGGAGGAGATTTTTTCCAGGGTTGGTGGCCGGAAGGTGATCTACCTCGTTGTGGTGTTGGTTTTTTTGCACAACACCGACAAAAAGGAACTTTTAAATCGGACAGACCTGCAGTAACCGGAAAATTTTTCGGTTAACTGATTTTTTCTTCCCGAAGTCACTAGTATTTTTGCACAGCGATGAATCTCACATTAGCTCCGATACCATGTGAGAATGCACGGGAGAAAAATATTATTAATTGATATTCTATGTTATAGTGAGCCCTATTTATATGTATACATAACACATAACTTACTCCTATTACATAAGGGACTAGGACTAATTACATATATTCACATAACTATTCTAACATTAAGTATATTTTATGTATATGTTTTCCAACCTGCATGTGCAAGGACAAGTTGATGCTTGTGTTGGCGAACTATAAGTTTCGGCTAACGACTTGAGTAGATAGATTGATGCTATATTTGATGATTGCATCATGTGTTTATATCGGTTCTTAAAAAAGTATAGTTCAAGTTACATGTGTTTACTTATAAACTTTTCAGATATGTTCAAGACGTTTTGGGATACAATATACTTCCTTATATGTTGGTTATATGCCTAAAATAAATTTGTGTTTCTCAAGGAAGCTCTAATAGGGCGACGTTGGTATCACTTTCTGCAAAGGGGCAATTTCAAAGAACAGTATACATAGGGATATAGCAATTTTAGTGTCTGCTACTCATATAGTAGCTTAAGATTCATCTTTATGAAAAAAATAGTAGCTTAAAATTCTGATGTTCTAGCACCCCCTAGCTAATGAGGTTAATGTCAGACCAATGGCTAACATGGGGAAAGAAATATATAAAAGCCAGGCAGATATGTTACAGAAATTGAGATATCAAGTAGCAAAGTATTTAAAGAAAGAGATCAGTTATTTTACCTTCAAAATCATCCCACATCTGCATCATTAAAACATAAAGTTCAGAACATAGCCAACTTGAGAACTTATCTATTCAATGAAAAGGTTATTGCAGTATGAGGCTTACTCGACAAAACTATCAAAACATAGCTCAGGCCTCCAACCGCTTCCGTCAGTATATCTGGAGATCAAAACTTCAAGAACAGAAGGTGGCACTATGTATCCAAGACTGCAGAGAGCATCCATTAGTTCTGTTGAATCAATCTTCCCACTTCGATCTCTATCAAATCTCTCAAATATTCTCTACAAACAAGAGGATCAATATCAGAGGCATAAATTATAATTTGCAAAGCGGTAAAGATGATTTTGGAAACAAAATACGGAAGGCAGTGGTAGGGTGAGAGTGAGGCACAATGGTATATGATATCAGCCACTATGTTAACCTCAATACTGCCCTCCATTATTTTTTTAATTGTTAATATTCCCCTCCATAATTCTTTTGGATCTTTGTTTATAAATCACTTTTTGTGCCCATAAAAAGGCTATGGTGTACGGACTCTTCAAAATGATGCCGCACCCGTGTCAGATTCTCCAAAAATACACTATTTTTGGAGGATCTGACACGTATCCGGCACAATTTCGGAGAATCCGAGCAACATAGCAAAAGTGTGCCAATATGCACAGCAAAAAACAATTCCTAAACTTAGACATAGTAAGTCCACAAAAATATCCACACTATGAGTATCTTTCGGGGGTTGTTTAGTACGCAAGATAAGGTAGGATAAGATGTGGCTTTAAATTTATACAGTATTTGGTTGGCAGTATAAATTTATCCCAGGATAAGTTTTTATCACCAACCAAACTCTTTATAAATTTAATCCCAGACTTGATCTATTAGATATCCCATCTTATCTCATCAAAATTGAGATAATTTTATCCCACCTCCGAGATGGGATAAAATAGTCTAGGAATTATAATCCCGGGATGATATAGCTTGGCAGTATTGTGAAAAGCGCTCGCTTCAGCGCTTAAAGCGCGCAAAGCTAAGCAGGAGCTTGGGCGCTTTTATGGTGTGAAGCGTAGCAGGTTGAGTAAAGTGATCACTTCTTAAAAAAAGAGCGAGAAACATTAGAAGCGCTTCTACATATTAAGCCTGCCAACATTAAAAAAAATCTTCTCTTTTTTTAGAGACCATTGAGCAGCAAAGAACGGGAAATTAGAGTTCCATTGTCTTCACTTTTCAACTTCAAGCTCATCAAGTTCAAGCCCAAGTATGTGATTTCTTCCTCCTACTCCTGCTCTTTTTTTCTTTTTCTTTTTCTTTCACTGTTTCAGTCTCAAAATAACAGCGAAATGCTGGCAAATTTTTTTTCCCTTCAGTTCTTTTTCTCATTCTCTTCTTCTTTTCCCTTCAATTCTTTTTCTTTTCTCATTGCCTTCAGTTCTTCTTTTCACTGTTTCAGCCTTAAATTACAGCGAAATGTTACCCAATTTTATTCGTTTCAGTTACTATCATTTTATTTTTTCGTTTCAGAGAATGAAGGTTGCGAGATGAGGATGCTCAGGTGGATGTGCGGCTCACCAGGTTAGATAAGATTAAGAATGAAGTTATTCGAGAGAAGGTGGGGGTGGTCCCGGTGGATGAAAAGATGCGAGAAGCGAGGCTGAGGTGGTTCGGGCATGTGCGGAGGAGAAGTCCTGATGCCCCGGTGAGGAGTTGTGAGCGGCTGGTTATTGTCGTCGTTCGGCGAGGCAGAGGGAGGCATAAGAAGTATTGGGGAGAGGTGATTAGGCATGACATGGCTAGAATGCGGGTTTCCGAGGACATGATCCTTGATAGGAAAGTCTGGAGGTCTAGTATCAGCGTTGTAGGATAGGGGCTCCTAGAGTTTTTCGTCCTCCTCACCCGGGGTTGGGTGAGGCTTGGCAGGGCTATCCATAGATGATTTGTGTTTTGGTTTGTGTCTCCCTTATGGTAGTTATTTATGGTAGTTACTGTATTATATTATTGCATGCTATTTTATTTATATTTCTCATGTTTAGATAATTATTTACGCTATTTCTGTTGGAGTTACTAATGCTCTTTTGTTTTTGTTTTTGTTTTTCCTTCCTTCACTAAGCCGAGGGTCGATTAGAAACAGTCTCTCTGCCCTTTCGGATAGGGGTAAGGCTCGTCTACATATTACCCTCCCCAGACCCCACTTTGTGGGACTATACTGGTTAGTTGTTGTTGTTGTTGTTGTTAGTTCTATTGCCATTTTTATGTGTTATTCAGTTGTCTTTTAATGGAACCAAAAGAAAATAAGAAAGACTCGGCTTTGGCTTATTTTGTAAGAGTTAGCGAGATATAATAACGATAATATAATACAAGAATTTGACAATCTTGTAGAAGAATAGTATGCTCATTTTGTACTTTAATTGATGTTAATCTTTAGTGTTTACATCGAAGCATTGAGCATTTGCTTACAGTTACATATGTTGTCTATGCAGTATTTATTTTAATATTTTTTTTCAAAATTCTGCTTCACTTCAAAAAAGCTAGTGATTCGCTTCTCGCTTTAAGCGAAAAGGGGCTTGTCGCTTTTCCTCGCTTCACACTCTTCACAACATTGAGTCCATGTACCAAACGACCTCTCAAGTTACACTATCAGTACGAGAACTATAAAGCTTTAAATTTACGCATGGTATAGATGAATATCTGTTCTCAAAACATCTATAATTTTTTTCTCTCCAAATTGTCCAAAATGTTTACTAATCACTTTCTAAAATCCCAGAAAATTACCTCAGGACAAGGACTTATTGGGCTGCACATAATTTATTTAGTATCATTCTCTCCCCCCTCCCCCCTCCCCCCTTCCTCAATCCCCTCCCACCCTCCATCCTCTACAGCCTGCTACTCCTCATGCAACCAATTGGCAAGTTAATAAGAAGTCATATTAGTAAATGTATAGTAGTAAGTACTTGCTAATTTAATAATAATAACGAATAAATAAGGAACAAACAATTTATTTGATTACTATATAATGAGTATCCTTTGATTTGGTACAAATTTTGTCACACTAATGTACACTACATTAAATAATAAAATAACAACTACTTTATAATATGATATATTAGATCATAATTTTAAATTCTGTCAAATTATCCGCGCATCTCGCGCGGGTTCTAACACTAGTAAATAACTAAAGTAGAAAGCAATTGAACTGTGTACCCTCCATTGCCCAAGACAACTCCATAGGGCAGCAAATTCCTTTGGTCCTGTTCAGATTGACATGGCAACGCTCATTTAAATAAGATATAGCAAAAACAATATTGCAACAAAAGTAGACAGCAATGTCATATAGCTAACATCCACAATATTTTAGAAGCAAAACAAAATGCAAGCCATATATTCTAGTCATTAATTGTTATCAGAGCAAGAAAATCACCATTGTTTGAACTACATTGGTAGAAAGGAAAAGATATATATAAAGTGATTAGGATAATAGCCAAGCAAAGCTCTATTCGAGAAAAAATAAAAAAGAGTAAAAATTGAACTAACTCTTGCAAAGCCGTTTGGACAACTTTTTGAGAAACTCTCTGTATGTTTTCAAACAAAGAAATATGTTTGCGCAGCTGTAGTTTTTTAAGGTTTCGGACTGCTTAGCCGGTAGAAAAAGAGCTTTTCTCTGAAAGAAAATCCTCCAACCATCACTTCAGATAACTGACTGATTTTTTGGGAAAATTAATGTACAAACAACAACAACAACAATAACAACAACCACCCAGTATAGTCCCACAAAGTGGGGTCTGGGGAGGGTAATATGTAGACGAGCCTTACCCCTACCCGAAAGGGCAGAGAGGTTGTTTCCAATCGACCCTCGTCTCAGTGAAGGAAAGGAAAAACAAAAACAAAAACAAAAGAGCATTATTAACTCCAGTAGAAATAGCGTAAATAATTATCTAAACATAAGAACCATAAATAAAATAGCATGCAATAATATCATACACTAACTACCATAAATAACTACCTCCAAAACACAAATCATCTATGGATAGCCCTGTCAAGCCTCACCCAACCCCGGGTGAGGAGTACAAAAACTCTAGGAGCCCCTATCCTACAACCCTGATACTAGACCTCCAGACTTTCCTGCCAAGGGTCATGTCCTCGAAAACCTGCATTCTAGCCATGTCATGCCTAATCACCTCTCCCCAATACCTCTTAGGCCTCCCTCTGCCTCGCCGAACGCCGACAATCGCCAGCCGCTCACAACTCCTCACCGGGCATCAGGACTTCTCCTCCGCACATGCCCGAACCACCTCAGCCTCGCTTCTCGCATCTTCTCATCCACCGGGGCCACCCACACCTTCTCTCGAATAACTTCATTCTTAATCTTATCTAACCTGGTGCGCCCGCACATCCACCTGAGCATCCTCATCTCCGCAACCTTCATTCTCTGAACATGAGAGTTCTTCACTAGCCAACACTCCGCCCTATACAACATTGCAGGTCTAACCACAGCTCTATAAAATTTCCCTTTGAGTTTCTGTGGAACTTTCTTGTCACACAGCACTCCTGATGCAAGCCTCTTCTTTGACCACCCCGCTCCTATACGATGAGTGACGTCCCCGTCAATCTCTCCGTCCCCCTGAATCACCGACCCAAGATATCTGACACTGTCCCTCTTGGCGATAACCTGAGATCTGTTCCTAAAGATTGATACAATTTCTATATTCGGAATCAATAAGAAACCTTTATAGCCACACTAATGTTATGACATGTTTAAGACTAGGGATGTGCATTCGATTTATCGATTTGATTTTGACCCTTATCGATTTTCGATTTGTACATATGTTTATCCTTATCGTTTCAATAAGGTTTCGATTTCGATTTATCAATTTTAGGGCTTATCGATTCGGTTATCGATTACACCAATAAGAAAATTTGCGAGATTCCACGAAAAGTATATCGTCATAAACACGTCTAACTAATATGGACAAAAAGAAGCTAAAATAAGACGAAAACCGTTTATAACATAAAAATTGTGTCAACAAATACATGTAACGAACTAAAGTAAGGAATTAAATGTATGTCACCAATACTCCAATGGTATAAAAAAATAAAAATACATCATCACGGCTAATTATATTTTCCATTAATTTGAACTTCATTCCCTTGAGCTTTAAATATGATCATTCCTTAAATATAGTAGATGAAACAATAGGGTTAAGGACTTAGGTCAAAGGAAATGGTATTATAGAATAAGGGTAAAAAAAAAATTGTAGATCTTAGATAAACCGATAACCGAAGAGGACAAAATCAAAATCGATAACTCGTTAAGGAAAATTTCGAATTCGAAATCGAAATCAATAAACCGATATCAATAAATCGATAACAAATAATCGATTCGATTTATCGATAAACCAATTCGAATGCACACTCCTATTTAAGACCGCACGTTCCAAAAGTCTTATAATCATACAAATATTATTATATTTAAGACCACAAGTTTTAAAAGTACTCATTTTTGTCTTGTTGAATCAAACTATAGCGAAGAAATTGGAAGGAGAGGTAATCCAAACGCATATTTGGAGAAGGTTTTGCTAGATACGTAGCTAGATATATCTGCATAGAGAACCCCAAAACTAAAAGCATGGCAAAAAGGTAAAATTATTTTAAAAAAGATGACCAAATAAGAAAACCAAGAAAAAAACAAAGCTTACCAATGCGTGGGAACTGGTCAGAAGGGTTTTTGAAGAGAAAAATGAGCAAACGAATAGTCCTAAGACTAAACGTTTGGTAATCTGAAGAAAGAGCCTGTTGTAACTCCTTCTCTTCAACAAACCCACTTTGGTCCCTGTCCACCATCTGGAAGCTCTGAATAACTTGTGGGTCAGTCCCTGGTGGAAAAAAAGCAGCATAATTTGGAGTAGGCTGTTGGTAATTATACCCATAAGAAGAAGAAGAAGTAGGCCCATATCCATAACCACTACTCTGTGGATGTGGCTGTGGCTGCTGAGACTGAGGGTAATTTGAGAAATTTCCCGAAGAAGAAGGAGGAGGAGGATGATAGGGGTGGGCTACTGGGGGCTCGTTTGGGTCGGAGAGAGGTGGTGCTGAAGGAGAATAAGTTGCTCTGCCGTAAGATGACATTGTTGTTCGATTGTGAAATGGATTTTCTCTGGGTAACGTCAGAATAGTGGTGGTTTAAATTGAAAAAGATGGGTTTTTATTGTTGGTGTGGATTTGAACAGCGGATAGAGTATTGCGTGTGTCGCTGTATTGACAACGTGACACGTCAATGTTTTGGTTTTAAGTAAGTTTGTTAATCGGGCCAGGCTGACCCATTTTTAGCCCGGATCGACCCAGCACGGCAGCATATAGGACGGGCTGAATGGGTTAAACGTGAAGCGAATTTTAGGCGAATACATTTTAGATATTGGTTTACCGGAATCCGTTAAGCTCACTAACTCGTTAGTGGGCTGCAGCTCAGTTCAGCCCGTTAATGGGTTAAATTTTTTTTTAATTTGTGTACCTTGCTAACAAAATTTAATTAAAAAAAAGCACAGTCCGCCCGAGTCCGTTAAACCTAAACCCGGACGGGCCCGCAAAAACCCACAAATACCCAACCCGCAATCAGCTCATTTTTCCCAGCCGGCTAACCAACCCGATCCGGTAATAAACGGGTTGGTTTTTTTTTTGTTCAGCCCGTCCCAATCCGCCCGTTAAACACCTCTAGTTTAAAGTAGGACAAAGAACTACGTGTCTTAGCTTAGCGCACTTCCATTTCGCTTTTGATTTCTCTACACTTGCAAAAAGTATATTTTATACGTATTTAATTTCGTTTTTGTCAACAGATTAAATTATATAAATTAAAAGTGAGAGCCAATACAAGGAGCAAAGTGTACGCTTTGGATATTATTACAAAAAGAAGTGATATTTGCACCATTATAATGATCCCTAGACTGTGCTACAATATTATCGCCACCGTCATATTCCTGCATATAAAAGAACATGTTGTTTATTGATGTAAGCATTGTTATGTTTCTTGCGTAAGGACTACCCCTTTGGTCGTTCAGAAGTTACTAATTCAAAAAGTTGGACAGTTGTTATATGATGAGAGTATGCTCTAGTGAGGATTGTGTGGCTCCATATTATGCAAATTTATCTGTGACGCGATTTTGCTCCATGTATGTGTGCTTGATGGTTGGGTTACTCAATTGTCGTAGCAAGTATTTACATTCCATTAGTATTGATGAGAAATGTAAATTGTGATGGTTTAGCATCGAGATTACCTCTGTAGAATCTGCATTAATTTCTAACGGGATGAAGTGATGATGATGTGCTAATTATAATCTCTGTAATAAAGCACATAGTTCCATATATGTAGTTTTTCATATGGGTTTTGTGCCCATAAATCCAAGTAACCAATGTCCTATATTATTTCTGAAAACCCCATTTATGCCATTTCTAGGTTGTTAGCCTTTAGAGGATCCATCCGTGTTTAATTTAATAGTATCATGTGTAGAAGGGTACCATTTGACATACATGGGTGTGATTGTTGTTTTTTATGATTGCTTCTGAATAATAAAGTTATATTCAATTGTTTGTGAAATTAATTGCTAAATTTTTGGGGTGGGTGTTTGATGTTGGAAGATGAACCAATTACGTAGGTTCCATATATGTCATGTTGTATATGGACTTAATAATCGTGAAGGTAGGTTTAATGTCAGATTATTTGTGGTGTGAAGTAATGTATGGATGATTTGAATAGATTATGTGTTTTGGAATATTCATATATTGTAGGTCATTTGTGAGGCCTAGTCGAGTCCATATGCGGAGAGCATTTGGGCATTGAAATAGGAGGTGATTAATTGTTTCCTTACTGTGTAAGCAAATGGAACAGATGTTCGAAATTGTGATATGTATCTTATAAAGATTTGTGGCGGTGGGTAACCTTTGGTGGGAAATTAACCACAGGAAAAGGATAATTTTTAGAAGTAGGTTTAATTTTCAAAGCCAAGTGTAAAAGTATTGGTTATGAGTGCCAGTTAATTCGTTGTACAAAGATTTTACTAAGAAATGTCCTGAGGATGTAAGGCCCCAAATCATTTTATCAAAGGAATGGAAGTTAGCAAGTGTTGGAACATGAAGTTTACAAATTAATGAGAGGGTTTGGATAGGTCGATCAAAAAACAAATTAATAGTATTAATCATATTATTTGTGATGTGTTGATTAACCTTGGAATCTTTTTCGTGGTTGGTTAATGGATTTTCTATGACTTTTATAAGTGTGATATTTGGTCCTATCCAAAGTTCATTCCAGAAGTTAATATGTTGGCATGTAGTCATATGCCACACAACTCCTTTTTGGCAAAACTTCCAGCCTAATTGGATAGATTTTCAGATGTTGGAGGTTTGGATTTGGTGAGTAGAGGTAGTGTATCTAGTTCGTAGTAGGGAGGCCTATAATGAGCCAGGGGATTTAAAAGGTCGTCATGCTAAGTTTTCTAGTAGGACATTATTCTTGGTGTTCAAATTTTGAATGTCTGGGCCTCCTTGACATTTTGATTGTTGAGCGGGTGACAACTTGATAAGGTGAATTTTCTTTTTGTGTTGAGTGGTACCCCAAAGGAAATTACGTTGACAGCGGTTCATTTTGGATAACTTGTTGTGGGATTTTGATGACTTGCATTACATGATTAGGGAGAGTATTCAGCGTAGATTTAATTAGGATAGTTCGCCTTGCTATTGTAAGCATATTGACTTTCCACCCCGCCAATTTTACTTTAAAGTTATCCATGAAGAACTAGAAGTCAGATTTGATGGGTCTTTGTAAAAATAGGGAAAAGCCCAAATATTTTCCAAACCAGACTCCTTCTTGCATATTGAAGAAGGTGGCTGCATGGCCTATAAATACTGGTTGTAGAGGTCAACCCCCATCCTCGTTCTCTCCGTGACTATTTGCGCTATGTCTGTGGGGTTTTGGGTCACGATGATCACACTCTGCCCATCGATCTCCATTATGAAGGTGAGTACATGTTCTTGGAGGCTCGTTTTCATCCAAGATTGAGGGTATGTGTGTATTTGTAACGACCCGGCCGGTCATTTTAAGAATTAATGCCCCGATCTTCTATTAACTGCTTTTCTCGTATTTATTTCTGCTATTGTGAGTTGCCGGGAGGATTCGTTTGGGGTTTTGGAGTGTTTTGGGACACTTAATCCTTAGATGATAGTTTAAGCGGTAGAATTTGGACCGTAGTCGAAGCAGTGTGAAGAGGACATCAGAGTGGAAGTCCGTCGATTTTGTTAGCTCCATTGAGCGATTTCGAGCTTAGGGGCGTGTTTGGATTGTGTTTTGGAGGATAGGCTTGAAATTCTGAAATTTGAATTTATTAAGTTTTTGGATCGATAGTGAAATTGTGATATCGGGGTCGTATTCCAATTGGAATAGCTCTGTAGGGTTAAATGTCACTTTTGTGCAAAATTTGGGGTTAATCAGACATGGTTTGGTTGGTTTCGCATCGGTTGTATAATTCTTGAGATTTCAAGTTCATTAGGCTTGGATTGGAGGATGATTCATGGTTTTAGCGCTGTTTGATATGATTTGAGGGTTGGATTAAGTTCGTATGATGTTTTAGGATTGGTTGGTATGTTTGATTGAGGTCTCGGGGGCCTCGAGTGAGTTTCGGATGCTTAGCGAAAGTGAATTTGGACTTAGAGAAAGATTCAACCAATTTGAACTGCTCACATCACAATAGTAGTAGCGTAAAGGCCGTAAGTCAGGGGGCGGCCACTGGTATTTTTGCACCTGCGGTGAGTAGCCCGCAGAAGCGAGGAAGAGGTCGTAGGTACGGTCTGGAACATGAAGACCAGAGTCACAGATGCAACTTAAGAACCACAGAAACGAACCACATCTGCGAAGAGTGGAGTGCAGACGCGGCTCCCGGAGGTTTAATGAAATCTCGCAGGTGTGGATCCCCAACTGTCGAAGCGGAACCGCAGATGCGGCCCAACGACCGCAGAAGCGAAAATCGTTGGGCAAAAATATGAAATTGAGGGTTCGAGTTCATAACTTGGAAAAATCAAATTGGAGCTCGGGGAAAGGCGATTTTGAAGAAAAGACCATTGGATAATGATTTCTAATCCCTTTTGTATGTAACCCATTAATCTAAGCTTAACTTCATCAATTAATTTCGGATTTGGGGTGAAAATTTTAAGAGAATTAAGGAATGGTTCGTAGGTCGAATTTTAGGATTTTGATCAAGGTTTTGGTATCGGATTTGAGTGATTTTTGTATGGGTAAACTCGTAAGTGAATAGGTATTCGTAATCCGTAATTTTTACCCGGTTCCGAGACGTGGGTCCGAGGAGGATTTTTGGGTGTTTTTCTATTTTCTTGCCTTAGATTCGATTTCACTAGCTAAATTAGTTGTTTGCAGTTGTATTTACGTTACGATATTAATTTGATTAGATTTGGGCCACCCGGAGTTGGATACTCAGGGAAAGAGCATGATATTAGATTGATTTTTGAGTTGATTCGAGGTAAGTGGCTTGCCTAACCTTGTGTGGGGGAACCCCCCTTAGGATTTTAGTTTTTTTTGTTATATGAGTATCGTGTACGTGAGGTGACGATTGCATACACGTGCTAATTGTTGAAAAACCCTATTTTCATTAAATATTTATCTATGTTTTCTCCCTTAATTGGACAATACTAATATGTGAAACTTCGTATTTAGCATAGGAAAAACATGCTTATGTGACTTAACTATCTTACCTGCTTTAATTGCTTACATGGACTTTGTGTAGGATGTTTGATGATAGGCTATAATTATCTATTTTAGTTATTTATATTGCTCTAATTTACTGCACTGTATTGAGTTTGAGCTTTAACCACTAGTGTTTTGCACTAACTGTATGTTTTATGCCTTGTAAGAGTGATTTTGAGCTATATAGATGTTATGGAATTAATTCAAGTGATTTGGAGCTTTGAATTCTGAGTGAAAGTCCAAGGAATTAAGCCGGGACCGTGTCAGGGGTCAACGTTTATAGTTAAGAACAAATAAAGACTCAAGTAGAAATATTACGCACTGTCTAGTAATATAGACATAACTCTTTGCTCAGAACTCCATTTGGAAAATGTAATATATGGTTGGAATGTAACTCAAAGGGTGACAACTTTCATGTTTTATATTTTTCTAAATTCCAAACGGATCAGGGCGAACAACACAGTCAAAACTACGATCGCGGACTTGGTCGCGGACTGAGGCAGTGCACTTGTTATTATGTGCGGCCATTAGCGCGCCCACGCTAATCCAAGCCTAGAAACTTGTCTTTTTTCACATTGGATAAGGTATAATTGTTTGGGTCCAACACTACTTGGTATATATACATGGTAAAATGGTATTTTGAGGAGGTTGGACATATTTTTGACACAAATTCTATCTAAGGAGGCAAAGACATAATATGAGCAAGTCAAGGAATTCTTCTACGAGTTTTTCCTTCCTCTTTCTATTTTTCATTGTTGGTTATGACTTTTAATATTATAGTTTTATATACTATTATGAATAGCTAATTTATTATCTAGGGTTTTGATGGAACCTTTAGTAGGATAAATTCGTGATATGTTTTTATATAATTGAGCTGTAGTATTTTCTTTATTTGTTCAACTATGTTATTCTTGTGGTTGATTAAAGGGCCCGCAGTTAGCTATGCCTATTTAGTTTGTATTACTCGGGAGAGAGTGCATATTTAGGTAGTTGTTGAACAACATCACTCCTAACGTATATGAGGGATCAATACCGGGGGTTTAAAGGTGGGATTAGGGATAGCGAAACATTGGGTGCGATCTAAGTGAGCTGTAATTAAAGTCAACTAGCGTAACTCGGAGAGTATGCCTAGTAAATTATTGTAATTACTGGGGAGAGAATTACAACATGCAGAACGCTCATGATCGGTAGAGAATACTTATGGAAAATTATAGAAGACATAGCGGGAAAGATTTCGACAATTGGGGGAATCATAACACTAGACCTCATTTATCTTGTCTCCAACCTTTAGTATATTTAGTTGTTAATTTTGGTAATTTAATTTGTTAGTTAATTAGATGAAAAAATCTTAATATTTATAACATAGAAATTGCTTGAGCTTATCTTTTTAGAAATATTGAACAACTGTAGCTAAGCCTTAGTTCTCTGTAGGATTCAACTCCGAACTTGTAAACATGATTATATTTATAACGATCGCTTGGTCCTTTTATAAGGCATAGTTGGGCATGATCTAATTTTGGCACCGTTGTCGGGGAACTAACAGTGTAGTTGTAGGTGTACATATTGCTAAGTTTCAAGTTTGAATTTTTATTTTATTTTTTGTATTTGATTCTTTTTTGTTTTACTTATTAATTTGAGAAACATGGCATCTTGGAATTATGAGAGTTTTGATGTTGATAATTATAGTTTTGATCCTTCTTATGCGTTTAATGAAGGAAACCACACAGTGCAAAATTAGCAAAATATTCTCGAGAGCGAGTTATGTACACCAACTCAATCTTATGTATGAACTGTGTGCGATATGTGTGGTAGTCAAGATGGTCACTTTCATGGTTATGCATATATTTCTTATCTTCCCTCAACCCTTTACTTTGATGGTTCTTCTTTTTATTGTGAAGTTAATAGGAACAAAGAACCCAGGTATGAGGACCTAAAAGAGATCGATGATATGCTAAAGTTCCTCATGGAACAATATGATGAGATACAATTGCGGGAACAAAGGCAAGGGGCAACTATTCACTTTGAGCACATGATTTTTGCCTCGCATGATTTACTCCTAAAGGATTCTTAAAATTAGAATTTTTCCTTTAATTATTTAATTTTTAGGAATTAATTACATAATTTTTGTGTTTGTTTAAATTTTTGTGTGTATATTTAATTCGTAAAAATTTCAAAAATAGTGCATTTGCATTTAAGACCTAATTTTCTACTTTTAAGATAATTAGTCATTTAATATTATAAAAAGAACGAAAGAAAATAATAAAAATAGCCCTCTTTGCAGTTTTACTTTTAATTTATGAGGTTTAATTAGTTAATTAATTTAGTTTTAAGGTTTAATTTTAGTTTAGTTTTAATTTGAAAAAAAAAAAGAAAAAGAAAAGAAAATTAAAAAGAAATTGATTTTTTAAATAAAATAGCCAAATTTTGGGCTGGCGCAAATCAAACTCAGCCAAATCAAACCCCAAACCCACCCTAAACCCATCCAAACCACCCCTTTACTCGGCCCAAAATCACCCAAACCCTGTCCAGTTACCCCACCATCCAAACGACACCGTTCATGGGAAAAGACTCTAAGCCATCGAGGTTGTTAATCCAATGACTCAAAAGCTAAGACCCCTGAGTATATTAGTGTCCGAACACCCCCCCTTACCCCCCTCATCTCTCGTCTCTCACCTATCAAACCCTAGATACCAATCGTCGCTGCCTGCCACCGCCGGAATTCTCCTGTGGCGGTGGCCGACGTCCGATGACCGCCAAATTTTCACCAGAGCTTCACCTTCTTCTCCTCATGCCCACACCACCATCCGCTCCCCTCGAATCTCACTAGAAAATTGCCAAATCCCCAAACCCTAAGCCGCCGCCTTTGATCCTCCGCCGCGGCCTACGACGCCACCTCCATTTCTCACCAAAATGACACCATAGTTTCTAATCCACTTCCACATATCAAATCCACACTCATTTCCCCCTGAATCAAGCTCGAATTGCTGGAATATTCGAATAAAGACCGGAGTTAAAAACCCCACCGTCACCAAATCACCCCAAAATTATGCCCTATAACCACCTCGGCCCCTTATCCCAAATCCACACTCAATTTCTCTCGAATACCTCCACAACTACTCGAAATTCAAATCTAGGGTTCTAGAATTCTAAATTTGATGCATGAAGGTCTTATTCGAGTAAAGGTTCAATTTTATTCAACTAGGTAAGTTCCTCCTCATTCCTTTTGATTTTCCTTCCTCCTCATCCCTTTTCCTTTGGTTTGAACTTCATGTTCAGGTTCTGAGTTCTAATTAATTTTTGTTCATGTTTATCCTGTTAATAGAATTGTATAAGTCCTACCCTTTCGTTTGGTATTTTAATTTCTGTAGTTAATAAGCTTAAGCATTGCATGATAGTTAGTTTAATTTTAGACTATTTTAAATCATTGCTTAGTTTAAATGCGATAAGTTTTAAGTTTATGATTGATGGGCAATTTCATTTAGTCCATTTATTTATGAATTTGATTTGGACTTAGGCTCTGTTAATCAGAGGCCCAAAGAAAGGGAATTCAATCCGGGTTGGCCAACCTAGTTTTAGAATTGAGCCTTGGGTCAACTTGACCCAGGATGGTCTATAAAGGTTAATTTTAGAGGTCTAAGGGGTAACTTGAGTAGTTTACTGAGAGAATCTCTCAAGTAACCACCTAGGAGGCTTCCTAGAAGCTGCATAGTATACTAACTTGATCCATAAGTTAAAATATCAGGGGGTTAAGTAGAAAAAAGAAGCTTAGGAGAGGTCTCAAATGCAAAAACTAGTTTATATTGACTGGCCTAGTTACTTGCAGCTGAATTTAGATTTTAGAGAAAAACAGAACCCGGAGATAAAAAAAGAGCTAAAAATCCTAATAAATCCTAAATACTGAAATTTTAAACACTACTACACTGGAATTCTATCTTGAGTTTTTTCTTTAGAATAAAAAGCAATTTATGAATCCTCTTGAGTGAAAAATGTCTAATCCCGCATTAGAAAGCTTTTGGGGTTTCAGTTTGTGTTGAAGTTTTATTGTTCCACTCATTTCTTTCTTGGGTTTCTGAAGCTTTCAAAGTTATATAACATTTCCTGGTTCACTTGAGTTTGAATATGAATTGATTTTGGGTTGGAAACTAGTTCGAAATTGAGTCCTAGGGTCAGCTAGTTTGTTGCTTGTTTTTTGAGTTGGATTTTTGCTAATTTTGCTCAAACCTGGTTGTTGTGCTGCTACCTGCTGCTACTATTTCGCTTTGCTGATTCTCACCCTTTCCTTAACCTATCATGATGTAAGGTCCAACTTGAAGATGAAATGAAAGCAACATTATGCCATAAGTTGTGTCTCTTGCATCTGGTTCATAATGTAGTTTAGTCAATTTCTGTTTAAGTAGTAATTTTCATGTCGTAATTAACTATGGACTGTTGAACTCATGATATACTTATATCTTATTTGGTAATTTTAGCTTTAGTGCAGGTTAATTTTAGCAATCCATGTTTGCTAAATGTAGGAATTGTTTTTAGAATTATCAGGTTATATTGCTATCCATATGGTACTGATCTCTTTTAAGTGTTTTCAAGGTTTTGCTACTACGTTTGAAATGTTAGTTTAGGTTTGAAATCTGGAATATTATATGAGCATGAAAATCACTATATGATTAGTATGTTTGTTTGCACAAGTAGTAATCAGTTTGTCCATTTAGCAAAATTTGAAAAGTGAAATTAAAAGGGTTGACCTGTGAGTTGAGTAGCAGATTCGAGCTAAGATATTGTCCTTATTGGAATCCATCCTTGTTCGAATTTGGGCTCATTCTCAAGCCCAGATGTTTGTTTAAAATGATTTTAAATGTTGTTTGGTTAATTTGTATCAAAGAGTTTAAACCAGAAATTCAAATCATTTAATCTCATGTTCATGTGTTGGTGTCAATTTGTGTTTAGTACTATTATGTCTTGATCTGGACCATTTGGACCATAAGAACTAGGCCCAATGTTGGCTCAGTTGCATACAAACGAGCCCAGATATCTCTTATACCTATATCGGCCTAATGAACGCTTGTATTGTTGAATTTTACTAGTTCTGGGCCTATAGAGATTTGATATGGAGTTCATGTGAGGCAGCCTCTCTCTAGGATTCAGTCACACCAAAACAAAGATCCCAATTCCCCCAAAAAGTGAAACTGTCGTAGATGATATAGTGGCTCGGCAATAAGCCCACCAGAATAGTTCCAAATTTGTAATTCCATCCAGATTATTTTTACCCAAACCTTGTCCAAGCCCTTCTGATCAATTGGCAAAGGCATCAGAATCGGAAAATACCATTGTTCGAATATGATACAGTCAAACTGAGAGAAATAAAATGAGAGAGTCTTATCAGTGAACACCTATGGGCACCATATGGCGATGGTGAGCAGAGAATTTGAAAACAAGAGAGTCCGTTTAGTGAAAACTCGTAAAGAGCAACATCGGGTGACGGTGACAAGAGAAATGAGAGAGGTCGATTGGCAAAAACTCGCAAAGGGCTCCGTCGGTCGAAAAGAAACCATTTCCACCATTGAAAGAGTCCTAGGAAGATTCCCTGGTTTTGAAACACGAGTCAATGAGTTTATGATAAGTTGGAGAAGTTTTTGCGGGTCGGGCAGCCAGTCCAAGAAGCATGTCATATTTATTTGAAGCCTGTACGCACCCCAGATAAGTACTTTGCTTTTACCCGAAAGGGATACTTCTCTTCAAATTCATTTTTCCTACCTTTTGCTTACTTTTTCCTTGAATCCCTTTGGATCTAACTCTGTTCTCAAAACTAATACAATGAAAAGGTGGTAAGACTGGCTTTATAGGGCTCTGCCTAACAAAAGCTAAAGAAAGGTACCCAGCCTCAGCGGGTACATCAAACCGATTTTGACTTGCCATGATGGTTGATGCTTTGAAAGAAAAGTTATTGAAAAGGAAAAGAAAGTCAAGGACAAAGGTCATAAAGGCAGAATAAAGTGAAGGGGTCGAAGCCCCACGCGGGCGAGCCGCCATGAGAAATTGTGAAAAGCTGAGTTTCTCGGGTTTAAGAGAGAGATCTATCTTTAGAAAAGCCAACAAACAGTGGAGGTTCTCACAAAAAGTTGGGCCAAGATCCAGTGATCAAACAATCAAGGCCACAAAACCAACCACCATTTCAAACTAACAATTGTTCTTTGTTTGAAAAATTTGAAACAGGTGTAATCTATAGCAACCGTGCAAGAAGCATGTGCAACCAAAAAGGGAAATGCGAAGGAGCTAGGAACAACTTCACAGCAATAATCAACCTGAAAGGGAAGTTTTCTCCACATGATTTCATGCATTTTTACTAAAAAAAAGAAAAGAAAAATCCCAAAAATCATGGTAGCATAGGACCTCCAATCCCTAGCTGCATCCTTTCTAACCTAGGACCAAATTCCCTAGTTGTCAACGGCATAACCCGTGGACCTCCCTGGCATAACCCAAGACCTTTTTCTTTTATCCCATCATAACCCGTGGACCTCCCTGGAATAACCCAAGGACCTTTTTCCTTTATCCTAGCATAACCCGTGGATCCCCCTGGCATAACCCAATGACATTTTTCCTTTATCCCGGCATAACCCGTGGACCTCCATGGCATAACCCAAAGACCTTTTTCTTTTATCCCGGTATAACTCGTGGATCTCCCTGGCATAACCCAAGGGCATTTTTCTTTTATCCCGACATAACCCATGGATCTCCTTGGCATAACCTAAGGACCTTTTTCTTTTATCCCAACATAACCCGTGGATCACCCTGGCATAACCCAAGGACCTTTTTCTTTTATCCCAGCATAACCCGCAGACCTCCTTGGCCTAACCCAAGGACCTTTTTCTTTTATCCCGGCATAACCCGTGGATCTCCCTGGCATAACCCAAGGACCTTATTTCAGCATAACCCGATGACTTCCCCGGCATAACCCATGGCCCCTTTTTCTTTTCTGGCATAACCAGTCGGTGTTCCAGCATAACCTAGCAATCCTTCCAATTTAGGGCTGCCCTACCTACTCCCAAGGATACACAGTCCTTATTTTTATTGCTTTCGATAAAGAAATAGTTTAGATTTTGGTTGCAAATAACTCACAAAATTTTCCTGGTGAAAATTGGGGCAGAAAATTTTGTTCACTTGTTTGTTTTGGTGTCTGAGAAGGTTTTATCTCAAGGCACAGGATTCGAGATGATCAAGAAATGAGTCTCAATCCGAAATAAAGAAAAAGAAGAAAAGGAACAAAAAGAAGTGAACCTAAAGTGCTGAAGTGGAGAAGGACGCAGACTGCTCAAAATTTGATCAAAGTCACAATCTTCGCATGTCCTGCCATGATCCAAAAGTTGAAAGAAGGAACCAACACATGCAGTTGACGAGCATCAAGATTCAGATCAGAGTGTGCAGCAAGAGCTAGCCAAGACTCAAGATCAAGCTCCAATATATTTAGGAATCTTGTAACTCGTAACTGATAGGCCTAACTAGCTTAGCTTTTAATTTTCCTTTTTGGTGTAATAAGGAGGTCGACAAGCAGTTGCAGCAGCAACAGTGAAATCACAACTCCCGATAGTCCCAGCTGCCAAAACTTCTATAACTACACTGACCTGATTCCTTTATAGCCAAGGATATGTAGGCGACCTTTGAAGCAAGGTTCGGTCCGAAATTTTTCAAAAATGCTTGTCATGGAGTACCCAATGGGCAAAAATCCCTCATAATTGCTCATTTATCTTTGCGCGAAGACCCGTCGTGTTTCCGAGCAAAGAGGAGCAGCTCCGAGCACGTGATTTTTGCCTCACATGATTTACTCCAACATGATTCTAAAAATTAGGATTTTCCCTTTAATTATTTGATTTTTAGGAATTAATTGCATAATTTTTGTGTTTGTTTGCATTTTTGTGTGTATATTTAATTCATAAAAATTCAAAAATAGTGCATTTGCATTTAGGACCTAATTTTCTACTTTTAAGATAATTAGTCATTTAATATTACAAAAAGAATCAAAAGAAAATAACAAAAATAGTTCTCTTTGCATTTTTACTTTTAATTTTTCGAATTCATTACATTTTTGCTTTCAAATTGGGGACTTAACTAAGTTTTGCAAATATTATAAGGTTTAGTTATTAATTAATTTAATTTTAACGGTTAATTTTAGTTCAGTTTTAAATAAAAAAAAAAGAAAAGAAAATTAAAAAGAAATTGAGTTTTTAAATAAAATACCCAAATTTTGGGCTGGCCCAAATCAAACTCAGCCAAATCAAACCCCAAATCCACCCTAAACCCGTCAAAACTACCCCTGACCCAGCCCAAAATCATCCCCAACCCGGTCTAGGTTCCCTTTTGACCCCAAAACGACTCCACTTTCATTAATCAATCCTAGCCGTCGAGGTTTCATGATCGAACGGCCAGGAATTTAGGTTCAAATTATATATTTATTTCAAACAGATCCCCCTCCTCAGAACCTCGCCTCTCACCTCTCAAACCCTAGAGACTAATCCCCACTGTCTTCGCTGCCAGCCACCTGTCGCCCACTGAAAATCACCTACAGCGGCGGCCGACGTCCAATCCCAACCAAATTTATACAACAAGCCCACCTTAACCTCCTCATCTTGAATCCACCAGTGTTTTTCCTTAAAACTCGCCTGAATCCGTCGTATATTGATTTGAAGCCGTGGACTCTAACGCCACCACAGTTTCTCCGGTGGCGGCGCCGCCTCCTTTCAACCTCAAACTTACACCCTATAAATCCCATGGTCCCTCTTCCCCAATCTCAAACTCTCAACCTTCGAATCTTAGCCAAATCCCTCGAATTTTGAATCTGAGTCTGAACCCCAATTTTAAAAATCGATATTTTAAGAAAGATTTGGGTTTGTTTTTGACGTTAGCCGTGTGTTCTTGATAAGAACACAAGAGTAACGCCAGAATTAGCAGAAAATTGAAGGTTTGAGGATTTATGTCTGCTTGTTATTTGTCCAAGCCTGTTTAGGTATTTTTCTTTCTCTTTTACTATCTTTTTCTTGCTTTTCTTGGTTTTAGGTCCTCTTTTATGATTTTCTGTTATTTTTTTTCTTTTTAATTTCTTTTTTCTGGTTCTCCAAATTATTTTTTCTTATGCATGCTAGTATTGAGCCAGATTTTGTCCGAATTCCATTATTGTTTCTGTTTTCCTTTAAGCCCAAGATCTCATGAGTCCTATGACTCAGCAGGTCTTTTAGACCAATAAGTTTGGTTTATTGGTTGTGGGTTTGGGTTTATTCGTATTCAATTGAATTTATTCCCTAAAGATTCGAGGCCGAATACTTGAAATATACAGACCCATACCAATTTGTTCTGTGAGGTTTAAGGGGTAAAAAACTAGGCAATCTAGGGGTAATTAGGATATTATAGTTAGATAATCTCTGAAATAACCACTTAAGAAGATTCCTAGAAGCTGTAGAAGGCACTAACTTGATTCACAAGTTAAAAGAATCAGGGGGCTAGGTAGCAAAAAAGAAACTTAGGAAAGGTCTCAAATGCAAAACTAGTTTATATTGGCTGCCCTAGTAAATTGCCTATAAAAGCATAGTTACTTGCAGCTGAATTCATATTTTAGAAAAAAAAGAATCCGGAGATTAAAAAAAAGAGCTAAGAAATACTAATAAATCCTAGACACTAAAATTTTAGACACTACCCCAATGGAATTCTGTCTTGAGTTTTAGTTTTTCTTTTGAATAAAAAGCAATTTCTGAATCCTTTTGAGTAAAACAAATGGTTTAATCCTACATTAGAAAGCTTTGGGGTTTTAGTTTGTGTTGTAGTTTCATTGTTCCACTCATTTCGTGCTTGGGTTTCTGAAGCTTTCAAAGTTATAAAACATTTCCTGGTTCACTTAAGTTTGAATATGAACTAATTTGGGTTGGAAACTAGTTCGAAATTGAGTCCTGGGGTCTGCTAGTTTGTTGCTCATTTTTGGAGTTGGATTTTTGTTGATTGTGCTGCTACCTGCTGCTACTGTTTTGCTTTGCTGACTCTCACCCTTTCCGTACCCTCAAAGGGTGCTGAAACCTGGTTATGCTCAATTCCAGGTACAAGCTTTTAATCTATCATGATTTAAGGTCCAACTTGAAGATGAAATGAAAGCAACATTATGCCATAAGCTATGTCTCTTGCATCTGGTTCATAATGTAGTTTAGTCATTTTCTGTTTAAGTAGCACTTTTTCATGTCGTAATTAACTATGGGCTGTTGAACTCATGATATACTTATATCTTATTTGGTAATTTTAGCTTTAGTGTAGGTTAATTTTAGCAATCCATATTAGCTAAATGTAGGCATTGTTTTGAGAATTGTCAGGTTATATTACTGTCCATAATGGTACCGATCTCTTTTAAGTGTTTTCAAGGTTTTGCTACTATGTTTGAAATGTTAGTTTAGGTTTGAAATCTGGAATATTATATGAACAAAAAATCACTCTAGGATTAATATGTTTCTTTGTACAAATAGTAATCAGTTTGTCCATTTAGCAAAATTTGAAAAGTGAAATTAAAAGGGTGTGGCCTGTAAGTTGAGTTGAAGGTTCGAGCTAAGATCTTGTCCTTATTGGAAGCCATCCTTGTCGAATTTGGGCTCATCCTCAAGCCCAGGAATTTGTTTAAAATGAATTTAAATGTTGTTTGGTTAATTTGTATCAAAGAGTTTAAACCATAAATTCAAATCGTTTAATATCATGTTCAAGTGTTGGTGTCAATTTGTGTTTGGTGCTATTATGTCTTGATTTGGACTATTTGGACCATAAGAACTAGTCCCAATATTGGCCCAGTTCCATAACAAATGAGCCCAGATGTCACTTACCCCTATATTGGCCCAATGAACGCTTGTACTGTTGAATTTCATTAGTTTTGAGCCTCGATATGGAGTCCCTCGTTTAAGCCTGCTGAAGCTTTGAATCTGGGCCTTGCTTTTCAATTGGACTTCACGTTAATCAAATGTCATTTCATCATTTACTGATTTATAGATATTAAGATATTTGGTTTATTTAGACGGAATTCCAATCACTGTAAGTCTTTAGTTAATTAATTAAGTCCCTTTAAATAATATCGTAGGCGGATAATAATAGTTGATGGCCCTCCCAAATTTTAATGTGAATATCCTCTAAAAATGGAATTGAGGTGCGTTGCGCCAAATAAAATAATAAATGCGTGGCCCTCTTTAATTATTTCCTTTAAAATATGTAGAACTCGTGGTGCGCCATTTAGAGAAATTCCATGGACCTCGCAATGTTAAAAGACGCATAGTTGCTTTAGGCGCGTTATTTAACAATCATGGAGTACCCAATGGGCAAAAATCCCTCATAATTGCTCATTTATCTTTGCGCGAAGACCCGTCGTGTCTCCGAGCAAAGAGGAGCAGCTCTGAGCACGTGATTTACTCCAACATGATTCTAAAAATTAGGATTTTCCCTTTAATTATTTGATTTTTAGGAATTAATTGCATAATTTTTGTGTTTGTTTGCATTTTTGTGTGTATATTTAATTCATAAAAATTCAAAAATAGTGCATTTGCATTTAGGACCTAATTTTCTACTTTTAAGATAATTAGTCATTTAATATTACAAAAAGAATCAAAAGAAAATAACAAAAATAGTTCTCTTTGCATTTTTACTTTTAATTTTTCGAATTCATTACATTTTTGCTTTCAAATTGGGGACTTAACTAAGTTTTGCAAATATTATAAGGTTTAGTTATTAATTAATTTAATTTTAACGGTTAATTTTAGTTCAGTTTTAAATAAAAAAAAGAAAAGAAAATTAAAAAGAAATTGAGTTTTTAAATAAAATACCCAAATTTTGGGCTGGCCCAAATCAAACTCAGCCAAATCAAACCCCAAATCCACCCTAAACCCGTCAAAACTACCCCTGACCCAGCCCAAAATCATCCCCAACCCGGTCTAGGTTCCCTTTTGACCCCAAAACGACTCCACTTTCATTAATCAATCCTAGCCGTCGAGGTTTCATGATCGAACGGCCAGGAATTTAGGTTCAAATTATATATTTATTTCAAACAGATCCCCCTCCTCAGAACCCCGCCTCTCACCTCTCAAACCCTGGAGACTAATCCCCACTGTCTTCGCTGCCAGCCACCTGTCGCCCACCGAAAATCACCTACAACGGCGGCCGACGTCCAATCCCAACCAAATTTATACAACAAGCCCACCTTAACCTCCTCATCTTGAATCCACCAGTGTTTTTCCTTAAAACTCGCCTGAATCCGTCGTATATTGATTTGAAGCCGTGGACTCTAACGCCACCACAGTTTCTCCGGTGGCGGCGCCGCCTCCTTTCAACCTCAAACTTACACCCTATAAATCCCATGGTCCCTCTTCCCCAATCTCAAACTCTCAACCTTCGAATCTTAGCCAAATCCCTCGAATTTTGAATCTGAGTCTGAACCCCAATTTTAAAAATCGATATTTTAAGAAAGATTTGGGTTTGTTTTTGACGTTAGCCGTGTGTTCTTGATAAGAACACAAGAGTAACGCCAGAATTAGCAGAAAATTGAAGGTTTGAGGATTTATGTCTGCTTGTTATTTGTCCAAGCCTGTTTAGGTATTTTTCTTTCTCTTTTACTATCTTTTTCTTGCTTTTCTTGGTTTTAGGTCCTCTTTTATGATTTTCTGTTATTTCTTTTCTTTTTAATTTCTTTTTTCTGGTTCTCCAAATTATTTTTTCTTATGCATGCTAGTATTGAGCCAGATTTTGTCCGAATTCCATTATTGTTTCTGTTTTCCTTTAAGCCCAAGATCTCATGAGTCCTATGACTCAGCAGGTCTTTTAGACCAATAAGTTTGGTTTATTGGTTGTGGGTTTGGGTTTATTCGTATTCAATTGACTTTATTCCCTAAAGATTCGAGGCCGAATACTTGAAATATACAGACCCATACCAATTTGATCTGTGAGGTTTAAGGGGTAAAAAACTAGGCAATCTAGGGGTAATTAGGATATTATAGTTAGATAATCTCTGAAATAACCACTTAAGAAGATTCCTAGAAGTTGCAGAAGGCACTAACTTGATCCACAAGTTAAAAGAATCAGGGGGCTAGGTAGCAAAAAAGAAACTTAGGAAAGGTCTCAAATGCAAAACTAGTTTGTATTGGCTGCCCTAGTAAATTGCCTATAAAAGCATAGTTACTTGCAGCTGAATTCATATTTTAGAAAAAAAAAGAATCCGGAGATTAAAAAAAAGAGCTAAGAAATACTAATAAATCCTAGACACTAAAATTTTAGACACTACCCCAATGGAATTCTGTCTTGAGTTTTAGTTTTCCTTTTGAATAAAAAGCAATTTCTGAATCCTTTTGAGCAAAACAAATGGTTTAATCCTACATTAGAAAGCTTTGGGGTTTTAGTTTGTGTTGTAGTTTCATTGTTCCACTCATTTCGTGCTTGGGTTTCTGAAGCTTTCAAAGTTATAAAACATTTCCTGGTTCACTTAAGTTTGAATATGAACTAATTTGGGTTGGAAACTAGTTCGAAATTGAGTCCTGGGGTCTGCTAGTTTGTTGCTCATTTTTGGAGTTGGATTTTTGTTGATTGTGCTGCTACCTGCTGCTACTGTTTTGCTTTGCTGACTCTCACCCTTTCCGTACCCTCAAAGGGTGCTGAAACCTGGTTATGCTCAATTCCAGGTACAAGCTTTTAATCTATCATGATTTAAGGTCCAACTTGAAGATGAAATGAAAGCAACATTATGCCATAAGCTATGTCTCTTGCATCTGGTTCATAATGTAGTTTAGTCATTTTCTGTTTAAGTAGCACTTTTTCATGTCGTAATTAACTATGGACTGTTGAACTCATGATATACTTATATCTTATTTGGTAATTTTAGCTTTAGTGTAGGTTAATTTTAGCAATCCATGTTAGCTAAATGTAGGCATTGTTTTGAGAATTGTCAGGTTATATTACTGTCCATAATGGTACCGATCTCTTTTAAGTGTTTTCAAGGTTTTGCTACTATGTTTGAAATGTTAGTTTAGGTTTGAAATCTGGAATATTATATGAGCAAAAAATCACTCTAGGATTAATATGTTTCTTTGTACAAATAGTAATCAGTTTGTCCATTTAGCAAAATTTGAAAAGTGAAATTAAAAGGGTGTGGCCTGTAAGTTGAGTTGAAGGTTCGAGCTAAGATCTTGTCCTTATTGAAAGCCATCCTTGTCGAATTTGGGCTCATCCTCAAGCCCAGGAATTTGTTTAAAATGAATTTAAATGTTGTTTGGTTAATTTGTATCAAAGAGTTTAAACCATAAATTCAAATCGTTTAATATCATGTTCAAGTGTTGGTGTCAATTTGTGTTTGGTATTATTATGTCTTGATTTGGACTATTTGGACCATAAGAACTAGTCCCAATATTGGCCCAGTTCCATAACAAATGAGCCCAGATGTCACTTATACCTATATTGGCCCAATGAACGCTTGTACTGTTGAATTTCATTAGTTTTGAGCCTCGATATGGAGTCCCTCGTTTAAGCCTGCTGAAGCTTTGAATCTGGGCCTTGCTTTTCAATTGGACTTCACGTTAATCAAATGTCATTTCATCATTTACTGATTTATAGATATTAAGATATTTGGTTTATTTAGACGGAATTCCAATCACTGTAAGTCTTTAGTTAATTAATTAAGTCCCTTTAAATAATATCGTAGGCGGATAATAATATTTGATGGCCCTCCCAAATTTTAATGTGAATATCCTCTAAAAATGGAATTGAGGTGCGTTGCGCCAAATAAAATAATAAATGCGTGGCCCTCTTTAATTATTTCCTTTAAAATATGTAGAACTCGTGGTGCGCCATTTAGAGAAATTCCATGGACCTCGCAATGTTAAAAGACGCATAGTTGCTTTAGGCGCGTTATTTAACAATACTACCTTTCTAAACTCAGGTGTGCATTTCATGTGACCTAAATCCAAATCCTAAAACATTGAATAAAATGTGTTTCGGATTGCGGGTGCATTTCATGTGACGCAATCCAAAGACATGTTTTAAACGGCGTTCAATTTTTATTAAAATTAATTAAAAGCGATAAATTATTTAAAATTGCACAATAGGTTTGAACATGTATTAAAATCATATAATGGGCCAATTATGCTAGTTTAAGCGATCGTGCTAGAACCACGGAATCCGAAGGGTGCGTAACACCTTCCCTTGGGTTAACATAATTCCTTATTCAAAATTTTTGGTTCGCAAACTTCAAAAGGAATTTCACTTTTTCCTCGATCTGTGATTTAAAAATTAAACCGATGACTTGGGACACCAGAAACAAACCTATCCTAAGTAGAGACTCTGAATAAAATTGAATAAATAATCCTATTTTGAATAATGTCACTTAAACTGGAAAACTTCCTTATACACTATCCTTCGGGGTAGTGTGTAAAAAGGAGGTGCGACATTCACAACTTGGAGGCTCAGGCGAATACATTATTTAAACCTTGTAAAGCGCAACAAGTTGACAATGTGGATAGTAGCCAATATGAGTATGAATTGGCTGCAGAAATTGCCATTATATTGGCAACTTTTAAAGAATATGAGGATGAGCTAGAGGAGGGATCAGAGTAGAATGCCAACAATCTATCCAGCTAGAATTTGAGAATGCCGATGTTGAAGAAGTAATACTAGAGTCAACCAGGGACATTGAACATACAAATTTAGTTGACTCTAGCGTGAATGATGTTGATGATGTTAAAAGTCCGAACTTCATGTGTTTGAGCGCATTGGTCCACACTCCAAGTATTTTTCCATCTTATGTTTGGATAATGATATGGAAATAGAGTCATCCGAGCCAATTGAAGAGTCAAAGAATGAGGAACAATGT
Organism: Nicotiana benthamiana; assembly: GCA_034376525.1. Classification (NCBI taxonomy): domain Eukaryota; kingdom Viridiplantae; phylum Streptophyta; class Magnoliopsida; order Solanales; family Solanaceae; genus Nicotiana; species Nicotiana benthamiana. The sequence continues at coordinate 53,290,211 of CM067339.1, read as the reverse complement.
GCATAAATTCTTGAATTCTTGTTGCCAGAAAGTCAGGATTACATACCTCATACAAAGGCCAAGTGAAGAATACTACATTATTTCCTTGGGCCAGTTAGATTCATTCCACCGCCCCATGACCATAATCATAAGCTTGAATTAAAACTTGGGGTTCAATTATAAGCTCGAGGTGGAGGCAAAAAGTAATTCACGTCATGTCGCAACGTTAAATCAAGCGCTTTTTGGGAGGCAAACCAACTTTATTTTATTTTTTATATTTAATTTAGTTTATTTTTTAAATTGTGTTATACTTGTAGTTTCGGTTTTTTATTTTCTAGAGGAATTGAAAGCAAAGCTATTGGAAGGATGCAACAGCAAACCAGATGGTAGAAACAAAGTGTGAGGTACCCGCACGAAGGACTAGGCCTGCAAAAAGTCCGAGTATCCCATGAGATGCTAGTGCTTCAGCCTTTGGCCTACCAGTGAGTTTCTTTTACCCTCTTGTATGTATGGGTGTGCATTGGGACAATGCACAATTTTAAGTGTAGAGTGAAGAGATTGTTAGGGTGAATTTCTACGCTATTTTAGTTATGTTAATTTAATTGAATATTTTTTTAAATAGAAAAGATTGAGCTTTTCTCGAAGATGGATCTATTAGACAATTTTCTTGAGGGTTTTAAGTCTAAATAAAAGAATACAAAAAAAACATTTTCTTTTATTAGGTAGTGTAGCAATTTCCCCTTGATTTTTCTTTGTACTGCGGTTCTTTTCCAAAGATTTTATTTGAACTGAGTGTAGTTAGTTTTTTTAGGAATAGGATCCATTGTGTTGTGTTTTGAATTGAAGTAATATCTCTTGTTTTTGTTATGCCTTGAGAATAGCGAGTACTTTGGTTGTGACGCTTAGGCTCAATTTATGACTCTTGTATAAGTACCTTAAATTGTATGATTTTAAATTTTCGTAATTGCTTTGACTAGAGTGTCTTGATGAATCCAATCCTGAGTAAGTTATATGCCATGTGTGTGTGAGGTTTGGGTGTTATTCTATGCATTGCATTTGATGCCTAGAACTTGCCTTGTGTGTCTGCAAGGTGAAACAGTAATCGTGTTTCTTTGGCAACCACATTACAAGCCTTACCCAATTGTTTGAATTAACCATCTATCATGGGCTTTCAATAACTTAGCCTTATACTTCCTATGTTTTGATGATCTAACAAACTTGTTGTTAAGAACCAGATAGAGAATCTTGTCCCACAGGATACACAGTTCATGTAAACTATTCAAAGGGTACCTTAGGCCGAAACACAACGAAGAACATAATAGGGACCCGATGTGTTGGTCCGTTAGACATAACCAACATAGAACAAGTCAGTGGTTGTACGCAATCAATATAAAGATAAACACAACAGGAACCTGCTCCCTTGGGATTCTCTGACAAAAGCACATGTCAAGTGCATAGCCGAAATAGAGCAGAAGAAAGTGACCATACAATTGAGGAACACAATCAGGACCAGGTCTGTTGGCGTGTTCTGACAGAAGTACAAAGTCCACTATCCAGCTGGAATTCAACTTCTAGAAGCGGCTGTGCAGACAGTGCATTAGTCACTTCTCTCTGAGAAGAAGTACACCAAGAGTTGACATCACTACCCATTTGTGATATCTTTTGTGATAAAACCTAGTGCAAGATACGTTTGTTTTGTGCATTCAGTGATATTCTCTCAAGAAAAAGAAGCATTTATATGGCATTGAAATCACTAGTATATCAAGAACAAGAAGGCAACTCCACTAAGGATCAGTTTCTAAACGAAGTCTTATGTACATCCATAGTTGAGTTATAATCTTGTTTATTGTTGTATACTGTAATTCCTGTTTTGCTTTCTTAGAAGCACTACTTTAGGAACAAACCAAATTTGTAAACTTTAGAGTTTATGTTATGACTAGAAATAGTCATAGGTTAAATTCTCTGTAACTAGGAGAGTTAGAGAGTGGCTTGTGGTGGTTGAATCACAAGTTAGTTTAAAGTCTTTGCAATAGGGTTTTTGTAAAGTGACTTTTAATAAGTTGATACAAGTTAGTTGAGTTAAAAGATTGCAAGAGTAGGTAATGGTTTTTTGATCCCCTTGTGTGGGATTTTTCCACGTAGAAAATCTCTTGCCTTCTCTCTCTACTTTCAGTCTTTACAGCATTCTACGTATCAATCTTATATGGGACCAGGTTTTCTATAGTTTGGTGGACTCATATAAGCTATCAATTGGTATTAAAGCAGGTTTCTCCTATCAGGCTAACACCTAGGATAAATCCTCAATGGTCGCTCCACCAAGCTGTGAGGAAGGACAATCAACATATAGTTCTCCCAGATTTAATGGTTAATACTATGGCTGGTGGAAGACTATGATGCATGATTTAATTATGGTAAAAGATTCAGATCTATGTGACATCATATGTGATGGTCCACATGTTCCCATGAAAACGATTGAAGAAACTAAGCAATTGGTGCCTAAAGGAATAAGAGAGTACAATGACATTGACAGAAAATATGTAAAAAAGAACTATCGTGCCAAGAAGATCTTGATGTGTGGAATATGACCTGATGAGTACAACAGAGTCCGAGCTTATGAAACTGCCAAAGAATATGGGAGACATTGCAAACCGCTCATGAAGGTACCACCCAGGTCAAGCAATCCAAAATTAACATGCTCACCACAGAATATGAGTTGCTTAGGATGAAGGATTATTAATCCATACAAGACATGCCTACCGGATTCACCTCCATCGTAAATGAGCTTCATTCGCTTGGAGATGTCATTCCCAAAAACAATTAGGTCTTGGGAAAGTAAGGTAAATGTCTTCAGAGAAGCTAAAGATCTACAGATGCTGCCCATGGATGAGTTGATTGGTAATATGAAAACATACCAGATGAAGAGAAAGAAGGACAACTAAGAAGGGAGCCTAAGAAGGAAAAGAACATGGTGCTCAAAGCTGAAAGGATTGATTCAAGTGATGAAGATAGTGACATAGACTATCTTACTAAGAGATTTCAAAAAAATGGTTAGAAGAAATAGTGGTATACAAAGTGGAGAAGTTCAAGTAAAACAAGAAATACTGATCTCTATCACAGATATGGAAAGCCAGGGCATTTCATCAAAGACTGCCCACTCGCGAAACAGGAGCCGTACAAGCAAAATCCTGACAACGCAGGAAAAAAGAACCCGGTTCTAGATAAAAGATTCAATTGGAAAATGCTGCAGACAATATCGTTAAGCAAGATTTTGCCGCGTGGGTAGATTCCTCAAGTGAATTCGAGAGAGAATCAGATGCAAGAAATAGTTCCATGATGGCAGTGAAAACTGAAGCAACAAAGTACGATTCACTGTTTGCACTGATGGCTCAGTTGGATGACGATGATGAAGAAGATGAAGACGATGAGGTAAACTTGAAGGATGTTAAGAGAAATATGAAATCCTACTTATCTAAAAAATTAAGGTCTTTATCAAATGTTTTAATCGATGCTTATCATAGTCTCGTAAATGATAGGGAGATCCTGACCATAGAACTTGGAGAGGCCGAGCAATCTAGAGATAATCTAGTGGTCTGTATAGTGGACTTAAATGAGACCATAGTCAATCTTGAACTAGAAAAGGAGGCCCTGAATGTAAAAATAACTAGCGTGGAGAATGAAAGAAACGATCTGATGGTAGTAGTTATTGATCTGAAAGAAATAATAGAAGGTCGTAGCAGTAAGAAACACGCTTCAGAAGAAACAATTAACTCTATTGAAGAGGAAAAGGATGACCTTCTAGTGATATGCACTGATCTCAAGGAAACCAATGAGGGACCTAATAGAGAACATATGAGTGTAAATCTTGGGAAAGGGAAGAGAGTAGCCAGTGAGTCGCACATCTTGCTGGAAAAGGAGTTAAATATCGTAAAAACTAGTCTCTGCGAAGAACTTGAGAGGAATCAACAACTCCAAACTGAGTTGGAGAAAGTAAGAACTGATCTTGAAAAATCTTTAAAGTGGACCTGGTCCTTAGATGCTATTACTGCCATTTATCTCAATAATAGTGGGAACAAGTAGGGCATCAGGTTCCAAATGGAGAACGCTCCCTATAACCCACACAACAAATATGTCACTGTACCTGACAACTGGCTATGTACCCACTATGGAAACAATGTGCATCTTAAAGAAAATTGCCAAGCAGACTTTAGTCTGCTCAGAAGAACAAAATGTTCATGAATAGAGTGACTACTAGCACAGTACTAGGGCACCACTCGCAAAAAGCGGATGTTGCCAGTATGGACAAGAAAACCCCTCATTCATCCTTTTTATAGTAACAAGGGACCCAAACTAGTCTGGGTTCCTAAATATAATCCTTGATGTGTACGTGTAGAGAGCAGTGAGAGGAAGCCGAACGTGATGGACTATGGATAGTAAATGCTTAAAATCATGCAGCCAAAAACTTTATGAAATTCTTCTCATTGAAAAGCATGTAGGAAGGGAATGTATCATTGAGAAGAAAGTAAAGGGAACATTCTTAGTAAATGAAAAAGCAGAAAGGTTCCCTTGGAACTCGAATAAAAAAAAGGTGGATATTGTGGAGTTCAGTGCTTATCACCCATGGAAGCTCTGGGTAAAAGAAATGAACACTGCTTTTTACTGAAGAACATGTACTGAACAAGGTCCTTCCTTAAATTAAACTCTCCAGGAACCACCAATTGGAAGAAAATGCCCTGCTCCTGAAAACAGGAAGGATCAGCTTGGGAAGCACAATGCAAATAGGTGAGAGAAGGAATTCTCCTGAGAAACAACCTACAAAACAAGGTCAAAAAGGTCTTTAAATAAGAAAGCTCTAAATGGTAGGAGATGCTCATTGAATTTTCCAAAGGGCACTCTCCTTCTGTCAAGAAAGAAATCGTGAGGATTAATATGATGAACCAATCCTGTATATGGGAAATGCTTGAGGCTTAAAAATGAGGAAGATGACAAAGTAAGCAAGGTGTAGAAGACTGGCGAGAGACAACACACAATTATAAAGAACCGGGTACGCTATTGGTTACCACTGAAGATAAAGGAAGAAGAAATAATGGTACTACTCAAGTAGTAGAACACAAAGATTTGGGAAATAAAATTAACCCTCATGTTTCCCTCTTCAATGAACTTCTGTCTCAAATCGATAAACCAAAATTCACCTGGGAAGATTCATGGCCTCATCAACAACTGGAGAGAAATGGCAAACACACTGAGAGGCAAAATTCTGTTATGAGGGTCAACATGAAAAATAGATTACCTTGGAGAAAGCCTTGCAAAAAAAAATAGACCAAAACACCTGGTATCTGCTTCTATGTCTCAAAGTTGAGAATATCTCTAATGAATCAAGGCGAAGACAAGTTCATAAGAATCTAATGAAGAACCCGATTCTCCTTCTAACAGTTGCGTAAGAATATCTTTAGGTAAAGGCAGCTAAAGTTTTTCTGACTAAGCTTGACTCACATCAATATCTTTGTAGGTAAACACACATGACGATCATAGAACCTAAAGCTAAAAGTACGTTTTAAGCTGCAAAAAGGGGAGCTGTCGAAATCTTGTTCAAAAAGATTGCTCCGGCATCAAGTTCTCGTATCTCAGGTTAGTAATAATAAGGTTAATTTTTGCATGCCGTCTCTAAAAAAAGTGTGTAGTAATTGTGTTGTAATTCAGCTGCCACATCATCAAACTTTTCAAGGTCTGTGCTTCATGTCTTTTTCGTCAAATCCTTTCATCTCGTCTGTATGGAACCACTTTCTCACAAGCCTACTACCATCTTAGGATTATTCAGAACATGTTTCTTTCTTCACTCATCATTAGCCCCTCTTCCAATAATCTTTTCTTCCCTCCAATGAAAATTCATGAACCTTCTCTTTTGTTGTTCAACGTGGACTCACTCTTCATCTCTCACTCTCTCTAAGCTACATGTTTGGAAAGTATTCATCTAATAGTGATCGAACAATCATCTCAATCTACCACTTCTAGCACCATCCCTATCTCTTCGCCTTCCTTGAAATTAGGTTCAGGTCATCACTGTCTCACGCATTCTACTACTCTATACACTTCTGGTCTCTTTTCCACTCCTACTGTCTTTCCATTTCTGCTAAACCCGGCTTATCACTATTTTAAGAACCCTATGTCTAGTCAATCCTATTACTTCTCCAAAAAACATATAGAAGGTTTCACTTCTCTGGTTTCTGAAGCTCATGAGGATGATCCTGACTAGTATATAAACTCATCCATGTTGGACACAGCTGTGAGCACGTGATTTTTGCATCACTTGACATGTTCTTGCAAATGCATTAAATCAAGATTTGTCTTTCATTATTTGAATTTTAGGATTTATTTGCATGGTTTTTGTGTCATTTGCATTTTTCCCTTTTTATTATTTGCATGATTTTTGTGCTGTTTGCATTTTCCCTTTTATTATTTGAATTTATATGCGTGACTTTGCGTTTATTTGCATTTTTCTTTTCTTATTTGGATTTGAGGAATTAATTGCATAATTTGGTGTTATTTGCACATTGAATGTTTTAAGTAATATAATTCATAAATATATAAAAAAGGGCATGTTTTGCATATGAGTTGAATTTTTACATTTTTAGGTTACTAATTAGTCAATTGAAAATGAGGAAAAATAATAAAAAAAAATTGTTAATTTTCTTTGAAATTCAGAATTTAGGTCATTGTAGGAATTTATTTAGTTTATTTCATGTTTTTGGCTATTTTATTTTTACTAAGTAAAATCAGAAAATATATAAAAAAATGTATATCTAAAAAGAATAATTGCTTGTATACTAATGTGGGTCTTTGAGAGACCAAGCTTCACCCAAACCTCCCAAACCAACAGACCGAGCCCAATCACAACCCCCTCGATCCAGTCCAACCCTGGAGACGTATCGTTTTGGCCCATGCATCTGAGCCATTGTATCATCCTTGATCAAACGGTCTAGATGCAATGGTCTTTACCTTATTTAAGTGTCGAAATAACACCCCCCCCCACAAACCAGTTTAACCTCGTACCTTGTCCAAAATGAACCCTAAATTAGCCGGTGTAACGCTGCCTCACCTCCACCCTGTCTCCGCCCTATCACCACCGTCCACCAACTCCAATGGACCCCAAAATTACAGCCCGGAATCCCCTCGCTCCCTTCTTTCCAACCCCCCTAAGATGACCCCTCAAAACTCACCCGGATTCGTCGAATATTCATCTGAAGCTTGGCAGCTCCGCCGTCCATGGCGGCGACTGGTTGCCAATGGCTTCATAAATAACAAAATACCCTCTCATCGCTCCCCTCTTTCCAACCCCTATTGGTTACCCTCGAATGTAGCCCCGCCCTGTTGAATATTTGTTTGAACTTGGCAGCTCCGCCGTTCACGGCGGCGATCGGATGCCAATGGATTCCAAATAAACACACCCACCCCCTTGGCCTCCTCTACCCAAAAACAAATCCAATTCCTCTCAAATAACTCCCAAGCCACTCAAATTTCCAATCCAGCCTGACCTAATTTTTGAGTTTAATCTTTAAAGGCCGTTTTAGTTTCAAAACGGAGTCGCATGTTTGTTTTGGACAAAAACAAACCTATGACGCTGCTTGGAGGCTCAAGTTGAAGTCAACTGAGTATAATTGAAGACTAATCAGTAAGTTCCTCTTTCTTTTTTCCCTTTTCTTCTATTTGTTTTTGTTTGATATTGTGTGAACGAGTCGCATGGTTTAATCGTTAGTTCTAGGAGTTCTAAATATTCCTATAATTTGATTGTGAATTTTAGTTAGCCACCATGTTTCAAAGACCAAGCTCTGATTTTCTTCAATTTGTTTTGTTTTGGTTGCTTTTAGTTTTTCATTTCGTTAGTTTGAAGTCCAGCATAGTAGCTTCCAGTTTTCAATTCTGACTTGCTTCAATTTTGTTAATAGCATGATAACTATAGCCTTCCATGTTTTTCTTTTAATTTCAATATTTGATTTGAATTTTTGATTCAGTAGTGTCTTAATTGCATAGTTTGATTGTTGTTTATTCCTGATTAATATTTCACATGTAATTAGGAGTTGGTTATAGCTGTTGATTAGCTAGTAATTAATTGTGAGTCTTAATTGAATGAAACAATAATTTCAGCATTAAAAGGGTAATATAGGGTTTCCACCTAGTTCTGGTAATTTTTAGAATAAAATAGAGGTAATATAGAATTTTAACTTAGTTTTGGTAGTTTTTAGAATACAACAAGGGTAGTATAGTTATCTTATTAGTAAGAAGCAATGATAGAATCTTTTAGACCCTTCTAGAAGGGTAGTTTTGTTTAAAAATCAGTAGTTTAGTGTAGTAACTTGGGAAACAAGTCAAATAATGAAGGACAAAATAGTTAAAATCTGAAAATCAAAAGAGGGACTAGTAGGTAAATTGAAATAAGGGGTTTGCTCTAGCCTTTGGCTATAAAAAAGGGACCCCAAATCATTCAAAATGGGGAGGGAGAGTCTGAACAATTTTGTGAAAATTTCCAGCAAATAGCCAAAAGTTAACCTTCCAATTCCTGCAACTATAACAAAAATAAAAAAAGTATTAGTTTAGTTGGAACATTTGAGAGCCCTTCCTTCAAAACATTGAGCATTTAAGATTCTAAGATCAGCAGGAAATAAAAAAAGCACTGTTCCATTAATGGTCCACCTATGGTTCAGGGAATTCTGATATGGTTCTGGGTTGTTTGCACCAAGTAATTTAGTTGTGGGTACTCCTGGGATTTCTAAGTATATTTCCAAGTGTTTTGAGTCATTTTCAAGGTTGTGTGTGCCCTAGTCTGTTTGGAGCTGGTTGTTATTGCTGTGTTGTGTGCATATTTGGCTGCTGATTTCTAGAACTTGCTGTTGACTACTTATTCCTCTTTGTATTTGGTTACGATGTATTCCTCAGCTCTAATATGTAAAGGATCATATCAACCACCTCATTTACTCCATTGGATGACTATTTAATTTATCCTTGTTAATTTCTGTTTGATTTCCATTCATGTTTGTAACTTATATAAGAATTGATTCAGTTGTAATGGGACTGTATGTATGAACTATATAGACTCTCACTTGCTAATCGTGACTTTCATTCCATTAGTGTGTATGAGTAGTAAATCTGGACCGTTTTTACTTCTTACTGAACATGTATGCCTAGCTGTTTAATACTGAAGCCTGCCAGGTTAATTTGGTTAGTTCAAGTCGTGTGTTATATATCTATTTTAGAATTAGCTTCTACAGTAGCAATAGAGTCCATATGTGAATCTCAATGTCATTTTAGCATTTGGGTCCTGAAGTCGTGAAAACATTTTTTTGTGCTCTTACCGACATCCTGTAAGTTCAATATTTTTTATATAGTTGGTAGCTATTTGTTCAATGCTGTCCTTTAATTCCCTAATAACCTGCAGTTAATTATGAGATATATTATTGATACAATGCTTGCTTCTCTTAAAATCTGGAACAATTCTAACGTCTAAGATATGCAGTAGTATGTTTAATTTGTTAATGGATTTGGTTAAGTTCATCCCCATTGGGCTAATTAACAGGCCCAGCAGTTGGTTAGAACACCCGAATGCTCCCGTCGATGATCTGGATTTGAACTAGAGACTTGGGTATATTATTAATTGATCAAAAGTTTTTTTGTTAGAGACAAAATGTAGGAAAAGTAGCAACTCATTTTAGGGATGGCCTTGAAAATAATATACGGGGTGTGCCGCACCAAACAAAATCCAAATTGTGTGGCCCTCGTTAATTACTTATTAAATATTTAGAGAATTCGAGACACGCTTTTTGGCAAATTTCACGGTCTTCCTGCAAAGATAATAACGCGATAGTCGCTTTAAGGCACGCCTTTAATAATTTTATCTCCATATACACGGGTGCGCATTTATGTGACCCAAATCCAAATCCCAACGAAGTTATAATGTGTCAAAACCACAGGTGCAGTGACGTGGTTCGCGGCACGTTTTAACGCCGTTGCAGTTTTCTTTAATAAATAATTATAACAATGGTTAAAGATTCAAAAAGCACATAGGTTTATAATTGCATAAACTCAGATAATTTAAGCCAAATATAACAACTGAGCAACTGTGCTAGAACCATGGAACTCGGGAGTGCCTAACACCTTCTCCCGGGTTAAAGAAATTCCTTACTCGGATTTCTAGTTCGCGGACTGTTAAACAGAGTCATTCTTTCCTCGGTTCGAAATTTTAACGGTGACTTGGGACACCATAAATCTCCCAACGTGGCGACTCTGAAATCTCTTAAATAATTGAATCTCGTTTCGATTGTCCTTTAATTGGAAAAACTCCCTTATCTACGCCCTTCGCCGGGTTGTGGATAGCCAAAAGGAGGTTTGACAGCTCTGGCGACTCTGCTAGGGATCGAACCCAGAATCTCTGGTTCAGGGTTCAAGAATTTGAGCTTGGAATAATTGTTATATTTGGCTTTGTTTATTATTTGATTTTACATGTTGACTTAATGTGCAAAATGATGCTTTTACCACTTTGATATTATTTGAACTGTATATAAACTATCACGAAACCCTTCTCTCTTTATCTTCGGGGATGTGTTCACTGGTCGAGACTCCCTATTCTGTTAGTGTCATACCCTGAAATAAGAAAGAATCTCGGACAAGTTACAAAGCCGGACGATCTTGCGGGTCCTCGATACGTAGCCCCCTCCTCGACTTGAGTTGTCCGCTCGGGTACACAGTCCAGAACAAATACCCAGGTATTGAACTTAGCATAAAAAAACCTCATGCCGGAGCCCTAGTAGGAACATTTGTTTGTATCACGTGCATTTGACTTAGGTGACTCAACATAGGGGTTGGGTCTGTCTAGGACAGGTGACCTGAAATGCAAAGACCATCCTGATGCATATTACATGCTACTTGTGCAATTAGTTGCTTTGGATTCACATGTTGACCAGCTTGCGAGTACGGAAAGAGAATTGAGAAAATAAAGTGGTACTAGAGCTGGTTGAGATTAATCATTTGCTTTGTAAAACCAATACTCAAATAAGTGACGAAATGCTGAAAAGGAAAAGGAAAAAAAAATCCAGGGCCTACCCAACAATAGGTTATAAGAGACTACTACGTCCAGCACTTGGAATTCTATGGTGAACTCAACGGTCCCTATTGTCACTTCCAGCACTATGTCTCCCACAGTGTCTTTGCCTCCACCATCGAAACCTCGAACACAGATGTATTCTTGTGGACCCTTTCATTTTCCACCTTCATCTTGGTCAATGTGAAGAGTGGACAAATATTTGCGCTGGACCCATTTTCGACCAAAACTCGGGTGACCACAGCATCTTCACTTTTCACAGTCAGATAAAGAGCCCGATTGTGCTCAATGCCCTCCATAGGAAATTCATATTTAGAGAATGTGGCCCGATTTACCTCGAATATCTTGTTTGAAATATTTTCCAAATGATTCATTGTTATCTTTTCTGGGACATGGGCTTCATTTAAAATCTTCATCAGCGCGCGGCGGTGTTCATCTGAGTGGATTAGCAAGGATAATAAAGAAATCTGAGCCGGTGTCTTCCTCAACTGCTCTATGATGGGGTAGTCCTGCATTTTCATTTTCTTCAAGAATTCTTCCGCCTTTTTTCTTCCGACACAGCTTTCTTCACTGGTTGTGGGTTATCTTTAGAGATTCTACCCTTCCCCAATTCTTCCGAGGCAAAGTACCTTCTTGATCGAGTTAAACCCCTGGCCTCACACACTTCCTCCCTAACTTCTTTTCCTTTGTACATCACTATTGCTTTCTCATATCTCCAAGAAACGGCTTTGATGTTGATGATTGGTGGCTGGATTACTGGTTTTACAATAATTGGCTCCATGCGAACACCTTCCAAAACCACGACGGGTTCTCTGGCTGCCCCGTGTACTGTTACTTTTGCGTGTTCCTGCTTTGGCACAATCGCGCATGATGGGCCCCTTTGAACTATGACAGGTTTCTTGCCTCTTTATTTTGCCTCGGTTACTAGCTTCTCACTGCTGGCATTCTTAGTTGGCTTAACCTCACTGGCTTTGATCATCATTACTAATTGTGAGGGCCTTTTGGACTCTCCCCTTTTTTTCCAAGATCTCAATCATGTTGGTCTCCTGATGGGCTGGCAGCGGGTTTTGGTTAATGTTAGGCGCCTCTGGAGTCTGCAGCTCAATCTGGTGGGAGTCAGTAAGTTCTTGGAAAGCGTTCTTTAAATGCCAACACTTCTCGGTGTCATGCCCTGGGTCACCGGAACAGTATCCATAGCTGACAGAATAATCTAGATTCTTTGGGGGAGGATTTGGAAATTTCTCTTCAATTGGTCTCAACATATCCAGTTGTCGCAGCCTGTGGAATAAGCTAGTGTAGGATTCTCCCAGTAGAGTGAAAGTCTTCTTCTTCTGCACCCTTTCATTTAGCAGGACCGGATTAGCTCGGAAGGCAGGGTTCAGGGGTTATTGGTAGTCTCTTGGAGGTGGATAATGATTTTCTGGAAGTGGGTAGGTATTTTGTGGGGCTGGCGTACGCCATTGTGCGTGAGCGGGAGGTTGGGTGTACGCTTGCATGTGATGAACTGAGAAGCAAGGTTCTAATGGTGGATAGTAATGTTGTGGTAGGTCGTATTGAATGTATGGGTATGTTTGGTGGTGAGGAGGAGGTTGGGCGTGAGGAGGAGGTTGGGCGCCCGAGGCCTGAACCAAGTTCTCGACTCCACTGTCGCTACTTCCTCCTTCCTCTTCTTTCCGAATGTTCCCTCAGCTCCACCCTGGATGACCTGAGTAGTTGCCTTAATTGAAGAGTAGCTCGTGATTTTATTGGATTTGATGCCTTCCTCGACCATACTTTCCATCTTGACTACTTTGTTGAAAGACTTTCCCACTGCTGATGCCAAATGTCCAAAATAGGTAGGTTCTAGAGCCTGTCGATAATAATCAACCATCTCACTCTCCTTCATGGGAGGATCAACTCTGACTGCTTGTTCCCTCCACCGGAAACCATATTCCCCGAAACTCTCATTGTGTTTCTTCTCCAGCTTTGTCGGAGATAGACGATCCGAGACAATCTCGAGATTATATTGAAAGTGGCAAGCAAACACTTGTGCCAGTTCATCCCAAGTATACCACCGATTGTGATTCTACCGAGCATACCACTCTACCGCTGACTCACTCAAACTCTGGCTAAAGTATGCCATTAGCAATTCATCTTTTCCCCTTGCTCCCCTCATTTTGCTGCAAAACCCCCTTAAATGCACGAACGGATCGCCATGCCCATCATATAAGTCAAATTTAGGCATTTTGAAACCTAGAGGTAACTGCATGTCTGGAAATAAACAAAGATCCTTGAACGCCACGCTCACCTGGCCACCTAATCCCCGCATGTTCCTGAATGATTCTTCCAGACTTCGGGCCTTTCTAAGAATCTCTTCCTACTCAGGATTTTTCATTTGTTTTTCAACTCCTGCCAGGATTTCGGGACAGGGAGCATAAGAGTAAGGCTCATGGGTCTTGTAAGCAGGTTCTGGTGGATAGTATTGAGGGTCATAAGCTTGAAGCAGGGGTTCACTTGATGACCTACGGAGTGCGAGGGGCGGAGGTGCCACATAGATGGGGGCAATTGGCGGAGGAGGGTGAGGAGTGACTTTGGGTAGTAGAGCTGGTGGTGGTTGAGAGGTAATACCTTGATGTTGTGAATAGATAGGAAAACTTGAGGGTGGATCAGTGGTGGACTGGTTAGGTGCTTAGGCCAGTGGCGGGATGAAGGTTGGATTAGCCAGATAGGTAGGGGGTGGTTATCCTCTTGCCCATGCCTGGTACATCTCAGTATTTGGTGTTTTAGCTTATACAATTCCTCCTTCATGGAGTTAACATCCAATTCCTCTGCTTCTTTCGAGGGGTCAATAATGCTGACATTGGTTTCCTGATTGGCCATTACTTGGTTGCTCTAAGACCGCGTGTTGTAGGAGTGGGTTGCCAGAATGCCGCAAGTACTAATCACCTGTCCAGTCTGAAACTGGAAAAACACCAAACACTCATTAATGGTTCGGTTCTAAGACATAAGCGGCCACATATTGGGTATGAATGCACCTAAATAACAGTTGGTCACTACATGCATTGGTTGCTTGTGTCATCCCGGCTCTTATTTCTTTGCTAGTGAAGCCCCTTTGTTTTTGCCTTATTCTCTATTATTTTCATTCAATTATGGTCGAATCGTATGTAGATTGCCTATATATCATGATCCCGCATGAATCAGACCGAGCGTAATTCTTGCAAATAAAAAGCGAAGCATAAATAACTTTGGGCATTTTCCATTCTCATAATAACAAACTTCAGTTACAAGGACTCGAAAGACTCACAAATTTAAACACGAAACTAACTAACTCTGACAATAGACGAACTGCAGGCTCGAAGAATAGCTAACTATGCATAAATAAAATACTGACTCTAGGTTAAACTAGCAGACTTTTATATGTATTTTTTGACAAAAGGAAATGCAATCTTCATGAATACATTAATGCTTCAAGTGCTCCTGGGCCCCGCGAGGTATCATTCGCCCTTGCTTCAGGCTTGCGTGCTAAACTCCCTTGGAGGTGGTGGAGGTCTTCCATTACTTGCCGAAAAAAGGTCATGGCGGTGGCAAAGAACATGGATCTTGTCATATCCTTGTAGTGGTTGCACTTCGTGGTGATGTAGTCTGCGATCGTCCGTACTCTTTCCCTGATAACACCCTTTCTTTCAATAGCCACCCAATTTGCTCGGCCATTACCTCTAGAGTTCACTCGGCTACCTGATTCAGTTCTTGGAATCGTCCCAAATCCATCTCCAACCTTGATATCGCTACATAACAATGTTCTCTCTCGACTATGAAATCCCTAGCTTGCTTGGCCATGATGACCTTCCTTTTTAACCGGGCAACCTTATCGTCATGCCTTTTAATCTTTTATTTTCCCCTCATCTGCAGATGCTTGCAAACCATTTTCGAATTGAAGCTCTTTGACTTGTTTATCTAATTTTCCTATGGTGGCCCTGTACTCATTTTCCTTGGCTAGACAGTCCCATTGTTCATGTGATATTTCGATGAATTCCTGGAGATGAGGCCTTTTGGGTGGTCTCTCAAACTAAATTTCTCCCCTGTACCAAGCAAGGTATCCTAGTGACACTTTGCCTCTAGCCCGATCCTGACGCAAGTGTTTGCAGTTAGGTATTGGCACTCATTCCAAATCTTGCGGACCGTTGGTTCGGGGAACTGACCATCAGGTCCAATCTCGACTATCCGGATACTAATATCTTCGTCTCTTGGCACTATCTAGCATCTGCCGAGTTGTCTCAAGACCCAATGCGAGGGCATAAGGCTGGATGCTCCTAAGACCCATCAGAAAGAAATGAGTTTTTGTTGCCGGCATATATACAATCTCATCCACAGACAACCATCTCAGTGTCCATTATATTTGACTGGCAGTGAGGGACTGAAAGTAGGATATCCATCTTGTTACACCTTCGGGTAAGCTGAGCCTTTCAAATCTTGTGATACTCCTCTATGAAAGTTTTCTCTGTGGACCCGTAACACATGAATTGGGGACGGTGGCATAGATGCACAGTCATCCACATTTGCAATAATAGATTTCACCCCTCAAAGAAATCTTCCCAGCCTTGCAAGCTGTGAGAGAGCGAAAGATCTCTGCTACTATCATAGGCGCGAGTGTGCACTTAGCCTATGTGCGTAGAGTGCTAACGACCCCTGCTATCTTCATGTCAATGTTCCCATCCTTTCGTGCAAACACCAAAAGCCCTAGAAAATCCACCAATAAAGCAAAGCGTCTGTGCTCTTCCGATTTGACACGGTTTCCCTTGCTGCAGATTTTTTTTGGATTGTTGAGCCCCCCTATGTGACCATATCTAGTATACAGGAATGAAAAGGTGCACAACCCTGCCGCCAAGTTCGAATCATGTGCCACTCTACTTATTTTCAAGGTATCTAAGAATTTATGCACCGCTACCACTCTTGGAGTAACCAAACGCTTCTGTCTCAAAGGAAGCTCAGCATTTCCAATGTATCCCGCTATTTCTTCTAACGTTGGGGTAAGTTCAAAATTTGAGAAGTGGAACACGTTGTGCGCCGGGTCCCAGCACATAACCAACGCTCTTATGATGTCTCCTCGGGGTACAATCTCCAATAACCCAGAGAGGCCCCCCAAATACTTCTTTATCTCATCTTTCCCTTCTTTGCCTAGATCATTCCACCACAACCGCAGCTCCAAAGGAATTCAACTCACAAATGAAAAAGGTTCGGTTTGAATTGTGCTTATCCAACACATTTATTAAGGTGAATTAGTGACTTGTGACTTTATTCCTGTTTGACTTCAAAATAGAAAGCTTTCTTTTATGAAATTTATTTTCTAAAACCAAACGCCCAATTTTGTGAATACGACCTTTTAGCACTTCCGGAAGAAGTTTTTAAGGCTGTGTCCGCTAGCCGGCCAAAATACAATAAAGACCCAAAGGTGGCTGTTTGTGCAAAATCAACCTTCCGGCGTCCCTTTCGGGAACATGTGGCTATTCTTGACAATAACAGCGTCACTCGATTTATTTAGGACAATAAATTAAATTTGAAAACTATTTTGGCTATATTTGCAAAGGGAGGTTGGACCCGATGGGGGTTACCTACGTATCCCACAGTTGGTGAGAATCAAACCGGCGTAGTTTGGGCAAAACAATTTGTCAAAACCACAACTTTTATTGAAAAGCCTTTTTTTATGTTTTTCGTTTCACACAGCTAAAGCAGTGCCATTTCGCTGCATCAGATGGTCAAATTTGAATGGGACAGGCAAGATATTGTGGTGCACGGTGAAGACAATCAGTGCATCTCAGGTGATGCAATCATACCTTTTATTGAATTTGAAGATAGCAAAGGGCCATGGGTCTACCAGATATTTGATACTGTGTTAGTTCAAGAAATCCCAGAAGGTGAGGTTTTCATGACCCCAAAGATAGCAACCGCGTCGATCATGGTACCTTCAGAAATGTTGAAGAATGGTTTTATGCCCGACAAGGGGTTGTGTGCTTCTCTACAAGGCATTGTGCAAAAAGTGTCCCTTCCCAAAAATCTGGACACTTTTGGCCTAGGGTTCAAGCCTCCAGTTGCAGACATAAGGCAAGCCAGGAAGCTAAGGCAGAAATCTTGGGCTCTCCCAAAGCCCATCCCAAGGTTATCCAAATTGTTTGTCAAGCCCAGTACTAGAAATGGCTCCATACAAAGGATTATCGGCCTGCTGATCGACGCGGACGGTGATCTTGATAAGGGGTTAGAAAGGCTGTTCAATGAGGTGAATATGGCCGAAGCAGGAGAAAGAGCGAGCAGGGCAGATGTGCAGTTTGTGGGAGCATTCGCAAAAATCAATAACTGGGAAGCCACCCCTCTTCCCACTCAGAGGGAGTCGTGATAGTCGGCTTAGATTTTCCTTTCAGTCTAGTTTGGATTAGCTTCAGAGTTGTTAATTCACTTGTTATTTCCGTCCGTTTGGATGTGTAAACTCTGTTATCTTTGATTCTAATGAAATGCAATTTCCCTTTCAGCAGTGTTGATAGTTTCCATTTCTCTTTACTTTTCTTTCTTTTCCCTTTTGTACAGTTATTTTTACGCTGGTTCCACTGATCTGACATGCATAAGGACTCCTCGGTCCAGTCTTCAGAAACCGTCTAGTTCGGAAATAATAATCAGGAAATAGAACATGAGGATGAACCATGGTATAATGAGGAAGGGGCATGAGATGTGATTAATAAAGAGTTGAACCAATTTGAAGAGAAACCCAAACGAAACCTGAATGATACAGAGGCAATCAATTTAGGAAGCCCGGATAATATCAGAGAAACAAAAATAAGTGTCCATCTAGAGCCACAACTTAGGAAAGAAATAATTGAAGTACTGTTTGAATACAAAGATGTCTTTGCATGGTCCTACAATGACATGCTCGGATTGAGCACTGACTTGGTGGTTCACAAGTTACCCACTGATCGAGCCTGCCCTCCTGTCAAAGAGAATTTGAGAAAGTTCATAACTGATGTGAGCGTGAAAATTAAAGAGGAAGTGACCAAGTAGTTTGAGGCCAAAGTCATCCGAGTTACACGATATCCCACCTGGTTAGCCAATGTTGTGCCTGTACCAAAGAAGGATGGTAAAACCAGAGTGTGTGTCGATTATCGTGACCTTAATAAAGCAAGTCCGAAGGACAACTTCCCCTTGCCGAACATTCACATACTGATTGACAATTGCGCGAAGCATGAGATCAGGTCGTTTGTGGATTGTTACGCAGGCTACCACCAGATCTTAATGGATGAAGAAGATGCAGAAAAAACATCGTTCATCAAACCGTGAGGGACATATTATTATAGAATCATGCCTTTTGGTTTGAAAAATGCCGGGGCAACTTACATGAGGGCCATGACAACCATTTTTCATGATATGATACATAAGGAAATTGAGGTCTATTGGATGATGTGATAATCAAGTCCAGAAAGCAATCCGATTATGTCAAAGACCTGAGGAAATTCTTTCAAAGGATCTGCAGGTATGACCTCAAACTTAACCCGGCATAATGAGCATTTGGGGTCCCCTGGGGAAAGTTCTTAGGGTTCATAGTCAGCCGCCAAGGCATCAAACTAGACCCATCAAAGATCAAGGCTATACAGGAGCTTCTACCTCCAAGGAATAAAATAGAAGTGATAAGTCTACTGGGAAGATGGAATTACATCAGCCGTTTCGTTGCTCAGCTCACAACCATTTTGCGAGACCATCTTTAAGCTATTGAAAAGGGACGCTGCAGTGAAATGGACGGGAGAGTGACAAGAGGCTTTTGATAAGATAAAGGAATATTTGTCAAACCCACCGGTATTGGTCCCGCCAGAACTAGGAAGGCCCTTGATCATATATTTGACAGCGTTGAACAACTCATTTGGGTACGTGTTGGGTCAGCACGATGTCACCGGAAGAAAAGAGCCGGCCATATACTACCTCACCAAGAAATTTACGGCTTACGAGGTTAAGTATACTCATCTTGAAAGGACGTGCTGCGCTTTGACGTGGGTAGCCCAAAGTATAAAGAATTACTTGTCATCACACACCACTTATCTCATCTCACGTTTGGACCCGTTGAAGTATATTTTCCAGAAGCCTATGACCACGGGATGGCTCGCAAAATGGCAAATCTTGCTCAGAGAGTTTGACATTATCTACATGAGTAGGACTGCCATGGAAGCACAAGCATTGGCAGATCATTTAGCTGAAAATCCGATAGATAAAGAATATGAGCCCTTGAACAGATACTTCCTGGACGAGGAAGTGATGCATATTGATGAGGTGGAGCAGGATGAGAGATCGGGATGGAAATTGTTCTTTGATGGGGCTTCCAACATGAAAGGCATTGGGATAGGAACGATGCTCATTTCTGAAGAAGGCAATCATTACCCAGTCACAGCTCAACTCTGCTTCTATTGCACCAACAACATGGAAGAATACGAGGCGTGCATTTTGGGTATGAGATTAGCAGCAGACATGGGTGTCCAGGAAGTCTTGGTTTTGGGAGACTCAGACCTTCTGGTACACCAGATTCAAGGGGAGTGCGAAACAAGACACTTAAATCTCATTCGATACTGGCAGTGCTTACAAGATCTCTGACAACTATTCCAGTCAATAGATTTCAGTCACATCCCCAAAATTCACAATGAGGTTGCCGATGCCCTGGTTACTATGGCATCAATGCTACATCACCCGGATAAGATTTATGTTTACACAATACATATCCAGGTCCACGATCAACATGCTTACTACAACAAGGTGGCATAAGAGCTTGACGACGAGCCTTGGTTCCACGACATCAAGGAATATATAAGGAGAGGTGTATACCCGGTATATACCGCAAGTGACCAGAAGAGAACAATCCGTCGTCTGTCAAATGGGGTTTTCTTCAGCGGATGAATGTTATACAAAATAACGCCAGATCTTAGTTTGCTAAGGTGCGTAGATGCTGGGCAGACAATCGCTATCATGAATGAGGTGCATGCTGGCGTGTGCGGGCCACACATGAGCGGATATGTTTTGGCAAAGAAGATTCTACGGAAGGATATTATTGGCTCACCATGGAGCGGGATTGTATCAGCTTAGTGCGCAAATGTCACCAGTGTCAGGTGCACGAAGACTTAATTCACTCTCCGCCGTCTGAATTGCATACGATGTCTGTACCATGGCCTTTCTTTACTTGGGGCATGGACTTCATCGGGACCATCGAGCCAGCAGCTTCTAACGGGCACAGATTTATCCTGGTTGCTATTAACTATTTCACCAAATGGGTTGAAGCCAAAACCTTCAAGGCAGTGACCAAGAAGGTCGTGGTCTAATTTGTGCATAAGAATATCATTTGTCGGTTCGAAAACCACAAGACGCTCATCACGGACAATGGGGTAAATATCAACAGTCACTTAGTGAGAGAAGTATGTTAGCAGTTCAAGATCATACATCAAAATTCTACCTCGTACCGCGCCAAGGCAAACAGAGTAGTTGAGGCGGCCAATAAGAATATAAAGAAGATACTTCGAAAAATGGTGTAAGGGTCCAGGCAGTGGCATGAGAAGCAAACCTTCGTATTGTTAGGCTATCGCACCACGCACTTCAGTAGGGGCAACCACATACTTGTTGGTATATGGCACAGAGGCGGTAATATTGGCTAAAATTGAAATTCCCTCTCTTTGAATAGTGGCCGAAGCAGGAATCGACGACGAAGAATGGGTCGAAGCTCGCTTGGAGCATTTTAGTTTGATTGATGAGAAAAGATTGGCGGCGGTATGTTATGGTCAGTTGTATTAACAAAGGATGGCCAGGGCATATAATAAGAAAGTGCATCCCAGAAAGTTCGAAGTAGGTCAATTGGTATTAAAGCGCATCCAACCTCACCAGGCCGAGGCAAAGGGCAAGTTCACTATGAACTGGCAAGGACCGTTTGTCGTATCAAGAGTGTTGCCTAATGGAGCATTGTATCTGACAGATGTGGAAGGGAAATGTGTGGAAATAGCTATCAATTCGGATGCTGTCAAAAGATATTATGTATTATTTCCTTTTAGATCATTGTCTATACCTGGCATCTGCTTGTACTTGGCACATTTTAAAAATTGGAATGACGGAGGCATTTTATTCTGCTATCTAAACACTTTATCCTTTGCTAACCCTTTTGAGCTTTAATTATTTTCTTCATACCCCTCTATCAAAATCGGTAAAAGAATCAGAAACACAAGTGTGAGAAGGCAGTAAAAGGAAAAGAACGCAAAGAATGAAAACAAAAGAAAAGAAAAATAAGAAAAGAAAAAGAAAAACAAGAAAAGAAAAGAGAAAAGGAGAAGGAAAAGAAAAGAGAATGAAAACGACACAAAGAAAAAAAGAGAGAAGAAAAATAGAAAAAAAGGGAGAAGAAAAACAACAACAAAAACAAGGAATCGTATGAACTACGTTGGACCTGATTCCTTTTAAAAGGATACATAGGCATCCTCACAGTTCGGTCTCATCAAAATAAAAATCCAAAAGTCCCCAAGCAAGAAACTGGGGCAGAAGTTGTGGTTCTTGTAAGAATTTGATTCCGAAAGTTGTAATTTTGAACCCATTTAAATTGTCTTGAGCCTTTGATACCCTTTCTTTATAACCCTATCAAAAAGCCACGTTACGGTCCATAGAAAGACCTTCTGATCAGTCTTCAAAAGTTGCCAAGTTCAGCAAGTAGAGGTGATTCATGTCAAGGGCAGCACTCCGGGCCAAACAGGAAAGATAATAAAATGAGAGTCTTATTGGTGAAAACACTCATGGGCACCTTAAGGCGACGAGAGTGGAGAGAAATAAAAATAAGAGACCTCATTGGTGAAAACCCTCACGGGTACCGTGAGGCGAAGGTAAGGCAATAAGCAACACTCAGAAAAGGGCTATTGGTGGATGAACACAATAAGGCAAGCCAAGCTAGGGTTTGGTTGAAGGAATTGGATTAGAAAGGTCACACCAACAAAATCACGGCAATAGAAGGTTGGACATCGAAACGGACTGGGTCAACTAGGCCGAAGTGCTTGTCATGATCATGAAAATAGTTGTTCCTCTTCAGATAAGTTTTCTTTCTCTTCTTTCCAACAGTCAATGAATCTGGAATTCCTTACCCTAAATACCGTTTGGAGTCATTGCATTTGATTTCTCTTTCCAGCCTCTAAAGTTTTTTGTTTAAGCAAATGAGAGGAATTTCAAAGCCTATTATCAGCTCCCAAAGGGACAAAACACATGACACCCAAAAACGTAACAAAGATAACGTGTGTGGAACAACAAGGGGAAGGATTCACAAAAACTGTAACTGAATGGAAGAGACAAGAGTCGGAAAAATAAAGGAACACCACGCAAGATAGGAAGCGAAGTAAGGGCACAAAGATCAAGAGTCAGTCAAGCATCATAAATGGACCGGGTAATCTCAGGGAAGGGTGTAAGGATTCTTGCGAAGGCTCAAAAATTTAACACCAAGATGAGGAACAAGATGAATCCACAAAGGTCAGAGGGTTGTCCAAGACACCCAAACTCAACAATCGTCAGAGAATGGTATAAGACTTTTGGCGAAAGAGGCAAAAGCACAACACAAAGGTAGATACGGTCATTAGGCTTGACCCAACATGATACATCAACTCTGCAATCGTCAGAAAGGGGCATAAAGAATTCTAGCAAAAGGTCGGAAGTGCAACACAAAGTAGGGATCAAAGTAAAGGCACAAAGGACAAAGGCCAACCAAACATCATAGACGGACCGAGCGACCGCAAGAAAGGGTGCAAGAATTGCTGCAAAGGAGCAGAGATGTAACACAAATAATGAAGAAATAAGTGAATCACAAGGTTTATAGGGTTAGCCAAAGCATAATATATTAATTCATCAATCATCAGAGGAGGACATAAAGAATTCAGGAAAAAGATTAGAAATGTAATATAGTGATAGGGAGCAAAGCAAAGCATAAAGGTTTCGAGGGGCCAGCTGAGCAGTTCAAGTGACTCGTCATCAATATGGACAATGGAACACAACAGCGGGGAGGCCGTTTCCAACAAAAATGCTGCAAGCTAACCACCACTTTTCAAACTGCTAGTTTTCTTTGATTGACACAGGGGCAGAAAAATTTCAGAAAAGCCTAAGGGAGGACTATAGGGGAAAGCAAGCACATGGCAGGTATGATCAAAACCTCAAGGCCCATCTGAAAATGGGACCCAGTTCAAACTCAAAAAGAACATAGTCCATCATAAATATCCTTCCCAGCAAAGAGCACAATGGGACAAACATTAATTAGCAAACCCCAATAGAAACAACCAATGGTTAAAAGAGGTATGGAAGTTGAGATGGAACGCGGTTTAAAACTCAAATAGGTGCAGATGACAAGGGCAAGCACCGACACCTTCCCTAGTAAGAGTCGTAGAAACCCTCCTGAACAATAATCATTAGCAGAAACAACCAGAAGTTAAAATTCGCATTTAAGTTGGAATCTTCAAATACCCTCCTGGAAAATGAGACTCAATTAAAGTTTAGGGGTAATAATGGATAGCAAAGGGCATAAAAGACTGGCTTATTGAAGTAGGATTCGGTTAAGAGTTATCAGGACCCTCCTAAAAAATGAGACTTAGCCTGGAACACAAACAATCAGGGGGCATGGTCAAACTCAAATATTTCCCCAACAAGAGTCAACAAGAGTCATCAGGACCCGCCTGGATAATGATATCTAATCGTAGGAGTTCCCTAGCAGTCATATTTTGTCACCTAATTAAGAAGTTGTACGGACCCGCCTGGATAATGGAAAGTAGTTTTAATCGCCAGTCACCAGCAGCCCCGAGCAGATATAACTCATAACAAGACATAGCGAAAAATAATACCTTTTGAGAAACAAAACATATCTTAAAGTTGTCATCAGTTAAGAATTGTCAGGACCCTCTTGGATAATGGGACATAGCTTTAGAAATGTTTGATAAGGAGATTTGATTAACACTTACAGATCCGCCCAACACCAAACTGGGGCAGGGAGAATTTTTTTTTGTTTTGTTTGTCTTGTTGTGATAAGGTACACAGGCAGCAGTCTTAGGAAATATTTTTCAAAATTAGAGTTTTTGATAATTAGGCGCCCACCTGGAGAACTAGGGAATATATTTCAAAATTCAAGTTTTTGATAATCAAGCGCCCACCTGGAGAATAAGGGATTATTTTTCAAAATTCAAGTCTTGGTAATCAGGCGCCCACCTGTAGAACAAGGGAATATTTTTCAAAATTTCAAATTTTGGCAATCAGGCGCCCACTTGTAGAACAAGGGAGTACCCTAAAAAAAGTAACCTTTCCTCTCCCCAGCCAATTCGGATTAAGAAGATGTGAAGGTGCGTTTATCTCTATAAGAAGGGTGCTTTCCGAGGTGTGAAGTGGGAGATAAGGGATGTCACAATTGGGGTTTTGAATAAAACAACCTTTTGATTTTTCATTTTTTTTTCGTTTTCATATTGAAAAAGTAATAAGAATGAGAGGAGTTAAGCTTTTTCAAAAATTCAAGGTTTGATAATGAGGCGCTAATATTTTTAAAAATTTCAAGTTTTGATAATCAAGCGCCCACCTAGAGAACAAGGGAATATTTTTCAAAATTTTAAGTTTTGGTAATCAGGCACCCACCTGGAGAAGAATGGAATATTTTTCAAAATTTAAGTCTTGGTAATCAGGCGTCCACCTGGAGAACAAGGGAATATTTTTCAAAATTCAAGTCTTGGTAATCAGGCGCCCACCTGTAGAACAAGGGAATATTTTTCAAAATTTCAGTTTTGGCAATGAGGCGCCCACTTATAGAACAATGGAATACTTTTCAAAAATTCAAGGTTTGGTAATCAGACGCCCACCTGTAGAACAAGGGAATAGTTTTCAAAATTTCAAGTTCGGCAATCAGGCGCCCACCTGTAGAACAAGGGAATATTTTTCAATGGAATATACGTCAAGTCTAACAATTCAGTATCAAACATAAGAGAAGAAAAGGCAATGAGTCAACAAGGCGACAATGAGTTCACAGGAACAAGGCAATAAGGAGTTCACAGAAAGAAATACAAGGCAACAAAACAATAAGGATCAAGAGCAAGATTGAAGACATAGATAGGTTTTCTTTGTAATCAGTATTTTACAGCTTAGTCTAGTTTCTTTTTATTTTTCATGAGGTGTAATAAAGAGGTCAGCAAGCAGTAAAAACAACATCAACAGGGAAATCACAGCTCATGGTAGTCCCAACTACCAAACACTCTAGAACTACACTGACCTGATTCCTTTATAGCCAATGATATGTAGGCAACCTTTGAATGAGGGTTCAGTCAGACAGTTTTCAAAATGCTTCTCATGGAATGCAAAGCAGGCAAAAATCCCTCAGTTGCTCATTTATCTTTACCCGAAAACCCTTCGTGTCTCCGAGCAAATAAGGGCAGCTGTGAGCAAGTGATTTTTGTATCACTTGACATGTTCCTATAAATTCATTTAATTAGGATTTGTCTTTCATTATTTGAATTTTAGGATTTCTTTGCATGATTTTTGTGTTATTTGCATTTTCCCTTTTTATTAGTTGCATGATTTTTGTGCTATTTTCATTTTTCCCTTTTATTATTTGAATTTAGGAATTATCTGAGTGACTTTGTGTTTATTTGCATTTTTCTTTTATTATTTGGATATTAGGAATTAATTGCAGAATTTTGTGTTTATTTGCACATTACACGTTTTAAGTAATATAATTCATAAATATATAAAAAAAATGGCATGTGTTTGCATATGAGTTGAATTTTTACATTTTTAGGTTCCTAATTAGTCAATATTGAAAATGAGGAAAAATAATAAAAAAATTGGTCAATTTTCTTTGAAATTCAGAATTTAGGTCATTGTGGGAAATTATTTAGAATATTTCATGTTTTTGGCTATTTTATTTTTACTAAGTAAAATCAAAAAATATATATAAAAAATGTATATATAAAAAGAATAATTGCTTGTATACTAATGTGGGTCTTTGAGAGACCAAGCTTGGCCCAAACCAACAGACCCAGCCCAATCACAACGCCCCTCAATCCAGTCCAACCCCGGAGACGTCTAAACGAATCGTTTTGACCCAGGCATCTGAGCCGTTGATCATCCTTGATCAAACGGTCAAGATGCAAGGGTCTTTACCCTATTTAAGTGTCGAAATAACCCCCCCACCCTAACCAGTTTAACCTCTTACTTTGTCCAAAATGAACCCTAAATTAGCCGGTGTAACGCCGCCTCACCTTTGCCCTGTCTCCGCCAGCCGAAAATCGCCGACGGCGGCCGCGTAACTCCGATGGACCCCAAAATCCCCTCGCTCCCTCCATTTGAAGCTTGGCAGCTCCGCCGTCTACGGTGGCGACTGGTTGCCAATGGATTCCAAAATAACACCATACCCTCCCCTCGTTCCACTCTTTCCAACCCCATTATTTATAACCCTCGAATGTAGCTACAGCCTGTCAAATATTTGTTTGAACTTCGCAGCTCTGCCATTCACGGCGGCGACTGGATGCCAATTGCTTCAAAATCAACACCACCCACCGCCTTGGCCTCCTCTACCTAAAAAACAAATCCAATTCCTCGCAAATAGCTCCCAAACCCCTCAAATTTCAAATCCAGCCTGACCTAATTTTTGAGTTTAATATTTACATGTCGTTTGAGTTTCAAAATGGAGTTGCATGTTTGTTTTGGCAAAAAAAACCTGTGACTCTGCTTGGAGGCTCAAATTTAATTTAACCGAGTATTACTGAAGACTAATCGGTAAGTTCGTCTATCTTTTTGCCCTTTTCTTCTATTTGTTTTTGTTTGATATTGTGTGGACGACTCGCATGGTTTAATTGTTAGTTCTAAGAGTCCTGAATATTCCTATTCTTTGGTTTTGAATTTTAGTTAGCCACCATATTTC
Organism: Nicotiana benthamiana; assembly: GCA_034376525.1. Classification (NCBI taxonomy): domain Eukaryota; kingdom Viridiplantae; phylum Streptophyta; class Magnoliopsida; order Solanales; family Solanaceae; genus Nicotiana; species Nicotiana benthamiana. The sequence continues at coordinate 53,263,248 of CM067339.1, read as the reverse complement.
AAAGACCAAGCTCTGATTTACTTCAATTTGTTTTGTTTTGGTTGCTTTCAGTTTTTAGTTTAGTTAGTTTGGTGTCCAACATAGTAGCTTCCAGTGTTCAATTCTGACTTGCTTCAATTTTGTTAATAGCATGATAACTACAGCCTTCCATGTTTTTCTTTTAATTTTAGTATATGATTTGAATTTTCGATTCAGTAGTGTCTTAATCTCTTATTTTGATTGTTGTTTTTTCCTGATTAATAGTTCACATGTAATTAGGAGTTGGTTATAGCTGTTAATTAGCTAGTAATTAATTGCGAGTCTTAGTTGAATGAAATAGTAATTTCAGCATTAAAAGGGTAATATATGGTTTCCACCTAGTTCTGGCAATTTTTAGAATAAAATAGAGGTAATATAGAACTTTAGCTTAGTTTTGGTAGTTTTTAGAATACAACAAGGGTAGTATAGGTATCTTATTAGTAAGAAGAAATGCTAGAATCTTTTAGACCCTTCTAGAAGGGTAATTTAGTTTAAAAATCAGTAGTTTAGTGTAATAACTTGGGAAACAAGTAAAAAATGAAGGACCAAATAGTTAAAATCTGAAAATCAAAAGAGGGACTAGTAGTTAAATTGAAATAAGGGGGTTGCCCTAGTCTTTGGATATAAAAGGAACCCCAAGTCATTCAAAAAGGGGAGGGAGAGAGTATGAAAAGTTTTGTGAAAATTTCCAGCAAATAGCCAAAAATTAACCTTCCAATTCCTGCAAATAGGAGCATATGATTTTTGACCGGCCGAAACAAACTCCTATAGAACTCTAAAAGTGTAGGATTTTTCTAATAAATGGTAGGATTTTGATTTTTAGGATCTGATTGCTTATGCATGTTCATTACTGCGTGTTTAAGATTAATTAGGATTTGATTGTTAAATAAACTTGCTTTACAAATTAAAATACAAAAATATACATAGGTACATGTCCGGCATTTGAAATTGTTGTTAGGTTTAATTTTCTTTTTTTAACTTGGTTTTCTTTAATTTTTAATTAGGAATTTCTGGTAAAATTAGAAATTAATATTATTAATTGAATTAAAAAACGAAAAAAAGGAAAAGATACTAAAAAAATATACAATACATGTATATAGGCAGCCACTCAGGCTGGCCCCAATTAGCCCAGACATGAGTGGCCCAATCTATTCTTGCTCTTTAAAATAAGCCATAACCCAGCCCAAACGACCAACCAACCCAGTCCACACATCCACTAACCAAACTACACCGTTTTGAGTCCCTTTCATCACAACCGTCGATCCCCACAAAATCCAGCAGCCACAGAAGCATCTCCACTTACGTATACATATGTCCAAACACCTTCAGTATACACACGACCAAACTCACCCTCCTCGTATCTCCAACACCGACCATTGACCACCCCGTCAACACCCATTGACCACCCTGTCACCACCGTTGACCACCAGCTGAGCACCCTACTGCCTCCGCCGGAAATTGCCTCATGGCGGAGGCCGTCAACCAAACGGCCCCAAAATTACACCCCTTAATTAGCACGACCTCCTCTACCCCATCCCATAACAAGTTCCCTTCAAATACCACCCCTCCGTCTCGAATATTTCTGTAAAAGTGGCCGGAAACCCTACCTCCGGCAACCCCATCCCAAAGCCCCCAAAAACTACACGACCAAGGCACCTTGACCTCCCCGTTCCAACAATGCACATCACCACCCTCGAATCATCCCGAAACCTTTCGAATTTTAACTCGAAGTTTAACCCTAAATCCCCAAACATGCCGAAAATGGTTCAAACCTCTCCTACATAATCCTTGACCCTCATTGACCTCAACGATGCCACCCTTGAGTCCCAAATAACTCCAACCACTGGAGAATCTCTCAGGACTTCAAAACCTTCCTGAACCTTTTAAAAAATCCATAATAATGTTTAATACCCCGTGGAAAGGGCCCAGAGCCGGTTTGAAATGGTCTAAACAGGCAAAAATGAAAAGCTAAGTTTCGTGCCTATTTCCCATTTTTATTTAGCTTGTTGATAATTGGTTAAGTTCAATAATTAAAGTCCGAGCTTCATTTATTTGATTCTAGTGGTTTATCTGGTTGTCCACAAGTTCATATGGAAATTAGGTTTCAATGTTCATGTTTGTTTGTTTGTCACTAGCCTGGGATAACTGATTAGTTTCAATAATTGCATGTTTAATAATTTGAATTTCTTTTATGTGATTTATTTTTCTTTTAATTGTTTGTCTTGATTATCCACAAGTTCTTCTGAAGAGGGGTTTCAATTTTCATATGTTTTACTTGGCGTTAGTCTGGAAATCCCTTCATCCTTTGGATATTTGCATATGCAGTTCTTGAGTTGGAAAATTTAGTTTAGTTCCTCAGTATTGTTATTTTTAGGGCTTAATTGACATTTAGATCTTGGTTTAAGTTGATTTGGGGGTTTGGGATCCTTAACTATTCATTGTTAGCTTTTACTTGCTTCATAAAGTGATTTCTGAACTAAATTGCTGTGTGAAGCATTTTGATTGGATCTATTTGCTGAAAGCTAAGTATTCACTCTCCTGGTTATTCTGTTAATCCTGTATGAAGTCTGTTGAAGTCTGTATCAGGTCTTGGTTAATTTTAGTTAAGTCTGATCGTCATGAGTCTGTTAATATAAATTTGGCCCAAGGTCAATTTCGTTTCAATTGGAGTCAAAGAACTAACCATTGTTAACTAGAGCTGAACAAGGGTTAAAAGAACCGACTGGGGTCAAATTTAGGGCTAAGGTAATTTAGGAAAACTAGTAAGGGCATAAAAGGGATTTGAACTTATAAAAATATTATAAGAATCCTATAGAATTTTCTAGCAGGGACTAATACATAATTCCAGCCTCAAACTTGAGGCAAAAGTCAGAAATTGAAGGATCACTTAGGCAAAAATACAATTTGAGTTAGGGACTAAAAAAGAAACAAGGAAAAATCTGATGCCCTAACAATTCTACTATAAAGTAAACCATTTTGGGGCATTGGAGGGGATCCAGAAGCCTTTCTCATTAATACTAGAGCTTGAAATACTGATCCAAACCTATTTCTTCAATACTAGAGCTGCAATACTGATTCTATATCTGAAAACACTATTAGTGCTGTTTTGAATCAATTTCTGAAAGCTGAATTCTCTAAGCACTATGTTGAAGTTCTGGGTGCACTTTGCATTTGGATGTTAATTGCTTAGCTGATCCCTCTATTTTACACATAGGTTGTTTCCGTTGCTGCATTATAGGTACCACTTAAAGCTCATGTATATGTGAAGTTCAAAGAGAAATATACTTTCAGATGTGAAGATCTTGTTGTCATTTACATTTTCTTTATTTTTCTATTTCCCTCATTTCCCCCATTTAATTCTAAATATGAGTGTAGTAATAGAATGATCATCATGTTGTAGTTTAAGTGTTAGACCGATCTCGGCTTGTAATAATTTGGACATTTGGGACTCTTTCAATACGTAATAACTTGAACATTTAACTAAGCTTTCTTTTTGTATGTATAATTAGTAGTTAATTTCAACCTCAGTCTGGTTGGTTCAAGTGCTGATCCTGTGCACTTAGAGCTACCAAACTTGGGAATGTAGTATATTTTTAAATCGCGTGAAGGTTAGAATGCTGTGAAGCATGTCAGTCCATTTTTATATCTTAGAATGTTTAATAATAGTCCGTTTTCAGACTTGTCCCATGTAATGTCACCTAAAACACAATTGAATCTTGGCAATTAGATTCATATACTCTGACTGATGAATATATGAACCATTTGATTCAAATCTAATGATAGATATTGATACAAAAAGTGGTAGTCAATATTTTCTTTGTGAGAATGTTGATATTTCAAATTTGTATATAACTTCAAACCAAATGGGTTATTAACAGTTGGACTCTCTTGTTCAAGTTAGTACTGGGCTCCTTCGAGAGGCCCACTATGCGCCTAGACATTATAGTATTATTTGCTTCCGAATTAGAATAATCAAAATTTCGGGCCAGTCATGAACCAAGCGTAATGGCTATAAATACAGCGTGCTCTGGGCTAGCCCAAACATGAGTCCAAGCACGAGATTGGCCATGAACGAGGCTAAGCGTGGGTAATGTTTCTCCAAATACACAACCTGTACATAAATCAATTAGTGCATATATGCACTTACAAGAGTATAAGTTTAGCATACATTAGAATGCCCTAATAAAGATAAATTGAGCCATGTTAATTCAAAATAATACCATGAGTAGGCTCCTTAATTCATTAGAACACACAAAAAGAATAGGAGATACCGTTTAGCCAATTTCACAGCCTTCCCATAAATTTCAAAGATGTAGTTGCCATAGGCGTGCGCGTTTAATAAAAGTACCTTCCTAAATTTGAGTGCGCATTTATGTGACCCAAATCCCAATCTCAATGATGTTGGAATGTGTCAAAATCTACGGGTGTATTTATGTGACGTGGTTTGAGGCGTGTTCTGACGACGTTGCAATTCTCTTTAAAATAATAATTAAAGTGGTTAAAAGATTTAAAATGCACATAGGTTCATAATTGTATAAATTAGATAATTTAAGCCAAATATGACAGTTGAGCGACCATGCTAGAACCACGGAACCTGGGAATGCCTAAAACCTTCTCCCGGTTCAACAGAATTCCTTAATCGAATTTCTGGTTCGCGGACTGTAAACAGAGTCATTCTTTTCTCGATTCAGGATTCTAACTAGTGACTTGGGACACCATAAATCTCCCAAGTAGCGACTCTGAAATTCTCTTTAATGATTGAATCCCGTTCGATTGTTCTTAAATTGGAAAAACTCCCTTATCTACGCCCTTCACAGGGTTGTGGATAGCCAAAAAGGAGGTGTGACAGCTTTGGCGACTCTACTGGGGAGGGAACCCAGAATATCTGGTCAGGGTTCAAGAATTCGAGCTTAAAATAATTTTTGTATTTGGCTTTGTTTATTATTTGATTTTACATGTTGACTTAATGTGCAAAATGATGCTTTTACCGCTTTGATATTATTTGAATTGTATATAAACTGTCACGAAACCTTTCACTTCTCACCTCCGGGGATGTGCTTACTGGTTGAGACTCCCTATTCTGTTAGTGTCTTACCCTAAAATAAGAAAGAGGCCGGACAAGTTACAAAGCCGGACAATCTCGCAGGTCCCCGTTACGTAGCCTCATCCTCTACTCGAGTTGTCCGCTCGGGTACACAGTCTAGACCTTATACCGAGGTTTTTGACTTAGTATAGCAAAACTTCATGCCGGATCCCTAGTAGGAACGTTTGTTTGCATCGTGCATTTTGACTTAGGGGACTTAACACAGGGGTTGGGTCCGTCTAGGACAGGTACCCTGAAATAAAAGACCACCCTGATGCATTTTTACATGCTACTTGCGCATTTATTTGCCTTAGACTCGAATGTTGACCGGCCTGTAAACAAAGGGATTCAATTGAGAGGAATAAGCAGCGCTAGGGTAATCTCTTTCAAATCATATGCTCAAATAGCGCCGAAATGTTGCCGGATTTTTTTTCCAAAAAAAAAGCACAAAAGCACAAAAACAAAAAAAGAGGCACCAAGTTTTTGAATCTTTTCAATAATGTCCGCGGGTTTTGATAAATTATTTCTGGCCGGGTCCAACCTTTTTTTACAAAATGCCCGAGTTTATTTTTTCTCACTTCAAAATGAGTCGGATGGTGCCGTTATTGCAATAATAGCTGAACAACGCTACAAGGGACGCCGGAAGGCTGACTTCACGTGAATGGCTGCCTCTGGATTTTATTAGGGTCGGTAAGCAAGCACATCCTAGAAATCCTTCTAGCTGAAGTGTTGAAAGGCCGTCTTCGCAAACCCGATCCCTATTTTAAAATAAATGTCAGTTTTTATGTTCTGAGAATACTAATTCGCCCTAATAAATGTGTAGAATGAGCACGATAATCAACAAAATTCCTTTGGAGCTGCGGAAGTGGTGGAATGACCTCGGAGAATCCAGACAGAAAAAGGTTAATGCGTATCTGGGAAGCCTCATCGGTTTACTAAAAATCAACCCTATGGGGGATATCATAAAGGCCTTAATCACCTTCTGGGACCCTGCCCACAACGTCTTCTACTTCTCAGATTTTGAGCTGACCCCAACATTGGAGGAGATGACCAGATACATTGGGACCCACAAAATCCCACTGAGACATCAATACTTGATAGCACCCAGGGCCCTCGCTGTGCTCAAATTTCTGGATATTTTGAAAATCAACAGAAAAATTCACAATCCCGACCTGTCGGCTGGATTTTGCACCCTTCAGTTTATATACCAAAGATATGGCCACATCGGAGGATTCAACAACCCTGGAAACCTCATTTGTAGCAAGGTCAATCAGATCAAATGGGAGGAGCATCGATGCTTCGCGTTTATTGTATCCTTTTTGGGTCTTTTAGTATTCCCACGAAAGGATGAAAACATCGATATATGGATTGCGGGGGTCGTTAGTACCTTGATGACTCAGGCAAAGATCACTCTTGCTCCGATGATCCTGTTTGATATATTCCGAGCCCTTACCACTTGCAAAGCAGGAGGGGATTTCTTTGAAGGTTGCAACTTGCTATTGCAAATCTGAATGATTGAGCATCTATGTCCCAAGCCTCGGTTCATGAATGGTAGGTTGCCGGCAGAAGGTTGCATAGAAGAAGTGGACAACATGGTAAATGGATTTAAATTACGAGAGGGTGTTGCAGAATAGGTATCACATCTCCGGTCTATTTAGGTAAATCAAATACAATGGATGCTTAATTGGCTCCCGTGGACGCAAATTGTGCATATGCCTACAACAGAATCACATTTTCTCTTAATGGGCCTTAAAAGCATCCAGCCTTACGGCTTGCATCGCGTCTTGAGACAACTCGAAAGATGCCAGATAGTGCCAAAAGAAGAAGATCTTAGCATCCGGGTAGTCGAAATTGGGCCTGGTAGTCAGTTTCCCGAAGCCATAGTTCGCAAAATCTGGAATGAATGCGAATACCTAACCATTGACACTTGTGTGCAAGATCCTGACAAAGGTGAAGTCTCTCCAGGATACCTTGCTTGGCGTAAGAGAGAAATTGAGCATGAAAGACAATCCAAAAGGCCTCACCTCCGAGAGTTTGTTGGTACATCACAAGAACAGTGGGATTGGTTAGCAAAAGAACATAAATATCATGCTACCATTGGAAGGCTAGAAAAGAAAGTTCCGGAATTGGAATTCGAAAATAGCCTACTAACTGCTGCTAGCGAAGGAGAAAAGAAGGTATTGGTTAAAGAAAATGAAGCCCTGCGAGTTCAGATTCAGAAAATTAAAATAGCCGCAAAAAACCCTCCGAGGAGTATAAAGGATGGAAAACTTATAGAGAACCTGCGACGAAAGGTAACTGAATACGGTTTTGACCTGAATAAGGCAGAGGGTGAATTGTGTAGAGCTCAGAGACAATTAGCTAAATGTGCTGAAGAAAGGGCCCGCATACTGGAGCAGTTAAAAGAAGGAAATGGCAACAAAAATGCTGGTCTAAAACAAAGAGTTATCATAGCTGAGAGCAAAACGGCCAAGAAGGCCAAGGATTTCAAAGCTGAGAGGGAGCACTGTTATGCAGTAATAGCAGGGTTGGAAAGAGATTTGCGGCAGTTTCAAAAGCTAAATCAGGCAGCTGAGTGGACTTTGGAAGCACGGGCTGAACAAATAAGGCGTCTGCCACAAGAAAAAAGGGTTATCAGAGAGAAGGTGCGGGAAATTCCAGACTGTATTACCACCAAGTGCCATCACTGTGAAGACATGACAGAGTCTATGTTTTTTGCCGCTGCTATGACCTTTGTCCGACAGGTAATGGAAGATCTCCATTATCTCCAAGGAAGTTTAGCGCGCAAACCCACAAGGCCGAATGATGTCCCGGCAGCTCCAAAAGCATTTGAAGTGTCAATGTACTCATAGATTTATGTTTTGCTGAAAAAGAAAAAAAAAGAGTCTCTTTTTCATCCTTTCAAGTCTTTAAGGGTGTTGGATCCCTGTCTGGTAGTTACTCTTAGCCTTTGTAATTAAAGTTGGTATCGTTATCAAATTGAAAATCCCAAAAATATTTTTGTGCTGCTTACCTACCTTTTGTTTTCCGTGAACTACGCTTGGTCTGATTCATGCAAAGTCATGATACATAGGCAATCTTCATAGGATTATAATTAAATAAAATTGGAAATTGAATAAAATAAAAGGGGAGAGAACATGGCTAAAACAAAAGGGAGATTCGCGAATAAAAGTCAGGATAACGCAAGCAGTCAATGCATATAGGGACCAATTGTCATTTAAGTGCATATGTGGCCACTTACATGTTAGAAACTAACCACTAACAAGTCTTGGGTGTTGTGAATTATAGTTCCAAATTAGACAGGTGACTAGTATCTGTGGCACCCTGGCAATTCACTCCTACAACACACGGTCAAAAAGCAAACAAGTTATGGCCAACCAAGACACTGATGTAAGCATCATGGACCCCTCGAAGGAGGCAGAGGAACTGAACGTGAATGCTATGAAGAAGGAAATGCATAAACTTAAACACCAAATGGCTGAGATGTACCAGGCATGGGCAAGAGGACAGCCGCCCCAACCTATCATGCCAACCCACTCTTCATCCCACCACTGGCCCAGGCATCTGACCAGTCCGTTACTAATCTGCCTCCAGGTTTTCATGTATACTCACAGCATCAGGGCGCTGCCTCTCAGCCACCAGCCCAACTACCCAAAGTCACCCCTCATCCTCCCCCCACCAATCGCTCCTATCTATGTGGCACCTCCACCTCCTGAAATGCACAGGTCATCCAGTGAACCACTGCTTTAAGCCTACGACCCTCAATACTATCACCCAGAACCCGCCTACAAAGCCCAGGATCCTTACTCTTATTCTCCTCATCCTGAAATCCCAATGAGAGTTGAAAATCCGATCAAAGATTCCGAACAGGAAGAAATGCTCAGAAAAGTCTAGAGTATGGAACAATCATTCAGGGACATGCGTGGATTAGGTGGCCAGGTGAGCGTGGCCTTTAAAGATCTTTGCTTATTCCCGGACGTACAGTTGCCTCCAGGTTTTAATATTCCTAAATTTGACCTATATGATGGTCACGACGATCCTGTCGCACATTTGAGAGGGTTTTGCAGTATAATGACGGGAGCAGGAGGAAAGGACGAATTGTTAATGGAATACTTTAGCCAGAGTTATAGGGATCGGCGTTAGAGTGGTATACTCGACAGGATCCCAATCGGTGGTATATCTGGGATGACATAGCGCAAGAATTTGCATGCCACTTTCAATATAATCTTGAGATTGTTCCAGATCGCCTATCTATGAAAACGCTGGAAAAGAAACACAACAAGAGTTTCAGGGAGTATGGTTTCCGGTGGAGGGAACAAGCAGCTAGAGTTGATCCTCCCATGAAGGAAAGTGAGAGTGGATCATGCCAAAAGAAAAGAAGGGATAACCTTAATATACTTGGAGTAGGCAAAAATTCGTATGATATTATTGAAAAAGGTTGCATCATACTCCTTTAGAATCACAAAATCTAAGGTTGCTACGTGCTAAGAAATCTCGTTGGAATTGTTTGGTTTCAAGATTAATGTACGCTCTTGTTGGAGTGAGATTAACTTCTGTTCCTATAAATGTTTGGATTTAGGAAGAAAGCTTATAAGCTTACTTAGATTAATTTAAGTCTAATGAAGACCACAATCCAAACTTTGAATGTCTTGGTAGTATTTACGTAAGTGTTATTTATACGACGCATTGGATGCCACCTTTCATTTTGTATCATGTGTAACGAGCCGACTGGTCATTTTGCTTTTTAGAACCCCACCCCCTAAATAAGACTTCTTGCGCTTGATTTAGCTAATCGACCTGTGATGATGGTTAGTTCGGGATTTGGAAGAGTTTGGGTTAAAATAGGTGCACTTGATTCCCTAAGATTTTCTTAAAAGGCTAAGTTTAATTTGGTCAAAACTTTTAGTAAATGGATCCAGACTCATGTTTTGACAATCTCAAAGGGTTCGTAGGAAAATAGAGGACCGGGGCGTATGCCCGAAATTGAATTCTGAAGTCCCTAGCCCGAGTAATGAATTTTTGTTAGATATTGTCAAACTGAAATTCTAAGGATTCAATGAAATTAAATAATACTTGATCATATTAGTATTGGGCCCATATGTTGGTTACGGAGTCTGGTACAGATACAATATACTTCCTTTGTTTCATATTAGATGAACCACTTCCTTTTTAGTCTATTCCAAAATAAATGACACATTTCTAAATTTAGAAATAATTCAACTTTAAACTTTTCACGTTACCCCTTCTGCCCTTAATGAGAAGCTTTTATAGCTACACAAAAGGTATCGCCGCACAAACTTTTTACCCCTTAAACTTTTATGACCAATGATAACTAGGGATTTTAACGTGTTTCATGCTCCTTCTTGCTTACGCGTTGGTTATAAATTATTACAAAAAATAGTTCCAAAAGGCTCATAAGTGTGCTTGATTGCAGGTTTGATCAACAAAGTGACGAAATATCAAAGATCGGCTCAAAGGGAGTGAAACCTGCTCAAGTATCAAAGACAAGGCAAACTGAGGGAAAAAAGGCCTAGTGCGGCCGCATTTGACTTTGTGCGGTCCACACTAGGTAGATTCAGAGAGATGGAAATACCAGACTTCAGGCGATGCGGCCACAGTACAAATTGTGCGGTGCGCGGAAGAGAGATTCAGAGAGTTAAAATTTGCCATGGTTCAAGCAGCACGGTACGCGGTCATATATGTGCGAACCCATTAGAGACCTCCATGGTTGCGGTTCATTTCACGCGGTCCGCGGAGCCCAAGTTCAGAAAGCCAAGATCTGAAGTCCAAAAGCCTAGTGTGGTCGCGGTCCATTTTACGTGGCCCGCACTTACCCCGCAGGGATATTTTTGTCCAATTTTTCTAGCTTAGTATAAACAGAATATTTTGTCATTTATAGGTTATCTATTAACTCCAGAATATAACTGCGCTCGTGGGAACTTTAACTGTAGCCATTTTTGGCATCTTAGCTTGGTTTTAGCATAAATTCTTGTATTTTACTTTAGTAATTAATTAATATGTCTTGTTCTTCATCTATTTTTCTATTTTGTCGTTCAAGCATGAGTAGCTAAACCCATTAGCTAGGGTTGTGGCTCAACCCTATTGTGGGTAATTGATGGGTGTTGCAATTTAGGCTAGATTGACTATGGGTGTTTGTTATTTGGGTCAATTTTATGGTTTAATTTATAAATCGGTGGTTGCAAATACTGGTTTGTGCTTAGCTGACTTGGTTCTTCTTGAGAAAGAGAGCCTATGTCTCCAAAATTAACCCAACAAGGAATTGGAATGGACTCAAGAGAATTGATAGTCCAATTAAAGGGTTAAACTTCGAGAGAGTAATTACCCGACTTGAACCCTAGTTGCTTGAGCAAATTTGTCTACCCATTTGGTCTTGAGAAAGTCAATTGGGCAAAATCACTCTCTATACCGAGAGGTGCGAGAGTGGGTAAAATCATACAACTATTATAGCATATTTTCCAAACATGTCAAGCAAGCCTTAGAAGTAATTACCTGTCAATTATCCACCTAGGTGAAAGTCACTACCCTAGTGCCCTTCTATCTATTAGATACAACTCTTAGCAATTTTCATTTAGCATAATCTAGTCGCAATTTATAATTAGTAGTTGATAATAGTAGATTTATAAGGACAAACCCAAAATATGATTGGAAGTGACATTTGGCGCAATTACACAACTCTAGCCTAGATAGATACTCGACTCCCTTCCTAGCTCCATGAGGAAATCGATCCCGACCCTCAAATTGGGTAAAAGCTATTGCGACCCTCTCTTCTTACTTCATAGTAGTGTGTAGTTGGCAGTGATCACTTTTTGGCGCCATTGCCAGGGAAGCTAATGGTTTCGACTATATGTTTAGTTAGTTTTGTGTGTTGTTCTTCTTTCCTTCTTTGTAACTTATTTGTTTGTGTCAATTATTCAAGTACCAAATGGCTCTAAATGCTAATGAACCTCTTGGAAACATGATAGCAGGGGAGGAGGTAAATGATCTTGAGCAAGATGAGGTGCATCTTGCACCTCAAGGACAACGGAGAGGCCGGAATGCCAATACAAATGTTATTCCAAATGATAATATCCTGGACCCTCCTCTGCCACCTCCAAGAGTGGCTCCCAGAATATTGCCGAATCAAGGGTATGCGAGTGCTATTGTCCCTCCCTTAATCAGGGTGGGGAATTTTCAAATAACCAATGTGATGTTGACCTTGCTCAAGCAACGTGGGTATTTCACAGGCGCCTCTGATCAAAATGCCTACAAATATATCAAGAGGTTCGTAGATACATGTTGGGGGAGCAAGCAGACGAATGTGTCCGATGATGCGATGAGATTGAGACTTTTCCTGTTCTCACTTTGGGGAAAGACATTAGAATGCCTTGAGAGACTTACCCAATCATTCCATCACAACCTGGGATGAGTTGGAAAATAAATTTATTGGCAAGTTCTTCTCACCAAGTCATATGGAAGCACTTCGAGATGAAATCTTAGCCTTCAAGCGAGAGCCAACAGAACCTTTGCATGAAGTTTGGGAGAGATATAGAAGGATGGTAAAGGAATGCCCCAATATTGACACGATGGAGAATATGTTGCAACAAACTTTCTACTGGGGCATCAATACTACAAATCAATGCATTGTGAATCAATTTGCCAGGGGTTAATTTTATGAAATTGACTTATGATGAAGCTTGTGCCGTTCTTGATGAGATAGCGGAAACATCCTCCACATGGAAAAGTAGAGCTAACATTCCTCAAGGTGACCCTACGGTTATTCATTGAGATAAGGAGTTACATGACCATGGGCAAGCTATAGAGGAGTTCAAAACCACTATGAATCAATTAGCGAAGGCACAATTGCAACAAGTCCAAAATCCCTACCAAGTCAACGCCATGGAAGGTGTCAATATGCTTAAGAGACGACAAAGACAAGAGGACAAAAATCTCAAGGGAATTGTGAACAATATGACAATGATGATGTTGGTTTTTCAAATGAGTGTTATGATGACCAAAACGAGGAGGTTCAATATGTTAACACCTATCAAGGCAATAGAGGCAACTCTTCAAACCAACAATGGCGGCCCCAAAGAAATTGGAAAAATCAACAACAAGGTGGTGGAAATTTTAACAATAATAATCAACAATAAGGTGGTGGCAATTGGAATAACAACAACCAAAATAACAATTGGGGTAACCAAGGAAACAATCAAGGCAATTGGAATATAAATTATTATAATTGGAGCAACAACAAAAATCAATGTAGGTGGAACACCAATGAGAAACCAAGGCAATCGGGGCAAGGCTTTCAAAGGGCCCCAATGTACCAACAACCGAGCAATCCACCCCTTTTCCCTTCTCAAGGTCCTAGTACTTCCGAATGTGATACAGGTAGCATTGAAAGCATGTTCGAGCAAATGATGAAAAAGAACCAAGATTCCGATGCTCAATCGACTTCACACAATACCTCCATCCGGAATTTGGAGGTACAATTGGGCCAACTCTTTCAAGCTTTGAACACTCGCCCCAAGGGTGCTCTACCAAGTGACACGATAGTGTACCCGAAGGGCGGGAATAACAATCATGTGATGGTAGTTACAACAAGAAGTGGGAGAGGCGGTGATGTGAATGCCTTAAGATAAAAGCAAGTTGTAGATGATGATGTTGAGTTGCAAGATGACGAGGGACCTTTAATTGTTGATGATGTGGTTGAAAACAACATGAATAATGATGTGAGGATTGACATAGATGAAGCCGAAGTAGAAACTCAAGATGCCTTAAACCCATCTAGGGAACACGTGATTGACATGCCCGATCTGGTTGTGCCAAAATCCAAGGCACCCTTGCCTAGGTCACCTCCAGCGTATCCTCAAAGGCTCGCAAATCAAAGAAATGATAATCAATTTAATAAATTCATTTATATGATGAAGAGTTTGTCCATAAATGTGCCTTTGGTGGAGACACTTGAACAAATGCTAGGCTATGCAAAATTCACGAAAGACTTGGTTACAAAGAAGCGGTCTATGGATTGTGAAACTATAAAGATGACTCACCAAGTAAGTGATATAGCGCATTCAATGGCCCCCTAAGTTAGAGGACCCCGACGCTTTTACTATCCCTTGTACTATTAGAAGTGCGGACTTTGCTAGATCTTTATGTGAATTGGGGGCTAGTATCTATTTGATGTCGCACTCGGTTTTCAATACTTAGGGTATTCGGCAATCTAAACCAACTTCGATGAGTCTTCAAATGGCGGATCGATCGATGAAGCGACCTTTGGGAATTAATTATGACGTGCTTGTCCGGGTGGACAAATTCATATTGCCAGCCGACTTTGTCATTTTGGATTATGAATTAGACTATGAGGTTCCGATTATCTTAGGTAGACCTTTCCTTGCAATGGGAAGGCATTGGTTGATGTTGAAGTGGGTGAGCTTACTTTCTGAGTGGGTGATGAAAAGGTTGTCTTCCCTATTTGCAAATCCATGAAGCAATCCAATTGCACTGACGTGTGCTTATTTATAGACCTTTTCACAGCTGTGATTATGGATGATACCAGTGCTATGATCAACATGGAGGATCCTCTTAAGGTCGTGCTGTTACATATGGATGTCAATGATGATGCAAGCAGATTGGAGTGCAAAGATGCTTCACATGTTATAGATTCTTGTGAGCCCAGTCAATTGTCTTTGGATCTTGCAAGCTGGGAAAGTCACAAAATTACCTTGTAGGATGATGCAACAACTTTCTTGGAGCATAAAGGAAGCATACATGAGATGATGCAAGAAGTAGTGAAAATAGAGATTATCAAGTGTTTGGACACCGTGGCGATTTACCCTAGTTCTAACAACTCTTGGACTTCTCCAGTGTAGTGAGCACTGAAGAAGGGAAGCATGGTCATATTGACAAATTCTCAGAATGAGTTGATTCCTACAAGAACAGTTACAGCTCGACGGATTTGCATGAACTACGGAAAATTGAACAAAGTGACCCGCAAGGACCATTATCGTTGGCCATTCATTGATCAGATGCTTGGCCGACTAGTTGGGCGTGCTTTTTATTTCTTCTTGGAAAGCTTGAAGATAGCCATGTGGTGGCACTTCTTGATCTATAGTGATGTGATGGTAACATGCATCGTGCCACGACGTTAAATCAGGCGCCTATTGGGAGGCAACCCAAGTCTTTTTCTTCTTATTTTCCTTGATTTTCTTTGTAGTGTAGGTTTGATTTTTGGGACTAATTGGTTGTGAGGTGTTGCATGGAATGTGTTGATACAAAGCAAAGCATTTTGAAAAAATTGAACAATCTCTGAAGTTGCCAGTACGGCCGCATTGCACATTGTGCAGTTCACACTAGTGAAGGCCAAGTAAGGTACTCTCTGAAGTTTGCCATCGCGGCCACATTGCATTTGGTGCAGTCCATGATGGACCTCTACGACCGCAATATGTTTTGTGCAGACCACAGAGGTAGATGAAGGTGAATAGGAGGTACAAGGAGAAGAGGAGGTACCTGAGGATGGTGTGCCTCAGGTTCTGGGTGTTGACAGGACTAGAAATCCCGCGTTTGGGAAGATAGATTCGTCAGCCAGGTGGCTTCCACAAGTTTTGGGAGTAGTGGCTGTCACAAAAATTGATTCTTGAGAGGAGTTTTATTGACAGAGACCTACTACCCCTACACCCCAATATGCATAGATAGTTTCAAGCTCGAGTGGGTTGGGATCACTTTATAGATGATTGTGTGAAGGCAAATAAGCACATGGCCAAGTAATTTTATAGCAATGTGGCCCATATCTTCAAGGGCACCAAAGTGAAAAAGGTGCGGAACAAAATGGTGGTGTTTACAGAGAAGGCGCTAAATGAATACCTAGGCTTCAATGAAGAAGATGAGTCCCTATACAATGAAAAGTTGGCAATGGTCGAGGAGCTTCGTACATGGTTAGCTTCATACCTAGAAGTCCCAGGTACTATTCCAGAGTGGTTGCAAGCAGGGACCAAAATACTTCGGAGGACTCTTAACTTTGAGGTTAGGGGGTGGTTGATTTTTTTGTGCAGCCGGATTGACCCCACTACCCATGAACAGACACTTCCACTTGACCGGGCTGTTCTTGTTGCATCTATTATGGCGAGATACCCTATTAATATGGGCAATATGATATTCCGTGTCATTTCTGTAATGGGGTTAAGCCTGACCGGAACTACCCTTTTCCTAACACCCTCACCATGTAGTTCCCGGACCTGAAGGTGGAGAAGAGATCTTTTGATGTCAAGGTCAAACCTGTGGCTCCGTTTTCATAGTACAGTTTGAAGGGGCCAGACAACCCTAAGGACAAGAATTACAAGCTGCATGCCTCTGCCCCAACTGGCCAGTCTGAAGAGCCGATTGTGGTAGATCCCTCCACTGAGCGTATGTCTACTAAGCCTGCCTCCACAAGTCTTGACTTTCCTCTCAGACCCTCCACTACTACTGGTCCCTCCACTTCAGTTGGCCCGAGAATTCCATCTTCCCGGGTACATCCCATCACTGCCCACCAGCTGAGCCAGACACTACATAGCTTGAACAACTGGATGGCGACTGCTTCATCCAAGTTGTCTGCATTGACCTCCACCATTGCGGCTCAGTCGGCACCACATCCAATAAAGGTGCCCCAGTCTATAGAGGATTCACTTAAGGAGATTATTTCCTACTAGCAAGAGATCCTTGATTCACATGTTGCCTTGGCTAAGGTAGTGGATTCACATGCAAAGCTCTGAAGGAGCTTTCCAGGGAGCACAAGAAGCTGCGCAAAACACGGGCTTCCAAGGAGTCTGTGAAAGAGCTTACAACGAATGTGGACAAGCTGAAGGGAGACCATCTGCCTTTAGATTTGCTATTTGAGGATCCAGCTCTAACAGTAGTGCCACAACAGGAGCAGACACAGAGGCTTACAAAGAAGAATAGAGGCTCCCTAGTGCAGATGAGGCGATCATTCAGTTGGTGGACCCACCGGAGGCTTCCTCCAGTTAGCCATAGAATGTTCCTGATATCAGCCCATCCAAGTGCAGTCCCTAGTACCAGCAACTGAGCAGTAGGAGACCGGAATCGGTATGAGGTTCTCGTGCATACAGAAGACCTGGGGACCATTTATGATCCCATTCAGACAGACGAGGCTTAGGGAGTTTTCATATCCTTTGCTTATGCTTTTTGGTACTTATTTGTTTAGTTGGTAATGGGGACAATGACAAATTTTATTTGAGGGGGTGCGCCCTACATTTATTTTTGGATGATTGTATATATAAATTGATTTAGTTTATGTTTTCATTTGATTGTTATAGGTTTGTATATAACTTTATATTTAGTTACTTATATCGTTCTTTTTATCTTCTCTTTGGTCTGTATATAAAGTTACACTATTGTATATATTCATCCCCAGTTGTATATTCAAATCCCCTATTGTACATATTCATTAAATTTTCTATTTTGTAAAAAAAATTATTTTTAGCTTTTTATATAGGCTCATAGCTTTTTGTTTCGTTTTTGGCGCTTTCAATAAGCCTTTGGTTTACTTAATGTCACGGTTCTTTCCAAAGGTGGAGTATTGTGTGAACCGAGTAGCTCTTCCCGATGATGGATGGCGTGACAACCTTACTTAAGGGTTTGAATCCGTTTTTGTTTTTATTTGTTTTTTGTAGTTTGTAGTTAAGGTACCTCAAGAAAATCTTCACTTGGGCCTAACACATTTGCCTTTGATTCCATGGTCAAAGACAAGTGGTTGTGTTTAGGATGGTGAAAGTAGTTACCTTGAGACTGTTGTGTTGACCAAAAACAATCATCATGTGGTCTTTCGGAACTATTGTGTTCTCAATCGTGTCTAAGTTTTTTGGGGCCCCGACTCTATGTCTTTTGCAATCCTTGAGCTTATGTGGTGAGAAATCAAATTGTGAGTCCAAGTCTCGAGCCAATAGTTTAGAACTTGTCCTTAATCTCTGTTGAGGCACAATCTTGAGTGAAATTTGACTTGCGAAATAATTATAGGCTCTCCTTGATCAAAATGATAGTTGAACAATCCCATAGCCTACCAATAATATAATCCCTAGCTAACCCTTTTCATCCTTAAACATTTTTTGTTCAAGAATCTATGCTATAAGCCTATACCCGTTCTAAATTATACCCTCTCTAGGCACCCGATCTTTCCTTGAGAAATGGAAAAAGTCTAAGTTTGGGGGGGAGGAGACGAGAAAGGGCACAAAGTGGTAAAAGGTACAAAAGCGGTAAAAATAAAGGCAATGAAAAAGAAAGAAAAAAAATACAAAACGAAAGCCCAAAGTGAAAAAGAATAAAAAGGGATTCAAGAAAAGCAAAAGAGAAAAAAGTGTGGAAAATTTTGAAAAGGGATACACGTTTTGAAATGCATAAGAAAGGATGGCATTGTGTCTCTCTAACCCCTTGAAAAGAAATTAGATACTCAAAAAGTCATGAGAATTGTGCCAAATGACTCAAAAGAAGTGCTCAAGGGAAGATGGAACCCATTTGGACTAAAAACGTTTCCTACCCTGAACCAAAAAGCCTTCACATTGACTCCTCAAAAGACCTATATGATCTTGAGTTGAATGACGCTTTCATTAGTGTATATTTACATGAGGGGAAAGCATATGGTACTTAGAGCCGGACTTGTGACTTTTCCTTGAGAGAGACGAGTGAATTCCCATTAACCTCGGTTTTTGAGCTAATACTCTAAAAAGGTAAGGTTGCTTAGGCAGAGTTGAGGATATGTGAATTTGAGTTCCACAATGACCAAAACAATTGAGAGAGTTCTTTGATGTTGTCACACCTCCTTTTTACACTACACCCCGTGAAGGGCGTAGAAAAGTGTTTTTCTAATTAAAGGAAAATCGAATCGGGATTTATTTTTTATTAAAAATTCAGAGTCACCACTTGGGACAGCTATGGTGTCCAAGTCACCGGTTCAAATCCCGAAATCGAGGAAAAGATTGACTCTGTATTACAGTCAGCGAGCTAGAAATCTGGGTAAATAATTCTGTTAACCCGGGAGAAGGTATTAGGCACTCCCGA
The DNA here is from genome assembly GCA_034376525.1 of Nicotiana benthamiana. Taxonomy (NCBI): domain Eukaryota; kingdom Viridiplantae; phylum Streptophyta; class Magnoliopsida; order Solanales; family Solanaceae; genus Nicotiana; species Nicotiana benthamiana. Next base: position 53,244,098 of record CM067339.1, on the reverse strand, counting down.
GTTCCGTTGTTCTAGCACGGTCGCTTTGATCATACTTGGCTCAATTTCTTACCTACTTATTTTTAGGACCTATGTGCATTTATCTTTTTACCGCTTTCAAATCACTTGAATCGTTCATAATTAAAGAAACGAATTATGTGTACGTATATTCATTTTCTTTGGTGCATCAAAAATCGTGTTACGCAAATGTGTCCACAATTAATAACCCTTTATTATCATTAAGAAAGTTTGGCCGAAGTTGCGCGAACGCATACTACGATTTTGTTTTTAGAGATCGCAATCATGTCATACGAACATGTCCACAACCGCGATAGTATATTAAACGGGCCTAAAGCAAACTACGTGAATTTATCATTTTAAATCTAAGCATAACAAGAATAATTAGATGAGGACCATGCAATTGTCATTTTATTTGGCATGGCGCACCACAAATTTATTACAAGGAATTATTAAGGAAATAAGACTAAATAGCTTAAAGGCTTTTTAAACTATGACTGAATTCAAATATGGGCCACAAGCTGAGACTAAGTGAAATCTATTATTTTGTTTAGAATTTGGGTTTGGCCTAGCGTGAGACCCGGTGGCCCAAGACATCATTGGGAGGCTAGATTATAAACTTCAAGACAAGTTCCTCTCAAACCCCAAACCACAAGCCCAATTCACATAAGGCATGCACAAGTTGAATACTCAAATGTGCACATATCGAATCCTTACACCAACAAAAAATGAGAACCAATTAAGAGTAAATGTAACAGCTGCTGCAACTTTTAGGCTAAACGTGATGCCTAGCAGACCATACTAAAGCTGGCAGACTTTTAATGACTTAACTGGGCCCAGAAAGCCCAATCAGAGGACGTAGGCCCATTCGTAATGCCAGGACCCAAATTCGAGTCCCTACAATGGCACTCACAAATCACTACTTTATTTTGTAGCTTTAAAATGCTTCATTAAGAAATGAATAGATAATCCTACCCATAAATCAATATTTAATTTTTAGATTTAGTATGCTTAAAATAAGAAATGAATAGATGATCATTTGAAAACTAAAAAACAAAAGAACTGTTAATCATCAGGTAACTATGTTCGACAAAATTCAAATAATGATTTCAGGAACAAAGTATTTTTTCCATGCCATTTTAGAGATCTATTTCAATTGTATGACTGATTAATGAAATTAACTGGGAATTAATACCAAACTAAATAAGTTGCATACAAAATTCAAATGAAGCTTAAAAAACTGTAATTAAAGATCCAAGCTTCTTTTGTTTTATCCTTATCATTATACACACACCATCTAATAATACCAACATCTACCTAGCAACCAATCTCGAAAACCCAAGCTTAGCTTTAGTCCCAATAAACTTTCAATGTCACTAACAATTCTTATACAACAGACTATAATACATCAAACCAAAACTCAGCAAATAAGAAGAAACTAAGTTACTAAGCAGAGCAATTCGAGTTTGTGTTTCAACTTTCAATTTCATTTCATACTTCAACCATTCTTCACAGGAGGCAGGATTCAAGAATGAGTACCTAGAAATGGAAAAAAGAAGCTAGAAATGAAGCAGTAGTAGACCAAAAATTATTAACAGAAATCCACCCAGATCAGCCAAAGCAGAAATAATATCAATCCAAAAGAAGAAAATCTATCAACCAGCTTAAACTAGATCTTTTCAGCCAAGTTCAAACCATATTTTTAACCTCAAATGGAATAAAGTATCATTCAAAAATAATGAAAAATTTCAAAACTCAGAGATGAAATCTTAATGAAACAGTATTCTTTCAAATTTTCAGCCATTTAAGACTTTTCTGAATTTTATCTCTTAATTCCTGTCTTAAAATGCAAGAAAATGTACCTTTATAGGCAAGGGAGGTAGGGCAAACAACAAATTTCAGTTTTGCATTTTATCCCTTTTTAAATTTTCTTTTTGCTTAGAAATCCTTAGTTAAAAATCTGAAAATCAATTTATACCCCCCACCCATCTTCCTGAAGCTTCTCAATCAGTTACCAAAAGATCCCCCTCCCCCCATTTCCTAAGCTACCCCCAAATGTCTGTATTGTTACCCTTAGAAACCAAACAGATCAATCCTGACCCAAAGCCTTCGGGCTCCAAATAGATACCAGCTCTTAATGCCCCCAAAAATATAACCTACCATAGGCCCTAAATCTAACCACCAATCAAACCAATAGAAAATCAAGAAAAATCTTACCAAAGCCCGGAAATAATAAAAAATCCGATTCAACCAGCAGAAATCCAAAATAAGATGAGAACAAAATCCAATAAGGACCTAATCCTAATTACACGATTTTCACAAGCTAAATCCACTAATTTTAATTAAACTAAATTGATTTGAATCACAATGAAATAGGAAAACCAGAAAAAGAAAATAAGTGAAGGACAAGAAGAGAAAAAGGAGAAAATACTGATGCAATCCGCCATGGATCAATGAAGACGATGAACTTGGCCAAATTCTCTTGGTCCGGTCCGGAACAAACAAATCTCGGCACGAGCCAAAATTATCACTAATTGATTATTATAAGCAAGAACAATCGCTTAACGAAAGTTCTGAGTCAAGTCGAGTTTTAAAGCATCATTATTTTTTCTAATTTTCGAATCCAGACTTGAAGTGAAGATTGGTGATTTTGGGGGGGGGGGGGGGGGGAACTTGCACCAGATTATCGTTTGAAATGGTATAAGAAGTAGATGATGAGAGTTTTGGAGTGATTTGGAGCTTTCTTCCTTCAAAAATAGCGGAACTTAGGGTTGCATTAGGGTTGAGATGTGAGAGAGATGAGGGATATGAGAGAATGGGAACAGAATAGTATTTGTATTTTCAGACATTAATATATGATAAAGGAGATAGTCCTAGGATCGTGGGATGATCTGCAATGAAAGGCTGAGATTGGATGAAATTAAAAACCTTAAACGCTGTCGTTTGGACATTAAAGAGACCAACTAGTTTGGATCAGGGTATTGGGCGAGTTTTGGGAAAAAACATTGGGCTTGGTTAATTTGTTTAAAACCAGCCCAAATTAGCTCTCTCCTTTTTTATTTTCACTTCTTTTCAATTCCTCTTTTTCAATTCATTATTTTTCTTTTTCTCTCTTTTTATTCAAAATTTAAAACAAAACGTAGAGAACAATTAAAAAAATTTAGTCTATCAAATTAATTAACTCCTAATAACTATTATTAACTGAACCAAATTAAAGGACAAACTACCCAAAATTTCAAAATTAAAACTAAAAATCTAAAATAAACTATTTTTGTGATTTTTCCATTTTTATAGAATAACTAATTTGCTAATTAATTCAAAAATGTAGAAGTAAATCCTAAATACATATGTCACGTATTTTTGGTATTTTTTGAATTTTTAATGGAAATTAAATATGCACAAAAAATGCAAATAATTAATAAAATTCTACAAGAAATCCTATAAAATTTGCAAAAATTGGGAAAATTATTTTTTGATATTTTATAGTAGTAATTTATAGTGCAGAAATCACGTGCTCGCAGTTTTCCCTCTTTGCTCAGAAACACGAAGAGCTTCGTGCAAAGATAAAGTGAGCGTATATGAGCGGTTTTTGTCCATTTGGATTTTCCGCGGGAAGAATTTTTGAAAGATTTGACTATACCTTGCCTCCGAGGTTGCCTACATATCCTTGGCTATAAAGGATTCAAGTTAGTGTAGTTCGAGAAGTTTTGGTAGCTGGACTACCATGAAGCTGTGATTTCACTATTGTTGTTGTCGCTGCTACTGCTTACTAAACCCCTTATTACACCACGACAAAATAAAAAGAAGCAAGACTAAGCTATGATCTTTGAATTACTGAAGCCCTATCTATATCTTCGATTTGATCTTGTGATTCTTGTTGCCTTGTTGACTTGTAATCTCTCGGTGAAATCCCTTTGTTGCCGACCTGAATTGTAATCTGAGACGTTTTCCCTTTTCTTCAGGTGGGGTTGATTACTGGACTTGAACTGTATTCCTTGACATTTGGACTGTCTTCCCTTGTTCTCCAAGTGAGCGCCTGATTGCTGAGAACTTGAAATGCATTCTCTTGTTCTCCGGTTGGGCTCCTGACTGCCAAAACCTTGGACTGTATCCCCTTGTTCTCCAAGTGGGCTCCTAACTACCAACAACTTAAACTATATCCCCTTCTTCTCCAGGTGGCGCCTGACTGCCAGAACTTGAATTATATTGCCTTGTTCACCAGGTGGGCTCCTGATTGCCCAAAACTTGAATTATATACCCTTGTTCTCCAGGTGGGCTCCTGATTGACAACTTGAATTGTATTCCCTTGTTCTCCAAGTGCGCTCCTGATTGCCAAAACTTGAATTATGTTCCCGTGTTCTCTAGGTGAGCTCCTGATTGCCAAAACTTGAATTATATTCCCTTGTTCTATAGGTGAGCTTTTGATTGCCAAAACTTGAATTATATTCCTTGTTCTCCAGGTGGGCTCCTGATTGCCAAAACTAGAATTATATTCCGTTTTTCTCCAAGTGGGCTCCTGATTGCCAAAACTTGAATTATATTCCCTTGTTCTCCAGGTGGACTCCTGATTGCCAAAACTTAAATTATATTCCCTTGTTCTCAAAGTGGGCTCCTAATTGCCAAAACTTGAATTGTATTCCCTTGTTCTCCGGGTGGGCTCCTGGTTACCAAAACTTGAATTGTATTCCCTTATTCTCCAGTTTGGCTCCTGATTGCGGAAACTTGAATTGTATTCCCTTGTTCTCCAGGTGGGTTTCTTACTGCCAAACTTGAAGTGTATTCCCTTATTCTCCAGCTGGGCTCCTGATTGCCAAAACTTGAATTGTATTCCCTCGTTCTCCAGGTGGGCGCCTAATCGCCAAAACATGAATTTTATTCCCTTGTTCTCCAGGTGGGACTGATTGCCGAAACTTGAATTGTATTCCCTTGTTCTCCAGGTAGGTTCCTGATTTTAACACAATAGACCAAAATAAAAAAGATCTTGTGCCCCAGTTTTGTAGTTGGGCACATATGTGAGTGTTAAACTGAATCATGTTACCAAATATTCTAAGAATTTGAAAGCTTGAACCCATTATCAAGGAGGGTCCTGACAATTCTTAGTTGAATAACAGTTTTAAATCTAAGTTATATCTTTTTAAGGTATTACTTCCGCGATATCTTATTATCTAAGAAAATATTAAGGCTATGTCCATTATCCATGAGGGACTTGACAACTTTTAACTAACGACAATTTAACACTAAGTTATATCTTCTAAAGATACAACTTTTACTACATCTTTTTATCTAAGTAGACGTTAAAGCTACGTCCCATTATCCAAGAGGGTCCTGAAAACTCTTAACTAATGACAATTTTAACACTGAGCTATATCTTCTAAAGGTACAACTTCCACTACATCTTGTTATCTAAGCAGACCTTAAAGCTACATCTCATTATCCAGGAGGGTCCTTACAATTAAAATCAAACCTTATCTTAAGAGTGACAATTTTTTGTACGGCTGGATTATACTACCCTACAGCTGAACTCTTATGGCCAAATTGTACTTCCCTGCAATAGATCTTACGCTAAATCTTGTAATCTAATGGAAATCCTAGAGCTAAGTCCCATTATTCAGGAGGGTCCTGAAAGCTCCCGACTGAACATGCGAACTTTGAGACCAACTTATGTCCCTTTAGGGTACATTTATGCTAGCTCATGCTTCTCATGATTGTTTTGAATTTTAACTAGGTCCTATTTTCCATGGGGGTCCTGAAATTTTTTGGTCATACTTGCCTGGTGCTTGCCTTTCCCATACATAGGGTCTCCTCGAAGCAACCGGAACTTTCTGCCCCTGTTTTAATAAAAACAAATCTTGTCAGTTTGAAATGTGGTGGTTAGTTTGTGGCATTCTTGCTGAAAGTGGCATGCCTGCTGTCATGCTTTGTTTTGACTTGTTTCCCCGAACTAGTCCTAAATCACCTTCCTTTCTGACTGACTTTCAAAGCCCATGACCTTTGATGAACCGATTGTTCTGTACCCAAACCATTGTATTACATCCTTGACCCATTTTATCGAAATCTTTGCATCTCTCCTGAAATTAAATCATTCCACCGACAGAGCTTCTGGTGATTCTTTATATCCCTCTTTACATCATTCTATCTTTGGTATGTTCTAGCCACACTTTGCTTTGCACTTCTGGGAGCTGGTAGTAAGCTTTGAAATCCTTTCTTACTTTCCCAAACAAAATTAACCATGAAACTTCTAAAGAAATAAAAACCCAAAAGAAAATGAAATGCAATGATTGAGTGTTAAGGATAAGAAGAATCCAAAACTGGATGACTGCTAAAAGGGGAAAAAGAAAAGAGAGTTATCTGCGTGGAACAGCTGGTACCAATGATCAAGACACGTATTTCGAATTAATCAACCCAATCTTTCAAACCAATCAACTCTCAGTTGCCATGCTTTGTTGCCCCGGAATTCCATAACCTGATTCTTCAACCAAACCTTGACCTTGTTCATCCTGTGGTTCCCTAAAAGGTTTTCACCAACAGACCTCTCTCACTTGTTCATCCCCCAGCTCACTATCTCCTTAAGGTGACCGCGAAGGTTTTCACCAATAAGACTCTCTCATTTTTCATTTCTCTCAACTCCCATCGCCTTACGATGCCCGTGAGGGTTTTCACCAATAAGACTCTCTCATTTTTTATTTCTTTTCAGCTCTCCTCGCCTTATAGTGCCCGTAAGGATTTTCACCAATTAGATTCTCTCATTTTCATTTTCCTTGCTCTAACCAGAGTGTTGCCCCTAATAGGAATCATCTCTACTTGCTTGACTTGGCATCTTTCGACGACTAATCAGAAGGTCTTTCTTTGGACCATAATGTGGGCTTTGGATAAGGTTAGAAAGAAAGGGTTCCACAAGGCTCAAAACAATTCAAATGGTTTCAAAATTACAACTTTCGGGATTAAATTCCTTACAATAACCACAGCTTCTGCCCCAGTTTCTTTGCTTGGGGGACTTTTGGATCTTTGTTTTGACGAGACTGAACCGTGAGGCTTCCTACGTATCCTTAAAAGGAATCAGTTTGAACGTAGTTCATGTCATAGGAATTTCTTTGTTGTTGTGATTTTTCTTTTCTTTTTCTTCCTCTTTTCTTCTTTTATTTTCTTTCTTCCTTTTCTCCTTTGTTGTTTTGTTGTTTTTCCTTTTCCTTTTCTTCTTTTTTTCTCTGTTTTTTATTTTCTTCTCTCTTTTTTCATTATTTTTCTTTTCTCTTTCCTTTACTTATCTTTCATTCTTGCTCTTCTGATTTTGCTACGGATTCCAAAAGAGGGGTATAAAAGAAAACAAATAAGGTTCAACGAGGGGTAACAAAGGATAAAGTGTTTAGATAGCAGAACAAAATACCTTCGTCATTCCAATCTTCAAAATATTCCAAGTACAAACAAATACAATTTAACCAAATAAAATCATACATAGTATCTCTTGACCGCATCGGAATAAATATCCATTTCTACACACTTGCCTTCTATATCTGTTAAATACAAAGCCCCATTGGACGACACTCTCAGTACGATGAATGGCCCTACTAATTTGGGGCAAACTTTCCCTTTGCCTCCGCATGATGAGGGAGTATACGTTTCAATACAAACTGACCCACTTCAAACCTCCGTGGGGGAACCTTCTTGTTATATGCTCTTTCCATTCTTTGTTGATATAACTAGCCATGACATACCGCTGCTAATCATTTCTTGTCAATCAAAGGCGGGTTTTTACCCACTCGTCATCATTAATTTCTGCCTCAGCGACAATTCGAAGGGATGGAATTTTAGTCTCTACAGGAATCACTGCTTCTGTTCCATACACCAACAAATAAGAAGTTGCCCATACTGAAGTACAAACAGTAGTATGATAACCCAACAATGCAAAGGGTAGCTTCTCATGCCATTGCCTGGAACCCTCCATCATTTTTCGAAGTATCTTTTTTATGTTTTTGTTTGTTGCCTCGATTGCTCCATTCGCCTTGTGGCGATATGCGGTTGCGATGTGTAATCTTAAATTGCTGACATACCTCTTTCATCAAATGACTAGTGATATTTGCACCATTATCCATGATGATTACCTTCAGGATCCCGATCCAGCACATGATATTTGAGTGCAAAAAATCGACCATTACTTTCTTGGTCACAGACTTGAAAGTTTTAGCTTCAACCCACTTGGTGAAAGAACCAATGGCCACCAGAATGAACTTGTGCCCATTAGATGCTACTGGCTCGATGGGCCCAATGACATCCATGCCCATAGCAACGAGGGGCCATGGTATAGATATTGTATGCAATTCAAATGGTGGGGGAATGAATCAAATCTCCGTGCACCTGACATTGATGACATTAGTGCAAAAAACTGATACAATCTTGCTCCATGGTGAGCCAATAATAACCTACTCAGAGAATCTTCTCTGCCAGCACATACCCACTCATATGCGGTCCACAAACTCTGAAATGTACTTCAATTGTGATGGTCGTGGCCTATCTAGCACCTATGTATCTCAACAATCCGAGATCTGGAGTTTTTTTGTACATAACCCCTCCTCTGAAGAAAAATCTTCTTGCCAATCGCCAAATTTTTCTCTTTTGATCACTTGTGGCTTGTGCTGGATACACCCCAATTCTGATATATTCCTTGATACCGTGAAACCAGGGCACGTCATCAAGTTCTTCTTCCACCACATTACAGTAAGCATGTTGATCATGGACTTGGATATACAGCGGGTCAACATAAGCCTTATCTTTATGATGTAACATCGACGCTAAGGTAGCCAAACCATCAGCAACATCGTTGTGGATCCTTGGAATATGCCTAAACTCTACTGATCGAAATCGTTGACAAAGATCATGCAAGAACTGTCGGTGTAGTACGAGCCTTAACTCTCGTGTTTCCCATTCTACTAGAATCTAGTGCACCAGAAGGTCTGAGTCACCCAAGACCAAGACTTCCTGGACACGCATGTCTATAGCCAACCTCAAACCCAAATTACATGCCTCGTACTTAGCCATGTTGTACGTACAGTAGAAACAAAGCAGAGCTATAACAGGGTAGTGATGCCCTATTTAAGAAATAAGTACCGCTTTTATCCCAACGCCTTTTATGTTGGCAGCCACATCAAAGAAAAGCTTCTACCCTGGCTTTTCGGCATGTCCAAAATCATCACTATGCATCAGCTCTTCATATGGGAAGTATTTCTTCAAAGTCTCATATCCTTCATCCACTAGATTCTCGGCTAAATGGTCGTCCAATTCTTGGGATTTCATCGCGGTCAATACCACGACGGTTAACTAAGAATTCTTTGACACAGTCTGACTGCTTTCTAGACTTTACGATCACATCATCCACATAAACCTCGATCTCCTTATGTATCATGTCATGGAATATAGTCGTCATTGCCCTCATGTATGTTGCCCCTTCATATTTCAACCCAAAAGGCATGACCCTGTAGTAGTATGTCCCCCACGGGTTGATGAATGATGTCTTTTATGTCTCCTCCTCATCCATTAGAATCTGATGATAGCCTACATAGCAATCCACAAAAGACCTAATCTCGTGTTTGGAGCAATTATCAATCAGAATGTGGATATTTGGTAGTGTGAAGTTATCCTTTGGGCTTGATCTATTGAGATCGCGATAATTGACACACACACTAGTCTTGACATCCTTCTTCTGTACCGATACAACATTGGCTAACCAAGTAGGATACCGCATGACTCGAATTACCTTTGCCTCGAACTGCTTTGTTACTTCCTCTTTGATCTTTATGCTTATATCCGTTTTAAATTTTCTTAACTTCTATTTGACAGGAGGGCATACTGGGTTAGTGGGCAATTTGTGAACCACTAAGTCAGTGCTTAGACCTGGAATGTCGTCATATGACCATGAAAAAATATCCTTGTATTCAACTAGTGCTTTGATTATCTCTTCCCTAATCTACGGCTCAACATGAACACTTATTTTAGTTTCTCTGATATTATATGGGTCCTATAGATTGATTGCTTCTGTATCACTCAGCTTTGGTTTGGGTTTTTTCTCAAAGTGGCTTAATTCTTTACTAATTTCTTCAAAGGCCTCATCCTCGCCATAGTCTAATTCATCATCACATTCTATCTCTTGAATTATTATTTTAGAATTAGATTGGCTCTCAAGGCTGGGCCGAAGATTCCTTATGCATGTTATGTCATTGAAACTAGCATAAAAAGAACTGTACAAGGAGGAAAAGAAAAGCAAAGAAAATAAACTATCTGAAATGATGAAAACGGAAACGGCATTTCATTGAAAATGAAAGATAACAAGGTTTATACATCCAAACGGATGGAACATAGAATCTGAATTACAACCCTGGAATTATCCAGATAAACTGAAAGAAAATCAAAGCAAACTACCAAAACTCCTTCTGTGTTGGGAGAGTAGTAACTTCAAAATTGTTAATCTTTGCACTCGCCCAACAAATTGCACATCTACCTTGCTAGAACCCTCTCCAGCTTCGACCATATTCACATCTTCAAACAGCTTCTCAAACCTTTCTAGTAATTCTTTATCAGAGCGACCATAGAACTTGAACTTGTTGTTTTAGGGCGCTTCTTGGTGCCGGGCTTAACAAATGATTTGAAGAGACGTGGGACAAGCTTTGAAAGGACCCATACTTTCTGCTTCATATTTCTGGCTCTTTTCACGTCTGCAATTGTGGGAATGAATCCCAAACCAAAGGTGTCCATGGTTTTGGGGAGAGTCACCGGTTGTACGATACCTTGCAGTGGCGCTCCCAAACCCTTCCCGGAGACAAAACCATTCCTCAACATCTCAACAGCAACCATGACTGATGCAGAAGCTACCTTCGAAATTAGAATACACTCCCCTTATGGAATTTTCTTTACCGATACCGTGTCAAAAACCTAGTATACCCAAGGCCCTTTGTCATCCTCAACCACAATGAATGGTACAATGGAATTACTATGGGCATACAAATTGTCCTCGTTATGCACAACTATTTCCTGTCTATCATATTCAAACATTACCATCTGTTGTAGAGTAAAGGGGACTGTTTTAGCGACATGGATCCAGGGTCGACCTAACAGCATATTGTAAGAGACAACCACATCAAGCACTTGGAATTCCATGGTAAAATTGACTGGTCTGATTGTCAGCTCGAGTACTATGTCACCGATCGAATCATTCCCTCCACCGTCAAACCCTCGTACGCAAATATTGTTCTTGTCAAGTCTTTCATCATCACTTTCAGCTTGTTTAGAGTGGAGAAAGGGAAAATGTTCGCTCTTGAACATTGTCGACCAATACCTGGGTAACCACGAAATCTTCGCACTTCAGTACCCTCTACGGGCAATTCATCATCAGAAAAAGTGATTTTGTTTACCTTGAAAATCTTGTTGGCTATCTTTTCCAAGTGATTGACTGAGATTTTGTCAGGAACGTAGGCCTTGTTCAGGATCTTCATCAGTGCCCGACGATGCTCGTCCGAATGAATTAACAATGACAATAGTGAAATTTGAGAAGGTGTCTTCCTTAATTGCTCCACAATAAAAAAGACTTGCACCTTCATATTTTTAAAAAAAACTCCTCTGCTTCTTCTTTAGTCACAGATTTCTTCACCAATATTGGGTTATCTTTAGAGCCTTTAGGTTTTCTCAACTCTTCGGGGGCAAAGCACCTCCCCGACCAGATCAATCAATGGGTCTCACAGACTTCTTCTTTAACCTCTTTCCCTTTGTAAGTCACTGTTGCTTGCTCATAATTCCAAGGGACGACCCTATTGTTGACAATTGTTAACTGAGTTACAGGTTTGATGATTATGGGCTCTGTGCGAGCACCTTCCACAACCACAACAGGCTCGCTTTACACTCATGGTACCACCACCTTTGCTTTTTCTTGTTTCACCGCACCATCACTTGAGGACCCCTTCTTGATTACAGTAGAAGACTCGCTGCTTGTTCCGCTCAACTTGAGCATTGACATCTCGCTTGTTAGTTTTTTAATTGGCTTCCCTCACTGGCTCAGATCATCATGACTGTTAGCCAAGGCTTTTTGGGCTCCCCTTCTTTATGCACTATCTCAATCATGTTCGTTTCTTGATGGGTTGGCAGCTGGTTCTTGTTAATATAGGGTAGTTCAGGAGCTTGGACCTCAATCTGATGCAAATCAATAAGCTCCTGGATAGCATTTTTAAAATGCCAACATTTCTCTGTGTCATGCCTCGGGACACCAGAACAATATTCGCAACTAACAGAATAATCAAGATTTCTTGGGGGAGGATTTTGCAACTTTGCTTCAATTGGCCTCAGCATATCTAACTGTCTCAACCAATGGAATAAACTAGTATAGGACTCTCCTAATGGACTGAAGGCATTTTTCTTCTTCAACCATTCGTTCTTAAAGGCTTGATTGTCCTGAAAAGCTGGTCTGGGGGTTTTGATAGGCTTTTAGGGGTAGATAGGCATTTTCTGAAGCTGGGCAAAATTTTTGTGGGGTTGGTGCACGCCCTTGTGCGTGGGAGGGAGGTTGAGTATATGTTTGGGCATGATGGACACAATAACGGTGGTCTAGGATAGATAGTAGTGTTACAGTAGGCTATATGGAGTGTGGGGGTAGGTTTGCTGGTGAGGTCGAGGCTGGTTGTAATAATCTGATGAGCCCCTGGATCTGAACCAAGCTACTGAATCAATTATTGCTACCTCCTCTTTCTTCTTTTATCCAATTGCTCCCCCAGATCCTCTTTGAATGGCCTAGGTGGTTGCCTTGATTGCTGAATAGCTCATGATTTTGTTAGACTTGAGCCCTTCTTCGACCATGCTTCCCATTTTCACCACTTAATTAAAGAACTTTCCCACATCCGATACCGAGTGACCGAAATAAGTAGGCTCTAAGGCCTGCAGGAAGTAATTCACCATTTCAGTTTCTTTCATTGGAGGGTCAACACTCACTGCCTACTCTCTCCAACGGAAGCCATACTAGCTAAAACTGTCGTTGTGCTTTTTCTCAAGTTTCATCAAAGACAAGTGATTCGGAATAATTTCAAGATTGTACTGGAAGTGGTAGGAAAATGTCTGGGCTAGATCGTCCCACGTATACCACCTTCCATGGTCTTGCCGGGTATACCATTCCAATGCTGAACCGCTCAGACTTTAACTGAAATATGCCATTAGCAGCTCGTCTTTCCCTCCAACTCCCCTCACTTTGCTTCAAAAACCCTCTCAAGTGTGCTACTGGATCACCCTGTCCATCGTATAAATCAAACTTGGGCATCTTAAACCCTGCCAAAAATTGCATATCTAGAAACAAACCTAGATTTTGTATGATACATTCACTTGACCTCCAAAACCCTGCATGTCTATGAATTATTGTTCTAAGCTTTTAACATTCATGAACATCTCCTTCTGTTCGGGATTTTTGGCTTGTTTCTCAGCTTCTGTAGGGAGATAAAAACAAGGAGTTTATTAATAGGGTTCCGGGGCTTTAAAAGTAGGCTCCGGAAGTAATACTGGTTATCATGGGCTTGGAACAAAGGATCATTGGAAGATCTGTGGAGTGTAGCGGGTGGGGGTGCCATGAAGATAAGAGTAACTGGTGGAGGAGGGTGTGGAACTGGCTTAAGTGGTGGAGATGGTGGTGCTTGGGAAGTTGTGCCCTGGTAGTATTGGTAGATGGGAAAGCTCGGGGATGAATCGATGGTAGCGTAATCTTGCGACTAGGCCAATGGCGGGATGAAGATGGGGTTGGCAGGATAAGTTGGTGGTGGTTGCCCTTTTGCCCATGCTTGGTATATTTCATCCATTTGTTGCTTCAGTTTATACATCTCTTCTTTCATTTCATTAACATCCAACTCCTCCACTACTCTCGAGGGATCGATGATACTAGTATCAGGCTCCTAGTTGGCCATGGTCAACTTGTTTTTGGAGGGGGTGTTGTATGGGTGGGTCGCTAGAATGCCACAAAGCTAACCACCTGCCTGCTACTGAATATAACAACAACAAACTTGTTAGCTTCATGGTTTAACAGATAGGCCACCACACATCTGGGAATGAATGCACCTAAGTAGTTATCTGTTTTTATTATGCATTTGATCGGTTGCTTGCATTGTGAGATGTGATTTTTGTCTCACGTGAATTACTCCTATAAAATTCCTAGATTTAGGATTTTTTTCCTTTTAATTATTTTATTTATTACATAATTTTCGTGTTTGTTTGTATTTTTGTGTGCATTTTTAATTTAGATAATTCATAAAAAAAACAAAAAACAAATATTGCATTTGCATTTAGGATCTGATTCTACATATTTTTTATTAATTGGTAATTAGGATTTTACAAAAATACAAAAAAATCAAATTTTGGATTTATTTCTTGTTTTGTTTAATTTGAATTTTAGCTATTTCCTTAAAATTGTTAATAATTAATTGTGTTGGTCATTAATTAAAGCTTAACATAATTAGAAAACTTAATTTAGTTTATAGGATTTAATTTAGTTTTATTTTTAATTTTAATTTCACTTTTGAAATATAAAGAAAATCAAAATAATTAATTCTAAAAAGAAATGCTTATTTGAGCCCAAACAAAAACACCAGCCCAGATTTTTTAACCCCACACCGGCCCAAATCTACACTAGAACCCGGTCTAGCCCCCTCTCCCCAAACCAAACGATGCCGTTTTGGGGCGAATAATCTCGATCGTCTAGGTTCTTTGATCTAACGGATGAGAAGCTAGATCTGACAGCTCTGGCGACTCTACTGGGGAATAAAAGAACCTAGAGTATATGGTTCAGGGTTCAAGAATTTTGGGCTTACAATAACTGCTATATTTGACTTTATCTGATTTTCCTACATGTCGCAGGCCTAATGTGCTAAATGCTTTACAGCTTTGATATTTTGTGAATTGTAAATAAACTGCTACAAAACACTTCCTCTCTATGAGTCTTCTAAATCATGGAGAAGGGTGCACTTCGTGTGACTTTTCTTCTGTTTAGAGTCTTATCCCATTTTAGAATGAGGTTCCGACAAGCTTCTAAGAGACGGAGCGGAGCTTCTGTATCCCCACTATGCTGCCCCCCTCGCGGCTTGAGTTGTTCGCTCGGGTAAGCCAGGTCTAGAACAATAAACCTAGGTTTTTAACCTAGTATAACAAAATTTCATGCCGGATCCCTAGTAGGAACGTTTGTTTGCATCACGTGCATTTGACTTAGGGGACTCAACACACGGGTTGGGTCCGTCTAGGAGAGGTGACCTGAAATAAAAAGACCATCCTGATGCATCTTACTTGCTACTTGTGCATTTATTTGCTTCATATCTGCATGTTGACCGGTTTGTAAATAATGGGAGAAAGTTAAAAAGAGAATAGAAAAATGAGGGTAATCACCATTTTCGATAAAAGCCAATATCCAAATCATGCCGAAACTCTGCCAAGATCCTAAGAAAAAGAAAATGAGATAAAAATGAAAAAAGAAAAAAGAAGAAAAAAAGGGAAAAGAAAAGTTTGTTGTTTTAAAATAGTTGGTTTTGTCAAAATTGCCCGAACTATGCCAGTTTAATTCCCACCGGATGTGGAATACGTAGGCAGCCCCCATCGGGTCCAACTTCCCTTTTCTTGCAAAAATTGAAAAAACACAATAAATTTTATCTTAGTCACAAATAAGTTGGGTGATGTCATTCTTATTTAAAATAAGCAGAATTTCCCCAAAAGGGTGTCGGAAGGCTATTTTTGCAAGAACAATCACCTTGGGAAAAAACGAATGAAAATTTTTTGAAAAAATATATTGTTATTTCTCATTAAAATAAGCCATTAAATCGCCTAATAGATGTGCAGGATGAGCACGAATGAAATTGAACCCATCACAGTCCTTAATGAGATCCCCCTAAAGCTCCACTTGTGGTGGAATGATTTAACAAAGGGCAGCAATGAAGAGATGGTGAAAAGTTCTGGGACGCCTTGTCATACTATTAAAAATCAAGCCAGGGTTGGACATAATTGAGGCTTTAATACCATTCTCGGACCCAACTTGCACCGTATTCTGTTTCTCTGATTTTGAGCTGCATTGGAAGAAGTAGCTGGTTATGCGAGCCTCAATGGAGATCTTAGAAGTCGATATCCGTTGTTACCAAGACCGGTATCCCCCACATATATTCCTGGATTTGCTAAGCATTAGTCAGGATGTTAAGGATAGAAATCTGTCCGAAGGGTATTGCACACTCCAATTTTTTTATCATCGATATGGTAACACCCGAGGTTTTGAAGAGCCAAATTCCGGTTTAACCTACGCCGGAAACAAAGACAAGTGGGGGGCAAGACGACGTTTAGCTTTCATGGTATCCTTTATGGGTGTTGTGGTATGTCCCCGGAAAGATGAAAATAAAGGAATAGATCTTGTGGGAATGATCGATGTTGCAATCAAGAAACCCAACAACACTGTGGTTCCTCTGATCGTGTCTGAATCTACCGAGCTTTGACAATTTATCGGGAAAGAGGAAAGTTTTTCCAGGGTTGCAATTTACTACTACTATTATGGATGCAAGTGCACCTCTATTACCGAGTTGGATACATGAATAACGGTTTGACCGGTCTGAGCTGCATAAAAGAGTTTGAAAGCCGGGTAGCAGGTATCAAATTCCCTACGGGTACTGAAGCTTGGCTTGAATATTTGAGATCCTTGGCCAACGATAAAATTTAGTGGTCATTTGTATGGCTTCCCATCACCAAAGCGGTGCACATGTCGGCTGAAGTATCTTATATCCTCTTGATGGGCATTCAGCGCATCCAACCTTATGCTCTCTATAGAGCATTGCGCCAATTAGGAAGAATTCAAACCATCCATAATGATGAAGATTTGAGTAAACATGCCATTGACTTGGGTCCAAAAGCTGCATTTCCAGAAGCAAAAATTTGCCAAATGTGAAATGAGTTCAGGTTTCTTGAACATAAGACCATAGTGCATGAACGAGGTAGAGGTGAAGTGGACCCTAAATATATTGACTGGTTCGGCAAGAAATTCAAAATTCCTGAAAGGCCTGCAAAGAGACCACATGTCCAGCAATTCACAGTTAGGACACAACCGCAATGGGACTGGCTAACCAAAAAGAATGAATACAAGGCCAAAATTAGCAAATTAGAAAGGCAAGTCATGGAGCTTCAATTGAAAATGGTGTTCAAACCGCAACCGACGATGGAGAAAAGAAGAAACTAACCCAGGAAAATGAGGCCCTTAAGGCTCATATCAGAAAGATGAAAACAATTGTCAATAACCTAGAAAGAAGTTGGGTTGATGGGAGACTTATAAGTGAATTAAAAAAAAAGTCTTTGAATATCAAGAAAACCTGGAAAATTCTGAAGATATCCTAGCAAAAATTCAGGCACAATGGACAAAGAAAGTAGAAGAACTGGCACGATTTGTGCAACAAATGAAGAGAAATTGTGAAGGGGCCATTACCAGCCTAAGAAGAAAGGTAAACACTCTTGAAGATGAGGAAACCAAACGAGCTAAAGATTTCAAGGCTGATAGGGAGCAATGTTATAATTTGATGGCTCAAATAGAGGAAGAAATACATCAAATGCAAGATCAACATTTTATTGAATCCCAAGTGTTAGAAGCTCGAAACCGACAGATAGTGCGACTACTCCAGGAAAAAGGTAGAATTAAAGAAAGAATTATAACCATCGATGACTACAATACCATGACATGGCAAGCGTGCGAAAAAATGACTTGTACCACCTTCTTTGCCGTGGTGACGACTTTTGTCCGACAAGTTATGAGTGATTGTGAGCAATTACAAGGGGGTCTCGCACATAAGCCCGCGGTGAGGCCGAATGATGCCACGCGGGCCCAGGAGTTGAAGCATTAATTTATTCTTGAGTTTTCAATAATTAAGACTGTATTTTTTTTTATTTTGAGACGGTAGTTTTATTTCCAAGAAAAGGAGTAGTTAACATCTTTTGTAATAGAAGGTTTATTAATGAAAACTGAAAATTCTAAAAAATTGTTTCCTTGCTTTTCGTATTCATTTTTCTGAACTATGCATGATCTTATTCACACGGCATCGTGATACGTAGGCAATCCTCAACGGATCTGGTCATAATCTTGTAAATAACTCCAATAAGGAAAAGAAAATGAGAAAAGTATAAAAGAAAAGAAAAGCAAGAAAAAGAAAGAGAGAAATCAAGAAGAGAGAAAATGGGAAAGAATAAAGAAAAGTCGGGACGAAGCATGCAACCGTTGCAAAACATATAAAAACCCATTTAACAGCGTAGGTGCATCACACCCCAATGTGCGATTGCCTATCTGTTATTGTCACGAACTAACAGTTTGCTACTATCCAAATTAGTCCAGGGTTTTATAGAACGGTGGTTGGTTTTTGTGATAGTGTTGCGTCGCATCCATACTTCACAAGATAAAAGGGTAGTGTTGAAATGTCTTCAGAAACCACTCTGCGAGCAATTCCTATCACGAATGAGATCCCATTCTCGGGCATCCCGATTTCAGAATCAACAACCACCGAGGAAAATAAGTTGTTGCGTCTCTGCATGATGGAAATGTGGGACGCATGGTTAAACGAAAAGGAGCTTCCTAGTGCCATTCCCAGATTTCCCGAGCTTTTCCCTAGAATGGGCAGAACTTCCACTGTCCCAATTAGTCACCCTAATATACCACTACGACACCCAACCATCTCGGACATTTTGTTGCAACATCATCTGAGGTTCTCCCCTGGATGTTCATACCCAGCGTGGCCCCAAACATCTTCACCGCTCCCTTATGCTTCGCCACAACACAGCCTGCATTTCCTAGGCCTGCTTTTGATCCTTCAGCCTTTACATTCCAAACACCTACCCTCCAAATGGAACCTCCTCAATTCCACACGTATACCTACCCTCAGCCACCTCAATTTGAGTTCACTCGGGACAAGAAAGGACTCCCAAAACTCCTAAGAAGGAAGAGATTGCAAGAAAGATGAGGAGTATAGAGCAAAGCCTCAAGAACATCCAAGGTTTGAGTGGGCAGAAGAGTGTGTGGTATGTTGATCTATGCATGTTTCCCAATGTGCACTTGCCCCTAGGATTCAAGACTCAAAAATTTGAGAAGTACGATGGGTACGGTGATCGTATTGCTTTATCTCAAGAAATACTGCAATCAGTTGCGAGGGGGCAGAGGAAAAGAAGAACTACTCATGGCCTATTTTGGGGAAAGTATGGTGGGTATTACCTCCGAGTGGTACATGGATCAAAACATATCTCGGTGGCACATTTGGGACGACCTTGCTAGAGACTTTGTCAGACAATTGTGGTACAATATAGACATTGCTCCAGATAGAAACTCATTGGCAAACTTGAAAATGAAGACCTCGGAAAGTTTCAGGGAATACACAATCAAATGGCATGAACAAGCATTCAGAGTAAAGCCTCCGATGGATGAGGTCGAAATGGTCACAGTTTTTCTTCAAACACAAGAAGCCGACTACTTCCAGAACATGATGTCAGGTATGGGTAAACCATTCTCGAAAGCGATAAAAATCGGGGAAATGGTAGAAAATGGATTAAAAATAGGCAGAATTCTAAGACAATACACTATCCGAGCAACCTCCCAATCCATTCAGGGTGGGTCTGGAGGAGTAACAAAGGGCAAGAAGAAAGACAAAACATCCATGGGCGCATTAGGTGCAAGAAGACACCGCGCTCCCAGATCCATGTTCCCACAGAGAACTCCTCAACATTATTACCCTCGCCAGGACATGGCCTATTCTCCTCAGCCATATGCGGTAATGAATGTTCAACCTTTTGTTCGGCCGCACCAATAAGCCAATAGGAACCAAGCTCCATTCCCAAGAAACCAGCCTCCTCACCAAAACCACTATAACACCCATCCTCCCCAGAATAACTTTCATCCTCGTAAACCACCCAGAAGGATAAATTTTATACCAATTGGATAATCCTACTCCAGTTTGTTTCCGAAGCTTGTCCAAGTGGGCCTGCTGTATCCCGTACCTCCAAACAGGCAAAACCCGAAATCACCTTCCTACCAGTGGGGCATCCGATGTTCCTATAACTCAGGAGCTGAGCGACGTGACATGAAAACTACTGGACCCTAAAAAGAGTTGTGGATGATCTAATAGAACAAAGGAAGATTGTGCTAAGAGACGAGGACATCAACGTAACTAACAACCCACTCCCGGCCCACAACAACGGGCTGGTAATCAGAATGATCTCTGAAGACAAGGAATTTGACCTGGCGTGGAAAGCCATAATTGCCATTGCTGATGTGGAAAGGAAGCCAAAAAATTCGCCGAAGCAAGATGAAAGGGAGAAAAAGAATAAAGCCACAAACAATTCAGAAGAGAAAATTAATGCAGAAACTGGGGTAGCGCTCGCCAAAGACGTTGTTATCTATGTCCCATGGGGCCGCAAGTAAAAGAGGTTTCCTTTGAGTCCTCCCAAGAGATTAGAACTGAATAAAACCACCCAGATGTATGTGCCTAAGGGAGCTCATGTAGTGCGGGGACCAACTAATCCACCACGGCCGAGTGAGCCCGTGGTTATTAGTCGTGCACCACGAAGGCCCATGATGAATCCTTTTGCGATGCCCTCGAATTACCATAAAACAGTGGTGACGTATAAAGGGATGGAAATATCAGAAGAAGAAAACTACCCTATGGAAACGTACTCCAATTTGGAATAAGTGAACAACTCCACCAAGAAACGCTTCCCAACTAAAGAACTAGTGAGTGCTGAAGAGGTGGAAGCTTTCTTTCAGAAAATGAAAATGGCGGACTATGAAGTGGTTGACCAGCTTCGAAGTGAACAAGTCTCCTTGCTATTTTTGTTGACGAAATCCCTCGAACACCAGAAGGTACTAATCAAGACCTTTAATGAGGCATACGTGCTAGCTGAGACTCTGTGGAACAATTAAAAATTATGGCAGAAAGATTTTTTGCTATCAACCAGATTTAATTCAGCAAAAATGACTTGCCGCCGGAAAGGGTTGCACATAACAAGGCCCTACACTTAATTGTCAAATGTGAAGAGTATTATGTGAAACGGGTTATGATAGACTAAGGTTCTGGGGTGGATATTTGACCGTTCTCAACAACACATGAAGATTGGGACAAAAAGGATTCGTCAAAACAATATTTGTGTATGAGATTTCAATGGTATCAAAAGGGACACGATTGGAGAGATCGATCTAATTTTGACCATCGGTCCAGTTGACATTGAGGTGACTTTCAAAGTTCTAGACTTGGACACGTCCTATAACCTCCTTTTGGGAAGACCATGGATCCGCGCAGAAGGGGACGTACCTTCCACTCTCATCAGATGGTAAAGCTTGAGCATGAAGATCAAGAAATTTTGGTCCATGGAGAGAATGAACAATCAATTTATTGAGATCCCCCAGTCCCATGTCTTGTTAAAGTGAAGGCAGCGAGCACATAGTTTATCAGGCCTTTGAAGTTGTGGTAGCAGACCGGTACGAAGAGGGAAACCCCTGCCCCCAGCCCTTCCTTTCCAATTCATCAATTATGGTGGCGAAAGAAATGATACGACATGGCTTTAAACCAGGGAAGGGACTTGGGAAATCCCTGCAAGGAATAGTTGAACCAGTTACTCTGCCACTCGCTGAAAAGTTCTTCAAGGTAGGCTTCTGACCTACTCCAGATGACATAAAATGGAAAAAGACAGGAAGCATGATGGATGGGTCCTGCCTCAACCACTGCCACATCTGTACGAAACATTTGTTAGGCCAAAGTACAATAAAGAAGAAGAGGAGGAGGCTTTTACGGCCGAAGAGATTGAGGAAATATGTGGGGCAGTGAGAAAGGTAATATATGAAACCCGCATGGTTTAGCCAGGAGAGGGCTCTAGCACCGCTGAGGTGTTGTACATGGGACCCAAGGCCAAATTGCAGAATTGGACGACTACGCCATTCCCCATCAGGCGGGAGTCCCAGTAGACTAGTCCTGCCACTTTTTCTGCATCACGGGTTATTCCAGGGTGTAACTCGGATGTTTTCTTTAGTTTCTTGTCTTTTATTTTCTGAATGTAAACCCTGTTATCTTCAAATTCCAAGAAATGAAATCAACACTTCATCGTTCATTTTCCTTTAATTTTTCTGATATTTCTATTTTCTCTTTTATTGTTTCTTTCAGTTCCAATAATGCAGCTTTTAACAACATGACATGCTTGCGGACATCGTGCCTAAATCCAAACATGCCATCTAATTTTGAAATAATGAACCAAGAAACGGAATACGATAAAGAAGAGGCTTATATAGAAATAAATCGAGAACTTGAACATTTCGAAAATAAACCTATGCCAAACCTAAATGACACTGAGCCGGTTAACTTGGGTAGTTCCGAAAAAATCAAGAAAACCAAAATTAGCATCCACGCGAAGGAGAAAACTCGGGACACACTAATCCAACTCCTGTTTGAGTTCAAATATGTGTTCGCATAGTCATATGATGACATGTCGGGACTGAGTGTCAATTTAGTGGTGCATAAATTGCTATCTTATCCTGAGTGCCCCCTAATCCAGCAAAAATAGAGGAAATTCAAAACTGATGTTAGTGATAAAATCAAAGAAAAGATCACGAAACAGTTGGAGGCAGGGGTGATCCGAGTAGTCCGGTACACAACATAGTTGGCCAATGTAGTTCCAGTGCCAAAAAAGGATGGGAAAACCCGAGTGTGTGTGGATTATAGAGATCTGAACAGGGCAAGCCCCAAGGATAACTTCCCATTTCCAAACATCCATATCCTTGTTGATAACTGCGCAAACATGAGATACAATCATTCATGGATTGTTACGCAGGATATCACCAGGTGTTGATGGTTGAAAAAGACGTGGAGAAAATAGCGTTTACCACAAATTGGGGAACCTATTGCTACAGGGTCATGCCCTTTGGTCTGAATAATGTTGGGGAAACCTACATGAGATCCATGACCACCATCTTCTATGATATGATGCATCAAGAGATAGAGGTATATGTGGACAACGTGATCATCAAGTACAAAACTCAGGATGACCATGTGCGAGATTTGAGGAAGTTCTTTGAGTGGTTGCACATATATGATTTAAAATTAAACCCAGCCAAATGTGCGTTCAGAGTCCCCTCGGGTAAACATTTAGGATTCATAGTCAGCCGGAGAGGTATCGAGTTAGATCCGACAAAGATAAAATCTATTCCGGAATTACCTCCTACAAAAACCAAGAAAGATGTGATGAGCTTGTTGAGAAGATTGAACTACATCAGCCGGTTCATTGCTCAACTGACCTTCGCATGTGAACTCATATTCAAATTACTAAAAAATGATGCAGCAGTCAAATGGACGAATGAATGGCAGGAAGCTTTCGATAAGATCAAGGAATATCTATCCAACCCACCAGTCTTGGTCCCACCCAAACCAAGGAGGCCTTTTGCTTTTTGTACCTGATAGTCTTGGAAAATTCCTTCGGTTGTGTCCTCGGGCAATATGATGCAACCGGAAAGAGAGATCAGGAAATATCTACTTGAGCAAGAAGTTTACCTGCTATGAAACCAAGTATACTCTGCTGGAATGAACCTGTTGTGCTTTAACGTGGGTCGCTCAGAAGCTGAGACATTATCTACAACCCTACACCACCTATATCATAACCAGGTTGGATCCATTTAAATACATATTCCAGAAGCCAATGCCCATGGGAAGATTAGCAAAATGGCAGATCCTGCTCACTGAGTTTGACATAGTCTATGTAACCCGCATGACTATGAAAGCCCAGGCACTAGTGGATCACTTGACGGAAAACCCGGTTGATGATGAATACCAACCTCTGAACACTTATTTCCCAGATGAAGTGGTGAACTCGATAGAGGCAATATCTGAGGATACTACTGCATGAAATATGTTCTTTGATGGAGCGGTAAATGCAAAACGTGTCGGAATTGGGGCAATTTTGATCTCGCCCACTGGTAAGCACTACCCGGCCATAGCCCGATGTTGATTCTTGTATGAACAACACAGCCGAATATAAAGCTTGTATCATGGGTATGAACATGGAATTCGACCAAGATGTCGAAGCGTTGTTGATTTTGGGAGACTCAGATCTGATTATTCAACAAGCCTAGGGAGAATGGGAAACTCAAGATATTAAGCTTATCCCCAATCGACATGTGGAGGATCTCAGTAAGCGGTTCAAGTCAATAGAGTTCAAGTACATCCCTCGTTGTCACAATGAACTAGTTGATGCACTTGCCACTCAGGCCTCGATGTTGCCCTACCCAGGCAATGCCCATATTGATCCCTTGGAAATCCAAATCAGGGAAAGGCATGGTTACTGTAATACAACTGAGACAGACCAAGTATTCAGCCATGGTACCATGACATCAAAGGTTTTTGAAAACACAAGAATACCCCCGAGCAAGCCACTAGAGACCAAAAGAGAACTATTAAATGGTAAGCAAGCGATTTCTTCTAAAGTGGTGATATCCTATACAAAAAGATCTGGATCTCAATTTGTTAAGATATGTTGATGCTGAAGAAGCTGGAAGGAACATGTACGAAGTACACGCATGAGTGTGCGGACCCCACATGAATAGGTATGTTTTGGCAAAGAAAATTCATCAAGCGGGCTATTATTGGATAACCATGGAAAGGGTTGTTTTAGCTTAGTTCGAAAGTGCCATCAGTGTCAGGTGCACGGTGATTTGATTCATGCACCACCCACAGAACTGCATCCCATGTCAGCACACTGGACGTTCGCCACTTGGGGCATGGACGCCATTGGGTCGATCGAGCCAAAAGCTTCAAACAGGCACAGATTCATATTAGTTGCCATTGATTATTTCACAAAGTTGTTGAAGCCATCACTCTCAAATCTATCACCAAGAAAGCGGTAATAGATTTTGTGCACTCCAATCTTATCTGTCGATTTTGTATTCCAGCAACCATCATCACAGATAATGTGGCAAACCTAAATATTCGTTTGATAGAGGAGATATGCAAACAATTCAAGATAACGCATAAGAACTCTACTCCTTATCGACCCAAAGCTAATGGTGTTGTCGAAGCAGCAAATAAAAACATCAAGAAGATTTTGAGAAAGATGATTCAAAGCTCCAGGAAATGGCATGAAAAGTTACCTTTCGCATTACTAGGACACCGCACCATGGTGCACACGTCAGTAGGAGCAACCCCATATCTCTTAGTCTATGGAACTGAGGTTGTGATACCAACGGAGATGGAATTCCTTCTCTCTAGATCATCGTTGAAGCCGAGATTGGTGACACTAAATGGGTCAAGACTTGTTTGGAACAGCAAACCTTAATTAATTAAAAGTGAATGGCTACAGCCTGCCACGGGTAGTTATATCAACAGAGAATGGCCCGTGCTTATAACAAGAAAGTATGGCCTAGAAATTTTGAAGTAGGACAACTTGTGTCAAGACGAATTCTCCTCATCACCAGGAAGCCAAAGGAAAATTTTCACCTAATTGGAAGGGCCCGTATATCATCAGAAAAATATTGCCAAGAGGAGCATTGTTTCTGGGCGATGTCGAGGGAGATGATCCCGAAAAAGCTGTGAATGCAAACGTTGTAAAAAGGTAATATGTCTAGGCTTTCTACAACAATGACTTTGTTAATTGAGATGACGAAGGCTTTCATTCTTACTATTCAGACACTATCAACCCTTTGCAAACCCATTTGTGTCGGTTACCCTTTCTTTGGTTAATCTCTTTGGAACTTGAAAGTGTTATTGAAAAATGAAATGACCCAAAAAAAAGAAAGAAAAAACAAATAAATATAGAAAACAAAAAGAAAAACAAAACAACAAAAGAAAACAAAAAAAAACTTCTTGAGCTACTTCTGACTTGATTATGAAAGGATACGTAGGCAACCTCTCTCTGGGGTTCAGTCACACCTAAACAAAAATCCCAAGTCCCCCAAGAAAGTGAAACTGGGGCACATGATATAACGGCTCGAAAGAGAGCCCACCAAGATGGTTTCAAAGTTGTAATTCCATCCAGATTCTTTTTACCCAAACCTTGTTCAAGTCCTTCTGATCAAATAGCAAAGGTAGCGGAATCGAAAAATACCATGGTTGGAACCTGATGCAGTCAAATTGATAGAAATAAAATGAGAGAGTCTTATAGGGGAAAATCTATGGGAACCATAAGGTGATGGTGAGTAGAGAAATTGAAAATGAGAGAGTCCATTTAGTGAAAACTCATAAAGAGCACTATCGGGCGATAACGAGAAGAGAAATAAGATAGGTCGATGTGTTAAACCCCCAAAGGGCACCATTGGTCAAAAAGGAAGTATTTCCCACCATTGATAGAGTCCTAGCAAGATTCCATGGTTTGGAACGTGGGTCAATGAGTTATAAGAAGATGGAAATGTTTGTGCGATTCGGGCACCCAGTCCAAGAAGCATGCCATGTCCATTCAAAGCCTGCATGCACCCCAGATAAGTCCTTCTTTTCTTCCCGAAAGGACACTTCTCTTTAATTTAATTCTCTTGCTTTTTTCTTACTTTTCTGTGAATCCCTTTCGGTCTAACTTTGTTCCCGAAACTAAGAAATTGTGGTAAGACTAGCTTTATGGAGCTATGCCTAACGAAAGCTAAATACACGAAAGCTAAATACCCAGCCTCAGCTGACGCATCTAGCCGATCCCGACTGGCCATGATGACTGATGTTTTGAAATTGAAAGACTCGTGAAAGGAAAGAAACTCAAAGTCAAAAGCCCACAAAGGCAAAAAAGAGTGGAAAAGGATTGAGTTCTATGCGGCTAACTGTCTTGGCAAGGATCTGAAAAACCAAGAGATCACGACGTTGTGAAATGAAAGTTGTTGAATATGAAAAGAAATCCAAGGACAGTGGTCCTAAGGGTAGAATAAAGTGAAAAGATCAAAGCCCCACGCAGGGAAGCCTTCATGAGAAATTTTGAATAGCTGAGTTCCTCGATTGTAAGGGAGAGATCATTCTTCAATAAAAGCCAGCAAGCACCGCAAGTTCTCTTCAAACATTGGGCCAAGACTCGGTGATCAAACAACTAAAACCGCAAAACCAACCACCGTTTCGAACTAACAATAGTTATTATTTGAAAATTTAAAATAGGTGTAACCCAAAGCAGTCGTACGAGAAGCAGGTGCAACCAAAAAAGGAAATGCACGGGAGCTAAGAACAACTTCACGGAAATAATCAACCCACAAGGGAAGTTTCTTCCAAATTATTTCCTATATGTTGTAAAGAAAAGAAAAAAAAGAAGAAAAGAAAAATCCCAAAAAGAAATCATGGTAGCATAGGGCCTCCAATCTCTAGCAGCACCATTCTTAACCTAAGACCACATCCCATGTTAGTCCCCGGAATAATCCATGGATCTCCCCTGCCTAATCCGAGGACATTTGCCTTCTCATCCCCAGCATAACCTGAGGATCCTTTTCCTTTCTCCCAGGCATAACCAGAGGATCATTTTCCTTTTATCCCCGCATAACCCGAGGATCATTTTCCTTTTCCTCTCCAGCATAACCTGAGGATCTTTTCTCTCCCTGGCAAAACCCGACGATTATTTTCTTTTTATCCCCATCATAACCTGAGAATCCTTTTCCTTTTATCCCTGGCATAACCCGAGGATCATTTTCCTTTTCCTCCCTAGTATAACCTAAGGATCTTTTCTCTCCCAGGCATAACCCGAGAACCATTTTCCTTTTAGCCCCAGCATAACCTGAGGATCCTTTTCCTTTTATCCCCGGCATAACCCGAGGATCATTTTCCTTTTACTCCCCAGCATAACCTGAGGATCTTTTCTCTCCCCGACATAACCCGATGATCATTTTCCGTTTTCCCTCTATCCTAGCATAACCCGTGGACTTCCCTGGCATAGCCCAAGGACTTTTTTCTTTTATCCCAGCATAACCCGTGGATCCTCCCTGGCATAACCCAAGGACCTTTTCCCTTTATCCCGGAATAACCCGTGGACTTCCCTGACATAACCCAAGGACCTTTTTCTTTTGTCCCGACATAACCCGTGGATCCTCCCTGGCATAAACCAATGACCTTTTTTCTTCTATCCCGGCATAACCCGTGGATCCTCCATAGCCTTACCCAAGGACCTTTTGCTTTTATCCTGGCATAACCCATGGATCCTCCCTGGCATAACCAAAGGACCCCTTTTTTCTCTTTATTCCAGCATAGCCCATGGATTTTCCTTTTATCCCTAACAGGAACCTTTTTCTTTTATCGCGGCATAGCTTGGAATCTCCTTAGGATAACCCAAGGATCTGTTTTCCCATCCCGGAATAACCTATGGATTTAAGTCTTCACTCCCAAGGACACACAATCCTGACTTTTATTGTTCTCAATGAAGAGTAGTTTAGATTTTGTGTTGTGAACAACTCATGAAATTTTCCTAGCAAAACAGGGGCAGAAAAATTTTGTTTGTTTGTTTGTTATGGTGTCTGAACAGGTTTTGCCTCAAGGCATAGGATCTGAGATGACCGAAAGAGTGAGTCTCAACCCAGAATAAAGGAAAAGAAGAAAAGAACAAAAAAAAAAGCAAACTCAGAGCGTTTGAAGAAGAAAAGGATGCGAACTGCTCAAATTTGATCAAAGTCACAATCTTTGCATGTACCTCTCCAACCCAATGCTGAAGAAAGAACTAGCACCTACAGCTTGCGAGCATCAAGGTTCAGGTCAGGGTCCACAGTAAAATCAGCTAAGATTCAAGATCAAACTTCAATAAATATATAGATACAAATCTTGTAACTCTTAGTGGTTAGGAATAGCTAGCTTAGCTTTTGATTTTCCTTTTGGTGTAATAAGGAGGTCAACAAGCAGTAGCAGTAGCATCAGCAGTAAAACCACAGCTCCTGGTAGTCCGAGCTACCAAAACTTCCAAAACTACACTGACCTGATTCCTTTATAGCCAGGGATATGTAGGCAACCTCTGAAGCAAGGTTCCGTCAGACATTTTTCAAAAGCTACTTCTCATGGAGCACCAAGCGGGCAAAAATCCTCATAGGTGCTCATTTATCTTTGCCCAAAAACCCTTTGTGTCTCCAAGCAAAGAGGGGCAGCTGTGAGTATGTGATTTTTACCTCGCATGAATTACTCCTACAAAATTCCTAAATTTAGGATTTTTTCCTTTTAATTATTTCATTAATTGCAGAATTTCCGCGTTTGTTTGCATTTTTGTGTGCACTATTAATTTATATAAATCATAAAAAATACAAAAACATTACATTTGGATTTGGGATCTTATTCTACATATTTTTGAATTATTTGGTAATTAGGATTTTACAATAATACAAAAAAAAATAAAATTTGGATTTATTTCTTGCTTTGTTTAATTTGAATTTTTGTTAGTTTCCTTAAAATTATTATTAATTAATTGTGTTGGCCATTAATTAGAGCTTAAATAATTAGGAAATTTAATTTAATTTATAAAATTTAATTCAATTTTATTTTTAATTTTAATTTCAATTTTGAAGGGAAAAAAATAAAATCAAATA
This sequence comes from Nicotiana benthamiana, assembly GCA_034376525.1. Classification (NCBI taxonomy): domain Eukaryota; kingdom Viridiplantae; phylum Streptophyta; class Magnoliopsida; order Solanales; family Solanaceae; genus Nicotiana; species Nicotiana benthamiana. Next base: position 53,214,607 of record CM067339.1, on the reverse strand, counting down.
ATTAAGTCTAAAAAGAAATGCCAATTTGAGCCCAAACAAAAAACCAGCCAAGATTCTTAAACCCCATATCGGCCTAAATCTACACTAGAACCCGGTCCAGCCTCTCCCCCTCCCTCCCAAACCAAACGACGTCGTTTTGGGGCAAATAATCTTGACCGTCTAGGTAGCTGGGTGTGACATGCGTTATCCCGGTTTTTACCTATTTGCATATACAACTTCTTCTTTTTCTCTCTTTTTTTTTTCACTTTTCATTTAGCTTGTGTTTGCTTGATTTCTCTTTGTTTATTCTCTTTTTTATTTGCCATGGTTTCCTTCTCACGGTTTCTTATTTTTTCCTCTCTCTTCTTTTCTCTCTCTCTCTTTTTCTTATTTTTCCTTTTCTTTTGGTTGTGGTCAAATCCTATGGATATTTCGTACGTATCATGACCCCGCATGAATTAGACCGAGCGTAGTTCTGGGGAATAAGTATAAAAATAAATAGTAACATATTCTAGAATTTTCAGATTTTCATAAGAAGAATGCTTTGATAACAATGACTCAAAAACTAATAGACCCAAAAGCAACTAACAGACTCTGACAGAGGGATGAAAATACAGACTGAAGAACAAACTGACAGACTCTAATAGAAAGTGAAAACATATGCTCGAGGAACAAGCTAACAGACTCAAGGACAGACTAACAAACTCTGATGAGAATCATGAATACATCAACGCCTCTACTACCCTGGGGCCCACGGGATAGAATTCGGCCTCGCCACAGGCCTACGTGCTAAATCCCCTTGGAGGTAGTGGAGGTTTTCCATTACTTGGCGGACAAAGGTCATCGCAAAAGCAAAGAACAGGGACCTAGTAATATCTTCACAACTACTGCACTTCATCGCAATGTAATCAGCAATCCTTCTGACTGACTCTCTTATGACACCCTTTTCTTGCAACAAAAGCACAATCTACTTGGCTCTGGCTTTCAGAGTTTGTGTAGCTACTTAACTTTATTCTTGAAACTAATGCAAATATTTTTCTAGTTGTTCCATATCTATATAACAGTGTTCTCTTTTATCCTTAAAGTCCTTCGCCTGCTTGACCAATTTATTTTCAATGGTGATGACCCTTTTCTTCAATCCCGCAACTTTGCTGTCGTACTTTTCTTTCAACTGTTTAACTAGGCGTACTCGTTCTTCCATATTTTTAGCCATTTTCTCTTGGCATCTGGCTAATTCACCCTCCGTTTTATTTCGATCAAAACCGTACTCACTTACCTTTTACCTGAGGTTGTTTATCAGTTTTTCATCTTTTACACTTCTGGGGGGATTTTCAGCTGCCATTTGCATTACCCGAATCCGGGCCCGAAGGGAATCATTTTCTTTGACCAACTTCTTCGTTACACCTTCGGCTTCTTGTGCTTGGAGGTCATTGTTGAATTCCATGTTTCTCAGCTTCTCTTTCAAGGTGCGAATCCCGGCTTGATATGATTGTTCTTTTTCTCCCCATACCAACTTTTCTTGGATTTTGTTGTCAAAAGCTTGGATATGAGGTCTTTTGGCAGGCGACTCAAGCTCGGTCTCTGGTTTGTTGTTTATGCAAGACATTTTCTCAAACCAAGCAGCACAGTTTGGATCTACTTCCCCCTTTACCATATCAGGTACCTGAGTGCCATATTTAAGATACCAGTAGTTATTCCAATCCTGCTAAACTAAAGCCTCGGGCAATGCGGCTTCTGGATGCATCTCTATGACCTAGGTGCTTAGATTTTCATCTTCGGGCACAATCTGATATCTTCCTAATTGCCTCAAGACCCTCTACGGTGCATATGGCTGGATACTCTTTACCCCCATTATTCTTAAGTAGCCCTTGGTAGCAGTCATGTATATGGCTTCTGTCCTCAAAAGACACCCTATAGTCCACTCGACCTGTCTTGCTTTGAGAGTTTTCAAGTGGGAGACCCTTGCTTCAAACCCTTCTGCATGTTGTAATCCTTTACCCTCTCCTCATGGCTGGATATGAAATTACTCGGGCTCGAACCATAACTCATGAATCTAGGATGATAGCAAAGATGCTTGATCAACCACATTTGTAGAAGGATTTTGCAACCTTCGAAGAATTGAGCCCCGGCTTTACATTATGTCAATGCTCGATAAATATCCACCAACACCAATGGGACAAGTGTGTGATTTTCCTTTGTAGTGAGGACTTGTGCAATTCTAACCAAATGAGTATCCATTGTTCCTTCCTCATTTGGAAAGACCATGATTCTTAAGAAACCCACAATAAGTTCAAACCATCAATGAATTTTCCAAAGGCCCTGATCTTGCTTATTTCTCAAACCATTTTCATGCATTTCAAACCCAGCGGAATGCCCGAACTTGAAGTACAAGAAATGGAAAGAACAATATCCTTTGCTTACGTGGGTTTTCTTCATCTGTTTACTGATGGTCAAGAGGTGAAAGAACTTTTGCACTGACGGAGCCCTTGGAAATATAAGTTGTTGCTTCCTCAAGTCCCGAACAAACTCAATGTACCCGGAAATTTCCTCCAAGGTAGAGGTGATCTCAAAGTTCGTAAAATGAAAAACATTGTGAACACGGTCCCAGAATGTTGCCAAAGCCTTGATTAAATCTTCCTGTGGTGTAATCTCAAAAATGTCTGTGAGGGCACCCATTTGCTTTTTTACCCATTCATTCCACCACATATGCAAGTGCAACCTAGCCTGCTCCTTGACCACTTCTGGCGGATCCTGGATAATATTCATTTGCTCATATGGAAGGTTAAAGTCAGGGTTGACTTCGGCGGATCTTTTGTAAAACAAAATTCTAATAAAATTAAAGAACCGATGATTCCTTCCCTTATATGCCAATTTTAACCAAATGAATTGCAAATGTGGCCCCCTCCCATTTCCTCATGGATTTGAGGTTGGGGGAGGAACTATTCCATGACAACTTCACAAACTTGTCCATTTCTTTCAGGAGTAGCCCTTTGACAACTGAAAATATTCTAATGTTATCTCGGCAAGAACGGTTTAAAATATTGCCAAAGTTGGATCGGCTCGTTTTGACCAAGACTCCAAACTATATTCACTTGACAACTAGCATTCATTTTCTTGTTTGTTTTTCAAAATAAAGTCCAAGCTTATGTAGGTTGCCTACGTATCTCACATCCGACGAGAATCAGACCTGCATAGTTCGGTCAACTTTAACATATTTGAAAAGGACACTGTGTTTTATTCTTTGAAATAACCCTGTTTGAAAAGATTTGGCAGAGTTTTGGGATGTTTTCAAATACTGAGGGTTTCTTTAGAACCGGGTTTTTTTCCTTTCCCTACATAACTCTTGGTTTTTCTTTTGCTTTATTTTCCCTAGTCGGTTAGCATGCGGGGAAAAACAAATAAATGCTCACATAGCAGATAGAATTCATCAAGATGGTTTGTTATTTCGGGTACACCTGTTTTAGACGGACCCAACCCCTGTGTTGAGTCACCTAAGTCAAATACACAAGATGCAATCAAGCACTCCTACTAGGTATCTGGCGTGAGGCTGTGTTAATCTAGGCTTAAATCCTAGGTGTTTTGGTCTAGATTTGGGGTACCCGAGCGAACAACTAGGGCTGAAGAGGGGCGACGTACCGTTAGCACGGAAGTATGCCCGGCCTTGTCGCTTACCCTGCCTCATTTACTTGGTATAATTACTATAGAAAAAGAGGGTCACACGATTGTGTGCACCATTTTCAAAAGACACAGATGGGTGGCGTAAGAAGATAGTTATGTACAATTCAAACTATATTAAAGCGGTAAACAGATAGCAATTAGCAAAGAGGTTCACAAAATCCAGTAATATGAACAATAAATAAAGCCAAGTAAAAATCATAAAACAAGCTCGAATTCTTGAACCTTGTGAAACCAGAGATTTTTGGTTCGATCCCCAGAAGAGTCGCCAGAGCTGTCACACCTCCTTTTTACACTACACCCCGCGAAGGGCGTAGAAGGGAGTTTTTCCAATTAAAGGACAATCGAATCGGGATTTATTTTTTACTAAAAATTCAGAGTTGCCAATTGGGAGATTAATGGTGTCCCAAGTCACCGGTTCAAATCCCGAATCGAGGAAAAGATTGACTCTATATTACAGTCTGCGACCAAAAATCCGGGTAAGGAATTATGTCGGGAGAAGGTTTTAGGCACTCCCGAGTTTCGTGGTTCTAGCATGGTCGCTTTGATCGTACTTTGCTTAATGTTTTAACTACTTATTTATAGGACCTATGTGTATTTATCTTTTTACCTCATTCAAATCACTTGAATCATTTGTAATTAAAGAAACAAATTACGCGTACGTATATTCATTTCCTTTGGCGCATCAAAAATTGTGTCATGCGAACGTGTCCATAATTAATGATGCTTTATTATCTTTAAGAAAGTTTGGCCGAAGTTGTGAGGACGCATACTCCGATTTTGTTTGCAATCATATCACGTGAACGTGTCCACAACCGTGATAGTATAATAAACGGGCCTAAAGCAAATTACAAACATTTAACATTTTATATCTAAGGATAACATGATTAATTAAACGAGGACAATGCAATTGTCATTTTGTTTGGCATGGCACGCCTCAAATTAATTATGAGGAATTATTAAGGAAATAAGACTAAAGAGATTAACGGTTTTTTAAACTATGACTGAATTCAAATATGGGACACTGAGACTAAGTGAAATGTATTTTTTTTTTAGAATTTGGGCTTGGCCTAACGTGAGACCTGGTGGCCCAAGACATCATTGGGAGGATAGATTATAAACTTCATGACAAAGTTTCTCTCGAACCCCAAACCACAAGCCCAATTCAAATAAGGCATGCACAAATTGAATACTCAAAGATGCGCATATCGAATCCTTGTACCAACAGAAAATGAGAACCAATTAAGAATAAACATAGCAGCTGCTGTAACGTTTGGGCTCAACGTGATGCCTAGCAGACCATACCAAAGATGGCTAACTTTTAATGACTTAGACTGGGCAAGAAAACTCAATCAGAGGACGTAGGCCCATTCACAATGCCAGGACCCAAATTCGAGTCCGTACAGTGGCACTCACAAATCACTACTTAATTTCTAGCATTAAAATGCTTCAATAAGAAATGAACAAATAATCCTACCCATAAATCACTATTTAACATCTAGATTTAGCACGCTTCAAATACGAAATGAACAGATCATCATTTGATAACTAAAAAACAAAAGAACTGTTAATCATCAGGTAACCATGTTCAACTAAATTCAAGCAATGATTTCAGGAACAAAGCATTTTTCCCCATGCCATTTGTGACATCTGTTTCAATTGTATGACTGATCAGTGAACTTAACTGGGAATCAACACTAGACTAAATAGGTTGTATACAAAACTCAAAAGAAGCTTAACAAAACCGTAATCAAAGATCCAAGTCTCATTTGTTTTATCCATATCAGTCTATACACACCATCTAATAATATCAACATCTACCTAGCAAGCAATCTCGAAAATCCAAGCTTAGATTTAGTCCCAAAAAACTTTCAATGTTACTAACAATTCGCATCCAACAGACTATAATACATAAAACCAAAACCCTGCAAATAGGAAGACACTAAGTTACTAGACAGAGCAACTCGAGTTTGTGTTTGAACTTTCAATTTCATTTCATACTTCAACCATTCTTCATAGGAGGTAGGATTCAAGAACGACTACCTCAAAATGGAAAAAAGAAGCTAGAAATGAAGCAACAATAAATAGCAGCAGATCAACAATCAACAGTGAAAGAAATCTACCTAGATCAACCAAAGCAGAAATAATATCAATCCAGATAAAAGAAAATCTATTAACCAGCTTAAACCAAATCTTTTCATCCAAGTTCAAACAATTTTTTAACCTCAAATGAAATCAAGAATCATTCAGAAAAAATAAGAAATTTCAAAACTTTAAGATGAAATCTTAATGAAATAGTATTCTTTCAATTTTTCAGCCTTTTAAGACTTTTCTGAATTTTATCTCTTAATTCCTATCTTGAAAGGCAAGAAAAGGTGCATTTATCGGCAAAGGAAGTAGGGCAAATAGCAGATTTCAGTTTTGCATTTTATCCATTTTTAAAATTTTTTTTTTGCTTAGAAATCCTTAGTTAAAAATCAATTTGAACCCACCACCCATCTTCCTAGAAGCTTCTCAACCAGTTACCAAAAGATTCCCCTCCACCCATTTCCTAAACTACCCCCAAATGTCCCTGTTTTTACCCTTTGCAAACAAATAGATCAATCTTAACCCAAAACCTTTGGGCTCCAAACAGAGACGAGCTCTTAATGACCCCAAATCCAACCTACCATAAGCCCTAAATCTAACCACCAATTAACCCAATATCAAATCAAGCAAAATCTTACCAAAGCCCAAAAATAATTAAAAATCTAATTTTAACTAGCAGAAATCCAAAATCAGGCGAGAACAAATTCCTATAAGGACCTAATCCTAATTACACAATTTTCACAAGCAAAAACCACTAATTTTAATTAAACTAAATTGATTTGAATCACAAAAAAAATAGGAAAACCAGAAAAAGAAAATAAGTAAAGGACAAGAAGAGAAGATGGAAAGAAAGGAAAATACTGATGCAATCTGACATAGATCGATGAAGAAGATTAACTTGGCCAAATGCTTTTGGTCCGGTCTGGGATGAAAAAATCTCGACACGAGCAAAAATTATTGTTAATCGATTATTATATGCAAGAACAATCTCTTAACGACACTTCTGAGTCAAGTCGAGTCTTAAAACTTTATTATTTTTCTGATTTTCAAATCCAGACTTGAAGTGAAGATTGGGAATTTTCTGGGGAATTGGCACCAGATTATCATTTGAAGGGGTATAGGGAGTAGATGGTGAGAGTTTTGGAGTGATTTCGAGCTTTCTTCCTTCAAAAATGGTGGAACCTAGGCTTCCATTAGGGTTGAGCCGTGAGAGAGATGAGGGAGATGAGAGAATGGGAACTGGATGGTCTTTGTATTTTCAGACATTAATATGTGACAAAGGAGATAGTTCTAGGACTGTTGGATGATCTGCAATGAAAAGCTGAGATTGGATGGGAATTAAAAACCTTTAACGTTTTCATTTGGACATTAAAGAGACCGACCATTTTGGACCCGGTTATTGGGCCGGTTTTGGGGAAAACATTAAGCTTGGGTAATTTGTTTAACACCAGCCCAAATTGCTCTCTCCTTTTTTATTTCCATTTCTTTTCAATTCCTCTTTTTCAATTCTTTCTTTTTTTCTCTTTATTTCAAAATTAAAATCAAAATCTAAATAACAATTAAAAACAAATTAATTTAATAAATTAATTAACTCCTAATTATGATTATTAACTGGACAAAATTAAAGGACAAACTACCCAAAATTTCAAAATTAAAACTACAAATGTAAAATAAACTATTTTTCGTTATTTTTTCATTTTTATAGAATAACTAATTTTCTAATTAATTTGAAAATGTAGAAGTAAATCCTAAATGCACATGCCATGTATTTTCTTTTCTAATGGAAATTAAATATGCACAAAAATGCAAATAATTAATAAAATTCAACAAGAAATCCTATACAACTTGCAAAAATTGGGAAAAGTTATTTTTTGATATTTAATGGGAGCAATTCATATAGGTCAAAAACCACGTGCTCACGGATGTAATGAGTCAGCTCTTGATGCTCGTGTGTCACACTTGATCCATAGTTTTTCAAATTTTAAAGGTTATTAATAATTCATTCGTATTGATGGCAATTGTTAGTCACAATTGACGCTTTTGAGGTTACTCCAGGATAGCTGAAAATACTTGAATTTCTCTTAACGGGTGGGTCTTATTTTGTTTGCTTAAGGACAAGCAGAAGCTTAAGTTTGGGGGAGTTGATAACTAGGGACTTAATGTGTTTCATGCTCCTTCTTGCTTATGTTTTGGTTATAAATTGTTACAAAATAGTCCCAAAAAGGCTCATAAATGTGCTTGATTGCAGGTTATTTGTTAACTCCAGAACATAGCTGCGCTCGTAGGAACTTCATCTGTAGCCATATTTGGCATCTTAGCTTGCTTTTAGCATATATTCTTGTATTTTACTCTAGTAATTAATATGTCTTGTTCTTCATCTATTTCTCTATTTTTTGGTTCAAGCATGAGTAGCTAAACCCATTAGCTAGGGTTGTGGATCAACCCTAGTGTGAGTAATTGATGGTTGTTGCAATTTAAGGCTAGATTAACTATGGGTGTTTGTTATTTTGGTCAATTTTATGGTTTAATTTATTAATTGATAGTTGCAAATACTGTTTTGTGCTTAGCTGACTTGGTTCTTCTTGAGAAAGAGAGCCTAAGTCTCCAAAATTGAAACAATACGGAATTGGGATGGACTCAAGAGAATTGATAGTCCCAATTAAAGGGTTAAACCGCGAGAGGGTGATTACCCGACTTGAACCCTAGTTGCTTGAGCAAATTTACCTACTCATTTGGTTTTGAGAAAGTCAATTGGGCAAAATCACTCTCTCTACTGAGACGTGCGAGAGTGTGTAAAATCGTGCAACGGTTATAGCATATTTTCCCAAACATATCAAGCAAGCCTTAGAAGTAATTACCCGTCAATTAGCCACCTAGGTGAAAGTCACTACCCTAGTGCCCTTCTATCTATTAAATACAACTCTTAGCAATCTTCGTTTAGATTAATCGAGTTGAAATTTATAATTAGTAGTTTATAATAGTAAATTTTTAAAGAAACCCCAAAAATATGATTGGAAGTGACATTTAGAGCAATTACACAACTCTAGCCTAGATAGATACTCGAATCCCTTCCTATCTCCCTGAGGAAATCGATCCCGACCCTCAAATCGGGTAAAAGCAATTGCGACCGTCTCTTCCTACTTCATAGTAGTGCGGGGTTAGTACTGATCAACCACGAGTTTCAAAAGTATATTCTTTCTTCTTAAACTCAGTGTCGAGTTAAACTAGCTCTAACAATATGAAACAGAGGGAGTAACATTTAAGACTTGCCCGCACAATTTGGTGTCAATCCGAGAAGTATAAGTACGTTTCGGCACGTTAGAAGCAAATTGAAGAACTTGAAGTTCATTCATTTGATTCAATTGGTTTTAGGGGGTGATTTTTAGATTTAGCATTGTTTCGGGCATTTCGAGGATTCAAGCGAGTCCGTTTTATGATTTCAAACTTTTTGGTAAGTTCGGGCGGGACCAGAGTCCCCGAGCGTCAATCAAGCGAGGCTCGAGTAAAGTTGAAAAATTAGGGAAGGAGTTAAAGCTCCAATCTTCAATCATAACCGCACCTGCAGTTGGTTAGCCGCAAGTGCTAGACTGCAAAAGCAGTCTTGCTCTCACAAAATCGGCGATGGCATGCCAAGATAGAAACCACAGAAGCGGCTAAACTTTAAGAGAAGCGGTTGCTTCCCATAGAAGCGGCCCAGCGGACCTGCTAAATTTTCTTAGAAGCAGACACTTTCTGAAGATGCGGTGGGTGCAGGTGCGACCCAGGACCAAAGATGTGAAAATCACTGAAGCAGTGACCTTCATTTATTACTGGCTCTAGGCCATATTTGCTCATTTTCACTCATTTGTTGGACGATTTTGGAGCTCTTGATAGAAGACTTTCAGCTAGCATCTTGAGGTAAGTTCATACTATTTATTTCTAGTTTAATACTTGAACCTCGGGTAGATTAACACACAAAGGTTAAGGAAAAATAATGGGATTAGAGCAAAACCTAGGGTTTTGATAAAAGTTAGATTTAACCATGAAATGTATTATGGAATGAAGTAGAAATCATATATTATTGATCCTTAGGTTATAAAGAGCAGCTTTCTTCGAACAATTTCGGAATTTGGGCACGTGGGCCTGAGGTCGGATTTTAGAAAACTTGTGTTAAAGGTTGAGAAATTACTTTAGTAATTAAAATGCAAACTCTTGTGCTTGTATTGACTAGTTCCTACCTCCTTTAATTAGTTTGAGATCGTTCGGCTCTAAATTGAGGGTTGAAAACGTTCTTGGTATTGGAAGTACACTTTGGAGCGGGATGCGTCTCCTATCTAACCTTCTAAGAGGGAATTGTCCCCATAGGTAAAATAATTGAATAATTTTTCACTAAATGCGAGGGCTACGTAGGCCCTAGGTGACGAGATCCGTGTGTAGCTACTATTATGCTTAAGTCCGGGTAGTCTAGGACCCAAAAGCATGCTTTATGTGATATTCTTGTGACTTTATGATTAATTTGGATTGCTTAAATGATTTTGAATGTAGTTGTCACGCCTCCTTTTTTACATACCACCCCGAAGGATAGTGCATAAGGGAATTTTTCCATTTTAAGTGACATTATTTGAAATGGATTATTTATTTGTCAGCGTCGCCACTTGGGATAGGCTTGTTTTCTGTTGTCCCAAGTCACCTATTTATTTTAAATCCCAAATCAAGGGAAATTCGACTTTCCTTTTGAAGTATGCGAACCAGAAATTTTGAATAAGGAATTCTGTTAACCCGAGGAAGGTGTTAGGCACCCCGTATTCGTGGTTCTAGCACGGTTGCTTAAACTATTATAATTGGACAATTATCTTATTTTAATACATGTTTCAACCTATGATGCAACATAAAATTATTTATCGCTTTTAATAATTTTAGAGAAGATTGAACATCATTTAAAACATGTCTTTGGATCGCGTCACATGAAATGCACCCGCAATCCGAAACACAATTTATTCAACATTTTAGGATTTGGATTTGGGTCACATGAAATTCACACCCGAGTTTAGGAAGGTAGAATTATTAAATAATTCTCCTAAAGCAACAAACGCGTTGTTAACTTTGCGAGGGCCATAAAAATTAGCTAAATGGAATGCCTCTAGTTCCAAGCATATTAAAGAAATAATTAAAGAGGGCCGCGCATTTGTGATTTTTATTTGGTGCGGCGCACCTCAACTTTATTTTAAGGATGTCCTAACTAAATTCAAGAGATCATGACCTATTATTATCTATTATAGTTCAGTCTCTATTCTAGCTAAAGATGAATTATTTAAAGGTTGTTATAGGTGTGACTACTCCAAATATTAAGATTTATAATAAATCAGTATCCTTGTACAGTTTACTTCCAATGGCAGGGCCTAAAAGAGAGGCCCAATGCTCCAAGATCTCGGAACCACTATTGCTGAATGCCCTCCTAACAAGAGAATTGGGCCATAAGAAATTAGTGAGATGCTGGCCCAGTAGTTTGGAATCAACGATTTAAATCATACAGGCCACATATTGACTCAGCCATTAGCCATTGACCAAAACAACACAAAAAACCCATTTGATTTCAAACCCAAAACATGTGTATATATTTGGTTTCCAGATTTCTAATTGTTTTGAAGCAACAAAATAATAGATTATCACATAATCAAATACTCTTGAATCACGAAAATCATTGGCTTATTATACTTCATGTCAACCTGTTAAACTACTTTTTCAAACAACCATGAACTCCAAGTTTAGCTTGAACCATATGAAGCAGTAAGTACAACTTTATTGGGTGATATAATGAGTAAACATGAAATAAGCTTAGTCGATTTTAGACTTGTACTTCAACGAACCATACCGTTCTGCCTCTAACTTGTAATAATAATGACTTTATATTTCTCATTTCTGTACAAATGTACATCCTAATAATATGTAATATCAACAGCTTTGCAACAAATAATGACTATCACAACATCTCACTTTCAAACAAAATAAGTTGTTGCCCTTTTGATTGACTGAGCTCTAACTTTTCAAATGAATATGACAAGCTAGAGATGAAAGCAAGCTTAACCACATGATTGAATACATGCATAACTTAAGCAAAAGTCTGTATATACAGTCCCTCAAATGTCCAACCAAACTAACAATCCACAAGTTTTAGACAAAATGAAAGAGCGACATGAATCCCAAACTACTACTACTATATTAGGGTGAACAAGCTAGGCTAAATACCATTACACTACACTATTGACTTCAGAAATTTTAAATAGGATAATTGACATTTGAAGATAAAAAAACAGCCCTTCATTCATGAAAACCTCAGGAAATTACAGCTTTCATATTTGCATCTTATCTCCTAAAGAATCAAGGAGTACCTGAAATTTTGAAAAGCAACACAAAGTGATCAGCAATAGAACAATAGGAAGAGCAGTATTTCAGCAACAAGCTCAGCCCAAAAATGACCAAAGGATAACCATCTTAAACCAGGCGCAAGACCACAAGAGTGTCACCAAAACCCAGCAAACAAATCAGACCCAAAATACACCAAAACACTCTAATACCAACAGATTCAAACTATTTTGAACTTCACCTTGTTCGGGAATTAATTCGGAATGGGATCTCACGAATTTTAGGGATACTCTAATAGAAGAGTAAAATTTTTTTTGTAGTTTTCACCTGCCTATAATTTCTACCTTTTTAGTTCTTTTTTTGTATGCTCCAAAAAAATCTCTCTTGCAAGGCAATGATACAATGTCTTTATAGGAAAGCAAGTAGGTTAAGCTTCAAATTCTTGTTTTAGCTTTTTGGTCCCTATTCAATTTCATTTTTTTTTCTAATTAATCCCTCACATTCTGACTTGCTACCCAATTTAATACCCTATGCAGCTGCTAGGAAGCTTCCTAAGTTGTTATTGAGAGATTCCCTAGTTGGATTACCCTTTAAAAGTTGTTAAAATTACTTTACTTAAATGGGCTATGGGTCATGAATAAAATGGACTCAATGGTTCAACTAAATATGATCTCTAAGTCAGACCAAATAAAGCCTTCTTGGAATGGGATCTAAACGTCAGAGCCCAATCAATTGAGAAGAACACAAAACAAATCAGGAATTGCATGTAAAAGGAAAATACTAAAACAATCTTAGGAAACTGAAAGCGCCTAAGCTAATTGACTGATTAAATATGACAAACATGCAGGGAACTAATTGATCTATTAAAATAAATCTAACTAAATTAAACTAAGTGATTGAAAAAAGCGGTGAAATTAGAGAATTAACATGCCATTAACAAAATAATCAAGGAAAACAAACACCAATCAAAGAGGTTCTGGGTTCAGAACTTTGGCCTAGTCTTAATTGAGATTGGCCTTTGACCAAAGAAAGGAGAAGAAAAAAAGCAAAACACAAACGAAATGAAAGAAAATGAAAGGGACTCACTTGATAGGCTCGAAATCAATGTTGGTAGATTTAGTCATCCCAAAAAAATGTCAAACATTTGTTCTTGGCGAAGAACAAACGAAGGTCATTATTTCGTACTAAAACAGGCTTGAATAAGCCAAGAAATTCGGAAAAATGGCCTTGTATGAACAGGTTCAATTTTGAATTCATAAAGCTCGAACCTCACATTCCATATTCGGAAAGTTCTGGGCATTTTCGAGGGTGAAGGGTTACGGATTTGGAAACAGGGGAGTGAAGGGGTCATATGGTGTTGAGTTGGGTTGATTGGTCGTGGTGGGGCTTTGTCGTCTCTCATTGAACAAATATCCGAGGGGTTTGGCTAGAATTCAAAAGAAGGTAATGGTGTATTCGTGATGAGGGGGTCGAGGCGAGCTTGTGGTGTTAATCTTGTGGCGATTGGTCGTAGGCCGCCGGCGGAGACGATTTCCGGTAGGCAGCGGACATCGACAGACAGTAGAGACGGTGGGTCTATCTCTAGGGTTTGAAGAGAGAAGGGAGACGATGAGTAGCGGGGGGAGGGGGTAGGTTGTTTTGGACATTTTATACTTGAAGACCCTAGCTTTTGAGCCGTTAGATCTTCCAACCTTGACGGCCAGGATTGAACTAGTCAAAACGACGTCGTTTGGTTGTCTCATATGTGAGACCAAGTTAGGGCATGGGTTTGGGCCGGTTCAGAGGGAATTTAACGGGTTTAGGGGGTTTGACTTGGGTCAGCCCAAATTGGGCATTTTATTAAGTTACTCAGTTGTTGATTTTCTTTTCTTTTCTTTTCAAAATTAAAATTAAAATTAAATAGAATTAAATCCTAAAATTAAATTAACCTACCTAATTATATTAAGCCCCAATTAATAATTAACTCAAATAATTAAATACCAAGTTAAAAAAACTAACAAAATTCAAAGCCAAAAACCAAGCAAAATAAATCAATTTTTGTGATTTTTATATTTTTTTGTAAAACCCTAATTACTAATATATCTAAAATATGTAAAATTAAATCCAAAATAAAAATGCAATAATTTTGTGTTTTTTATAAATCATCTAAATTAAACGTGCACAAAAAAATGCAAATAAACATGAAAAATAAGCAATTAAATCCTAAAAATCAAATAATTAAAGGAAACATCCTAAATTTAAGAATTGTGTAGGAGTAATTCACGTGAGGCAAAAATCACATGCTCACAGCTACCCCTCTTAGGTTGGAGACACGGAGGGTCTTCGAGCAAAGATAAATGAGCAACGATGAGGGATTTTTGCCTGCTTGGCACACCATGAGAAGCATTTTTCGAAAAATGTCTGACCGAACCTTACTTCAGAGGTGGCCTACATATCCTTGGCTGTGAAGGAATCAGGTCAGCGTAGTTCTGGAAGTTTTGGTAGCTGGACTACCGAGACTTGCGGTTTTACTGCTGATGCTGATGTTGATGCTATTACTTGCTGACCCCCTTATTACACTAAAAGTAAGATCAAAAGCTAAGCTAGCTATGCCTATCAACTATGAGTTATAAAATTCCTATCTATAAATCTCTTGAAGCTTGATCTTAAGTCTTAGCTGATTTTATTGCGGACCCCGATCTGAATCCTGATGCTCGCAAGCCGTAGGTGCTGGTTCTTTCTTCAGCATTGGATCAGAGCGGGACATGCAAAGCTTGTGACCTCGATCAAATTTTGAGCAGTTTGCATCCTTCTCCACTTCAAACACTTTGAGTTCGCTTCTTTTTGTTCTTTTCTTCTTTTCCTTTATTCTGGATTGAGACACACTCTTTCGGTCATCTCGAATTATATGCCTCAAGGTAAAGCCTATTTTGACACCAAAACAAACAAACGAACGAATTTTTTCTGCCCTAGTTTTGACTAGGAAAATTTCGTGAGTTATTTGATAACACAAATTAAGCTACATTTTCTTGAAAGCAATAAAAATCAGGATTGTGTATCCATGGGAATGAAGCCTTAAATTGGGATGATTACCAGGTTACGCTGGAAAATGATCGGGTTATGCTGGAAAAAGGAAAAGGTCCCCGGGTTATGCCGGGGAAATCCAAGGGTTATTCCGGGATAAAAGAAAATAGATCCTTGTGTTATGCCAGGGAGGTCCACGGGTTATGCCTGGATTAAAAGAAAAAAGGTCCTTGGGTTATGATAGGGATATCCACAGGTTATGCCGGGATAAAAGAAAAAAGGTCCTTGGGTTATGCCAAGGATGTCCACGGGTTATGACGGGATAAAAAGAAGGTCCTTGGGTTATGCCAGGGAGATCCACGGGTTATTTCGGGATAAAAGAAAAAGAGGCCTTGGGTTATGTCAGGGAGATCCACGAGTTATTTTGGGATAAAATAAAAAGGCCCCTTGGGTTATGCCATAGAGGTCCACAGGTTATGCCGGGATAAAAGAAAAAGGGTCCTTGGGTTATACTAGGGAGATCCACGGGTTATGCCGGAATAAAAGAAAATTGGTCCTTGGGTTATGCCAGGGAGCTCCACGGGTTATGCCGGAATAAAAGAAAAAGGGTCCTTGGGTTATGCCAGGGAGATCCATGGGTTATGCCGGGATAAAAGAAAAAGGGTCCTTGGGTTATGCCAGGCAGATCCATGGGTTATGCCGGAGTAAAAGAAAAAGGGTCCTTGGGTTATGCTAGGAAGATCCAAGGGTTATCCCGGGATAAAAGAAAAAAGGTCCTTAGGTTATGCCAGGGAGGTCTACGGGTTATACCGGGATAAAAGAAAAAAGGTCATTGGGTTATGCCAGGGAGGTCTACCGGCTATGTAGGGATAAAAGAAAAAAGGTCCTTGGGTTATGCCAGGGAGGTCCACGGGTTATGCCAGGAGAAACGAAAAAGGGTCCTTGGGTGATGCCAAGGAGATTCACGGGTTATCCCAGGATTAAACAAAAAGGGTCCTTGGGTTATGCCAGGAGATCCACGGGTTATGCCGGGAGAAAAGAAAAAGGGTCTTTGGGTTTTTCCAAGGAGATCCACGGGTTATGCCGAGACAAAAGAAAAAGGATCATTGGGTTATGCCAGGGAAGTCCACGGGTTATGCTGGAAAAAGGAAAAGGTCCTCGGGTTATGCAAGGGGGATCCAAGGGTTATTCCGAGATAAAAGAAAATAGATCCTTGTGTTATGCCAGGGAGGTCCATCGGTTATGCCTGGATTAAAATAAAAAAAGTCCTTGGGTTATGATAGGGATATCCACAGGTTATTCCGGGATAAAAGAAAAAGGTCCTTGGGTTATGCCAAGGATGTCCACGGGTTATGCCGGGATAAAAAAAAGGTCCTTGGGTTATGCCACGGAGATCCACGGGTTATGTCGGGATAAAAGAAAAAGAGGCCTTGGGTTATGTCAGGGAGATCCACAATTTATTTTGGGATAAAATAAAAAGGCCCCTTGGGTTATGCCAGAGAGGTCCACATGTTATGCCGGGATAAAAGAAAAAGGGTCCTTGGGTTATGCTAGGGAGATCCACGGGTTATACCGAAATAAAAGAAAATGGGTCCTTGGATTATGCCAGGGAGCTCCATGGGTTATGCCGGAATAAAAGAAAAAGGGTCCTTGGGTTATGACTGGGAGATCCATGGGTTATGCCGGGATAAAAGAAAAAGGGTCCTTGGGTTAAGCCAGGGAGATCCACGGGTTACGCCGGAGTAAAAGAAAAAGGGTCCTTGGGTTATGATAGGAAGATCCACGGGTTATCCCATGATAAAAGAAAAAGGGTCCTTGGGTTATGCCAGGGAGGTCTACGGGTTATACCGGGATAAAAGTAAAAAGGTCATTGGGTTATGCCAGGGATGTCTACCGGTTATGTCTGGATAAAAGATAAAAGGTCCTTGGGTTATGCCAGGGAGGTCCACGGGTTATGCCGGGAGAAAAGAAAAAGGGTTCTTGGGTTATGCCAAGGAGATTCACGGGTTATCCCGGGATAAAACAAAAAGGGTCCTTGGGTTATGCCAGGGAGATCCACGGGTTATGCCGGGAGAAAAGAAAAAGGGTCTTTGGGTTATGCCAGGGAAATCCACGGGTTATGCCGAGACAAAAGAAAAAGGATCATTGGGTTATGCCAGGGAAGTCCACGGGTTATGCCGGGATAAAAGTAAAAGGGTCCTTGTGTTATGCCAGGGAGGTCCACGGGTTATGCCGGGAGAAAAGAAAAAGGGTCCTTGGGTTATGCCAAGGAGATTCACGTGTTATCCCGGGATAAACCAAAAAGGGTCCTTGGGTTATGCCAGGGAGATCCACGGGTTATGCCGGGGGAAAAGAAAAAGGGTCTTTGGGTTTTTCCAAGGAGATCCACGGGTTATGCGGAGACAAAATAAAAAGGATCATTGGGTTATGCCAGGGAAGTCCACGGGTTATGCCGGGATAAAAAAGAAATGGGTCCTTGGGTTATGCCAGGGAGGTCCACAGGTTATGACGGGAGAAAACAAAAAGGGTCCTTGGGTTATGCCGGGATAAAAGAAAAAGGGTCCCTAGATTATGCCCGGGACATCTACGGGTTATGCCGGAATTAAAGAAAAAGGATCCTTGGGTTATGCTAGGGAGATCCACGGGATATGCCAGGATAAAGGAAAAAGGGTCCTTCGGTTATGCCAGGGAGGTCAACGGTTTATGCCAGGATAAAAGAATCCTTGGGTTATGCAATGGAGGTCCACGGGTTATGCCGGGAGAAAAGCAAAAAGGCTCATTGTGTTATGCCAGAGAGGTCCAAGGATTATGCCCGGGAGGAAAGGAAAAAGATCCCCGGGTTATGCTGGGGAGAAAAAGAAAAAGATCCTCATGTTATGATTGGGAGAAAAAGGAAAATGATCATCGAGTTATGCCGGGGAGAAAAAGAAAAAGATCCTGAGGTTATGCTAGGGAGAAAGAGGAAAATGATCCTCGGGTTACGCCGGAGAGAAAAAGAAAAAGATCCTCAAGTTATGCTGGGGAGGTCCGCAGGTTATGTCGGGGACAACTAGGGAATGTGGTCCTAGGTTAGAAAGGATGCAGCTTGAGATTAGAGGCCCTATGCTACCATGATTGTTTTTTGGATTTTTCTTTTCTTCTTTTCTTCTTTCTTTCCTTTACAAAATTCAGGAAAGAATTTGGAGGAAACTTCCCTTTTGGGTTGATTATTGCTGCGAAGCTATTCCTAGCTCCTGCGATTTCCCTTTTTGGTTGCACCTGCTTCTTGCACGGTTGCTTTAGATTACACCTATTTCAAATTTTTTACCAAAAAATAATTGTTAGTTTGAAACGATGGTTGGTTTTGTGGCATTGATTGATTGATAACTGGATCTTGGCTCAACTTTTGGTGAGAGCCTATGTTGCTTGCTGGTATTTCTGAAGATTGATCTCTCTCCTAAAATCGAGGAACTCAAATTTTTCAGAATTTCTCATGATGGCTCGCCTGCGTGGGGCTTTGACCCTTTCACTTTATTCTACCTTTAGGACTTTCGCCCTTGGATTTCTTCTTATTTTCAATAATTTTGATTTCAGAACATCGGGATCCCTTGGATTTTCAAATCCTTGCCAAGACATTAAGCCACGCTGGACTCAATCCTTTTAACTTCATTTTGCTTTTGTGTGCATTTGACTTTTATTTCCTTTCTTTTCAGGAGTTTATATATTTCAACACATCAGTCGTCATGGCCAGTCGAGATCGGCTTGATGCACACAATTATTTTCCAATAGAACATGACTCTTTGTCCTTTCTTCCCTTTTTTGTATTTTTCTTTTTGTTCATTTCATTTTTTCAATAAACTTTCAGGTTCCAAAGAGGGTAATCAAAGAAAGGGTAACCGGCTCAAATGGGTTTGTAAAAGGCTGATAGTGTTTGCGTAGTGAGAATGAAAGCCTTCGTCATCCCAACTGGAGAATAATATAACTATACGGAGGATCCAACCTAGTACCTTCTACTATATTTGCGTTGACAGTTGCTTCAGGGACATTTCCTTCGATATGCCCCAAGTACAACGCACTCTTTTGGCAGTAATCTTGTTGTAATGTATGGACATTTCCAATTCAGAAACCAATTTTCCTTTAGTTGTTCAAACTCTTTGTTTTTATTCCTCAAACTTATCTTCTTTGCATTTCAACTCTTGATTCATTATTTCGAAGTCTGACAGTGTCTTGGGATCTGGGCATGAAGTCCGCAAGCATGTCATGTTATTGAAAGCTGCATTATTAGAACTGAAAGAAAAAATAAAGAAAAAAATAGCAAAGATCAGAAAGAATAAAGGAAAATGAACAATAAAATATTGATTTCATTTTTTGGAATTTGAAGATAACAAGGTTTACATTTGGAAATTAAAAGACAAGAAACTAAAGAAAACATCCGAGTTACACCCTGGAATAACTCGCAATGCAAAAAAAATGGCGGGATAGGTCTACCGGGACTCCCACCTGATCGGGAATGGCATATCCTTCCAATTCTGCAGCATGGCATTTGGTCCCATATACAGCACCTCAGCGGTGCTTGAGCCCTCTCCTAGCTGAACATTGTGGATTTCATATAGTATCTTTCTCATTACCTCACATATTTCCTCAATCTCTTCGCTCGTAAAGGCTTCATACTCTTCTTATTTATTGTATTTGGCCAGACAAATGTCTTGTACAAATGTGGCTGTGGTTGAGGCAGGACCATCCATCATGTTTTCTGTCCTCTGCCCATTTTATATCATCTGGAGTAGGTTGGAAGCCTACCTCGAAGAACTTCTTAGTGGTAAGCAAAGTAACTGGTTCAGATATTCCTTGCAAGGACATCTCAAGTCCTTTCCCTGGTTTGAAGCCGTGTCAGATCATTTATTTAGCGACCAAGGTTGAGGCATTGGAAAGGAAGGGTTGGGGGCAAGGGCTTCCTTCTTCATACTGGTTTGCCACCACAACTTCAAAGGCTTGATAAACTATGTGCTCGCTGCCTTCTCTTGCTTCAAGGCATGGGACTGAGGGATCTCGATAAATTTATTGCTCGTCCTCCCCATGGACAACCATTTCTTGATCCTAATGCTCAAACTTTACTATCTGATGAAGAGTGGAAGGTACAGCCCCTGATGCGTGGATCCATGGTCTCCCCAAAAGAAAATTATAGGACGTTTCCATGTCAAGAACTTGGAAAGTCACCTCAAAGTCCATTGGGCCGATGGCCAGAATTAGATCAATCTCTCCAATCGTGTCCATTTTAACACCATCGAAAGCTCGTACACACACATTGTTCGGACGAATCCCTTTAGTTCGAATTTCCATGGGTTATAGTGTTGAGAGTGGGCAGATGTCAACCCCGGAGACTCCGTCTAACATAACCCTTTTCACATAATACTCTTCACAGTTGACTGTTACGTTCATGGCTTTGTTATGTTCAGCTCCTTCCGTAGGCAAGTCATTTTTGTTGAATGAAATCTGGCTGATAGCAAAAAATCTTTCTGCCATTCTTTCTAATTGTTCCACAGAAGTCTCAGCTGGCACGTATGCCTCATTGAGGTCTTGATTAGTACCTTCTGGTTGGAGACTTGTTCAGGAAACTTTCGAAGCTGGTCAACCACTTCATAATCTGCCATCTTCATTTTTTGAAAGAAAGCTTATGCCTCTTCAGCACTCACTGGTTTTTTAGCTGGGAAGCGCTTCATGGTGGCATTGTTCACTTCTTCCAAATTGGAGTACTTTTCTCTTGGGTACATTTCTTGAACCACTCCTGAGATTTCCTTGCCCTTATATGTCACCACTGTTTTATGGTAATTCTAAGGCACTGCGGAAGGATCTGTCATAGGCCTCTGTAGCGCGCGGCCAATAACCACGGGCTCACTCAGCCTTGGTTAATTAGTTCCCCCCCCCCCCCCGCCTACATAAGCTCCCTTGGGCACATAAATCTCAGTGGTCTTGTTCATTTTGAATCTCTTGGTAGTATTCAAAGTCAACCGCTTTTCCTTGCAGGCCTCGTGGGACGTGGAGAACAGCGTCTTTGGCGGGCGTTGCCCTAGTTTCTACCTCAACTTTATTTTCTCATTTAGGGTGAATGGCTTTGTTTTTTTTCTCCCCTTCATCTTGCTTCGGGGAAGTTTTTAGCATTCTCTCCACATCAGTATTGGCAATTATGGCCTTCAGTGTCGGGTCGAATTTCTTATCTTCACAGATTTATTGTGGGCCGACAATGGGTTGTTGGTCACGTTGGGGATGTCCTCATCCATTAACACTATCTTCCTCTGCTCTATCAAATCCTACATGGCTCTTTTCAACGTCCAACAGTTTTTTGTATCATGCCCCTCAGCTCCTGAGTGATAAGCACATCGGGTGCCCCGTTGGTAGGAGGGTAATTCCAGGTTTTCTTGTTTGGAGGTACGGGCTGCAGCAGCCCCATTTCGACAAGCTTTGGAAACAAACTGGAGTAGGATTCCTCAATTGGTGTAAAATTCGTCCTCCTGGGTGGTTCACGAGGATAGAAGTTATTTTGCGAAGGACGGGGATTATAGTGGTTTTGGTGAGGAGGCTGGTTTCTTGGAAATGGAGCTTGGTTCCTGTTGGCCCCTTGCTGAGGCCGGACAAAAGGTTGAGCATTCATGACCGCGTAAAACTGAGGAGCATAAGCCATGTCCTTGTGTGGGTAGTAATGCTAAGGAATTCTTTCAGGAAACATGGATCTGGGAGCACGGTGTCTTCTTGCACCAGATGCTACCATGGATGTTTCTTTTTTCTTCTTGCACCTTGTTACTCCTTCAGATCTGCCTTGAATGGCTTGGGAGGTTGCTCTGATACTGGATTGGCTTTGAATTCTACTTGTTTTTAATCCATTTTCCACCATTTCTCCGGTTTTGATAGTTTTCGTGAACGGTTTACCCATAGCTGACATCATATTTTGAAAGTAATCGGTTTCCTGTGCTTGAAGAAAAACTGTGACCATCTCGACCTCATCCATCGGAGGCTTTACTCTAGATTCTTGTTCACGCCATTTGATTGCGTATCCCCGTAAGCTATATGAGGATTTCTTTTTCAAGTTTGACGATGAGTTTCTGTCTAGAGCAATGTCTATATTGTACTGGAATTGTCTGAGAAAGTCTCTAGCAAGGTCGTCCCAAATGTGCCAACAAGATATGTCTTGATCTATGTACCACTTGGAGGCAATACCAACTAGACTTTCTCCAAAATAGGTCATGAGTAATTCTTCCCTTCCTCCGTCCCCTCGCAACTGATTGCAATATTTCTTGAGATGAGCAATATGATCACCATGCCCATCGTACTTCTCAAACTTACGAGTTTTGAATCCCAATGGCAAGTGCACGTGAGGGAACATACATAAATCAGCATAAGACACACTTTTCTGCCTGCTCAAACCTTGGATGTTCTTGAGGCTTTGTTATATACTCCTCATCTTTCTTGCGATTTTTTCTTTCTCGGGAGTTCTCGGATTCTTTTCTTGTTCCGTAGTGAACCCAAACTAAGGCGGTTGAGGGTAAATATAAGTGGGGAACTAGGGAGGCTCCATTTGGAGGGTGGGTATTTGGAATGTAAAATTTGAAGGGTCAAAATTAGTCCTAAGTAGTGGAGGCTATGATGTGGCCAAGCATGGGGGAGCGGTGAAAATGTTAGGGTTCGCACTGGATATTAACATCTGGGGGCGAGTCTCAAAAGGCGTTTCCACGAAATGAGCTGATATAGTTTGTTGTCCCAGTGGGATATTTGGGTGAATGATTGGGACATTAGAGGTACCACCCGTTCTAGGGAAAAGTTTGGAGAATCCCGGGATTGGACTTGGTGGCTCTCTTCCATTTTCCCAAGCATCCCATATTTCCATAACCTTAAGACGCAACCTGCTGATTTAGAGGTTGGGATGCCCGAGATAGGGCCATCATATGCAATGGGAACCGTTGGTAGTCATTTTTGAAGACATTTTGATGCTCCCCTTTGATCTAGTAAAGTATGGGTGTGACGCCAGGTTACCACAAAAACAAACCACCATTCTGTAAAACCCTGGACGGGATGGGATACCAGCAAATGGTTAGTTAGTGAAAAATAACAGATAGGTAATCGCACGTTGGATTGTGATGCACCTCTGTAGTTAAATATATTTCTACATGTTTTGCAACGATTGCATGCTTCGTCCCCTCTTTTCTTTATTCTTTCCCATTTACTTTCCTTTTGATTTCACTATCTCTATTTTTTCTTGCTTTTCTTTTCCTCTGCCCTTTTCTCATTATATACTTTCCTAATTTTCTTCTCTTATTGGAGTTATTTATAATAATATGACGGAATCCGATGAGGATTGCCTACGTATCACAACGTCGCGTGAATCAGATCATTACGTGGTTCAAGAGAAATAAATAAGAAAAGTAAAGAAATAATTTTTGGGAATTTTAAATTTTCATTTATAAAACTTTTATTACAAAAGATGTTAACTACTCGTTTTCTTGGAAATAAAACTACAGACTCAAAATAAAGCAAAAGTACAGACTTACAAAAGAAAAATTCAGACTCAATGATAGAAAAATCAAAAATACTTTAAAGATTCAACTACTGAAGCCAACGGGGCATCATTCGGCCTCTCCGGGGGCCTATGTGCTAGACCCTCTTGTAGTTGCTCCAAATTACTCATAACTTGACGGACAAAAGTCATCACTACGGCAAAGAAGGTGGTACGAGTCATGTCCTCGCGCGCTTGGCACTTCATGGTAATGTAGTCGGCGATGGTCCTGATCCTTTCTCTAGTTGTGCCTTTTTCCTGAAGTAATCGCCCTATCTGCTGGTTGCGGACTTCTAACACTTGGGAGTCATGAAAGTGTTGATCTTGTATTTTCTATATTTCTTCCTCCATTTTAGTCATTAGATTGTAACAGTGCTCTCTATCAGCCTTGAAATCTTAAGCCCGTTTGGCTGCCTCATCCTCAAGTGTAGTTACCTTTCTTCTTAGTCTAGTAATAATCCTTTCATAGTTTCTCTTCATTTGCTGCACAAATCGTGCCCGTTCTTCTGCTTTCTTTATCCATCACGCCCGAACGTTTACCAGACTATCTTTAGACTTTCCAGGTCTTCTTGATATTCGAGTACTTTATTTTTTAGTCCACTTATAGGTCTCTCATCAGCCCGACACCTTTCCGGGTTATTGGCAGCTATTTTCATCTTCCTGATCTGAGCTTTAAGGGCCTCATTTTCCTGGGTTAGTTTCTTCTTTTCTCCCTTGTCTGTGGCGGCTTGAACATCATTTTCAAATTGAAGCTCCATGACTTGCCTTTCCAACATGCCATTAACTAACTAATCAAGGAAAACAAACACCAAGCAAAAAGGTTCTGGGTTCAGAACTTTGACCTAGTCTCAATTGAGATTGGCCTTTGACCAAAGAAAGGAGAAGAACAAAAGCGAAACAAAAATAAACCGAAAGAAAATGAAAGGGACTCACCGGCTAGGCTCGAAATTGAAATTGGTAGTCTGAGTCAGCCCAAAACAAAATCAAACATTTGTTCTTGGCGAAGAAAAAATGAATGTCATTATTTCGTGCTAAAACAGGCTTGAACAAGCCAAGAAATTCGGAAAAGTGGCCATGCATGCACAGGTTCAATTTTGAATTCATAAGGCTCGAACCTCAGATTCTATATTCGGGGAGTTCTGGGCATGTTCGAGGGTAAATGGTTACGGATTTGGAAATAGTGGAGTGTGGGGGTCATATGGTGTTGATTTAGGGTTGATTGGTGGTGGTGGGGTTTTGTCGTCTCTCTTTGAACCAATATTCAAGGGGTTTTGCTGGGATTCGAAGGAAGGTAATGGTAGATTTATGATGAGTGGGTCGAGGCGAGCTTGTGGTGTAGATTTGGTGGCGATTGGCAATCGGCCGCGGGCGGAGACAATTTTTGGTAAGCCGTGAACGACGGAGACGATGGGGCTGTCTCTAGGGTTAGAAGAGAGAAGGGAGACGTTGAGTAACGGGGGGGAGGGGGTAGGTCGTGTTTGGACATATCTATACCTGAAGACCCTAGCTTATGAGCCGTTAGATATTCCAACCTCAACGGCCTGGATTGAACTAGTTAAAATGGCGTCGTTTGGTTCTCTCACATGGGAGACTGGATTAGGGCATTGGTTTGGCCCGATTCAGGGGGAAATTAACGGCTTCAGAGGGTTTGATTTGGGTCAGCCCAAATTGGGCATTTTATTTAGTTACTCAATTTTTGATTTTCTTTTCCTTTCTTTTCAAAATTAAAAATAAACTTAATTAAATCCTAAAACTTAAATTAACCTACCTAATTATATTAAGCTATGATTAATAATTAACTCAAATAATTAAATTCTAAATTAAAAGAAAAACTAACAAAATTCAAAGCTAAAAATCAAGCGAAATAAATCAATTTTTGTGAGGCAGGTATATCTGGTTACCAGTCTGGTGCATATTGTTTATTCTATTTCAGACAGTATGATAGATTTATTATTTTGTATATTCTACTAGATGCCCACATACTTGTGATGCCAGGTCTTGGCACACATATTAGTAGCTTATCTTTTTGGGATTGTATAACTATTATGGTACGATGCCAATTATCGATTATTTTAAATTCAAACTTAGATGTTGTGCTAACTTCTTTGGAAAAAGTAAAATTAGAACATATTAATATTTCTGCGTTGTCTTGCCTGACAACTGTGTTGGGCGCCATCACGACCTGAAGTGAAATTGGGTCGTGACATCATGAGTCATTTCAATTTGCATGGGGAGCTGCCACCCCATGCCCTTAATCTCTATCCAATATAATTCCTCCACATGCCTTTAATCTCTATCCAATATAATTTCTTAATTTATTAGGTAATATCCCATTATCCAATAATTAATCAATATTAATAATTATCTTAAATTATTTAAAATACTATTCATTTTAAATATACCTTGTGCATCTTACTATCATGGACAAGTAATACCTTGTATGACCCTAGTCCCTAAATACTAGATATTATATCTCGGACCATATTTTATCTCAAAATTTCCAAGCTTTGAGGAAAATTCATTTTCTTCGATTTACTTATTCTCTCACCTTCATGAGTTTACTCATCACTTATTTGAAATAGCATAATGCTTATAATCTCCAAATAATCTTGTCATCGAACTGAGGTCAATTATCTTACGACAATTCTAGGCATAATACTACAAGGTATATCATTTATGTAATATAATACTGCAAAGCATAACATCATTGTAATGTAACACTGCATGGCATAATATCAACGTAATATTGGGGCGTAACATCATTTCCCCCTTTGGAACATTCGTCCTTGAATGTTAACCGATGCTCTTATCAATTTCATAACTTATAGCTCTTGTGAATACCTTAATACTCTCCTTGCCATTTAGGCAATTGTTCTACGAATAAATCCAAAGGCCAGCACATTCCCTCCTTTGGGCCCCTTTCTCATGCCACGACATGTGGTCGGAATCCTTCCAATTTTATAATTTTTGCTACCTTCTTTTATGCAGTATGTACGACAAAGACTTTGTGAGTGTTCCTATGAGACTCTTCTCTCCTTTTTGCTCCATCTTCTAGCCAATCTCTAGGCCTTACTCTGCAAACATATATAGATCTTGATAAAATGTCTCCTTGGGCATCTATAGGTATACCTAAGTTCTTCGCTCGATACTTTGTCGAACTTAAGAATATTGTTATACCTTATTTCATAGATCTGTTTATCCATCAGTATGGCTTTGTTGCATCTAGGTAGGTCATACTATACCATAAATCTTATTTTGATTTATCGTTACTAAGGTCTGCTACCAAACTCCAGGTTAATCTCGTGCTTGTCTAATATGTATAAATCTAAGTTTGTTTCCTAATTACTATTCATCTTAAAGATGACAGTCTATTCTCATCTAATATTTTATATCTCTTATCCATGCATTGTTGTTTCACCTCAATATTGATCTACACTCTACCACTAATAACTTGAGACCTCTTATGTAATTACTCTTGCTCACATTGCATCGAGGATCATATGAAGTGATTAGACTAATCCACCTGAGGCGATACCATGCTTTCATAACTGTATCTCACAGAATTCCAATGTGATTCACCTTGTGTGGGTATTTTAATCTTGTCCAATTCATGAGATCCCTTTCTTTTCTTCGTAGATCATTACTCAATCGAAGGCCCAAACATCATCCTTTATCTATCACAATTTCACCCTCATTCTATTACTAGGGAAACATTTCATCTCTTCTAAACACTATTAGTTTTAGACTCCTTTGAGTTCATTCAGGCTATAGTGAGCTTTGTATAACTTAGATAGACCATTTTCTCGTCTTGTTTTCATGGGCTTAATCCTGAGGACTTATCTATTTTCATTATCTTCTCACTCACTCGTTCTTATCCTTACTTTTGTCTTCTAGAACCTTGCTGCTTTACCATATTATAGCTTGCGACCTACACATATCTATTTATATTACTTGCCACCTTTCAACTTGCTTGCATCATAGATTTCCTTATGTCATTTTGGAACATCAACCGAGACATCACATCGTCTATAACTCTTCTTTACTCTCTTAGTCAGGCTTTTCAATACCTAGACCATAGGTCAGAAGATATATTACTGACGATGCCGCTATTATTCCTAGATACCAAATCCCTGTGCTTCTTGACTTTTATCTGAAGTATGGACTATTAGCAATCTTCTGCCTTTGAGTATCTTGTACATTGTTCACCTTTACCTTGCTTACCTCAAAATCTCTCATTGTATGTTTTATCTCTTTCATGACCTCCCTTCCACCTAGGTGTAATTCACGTCCATAACTTGAAGCTTTATTATAATATTTGCACCTTTGGTGCATACACAATCGGTGGGAGCTTTGCATTGACTCCTTATGAGGCTAGTAGTTTTTTAATTGGCTTTATTGTAGAGTCATTATAGAGTATGGTTGTTTTACTATCTCTCTCGTACATCTGATATTGATAGTGATTCTGCTGTGTTCTCAATCACGATTCTATAATTTTCCAGGTCCAATAGTTAGACTTCCTGATTTACTAAATTGATTAAAATCTTTAGTTTCCTTTTCCTTCATCATCCTTTATGTAGTCTTAAGCTATATTCCGATTTGTGGCTCCTGGTATTAGTTATTACTTTATCCTTTCACGGGCACTATGAAATATAGGTGACCAACGGGTGGGCCGGGCCGGGTCCGGGTCCAAATTTTATGACCCGTCCGGGTCCGGGCCGGTCCGGTCCGGGTTCAATTGGGGGCGGGTTGCAATTGGGCTGGGTTGATCCGGTCCGGGCCGGGCCGGGCCGGATTTATTTATTTATTTATTTTTTTGAATTACGTATAGTATAAATATTAAGTTATATTAATACTTTGTAATAATTGAATGAACACAACAAAAGATGGGGAAAAAATTGCACTTATTGCAAGTGCTACTTTATTTCTTAAATTCAAAATTTCAAACTGAAAAACTAAAATGTATCATAATTAGTTTACAATTTACATCAAATGGCTTGCATTGCAATAGCAAGTTCTTCCATATTAATATGAACCTCTGGACCTTCTTCTGGAGTGTTAAATTCGGATGGGTTTCCGTGCGTTAATATATCTCCAAGTTCTTCGTCTTCCGGGCTATCAAGATCTTCCTTTCCTTGATTTCTTCGTTCAGATCTTATCCAATCTCTTAGACACACTAAGACTTCCAAAGCATTGCTTCCAATGAGTGCCGCGTGTCTCCAAGTTGTTGTCTTGCTTGGCTAAATGCAATCTCGGATGCAACAGTGGAAATTGGGACATTCAGGACATCCCGCGCCATAGCGTAAAGAACGGGAAATTGCTTTGAATTTTCCTGCCACCAGCCTAACGGTGAAAATTCCTTGGTGCGAGGCTCCTTTTGCTTCTGCAAGTAAAATTGCAGTTCATCTATATTCCTACTACTACTTTGAGTGTTAGAAAAAGTTGAAAAAATATTAAAACTATCAAAGCCTTCATCATCATCTCCGACTACATTAGAAGTGCTACATTGCATAGTGGGATTTGCAGCAGTTGAAGCACGAGCATTATCACATTGAGTTGCATAATAAGTATATAGATATTGTAAATGTTCATTTAGTTGGTTCATAGATTCATACAAATTTGGGCTTTCAGTGGGCTCAATCTCCATATAATTGTATAAAGCATTCATTAATTGTTGACAAACAGACATTTTAATTGAAGGATTTAAAACTGCACCAATTAAGTAAACAGGAGGAATTGGAAAGAAATATTTTTTAAATTTTGCTTGCATACTTGCAACAGCATCCGTATATCTATCTTTCTTCTTAAATTCAAATAGTAGCAAAGAAATTTCAGCTATATGTACTAAAGCCACAGTAATAGTTGGGTAATATGCCCCAGAAAACACAACAGTAGCAGTATAAAATTTATGTAAAAATTTAATCACATCACTAATGACCTCCCAGGTATCACCGGTTAACATACGCCTAGGATCAGTACAATGTGCATTAGCAACTTCTGTTATTGGAAATCTATATTTGTAGCAACATTTTAAAAATATATACGTATAATTCCATCTAGTAACTACTTCGTCGGGCATGAATCTAGGTGTAAGGTTATATTGCATACACTTGTTCTTAAATTCTCTTATTCTAGATTGTCTATTATTTCCCTGAATTACTCCAACAGCTCTTCTAACTAGAATAATCTCAGTTGAAAATAAATCGAGCCCACTTTTAACAATTAAATTGTAAACATGACATGCACATCTAACATGAAAAATATCATCAAGAGGTGGATGTAAATTCAATTTTAAAATTGAAACTGCAGCATTGTTGTTTGAAGCATTATCAAAAGACATACACAAAACTTTTTGGTTTAGATTATAAAATTCGACAACTTCAACAATTGTACTACTAATAAATGTTGCAGTATGACTCTGATCTTCATCATATTTAAAAGCAATAATACGTTTTTGCATACAAGTATTGTCATCTATCCAATGACATGTAATTGTTAAATAATCATTTCCATTTACAGCATGGCCAATATCAGAAGTTAGACATACTCTAGAAGGAAGGTGACTAAACAAATAACGTATGTATGTTTGATATTGGCCGTGAAGTCTAAAGATGTCAGATCTACAGGTACTTCTAGGGATACCTTTAAACATAGGGTTGTATATCCTTTGAATATACGTAACAAGATAAGAGGAAGAAGCAAAAGAAAAAGGTAGACAACCCAAAGCGATCATTTTCTCTAATTCCTCTCGATCCCTCATTTTATCATATTTTAGGAGACCTGCAGTAGTAGGGTTACCGGTTGTTTGACTTCCATCCCCATTAACCCCCCATTCTATAGGATGATAATTTTGCATATGTCTAATTAGTGTGCCAGTCCCCCCTAAATTACCTCCGGTCAAATGTTTAAACGTTTCGTTACAAAGTCTGCACTTAACTCTATCACTATCTTCTATCTCATCAAAAAATTTCCAAACAGGACTTCTTTTTCTACGATTAGATTTAGAAGTTGGAGCGACTGGTGGTCTTCTACCCCTTGTTGCACTAGCAACTCCAACTCCAATACTACCAACATTTGCACTAGTAGGTGTAGGTGGTATCTCATCTTCTATTCCAATTTCGTTATCTTCTATTCCGAAATCTTGGTGTAATTGTTCATAATCAATATTTACATCTTGCAAATTAGGTGATGATTCAGAAACATGTGTTATTGGTTCATTATTACTATTACTACCAGAAGCTATAGGACTTTTTTTACTACTTCCACTACCACTTTCACTCCTACCAGTAACTTTTCTACACGCTCTTTTAGCAGCATTCAACATATTGGAAAATTTAATATATAAACTAAAATCAAATATGCAATTAAAATATTAAATAAGAGAAAGAGTTGGAGAGAGTGCACCGAATTCGACAATAAATTGAGCACTTGAACAGTTGAACTTCAAGAATGTTGAACACTTGAACTTCAAGAATCAAGCTTCGAATGCCGATTTCCAAATAAGAAATTACGATAAATTAAATTCGGGAAAATAAAGACAATAAAATTATGAAAGTAGAATATGAATTCTTGAAAATTGAAGAGAAGAGAGTGATTGATATTTGCTAATTTGAGAATTGAGAGAGAGATAGATAATTTTGAGTGAGGAAATGAAGAAGAGGGGAGGGTATTTATAGATTTTTAGAAGGGTTATTAATGTAATTTAATAAAAACAAAAAAAAACAAAAAAGGGCCAAAAATGCAAAAACACCCGTTGGCCAACGGTTCTGGACCGTTGCCAACGGGCAAGTGGGCCCCAGCAGTTAAAAAAAAAATTTTTTTTAAAAAAAACAAATTTACCGTTATAACCGGTCCGGGTTGGCCGGTTCGCCCGGTATTTCTCTTCCCGGGCCGGTCCGGTCCGGGTTAATTGCCCGGTAAGGCCTTACGTCCCAACCCCCTTCCCCCCCTAACCCAGCCCCCCCCCCCCCCGCGCTAAACCGGTCCGGTCCAGGCCGGTTTTGACCGGGCCGGTCCGTGCCGGTCCCGGGTCAACCCGGCCCGGTTGACACCTATACTATGAAATATCCATGATAGAATCTTCTAGTAATTCAATCCTTTGTCTATGCCCTAGGATTCTTTCCATTAACTTATACAAGAGTCTTCTACGGCTGTATGAATGTCAACATATATGTTGCATGGATAACACTCTAAACTCTTAAGTGTGTTCATAATGCAAACTAACTCTGGATCATTAATGGAATAATTATTTTCGTTCCTTCTCAACTTTCTTTAAATGCAAGCAATTGCTTTCTTAGTCGTTTTGCCACTTGTTGCATGCATACTTAACTTATCTTAGTGCCCATACATATTAGAATTCCACTTTGTTTTTTATATCGCATTCTTCCTTTGTCATTCCATAGTTATTAGAACCACAAAATTCTTACTTAATGCCATATCACTCTATATTCCCGCTTTTAGGGGAGTACTAATATTTAGAGCTATGACGAGCTACCTGTAGATGTTATACCTCTTCCTCTTAGGCGTCTTTTCACATCATCGATAACCCTTACAGACCTTGCGTTAAACCTTCAGTACCAAGGATAACAAATTTCTTTACTCGGGAGGGTGACACTTAGTATTACTGACACATAAAGTCCCTTAAGCTTAACTTTGCTCACATTGCTTACTTTAGGGAAGCATCTTCCTGAATGGCCTTTAAAGGTTACTCTTTTGTCATTTATCCTATTATCATTGGAATGCAATTTGAAATTCTCATGATACCAACTATAATCAATCACTCAGTCCCTAATTCATGTTTAGTTTATCTTGTTCACCAATCCATGCTGGTTCTATTACTCTGGTGGTCTAACTTTTCCTTTTTGGTAATCGCATTAGAGTTGCAAACTAATTTCTCGAAATGAGGACATAATGGTATGGCCTATACTCTTTTGTTGGCCTAAGGCCTATCACATTTCATCTCTTTCTTCACTTGATTATAGATTCTGTAATATTGTCATTTTTTAATCTACCATTGTCATCCATGTATCGTATCTTACTCATAATGCTTCATTAACTTTTCTTATTTTCCACTAACATTTATGCTGAAAACTCAAACAAGACATTCTTTTACTTTTAGCTCCCCTTTGCTCCATCCAGTGGCTCTTTGGGTTGCTTAACGTTCTCGCTCTACTAGGGACGCGAGCCACACTAAGGTAATATTTATCCCTTCAAGGCTTCCAGTGTCTATCTTTATAATACTCATATCTAGTTGTACTCTTTAGAGTGCACAATCTGAGTGTCTCACAAGGAGATATATTAGCACATTTGTCATATCCTTCGGAAATGTCAAGTAATGCAAACAATCATTTCACCATTTTGGGTTACTCTAACTCTATTCGGATCTTGATATCTTGTCCTTTTCTTAATCTACACCTATTAGCCCCAGTAGGGTATAACTGAGACGGGTATGGCCAATTATATAGACCTCTGTTACTGTTGAGGGTAACTCACAATACTTATAGTTTTTTGTCGGAACTGTAGTACTAATAATCTTCATTAACGGGGTACCTCGTACACTTCTTCACCTTGCTAAGTTTACTTGCTGAAACTTGTGTCTCCCTCCTTATTCCTTTTTACTGTAAGAGTGGATAGGCATTCTTGCCTTAGGGATCCTTATCAAAAAGCTTACACATCTTAGTATGCACATGATTTGCTGAATACCTCATATTTATCCATCATAAGAATGATGCAAAAATTGAGTTCCTCTTACTCAACTCTTCCACAACTATATTTCTTACTAACTGTCTTTCTAGATATAGGTATCGCCATATAATCAATAATATAGAGTTAGAAAATTGAGTTCTTACAATTGAGCTCTACCACATGATTTAGAGTAGGAAGAAAGAGTGACAGTCCTAAATTTCCTGGAGCCTACAGCTTATATGTGTGGAGCATGACACACCCATAAATAAGACTCTAATAGACACGGCTTGTAGATTCCCTAGGATAGAACTGCTCTGATACTACTTTCGTCACGACCCAAATCAATGGGTCACGATGGGCACCGGTATCTTACTCAACCGAGTACCAACATAATGTATCTTTTCATGTCATACTATCATAAATAACTGAGCTAGAAGGCTGTTGCGAGATAAGTAGAATACAGCATATCAAACCAACTTATACATAAGACACACGGGCCTATAAGACCAAAATAACCACTCGTACACTAAACATAGGCCGATAAGACCATATAATCTTTTACGTACATGACATCTATCTACAAGCCTCTAAGAATTCATAATTTTCATAAAGGTCGGGACAGAGTCCTTCCATATCAAACAATACACGTGTTGGCCCAAGTACAGGTGAAGTTTCAAAGACTGACAAAAGAACTTAGACATGGACCCCGTCCATCTTGTGAAGCACAGTCATGATCAACCCAAACGTGTGAGATGCACGTAAAGGAGATAAATCTAACTTATCAAAAGTAATATCTCCTGATCTGATCGGAAAGGTTGCATATTGGACAATGAGAGAAAGACTCGTTACATGAAGAGAACACAATTTAGGAAGAGGATAGTGTTAGAATATGAGATCAATTAGATCTCTTCTACGATAGAAGAGTAACATATGTATCCCAGTAAATCTTTAATTACTAAGCCATTAAACATTAGTGATTTTCTTTTTTATAGGAAATGCACATAAGAAAAAGTTAAACTTAAATTGAGAGCAAAAGAGCAAGGAGATTTTGCAAGCAATTTATGTGTGATTCAAGCGTGCAATCCTAAAGCTACTTGAACAAGATAGAAGAACCAGTTCCAAGTGTCTATATTTTATTCTAGTTCAATTGTAGTAGATGATTTTATATTGTACCTTTTAGCTTTTATAGAATCAATTTGTAGTAGATGATTTTATATTGTACCTTTTAGCTTTTATTGAATCAATTTTATTAGGTACTTAGAGTGTTCAAGTTAGAGTTAACTTGAATTTGTCGCAATAGCTGAGATTGTGTGCCACACAGGGATTAGAGTTAATCCTAGATTTACAAAAGAGTTTTTATAAATGCAGTCTTTAGCTAGTGATTTAGTGGACGTTTGGGAAAATCCTACCAAGTAGTAGGTCGTGGTTTTTTCACCTTTTGAGCCAGGTATTTTCCACGTAAAAATCTATACGTTCTTTATTTTCTTTACTTATTATTCTCCAAACATTAGTAATCATAACACATAGAAGAACCAGGTCCTTCTATAATTTTGTTAAACGAAAATTGGGTACCACACAAATCACCCCTCCTTCTTGTATGGTATTAAAGTATAAAACATTAATTGGTATCAGAGCAGGTTATCCTTGAAGAGGTAAACACCTTAGGAAAAGATCAAGATAAGTGAACCACCTGGAAACTGGAAAGGGCAGTCCACTGTCAGACCCCCACTCTTTAATGGCCAGTACTATTCTTGGTGGAAGAACAGGATGAAAGATCACATTATAGGAGAAGACTATGAACTCAGGGACATAGTCACTAATGGTCACCTGGCTACTACAAAGAAGAATGTTGAAGGACTGGACGTGCCAAAGACAAGAGCTAACTGCACTGCTGAAGATAGGGGTGTTTAAAACCGATCCGAAACCGAAAACCGGTCCAAACCAAAGCTTAACGGCTTACTGGTAACGGCTTAATGGCTTAACGGACGGGGAACGGGTTGAATTTTTTTCATTGACGGCTTATCGGTTTGGGGATGGATTATTCAATTTTCTTAACGGCTAATCCGTTAAACCGTTAAGAATATAAATATATTATATATATATATATATATATATATATATATATATATATATATATATATATATATAAAATCTATTTTTATTTATATATATTAGGTATAAAAAAACTAAAACCCTTGAAAATGATTAACAAAAGTTTATTTCTACTTCTAAGAATTTTTAATCTCGGGATCTAGATGATTTGCAGGTACTCGCCCAACATAAAGGAGATGAAGGTGCTGGACAAGAAAAAAGTGAGGAGGGCAAAGCTATACTACCTCAGGGATAAAATGAATGTCCTGAAAAGATATTAACAAGCTAGCTCATATGAAGGTATACTGGAATAGGTGTTTGATCTATAATTGCCTGAAGAGATCTATTAAATTCTAGTAAACATGTATGTTAGGCCGATAAGCCGCCCAATAACCGCCCTATAAGAGCTAACCCGATACCAATCCGCCCGATATCTTATCGGGTGGCTAACGGATTAATACATTTAAAAGTCGATAACCGTTAAGCCAAACCGTTAAGAGTGAAAAGTCGCCCAATCCGCCCGATGAACACCCCTAGCTGAAGACTTGAAGAAATGGGAAAAGGATGCCAAGGACAAGAAATGACTTATGTGTGGATTGGGCCAAGACGAGTACAGTAGGATTGTACCGATGCTAAGGAGATATAGGACACTTTACAAGTGGCTCATAAAGGAATACTTCTAGTAAAGAGATCAAGAGGAACACTGTTATATTCTCAATATGAGAATTTCACTATGAAGGACGGAGAAACTATCTATGAGAGGTACTCAAGGTTCACAACACTAATAAATGAACTTAAATCTCTTGGGAGAATTATTCTTGAAGAAGACAAGGTTGAGAAAGTCTTGACAATGGTCTTACAAGTAACTTGGGAGAGCAAAATCATTGCTATTCAGGAATCAAAGAACATTGCTACTCTCAAGTTGGATAAACTGATTGGAAATCTCACCGCCTATAAATTGAGAAGGCCAACCATGAAAATGGATGCACCTAAAAAGGAAAGGAGTTTGGCTCTTGGAATAGCTAAAGGTGAACATCTAGAGGATGATGAAATGGCCATGATCACAAGGGATTTAAAAAGGTACCTATTGAGAGGTAAGGGTTCTTAAAGAGGTACAACCTTCAACAAACCAAAGGATCCAAAGAAATAGACCAACGAGGGTTGCTACAAATGTGGCAAGACTAGTCACATGATCAAGAACTATCCTAGTGGGAAATTGAATAGAAGAAGTAAATGGCCGAACGAAAGAACATGAACAAGGAACATGTTCAACCCAAAAGGAACAAAGGATCAACAAAGGATATAGTTGCTACTTGAGGAGAAATATCAGATGAGGATTCAGAAGATGAAGCTGGAGATGAACAGGCACTTATGGCCATTGGAGAATTAGATGATGAACAAGAGGTAAGTGTGATTCATCTCAAAGACAAGATTAAGTTTCTATCTAAAGAAAGGTTATCTGAACTATTGCTAGACTTCATCGATGAGTTTTAGATAATTAAAAATGAGAAGGAACAGCTATCTAGGGAGTGTGTGATCTTAAAAGCCAAGTGCAAAAATCTAGAATCTAGGGCTAATGAGAGTGACAGTAAAAATATTGAGTTGAAGAACCATGTTCTTTAACTTGACACCAGTGTCTTAGAACTTAGGTCTAAAAAATTAAAATTGAAATATGGAACAGGTAAGAAGAAAGTTGATCACACACATCTCACCTTAGAAGAAAATCTAGGAAAGATGAAGGATGAGTTGTACAAAAAGGTGAGTAGATAAGAGTCTTAAAAGAAGACCTAGGGAAGGTAAAGCATGAACTGGATAGAACTTGCAAATAGAACAAATCTTGTGATGCACTATCCTGGCTACAAGAACACTACAGTAGCAACAAGAGAGGACTTGGCTATGGGATCCAAGCACCTAAGCGGGACCCCAAAAGCAAGTACATCACTCTCCCTGAAAACAAAATCGGCACACACTGTGGCAAGACTGGTCATTACAAAAATGAATGTGATGCAAAATAGAAGGCCATTCAAATGAACAAAGCCTTTGTTCAAGAGAAAAATAGGCTGCCTGGGTGGGCTAAAAGGAATTTAATTTACCCCTTTGCCGACCTAAACTAGTTTGGGCTCCTAACACTAACCCTTGATTTCTTTTTGCAGGTCCAAGTGAAGGGAAGTAGCCAAATATGGTACATAGATAGTGGTTGCTCAAAACATATGAATGGAAGCAAGAACTAATTTCTTTTAATTGAGGACTTAAAAGGAGTTAATATCTCCTTTGAAAATAAGAAGAAAGGTGAGATTATTGGGGTTGGAAAGGTAGGTAAGACAAAATCACATTCCACTAAGAATGTCTACTTGATAAATAGCTTGAAATATCGCCTAATCAGTGTATCACAACTGTGTGACAGAGATAACCTCGTAGCATTTACCTCTACCAAAATGCTTTGTGATTAATTTTACCACTGATAAGATTATTTTTCAGGGAAAAAGAGTTAATAATATTTATATTATAGATTTGTCCACTCTTTCAGAAAATAAACTCACTTGCTTGAGTGTGTTGGACAATGATCCCCTATTGTGGCATAAATGAATTGGCCATGCAACTCTGAATCAACACAACAAATTAGTCTCTAAGGACCTGGTGATAGTGTTACCTAACATCAAGTTCAAGGAACACAAAGTTTGTAAGGGTTGTGCAAGAGGGAAGCAAGTAAGATCATCCTTTAAAAGTAAGAAAATAGTAAGCACAGCCAGGATGATGGAACTAGTTCATATGGGCTCTGTGGTCCAATGAGAACATTGAGCAGAGGTTGTAAGAAACATGTAATGGTACTAGTTGATGATTATTGTAGGTTTACCTGGGTACTACTTATAACATCTAAGGATGAAGAATTTGACAAGTTTACTATCTTTGTTAGAAAAACTCAAAAACAACTAGGTAATCAACTAATCAATCAGGTCTGATCATGGAACTGAATTTGAAAATGCTAAGTTTGCTGAATTTTGTGATAAGCATGGTATAGAACATAATTTTTCTGGCCCTAGGACTCCTTAACAAAATGGAGTAGTTGAAAGAAAGAATAGGACTCTTGAAGATATGGCTAGGACTATGCTTCTTTCTAGTAAACTGTCCCATAGCTTCTGGGCAGAGGCTGTAAATACTACATGCTACATCATTAATAGATGCATGACTAGACCTCTTGTAGAGAAGACTCCCTCGGAGTTACTTAAAGGGAGAAAACCAAATATATCCCATCTCAGGGCATTTGGATGCAAGTGCTTTGTGCACAATAATGGAAAGGACTCCCTCGGTAAGTTTGATTTTAGAAGTGATGAGGGAGTACTCTTGGGATATTCTTCTCATAGCAAAGCTTATAAAGTGTTAAATAAAATAACTTTGTATGTAAAAGAAAGTGTACATGGAGTTTTTAATGAAACTAACATTCTTTCTGAAAGACGGGAACATAAAGATGAAACTATTGGGCTGGTAAAAGATTTGAGTGAAGTCTCAGCTTAAGCTAAAGTTTCACCAAAAGAACGAACATGTGATGGAATAGGTTCTTCCATCCATGACAACCTGACAGATGGAACTGAACAAAGAGGAACTGCAATCGATCTCCTAAAGTAACTTGTTCATGACCTTGTTCCTCAACAACAAAACCTGGGAGAAACATCAAACAGAAATCAGTTGCTTGTGAAACCTCACAAGTATCAAAGTTCTCATCCCATTAAGAACATAATCACCGATCCAACCTATGGAGTCAAAATTAGATCACAATTAAAGAATATGTGTGCCTTTGATGCTTTTCTATCTCATACTGAATCTAAGATTGTTGTTGAGGCTTTGAAGGATGCAAATTGGGTAAATACAATGCAAGAAGAACTCAATCAGTTTGAGAGAAGACAAGTGGGGCATCTAGTTCCAAGACCCAAGAATAGATCAGTAATTGGCACTAAATGGGTCTTCAGAAACAAGCTTGATGAAGATGGAACAGTTACAAGGAACAAGGCAAGACTGGTGGTTTAAGGTTATAGCCAAGATAAGGGTATAGATTATGATGAGACCTTTGCTCCAGTTGCAATACTGGAGGCAGTAAGACTCCACATAGCCTTTGCAGCACACATGGAATTCACTCTTCATCATATGAATGTCAAAAGTACCTTCCTGAATGGCTACCTAAAAGAATAAGTGTTTGTTAAACAACCTCATGGGTTTGAGAGAAAGGAGTGTCCGGAACATGTGTACAAATTAGACAAGGCTCTCTATGGACTCAAGCAGGCTCCTAGATCATGGTATGAAAGACTGTCCAAATTCCTGCTTGAACATGGATACAAAGAGGTAAAATAGATAGTACTTTATTCCTGAGGAAAATAAGTAATGATCTTCTTGTTATACAAATATATGTTGATAACATAATTTTTGGGGAAACCACTAACAAACTAAGTAAGGATTTTGCAAAATTAATGGGAAGTGAGTTTGAAATGAGTATGATAGGTGAGCTTAACTTTTTCTTAGGCTTACAGATCAAACAAACCAAATAGAACCATGATCCATCAGTAGAAATATGCAAAAAAATTGATTAAAAAGTTTAAAATGAATGAATTAAAGGAAATAGACACTCCCATTGCAACAACTACTAAATTAGACATAGATGAACTCGGTTCATCTATTGATCAAAAGTTGTATAGGGTATGATTGGTTCACTTTTATATCTTAACTGCTAGCAGACTTGATATAGTTTGAAGTGTAGGGCTTTGTGCTTGTTTTTAGACAAATCCAAAGGAATATCACTTGACTGCTTTCAAGAGGATACCGAGATATTTGAAAGACACTACTGATCTATGTCTTTGGTACCCTAAAGGTAGTAATTTCAATCTGATAGGGAATGCTGATGCTGACTATGCATGTTTCCTTGTGGATAGGAAAAGCACCTCAGATATGTCTCATTTTCTAGGTTTATGTCTTGTATCATGAGCCACTTAAAAGCAAAATTCAATGGCCTTATCTATTGTTGAATCTGATATGTTGATGTTGCCTCGTGTTGTCCTCAATTATTATGGATCAAATAGATGCTGATTGATTTTGATATTAAAGTTGGTTGCATTCCTATCTTATGTGATAACATTAGTACTATAAGTATGATAAAGAACCCTGTTTATTATAAGAGGACTAAGCACATAGATGTTAGACATCACTTCTTATGAGAAAAATATGAGAAAGGATTGATCACCATAGAATTTCGTGCTACTGATAAACAAATTGCTGATATCTTTACTAGAGCACTAAGTAGAAGAAAACTTTAAAAGGAACATGTTGGAATTAGGGATGATTAAGTTCACCTAATAGGACCAGCTTAGAATGCACAATGGAAAAAAATGAAAAACAAACTGGCTAGGAAATCTGAACTTGTGTAAATATATAAATTAATTTTTACTCAGCTTCATACTGTAAATAGTATACTCTTGTGACATGTTTTAATATGACTCACTGATCTCTAACACAATTTTCTATATTGTGGTAAATTGAGGCATGGTCAAGAGAATTTTAAATGAAGAACCTAGTTCAT
The DNA here is from genome assembly GCA_034376525.1 of Nicotiana benthamiana. Lineage (NCBI taxonomy): Eukaryota > Viridiplantae > Streptophyta > Magnoliopsida > Solanales > Solanaceae > Nicotiana > Nicotiana benthamiana. The sequence goes on along the minus strand of CM067339.1, from coordinate 53,173,661 downwards.
ATATATTGGTTCATCTGAATGGCAAGGTATGTTTTATATGCTCTGTACAATTAGAGATATAAATAATTAAATCATAAGTAGAAGTCCTACAATTATTCAACTCCTTAGAAAATTCTATCCATTTTCTTTTGAACCGCTTCCATCCTCATTAGAATTCTAAACCACAAAAATTTCCTAAAATCTAGGGAAGCTTAACTGTTCGTTCAACCTGAAATTTCAGGTTGATTAGACCTCTAATTGACTATTGCTAAAGCTGACATTATCCATTAAATGAGTATTTCCATTTAAATATACATCATTACCTCCTGCCATCCTCATAATTCAAAACCATCAAAACCTTCTTCACTCTCAAATGTTTTCTTCTCCAAAGTTCTATGTCACCGATTCTCCCAAGAAATAAGCTATAATGACAAACCCACTAGACAATCCTGGAACTCCTCTATAACCCACTCCCTCTAATTTATCTACCCCTCCACCACCTAGCATGACTCCCAAACCCAGGCTAAGAAGAGTAAAAATGATTTCTCGCAAAACGGGGGCACCTTGTGCTCACTCAAAGAAATAGAATGAGCAATTAAAGGCAATTCAGCTCAAGACTCTAATTCTAACTCTGATTTTGAGTCGTACAAATCTGCTAGTGAGGTGGAATAGCCTGGGTCTTTTGACTCTGATAAGGCTCAGAAATCCCCTTCTAAGGTAAGTTCTTTTTTGGCTAAAAATTTAGAACATCAGTTTGTGTTGGTTGGACCTATAAGGGATGTGGAATTACCTGAAGTAGGTAGGAGTGATGGTAAAAAAAATCTGTAAAAGATAAAGAGAGAGAGATAGAGAGAGAGGGTTAATGTGGAGAAGTAATGGGAAAAGGGAAATGAGTGGTTGATCATTCACCCACTGCTATATTGTCTGTACCTACTATTTGTGGGGTTGTACAAGAAAGTGTTGAAGAAAGTGGAAAGAAGTCGGGGGAGTGGATCAGGGGAGGCTGCTAAGAGGCTAGTTAATTTAAGCGCACAGGGAGATGAACCTGGTGCATCAGCTGAAGAAACCCTAGCAGACCTTCTGAAAAAGGTAGGTGCAAGTTATGATCCAAAGAAAAGAAGAACTCCTACACCAAAACCCCTAGTGCCGCTAAACCTTCCAAGAAACGAAAGGCTTCCTCCCAACAACTACTGATACTTCCTTGCTAACGGGAAGAGAAACAATAAGCAGGGTGAAACAGAGTGAGAGATATATACAATAGGCTTTGGTTGAAAGTAAGAAGACAATGATGGATAAGGGAAAAGGTAAGGTTGCAGAATCCTCAAAAGTTGTTAATGTTGAGGAGATAGAATAGGTCCATCAAGAGAAATTTACTGTAGTGGAGGTTCAGACCCCCAAGCCCAAAAGGACCAAAAGGACTAGGTTTGTAGTGAAAAGCAAAAAAGGAAGAGTTTCTGAAGATGAGGAATGGAGTGGTGAAGAAGAAAATGAGTCTGATGGTGAACAAAACAAGCTTGCCAAGTTTGGCAAAAGGAAAATTTTGAAAGACAGATTGCTGAAAGATTTGGTGGAACCAGAAATGGTTCGTTTGGTTGACACCTTAGCTTTTCAGGGCTGGAAGGACTTGGTCCTTTAGCTTGATAGGAGATTGGCCATAAATGAAATCGTTGAATTCATGGCAAATGCGAAAGTCAAAGATGGCAGAGTTACGAGCAAAGTTAAAGGAGTTCAAGTGAAATTTGATTCTGAGAAGCTAGATGAAATTCTAGACGTCCCTGTTGAGGGATATAATGATTACACCAGACAGAGATAGCTAATTATGGATTCCCTTCCATCTTCCTTACAATCACTAGGAACTTGTGTGATGTACAGGAGTGAATGAGGCCAAGTTTGAGCACAAGAGTTAAATGAAGCCTTTTTTTTCAACAAATGCCTACTGCCAATGCAAGAGAAAAGGCATATTGCAATTATATGGACTTAGTTTTGATGGAGTTCCTTGAAAGTGGAAGACAAATTAACTAGCATGCATTCATCATCAAGCTACTGGACAGGGTCATCAATGGGTCCAAGGCTCATGTTACCCCCTATGGCTTTATTCTGACTATAGTTCTGGATAGGTGCAATGTTCCTATAAGGAAATGGGAAATGACCTCAAGAAAGGACTACTTTGGCATTAGCACTCTGCTTGCTTGTGACTATTTAGTTAATGCCATCCCAAATGAACCCGATTTATCCAAGAAGACTCCTATCAACCGTAAAGTCAAGGCTCTTGTTCAGGAAAGTGAAGCCATGGATGCTGAGACAGCTAGGATAAAGGCTCGTGTGGCAAAGGTGGAATCTAAGAGGGATGATCTCAGAACTGAGCTCACCAAGGAAAAAGAGAAAAATGATGGAATTTTTCACAATATGTTGAATCTTCCCTAAGCCTAAAACCAAGTCTCTAGCTCTCCCAAGTCTTAGGAATTCTAGCCTTTATCTGTTGAACATGTCTAGTACCTTCAGTGACCCGGATTAGGAATTTCTCTTTCTTTTTGCTCATGTTTTGAATATTTTTGCTTTTGGGTTGTGGATTGTGAAAGAAACATTTCTTATATCAATGATATCTACTATTTTTGCTTTTGTTAAATGTTAATCTTTTCTTGATAGTTTAAATATGTTTGCTTGATTACTAATGATTAATCCATGATTGCACTTGCAGTTGCCCTTGTGGCCATGAGTATTTATTAAAATCTAGGACTCACACTTTGTATGTAACTTTTCGATGATGTCAAATGGGGGAAGAAATATTGTACTTTACATATTCTGAATAAGTGATATTTATAATCTAATTAACCTGGTCCTTGATGATAAATGAATTTTCTACACTTTGTATTGATGTTTAAGTCGAGTTCTTACAGGATCCAAGTACGTAAAAAGCACATAGTTTGTCATCATCAAAAATGGAGAATTTTTTGGCCCAAGTACAGGTGCAGTTTTGAAGACTGATAAAAGAACATAGACATGTACCAGGTCCATCTTGTAAAGCACAATCATGATCAATCCAAACATGTGTGATACATGAAGAAGATAAATCTAACTTATCAAAAGTAATATCTCCTGATCTGATCGAAAAGGTTGCATATTGGATAAGGAGAGAAAGACTCCTTACATAAAGAGAACCCAGTTTCGGAAGAGGATAGTGTTAGAGTATGAGATCAACTAGACCTCTTCTACGATCGAAGAATAGCAGTTGTATCCCAGTCAATCTCTAATTATAACACATTAAATATCAGTTTCCTTTTACAAAAAAAATGCACATAAGCAGAAGTTAAACTTAAATTGAGAGCAAAAGAACAAGGCGATTTTGCAAACAATTTATGTGTGATTCAAGCGCGGGATCCTGAAGCTACTTGAACAAAATAGAAGAACTAGTTCTAAGTGTCTATCTTTTATTTTAGTTCAATTATACTAGGTGATTTTACGTTGTCCTTTCAACTTTTATAGAAGCAATTGTATTAGGTACATAGATTGTTCAAATTAGAGTTAACTTGAAATTTTTACAACAGTTGAGGTTGTGTGCCACAACGGAATTAGAGTTAATCTTAGGTTTACAAAAGCATTTTTGTAAATGTAGTTTTGACTTAGTGATTTTAGTGAAAGTTTAAGAAAATCCTACTGAGTGGTAGATCATGGTTTTTTTACCTTTTGATCCAGGTATTTTCCACGTAAAAATCTCTGTATTCTTTATTTTCTTACTTATTATTCCGCAAACAGTAGTAGTTGGAACACATAGAAGAACCAAGTCCTTCTATAATTCAGTTAAACGAAAATTAGGTACCACATAAATCACCCCTTCCTTCCCCCCCCCCCCCCCCCCGTGTGGTATTGAAGTATAAAATATCAATGTCTAAATCATACTACCTGAACTCCGAAGCAAATGGAGAACACCAATATCTTTCGTTGAGCTGATAGCCTACTTGGAGGGCTTTCGACCTGTCTATCGGGACCTGCATGCATGAAATGCAGCATCCCCAAGCAAAAGGGACATCTGTACAAATAATGTACCGAGTATGTAAGGAATAAAAATCAGCAAATAATAGACATGAGAGGAACGTAGAGTAAAAGACTCAACATGTATATTTGCATAGCTCTATAATCATTTTATTTTTATAATATCATGCATATGCGTATAAATGTCATACCATGCATATGTATATGCGTTTATTGTATCATCAAGCCTCTGAGGGCATTCCGTCATATCATTTCAGCCAATGTGGGCAAATCATCAAAGTATACCAGTTGATTAGGTGGTGGTGCATATATAACGATATAACCTTTTATCATATCTCATCTATATATATATACTGGTATACTTTGATGCTTTGCCCACATTGGCTGAAATGATATGACGGAATGCCCTCAGAGGCTTGATGATACAATAAACGCATATACATATGCATGGTATGACATTTATACGCATATGCATGATATTATAAAAATAAAATGATTATAGAGCTATGCAAATATACATGTTGAGTCTTTTACTCTACGTTCCTCTCATGTCTATTATTTGCTGATTTTTATTCCTTACATACTCGGTACATTATTTGTACAGATGTCCCTTTTGCTTGGGGATGCTGCATTTCATGCATGCAGGTCCCGATAGACAGGTCGAAAGCCCTCCAAGTAGGCTATCAGCTCAACGAAAGATATTGGTGTTCTCCATTTGCTTCGGAGTTCAGGTAGTATGATTTAGACATTGATATTTTATACTTCAATACCACACAGGGGGGAGGGGGGAGGAAGGGGTGTTTTATGTGGTACCTAATTTTCGTTTAACTGAATTATAGAAGGACTTGGTTCTTCTATGTGTTCCAACTACTACTGTTTGCGGAATAATAAGTAAGAAAATAAAGAATACAGAGATTTTTACGTGGAAAATACCTGGATCAAAAGGTAAAAAAAACCATGATCTACCACTCAGTAGGATTTTCTTAAACTTTCACTAAAATCACTGAGTCAAAACTATATTTACAAAAATGATTTATCTAGTTATGGGTCATTTTACATGTATGAATGAATGCAATGCATGAGAAGTACATCAATAAAATCTCTGAGAACGTCATAAGACCATTATGCCTCTAATTAATATCATGAAATAAACTTTATCAACTTATGTATTTTGTGAGACCATGAATAGACGATAGAATAATAAGACACATGAGGAATCAAGAATATAAGCATCTCTAGTATTTTTATGAATATAGTCATTTATAGAAGTGTATTTGTACATTTCATTTGTATCGTATGGATCATGCCAAAAGAAAAGACGGAATAGCCTTAATATACCATGAATAAGAAAAAATTTGTGTGATACTTTTGAAAAAAATTGCACCTCAATCGCAAAACCTCATGTTGCTGCGGTGCTAAGAAATCTCGTTGGAATTATTTTATTTCAAGATTAATGCCTGCTCTTGTTGGAGTGAGATTAACTTCTGTTTTCGTAAATGTTTGAATTTAGGAAGAAAGCTTGTGAGCTTACATTGATTAATTTAAGGCCAATGAAGTCCACAGTCCAAACTTTACGTAAGTGTCATATTTAGATGCACCTTTCATTTTGAATCATGAGTTATTTCAATTTGCATGGGGCTGCCACCTCATGCCCTTAATCTCCATCCAATATAATTTCTTAATTAATTGTGTAATATTATATTATCCAATAATTAAATTACTCACATAATTAAGAATTATCTCAAATTACTTAAAATACTATTTATTATTAGTATATCTTATACATCTTACCATCATGGTCATGTAGTACCTTGTATGACACTAGTTCATAAATATCGGGTATTATACCTCGGACCTTATTTTATCTCAAATTGCAAGTTTTGATAAAAAATCATTTTCTTCGATTTGCTTACCCTCTCACGTACACGAGTTTACTTATTCACTTATTTGAAATAGCATAATGCTTATAATCTCCAAATAATATTGTCTTTGAACTGAGGTCAATCATCTTACGACAATTTCACATATGATACTATATGGTGTAATATCATCGTAATATAATATTATGAAATACTAGAAGGCGTAATATCAACACAATATTGCGGACATAACACACACACACACACACATATATATATATATATATATATATATATATATACACACAAATATTAATTAAGAAAACTATGTCTGACGAATAAAATAAAAGTGTAAGCTCTTGAAATTGGTAAAAGGAAAAAAAACATTGTCTCATAGAAGTTCTCAATCATCATTCAATAGATTCAGCTAAAATTTGTTACAATTTTATAATTTATCATTTTAATTTCACAAGGTATTATGTTTCCTTTTTAGTTCAACAATATACATATCCCTGGCATATATAATAGTTTTTTAAAAATATTTTTGAAAAGATATTCTCAAGTTCATTTGAGAAAACACAAACATGAGTAGCTAGTATATTACGATTCTTCAAATATTTGTCAAATAATACGAATAAAAATTTGAATCTTATGAGTTGTCAATTTTAGGTTTTAGTTACTAACATAAGAATGAATTAAAATGTATCATTTCCACGACCTTTTTGAAAAGTGTGTGGGCCAAAAAAGCATTTCCAAAGCATTAAAATTTAATAAGACAAACAAAAATTACTGAAAAAATATAGTCACTTCATTGGTTTAATAATTTACGAAAAGTTATTGAATTCACCTATTATTAAAGTTCCCATCATACTTTGCATGTGGAATATGTACCTAAAGAAATAAATTAAAGTAGGAGAGTGTGAAGATTCCCTTTGTCGGGAAAAAAAGAATAATCAAATGTTCAAATCTTGGGGAAGAAGTTGGACACCAATCAAATATGGAAAGAATTTATACAAGTCAAATCGTACACAACTTTAAATTCCTAAATATTAGGAATTCTTAAATAGTTCAAACACGGAAAGTTTTAAAATTTAGTTGATTTTGTAATTTTAAATAGTAAATGAATAATTAAATTATTATTTTATCCAATATGAACTCTATTTTAAAAGCATAAAAAATCAAACAACATTTCACTTAAGGTCTTCGTATTTTTAATATAATATAAACAGATATAACTAGATAATTAAAGTTTAAATTTACTCTTTTCTTGTTTTTAATTACTGTTAAATGTAAACTTTAATTTGCAAGTTTAAAATAAAAGAAAATTGCAAATTATAAGTGTAATTTTTTTTCATCTTCATTGTATTCTGTTATCTTAAATTCTTAATGAAATATTTAAATATAAGAATATTAAAGTATTTGCATCCTTTATTCAAACATTTTTTATAAGCTTGTTTTTTGTTTATATTACTTTATATTAATATAAATTACGATAATTATACAAAATATAAAAAATTAAATAAACCCAGCCCGGTCCGACTCCTTAGGCCCGTAACCATTCCGATTTAATATTTCATTGGATGGGCCCGGACCCGTTATGCCCGATTTGGAAAAATCGGTAACTGGCTTGTATTGGTGACCGGGTTGTCACTTTTTTAGTTAACCCTGACCGATCTGGCCCACCCCTCTAACACCTTTAAATTAAGTTGAAACATGAGTAGGGAGGGTGAAAAGATTTCATAGTGTATAGCTTGGTAAAAATAGTAAAAATTGCACGGGGCCCCCTAATTGGTCGCCCTAATTTAACTTATACCCATTTTTTTAAAGTTTTAATTTGTACCCACTTTTTAAACAAATCCAGCCCCCTTTCCTCCTCCTTCTCCTCCATTGTTTTCTTATTCTTCTTCTTCTTCTTCTTATTCTTTTTCTTCATTCTTCTTTCTTCTGCTGCTGTTGGTGCTGCTATGAAACTTCATTTCATGGGATGATTGTCATATGCATGTTTATTAGATTATTTAAAAATATATTATAAATAATTATGTAAGTTAGTAGATAATAATTTATGAGTATTTCCACGTAATTCTATTCTTTTCATGTTTATAATTTTCAAAATTTTTAATTTAGATATTGTTGGCAATCTGATTATTTTATAGTAGTAATACGCTATGAAAGAATAAGGTAATTATTTATCTAGTATGTAAGAAAACTTTTTCAAAACTTCAGCTTATATAGTGATAAAGTTTTTATAAAAGAACTAAATAACTCCAGCATCTTCTGCTGAAAGTTTTCAAAAAGCTTATCCAAGACAAATAAACTTCAACTTATTTAGTGCTTAGGTTTTTACTTATGAACTAAATAACTTCAACATCTTCCGCCAAAGTTTTTGAAAAAGCTTATCCAAGACAAAAAAGCTTCAGCTATTTTAGTTGAACTAAACAACTATAGCATCTTTTGCTGAAGTTTTTGAAAAAGTTTTATGACAAAACTAATGAATCCAGGACCAAAAAAACTTAAGCTATTTTAGTGTTGAAGTTATTACAAATGAACTAAATAACTTCAGCATCTTTTCCAGGACAAAAAAACTTCAGGATATTGTCTTTGCTACTTCAAAGCCGTCTACTAAAATGTTATTTGCGTGATTGCATGTGCTATTTCAACCTCGTATGCTGATGTTACGCGAAAAAATGAGTACGCTTACAATTTTTTGTAAAATAAATACAAGTTAAAATGCAACACAAAAAACGGATATAAATACAATTCCCCGTAAAAATAATACTCTTATTGCGTGAAAAAAGTAAATGTGTAAATGTTTCTTAAATGAAAGGCCCAAACGAGGGTAAGATAGGAGGATCAGCAAAACTCAATTATAGAGGAGACAAGAATCATCATTAAATATAAAATAATAATCTCATACTCAACTTGTACTTCATTTTGATCCTTCAATACTTATCGTTCATGATCGGAATCAACATCACAAACTTTATTCAACCATTAACATTTCTAACTGTTGAAGTACAGTTTGTATTTAAGTACTACAGTAGAGAACGTCATGCAAACGGCAAAGATGTTAGAATATACGCTTAACGCTAGAGTGGGTGAATAGCGTTATAATAAAAAAAATAGCGTAAACTTGCGGAATTTTAAAAATTACAGGAATGAAATAAGTGCGATAAGTAAATAATAAAGAACAAACGCACCGATGTTATCCTGGTTCACCACAACCTGTGGCTAGTCCAGTCCCCGAGAGACTCTCTCGAGATTTCCACTAACTTCGTTAAGCTTACGGGTGCTTAACAAACCGTTACAAACTGAGAACTTGAGTCACACAAGCCTCAACAACCTTTGCTCGAAGATACAACACTTCAAGACTTCAACCAAAGGAATCACAACGTTCCTTCTTACAATACAAGGGATTAACACTTCCCTTCAAGTGTATAAAAACACTTTGCACTCAAAACAAGACTCTCCTTAAGAGTAGATATGAGTAAAATAAATACGCTCAAGAACGCAACAACTTTCGTCAAGAATTTGGCTCTCAAAAACTTATGTAATGAATAGAAAATGATGAATAAGAGAGTATGCAAGCTTTAGCAATAATATGATCAGTTGTTATTCTTAGAAGACTGATTTGAAGATGTATTTATAGTGTCAAAAGCATGCATAACCGTTGCCTAATTGCCAATTAAGAATTGCTGATTTTGTGCTACGACAATCGATTGTCTAATTGGCACAATCGATTGTTTTCCAATCGTTCCAAAAATCATTCCCAGATTTTACGCAGCATAATCGATTATCTAAGACATATAATCGATTACTGGCAACGTTCAAAAAATCATTTACAGATTTTACGTAAAACAATCGATTATCAGAAGTATACAATCGATTACTTGGCAACGTTCAAAAAATCTTTTTCAGATTTTACTACAAACAACCGATTATCAGAAATATACAATCGATTACTTGGCAACGTTCAAAAAATCTTTTTCATATTTTACTTCAAACAATCGATTATTAAAATCCTATAATCGATTATCTGACGGAGCTAGAAAATATTTTGGCAACGGTCATTTACATAATCGATTATGTTATATGGACAATCGATTATTTTTCAGTCTTGAAAAATCTAATAGACACTGCCTCAACACAATCGATTGTCATTAGGTTCACAATCGATTATTTTGTATCTTGAAAAATCTGATAGACACTGCCTCAACACAATCGATTGTCATAAGGTTCACAATCGATTATTTTGTAGCTTTGAAAAATCTGATGGACACTGTCTCAACACAATCGATTGTCATAAGGTACACAATCGATTGTCATGCAGATTTTAAAAATCTGATGGACACTGCCTCAACACTATCGATTATCATAAGGTACACAATCGATTGTATTGCAGCTGCCTTAACATAATCGATTATCATAAGTACATAATCGATTATCTTTGTCCAGATTTTAGAGGCATGTTTAAAAATTATTTTGACTAAAAAAATATGCATGATTTAAAATCATTTTGCCTTAAATTAAATATGCATGATTTTATAAAAATGTTTTTACGAGAGAAGCCAAGTCCTGAGTTAAGTCGTCGGATCAAGATCACAATTAAAGAACGACTCATGTATAACTTTGTTTAGTCTTGATCTTGTTTGTCTTGTGCTTGAACTTCTTTGCGTGACATTTACGCGCTTGTGCTTGGACCTCGTCATATGTCAATTTCGCATCGTTTGTCATTTATCAAAACCTACAAATATGAACACACGTTTAGTTTAGTGCCTTGAGAACGTGTTTCAACAATTTTCCCCTTTTTGATAATGGCAAACTTAATCGGGATATGCATATTAGATAATTCATAATGACGATCCAAGACAAGTAAAGATATGCACCACGTATATAGATATGCAATTAGTTCCCCCTCAACATATGAATTCCCCCTCAATTTATGCCAATAAATATTAAGTGCATAGCCCCTTATTCTTCCCCCTTTTGCCATTAGCAAAAAAAAATTGATAAATAACTTGTTTATTGATTAATCAAAATTTTCAACTTCATAAAAGGGATAACAAAGCAAATAATGTCAACATAATCGATTATTGATACTTGATGATCGATTACATACTAAAGAGAAATCGATTATTCTAAAGAGGAATCGATTATTCTGCACCAGTCTTTATAATTCCCCCTGCTTTTAGGGCGATACCTGCAAAAATACGTTAGACGCCTCCGACGCTCAAGTTAGTAATCATGTGAAAGGGAAAATGCAATGCATGACTTAGATCAACGTGGAGTCAAGAATCCGGAGTTCACTACGAATTCGGAAGAAGGACTCTTTCTCTAAAGGCTTTGTAAAGATGTCGGCCAATTGATGTTTGGTTTCAACAAATTCAATTTCGACATCACCTTTGAGAACGTGATCTCTTATAAAATGATGCCTAATTTCAATGTGTTTTGTTCTTGAATGAAGAACGGGGTTCTTCGTCAAGCATATGGCACTAGTATTATCACATCTAAGAGGGATATGATCGATACTTAGGCCATAGTCCAAGAGTTGCTGTTTCATCCAAAGGATTTGAGCGCAACAACTCCCCGCGGCTACATATTCAGCCTCGGTTGTGGACAACGCAACACTTACTTGTTTCTTGCTAAACCAAGAAACTAGAGAGCTACCGAGCAAATGGCAAGTGCCACTAGTGCTCTTGCGGTCCAATTTGCATCCAGCGAAATCGGAATCGGAATAGCCAACAAGTTGGCATGAAGAACCTTTGGGGTACCATAGACCCACATTTACAGTACCAACAAGATACTTCAATATCCGTTTCACCGCAGTTAGGTGAGACTCCTTAGGACATGATTGATAACGAGCGCATAAGCACACGCTAAACATGATGTCCGGTCTACTAGCAGTAAGATAAAGAGAGATCCAATCATACCTCAATACTTCTTGGTGTCGACTTCCTTACCTTTCTCGTCTTTGTCTAGATGGTCGGATGTGCTCATGGGAGTGGCCATTGCTTTTGCGTTGCTCATTTCAAATCGTTTTAGCAATTCTTTGCAATATTTAGCTTGACAAATGAAGGTTCCTTCTTTCATTTGCTTTACTTGCAGCCCCAAAAAGAAGGTTAGCTCACCCATCATAGACATTTCAAATTCCCTTGTCATTAAATCAGAAAATTCCTTGCACAAAGCATTGTTAGTGGCACCAAAAATAATATCATCCACATAGATTTGAACTAATAAAATATCATTGTTTTTATGCTTAACAAATAGAGTGGTGTCAACTTTCTCCCTAATGAATTCATTTTCCAAAAGAAATTTGCTCAATCGTTCATACCAAGCTCGGAGAGCTTGTTTGAGACCATAAAGCGCCTTTTTAAGTTTGAAAACATGATGAAGATTTAAAATCTTCAAAGCCCGGGGGTTGTTCTACATAGACTTCTTCTTGAATAACACCATTTAGAAAAGCACTTTTTACATCCATTTGATATAAATTGAAATTCATAGAAGAGGCAAAAGCAATAAATAAACGAATAGCTTCTAACCTTGCTACGGGTGCATATGTTTCTTCATAGTCAATTCCCTCTTCTTGATTATAGCTTTTTGTTACAAGCCTAGCTTTGTTTCTAGTGATTACGCCATTTTCATCTAGTTTGTTTCGAAAAACCCATTTCGTACCAATTATGGTATGATTTTCGGGTCTTGGCACCAAATCCCAAACGTCATTTCGTTTGAATTGGTTAAGCTTCTCTTGCATTGCCAAGGTCCAAAATTCATCCCCAATTGCTTCGGAGATGGTTGAAGGTTCAATTTGAGAAACGAAAGCAGTATGTCCTAAAGTGTTCTTAAGAGTGTTTCGAGTACTTACCTGTTGTTCAATGTCGCCAATTACCTGTTCGAGAGGATGGTCTTTGATTGTCCTCCACGTGTTAGGCAGTTTCGTTTCTTTTTCCAGTTGTGGCGCTTCCTCCGATAATTGTTCCAAGATTTCACCTTGAATTTCCTTAGGAGTTTCCTCTTGTACTTTCTCTTGAGGACTTATTGAGTTTAAGATACCTGCAGGATCAAAACAAGAATCCTTTCTCGCCAAGCGAGCATTATTTTCGGAAAATAAAATATGAGGGGATTCCTCCACAGTTTCGGTTCTATTATTGAATACCTATATGCTTTGCTACGTGAAGAATAACCAATAAAAATTCCTTCATCGGATTTGGCATCAAACTTTCCCAAATTATCTTTATCATTGTTATGAATGAAACATTTACAACCGAATACTCAAGATGGGAGATGTTTGGTTTCCTTCCCTTATAGAGTTCATAGGGAGTTTTCATGAGTATTGGCCTTATGACTACTCTGTTTAAAACGTAGCATGCGATACTCACGGCATCCGCCCAAAAATGTTTGGGAATCTTAGCCTCATCGAGCATGGTTCTAGCCATCTCTTCGAGACACCTATTTTTCCTTTCCACCACTCCATTTTGTTGTGGTGTGCGTGGAGCAGAAAAGGTGTGCTCGATACCGAGTTCGTCACAAAAATCCGCGAAGAGATTGTGATCGAACTTTCCCCCATGATCACTTCTTATTGAAGTGACGGTTGTGTCCTTTTCATTTTGAACACGTTTAAGAAAACATTTAAAATTATGAAAAGCTTCACTTTTATGAGCAAGAAATAGTGTCCATGTAAATCTAGAATAATCATCAACAATAACAAAAGCATAACGATTTCTACCAAGACTTTCAATGCGAGATGGTCCAAAAAGGTCCATGTGAAGAAGTTGCAATGGTCTAGTAGTTGAAACAATATTTGTCGATTTAAAAGATGCTTTTGTTTGCTTCCCTTTTTGACAAGAATCGCAAATGGAGTCTTTTTCAAATTTCAAATTTGGAAGACCATTAACTAAATTTTGTGAAACCAATTTGTTTAAAAGATGCATGTTGATGTGAGCTACTCTACGATGCCATAACCATATCATCTTCTTTGCTCATAAGACAATTCACATACTCAGATGAAGAATTTTCGAGATCAACCATATAGATGTTATCCATTCTAAAACCACGAAGGATAATTTTAAAATCGCTACGGCGAAAAAATAAGCATTCATCCGAATCAAATAAAACAAGATTTCCCTTGTCACATAATTGACTTATGCTCAAGAGATTATGTTTTAGACCTTTAACTAGCAATATATGCTTAATGGAAGAAGGTTCATCCTTACCGACCGATCCAATGCCGATAATTTTTCCCTTGTTGTTATCTCCAAAAATAACGCTTCCTCCTTCCTTGTGTTCTAGTTGAAGGAACTTGGATTCGTCTCCGGTCATGTGTTTGGAGCATCCACTATCAAGGTGCCAAAGTACACGTGATCCCTTCAAACATACCTACAAGACAAATTAATGAGTCTTTGGTACCCAAGCTGTTTTGGGTCCTTGAGAGTTAGGTGTAACATGCTGTTGTGCTTGACACGCAGTTAAGTGTCTATGTCTAGTGAAGCAAGAAGGAGCAATATGTCCAATTCGATTGCAATAATGACAAATGACATTAGGATTATGCATTCGTCTAGGTTGATAGTAGTTGGACGGACGAAAATTGTTTACTCTATTTTCGACAATATGACTATTGCGCATTTCATGAAAATCATTTCTCTTACTATTTGTTCTAGGATATGCAGCATTTCTAGAATAGTTATTTCTAGGTTGAAAGCCATATCTAGGTGTCCTAAAATGTTCAACTTTTCTTCTAGTGTTTGGTCTAGGATATGCATCATTTCTAGAATAGTTATTTCTAGGTTGAGGGCCATTTCTAGGTGTCCTAAAATGTTCAAAGTTTCTTCTAGTGTTTGGTCTAGCATGTATGTTGATTCTAGGATTGTTATCTCTAGGATGAACATTTGTTTTATTTGTCCTAGGTTGAGCCTTAGGTGGTTGGGGTTTGGCTTCAACTTTTTCTTTAGGCTCGTTTTTAAAACCTATCCCATGTTTGGTCGATTTCAAATTAACAAGAACTTCATTCAAATTTTTATGAGAAGAACTGAACTTATCTAAGGTGCCCTTAAGTCTTTCTACCTCATCTTCTAGATGCATGCAAGAAGTACAATTTTTACTAGAACTCTCGGGTTTGTCGGCGCTTCTTTTGCCGAAAAAATTGTTTTCTTCTTTCAACTTCTCATTTTCCAAAATCAGTTTTTCCAAATTCTTTTCTTTCAAAGAGAGTTGTTTTTCAAAATCTTTTTCTTTCAAAGAAGCATTTTCCTTAATGTTCTTAACAGTTTTGGAGGCTTTAATGAATTCACTATACAACTCATCAAAGGCATTTTGCATTTCCTCAAGAGAATAGAAGTTTTTGGAAGAAATTTGACATACCTCTTCTTGATTGTTTTCTTGAGCCATGAGACAAAGATTTTCGGTTTCGTCTTCTTCTTCCTCACTCGACTCGTCTCCGGAGTCGCCTCCCCAAGATATGTATGCTCGTTGTTTCTTGAAGGGTTTCTTCTCCTTTTTGACATTTGAGCAATTTGATTTAATGTGCCCGATTTCTCCGCACCCATAGCACTTTACTTGATCTCCTTGTTGTTTGCCTTTTCGTTCATACTCTTTTCACATGAACTTTTGAAATCTCTTAATTAACGAGTCCGAACTCGTTATCTCCGTTCTCATCATTTTGAGGTTGACTTGTGCTTGCCTTGAGGGCGATTCTTTGTTTCCTTTGATCATTAACAAGAGGGTTAAGTATAGTAGATTCATAAATTTTAAGATTACCTCTTAATCCGTCGATGGTGACATTTGAAATGCCAATAGACTCTTGAATTGCGTCGGCCTTGGAGCGCCATTCCGGAGTGAGACTTCGGAGAATTTTTCGGACAAGTTCCTTATCCGTGAAGGTCTTCTTAAGAGCATGTAAGTCATTAACGATTTTTGAAAATCGTTCGAACATGTCATCTACCCTTTCGCCTTCCTTCATGTGAAACAGTTCATATGCATGGGTTAGAAAATCAACTTTAGCCTCTCTTACCTGGTCCGTACCTTCGTACATGATTTCCAGCTTATCCCACATTTGCTTCGCCGTTGTGCAACATGATATTTTTCTGTAATCATCAGCGTTTATAGCACAATACAATAAGTTGATGGCTTTAGCGTTGTTCTGCACTTTTCGGATATCATCCGCATCGTATTCTTCTTCGGATTTTGGAACCCATTCATTTTCAACCTTTTTGGTTGGAATTTGTTCTCCCTTCATTATAACCTTCCACAGATGAAAATTATTTGATTGAATAATATTCTCATCCTCTCCTTCCAGTACGTATAGTTTGTGCCATCGAATAGTGGTGGTCGGGTGGAGCATTGTCCTTCACCTATTCCTGCAAAAGAATCACGAGTAGAAGCCATGGATTGTTTCTCTCAAACGGTTAAGTTTTTCAGAGAGTTGGGCTTTGATACCAATTGTTAGAATATACGGTTAACGCTAGAGGGGGGGTGAATAGCGTTATAATAAAAAACAGCGTAAACTTGCGGAATTTAAAAATTGCAGGAATGAAATAAGTGCGATAAGTAAATAATAAAGAACGAACGCACCGATGTTATCCTGGTTCACCACAACCCGTGGCTAGTCCAGTCCCCGAGAGACTCTCGAGATTTCCACTAACTTCGTTAAGCTTACGGGTGCTTAACAAACCGTTACAAACTGAGAACTTGAGTCACACAAGCCTCAACAACCTTTGCTCGAAGATACAACACTTCAAGACTTCAACCAAAGGAATCACAACGTTTCTTCTTACAATACAAGGAATTAACACTTCCCTTCAAGTGTATAAAAACACTTTGCACTCAAAACAAGACTCTCCTTAAGAGTAGATATGAGTAAAATAAATACGCTCAAGAACGCAATAACTTTCGTCAAGAATTTGGCTCTCAAAAACTTATGTAATGAATAGAAAATGATGAATAAGAGAGTATGCAAGCTTTAGCAATAATATGATCGGTTGTTATTCTTAGAAGACTGATTTGAAGATGTATTTATAGTGTCAAAAGCATGCATAACCGTTGCCTAATTGCCAATTGAGAATTGCTGATTTTGTGCTACGACAGTCGATTGTCTAATTGGCACAATCGATTGTTTTCCAATCGTTCCAAAAATCATTCCCAGATTTTACGCAGCATAATCGATTATCTAAGACATATAATCGATTACTGGCAACGTTCAAAAAATCATTTCCAGATTTTACGTAAAACAATCGATTATCAGAAGTATACAATCGATTACTTGGCAACGTTCAAAAAATCTTTTTCAGATTTTACTACAAACAACCGATTACCAGAAATATACAATCGATTACTTGGCAACGTTCAAAAAATCTTTTTCAGATTTTACTTCAAACAATCGATTATTAAAATCCTATAATCGATTATCTGACGGAGTTTGAAAATATTTTGGCAACGGTCATTTACATAATCGATTATGTTATATGGACAATCGATTATTTTTCAGTCTTGAAAAATCTAACAGACACTGCCTCAACACAATCGATTGTCATTAGGTTCACAATCGATTATTTTGTATCTTTGAAAAATCTGATAGACACTGCCTCAACACAATCGATTGTCATAAGGTTCACAATCGATTATTTTGTAGCTTTGAAAAATCTGATGGACACTGTCTCAACACAATCGATTGTCATAAGGTACACAATCGATTGTCATGCAGATTTTAAAAATCTAATGGACACTACCTTAACACAATCGATTATCATAAGGTACACAATCGATTGTCTTGCAGCTGCCTTAACATAATCGATTATCATAAGTACATAATCGATTATCTTTGTCCAGATTTTAGAGGCATGTTTAAAAATCATTTTGACTAAAATAAATATGCATGATTTAAAATCATTTTGCCTTAAATTAAATATGCATGATTTTATAAAAATATTTTTACGAGAGAAGCCAAGTCCTGAGTTAAGTCGTCGGATCAAGATCACAATTAAAGAACGACTCACGTATAACTTTGTTTAGTCTTGATCTTGTTTGTCTTGTGCTTGAACTTCTTTGCGTGACATTTACGCGCTTGTGCTTGGACCTCGTCATATGTCAATTTCGCATCGTTTGTCATTTATCAAAACCTACAAATATGAACACACGTTTAGTTTAGTGCCTTGAGAACGTGTTTCAACAAAGAAACTTCCTCTCTTTGCGTTGGATTACATTTACTTGTGGACCAATGCATCATTCAACACTGCTTAAGAAATAATTGGAAATTTTACAATAATGAAAGAATAAGAACTGTAACCATATTTCCACTTCTGATCAACCCATAGATACAGATAGAAAATAAACATATATCAGATAATCAAATAACCGAGGCATCTGTCCTCTAAAAGTCCCTAAAACAGTTAAGTCATAGTCAGCAAAACTTGTCATTATTTCTGAATCCCTACCTAAATTAATGTTGTATGACACTAAACCCCGCCTATCTTGACATTGAAGACGACATTAGTAAATTTACACCATGTCTTTGCATTTCTGCCTCTTCAATGTTGCTCTATTCTTTCTTAGGAATAAAATTGAGAAATTCAACATGATTTGACAAGTTGTTGCACCAACTCTCAAAGGACGCACCCCTTGTAAAGAGTTCTGCAAAACTGAGATAGGTACAATGGAAATAAAAATTAATCAATAATGCAGATATACCTGACTTTACTACTTAAATGAATTGGCTTCTCAGAGTATAGAACTTAATAAAGAAAAGTAGAAAACACAGAAAGTATGATTCTATAAGCCCACAAAGTCGATTAGAACATGAGATAGGACAACACACCTTGCGAAATCAAATATGTCGATGAACAGGCCAGACGAGTTAGCATGATAAATTCGAATTCCCTATCTGAAACTTGATTTCTTTGAGCGGTTGTATTAACCACAGCAGTTCCAGGTTTCATGTGCATTTGCTATCTTCCAAAGTAAACACTTTTCCATGCATATAGCAGGTTTGAGCAGCTATTCAGGACCAATTCTTGTCCTGTGAAATGATCAACCCTTTCTTGATTTACTTTTTATTCTGTTCATCAAGTATTCGCCCAACCTAGCACCAACCTCCACTATTCTCGTTTCAGGTTTTATTTCAGCTCTAATAATTTCCTGCAAGATATTCCCAATTTCAGCATCATCCCATTCGAAGATCCTGGATACGATTTCTCCCCATGTATCTGTATGTAGGACTTCGCCATGGCTCAAAATATCCCCCACTACTCCACAAGCTTCCTCAAGCTTACCTATGTTACAGAAACCTTTCACAACTGCATGAACCACAGAAAAATGTGGAGAGAAGCCTTTTGACATCATTTCCACCATGTAATTCTTCGCCTCGTCGTACATTCCCTGATCGCTTAGACCCCCGACTAATGTCCGATAAGAGACCAAATTGGGAAGACACCCATTTGATGGCATGTCCTCAAGGACCTTACAGGCATCAGCAGCGCGGCCTTCTCGACAGAACCCCAGAATAACTGTATTGTAATGTACAATGTCTGGATTGCAACCCTTTACTTTCATTCTGCAAAGAATCTTGTAAGCCTCCTTAAGTTTCTTCTTCCGACACAAGCTGTTCAATAGAGTGCTGTAACTTAAAGCATCAGGAACAAACCCTTTATTCAGCATGTCCTCCAGCAAGTCAACAGCTTTATTCACTTGACTTTTTCGGCACAAACCCTGCATCAGAATCCTATATGACTGTACATCAGGAGCAACGTACCTCTTAAACATTTGATTAAACAGCGAGTAGGCAATACTTAAATCGTCATTCAAACAGAACGCCCGCATTAGAATGTTGTAAGATGTGGTGTTGGCCAAAACTCCATATTTATGTGCAGATTTGAAGAGATTAAATGCAGGTCGAAGAAAGCTTCGGTGAGAAACGAGTATTTCAAGAATGAGGTTGAGATGTTTAGGAAGGGGCTTCATATTGAATTCTAGGATAGTATTGAAAGTTTTAAGGGCTTTGTCAGGTAAGCCAGCATCACCATAGATTTGGATGATGTGTGAAAAAAGAGACGGGGAGACGGAATATTGATGTGACTTGAGGGAAGAGAGAACGGACTGCATGAGGGAAAACTGGTGGGAACGGCCAAGCTTGAGGATGAGGGTGTGGAAAGTGGCATAGGAGTGCCGGAAATCAGGTTCTCGAGAGGCTAAATCAAATATTTCTTTAGCAAGGAGTGGATCTGATTGGGAAGCAATAAGTTTCTGGATTCGAGCTGGAGAGCCAATAGAAGGTCCCTGTTTCTTGATCTGTTTTTGTTCTTCATCTGTTTGTATTCGTTTTCTATCTTGTTCTGGCTGTCGTGTATGATAATGGCATTTAAAATTGTTCCACGCAGAAAGTGGCTCCGCCTTGGACAGCCAAGTGGAAGAACACATAAGCATAGACAAGAGATCCTTGGAGCTGAACTGGTGGGAAAGCAGTCTCATTTTTCTCTGGTCAACAAGCTCTTACTTCTTTACTTAGTAAATACTGATGGATCTTATCAACGTCCATGAATGATAAATCGTAGAAACCGCCAATTCGGAAAAATTGGGTGTTATCATAAAGCTTTGTATCCGCTAAATTCTTGTAGCCTTGCTAGCCACTTCATTGTATTTTAGTGACGTGCAATGGCACTCCAGAAGCATTGTGTTTGCAGTACGTACCGTGCAAACAAGACCACTTAGTGAACTGGGGACAACATGAAATTACACCATTAGGGAAGCAATGAAAAGAGACATCAACGAATAATGGTAACAACAATGAACAGTAGAGATTCAAACACCTACATACAAGAGATGATAACTAGACTAAGCTTGATGAATCATGCTCGAGTAACCTAAAATGTTAAAAAGTACCGAGAAACTCAGTAACCCAGGATTTGATTTCTTTGAAACGTCAGGATTTTTTATTACTAGCTTTTCTACTTTAGCTCCAATAGGAGAGGGACTTATACTCAGAAAAGCCCCAGACCCAGAGTATCATTAAAGAGACATGTTTTTCCTAATGCTAAGTAAATCTTCCTACAGAAGAAGAGCACAATCTTCCTCTCTGAATATTTTTTCGAACACACATATGGAGAATTTGATATTTTCTCTGCATATTCATCAAAGACTAAACTTTCCGTGATGAATGTCCTCACTTCATACCTAGTAAATTTTCTCTTTTTTTAATACCGTCGAGTAAGCATTTGCACATCTTTTACACTCACATGATACTCATACAGCCATGAGAAAGTTCACACGGAAATGGAATAATAAAGAAATAGATCTTAAGAAATTGTTTAAAAAGACAACTCAATGTGGCTGGTGCAAAATAGAAAACCAGAAGTACCGGATGTGCGCAAGGAAAAGGAAAAGGAAAAGGCAAAAGCTAATTATATTCATAGATTCCTCCAGTTTTTCATTTAACTGTTCCTTTACTTGATTCAAAAGTTACAATTACAATTTCTCATTGTTTTTCTTTGTCTAGCTAGTAATATGAGTTGAGCTTATAAATCAATCCCTTAAATTTGCTTACCTTTTAGAAAGAGGGTAGTAAAATATCAATGGACTGTACGTTTAGGAGACCACTTTTTAAAGAGAAGTTGATAAGGACATCGATACAAAAAAAGTTAGGAGTATTAATTTCTCAGTCAATGTTTTGTAAGTTATACGAGAACGACTTTCAGCAATAACAAACCAACAACAATAACAACTATTCAATCCTAATCTAGTAAGGATCAGCTATACTGGAGTAACCTCAATTATCAACCTTTTGTTCTTTTTTTTGAGGAAATGATTGTGATTCAACAAACTCTTACTTTTCTTATCTTACTGAGGAGTGAGGGCAGACATGCCCAGCATCCGAATTGTTACGAATTGAGCTATTACATTCTGAATAAATAAAGTGCAAATTCCAAGAAATGAGGAGAAATCCCAAAACTCGATTTCTATTATGTTTTGTATTGATCCCGGTACAGAGGCATCACCAAATCATCCTAAGACTAGATAAAACTTTCACAAAAACCTTTCTCAGGCAAACATTTTGTCGAACAGCTAACGCGCATGTATCAATCAGGATCCAAATACTCAAACACTAAAACTTTAAGCTACGATGTTTATTCTAAATTCAGACCCATAAAAATCTTCTTCTTTTTTTATCAGACCAATTGGTTATCGTTGTTCGCTCTCTGCCTCAGCCTGTGCATACACATACATTTAAGCTACAACCATGAGAAGGCTTCACCAAGAAGGAGAAATGAAGAAATATTTCTTACAAAATTGATAATTGTCACAGATAGAGGACTCCAACAGTCGACAGGTGCGGTGTACAAGCCAAAGAAAAGCAGAGCCTTAGGCACAAGCGGGCCAACTGTTATACTAGTAGTAATTTTTGCAATTTCAGTTTAGAAAAGAATGAGGATGCTCCGGTCTCCAAGTGCAAGGGTCAAGTATTTTAATTTTTCTCTTAATTCAGATACTAATGTAATTATTTTTTCACTTTTGAAGCAAAATATAGATATTTAAAAATTAGGTAAAAACTATTACTAGACCCATTTCAACTATATGGTTTAGTCTTATTTGGCACAAAATACTCTTTTGAAATTTGTATCATAATATTTGTGTAACCTTCCAACTCTACCTCGAATAATATAAATTTATAGTTAAATAACTTACACCAACGCATATCACTTATTTTATACAATTTTTATAATTATTTTTGTAAAACTTCGTATTCAAACAAATAAGATAACATAAAATAAGATCAAATGAGTAATAAAAATATTGACATATAAAATGGAACAAGGAAGCATAAGCTATACATTTTACAAATTATAAATATTTAAACGATATCCCCCAAATAAGGCTGTATCCGGTTCCGATTCTGGATCTATTTGGGTCTGCGGTTCCGGTTCTGGCGGTTCCAGGTTCTGGCGGTTCCGGTTCTGGCAGTTCCGGAGCCGGAACCGGAACCGGAACCATACGGTTCCGGTACCGCCCGGTTCCGGTTCTGGCGGTTCCGGAACCGCGGGTCTGGCGGTTCCAGGCGGTTCCCGGCGGTTGCGACCTTTTTTTTTTTTTTTAAATTAATATCTTGTATAGTAGTGATTAGTATATTGTAGAATATATTTTTATTTGGTGTACTATGTTCTTACTATAGCATATATTGTGCTTGGAAATTAGTATATATTCAAAATAAGTAGTGTATATTTTGTATATAAGTAGTATATGTTGTAGTGAAGTAGTATATATTGTATATAAATAGTGTATATTGTGCAGTAGTTAGTATAAATAGTATCATGTGTTGTATGTTATATATTATATGTTATATAAATATTTTATATTCAAGGATTGATATAGAAGTAAAGACAAAGAAATATTGAGACAAATAAATTCAAGTATATGATAAAAAGCATATTTATTGACCAAAATGGCATATCTTTCTTAGTCTTCCTTCCCCCAATGGAATGAGCACAACATGGTACTAATACCACCATTAAAAGGAAAAAAAACTAAAAGAAGACATTCCATGTACAAGTTACATCATAATTTATGTATTATTTCTAACAAATCTCATAAAACCTTCAAGGTTTGGAGGTGGTTGTGTTGGCGGTGGTGGAAATGAAGCTTGTTCATCACCACTTCTAGGTGAAGATGATTCTTGAGCAAGTTCTGCTAGCATTTCTTCATAGCACTCATCTATTTCGGGTTGAGATTCAGCTAGCCCAAAGTTCCTTCTTTCAGAGCGGATCCAATCTCGGAAGAGCACTGATTTTTCCAAGCTGTCCCGCATCGACGCTCTATGATATCCTATTTGTAGTCTGGCTTGACTAAATACGCTCTCCGATGCAACAGTTGACGCTTGAATGGACAGAACATCCCGAGCCATCCTTGCAAGAACGGGAAAATGCTTTTCCCTTGTCTTCCACCAATATCCAAAAGGTCGAAAGATCCGTCTGGATTATCATTCTCTAGCCCTTGCGACAAATAAACTTGAAGTTCGTTTAGATGGGAAATATCATCTAAATTCTCACCTTGAGTACCCCTGAACTCCGTCCACGATTTAAGAGCTATTAAGCCAGCAACTCTTTTAGACGATTGTGACGTGGACGAAGTAGGAGTTGGAATATTAGGCCTAGCATGCTCTAAGACCTGTTTATAAGCATTATAAACAGTTTGAGCATTCACTGTAATTGATGCTTTCGCATCAGATAGTGTAGCCATTTCTTCTGGTGAAAGATCTAAAGATTGATAAATACTATTATACCAAAAGTTAGGACCTCCTGCTTTCATAGTAGGGTTTAACATAGCAGCAGCACCAAAAATAGGAGGGATTGGAAAAAAATATTTTTTAAATTTCTTTTTCATTTCAAATATTGCATGTTCATAAATTTCCCCTCCATCGTTAAAATCAGCAAATAAATTAGCAAGTGCGGCAATATATACTAAACAGTTTGAAATTGTAGGATAATATTGGCCAGATAAAGCAGTTGTAGCCACACTAAAATGTTCTAAAAAATCTAAAAGAATCTTAACGTTATTCCAATCTTCATTAGTTAGCATATCATTATCTTCATCCTCACAATCCCTAGAATTATAAGTAGCGGTTATTGGGTTTCTATATTCGTACGCCACTACTAAGCTTTCATACATGTAGTTCCACCTAGTCGGGCAAGGTTTAGGAACCTTTCTTTCTCTAAGGCCACTTTCGTCACATTTTTTATAATATTCTCTAAGTCTACTTCTACGGTTTGAATAAAAAAGCCAATTAAGAGCGAATTTAACTTTTTCAATTTCTATGTTTAAAATTCTCATACCATCTCCAACAATTAAATGATAAATATGTCATATACATCTAACATGGAAAATATTTGTAAAAGCAGGATTAAGTTTTCTAGTTAAAATACCTATTGCAGTTGTGTTGCTACTAGCGTTATCCATGGAAATTGACATAATTTTATCACTAAAACAAAAATATCTACAAACATCAGAAACAGTGCTAGCAATAAACATACCTGTGTGCCGTGAATTAATTATTCTATATGCTATAATGCGTTTTTGCATGGCCCAGTCTTCGTCTATCCAATGACTGGTCACAGTTAGATAATCACAGTCATTTCCACTTCTACCAATATCAGTTGTAATAGACATACGATTACTTATATGAGTAAATAAATAGCGCAAGTACTGTTCATATTCATGCTTATATTTATAAATGTCGGCCTTAACTGTGGCGCGAGGCCAACCTTTATATGTAGGATTAAATACTCGTCTAATATATTGAATCCAAGCAGGATTAGAAGCGAAAGAATAAGGTAAACACATAACAGTAATCATTTTAGCTAATTCTTCACGATCCTTATTAGGATCGTAGTACAATATACCTCCGGTGACTGTGTTTACTCCTGGTTGAACCATGTTAGAACCAGTACTTTGGTTAATTGTAGTATCAGGACTTGACCTCCCCTCTTGTTCCGCTTTCATTTGAAGATATCTAGCCTTATCGCTAGGATGTATTAGTATATGTTTAACTAAATTACCTGTTCCGCTACGACCACCCTTATACCTATGAACAAGTTCTTTACCACAAGTTTTACATTTAGCCTTATCTTTATCTCTTATTTGAATAAAAAAATGCCAAACTAATGAAGTTTCTGAACGTTTCCGAGGTTGTCTACTAAAAGTGGGAGTTTGTACGGGTGGGTGTTCTGGGTCATTAGGAGCAGGACTAGTAGGTGTATCATCTAAGTCTACCGGAGGTTGGGTTCCGTCATCATCATCACCATCATTTCCCTCTGATATTGGTGCATTAGGATAAAGCAAATTCATAATATCATCATCTATTCTATCACCGACTGCTATATCATGTAGAAAATTAACATCGCTAAATTGAAAACACGGGTGATCACTATCAAGTATTCCTAAGTTTTCATTAGTATTTCTAGGTTGGCTACTAGTTTGAACTTGTTTATCTTTTCTAAGGCGGGGAGCCGGGGGAGGGGTAGGATTTTGGCGACTACTTTCACCGGATTTAGATGTACCTTTTCCGAACATTTTTTTCAATGAAAATGCCATACTAATTATAGTTAAGCAAAATAACAACACACAACAAATATTCTTAGCACGTAAGAGTTGAAACGAGTTTACCGGATTGACGAACAACTTCTTGAAAATTGAAAATCGTTGTAATTGAACACTTGAAAACTTCAATTCAACAACTTCACAATGTTTCACGAATTTGCAACAAAAATTAAGCACTTGCACTAGAAAGATTGAAAGAGAGCTTGAGAGAGATTGAGAGAGATTGATGAATTGGTGAACTAAATGAAAGAATGAGGGGGTATTTATAGTTGAGAAATGGGAAATTGTGTAATTATATAAAGTTTGGGGTTAAATTAAATTGAGGGGTCAAATGGCTAAATTTTAAAAATGCCAAACGGCTATTTCTGCAAGACCAACGTTCTGATTTCAGAATTTAAAAAAAAAAAAATTTAAAAATCTGTCCGTTGGGAACCGTATTGAACCGCTGGAACCGGTCCGGTTCCGGTTCTGGCGGTTCCGGTTCCACGGTTCTAATGGGTGGAACCGGACCGGAACCGCGGAACCGGAACCGCGGGAACCGGAACCGCGGAACCGGAACCGCCAGAACCGCGGAACCGCCAGAACCGCGGTTCCGATCCCGGTTCCGGTCCAGAACCGTTACATGGTACAGCCTTACCCCCAAAAGAGGTTGTTTGGCTTCTAACAGTGGTGTCACATAATGCTAATATAAATTCTATCTTAACTAATACAACATTTGATTTATGATATAAAACTCGTATATTTTCGATATGCACTTACCTTTTAAAGTCATTTCGATTGGTTTATTTTATATTCTCCTCGTAATACCGATATAAAACTCTACATACACCATTTGAATACATTATTAAACTATGCATACTTATGCTAAAATGTATGATTCAAGTTGTGCAAGATAAAATTTGAGTTGAAGAAACATGTATTAGCAATGCTAAAATAATAATACTCTAAAGATTAAAATCCTTAAAATAGACAATGTTTACATGAAAATCCTTATATTATTATACACTGTATAAAAATACAACTACAACTACAACAATCCCGTAGGCCGTAAAGAAAAAAATTACATTATTATTTTCCAGATTATAATATCTAGATAATTCATTAGACAACAATATTTATGTTATAATTTTCTCATACCCAATTCATGAACCAAACAAGCATGAGCTCACTCTATAAAATACCCTCTTCCAAGTATGGCGGGAAAAGAAACCTAAATCCTAAAACCCAAAATTGTTATAAATAGAACTCTAATTAGAGTGAATGTTTATCTTATAGAAGAGTTTTACTTTGAGGCTAAGTCTTTTCTATGCGTATAAATAGAGGGGTCTTACCCCATTGTAAATCACCCAAAGTATCAATAAGAATACTCCTCTCTCTACTTCTCTCTATATTGTTCTTGTATTATTGTTCTTGTTCTTATATTATTTCATAACACGTTATCAGCACAAGTCTCTAACCAATTGGAAAAACCTCTTATTTCTCGAAGAATCAGTGGTCATGTATCCTCAAATGTGGTCTTGAAGGCTACTGGAGGAATTGGAGGTAGCTAGTGCATTAGGACTGTTGGCACCAGTAAGATGAATGTGGTTGGGAGTATGGGTATGACCTAGAAGTCAAGCATCCACGGCAACCAAAGGTGTTGTACCGAATTCACAAGTTACACAAAGGAGAATAAACGAAGCAGTGAGAACGCAAAGTCTAGCGATTTGACGAATTTCTATACGGAAAAATAGAAGAGATGGTATCATCATAAAGTAATGCAACGGGATGGAAACCCAAGAGGTATATTTGATATCACAACATTTATTGGTATACCTTAAAGGTAAGTATTTTAATTTTCTCTTCCAAATTCTTGAAATTCTACGATTTGATTTCATATACAAACAAAGACAACAAAGTTTGATTATAACTCTAATGGAGTTTGTAAGAAATTACACTCACATGAAGTGGTAAAATTTCTATGCCTTTCCATGATCAAATTCATGTATGATTGTGGGCAAAGAATTAAAAAAAAATCCGTCCAATTGAATTTGCTCCATTCCCTTTAGAGAATGTGGTAGCAGTATGTGATAAGTCTGAAAGAACACAAAATTATTATCATGAAGGTATCAATGAATGTGGACGTGGCAATAGACGAAATTATAATCATCATCATTGTGATGATGAGAATAATAAAGATTCTCAAAATAATCTTTCACTTTATGAAAGTAATATTTGACATGAGATTATATATAGCACATACAGATGATTATGATCCATTCCCTGAAGTGAATGTGATAATTGTAATAAAGCCCGTAAGTATGAACACGCTCTTGATGTAATGTCTGACATTATGAAAAGAAAGTTCGTTGCCCTTGAAATTTCGGGCAAGAACTATATGACATGGGTGTTAGATGCTGAAATTCACTTTGATGCAATGGGTCTTGGAGACGCCATTAAAGACAGAAATAATGCATCCACCCAAGACTATGCTAAGGCCTTGATTTTCTTGCGCCATCACCTTGATGAAGGTTTGAAAATTGAATATATCACAGTCAAAGATCCACCTATCTTGTGGAATGGCTTAAAGGAGAGATATGACAACCTGAAGTTGGTCACTCTGCCACAAGCACGATATGATGAGAATCCAAAAGCAAATAGTTCATAAACTATATGTTATCGCTGCGGTGGAAAAGGGCAATGGGCGAAAATTTGCCGTATACCAAGACATTTGATTGAGCTTTATCAAGCATCTCTAAAGAGTAAAGGCCCTGAAATCGATTTTGTCTCTGACGACAATTTTGACATCACCCACTTGGATGTGACAGACTTCTTTGAGCACCCTAAGGGGAAAATAGACCACTTAATCGGTGATGGATCTGTGATGAAGGAAGATGGAATTGTTTGATTTTATTCGTATTAGTTAGTTTATGATATAATGTTAGTATTAGTTCTTTAGAATGTTTCAATATGCTTAAATTTCAAAGATATTTTTATTTTTCAGTAGAGTTAATCGACTAACCTAACAGTTAGTCGATTATCTAATATTTCGCATTAAAACTGCAAAACAATCGATTATATACTTGTTAACAATCGATTATATTAAGACAGTGTGATCTGAAGTTTTTCAAAATAGCAAATAATCGATTATGTATGTTTAACAATAGATTATATTAAGACAGTGTGATCTGAAGTTTTTCAAAATAGCAAATAATCGATTATGTATGTTTAACAATCGATTATATTAAGACAGTATGATCTGAAGTTTTTCAAAATAGCAAATAATCGATTATGTATGTTTAACAATCGATTATATTAAGATAGTGTGATCTGAAGTTTTTCAAAATAGCAAATAATCGATTATGTATGTTTAACAATCGATTATATTAAGAGTGTATGATCTGAAGTTTTTCAAAATAGCAAATAATCGATTATGTATGTTTAACAATCGATTATATTAAGACAGTGTGATCTGAAGTTTTTCAAAATAGCAAATAATCGATTATGTATGTTTAACAATCGATTACATTGAGACAATGCTTAAACTGAAATTTTCAAACTGCAAAGTAATCGATTATGAAAAACATATAATCGACTATCTGATTTAGTTAGTCAACTAACCTCAGCAGATTTTGAAAATATTGTTTAAATGTGAAACAAACAGATTGAATTTGTTTATTCTCATGTTCATGTATTTTCTTTTGTATGTCAAACCATGGGAAAGCAAATATGGATATCTCACAAAGCAAACTTGGATCAAATATTTGTTTAGTTGATTCATGTACTACACATACGATACTCAAAGAAAAGAAATATTTCTCTCAACTAAGTATGTGTAAGGCAGATGTTACTACAATCTCTGGTAGTAGTAAATTGATTGAAGGCTCCGGAAGAGCAACTATAACTCTGCCTAGAGGAACAATATTTATCATAGAGAATGCAATGTTCTCCTCCAAGTTTAAGAGAAACTTGTTGAGTTTTAAAGATATCATTCAAAATGGATATCAGATTGAGACAATACATGAGTATAATCTTGAATACCTCATTTACTCATGAAAACGAGGCTGCCCACTTCGGTTTGGGGTCACGCCATTTTGCATGCAGCAATGCTAGTTCGTCTCTGACTGACGAATTATTACAAATATTCCCCGTTGCAATTAGTTTTGGGTCATGAACCTAATATATCCCACTTAAGAATTTGTGGATGTGCAGTATATGTGCCTGTAGCACCGCCATATTGCACCAAAATAGGTTTGCAAAGAAGGTTAGGAATATATGTTGAGTTTGAATCGCCCTCCACTATTCGCTACCTCGAAACATTGACAGGGGATTTGTTCACTGCACGATTTGCAGACTGTCAATTCGATGAGACACTTTTTCCAAAAATTAGGGGGAGAAGTTGGTGAAACCAAACGGGACATTTTGTGGAAAAATGCATCATTATCTCATCTTGATCCACATACCTCTATTTGTGAAAAAGAGGTGCAAAATATTATCCATTTGCAAAGAATAGCAAATCGAATGCCAGACGCATTGGTATTGAATATACCACACTCACCCCTAGAAGGAGGTTTGAGATGATATATGAAAATAATGTCATTGTTATGGCATGAATGATCGTTGGTCACGTACCTATTGTACGCCAAAATATTTTGGAAATATGACTATTAAAGGACAACGATAATGCAAGAAACATATCTTGCATATAATTTTGACCATGACCATAATGGTATAACTTTCTCTTTAAAGGAGATATTCACCACATGGATGTTGATGAATCTGTGGTAGTACAAAATTAATTGAGAGCTCTAGAAGAGCCAATTATTACTATGTTGGAGAAACGCAATTGATTACCAATAAGGTATTGTGTGGTAGTAAGTCTCAAAGAAACTTATTCAGTTTCCAAAGTATATGGGAAAGCGATTGATTATATTGAGACTATAAATAAAGGAAAGATTTGATATCTTCTATTACTACAACTTGCAGCGGGATAATTTGTATATGAAAAGCTACCCGCTTTATTCTCCAGTTTGTGCTACACAAACAAAATAATGCCACAATAAAGTGGATATTTATTGGTATAAAAACCCATACCATAATAAACTTGAAGTTTATTGATAATTGCACATGTCATGGTGTAAATTTGAAGTTTATCAATATTGATAATTTATTCAGTTGGCATTCGGGTTAGCCATCTCATTTTAAGTATGATGTGCAGTAATAGAGAATTCACATGGGTAAATATTAAAGAATTAGAAAGTTCTTTACGAATTCTCTTATATTACTTGTTCTCATTAATTGATTGACCAACTAAAGAGTTCGGGTTGAATCCCATAAATTTTGGAAATATCAAAGGTGAATATGGGCCCATTCACCTGTCATGTATACCACATATGATGCATCTATGATATGGTTACATGTGCGATTGTTATTAACCCGCAGCCTGGCCGGTGCTTGCGAGGTAAATTGCTCAGTAATATAACTTCGAGCATAATTTCCAGATTTTCTATTCAAGATAGTTCATCTTGATAAGTTGGTTTATATCATAGTTGGTTTAGCAAGATAATTATTGAGTGCCTCCACTTAATAGCTAAACTGTTTCTTATGAGAACAAAGTTATATATATATCAGTTTGATATACGTTGTATACGAGAGTATATTATATTCTCCCCTCACAAGTGGTTCAGGGTCAGGAACCAAATAATTTCATCTTATTATTATTGATGTGCGGTGTATATTTTTATTAACACCATAATGCACAAAGATGGACTCTCAAAGTTGAGGAAACAAGTTAGCTTTTCTAACATGAGGGGGAGACATGATAAACACTTGAGAAAAGGTTACATGGGATGAATTATCATTTGTATATATAGATCCTCGAATATCATAATATGAACCTGAAGTTCATAAAAGGATAATTCAATTGCAAAATATTGCAAAGCATGCTATACGCATTTGCTGACCCAAAGAAAGTAACTATATTCTCACTGCAAATGCTCATATTAAGTCCTAGAAGGACAAAGTCTTTGATACGCTTAAGGCGTATAGACAAATCGGTTTCAAAAGGAACTTCTTAATAAAGAAGATGAGCAAATGATCAATGTGATCATAATAAGGAGGCAAGTGATCTAGAAGATCACATGACATACACTTCATAAAATCTCATGAGAGATTCAGGTACCTGAATATATGAATAAAGAGATCTCCATGTTATGTCTTTATGAAAATTTATTGGAACCGATATAAACTGTTCGTCGACGACATCTATGATAGCGCTAAATATCGATGAGGATCTTATGTTTGTCGAATACAAACAAAAATATTGGCTAAATGGAAGAGATACAATTCAAGCAGAATTGATTCCATATGAAAGACATGTAGTTTTGGACATGTAGTTCAAATACATGAAAGTATAAAGTCAATGGTATGTGTAATCAGTTTTCTATATCTTATTTGTTTAGCATGACATGAAAACTTGATATGCATCTAAAGTCTATTATATGGCTTATATGACTTAACTTATATGTCAATCCATGAAAGATTGAAGTTGCTTGAAGCATATACAATTCTTGGTCCTGAAGTACCACATCCTAAGTGCAACTTGTGTACATATGTATCTTGCTATAACTATAAGCATGATGGCATCGAGAATACCTCTATGGAGATATTGAAGAGTCATTCCACGACATTATATGAAGATGTTCATATCTATCAAGAATGATAATTTCAAGATGGTGAACAAGATTGGAATGCGAATGCTCAAGGATGTGAATTGATGCTCTTTTCAGGGGGAGTTAATGCGCGTTGCACTCTTTTTCCCTTACAAGGTTTTGTCCCACTGGGTCTTCCTTGCAAGGCTTTTAACGAGGCAACCAATAGGCGCATATTCAAACATGTGTACTCTTTTTCCTTTTCTATAAACTTTTTCCTATTGGGTTTTGTTTTAGTTAAGGTTTTAACGAGGCACATTATTGAATAGACATTCAAAGGGGAGTGTTATAAATAGAACTCTAATTAGAGTGAATGTCTATCTTATAGAAGAATTTTACTTCGAGCCTAAATCTTTTCTATGCCTATAAATAGAGGGGTCTTACCCCATTGTAAATCACCCCCAAGTATCAATAAAAATACTCCTCTCTCTACTTTTATATATTGTTCTTGTTATGAAATCTCCTATTTAAGGTGAATGTCTATAATTAGAGAGATTCTAGAGTTCTATTCTTGGTAGCTAAATCATCCCCCTCTCTATAAATAAAGGGGTCTTCTACCATTGTAAACCATCCCTAACAATCTCTAAGTATCAATAAGAATACTTCTCTCTCTATTCTCTCTATTGCTCTTGTTCTTGCATTATTGTTCTTGTCTTTATATTATTTTATAACACGTTATCAGCACGAGTCTCTAACCAATTGAAATTTTTGATTGTCTTAACTTTTGTTTGTCTAAGGTTTTGCTTCAAAGAAAGAATGAAGAAAGAAGGAAAAGAAAAAAAAAAGGGGGAAATGGAAAAGAAGAACAGAACGTTGAAAAGAAAGAAAAAGAAGCAAAAGAAGAAAGAAACAAAAAACAAAGAAAGAAAAAAAAAAGGGAAACACAAACGGAAGAAAGAAAAGGAAGAAAACAAAAATAGAAAACGTGAAAGAAAGATTGGAAACAGAAATTCGAGATTTCGACCTCGGTTCCGTGTTCGTGATTCTAAAAGGCACGAGACTCTACCGTCTCAAGAATCTTCTTGAGAAAATTAAGGTAAGTATTTTACTTTTCTCTTTCAAATTCTTGGAATTCTATAATCTGATTTTATATACAAACATAGACAACAAAGTTTGATTATAACTCTAATGGAATGTGTAAGAAACTATAACCACATGAAGTGGTTAAATCTATATGTCCTGCCATGATTAAATTCATGTATGATTATGGGCAAAGAATTAAAAATCCGCCCCATTGAATTTGCTCCATTCCCTTTAGAGAATGTGGAAGCAGTATATGATAAATCTGAAAGAAGACAAAATTATTACCATGAAGGTATCAATGAATGTGGATGTGGCAAAGAATTCCGTCCAATTGAATTTGCTCCATTCCCTTTAGAGAATGAGGTAGCAGTATGTGATAAGTCTGAAAGAAGACAAAATTATTACCGTAAAGGTATCAATGGATGTGGACGTGGCAATAGACGAAATTATAATCGTCATTATTGTGATAATGAGAATAATAAAGATTCTCAAAATAATCTTTCACTTTATGAAAGTAATATTTGACATGAGATTGTGTAAAGCACATGATTATGATCCATTCCCTGAAGCGAATGTGATAATTGTAATAGAGCCTGTAAGTATGAACACGCTCTTGATGTAAATTTGTTTTATGTCTGACATTATGAAAAGAAAGTTCGTTGCCCTTGAAATTTCGGGCAAGAACTATATGACATGGGTGTTGGATGCTGAAATCCACTTAGATGCTATGGGTCTTGGAGACGCCATTAAAAACAGAAATAATGCATCCACCCAAAACTATGCTAAGGCCTTGATTTTCTTGCGCCATCACCTTGATGAAGGTTTGAAACTATGCTAAGGCCTTGATTTTCTTGCGCCATCACCTTGATGAAGGTTTGAAAATTGAATATATCACAGTCAAAGATCCACCTATCTTGTGAGATGGCTTAAAGAAGAGATATGACAACCTGAAGTTGGTCACTCTGCCACAAGCACGATACGATAAGAATCCAAAAGCAAATAGTTTATAAACTATACATTATCGTTGCGATGGAAACGGGCACTGGTCAAAGGCTTGCCGTATACCATGACATTTGGTTGACCTTTATCAAGCATCTCGAAAGAGTAAACGCCCTGAAACGAATTTTGTCTCTGACGACAACTTTGACATCACCCACTTGGATGTGGCAGACTTCTTTGAGCAACCCGAGGGGAAAATAGACCACCTAATCGGCGAGGGGTCCGTGATGAAAGAAGATGGAGTTATTTGATTTTGTTCTACTTATTTGTATTAGTTAGTGAATAAACTAATAGTCATTAGTATTAGCTCGTATTAGTTAGTTCATGATGCAATATTAGCAGTAGTTCCTTAGAATATCTTCAATATGCTCAAATATCAATAATATTTTTATTTTCCAGTAGGGGTAATCGACTAGCCTGAAAAACTAGTCGATTATCTACTATTTTCGGATTAAAGCTGAAAAATAATTGATCAACAATCGATTGTCTTTGTCTAAAAATCGATTGTCGTTAAGACAGTGTAATCTGGAATTTTTCAAAAATCATCCACAATCGATTGTCTTTGTCTAACAATCGATTGTCGTTAAGACAATGTATTCTGGAATTTTTCAAAAATCATCCACAATCGATTGTCTTTGTCTAACAATCGATTGTCATTAAGACAGTGTAATCTGGAATTTTTCAAAATAGCCAACAATCGATTGTCTATACTTAACAATCGATTGTCTTAAAACAGTGTGCTCTGGAATTTTTCAAAATAGCCAAAACTCGATTGTCTATACTTAACAATCGATTGTCTTAAAACAGTGTGCTCTGGAATTTTTCAAAATAGCCAACAATCGATTGTCTATACTTAATAATCGATTGTCTTAAAACAGTATGCTCTGAAGTTTTTCAAAATAGCAAATAATCGATTGTGTGTGTTTTACAATCGATTGTCAATGTTCAACAATCGATTATTTGTGTTTAACAATCGATTGTTTGAAGAAAATGTTTAAACTGAAATTTTCAAACTGCAAAGTAATGGATAACATATCTGTTTTTGTTAGTCAACTGTTAGCAGCAGATTTTGAAAATATTATGTGACACAAAAGAATTGAACTTGTTTATTCTTATGTTCGTGTATTTCTTTTGTATATCAAACCATGGGAATTAAATTGATTGAAGGCTCCGGAAGAGCAACTGTAACTCTGCCCAAAGGCATGACGTTTATCTTAGAGAATGCAATATTCTCCTCCAAGTCTAAGTGGAACTTGTTGAGTTTTAAAGATATCATTCAAAATGGATATCATATTGAGACAATAGATGAGAATAATCTTGAATTCTTCATGAAAACGAGGCTGCCCATTTCGGTTTGGGTTCACGCCATTTTGCATGCAGCAATGCTAGTTCGTCGGCTGCCCACTTTGGTTTGGGTTCATGCCATTTTGCATGCAGCATTTTAGTTTGTTGGCTGCCCACTTCGGTTTGGGGACACGCCATTTTACATACAGCAATGCTAGTTCGTCTCTGACTGACGAATTGACACAAATATTCCCCGTTGCAATTGGTTTTGGGTCATGGACCCAATATATCCCATTTAAGAATTTTTGGATGCGCAGTATATGTGCCTTTAGCACCGCCATCCCGCACCAAAATGGGTCTGCAAAGAAGGTTAGGAATATATGTTGAGGTTGAATCGCCCTCCATTATTCGCTACCTCGAAACATTGACAGGAGATTTGTTCACTGCACGATTTGCAGACTGTCAATTTGATGAGACACTTTTCCCAAAATTAGGGGGAGAAGTTGGTGAAACCAAACGGGAAATTTTGTGGAAAAATGCATCATTATCTCATCTTGATCCACACACCTCTATTTGTAAGAAAGAGGTACAAAAGATTATCCATTTGCAAAGAATAGCAAATCAAATGCCTGATGCATTTACGGACTTGAAAAGGATAACGAAATCCCACATTCCCGCGGAAAATGTTTCAATCCGTATTGATGTCCCTGTTGGACAATCATCTAGTGTCATAACCAATGAGTCGAATGCACGCCTGAAGCGTGGCAGACCATTAGGTTCCAAAGATCGAAATCCTAGAAAGAGGAAAAAGAACGATCAAAATGACACCACGAAAGAATCTCATGATTTAACAAATTTTGAGACTCATGAAGAATCCATTGAGCCCGAGACTCTGAAAAATACGGAACTATCCCTAAATCCAATTAATATTGAGGCAAATATTAATCGAGTGGATATTGTGGTGGATAATGCCTTTGCTTATAATGTAGCATCTAGCATTATGCAAGAATGTGAGGATCTCGAACCTCAATCTGTTGAAGAATGTCGAAAAAGACAGGATTGGCCAAAGTGGCAAGAAGCAATTCAATCAGAATTGAATTCGCTGGCAAAACGTGAAGTTTTTGGCCCTATAGTTGAAACACCTAATGGTGTTAAGCCTGTCGGCTATAAATGGGTCTTTGTACGCAAAAGAAATGAGAAAAACGAGGTACAAAGATATAAGGCACGCCTTGTTGCACAAGGTTTTTCTCAAAGGCCTGGTGTCGATTATGAAGAGACATATTCGCCTGTAATGGATGCGATAACCTTTCGTTATCTCATAAGTTTTGCTGTCCATGAAAAGCTTGACATGCACTTAATGGATGTGGTTACTGCCTATCTTTATGGCTCACTTGATAATGAGATATACATGAAAATTCCCGATGGACTCAAGATGCCAAACGCGCATAATTCAAAATCTCGGGAAATGTTCTCAATTAAATTGCAAAGATCCTTGTATGGTCTAAAGCAATCTGGACGAATGTGGTATAATCGTCTTAGTGAGTACTTGTCAAAAGAAGGCTATATAAATGACGCCATTTGCCCGTGTGTTTTTATAAAGAAAACAACATCGGAATTTGTTGTACTTACCGTATATGTCGATGACATAAACCTTATTGGAACCCCTATAGAACTCCAAAAGGCAATTGATTATCTAAAGGATGAATTCGAGATGAAAGATCTCGGAAAGACTAAACTATGTCTTGGTTTGCAAATTGAATATTTGGCATACGGAATTTTTGTTCATCAATCTACCTATATAGAAAAGGTACTGAAACGGTTTTACATGGATGAAGCACATCCTTTAAGTACTCCGATGGTTGTTCGATCACTTGATGTGAACAAAGATCCATTCCGACCACAAGAAAGGAATGAAGAGCTACTTGGTCCTGAGGTACCATATCTTAGCGCAATTGGCGCACTAATGTATCTTGCAAATACTACAAGGCCTGACATATCCTTTTCAGTTAATGTCTTAGCAAGATTTAGCTCGGCTCCTACGAGGAGACATTGGAATGGGATCAAACACATATTGCGGTACCTAAAGGGAACTACCGATATGGGCTTATTTTATGGCAAGAATTGCAGCCCGGATCTTGTTGGTTATGCTGATGCTGGATATTTGTCCGACCCACACAAGGCTCGATCTCAAACGGGTTATGTGTTTACCTGTGGAGACACCGCCATATCTTGGCGATCGACTAAGCAATCAATTGTGGCTACTTCATCTAATCATGCCGAGATAATTGCTATTCATGAAGCAAGTCGGGAGTGTGTGTGGTTAAGGTCGATAATACATCATATCCAAGACAAATGTGGTTTGAAGTGTGATAAACTACCCACAACTTTGTATGAAGACAATGCAGCATGTATAGCTCAATTGAAGGGAGGATTCATAAAAGGAGATAGAACGAAGCATATTTCACCAAAGTTATTCTTCACACATGATCTTCAAAAGAATGGTGATATCAATGTTCAACAGATTCGTTCAAGCGACAATATGGCTGATTTGTTCACAAAATCTCTACCAAAGTCAACCTTCAAGAAGCTAGTTCACAAGATCGGGATGCGAAGACTTAAGGACATAAATTGATGTTCTTATCAGGGGGAGTTAATGCGCGTTGCACTCTTTTTCCCTTACAAGGTTTTGTCCCACCGGGTTTTCCTTGCGAGGTTTTTAACGAGGCAACCAATAGGCGCATATTCAAACATGTGTACTCTTTTTCCTTTCTTTAATTTTTCTCATTGGGTTTTGGTTTTAAGGTTTTAACGAGGCACATTGTTGAATAGACATTCAAGGGGGAGTGTTATGAAATCTCCTATTTAAGGTGAATGTCTATAATTAGAGAGATTCTAGAGTTCTATTCTTGGTAGCTAAATCATCACCCTACCTATAAATAAAGAGGTCTTGTGCCGTTGTAAACCATCCCTAACAATCTCTAAGTATCAATAAGAATACTTCTCTCTCTATTCTCTCTATTGCTCTTGTTCTTGCATTATTGTTCTTGTCTTGTTCTTGTCTTTATATTATTTTATAACAGTTCTTGTGTTATTGTTGTTGTTCTTTATATATTATTTGATAACAAAAATCATTTTTTCAGTATTCGCCAAACACAGAGTTTCAATGGCGGAAATAGAGAAGCAGAAAGACAAGGAGAAGGAGAAATTACCAGCAGCAACAGTACAAATAGAGCAAGAGGGTCTGCCCAAGACTATCGTGCGCAGGCTAGTGAAGGATAAGCTTTCCCAATTATCCACCGACACTGACATGTCTCTTCTCCGCGACTCTCTCCTTGCGTTCTCCGAAAGCGCCCGCATTTTCATCCATTACCTCTCCGCCACGTAAGCTCTTACTGGGTTTTGCATATTCACTTCAATTTATTCCTTTTTTAAAATAAAATTCCACAAATTCCCCGGAAATCATGAAAAGAGTAATGATTGATTTGATGTGAAATTAGGTTTTTTTTTTTTGAGTTTTTGTGATCCAGGGTTTAATAGGGTCTTTACAAAATTAAGCCTTTTTTCTGATTGATTGTGATGTTATTGAGGTTCAGCTTCTTTTTTTTAAAAAAAAATTGAAATTTGGGATTGTAAATTGACTTGAAGTTGGCTTATTTTGGGACTTCGGTTCTTTTCTGAAATTTTGTGATCTAGGATTTTAATGGGGTTCTGTTTATTGGCTATTCTTTTACTGGTTGATAGTTAAATTTTTTGGTGATTAGTAGGATGAACCCTAAAAATTGGAAATCAGTGAATATAAAGTGATTGATTGTGGATCTGAGCAAACAATAATTAATTGATTGGTTGAAGTGGAACATAAAAAGGCATGCTTTGTGTTGACAGTTGAGAAAATGGAGGAAAAATTGTATTATTATCGGTGGATGTTGAAAGAAGATGGAAACATATGTTTTGTTTTTCTCTTTTATAATATTTCAGTTCAATGAGTGAGCTCATTTGAGATGTTCAATTGCAGTGCTAATGACATATGCAAGGAGTCTAAGAGGCAAACGATCAATGCGGAGGATGTGTTCAAGGCTCTTGAAGAGATTGAGTTTCCCGAGTTCATTGAGCCTCTCAGAGCTTCTCTCGAGGGTCATTTTCTTTCCACTGTTCTAAAATTCTTTAATGGTTCCATATTTTTTCTCATGATGCGGAGCAGTTTTCCATCTTAGACTACAAATCCTTTTATTCACAAATTCTAACAATCACATGTCAAACTTTGTGGTCAGATTTCTTGATTGTCTGTCTATTTACTTCTTATACATTACTTTCATAATTAAGAGAACATGTGCTACAGTAATGAATAGTATATCAATTGCAAAATAAAGTGTTGATTACAGTTTTCTGATTTCTCTTATTCTTCTTATTGCTTGAAAGCATTAGCAATATCTTTCTACTAAAACTAAGTTATATTACTGAACTAAATTTGCCAGAGGCGGGCTAATGAAAGATGATTGGCTTCTTCACTTTGCTATGTAAATAGTGCCATTGAGTTAAATATTACTCCCTCTATCCCATTTTATGCGGTACAATTTCATTTTTAGTGTGTTCCAAAAGAATGGAACCTTTCTATATTTAGAAACTATTTGACTTTAAGTTTCTCATTTTACCGTTAATGAGATGATTTATAGCCATATAAATGTCTATTGCCTGTTTGAGACCACAAGTTTCAAAAATCTTTGTTTCTTTCTTTCAATCCATGTCCATTCAAACATCAGACAGAAAATGAGATGGAGGGTGGTTATGTAGCATGATCAGGTGTGTGATTACTTGATAGCTTGTTTAGGCCAACAGTTAAGCATATTTATATTAGTGACGAGAATATTCTGTCCTTCTTTGTCTCCCTAAAACCAAAGCTGCGCTGCCGCCTCATCAGGTTGGAGGATGGCACTTGTTGAAGTCTTCCTGAATAAGATTGGATGTTCTGTGGTTGAAACCCTTCAATTTTAGTTTAGTAACATGGAGAAGCTAGGGTACCGCGTGCATTAGTTC
The DNA here is from genome assembly GCA_034376525.1 of Nicotiana benthamiana. NCBI lineage: Eukaryota > Viridiplantae > Streptophyta > Magnoliopsida > Solanales > Solanaceae > Nicotiana > Nicotiana benthamiana. Next base: position 53,132,743 of record CM067339.1, on the reverse strand, counting down.
AAATAGATTAGATCACCTTCAATTACTATAGAGAGTTGGCCTTCTAACTTTATCTGAAACCTCCTCCCGCCCTATTAAAGAAGGTAGAAATAAAGACCAGAGTATTAATGTCTATGCACTTCCTCATTGCTACTCACACTGCAAAAAATCGTTTAACTTTTACATATATTTGGTTTAAATGAGAAATAAAGGTCGGAAATGATCAACTATGTCAGTTCTGTTGTGTTAGGGCAGAGAGATTGAAGGTAATGAATAGTTGGTGAGGAGTATGGCCAAATATTGTTAGAGCCATATCATGAGGAGTAGATGTGTATCAATACACCTGGTCTAAAGCCAATACAGAAGGTTGCTAATGACTGTATTTGTCTCCTGATGATGGCTAATTATTGTGGAACGGAAATGTGAAACCTTCCATTAAAGGTTTCACATTAGGCTTGTTCAGAGGCACTCTGTTAAAGGTCAAAACAATAAAAAGAGCTGAACTTAGAAAACAGTTGCTCATAATTGTTTCTATCTAACATTTTTAAGGTTGAGGATAATTTTGAGAGTTGACATACACTCTAGCTCTTTTTACCTTGTGCAACAACAACAACCCAGTATATTTCTACAGGTGGGGTCTGGAGATGGTAATATGTACGCAGACCTTATCTCTACCCCGAGGGGCAGAGATGCTGTTTCCAGGAGACCTTCGGCTCAAAAGAGAAACAAGTGACAGAAACAAGTGACGATATATTAGTACTAGCAATAGACTCATAATAAAGAACATAATAAACACAACATAACATAAAATAACAAACAACAACAACAACAACCCAGTATAATCCCACTTAGTGGGGTTGAGGAGGGTAGTATGCACGCAGACCTTACCCCTACCCTTGGGTAGAGAGGTTGTTTCCAAATAGACCCCCGGCATACTTCCCTCAAAGAACTTCTCACCTTGCTCTTGGGGAGACTCGAACTCATAACCTCTCGGTTGGAAGTGAGGGTTGCTTACCATCATAACATAAAATAACAAAATAACAACAATATAAGGAATATAGGAAATACGAGAAAAAGGAACGTATACTAATATCTAGAATATAAAGCCCTGCATCAGTAGCTGATCAGTGGCATCCTACGCCTAACTCCTAACTGTCTAGTCTCACTCTAGCTTGTTGTAGAAATATTCCCAACTTTCACCCTAACCTACAACCTTAATGCTCTACCTCAACAATCCCCTGTCAAGGGCCATGTTCTTGGTAATCCTAAGTCGCGTCATGTCCTGCCTGATCAGCTCTTCCCAATACTTAGGTCTCCCTCTACCTCTCCTCGTGCCCCCCATCGCTAGTCGCTCACAACTTCTCACCGGTGCATCAGTGCTCCTCTTCTGAATGTGCCTGAACCATCTGAGTCTTGCTTCCCACATCTTGTCCTCCATGGGCACCACGCCGACCCTCTCTCGAATATCTTTATTCTTAATCTTATGCATCTTTGTATGCCCACACATCTACCTCAACATCCTCATCTCTGCTACTTGCTTCTTCTGGGTGTGTGAATTCTTAATCGGCCAACACTTGGTCCCATACAACATGGACGGTCTAACCACTGCTCTATAAAATTTACCGTTTAGTAACGGTGGCACTTTCTTATCACACAGGACTCCCGTTGCTAACCTTCATTTCATCCCCCCATCCCTATACGGTGCGTGATATACTCGTCGATCTCCCAGGTCCCCTGAATAACTGACCCAAGGTACTTGAAATTATCCCTCTGAGGGATGACTTGGGCGTCAAGCCTCACTTTCACTCCTGCGTCCGTTGGTTCGGGTCCAAATTTGCACTTGAGATATTCTGTCTTCGTCCTGCTCAACCTGAAACCTTTAGACTCAAGGGCTGGTCTCCAAACCTCTAGCTTCTCGTTGATGCCGCGTCGTGTCTCTTTACCTTGTACAAGTTGAGGATAATGTCACTTATTGATCTCTCTGAGTGGCTGATCTTGTTATCGCTCTTAATACCAAGTATATGCAAATTTACAACTTCACTAGTGGTGTATCTTCGTCTCACCTATCCAGGACATGTAGTGAATATTAGAACCAATATGTCCCAACTTATTATACCGAAGTATTTAAATATTTTTTTCATATGAATTAGAAGGAAAAAAATATTTTCCATTGTTTGTCACTATGAAGGACATGTATGTAGATATTCTTCTCATCAGTTCCGCAATTTATCTGATATTTCATACAATCAAACCTTTTTTACCACCCTTTTTATGGAATATGTAATCATTACCTCATTGAGTCACTTCAAACTATAATGAATCATCAATATTTGTAATTCTACCTTGTCTGGGATCATCTTTGATTCTAATTGGTGTCCTAATTCGAGATTCCTCTTTTGATAAGCTTCAGACTGTCGGACGATTGTCATTTGCTCGTCATGCGTTTTGCATCCTTGAATGTTGAAATTCAGAGAACTCTGTGCAGTCTCAATATGTGTGATAAGTGATAGGTTATTTCTTTATCTGGGCTTAGTTATATGATTACAAGTGAGGCAGTATGATATCAAAGACCGTATACTGTGAATGAACTTACAGCTATCTTTGTCTTTTGTTTTCTTCTTTCTTTTTGCAGTATTCTGACAAAGGAACTCGAAAAGGAAGTCAGGATCATCGAAGTCCACAGTATCTAACAAAAAAGCAAAGCTGAAAGAACCAGTGGAAAATGGGAAGGGCAAGATGAAAGAGCAACCCTCTGACACTGAAAATAAAAAGATGGACAAGCTGCCGAACAACCCTCTGATAATGAAGATGAAGATCAACAAGCTGCCGAGCAACCATCTGATAATGAAGGTGAACATGGACAAGCTAAAGGCAGGGATAGTGCTGATGAATGAGGAGATTATTGCACTCGCCTTCTCCTCTAGGTATATGAGTAGGCATTCTCCTATCTATTAGACATCTTACTCATGCCTTGTTAATCCCTCAAAATCTGTGATCTTGGATGCAAAATTAACAAACAATGTTATGTTGATAGAGTTATGTTGCCGAGCAAAATGAAGATATTTGGGAATTTATTGTCCTTTTGTCCATCCTCATGTTCAGTGTGTTTATTTCTGAAATATCGTGCATTTCTCTTTCTATTACATTTATATTTGAGATAGTGTCCAGTTACCTCGGGTTAAGGAATGCCCACATGAATTCGTCAATGTGTTTACGAACACAGGGAATAGATTTTCTTATAGGTAATCTGAGCTTTGCTGAAGTTGCACGTTTAAGCCCACAGGTCATTATGGTAGTTTGTGAAGATTACAAAAAACTAGCAAAATACATCTTATATTGTATTTGAGATATTATCTCCTCGTTGCCTCAATGCCGCCATCGGTTTCCTGATCTGATACGTGCTCATTAATCTTGTATTTTCTGGATAAGTGATTACTGATTGTATTTTTATCTGTAATATTTTTCTAGGGAAAAGATATAATTAGGCAATATTTAAGATATAATTTCAGAATCCTAGCAGGAATTAGTAATTAACAAATTTGGGAGTTAATTAATTACAATCCTAACCCAAACCTATAACGCTGGACCAAAAATCACGTTTTGGCATTGGGAGCTAAAGGAAAGACCCGAACTGTACAGATATTCAAGGTGATATAAATAGGATATGTTCATAGCATATGGATGGAGAGAAATATGAGAATTTTTGAGAAAATGTATAGAAATAGTGAATCAATAGCGAGAGAAATTGCTTGTATTTGTAGTATTAGAGCAGCAGCAAAAACTAGAGAAATAGTCAATACTTTTAGAATCTAATAGGTACATAGAAGGATCAGAAAGGTTAGCTAATTGTGGAAGTTTAGCTACTGATTTGTAAAGCTCCTTTTGGTGATAAATAAAAATATTTAGTTCCAAACGAAAAAAGAAAAGCTGGACCAAAAATCACGTTTCGACATTTGTGAACATTTCTTTGTTTGACCAAAAATCAGGCCTATTAATTACCGAATATTAGTCCTATTAGTAGTTATACCTACCAAAATATTTGATCAGATTATACAACCATTAATTACCTTACATACACATTTCTCTTCTACATTAATGTCGCGACCAAAAAATATTTAAGAATCTTCCAGAGAAAATTTAACACTTTAATTTTATAGTTGTTAATTTTCGTATATAGCAAGAAAAATATAATTAGATTCAATGAAACATTATAATTATTTTGTGGATCTGTAAACTTAAAGTTGTTTTCATAATACATGTATTTGCTTCAATATCCTAATAATATATTTATATATATATATATATATATATATATATATATATATATATATATATATATATCTTATTACTGTGTGTATATAGTATACATCAAATATAAACAATATATCACATATACAGAGTATATATTTCATTTGTCAAATATATTTAAACTTTATATAGAACACATCAAGTATATGTAATATATATATATATATATATATATATATATATATATATATATATATATATATATATATATATATCGAATCTGTATGTTTGTTTATACGTCATATATACAAAAATATACGTTGAATAACTATATGTTTGGTATAGTCAAATATAGATAATATATTCATCGCTACATATTTAAAATTACCTTGTAAAAAATATATTACATATGTATATATACACCTACAAACACGGAATAAAAATGTGGATTGATTTAGACTGTTTGATATGATAATGGAAAACAGAAATTTTAAGAGGAACCTGTTAGGGGGGCACTTCTATAGAAAAATGGTAAGTTTAGATTAGTGATGAAAGAGAAATATTTTTGGGTTGATTTGGTAACCAGCTATGTTTTTCTCTTTGCATACGTTCATATATGAGATTTATTTTTAATTGCATAGAATAAGTATACATGATATCATTATAGTATATAATTACATAAGAAATCATTCTATTGGTATAAAGTTTTATTTTTAATTGTATATCAACATCAATTTTTACATACTAAATTATATATGAGATTTATTCTGTTGGTATAAGGTGTTCTTTTTAATTGTATATCAGCATAAATTTTTACATAGTATAATGATGGTATTAAACAGTTTACAAAATAATAATGATATTTTTAGTATATTAGTATACACAGCATAGTAAATCATTCAGCCATTGTATAAACTGTGTTATAACGTAAAAATAGTAGATAATTAAATGTATCCATGGAATAAGTGTATACATGATAATATAATAGTATATAATTATATTCGGTATAATATATGTATAAATAGTATACATGACATTATATTTGTACCATTCATATAAATATATTGAGAGTACTGGAATTATTCAAAGAATATTTGATTGCTAATTTAAGAGAAAGAAATTTAAAATAAATAGAGAGAGAGAGAGAGATTTAAACACTAGATCAAGCAAATAAAATTTAGATAAACAAGGATAAAATTGATCCCGTGTTACTCATTAATTGTGCACATAACCTTTGTAATATGCTAGTATTGTAAAAGAACCTGTTATATATGGAATAAACCAAAAATGATGTCATTTTTTAAAATACATTTCAAAAGATGCTCTGTTATGTATTTTTCTCAAGAAAATTGGCATTCTATAACAACACATAATAGAAATTTGTACATGTTTTAACCTTATATTAGATTTATAAAGATAGCCTCAATCAATTGGTATTATATAGACAAATCTTAAAAAATTACTCTCTTTTTGTTATAAATACACTTCTATTTAAGGTGAATGTCTTTAATTAGAGAGATTCTAGAGTTCTATTCTTGGTAGCTAAATCATCCTCCTCCCTATAAATAGAGGTGCCCTCTACCATTGTAAATCACTCCTAACATTCTCTAAGTATCAATAAGAAGAACTCTCTCTACTCTTCTCTCTATTTGCTCTTGTTCTTGAGTTATTGTTCTTGTTCTTATATTATTTCATAACACGTTATCAGCACGAGACTCTACCGTCTCAAGAACCATTCTCGAAAAATCTAAGGTATTTCCCTCTTCCTAATTTAATTTTCGATTATGTCTGACATTACGAAAAGAAAGTTCGTTGCCCTTGAAATTTCGGGCAAGAACTATATGACATGGGTGTTGGATGCTGAAATCCACTTAGATGCTGTGGGTCTCGGAGACACCATCAAAGATAGAGAAAAAGCATCCACCCAAGACTGTGCGAAGGCCTTGATTTTCTTGCGCCATCACCTTGATGAAGGTTTGAAGATTGAATATCTCACCGTCAAGGATCCACTCATCTTGTGGAACGGCTTAAAGGAGAGATATGACAACCTGAAGTTGGTCACTCTGCCACAAGCACGATATGATTGGGCTCATCTGAGGCTCCAGGACTTTAAGTCCGTTTCTGAATATAATTCTGCAATGTTCAGAAGTACTTCTAAATTGAAGCTATGCGGGGATAATATCTCCGATTATGATATGCTTGAGAAAACGTTTACAACGTTTCATGCCTCCAATATGGTACTGCAACAACAGTACAGAGAGAAAGGCTTTACAAAGTACTCTGAACTGATTTCTCTTCTACTAGTGGCTGAGCGAAATAATGACCTGCTCATGAGAAATCATGAAAATCGACCCACTGGGTCTACACCACTGCCTGAAGCAGATAAGGTGCACTCTCATTATGCCAAACATGAAAAGGACCATGGTCATGGTCGTAAACGGGGTCATAGCCAGGGACGTAGACAAGGAAAAAATTCCAATGAAGTCCGTCAACCCCCAAGGAGAGATAACCGCCGAAAGCAGAAATGGGGTCATGAAGATCCTAAGGCAAATGGTTCAGAAACTATATGTTATCGTTGCGGTGGGAAAGGGCACTGGTCAAAGACTTGCCGTATACCAAGACACTTGGTTGACCTTTATCAAGCATCTCGAAAGAGAAAAGGCCCTGAAACAAATTTTGTCTATGACGACAACTCAGACATCACCCACCTGGATGTGGCAGACTTCTTTGAGCAACCCGAGGGGAAAATAGACCACCTAATCGGCGATGGGTCCGTGATGAAAGAAGATGGAGTTATTTGATTTTGTTCTACTTATTTGTATTAGTTAGTGAATAAACTAATAGTTATTAGTATTAGCTCGTATTAGTTAGTTCATGATGCAATGTTAGCAGTAGTTCTTTAGAATATCTTCAATATGCTCAAATATCAATAAAATTTTTATTTTCCAGTAGGGGTAATCGACTAGCCTGAAAAACTAGTCGATTATCTACTATTTTCGCATTAAAGCTGAAAAATAATTGATCAACAATCGATTGTCTTTGTCTAACAATCGATTGTCGTTAAGACAGTGTAATCTGGAATTTTTTCAAAAATCATCAACAATCGATTGTTGTCTAACAATCGATTGTCGTTAAGACAGTGTAATCTGGAATTTTTCAAAAATCATCCACAATCGATTGTCTTTGTCTAACAATCGATTGTCGTTAAGACAGTGTAATCTGGAATTTGTCAAAAATCATCAACAATCAATTGTCTTTGTCTAACAATCGATTGTCGTTAAGACAATGTAATCTGGAATTTTTTAAAAATCATCCACAATCGATTGTCTATGCATAACAATCGATTGTCTTAAAACAGTATGCTCTGGAATTTTTCAAAATAGCCAACAATCGATTGTCTATACTTAACAATCGATTGTCTTAAAACAGTGTGCTCTGAAATTTTTCAAAATAGCCAACAATCGATTGTCTATGCATAACAATCGATTGTCTTAAGACAGTGTGATCTGAAGTTTTTCAAAATAGTAAATAATCGATTGTGTGTGTTTAACAATCGATTGTCAATGTTCAATAATCGATTGTTTGTGTTTAACAATCGATTGTTTGAAGAAAATGTTTAAACTGAAATTTTCAAACTGCAAAGTAATCAATTATGGATAACATATCTGATTTTGTTAGTCAACTGTTAGCAGCAGATTTTGAAAATATTATGTGACACAAACGAATTGAACTTGTTTATTCTTATATTCGTATATCTCTTTTGTATGTCAAACTATGGGATAGCAAATATGGATATCTCACAAAGCGAACTTGGATCAACGTCCAACTGTAAAAGTATTTGCCTAGTTGATTCATGTACTACACATACAATACTCAAAGAAAGGAAATATTTCTCTCAACTGAATATGTGTAAGGCAAACGTTACTACAATCTCTGGAAGTAGTAAATTGATTGAAGGCTCCGGAAGAGCAATTGTAAGTCTGCCCAAAGGCACGACGTTAATCATAGAGAATGCAATGTTCTCCTCCAAGTCTAAGAGAAACTTGTTGAGTTTTAAAGATGTACGCCGGAATGGCTATCATATTGAGACAATGGATGAAGATAATCTTGAATATCTCGTCATCACAAAGAATGTCTCCGGCCAAAAGAGGGTTATTGAGAAATTCCCGTCTTTATCTTGTGGCCTGTATTGGACAAGAATTAGTGCAATTGAGGCACATTCAACAGTTAACCAAAGGGTTACTGATTCCAATACCTTTGTACTTTGGCATGATCGATTGGGACACCCAGGATCGATCATGATGAGACGGATTATAGAAAGCTCATATGGGCATCCGTTAAAGAATTTCAAAATTCTTTCGAATAATGAATATCCTTGCACTTCGTGTTATCAAGGCAAGTTGATTATCAGGCCATCACCAACAAAGGTTGGGACTGAGTCACCCACGTTTCTGGAACGTATACAAGGGGACATTTGTGGACCTATTCACCCACCTAGTGGGTCGTTTAGGTATTTCATGGTCTTGATAGACGCATCCTGTAGATGGTCTCATGTGTGCCTGTTGTCATCACGCAACCTTGCCTTTGCGAAATTAATGGCACAAATAATTCGACTACGAGCACAATTTCCAGATAATCCAATCAAGTCCATTAGACTGGACAATGCTGCTGAGTTTACATCCCAAGCATTTAATGATTATTGCTTATCAATCGGGATAAAAGTTGAACATTCTGTAGCTCATGTTCACACTCAAAACGGTCTTGCAGAATCGTTAATTAAACGCCTGCAGTTGATTGCAAGGCCATTACTTATGAGAACGAGGCTGCCCACTTCGGTATGGGGTCACGCCATCTTACATGCAGCAATGCTAATTCGTCTCAGACCGACGAATTACCACAAGTATTCCCCGTTGCAATTGGTATTGGGTCATGAACCCAATATATCCCATTTAATAATTTTTGGATGCGCAGTATATGTGCCTATAGCACCGCCATCCCGCACCAAAATGGGTCCGCAAAGAAGGTTAGGAATATATGTTGGGTTTGAATCGCCCTCCATCATTCGCTACCTCGAAACATTGACAGGCGACTTGTTTACTGCACGATTTGCAGACTGTCAATTTGATGAGACACTTTTCCCAAAATTAGGGGGAGAAGTTGATGAAACCAAACGGGAAATTTTGTGGAAAAATGCATCATTATCTCATCTTGATCCACATACCTCTATTTGTGAAAGAGAGGTACAAAAGATTATCCATTTGCAAAGAATAGCAAATCAAATGCCTGACGCATTTACGGACTTGAAAAGGATAACGAAATCCCACATTCCCGCGAAAAATGTTCCAATCCGTATTGATGTCCCTGTTGGACAATCATCTAGTGTCATAACCAATGAATCGAATGCACGCCTGAAGCGTGGCAGACCATTAGTTTCCAAAGATCGAAATCCTAGAAAGAGGAAAAAGAACGATCAAAATGACACCACGAAAGAATCTCATGATTTAACAAATTCTGAGATTCATGAAGAATCCATTGAGCCCGAGACTCTGGAAAATACGGAACTATCCCTAAATCCAATTAATATTGAGGCAAATATTAATCGAGTGGATATTGTGGTGGATAATGCCTTTGCTTATAATGTAGCATCTAGCATTATGCAAGAATGTGAGGATCTCGAACCTCAATCTGTTGAAGAATGTCGAAAAAGACAGGATTGGCTAAAGTGGCAAGAAGCAATTCAATCAGAATTGAATTCGCTGGCAAAACGTGAAGTTTTTGGCCCTATAGTTGAAACACCTAATGGTGTTAAGTCTGTCGGCTATAAATGGGTCTTTGTACGCAAAAGAAATGAGAAAAACGAGGTACAAAGATATAAGGCACGCCTTGTTGCACAAGGTTTTTCTCAAAGGCCTGGTGTCGATTATGAAGAGACATATTCGCCTGTAATGGATGCGATAACCTTTCGTTATCTCATAAGTTTTGCTGTCCATGAAAAGCTTGACATGCACTTAATGGATGTGGTTACTGCCTATCTTTATGGCTCACTCGATAATGAGATATACATGAAAATTCCCGATGGACTCAAGATGCCAAACGCGCATAATTCAAAATCTCGGGAAATGTTCTCAATTAAATTGCAAAGATCCTTGTATGGTCTAAAGCAATTTGGACGAATGTGGTATAATCGTCTTAGTGAGTACTTGTTAAAAGAAGGCTATATAAATGACACCATTTGCCCGTGTGTTTTTATAAAGAAAACAACGTCGGAATTTGTTGTACTTGCCGTATATGTTGATGACATAAACCTTATTGGAACCCCTAAAGAACTCCAAAAGGCAATTGAATATCTAAAGTATGAATTCGAGATGAAAGATCTCGGAAAGACTAAACTATGTCTTGGTTTGCAAATTGAATATTTGGCAAACGGAATTTTTGTTCATCAATCTACCTATACAGAAAAGGTACTGAAACGGTTTTACATGGATGAAGCACATCCTTTAAGTACACCGATGGTTGTTCGATCACTTGATGTGAACAAAGATCCATTCCGACCACAAGAAAGGAATGAAGAGCTACTTGGTCCTGAAGTACCATATCTTAGCGCAATTGGCGCACTAATGTATCTTGCAAATACTACAAGGCCTGACATATCCTTTTCAGTTAATGTCTTAGCAAGATTTAGGTCGGCTCCTACGAGGAGACACTGGAATGGGATCAAACACATATTGTGGTACCTAAAGGGAACTACCGATATGGGCTTATTTTATGGCAAGAATTGCAGCCCGGATCTTGTTGGTTATGCTGATGCTGGATATTTGTCCGACCCACACAAGGCTCGATCTCAAACGGGTTATGTGTTTACCTGTGGAGAAACTGCCATATCTTGGCGATCGACTAAGCAATCAATTGTGGCTACTTCATCTAATCATGCCGAGATAATTGCTATTCATGAAGCAAGTCGGGAGTGTGTGTGGTTAAGGTCGATAATACATCATATCCAAGACAAATGTGGTTTGAAGTGTGATAAACTACCCACGACTTTGTATGAAGACAATGCAGCATGTATAGCTCAATTGAAGGGAGGATTCATAAAAGGAGATAGAACGAAGCATATTTCACCAAAGTTATTCTTCACACATGATCTTCAAAAGAATGGTGATATCAATGTTCAACAGATTCGTTCAAGCGACAATATGGCTGATTTGTTCACAAAATCTCTACCAAAGTCAACCTTCAAGAAGCTAGTTCACAAGATCGGGATGCGAAGACTTAAGGGCATAAATTGATGTTCTTATCAGGGGGAGTTAATGCGCGTTGCACTCTTTTTCCTTACAAGGTTTTGTCCCACCGGGTTTTCCTTGCGAGGTTTTTAACGAGGCAACCAATAGGCGCATATTCAAACATGTGTACTCTTTTTCCTTACTTTAATTTTTCCCATTGGGTTTTGTTTTAAGGTTTTAACGAGGCACATCATTGAATAGACATTCAAGGGGGAGTGTTATAAATACACTTCTATTTAAGGTGAATGTCTTTAATTAGAGAGATTCTAGAGTTCTATTCGTGGTAGCTAAATCATCCTCCCTATAAATAGAGGTGCCCTCTACCATTGTAAATCACTCCTAACATTCTCTAAGTATCAATAAGGCTATACTCTTCTCTCTATTTGCTCTTGTTCTTGAGTTATTGTTCTTGTTATATTATTTCATAACACTTTTATATTTATTCTAAAAAACTACAAGCTTATTTTAGCTTTCTTCCCCATTTTTCTCCTTGTATTTCTTCTTCTATCTCTCCTCTTTCGCTCTTATAGTTAGCAAAAATTCTTGCAAATTATACAAACAAAAAAAATCTATGGGATGAAAAGGTAAGGTTTGATCTCACACAAAAAAAATCAAAAGCAAAAACTAAGAGAGAAAAAATATATGTCAACTTTATTTTTCATCACTCTTTTTTTTTGGATTGGATTGAATGGGGACACGGGAGACACGAATTATGTACTCTGAGAGATCCACGAGGGCACCTGCGGAAATCATTCATGGGACGATTCCTTTGTCCGAAAGGTGATCAGAGCGGCTACTATTGGGACAACATGGAAAAAAATGTTAGGGAATTCGTCCGAAAATGCGACAAGTGCCAGAGACTCGCACCCATGATCCACCAGCCCCACGAGCAACTACATTCTATTTTATCACCATGGCCATTCATGAAATCGGGAATGGACATCGGCAGCCCTTTGCCAACGGCACCAGGTAAGGCTAGGTTCAGTCTTTTATGACTGATTACTTTTCAAAATGAGTGGAAGCACAGGACTTCGAGAAAATAAGAGATAAAGAAGTCATCAATTTCATATGGGACATCATATGTCGGTTCGGGATCCCATCTGAAATAATATGCGATAACGGGAGGTAGCTCATCGAGAGCAAGGTAATATAGTTCCTTGAAAATAACAAAATCAAGAGAATCCTCTCGATACCTTACCATCCGTGTGCAAACGGCCAGGCCGAATCTACGAACAAAACCATCATTCAGAACTTAAAAAAGAAACTAGAGAGCGCCAAGGGAAAATGGAGAGAAACGTTGCCAAGGTACTATGGGCATATCGAACAACTTCAAAATCGAGCACAAGAAAAACACAATTCTCTCTAGTGTACGTCGCTGAAGCATTGATACAAGAGGAGGTCGGGGAACCGAGTGCCAGATTCCAATACTCTAATGAGGGCTCAAACAAGGAGGCCATGACAACAGGCCTCGAGCTACTCGATGAAAGGCGGGAAGCCTCGCTGATTCGGATGGCTGCCCAGAAGCAGAAAATCAAAAGATACCACTGTGAGCATGTGATTTTTGCCCTATATGAATTACTCCCGGAAATCAAAAAAAAAAATTATTGCGTTCACTATTTTACAATTTTGTAGATTTTTGTGATCTTCCATGTTAATTGTTTGCATTTTGTTTTGTGCATTTTAATCAATGGAAAATACAAAAAATATTGTATTATGCATTTAGGATCTAATTCTACATTTTAGGACTAAGTAAAAAATTAGTCGTTTTATAAAATGGGGAAAATCATAAAAAGAAAGTTTGTTTTGCACCTTTTTTATTTTAATCTTGAATTTTGATAGTTTTTCCTTTAATTTGTTTGTTTTATTATTATTATTATTATTAGTTTGGGTAATTATGAGGTAATTAATTCAATTGAAAAGGTTAATTTCTAATTTTAGTATAGGTTTTTATTTTATTTTTAATTTTGAAAAAAATGAAAAAAAGATAAAAGAAAATTGGAGTAAGGTTGGGTTTTGAAACAAATTGGGCCATATATACAAATAAACCAACCCAAACGTTACACCTGACCCAAACCCATGGTTGAAACCCGGTCCAGCCTTGTAACGCCCCTAAAACGACGCCGTTTTGGCGTCTGATCATCACAGCCATCCATCCATTATCATCCAACGGTCTAGATTCATCTTTGACTTTAAATAAAAATGTCCTAAACTTGTGGAAACCTTAGAGAGCAAACTCACCCTCCTCGTACCCCTGCTCACCGGTGTAACACCACCACAAAACCACCATTCCTAAACCGTATGCCGCAGGCCGGAAATCGCCCGTGCCGGCGGCCGGTCTCCAGTGAAACCCAAATTAACACCCTTTGATCCCCTTCTCCTCCTCTTTCCAACCCCCTAAACCCCAACCCTCGAATATTAACAGATCATCTCGAATATTATTTCAAAGATTCGACTGGTCCGTCGTCCACGGTGGCGATGGCTCAGATGGCCATCAAAACCCTAGCATCTCCTTTGCCTCCCCTATACGAATCTAACACTAGTTTCCCTCGAATCATAGTACAATGGTTCGAATATTGATCTGAAATATGACCCAAAATCGCCCCAACTTCGGAACCAAACCAAACTCACACCCTGAGTCACCCTCACCCTCCTCACCACAAAAATAATATTATATTCCCTTGAATGCCTCCTCAACCTCTCAAAGTCATAATTAGGGTTCCCGGAGCCATCTCAGTAATGCATGCAAGTTTCTGAGTTTCGAGCAAATTAAGCTAAGTTTCTCCTTCTTTTTCCTCTTCTGAATTTCCTTTTCCTCATTTTTTGTTTGATTTAAGGTTAAGTAATTTCATCTTGTGCCCTAAGTTTTTACATTTGCTTTGTTCATCCTTTATTTTTTTTCTTTTCCAAAAAAAATAAATAAAAAGTCCATGTTTGAATGCTCAATATTCTAGGCTTAGCTTAAAGTTTCAGTTTATTCGTCTTTCCTTTAGTTTGATCATCTCTTTGTTCTCAGTTGATTTTTATTTGTTCTTATTTATCCTGTGTTTGCTTCTGTTTCTTTTTTTTTTTTAGTTTGGTTCTGTTTAATTTTGATTGATTTGGTTTTTGCGATTTTTAATGTTAGTTTAATTTGGTTCCAAATCTGTTTATGTCCGTGTTGCATTGATTTTAATTTATTATTACTGTTAGTATAATGCCAAGTTTGGGTTTAAGATATTGGAATTAAACCTGGTGTACATTTGGTTCGATTGCTGGGATTTTGTTTTAGTTTATAACTGATTAGTTCCATTGTTGGTTAGTATTAAGGCTATTGATAAACAGTCTGAAAGATTAATTTGGTAAAAATGGTAATTTCAGTAGGTTAAAAGGGTAGTATAGGTCTTTTAATGATAGGAATCTCATTTGAAACTGATTTTGAAACCCCTAGAACATTCTATGAGGGGTTCCAATCAGATTTTGGAGATAATGCAATGACTTGGCTAACAAGTTAAGAATTCGGGGACTAAGTGAATAAATTTGAAAATAAAAGGGGACTAATGGGTAAACACAAAATAAGAGGGTTGCACTAAGCTTTGGCTATAAAAAGGCACCCTAATGCCTTCATTGGAGTTTTGGGGAAAAAAGGTTTGAAAATCCCAGAAAAATTTCTAAAGTTTCTAGCCTCTAAAAGTTCTCTTAGACCTGAAAGCTTCACAAAATCACAAAAAAAAAACTATTTCATTAGTTTTTTTTCTAATTGGTTCCAACTCTCATCTATCAATCTGAATCTTAGTGTAAGAAGAATTGAAATACATGGGTATGATATATTAAAACTCTCAGAAGTTGTAGAGTTCAATCCTGGGTATATTTGGCGTGCATTGAAGGTTGTTTTGGTCAGTTTATTGGGGTTGTTGGCTTTAAATTTGGGCCTGGTTTATGTGATAATCTCTCCTATCCAATTCTGGGTTTCGAATGCTAGTTCACTGATGTATCTATTGATTGGTTTGCTATTGTTATTGCCTTTGATTTGCCTACTCATAGGTGTTTCTCCTTGCTTCATTCCAGGTACATGTTCTGAGCTCTTTCACTATATATCTCAAATGGAGGTCGAGTAACAATGATGCCTTGTTTCGTAATAGGTTTAGGTTTTGCTTTGTAGTAATTGATTGTAAATAACATGGACTGTACTAGACTTTTAAAACTGTAATGGATTGGTATTTTTAGATGTTTTCTTTAACCTATTTCCTTCATGCTAGTTTCAATATTCCAAGTAGGTCAAGGGATCATGAATCCTTGTAGCTAATATGGAGTATAGTGTTTCACTACGAACGACTTGATTCAATTTGTACACAAAATCATAAATTTAGTAGTGGTAGTTTAATTTGAAAGCTGGATTAATGAGACCTCACCTTTGACTCAATAAATCGTTAAGTTTAATAGTAGTTCACTTGTGAGGTCTGTGAGCAAAACGTTTAGTTCTGCTTACGTGTAATGGATTGAAATTGATATTTGTTTTACTTCAGTAACTTGAAATTTGGAGTCAAGTTTTAAAGGCAGTATGTAAGTTCATATATATGCGCTGCCCAAGTTTGAAAATATTTTAGTGTTAAGTTCGTTTCAAAATCAGAAGTCACGTGTTTGAGTTTCAGGCTTTAATAAATGTTAGTTGTTTCGTATTAATTCCTTGAACTTTATAAGCATTAGATGAAATCAAGTAATCAGTAGCCTGTTTTGACTAAACAAACGTACCAAAGTTTTTTTTTGGAAGTAAAGTCATGTAGATTTATAATCTAATTAAGGTCCCGTTTGGGATTGGATCCATTGAAGGATCAGGGCTCAACAACCTGTTTTCGACTAAGCTAGGTTTCAGATCTAGCCCAGGTCTGATTCTAATCCACTACTCGTTTGGACCTGGGCGAGACTGGCCAATTTTGTAAAGCTAGATAGGGATTCCATGTCTCTGGGCTTATCTTGAATCCCAATGATGTTTAATAGAAAACATAGTCCTTTTTAGGATATCCTGGCCCTCTTTAAATGTGTATTAAATATCTAGACTTCGGGACGTGCCATTTTGCAAATTCCATGGCCTCCCGCAAAGTTAATAATATGCTAGTTGCTTTAGGCTAAGGCGGTATCCAGTTCCGGTTCTGGGTCTATTTAGGTCCGCGGTTTCGGTTCTGGCGGTTCCGGAGCCGGAACAGCTACCATACGGTTCCGGGTACCATCCGGTTCCGAATCTGGCGGTTCCGGTTCCGGCGGTTCTGAATTTTTTTTTAAATCAATATTTTGTATAGTAGTCATTAGTATATTGTAGAATATATTTTATATGGTGTACTATGTTATTAGTATAGTATATATTGTGTTTGGTAATAAGTATATATTGTGTATAAGTAGTGTATATTTTGTATATAAGTAGTATATATTGTATGTAAGTAGTATATATTGTATATAAGTAGTGTATATTGTGTTGTAGTTAGTAATTAGTATAAATTGTATATAAGTAGTATATATTGATAAAGAATATTGAGACAAAAGATATTGAAGGATATGATAAAGAGCATATTTATTGACCAAAATGACATATCTTTCTTAGTCTTCCTTCCCCCAATGGAATGAGCACAACATGGTACTAATACCACCATTAAAAGGAAAAAAAACTAAAAGAAGACATGCCAATGTACAAGTTACATAATAATTTATGTATTATTTCTAACAAATCTCATAAAACCTTCAAGGTTTGTAGGTGGTTGTGTTGGCGGTGGTGGAAATGAAGCTTGTTCATCACCACTTCCGGGTGAAGATGTTTCCTGAGCAAGTTCTGCTAGCATTTCTTCATTGCACTCATCTATTTCTGGTTGTGATTCAGCTAGCCCAAAGTTTCTTCTTTCTGCGCGGATCCAATCTCGAAAAAGCACTGATTTTTCCAAGCTGTCCCGCATCGACGCTCTGTGAGCACCTATTTGTAGTCTTGCTTGACTAAAAGCGCTCTCCGATGCAACAGTTGACGCTTGAATCGACAGAACATCCCGAGCCATCCTTGCAAGAATGGAAAAATGCTTTTCCCTTGTCTTCCACCAATCTAAAAGGTCGAAAGAGCCATCTGGATTCTCAATTTTCTAGTGCCTGCAACAAATAAACTTGAAGCTCATTTAGATGGGAAATTTCATCTAAATTTTCCCCTTGAGTACCCCTGAACTCCGTCCACGATTTAAGAGCTGTTAAGCCAGCAGCTCTTTTAGACGCCTGTGATGTAGACGAAGTAGGGGTTGGAATATTAGGCCTAGCATGCTCTAACGCCTATTTATAAGCATTATAAACAGTTTGAGCATTCACTTTAATTGATGCTTTCGCATCAGATAGTGTAGCCATTTCTACTTCTGAAAGATCTAAAGCTTGATAAATAGTAGAATACCAAAAGTGAGGACCTCCTAATTTCATAGTAGGATTTAACATAGCAGACACACCAAATATAGGAGGGATTGGAAAAAAATATTTTTTAAACTTCTTTTTCATTTCAGTTATTGCAATTTCATAAATTTCCCCTCCCTCGTAAAATCAACAAACAAATTAGCAAGTGCGGCAATATAAACTAAACAATTAGAAATAGTTGGATAATATTGGCCAGATAAAGCATTTGTAGCCACATGAAAATATTCTAAAAAATCTAAAAGAATTTTAACGTTAGTTCAATCTTGTGTAGTTAGCATGTCATTATCTTCCTCCCCACAATCCTGAGAATTATACGTAGCGTTAATTGGGTTTCTATATTCGTACGCTACTACTAATCTTTCGTACGTGTAGTTCCACCTAGTCGGGCAAGGTTTAGGAACCTTTCTTTCTCTAAGGCCATATTCGTCACACTTTTTAAAATATTCTCTAAGTCTACTTCTACGGTTTGAATAAAATAGCCAATTAAGAGCCATTTTAATCTTTTCAATTTTTATGTTTAATATTCTCATACCATCACCAACAATTAAATGATAAATATGACAAATACATCTAATATGGAAAATATTAGTAAAAGCAGGATTAAGTGTTCTAGTTAGCATACCTATTGCACTAGTGTTGCTAGAAGCGTTATCCATGGAAATGGACATTATTTTATCACTAAAACAAAAATATCTGCATACATCTGAAACAGTGTTAGCAATAAACCTACCCGTGTGCCGTGAATTAATTATCCTATATGCAATAATGCGTTTTTGCATTGTCCAGTCTTCGTCTATCCAATAACTGGTTACGGTTAGATAATTACAATCATTATTACTTCTACCAAAATCAGTTGTAATAGATATACGATTAGTTATATGGGTAAATAAATAGCGCAAGTATTGTTCATATTCATGCTTGTATTTATAAATATCGGCCTTAATTGTGGCGCGAGGACAACCTTTATACATAGGATTAAATACTCTTCTAATATAATGAATCCATGCAGGATTAGAAGCAAAAGAATAAGGCAAACAAATAACAGTAATCATTTTAGCTAATTCTTCACGATCCTTATTTGGATCGTAATATAATATACCTCCGGTGACTGTGTTTATTCCTGGTTGAACTAGATTTGAACCAGTACTTGGGTTAACTGTAGAATCAGCACTTGTCCTCCCCTCTTGTTGCGCTTTCAATTTGCAAATATCTAGCCTTATCGCTAGGGTGTAATCTTATATGCTTAACTAAACTACCGGTGCCGCTACGATCTCCAGTATACCTATGAAAAAGTAATTTCCCACAAGATTTACACTTAGCCTTATTTTGTTCTCTTAGTTGAATAAAAAATTGCCAAACTAATGATGTTTCTGAACGTTTAGGAGGTTGTCTACTAAAAGTGGGAGTTTGTACGGGTGGGTGTTCCGGTTCATCACCTAAGTTATGAGTAGGACTAGTAGGTGTATCATCTAAATCTACTGGAGCTTGGGTTTCGTCATCATCATCATCCTCATTTCCATCTAAGATAGGTGCATTAGGATAAAGAGCATTCATAATATCATCGTCTACTCTATCACCAACTGCTACATCATGTAGAAAATCAATATCGCTAAACTGAAAACACGGGTGATCACTATCAAGGATTCCGAAGGGTTCATTAGGATTTCTAGGTTGGCTACTACTTTGAACTTGCTTATCTTTTCTAGGTCGGGGAGCCGGGGGAGGGGTAGTATTTTGGCGACTACTTTCACCGGTTTTAGATTTTCCTTTGCCGAACATATTTTTCAACGAAAATGCCATAATAATTACAATAAAGCAAAATAACAACACACAAAAATATTCTTAGCACGTAAGAGTTGAAACGAGTTTACCGGATTGACGAACAACTTCTTAAAAATTGAAAATCGTTGAAATTGAACCCTTGAATACTTCAATTCAATAACTTCACAATGTTTCACGAATTTGCAACAATAAATTAAGCACTTGCACTAGAAAGATTGAAAGAGAGCTTGAGAGAGATTGAGAGATATTGATGAATTGGTGAATAAAAATGAAAAAATGAGGGGGTATTTATAGTTGAGAAATGGGAAATAGTGTAATTATATAAAGTTTTGGGTTAAATTAAAGTTTGGGGGCCAAATGGCTATTGTTTAAACTTCCAAACGGCTACTTCTGAAAAAGAGCCGTTTGGAAATTATTTTTAAATTTTTTTTTTAAAATTACCGTTACTGAATCGCCGGAACCGTTTGGAACCGCCAGAACCGGTCCGGTTCCGGTTCTGGCGGTTCCGGTTCTGGCGGTTCCAACGGGTAGAACTGCCCCGCCAGGGTTCCCGGGAACCGCCAGAACCGGAACCGGACCGCCGGAACCGGCAGAACCGCCAGGGCCGCGGTTCCGGTCCGGTTCCGATTCGGAACCACGAAAAATACAGCCTTACTTTAGGCATGTTAGTTTAATAATATTACCTTTCTAAATTCAGGTGCACATTTATGTGACCCAAATCCAAATCCCAACGAAGTTAAATATGTCAAAAATCACTGGTGCATTTATGTGACGTGTTTCGAGACATGTTTTAACGACGTTGCAATTCTATTTAAAAGTAATGATAATAGTGGTTAAAAGATTCAAATATGCATATAGGTTCATAATTGTACAAAATCATATAATTTAAGCCAAATATAACAGTTGAGTGACCGTGCTAGAACCACGGAACCCGTGAATGCCTAACACCTTCTCCCGGGTTAACAGAATTCCTTACTCGGATTTCTAGTTCATGTACTGTTAAACAAAGTCATTCTTTTGTTGATTCGGGATTTAAACTGGTGACTTGGGACACCACAATTATCCCAAGTGGCGACTCTAGAATCTTTTAAATAGTTGAATACCATTTTGATTGTCCTTTAATTGGAAATACTCCCTTATCTACGCCCTTCGCGGGGTTGTAGTAGCCAAAAGGAGGTGTGAAAGCTCTGGCGACTCTGCTGGGGATCTAACCCAGAATCTCTGGATCATGGTTCAAGAATTCGAGCTTAGAATAATTGTTGTATTTGGCTTTGTTTATTATCTGATTTTACATGTTGACTTAATGCGCAAAATGATGCTTTTACTACTTTGATATTATTTGAACTGTACATATAAACTATTACGAAACCCTTCTCTTCTTATCTCCAGGGATGTGCTCGCTAGTCGAGACTCCCTATTCTGTTAGTGTCATACTTTGAAATAAGAAAGTGGCCCGGACAAGTTACAAAGCCGGATGATCTTGCGGGTCACCGGTACGTAGCCCCCTCCTCGAGTCGAGTCGTCCACTTGGGTACATAGTCTAGAACAAATACCCAGGTTTCAAACATAGAATAATTTAACCTCATGCCGGATCCCTAGTAGGAACGCTTGTGTGCATCATGGATTTGACTTAGGGGACTCAACACAGGGGTTGGGTACATCTAGGACATGTATACCCGAAATAATTGACCATCCTGATGCATCCTACTTTTATATTTATTTTGGATTTGCATGCTGACCGGCTTTTTACGGGTAAGGAGAGTTAACCACCTGCTGTAAAAGAACCAATGTCCAAATACTGTCGAAGCTCTGTCGAAAAAAAGAAGGAAAAAAAAACAAAAATGGGAAGAAGGAGAGTCTATTTTATTTGCCCAAGAAAAAGAGAAAACCTGGTTTTCACAAATAGTTTTGTTTTTATAAAATGAAAAAGGGAAAGCGAAGTCCTATTTTCAAAAATAGTTTTGTTTGCCCGAACTACGCCGGTTTGATTCTAATCAGGTCAAAGATACGTAGGCAACCCCCATCGGGTCCAACCTCCCTTTTTTATAATAGCCAAAACAAAGAAAATCAAATGTCAAATTTTATTTATTGTCCTAAATAAATCGAGTGATGTCGTTGTTGTCAAAGAATAGCCGAATGTTACCAAAAGGGATGCCGGGGGGCTGATTTTGCACAAACGGCCACCTTTGGGTTTCTATTTTATTTTGGCCAGTTAGCGGACACACCTTAAAATCTTCCTCCGGAAATGCTGAAAGGTCGTATCTGCAAAGTTGGGCTATGAGTTTAGAAAGTAAATTGTATAAAAGAAAGGGGTCAATTTTTGATCTTGAAGTCAAACAGAATAAAGTCTTAAGTTACTGATTCGCCTTAGTAAATGTGCAGGATGAGCACAATAAAAAACAAACCTTTTTCACTTGTAAGAAGAATCGCGTTGAAGTTGCGAATGTGGTGGAATGATCTAGGTGTAGAAGGGCAAGATGAGGTTATGAAATATTTGGGGGGCCTTCCCGGACTATTGGAGATTGTACCTCGAGGTGACATCATAAGATCGTTGTTCACTTGCTGGGACCTGGCACACAATGTGTTACACTTCTCATATTTTGAACTTACCCCTACCTTAGAAGAAATAGCCGGGTTCATTGGGGATGTTGAGCTTCCTTTGAGGCACAAGTATTTGGTTGCCCCAAGAATTGTAGCAGTGCACAAATTCTTAGATATCTTGAAGATAAGGAAAGTGGTACACAACTCAAACCTGGCAGTGGGGTTTTTTACTTTTTCATTCTTGTATACCAGATATGGTCACATATGGGGGGTTCAACAATCCAGAAAACAAAATCTGCAGCAAAGGAAACCGTGTTAAGTGAGAAGAACATAGACGCTTCGCTTTTATTGTGGATTTTCTAGGGCTCCTGGTATTTCCAAGGAAAGATGAGAACATTGACATAAAAATAGCTGGGTCTGTCAGCACTCTACTTACCCAAGCCAAGTGCACACTCGCGCCTATGATAGTAGCTGAGATCTTTCGTCTCTTACAGCATGCAGGGCCGGGAAAGATTTCTTTGAAGGGTGCAATATATTATTGCAAATGTGGATAACCGAACATCTATGCCACCGTTCCCAATTCATGAGCCATGTATCAGCGGAGGAAACATGCATAAAAGAATTTTACAAAAGGATTGAAGGGCTTAGTTTGCCAGAAGCAGTAACAAGATGGATATCTTACCTTCAGTCCCTCACTGCTGATCAAATAGAGTGGACGCTGGGATGGTTGTCTGTGGACGAGATCATATACATGCCGACAACGGAGCCTCACTTCCTTCTGATGGGTTTTAGGAGCATCTAGCCTTATGCCCCGCATCGGGTTTTGAGACAATTTGGAGGTACCAGGTAGTGCCAAAGGACGAAGATCTTAGTATCTGGGTAGTCGAGATTGGACTTGATGGTCCGTTCCCCGAAGCAATGGTCCGCAAGATTTGGAATGAATGTTAATACCTAACAGAAAACAGTTGCGTACGGTATTGGTCCAGAGGAGAAGTATCGCCAGGATACCTTGCTTGGTACAGGAGAGAAATTGAGTTCGAGAGGCCAGCCAAAAGGCCCCATCTCCAGGAATTCGTCGAAGCATCGCAAGAGCAGTGGGACTGGTTGGATAAATAACACGAATGCAGGGCTACAATAAGCAAACTAGAGAAGCAGGTTATGAATTTGCAATTCGAGAAAGATTTGCAGGCCACCGCAGATGAAGGCGATAAGAAGAAAATTGTCAAGGAAAATGAGGTCCTTCGGGCCCAAATTCAGAAAATGAAAGTAGCAGCGGAAAACCCCGTCCTGAGTGCCAAGGATACAAAACTTATAGATGGCCTGAGATACAAGGTGAGTCACTAGAGTTTGGATTTGGACAAAGCAAAAAAAGAACTAGTAGGGGCTCGAAAACAATTGGCTGAAAATATGGCAGAACGAGCACGTCTGGTTAGGCAATTAAAAGAAGAGTTCGATGGTGAGGTGACAGTGTTAAAGAAAAGGGTCGTCATCATAGAAAAAAAATGCTCAAACAGGCAAAAGAGTTCAAAATTGAAAGAGAACATTGATACATAGCATTGGCACAATTAGAATTGGATTTGCAACAGCTTCAAAAGCAGAATCAAGCAGCCGAACAAATTTTGGAAGCCAGAACTGAGCAGATTGGGCGGTTATTGCAGGAGAAAGGTGTCATACGAGAGAGAATAAAAAAAAATCGCCCACTATATTGCAATGAAATGTAGCAACTGAGAGGATATGCCTAGATCTATGTTCTTTGCCACCGCGATGCTTTTTGTTCGCTGCGTAATGGAAGATCTTCACCACCTCTAAGGGGATTTAGCTAGTGGACCCTCGGCAAGGCCGAACGATGCCTCGTGGGTCCCAGGAGAAATTGAACCCCTAATGTATTCATAATTTCTTGAGATTGTATTTTTCTTTCTGTCAGTTTGTCTTAGAGTCTGTATCTTCTTTTGTGCACGGTTAGCTGTTCTTCGAGTCTGTAGTTCGTCCTTTATCAGAATCTGTCGGTTTTTCGAGTATTTGTAACCAACTTTGTTATTATGAAAATTGAAAATTCCAAAATATTTTATGCTTCACTTTTTATTTGCCAGAACTACGTTCGTTCTGATTCATGCGGGGTCATGATACGTATGCAATCTACATAGGATTTGCCATAACTGAATAAAGAAAAAGAAAAGAAAAAAGAAACGAAAAGGGAAAGAATGGGAGAGAAAAGCAGAGGAAAAGCAAGGAAACAAACAAGAAAACAAAATACGAGAGAGTAAGAAAATAAAATAAAAAAGAGGGGCATTGCAAACAAAGAAAATGAAAGCCGGGATGACGCAAGCAACCGATGCAGTAGTGACCCATCCTTGTTTAGGTGCATTCACACCCAATATGTGGCCACTTGCATGTTAAAACCTAACCATTAACATGTTTTTGGTGTTTTGTAATTCCAGACTAGACAGATGGTTAGTACTTGCATCATTTTGGCAACCCACTCTTACACACGCGGTCTAAGAGCATGCAAGTCATGGCCCGAAAGAAGTAGAGGAATTGGAAGTTAATGCCATGAAGGAGGAAATGTACAAACTGAAACATCAAATGGCCGAGATGTACTAGGCATGGGCGAGAGCACAACCACCCCCAACCTATCCTGCTAACTCAACCTTCATTCCACCACTTGCCCAAGCTCATGACCAGTCCACCACTGATCCACCTTCAATTTTTCCTATCTATTCGCAGCACCAGAGTACGACCTCTCAACCACCGCCAGCTCAACTACCAAAAGCCGTTCCTCATCCCCTTCACCAATTGCTCCCATTTATGTGGCACCTACTCCTCCCGCACTCCATAGATCGTCAAGTGAGCCCTTGATCCAAGCTTACGATAGCCAATACTATCCACCAGAACCCGCTTACAAATCTCATGAACCTTACTCCTATGCTCCCCGTCTCGAAATCCCTTCGGGAGTTGCAAAGCCAACCAAAAGTTCTGAGCAGGAGGAGGTGCTCAGAAAGGTCAGAAGTTTAGAACAATCATTCAGGGACATACGATGGTTAGGTGGCCAGGTGAGTGTGGCGTTCAAGGGCCTTTAGAGCCTCGCTTCTCAGTCCATCACGCACAAGCGTATGCCCAACCTCCCGCCCACACACAATGGCGTGCGCCAGCCCCACAAAATACTTACCCAACTCCACAAAATCATTACCCACCTCCAAGAGCCTACCAACAACACCTGAAACCCGCATTCCGAGCCAATCCAGACTTGAGAAATGAAAGGGTGCAGAAGAAGAAGACTTTCACTCCATTGGGAGAATCCTACACTAGTTTATTCCACCAGCTCGACAACTGGATATGTTGAGACCAATCGAGGAGAAATTTCCAAATCCTCCCCCGAAGAATCTAGATTATTCTGTTAGCTGTGAATACTGTTCTGGTGCACGGGGACATGGTACCAAAAAGTCCTAGCATTTAAAGAATGTTATCCAGGAACTTAATGACTACCACAGAATTCAAGTGCAGACTCTAGAGGCACCCAACATTACCAAAATACACTGTTGCCCCTTCATGAGACCAACATGATTCAGATCATAGAGAAAGAGAGAGAGTCCAAAAGGCCCTTACAGACAGTAATGATGATCAAAGCCATAGATGTCAAGCCAAGTGAGAATATTAGAAGTGAGAAGTCAGTGGTTGAGACAAAAAGAAGAAGCAGCAGACCTGTTGTAGTTCAAGGGAGCTCATCACGCAGGGTTGCACCAAAATAGAAACAGGCAAAAGTGATAATACATGGGGCAGCTAGAGAACCCGTCGTAGTTGTGGAAGGTGCTCGCATAGAGCCTGTCATTGTGAAATCAGTAATCTAGCCACCAGTTGTCAATAGCAAAGCCATTCCTTGGAGATATGAACAAGCAATAGTGATGTACAACGGGAAGGAAGTCAGGGAATAGCTTTGTGAAGTACGGGGTTTAACTCGGCCAGGGAGATACTTCGCCCCTGATGAGTTAAGAAAAAGCAGGATCCCTAAGGATAACCAAGAATCGATGAAGAAAGCTGTATTAGAGGAAGAGGTAGAAGAATTCCTGAAGAAAATGAATATGCATGATTACTCCATCGTAGAGCAATTGAGGAAGACAGCGGCTCAGATCTCCATATTGTCCTTACTAATTTATTCAGATGAACACCGCCGGGCGCTGATGAAAATTTTGAACGAGGACCACGTCCCTGACAAGATAACAGTGAATCATTTGGAGAAAATTTCAAACAAGATATTCGAGGTAAATCGGATCACCTTTGCTGAAGATGAACTGCCCATGGAGGGCACTAAGCACAATCGGGCCCTTTATTTGATTGTGAAATGTGAAGATGTTGTGGTCACCCGAGTTCTGGTTGACAACGGGTCCAGTGCAAATATTTGTCTGCTCTCCATATTGATCAAGGTGAATGTGGAGAATGAAAGGGTCCACAAGAATAATATTTGTGTTCGGGGTTTCGATGGCGGAGGCAAAGCTTAGTAGGGGATATAGTGCTATAAGTGACAATATGGCCCATTGAGTTCACCACGGAATGTCAAGTGCTGGACGTGGTAGTTTCTTATAACCTGTTGTTGGGCAGGCCCTGGATTCACGCAGCCATGGCGGTGGCATCTACTTTTCATCAGATGGTCAAATTTGAATGGGACAGACAAGAGATTGTGGTACACGGTGAAGATAATCAGTGTGTCTCAGGTGATGCTATTGTACCTTTTATTGAATTTTAAGACAACAAAGGGCAATGGGTCTACCAGGTATTCGACACGGTGTCAGTGGAGAAGATACCGGAAGACGAGGTTGTCATAGCTCCAAATATAGCAGCCGCGTCAGTCATGGTAGCTTCAGAAATGTTGAAAAATGGTTTCATGCCCGGCAAGGGATTGGGTGCTTCTCTACAAGGCATCGTGCAACCACTATCTCTCCCCAAACATCTGGATAATTTTGGTTTAGGGTTCAAGCCTACAACTGCAGACCTAAGGCGAGCCAGAAAGTTAAAGCAGAGGGCCTGTGCCCTCCCAAAGCCCATCCCAAGGTTGTCCAAATCGTTTGTCAAGACCAGTACTAGAAATTGCCCCGTGCCAAAGATTCCCAGTCCGCTGATCACCACAGATGGGGATTGGATAAGGGATTAGAAAGTCTTTTCAATGAGGTAAATACGGTCGAGGCAGGAGAAGGATAGAGCAGGGCAGATGTGTAGTTTGTGGGAGCATGCGCAAAAGTCAATAACAAGGAAGCCACTCCTCTTCCCACCCGGAGGGAGTCGTGGTAGTCGACTTTGATTTATCTTTCAGTCTAGTTTGGATTAGCTTCAGAGTTGTTAATTCAGTTAATATTTTTGTCCTTTTGGATGTGTAAACTCTACTATCTTTTGATTCTAATGAAATGCAATTTCCTCTCCAGTAATGCTGATAGTTCCCATTTTTATTTACTTCTCTTTCTTTTCTCTTTTGTACAGTTATTTTTATGTTGGTTCCAATGATCTGACATGCATAAGGATATTTCGGCCTAGTCTTAAGAATCAGTCTAGTTCATAAATAATAATTCAGGAAATAGAGCACGGGGATGAGCTAGAATACGATGAGGAAGGGGCATGGAATGATATTAGTGAAGAGTTGAGCCAATTTGACGAGAAACCCAAACCAAACCTG
Organism: Nicotiana benthamiana; assembly: GCA_034376525.1. NCBI lineage: Eukaryota > Viridiplantae > Streptophyta > Magnoliopsida > Solanales > Solanaceae > Nicotiana > Nicotiana benthamiana. Next base: position 53,104,846 of record CM067339.1, on the reverse strand, counting down.
AGCAATATAGAGGCGGTCAATTTAGGAAGCCCGGATAATGTCAGAGGAACAAAAATAAGTGTCCATCTAGAATCACAACTTAGGAAAGAAATAATTGAAGTACTGCTTGAATACAAAGATGTCTTTACATGGTCCTGCGATGATATGCCTAGATTGAGCACTGACTTGGTGGTTCACAAGTTGCCCACCGACCCACCCTGTCCTCCCATTAAACAAAAGTTGAGGAAGTTTAAAACTGATGTGAGTGTGAAAATCAAAGAGGAAGTGACCAAACAATTTGAGGCCAAAGTTATCCGAGTCACACAATATCCCACCTGGTTAGCTAATGTTGTGCCCGTACCAAAGAAGGATGGTAAAACCAGGGTATTCGATTACCGTGACCTCAACCAAGCAAGTCCAAAGGACAACTTCCCCTTGCCGAACATTCACATACTGATTGACAATTGTGCGAAGCGTGAGATCGGGTCATTCATGGATTGTTACGCAGGATACCACCTGATCTTAATGGATGAAGAAGATGCGGAGAAATAGCATTCATCACGCCATGGGGGATATACTGCTATTGGGTCATGCCTTTTGGTTTTGAAGAACGCCAGGGCGACATACATGAGGGCAATGACAACCATTTTTCCCGATATGATACATAAGGAAATTGAGGTCTACGCGGATGATGTGATAGTAAAGTCCATAAAGAAATCCGATCATGTTAAAGACCTGAGGAAATTCTTTCAGAGGCTCCTTAGGTATGACCTCAATCTCAACCCGCTAAAATACGCATTTGGGGTCCTCTCAGAGAAGTTGCTAGGGTTCATAGTCAGCCGACGAGGCATTGAACTTGACCCATCAAAGATCAAAGCTATACAGGAACTACCACCACCGAGGAATAAAATAGAAGTAATGAGTCTATTGGGAGGATTGAATTACATCATTTGGTTCATTGCTCAACTCACAACCATCTGCGAGCCTATATTTAAGCTACTGAAAGGATATTTCGGTGAAATGGAAGGGAGAGTGCCAATAGGCTTTTGATAAAATAAAGGAATATTTGTCGAACCCACTAGTATTGGCCCTGCCAGAACCAAGAAGGCCCTTGATATTATATTTGACAGTCTTGTACAACTCATTTGGATGTGTGTTGGGTCAGCACGACATCACCGGGAAGAAAGAACATGCCATATACTACCTCAGCAAGAAATTCATGGCCTATACGGTTAAGTATACTCATCTTGAAAGGACATGTTGTGCCTTGACATGGGTAGCCTAGAAGCTAAACATTACTTGTTATCATATACCACTTATCTCATCTCCCGTCTGGACCCGTTGAAATACATTTTCCAGAAGACAACGCCCACAGGAAGGCTCGCAATATGGCAAATATTGCTCACTGAGTTTAATATTGTCTATATGACTAGGACGGCGATGAAAGCACAAGCATTAGCTGATCATTTAGCTGAGAATCCGATAGATGAAGAATATGAGCCTTGGACAAATACTTCCCGGACGAGGAAGTGATGCATGTTGATGAAATGGAACATGATGAGGAGTGCTCATTTCTGAAGAAGGGAATCACTACCCAGTCACAGTTCAACTCCGCTTCTACTGCACTAACAACATGGCAGAATATGAGGCATGTACTTTGGGTTTGAGATTAGCAGCAGACATGGGTGTCCAGGAAGTCTTGGTATTAGGAGACTCGGACCTTCTGGTACACCAAATTCAAGAGGAGTGGGAAACGAGAGATTTAAAGCTCATACCATACCGGCAATGCTTGCATGATCTTTGTAAACGATTCCAGTCAATAGAGTTCAGACATATCCCCAGAATTCACAATGAGGTTGCTGATGCCTTGGATACTTTGGCGTTAATGTTACATCATTCGGAGAAGGCTTATCTTGACCCGATACATATCCGGGGAAGATCCTCTGGGCAGGATATTATTGGCTCACCATGGAGTGGGATTGTATTAGATTCGTGCGCAAATGTCTGTCAGGTACATGGACTTAATTCACTCCCCGCCGTTTGAATTGCATATGATGTCTGCACCATGGCCCTTCGTTGCCTGAGGCATGGAAATCATCGAGACCATCGAGCCAGCAGCTTCTAACGGACACAGGTTCATCCTGGTTGCTATTGACTATTTTACCAAGTCGGTTGAAGCCAATACTTTCAAAGCAGTGACCAAGAAAGTAGTAGTCGACTTTGTACATGCAAATATTATCTATCGGTTTGGAATCCCCAAGATTCTCATCACTCACAATGGGGAAAATCTCGACAGTCACTTGATGAAAGAGGTATGTCAGCAGTTCAAGATCACACATCGAAATTCCACCCTGTACCGCCCCAAGGCGAACGGCGTTCGAGGCAGCCAATAAGAACATAAAGAAGATACTTCGTAAAATGGTGGAAGGGTCCAGGAAGTGGCATGAGAAGCTACCCTTTGCATTATTAGGCTATCATACCACCGTCCGCACCTCGGTAGGGAAACCCCATATTTGTTGGTATATGGCACAAAAGAAATAATCCCGGCTGAAATTTAAATCCCCTCCCTTCGGATCGCGGCTGAAGCAGGAATCGACGACGAAGAATGGGTTAAAACTCGTTTGGAGCAATTGAGTTTGATTGATGAGAAAAGATTGGCAGCGGTGTGTCACGGCTAGTTGAATCAACAGAGGATGGCCAGAGCATATAACAAGAAAGTGCGTCCAAGAATGTTTGAAGCAGGTCAATTAGTGTTGAACGCATCCACCGTCACCAGGCCGAGGCAAAGGGAAAGTTCGCTCCAAACTGGCAAGGACCGTTTGTCGTGTCAAGAGTGCTGTCTAATGGGGCATTATATCTGATAGATGTGGAAGAAAAATTTGTAGAAATGGCTATCAATTCAAATACAGTCAAAAGATATTATGTATAATTTTCTTTTGTTTGAATCATTGTCTATGCTTGGCGTCTGTTTGTACTTGGCATGTTTTATAGATTGAAATGATGAAGGCATTTTATACAACTATCTAAACACTTTACCCTTTGTTAACCTTGTTGAGCTTCAATTATTTTTCCTTTCATATCCCCTCTTTCGGAATCAATAACGAAAGTCAGAAACGCAATTATAAAAGGGCGGTTAACGAAAGTCAGAAACGCAATTCAAGTCTTGGTAATCAGGTGCCTACCTGTTAGAACAAGGAAATATTTTTCAAGTTTCAGTTTTGGTAATCAGGCGCCCACCTGTCAGAACAAGGGAATATTTTTCAAGATTCAAGTTTTGGTAATCAGGCACCCGCCTGTCAGAACAAGGGAATATTTTTAAAGTTTCAAGCCTTGGTAATCAAGCCCACCTGTCAGAACAAGGGAATATTTTTCAAGTTTCAAGTTTTGGTAATTAGGCGCCCACCTGTAGAACAAGGGAATATCTTGCAAGATTCAAGTCTGGCAATCAGGCGCCCATCTGCAGAACAAGGGAATTCATTTCAAGTCCGGCGATTCGGCATCAGACATAGAAAAAGAGAAAACAAGAAGTCAAGAAGGCAACAAGGAGTTTACAGGGAGAAATATCAATCAACAAGGCAACGAGGAGTTTACAGGAAGAAACACAAGGCAGCAAGGCAACAAAGATCCAGAGCAAGATTGAAGACGTAGATAGGTTCTTTTGTAATCCATATTTCATAGCTTAGTTCAGCTTATTCTTTTTCATAAGGTATAATAAGGGGGTCTAGCAGTAGCAGTAGCAGTGAAATCACATCTTTGGTAGTCCCAGCTACCAAATACTCCTGAACTACACTGATCTGATTCCTCTTTAGCCAAGGATATGTGGGCAACCTCAGAAGCAGGGTGCGGTCTAACTCTTAAAAAAAGAGCTTCACACGGAGTATTCAAACGGGCGAAAATTGCTCGTGTTTGCTCACTTATCTTTACACGAAAACTCGTTGTGTTTCCGAGCAAAGAGGGGCAACTGTAAGCATGTGATTTTTGACCTATATGAATTACTCCTAGAAATTTAAACAAAAATGATTTCATTCACTATTTTGCAATTTTGTAGATTTTTGTGACCTTTCATGTTAATTGTTTGTATTTTGTTTTGTGCATTTTAATCAATGAAAAATACGAAAATATTGCATTATGCATTTAGCATTTAATTCTACATTTTAGGACTAAATAAAATTAGTCGTTTTAGAAAATGGGAAAATAATAAAAAGCAAGTTTGTTTTGCACCTTTTTTATTTTACTCTTGAATTTTGGTAGTTTTTCTTTAATTTGTTTGTTTTATTATTATTATTATTATTATTATTATTATTATTAGTTTGGGTAATTATGAGGTAATTAGTTCAATTGAAAAGGTTAATTTCTAATTTTAGTATAGGTTTTTATTTTATTTTTAATTTTGAAAAAAAGAAAATAAAGATAAAAGAAAATGGGAGTAGGGTTGGGTTTTGAAACAAATTGGGCCATATATACAAATAAACCAGCCCAAACGTTACACCTGACCCAAATCCATGGTTGAAACTTGGTCCAGCCTTGCAACGCCCCTAAAACGACGCTGTTTTGGCGTCCGATCATCACAACCATCCATCCGTTATCATCCAACGGTCCAGATTCATCTTTGACTTTAAATAAAAATGTCCTAAACTTGTGGTAACCCTAGAGAACAAACTCACCCTCCCCGTACCCCTGCTCACTGGTGTAACACCACCACAAAACCACAATTCCTCTGTTGTCTGCCGCCTGCCGGAAATCGCCTCTGCCGGCGGCCGGTCTCCAATGAACCCCAAATTAACACCCTTTGCTCCCCTTCTCCTCTTCTTTCCAACCCCCTAAGCCCTAACCCTTGAATATTAACGATCATCTCGAATATTAGTCCAAAGATTCGACTGGTCCGCCGTCCACGGCGGCGATGGCTCAGACGGCAACCAAAAACAGACCCTAGCATCTCCTTTGCCTCCCCTATTCGAACTGACACTAGTTTCCCTCGAATCATAGTACAATGGTTCGAATATTGATCTGAAATATGACCCAAAATCGCCCCAACTTCGGAACCAAACCAAACTCACACCCTGAGTCACCCTCACCCTCCTCACCACAAAAAAATATATTATATACCCTCAAATGCCTCCTCAACCTCTCCAAGTCAGAATTAGAGTTCCCAGAGCCCTCCCAGTAATGCATGTAAGTTTCTGAGTTTCGAGCAAATTAGGCTAAGTTTCTCCTTCTTTTTCCTCTTCTGAATTTCCTTTTTCTCATTGGTATAATTTTTATTTTTAATTGTATATCAACATCAAATTTACATAGTAAATTATATATGAGATTTATTCTGTTGATATAACGTGTTGTTTTTAATTGTATATTAACATAAATTTTTCATAGTGTAATGATGGTATTAAATAGTTTACAAAATAATAATGATATTTTTAGTATATTAGTATGCACAGCATAGTAAATCCTTCAGCCATTGTATAAACTGTGTTATAACGTAAAAATAGTAGATAATTAAATGTATCCATGGAATAAGTGTACACATGATAATATAATAGTATATTATTATATTCGTTATAATATATGTATAAATAGAATACATGACATTATATTTATAACATTCATATAAATACATTGAGAGTACTGGAATTATTCAAAGAATATTTGATTTCTAATTTAAGAGAAAGAAATTTGTATAAATAGAGAGAGAGAGATTTTTTTACTCATTAATTGTGCATATAACCTTTGTAATATGCTAGTATTGTAAAAGAACCTGTTATATATAGAATAACCCAAAAATGATGTCATATTTTAAAATACATTTCAAAAGATGCTCTGTCATGTATTTTTCTCAAGAAAAATTGATATTCCATAAGAACACATAATAGAAACTGGTAATTTTTTTAACCTTATATTAGATTTGACAAAGATAACCTCAAACAATTGACATTATATAGACAAATCTTAAAAAACTACTCTCTTTTATATTTATTCTAACAAAACTACAAGCTTATTTTGGCTTCCCTCCCCCTTTCTCTCCTTGTATTTCTTCTTCTATCTCTTCTCTTTTGCTCTCGTAATTAGCAAAATTTCTTGCAAATTATGTAACAAAAAAAAACAGTGGAATGAAAAGATAAGGTTGATCTCATATCAAAAAAAATTAGAAGCAAAAACTAAAAGAGAAAAAAAATATATTTCAACTTTATTTTTCTTCACTCTTTTTTTTTTTTTTGGGTCTGGATTGAATGAGTGGGTGTGATTGAAATTGGTTAAAAATACCTAAACGAGGCTATATACAAAAATAAGCAAAATTAGCAAAAACTAAGAGAGAAAAAATATATTTCAACTTTATTTTTCTTCTCTCTTCTTTTTTTTTTTTGGTTGTATTGAATGAGTGGGTGTGATTGAAATTTGTTGAAAATAGCTAAACGAGCTATATATAAAATTTGAGCAAGATTAGAAGTGATTTGGACTGATTTTAGGTAAAAAAATCAGACCTAAAAAAATCCAACTACGACATATGTATATCACATTATATATCGTGTATATTACACACAGATTTTTAAGAACGTCTATATATCACTTTGTATACCGTGTATACAACATAATGTTTTATGGACACTTGTATATATCACATTATATACCGTATATATAACAGAAATTTTCATGGATATATACATATACACATAATATACATGTACATCACTGATGGGCATAGAGATATACACATGTTACAATTTTGGCATACACATGTCCGTTGTGCTATACACTATGATATATAAATAATATAATATTTTTATTTTAATGTACATTGATATAAAGGCATCAATAACGATATATATAATTTTATATTATTGATATACAAAAATTAATATTATTTTTATACAAAGAATGACATAAAATTTTAATATACATGTTGATATAGACAAAGAAGAAAGAAAATTGTGATATACATATTATTATTGTGATATATATTTATTGGCTATTTGATGCCTATATCTGTAACTAGGGCTATTTTCTACCAATTGTATGAGTATGATTATATACCATGCCGAACAACACATAAAATGAATTGGTTATTTTTAGTCTTATATTAGGTTTGGTGAAGATAGCCCTAAAAAATTGGAATTATATAGACAAATTCTTAAAAGACTATTCTCTTATGTATTTTCTCTCAAAAAAACTACTCGCTTATTCTGGTTTCCCTCCCACTTTCTTTCCTTGTAAGGTTGATCTCAAATCAGAGAAAATTAGAAGCAAAAATTAAGAGAGAAAAAATACATTTCAACTTATTTTTCTTCTCTCTTCTTTTTTTGGTTGGATTGAACAAATGAATATGATTGAAATTGGTTGAAAATACCTAAACGAGGATGTATACAAAATTTGCGCAAGATTAAAAGGGACTTAGACTGGTTCACGTAAAAGATCAGACCGAATAATTCAACTACGACATGTGTATATCACGTTATATATCGTGTACATCAATGTATATTACACACATGTTTCTAAGGACATCTATGTATATTACATTGTATATCGTGTATACAACAAAATTGTTATGGACGCCCATGTATAACACATTTTATATCTTATATACTATGTAAATTCATGGATATATACAGAAACACATCACATACATGAGATATCATTGATGTGCGTAGAGATACACATGGGATACAATGGGTAATACATATGTGGAGTCGTCTTGAACTTGAGTTTTCAATCTGAATGCGTTATACAAAGAAGGAAACTAAAATTTTAATAATACTTTTTTGATACACACATTATTATTATGTTATACACTATATAATATAATAATTATTAATGTCTTATATATATATTTAGATATACAGATAAAAAACTAGAAAAATAATTAAAAAATATTTAAAGTTTTCTCGGATACTCCTGAAAGAAATGAAACTTAATTTCTAGGATGATGGTTGTTATGAGAGAAGAGAGAGAGAACATTTTAAATATTTTTTGCTATTTTTAAGAAAAATAATTTTGATAGGGCGTATTTTTAAGATATTGGTTGAAACATTAGAAGAGAGAGAATAAATTTAAGCTACCATAATGTTGGCTTTTTTATGCAATTTACATGCCATCCAATCCCCTAGTATAATTGGCATGTTTCCCCTTAAATATAGTTTGGCCGTAGAAGCCAAAAAAATTTAGCATTATATAGCTGGACCCCCACACTGTAAAAGTTTCCCTTTTATACAACACTCTCCGACTCGAAAAAATAGTGTACATTATAATCTATCCTATCCTTTATAAAGCTAAAAGAAAATGATCATGGTTCGCGAAGCAACTGGCTTGCTGGTAATCTCCTATTCCCGCCGTTGAAAGATTTTAATAACTATAGCATACCAGAAACAGAGAGACCTTCCTACCAGAATACCTTCTTAGTCAAAGAGTCCCTTTTTACTAGTAAGGATGCTAGATACTTCTTATTTATTTTCTCTTTTTACCTCCCCCTTAAATAACCAACGTATCTTTTCTTTTTCCTCTCACTTTCTCTTCTTATATTTCTTCTTCTATATCTCCTCTTTTTGTCTCATATTTTAGTGAAATTTACTACAAAGTATGCGAAAAATCAATGAGATAAAAAGGTAAGATTGATCTCACATTAAAAAAATTCAAAAGCAAAAACTAAGATAATAGGAAAAAATAGAGTTCAACTTTATTTTTCCTCTCTCCCCCTCTCTCTCTCTCTCTCTTTGTTGGATTGAACGAGTGGGTGTGATTGAGAATATCGAGATGAGATTATATACAAAATTTGAGCAAGATTAGAAGTGATTTAGACTGATTTCATGTAAAAACCCAGACATAAAAGTCCAACTACAATGTGTATATTACGTTATATATCGTGTATACCAATATATACACATACGGATTGTTATGGACGTCTGTGTATATCACTTTGTATATCGTGTATATAAACTAATTTTCTATGGACGCCTATGTATATCACATTGTCTATCATGTATATAACACTGATTTTCATGGATATACTCACATATATAAATATACATGAGATACCACTGATGTACACATAGATATACACGTGATAAAATAAGGATATACATGTGAAGTTGTCTTAAAACTTGAGTTTTCAATATAAAATATATTATACAAAGAAGGAAAATAAAAGTTTAATATACTTTTTAATATACATATATATAGAGATTGAAAAAAAAATAGAAAAACAACTTAGAAAAATTTCAGAGATTTTTCAGATATTATTGAATGAAATGGAACCTAATTGTCAGGTCAAATATCTAGTGTATGTGGTGAAGTCGACACCTTTAACACCGAAACTTCGAAATCAGAGTAATCATCTACATGAAAAGAATAAAATTTGACCACTGTGGCTTTAGATTTTGATTTCTTTGGAGTTGAATTTTTAACCATCTTTCAAGTTACAAAGAATACTGATATCCTATGGTTACATTTACAAAAGATTCTAGATATAGAGAATTACCCAAGAAATAGATTAAGAGGAAACTATTTTCTCTGATAAAAAAAGTAACCAAAAAAAATAAAATTAGATAGACAGCCAAATTACTATTCTTTTAAAATTTTAAAAAGAAAAATTACCAGTTATATTTGCCGATAAGTAAATTAGTACAAAATGAATTAATTCATAAAATATTACTAATATTAGCCAAATACTACCAATATTAGAAATTAGCTATTTGCAGCCAAAAAAGACAAATTTTTGCTAAGCGTGTGTTGTTGGAACACATAGGGTACATCTTAAGGAGTTTCAATCTAAGTTTGAGGATGATTTGGTGGAGTTTTGAAGTGGTTTGAATTGAAAATTCAAAATAGAAGATGTACATGGAAAAAGAGGATATGTGTATCACATATCAAACTTATATCATATATACCAGTGTGTGAGATACATGATTGATACATGTGCCATAGAAGAATTTTTTAACTTTATTTTTAACAAATTTCAACCATGCGCATTGAAAAAAAAAATCCTTTTTTGCCTAAAAAATTATTTTATATAATTGGTAATGAATTTTGACTATAAACTAGGGTAACTCGCCTTCAAATTTCATCAAATTTTGTATATTTCCTCATCTATGTATTTTGAATGAATCGCAACAGTACCATTTGCCACGACCCAAACCCCGGTCGTGATGACGCCCAACATACAGCTAGGCAAGTCCGACCAATTTACATCCTTAACCCATTTCAGTAAGCAGTTCACTATTAGCTGACACTAGGGGTGTACATAGTCCAGGTTGACTCGGATTTTTCATTTACCAAACCAAACCATTTATCTCAGATTTTTAAATCTATACACCAAACCAAACCTATAATAGTCGGGTTTTTCAGTCTCAAATTTTCTCGGGTTTCTCGGGTTTTTCGGGTTTCTCGGGTTTTTCTTAGTTCACTGTGAAGCTACTGTAAATATTTATTGCACATTGCTAAACAACTGGAATTAAACAAATCAATGCAAAACTCTGTTCCAAAATATCACACTGAACAGAAATGAAAATCTGGACAGCAGCTAGGAAATTTTGTGATAAAGAACAGAACAAAATTGAAAATCTGGACAGCTAGGAAATCAGCAGCTAATAGCTAGGAAATTTCAACAGGGATAATACTCTGCTCAAACTTGAATGATGTTTTTCAACAGAAACATTCTGCTCAATCTGGACTGCAGCCTACAACAATAACAATAGAGTCGGCTAATCAATTCTCAAAGGTAAGTCTGAATCTTCTGAAATAAATAAAATAGTTCACATATTAGGGGTTAAACAATACAAAATATTAAAAGACTATTCTTTAAGAAGTGAATATATAAATTACCTTCTTCAACTTTCTGGATGTCTTCCAAATTGTCTTGAAACTTGTATTCTTTGGTAGGTGATCGTATCCATTGTTGAGTGCAAATAAGGGCTTCTACTGTTTTTGGTGATAAAGAACTCCGATATGAATCAAGAATTCGACCACCTGTACTAAAAGCCGACTCAGACGCAACAGTAGAAATAGGAATAGAAAGAACATCCCTTGCAATTTTTGAAACAACTGGATATTTAATAGATGAAGCTTTCCACCAACTCAAAATATTAAAATTCTTTGTCTGCACCACATCATCCATCAAGTACATCTCAAGATCAGACTTTTTTTCAATATTTCCCTCATCTGCCAAGTGTTTTTCCCACCTAGATAGCAACATATCACCATTTTCACTCATCATACTAGTATCACCTCTAATAATATCATTAGAATCTTCAAACAAAGAACCATTATAATGATTAAATAAGCGATTCAAAGAACCTTCCACATCTTCAGACTTTAGTCTTCCCAACAATGAACCATATGCATCAGTAAGAATGAAGTTCACATACTTCATCTTGAAGCTGGGATCCAACACAACAGCCACAAACAACAACATATTCATGCTCTCAAATTTACCCCAATATTTCTCAAGCTTACTTTTCATCTTTGTTGCCATATCAACCAAAATAAGATCATCACTTTTAGTATACTTGATAATAGCATTTCGAAGAGTAAAAAATTCATGGAAGAAAGAGTTGGACGTAGCATACAAACTGCCTGAAAATTTCAAAGTCGTCAGGTAGAAAATTTTAAGAAACTTGACAAAAGCTTTCACATTTTTCCAATCACTTACAGATGGACTTTCTTTTATTGCATTTATTTCTCGACAATACTTTTGGTACTTATGGTCATCAACATGCATTTTTGTAAAGACTTTTTCAAATTTCAAAGACGTATCTAACATGGTATATGTCGAGTTCCATCTAGTTTCAACATCAAGACTCACTAGACCATGACTGTCTATCTTAGATTTCTCAACAAATAACTTGAAAGAATCAAACCTTGAAGGGGACGACCTAACATACTTAACCGCATTCCTTACACGAGAAATGGGCTCAATTTGTTCATCTAACCCCTCTTTTACAATCAAGTTCAAAATATGAGCATTACATCTAACATGTAAAAACTCATTTCCAAGTATTACCCCTTTCCAATCATTAATGTGCACCTTCAAATGCTTAATGGCAGCATCATTAACAGCTGCATTATCGAGGGTCACTGTAAATAAGTTCTCAATACCCCAACCTAATAAGCATTCTTCAATTCCCTTAGCAATAGTTTCACCTTTGTGATCCGGTGTTTGGAAAAAGTTTAAAATTTTCTTTTGTAAATTCCATTGTTCATCAATCCAATGTGCAGTGACAACCATGTAAGTTAGATTTTGTAATGATGTCCATGTATCACTAGTAATACATACACGCTGGTTCTTGATAAGCTTTTTGAGTTTTACTTTTTCTTCTTGATAAATCTTTAAACAATGTCTACAAATAGTTACACGAGAAGGCAATTCAAAATTAGGTAAGGCTTTTGCCATTAATTTCTTGAATCCTTCTCCCTCAACAACTCTAAACGGTTGCTCATCAATTATTAGAAATTCGGCAATAGCTCTCCTAATATCCTCCACATTATACACCACCCTCTCAGTAGAACCCGAACCTTCTTCTAGCCACCCTTCTTTAATAGGTTTTAATGTTGATTGCCTCTTATCAATTATTCTAAATGGGGACTTGTGACATGTCTCATTTAAATGTGTCCATAATGTAGTAGTCCCATTCTTGCTCTCAGAAGAAAATGTTTTAGGACAATAATGACATTTTGCTCTACATTTACCTCCTTTAGCAGTAAACTTGGAGAAATGATTCCAGATCTCAGAAGTCTCTCTGCCAGTATTTCCGGATTTAGAAGGTACTGGACGAGTTGTTCGTTTCTGCTTTTTAGGAGGAGTGCGTCGATGAGGAGCGCCTGGACCTTGTTGTTGAGCTACTGACGGCATAGTCAAAGGGTTGTTTACCATCATCACCTCCACATCTGGTTCAGACATTGTAGTTTCCATCTGAAAAAATATGTCCTGCACATTAAAATAAAATTATAATCTCAAAATAATTCGAAATTTTTCAGACAAATAAACTATTCAAATCAAAATCAATAGGCACTTCTGTTAGCCGCGCATGAAAGAAAATCATTTCTCCAGCTGATTAAAAATAACAGATACTACATGAATATCAGAAGCCAACTGCAGACTTTACCTTCATTTAGAAAGAGTGTAAACACATAATATGCTTCATAAATTCCATTCTCTCATCCATTCTACTATCCACACTTACAATAACCAAATGAAAACACGCAGATGAGTAATCGATAATCTACCAAAAATGCTTCACAAATTCGATATATCTGTAAGTCTCTACCGAAATTTGACGATAGTGATAGAAGCTAAACAGGTTCAAATATTCTAACATACAAATTACTCCGAAAAGGATTCAATCATATGAAGATAACAAATGTATCGAAATTTCATGGAGAGGAATAAAAGACACGGTCCATATTATGTCCAAATAAAACTTGAATTCAATGTTGAATATCTCGTTGGGTAAGAAAAAATTGAAGAGACAAAGAAAAAGCACAATAAAGAAGGCTAACAGAAGTGCCTATTGATACTACATGTGTACCTCTGTCTTTGAAGAAAGAGAGGAGGGGGAGATGTATACCACTGGTTGAATTTGGGCGAAAATATTCACTGATTGAGTTTGGGCGAAAATGTTCAATTTTCGTAGTACCTCTGCTTTAGGGTTAGGTGAAAGAAAAGGTTAGGTGAAAGAAAAATCTGCTTTTGGCAGAAGATATGCATTATGTACTATATGTAGTACCCTTTTTGCCCTACATCTTTTTGGGCTTTATTTGTCAAAACTCAAAAGTAATGCTTAACAACATTGGGCCAAAATTGTAAGCCCAAATATAATATTAATAATATAAGATAATTATAAAAATTAAAAGATATATATATAAATTTTATTACAATAAATATTTATTTTGTATAAAATAAATTAAAAAATTATATACATAAATATCGGGTTGGTTTGGTCTCGGATTGACTTATTTTAGTTAATACCAAACCAAACCTATTATAGTCGGGTTTTTATTACATACCAAACCAAATCAAACCAAACCACTAGTCGGATTTTTTTTCCGGCTTGACTCGATTTGTCGGATTGGTGCGGTTTACCGGTTTGCTTTGTACAGCCCTAGCTGACACCACTAAATTAGTAAATTATCATATTATAAGTCTGAAACAAGAGTTAAATATGCGAAATTTCAAATATCAATACTACTAACATAGCCCATGAAGATCCGGTGTCACAAGTTTGAGCCTTTAATATAGGTTTATCAACCTAATACATGTCAATCTCGGGAATATGAAATAAAAACAAAGGATAGAAGGGAGAAATCAAGGTTGCGGAGCCATGCAGCTACCTCGATGCTCCCAAATATGCACTGCTCAACAGAAAATCCTCACTCAGCATCAGGTGCACCTGAATTTGCACACAAGGTGCATGGAGTAATGTGAGTACTTCGACTCAGTGAGTAATAAATATAAATAATGGCCGAGAATAAGAAATCATAAAAAAGTACAGAGTAATCTACAGGTCGGAGTTTTAAGAAAGTAATATGAAAGCGATAAATCAATGAAATCGAAAATATGAAAATACTACAACAAATAAGAAGATAAATGACATCCAAATAAAGGAATGCAACACATAGAACGATATCCTATAGTATCCATTGTGGCGTGCAACCTGATCCATTTATTTATCGTCGACGGTGCTCACTGGGGGTGTGCAGAATCTGAGAGGAGCCCCTTACGACTAAAGCGCAATATCAAGCCATCTCGTGGCATCAACTACGCCCTCGACCTCATATTAATATCAACATAATACCGCTACGGTGCGCATCCCGATCCGATACTCAGTTCAAAATCACATAAGGCCCTCAGGCAATAATAAAATAGTGGTTCTCAGCCCAAAACAACATTTAATATATCTTTTAGTTTCAAAAATCGAGTAAAGATGGATGAGTTGTAAAAATAGCAAAAAACAATACGACTGGGTTCAAGTAGTAAATCCATACAGTGAAGATATAATGATAAAAAGTCTCCGAATGGTTCAAATAGTTGGCACAAAGCCCAAATATGACATCAGTCTAAACAATGATGATAACAAATAAGCTTCAATCGAATGCGCGGTAAAACCATAACTCGAGGCGGACCAAGTCACAATCCCCAAAAGTATATGACCCCACATTCATCATCGAGCACGTGTCTCACCTTAATGTAGTTTTACGATCTACAAATTCGAGGTTTCAAACCCCCAGGACATCATTTACATTCATTACTGACCTCAAACGGGCCAAAACTCTAGCTCGCTATTCCTCTGCCTCTCAAATGGTCCTCATCGTGCGTCAAATCTGACCAAAACCATAACGACTACGTCACAATATGCTAAGGAAAAAAATCCAAGCAAAAACAATCGGGAAATACCAAGAATTACGAAATTAGCAAAACCCGAGCCCCAGACCCAGTTCTCGAAACTTAGAAATTTTCACGTCAACGGGTTTCTTATCTCGCTACGAGTCTATACATATCAAAAGCTCTCAAATCCTGAATCATCAAAGATTTGACCTTTTCGAACTCTGTCTCTAACTCACTAGAGGCACGAGAAACAAAGAGAAGATGTGTACGGACGAGAGTTGTTGAAACTAGCATATTGGAAGATCAATCGGCCAAAATAAGCATGAGCGGCTACGATATTCTAAGTTTCTTCCTCTTGACCGAATCTGTAACCTTCATTAGCAGATTCATTTTCTGTGCTTTCCCTCAAATGCCCTTTCATATCCCAATTTAAAATCTCAAATCCAAGCCCTAGCGCTTCCATTTTTTGTTAAATTTCAATGAATTTCTAGGTTAATTTCACATTAAAAATTACGTTTTTGGTTCATAAAACTTATCTCCAATCAATCATCTTCGAATCACTCTTCAATTTCTCTCGAAGAGCTCTCAAAATGTTCCACAATGGAGGAAAAAATAACTTAAGCTCGCGGATGAAGTGTTTAAAACCCTTCTGCCCAGCTTCTGGAATCCCTTCTATGCGAACGCGGTCAAACCCCCGCGTTCGTGATGCACAAATATTTTCTTAACCGAAATTGCCCTGCGCGAATGCGTACCCTACCCACGAACACGAAGCTTATACTGCCTCAACTATGCAAATGCGAGCTCCATGCCACGAACTCGAAGAACAATTATGCGGATCCTCAAATTCTCCTATGCGAATGTGTACCGCTCCCTGCGAACGCGAAGCACGAAGAGCTCACCCTCCGCGAACACGAACTGCTCCATGCGAATGTGAAGTGTAAATGCTTGGCCTGCCAAAGCTCTGCTATGCGAACATGGTCCCAGGCTAGCGAAAGCGAAGGCCAAATTAAGCCTGCACCTGCTGCTGCATGTTCTGCAAATCCTCCAAGTTTCAAAACTTTCCTATAGCCATCCGAAATCACCCCGAGGCCCCCGATACCTCAACCAAAAGTGCCAACACTTCCTAACATCATTTAAATTTGTTACAATCATCAAAACACCTCAAACAACACCAAAACCATCATAGTACGTCGAGTTCAATCCTAAGTTCTTCTAAAACTTTCGAAACACGCATTTGATAAAAAACCCAACCAAATCACCTCAGAATGACCTGAAATTTTACACACACATCTCAAATCACATAACGAAGCTATATCAACTCTTGGAATTCTATTCCGACCCTCGGATCAAAATCTCACCTATCAACCGGAATCGCCAGAATACTAACTTTGGCAATTCAAGCCTAATTCTACACCACACCTCCAAAATCTCCTTCGATCACACTCCTAAGTCACAAATCATTCCCCGAAGCTAACTGAACCATCGGAACTCACATCCGAACCCTCTAACTCATAAGTCACGCCCGGTTGGCTTTTCCAACTTAAGCATTCTTAAAAGAGACTAAGTGTCTCATTTCTTACCAAAACCACTCCAAACCAACTCGATCACATAAGACACGGATAATGAAACATAAATAAGCAAAAACTGAGGAAAATGAGGCGGTAACTTATGAGAAAACGAGTCGGGTCGTCACACCATTGAGAAAAATATTTTTCCTTTTTACCTATGCATTTTGAATGTTGCATATTATTAGTAAATTTTTGATTATTTTTTGTAACATTACTGTAATGACTAGTTATTGGTAAATTGTGTCTTTTTTATTACATTCTCGTAAGATTCACTTTTAAAAATGAATGTTGTTGCTCATCATTATCTCATCCAATTGTAAATGAATCTTGCACGACTCATCTTCCTTACCTCTTAATTTCTACGTCATATGAAAAGTTTACCAAATTAATTAAGCAATTAAGTCTCTGAAATATTATTTTGTCAAAATTGAAAGGAATACATACAATCTTTAAATTTTAATCATGTTTTTCTAACTAGGGGTGATTGTTTTTGCCAAGGAAGAAATAGGAGTATATTTGTTAAAATAATATTGTATATTTTAAACAAAATTCTTTAAATATTTTTAAATCTTTTCACAATTTTATCTTTTCTAATATGTTGGGATGTGGATTCATCACAAACCTTATCATAGCGGTTCAATATTTATTAATTGGCTACCCAACAATAATATTAACATAATTCTTAAAGCGAGAAAGTAACTATGGTGTTAGAGAAAATCGAAAACTTTGAGTGCGACAAAACTCTTAAATATTTCTAAACTCTTAAAACTCTTTAAATATTTCTAAATCTTTAAGATGTTAATCAAAAATAGGACTCTCCAATACATTTCCTAAGTGTATTCTCATGAGATAGCACTCAAGTTTCACTCGTATTTCACTTTTGTGCATTTGGTTTTTAAGCACTTGCTCAAATGATCTTTCCAACTTTTGTCTTTTATCACTCAAGGAATTTTCTTCAATCTCGTTAAGAATCAATAATCCAAAGATCACCAAGTATATTCCAATTATTGGTTTGAAGTGGAGTTTATGGCTAAATAAAGAAGGAAAAATAAACTAAACGGACAAGAATCAAGAATATAACAAAAGTTTAGACTAATACTTAAGACAATCTAGCTTAGAAGACAAGAAAACATAAGAAACACAAAGTTCAAAAATTATCTAATCTTTTCTTCTTCTAAAAGTGTTTGAGAGTGGTGAAAGAAGACGTATGGAAAGCACTGGAGTTCTTCTATGGAGAAGGTACTTTTGTTAGATGCCAAAATACTACCTTCATAGCTTTAATACCAAAAAAGAAAGGGCGGTTGAGATAAAAGATTTCAGATTAATAAATTTGCTTGGAAGTGTATATACATTTTTTTCAAAACTAGTGGCTGAAAGATTAGAAAGTATGAGTAGGAAACCTTGTGATAGGAAATCAGAATGCTTTTAACAAGGGCAGTGTCACGACCTCGGTTTGTCCGCCGTAAACCATCGTAACGACACCTAATTCCTATGACTAGGTAAGCCTAATAATGTAAAAGATAAATTAATTTGCGGAAGAAAAAAATAAAAACCAAAATAATGAATAAAACAATGTTTAATAGTGCCGCTCGGCATTCACAACATCAACTCTCAAACACTAATACTTTTTTCAAAACCCAAAATCTCATGAAATCACAAGTTAAAGATACTACATAGTGCTCTTACTCCAGAATATCAAAAAAAAAAAAGTAAATACAGAAGGGCTGTAACTACGAGAGAGAGAGAGAGAGAGAGAGAGAGAGAGAGAGAGAGAGAGAGAGAGAGAGAGAGAGAGAGAGAGAGAGAGAGAGAGAGAGAGAGAGACGCCTCGGTCTATGGACGTAACAGATATACCTCGAAGTCTCCGAAGGATTGCCTCGCCTCAAGGGTGATAAGTCTTAGTAGAGGTACTTGGACCTACACATGAAAAACATGCGTAGAAAGGGCATAAATATACCACAGTGGTACTCATTAAGTGCCAAGCCTAACCTCGATCGGGTAATGACGAGAAAGATCAGAGCCCTTTAGAGATTAAATAAAATATAAGGTATAACAGTATTAAGGTAAAATAGTACAGCCGAACGATAACAGTGAGAACTAAAACATGATAGTAAGGATAACAACAATAATTTAAACAGAGACAAAGCAATCACAAGAAATACCACTTTTCACAAAGATAAATATTCGGGATCTCTCAGTATCCCAAGGATCTTTTGGTATCCTCAATATATGTGAGATATCTCTTGGTATCCCGAGGATTTCATGGTATCCTCAATCTGTACTAGGGATTTCTTGGTATCCTGAGGATCTCTTGGTATCCTCAATATATGCTAGGGATCTCTTGTATCCCGAGGATCTATTGGTATCCTTAATTTATATGCCAAGGATCTCTTGGTATCCTGCACTTCAGCTCATATCATAAATAGGTATAGGAGATCTCATGGTATGTCGTCCCGTAGTCCCAAAGTAAAACACACAGCAATAACGCAAAAAATACTTAAGTAAACTCAACTTCACACCAAGGTAACATAGGAAAATTGTTGCGTAGCATGCGTCACGTAAAACAAATAAGGCAATTAAAGCAATAGAGCAATTAAGTCAATTAGACATGCTTCTCTAAGCTAATAACATACTTAAAATTTCAAGTAGTATATGCATGCAAGGAAAAACACAATTTAAGCTATTTTAGTAAAAACATGTTTTTAATAATTAGTACAAGTGCACACTCATTACCTCACGTACAAGGCATTTCAATTATCACAATATCAATCCTAAGGGAAAAGTCTCCCACACAAGGTTAGACAAGACACTTACCTCGAACTAGCTCAAATCAATCCGAAATCATGCTCTTGCCACGAGTACTCGGCTTCAAATGGCCCAAATATATTCAATTAAGTTTCATAATGTAAATAACACTTCATGAAACTAATTTTATAAAGAAATTCTAAGCTAATATCTAAAATTAGGTAAAATAACCAAAATTCCCCTCGGGCCCACATCTCAGAATTGGTTAAAATTTACATTTCCAGAATCCTCAGGCTCTCATGAGTTCAATCATACCAAAAGTACCGTAATCAGACCTCAATCATCACTGATTTTCCTTAAATTCTCATGTTTATAAGGATAAAATCACCCCAATAATGAGTTTAGGGACCAAAGATCTTACCCCAATGAATACCTCTGGAAATCTCTCCTAAAAATGCTTCCCAAGGCTTTTTCCCGTTTGGAAAGAGGTAAAAATATCTCAAATTCGAGAAAGCAAGAATTTATATGTTTCTACCCACCTAATCCGCTTTTGCGGTCATGGGATCGCACTTACGGTCTTTTGCGGACCAACGGTCGCATCTACGACAAATAACTAACTCATCCTTCTCCACACCTGCGATTCCCCATTCGCAGATATGGTACCGCTTCTGCAGTAAATCTTCTGCATCTGCAGATCCTGCTGTTTCTCCCCAATTCGGCTTCTGCGATGACAATGCTACTTTTGCGGCTAAGCATATGCGGGACCCAACCGTAGGTGCGGTTATGATAGAAAATCAGCAACTCCCAAGTCTTCCGACAACCTTCGGAAACCATCTCGAGGCCCCCGTGACCTTAATCAAAAACACAAACAGTCTAATACCACTATCCAAACTTGTAACAATCCTTCAAAAAATCTAATACATCATCAAAACGACGAATCAACCACAGATTCAAGTCTAAGAACTCCAAAACTCTAAAATTACGCTTTCGATCAAAATGTCTATAAAATCTCGTTCGAATGACCTGAAATTTTACACACACATCACATTCAATACTACAGAGCTACTTCAACTTTCAAAATTTCATTATGACCCTCGGATCAAAATCTCACTATCGGACCGGAAACTTCAAAAATTTGACTTTTGGCATTTCAAGTCTAAATTAGCTATGGACCTCCAAAACAAATTCTGATTATGCCCCTAAGACCGAAATCACTCAATGGAGCTAAGGAATCCTTGAAATTCCATTCCGAGGTCATCTTCACACTATTCTGACTACAGTCAAATTTCCAACACTTAAGCTCTCATTTAGGGACTAAGTATCCCAAAACTCTTTGAAACTCAAAACCGAACATTCCGTTAATTCAAAATAGCAGAAATATATGCGGGAAAAGCAATTAATCGAAAATCAAGGCGTAAATTCGTAAGACGGCCATCCGGATCATCACATGCAGACAAATCATTGATGCTTTATGGTGGCTAATGAATGCGTAGATTTTTTGGTTAGAGAAAAAAGGGAATTATATGTAAATTAGATATGAAAAAGCCTATGACCATGTGAATTTGTCCTATTTACTAAAGTTGCTGAGGTTGATGAAATTTGGAGATAAGTGGATCAAATGGGTGGAAACTTATATTTCTACGTCAAATTCAGTTCTCACTAATGGTAATCCTAATGGGTTCTTTAATTCTCAAAGAGGGTTGAGGAAAGATGATCCTCTCTCCTTTTATCTTTGGTTTGGTGATGGATATTATGCATTTGATACTCAGAAGAGCTGAAATATTTGGATGGTTTAATAGACGCAAAATACAAAGGAGGGGAGAAGCAAAGATGTTTGTTTCACACATCTTGTATGCAAATGATATATTGCCGCTATGTGAAGATAAGAAGGAACAATTCTTGTTTCTAAGACGTGTGTTGATGGCCTTTGAAGCAGGTCACAGGTTTAAAGATTAACATGTCAAAGAGTAGCATTTTCAATGTTAGCAAAAACAAGGTAAACTGATAAGTTAGCTGATATCCTGGCATGCGAGATAGAAGCATTGCCTACCAGCTACATGGGCCTTCCTTTAATTTGGGTGTAAAAAGAGCGATAGAATAATGAGGTTTTAGAATAATGAGGTTTTGACACAGTTACTCATAAAAATAAAATTATTTATTCTCATTTATCTATTTATTTTTTTATTTATAAACTAATTATATTTTCTACTTATAGTAGTTTTTATAGGGAATTTTTTCATTCTCCAATTCCTTTTTATTTTTATGCTTCTTTTTTTCTTCTTTTTCTTTTTCTTCTTTTCTGCTTTTTTCTTCTTCTTGTTTTCTACTTATTTTTTTCTTTTTTCCTTTTCTAATTTCATTTAATTTCATTTTTTATTCCTTTTCTCTTTATAATCTAATTTCATTTACTGTTTTCACTATTTTTATCGTTCTTTTTTATGCAATAAGAAAAATAATGGATATAGTAAATATTTATTCACCTTTTTTTTAATATAACTAGTACAATATACCTTTTATTTTATTTTTCTTTCTCATTTTTTAAGTTCAATTATTAAAACAAAAAATATCAGTTGTCACTTGATTCAATACACTGAATATCACATGACTGCTGTTGAGCACCATAAAGTACATTATCAAATTCTATGAATCAACACTTGATTGCCATGCAAACCTTGATCTCCTTCCCTATAAATATCAATACACACTCTACCATTAATAATAGTATAACCAATTATAGAGCAAGAAAATATAATCTACGGCAACCAAATCTCTATATATACTAGTTAGAATAAAAATAAAAATAAAATATTAAAAAATAGAGCAAAAGTATAAGTAGCGAAAAAGACTTCTAGTACCATGTGATACCAATATGGTATATATGTATACCAACATATGATTTCTCTAGAATATTGCTACAACTATCTGCGACTTTACTACTCTACCCAAATATAAAGGACACAATAAAAGTATGAGAAAATTACATGCTCGTATTGCAAGTTAAATATTCGCAAGATAACTTTCTCATTTCGTATACTAAGAGGGTATATAGTTGCATGTGGTCATTCCAACAATTGCCTATAACTATAAAAACTATAATACACATAATTTATGTCCATCGGCACACAACAATTCCAGCATTATTACAACTCATATTGTTATAAGTAATTTCATAATAGAATTCACTTAAAATACAACTAAAATAACCAAAACAATGTT
Organism: Nicotiana benthamiana; assembly: GCA_034376525.1. Lineage (NCBI taxonomy): Eukaryota > Viridiplantae > Streptophyta > Magnoliopsida > Solanales > Solanaceae > Nicotiana > Nicotiana benthamiana. Next base: position 53,082,034 of record CM067339.1, on the reverse strand, counting down.
CAAACTACCATATGATACCAATATGACATATAATTATACCAACATGGTATAGAGTTTTACTAGTTAAGTTTCGGTAACTATATCATTATACTACTATTACATAACACTCATACATAAAGAGAAAAATAAAAAAATAGTTTACCACATATTAATATAATAAGATATTGTACTATATTATTATTATTAAAGAAAACCAAATATTGTACAAATTAAATACAGCTAATACAACCAAAAAATAATTCAACTAACATATGATACCGATATAGTATATTACTATACTAATAGGGTATATAGTTGGAAGAAATTGTATACTAAAATGGTATATTTGTATACTATTTGGGTATACAATGCAAATTCGTCTTCCTCTCTGGTTCAACTATATTTAAATCCAAATTTCTAAAATCTAACAAAATCTACCCCAAATTAACTAAAACTTTAGCTATAACCTCCAATCAACGTTACAAACTGTCACACTTTCTTTTTACACGGATACCCCGAAGGATAAAAACGTATAAGGGAGTTTTTTCAATTAAAATAACATTTTTTAAAATGTGATTATTTATTTATTTAGAGTCTCCACTTGGGATAGGTTTGGATTTTGGTGTCCCAAGTCACCGGTTTATTTTGAATCCCAAATCGAGGAAATTTCGACTGCCCAAATGGAGTCTGCGAACCAGAAATTATAAGTAAGGAATTTTGTTGACCCGAGGGAAGGTGTTAGTCACCCTTGGATCCTGTGGTTCTAGCCCGATTGCGTAAACTATTACAATTATCTAAAATTCTGTTTGTTATACATATTCAACCTATGGTGTAATTTTAAATTATTTTTAACGCTTTTAATAGATTTTTCTTTTAAAAGAAAATTGTAATGTCGTTAAAACATGCCCAAACCACGTCACATAAATGCACCCTCGGTTTTTGACATATTTCAACTCCATTGAGATTTGGATTTGATTCACATAATGCGCACCCGTACTTAGGAAGATAAAATTATTAAGACGCACCTAAAAGCGACTAACGTGTAATTATTTTTTGCGGGAAGCCGTGAATTTCGCTAAACGTAATTTCCCAAATTCTATGTATTTTAGAATAAAATATTTAAAGAGGGCCACACAATTTTATGGGTTCCGTTTGGCGCGGCGCACCTCATTTGTTATTTTAGAAGACCAATCCTAAAGCAAACTAAGGTTTTCTTTTAGATTTGTCTTTACTTGGGGCTAATGAATTGATACTACATTATTTGGAGGGTCTAAATTTATAAATCCATTTTTACATTAGCTGACCCTCAGTAAATCCACTATGCAATATTTCAATTTCTTTAAATATGCCTCAAAATCTGGGCTCAATTACAAGCCTAAAAACTTTATATGCACCAAGAGTGAGCTAGCTGGGCTCACAGTATGCTATAATTGAATAAACTCGGGCATGTTAACAAATGTGCTACCAATATACAGCATGTCTGGACATTTAAATGACTATTTAATAGTGATTTGCACATTAACGTATAAGGCAACATGAATTGAAGCATCAAACTGTTTCAAAAGTGAAATATACTAATTTCCAGAAACACATGATGATCAAGTTCACAACACCTGCTATTGAGCATTTACAAGAGATAATAACTTTTCATTGCATAAAATGTTCATACTAGTCTAAACCAAAATCTTATTTCAAATTTATTTTTCCAACTAAGCATGACTGGAACATTTAAATCAATTATAATACTGGCTGAACTTAACTACTGACTACTGCATAAATCAAAAGTATAAATCCTAATGCCCTATTATACAAAACAATTGTCTAAGTTTTAATAAACATAATAGTAATAAAAGTTGATGAAAGAACAAATAATATGCATCTTCAAACTTGAGAATTCGCTTAGTTCAAACTTCATACATCATTGGATATTGAAAATGTACCTGGAATTCGAGCAAAACAAAACTGAGGGTCAGCAAACTCAAGCAGTAATATAATCAACAGGAATCAGCAACTCATGATTAATTATGAACCCAAGAATGATACCAAATATCCCAGGAGGATTTAATACCAAACAAACCAACCAAAACACTCAAATAACTCGAATAAACCCCAACCAACTAAAATATAAACCCAGGACAAGTGCTGAAACCTTAACACTTCAAATAGGCATATTGTAGGTCATTTTTCATCCTATAGAGCTAAAACTTCTACTGGACAGCTGAAATTAGGATTATTCGAGGAAAAGGGATCCAATGGAATAGTAAAATCACAGAATTTCAGAGAATTTCAGCACTTTAACAAACTTTGGATTTCTGGAAGCTTTTTTTCAGGAATTTTTTAGATTTTTTAGGCTTCAAAATTTCTGGGAATTTTTTTATAGATTTTAGACTTTGTAAAACTTTTTCTTAAATGAACTAGGGTGCCCTTTTTTATAGCCAAAGCCTAGGGCAACCCCTTTATTTTGTTTTAACCACTAGTCCCTCTTTCAATTTTCAGATTTTACTCAATTGGTCCTTCATTTCTTAGCTTGTTGGCTAAGTTATTACATTAAAACTAGTGAATTTCAGACTAAGACCCTCTTCTAGAAGAATATAAGGAATTCTAGCATTGTTTTCTATTTATGGAACACCTATGGTAACCTTACTGTTATCCTGAAATTACCACACCTACCTCAACCAAACCCAACTCCCTTGGTCTCAATTTTATTATGGCCAGTCAGCTATGCCCAAACAACACTAAAATTTGCACTGATTATTTTAGTTTATGCTGACCAAAATTAAAAAGCTATATTCAAACAAACTGATATCAATTAACAACAGAAATCAAGTAATATTAAAATTAAAATCAATGAACCTAGATGTTCAGCTATAATCAAAGCTATACTAAGACAACTGAAAGTTATGGATTCAAATTAGGTCGATATTGCTTCTACTTACTATATAAACAAAAAACCAAAATCAAGTCCAATTAAATAGACTAAAATAACTAACAATCAAAGATTTTGGAACTAAAACAAACAGAAATTTCTGACTAACCTAAAACATAGAATCAAACGATAATGTGAAACATAATCATTCAAAAAAATAAAACAAGATCTAATAATAAATAAAAACATAATAAACAAAAATCAGAAATCAAGTCTAAAGGAACTGACTACTCAAATAGCTCAAGAACTAAACATGGTGAAACTTTCAACTTAAACTATAAATCAGAAATAATGCAACACCTAATTATTAAACAAGAAAAATAAAATAAAGATGAAAATAATCGAAAGTAAAGGTGAACTCACTGATTGGGTCTTCAAAGAAAACATGGTTAGATTCGACCTGAATCCCCAAACGGAATTACATGTTTGTTTTTGGTCAAAACGAACATGCAACTTCATTTGGGAACTCAAGTATGGATTTAACAGTCCGTCTCCAAATTAGTCATTTTTTATTTAAAATTCGAGATGTATCAAGCTTATTCGAAGGACACAGGGTTCACTTTTGGGTAGAGGAGGCCAAGGGGAGTATGGGGTGTGTTTTTGGTAGCCATTGGAGCCGGCACCGCCGTGGACGGCGGAGCAGCTGCTCTTTTAAACGGATATTTGAAGCGTTTGGCCAGGATTCGAGGGTTGATCTTTTGGGGATTTGAAAGAGGAGAAGAAGGAGAACAAGTGATGTAAATTTGGGTGGATTTGGAGTTGTGCCACTAATGATGGATGGTGGAGAGACGGTGGGGAGACGGTGGTGTTACACCAGCGGTCAGTTTGGTACGAGGAAGGCGATTTTTGTCTCTGAGGATTGTGAGTGTAATTCAGAAACTTTTATTAAAAGTGTGAGACCAAATTTGGGCCATTGGATCAAAATGAATGAATGGTTGAAATTAAATAGATGTCAAACGACGTCGTTTTGAAACCACTTCTGGCTGGTGAGTATGGGATTTTGGGTCTGAGTTAATTTGATGGGTCTCGTGGTTTGGGCTCCCAATTGTGGCCAAATCATGAGTCTTTAATTAAGAGACCCAATTATGTGTTCTCTCTTTTTATATTTTTATTTATTTTTAGATTTTAATAATAAAAATAAAAATAAACTAAAAATACTTAACTTCCACAAAATAATTTAATTAACCATCTAAAATAACCTAAATTCTAAATTTAAAAAGGAAATCAAAATAAATGTAAGAATAACCATTTTTTTTTTGTTATTTTCAATATTAATTAACTAAAAACCCAAAAGAAAAAATGTAAAAATTAAGTCCTAAGTGCAAACATCCTATTTTTTGTGAATGATATTAATAAAAAATGCACAACATGCAAATAAACACAAAATCATACAATTAATTCCTAAAAATTCAGATAATAAAAGAAAAAATACAAATAAACACAAAATAACGCAATCAATTCCTAAAAATTCAAATAATAAAAGAAAAAACCTAATTTTAATGAATTTTATAGGAACATTTCGAGCTAGGCAAAAATCACGTGCTCACAGCTGCCCCTCTTTACTCGGAGACACGAAGAGTTTCCGGGCAATGATAAATGAGCAACTGAGATATTTTTGCCTGCTTTGAATTCTATGAGAAGCATTTTGAAAACTATCTGACCGAACCCTGCTTCAAAGGTTGCCTACATATTCTTGGCTGTAAAGGAATCAGGTTAGTGTAGTTTTTGAGTGCTTGGTAGCTGTGACTACATGAGCTGTGATTTCAACTGCAGATGCTGCTGCTACTCCTTGCTGACCTCCTTATTACACCAAAAAGGAAATCAAACCTAAGCTAGCTATGCCTATCAACTATGAGTTACAAGATTCTTATTTATAAATCTCTTGTACCTTGATCTTGAGTCTTAGCTGGATTCGCCGTGTACCCCGATCTGAATCTTGATGCTTGTAAGCTGTAAGTTTCGGTTCTTTCTTCAGCATTAAAACCAAATAGGACATGCGCGACTTGTAATTTTGAATCAAATTTGGACAATCCACATCTTTATTTTCAACCATTATGGATTTGTTTCCTTTTTATTCTTTTGTTCTTTTCTTTTATCCTAGATTGAGATTCGCTCTTTTGGTCATGTGATTGTGAAGATGCTATGGTCACCCGAGTTTTGGTCGACAACGGGTCCAGCAGAAATATTTGTCTACTCTCCACACTGACCAAGCTGAAGGTGGAAAATGAAAGGGTCCACAAGAATAACATCTGTTTTTGAGGTTTCGATGGCGAAGGCAAAGACACTATGGGAGACATAGTGCTGGAAGTAACAATAGGGCCCTTGAGTTCACTACGGAATTCCAAGTGCTGGACATGGTAGTCTCTTATAACCTATTGTTGGGTAGGCCCTGGATTCATGCAGCCAAAGAAATGCCATCTATGCTACATCAGATGGTCAAATTTGAATGGGACATGGAAGAGATTGTGGTGAACGGTGAAGACACTCAGTGCGTTTCAGGTGACGCAATCATACCTTTTATTGAGTCTGAGGACAGGAGAGGGCCATGAGTCTACAAGGTGTTTGATATTTTTTCAGTTCAAAAAATCCCAGAAGGTGAGCTTGTCATGACCCCAAAGATAGCAACCGCATCCGTCATGGTAGCTTTAGAAAATGATGAATGGGTTTACGCCCGACAAGGGGTTGGGTGCTTCTATGCATGGCATTGTGCAACCAGTGTCCCTCCCACGAAATCTGGACACTTTTGGCCTAGGTTCAAGCCTACAGCCGCAGACATAAGGCAAGCCAGGAAGCCAAGGCAGAAGGTTTGGGCCCTCCCAAAGTCCATACCAAGGTTGTCCAAATCAATCGTCAAGCCCAGTACTAGAAATGGCCCCATACCAAGGATTGCCGGCCCGCTGATCGACGCGGACGGGGATCTTAATAAGGGGTTAGAAAGGTTTCTCAATGAGGCGAATATGGTCGAAGAGGGAGAAGGATCGAACAGGGTAGATGTGCAGTATATGGGAGAATACGCAAAAATCAATAACTGGGAAACTACTTCTCTTCCCACTCGGAGGTAGTCATGTTAGTCGGCTTTGAGTTTTCTTTTAGTCTAGTTTGGATTAGCTTCAAAGTTGTTAATGCAGTTGTTATTTCCATCCGTTTGGATGTGTAAACTATGTTATCTTTGATTCCAATGAAATGCAATTTCTCTTTTCAGCAACGTTGATAGTTTCCATTTCTCTTTACTTTTCTTTTTTTCTCTTTTGTACAGTTATTTTTACGCCGGTTCCGGTGATCTGACATGCATAAGGACTCCTCGGCCCAGTCTTCAAAACCGGTCTAGTTCGGAAATAATAATTCAGGAAATAGAACATGAGGATGAACCAGGGTTTGATTAGGAAGGGGCATGGGATGAGCTGAGTAAATAATTGAACCAATTTGAAGAGAAACCCAAACCAAACCTGAATGATACAGAGGTGGTCAATTTAGGAAGCCCGGATAATGTCAGAGAAATAAAAATAAGTGTCTATCTAGAGCTGCAACTTAGGGGAGAAATGATTGAAGTTTTGCTTGAGTACAAAGATGTCTTTACATGATCCTACGGCAACATGCCCGGATTGAGCAATGACTTGGTGGTTCACAAGTTACCCACTAACCCAGCCTGCCCTCCCGTCAAGCAAAAGTTGAGAAAGTTTAAAACTGGCGTGAGCGTGAAAATTAAAGAGGAAGTGACCAAGCAGTTTGAGGCAAAAGTCATCCGAGTCACACGATATCCCGCCTGGTTAGCTAATATTATGCCTATACCAAAGAAGGATGGTAAAAATAGAGTGTGTGTCGATTATCGTGACCTTAATAAAGCAAGTCTGAAGGAAAACTTCTCCCTGCCGAACATTCATATACTGATTGAAAATTGTTCGAAGCATGAGATCGGGTCGTTCGTGGATTGTTACGCATGCTACCACTTGATCTTAATGGATGAAGAAGATGCGGAGAAAACAACATTTATCATACCGTGGGGGACATATTGTTATAGAGTCATGCCTTTTGGTTTGAAAAACACTGGGGCAACATACATGAGGGCTATGACAACCATTTTTCATGATATGATACATAAGAAAATTTAGGTCTATGTGGAGGATGTGATAGTCAAGTCCAGTAAGCAGTGCAATCATGTAAAATACTTGAAGAAATTCTTTGAAAGGCTCCGCAGGTATGACCTCAAACTCAACCCGGTAAAATATGCATTTGGGGTCCCCAAAAGGGAGTTGCTAGGGTTCATAGTCAGCCGTCGAGGCATCGAACTAGATCCATCAAAGATCACAGCTATACAGGAGCTACCGCCGCCGAGGAATAAAACAGAAGTGATGAGATTTCTAGGAAGATTGAACTACATCAGTCAGTTCATTGCTCAGCTCACAACCATCTGCAAGCCCAACTTTAAGGTACTGAAAAGGGATGTTGCGGTGAAATGGACAGGAGAATGCCAAGAGGCTTTTGATAAGATAAAGGAATATTTGTCGAACCCATCGGTATTGGTCCTGTTAGAACTAGGCAGGCCTTGATCTTATATAAGATATTTGACAGTCTTGGACAAATCTTTGGGAGCGTTGGGTCAGCACGATGTTACCAAGAGAAAAGAGCATGCCATATACTACCTCAGCAAGAAATTTACGGCCTACGAGGTTAAGTATACTCATCTTGAAAGGACATGCTGCGCTTTGACGTGGGTAGCCCAAAAGTTAAAGCATTACTTGTCATCATAAACCACTTATCTCATCTCGCGTTTGGACCCATTGAAGTATATATTCCATAAGCCCATGCCCACAGGAAGGCTCGTGAAGTGGCAAATCTTGCTCACGGAGTTTGACATTTTCTACATGACTAGGTCTGCCATAAAAGCACAAAAATTGGAAGATCATTTAGCTGAAAATCCAATAGATGAAGAATATGAGCCCTTGAACACATACTTTTCTGACGAGGAAGTGATGCATATTGATGAGATGGAACATGATGAGATATCGGGATCGAAATTGTTCTTCTATGGGGCTGCCAACATGAAAGGCGTTGGGATAGGAGTAGTGCTCATTGCTGAAGAAGGGCATCATTACCCAGTCACAGCTCAACTCCGCTTCTATTGCACCAACAACATGGCGGAATATGAGGCGTGTATTTTGGGTATGAGATTAGCAGCAGACATGGGTGTCCAAGAAGTCTTGGTCTTGGAAGACTCGCACCTTCTGGTACACCAGATTCAAGGGGAGTAGGAAATGATAGATTTAAAACTCATACCATACCGGCAATGCTTGCATGATCTCTGTCAACGATTCTGGTCAATAGAGTTCAGGCACATCCCCAGAATTAACGATGAGGTTGCTGGTTCCCTGGCTACTCTGGAGTCAATGCTACATCACCCGGATAAGGCTTATGTTGACCCAATACATATCCGGGTCCATGATCAACACTCTTATTGCAACATAGTGGCAGAAGAACTTGACAGCGAGCCTTGGTTCCATGACATCAAGGAATATATCGGGAGAGGTATATACCCGGCATAAGCCACGAGTGACCAGAACACAACAATTCGTAGTCTGTCAAATGGGTATTTCTTTAGTAGAGGAATATTATACAAAAGAATGCCAGATCTTGGTTTGTTAAGATTTTGTAGATGCTAGACATACAACAGCTGTCATGAATGAGGTGCATGCCGGCGTCTGCGGGCCACACATGAGCGGATATGTTTTGGCAAAAAAGATTCTCCAGGCAGGGTATCATTGGCTCACCATGGAGCGGTATTGTATCAACTTTGTGCGCAAAATGTCACCAATGTCAGGTGCATGGAGACTTGATTTACTCTCCGCCATCTGAATGCATACAATGTCAGCACCGTGGCCTTTCGTTGCTTGGGGCATGGACGTCATTGGCCCATCAAGTAAGCAGCTTCAAACGGGCACAAATTTATCTTGGTTGCTATTGACTATTTCACCTAATGGGTTGAAGCAAAAACCTTCAAGGCAGTGACCAAGAAGGCCGTGGTCGACTTTGTGCATGAAAATATTATTTGTCGGTTCGGAATCCCCAAGACGCTCATCACGAAAAAATGGGAAAAATCTCAACAGTCACTTAGTAAGGGAACTATGTTAGCAGTTCAAGATCACACATCGAAATTCCACCCCGTACCTCCCCAAGGCAAATGGAGCATTTGAGGCGGCCAATAAGAACATAAAAAAGATACTTCGCAAATTGGTGGAAGGGTCCAGTCAGTGGCATGAGAAGCTACCCTTTGCATTATTAGGCTATCACACCACTGTCCGCACTTCAGTAGGGAAAACCCCATACTTGTTGGTATATGGCACAGATGTGGTAATCCCGGCTGAAACTGAAATCCCCTCTCTTCGTATCGCGATCGAAGTAGGAATCGACGACGAAGAATAGGTCAAAGCTCGCTTGGAGCAATTGAGTTTGATCGACGAGAAAAGATTGGCGGCGGTATATCACGGCCAGTTGTATCAACAAAGGATGGCTAGGGCATATAATAAGAATGTGCGTCCCAAAAATTTTGAAATAGTTCAATTGGTATTAAAGCGCATCCACCCTCACCGAGCCGAGGCAAAGGGCAAGTTCACTCCAAACTGGCAAGGACCGTTCGTCGTATCAAGAGTGTTGTCTAATGGAGCGTTCTCTCTGACAGATGTGGAAGGTAAATGTGTGGAAATGACTATCAATTCAAATGCTGTCAAAAGATATTATGTATGATTTTCTTCTGATCTATACTTGGCATTTGTTTGTACTTGGCATATTTTAAAAGTTGGAATGACGAAGGCATTTTTATTCTGCCATCTAAATACTTTAACCTTTGCTAACCCTGTTGAGCTCTAGTTATTGTCTTTCGTACCCCTCTTTCCGAATCGACAACAAAGTCAGAAACGCATGTGTGAGAAGGCAGTGATAGGAGAAGAATGGAAGGGAGAAAAAAAGCAAAACAAAGGAAGAAAAGAAAAAGAAAGAAAAGGAAAAGAAAGAAAAGACAATAAAAGAAAAGAAAAGAAAAGGAAAGGAAAGAAAAGAAAAAAACACAAAAGAAAAATAAAAGAAAAAAAAAACGCAAACAAAAAGGGAGAAAACAAGCAATTGTGAAAGAAAGGAATCGTTATGAACTACATTTGACCTGATTCCTTTCTAAAAAGGATACCTAGGTTATCTCACAGTTCGGTCTCGTCAAAATAAAAATTCAAAATCCCCAAAGCAAGAAACTGGGGCAGATGATTCTGAAAGTTGTAATTTTGAACCCATTTGAATTACGTTGAGCGTTTGATATCCTTTATTTATAACCTTTTCCAAAAGCCCATGTTACGGTCCAAAGAAAGACATTCTGCTCAGTCTTTAATAGATGCCGAGTTAAGCCAGTCAAGTTGATTCATATCAGGGGCGACACTCTGGACCAAGCAAGAAAGATAATAAAATGAGAGAGTCTTCTCGGTGAAAACCATCACGGGCACCTTAAGGCGACGAGAGTTGAGAGAAATAAAAATAAGAGAGCCTCATTGGTGAAAAACCTCACGGGCACCGTGAGGCGAAGGTGAGGCAAAAAGCAAATATCAGAAAGGGACTCTTGGTGGACGAAAACTGTAAGGCGGTTCAAGCTAGGGTTTGGTTGAAGGAATTGGGGGAGAAAGGTCACAACAACAAAAGCACGACAACAGAAGGTCGGTGATCAAAGCGGACTGGGTCGACTAGGCCGAAGTACATGTCATGATCATGAGAACCAGCTATTCCTCTTAAGATAAGTTTTCTTTCTCTTCTTTCCAACAGTCAGTAAATCGGGAATTCTTTACCCTAAATACCGTTCGGAGTCATTGCATTTCTCTTTTCTTTCGAGCCTCTTAATTTTTTGTTTAAGCGAATGAGAGAAATTTCAAAGCCGATTATCAGCTCCCAAAGGGACAAAGCACATGACGCCCAAAAGCGTAACGAAGATAACAAGTGCGGAATAGCAAAACTGTAACAGAAGAAGAAAAGACAAGAGTCGGCAGAGTAATGGAACACCACGCAAGATGTGGATGCAAAGTAAAACCACAAAGATCCAGAGTCAGTCAAGCACCATAAATGGACCGGGTAATCTCAGGGAAGGGAGTAATGATTTTAGCAAAGGCTCGGAAATGTAAATAAAACAAGGCCACAAGGGTCAGAAGATCAGCCAAGTATAATACCCCAACTCAGAAATCGTTATAGAAGGGTATAACATTTCTGGCAAAAGAGGCAAAAGTGCAACACAAAGACAAAGATGGTCATGAGGGTTTACCCAACATGATATATCAACTCGTCAATCGTCGGAAAGGGGCCTAAAGAATTCTAGAAAAAGGTTGGGAGTGCAACACAAAAAAGGGAGCAAAGTAAAGGCACAAAGGGCAAGTGCTAACCAAATATCATAGACAGACCGAGTGGTTTCAAGGAAGGGTGTAAGGATTTTGGCAAAGAAGCGGAAAAATAACATAAAGATGAAGAACAAAGTGAATCCGCAAGGTTCAGAGGGTTGACCAAAGCATAATACATTAACTCATAAATCACCGGGGAAGGACATAAAGAGTTCTGGCAAAGGACTAGAAATGTAATACAATGATGGTGAGGCAAAATAGAGCGTAAAGGTTCAAGAGGTCAGCTGAGCAGTTCAAGTGATTCATCACCAACATGGAAATTGAACACAACGGAACACGACAGTGGGTAGGCCGTGTCCAACAAGAATGCCGCAAGCTGACCACCACTTTTCAAACTGACGAGTTTTCTTTGATTGACAAGGGGGCAGAAAAATTCCAGAGGAGCTTAATGAAGGCCGTCGACAGGGGAAAGCAGACACATAGCAGGTATGAGCAAAATCTCAGGGCCCACCTTGAAGTAGGGCGCAGTTCAAACTCAAAAGGGACGTAGTGCGTCATAAATAGCCTCCCCAGCAAAGAGCACGGGGATAAAATTTAACTAGAAAACCCCGATATAAACAATTTAGGGTTAAGAGAAGCATGGAAGTTGAGATGGAACGCAATTTAAAACTCAAACAGGTACGAGTAACATGGGCAAGCACCAACACCTCCCCAATAAGAGTCGCAGAAACCCTAGTAGACGAAGATCACCAGCAGAAACAACCAGAAGTTATGGCATTTAATCTGGAACCTTCAGGACACCCTTGGAAAATGGGGCTTATTTAAAGGTTAGAGGTAATCATTGATAGAAAAGAGCATAAAATGACTTGCATGTTGAAGTAGGAATCAGTTAAGAGTTATCAGGACCTTTCTGAAAAATAAGACTTAGCCTAAAATACAAATAAGCACGGGTAACATGGGCAGGCACTAATATTTCCCCAACAAAGAGTTGTCAGGACCCTCTTGAAAAATGGGACCTAGCCTAGAACACAAACAGTCGAGTGGCATGGCCGAACCAAAATACTTCCCTAAAGAGAGTCATCAGGATCCTCCTGGATAATAGGATTTAATCGTAGTTGTCAGGACCCCCCTGGATAATGGGATGTAGCTCTAAATACAAACCCCCAAAAGACATATTTTATCATCTAATTAAGAGTTGTTCGGACCCGCCTGGATAATGGAAAGTAGCTTTAATCACCAGTCACCAGCAGATCCCCAACAGATCCCCAACAGATATAATTCGCAACAAGACATAGTGGAAAATAATACCTTTTGAGAAACATAACATAATCTTAAAGTTGTCATCAGTTAAGATTGTCAGGACCCTCTTAGATAATAGGACTTAGCATAGATTTAGAGATATGCACTCACAGATCCGCCCCGCACCAAACTAGGACAGGAAGAATTTCTTGTGTTTTGTTTGTATTGTTGTGATCAGGTACACAGGCAGCAGTCTCAAGGGAATATTCTCTAAAATTCAAGACTTGGTAATCTGGTGCCACATGGAGAACAATGGAAAAGTTTTCAAAATTTAAGTCTTGGTAATCAGGTTCCCACCTGGAGAACAAGGGAACATTTTCAAAATACAAGTTTTGGGAATCAGGCGTCCACCTGTAAAACAAGGGAACATTTTTCAAAATTCAAGTCTTGGTAATCAGGTGCCCACCTGGAGAACAAGGGAACATTTTTCAAAATTCAAGTTTCGGAAATCAGGCGTCCACCTATAGAACAAGGGAATATTTTTTGAAATCCAAGTCTTGGTAATCAGGTGCCCACCTGGATAACAAGGGAATACTTTTGAAATTTCAAGTGTTGGTTATCAAGCGTCCACCTGGAGAACAAGGGAATACTTTTCAAGTTTCCAAGTTTTGGTAATCAGGCGCCCACCTGGAGAACAAGTGAATTCTTTTCAAGTTTCAAATTTTGGTAATAAGACGCCCACCTGGAGAACAAGGGAATACTTTTCAATTTTCAAGTTTTGGTAATCAGGCGCCCAGCTGGATAACAAGGGAATGCATTTCAAGTTTCAAGTTTGGGTAATCAGGCGCCCACCTGGAGAACAAGGGAATACTTTTCAAGTTTCGAGTTTTGGTAATCAGGCATCCACCTGGAGAACAAGGGAATACATTTCAAGTTTCAAGTTTTGGTAATCAAGCGCCCACCTGGAGATTAAGGGAATACTCTTCAAGTTTGAAGTTTTGGTAATCAGGCGTCCACCTAGAGAACAAGGGAATACTTTTCAAGTTTTGGTAATAAGGCGCCCACATGGAGAACAAGGGAATACATTTCAAGTTTCAAGTTTTGTTAGGAAGGTGCCCACTAGGAGAACAAGGGAGTATATTTCAAAATTTCAAGTTTTGGTAATCAGGCATCCACCTAGGGAACAAGGGAGTATTTTTTAAAATTTCAAGATTTGGTAATCAGGGGCCCACCTGGAGAACAAGGGAGTATTTTAAAAATTTCAAGTTTTGTAGTCAGGCGCTCACCTGTAGAACAAGGGAATATTTTTCAAAATGCAAGCTTTGGTAACCAAACGCCGACCTGGAAAACAAGGGAGTATTTTCAAAACTTAAAATTTTGTAGCCAGGCGCCCACTTGTAGAAGAAGGGAATATTTTTCAAAATTCAAGCCTTGGTAATCAGGCGCCCACCTAGAGAACAAGGGAATATTTTTCAAAATTTCACGTTTGGCGATCAGGCGTCCACCTGTAGAACAGGGGAATATTTTTGAAAATTCAAGTCTTGGTCATCAGGCGTCCACCTGCAGAACAAGGGAATGATTTTCAAGTTGTGAAGCTTTGTAGTCATGCACGTACTTGAAAAACAAGGGAATACACGTCAAGTCAAACAATTCGGCATCAAACATGAAAGAAGAAAAGGCAAGGAGTCAACAAAGCAACACAGATCAAGAACAAGATTAAAGACATAGATAGATTTTTCTTTGTAATTGATAGTTTATAGCTTAGTCTAGTTTCTTTTTATTTTTCATGAGGTGTAATAAAGAGGTCAGTAAGCAATAACAACAACATCAACAACGAAATCACAGCTCATGGTAGTCCCAGCTACCAAACACTCCAGAACTACACTAACCTGATTCCTATATAGCCAAGGATATGTAGGAAACCTCTGAAGTGAGGTTCGATCAGACAGATTTCAAAATGCTTCTCATGGAATGCAAAGAAGGCAAAAATCCCCCAATCGCTCATTTATCTTTGCCCAGAAACCCTTCCTGTCTCCGAGCAAAGAGGGGCAGCTGTGAGCACGTGATTTTTCCCCTGCTTGACATGTTCCTATAAATTCCTCAAATTAGAATTCGTCTTTTATTGTTTGAATTTTTAGGAATTATGTGAGTGATTTCGTGTTTATTTTCATTTTTTCTTTTATTGCTTGCATCTTTAGGATTTATTTGCATTTTTCTTTGAATTTTAGGAATTAATTGCATAAGTTTGTGTTTACTTGCATGTTGCACGTTTAATTTACATAATTCATAAAAATATAAAAGAAAATGGCATGTTTGCATCTGGGATTTAAATTTTACATTTTTAGGTTATTAATTAGTTAATATTGAAAGTGAAAAAAATAATAACAAAAATTGGTTAATTCTCTTTGAAATTAGAATTTAGGAGTTTATTTAGTTTATTTCTTGTTAAAGATGCTTTTTGGCTATTGTATTTTATATTTATCTGAAAAAATAGTAATGAAACAAATACATAAAAATGAAGCATTGATTGTATACTGATTTGGGATCTTTGAGAGACCAAGTTTAGCAAGTCAGGCCTAAAACCATGCCCGGACCCAAATCCAGTCCCATTGCCCGGTAGATGCCTAAAACGACGTCGTTTTCACCAAGCATCTGAGCCGTTGATCATCCTTGATCAAACGGTCAAGATGCAGGGTTAATTCCCCTATATATATGTCGGACAGTCCCCCACCAGTATAACCTTTTACCCTGTCCAAATAAATCCTAGAGTAGTTGGTGTAGCGCCACCGACCGAAATTCGCTGCCGGCGACTGCGTAACTCCATTGACCTCCAAAATTACACCCCGAAATCCTCAGGCTCCCCTCTTTCTAACCCCCCTAAGGTCGCCCCAACAAACTCGCCCGAATTTGTCGAGTAGTCATTTGAAGCTTGACAGCTCCGCCGTCCACGGCGGTGACTTGTTTCCAATGGCTTCTCCCATCGCTCCCCTCTTTCCAACCCTCTCATTGGCCACCCTCAAATATGGCCCTAGGCTCTCGAATATTTGTTGGAACTTGGCAGCTCTGCCATGCACGGCGGTGAACGGATGCCAAGATTCCAAATCAATACCACCCACCCTCCCTTGGCCTCCTCTACCCAAAAACAAATCCAATTCTTCTCAAATAACTCCCAAACCCCTCAAATTTCAAATTCAGCCTGACCTAATTTTGAGTTTAGTCTTTAAGGGCATTTGAGTTTCAAACGGAGTCGCATGTTTGTTTTGGCCAAAAACAAACCTGTGACTCCGCTTAGAGGCTCAAATTTAATTCGACCGAGTCTAATCAAAGATTAGTTAGTAAGTCGTCTTTATTTTTCCCTCTTTCTTCTATTTTTTCTGTATTGTTTGGACGACTCGTATGGTTTAATTGTTAGTTCTAAGAGCCCTGAATATTCCTATACTTTGGTTGTGAATTCTAGTTAGACACTATGTTTCAAATTGTTTTGGTTGCTCGTAGTTTATAATGTTGTTAGTCCAGCAAAATAGCTTCCATGTTTTTCTTTTAATTTCAGTAGTGTCTTGACTTCTGAGTTCGATTGTTGTCTATTCTTGATTAATAGTTCACATGTAATCAGGAATTGGTTACGTTTTGTTTGGGTTGCTTTTAGTTTTTAATTTTGTTAGTCCAGTGTAGTAGCTTCCAGTTTTCGATTCTGACTCGCTTCAATTTTGCTAATAGCATGATAAATATAGACTTCCATGTTTTCCTTTTAATTTCAGTATTTGATTTGAATTCTCGATTCAGTAGTGTCTTGATTTCTGAGTTTGATGGTTGTTTATTCCTGATTAATAGTTTACATATAATTAGGAGTTGGTAATAGGTGTTGATTAGCTAGTAATTAATTGAGAGTCTTAGTTGAATGAAACAGTAATTTCAGCAGTAAAAGTGTAATATAGGGTTTCCATCTAGTTCTGGTAATTTTTAGAATGAAATAGGGGCAATATAGAATTTTAACTTGGTTTTGGTAGTTTTTGGAATAAAACAAGGGTAGTATAGGTATCTTACAAGTAAACAACACTGCTAGAATCTTTTAGACCCTTCTAGAAGGGTGGTTTAGTTTAAAACTCAGTAGTTTAGTGTAGTAACTTGGGAAACAAGGCAAAAAATGAAGGACCAAGTAGTTAAAATCTAATAATCAAAGGAGGGACTAGTAGTTAAATTGTAACAAGGGGTTGCCCTAGTCTTTGGCTATAAAAGGGACCCCAAGTCATTCAAAAAGGGGGTTGGAGATAGTCTGAAGAATTTTGTGAATGTTTCCAGCAAATAGCCAAAATTAATCTTCCAATTCCTGCAATTATAACACACAAAAAATCACTAGTTAGTTGGAACACTTGAGAGCCTTTCCTTCAAAATTTGGGCATTTAAAACTCTAAAATCAGCAGGAAATCAGAAACACCGTTCCATTCATGTTTGTAACTTATATAAGAATTGATTCAGTTGTAATGGAATTGTATATATGAACTATATAAACTCTCACTTGACAAGGATAACTTCCATTCCATTAGTGTGCATGAGTAGTAAATCTAGACTGTTTTACTTCTTGCTGAACATCTATGACTAACTATTAATATCGAAGCTTGTCAGGTTAATTTGTTTAGTTCAAGTCGAGTGTTATATATTTCAGAATTAGCTTCTATAGTAGCAATAGAGTCCATATGTGAATCTCCATGTCATTTAGCATTTGAGTCCTGAAATTGTGAAAACAGTTTTGTTTACTATAGACTTCCTATAAGTTCAAAGTTTCATATATAGTTGATAGTCATTTGTCCAATACTGTCCCTTATTCCCTAACGACCAGTAGAAAATTATGAGATATCTACTACATACAACGCTTGTTTCTCATATAAATCTGGAAATAATTCTAGCATCCAGGCGTGCATTTGCAGTAGTATGTGTAACTTGTTAACAGATTTGGTTAAATACCTCATATTGGGCTGACTCATAGGCCCATCGATTGGTCTGAGTACTACAACGCTCTAGCCCATGAACCGGAGTGGAATTGGAGACCTGGGTCTCTTATTAATTGATTAAAAGTTATTTATAGAGAAAAGTGTAGGAAAAATAGTAGCTCATTTCAAGGATGGCCTTAAAAATAACAATTGGGGTGTGACCTTCCAAACAGAATCCAAACTGTGTGGCCCTCGTGAATTGCTAATTAAAATATTTAGAGAATTTTGGACACGCCATTTAGCAAATTTCACGGTCTTCCCGCAAAGATAATAACGAGATAGTCGCTTTTAGGCACGTCTTTAATAATTTTATCTCCATAAACGCCGGTGCGTATTTATGTGACCCAAATCCAAATTCCAACGAAGTTAGAATATGACAAGAGCCACGGGTGCATTTATGTGACGTGGTTCGAGACATGTTTTAACGATGTTGCAATTCTCTTTAAAAAATAATAATAAAAGCGGTTAAAAGATTAAAAGATGCACATAGGTTCATAATTGTAAAAATCAGATGATTTAAGACAGATATAACAGTTGAGCGACCCTGCTAGAACCACGGAACTCGAGAATGCCTAACACCTTCTCTCGGGTTAACAGAATTCCTTACTCAAATTTCTGGTTCGTGGACTGTTAAATAGAGTCATTCTTTCCTCGACTCGGGATTCTAAATGGTGACTTGGGACACCATAAATCTCCTAAGTGTCGACTTAGAAATTCTTTTAAATAATTGAATCCCGTTTCGATTGTCCTTTATCTATGCCCTTCGCCGGGTTATAGTAACTAAAAAGAGGTGTCACAGCCCACATACACTTCTATCTCCTGATGCATCATGTCATGGAAGATAGTGGTCATAACCCTCATATATGTTTCCCAAACATTCTTTAAACAAAAAGGCATAACCCTGTAGCAATAAGTACCCCAAGGTGTGGTGAAGCCAGTTTTCTCAGCATCTTCCTCATCTATCAACACCTGGTGATATCCTGCGTAGCACTCCATGAAAGACTCTATCTCATGTTTGGCGCAGTTATCAACAAGGATGTGGATATTGGGCAAAGGGAAATTGTTTTTGGGACTGGCCTTGTTCAGATCTCTGTAATCTACACACACTCGGATTTTCCCGTCTTTCTCTGGCACCGGGACTACATTGGCTAGCCATGTGGTGTATCAAACTACTCGGATTACTCCTGCCCTCAACTGCTTTGTGATCTCCTCTTTGATCTTATCGCTGACATTAGGCTTGAACTTTCTCTGTTTTTATTGGATTGGAGGGCATTCAGGGTATGTAGGCAGCTTATGAACCACCAAATCAACACTCAACCCTGGCATATCGTCATAAAACCAAGAAAACATGTCTTTGAAGTCAAAAAGATGTTGAATCCGTGAGTCTCGAACTTCCTCATTTACATGAATGCTTATTTTGGTTTCCCTGGTTTCGCCAGGACCACCCAAGTTAACCGGTTCGGTATCATTTAGATTTGGCTTAGCTTTATTTTCAAAATGTTCCAGTTCTCGATTGATTTCCCTAAAAGCCTCTTCTTCGTCATACTCCAGTTCTTGGTTCATTATATAACAATTAGGTGGCACGTTTGGATCGGCGCATAAAGTACGCGAGCATGTCATATTATTTAAAGCCGCATTATTGTAACTGAAAGAAAGGAATAGAGAGAAAACAACAAAATCAGAAAGAATAAAGGAATATAGACGATGAAATATTGATTTCATTTCTTTGAATTGTAAGTTAACAGGGTTTACATTTGGAAATTACAGGACAAAATACTAAAGGAAAACACCCGAGTTACACCCTGAAATAACTCGCGATGCAAGAGAAGATGGCAAGACACGACTATCAGGCCTCCCGCCTGACTAGGAAAGGTGTAGCCTTCCAATTTTGCAATTTGGAATCCGGTCCCATGTGGAGCACCTCATCGGTGCTCGAACCTTCTCCAAGCTGGACCATGTTAGCTTCATACAATAATTTTCTCATGGCCCCACATATGTCTTCAATTTCTTCCGCTGTGAAGGTCTCATCTTCTTCTTTTTCACTGTAGTTTGGCTTCACAAATGTTTCGTACAAGCGGTGTAAAGGTTTAGGTAAAGCCCACCCATTACTCTTTCTGCGATTCGCCCATGTTATTTCCTCCGGAGTCGGGTGGAAACCTAACCCAAAAAAATTCTCTGCAGCAGGAAAAGCAATCTGCTCAACTATCTCTTGTAAAGAACTTCCGAGTCCCTTCCCCGGTTTGAATCCTTGACGTATCATCTCTCTAGCTACCATGATTGAGACATTGGAGAGAAAAGGTTGGGGACATGGTTTGCCTTCTTCATGTTGCTCAACTACCACAATTTCGAAAGCCTAATAGACTAAATGCTCACTTCCTTCTTTAGCTTCAAGTCAAGGGACGGAGGGATCGCAGTAAATTGACTGTTCATCTTCACCATGGACTATGATTTCCTGGTTCTCATGTTCAAACTTTAACATCTTGTGCAAAGTAGAAGGCACCGCTCCCGCTGCGTGAATCCATGGTCTTCCCAGTAGGTAATTGTATGATGTGTCCATATCTAACATTTGAAATGTTACCTCAAAGTCAACCGGACCAATGGTCAACACCAGATCAATCTCTCCTATCATGTCTCTTTTAATTCCATCGAAAGCCCGGACACACACATTATTGGGGAGAATCCTCCCCGTCCCGATTTCCATTCTCTGTAATGTTGATAGTAGGCATATGTCCACCTCGGAGCCTCCGTCTACCATTACTCTTTTGACGTAATAGCCTTCGCATTTGACGGTGAGATGCAAGGCTTTGTTGTGGGTGGCTCTCTCTGGAGGCAAATCATTTTTACTGATGTAATCTAATTAACAACGAAGAATCTCTCCGCCATTCTTTCCAATTGTTCCACGGAGATTTGAGCCAGTACATAAGCGTCATTGAGAGTTTTGGCTAACACCTTCTGGTGCTCCGGAGAATTCATCAACAAGGATAACAAAGGGACTTGTTCTGGGGACTTCGGGAGATGGTCCACTACTTCATAGTCCGGCATTTTTATCTTTCGAAAGAAGGCCTCCGCCTCTTCGGTGCTTACCGGCTTCTTGGGAGGAATCGCCTTTTGGTAGCACTATTCACTTACTCCAAGTTAGAATATTTCTTCACAAGGTGGTTTTCTTGAGTTTCCCCAGTGATTTCTTTGCCTTTGTATGTTACCACTGTTTCTTGATAGTTCCAAGGGACTAGAGAAGGGTTTGTCATAGGCCTCTAAGGTGCGCGACCAACTACCACGGGCTCATTCAGCCTTGGTGGTTTAGTTGGTCCCCGCACCACATAGGTTACTTTTGGTACGTACATAGTCCTGTTTATCTCAAATCTCTTTGGGGTACCGCCTTAGTTTTAGCTTCAACCTTCTTTTCAGCTTTTGGGTGCGTGGTTTTATTCTTCTTCTCCTCCTCAACTTTCATAGGGGCATCCTTTGGCTTTTTATCTGCATTAGCAATGGCTATTATGTCTTTCAAAGCTGGGTTAAATTCTTTGTCTTCACAGATCATCCCTATTACTGGTCCATTATTGTGGGCCGATAACGGGTTGTTAGTCACATTAGGGACATCTTCATCCCTCAACACTATTTTCCGTTGTTCTATTACATCTTCCACAGCTCCTTTAGAGTCCAACAATTTTCTCTGTCGTGACCTTCGACCCCTGAATGATAAGCACAACGGACACCCCGTTGGTGAGAAGGTGACTCAGGGTTCTGTCTGTTCGGAGGCACAGGCTGCAAGAGACCCATCTGGACCAGCTTTGGAACGAGCTAGAATAAGACTCCCTGATTAGCATAAAGTTTTGCCTTGTGGGTGGCTCCCTAGGATGGAAATTTATTTTGGGGAGGGCGGGAATTACAGTGGTTTTGGGGAGGCTGGTTTCTCGAGGCCTGGTTCTTGTTAACCTGCTGCTGCGGTCATGAAAATGATTGAGTGTTCGTAACTGCATAAGGTTGGGGAGAATAATGCATGTCTTGATGAGGATACTAGTGTTGAGAGATTCTTTTCGAGAACATGGGCCTATGAGCATGATGTCTTCTCATACCAGAGGCTGCCATCGAAGCTTCGTCTTTCTTTTTATTCCTTGCGACTCCTCCTACCCTGCCTTGGATGCTCTGGGAGGTTGCTCTGATGGCTGACTGACTCAAAATTCTTCTTGTCTTTAAGCCATTTTCTACCACCTCGCCAGTCTTGATCGCTTCTGCAAAAGGCATGCCCATGGCTGACATCATGTTCTGAATAATCTACTTCCTGGGCTTGGAGAATAACAATGACCATCTCTATTTCATCCATAGGTGGATTCACCCTCGACGCCTGTTTGCGCCATTTAATAGCATATTCTCTGAAACTCTTTGCAGGATTCTTCTTCAAATTAGCCAAGGAATTCTTGTCTGGCGCAATGTCAATGTTGTACTGAAATTGCCTTACAAAATCTCTGGCAAGATCGTCCCAAATATTCCATCGTGAGACATCTTGATCCATATACCATTCTGAAGCAATGCCTACTAGGCTCTCTCCAAAGTATGCCATCAACAGTTCTTCGTTTTTGCCTGCCCCACGCAATTGGTTGCAATACTTTTTTAGGTGAGAGATGGGGTCGCCATGACCATGATACTTTTCAAACTTTGGTGTTTTAAATCCCATGGGAAGATGTACATGCGGGAACATGCACATGTCTATGTAAGAAACACTCTTTTGCCCGCTCAAGCCTTGCATGTTCTTTAAGCTCTGCTCAAGGCTCTTCATTCTTCTTGCTATCTCATCTTGTTCATGCACTTTAGAAGTTTTATCCTACACTGGTGTAAGTTCATATGGTGCTTGAGGATAAGTGTATGTGGGGTATGTGGGAGGCTAAGTTTTGTAATAGGGGGTTTGGAATGTAAAATCCGTCGGATCAAACATGGGTCTTGGCACTGCGGTCTGTGTGGTGGCTGCACATGGGGGAGCCGTAAAAATATTGGGGACTGTGCTGGAGATGAATACCTGAGGGCGGACTTCAGAAGGTGCTCCAACAAAATTGGCCAGCATGGTAGGCTATCCCAAGAGGATGTTTGGGTGGCTAATGGGAACAATGGAAGTAGCCCCCGACCTTGGGAAGAGTTCAAGAAATCCAAGGATGGCACTCGGAGGCTCTTTCCCATTTGTCCATGCATCCCACATCCCACATCTCCATAACCGGGCTATCTTCTGAGATGGAAATTGCCGGAAAAGTCATTTCGAATGACATTTCGGCGCTTCCTTTCGATCTGGTAAAATACTGATGTGATGTCAGTTTACCACAAACCAACCACCGTTTCTAAACCTGGACTGACATTTGTAACAACACAAACGGTTAGTTTAAGACATATAACAGATAGGGAATCCCACATTGGGGGTGTGATGCACCTATACAGTTACAGATGTCTACATGTTTGCGATGGTTGCATGTGTCATCCCGGCATTTATTCCAATTTTCCCCCCTTTTGATTTTCACTCTTTATTTTTCTTGCTTTCCCCCTTTTTTTGTATTTTTCTACCTTTCCGGTTTTCCATTTGTTTGGGGTTTTCTCTCTTTATTTCTTTTCATTCCTCTTTCTTTGGGGTTTTCTCTCTTTATTTCTTTTCATTCCTCTTTCTTTTCTTTTGTGGCTTTTGTTTTTGTTTTTAAGAATAATGTCAAATCCTATGAAGATTACTTACGTATCATGCCCCGCATGAATCAGATCGAGAGTAGTTCATGAAAATAAAAGGGAAGTAATAAAATATTTGGAATTTTCCATTTCACAATAACAAACTCCCATTACAAATACTGACGGATTTAAATAAGCAACTAGCAAACTCTGACATAAGAAGAACCATAGACTTGAAGAACAACTAACCATGCGTATAAGGAAAATACAGACTCTAAGACAAAGTGACAGACTTTAAAGAAAAATACAGTTTTTAGAAATCACGAATACATTAGGGCTTCAATTGCTCCTGGAGCCCGCGAGGCATCTTTCGGCCTTGCCGTAGGTCGACTAGCTAAATCCCCTTGGAGGTGATGCAGATCATCCATTACACGGCGAACAAAAAGCATTATGGTGGCAAAGAACATAGATCTAGGCATGTCCTCACAGCTGTTACATTTCATTGTGAGGTAGTGAGCGATTCCTTTGATTATTTCTCGTGTGACACCTTTCTCATGCAATAACCGCCCAATCTGCTCAGCTCTGGCTCCCAAAATTTGTTCGGCTACTTGATTCTGCTTTTGAAGTTGTTGAAAATCCAATTCAAATTGTTCCAATGCTGTGTAACAATGTTCTCTTTCAGTTTTCAACTCTTTCACTTGCTTGAGCATTTTGTTTCCCATGATGACGACCCTTTTTTTAACCTTGACACCTCACCGTCGAACTCTTCTTTTAATTGCTTGACCAGACGTGCTCGTTCTGCCGCATTTTCAACCAATTATTTTCGAGCCCTGGCTAGTTCCTTTTCTGCTTTGTTCAAATCAAAACTGTAATCATTCACCTTTTGTCTCAAGCCATCTATAAGTTTTGCATCCTTGGCATTCCGAACGGGGTTTTACGCTGCTACTTTCATCTTTTGAATTTGGGCCCGAAGGACTTCATTTTCCTTGACCAATTTCTTATTTTCGTCCTCATCTGCAGTGGCTTGCAAATCTTTCTCCAATTGCAAATTCATGACCTTCTTCTCTGGTTTGCCTACCGTAGCCCTATAATCGTGTTCCTTAGCCAACCAATCCTACTGCTCTTGCGATGCTTCAACGAATTCCTGGAGATGGGGCCTTTTTGGTCTGTCTCTCGGACTCAATTTCTCTTCCGTACCAAGCAAGGTATCCTGGCGACACTTCGCCTTTGAACCGATCACATAAGTGTTCGCCGTTAGGTATTGGAATTCATTCCAAATTTTACGGACTGTTGCTTCGGGGAACTGATCATCAGGTCCAACCTCTGCTACTCGGGTACTGAAATCTTCGTCTTTTGGCACTCTTTGGTACCTTCCCAGCTGTCTCATGACCCGGTGTGGGGCATAAGGCTGGATACTCCTAAGACCTATCAAAAGGAAGAGAGGTTCTGCTGCCAGCATGTATATGATCTAATCCACAGACAACCATCCTAGCATCCAATCTATTTGACCGACAGTGAAGGACTGAAAGTAAGATATCCATCATGTCACTCATTCGGGCAAACTGAGCCCTTCAATTCTTGTGTAAAACTCTTCTATGAAAGTTTTATCTGTGGACCCATAGCTCATGAATTGGAGATGGTGGAATAGATGCTCGGTCACCCACATTTGCAATAACAGATTGCATCCCTCAAAGAAATCTTTCCCAGCCTTGCAAGCTGTGAGAGCGCGAAAGATCTCAGCTACTATCATAGGCGCGAGTGTGAACTTGGCTTGGGTGTGTAGAGTGCTGAAAACCCTTGCTATTTTTATGTCGATGTTCCCGTCTTTCCTTGGAAACACCAGAAGGCCACCATAAAAGTGAAACGGCCGTGTTCTTCCCATTTGATACGGTTTCCTTTGCTGCAAATTTTGTTCTCCGGTTTGTTGAACCCCCATATGTGTCCATATCTGGTATACATGAACGAAAAGGTGCGAAACCCTGCCGCCAAGTTCGAGTCGTGTACCACTCTGCTTATTTTCAGGGTATCTTAGAATTTATGCACAGCTACAACTCTTGGAGCAACCAAATATTTGTGTCTCAAAGGAAGCTCAGCATCTCCAATGTACCTAGCTATTTCTTCCAAAGTCGGGGTAAATTCAAAATCTAAGAAGTGGAACTCATTATGCGCCGGGCACCAGCACGTGACCAACGCTCTTATGATATCTCCTCGGGGTACAATCTCCAATAGCCCGGGAAGGCCTCCCAAATATTTCTTCACCTCATCTTGCCCTTCTATACCTAGATCATTCCACCACAGCTGCAACTCCAAAGGGATTCGGCTTACAAACGAAAAAGGTTCATTTTGTATTGTGCTCATCCTGCACAGTTATTAAGGCGAATTAGTGACTTATGACTTTATTCCTGTTTGACTTGAAAAATCAACAGTCTTTCTTCTATGAAATTTATTTTCTAAAACCAAAAGCCCAGCTTTGCAGATTCAGCCTTCCAGCACTTCCAGAGGAAGATTTTAAGGATGTCCCTGCTAACTCGCCCAAAAATAAAATAAAGACCTGAAGTCGGCCGTTTGTGCAAAATCAGCCTTCCAGCGTCCCTTTCGGGAACATTCAGCTATTCCCGACAACAACATCATCACCCAATTTATTTAAGACAATAAATAAAATTTGACTTTTGTTTTTCTTTGTTTTGGCTAGTTTTGCAAAAGGGAGGTTGGACCTGATGGGGGTTGCCTACATATCTCGTACCTGACGAGAATCAAACCGGCGTAGTTTGGCCGAAACATTTTTGTCAAAACCAAAATTTGTTGAAAAGGCCTCTTGTCTTTCTTTTGTTTTTCCTTTTTTTCCTCTATTTCTTTCTTTTTTCTTTCAAATATCTGGCAGCATTCCAACGCTATTTGAGCATTGGTTTTGCAAAACAAATGGTTACTCTCAGTCAGCCTTAATACCACTATTTTCTCAATTTTACTCTCCTCATTCACAAGCCGGTCAACATGCCAATCCAAAGCAAATAAATGCGCAAGTAGCACGTAATATGCATCAAGATGGTCTTTTCATTTCGGGTCACCTGTCCTAGACAGACCTAACTCCTGTGTTGGGTTAATTCAAATGCACGTGATCCAAACAAACGTTCCTACTAGGGATCTGGCGTGAGGATTCGTTATACTAGGTTCAGAACCTGGGTATTTGTTTTAGATTTTGTACCCGAGCGGACAACTCGAGTCTAAGAGGGGGCTATGTACCGGGGACCCGCAAGATCGTCCGGCTTAGTAACTTGTCCGAGCCTCTTTCTTATTTCAAGGTATGACACTAACAGAATAAGGAGTCTCGACAAGCGAGCACATCCCCTAGGGTAAAGAGAGAAAGGTTTCGTAACAGTTTATAAACAAGTCATCGAATATCAAAGCGGTAAAGCATTTAGCACATTAGCACGGAACATATAATAATATCAGAAAAGCCAAATATAACAGTTATTCTAAGCTCGAGTTCTTGAACACTGAACCAGTGATTCTGGGCTTTTTTCCCCATCAAAGTCGCCAGAGCTGTCACACCTTCTTTTTACACGGATACCCCGAAGGATAAAAACGTATAAGGGAGTTTTTCCAATTAAAGTGCTATTATTTGAAATGGGATTATTTATTTATTTAGAGTTGCCACTTGGGATAAGTTTGGCTTTTGGTGTCCCAAGTCACGGGTTTTTTTTGGATCCCAAATCAAGAAAATTTCGACTTCCCAAATGGAGTATGCGAACCAGAAATTCTATGTAAGAAATTTTGTTGACCCGAGGGAAGGTTTTAGGCACCCTCGGATCCCGTGGTTCTAGCACGATCGCTTAAACTACTACAATTGGCTAAAATTCTAATTTTTATACATGTTCAACCTATGGTGTAATTTTAAATTACTTTTTATCGCTATTAATATATTTTTCTTTTAAAAGAAAATTACAATGTCGTTAAAACATACCGCGAACCACGTCACATAAATGCACTCGCGATTTTTGACATATTTCAACTCCATTGAGATTTGGATTTGGGTCACATAAATGCACACCCGTTCTTAGGAAGATAAAACTATTAAAGACGCACCTAAAAGGGACTAACGTGTTATTATCTTTGCGGGAAGTCGTGAATTTTTCTAAACGTAATGTCCCAAATTCTAGGTATTTTAGTATAAAATATTTAGAGAGGGCCACATAATTTTATGGATTCCGTTTGGCGGGGCGCACCCCATTTGTTATTTTAGAAGGCCAATCCTAAAGCAAACTAAGGTTTTCTATTAGATTTGTCTCTACTTGGGCCTAATGAATTGATACTACATTATTTGGAGGGTCTAAACTTATATATCCGTTTCACATTAGCTGAACCTCAGTAAATCCACTATGCAATATTTCAATTTGTTTGAATATGCCTCAAAATCGGGGCTCAATTACAAGCCCAAAAACTTTATTTGCACAAAGAATGAGCTGCCTGGGCTCATAGTAGGCTATAATTAAATAAAACTCGGGCTTGTTAACAAGTGTGCTACTAATATACAACATGTCTGGGCATCTAAATGACTATTTAACAATCATTTCCACATTAACGTATAAGGAAACATGAATTGAAGCATCAAACTGTTTTGAAAGTGAAATATACTATTTTTCACAAACGCACGATGATCAAGTTCACATCACCTGCTATTGAACATTTACAAGAGATAATAATTTTTCATTGAATGAAATGTTCATACTAGTTTAAACCAAAATCTTATTTCAAATTTATTTTTTCAACTAAGCATGACTGGAACATTTAAATCAATTATAATACTGGCTGAACTTAACTATTGACTACTGCATAAACCAAAAGTATCAATCCAAATGTCCTATTATACAAAACAATTGTCTCAGTTATAATAAACTTAATAGTAATAAAAGTTGGTGAAAGAACAAATAATATGCATCTTCAAACTTGAGAATTCGCTTAGTTCAAACTTCATACATCATTGGATATTGAAAATGTACCTGGAACTCGAGCAAAATAAAACTGAGGGTCAGCAAACTCAAGCAACAATATAATCAACAGGAATCAGCAGCTCATGATTAATTATGAACCCAAGAATGATACCAAATAACCCACGAGGATTTAATATCAAACCCAACCAACCAAAATAGTCAAATAACTCAAATAAACCCCAACCAGCTAAAATATGAACCCATGACAAGTGCTGAAACCTTAACACTTCAAATAGGCATATTTTAGGTCATTTTTCATCCTTTAGAGCTAAAATTTCTACTGGACAGCTGAAATTAGGATTATTCCGAAGAAAAGGGATCCAATGGAACAGTAAAACCACTGAATTTAAGAGAATTTCAGCACTTTAATAAACTTCGGTTTTTGGGAAGCTTTTTCTCAGGAATTTTTGAGATTTTCAGGCTTCAAAATTTTTGGGAATCTTTTTAGAGCTTTCAGACTGTATAAAACATTTTCTTGAATGAACTAGGGTGCCTTTTTTATAGCCAAAGCCTAGGGCAACCCCTTTATTTTGTTTTAATCACTAGTCACTCTTTCAATTTTCGGAATTTACTCAATTGGTCCTTCATTTCTTAGCTTGTTGGCGAAGTTATTACATTAAAAATTATGAATTTCAGACTAAGCCCACTTCTAGAAGAATCTAAGAATTCTAGCATTATTTTCTATTTTTGGAACACCTATAATCCTGAAATTACCAGACCTGCCTCAACCAAACCCAACTCCCTTAGTCTCAATTTTACTATGGTCATTCAGCTATACCCAAACAACACTTAAATTTGCACTTATTATTTTTGTTTATGCTGACCAAAATTAAAAAGCTATATCCAAACAAACTGATATCAATTGGCAGCAGAAATTCGATATTATTAAAATTAAAATCAATGAACCTAGATGTTCAACTATAATCAAAGCTATACTAAGCCAACTAAATGTTATGAATCCAAATTAGGTCGATATTGCTTCTAGTTACTTTATAAACAAAAAACCAAAATCAAATCTAATTAAACAGACTAAAGAAACTAACAATCAAAGATTTTGGAACTAAAAACAAACCGAAATTTCTGACTAACCTAAAACAGAGAATCAAATGATAATGTGAAATAGAATCATTCGAAAAAATAAAACATGATATAATAAGAAATAAAATCATTATAAACAAAAACTAGAAACCAAGTCTAAAGGAACTGACTACTCAAATAACCCAAGAACTAGACATGATGAAACTTTCAACTTAAACTAAAATAATCAGAAATAATACAATACCTAATTATTAAACAAGAAAAATAAAATAAAGATGAAAATAATCGAAAGTAAAGGTGAACTCACTGATTGGCTCTTCAAAGAAACCTGGCTGGATTCGACTTGAATCTCCAAACGGAGTTACATGTCTGTTTTTGGTCAAAACGAACATCCAACTTCATTTGGGAACTCAAGTATGGCTTTGACATTGCGTCTCAAAATTAGTCAATTTTTTATTTGAAATTCGAGATGTTTCAGGCTTATTCGAAGGACACAGGGTTCATGTTTGGGTAGAGGAGGCTAAGAGGAGTATGTGGTGTGTTTTGGGTAGCCATTGGAGCCGGCATCGCCGTGGACGGCGGAGCAGCCGCTTTTTTGAACGGATATTCGAAGCGTTTGGCCGGGATTCGAGGGTTGATCTTTGGGGGGTTGGAAAGAGGATAAGACGGGGAACAAGTGGTGTTAATGTTTATGGATTTGGAGTTACGCCGGCGGCATCGGCAATTTACGGCAGGCGGCGGACGGTGGAGAGACGGCGGGGAGACAGTGGTGTTACACCGGAGGCCGGTTTGGTACGAGGAAGGCGATTTTTGTCTCTCAGGGTTGTGAGTGTTATTCAGACACTTTTATTAAAAGTGTGAGACCAAATCTGGACCGTTGGATCAAAATGAATAAATGGTTGAGATCAATCGGACGTCAAACGACGTCGTTTTGAAACCTTTGCTGGCTGGACCGGGTATGGGATTTTGAGTCTGGGTTAATTTGATGGGTCCGGTGGTTTGGGCTCCAAACTGTGGCCCAAATCATGGGTCTTTAATTAAGAGACCAAATTTATGCATTTTTTTCTATTAATATTTTTATATATTTTCAGATTTTAATAATAAAATTAAAAATAAACTAAAACATATTTAGCTTCCACAAAATAAATTAATTAAACATATAAAATAACCTAAATTCTAAATTTAAAAAGGAAATAAACAAATGTAAGAATAACCAATTTTTGTTGTTATTTTCAATATTAATTAACTAATAACCCAAAAGAAAAAATGTAAAATTAAGTCCTAAATGCAAACATGCTATTTTTGTATTTTTTATGAATGATATTAATTAAAAATGCACAACATGAAAACAAACACAAAATCGTGCAATTAATTCCTAAAAATTCAAATAATAAAAGAAAAAATGCAAATAAACACAAAATCACGCAATTAATTCGTAAAAATTCAAATAATAAAAAAAATTATAATTTTAATAAATTTTATAGGAACATTTCGAGCGAGGAAAAAATCACGTGCTCACACAAACTAAATCATATAAGATCGGGTCAAAAAAATTAAAAACTTAAACAAACCAAGTGATTAGTTTGAAAACTCCATCAAATTTGCTCAACTTTAGCCACAACCTCCATTCAACATTTGAAAGTAAATATTTTTGTTTAATTAAAATTTGAAAAAGGCGTGAAAACTCTATTAAACATTTAAAAACATTCCATTAAAAAAAATTCAATAAATTTAAAAAGGACCAAATTATAAAAGTATACTATTATACTGTATTATATATTATAAGAGTATATTATTAGAATAAACTATACAAATTAAAAATTATATACTAAACTAGAATACATGTATACCATTTTGTTATACAATACAAATTCATCTTCTTCACTAGTTCAACTTAATTTAAACCCAAATTAATAACTTTTTAAAATATTTATTTTGAATCAAATAACAAATCTTAATGTTGAAATTTCAATTCAAAAGCTTAAAGCTCAACAATTGCGAGCTACAAGTATAAATGCTTAAGCTCAGACCATTCCTTACGAGAATCCACAAAAAAGAAAAATTTCATCATATATATTACGAAAATAGTGATTTCTCCGTATTCTCTATAAAAACGTTGTTTGACTCTGCAACTAATTATGATCCAAGAGAAATATTTACATATTGAATTTACACAACATTATTACACTATTCTAATAGTTAGGGTCATTTTACACATTCATATATAATTAAAATCATGCGTACACAAGAAAAGATCGTCATGCATTATTAAAAACATGTAATTTGACCTTTTATTTAAAATATAATAATGTATATTATAATCTTTATTTAATGTATAATAATGTATATGTGTTCTAAGAAACCAAGAATAGTATAAAAATAGTTTAGATTATCGTGTTCAATTTAACCTGTTAGTAATAACATATTATTACTCTATTTTCAAATTGTTGTATATCAGACTTATTATAATAAATATGTTATTGTACGTGAACTTAACCAGTTAATTTAATGTATAGTTCTTAAACTCAAAAATTAATGATATCAATCTTGATGTTTGATTTTTTATTTATTTCCCGCTCAGTGTTCGGTATTCTTATTGAAGCCCAACTATATCTGGATTCGCATCACATAAAGTTTTATTTGGGGGAAGCACTCCTTATCAAAATTTTTTTTTATACCGAAGGCTCGAATCTGAAACCTCTAGTTAAGGGGAGAATAATCTATCTGCTGCACAATATTTTTTGATGGTGATGTTGAATTTAATTAGCAAAAAAGAAGAAATAAGAAATGATATAAGAGAGTTGCGAAGCACGAGAAAACCGTACATAGAGATTAATTCCAACATGCATGAGGACAATTAATAAACTCAAATGGTCAAGTTGGCATAGCTTGATGAAGAAAATCAAAGCGACGTACATTAGCAGCTTGACAAAAAAAGTTCTAATTATAGACGTTAAAGTAATAAAGCCTAGCTAGGTATTCTAATGTGAGCAGATAAATAGTATTGACTGCATAGGTAGGAAAAGTAAATAGTTTAGGTATGGATATTTAAGGGTAAATAGTTTAAATTTAATGAGTATAAAATGAAATTTTCTCTATAATAATGTGATAAGGTATAGTTGTTAAATGCACAAAGAAGTTGTCCATATGGAATAAACACTACCTATCTCTTGGAGGAAGATTGACTCTTATTAATAGTTTATTGGATAGGATCCCAACCTATCTCATATATTTGTTCCCTATACCTTCAGCTATTGAGAAGAAACGTAACTTACTCAGATGCCAGTTTCTATGATAAGGAATAACTGAAAAGCATATGATCAGATGAAAATTGATGATGACGAGTAAGGAAGATGTGGGGTAGGAAAGAGAAACCTAAGACTTCATAATGAAATCCTATTATGCAAATGGTTATGGAGGTACAATGGAGAAAGAAATGAGAATTAATATGTATACAATATGGAAGAAAAGACTTTTGGGATCCTGACATTGTTAGTTCCCATGTATGGAAGGACATAAGATATTCTGTAGTTGGAAAAGAAGTAATAGATATTCTGTAGGCAAAAGTTCTCATATTTTCTTTGTGAAAAATAGTTGCTTACAGAATCTATATGTTTTGTGCAAGAAAAGAGTAGATGAAGACTTATTTCAGTATTTAACGATATTAGATATGATAGCTGATTGTAGCAGTTATTCCAAATTCTTTATATTTGTATTTTCTGTATCAAAAGATCTCACAATAGACCAAACAACCAACCAATATGGATCATTTCTAAGCATCATCAATAATTTTCTGAAGAAATCAACTCAAAGTCCAAATTTTCATGAAAATTTAGCACTAGGAAAATAGCTCAAATTTGGAACTCAAATTTAACTTCAAAACAATTTTTAGATTCTAAAATTGAAACCTAATATAGTTCATGAGCCAAACTCAAACTAAAAGATGGGTAAAATATCCCACAAAATAAGCTGCAAAACTCAAACTTTTGCACTCTATACAGTGCTGGAATTTCAGCTTTAAAAATAGGTGAAAAATAGCAAAATCTTGATCGAGATCAACTCGGAATTCTCTCAAATTAGAAATATAACCGTAAAATATCAATAGAAAATAACCTAGTAATATCCAATCGAAACAAAACTCTCTTTGCAAAACCGAATTCGAACCAAGGTTCAAAGGAGCTTTAATAGAATTTTCTTCTAAATATTCAAACAAGAAATGTTTCAAATTCCAACCATATTACTAAGTCCATGCGCACAATTTCAATAGCTTATACTTTTTTTTTCATAACACAACTATCAACCACAAATACCTAACTGTCGATTTCCAAAAATCTCACTAAATAGCTTCGCTAGCAGCATCTTAATAATTTCCAGTAACAAATAGCACTCCATATTAATGTTTCAATAATTTAAAATGAGCTGGTCAACATTATATCAACAATGGTTGATGCACTTTGTAGAGATATTTAAGGAAAATTACTAAGTGGAAATAGGAAAAAAGTTCAAAGAAGGAAAAGAGAAATAATTCTTTATCCCTAACCCTTCCATATTAACATTACGTTATTATATTGGAAAAATGAGACAAATACTGAAATGTAAATAAAAGAGTAGTAACCCCAAAGCAACCCCTCTCTACCCAAGAGCAATGTGGGAAGTTCTTGGAGGGAAGGATGCCGGAGGTCTATTTGGAAACAGCCTCTCTACCCAAGGGTAGGGGTAAGGTCTACGTACATACTACCCTCCCCAGACCCCACAAAGTGGGATTATATTGGGCTGTTGTTGTTGTAACCCCAAAGACAAGGGACTAATGCTCAACCTGACTATTATTTACCATAACTAACTCTTAACAAACTAAGTATTCCTCCGCAAGCCTCATGTAATACCATCTCTCTCTATATATATATGGACATGGCATATCAAAATTGTATTGATTACTCTCCCCTCGAAAGATTCCTCGACCTTGAAAAAGGAAATTATGGAATGTAGTCTGAACTACTAAAGCCTCTTCCAGTGTTGCATGATCTGTAAATACCTCTGGTCCCATTGAATCAACGACTGAGTGATGGCCCTATTGCCCTTCTGAACCATTATACGCTAAATAACTTTAGACAATAAGGATAAGAGATATCTAAGATAGGAGGTTGATTAATTTGTTATGGAATAGAATAACACAGCTTTAATAGTGATACATAGAAGGTAGATTGAATGATCAATTGAGGTGGGAGGGAAAGTTTATAGGCAACATGTCCTTTAGCAATAATAAGTAAGGTCCATAATACTTGTAGAAGAGCTTGTTAAAGTGATGTGTGGTCATTGTGATATATCAGTTCTCTGCTTATTAGCTTGTGAAACCATCCTCTGTTGTGACCTCACCAAGTGGTACTTAAAAAGCTGTATTTTTCACTCTCCGTTAATTAATTAGACTCCTATTCACTTCCTCATAATCAAAATTCCTAGCTATATAAGGTTAATTAAATGAAGGGGGTTGCCCATAAAAATCTTTATGAAATGCGCAATGAATAGAAGAGTGAGAGGTGGTATTATACCACCATTCAACAAAGACCAAATAATAGAACCAATCGGTTGGAGTTTTGAGTAGATGCTTGTATTAGATTTAGCTTCCTTGACTTTGTCTACTGTGCGAAAAAATTTATTGCAATCAATCATAGATAGTTGGGTAGATGATTTGGTAGTTCAGGAGATCATACAACAAATGCAAATACAAGTAGGGAATCATCAGGGATACAATTTCATCCACCAACAACTTAAGAGAAATGGAAAACTGGTGGTATGTTCTGATCATACCCTGAGAACTGACAGTGTTTGGTGTTTAATAGACAGGACCTTGATTAAATACGCAATAGGTTGCCCTTATTGCATCAGTACAACTACAATGCTAATATCATAATCGTTAGTCTCTACCAGAAAAGAAGCATTGAAATTTGGCATAGCCAACACAGATGTTGAAGTTAATACTGTCTTCAACATTTCAAAAGCCTAAGTTGTTGCCTTTGTCCACCTGAACTTGTCTTTCCTTAACAAGTCAGTGAGTGGTTTACTCAATACTGTATATCTCCTGATAAACCTTCTGTAATACCTTGAAAGTCCCAAAAACCCTCTCAACTGTTTGTGTGTAATAGGAGTTGGCTAAGTTTGAGCTGCTAACACCTTTTTAGGGTTTGTGGCCACCCTTTTTGAAGAGATATAGTGTCCTAAGTATTCCACAGTGATAACAACAAAAACACACTTAGATTTCCTAGAATATAGATGATGTTGCCTCAACATGATGAATGTGCTTCTGAGGTGTTCTACATGTTCCTTGAGATCCTTGCTAAATACCAAGATATCGTCAAAGAATAGCAAAATAAACTTCTTCAACTGCTGTTGTAAAACTTGATTCATTAGACTCTAAAAACTAGAAGAAGCATCAGTCAAATCAAAAGGCACGGCTAGGTATTTATAATGCTTGGAATAAGTCTTGAATGCAGTTTTCGATATATCAGGAGGGGACATCCTGACCTGATCATAATCGGACCTTAAACAAATCTTGGAGAACACTTGAGAACCTCCTATTTCATCCAACAGCTCCTCGATAATAGGGACAAGGAACTTGTCTTTTATAGTTATCTGATTTAAAACCCTGTAATCGACACATCCTTCAACCACCATCTTTTTTTCCAACAAGAACTACTGGAGAACTAATGGGGCTGCTTTTATATTGGATCCGACCTTGATCTAACAATTGTTGTACCATTTTGCATGGGTGAATACCTGTAAGGGCTGGTGTTTACTATTTTACACATTTCTGCAATTGAATATGATGGTCGAAGGGACGTCTAAATGGAGGCAATATTTTAGGTTCACTAAAAAATTCTTGAAATTCTTCTAAGACATACTGAATTCCCTTATTCAGGTGATTCCCAATCAACTTTTATGTAGGATCTTTAGCCTTATATACCACTGGGCTGATTTTAATCATGAAAAAATGAGTATTGTTTCCACTAGTACTAGCCTAGTTCAAAGAGTCTGCCTCCACAACCTTATGCTTAGGTTCCACCCCCAGAAGTTTGTACAACTTTCCTTCATGATCAAATTACATTGTCAACCTCCTAAAATTGAAGTGGATGTTACCAGATGACCTCCCAAGATACAGAGCCACTGCCCCCCTTCAAACACTATATTTTTATTTCACAAAGGTAGTAGTAGGAAATCAGCTTTAAAAATAGTACCACGTAATCCATTTCAAACATTTGTCCACTTGAATTAAATTACCATAAGTTACCCCCAATAGTCAAGTGAGTGTATAAGGTTTTTATTTTCCATCGAGCTACTATGTTTTCATCAATGAAACTGCGAGTGGATCCACTGTTGATTAAGATATTAAGACTTCTTTATTGACAATACCAGAGATCCTTAGAGTATGACAACCTCTGGTCCTATTCAGTTAGGGATGGGCATCGGTCAAATCAATTCGGTTGTGAATACTATCGGTTTAGTATACCGGTTATCGATTTATAAATATAATAACCAGATAACCGAACCGATAAGATATTGATTATCGCTTATCGGCTAATTGATTATCGATCATTATCGATTCGGTTATCGGTTTACCTGATAAGATATAACTTAATCTAGAGTTAAGCAAAAAAAGAGAAGAATTCACTATAATGTACTACCTATTTCGGCGTTCCACTACTACTATTTGAAGCATGCTTCATTTTGACAAATTCAAGAACTGTGCAATTTCCAAAATTGATTCTACACCTCCGCAAATATTCCATATCCAATTCACTGGAAATAGCAGCTAACAGGAACATAAATAACAATTTTTTATTTTCTGCCAAATAATTGAATTTTGAAGAAGACCTGATGAAGAATTAAATCAGAGTCTGAATAGTGAACTGTGAAGCTTTAATCTTGAATGCAGCGGAAAAATTGGGAGAAAAGAGAGAAGGAATCCAAGATGTATTTATATACTTAAGGGTAAAATCATAATTTTATTAAATCTTATTGGGTTATCGATTAAATCGTTAAAAATGAGCAAACCGAGGCCCAAACCGTAACCCAATAGTGAAAAAAAATACTAAAACATTAACCCAATAACCTGATATCGATACCCAAATAAGCATTTTTTGGTTCGGGCTATTGATTATACCTGATATATGTCCAGCCCTACATTCAGTGCTTGCAATTAAATATGACAGTTCTCTACCAATCCGTGGTCTCCCCATGCAACCACCACCTCCTCTTCAAGGCCTACACTTTCTTGCAATTCTAGCAAAACACTTGAGATCTACGCTAGCACACATGGCCAGGCAAATACTTTTCGCTATACACATAGCCTAGTCTATTTGCTCTCTTTTCACTCAACTCTGCCTGAGTGACTCTCTTCCTTTTATGTTAGCCATTGTGTCCATCCAATACAGAAGGTTCATGTTTTGGAAAGTGATTAGTTGGGTTTCTAGCAGTCCTGCGGTATGTAGTAACATGACCAGAAGAAGATAGTTTAATTGCTCTCGACTGTTTAAGAAAAATAGACTCCTACAATCTAGCAAGATGATAAGCGCGAGGAAGGGAAATATGGTCTATGTATCCTAACAATATCATTAATCTCAAATTTCAACCTCCACAAAAATACGTTAATGACATGATTTGGATAAAGATCGAGCTTAGTCATGTTCCCATAAAAAGCCTCACGGAAATCAACCACACTCCCTATATGTTTTACCTTTAATAGTTCATACATAGGATCATCACACGGCCATAAAACTGTCTACTAAAGTAAACAAATACTCATCTAAAGAGGGCAAAGGAATATGACATATGCTTCTCATATAAGCCATATATCTATCGATGCCCCTTTTTTAAAGCAAAATCGGGTTTATGATATTTGGGAGGACAACTCGTTCACTTATAGGAGTTAGGTTCTTGAACTGAAGAGTCGCCAGCTAATGACTAAGTGCACTAGGACACCAAGAGGGTTTTTGATTTTAAAAACTAGAGTTTGGGTAAGGGCTAGAAATTATCTCGAGGGAAAGGTTTTAGGCACCCTCCAAGATCCACTAGTGTGGTTCCTGGCCATGCTACCATTGTGACCTTAAGAAAAAATAACAAATAAGAAAATAAGGGTTTCAAATATGGGGGGTTGTCACATTTGTCACATTGTGATTGCAAACAAGTTAAAATTTGAAGAAACATGGAGGCTGAAATTTGAGAAAAGGAGCTTTGAAATTTTTGAAAGTAACAAGATAAACAAGTAAGGGAAAGAGGGTCCTAGGTTTATAAATACTATTGATCACATCAATGCAATACCTGATAATCACTCATCAAAAAGAGGGGTTACATGCGGTATTAGCACACCGATCATCATATCCATATCTACAATTCCCATCCAGTTAAGGTATTAAAGCGCAGAATAGTTTCGTTACTTATTGCATGCTATTACCTGTTCCAATCCTATCAGTCTTAGAGGCATTCAGGACTGCTAATCCTAAAGGGAGGGAGATTTGGCTTTTTAGAGTTTAAAAGAATAAAATTCTAGGACGACAATCAAAACATATAAGGCAGATACATGAAAACACATAAAAGTTTAAAGGCTTAAACATGCCTCCTCACTTAAAGAATCAAATTGTTTAGCATGACTTATAGATACTGGTTATGGTCTGAATTAAATTTGAAGCGTTGAGGCACAATGATTCATAACATATTTCTCAGATAAAAATTCTGAATTAGGCCTACCCCTGGTTGTAATTATCGAAGATTGGTGCAGTCAATTAATTACTAAATGGCTTACCTAGGTGACACCTATAGACATGATATCTAACAATGTAGAAGTATACTAACTTTAAAGAAGGCTTGCTGATTATAGAAAAAAACATAAGTTCTGCAGATATTGAGTAACGTTACTACTTATTTTAGACTTGTAGACGATTCCAATTCAGTTGATTACCCCTATAAACATGCTTTCTAAGCG
The DNA here is from genome assembly GCA_034376525.1 of Nicotiana benthamiana. Lineage (NCBI taxonomy): Eukaryota > Viridiplantae > Streptophyta > Magnoliopsida > Solanales > Solanaceae > Nicotiana > Nicotiana benthamiana. Next base: position 53,042,906 of record CM067339.1, on the reverse strand, counting down.
TGATTGGTTTTAAAACGTTTATAGGGATGCAAGAGTCCTATAGACATGGTATCTAGAATGCAATTTTGTATTTAACCCCAGAAACTGCTTGCCTAGTGATAGGTGTTTATGCAGAATTTATGATATCATATAGACAGGTTATCTATATGATGCAAAAGTGCAGGAGCCTATAGTCAGAGTATCTATATGAGTGCAGAACCTTAAAGACATGGTATCTATATATGTATAAAATTCGAGGGCATGATTTCTAAATAAATGCAGAAGTGCAGAAACCTGTAGGCATGATTTCTAAATAAATGCTAAAGTACAGAAACATGTAGGCATGATTTATAAATAATAACATCTATGAGCATGCTGTCTACCCTTTGCATACATGAGTGGCCCTCCCTTTTTACTAAAAGCCCATAAATTATTACAAATATCACAGACTAGAATAAATTAAGAAAAAGTAAAATTACATACAAAATTAAACTACAACTAAGAAGCCTAATTCAGACTCAAGGTCTAAAATATGAGATGAAACAACTCCAAAGATCAGATTTTCAAAGACTTTCTCTTATTTGAGACGTGTCAAAGTTTCGTAAGAGTCTCAGGTGGACTCCGGACAGTGCTTACACTCAAATATATTGCAGAATTAAGTTATAATGCAGTGTGGAAAGACCAACCCTCAAATGTCCAAGTTAAGAGGGAGATCAAGGTCCCAAATCAAAGCTCATAAGAGGGGGCCAAAACTTAGAATCTAAGAGAGAGTGCAAGTACAAAAGGGAATTCAAAGGGGGAAAGCAAGACAGGCTGGTGGTCATACCCAGCAATTGAATGTGCTGGCATACCCCAACCAGCCTGTTAGGCACATTGTTTGGGAGTTAGGATCCTTTATAGGATCAAGCCCAGGCATGAGCAACGATTTTGATGATGCCATGCTTGAGCTTTAACTCAAACATATAGAGGGAATGAGGATATGGGGAATTCACACAGTAACATATGCAAGGAGGGGAATTTACACAGTAACACATGCAAGGGGAACAACATATTCAATACTGAACATAAACATCAAAGTAGACAAAAATATTGAAACTGTAAAGTAAATACATAGGGATGATTTGATAGGTTTAAACATCAAAATTAGAAGTTTGAAATTTTAAAGTTCATTAAGCTTGGATTGGGGGTTGATTCATGATTTTAGCATTGTTTGATGTGATTTGAGGCCTCGAGCAAGCCCGTAATGTGTTTTGGGACGGGTTGGTATGATTGGTTGGGGTCTCGTGGTGCTCGGGTGGATTTTGAGTGGTTAACGGATCAAATTTGGGTAAAAAGCTGTTGTTGGTATCTGGTTTCCTTCTTCGTGAATGTGAATGGAGTGTCGCAAATGCAAAGAGGAGTAGATAGGAGTGCAGAGTTTAGCCTTCGCGAACGCAAAAAAAGTTACGCGAATGCGAAGAAGGTAAGGGAGAGCTAGGCCCAAGGCCATTTGGTCTACGCGAACGCGTAGAGGGTAACACAAACGCGATGGTTCTAGGCAGCTGGCCCTCGCGAACGCGATTAGCGGGTTGCGAATGCGTAGAAGGAGTTTTCTAAGTCTGGGGTCATTGGCCTACGTGAACGCGAGGCATGGTAAACGAATGTGAAGGGTCTGGGTTATTGGCCTTTGCGAACGCGAGAGACAGGCTGCGAACGCAAATGAGCGCGGATCTGGGCTGGGTAGAATGTTTAAAAATCGGGATTTGGGTTCATTTCACCCATTTTTCTCTTGGCTTGGGTGATGTTTGGAGCTTTTGAACAGGGGTATCCATCATTTATCACGAGGTAAGTAATTTGTGGTAGTTTTTGTGTTAAATACAAGGTTTATGTATGGATTTAGACATGGAAAATAGTAGAAAACTTTGGGTTTTGGGTGAAAACCTAGAAAACTAGTATTTTTGGATTTTGACTACGATTTTGGGTATGGAATTTAGAGAAAATCATATATTTGAGTTTGTGAGGCTATGGGTAAACTTTATCTTTGAAAAATTTTAGATTCCGGGCATGTGGGCCCGACGGCATTTTTGTTAACTTTTTGATTGGGGTTAGGAATTGTTATAAATTGGATTACAGTGAGTACCTTAGCATATATTAATAGGTTTACATAATTATTCGCTAGTGTTGGAGCGTTATGCATCAATTCGAGTCTTCGGAAGGGCGTGGACTGCTAGTTTTGGATCTTCGGAGCGAGGTGAGTCTCCTTTATAACCTTGTAAGAGGGAATTGTCTCCATAGGTGAAATAATTTGTTATGTGCTCCTAATTGTGAGGACTACGCATGCATGAGGTGATGAGAGTCCGTGCGTAGCTACTATTATGCTATTGTCTGGATAGTTAGGACCCCAAAGCATGCTATACTTGGATTACTTGTGAAACTATTGATAGATTGACTTGATTAAATCACATTAAATTATTAAACGAATTTATAAAAGGATTTAAACTTCACCTTCTTAAATTATTAAATTAGAATTGGCTTTACTTTGGAAAAATTTTCCATGATGACTTCTTGATTGACTGCCTATGTGTTTTTGTTTTCTATTGGAGCAAGTAAACGCCTAGATAGAGTAAATAGATGCATCTATGGTTCGCACCGTTCGACCCTCGGCAATACGCAGTTTGTTTTCTGTTGGAGCGGACCGTCAACCTTGGCATAATTTGCACATGCTTGTACTGCAGCCTTGAACATATTAAAGTTGTTATTGCCTCTTCATGGCTTGAGCATATTTGGATAATAACGAAAAAGAATTTGAAATTTCCCACGAAATAAATAATTGTTTACTTGTTTCCTTCTATTGGATAAAAATCATGTTTATAGAAATCCACGATTTAATATATCATAGACATTATTATTGGACCACTAGTAAGTGTCGAAGTCGACTATCTCGTCTCTACTTCTTCGAGATTAGACGGGATACTCATTGAGTACACGTTGTTTTTGTAATCATACTACACTTCTGTGCATTTTTTGCTGCACATATATATATAACTCTACTGGCCTACTAGGTGTAGCAACGCGGATGATTCAGTGAGTAGGTGGGTTATATTTTTTGAGGTGGCACGCATCTAGTATAGTCCCTTCCAGTATAGTGTATTTACTTTCTGTCCGTTGTATTCCGGATGGATGTTATATTGTTATTTACTTCTTAGTATATGCTCATGCACTTGTGACACCGACTTCTGCGATGGTTATAGGATTGTACAATATTAAGTTTGTTAAAGACTCCATAATTATTTCTGTAAAGTTCATTATTTGTTATTTAATGTATAAAGGAAAATGACTTCATCAAATATTAACATAGCCCAATCTTAAAAGTTTTCACTAGTTGAGAACTGTCAGGACCCTCCTGAATAATGGTATTTAGCTTTCAGATTTTAGAAATAGTTGATAATGGGATTTGATTAACACTCAAAGATGCACCCAGCACCAAACTGGGGTAGAAAGAATTTCTCTTGTTTTGTTTGTTTTATTGTGATCAGGTACACATGCAGCAGTCTCAGGGAATATTTTTCAAGCTGAAAGTTTTGGTAATCAGGCCAACCTGGAGGACATGGGAATACTTTTCAAGTTTCAAGATTTGGAAATCAGGTGCCCACCTGGAGAACAAGGGAATATTTTTCAAGCTGCAAGTTTTGGTAATCAGGCACTCAACTAGAGAACAAAGGAATGCTTTTCAAATTTCAAGTCTTGGTAAATTAGGCGTCCACCTGCAGAACAAGGGAATATTTTTCAAATTTCAAGTCTTGGTAATCAGGTGCCCACCTGGATAACAAGGGAATATTTTTCTAGCTTCAAGTTTTAGTAATCGGGTGCCCACCTGGAAAACAAGGGAATACTATTCAAGTTTCAAGTTTTGGTAATCAGGTGCCCACTTGGAGAACACGGGAATACTTTTCAATTTTCAAGTTTTAGTAATCAGGCGCCCACCTAGAGAACAAGGGAATACTTTTCAAGTTTCAAACTTTGCTAATCTGGCGCCCACCTACAAAACAAGGGAATACTTTTCAAGATTCAAGCTTTGGTAATGAGGTGCCCACCTGGAGCACAAGGTAATATTTTTTATGTTTCAAGTTTTGGTAATCAGGCGCCCACCTGGAGCATAAGGGAATACTTTTCAAGTTTCAAGTTTTGGCAATCAGGCGCCCACATAGAGAACAATGGAATACTTTTCAAATTTCACGTCTTGGTAATCAGGCGCCCACCTGGAGAACAAGGGAATACTTTTCAAGTTTCAAGTTTTGGTAATCAGGTTCACACTTAGAGAACAAGGAAATACTTTTCAAGTTTCAAGCTTTGGTAATCAGGCGCCGACCAGAGAACAAGGGAATACTTTTCATGTTTCAAGCTTTGGTAATCACGTGCCCACCTGGAGAACAAGGGAATATTTTTCAAGCTGCAAGATTTGGTAATCAGGTGCCCACCTGGAGAACAAGGGAATACTTTTCAAATTTCAAGTCTTGGTAATCAGGCGCCCACCTGGAGAACAAGGGAATACTTTTCCAGTTTTAAGCTTTGGTAATCAGGCGGCCACCTGGAAAACAAGGGAATATTTTTCAAGCTGCAAGTTTTGGTAATCAGGCGCGCACCTGGAGACAAGGGAATACTTTTCAAGTTTCAAGCATTGGTAAACAGGCGCCCACCTGTAGCACAAGCGAATATTTTTCAAGCTGCAAGTTTTGGTAATCAGGCACCCACCTGGAGAACAAGGGAATACTTTTGAAGTTTCAAGTTTTGGTAATCAGGCGCCCACCTGGAGAACAAGGGAATACTTTTCAAATTTCAAGTCTTCGCAATCTGACGCCTACCTGGAGAACAATTGAATACTTTTCAAGTTTAAAGTTTTTGTAATCAGCTGCCCACATGGAGAACAAGGGAATATTTTTCAAGATGCATGTTTTGGTAATCAGGCGCCCACCTGGAGAACAAGGGAATACTTTTCAAATTTCAAGTCTTGGTAATCAGGCGCCCACCTGAAGAACAAGAGAATATTTTTCAAGATGCAAGTTGCACGTGGAGAACAAGAGAATATTTTTTAAGCTGCAAATTTGGTAATCAAGCGCCCACTTAGAGAACAAGGAAATATTTTTCAAGTTGCAAATTTTGGGTAATCAAGCGCCCACCTGGAGAACAAGGGAATACTTTTCAAGTTTCAAGCATTGGTAAACAGGCGCCCACCTGTAGCACAAGGGAATATTTTTCAAGCTGCAAGTTTTGGTAATCAGGCACCCACCTGGAGAACAAGGGAATACTTTTCAAGTTTCAAGTTTTGGTAATCAGGCGCCCACCTGGAGAACAAGGGAATGCTTTTCAAATTTCAAGTTTTAGTAATCAGGCGCCTACCTGCACAATAAAGGAATACATTTCAAGTCCAACAATTCGTCATCAAACATTGAAGAAGAGAAAACAAGCATTTTTACATGAAGAAATACAAGTCAACAAGGCAACAAGAAGTTTAAAGGAAAAAACACAAGGCAACAAAGCAACAAGGATCAAGAGCAAGTCTGAAAATGTAAATAGGTTCTTTTGTAACTCATAGTTTATAGCTTAGTCTACTTTCTTTTTACTTTCACAAGGTATAATAAGGGAGGTCTAGCAACAGGATCAGTAGTAAAAGCACAGTTTCTCGATAGTCCCAGCTACCAAACACTCATGAACCACACTGACCTAATTCCTCTTTAGCTGAGGATATCTAGGCAACCTCTGAAGCAGGTGCGGTCAAGATTTTCACAAATTGCTTCTCATGGAGTGTTAAGCAGGCAAAACTTGTCATGATTGCTCACTTATCTTTGCCCGAAAACTCTTCATGTCTCCGAGCAAAGAGGGGCAGCTGTGAGCATGTGATTTTTGCCTAGCTTAAATTACTCCTATAAATTCTTAAAATTAGGTTTTTTCTTTATCTGTGTGATTTTTAGAATTTAATTGCATAATCGTGTGTTTATTTGCATTTTCTATGCATTTTCATTAATATAATTCATGAACAAAATATAAAAATTGCACATTTGCATTTAGGATACCATTTAAATATTTTAGGTTCATTAATTAGTTAACATCATAAAAAATAGAAGAAAATAACAAAAAATAATTCTCTTCGCATTTTTACTTTTTAATTTTTTAGTTTACCTTAGATTTTCTATTAAGTTAAGATTTAATTAAATTTTTGAGTTTAATTAGCTTAATTTTCAATTTTAATCAGGTCTTTGCTATATTTTGATATTAATTTGGTACTGAATAAAATCAAAATTAGTAATTAAAATAAATAAAAGAAAAGAAAGAAGTTGAAAAATATGGTCTTAATTAAAAGACCCAAATTGGGGCCAGTTTAATTAAACATGCCTGCCCAAAAACACAGCCAAACCTGGTCCAACCCAAAAGCCACCCGGTCCAGCCCCCCTTTGATCAAAATAACGTCATTTGCTTCCAATAAATCACAGCCATCCATCTCTTTGATCCAACGGTAGTGAAGCTAGGTTAGGATAGATATGTAATTGTCTCAAACCCCCTACCCCTAAACGAGACCTCGTACCCTGTCTCTCTCGAATCCTAAAATACGCCGACGTAACACCACCACTCTCTGCCGTCTTCCAACGGCGGCGGCGATGCTCCGATGGCTCCAAAAATTACACCACCCCATCTCCTTGACCTCCTCTTTCCACCCCCGCTATCAATAGCCCTCAAATATCACCCAATTTCGTCGAATATTCAATCAAGTGGCGACTGCTCGCCGCCCACGGTGTTGCCGCCCCCAAACCTCGCCAAATTAACACCCTATGGCCTTCTCATCCCGCTCTTTCAAAATCAACAACTCATAGCCTTCGAATCATCACCACATGGCTCAAATTTTAGATCGAAGATCAGCCTGGAACTCTAATGTTCTCAAGACTGGAGGTTTGATCATTATAGGGTTTAGTCACATGTTTTCTCATGAAAACACACGATTAAACACTAGTTTGGTCAAGCATATTCAACAAGATTTGCCCAGTTATTTATTCAATTCCTGTAAATCTTTTTTTTCTTTCATTTTTCTTTGATTTCTGCCTCTGCTCAATGTTTGCTTTTAATTTCCTTAGATTTCTGTTTGATTAAGTTTTTGTTCATAATTATTTTTGAGTTTAGTTTTTGTGCACGACTCAATGTCTGTTTCTTGCATGAATTCATGATTCAGTGTTATTGTTTAATTGAACTCGTTCTCTTAGTGCCCTACTTAATTTATAATTGCCTAATAATACATTAATTTAATCTTTCAAGGATGGGTTTTGGTTTAATCTGGTTCAGTTTGAATAGTTATTTAGTTATAGCTGAATGATTCCGGTCCCCGAAAAATTAACATGGGTTATTTAACCAGGGTAAAAAGGGGTTGGGGTTAGGTTTAACTAGGTTAGTAATTGAGAAGTAGAATTAAGGGTAGTTTAGGAAGTTTGGAGCAGAGAATCTTGTGATAACTGCCTAGGAAACTTCTTGTGTAGGAGTTCAAATTAGATTTCAGGGTTTTTGGTAATAAACTTTGTCACCAAGTAATAAAATGAGGGAGTATAGGGAAAAAACAAACTCCAAAGATTGCCCTAATATTCAGCCTATAAAAGGCAATGAAAGAAAAACTAAAGGGGGTTTCTTCTGAAGATGAATAAAATACAAGAGCTAAGTGACAGAAAAATCTGAAAAATAAAAAATAGCAGAAAACTGAGGAGAAATTATTGTTCCATTGAAAGTTTGGCCAAAAACATTGAAGTTTTTTTTCTCTGAACAACATTCCTCTTGGCTGTTACTCTGATTTTAGTCAGTGGATTGAATTCATAAAATATTTTGGTTGAATTTGGTCTGTTCTGGTTGCTGGTGCTGATTTCTGCCTTTAATATTGTTGATTCCTAACCCTTTCCCTTTGCCTTTCCCTTCCCAGGAATTTTCCTTCAAACCACTGTTAGGAAGTGATGCGCTACAAATTAGAACTAGATTGAATCCATGTATGCCTTAGGTCTATTATATGTGAAGCGCAAGTGTGGAAGCTTTAATGGCCTGAAAATTTTATAAATGAATAGTAGTTCTTTTTACCATGAATGTTGATTATTCACTTAGGATTTTGAAGTGCAATACTATTTTGTCCTGTTTGTTTGTTTTGATGTAGTAGTGTAAAATCTTTTTAGGAAATTCATGTTGTATTTTGTTTAGATGAAAAACATGAGGTTTGACAGTTGAAGAAGCAGGATATTTGAGTATTCTGTATGCATGGACTGTTGTTTAAGCTATTTTCATGCTTATATGCATATGCTCCAGCATGTGATTAAGATCTTTTTCTGATCTTTAGCTCATCATTTGAGCTTCTAGGAATCAAATTGTATTAATTAAAAAGGGTAACTACTTGTTTTGGAAATAGAGGTGTATCATCATTGTTCTGATTGGTACCAATCTCTTGGTACTTAATGTTTGGATATGTGCATTGGATTGATGTTAATAGTTAGCTACTGTTGAGGAATTAGTTTTGGGGTTTAATTACTATGGAATATGTTAGTGGTTTAAACCATCCTGTCCTTTAAAATATGTGCAGCGATTAAATAAAAATTGATAGTGCTGCTTCTCTTCACCTGCAAATTTCCTCTCTTAAAACCAGTTTTGGACTATCAAACTTATATAAATTAGGCTTTAGATCAGTCTAGGCTTTGTGGTGAAAACAAATTAGACCTCATCTTTGGCCCATTGGCCAACGAATTGAATTCAGCTACAACCGAGAAACATCAATCAGTTTTTTAAGCCTTATCTAACTAGTAGATATTTGTAGTTAATTTGAGGTGATGCAATACCAACCAAACAAATAGTTTATGCCTTTCGCTTAATTAATCGTACAATCCTTAGAATCCGAGGTGCACCACTTAGCGAATTTTTGTGGCCCTCGCAAACTTAAACATACGAAACTGTGTTAGGTGCGTTAGTTAAATTATGTATCTTCCTATTTACGGGTGCGCATTTTATGTGACCCAAATCCAAATACCAACGACGTTTAAACATGTCAAAGACTACGGGTGCATTTATGTGACGTGGTTTGAGACACATTTGAACGACGTTGCAATCCTCTCAAAATTGAATAAAAATGGTTTGAAAGCTAAATCGGCACATAGGTATAAATGCATTAAAATCATAAAATCAAGCCAAATATAACAGTTGAGCAACCGTGCTAGAACCACAAAACTCGGGAGTGACTAATACCTTCTCCCGGGTTAACAAAATTCCTTACCTGGATTCTAACTCGGAGACTGTATACAGATTCAAACCTTCCTCGATTCAGGATTTAAACCGGTGACTTGGGACACTATTGATTATCCCAAGTGGCGGCTCTAAAGCTTTAAATAAATAAATCCTTTATCGATTGTCCTTTAATTGGAAAAACTCCATTTTCTATGCCCTTCGCCGTGGTTGTAGTGTTTAAAAGGAGGTGTGACAATAAGTGGTATGGAAATTTAAGTAAGGATCAAGGTTGCAGTTTAATATTGACAAATATGTCATGAGCTCGGATGAGCAGGAAGGGACTTTCTATGTTTAAAGTAAGTGGGCATTTTCCTCAGCGTCACCTGAAATCAGTGTTCTGCGAAAAAGGCTTTGCATCATGGTTAACAATTCTTGATCTCTTTTCATCGTTTGTATGGCCGGTGGTTCGAAGGTACAACCCAGTTATTTGTTGTTGTCGTTTGTAGGAGTGTGTTCCACGGGAAGATTGTATAAGTGCGGCAGGTAGCCACTTGTTTGATTAAGGACTTAAACCAAGTATGAAGGTTGTGATAATATTTTTTATTTGAGAATATATGCCTGGAGGGCACTAAGTCTATTGAGTTGTGGACTATAGATGATTTTTCTAACTATGATGGATGTTCTTATGTGCTACGAGCGTAATATGGGTTATTATGGACCTTTGAAATGTAATTAGCCTAGTTTAGTGCGGTCAGAACCGGCTTGAGGTCGGTGGGTGGATTCAAATATGAGCATAGGCTCTATATTAGGCCAAACGTGTTCATTTCAGTGATGTTCTCCTCATGGAGGAGTATTCAGGGTGTTATTCTGTTATCAGATATATTATGCAGTGATACATTGCACCATGTGAGTTTTGAGACGGCTTGAGAAATTGCTTATGTATTGAGGATCCGCGTAGAAGTGATGTTATATGAGAAAAATGGCTCTTGAGATTTAGATTGCATATCGCACCTTAGTTGTGCTTGAGTTTTGTAGCCTATGTCGCTATATGTCCCCTTAGGGATGGTATTATGCACTTAGCATGCTTTTGATTGAATTTTAGTATATTATTGTAATGAGCAATTTATCTGTATGTGCATCTGCTTAAGTAAGTGCTATGTGTGGATCGGGTGGCACGCCGTCATTAATATATTATCTGGATCGGGTTGCGCGCTGCAATAATGTGATGTTGAGTATAGTTTTCTATATGTTATTTTGTATGACTTGCGTCATATTTTCTAAGGAAAGATTGTATTATTGTGTGGGTTAGGTAGTTCTTTCTAGAGTTCGTTCTCCTTTTGTATCGCATTCGAATTGGTAGCCTATAGGCACATTGTGGCATCATATGAGACTTATGGTTATGTACGAGGTGTCTTATTTCCTGAGCAGTTCGTACTGGGTGACACGAGATCCTTGGATTTAGGATCAGTGCAATCTGACTATATGAAGTATACTATGGAGCGAAGAACATTATTTGGTCCAGAATGAGGTGATGATTCTTGTCAGGAGTAAAGACCTAATGAATTGTTGATTCAATAGTTGGTTATGGATTTCTACACATCTTGTCAGTCGTGGAGGTGTTGTAAGGGTTAGAGAAAGACATGTGTATGTCATGAGGTGCAATACGAGCATCAGATTTGTAGAATTTCGACTAATTTGATCAGGGAATGGTATTGTGATCCTTAAGTAAAGTGGTGCAAGGTATGAATTCAGCAAAGGTATGCTGTCATGTTTGGGCTTTAACATATAGTGATTGATATGGTGTTTGTGTGTTGGAAACGGTTCTAGCAAAAAATTTCAGAAGTTAGAATTGGGCCCTAAGGCTTATTTGCTTAAGAGAAAAAGGATATCTTTAGATTGATCTATCTAATGTACTCAACTGAGTTGGTATAGCACGAGAAGGTGCATGAGGTGTTAAATAGTGATTTCAGACTACTTCAGTGTCGTTCACAGCATGTTTGAGGACGAACATATGTCTAAGTGGAAGAGAATGTAACAATTCGATCGGTCGTTTTGAGTCCTAGCACATCGTTCAGTAGTCTGAGGCCATGAGAAACTTCATTTCAGGTATTATAACTTGTACACATGGTCGGAATTGAATTTGGGGAAGTTCGGAATTGATTCAGAAAGAGAATTCTCATTTTGGGAGCTTAAAGTTTGAAGAGTAAACAACCTTGGAATCAAGATCTGAAGCTTCCTGTGGGTTCATATGATGAATTTGGACTTGGGGTATGCCAGGATCGGGTCTTGGGTGACCCGGGAACATTTTTGTGCCTATTGTGGAAGTTACCACTTTGAAAGGATTTCCATAAGTTTGGCTTGAAGTGCATTTTAGTGTTATCGATGCCCGTTTGAGATTCCGAGTCTATGAATTGATCTGTATGATGCTTCTGTAGTTGGGAGCGTGATCGCAAGTGAATTCGGAGGTCCATAGTTTGGAGTCATTTGGCTAAAGATAGAATTTGAAGGTTTTTAAGAAGTTTGATCGGAATTGAAATTTTTAATATCGAGGTCGGAATCTGATTTCGGAAGTTGGAGTAGGTTCGTGATTACGTATATGACTTGCGTGCAAAATTTGAAAATAATCGGACGTCATTTGATAGGTTTAAACATCGAAATAGAAGTTTGAAATTTTAAAGTTCATTAACCTTGGATTAGGGGTCCATTCATGATTTTAGCATTGTTTGATGTGATTTGAGGCCGCGAGCAAGTCCACAATATGTTTTGGGACTGCTTCGTATGATTTGTTGGGGGTCCGGGGGGCCTCGAGTGGATTTCGGGTGGTTAACAAATCAAAATTGTATAAAAAGCTGCTGCTAGTTGCTGGTATCTGGTTTCCTTCTTCGCGAATGCAAAGAGGAGTAGATGGGAGTGCTTAGTTTAGCCTTCATGAAAACGATAAAGGCTACGCGAATGTGAAGGAGGTAAGGGAGAGCTAGGCCCAAGGCCATTTGGTCTATGCGAACGCATAGAGGGTAACACGAATGCGATGGGTCTGGGAAGCCGACCTTCGCGAATGCGGTCAGCGGGTCGCGAACAAGTAGAAGGAGTTTTCTGGGCCTGGGGTCATTCGCCTACACAAATGTCAGGCCTGGTAGACAAACGCGAAGGGGCTGAGTAATTGGCCTTCGCGAACGCGAGATCCAGGCCGCGAACGCGAAGAAGGGCGGACCTAGGCTATGCAAAATGTTTAAAACTCGGGATTTGGGTTCATTTCACCTATTTTTCTCTTGGCTTGGGAGATTTTTGGAGATTTTGAAGAGGGGTTTCCATCATTCATAATGAGGTAAGTAATTTGTGCTAGTTTTGAGTTAAATACAAGGTTTATATATGGATTTAGACATGAAAAATTATAGAAAACTTGGGATTTGGGGAAAACTTAGAAAACTAGTATTCTTGGATTTTGACCATGATTTTGGGTGTGGAATTTAGAGAAAATTATATATTTGAGTTCGTGAGGCAACAGTAAACTTTATCTTCGAAAAGCTTTGAATTACGGGCACGTGGGCCCGAGGGTGTTTTTGTCAACTTTTCGATGGGGGTTAGGAATTGTTATAAATTGGATTATATTGAGTACCTTAGCATATATTAATGGGTTTACATAATTATTGGCTAGTTTTGAAGCGTTGTGCATCAATTTGAGTCTTCGGAAGGGCGTGGTGGAGCGATGTGGGTCTTATTTCTAACCTTGTAAGAGGGAATTGTCCCAATAAGTGAAATAATTAGTTATGTGCTCCTAATTTTAGGGGCTACGTACGAACGTGGTGACGGGAGTCCGTGCGTAGCTACTATTATGCTATTGTCCGGGTAGTTAGGACTCTAAAGCATGCTATACTTGGATTACTTGTGAAACTATTGATAGCTTGACTTGCTTAATTCACATTAAATTAGAAAAAGAATTTCTAAAAGGATTTAAGCTTCACTTTCTTATATTGTTTAATGAGAATTGGCTTTTCTTCGGAAAATTTTTCTATGATGACTTCTTGATTGACTTCCTGTGTGTGTTTATTTCCTATTGGAGCGGGCCGAATACCTTGGTAGATTAAATAGATGCATCTATGGTTTGCGTCGTTCGACCCTCGGTAGTGCACAGTTTATTTTCTGTTGGAGCGGGACATCGACCTCGGCATGATTTGCGCATGTTTGTATTGCTGCCTTGAACTTATTAAAGTTATTATTGCCTCTTTATGGCTTGAGCATATTTAGATAATAACGAAATTTCTTTTTTGGAAATTTCCTATAAAAGAAATAATTGTTTACTTGTTTCCTTCTATTGAATAAAAATCATGTTTATAGAAATCCATGATTTAATGTATTATTGACATTATTATTATACTACTAGTAAGTGTCGAAGTTGATCATCTCATCTCTATTTCTTCGAGATTAGATGAGTTACTGACTGAGTACACGTTATTTTCATACTAATACAGTACTTATGTGCATTTTTGTTACACAGGTATAAAACTCTACTTGTCTACTAGGTGTAGCAACACAGATGATTCGGGGACTAGGTGACTTGCATTATTCAAGGCGACCCGCAGCTAGTATAGTCCCTTCAAGTATATTGTATTTACTTTCTATCCATTGTATTTCAGATGGATGTTATATTTTTATTTCCTTCTTAGTATACGCTCATGCACTTGTGACACCGGGTTTTTGGATGGTTATAGGAATTTTCAATATTAAGTTTGTTAAAGACTCCATGGTTATTTTTGTAAAGTTTATTATTTGTTATTTAATGTATAAAGGAAAATGACTTCAGCAAATATTAAAATTAGAATTTAATTAAGTATTTTGGTTGGCTTGCCTGACAGCGGTGTCCGGCGCCACCACGACCCTTAGTGGATTTTGGGTCGTGACACCTGTAGGCCTGCAATTCCTTAAGTTCAAAATTTGACCCCGTGGCCCATCCAAAACTCACTCGAGCCCTCAGGGCTCCAAACCAAATATACATACAACCTTAGAAATATCCTGGATACTTATTCATGTACTCAAATCACAACATCATGAACATTGAATTAAACCTCAAGATCAATGAAATTTCTCAAAACTTCTTTAAACATCAAATATGCATTTAGGGTCCGAATCACGTCAAATGGATTCCATTTCTTACCAAATTTCACAGAATTATATTAAATCATATATAAGACCTGTACTGGGCACCAGAACCAAAATACAGACCTGATACTAACATGTTCTAATCAAAAATCATTTCCAAGCCTTCTAAACAATTTTCGAAAATAATTTCTTTCAAAAATTTATTTCTCAGGTTGGGACCTCGGAATTCGATTCCGGGCATACACCCAAGTCCCACATTTTCCTACGAATCCTCCAAGGTTGTCAAATTACGGGTCTGGGTCCGTTTATCCAAAACGTTGACCGAAGTCAAATTAATTCATTTTATTGTAAAAATCTATTATTTTCACAGATTTTCACATTTAGGCTTTTCGGCTACACGCCTAGACTGCGCACGCAAATTGAGGTGATGCTAAGAGAGGTTTTTAAGGCTTCGAAATGTAGAATTTTATTTTAAAACAAGTGATGACCTTTTGGGTGGTAATAAACACTTACCTCAATTTCACGGACAAAATCAAGCCTCAATTACTACTTTAACTATCAGTTTCACTTCTAATCCGCTTGTATCTAGTCATAAATTACTTAATAATATCAATATATGATTAATAAACTAATTCTAATGCATGAATATAGACTTCCCAGTATTTTCCCCAAAAAGTCAAAAACCGACCCTGGGCCCGCTTGGTCAAAACTCGAAGTTCAAACCAAAACCCGACTACCCACGAACCCAAATATGCAATTGGTTTTGAAATCCAGCCTCAAATTGAGGTCCAAATCCCCAAAATTCAAAAACCATATTTTTAACCTAAGAACACCTAATTTTCCCATGAAAAATCATAGATTTTGAAGTGAAATCATGTAAAAAGATGAAATGGATTGAAGAAAAAGAGCTAAGTTTCATTTACCTATGATTTGGGGAAGAACTTGCTCTAGGAAATCGCCCTTTAGAGTTTAGGATTTGAAATTTTGAAGAATGAAGTAAAAATCCTATCTAAAATCTCAACTTCACTGTTGCAGATGTCGCATTTGTCACCTGAGCTTCGCATTCGAAAATTAGACAAAAGTATTGCAAATGCGAACTCCTTACGTCTCTGCTGCAATCGCATATGCGACTTTTTGGTCACAAATACGAAGTCCCTTCTGCCATGTTGACTTCGCAAATGTGAAGGAAATGCTCGAAAATACGAACAAAGCTGGCTAAGGATTCTTCGCAATCGCGATAAAGCCCCTCAAAACTACCAAGCCTGAAAAGCTCTCAATTGCGAATCCTAACCTTGCAATTGCGAGATCAGAGCCTGCAACAAAATTGAATCTGCAACAGCCATTTCTCTAAGTCCAAATTCACCTCGTGGCATATTCAAAACTCACCCGAGCCCTCGGAGATCCAAATCAATCATGCACACAAGTGTAAAAATGTCAAACAGAGTTGCTCGTGCAGTCGAATCACCAAAATAACATCAATAACTACGAATTTAACTTCAAACTCATGATTTTCCTCAAGAACATTTCACATTTACTATTTTCATAATCGGGTGTCCGAATCCCTTCAAATCAACTCCAGTTCTTATATAGATAAGGCTTAGTTATTATAATGGACCTGTATCGGGCTTCAGATAAAAAATACAGGCTCGATGCCATCAAGTTCCATCATAATTCAATTTCTAAAAACCTTTATATTTTCAGCAAATAAGTTTCTTTAAAAATTCTTTTCTCGGGCTAGGGACCTCGGTATTCTATTCCAGGTAGACTCCCAAGTCCCATATTTTACTATGACCCTAGGGGACCGTCAAATCATGGGTCCGAATTCGTTTGCCAAGAATATTGACCGAAGTCAATGTTAATCAATTTTAATGGCCAAATTTAATATTTTTCTTAAATTTCACATAAGAGCTTTTTGAAAATGCATCGGGACTATGCACGCAAATCGAGGATAAAGAAAATGAGGTTCTCAAGGCCTCGAAACCCGAATTCAAATTCTAAAACACAAGATGACCCTTTGGGTCATCACATCATATGACTATAACCTTAGTTAATGGGCTTATGAATAACTATAGACTGATACATATGACCTTAATGAATGAAGTTATATATTGGCTATATATAAATGGTCCATATAACCATGAATCACAATGATATAATTAGCATAGACCATATGAATGAAGCCTTAGTCAATGGACTTATATGGTTGCTATGAATAACTAGTGGCCGATACGTTTGACCTTAGTGAATGTAATTATAAATTGACTATTATATATACGGTCAATATAACTATGAATCACAACAATGTAATTAGCATAGGCCATATGACTATAACCTTAGTCAATGGACTTATATTGGAAACTTACCTTATAAAACACCAACAAAGCATGGGAAATTAAGGTGTAAATATCAACTATATAGCCTATTATCAATAATCAATATATAATTTCATTCATTAAGGTCATACATATTGGCTCATGCAACATGAAGTGTTTGGAGGAAATAAAGTGAAGAAAATACCCACTCAAGAAGTACCAGAACACAAAAGAGCAAAACAAATGACTGGACAAAAGTCCACTGCGACCACGGTGGACAGCGGAGCAGAGCGCGAAGATAAAACACAAAGATAGGCCCAGGCGACCGCGGTGAACTATTCAAATCCAGAAACTTTTGAGGCCAAAGTGCCAATTCAGGGAAAGTTTTGGTAAAGCCCTTATAAGAGTAGAAAATTGCCCAAGATGGAGGGAGGGCTTATTTTTTAGATTACTTTTGGGAAGAAGAACAAGTGTGAGAGATCACCCAAAACATCATAGTTCTTTATATCTTCTATTTTTCTTGTAATTCTTCCATTTTGAATGATTTAGTAATTTTATCTTACGTTGTTATGAGTAGCTAAATACTTTAATCAAAGGTTTTGGTGAAACCCATCGGGGATACATGGTTGTTATTTTAATATAGTTTTGAATTGGTTGTTAATCTATATTTTTTCATCTACGTTTTGATTGTGGTTAGTTAAAAGGACACTCAATAATTTGCCCAGATTAGTATGTATCTGCTTGAGAGAGAGTGCATATTTAGGTGATTGTATGAACAGCATCACTCCCGGAGTATATACAAGAGTTATAACCGAGGGTTTAGAGGGTTGATTAGAGATAACGATACCTCTGGTGCAATCGAAGTGAACTTTAATATGAATCTAGCTAGCGTAGCTTGAGAAAGTGCGTCTAGTAAATTATCATAGTTGCTTGAGAAAGATTTATGATAGCTGGAGCGTTCATGATTGATGGAGACAACTAAGTCTCAGTTATAAAACATATTCAACCAAGGAAATCAACAACAAGGGAAACCATTACCTTAGACCTTATTCCAATTGTTTACAAATCAAGATTAGTTAACTTTCAGCTGTTATTTATTTTCAATTTAGTTGTTAGATATATCATCAATTGTTAATTACAAAGTTTAGGAAATTGATTCCGTGAATTTACTAAGTTCAAAAAAAGTAATTGATAGGTTAATTCCCTGTGGTTCGACTCTGGGCAGAAATACTCAGAATATATTTGCTATGTCCGTGTGTGTCTTTTTATAAGGCATAGTTTGGCGTTATCAAATTTTGGCACCGTTGTCGCGGAATTAACGGTGTTATCAATTACAATTGAAAGAAGTGTATGCCTAGAAGTTCTTCGAGGACTGGAGAGCTGCTAGAAGGACTCTCAAACCCTGAGAAAATATTCAGGGCATTGAACCGTGCCAACAAGAGACTTCAACAATCCCAACAATCACACCTGCTCGAATTTGACATGGGTGACGTAGACAATGTCGTTAGAAACGTTGGGGATCCGCTAGCAAACCTGAACGTAGGAGTAGTGGCACCTCTTGTGCCCGAAACTACACTATATGACTGGGCCCAGTCCACAGATGATAACCTGGCCATTGCCATAGCTGTGCCCGCAATCCAAGTGGAGACCTTCTAAATAACCAAAAATATGTTGCATCTACTGTAGAATAAATGATTGTTCTCTGGGTCACACATTGAAGACCCTCCGCAAGGCAGCCTAATATGACCCCGAAAGCTATCAAGTTGTTATTGTTCCCATTCTCTATGACCGTGGAAGCTCAGACTTGGCTAAATTTGCTCCCTATCAATTCCATAGCTACCTGAGAGGAATTAGTCAAGCAGTTCATGAATAAGTTCTATGTGCCCAACAGGACTGCAAGACAGATTGATTAAATATTGCAGTTTATACAAGTTAGTAAGGAGAATACGACAGTCACTCCAGTGCCATTAGAGCTGGAAGAACCAACAGATCTTACTGATGTGGTGGTTGAGTAGAGTCAGGAGGAAAAAGGAAAAGAAAAGATGAATGAGCAAGCTGCAAGACAGGTGGAACCTCTTGTGCCAAAAAATTCCAACACAGAGAAGCCAATAAACAATGCACAAAGGGTGATACCTGCACCCTTCCATCAGAGATTGGTAAAACAAAAGAAAACAGACCAATACAAGAAATTCATGGAGATGTTGCATCAAATTCAGTTGAATATTCCGCTGATGGATGCTTTGAGGGAGATGCCTGGTTATGCCAAGATGATGAAGGATCTAATCACGGAAGTTCGATTTTCAGGATATGTCCACTGTGACTCTAACATAGACCTGCAACGTAGTAGTAAGAAGACTGTTGGCATAAAAGATGTCTGATCCAGGTAGCTTTACTATTCCATGCACAATTGGGAGTTATGCCTTTGCAAAGGCATTATGTGATTTGGGAGCCAGCATAAATCTGATGTTGCTGGAAGTGTACACCAAGCTGGGCATTGGCAGAGCTAGACCGACTTTGATGTTGCTATTGTTGGCTGACCGCACAGTGAAAAAGCCAAGTGGTATTCTTGATGATGTGTTGGTGCAAGTGGGGAATTTCACGTTCCCAGCCGACTTTGTTATTCTAGATTTCCAGGTAGATGAGGAGATACCACACATTTTGGGTAGACCATTTTCGGTCACTGGAAGAGCATTGACCGATTGTGACTCTGCGGAATTAAAAATGATACTGAATAATGAACAAGTCATATTCAATGTTCAGCAATCTATGAGGAGACCCAACGAATATGCTAATTGCTCTCTAGTGGAGGCTGTAGATGTGATCCTACAAGAAGATGATATGACCCTGACTGTTAAAGATCCATTAGTGGCATGTCTAAAAAATTTAGAAGAGATGGATGGTGAAGGGTTATCTGAATGGGTCATGGCACTTGAAGAACAAGGATTTTAGAAAATGGAACCTCAGTTCGAGTCCCTTGAGTTAGAAAAAAGGGCTACAACTCTAGGAAAGCCATCAATAGAGGAACCACCTAAGCTGGAGCTGAAGCCACTCCCAGATAACCTCAGGTATGTTTTCTTAGGCCCTAATTCTACTTTACATGTTATTATATCATCCGGTTTGCTAGATGTTCAAGTAGAACAACTCTACAGGTATTGCAGGAAAGCAAGACTGTCATTGGCTGGACCATGGCAGACATTAAGGGTATCAGCCCAGCTTTCTGTATGCATAAGATTCTCATGGAAGAAGGGCACAAACCTTCTAGAGAATATCAATGAAGGCTGAACCCGAACATGAAAGAAGTAGTAAAGAAGGAAGTGATCAAATGGTTAGATGCGGGAATCATCTTCCCCATATCTGATAGCAATTGGGCAAGCCCTATCCAATATGTGCCTAAAAAGGGGGGAATGACTGTTGTGCAAAATGATAACAATGAGTTGATCTCAACTCCTACAGTCATGGGATGGCGAATTTGCATCTATTACAGAAAATTGAACACACCCACCCGGAAGGACCATTTCCCCTTGCCCTTCAATGACCAAATATTGGACAGGTTGGCCGGCCGATCACAGTTCTGTTTCTTGGATGGATATTCGAGTTACAATCAAATATCAATAGCCCCCAAGGATATAGAGAAAACATACTTCACCTGTCTGCATGGAATCTTTACCTTTCGGAGAATGCCTTTTGGGCTTTTCAATGCACCGGCGACATTTCAACGGTGCATGTTAGGTATCTTAATAGATATGGTAGAGGATATTATGGATTCTTTTATGGATGATTTATCCGTGGTGGGATATTCATTCAAAGACTATCTTTGCAACTTAAGGATAGTGCTTAAAAGATGTGTGGAGACAAATTTAATGTTGAACTAGAAGTGTCATTTTATGGTATAGGAATGGATAGTCTTGGGGCATCGAGTGTCCAGTAAAGGAATTGAGGTCGACCATGCCAAGGTTGAAATGATGGAGAAGCTACTACTGCCCACTTTAGTCAAGACGGTGAGAAGTTTTCTTGGACACGTTGGGTAGAACCGGCGTTTCATAAAGGATTTTTCCAAAATTGCTAACCTATTATGCAAAGTCCTTCAAAGGATTAGCCCTTTGTGTTTTCTAATGATTGCAGGTTGGCATTTGAGGAATTGAAGAAGAGGTTGGTAACTGCACCCATCATTGTTGCATCCAACTGGGAGCAACCATTTGAGCTCATGTGTGACGCAAACGACTATGCCATAAGAGCAATCTTGGGGCAGCGAAAGGATAAGCTGATGCACCCGATTTACTATGCAGGTAAAATGCTAAGCGGTGCACAGCTCAACTACACTGTTACGGAGAAGGAGATGTTATCGGTGGTGTCCGCTTTTGACAAGTTTCGATCATATCTGATTGACTCCAAGGTAATTGTATACACTGACCATGCAGCTCTCATGTACCTGATTGAGAAGAAGGAGTCTAAGTTGCACCTGATTCGTTGGGTGCTACTGTTATATGAGTTTGACCTCAAAATTCGTGACCGTAAGGGCACAGAAAATCAAGTCGATGATCATCTATCACAACATGAAGGAGCTGAAAAATCAGTCGAGGTCGAAGAGATTCTGGAAACCTTTCTAAATGAGCAACTGCTCACAGCTAGTCTTCAGGAAGCGCATCGTATGCAGACTTTGCAAACTGTCTGGCCTATAATATAGTTCCTTACGACCTTTCATATATCCAAATGAAAAGGTTTTATCATGATTGCCGCAAGTATTATTGGGACGAGCCTTATTTGTTTAGAATATGTATTGATAATATTATCCAGAGGTGTGTCCCCGAGATAGAATAATTTTTGGTTTTGCAGGCTTGTCATACATCGACATACAAAGGTTATTTTGGAGGGGTCAGGACAGCTGCAAAAGTGCTAGAGGTGGATTCTTTTGGCCAACTGTGTTTAGATATGTGCACCTCTGGGAAAAGGATTGCAATGAATGCCAGCAGACTGGGAACATTTCCCATCGCCATGAGATGCCTATGAACCCGATTCAGGAGGTAGAGGTGTTCTATCTTTAGGGGATTGACTTTTTGGATCCGTTTGTCAGCTCATTTGCCAGTAAGTACAAACTTGTTGCTGTGGATTACGTGTTTAAATAGCTAGAGGCTGTAGCGTTTCCCACTAATAATGCTAGAATGATGGTAGGATTTCTGAAAAAGAACATATTCACCTAGTTTGGGACACCAAGAGCGATCATCAGTGACGGAGGCACTCACTTCAGTAATAGAGCCTTCAAGAAACTACTTGCAAATATGATGTACGCCACAAGATGGCTACCCCTTACCATCCACAAACCAGTGGGTAGGTTCAAGTGTCCAATAGGGAGATAAAGTGTACTAACCAAGACTGTAAATGCCACACGAACTGATTGGGGCGAAGAAGCTTGATGACGCACTTGGGCCTATAGAACTGCATTCAAAACACCAATAGTATGTCACCATACAAATTGGTATTTAGGAAGGCCTGTTATCTTCCTGTGGAGCTAGAACATCGAGATTGGAGGGCACTAAAGCAATTGAACATGGATCCTGACGCAACTAGACAAAATCAACTGGTAGAGTTGCATGGGCTAGAAGAATTTTAGATATCAAGCCTTTGAAAGCAAGAGGCTATACAAGGAAAGAATGAAGAAGCTGCATGACAAACACATTATGGATAGGGATTTCAAACCTAGTGACAATGTATTACTGTATAATTCAAGATTAATATTGTTTCCGGGTAAGTTAAAGTTACTTTGGATTAGCTGAAGAAAAAGGGGATACAGTGGTGATCAATTTGAAAGAACCCCAATACGAGAATGAGGAGTGATGGTCAACCTCTTGTGTCATGTCGCGACGTTAAATCAAGCGTTGTATAAGAGGCAACCTACGAATGTGTTGTAAGTGTAGTATGTAACTTCATGTTAGAAAAAACCTATTCACCGCGATCGCGGCATGAACTGCGGTAGGATTGCGGGCAACACTGCCTCCGACCGCGTCCAGGACCGTGGTGACGATTGCGGAAATCACTGAGCATCAATAATTCACCGCGATAGCAGCACGGACCACGATAGGATTGCGGGGTTGTGTATTGAATGTTGTATGGGTGTTATTGGTGGATGATTGTTTGTTGCAAGTGTGTGGGTGTAGTGAATATTTGAATTGGGAAAGTTTTCTTGATTCCCATAGGCCATGTATATGAAGATGCTTGCCTTGGCCATAATGTGTTTAGAAAATTACCTCAATGGAGATATAAGGAGATATTGTGACATGGTTGTGGTGAAGTCTGAGTATCCACCCATAGTCACACATTTTGGACCTGTCCAAATAAGTGTTCTCTATTTTGACAGGTACTATGAGTTCATCATGTAAAAGACGCAACACCGGGTCCTTTGCTAGTGGTCCTGGAGGCTACTCACGAGCTCGGTGCCAAGCTAGTGCCCCTCAGTTCGATAGCAATCGGTTTGTCTCTCAATCACCAGAGACAACGTATAATCAGAAAGCTGCAAAGAAGTTACTCCATGAGGTCCATATCAATCGGACGACATTGGTGAAAGAGTGCCCAAATATGGTTAATGAGCTAAGGAGGTGTCAGCTAGACATCTTCTTTAAGGTTCCCGATGAGGCCAATATTCAGCTAGTGCGAGAGTTCTATACAAATCTGCCAGAGAACGAGGATGGGGTTGTGACTGTGCAACACTCGGATTAATGCTTCTATGGAGGTCATCCGTAGAGCGTATCTCCTCCCCACATTCACGGGTGACGATCACTACATCATGTCTCATTGCCCGACGGTTGACTGGGACAGACTTAGGAAGTAATTTGTATACCTGGCAGAATGTCCAAATGGGTAGCACAACAGAATACTCCACACTCACAGTCTCTTACTTGGGAGGCCAAGTGTTGGCTCACTGTCATCAACACTAGTCTGCTACCATCCATCAATACCACAGATGTGAATGGGCCACGTGCCGCTATGATCTGCTCCTTTATGACTCATAACCATTTGATGTCGCCGAGTCCTCCATGGCGAAATGTTCATTAGATCTCCAGAGGTAATCAAGGGTCACTACTTCCCTTCGTTAGTCACTCGACTGTCCGCCTTGCTAGAGTGCCTGAGAATCTTCAAGTTGATGGGAAATTACTTCGAAGGCTCCTTTCCGGGCGAAGAAAATTGGACTAGAGGGAAGAATGTCGGTGCAACACAGTGATGACGCGTCTGATGAGTCCAATGATAATGTTGGGGCTAGTGAGATCACAGATCCTTCGAGAGGGGATGAGGCAGGACCATCACAGCCACACCGCGGCACTCGCATGGCCGCTTTGGAGCAAGATATGGCTGGGCTGCGAACCTCCGTAGCTGACTTGGGTACCCGTATTAATGCAGTGGCTGACCGACAGGTGAAGTCAGAAAAGAAATTCATGGGCAGTTTAACAGCTCTGGTCGCGCCTGCAATGTGAACCCAAACATAATTTCAGATCAAGAGTGATTTTTCAGGGAAGTTCCTTTATCTCACTTTTTTTATATTGTCAAGCTATGGGGACATGTCTTTGTTTTAAGTGTGGGGTGGGGGATACTTTATTATATGTTGGTAATTATAATAATTAACTATTTGCTTTGATTGTTTGAATGTTAGAATAGTAGTTCATTAGGTAAGTAGAAATAGAAATAGTAAGTGACTTGTCCCGACGACGGATCTCTTTCGACGGGGTTCTTGAGGGACTAAGTCGGAAAAAAACAAAAAAATGGAATATAGAGACTCTTCCTGATGACGGATCCTTTAGACAGTTTTCTTGAAGGATGTTAGTCTAGAGAAAATACCAAAAAGATTTTTTTAGGTAGTGTAGTAACTCCCTCTTGGTTTTCTTTTGGGCCCCAGTTCTTTTCCAAGGGTTTAGAATGAACCGGGTATAAGTAGATTTTTCTTTTTTGTTTTAGGTTAGGATTAAGGGCCGACGAGATTAAAATTTAAAAATAAAATAACCCCTGAGCGTTCTTACACCTGAACACGATAGACGCTAGAGTGTAGCGCTTAGTTTCAAGGGTTGAATCTTATTTAAGTGCTTTAAAAATTGTATTTTTGTATCTAACTTGAATACTCAAAGAGAATGTCTTGATAAACTAATCCAGAGTGAGTCATGTGCCATGTGTGTGTGAGTGTTACTATATTCCATGATGTACATTTGATGCCTAGAACTTGCCTTGTGTGTTTGCAAAGCAAAATAGTAGCTCAATTCAGTTTTAGAAGTGATATAAGCATATCTTTGTTGAGCCAGATATTTATATTTTACCACCTAAATGTTATGTATCGTAGTTAACTCCATTGAGCCTATAATCCCTTTTTCTTGGCAACCATATTACAAGCCTTACCCATTTATTTGAATTAACCATCTATTTTAACCTTTTCACCTCTCATGAGCACTTGAACTGTTATGAACTTTGTAAAAGTTAAAGTGGGGGGTGGTTGGTTTGGCTTTTGAGTGGAACTAATTGAATAAGGAGAAAGGTGCACTGTATTGAAAAAGGAAGAGCTACTTGTATTGAATATATATATATATATATATATATATATATATATATATATATATATATATATATATATATATATATATATATATTTCCTTGATAAGTGGTGCCTCTTGATATAAGCGTGCTTAATGAAGAATGGGGTAATTCACATTGATGTGAAGGTGAAATTTTGGTTTGACATAAGTATGGGGTTTGAATGTTAAAATGTATGTATTAAAGTGCTTAGGGAGGTGTATTCACTCTTATATCTAAATGTATCCTACCCGTCCCGTAGCCTATATTACAACCAAATAAAGTCCTAATTGATCCAAGATTGAATGAGCTTGATCAGTCGGGTACTACACTACGGGAAAGCTTATGGTGCATCTTTGTAGCATGTGAATGTTCTTTTTGGAGAGTGAGCTAATTCTGTCTATTTTAGTTCCTACTTGTTATCACTATATTTATATATGGAACTACTCTCTTGTGTGATGTGAGGGCATGTGATTCACAAAGGAAAGATACATCTTGACTCTTGTGTAGAGTGGTTTGAGTAAAGTCAAATGTTACGGGGTACAGAAGATTTGATTCTTGAGGTAAAAGTTTGCTCACTACTAGGTGTAACTTTTGTAAAATGTTCATGGTGTGAGTCGTTGAGGGAAAAACATAGGGTATGAATTTTGTGAAGTGTGGTGAACTGCTCGAGGGCTAGCAATAATTTAAGTGTGGGATGTTGATACTAGGCTATATGGTTGATATTTATACCTTAATTGTCCATGCCTTGTCATTGTTTTATAAGGTAATTTTCCAATAAAATGCTTTAAATGGTGCTAATTGGTTTAGCAGGGAATATTATATGTGACGAAGCAACATGAAGTGTTTGGAGGCAATAATGTAAAGAAAACACCCACTCAAGAAGTACCAGAACACAAAAGAGCAAAAGAAATAACTGGACAAAAGTCTACGCTACCACGGTGGACAGCGGAGCAGAGCGCGGAGACAAAACACAAAGATAGGCCCAGGCAAACGCGGTCCACGCCGCGACCGCGGTGAACTGTTCCCGATCCAGGAATTTTAGGGGCAAAAGTGCCAATTCGAATTTTTTTTTGGTAAAACCCTTATAAGATGTAGAAACTCACCCAAAATAGAGGGAGGGCTTATTTTTTAGATTACTTTTGGGAAGAAGAACAAGTGTGAGAGATCACCCAAAACATCATAGTTCTTTATGTCTTCTATTTTTCTTGTAACTCTTCCATTATGAATAATCTAGTAGTTTTATCTTACGTTGTTATGAGTAGCTAAATACTTTAATCTAAGATTATGGTGAAACATGTTGGGGATTACTTGGTTGGTATATTAATATAGTTTTGAATTGGCTGTTAATCTCTATTTGTTCATCTACGTTTTGATTGTGGTTAGTTGAAAGGTCCTTCAATTATCCGCCCCATTAGTATGTATCTGCTTGAGAGAGAATGCATATTTAGGTGATTGTATGAACAACATCACTCCCGGAGTATAGACGATAGTCATAACCGAGGGTTTAGAGGTTGGATTAGAGATAACGATACCTCGGGTGCAATCTAAGTGAACCGTAATGTGAATATAGCTAGTGTAGCTTGAGAAAGTGCGTCTAGTAAATTATCATAATTGCTTGAGAAAGACTTATGATAGCTGGAGCGTTCATGATTGATGGAGACAACTAAGTCTCAGTTATAAAACATATTTAACCAATAAAATCAACATCGGTGGAAACCATTACCTTAGACCTTATTCTAATTGTTTACAAATCAAGATTATTTAACTTTCAGCTGTTATTTATTTTAGTTTAGTATCAATTGTGAATTACAAAGTTTGAGAAATTGATTCCGTGAATTAAATAAGTTCCACAAAAGTAATTGATAGGTTAATTTTATGTGGTACGACTCTGGGCAGAAATACTCAGAATATATTTGCTACGTCCTTGTGTGTCTTTTTATAAGGCATAGTTTGGCGTTATCAGTTATCATATAAACAATCAATATAACTATGAATCACAATGATGTAGCGTAGGCCATATGAATAAAACCTTAGTCAATGGACTTATATGAACTAGTGGTCGTGTATGACCTTAATAAATAAAACTATATATTGGCTATTATATAAACGGTCAATATAGCTATGAAGCACAACGATGGAATTAACATAGGCCATATGACTGTAAACTTAGTCAATGGACTTATGTGGTTGCTATGAATAACTAGTGGCCGATACGTATGACCTTAATGAATGAAATTATTAGTTGACTATTATATAAACGTTCAATATAACTATGAATCACAAGAATGTAATTAGCGTAGTCCATATAATTATAACGTTAGTCAATAGCTATTTATTATTAAAAGGGGATTAAATATGCAAAATAGATAACTTAATTCATTAATGTTTCATAATTGTTATAAAATATTCTATTTTAGGTGAATGTCCATATTTAGAGAGATTCTAGGGTTTACTTCTTGGTGGCTAAGTCACCACCTCCCTATAAATAAAGGGGTTCTATTCCATTGTAAACCATCCCAAAGTATCAATAAGAATACTCCTCTCTCTACTTTTCTCTCTATTGTTCTTGTTCTTATATTATTTCATAACACGTTATCAGCACGAGACTCTACCGTCTCAAGAATCCTCTTGAGAAAATTAAGGTATTTCCCTTTTTCCGAATTTGGTTTTAATTATGTCTGATATTATGAAAAGAAAGTTCGTTGCCCTTGAAATTTCGGGCAAGAACTATATGACATGGGTGTTGGATGCTGAAATCCACTTAGATGCTATGGGTGTTGGAGACGCCATTAAAGACAGAGATAAAGCATCCACCCAAGACTTCGCTAAGACCTTGATTTTCTTGCGCCATCACCTTGATGAAGGTTTGAAAATTGAATATCTCACAGTCAAAGATCCACTCATCTTGTGGAAAGGCTTAAAGGAGAGATATGACAACCTGAAGTTGGTCACTCTGCCACAAGCACGATTTGATTGGGCTCATCTGAGGCTCCAAGACTTTAAGTCTGTTTCTGAATATAATTCTGCAATGTTCAGAATTACTTCTAAGTTGGAACTATGTGGAGATAATATCTCTGATTATGATATGCTTGAAAAAACGTTTACAACGTTTCATGCCTCCAATATGGTACTGCAACAACAATACAGAGAGAAAGGTTTCAAAAAATACTCTGAACTGATTTCTCTTCTCCTTGTGGCTGAGCGAAACAATGACCTGCTCATGAGAAATCACGAAAATCGACCCACTGGGTCTACACCGTTGCCTGAAGCAGATAAGGTGTATTCTCATTATGCCAAGAATGGAAAAGGCTATGGCTTTAATCATGGTCGTGGTTGTAATCGGGGTCATGGCCATGGACGTAGACAAGGAAGAAATTTCCCTGATGTCTGTCACCCCCCAAAGAGATATAACCACCAAAAGCAGAAACGGGATTATGAGGATCCAAAGGCAAATAGTTCAGAAACTATATGTTATCGTTGCGGTGGAAAAGGGCATTGGTCAAAAGCTTGCCGTGTACCAAGACATTTGGTTGATCTTTATCAAGCATCTCTAAAGAATAAAGGCCCTGAAACAAATTTTGTCTCTGACGACAATTTTGACATCACCCACCTGGATGTGGCAGACTTCTTTGAGCAACCCGAGGGGAAAATAGACCACTTAATCGGTGATGGATCTGTGATGAAGGAAGATGGAATTGTTTGATTTTATTTTACTTATTTGTATTAGTTAGTGAATAAACTAATAGTCATTAGTATCAGCTCGTATTAGTTAGTTTATGATATAATGTTAGTATTAGTTCTTTAGAATGTTTCAATATGCCTAAATTTCAAAGATATTTTTATTTTCCAGTAGAGTTAATCGATTAACCTAACAGTTAGTCGATTATCTAATATTTCGCATTAAAACTGGACTTTTTCGCAAGCTAAGTTAGTCGACTATCTGATTTAGTTAGTCGACTAACCTGATGACTGTTTACTAAGTTAGTCGACTATCAACTTAGTTAGTCGACTAACTAATATTTCGCATTAAAACTGGACTTTTCCGCAAGGCAAGATAGTCGACTATCTGATTTAGTTAGTCGACTAACCTAATGACTGCTTCCCAAGATAGTCGACTATCAACTAAGTTAATCGACTAACCTCAGCAGATTTTGAAAATATTGTTTAAATGTGAAACAAACGGATTGAATTTGTTTATTCTCATGTTCGTGTATTTCTTTTGTATGTCAAACCATGGGAAAGGAAATATGGATATCTCACAAAGCAAGCTTGGATCAACGTCCAACTGTAAAAATATTTTTTTAGTTGATTCATGTACTACACATACGATACTCAAAGAAAAGAAATATTTCTCTCAACTAAGTATGTGTAAGGCAGATGTTACTACAATCTCTGGTAGTAGTAAATTGATTGAAGGCTCCGGAAGAGCAACTATAACTCTGCCTAGAGGAACAATGTTTATCATAGAGAATGCAATGTTCTCCTCCAAGTCTAAGAGAAACTTGTTGAGTTTTAAAGATATACGCCGGAATGGCTATCATATTGAGACAATAGATGAGAATAATCTTGAATATCTCATCATTACAAAGAATGTCTCTGGCCAATAGAGGGTTATTGAGAAATTCTCGTCTTTATCTTGTGGCCTGTATTGGACAAAAATTAGTGCAATTGAGGCACATTCAACAGTAAACCAAAAGGTTACTTATTCCAATACTTTTGTACTTTGGCATGATCAATTGGGACACCCTGGATCAATCATGATGAGATGGATTATAGAAAGCTCATATGGGCATCCGTTAAAGAATTTCAAGATTCTTCTAAATAATGAATTTTCTTGCACTTCTTGTTATCAAGGCAAGTTAATTATTAGACCATCACCAACAAAGGTTGGGACTGAGTCACCTACGTTTTTGGAATGTATACAAGGGGACATTTGTGGACCTATTCACCCACCTAGTGGGTCCTTTAGATATTTTATGGTCTTAATAGACGCATCCTGTAGATGATCTCATGTGTGCCTGTTGTCATCACGCAACCTTGCGTTTGCAAAACTAATGGCACAAATAATTCGACTACGAGCACAATTTCGTGATAATCCAATCAAGTCTATTAGACTGGATAATGCTGCTTAGTTTTCATCCCAAGCATTTAATGATTGTTGCTTATCAATTGGGATAAAAGTGGAATATTCTGTAGCTCATGTTCATACTCAAAACGGTCTTGCAGAATCTTTAATTAAATGCCTGCAGTTGATTGCAAGACCATTACTCATGAAAACGAGGCTGTCCACTTCGGTATGGGGTCACGCCATTTTGCATGCAGCAATGCTAATTCGTCTCAGACCGACGAATTATCACAAATATTCCCCGTTGCAATTGGTTTTGGGTCATGAACCCAATATATCCCATTTAAGAATCTTTGGATGCGCAGTATATGTGCCTATAGCACCGCCATACCGCACCAAAATGGGTTCGCAAAGAAGGTTAGGAATATCTGTTGGGTTTGAATCGCCCTCCATTATTCGCTACCTCGAAACATTGACAGGGGATTTGTTCACTGCACGATTTGCAGACTGTCAATTTGATGAGACACTTTTCCCAAAATTAGGGGGAGAAGTTGGTGAAACCAAACGGGAAATTTTGTGGAAAAATGCGTCATTATCTCATCTTGATCCACATACCTCTATTTGTGAAAAAGAGGTGCAAAAGATTATCCATTTGCAAAGAATAGCAAATCAAATGCCTGACGCATTTACGGACTTCAAAAGGATAACAAAATCCCACATCCCCGCAGAGAATGTTCCAATCCGTATTGATGTCCCTGTTGGACAATCATCTAGTGTCATATCCAATGAGTCGAATGCACGCCTGAAGCGTGGCAGGCCATTAGGTTCCAAAGATCGAAATCCTAGAAAGAGGAAAGCAAACGATCAAAATGACACTACGAAAGAATCTCATGAGGAAATTCATGATTTAATAAATTCTGAGATTCATGAAGAATCCATTGAGCCCGAGACTCAAGAAAATAAGGAACTACCAATAAATCCAATCGATATTGAGGCAAATTTTAATCGAGTGGATATAGTGGTGGATTATGTCTTTGCTTTTAATGTCGCATCTAGCATTATGCAAGAAAGTGAGGATCTTGAACCTCAATCTGTTGGAGAATGTCAAAAAAGACATGATTGGCCAAAATGGCAAGAAGCAATCCAATCAGAATTGAATTCACTGGCAAAACGTGAAGTTTTTGGCCCTATAGTTGAAACACCTAATGGTGTTAAGCCTGTTGGCTATAAATGGGTCTTTGTACGCAAGAGAAATGAGAAAAACGAGGTACAAAGATATAAGGCACGCCTTGTTGCAAAAGGATTTTCTCAAAGGCCTGGTGTCGATTATGAAGAGACATATTCGCCTGTAATGGATGCCATAACTTTTCGTTATCTCATTAGTTTTGCTATCCTTGAAAAGCTTGACATGCATTTAATGGATGTGGTTACTGCATATCTTTATGGCTCACTGGATAATGAGATATACATGAAAATTCCCGATGGACTCAAAATGCCAAACGCTCATAATTCAAAGTCCCGGGAAATGTTTTCAATCAAATTGCAAAGATCATTTTATGGTCTAAAGCAATCAGGACGAATGTGGTATAATCTTCTTAGTGAGTATTTATTAAAAGAAGGCTATATAAATGATGCCATTTGCCCGTGTGTTTTTATAAAGAAAACAACATCGGAATTTATTGTACTTGCCGTATATGTCGATGACATAAACCTTATTAGAACCCCCATAGAACTCCAAAAGGCAATTGATTATCTAAAGAATGAATTCGAGATGAAAGATCTCGGAAAGACAAAATTATGTCTTGGTTTGCAAATTGAATATTTGGCAAACGGAATTTTTGTTCATCAATCTACCTATATAGAAAAGGTACTGAAATGGTTTTACATGGATGGAGCATATCCTTTAGGTACTCCGATGGTTGTTCGATCACTTGATGTGAATAAAGATCCATTCCGACCGCAAGAAAGGAATGAAGAGCTACTTGGTCCTGAAGTACCATATCTTAGTGCAATTGGCGCACTAATGTATCTTGCAAATACTACAAGGCCTGACATAACCTTTTCAGTTAATGACTTAACAAGGTATAGCTCGGCTCCCACAAGGAGACATTGGAATGGGATCAAACATATATTGCGGTACCTAAAAGGGACTACCGATATGGGCTTATTTTATAGCAATAATTGCAGTCCTGATCTTGTTGGTTATGCTGATGCTGGATATTTATCCGACCCACACAAGGCTCAATCTCAAACGGGTTATGTGTTTACCTGTGGAGGCACCGCCATATCTTGGCGATCGACTAAGCAATCAATTGTGGCTACTTCATCTAATCATGCCGAGATAATCGCTATTCATGAAGCAAGTCGTGAGTGTGTGTGGTTGAGGTCTATAATACATCATATTCAAGACAAATGTGGTTTGAAGTGTAACAAACTACCCACGACTTTGTATGAAGACAATGCAGCATGTATAGCTCAATTGAAGGGAGGATTAATAAAAGGAGATAGAACAAAGCATATTTCACCAAAGTTATTTTTCACACATGATCTTCAAAAGAATGGTGATATCAATGTGCAACAGATTCATTCAAGCGATAATATGGCTGATTTGTTCACAAAATCTCTACCAACGTCAACTTTCAAGAAGCTGGTTCACAAGATCGGAATGCGAAGACTCAAGGATATGAATTGATGCTCTTTTCAGGGGGAGTTAATGCGCGTTGCACTCTTTTTTCCTTACAAGGTTTTGTCCCAATGGGTTTTCCTTGCAAGGTTTTTAACGAGGCAACCAATAGGCGCATATTCAAACATGTGTACTCTTTTTCCTTTTCTTTAATTTTTTCCATTGGGTTTTGTTTTAGTTAAGGTTTTAACGAGGCACATTATTGAATAGACATTCAAGGGGGAGTGTTATAAAATATTCTATTTTAGGTGAATGTCCATATTTAGAGAGATTCTAGGGTTTACTTCTTGGTGGCTAAGTCACCACCTCCCTATAAATAAAGGGGTTCTATTCCATTGTAAACCATCCCAAAGTATCAATAAGAATACTCATCTCTCTACTTTTCTCTCTGTTGTTCTTGTTCTTATATTATTTCATAACAATAATCAAATTGTTACTTAGGATTCAATGTTATTTATAGACCATACAGATTTTTAAAAATTAATCTATATTATGTTAAAAGCACGAAGGTATGAAATGTCGTTCACTATTTTACCCTCTTAAACTGGAGTTATACTGGACAAACTAATCATTTAATTATTTTTCTAATATTTAATAATAGTAATCTAATTAATTTCCTAATATTTAGGACTTTGATATCAACTGTTTAATTATTAAGTCTTTCCTGATATGAATTAGGTGAAAACTACTAACGCAGGGCTTTTAAAAAGGAATAAAATTTTAATTAAATAAATATTTTTCTTTTGGTATTTATTATTTTGACATGAAAAATATTAAACAATCGTAATTATTTAATAAAATGGTAAATCTTTATACTAATAATTATTTCTTTCCATTCTTTTGCACCAACAATCATCCGTATATGTTTGGAATGTTCGTTTTGAGATGCTTTTATGTTTTTTGTATTCTTTTCGTTATCTCCATGTTTCTTGTGAATTTATTTATGCAAGTTAAAAATTCTTATCAAATTATTTTTTAAAATCAAATGTGGCTCATTAATATTTTTATTGGCAAGAAGGCCCTTAGTGAAATAGACTTCGTCTTTTTTTACCTTCTTAAACTAGAGTTCACACTGGAAAAAATAATTATTTGATTATGTTTTTAATATTTAGTAATAGAATCTAATTAATTTTCTAATATTTAGGACCTTGATATCAACTAAAAGTATAATAAATAATCTTTCCTTGTTTGAATTAGGTGAAAACTACTAATGTGTAATTTCGTATGATGTTGGGAACAAATAATTAAACCTCCAAATTAAATATTTACCAAGAATTAATTTAATTATTTTTTGTAATTGTCATATAAATAAAATTATTTTGAAATTGACAAACTCAATATGATACATAAATTGGCTTTGATAAGAACATCATTAGCACATAGAAAAACTGATAATAATTGTATTAAGAATCAAATTCGTATAAAAAAAAACAAACTTGAAGCAATCATAAGGAAACAATAGAATACAAGCTATATTCTAAAGGAATTGTCATTTATTATAATAATAACAATAATAATAATTATTATTATTATTATTATAATAATAATAATAACAATAATAATAATACAACAACAACAATAATAATAATAATTATTATTATTATTAATATTATTATTACTATTATTATTACTGTTATTATTATTGTTATTATTACTTTAGAAATGACAACTTCTCTTATGTTCTATATTAAATTATTTGATGAAAAAAAAGTCATTTATGCATTACGTTTCCCCTTATCAATCTTTTCTACGAGCGTAACACCAGCCTTTTCATTCCCAAAATGGCGGAGAATTTTTTTTCTACTTTATTTTATTTGAAAAATCTTTGTTAGTAATATTATTTACATATTTTTTTTTTGTGTTAGATCATAGATATAATAATATTCTTTCATAAGATATTTCTATATAAGTCCTCAAAAACTATAATATGGCATCTAAGAACGTATATGAAAAAATTTCTTTATTCATTGAACCAACTAAATAATATATCCAGTAGTCACCATTTTCAAGAACTTATATACTTTTTTGTTAACTTTTATTTTAAAATTCAAACATATTGTTTATTAATCTTTATATATATATATATATATATATATATGATACACGCGCAAAACGCGTATTCTATGGCTAGTTTACGTATACATACGAAGGCTTTTGATCTTTGGATGAGAAAACAATGATTTTATGGGATCAATATTTTGGGATAATCAAAGTTATTAGTAACTAATTTGGGTGGAAAATATTTTGGAGGGAACAATGGCTATTAAGCTAAATATGAAATCAAGGGCTTTAATGGTGTGGCAATCGTTGGGCCAATGTGAGTGTAGCCAAATAGCAGCACTCAATTGAAAAATAGCTACAGATTCAAAAGTAATCGAAATTATGTTCTTTTCATGTAAAGATAAATCTGAATGAAAACACTGTTCAAAATCAAAAAAATATTCATGCATAGTATACTAGACTTCAAGCATAATATATTAGAGTTTTAGTATAATATACTAGTCCAACATAATATGTTGGAAATTCATACACATGTGCTCCAATATCCAGTATATTATCTTGGAACTTTCTGTGTGTTGGAGTTCCGGCATAATATGCTGGAAGTTCATAAACAAGTTCACCAATCTCCAGTATATTATGCTAAAAATTTCTGTATTGCAGCAAAATATTGGCTATATTTCAATGACTTTGCAAAAGTTTATTATTTTTCAACTACCTATCCAAAAATCGTCTAGTCCGTGCAATTTTCAGAAGATATTATTGTATTGGGGCGCGCAAAAGGTAAAGAATCAAGATTGAAGCTACAATTTGTAACTAAGGCTCATTATACATGTCACAACCCAGCTCTATAATAGGTCATGATGGAGCCCGATACCATTGTCAAGCAAGCCGGCACGAACGGATTAATTTCAGTTCTCATTTTTACTTTTACCAAAAAAATAAGCGTAATAGATTCTCAAATTTAAAGTTAAGTACAGAAACGATCAATAATGCATCAAAGTGACTATAAAACCCAAAAATAAATATTTAATGATATGTGTGCCAAGACCTCGTGTCACAAGTATGGGAAACTAGTAGAATGAACAAAACAATAACTCTACCCTACTGTCTGAGATAGAACAGACAGCAAAAATAAGGAAAAGACTCCATCTAGCATTCAGCTGCTTTGTTTGGGAAGACGTGCTCTTGTTCTTTTCTTGCTGTTGCGGCCTCAATACAATTCTGGCTATCCTCTTTTTTCTTTTGCGTGCGGCCCATGATGTTTTGATCCTTTCTTTCTTTCTTGCTCTATCGCTTTTTTTGAGGGCCTCCCGGACCCTATTGTCAATAGTGTGTTGAATAGCATAGGAAGGGAGCAGCTCACCGTGAAAGTCTCAGTCGATGAATCATAGGCGCGCACCAGACCGATAGCCAGATGTACCTGCCTCAGATCCTGTACAATTAAGTACAAAAGTGTAGCATAAGTACATAAACAGTATATACCCAGTAAGTATCCCGTCTAATCTCGAAGAAGTAAAGACGAGAGGTCAACTCGATGCTTATTAGGGTCAAATAATGTAATGAAGTGCTACGCTAAACATGTGAGTCACCCAAAATTCAACAGTTAACAAGAGGTAAACATCATGTTCTTAACAATATTCCAGTTAGCTATTACATTTCGAAATATTAGCAAAACAAATCAGGTATAAGTCTTCATATAAAT
Source organism: Nicotiana benthamiana (assembly GCA_034376525.1). Taxonomy (NCBI): domain Eukaryota; kingdom Viridiplantae; phylum Streptophyta; class Magnoliopsida; order Solanales; family Solanaceae; genus Nicotiana; species Nicotiana benthamiana. The sequence continues at coordinate 53,006,310 of CM067339.1, read as the reverse complement.
ATCATGCGCACATTATGCCGATATCGGCGACCCGATCCAATAGAAAAGAAATTGTGCACTGTCGAGGGTCGAAAAGTATGAACAATAGATGCATCTATTTATACGTAGGTGATCGGCCTGATCCACAAATAACAAGGTAAATTAAGAATACACACGAAGGCGCATTTATATTAAAATAAATTCATACAAGGGTTCCACAATTCTTATTCCTTTTTCAAGTCTCTAGCATATCTTAAGTGATCACATAAGCAAGAAAATATAGTGATATTCACAAATATGGCACGATGTGTGTCCTAGACTACCCAAGAAATTAACCTAATAGTAGCTATGCACAGACTCTCATCACCTAGTGTATACGTAACCCCCGAATTTAATGACAAGCTTTCAATTAATATACCTATGAGGACAATTTCCTCTCACAAGGTTAGACAGGAAACTTACCTCGCTCCAAACTATACTTCCAATACCAAGAACGAGCCCAAATCCTCAATTCGGAGCCGAACTATCCCAAACTAGTTAAATATAGTAGTAACAAGTTAATATAGACTTACAAGATCGAATTCTAACTATTTAAGCAATTCCTCAACTCCTACCACAAGTTTCTTAAAATCTGACCTTGGCCTACGTGCCTGAATTCTGAAATTTTTCGAAGGAAGTTGTTCTTTATGTCCGAAGGATCAAAACTATATGATTTCTAGTTTATTTCACACTAAATTTCGTGGTCAAATCCATCTTTTTCCAAAACCCTAGGTTTAGCTCTAACCCTGTGATTTTTCCTAAATTCTAGTGTTTAATCCACCTAAAATGCAAGTATTAAACTAAGGATGGGTGGGATACACTTACCTCTTGATGCTAAGTGGAAACCTTCTCTTCCAAGCTCCCAAAATCGCCTAAGAAAGAGTGAAAAAGTGATAAAAATGACTTGGAGCCCGAATTAAATGAACCTCAATGCCTCAGCGATTTTCGCATTTGCGGTCAAGGGATTGCATCAGCGAGAAAAGGCTGCATCTGCAAAAAGGAGCCAAAGGGATGGGGCTGCATCTGCAGCTTGGGAGCTGCTTCTGCGGTTCCTAGCCAGGCTTAGCTGAGCCGCTTCTGCGGTGTAAGGACCGTATCTGCGGTATCGCACCTACGGTCAAACAACTGCAAGTGCGGTTATGACAGAAGCAGCAAATTTCAGCCCTTTCTCAAAATTTCCACTTCACCCGAGCCTCGTCCGATTGACGCTCGGACCTACTGGATCCCGCCCGAATATACTGCCAAGTTTGAAATCACGAGACGGACCTACTCGAACTCCAGAACACCCTAAATAATGCTAAATCTACAAATCACCCCCTAAAACTAAATGAATCAAACTTGTGAACTTTAAGTTCGTAACTTCTCCTCTAACGGGCCAAAACGCCCTAAAACTACTGAGATTGACACCAAATTTTACAGGCAAGTCTTAAATGATATTTCGGACTTGTATCAAGCTTCGAAACCAAAATACGAGCCCGGCACCTGGGAAATCAATGATTAATTATTTTCTTTAAATCTTTAAAACTTCAAATTAACAATTTCTAATAAAAATTCATTACTCGGACTAGGTACCTTGGAATTTGATTCCGGGCGTACGCTCAGGTCCCATATTTTCCCACAGACCCACCGGGACCGTCAAATCACGAATCCGGGTACGTTTTCTAAAATATTGACAAAAGTCAAACCTAGCGTTTTAAGAAAATTCTAAATAGTTAAATGTGTATATTTCAATCCAAACTCTTCTAAATCCCGAACCAACCATCCCTGCAAGTCGTGAATTAGCTAAAGCAGGCATGAGAAGTTTTATTTAAAGTAACGGGATTCTAAAAGGCAAAATGACCAGGCGGGTTGTTACATTCTTCGCCTCTTAAACAAACGTTCCTCCTTGAACGGGCATAGAAAAGTACCTGAGCTGCAGAATAAATGGGGATATCAGCTCCGCATGTCCTCCTCGGACTCCCAGGTCACCTCCTCGACTGGCTGGCCCCTCCACTAGACCTTTACCATAGAAATCCTCTTGGATCTCAACTGGCGATCTTGCCTGTCAATAATGGCAATTGGCTCCTCCTCATACCCCAAGCTCTCATCCAGCTGAATAATCTGAAGTCCAACACATGGGAAAAGTCGGCATAATAGTTCGAAAGAATCGACAAATGAAAAATTGGATGAACTCCCAATAAGCTGAGGGGCAATGCAAGCTCATATGAAACCTCTTCAACTCTCCTCAACACCTTAAAGGGGCCAATAAACCTTGGGCTCAACTTTCCCTTCTTCCTAAACCTCATAATGCACTTCATTGGTGAGGCTTTCAAGAGAACCTTTTCGCCAACCATAAATGATACATCATGTGCCTTCTAATCCACGTAGGTCTTCTGTCTGGACTGAGTTGTTCGAAGCCTCTCCTAAATTCCCTTCACCTTATTCAAGGCATCATGTACCAAGTCTGTACCATACAACTTAGCCTCACCAAGCTCTTACCATCTGATAGGAGAACGACAATGGTGACCATATAGACCCTTGTATGGAGACATCTCAATACTAGACTAATAACTGTTGTTATATGAAAACTCCGCCAAGGGCAAGAACTGTTCCCACTTCCCTCCAAAGTCAATCATACATGCTCTAAGTATATCCTCCAAAATCTAAAATGTCCGATTCGACTGCGCATCGGTTTGAACATGGAATGTTATGCTAAGCTTGAAACAGGTCTCCAACTCACTCTGTACGGCTCTCCAAAAATGGGAAGTGAACATTGGGCCTCTGTATGATATAATAGAAATAGGCACACCGTGCAATTGGACTATCTCCTGAATATAAATCTGAGCATACCTCTTTGCCGTTTAAGTAGTCGCCACTGGAATGAAGGGGACCGACTTGGTCAACCTATCAACGATGACCCATAGTGAATCTAACATTCGCAGGGTCCACGGTAACCAAACTACAAATTCCATGGTAATGTGCTCCTACTTTCACTCTGGTATAAGCATCTGCTGAAGTAGGCTATCCTGCCTCTGGTGTTCATACTTGACCTGCTGGTTATTCAAAAATCTGGCTACGTACTCCACTATATCTTTCTTTATTCTCTTCCTCCAGTAATGCTGCCTCAACTAACGATGCATCTTTGTGCCACCCGGATGACAGGAATATCGTGATTTGTGGGCCTCCTCTAGAATCCTCTCCCTCAAACCATCAAAATTAGGAACACATAGACAACGCAAAAGTCGTAAAACACCATTCTCTCTAATAGAAACCTCCTTGGCACCTCCCTGAAGTACCGTCTCTATGAGAACTGTCAAATGTGGATTATTGAGCTATCGGGCCTTTATCTCACCCAGTAATGAAGGCTGAGCAACAATACATATAAAAACCCGGCTGGGCTTCGAAATGTCCAACCTCACTAGTCTGTTCACCAAGGACTGAATGTCCAAGGATAGTGGCCTCTCCACTGCTGGAATGAATGCCAAGCTACTCATACTCTCCACCTTTCTGCTTAAGGCATATACGACCACATTTACCTTGCTCGGATGATAAAAAATGGTGATGTCATAATCTTTAGTAACTCACACCACCTGTGTTGCCTCAAGTTAAGATATCTCTGCTTGAAGAAATGTTGTAAGTTGCGATGGTCAGTATAAACCTCGTACGATACCCCATACAGATAATGCCTCCATATCTTAAGAGCATGAACAATCCCGGCCAACTCTAGATCGTGCACAGAATAATTCTTCTCATGAACCTTCAATTGACGCAAAAAATATGCAATAATTTGCCCCTCCTGCATTAATACACACCCCAAACCAATGCGTAAAGTGTCAAAATATATCGTATACAACCCTGAATTGGAAGGCAAACTAGTGTTGTAGTCAAAGCTGTCTTGAGCTTCTGGAAGCTCTCCTCACAATCATCGAACCAATGGAATGGAGCATCCTTCTGGGTCAATCTAGTCAAAAGTGATGCAACATATGAAAATCCCTACATGAATCGCCGATAATAACCTGCCTACCCCAGGAAACTCGTAATCTTGGTCACTAAAATTGGACGTGGCCAACTCTGAACTACCTAAATCTTCTTGGGATCCACCTTAATGCCCTCTCCTGATATAATATGTCCTAAGAATGCCGCTGACTCTAGCCAAAACTCACACCTGGAGAACTTAGCATATAGCTTCTACTCTCGCAAGTTCTAAAGCACTACTCTCAGATGCTTCTCGTGCTCCACCAGGCTACGTGAGTATATCACAATGTCATCAATGAAGAAGACGACGAAGGAATCAATATAAGGCATGAATACTCTATTCATCAAATCCATAAATGTTGTTGGGGTATTAGTCAAGCCGAAAGACTTCATCAAAAACTCATAATGGCCGTATCTAGTCCGGAATGCAGTCTTTGAAACATCCCGATCCTGGATCTTCAGATGATAGTACCCTGACCTCAAGTCTATTCTAGAGAACACCCTCGCACCCATCAACTGGTCGAACAAATCATCAATACAAGGAAACGGATACTTGTTCTTGATGGTGACTTTGTTCAATTGGCGGTAATCAATGCACATCCGCATAGTACCATCCTTCTTCTTCATGAGTAACACTGGTGCACCCCAAGGCAACACACTAGGCCTAATAAACCCCTTCGTCAACAACTCCTCAAGCAACTCCTTCAACTCCTTAGGAGCCATACGATACGGTGGGATAGATATAGGCAGGGTTCCTGGAGCCAAATCGATACAAAAATCAATATCATGATCTGGGGGCATGCTAGGAAGATGAAAAGGAAACACATCGGTGAACTCCCAAAATACTGAAACTGAATCGATCAACGGAGACTCTGCGGTGCTGTCTCAAACATAAGCTAGATAGGCCAAACACCTCTTCTCGACTATATACAAAACCTTTAAAAAAGAAATAACCTTACTAGGGGTATCAACCGTAGAACCCTTCCACTCCAACCTCAGCAACCCTGGAATTACTAGAGAAATAGTCTTGGCAGGGCAATCTAGGATGGCATGGTATAGAGATAACCAATCCATGCCCAGTATGACCTCAAAGTCGATCATATCCAGCAACAGGAGGTCCGCTCTAGTCTTGAAACTATAGAACATAACCACACAGGATCGGTAGACCCAGTCTATAACCACGAAATCGTCCACAAGAGCGGACACATGAACAGGAGTACCCAAAGGTGCAGGAGGAATAACCAAGAATCGAGCAAACAGTGATGATACATAGGAATAGGTGGACCCTAGATCGAATAATATCAAAGCATCTCTACCGCAGATGAAAATAATACTTGTAATGACAGCATCTAAGGCCAATGCATCTAACTTGATAGAAGGGCATAGAATCTGGCTGGAGGCTGGCTGGCTGCCTCTACCTGACTGAGCAGTAGCTGGCTAAGCTCTCCCTACCAGTCATCCAACTTTAGGAGGGCCTCTACCGGCATGCCTTCCATCTCTAGGTGGCTAGGCAACTGGTGCTGAAACCATGGGCCGCTAACCCTGTTGCACGGCCTTACCCTGAAGTCTGGGGCAGTATCTCCTCATGTAACCAAGGTCTTCACACTTAAAACAACTATGCAGTGCAGCGACCTGCTGCCCTGATGGTTGACTCTATAAACCCGTAGATCTACTTGAAGAAGAATGGATAGCCGGTGGGCTGTATGAACTCTCCGGCGCAGCACTAAAATTGGAACCAGAAGAATTCGGGGGACCAGAATACCCATTGGAGGAACCCTAAATAGCTGGCGGACGAGTAGAATTCTCGGGCATAGCGCTAAAATAGGGGCGCCCTGGAGCACCCCGAGCAGGTGTTGGTGCTGAATATGGGGGCCTGCTAGGCTGACCCCTCCCAAACTGGCCTCTACCCTTAGCCAGGACACCTCTGAACTCTCCAACGAATCTAGCCCTCTTATGCTGCTGCATCTGCTACCCCTGTGATGATATCCCTCAATCATGCGAGCAATCTCAACCACTAATTGATACTTTATACACATCTCTACCTCTCGGACTATACCAGATTGGATACCGGGGTGCAACCCCACAACAAATCTCTACACTCTCTCTACATCTGTGGAAAGTACCATGAGTGCATGGTGAGACAATTCAGAAAACCTTGCCGCATAATCGGTCACAAACATCTAACCCTGCTCCAGATGCTCAAACTGATACCGTAGCTCCTCCCTCTTTGAAGGTAGAATGTACTTATCCAAGAATAATAGTGCAAACTGATCCCAAGTGATGGGAGGAGAACCTGTTGGCCATCCAAGAACATAGGACTGCCACCATCTACAGGCCCTGTCCTTAAGCTGAAAAGTAGTAAGTCAACTCCATGCGACTCTAATATCCTCATGTTCTGCAGTTTATCCCTGCACCTGCCTATGAAGTCCTAAGAATTCTCATGGCGCTCACCCCCGAAGACCGGAGGGTGAAGTCTAGTCCATCTTTCCAAAAGCTTATGCGTGTCACCATTCGCAGTTGGTCTGGTCCGGAGCGCCAATGTGGCAACTGGGGCGCCATCTGTGGGTAGTGTACTCAGAGTCTGATATACTACAGCTGCATTACCAGGAGCCTGGGCAGTAGGGGTATGTGCTCCCCTCCTTTCTGTGAGGTAACGGGATCTACTGGAAATAAACTAGCATGAGTCATAGAATCCATGAACCACAATAGGTCATGGTGGTCATATAGTATTAGTTTGGGGTCGATTCGTGGTGGCGTCGCCACCGGAGAAAGTTGGGCGGTGCTAGGGTTCCGCCCTTCAATCTAAAATTTGAAGGTTTCCATATGGATTTTAGGTGGGTTGTTTGGAGATTTGAGATGTGGAGGCGGAGAGGAATCAGTGGTGCTGTTTTGGTGGCGATTGGCCGTTGATCGCTGTTGTGGGTGATTTCCGGTGGCCGGCGAACGGTAGTTTGAACCGGCATTAGGTTGATCTCTAAAGAGATGTGAGAGATGATGAGAGGGGATATGGGGTGTTTGGACATATATATATGTTAAAGAACCCTCCAGTTCTGGACCATTAGATCAAAATAGATCAATGGTCCTGATCAAAAGATGGCCAAACGGGGTCGTTTGGATGGGGGTTGCTGGATCGGGTTTTTTCTGGGGCGGGTTTGGGTCATTTGAGTGGGTTTGGACGGGTGTAAATGGATTTAGATGGGTATTGGCCCAAAATTAGTTGTTTTTTCAAGACTCATTCTTCTTTTCAAATTTAAAAAAATGTTAATAAAAATAAAAAAACAAATTAACTCTTAAACACTAAATTAATCTAACAAATACTAATAGACATTAAATAATAACTATCACAGATAATTAAAAACCAATTTGAAGAAAAATACCCAAAAAAATCGAACTTAAACAATAAAAATGCGAAAATAGTTATTTTTATGATTTTTCATGTTTTATAAAAAAACATTTACTAATTAACCTAAAAATGTAAAATTAAATCCTAAATAAATGCAATATATTTTTGTATTTTTTATGAATTAAATAAAATTAAACATGCACACAAAATGCAAACAAACATGAGAAATTATGCAATAATTCCTTAAAATAACAAATAATTAAGGAAAAGTCTAATGTTTAGGAGTTCTGTAGGAGAAATTCATGCGAGGAAAAAATCACGTGCTCACAGGTGTGATTGATTCGAAATTCCTTTTAAATAGGTCTAATTGATTTGTTTGCTGATTTTCCTTAAGTTAAAAATATTTCTCATCTTTCTTACTTGATTCATTCATACAACATCTCTGGCCTCAAATTTCTCACCTGTTAATTGATTTTCTATTCTTAAATTGTACAACAGTGTATTTCAAAGACCTTGTCCTCAAAAATAGCATTTATGTATTTTTCCCTAATTTACTACTTTGCAAAAAGTATTTATTTAAATCCTTTCCTTAAATGGTTTTACCCGTTTGAACCACAGTCCTTTAATTAAGGGGAGTCCTATGTAATTGATTTACAATTAGTCTTCAATTATTTTCTTACTTTATTTCCTCATGGCTTTAACACTATAAATACATTACTCTTTTCTTTCACACTACACACGATTTTAATAGTCCTCCACTATTACAACTCATAATTCTTCTGAACTCTTACACTCACATAAGAGAACCTCTCTCTTCTTATCAGTATTTTGACCTTCACAATACTACTGTTTTTCCTATTTGTTCCTTGAAATTGGTATGTCCTAATTCTAATTAACAGCATCACCACAACGTGTTTACTTGCAGCTTTCTACATCTTTGTCTCTTTACTACTTCTGCAGATTTAAATACTTAAATTAGCATGATGATTTCTTTTGTTTGTTTCTGTTATGAACTCCTCTTCCCTATTCCCTTTATGTGTTTTGAGTAACAGTTTAAAATGTGGCAATATGCAAGTTATTTTCTATGGATTAAACTTGATCCCTTGGGGGATCCTCAACTCTAAAACAATATGTTCTAGTAGGCTAGGTGTGCCAAAATCTCTCATTGTTGGTTATGCCCATTATCCTACATTTAAATCTTGCAATTCCCCATCCCTTATATCCCTATGTGTACTGTTTACATTTTCCTCTTCCCCTCTCGGAATTCTGCACTTGCACTCTCCCTCTTAGTTCCTATGTTCTGCCCCGATCTTGTGAGCCTTGCCTTGGTACCTTGAGTTCCTTCCGAACTTGGACACCTGAGGGTTGGCCCTTCCATACTACACTTTGGCTTACTATGGTGATACATTTAGGTGTAAGCACTGCCTGGAGTTCTTAAATATCTCTTAGGGAACTCTGACGTACCAAGTGGTAGAAATGCTTTGAAACATTTATCTTTGGAGTTGGTTTACTTCATAAATCAGGTAGGAAGTCTGAATCAGGCTTTCCTTGGTTGTAATTTTCAAATTTCTGATGTATTTTTCTTTACTTTTTTTTTCTTTGGACTGTAATAACTTTGTATAACTTTTGGAGATGATTAGCTAAAAGGGAGGGATAACTGTGCATGTATATGGGTAGATAACTTGCCTATAGGAATATAATTTTTGTATTTTTCTATAATTACCATGCCTATAAGACTTATGCATTTTTCATATAGTTATCATATCTATAAGACTTATGCCTTTTTCATATATTTACCATGCCTATAAGACTTATGCATTTTTCATATAGTTACCATGCCTATAAGACTTATGCATTTTATATAGTTACCATGCCTATAGGATTTCTGCATCGCATTTAGCTACCATGCCTATAAGATTTCTGCATCTCATTTAGCTACCATGTCAATAGGGACCCTACACTTTCATGTAGATACTATGTCTATAGATCTTGCGCACGCACACAGAGAATATGCCAATATGTCCTTTCTGATTCTTGCACACCCGCTTTTCACTAGGCAAACTTGTCTATAGGTCCTAATAACAAAAGGTAATCAGATAGCATGCAACTCTTGGATAATCATTTTACAGAATCTCTGTACTGTCTATAACAATGTTTTTCTAAGTTGGCAAAAACATAGAAAGCATGCCTACATGGGTTCTAATTCAAATATAAATAGCCTCGCTCGTATGCAAGTTTGAACTGTCAGTAGTAATGCATTATCAATTGCAGAACTTGTACTCCTTCTATTAAAATTAGAAACCTTTCCTTAAATCAACATGTATTCAGTTCTTACTCTTACTTCAGAAATCTATAGATATCATGCCTATAGGTTTTTTGCCTATCACTTAGGCTAGCCTTGGGGTAAACTTATAAATTGAATCCGTTTTTTATTAACTACAACCAGCAGGTAGGCCTGACTCAGGCTTTCTATCTGAATTATGTAATATATTAGTCTTCCTCAAATCTTTAAATTTTTATTATACCTTAAACAGTACGTGTAAGACATACTAAACTATGTGTTTTCCCTAGTTTTAAAGGAGGTTTTTCTGAGCCTTGTTATTTGTTTATATGCTCTCCCCTGAACTTGCTGTATGTGTTTTGTTTGTCGCCTTATATTTTAAACCTTTTTGAAACCACAAATAAGCCAATGTCTCCTTCTTTTAGGATTAGTAATCCCAAATACCTCAGGGATTGATAGATTTGGGGCGGGTAATAGCATGCAATAAGTAAATGAGACTATTCTATGCTTTAGTACTTTAAAGGGGTGGGATAGAGTAGATATGGATATGATGATCGGTGCGCTAATACCCCGTGTAGCCCCTCTCTGAGGAGTGATTACTGGGTATTGCATTGACGTGATCCATACTATTATTAAACCTAGGACCCCTCTCCCTTGCTCTTTGTTTCTTTAAATCTATAAAATGTTTCTTCAATCAACTCTCTCCTATGCCTCCCAACTTTGTCTATTTCTACGCTTTATGTGAAAATCCCCTCTTATGTGATACTCTTACTTGCTTATGTGTTATTTGTATTTAAGTCACGACAGTAGCTTGGTTAGGAACTGCACTAGTGGATCCTGAGGGGTGCCTAACACCTTCTCTCGGGATAATTTCAAGCCTTAACCCAATCTCTGGTTATCCAAATTAAATCATCGTTAGTGTCCCTATGCACTATAATCATTAGGTGGCAACTCTTCAATTCTCTTAAACCCAATTCCCAATAGGGAACTAGTTGTTTTCCCAAATGTCAAAAATCCAATTTCGCGAATAAAAAGGGGGCGGGATAGCATGACGATTCTGTTGGGGACTTCTTTTAGGCTTTTACCATTTCAATCTATTAGTATGACTTTACATTTCTTATATGCCTTTATTTGTTTAATCTTTTTAAGCTTTAATTCCTTCTCCTACTACGAAACTGACTTGTCTTTTATTTATTTCCCTTATTTATTTTACTGCTTTCCTATTGCATTCCTTTATTACTATTTTAAATTGTTGTAATTATTATTATGAACATGCAAATACGTGGTAACTTGTTTTAATTATTGCAACTGCATATTTCCAACATCATATTCCACTCGTGCCAAATAAAATACCATAGCAATGATTATAATGAGTGGTTGCGCTCTTCCAATATTATCACCTCCTAAATCCGGCAAAGGCATATTCGCGGTAAAGCCAGTCGATTAACGGTGTAGTCGACGGTACGCGCCTTTTCCTATTAAGTTTTCCACTCAAGGGTACCACTCTAACGCACCATAGAAACCTTACTCTCTTTAATTGTGCATGCATCATGGTCAAACCTAGCCGAGTCAGTTATGTTGTCTACATCTTGACTATTTAAGATAGCCTCGTCCAAAGTCCATTAGGTTTCCCCAAAACCCAAACGGACACTACCACGTTTTGTGCATTTATTTGGAAAACTAAATCCCGATATGCCAATTATTGATATTTATTAGTCGAGTCTGGTGGGGGTAAGGGCCTAACCCTTATTTTTACAGAAATATGAGGTACGAAGTCCCCAATTTTGGCATGATTAGCACGCCTCACTCTTGCTAGACTGGTGGAGGAGTCTTCCATAAATTGATCAAATCAATGAATGGAAAGATAGGGCCGCCAAAGCTAGTGAAAAGCTGGAATATCTAGAATACAATCTGCTGGAATTAGAAGGAAAAGTGAGGAAGAGAGCCACTGATTGCCATAACGCTGAGCGAAACAAAGGAGAACAACTGGCCAAGGCATTTATACTGGTGAACCTACGCGACTGGAGGATTTGACCAACGAGAGCATTCAATCTGGGGAAGGTTCCTCTGGGACCAAATAGATAGGAATTTCCATTTTCGCTTTATAAAATATAATAAGGCCAATGGCCATTAGTGATTCTTATTTCCTTGTTATTTAGTGTCATTTTGGAATTCATCTACTTTTTTGTCAATGAAATGAGGCATTTAGTATTCTATGTTCTCCAAATCAACTTGTCGCTAGGTCTACCTCGAGCACAATGAGCCCCCCCCCCCCATAAAATTAGGACGCGCTTTATATTTCAGCACTACGTGTTTAAATATTGCAACATGGTTTTATTATCCTCACTGACTTGTTACCTTTTTGTTTTTACTTTTTGTTTATTCCCCTCCCCAAATGGTAGTTCGTGAACTCTGGCAACGTTGTCATATTTTACGAGATCCAGGGGCCGTCAACCTACTCCTCATCCCGTCCCGTTAGACATAAAAACTAAAGAAAAATGGAAGATTTAAGCAACTCAGCTGAACGGGTAGAGGTCACTCATAGTGCTCTGGTTCCTAAGAAAAATGCATCCCAATTGGAACAAAAGTTGTTGAAGTTTCAGGAAGAATTGGATCAAGTCCGGAATTAGGCAAGTCTGTCATTTTCCCTTACCTCTCAAGAAGTTACTTTCCCAACTACTCAAGATCCCATAACTCTACAAAATATCCCAAAGCAACAAAACCACCCCGCTCCCCACCACCAATGCAATACTTGCCATACCTCCAATAACACCCTACGATCATCCTGGAACTCCAGAACTCCACAAATGACCACTGCCACACCCAACACAATACCCTCATCTACATGGAGACTGTTCCACACTTCATCCAACCCATCTCAAGCACACCTGAGTCTGACGATAAAGACTCACCCATCAAGAACCTGGTTGCACAACTCAAGAAATTGACTAGTCAAATTCAGGGTGTCGAATGAAGTAAAGGGATTGAAGAGTTGACCTACAAAGACCTTTGCATACAACCAGATGTCGAACTGCCTGAGGGGTACAAACCTCCTAATTTCGAGATTTTTGATGGTACAGGGGATCTGAGAGTTCACCTGAGAACATACTGCGACAAACTGGTCAGAGTAGGGAAGAACGAAAGGATTCGCATGAAGCTTTTCATGAGAAGTCTTAAAGGAGATTCTCTGTCTTGGTACATTATCCAAGACCCAAAGAAATTGTCAAACTGGGTGAATATGGCGTTAGATTTCATGGACAGGTTTAGGTTCAATACAGAAAATGCACCGGATGTGTTCTACATTAAGAACCTAAAGAAGAAGCCCACAAAAACATTCTGCGAGTATGTCACTCGCTGGAGGTCAGAAGCTGCTAAAGTCAGGTCTACTCTAGAGGAAGAATAGATGAACAAGTTTTTCCTCCAGGCTCAGGACCCCCAATACTATGAAAGACTGATGCTGATTGAAGGCCAAAAATTTTTGACATCATTAAGCTAGGTGAGAGGATCAAGGAAGGCATTAAAAGTGGTATGGTCACGAACTTTGAAGCTTTGCAAGCCATCAACAAGGCTTTACAGTCTGGTGGTGCATCCAAGAAAAGGGGCGTACGTGCCATAATGGTTGCACAGAGGACCAAATCCTTTATCAATACCAAACCTACCCAATGCCTCCACTTACATATCAGCCTACCCCAAACTACCAAGAACCCCCACCTCCCACATACCAATCCATTAAGCCAGATACTCCCAACCAGCATATGTTTACCAAGCCTACAAAACACAACCACCCCATCTAGCAATCACCTCCCCCACGTCAAAACTTCCCTAGACCTCAACCAAATCTCGATCGCAGGCCTCCTAAACAGTATACCGCCATTGCTGAACCAATTGACCAGCTGTACAAAAGACTCAAAACTGCTGGTTATTTCACCCCTATCCCTGCCATAACCCCAGAAAATCCTTCTCAGTGGGTCAATCCAAATAAATCTTGTGCATACCATTATGACATGAAAGGACATACCATTGATGAATGCCGCTCTCTGGAGGATAAGATTCAGACTTTGATTGACAATAAGATCGTCGTACCAAAGGAACCTGCTCTTAATATTCGTAATAACCCTCTACTGGACCACAAGGGAGGAGGTGTTCATATGATCGAGATAGAGGATGGCAGGGACCCCAATGGATCGATCAGTTTGACCATAGAAGGCGACAATCCAAAGAAGCTAATAATCACCCTTAATCTGATTTTTGTCTAGATTCAGCCTTATGGGAATGCCAAGGTAAACATATCCACTCCACTAGAGTTTGAAGCAACATCCTCTGCAAAGATTCCAACGCCGATTGAGGTTGAGTTTGTGTCACCGGCAGACACATCAACACACTTTGAAGTTGTAGTTTTACCGCTTTATGGGCATGCTCAGCTAGGATTAAAGATAGCTACACCAATTCCAGTGGCAATGTTAGCAATCACACCATTTTTCACCAATGCCATACCTTGGGACTATATAGCTGAGGCTAGCAGAAAAGGAAAATCAAGTTCGGGGAAGCCGTTGTAGCACAGGGTATGACAAGAACCGGCAGTGATTATATCCCAAAGCATTTGGCTGAGTCAAGCAAGCAGGCCTCTAATCGGCCAACTATCACTAAAATTCGGTCTGATGATCTCTGGAGAAATATACAAGCTAAGGAATACTCAGTCATTCATCAATTAAACAAAACACCAGCACAGATCTCCATCCTAGATTTGCTACAAAGTTCTGATACATATAATGCTTTAATAAAGGTGTTGAGTGACACATATGTACCGAGAAAAATCATAGGAGGAGAAATGGAAACCATGGTAGGGAAGGTATTGGAGAGTCACAAGATCACTTTTCATGAAGATGAGCTGTCGCCGGAGGGATTGAGTCACAACAAGTCATTGCACATCACCGTGTAGTGTGAGGATTATTTTATCACCAGGATCTTGATTGACGGAGGGTTCAGCCTCAATATTTTTCCATTGATACCACTCAAGACATTAGGAAAGGGGCTGTAAGAGATCAAGTACTGGCCATCAACGTCAAAGCTTTCGACATATCCCGAAGGTCTACTATTGGGGAAATTAGCATGTGTTTGCAAATGGGCCTACTTGGTTTGATGTTGATTTTCATGTGATAAATGTACCAGCATCTTAAAATCTGTTATTGGGACGACCATGGATTCATGTCACTGGGGTTGTAGCATCAAAACTACATCACGTGGTGAAATTTGAGTAGAACCACCAAGAGGTGATCATTTACGGCAATGGTAGCAATCCCATATACAGTCGCCAAACCATTCTAGCAATTGGAGGCAGGAGAAGGATAAGCGGAGAAGCCTACAACCACATAGAGCGAGTCAACACCATTGATAAAGACAAATGGTGGAATAACAAGATTGAAAGCATACTGAAGTGGAGCGGGTATGAACCTGGCAAGGGACTTGCAAGAACCTCCAATGAATCACTAAGACCATCAAACATAAGAAGCATGGCACCACTTTTGGATTGGGATATGAGTATACTTGGGAGGAATTCAACCATTGGTCACCACTATGACACAGTCCTTACTACCCTTTAGAGCATCCAATACCCCATTTGGATCAGACTTTCCAACCGGATGAGGTTGTCTACGGGTCAGAAGAAGAGGAAGCATTGGCAGCAATGAAGAGTTTGTTCCTAGAAGATAATAACATGGACTGTTGTGTCATTTCTTAGGAGGAAGGGAAGGATGGCCCTTCCATTCAGGTTGTGGGTAGAAGAGCATGCCTCAATAACTGGACTATCAAAACCATCAAAGCTCGACGAGTCTCGGGGTAGCAAGGCTGAACAAGCATCATGCAATACTTTACTTTACTAGTTTACTTTCTTTTCGTATTTTTTTTTTTGAAAAAAAGAGCTCTGATTTCAAAGACAATTATGGAATTTATCAAAAGAATTTACGTTTCTTATAAATATTACTCTTATTATTTCTTCCATAATTTTACTTATACAATATTACTATACTTATCTTGATGAACCAATGGCTGTGACCTGCAAGAAATTGCAACAAACAGACATAGAGGAAGATGATGTACTGGAAGAGATTATTTAACAAAGTTGAGAATTTTGAGAACAGACCTAAGTCCAACCTGGACGAGATAGAAATTGTTAACTAGGGGATGCAGGAAACATCAAAGAAACACGAATCAACGTTCACTTGTCACCGTCAAAAAAGGAAAAGTACACAGAATTCTTGAGAGGGTATGAGGACATATTCGCCTGGTCATATGCTGACAAGACTGGTCTGAGTACATCTATTGTGGTACACAAGTTGCCAACCGATCCGACATGTTCTCCGGTAAAATAAAAGCTTAGAAAATTCAAGATACATATGAGTTGGAAAATCAAGGAAGAAGTCACTAAGCAGGTCAAAGCTAAAGTCCCTAGGGTAGTTGAATATCTGACATGGTTAGCCAACATTGTGCCGGCACCAAAGAAAGATGGGAAGGTTAGAGTCTATGTCGACTACCGGGATCTCAATCGGGACAGTCCAAAGGACGACTTCCCCTTGCCGAACCTACACATCCTGATTGACAACTGCGCCAAGCATAAGTTGCAGTTATTTGTAGATTGTTTTGTTTGTTATCATCAGATCTGGATGGATGAAGAAGATGTGGACAAAATGACTTTCATTACGCCATGGGGGATGTCCTTTTACAAGATGATGCCATTCAGGTTAAAAAATGCAGGGGCCACCTATATGAGAGCCATGACTACTATTTTCCATGATATGATACACAAGGAGATTGAAGTATATGTGGATGATGTCATTATCAAGTCCAAGAAATTCACTGATCACATGGAAGACCTGAAAAAGTTCTTCAAAGACTAAGAAGGTACAACCTCAAACTGAATCTCGCAAAGTGTGCATTGGGGGTTCCAGTCGGAAAATTGCTTGGGTTTATTATGAGTCACCGGGGAATAGAACTAGATCAATTAAAGATTAAAGCAATTCAAGAATTACCACGGCCAAGGACCAAGAACATCGTAATGAGTTTCTTGGGGAGACTCAACTACATCAGTTGGTTCATAGCACAATTTGCTGTCATCTGTGAACCGATCTTTAAGATATTGAAGAAGGACGTCACTACCAAATGGACCGATGACTGCCAAAAGGCTTTCGACAGAATCACCTGTAAACACCACCAGTTTTGGTCCCACCCGAGCCAGGTAGACCCCTATTACTATACCTAGTAGTTTTGGATGGAGCTTTCGGCTACATCCTGGGGTAGCATGATGAGACGTGAAAGAAAGAACAGGCCATTTACTACCTCAGCATGAAGTTCACCCCGTACGAGGCCCGGTTGTCACGACCCTGAACCGGCCCAGTCGTGATAGTGCCTCTCGTGAAGATAAGGCCAGCCGACACAACACTCACATTAACCCTTTAATCATTAAGAGTCATTTTTAAACCTTTAATTAGAGCAATATTTCGTAATATCAATCTGAAGGAAACAGTGCGGTTTTCTACACAAGCCAAACATTAGAGTGTCACTAGTTATGAGCATCTATCAATGTCTGAATATAACAAGAAGTCTAAAATAATGTACTAATTACAGTAATAGCAATGTACAGAAAGGAGCGGTGTTGCGGACGTCATGAAGCCACCTGCTAAGTCTGATGACTTCGTGTCTGAGCCAATCAACAGTCGCTACCAAGTTCCGATATACCGGCATCTGCACACGTGGTGCAGGGAGTAGAATGAGTACTCCAACCTAGTAAGTAATAAGAGTAGATAAAGAATGAGCAGTAGAAAAAAAAGGAATCCAAATTAATGTTATGCTCAATAAACACAATAGGCTTTCAAATCATAATACTAGTCAACCTTCCCTTTTAAAGTTCCGCTTTTAGTAAAAATTCAGCAGTTTCAGTGGGGGTTCAATACCATTTAAAATGATAATAGAGATTAAAGTCATAATTGGCCCCTCGGGAAAACATATTTCATAAAGTATCCCCTCGGGCAACCAATAATCATAAACACTTCATAACTAGTTAAATAAAAGTTGTTCTAAATAATTCGTTCAACTTTTTGACAGAGGATCAATATAAAGATGAGTTAAAACAGTCAATAAATCAACATATTCAATTGAAACTCACTTTAAAGAGGAGTGAAATCAATAAGTTCATAAACAGGCCTGCCAGACAAAGTATCACTCATGCGCATGTATATATCTATTGCCCATCGGGCTAGCCTCTCAGCCACTCATGACTCAACTCTTACCAATCATTACTCACACTCACCATTCACGATCACTAGGTACCATATAGTAACCCCTACGACGTGTAGCCCGTTCTATATACTTCGTCGACAGTGCACATTGGGGTTGTGCAGACTCCGAGAGGGGCCCCTTATGGCCCCAGTGCAATATTGTTGCGGCGTGCAGCCCGATCCAACATATCGTTGCGGCATGTAGCACAATCCATATACATATATTTATATATTATTGTGGCGTGCAGCCTGATCCATATAAGTATCTTTGCATAGTGTAGTCCGATTCGTATACATATATTTATATATTGTTGTGGCGTGCAACCCAATCTATATAAGTATAATCCTTACAACTAGGCCATCGACCTCTCTCAGTCATTACCCTTACCATCAGACTCTCAATTTATATCAGTCATCAAACTCACAATCAGACCCTCTGTCTACCTCAGTCATCATCCCACGATCACTCAGACCATCAGTAGAACAGGGAACTGAGCCCAACACACTTTCCACATTTTCTTAAGAATTTAGTGATAAAGCCAGATTTGAGTATTAAACAGGTAAAACATGACTGAGTATATGCTTTCCAACAAATAGAATGAGGAAAGATAGTAAAAATGACCCTAAAGGTCTCAACAAGTCGGCACAAGGCTCCAAGCATGGCATGCAACCCACAATATAGTAACAAAACACACAATTAACTATGAAATACGCAGGAAAATAATCGTTCAAGATGGACTAGGTGACAATCCCCAGTGATGCTCTACCCCACGCTCGTCATCTAGCGTGTAAGTCACCTCAAAATAACACAATGATGTATAATCCAAGGTTTCAAACCCATAAGACAGTATTTACAATCATTACTTACCTTGAACCGGTGAAATCTCTAGCTCGCGGTGCCTTTGCCCCTCAATTTGGCCTCCATGCACGTCGAGTCAATCCAATATCTGAACGAACACATCACAATACTCTAAGGGAACAAAGACCAAGCAAAAATAATAATTATCGCGCATAAATCCCGAAATTACCAAAACTCGAGCCTCAGGACCACTTCCCGAAACTCAGAAATTTTTACATCAACGGGTTCCTTATCTCCCCACGAGTTCATACATACAAAAAAATCTCAAATTCGACCCCAAATGGGATTTTAAATCTCAAATCAAAAGTTCAATTTCTCAAGCCCTAGTTCTTCAATTTTTTGCTTAGTTTTCATGATTTTCTAGGTGGAATTCACATAATAATTGAGTATTGAGTTCAAAAATCTTACCTCCAGGTGATTCCTCTTGAACCCCTCTTCAATTAGCTCTCCCAAGCTCCAAAATCATTCAAAAATGGAGGCTCTAAACCTCAAAATCACGGAGTGGCCTTCTTAAAACATTCTGCCCAACACTTAAAAGTCCTTCTTCGCGAACGCAGTCAAAGCCTCGCATTCGCCAAACACAATAATTCCATTGACCAAAAGTCTCCTAAGCGAACGCGACAACCATCTCGCGAACGCGTAGCATTGCCCCGGAAACCCTCTGCTAACGCAATACAACACCTGCGAACGCGAAGTACAAATTTCACTTCCAATCCACCTGACACAATTCCTCTTATGTGAACATGAATACCCCCATGCGAACGCGATGCCTCCCCCATTCCAAACTATGCGAACGCGAGCCTTAAGTTGTGAACGCGAAGAGCCATCTCACAGCCTTACGCAAACGCGATGCTCAAACACGAACGCAAAGGCTTAAATTCCTGCCTTCCAAATTCCTCCTACGCAAACGCAAGACTCCTCCCGCGAACGCGAAAAGATAAATCTCTGTAACACATGAACTGAATGCAACTTTAAAAAACTTAGAAAATGGTCTGATTGACCACCCGAAACTCACTCGAGGCTCCCAGTACTTCAACCAAAAGCACTAACATAATCCATAAAATCATTCAAACTTTTTCCAATCATCAAAACACCTCAAACAACATCAAATTACCCAAAACTCATCGAATTCAAGCCTCAGTTTCGAAAAACCTCCGAAATACTCTTTCAATCAAAACTCCAACCAAACCACGTCCAAATGACCTGAAATTTTGCACACACATCCCAAATCACATAAGGAGGCTACTGCAACTCTCAGAATTCCATTCTAGCTCTCGGATCAAAATCTTGCCAACCAACCGGAAATCACCAAAATCTCAACTACGCCAATTCAAGCCAAATTCTATTCCATGCCTCCAAAACCAATTCTAATCACGCTCCTAAGTCCCAAATCACCTGATACAGCTACCCAAATCATGAAAATTCCGATCCGAGATCATATACAAACAAGTCAAATCTTGGTCAAACCTTTCAAATTCAAAGCTTTCAACAGAAACTGTTTCTTGCAATTTCATTCTGATTTTCGTAAAACCACAACCAACGATCTACATCAGTCATAATTCATTACACGAGGCAAGTAATGCCTGAGAACTGGCGACAAAGTGCAAGAGCTCGAAACAACCGATCGGGTCGTTACGTCCCCCTACTTGAACACATGTTCATCTTCGAACGTACCCAGAGTTGTTCTAAAAGCCAACCAATCATTGAATAACCTTACCATGCATATACCCGGGGGTGATCCCATGTCACCCTATCTCATATAGGTTTGATAACACATTATAACTGAAATTACACAACCCAATCTAGACCATAAACCATAGAACCACGTTTCCACTTCTGAAACCATCAAAACGATCAAAACCTCACACCTACACTCTGAATAGGCCAGAACTATTTCTAATAACCCAAGCCTGCAACCTCAAGTGCAATTATATGATATAATATCACATAACTCAAACACATGAAGCGATAATCTTCCATTCACAACAGCTGCACACAACACCCAAATACCAGTTGAAAAACTCTTATCAACTAGAGTCTTAGTCCAACACTTTCATACACTGCCAATGATAAATGAAACATGCAATAAACCATAACCATTTCGCATATCGGCCATCCATAAGGTTACTTCTCCTTTGGAAAGGACCATAGCAAGTTTCTAAATCGAACCTCGATATTTATCCATCAAATATGCTGAAATCGAATATGTTTGTATTCATTACATACCCCAACGGCCTCATCTAATCCAATACAATTACTCTGGTGACATGACACACCAAGACAGGCTAAGGCCACAACTTGCAGTCCACGCACCA
Organism: Nicotiana benthamiana; assembly: GCA_034376525.1. NCBI lineage: Eukaryota > Viridiplantae > Streptophyta > Magnoliopsida > Solanales > Solanaceae > Nicotiana > Nicotiana benthamiana. Next base: position 52,985,270 of record CM067339.1, on the reverse strand, counting down.
ATAAGCAACAATCCAAACATACTCACATCATGAAACTGATTCAAATGAAAGAGTTGTACCTCAAGCTCACCAGTATCATCACAACACATATTGAGAACCCGTCTCACATCATAGAAATAGGACACACGAATCTAACCCGCAAGGTCATATCTCTATATAGCTTCGCTGCAAGTGCGTGATCCTATCCAAACACTATTCCACATAAAACACCTCAAGTTACTATACTCAAAACAGACAACCGCGCACAATTTGATGCCTGGAACCAAAGTAAATCATTACACTCACAATGAAACAAGTAACATATACCACGAAAATTCGATAGGACATAACCAATATGCCATTCACCGAGAAACACCCAATTACTCTTCCTACTCGACTTCCATTATGAACTCTAGTAGAACCGCACCGTATGTGCCTATAACCAACCAATCATAACGACTCGCAACATTGAGAAGTCATTCATAGATCTCCCATATCACTAATAAGCTCAATAATGATCGAATTAATCAATCACTCAGCAATACTATTTGGGGCCAACCAAGCCGACTCAAGCTAGAACATGCATCCACATTGGCCTAACGATGAACTCTTTATCAAGGAAATCCTAAAATTCATTCCTTCCACTACTATAACATCTTGTTGGTGCCATATGACACGGTGCTGGGCACCAAATCAATATCGAAATCAACAACCTTGCCTGGCGACATGCCCGACCACGAGAAACACATCCGATAAATCTTTCACCACCGAAACTGAATCGATATGAGGAGCCTCAGCAGTGAAACTCATCACAAGAGCCCAAATAAGAATGACAATTCCTCCCCAGCCGTCCACTGGGTCTTCGAATTATAAAACCACTTTACCATGATATATTACGGCGCATCTCGCTACTCAACCTGTGGCAATTTTGGCATAACCCGTAGCGCAATAGTCCAGAATAATCCAACACGGAGACAAACAGTCTAACCCCAATATCATATCCAATATCTAACATACCAAGCAATAAAAGATCCTCTCGAGCCTCACAAATCCCAATAGTTGCTAAATAGTTCCGACACGCACAGTCCACAACCACAACATAGCCTGAATATAAGAACTCCCCTCTCTAACCCGCACGGCAGATGAGTCACCATATACGATCCCAACTCCGTCATCTGAATACATATCACACCTCAAGTACCTAAATCATTCCACAAAAGATATTCTAAATTTCCCCTGTGCCATCAAGAAAACTCGAATATCGACAGTCGATCTAACAAGAGAGCATTGCAGTACTGCCAAAGTACTATCAACTTATTCACATTTCCCCCTTTTCTGAAACATATACTCTCGTCAAATCACTACCAATCAATAATACCATTTCCTTAATCATCTGAGGCTACCCGCTGCCTAAGAGTTTTATGAACTTCCTTTCGGAACTGAACTGAGACCTCACATATGCAAATCTCGATCTCCACAATAACCAAAGCATATGCCAAATCATCCTAGGATAACATGAGAACTTCATCTCCCTTCCGAGCCACAGACATCTACGCACTTAACTAATCCAGAACCTCCCATTGATCTCATCTAGAAGAAGAAGAATCACTATACATCCCATGCTCCACATGCCCATAGAAGATTTACATCTCCAAATCACGGTAAGAACCATCAAGAACTCTTCGAGTTCCCTTTGCACAAATCAAACCTGTTAAGACTGAATTCTTCTAACTCGACTAAGCTAAGCATGCCATAGCATTGCTGCAAAACATATGTAAGAACTCATCACCTCGAACGCACACAAGGAATTAATCATATCCTTACCATTCCGGTCTGGTTTACTATCAAGCTACTCCACCTACCAAAGTTTCCTTCTAATTCACCTTCAACTTGATATTCTCTCTTGTCGTAGCACCACAATTGCTCACCCTAGACTCACCATAAGAGACCAAGTATAACGCACTGTGTGAGACCCATAAGCCGCTGAATACTCTCTCAATCATTCTCAGAAACATCAGGTTCCAGAATATTTTAATCTGAAGAACTTTCTGCGAATATAAATCTGTTACCTTTACTTTCCTGATACCGATACATAGAATCCCATAATTCATAGAGAAATACCACAAGTCTTAACCTCATTCAATGGAGACTGGGTTTCTAATCACATACATAACTTTAAAATACCCAATTGTTACATGTAGAATCTTGGACACATTAGAGCTGTTCTCGAGAGTCATTTACTCTATGTAATCTATAATTAGCCTGATCAAACGAACAGAACCACTCGTGTCTCATTAGCACTTAACACCGTAGGGTTTGACCTCATCCCAATGCAAACAAGCATCTTCATGCTCTATGCACAAAGCATTCTTTACCAACAAGACTTAAGACATCCTGTTATTCTCATACACCTACGAAGAACTAAATAACCTTTGTAAAAATTTCCTTTCACTCGAGCAATCCTCGACTTCAATCCCTATAAGCCATAAATGATTGACCAGCATGCCTCAAACTGGAACCAACATAGCACCTAATCGTGCAATCAACTACTCACAGCAGACTCCCCCACTTGGCTCGAAGCTATAGATCAAGATACACTCAATAACTCATAACACCTTTGCTCTATTGATGCCACAATACTATAGTGAGATTAAAATCAAATTTTATAAGTTTGTGAAAACACAGATCATCTAATCCTGTAAATCTTCTGCTAATCTCACATTCATCCCTGCAACAATTAATCTTACTCTCTTAAGCGACACGAAATTTCTAATTTCAACACGTAATTTTCAGTTACACATGAGGTCTTCTAACATACACAGAGGGATCACACCACTTTAGAATACTCCGCAGGAGATAACCCACCTGCTTCACCTCAATATAGTATTTCTATATAATACCGTCATAAACTGTCTGTAGTCACTTAGTCTTCCTGAGTTTGAACTCATACCGCAACATGGAATTTACTTCACTCACAATCGGAGAATATGAAAAGATCTTTCACACGCCCATAACTCCGGGCTATACCTCATATCACGATGGAATTCAAACACGTAAATGTTCTTCTGTCATCTAGCAGACATTCCTCGTCACTTCTAAGTCACATAAATACATATCGTATTACTAACATACTCATCACATGGCTATCTAGCTGACACTTCCACTAATAAGGAAAATATCGAACATATAAGTTCAAAACACTTACTCACATAATCGGCACCTTGGTTCTCAAGCCATAGGCAAAGATTCGGCCTCAAGTCCTCCAGACTAGTCAATATCAACTAATAGAGATCACATCTCGCCCCTCGATCGAGAATCACAATCCATTAAGGCACATCTGATATTGAGCGCTCATGCGCGCATACGAACACGTGGAAGGAATTTCAAAGAGTTACCTTTCAAGCTGAATCAAGGACGCGCGATGAGAATTAAAGAATGAGAAGTTTTATAAAGGTTCTACAGCCTCTCGAGGATAAATACAAACATCTCCATACTGATCCGCAAGACTCGACTAAACCTGCTCATGACTGGTGAGACCTAGTAACCTAGGCTCTGATACCAACTTGTCACGACCCCGAACCAGCCGGGTTGTGATGGCGCCACTCGTGAAGACAAGGCCAGCCAACATAGCACTCACATTAACCCTTTAATCATTAAGAGTCATTTTTAAACCTTTAATTAGAGAAATATTTCATAATATAAATCTGAAAGAAATAGTCCATTTTTCTACACAAGCCCGACATCGGGGTGTCACAAGTCATGAGCATCTATCAATGTCTGAATACAACAGGAAGTCTAACTTAATTTACTAATTACAGTAATAACAATGTAAGGAAAGGAGCAGTGCTGCATACGCCATGCAGCCACCTGCTAACTCTGATGACTCCGTGTTTGAGCCAATCAACACCTGTTACCCGGTTCCGATATACTTGCATCTGCACACGAGGTGCATGAAGCAATGTAAGTACTCCCACCTAGTAAGTAATAAGAGAAAATAAAGACTAACTAGTATGAAACAAGGAATCCACATTAACGTTAGGCTCAATAAACACAACAGGCTTTCAAATCATAATACTAGTCAACCTTTCCTTTTAAAGTTCAACTTTTAGTAAAAATCATTTTGAAATACTTTCCAGCAGTTTCAATGGGGGATCAATACCATTTAAACTAATAATAGAGATTAAAGTCATAATCGTCCCCTTGGGCAAACATAGTTCGTAAATAGCCCTTCGAGCAAAACAATAAATATAAACACTTCATAACTTGAAAATCTCGATAGAGATAGCCAAATACCAAATCCGTGATTAATTTATGAACATCTCGTAGACCCCAGTTTAAATAAAAGTTATTTTAAATCAGTCGATCAACTTTTAGACATAGGCTCAATATAAAGATGAGTGAAAATAGTCAATAAATCAACATATTCGATAGAAACTCACTTTAAAGAGGAGTGAAATCAATAAGTTCAGAAACAGGCCTTCCAAGCAAAGTATCACTCATGTGCATGTATATATCTATCGCCCCTTGGACTAGACTCTCTGCCACTCATGACTCAACTCTTACCAATCATTACTCGCACTAAGCATTCACGCTCAATAGGTACCATATAGTAACCGATGCGGCGTGCAGCCGATCCATATACTTCATCGACAGCGCTCACTAGAGTGTGGAGGCTCCGGGAGGGGCCGCTTATGACCGAAGCAAAATATTACTGCGGCGTGCAGCCCGATCCAACATATTACTGCGGCGTGCAACCCGATCTATATAAGTATCACTGCGGAGTGCAGCTTGATCTGTATACATAAATTTATATATTGTTGCGGCGTGTAGCCCGGTCCATATAAGTATAATCCTCATAACTAGGCCCTCGGCCTCTCTCAATCATTTATCTTACCATCAGACTCTTGGTTTATATCAGTCATCAAACTCACAATCAGACCCTCGTTATACCTCACTCATCATCTCACGATCACTCGAACCATCAGTAAAACAGGAAGTCAGCCCAACACAGTTTCCACATTTTCTTAAGAATATAGTGATAAAGCCATATTTGAGTAATAAATAAGTCAAACATGACTGAGGATATGCTTTCAAACAAATAGAATGAGGAAAGATAGTAAAAATGACCCTAAGGGTCTCAACAAGTCGGCACAAGGCTCCAAGCATGGCATACAACCCAAAATATAGTAACAGCACACAATTAACTACGCAATACGCATGAACATAATCGTTCGGGATGGACTGGGTCACAATCCCCAGCAGTGCTCTACCCCACGCTCGTCATCTAGCATGTAAGTCACCTCAAAATAACACAACGATGTATAATCCAGGATTTCAAACCCTCAGCACAGTATTTACATTGATTACTTACGTCGAAACAACAAAATCTCTAGCTCGCCACGCCTTTTCCCTTAATTTGGCTTCCGCATGTGTCGAATCTATCCAAAATCAGAATGAATACATCACAATATGCTAATGGAACAAAGCCCAAGCAAAAATAATAAATATCGCGCACAAATCCCGAAATTACCAAAACCATAGCCGCGGGCCCACTTCTCAAACAAGTCAAATATTGGCCAAACCTTTAAAATTCAAAGCTTTCAACTGAAACTATTTCTTTCAAATTCATTCCGATTTTCCTAAAACCACAACAAACAATCTACATCAGTCATAATACATTACACGGGGCAAGTCATTCCCGAGAACTGGTGATCAAAGTGCAAGAGCTTAAAACGACCGATCGGGTCGTTACACTTGTATTCTTTGATAGAACGCACCTGTTGCGCTCTAACTAGGGCAGCCTAGAAGCTGAGGCACTAATTTTTTGCCTATGCCACATATCTCATATCAAGGACGTATCCTCTAAAGTATATATTCCAAAAGCCCATGTCCACTGGCAAATTAGCCAAGTGGCAAATCCTGTTGAGTGAATTTTACATTGTCTATGTGACTTAGAAAGCAATCAAAGGACAAGCACTAGCAGATCACCTTGCCGAGAATCCCAGGGACGGAGAATACGAACCCCTAAAGACGTATTTTACTGACGAAGAGGTATCATTCATAAGAGAAGATATTATAGAATCCTATTGCGGGTGGATAATGTTTTTTTGATGGTGTAGCACATTTTAAAAGAGTCGACATAGGAGCATTCCTAGTATTATAAACTGGTCAGCATTATCCGGTGTCTCCCACACTCAGGTTTCCCTCCACCAACAATATGGCCGAGTATGACACTTGCATCATAGGCTCAAGATGGCCATTGACATGAACGTCCAAGAATTGCTAGTAATCGGGGATTTAGACTTACTTATACATCAGGTACAAGAAGAATGGGAGACCAAGAACTCCAAGATACTCCATTATCTACACCATGTGCAGGAGTTGAGGAAAATGTTCACGAAGACAGAGTTCTAGCATGTTCCCAGAGTCCAGAATTAATTTGCTAATGCATTGGCTACCTTATCATCCATAATACAGCATCCAGATACAAACTTCATTGATCACATTCCGATGAAAATCCATAATCAGCCAGCTTATTGCGCTCATGTTGAAGAAGAAGCAGACGGAAAGCTTTGGTTTCATGATATCAAGGAATACTTGGCAAAGGGAGAGTATTCGAAACTTGCAAACCCTAATCAGAAGCGTACACTTTAGTGGTTATCCAATAATTTCGTCCATAGTGGAGGAATACTGTAAAGAAGGACTCCGAATTTGGGATTATTGAGGTGTGTCAACACAAAAGAAGAATCCAGACTACTAGAAGAAATCCATGCTGAGACCTGTGGTCCGCATATGAACGGCTTTGTCTTAGCCAAGAAGATCCTCAGAGCTGGTTACTTCTGCATGACTATGGAGATAGACTGCATCCAGTACATCCGAAAATGCCACCGTTGCCAGATACATGCAGACATGATAAAGGTACCTCCAAATAAGCTTAATGCGACAAGCTCACCATGGTCGTTCGACGCTTAGGGAATAGATGTTATTGGACCAATCTAACCTGCCGCTTCCAACGGGCACAGATTTATTCTAATATCAACTGCCTATTTCACCAAATAGGTCAAAGCAGCATCTTAAAAAGCAGTGACTAAGAAAGTCGTGGTGGATTTTGTCCGTGAATGTGTTGTTTTTTGGTTCGGAATTTCGGAGTCGATCATTACTGATAATGATTCCAATCTCAACAGTGAATTGATGAGAGCCATGTGTGAAACCTTCAATATCAAACACAAGAATTCTACAGCCTACAGACCTCAAATGAATGGAGCCATAAAAGCCGCCAACAAGAATATCAAGAAGATACTAAGGAGAATGATAGAGAGGCATAAGTAATGGCACGAGAAATTATCATTCGCTCTATTGGAGTATCGCACCACAATTCGCATATCAACCAAGGAAACCCCTTGTCTGTTGGTTTATGGTACAAAAGGAATCATTCCTGCCGAAGTATAAATTCCTTCCTTGAGGATCATACAAGAAGCCGAGCTCGAGGACGTAGAGTGGATAAATATTCGTTACGAGAAGCTAGCTCTTATAGATGGAAAGAAATTGAATACAATTTTCCACGTCCAGCTTTATCATAACAAAATGTCCAGAGCCTTCAACAAGATAGTCAAACCAAGACGATTCACACCGGGGTAGCCGGTGTTAAAGAAAATATTCTCGCATCAACATGAATCAAAAGGTAAATTCTCTCCCAACTGGCAAGGTCCATATATAGTTTACCGAGTTCTAATAGGAGGAGCCCTTATACTTGCATAAATGGATGGAGAAATTTGGCCGAAACTAATCAATTCAGATGCAGTCAAGTGTTACTATGTGTAATCTTTATGCTTTCATATATGATGAAATTCGAACTACATTTGACCTGATTCCCGTTAAGAAGGGATACGTAGGCAGCCCTATAGGTTCGATCACAGTTCAATAAAATTTTCATTTTCCCCCGCAATCGGAAACTATTGTAATGTAATTTCAGCCGATGATCGCAAGCAACCGGAAGGAGCGGAAACCCGGTAAACTAGGATAGAATTTTGAGGAGGACCTTTAAAATTCAGTAGCAAGAGAGGTTACAATGTCCCGAACCACGTCACGGTCATCAGTTCATCCAAAACTATTTCTTAAATATATCATATTATCATATTTTTCTTTACAAACTCACGCACCTTAGCTCTATTTAGCAATGCTACCCCAATAATACATAATGTATCATCAGAGCGGGGCAAATCAAGTCAAGCGAGGTCAGCAAGGACACGAACTAACCTTTCACCTTTACCAAAACTCACAATTTTTCTTTGGACGCAAGAACCCAAGTCGTAAAGTAACATATTATGCAATGATGAATACGAATCCTAGAACCATCACACCTATTCGCATTCTCTATTCGTACACAATATCCCCAGCAGCCACAATATCACAATCAGCTATCAGGTATCAGCTAAGAAATTTGATTACTATTCTCTTTTTATTTCCTTCATAAGGCTACCATTCTGCCTTCCGAGACTAAGCATTATCTCCATCTGCATTCCTAAATTGCATATGGCTACTATTCTGCTAGCATAAACTAAGCTCTATCTCCACATGTATTCTTGTATTGCATAAAGTTTCCATTCTGCCTTCCGAGACTAAGCAGTGTCTCCATCTGAATTTCCTGCATTGCATAAGGCTACTATTCTGTCTTCCAATACTAAGCTGTCTCTACATGCACTCTTGAATTGCATAAAGCTATCATTCTGCCTTCTGTGGTTAAGCTCTACCTCCGTCTGCATTTCTTCGTTGCATAAGGCTACCATTCTGCCTTCCGAGGTTAAGCTCTACCTCCATCTACATGGCTGAAATATCACTACTTCATTTATATCTCGCATGGCTGAAATATCGCCACTTTATTTTTTCACTTGCATGGTTGAAATATCACCACTTATATTTACATCTTGCATCGGCTGAAAGATCTCCACTTATTGCATTTTGCATTGGTAGAAAGATCGCCACTTCATTTACATATTGCATTGGCTGAAATATAGCCACCTTCATTTACATCTTGCATCGGCTCAAATATCGCCACTTATTGCATTTTGCATTGGCTGAAAGATCGCACCTCATTTACATTTTGCATTGGCTGAAAGATAACCACCTTCTGCATCTCATGGGCTGAAAGATCGCTAATATCGAAAGGCGTCATAGTTCGGAGGCACCATCTTCGTAGCACGACAACGCCATGCCATGGCCTGAGGACCCCTTTTTATCTTTTTCATATCATATTCAAAGGCATCATAGCTCGGACGCATCATCCTCATAGCCCGAGATCATCATTTCATGGCTTGCGAATCCTTTAAAATACGCTTCGTGGCCTAGGACATCATGGTCTAAGGACGTCATCCTAACCGTCCAAAGACAACATTCATGGTCTAATGGAAACTTGCATCACGTTTAAATTTATGCACAATATATGCTTGTATTGCTTATTTGCAGGTAAACCGAAAAGCAACGGTCATCTCAGAGGGAGCGATCTCGCTTCAGTTCTCGTAACCCTATTAGACCTTAACCCTCCATCCCAACCTAAACGTTGCGTCTGTTCTTGGAAAACTTCCATAGGCATACTCTGCCAAAGGATCCTGAACTACATATGGCCTAATTCCTGCAAGACCAGGGATATGCAGGAAGCTCAGGAGCTAGATCATGGTCAACCTTTTCAAACCATTTCGCCCGGTCAAAAATTGGATATCATATTTTTACCCGACAGCTCTTTCATTCTTCCCGGTTAAAGAGGGGCAGTTGTTGATACCCAATTTTTCGCTATATATTTTTTTCATATGCAAAATACTTTTAAAATAGTATATATAAGCATGTCCAAGTTTTTTATTATTTTATTTAATTTTTAAAATATTTTTAAACCAATTTATCGCATTATTTTAGCAATACAAAAACCAATAATTGTTCCTCAATTTATCATTTTGGTGATTAATTTATTTTATTCTCATATTTATGCTAATATATAGCTAAGGTAATTTTTGCATATTTATATAAATTAGTTTGGTATTTTTAAAGCTAAGTTGCACTTAATTACAATTTTAGCCTATTTTAAGATTTATTGTGTTCATAACTACAAAATTGATTATAATATTTTTAATTTAATTTTATATATTAATAATTAATTTATTACCTTTAATTTATTTTCAGAAATGATTTTACTATCTTTACAAAATAAAAAGGGAAAAGTGGCTATTTAAATACTAGACCTATTTCATTTCAATTGCAGACAAAATTGACTACCCCAGTAACCCAATTTCAAATTTAAAATTACCTAGTCCAATTACAATTTAACCCGACCCCTGAACCATTTATCCAACCCGTCCGGCTCCCCTTTCGATCCAGGCCATTGATCATTTTGATCAACGGCCACGATTTCTCCATGACTTTTTAATTTTTCAAACCCCCCTAACCCTAAAATCATTTCTCTTGATCAGCCGTCTCTAAACACCCCTTTCACTAAAACTCTCTCGAATATTCCTGGAACCCTAACCATCTCCTACTATCTACCACCGAAAACCATGGCTTCTCCGGCTATGGGAGTCTTATACTCACCTCATGTTGCTCATATGTGCTTGATATTTGAATATTCGAGGCCAGACCTCGAAGGTCTTCACTCATACCTTTGTCGATTCTAGGTCTCAGGGTCATTACTGGCCTCGCTCCAGCGTATCAGGGTTGTTTGAGCATGGTTCTGGCTTCTCCGACTCCGATCGCTGACCGTTTCAAAGCCTTTGTCATTTTAGGGTCCTTCAGAAACACTTTAAGGTTTTCTTCTCTGATCTTCTTAAACCAGTTGTATCTGTGCTTTACTTGAGTTTTTGGACGATATCCCTAGCTTTGCTTTCAAAAATTACTTTCAAAACTGCTTCTTTTCGATCTAGGGTTCTCTAAAATGTTTATGTGTTTTTATGATTTTTTTTCTTTGTTATTCGTGCATTTGCCTCTACTGTGTTCTTGTATCATCTTTTTATCTTGTCTCGCCATATTTTCCTTTACTATAGTCTTATAGATTTCTCTATTGTATTTTTACCATGTTTTTATACGTTTATCTTACTGTGTTTTCCTATATTCTTTCCTACTACACTTTTTCGGGTTCTTGTGTTCTTCTACTATATTTTCCTGCTAAGTTTTTAAGATTATTTGTTTGCCTTCTACTGAGCCCTGTTTAAGCTTCTGCTAAGCATGCTTTTTCTACTGTTCGTATCAGTATTTGTCATTATGTTATTTGAATCCTTCTACTGTGATTGAATATTACTTTGCTATCATATTCTTTATAAGTTCTGTTGTTGAAGAACGTGTCCTTTTCTGAAACATCGGAACATAATCCTGATTCAATTGCCTGCCCTCTCATCCTTGCTTTATGGTTTGCTTGAACTAGGGTTTCATTCGAAATCCCTAACTCTTTCAGACTAACTTTGAGTCTCTGAACTGAGTTTACACCTTTATCTTTCTACACCGATTCTTTCTACTGATTTTTTTACAAGGGCATGACAAAGTTTCCTTCATGTTTACCGTGTCTGTATACTTTTATATATGATGAATCTTTCTTCAAAAGAAGGTTTTCAAACTTGTGATTGATTCTGAATTCCTTTTAAATGGGTCTAATTGATTTGTTTACTGATTTTCCTTAAGTTAAAAATCTTTCCCATCTTTCTAACTTGGTTAACTACTTTGCACAAAGAGTTTATTTAAATCCTTTCCTTAAATGGTTTTACACATTTGAATCAGAATCTCTTAATTAAAGAGAGTCATATGTAATTGATTTACAATTAGTCTTCAATTATTTTCTTACCTTATTTCCTCATGATTTTCACACTATATAAAAACATGACTCTTTTCTTTCACACTACATACATTTAATAGTCCTCCACTACTACAACTCATAATTCTTCTGAACTCTTATTCTCGCATAGGAGAACTCTCTCTTCTTGTCTACATTCTGACTTTTACAAGACTGTTGCTTTTTCTATTTGTTTCCTTGAAACCGGTACGTCATAATTTTAATTAACAACATCACCACAATGTGTATACTTACAGCTTTTTTACATCTCTGTCTCTTTACTACTTCTGCATATTTAAATACTTAAACTAGCATGATGATTTCTTTTGTTTGTTTCTGTTATGAACTCATCTTCCCTATTCCCTTTATGTGTTTTGAGTCACAGTTTAAAACATGGCAATATAAAATTTATTGTCTATGGATTAAACTTGATCCCTTAGGGGATCCTAACCTCTAAAATAGCATGTTCTAGTAGGCTTATGGGTGTGCCAGCACCTCTCATTGTTGGGTTATGCCAATTAGCCTACATTTATCTCTTGCAATTCCCCATCCCTTATATCCTTATGTGTATTTTTTCCCTTTCCTTTTTCCCCTCTTGGAATTCTGCCATTGCACTCTCCCTCTTAGTTCCTAAGTTCTGCCCCTCCCCCCTCTTGTGAGCCTTGCCTTGGGACCTTGAGTTCCCTCTGAAATCGGACACCTGAAGGTTGGCCCTTCCACACTGCACTTTGGCTTACTATGGTGATACATTTGGGTGTAAGCACTGCCCGTAGTTCTTAAATGGCTCTTAGAGAACTCTGAAACACGAAGTGGTAGAAAGGCTTTGAAACATTGATCTTTGGAGTTGACTTACTTCATAAATCAGACAAGAAATCTTAATCAGGCTTTCCTTGGTTGTAATTTTTAAATTTTTGATGTATTTTCTTTACTTTATTTTTCTTTGGACTGTAATAAATTTGTATAACTTTTAGGGATGATTAAGGGATGGATAACTATGCACGTATATAGATAGATAACTTGCCTATAGGAATTTCTAATTTCTGCATTTTTCATATAGTTACCGTGCCTATATGACTTAGGCATTTTTCATATAGTTACCATGCCTATAAGACATGCCTTTTTCATATAGTTACCTTGCCTATAAGACTTATGCATTTTATATAGTTATGATGCCTATAGAAAACATTTTAAGTTGGCAAACACATAGAAAGCATGCCTATTGGGGTTCTAATTCAGATTTGAGTAGTCGCTCATTTGCAAGTTTGAACTGACATTAGTAATGCATTATCAGTTGTAGAACTTGTACTCCTTCTATTAAAATTAGCAACCTTTCCTTAAATCAACATGTAATTAGTTCATACTCTTACTTCATAAATCTATAGATATCATGCCTATAGGTTTTTCGCATATCACTTAGGCAAGCCTTAGGGTAAACTTATAAATTGAATCGGATTTTTTTATTAACTACAACCAGCAGGCAGGCCTGACTCAGGCTTCCTATCTGAATTATGTAATAAATTAGTCTGCCTCAAATCTTTAAATTTTAATTAGATCTTTGTAGACATGTAATTTTTGACCATCCCCAAGATTTTATATATTTTAGCATTTAAATACTTAGTTTAGGTCTAATATATTTATTTCAACTAATTCTGACTCTTTTCCATTATTTTTATCACAAAATTGAAAAAATACAAAAATAGTTTCATTTTCCTCTATTTAATTAAGGTATTAGGAACTTTTAGAAAAATATTATTTTTAACACGTTTATTTTTAGTATAATTCTTGAAAATATCAAAATAATTTTATTTCATAATATAATTATTTTATTTAATTAGGATTAATTTTATAATGTTATGGTATTATTTTAGAAGAGAAATTAATATTTTTAGCCAAATTGCAAAAATTATAGAATTAAAGTCCAAATTTATAACTCAATTCACTAAGCTCAATCTTCTTGACCCAATTAACCCACTAACCTAAACCTAAGACCTAAGATATCCTCCCTTTTAATTGATCATCTACTTCACTTGGAAAAAGAAGAGAACAAGACCTCATCGGTACACCCTAAAAAATTGACGGCACCACACAGCACACACACATAGAAATAAATGGAACAATCTCGGTCACTGATTTGATTCTTTCCTATGGCCACGAGTTATTCTTATGCATAACACTAGAGGTCAAATTAGGGATTCTGGTAGCTTTTCATTTCATTCGCATCACTCTTCCATTTTTGAACAAAATATAGCTTCTGCGTCCATACGTCCGTGGGCCAGAATTAAACTTCAGTTTTAAATTTAAAATGGAGTTTAGTTGAAATTCTGTTTTGATTCACCCATTTATAAGCAGCTTTCTGAGGATTGAGTTCGAGTGATCTAGTGGTCCGATTTACTATTCCGTCGGAAGTTTGCGATTTCTGTCGCAGATTTTGAGCATACTCAGTCAAGTTAGTGGCGTCGGATTCAATTGTTTCTGCTGGAATTGTTCTGTTGTTGATCAATAGAAGAATCGAATTAGAGATCCATACTGTTATCTTTATCTTATTGTAAGTTAATCCATCTCCATGTGTTGTTATGTGATATTAAGCATGTTATTGGCCCTTGAGTTTTATCCGAGTCTGTTAATATTGCAATCTGGTCCTAGCGTTTATTTCTAGTGAGATGTGACTTTCTGTTTACTTACCTGAGGGTCCAATTAGGATTTAGAATATTTAGTTGCTTTGTCTTTTCATTAATGTCGTAACAAATATTAAAACACTTTGTTAAATGAAAAAGGGCATCATCATAGGAATAGAACCTTTTATTAAAAAATTGTCTTGAGGTTAGATATTCATATGGATTAGCGTCTAACAATAGCAAATTCAGTAAGGGTAGTGATAAGTTCCCTTTTGGTGTAGTTGATATGAAAATCCAATAGTTAGTTTTATCCTATTTCTTTTTTTTATTTTTCCTTCTTTTGAATTCCTTCTCACCGTCCTAGATCCATAGGAACCATCTTAGAGTATGAAATTCATGACGGGACAATATCGTGTTTAAGTTGCTTGTCCCATTATTTTGATATAAATTGCTTATGCATGTCCACATTTTTCTATTATTTTGCTTTAATTGTCCAATAATGTGTGTGTATGGACTTGTTTGATGTGGGGTACAAAGTTGGTTAAGAAAATTTAAGTTTTTAATGTTGCATTACTTTGGTTAAATTACTTCATCGCTAGAAACATGCTTAGGTCAATTACCTGGGGAGGCAAACTTTAGAATTTTTGTTAGTTTCAAGGAGAGAGGTCATTTCTTTAGTTAAATTCATCTAGAAAATTCCCCGAAAAATTTGTATATATTTTATTCCGGGGAATGCTCTGAAGTACTTGTATTTGGAGACTAAAAGTGGAACTTGTAGTATTTTTATTTTTATTTTTCTTTTATTAGGCGGGAACAACCTAGCCTCTTTTGTGTTTATTTTATTTCTGTGTGTTTTACCTCAATTTGAATGTTTTAAAAGTTAGATCGAGTACGCAACCGCGACCTTCAAGGGACTTGGGGAGTGCCTAACACCTTCTCCCCGATTCAAATGAACCCCCTTACCCAAATCTCTGGTGCGGACTTGGTTTTAGAGTTTGAAATATTTTAGAAGAAAAAATTATTTTAAAAACGGTGACCTAGCACAGCAAAATCAATATCAGGTGGCGACTCTGAGTTAATCCTTTTGAAGCGAATTTTTATCACTTTCAATATTGGAAACTCTTTTCAAGCTCTGCTAAATCCATTTATTATTTTTAAGAGGGTTTAGTGGAAGTTTTAAAAAAAGGGTGTGACAACCTTAAACAGTACGTGTAAGACATGCTAAACTATATGATTTCCCTGGTTTTAAAGGGGGTTTGTCTGAGCCTTGTTATTTGTTTATATACTCTCCCCTGAACTTACTATATGTGTTTTGTTTGTCGTCTTAGTATTTTGAAGCTTTTTGAAACTACAAATAATCTAATGTCTCCTATCTTTAGGATTAGTAATCCCAAATACCTCTGGGATTGATAGATTTGGGGCGATAATAACATGTAATAAGTAACTTTAGTACCTTAAAAGGGTGGGAAAAAATAGATATGGATATGAAGACCGGTGTGTTAATACCACGTGTAGCCCTTCTCTAAGGAGTGATTAGTGGGTACTGCATTGACGTGATCCATATTATTATTAAACCTAGGACCCCTCTCTCTTTGCTCGTTGTTTCTTTAAATCTTTAAAATGTTTCTTCTAAATAAACTCTCTCCTATGCCTCCCAACTTTATCTATTTCTAACCTCTATGTGAAAATCCCCTCTTATGCGATACTCTTACTTGCTTATGTGTAATTTGTATTTAGTCACGACAATATCTTGGTCGAAAACCACACTAGTTGATCTTGAAGCGTGCCTAACACCTTCCCCTCGGGATAATTTCAAGCCCTTATCCAATCTCTGGTTATCCAAATTAAACCCTCCTTAGTGTTCTAATGCACTATAATCATTAGGTAGAAAATCTTCAATTCTCTTAAAACCAATTCCCAAAAGGGAATGGGTTGTCTTTCCAAATGTCAGAAACCCGATTTCGCGAAGAAAAAGGGGGTATGACACCGTATTCAGTATGTTATGATATCAGATATGGATTCAGCTAGCCAGTCGGGTCACTCAATCACATGTATTTAGGAACCGAGTGTTGTGTGACGTCCAGGTCTAGGTTCGAGGCTGTCACGACCCCAGTTCCCCCTCTGTGAACAAGTCGTGACGGCACCTAGTTCCTACGACTAGGTAAGTCTAACAATGCGAAGATAAACCATAAATTGCAGAAGAATAATAAAAACTAGTTTAGTAAAATAAACATGTATTTAAGGTGCCGCTCGGCACATACGATAACAACTCTAGAAGCTAACAAAAATTTCCAAAAACACGGAATCTTACAAATCACAAGCTAAGGGATGAATACGAGGCTCTGACTCAAGAATATCTATACAAAGGAGAAATATTGAAAGAGCTATACTTATTACAGAAAGCTAGAAAGGGACTCATTGGTCTGCGGACGTAGCAAATATACCTCGAAGTCTCTACCGATGCGCCTCCTTTCAAGGTTGACAGAACTGAGTGAGAGTATTTGTATTTGCACAACAAAAATATGCAGAAGAGTAGCATGAGCACACCACGGCGGTGCCCAGTAAGTATCAAGACTAACCTCGCTGGAGTAGCGACGAGGAAAAGTCAAGACACCTACTGGTTAATAAACAGTATAATCATAGGAACAACAGGAATGATATATAAATACGTAATGATTGCACTAAATGACCAATAATGCTACAATTCACAATAAGGGAAAGGAATAACAAGTAACGACGAGAAAATAATAAATGATGATGCATAATGATGGCAAATCACAATCCATATCCTAAGGTCACAACACAGCAAGGGAAGCAAGTCCATAACTCATATCCTACAAGGATGTTCACGTAAGGTCTTATTCACTCGTTCCACAATTTTACCAAGTCTCGGACAAACCACAACTCACAAAAACCCAGCATCTGAAATCTAACACTTGGCGTCATGTGCCCCACCAGTCCCCCAATCATGCCGAACACTAAACAGCTAACTAAGTCCACTTTCACATATATAAGGGATAAACGATGGCGTACCTCCCTCCTTAGCAAAAATAGGAGCAATTTACCTCTAATGGGAGTATATAACTACGTGGTTGGTTGAGCAAATGTTCTAACAAGAATTCTACTAACTAGTAAACTAGAATAGGAGAACGGACTGCACGTACGATGTTTCCTCACAAATTTCAAGCGATAAAGCTCATACAGGTAAGAAACCCACAATCACAATAATAACAAAAATAGAAATGCCTCCACATGCCATAACAATTCATTATAATCAACCCCTGACATAGCCCACCTTGTTTCGTCACATGTAATTAATAACATAATAAGTACCGTCTTATTTCGCCACACGTGCATCATAGTATTTCCCACCTTATTTTTCCACATGCGCAACCCACATATACGTATATGAACATATCCCGCCGTATTTCTCCACATGTGCAATATATTAATAACAACAGTGGCACGACAAATACCTCGTGCAAAACCCTCAACAAAAATCGCACAGCAGAAACCTCGTGCATCACAATATCAACAGTAGCACGGCAGAAACCTCATGCACCAAAATATCAATAGTAGCACGATATAAACCTCGTGCATCGCAACATCAACATCTGCACGGCAAAAACCTCGTCATCAGAATATTAACAGTAGCACGGCAGAAACCTCGTGCACCAAAATATCAACAGTAGCACAACAAAAACCTCATGCATCACAATATCAAGTACAACAACAACAACAATTACAATACATAGAGAAACGAAGCAAAAGAATCACATAGGTATTTCTGTTCACCAAAAGGCAGTACAACTAACTCACAAAGAATAACTGTAACAGAGAAATACTGAGCACAACGATGACAACTCAACAAGGAATAAATGATAAGAAGCAACAATTCCAAAATAGTCAATTCAACAACAAGGAAGTTAATATGAACCAAATAATTACAATTAAGAGTCCACAGTTAATCAAGTAAAAGTCGATTAGGCAACAAGAACAAACAAAAGAGGGAAAATAAATTCCAAGTAAGACATGTAGAGGTAAAACTAGTAACAGGAAACTCAATCGTATCAAGAACAACTCCATGTTCGGTGATTACAAGGATTTAAGAGCCTAAAGAGGCAAATTGTTCACAAACAAATCCGAGCACGCACTCGTCACCTTGCGTACAAAGGAGAAAAGCAAAACAGATGACTTCAATCCTAAGGGGAAGTCCCCCACACAAGGTTAGGCAAGATACTTACCTCGAACAGGCAAAAATCAACTAGGAACCTCGTTCTTGCCTTGAGTACCCGACTTCGAATACTCCAAATCTATTCACTTCAATCACACAAAGTAAATAACACCTCACGCAATTGATTCTACTATTTAATTCAAGCTAAGACGCAAATTTAGGTAAAATGACCAAAATTCCCCTAAGGCCAACGTGGTCAAAACCCGGGATCCGAATCAAACCCAATTACCCATTTGAGGTCCAAATCACCAATTTTAGAAAAACCTAGTTACTACCCAAAACCTCCAATTTCACCCATAAAAATCATTGGTATTAAGTGGAAAAACATGTTAAATGATGATAAAGATTGAAATAAATGAGTAAAAACCAACTTATAAATGATTTGGAAGAAGCCTTGTTCTTGAAAAATCGCTCAAAGAGGCTTGTTTTTTGAAACATTGTTAAAATGGCTCAAAAAATAGGCTGTGTAAAATATGCAGCCTCAGATGTGGGAAATGCGAAGGTTGATTCGCATTTGCGAACCCTGCAGGTTTGGGAAATGCGAAGAATTTTTCGCATTTGCGAACTTTGAGCATAGTTGGGGACTTCGCATTTGCGAACAGAGATGTCGCATTTGCGATAGTCCATCTTTCGCATTTGTGATAGAGTGATGGCATTTGCGATCCCTGAACAAGGTGAGTGCCTTCGCATTTGTGAGAAAATCGATCGCATTTGCGATTCTAGTTGGATATACCCTTTCGCATTTGCAATGGCAAGCTCACATTTGCGAGCTCGCATTTCGAGTCCCTCTTCGCGAATGCGAAGGTTGCAGGACTGGGAATATCAGACTTTTCCCGAGGTTAAAAATGCACTCCAACACCTATCAAAAACTCACCCGAGCCCTCGAGGCTCCAAACCTGACATACAGACGACCTCAAAAAATCATACAGACTTACTCGCTTGATCAAATTGCAAAAATAACATCACATACATCGAATCAAGCCTCAAAACTCATGATTTTCTCCAAATTTTCATAAAACATCAAATTCCAATTTTAAGCCTGAAACACGTCAAACGACGTCCATTTTCAACCAAACTTTACAAATAGCGCTTAAACCATATATAATACTTGTACCGGGAACTGGAACCAAAATATAGGCTCGATACTATAATCATTTAATTAAATTTCAAATTCTAATTTCCTTAATTATTTTCAAAAAACAATTTCATACAAAAATTCATTTCTCGGGCTTGGGACCTTGGTATTTGACTCCGGGCATACACCCAAGTCCCATATTTTCCTGCGGACCCTCCGGGACCGTCAAATCACGGGTCCGGGTCCGTTAACCCAAAATGTTGATCAAAGTCAAATTTATTCAGTTTAATATCAATATTTAGCATTTTTCTCACAAAATTCATATCTAAGCTTTCCGGCTACGCACTCGAACTGTGCACGCAAATCCAGGCAACCCCGGATGAGGTTTTCAAGGCCTTGGAAGTACAGAATAGGTAAGGAAACAAGTGATGACCCCATTGGGTCGTCACATCATCCACCACTAAAATAATTGTTCGTCCTCGAATGGATAAAAGAAGGAAGTACCTGAGTCGGGAAAAAGATGTGGATAATGGTTCTGCATATCATACTCGGACTCTCAGGTCGATGCCTCAGGAGGCTGACCTCTCCACTAGACACGAATAGAAAGAAAACTCTTGGACCTCAACTGACGAACATGTCGGTCTAGAATAGCTACTGGCTCCTCTTCATAAGACAAGTCTTTTCTCCAACTGGATAGTGCTAAAATCTAACACGTGGGATAGGTGGTCGTGATACCTCCAGATCATGGATACATGAAAAACTGGATGCATGGCTGATAAGCTGGGTGGCAATGCAAGTCTGTAAGCCACATCTCTCACTCGATCAAGAATCTCAAACTGTCCAATGAACCTAGGGCTAAGCTTTGCCCTTCTTTCCAAATCTCATCATGCCTTCCATAGGCGACACTCGGAGCAATACCTACTCACAAACCATAAATGCCACACTTCGAACCTTACAGCCTGCACAACTCTTTTGCCTAGAATGAGCTAAATGAAGCCTATCCTGAATGATCTTGACCATGTCAAAGGCCTCTTGAACCAATTCTGTACCCAACAACCGAGCCTCTCCTAGATTAAACCGCCAACATAACCAAATCCTAGCTAATACCAATGGGCATGCACCCTACAAACTACAACTCAAGAGGAATGCAACGAAGATGAATGAATATGGGAAGGGAAAAACACATAAGGGAACTATCAAACAAGTCAAACTAGCACAATGTTTTTTTCTAAAACACTAATCTACAGACATCTAACAAGAAAGAATGAAACATATAAACGACTCACAAGGATCTTATACTAATATAACTCTAACCGTGGTACACAGCCCGGCCTCAACATATCAAATCACCTGAAATCACTAGGGTCCCACCCTCAACACTGAATCACAAGTAGGGTACACATCAATCCATCTAGAGACTCTCACTAGATCAACTCTGTCTACAATTTACAACACACATTGGCTCCACCAGCGGTGGAGCATAGGAATCACAGCTCGTAACCCAAAATGCTCATAAATCACATTAAACCTATCAAAACGGAAAACAAGAATTTACTACTAGCCTCATAACTCTCGGCAACAGCTAGAAACAGACGATAGACACGGCTATCATTCATATAACCTCCCCACATATTAATGATATAACAAAATACAATCATGAGATGCACCCACAATAGAATAACAAATAAGGGGACTTGCCCCGATAAGCAGAACTGTGATGAACTACAAATAGTGCCCTCAATAACAAAATGAATTCATACCTGAATGACATTAGCTGGCGCACTGACCTCAAACCTAATATCTGAAACACATCAACGAGCCAAGCCTCCCCCTCTTGGGTGCCCTCTACCTTCCTGAATATCTTGCTGTGACACATCGGTCCGAAGTCTAGGACAATCTCTTACCATGTGGCTAGTATCTCCACACTCAAAGCACCCTCTCTGCTGATAAGGCGTTGGGAACTGTGCGGTACGGGTAGTCCGAGACCTATGAACACCTGAGTCACCATGCAAAGGCTGAAGCGCAAACTGAACTGGGGAACCCGCAAAACCTTTACCATGACGCACCCTGCCTCCAAAATAAGGACGAACATATCTCCCTGGTCTATGAGGCCTCCTCCCCTCCTCGAACTCTCTCTCCTGCTCTCGTCTGCTCTCCCTCTCATGACCTTTCTTGCCATCTCTCTCTCTCTCTCTCTAGCATGCATACCTTCTGTCCTCCTAGCAATGTTTACCACCTGCTGATATGGAATATCTATCTCTAACTCACGAGCCATACTAGACCTGATGCTGGGAATAATCCCCTCAATGAACCGGCGAACCGTCACGCGAACAGTAGAAACCAAGGCTAGCGCATGTCTCGCCAAACTGGTGTAACGAATAGCATAATTCGAGACGGTCATAGAACCCTGGCGCAAATGCTCAAACTTTGTGTGCCATGCATCCTTGAGGCTCTAAGGATCAAACTCTCTCAGAAACATATCTGAAAACTAGGCCCAAGTCTGTGAAGCTACCTAGTCTGGGTTGTCTAACTCATAGGTACGCCACCAATCATAGGCGGCTCCTCGAAGCTAGAAAGTAGTGAAATCAACCCCGCTCGATCTAGAGATACCCATAGTACGGAGAATGCGGTAACACTCATGAAGGAACCCCAAGGCATCGTCTGATGCTAATTCACTAAATACCGGAGGATCATACTTCTTGAACCTCTCTAGTCTCATCTGCTCCTACTCGGAAGTCGAACTAGTGTTACAAGTGGTGCAGGAATAATCTCAGGGACCTTCTCAACATGCGCTCGCTGCTCAGCAGTGCAAGCGCTGGAAGTCTGTGCTCCTCCCCGGGCCTAGGATGTGGCTGCAGCAAGGGAAAGCAATCCTGCCTGAGCCAATGTGGTGTACATGCTCATGAACAGTGCCAAAGTCTCCTGGAGGGCTGGAGTAGTAGTAGTAGCAGTAGGCGTATCAGGTGCCTGGACTCTGGCTGGATCTACTAATATACGTCAGCGGCCGCTCGCGCAGATGCTCTCGCTGTACCATATGTGCGTCCTCGAACTCTACCCCGGCCGCGACCTCAGACGGCTGCACCAGGGGGTGCGGGTGCCTGATCACCTCGGTTAGTACATGTCCCCGCCATCTATGAGAGAGTAGAAAATAGAGGTTTAGGATTCTGAATGTCAAATCTCGCACGACATGGAAATCAAATGAAGTGGAATTTTTCTAACGGTTTCATAGCCTCTCGCAGATAAGAACAGACATCTCCGTACCGATCCACGTGACTCTAATAAACCGGCTTGTGATATGTGACTCCTATGAACCTAGAGCTCTGATATCAACTTGTCATGACCCCAGTTCGCCTCCTTGAACATGTCATAACGGCACCTAGTTCCTACCTCTAGGTAAGTCTAACAATGCGGAAGATAAATCGAAAATTGTGGAAGAATAATTAAAATTGGTTTAGTAAAATAAACATGTATTTAAGGTACCGCTCGGCACATAGAATAACAACTCTTGAAGCTAACAAAAATTTCCCAAAATCCGGAATTTCACAATCACAAGCTAAGGGATACATACGAGGCTCTGACTCAAGAATTTCTATACAAAGGAGAAATATTGAAAGAGCTGTACTTATTACAGAAGCTGTAAAGGGACTCCTCGCTCTGCGGATGTAGCAGATATACCTTGAAGTCTCTACCGATACGCCTCCTTCCAAGGCTGAAAGAACTGAGTGGGAGTACCTATATCTGCACAACAAAAATATGCATAAGAGTAGCATGAGCACACCACGACGGCGCCCAGTAAGTATCAAGACTAACCTCGGTAGAGTAGTGACGAGGAACAGTCAAGTCACCTACCGGTTAATAAATAGTATAATCATATAAACAACCAGAATGATATATAAATATGTAATGACTGCACAAAATGACAAAAAATGCTACAATTCACAATAAGGGAAAGGAACAACAAGTAACAACGAGAAAACAATAATTGATGATGCATAATGACAATCACAATCCAAATCCTAAGGTCACAACACAGCAAGGGAAAAGCGAGTCCATAACTCATATCCTACAAGGATGTTCACATAAGTCTTATTCACTCTTTTCACAATTTACCAAGTCTCCTACAAACCACAACGCACAAAAACCCAGCATCTGAAATCTAATTCTTGACATCCTGTGCACCATCAGTTCCTCAATCATGCTGACCATTAACCGGCTAACTATGGCCACTCTCACATATATAATGGCTAAATGAGGGAATACCTCTCTCCTTAGAAAAAACAGGAGCAATTTACCTGCAAGTGTTCAAACAAGAATTCTACCAACTAGTAAATATGAATAGGAGAACGGATCGCATATACTATGTTTCCTTAGAACTTTCGAGTGATAAAGCTCATACAGGTAAGCAACCCACAATCACAATAACAACAAAAATAGAAAGGCCTCCACATGCCATCACAAATCATTATAATCAACCCCTGACATAGACCACATTGTATCGCCACGTGTGCAATTAATAACATAATAAGTAGCTTCATAATTCGCCATGTTGGAAACACGTTCTCAAGGCATTATACTAAACGTGTGTTCATATTTGTAGGTTTTGATGAATGACAAACTATGCGCAAATTGACATATGACGAGGTCCAAGCACAAGCGCAAAATTGATATATAACGAGATTCAAGCACAAGACAAAGATCGAGATTAAATTTTATACGAGTCTGTATTTAATTGTGATCTTGATCCGACAACTTAAACTCAAGACTTGGCTTCTCTCGTAAAAATATTTTTAACAAATCATGCATATTTAATTTAGAGCAAAATGATTTTAAATAATGCATATTTACTTTAGTCAAAATGATTTTTAAACATGCCTCTAAAATCTGGACTAAGATAATCGATTATGTACTTATGATAATCGATTATGTTTAAGTCAGCTGCTTGACAATCGATTGTGAACCTTATGACAATCGATTGTGTTAAGGCAGTGAGCATCAGATTTTTCAAATCTGCATGACAATCGATTGTGAACCTTATGACAATCGATTGTGATGAGGCAGTGTCCATCAAAGTTTTTCAAAGCTCAAAATAATCGATTGTGAAGCTAATGACAATCGATTGTGAAGAGACAGTGTCCATCAGATTTTTCAAAGTCACAAAATAATCGATTGTGAACTTATGACAATCGATTGTGTTGAGGCAATGTCTTCCAGACTTTTTCAAAGTTATTAAATAATCGATTGTGAACTTATAACAATCGATTGTCAAGAGGCAGTGTCTAAATTGATTTTTCAAGACTGATATATAATCGATTGTTAACTTAGTATAATCGATTGTATAACTGACCGTTGCCAAAATATTTTCAAATACCGTCAGGTAATCGATTATTGATTTGCTATAATCGATTGTTTTAAATAAAATCTGAAAAAGATTTTTTGAACGTTGCTGAGTAATCGATTATTGATTTCTCATAATAATTTGTTTTAATTAAAATCTGGAAAGGATTTTTTGAACGTTACTGAGTAATCGATTGTAGATTTCTAACAATCGATTGTTTTACGTAAAATCTGGAAATGATTTTTTGAACGTTGCCAATAATCGATTATTGATCTTAGATAATCGATTGTTATGCGTAAAATCTGGGATTGATTTTTGGAACGATTGGCAAACAATCGATTGTCACTGAGTAAAATCAGCAATTCTTAATTGGCAATTAGGCAACGGTAATACAAAGTTTTTCAGCTATAAATACAGCTTCAATTCAGTCTTTTAAGAACAACATACAACAACTGATCATACAATTGCTAAAGCTTGCATACTTTATTGCTTATCATTTTACATTCAATACATAAGCTTTTGTGAGCCAAATTCTTGTCAAAAGTTGTTGCGATCTTGAGCGTATTCTTTCTACTCATATCTACTCTTAAAGGAGTATCTTGTTTGAGTGCTAAGTGTTTTTGTACACTTGAAGGGAAGTGTTAGTCCCTTGTGTTGTAAGAAGGAACTTGTGTTTCCTTGGTTGAAGTCTTGGAGTGTTGTATCTCCGAGAAAAGGTTGTTGAGGCTTGTGTCCTCAAGTTGTAACGGTTTGTTGAGCACCCGTAAGCTCAACAAGTTAGTGAAAATCTCGAAAGAGTCTCTCGGGGACTGGACTAGCCACGGGTTGTGGTGAACCAGGATATATCGGTGCGTTTGTTCTAATTTATTTACTTATCGCACTTATTTATTTCCTGCAATTTTTAAATTCCGCAAGTTTACGCTATTTTTATTATAACGCTATCACCCCCCCCCCTAGCGTTAAGCGTATTATCTAACAATTGGTATCAGAGCCTCTGAAGACTTAACCGTTTGAGAGAAACATCCATGGCTTCTACTCGTGATTCTTTTGCAGGAATAGGTGAAGGACAATGCTCCACCCGACCACCGCTATTCGATGGTACAAATTATACATACTGGAAGGAGAGGATGAGAATATTTGTACAATCAAATAGTTTTCATCTTTGGAAGGTCATAATGAATGGAGAACAAATTCCAACCAAGAAGGTTGAAAATGAATGGGTCCCAAAGTCCGAAGATGAATACGATGCGGATGATATCCGAAAGGTGCAAAATAATGCTAAAGCTATTAATTTATTATATTGTGCTGTAAATGCTGATGATTACAGGAAGATATCTTGTTGCACAACGGCGAAGCAAATGTGGGACAAGCTGGAAATTACGTACGAAGGTACGGACCAGGTAAGGGAAGCCAAAATTGATTTCCTAACCCATGCATATGAATTGTTTCACATGAAGGAAGGCGAAAAGGTCGATGAGATGTTTGAACGATTTTCAAAAATCGTAAATGATTTACGTGCTCTTAAGAAGACCTTCACGGATAAGGAACTTGTTCGAAAAATTCTCCGAAGTCTCACTCCGGAATGGCGATCCAAGGCCGACGCGATTCAAGAATCCATTGGCATTTCAAATGTCACCATCGACGCATTAAGAGGTAATCTTAAAACTTATGAATCTACTATACTTAACCCTCTTGTTGATGATCAAAGGAAGCAATGAATTGCTCTCAAGGCAA
This sequence comes from Nicotiana benthamiana, assembly GCA_034376525.1. NCBI lineage: Eukaryota > Viridiplantae > Streptophyta > Magnoliopsida > Solanales > Solanaceae > Nicotiana > Nicotiana benthamiana. Next base: position 52,958,495 of record CM067339.1, on the reverse strand, counting down.
GCACAAGCCAACCTCAAAATGATGAGGACGGAGACAACGAGTTCGGACTCGTTATCAAGAGATTTCAAAAGTTCATGCGAAAAGAGTATGAACGAAAGGGCAAAAAGCAAGGAGATCAAATAAAGTGCTATGAGTGCGGAGAAACCGGGCACATTAAATCAAATTGCCCAAATGCTAAAAAGGAGAAGAAACCCTTCAAGAAGCAACGAGCATACATATCTTGGGGAGGCGACTCCGGTAACGAGTCAAGCAAGGAAGAAGAAGACGAAGCCGCAAATCTTTGTCTTATGGCACAAGAAGACAACAAAGAAGAGGTATGTCAAATTTCCTCCAAAAATTTCTTTTCCCTTGAAGAAATGCAAAATGCTTTTGATGAGTTGTATAGCGAATTTATTAGAGCTTCAAAAACTGTTAAGAGTATAAAAGAAAATGCTTCTTTAAAAGAAAAAGATTTTCAAAAACAACTCTCTTTTAACGAAAAGGAATTGGAAAAACTGATTTTAGAAAATGAGAAGTTGAAAGAGGAAAACAAATTTTTTGGCAAGAGAAGCGCCGACAAGCCCGAAAGTTCTAGAAATTGTACTTCTTGCATGCATCTCAAAAATGAAGTAGAAAGGCTTAACGGCACCTTAGATAAGTTTAACTCTTCTCATAAAAATTTGAATGAAGTGCTTGTTAATTTGAAGTCAACCAAGCATGGCATAGGTTTTAGAAACGAGCCTAAAGAGAAAGTTGAAGCCAACCCCCAACCACCTAAGGCTCAACCTAGGATAAATAAAACAAATGTTCATCCTAGATACAACAAACCTAGAAATGGTTTTCATCAATCGCAACCTAGAAATAATCATGCTAGAAATAATGCACATTCTAGGCCAAACACTAGAAGGAATTGTGAACCTTTTAGAACACCTAGAAATGACTTCCAACCTAGAAACAACTATTCTAGAAATAATGCATATCCTAGAACAAATGGTAGGAGAAATGATTTTCATGATTTGCGCAATAGTTATATTGTCAAAAATAGGGTAAATGAATTTCGTCCGTCCAATTACTATCAACCTAGAAGGATGCATAATCCTAACGTGACTTGTCATTATTGTAGATGAATTGGACATATTGCTCCTACTTGTTTTACACGACATAGACATAACACTCAATCACATCACTATGATTTGCCTAACCCCCAAGGACCCAAAATGGCATGGGTACCTAAAACTCATTAATCTGTTTTGTAGGTATGTTTGAAGGGATCAAGTGTACTAGGGTACCTTGATAGTGGATACTCCAAGCACATGACGGGAGATGAATCCAAATTCCTTCAACTAGAACACAAGGAAGGGGTAAGTGTTATTTTTGGTGATAACAACAAAGGAAAGATTATCGGCATCGGATCGATCGGTAAGGATGAAATTTCTTCCATTAAGCATATATTACTTGTGAAAGGTTTAAAACATAATCTCTTGAGCATAAGTCAATTATGTGACAAGGGAAATCTTGTTTTATTTGATTCGGATGAATGCTTAGTTTTTAGACGTAGCGATTTTAAAATTATCCTTCGTGGTTTTAGAATGGATAACATTTATATGGTTGATCTTGCAAATTCTTCACCCGAATATGTGAATTGTTTAATGAGCAAAGAGGATGATTCTTGGTTATGGCATCGTAGAGTAGCTCACATCAACATGCATCTTTTGAACAAATTGGTTTCACAAAATTTAGTTGTTGGTCTTCCAAATTTGAATTTTGAAAATGACTCTATTTGTGATTCGTGTCAAAAAGGGAAGCAAACAAAAGCATCTTTTAAATCGAAAAATATTGTTTCAACTACTAGACCATTGCAATTGCTTCACATGGATTTGTTTGGACCATCTCGCATTGAAAGTCTTGGTAGAAATCGTTATGCTTTTGTTATTGTTGATGATTATTCCAGATTTACTTGGACTTTATTTATTGTCCATAAAAGTGATGCCTTTCAAAATTTTAAATATTTTCTTAAACGTGTTCAAAACGAAAAGGAAACAACCGTCACTTCAATTAGAAGTGATCATGGGGGAGAGTTTGATCACAATCTCTTTGCGGACTTTTGTGACGAACTCGGTATCGAGCATACCTTTTCCGCTCCACGAACACCACAACAAAATGGGGTGGTGGAAAGGAAAAATAGGTGTCTCGAAGAGATGGCTAGAACCATGCTCGAAGAGGCTAAGATTCCCAAACACTTTTGGGCGGATGCCGTGAGTACCACATGCTACATTTTAAATAGAGTAGTCATAAGGCCAATACTCATGAAAACCCCTTATGAACTCTACAAGGGAAGGAAACCAAATATCTCCCATTTTAGAGTATTCGGTTGTAAATGTTTTATTCATAACAATGGAAAAGATCAATTGGGAAAATTTGATGCCAAATCCGATGAAGGAATTTTTATTGGGTATTCTTCACGTAGCAAAGCATATAGGGTACTTAATAATAGAACCCAAACTGTGGAGGAATCCCCTCATATTGTGTTTTCCGAAAATAATGCTCGCTTGGCGAGAAAGAATTCATGTTCTGATTTTGCAGGTATTTTAAATAGTTTAAAAGACAAAGTACAAGAGGAAACTCCTAAGGAAATTCAAGATGAAATCTTGGAACAATCAACGGAGGAAACGCCACAATTGGAGAAAGAAACGAAAATGCCTAACGAGTGGAGGACAATCAAAGATCACCCTCTCGAACAGGTAATTGGCGACGTCGGAGAAAAGGTAAGTACCGAAACTCCCTTAAGAACACCTTAGGACATACTGCTTTTGTTTCTCAAATTGAACCAACAACCATCTCCGAAGCAATTGGGGATGAATTTTGGACCTTGGCAATGCAAGAGGAGCTTAACCAATTCAAACGGAATGACGTTTGGGATTTGGTGCCAAGACCCGAAAATCATACCATAATTGGTACGAAATGGGTTTTTCGAAACAAACTAGATGAAAATGGTGTAATCACTAGAAACAAAGCTAGGCTTGTAGAAAAGGCTATAATCAAGAAGAGGGTATTGACTATGAAGAAACATATGCTCCCGTAGCTAGATTAGAAACTATTCGTTTATTGCTTGCTTTTGCCTCTTCTATGAATTTCAATTTATATCAAATGGATGTGAAAAGTGCTTTTCTAAATGGTGTTATTCAAGAAGAAGTTTATGTTGAACAACCCCCCGATTTTGAAGATTTTAAATCTCCCGATCATGTTTTCAAACTCAAAAAGGCTCTTTATGGTTTAAAACAAGCTCCCTGAGCTTGGTATGAAAGATTGAGTAAATTTCTATTGGAAAATGATTTCATTAGGGGGAAAGTTGACACCACTCTTTTTGTTAAGCATAAAAACAATGATATTCTATTAGTTCAAATCTATGTGGATGATATTATATTTGGTGCTACTAACAGCGTTTTGTGCAAGGAATTTTCCGATTTAATGACAAGCGAATTTGAGATGTCTATGATGGGTGAGTTAACATTCTTTTTGGGATTACAAGTAAAGCAAATGAAAGAAGGTACGTTCATTTGCCAAGCGAAATATTGCAAAGAATTGCTGAAACGATTTGAAATGACCAATGCAAAAGCAATGGAAACCCCCATGAGCACATCCGATCATCTAGACAAAGATGAGAAAGGTAAGGAAGTCGACAGCAAAAAGTATCGAGGTATGATTGGCTCTCTCCTTTATCTTACTGCTAGTCGTCCGGACATCATGTTTAGCGTGTGCTTATGCGCTCGTTATCAATCGTGTCCGAAGGAGTCTCACCTAACTGCGGTGAAACGGATATTGAAGTATCTTGTTGGTACTGTAAATGTGGGTCTATGGTACCCCAAAGGTTCTTCATGCCAACTTGTTGGCTATTCCGATTCCGATTTTGCTGGATGCAAATTGGACCGCAAGAGCACTAGTGGCACTTGCCATTTGCTCGGTAGCTTTCTCGTTTCTTGGTTTAGCAAGAAACAAGTAAGTGTTGCGTTGTCCACAACCGAGGCTGAATATGTAGCCGCGGGGAGTTGTTGCGCTCAAATTCTTTGGATGAAACAAAAACTCTTGGACTATGGCCTAAGTCTTGATCATATCCCTCTTAGATGTGGTAATACTAGTGCCATATGCTTGATGAAGAACCCCGTTCTTCATTCGCGAACAAAACACATTGAAATTAGACATCATTTTATAAGAGATCACGTTCTCAAGGGCGATGTCGAAATTGAATTTGTTGAAACCAAAGATCAATTGGCCGACATCTTTACAAAGCCCTTAGAGAAAGAGTCCTTCTTCCGAATTCGTAGTGAACTTGGGATCCTTGACTCCACGTTGATCTAAGTCATGCATTGCATTCTCCCTTTCACATGTTTTCTAACTTGAGCGTCGGAGACGTCTAACGTATTTTTGCAGGTATCGCCCTAAAGGCAGGGGGAATTATAAAGCTTGACGCACAGAACAATCGATTTCTCTTTTATATAATCGATTATCCAGTATCAATAACCGATTGTCTTGACATTATTTGCGTTATTATAAATAAACAAGTTTTTTTTCTATTTTTTTTTTTGCTAATGGCAAAAGGGGGAAGATAACGGGTATGCACTCTCAATACTTATCGGCATAAATTAAGGGGGAATTCATAAATTGAGGGGGAACAAATTGCATATCTACTTGTTGCAGATTTTTACTTGTCTTGAATCGTCATTATGAATTGCCTAATATGCATATCCCGCTTAAAGTTTGTCATTATCAAAAAGGGGAAAATTGTTGGAAACACGTTCTGAAGGCATTATACTAAACGTGTGTTCATATTTGTAGGTTTTGATGAATGACAAACTATGCGCAAATTGACATATGACGAGGTCCAAGCACAAGCGCAAAATTGATATATAACGAGATTCAAGCACAAGACAAAGATCGAGATTAAGTTTTATATGAGTCGGTATTTAATTGTGATCTTGATCCGACAACTTAAACTCAAGACTTGGCTTCTCTCGTAAAAATATTTTTAACAAATCATGCATATTTATTTTAGAGCAAAATGATTTTAAATAATGCATATTTACTTTAGTCAAAATGATTTTTAAACATGCCTCTAAAATCTGGACTAAGATAATCGATTATGTACTTATGATAATCGATTATGTTTAAGTCAGCTGCTTGACAATCGATTGTGAACCTTATGACAATCGATTGTGTTAAGGCAGTGAGCATCAGATTTTTCAAATCTGCATGACAATCGATTGTGAACCTTATGACAATTGATTGTGATGAGGCAGTGTCCATCAAAGTTTTTCAAAGCTCAAAATAATCGATTGTGAAGCTAATGACAATCGATTGTGAAGAGACAGTGTCCATCAGATTTTTCAAAGTCACAAAATAATCGATTGTGAACTTATGACAATCGATTGTGTTGAGGCAGTGTCTTCCAGACTTTTTCAAAGTTATTAAATAATCGATTGTGAACTTATAACAATCGATTGTCAAGAGGCAGTGTCTAAATTGATTTTTCAAGACTTATATATAATCGATTGTTAACTTAGTATAATCGATTGTATAACTGACCGTTGCCAAAATGTTTTCAAATACCGTCAGGTAATCGATTATTGATTTGCTATAATCGATTGTTTTAAATAAAATCTGAAAAAGATTTTTTGAACGTTGCTGAGTAATCGATTATTGATTTCTCATAATCGATTGTTTTAATTAAAATCTGGAAAGAAATTTTTGAACGTTGTAGAGTAATCGATTGTAGATTTCTAATAATCGATTGTTTTACGTAAAATCTGGAAATGATTTTTTGAACGTTGCCAATAATCGATTATTGATCTTAGATAATCGATTGTTATGCGTAAAATCTGAAATTGATTTTTGGAACGACTAGCAAACAATCGATTGTGGCATTTTGACAATCGATTGTCACTGAGTAAAATCAGCAATTCTTAATTGGCAATTAGGCAACGGTAATACAAAGTTTTTCAGCTATAAATACAGCTTCAATTCAGTCTTTTAAGAACAACATACAACAACTGATCATACAATTGCTAAAGCTTGCATGCTTTATTGCTTATCATTTTACATTCAATACATAAGATTTTGAGAGCCAAATTCTTGTCAAAAGTTGTTGCGATCTTGAGCGTATTCTTTCTACTCATATCTACTCTTAAAGGAGTGTCTTGTTTGAGTGCTAAGTGTTTTTGTACACTTGAAGGGAAGTGTTAGTCCCTTGTGTTGTAAGAAGGAACTTGTGTTTCCTTGGTTGAAGTCTTGGAGTGTTGTATCTCCGAGCAAAGGTTGTTGAGGCTTGTGTCCTCAAGTTGTAACGGTTTGTTGAGCACCCGTAAGCTTAACAAGTTTGTGGAAATCTCGAGAGAGTCTCTCGGGGACTGGACTAGCCACGGGTTGTGGTGAACCAGGATATATCGGTGCGTTTGTTCTAATTTATTTACTTATCGCACTTATTTATTTCCTGCAATTTTTAAATTCCGCAAGTTTACGCTATTTTTATTATAACGCTATTCACCCCCCTCTAGCGTTAAGCATATTATCTAACACGCCACACGTGCATCATAGTATTTCCCACCTATTTTTCCACATGCGCAACCCACATATAAGTATATGAAAATATCCCGCCTTATTTCGCCACATGTTGCAATATATCAATAACAACAGTGGCACAGCAAAGACCTCGTGCAAAACCCTCAACAAAAATCGCATTGCAGAAATATCGTGCATCACAATATCAACAGTAGCACGGCAGAAACCTGGTGCACCATAATATCAATTGTAGCACGGAAGAAACCTCGTGCATCGCAATATCAACATCCGCATAGAAAAAACCTCGTGCATCACAATAACAAAAGTAGCACGGCAGAAACCTTGTGCACAATAATATTAATAGTAGCACCGCAGAAACCTCGTGCATGGAATATCAACATCTGCATGGCAAAAACCTCGTGCATCACAATATCAACAGTAGCACGGCAGAAACCTCATGCACCACAATATCAACAATCACGGCTGAAACCTCGTGCATCACAATATCTAGTACAACAACAACAATTACAATATATACAGGAACGAAGCAAGAGAATCATTCAGGTATTTCCGTTCACCAAAAGGCAGTACAACTAAATCACAAGGAATAACTGTAACAGAGAAATACTCAGCACAATGAGGACAACTCAACAAGGAATAAATGATAAGAAGCAATGATTTCAAAATACTTAGTTCAACAACAAGGAAGTGAACATGAACCAAATAATTACAATTAAGAGTCCATAGTTAATCATGGAAAAGTTGATTAGAAAACAAGAACAAACCAAGAGGGCAAATAAATTCCAAGTAAGACATGTAGAGGTGAAACTAGTAATAGGAAACTCAATCTTATCAAGAACAACTTCGTATTTGGTGATTACAAGGATTTAAGAGCCTAAAGGGGTAAATTATTCACAAATAAATCTGAGCACACATTTGTCACCTAGCGTACAAGGAATATTAGCAACAGAAAAGACTCCAATCCTAACGGGAAGTCCCCCCACACAAGTTTAGGCAAGATACTTACCTCGAACCGGCTAAAATCAACTAGTAACCCCGTTCTTGCAACGAGTACTCGACTTCGAATGGCCCAAATCTATTCAGTTCAACACATTATAAATAACACCTCAAGCAAGTGATTTTACTATTTAATTCAAGCTAAGATGCGAATTTAGGTAAAATAACCAAAATATCCCTCAGGCCAACGTGGTCAAACCCAGGGTTCGAACCAAAACCCAGTTACCCATTTTCCCACGAACACAAATATATGATTTGTTTTTAAATTGAACCTTAAATTGAGGTCCAAATCCTCAATTTAAGAAAAGCCTAGTTTCTACCCAAAACCTCCAATTTCACCCACAAATCATTGATTTGAAGTGGAAAACATATTAAATGATGTTAAAGATTGAAATAAATAAGTAAAAATGAACTTACAAATGATTTCCGGAGAAGTCATATTCTTGAAAAATCTCCCAAAGAGGTTTGTGTTTTGAAAGAATGTTAAAATGGCTCAAAAATCCGGCTAAGTGTAAACTATGCAGGCCTCAGATGTGGGAAATGTGAAGGTGGGTTCGCATTTGCGAACACTGCATATTTGGAAAATGTGAAGAATTGTTTGCATTTACGAACTTTGAGCATAGCTAGGGACTTCGCATTTGCGAACAGAGATGTCGCATTTGCGATAGTACATCTTTTGCATTAGCGATAGAGTGATCACATTTGCGATCCCTGAACAAGGTGAGTGCCTTCGTATTTGCGAGAAAATCGATCGCATTTGTGATTCTAGCTGGCTATCTCCTTTTCGTATTTGCGATGGCAAGCTCACATTTGAGAGTTCCTCTTTGCAAATGCGAAGGTTGCAGGACTGGGAATATCAAATTTTTTGCGAGGTTCAAAATGCACTCTGGGACCTATCTAAAACTCACCCGAGCCCTCGAGGCTCCAAACCAGACACACACACTACCTCAAAAACATCCTACGGACTTACTCACGCGATCAAATCGTCAAAATAACATCATATACGTCAAATCAAGCCTCAAAACTCATGATTTTCTCCAAATTTTCATAAAACATCAAATTCTCATTTTAGGTCCGAAACACATCAAATGACATTTGTTTTTAACCAAACTTTACAGAAAGCGCTTACACCATATATAAGATTTGTACTGGGTACTGATACCATAATCTTTTAATCAAATTTCAAATTCTAATTTCCTTAATTTTTTCGGGAAAATAATTTCACACAAAAATTCATTTCTCGGGCTTGGGACCTCGGAATTCGATTCCGGGCATACGCCCTAGTCCCATATTCTCCTGCATATCCTCCGGGGCCGTAAAATCATATTTCCGGGTCCATTAACCCAAAATATTGATCGAAGTCAAATTTATTCAATTTAATAACAAAATTTAGCATTTTTCTCACAAAATTCATATCTAAGCTTTCTGCTACGCGCCCCGAAAGCGCACGCAAATTGAGGCAATCCCAGATGAGGTTTTCAGGGCCTTGGAAGTACAGAATAGGTAATAAAACAAGTGAAGACCTCGTTGGAATGTCAGAGGGGCGTGACAAAGCTTGGTATCATAGCACTAGGTTCAAGAGTCTTATGGAATCTATGAAGCCGTGATTAGTGGAGTTTGTGAGCACGTGATTTTTTTCGATATGAATTACTCCCATAAAATATGAGAAAATAATATTTTTCAATTTTTGCAATTTTGTTGGATTTTTTGTAGAATTTTGTTAATTATTTGCGTTGTTGTGCATATTTAATTTCCATTAAAAATCAAAAAATACCGAAAAGTAACATGCATTGTATTTAGGTTTTGTTCATATATTAGGATTAATTATTAGGTTGGTTAGTTGCTTAATTAAAAATAAAAATCACAAAAATGGATTATTTTTACATTCTTAACTTTTAAATTTTGGGTTATTAAGTTTTCTCATTTATTTAGGATCAACTAATTTTTATGAATATTATGGTTAGATAATTAGCTTAATTTTACAATCTTGTTATGAAATCTCCTATTTAAGGTGAATGTCTATAATTAGAGAGATTCTAGAGTTCTATTCTTGGTAGATAAATCATCCCCCTCCCTATAAATAAAGGGGTCTTCTACCATTGTAAACCACCCCTAACAATCTCTAAGTATCAATGAGAATACTCCTCTCTCTCTCTCTATTCTCTCTATTGCTCTTGTTCTTGTATTATTGTTCTTGTCTTTATATTATTTCATAACACGTTATCAGCACGAGTCTCTAACCAATTGAAATTTTCGATTGTCTTAACTTTTGTCTATGTAGGGTTTTGCTTCAAAGAAAGAATGAAGAAAGAAAAAAAAAGAAAACAAAAGAAAAAGGAAGGAAACAGAAACGGAAGACAAAAGAGAAAAGAAACGAAAACAAAGAAAAAAGAAGGAAACAGAATCGGAAAAGAGAAAAGGAAGAAAACATTGAAAATATAATTGGTATACCTTAAAGGTAAGTAATTTACTTTTCTTTTTCAAATTCTTGAAATTCTACGATTTGATTTAATATACAAACAAAGTTTGATTATAACTCTAATGGAGTTTGTAAGAAATTATAACCACATGAAGTGGTTAAATCTCTATGCCCTGCCATGATTAAATTCATGTATGATTGTGGGCAAAGAATTAAAAATCCGTCCCATTGAATTTGCTCCATTCCCTTTAGAGAATGTGGAAGCAGTATATGATAAGTCTGAAAGAAGACTAAAATATTACCATGAAGGTATCAATGAATGTGGACGTGGCAAAGAATTCCGTCCAATTGAATTTGCTCCATTCCCTTTAGAGAATGTGGTAGCAGAATTTGATAAGTCTGAAAGAAGACAAAATTATTACCGTAAAGGTATCAATGGATGTGGACATGGCAATAGACGAAATTATAATCGTCATTATTGTGATAATGAGAATAATAAAGATTCTCAAAATAATCTTTCACTTTATGAAAGTAATATTTGACATGAGATTGTGTAAAGCACATGATTATGATCCATTCCCTGAAGTGAATGTGATAATTGTAATAGAGCCCGTAAGTATGAACACGCTCTTGATGTAAATTTGTTTTATGTCTGACATTATGAAAAGAAAGTTCGTTGCCCTTGAAATTTCGGGCAAGAACTATATGACATGGGTGTTGGATGCTGAAATCCACTTAGATGCTATGGGTCTCGGAGACACCATCAAAGATAGAGAAAAAGCATCCATCCAAGAATGTGCGAAGGCCTTGATTTTTTTTGCGCCATCACCTTGATGAAGGTTTGAAGATTGAATATCTCACCGTCAAGGATCCACCTATCTTGTGGAATGGCTTAAAGAAGAGATATGACAACCTGAAGTTGGTCACTCTGCCACAAGCACGATACGATAAGAACCCAAAAGCAAATAGTTTATAAACTATATATTATCGTTGCGGTGAAAACGGGCACTGGTCAAAGGCTTGCCGTATACCATGACTTTTGGTTGACCTTTATCAAGCATCTCGAAAGAGTAAACGCCCTGAAACGAATTTTGTCTCTGACGACAACTTTGACATCACCCACTTGGATGTGGCAGACTTCTTTGAGCAACCCGAGGGGAAGATAGACCACCTAATCGGTGATGGATCCGTGATGAAAGAAGATGGAGCTATTTGATTTTATTTTACTTGTTTGTATTAGTGAATGAATAAACTAATAGCCATTAGTATTAGCTCGTATTAGTTAGTTCATGATATAATGTTAGTATTAGTTCTTTAGAATGTATCAATATGCTCAAATATCAATAATATTTTTACTTTCCAGTAGAGGTAATCGACTAACCTGAAAAACTAGTCGGTTATCTCATATTTCGCATAAAAACTGCAAAACAATCGATTGTCAATGATCAACAATCGATTGTCTTTAAAACAGTGATCTGGAATTTTACAAAAACAGTCAACAATCGATTGTCTATGATTAACAATCGATTGTCTTTAAAACAGTGATCTGGAATTTTACAAAAACAGTCAACAATCGATTGTCTATGATTAACAATCGATTGTCTTTAAAACAGTGATCTGGAATTTTACAAAAACAGTCAACAATCGATTGTCTTTAAAACAGTGTGATCTGGAATTTTACAAAAACAGTCAACAATCGATTATCTATGATTAACAATCGATTGTCTTTAAAACAGTGTTCTGGAATTTTTCAAAAATCATCCACAATCGATTGTCTATGTCTAACAATCGATTGTCATTAGACAGTGCTCTGGAATTTTTCAAAATAGCCAACAATCGATTGTCTATACTTAACAATCGATTGTCTTAAAACAGTGCTCTGTTTTTCAAAATAGCAAATAATCGATTGTGTGTGTTTAACAATCGATTGTCAATGTTCAACAATCGATTGTTTGTGTTTAACAATCGATTGTTTGAAGAAAATGCTTAAACTGAAATTTTCAAACTGCAAAGTAATCAATTATGGATAACATATCTGATTTTGTTAGTCAACTGTTAGCAGCAGATTTTGAAAATATTATGTGATACAAACGAATTGAAGTTGTTTATTCTCATGTTCGTATATTTTCTTTTATATGTCAAACCATGGGAAGTAAAATGATTGAAGGCTCCGGAAGAGCAACTGTAACTCTGCCCAAAGGCACGACGTTTATCTTAGAGAATGCAATATTCTCCTCCAAGTCTAAGAAGAACTTGTTGAGTTTTAAAGATATCATTCAAAATGGATATCATATTGAGACAATAGATGAGAATAATCTTGAATTCTTCATGAAAACGAGGCTGCCCATTTCGGTTTGGGTTCACGCCATTTTGCATGCAGCAATGCTAGTTCGTCGGCTGCCCACTTTGGTTTGGGTTCACGCCATTTTGCATGCAGCAATACTAGTTCGTCTGCTGCCCACTTTGGTTTGGGGTCACGCCATTTTGCATACAGCAATGCTAGTTCGTCTCTGACTGACGAATTCACACAAATATTCCCCGTTGCAATTGGTTTTGGGTCATGGACCCAATATATCCCATTTAAGAATCTTTGGATGCGCAGTATATGTGCCTGTAGCACCGCCATCCCGCACCAAAATGGGTCTGCAAAGAAGGTTAGGAATATATGTTGAGGTTGAATCGCCCTCCATTATTCGCTACCTCGAAACATTGACAGGAGATTTGTTCACTGCACGATTTGCAAACTGTCAATTTGATGAGACACTTTTCCCAAAATTAGGTGGAGAAGTTGGTGAAACCAAACGGGAAATTTTGTGGAAAAATGCATCATTATCTCATCTTGATCCACATACCTCTATTTGTGAAAGAGGCACAAAAGATTATCCATTTGCAAAGAATAGCAAATCAAATGCCTGACGCATTTATAGATTTGAAAAGGATAACAAAATCACATATCCTCGAAGTGAATGTGACAACATCTGATACATATTCATTATTGGAAGAATATGAACATGAAATTGGTATTAAATATACCACACTCACCCCTAGAAGGAGGTTTGAGATGATATATGGCATGAATGATCGTTGGTCACATACCTATTGTACGCCAAAGTATTTTGGAAATATGACTATTAAAGGACAACGATAATGCAAGAAACATATCTTGCATATAAGTTTGACATGACCATAATGGTATAACTTTCTCTTTAAGAAAGATATTCACCACATGGATGTTGATGAATCTGTGGTAGTACAAAATTAATTGAGAGCTCTAGAAGAGCCAATTATTACTATGTTGGAGAAACACAATTGAGTATTGTGCTGTAGTAAGTCTCAAAGAAACTTATTCAGTTTCCAAAGTACACGCGAAAGCGATTGATTATATTGAGACTATAAATAAAGGAAGGCTTTGATATCTCCTATTACTACAACTTGTAGCGGGGTAATTTGCATATGAAAAGCTACCCGCTTTGTTCTCCAGTTTGTACTACACAAACAAAAGAATGCCACAATAAAGTGGATATCTATTGGTATAAAAACCCATGTCATAATGAACCAGAAGTTTATTGATAAGTGCACATGTCATGGTGTAAATTTGAAGTTTACCAATATTGATAATTTATTCAGTTGGCATTCGTGTTAGCCATCTCATTTTAAGTATGATGTGCAAATTCACATGGGTGAATATTAAAGAACTAGAAAATTCTTTACGAATTCTCTTGTATCACTTGTTCTCATTAATGAACTGACCAACTAAAGAGTTCGGGTTGAAGCCCATAAATTCTGGAAATATCAAAGGTGAATATGGGCCCATTCACCTGCCATGTATACCACATATGATGCATCTATGATATGGTTACATGCGCAATTGTTATTAACCCGCAGCCTGGCCGGTGCTTGCGAGGTAAATTGCTCAGTAATCTAACTTCGAGCATAATTTCCAGATTTTCTACTCAAGATAGTTCATCTTGATAAGTTGGTTTATATCAAAGTTGGTTTAGCAAGATAATTATTGAGTGCTTCCACTTAATAGCTAAACTGTTTCTTATGAGAACAAAGTTATATATATCAGTTTGATATAAGTTGTATACGAGAGTATATTCTCCCCTCACAAGTGGTTCAGGGTCAGGAACCAAATAATTTCATCTTATTATTAATGTGCCGTGTATATTGACATGATAATGCACAAAGATGATTCCCAAAGTTAAGGAAACAAGTTAGCTTTTCTAACATGAGGGGGAGACATGATAACCACTTGAGAAAAGGTTACATGGGATGAATTATCATTTGTATATGTATATCCCCGAATATCATGATATGAACCTGAAGTTCATAAAAGGGATAATTCAATTGCAACATATTGCAAAGCATGCTATACGCATTTGCTGACCCAAAGAAAGTAACTAAATGGAAGAGATACAATTCAAGAAGAATTGATTCCATATGAAAGACATGTAGTTTTGAACCTATAGTTCAAATGCTTGAAAGTACAAAAGTCAAAGGTATGTATAGTCAGTTTTCGATATCTTATTTGTCTAGCATGACATGGAAAACTTGATATGCATCTAAAGTCTATTATATGGCTTATATGACTTAACTTGAAAGATTTAAGTTGCTTGAAGCATATGCAATTCTTGGTCCTGAAGTACCCAATCCTTAGTACAATTTGTGTACATATGTATCTTGCTATAACTATAAGCATGATGGCATTGAGAATGCATCTAGGGAGATATTGAAGAGTTATTCCACGACATTATATGAAGATGTTCATATCTATCAAGAATGATGATTTTAAGGTGCGGAATATTTGTTCAAATCAATATGGTTGATTTATTTATCAAATCTCTACCAAAGATCGTTTTGAAGATGATGCACAAGATTGGAATGCAAATGCTCAAGGATATAAATTGATGTTCTTATTAGGGGGGGTTAATGCGCGTTGCACTCTTTTTCCCTTACAAGGTTTTGTCCCAATCGGGTTTTCCTTGCGAGGTTTTTAACGAGGCAACCAGTAGGCGCATATTCAAACATGTATACTCTTTTTCCTTTCTTTAATTTTTCCCATTGGGTTTTGGTTTTAAGGTTTTAACGAGGCACATTGTTGAATAGACATTCAAGGGGGAGTGTTATGAAATCTCCTATTTAAGGTGAATGTCTATAATTAGAGAGATTCTAGAGTTCTATTCTTGGTAGATAAATCATCCCCCTCCCTATAAATAAAGGGGTCTTCTACCATTGTAAACCACCCCTAACAATCTCTAAGTATCAATGAGAATACTCCTCTCTCTCTATTCTCTCTATTGCTCTTGTTCTTGTATTATTGTTCTTGTCTTTATATTATTTCATATCTAAATTAATGTAGGAATTTAGTTAGGTTTTTTAATTAATTAAAAAAAAGAAAAAAACAAAAAGAAAAGGAAATTAGAAAAGGCTGGTACTTTAAATTCGATTGGGCCTAACACTTTAAAAGCCCAAATGTTTTCCCAACCCAAACCGGACCGGACCGGATCGACCCGACCCAACACCCAAGACCCAGTTCCTTGTTCTTCTTAATTAACCTAAAAACCTAATAAAAACCTAAGGATAATATGCTGAAGAGAGGGCGCCACACAAAACAAAAAACACCTCAGTCATTCATCTCTCTCGAGCAGCCATGAACGAGGACACCTGAGGACCTAAAGCTTCAGCAGCTATATACCTCACCTCTCTTTTTAACTTCAACCTCCCGGGCTGCTTGCTTCTTTACTCGATCTCTACATACAGTAGCCCTCAACTCTTGATTTTGTTTAGCAACAGAATCAGCCACATAGACCTAGCGAGGAGGACCTCCCGACTTCGTCTTCTTCAAGTCGCAGCACCATTGAAACACCAGAGAAGACCCTCGTTCTACTTCTTAAGGTTTTGAACACACAAACCCTAGGCTTCTTCATCCTCTACATGGAACCTTGGATAAAACCCTAGCAAGGAGATGGGACAAAAATATACCAGGACAAAAAGAAGTGGTTGCTTATTCTTCGAAACAAAAACACAGACCTAAGCTAAAAGGATCAACAACAGCTGGTTCCATATTATTACTACCGGAATCCGGCGAGAATGAACTCATATTGTTGCTTTTGTTTCTTCCCATTCACAATAGTTCGCCAGAACACGCACGCACAGTCACATACAAAAACACGAATGGGGCAGAAGTAGATTAGGGATCTAGGGTTCTTGGCATCTTTGAAAAATCAGAAAACTAAAAAACAAAAACCAAAAAAAATATTTTGTTCTTCTTGTTCTCTGATTTTGTTCCAAAAATGGACATATTTGAGTTCGAGGCCAATCCGAACTCATGAAATTGAGATGTTGTACGAAGGTCTATCGCCGAATCTATGTTCTCGCTAGTTGTTCGTCGGAATTTACTGTGACAAAGTTCGTGTTAATATAATTGAGGTTCTTTCAAAGCTGAATCGAACTATAATCGAACTTTGTGCTTTTCTCCATTACTGACTTTCTCTATTCCGATTTGAGATTTAGTTATTTATGTCTCGGTTTGAGTTTTTTTACGAGATCAAAATTTGCTAGTCCGAGTTATGCTGTTAAGGTTGCGTTTGGAATTATGAAGCGGGGTGTGCTTGGGATTGTCGATTCATGGTAGTTCTGCTTCGAATTTAGGGGCTACGTTCAACCCATATCTAACTAACGTCCAAAAGAGCCTCGTTCTCGTTTATTCTTACAAAATTTTAATTGCTTGTTTGGTTATTTGGTTTTGTGATTTGTTTAGTTATTGTCTCCGTTTTGAGTTTGGTCATGTAGTTATCTACTTGCATACTATTTGAGTTGGTTATAGCTGAACAAGATTTTGTCACAATATAAAAATTAGTTTGATATTCATCAACTAGACTACATCAAGTTAGATTAAAAGGGCACGGGTGTGCATTTCATGGACCCTTCCACCATTTTAAATAATAATAATAAAGTAAACACGTTAATAAAATTTGGGGGTGCATTTCATGTAACACGATTATAACAACTTCGAATAATAAAACCTTTTTGAAATAATTTGAGGCTTGCCATGCCAAATAAAATCTGAAAACTCATGGCCCTCACTTAATTAATTTTTATCCTTAGAATTCGAGGCATGCCATTTAGTTGAATTTTCATGGCACTCGCAAACTCAAAAGTGCGTATCTGCTTTAGGTGCGTTATTTAAAAATTACTTTCTTAAACTCGGGTGTGCATTTCATGTGACCCAAATCCAAATCTCAACAAAATTAAATAAAAATGTCTCGGACTGCAGGTGCTTTTCATGTGGCGTGGTCCAAATATGTATTTTAGATGACATTAAAATCTTCCCTAAAAATAATTTAAAGCGGTTAATAAGTTAAATTTGTACCATAGGTTAAAACATCTACTAAAATCATATAATAGGCCAATTATGATAGGTTAAACGAACGTGCTAGAACCACGGAATCCTGAGTGCCTAACACCTTCCCTCGGGTTAGCAGAATTCCTTATTCAGAATTTTTGATTCACAAACTTCAAAAGGAAAGACGAATTTCCTCGATTCGGGATTTTTAAGTAAACCGCTGACTTGAGACACCAAAATAAATTATCCCAATTGGCGACTCTAAATAAAAATGAATAAATGATCTCGTTTCGAACTATGTCACTTAAATTGGAAAAACTCCCATATATATACCTTCGGTGTGCAAAAAATGAGGTGTGATAGAGTTTCCTTTATATGTGTGTGTCGTCCACTCATATAAATGGTAACTACCAAGAAATTCAGGATTGTATCATTTCTTTCTACTCTAGATCGTGCCATAAAGTTTAGAGCAATAGTTAACTTTCTCTTCCTATTGAATTCCAAATTTATTGGATGCCCAAGCGACGCGCATGAGAAACCTAAAGTCCTAGGGAGGATAATTGCCTATTGAGGTGTAATTATGGAGTACAGGTTGATAAATATGATACTTGAGAGGATGTTAAAAGTAGGATGCAATGGATAGTAGTACAAATTGAAGCATAACATTATCAAAAAATACAAAAGCAGTTATCATGTCTTATGGTTATCAGCTTACCTCAGTTACCAATTATACAATCTTCCAGTTAGCAAGTTTATGGTTATTCGTGATGTCAGTTATCAGTTATTCAGTTACCAGATCTCCAATTTTCAATGTATCAAAATTCTGGTGACTGGTGAGTATATAGTAATGTCTATGGGTGCTAAAAGAAAATGTAAGTAACAGTGATCATAGCAAAATCTTCGCATGTTTTAGGTCTGGATTAAGACCAAGACTCACCATATGGCACATGAAGTGAATCATCAGATGATGGTATGCTTTGAAGGATAAGTTTGTACATGGTAGTGTGTTCGTATGTGTTCTACCCCCTAGAACAACTTCATTTAATTTTTGGAGATGGATCCATAAATTGGATAATGATAGTTTAGATGTCAGACCTTAACATTGGTCACTATAGTTTTGGACAGAAAAGAGTCTAAAATACATAGGAGTCAAAAACAATTATTACTACCAAACATGTGATTTCGTACAACGCATGCAAATGACTAGAAGATATGATGTATGCAATAAGAACCAAGAGCTGCCAATAGTGAATTTCAGGGAATAATTTTAAGCTGTTTAGATTTATTCAAATCAGGACTAGAAGTACTATGTTAGTAAGCTACTATAAGAAGCAGCTATTAAAGTAAGATAAAAGATATGGCAGTTCTCCCTTTGGTTAAATGACTAAGTGATTACCGCGGATGTTTATTGTATGATATGATTTTAATTGTATTGAATGGTTGGGGTTAGATTTTTTAATTTTATTTTAGAAAGATGAAAATTCCCTAAGTGTGATCCATGTACATAGTTAAAAAAAATTATAGTGTACGGCAAAAGAATATGGTCAGATGGTGAGGAAAGTTAGGAGAAACTTTATGCTTCACTTTAGTTAGCCAAAGTATGAGAGGAAAACATAATGCTAGCAGGTGGTTAGTAAAAGGATGTTAAGTAAGTTTTGAGTAGATACAACAAATTAGCAATTTCAGCAGAGCTAGTAGAGGTACAATTTGATTTACTTAGCCAGGATAACTCTAGTGAGTGGATGACAATTTAAAATACCGAACGTGTGTTCAAACCCAAAGAGTTTAAGTTAAACCTGAGTGCAGTGATAGTGGGAAAGACAATTAGCTAGCAATAAGAGAGCAAACAACAGAAGAATAGCCTTTAAGAGTTATTGAAAGGGGTTTTCTCCAGGATTGACAGTGTGAGCAGAGTTAAATTATTAAGATTGTGTGTGATAGTTGTGAATACATTAGCTTTCCATTATGTGAATAATTTAGTTTTTCCTAGCTCAGAAGTAAGTTGGAAATTGAGTCATTATTGATGTAGAGTAAAAATAATTGCATAAAATAAGGAAAATTATTTGGATCTCAACTAAAAGAGAAGGATCCGCAAGTATAAGACGATGGCTTTTGAATAAGGGAAAGATGATGGTACTTTGAGGTACCAAGACAGATTGTGTGTTCCAGACATAGATGGACTTAAAGAGGGAAGATTGTGTTAGAAGCCCATAACTTCAGGTATTGTTTCCATACAGGTTGCCCATATATCCATCATGACCAAGGATATTGATTGGTTGAACGACCTAGACTTTGTGACCAATTTTCCAAATTGTCAGCAAGTGAAAGTCAAGCAGCAGAAAGCCTAATGTCTTATCACATAATACACATATTTTGAGTGGAGATGTAAATATGGAGTTTATATTATGATTATCTTGCTCATCTTGAAAGCATGATTTTATTGGATGATTGTAAATCAACTTACCAAGTTAGCAGACTTCTTGCCAAAAAAAACTATTGATCCAGTAGAAGATTATACCAAGTTATACATTCAGGAAATCATCTGATTGCATGGGACTCCGTTATCAGTCATTTCAGACTGTGGTGCCCAGTTTAAAAAAAAAACTTTAGAAGTTCTTTCAGAAATGATTAGGCACAAGTTTTTGATCCTAAAAAAGATGGACAGGCAGAGCGCATTGTTCAAACAGTTGAGGATATTTCCTTGATGTTAAAAGTAATTGGGATCACATACCTCGTATTGACCTTGCTAATAATAACCTACCATTCTAGTATAAAGATGGCACCGTACAAAGCTCTGTATAGGAAAAGGTATAGATCACCAATTGGTTGGTTTGAAGTTGGAGAAATGGAGTTGTTACGACCCGATTTGGTCTATCAGACTATAAATAAAGTTAAGTTGATACAAGAGTGTTAGAAGAAAACTCAAAGCCTCCAAAAGTCATATTTGAGCATGCGCCATAGAGACCTAGAGTTTCAAGTTGATGATTGGGTGTTTCTAAAAGTTTCACTTATGAAAAGCATTATAAGTTTGGGAAGAAGGGGAATCATAGCCCATGCTATATTGGGCCATATATATTCTTGTGAAGCATCGGCCAATTAGCCTATGAGTTGGATTTTCTACCATAATTAGTGGTGGTACAACCAGTATTTCGCGTGTCATGTTATAACGTTCAAGTTTCCAATACTCAGATGCTCATGTCAGTTCAATACTCAGATATTCATGTCAATTCAATACTCAAATACTCATGTTAGTTCACTACACAGATACTCATGTTAGTTTAGTACTCAGATACTCATGTCAATTCAATACTCAAATACTCATGTCAGTTCAGTACTTCAACACTCATGTCAGCTCAATACTCAGCTACTCATGTTATTCCAACAATTAGAAATTCATGCTAGTTTAGTACTCAGACTACTCAAATATTCATGCCAGTTCAATATTCATATATCCATGTTAGTTCAGTATTCACCTATCCATGGCAGACCAATATCCAGTCAATGCAACAGTCATTTAGTTCAGTATCGCAACAGCTCAGTCATCATATATTCATTCAGTTTATTATAAAAGTGTTAATGAAAGTTCATGTTTCCACCAGACCCGTTTAAGGTCCGGAGTTAGCAGAAGTTACAGTCTAGACAATGATTCGAGGACGAATGATCCAAAGGGGAGATAATGTAACACCCCGTAGATTTGGCTTAGGTATGAATGAGTTAAAGGAGTAGTAAGGTTATATTTTGGACATAAGATGTTCTATCGGGATGATTATGGGTGAAAATAGTTGTTTCAAAATCAAGATGGAAAGTGAGGTGCATAAGATTCGACAGAATCGACTAAGTTTGCAGAAGGTTCATTTTCCAACAGGGTTTAGTAAAAATGTGTAAGGAATTGGGGCAAACTCTAAGAATGAAAGTACTAGGACTTTGAAATAGCTTTCCAGCAATATATTATGGAGCTCGGACGGATCTATTTGCAAAACGTTATGCATATTTCACAGAACAATATGCAATATGCGCGCCCAGTAGCGCGCCCATAGCGCAACTGCACTAACTTTGAGGTAGTGTTACTGCTGTTTTTCATGGTCAGTAGCACGGTTAGGTCTCCAGGAGCACGGGCGTGCTCGTGGAGGGTCGTTTTAAAGCCATATTTCATCGCCCACATCCCCAAAACATAAAAAACTTGCTCTAGAAAGGAGAACTCTCAAAAACCTAACTCCTGAAGGGTCTTTCCACCACTCAAGGTAAGTTCGAATGGTGATTCTAAGTTAATTTAAATTTTCCAACATCTTATTAATATGGGTAAACCCTCCTCCATATCATTAGATATTCTATTGGGACATCGTCGTTGAGAGAAGGAACCCAAGAACTCGAATACAAGAAGATTGAATGTCAAGAAGGTAATATCTTCACCCTTTAATTGATTATAGTGTTGGATTAATAATTGTAGACTACAAGTTCTTGAGATATGAGTTGATAGGTTTGATAGGAAAGCATGAACAGATTATTGGTTTGGGTTTTTGATCGTTGATTATTGGTTAAGGGTATATACCTTATGAGTGATAAAGAATGATGTTGATTGTGACCATTTGAGACTTTAGAATTTATCTAGGAGTAAGAGAATGGGTTATTGGGTGTAGAGACACCATTAATAAGGGCTGTGAAGCTTTATGTCATCAAGTATTTGAAAAAAATATTTAAGTGACCAAAACATGAGAATTATTGCTAATTTGAAATCTCTTTGACTTGTATTGATATAGATTAATGTTGAAAAGGTTGGTGAATGTTGTATTACGCTCAAGAGCAGGAAGCTAATGTATGTGAGGCTTACTCTCTATGTTTGAAAATTTTAGTGATTCTCCCTACACTACGTTTCTTTAATTGCCTCAGAAATATAGTTAAGCCTAGTTATTTGAATTGTTGTAGAACTTCTATTCTCTAGCTTCATAACTCGCTCATGACTTTCTTGAACGTCGTGAGATCAGTTCGTATTTAGTATAGACTTGGGTTTGATGCCCTCGAGTCTTAGTATAGATTACTCGGTATGCCATAAACAGTTGAAATTTCAGTATTCATAATCAGTTCAAGAATGCATGTCTCAGTCTAGTCCCATTCAATATTTCAGTATTATGTAACCCAGTATGATCCAGTATTCCAGTATCATATAACTCAATGTGATTCAGTATTTCACTATCATGTATTGCAGTATGATTCTCACTTTTTGATTTTAAATTCCTGAATGTTGAACACCTGTATTTGGGCATGAGGCTACAATTTATGATTTATGCATCTTGGGCCTAAGGCTGTAGTTTATGCTTTATGCATCATTGGGCCTGAGGCTGCAGTTTATGCTATATGCATCTTTGGGCCTGAGGCCGCGGTTTATGCTTTATGCATCATTGGGACTGGGGCTGAAGTTTATGCTTTATCTATTTTGGACCTGAGGTCGCAGTTATGTATACGTATACTTGGGCCCGAGGCTGTAGTTTGTGCATATATATATATATATATGCCTGAAGCCGCAGTTTAATATTCAGATAAACAGGTTGTTCATCATTCAGAAGATGGAGTATTCATATCATTACTTCCTTTCAATTCAATTATTAGTTACCGTTCAATTATCAGTTATCATATGAGTTACCAATTATCAGTTCAGTTATTAGTTATCAGTTTAGTTACCAATTATCAGTTCAGTTATTAGTTATCAGTTATCAGCTATCATTTCAGTTTCAATAGTTATTATCTTAGTTATCAATTATAAATCTCAGTTATCAGCTTAGTTTCAGTTTCAGTTATAATTCTTTCTTTCAATTGCTTTACATACCAGTACAATTCAAATGTACTGACGTCCTTTTTTGCTCGGGGCCTGCATCTCACAACGGAGGTAATAATTTACAGGTTGATGATTCAAAGCGCTGGGATTCTTGTACCAGCTGTTTGGTGATCCCCATTTTTTTTGGGGCATTATCATTACTTCACGGTCTTTTAGCATTTACATACAGTCAGTGTTTTCAGTACTTCATTAGAGGCTTCATAGACTAGAGTAATAGTTAGACAGAGTCTCATGTTTTTCATGTTAAGCTATGTTGGGTTCAAATATATCTCAAAATTGTATTAGTATTTTCGCACTTTGATTTATACCATTCATACTTTCAGTATATGAGCATGTGTTAGTTTATCTTCTGCATTCAGTATGTTATGATATCACATATTGATTCAGCCAACCAGTTGGTTCGCTCGGTCACATGTAATTAGGCACCGAGTGTCGTGTTACATCCAGGCACAGGTTTAGGGCGTGACACCCACACTCACTCCTCTATTAATCACTGCCATGGATCATACAATCTTGGCATGCCCATTAACTACTCAAGAAATACATTATGCTATAAGTTCGTTCCAATCCCTAAAAGCACGGGGGCATGATGGATTACATCCATTTTTCTATCAAACTTATTGGACACTCGGTAGTCTCCTTTTGTAATGAGGTTTTTACATCTTGCCAAAAATTAGCTCAAATTAATACAACTTATTTATGCTTAATCCCTAAGGTCCAAAACCCTTCAATGATCACCCAATATCGCCCTATAAGGATGTGTAATACCATCTACGAAATAATCACTAAAATAATTGTTCATCGTATTAAACCTTTCATAAATATAATAATTAGTCCAGAACAATTTCTTAAAAGGGCGTAGAGCGGCAGATAATACCATATTCGTTCAAGAAATTATGCACTACTTTCAAAAGAAGCAAGGTAAAATAGCAACAAAAAAAATTATTAAACTAGATCTAGAAAAGGCTTTTGACAAAATGGAATGGAGCTTCGTTAAGAAAACACTACACCACTTTAATTTCCCTCAAAAAAGAATCTCCATAATTATGGCTTGTATCACAACTACCTCTATTTCCATCCTTATCAATGGCCACCCTTCACCTTTGTTCTACCCATCAGGGGGAATCTGTCAAGGAGATCCATTTTCTCCTTACCTTTTTATTTTATGCATGGAAAGACTCTTCCGATAAATACACCAAGTGGTGGACTATCAACAATGGAAGCCAATCCAAATATCAAACAAAGGAACACAAATTTCGCATCTACTGTTTGCGGATGATATAGTCTTGACCTACAAACTAACAACATCCACCGCAAACACAATTATTGATATACTATCACTCTGTACACCAAAGTATCAATTCCACAAAATCGAAAATCTATTTCTCCACAAATACTACACTAGCTAACAAATCATTTGCCCTTACCTCATTTAACATGAGGGAGGGTATCCTCTTTGGAAAATACCTTGGATTCCCATTGTTTGTTAATAAACCAGCATCACGCAATTTTCAGTCATCTTAGGCAACTTCAGAGTTAAGTTGTCAGGATGAAAAACTAATATGCTTTCAGTGGCAGGACACACTACCTTGATAATCTACCTTGAACTACTATCAAACCACGTAATACAATACATCAAGATTCCTTCACAAGTTATCCTAAGAATGAACATATATCAAAGAAACTTTCTATAGGGTACTACTGAACACAAAAAAAAAATTTAATTGACTAATTGGTCAGTGGTACAAAGACCTAAGCACCAAAGTGAATTATGCAAAATCTAACTACTAAAAATCTTGCCTTATTAGGAAATCTAGCTTGGTGACTATTTAAAATCCTAAAAGACTATGGGTTTCTCTATTATTGAATAAGTATCAAAAACATAACCAAAGTATCTACCACATCCCTTGCGTGGAAAAATATTCAAGTGGGAAAGGAAACTTTGCCAACTAGGCTTAGTATGGAATATTGCAAGGGGAACGCATATCAACATTTGGACAGTCATGGCTTGGACATAATATTACTCTTAGAAATTTTATACAAAGATTTCTAAACTCTAATGAATTACATAACACGCTCAATCACCATATCATCAACAGAAAAATTAAAACAAACTCATTGTTCTTTGTATTTCCAAAACACACCATTTCTTTGATTAATCAAAATATCCCACTTTAACCAACCCCCACGTTTTTTATCAAATCATCTGGGGGCTCACTCCCAACGGCCAATTCACTGTTAAATCACTATACCATAAGCTACCAGAACCAAATTCAGTATATGAACACGATCGGCTTGGAAATTAAAATTACCTCCAAAAATAATACATTTCCTTTGGCTAATCCCACACCAAAGATTAACTACAGCTTCTTACCTCTACCATACGATGTCACACAATCCAATACGTGTACCCTTTGTTTTCACACAACAGAAACAATTAATCATCTACTTTTTGTGTCCTAACTACCACTATTTGATCCCAATTGAGATTTGACACTGCTTTAAATATTTGTGACATACAACTCCTATCCCCATCCAAACCATACACCACTTAATAGCTAACACTCACAGCCTCCCGTTCAACTTGCCATCATGTATTCTTGTACCACACATAGTAAGGCATATTTGGTAGCTGAGGAACCACTATCTTTTTAATTGGAGCTCACATACACCTCCTTCAATGAAGCAGGTGATAACACAAGCAGTTGAATATTACTACTATATTTAACAAAATGCACAATGACAACCATGCACGCATATGTATGTCAAACAGTATCCACCAATACGTCCAAAGATAATATAGGAGGAGTATTCTGAAATACAATGGGATGATGTTTTCTAGGATTTATGAAAAAACATTCTACCTGTAACTCCACCAATATGGAATTAAATGCATTATTACAAGGTTTGCAACTAGCATGGATTCATCAACTCTTTCAATTGGAAGTGAACGTAGATTCTACTAAAGTAATATCAATGCTTAGCAATGAAAATATACACTAGTCATCCATATTAATGGAATGCAGGTACTTAATACAACAGCTGGGTAATCCTCCAGTTATCCACACATACAAGGAGCAAAACTACGTTGCACATACTCTTACTGATGCCAGTGACTACACAACAATCTTCACCCAGGCACCATCCTTTTTGCTACCACACCTTTTTGGCTAGTAAGCATTTTTTGCTACCACACCTTTTGACTAATAAGCAAGGCACTGTCTACCCAAGATTGGTGAAGTCTCCATATACAACAAACTTGTCCTACAATCCCACCTGTTTGGAATGTGATCACTCCAACGATCAACATTTTGACTGTAGTTTTTGTAATGTATTGCAACAAGCTCCTTGTAATGACAAAATTTAAATCAATATAATTTTGTTTGATGACCAAAAAAAAGAATATGTTGATTTGGAACTCGAGCACGATCCTAAGAGCCTAATGCAATCTGTCCCAGGCCTTGGAATAAGAGGCCAGGTCACATATGAACTTACCACTTTGAAAAGTGGTAAGTTCATCTTTCGAGCTATTAGCTCGTGCAATAACAAAACTTACCATTTTTTCCAAAATTGGAAAGAAAAAAGAAACTTTTAACTTTTCACAAACATTCGTTGCAAAAGAGACTAGTTTGTACTTCACAAGAACAAAAACAGAGATCCACAGATGGGGGAAATACATGACCAACAAGAATGAGGAAAAAGCAGACGCTCTAACAACATTTCGAAGCTCAGAACTTAAAGTTATATCTATTCTATATCCAAATTATCCACACAAAAAGGGCAGTTTGAGCCAGCTTCTGGTACAAAATTTGGATGAGCAAACCTACAGTCTGAAGCTGAACCAGTAGAGCAATAGAAAAATGTATGAAGATGTGGTGGTGGGTGGTGACATCAGTAAAACTGCTCTGAGTAAGTAATCGCTTGGTGTGATGCTACATGTAACCCATCGTTGCAAAAGTTTCTCGGAATGAAGCTAAGATAGTGTTTATGCATGATTGTTAACGATGTAACTGTTTCTGGCCCAATTGTACAGTAAGTTTGGAGGAACCTGCTTTCTGTCCTAACCTGTGTTACACAAGATTTGAGGCAACTTATTTCATATATTCCAACGTGCTTTGATTAATCTCCTCAAGAAATGAAACGAAACCCATGACGCTTGTGAAGCCATTTCCTTCTACGTCCTGTTCCTCTATCAGATAATTCTCAAATGATGTCGCATCATCCTGCCCCCCCTTGATAAATGTAAGTTTAGGGGTGATACATCTGTCTTGCTTCAGCTTGTTTATTGTTGTTCTCAGTAAACCTGGTTATCAAAATCAACGTTTGCACATTTCAAAATGCATCCACACTATGGATCAAGTAACACCTAATGTAACAATGAAAAAACAGGCGTTACTTACAGTCCTGAGGTGGTGGAAAAGGAAGTGAAGGGTCTGCTGTTGAAGCATAGAACACAATAAGATTTGTGAATGCATCCAGAAAAAATATCGGGCTGCCGCTTGTTATCAGTGCAGCCCGACTCAGGGAATGTCGAGGATATGCTTGTTTGTCTGGCGAGGCATATGAGGTTAACAATGGATATATAGCACGATTAAGAGAAGAAGGTTCTAGTCCACTGCATCAGAAGTCCAAAGTAGTTAACAATTAGATTTACCAGCCATCATCCACAAAAAATTGTCAGCAAAAAAGAGTCGCACCCAGCAATTAAAGCTAATGTTTCTAAGGAGCACATGAAGAAAGCATACTTTCTCAGTCTGTTCTTCTTTTAATGTAGCTACAAAAACTACAATTGTCCCTACTCCAGAGACAACATAAAGTTCTTGTATGCACCATTAAAAGAGAATGCCAATCAGATGTTTTTTGTTATAAGGAGAAAGCCAATCAGATGTTGAAGAGATGTTTAAACAGAACACATGGGAAAAAATGTACCATCTCTATTTGACAAAATTTTTTGGGGTAAGATGTAAATACCACACAAGCTTCATTCCAGAGAATGATAAATCAACTTTTATTAGGCCACAAGTTACTAAAGAAAGCTGCATCCTTATAAAGGCAATAAAGGATTTGGGTATCACTAGGTCCATG
Source organism: Nicotiana benthamiana (assembly GCA_034376525.1). Classification (NCBI taxonomy): domain Eukaryota; kingdom Viridiplantae; phylum Streptophyta; class Magnoliopsida; order Solanales; family Solanaceae; genus Nicotiana; species Nicotiana benthamiana. Next base: position 52,930,265 of record CM067339.1, on the reverse strand, counting down.
TCCATACTAAAATAGGCAAAGGCTGAAGAAAATACTTGAAAGAGCTTTGATCCCTTCATCTAGATATTTAAAGTATTGCAAAGACTTCTTTAAGCAGAGAAGGGAAGAGAAAAGTAATCGATTTTTCCGTTCCCATTTTTGGTTTAAGAAAGAGGAGAAGTACAGAGAGAAAAAGAGGCACATAAGCTTCGTTTTGGGCCCGCCAAATTTTTTTCCCCTTAAAATCATTCATGAGGGCTCAAAGGTCCAGAATCTCCAAAAAGAATATTTCAGTCCCCAGCTACTTATCTGATCCCTTTTCCTTGGACTAAGTTTGCTGATCACTCTCTCGTTCTTTCTCTGAGGCCTTTGAATTCTCTTTCTGATATGGTTCCTTCATAAATATTGAAGACTGTAGTTCCATCTTATCCCATTGTCCTGGACTAGATTTGTACCAAAGCTCCTTCTCCCATTGCTTCTTGCTAGCAGCCTTTCAAAAAAAGAATCAGTTCTTTGCTCCTCTTTTCCTTCTTCGCACTTTACCTTTCTCTTCCTTCCCTTAGTTTCCATAAGTATAGTTAACCTAGAATGCATTCTGCATATCTAACTTCCAGTTGAAACTTAAAAACAAGTATCACCAGTAGCTGAATTAGTTTATTGCAATAACATAATCTCTACCCCGCCTCCTATATCACCCCTACTCACCCTCTTCCCCACCATTCCCAAAAAGAGCTAGAAAGAAGTATATGAAACCCTAGTCTCTTTTTCATGAAAGTACATGAAACTCTAGTCTTGCCCACTATGAGAAAATAACCCACTTGGGACATATTGATACCTGAAAAGACACTGAAGATATATTCGGTAGTCAGGATGCACGCCTTCTTCATGTAAACGAAGAAGAGGATTTCGTAATAGAGCAAAGACCAAGCGGGGTAAAGGCTGAAGTTGAGGACATTGAGAGAATGCAACATCAATGTGAACAATGGTTGAACCTCCATGCCCAGACTGAATAAGCTTGCAAGCATCATTATACTGAGCCGTAAGAATTACAAGCCAATCATGAAGTAACATTCTGCCCTCTCGAACGCCTTGCTCCAATGAGGCTAAAATTACCTGAGAAAAAGGAAAATTGTTTAGCATAAGTAAAGCGTAAACTTAACTTCCATTAAGAAAGCATGATTTTGTCTTCTAATACTAATGGGCCTACTGTAGTATACAGATCACGCCAAGAACAGACATGATGTGTTGATCTTATAAAGATAAATCTAATAAACTACCAAATACTTTTAGCTTAGGACTTAATAAATTTTGAGGCATTTCAAGAGTTATTTTCATTTTATCATATTTTTGTCGATGAGCGTGCATTATGCTATCAATCTGCAAGGTTTTGATATCAAAGCATCAACAGGAATTATCCAGAATGAGTTTTCGTCAATATGTTGGAAATAATTGTAACTTCGGAAGTCTAGTTTCCAACCAATCAAACAGTTCGTGAGGTTTGCAAATCAGTACGTGCAGGTCTCACTTAGTTGCCGTAAGAAAGAGGATTTTGGTAGTGTATACAACCATTAAAGGTGATAAAGAAGTGATACAAAGCGCCGTTGGGGCTTTAAGCACAAAGTACAACTAAAGCGCGGGCTTTAATGAAAAAAGGCAACTGGAGAAAAGGTTAGAAAATGTATATGTAGTCCAAGACTAATAATTATAAGCACGAATAACAAATATATGAACAAAGAAATTGAATTTTTAACGATAAAGCGAAATATCGAATATTTAATGTCGCATTTTCAGGGTTACACTCACTGGCAAGGAAAAGTATGCCTTAGAGCCTTGAGCCTTGATGCGACTCTAAAGCGCGCAAAAGCGAGGCGAAGCGCTCAACATATTTTGAGCCTCGATTAAGAGCTTAAGCGCGCCTTTGACAACAGCGCATTTAGCACTAGATGTATCACGGCTTATAACCATTACATGGTATGGTATTTAAGTTAGAAGGAGGGAAGAGCAGCAGCCCATACTCCCCACAGTTCCATATCTGTGCGCCAAGCGAAGTTGGGATAGAAGCACAGGAAATTTCTCCAAGATCAAAAAGAAGGTAGGAGAACAAGTTTTCTATACAAGTTTTCTCCTATCAATGACATCTTGATTCTTTTGGTTTTGCTCACCCATATGATAGAGTAGACTTCTTATGTTAGGAGTAGATGAATCTGAAGTTTAAAGTTTTTTTCCAAAAGGTTTTTTGAGTGGTTAATTTTTGTAAGATTATCTTTTATTAGTGTTATTAATATTTTACTGACTTGTTTGTGAGTGTAGCATAGTGAGGGTCGAAAAGAGAAGTTGTGTGAGGTAACGATCAAATAACATATTGATCCCCAAACATTGGACTGTGATTGTTGTTTAAGCCAACGACAAAACATCCACAAGTTGAGACAATACCAAGCTGGAGATGTACAAAATTAAAGCAAGACGGAAACTAAACTTCTAAACATCATTTTTAACAAAATACACTTGTTTATGGGGGTGAAGAAATGTGGAAAATACAAATGTACGTGTTGAGAACTAAACGCCCGAAGTCGGGTTGTTACATTCTATATGAGCTCACAGTGCCCATCCCAGTCCCCTCCATAGAAGAGAGTTGTGTTGACTTTATAATTTTCTTTTTAATTTGAGGATAGGGAAAAATGCTCTCAGGCACTCTTTTTGACCTTTCTCTCTCCTCCCTTCTAGGAGAGAGAATCTCTCCTTCTCCGGCATTCTTCCATCGGAGATATCTCTCAATCCCTACTCTTCCCTTCCCTCCTTTTCTATTTTTTTCTTATACAACCTATTTCCCTCCCTTCCTCTCTGTTTTTCTTTGTTCAAGGAATCACATTCTGTGGTTGCTTTCCACATTCTTGACCTTTTCCCAAGCTTGTGGTATGGGGGAGAATAGGATTTACTTCAATGATGGCTTCAAATCTTTTGATATTACCAGATGGTCTGCTAGCAACAGAGAGAGGTACGAATGAGTTGAGAGAAGTCGAAAGATGATGAGCAGATTGAACATGAGCAGAAAGATCATGGAATGAATTTGTTTTGTTCTTAAAGAGGCCTCAAAGGACCGGAATAGAGTGGTCAAGAGATGGAAAAAACCAGAGCAGGCCACAGAGTACTTTTACACCAGGAAATTTAATGTGTATGGGAGATACATGAGTATTCTGTCATAAAATGGTGCAGGAAGATCAATACTTATTATCCCTGAACCAGTCTTTAATGCATACCGGAATGAGATAGCATTTAAGATCAACAACTTCATCAAAGACTCAAAAGAAGTGACAGTGGTAGCTCCCTCAAGATTAACTGAGATAAATTTATCCCTATAAGAAGGCTGTACAAGATAGCAAATGGCAGAATAGGAGTCTCTGGGAAGCAGAGGTGACTTGCAACAGTGAAAGTATTGACATTCTTGAATCTGTCAAGGTACAAGATAATGGGTCTTTGAAGAGCTGCCTAGTGGAGAGCTTTGGAGAAGAGGCAAAGGAAAAACCAACACTTGATGACATTAGAAGGTGGTCAACCTCAGCTTGGAAGAATGTTATTGGCGTAAACATATATGAGATGTACGGGGATTTGTTCTTGAATTCCCTAATGGATACATGGCTAAAAGGACCTTACAAGGGCAGTGGTTCTGGAAAAGTTTAGGTTGCAACTAGAATGGTGGAATCCCATGGCAAGATGTACTCCACATTCTATTGAAATCAAAGAAACGTGGATCAAAGCAGTAAGGATTCCCCTTCATCTGTGGTCGCAGAGAATTTTCCAAAAAAATTGGTGAATCCTGTGGAGGATGAGTGGCCACTAAAGAAGAAACAGAACTCAAAATCATCTAATGTGGGCCAGAATTATGGTAAGGAACAATGGGAGGAATCTACCAAGAGAGTATCCATCTCTTGTAACGGAATCACCCATCACATTCCAATCTGGCTGGAAAGCAAGTCAAGTTATGAAATCTCGCCGGAATTAGCAGAGGGAGGCATCGGAGAAGAAGATTCTGTGCAAGAACCAGGTACTACCTTTACCAAACGGCAAATAGGGCTACCAACTGCAATGAAGTACAAAAATCCCCTCATTATAGGGATTTTACAGCAAGAAAGCACGTGGGTAGTACCTCTGTTACAGGTGAAAATATTTTTAAAAAGGGTCCACGTGAGAGATAGGTGTTAGGGTTTAATGAAGGTCATAAAATGGGCCAGCATGGTAAGCCCAATAAGGTGGCTGAATTTAATAACTTCTTTGGATCAGACCTTGCAGCCCAAGTCATTTTTAATGACTTAAAAGATTCAAACTCACAAGATCTATTCAGAGATTCTTTTACTGAAGCTCTAGAATCTGACTCCACCCAAAGTTGGCGCATGCAAAATCCCAAAGTGCAGATTTTAATAGAAAAAGTGCATAGATAAACAAGGGCTTAACAGAGGCTATTCTTGGGGGACCTTCTCTAGACTTAATTAGGGCAGCAAAGATAAGGAGGAGAGAGAAGAGGAGAGCATGAGAATTCAAGAAGTATCTTTGGAATTAGATCAACAAAATACAATCAGAGAAATAGAGAATTGGGAAGTGGAAGAGGCAGAACCTATTCTCATACAGCAACAACAAGCCATTCAAGTTACAGCAAAGAAGACATCACTATGGGTACAAAAGAATCTGGTCAAGCTGGGCAAATTACTTGGGGTAGATTTCCAGGGGCATGAAGAGGAGGCATTGGAATTGCTTCTACAAGTAGATAGTTGCAGACAAGCAAGAAGGATGGAGTCGGATAATGTGTGTAAGAAGACAAGATTCAAAGGGGAACAGGAACTAAAAGAGCTAGTTACTTTTGATGTTAAATTCGAGAGTGAGAGGAAAAGGAGTAATGGGGGAAGAAGCTTACACTGGTTCCATGCAGTTCAAAATAGTGTCATGGAATGTAAGGGGATTGAATGATAGGGATAAAAGAAAATAGTGCCGAGTTTGGTAGTTGATTGGAAGGCAGACATTCTACGCTTCCAAGAGACTAAATTAGAAGGGGATATTAGAGAGATTATGAAACAAGTTTTTTTTTTTTTTTGGGGGGGGGAGGGGGGGGGGGGCATTTGCTCATTTGGAGGCTAGTGGCACTAGAGGGGGTATCTAGATGATGTGGGATTGTAGAAGCTGAGAGAGGGAAGTTCTGGAAATGGGTAGCTACATCCTCAGAACTTCTCATGCCATGTAACTGGGGTATATGCTCCAGATAATTATATTGAGAGGAGGATAGTGTGGGATGAGATAGAGGCAGTTAGGGGGTTGATGGAAGGCCCTTGGGCTATTTGTGGAGACTTCAATGTCACCAGATTCATTTCAGAAAAAAGGAATTATAGGAGGAGAAAAAGGGGTATGGTGGATTTTTCTGATTTCATTGAAGACATGAGCCTGATTGATCTAGGATTAGAAAATGGTAATTTCACTTGGTTTGAAGGGAATAATCAGAACAAGGCTTCCAGAATAGATAGGTTTCTGATTTCTGAGGAGTGGGATGATAGTTTTAGTAATATAAAACAGATTCCAGATAGTTTTAGTAATATAAAACAGATTCCACTTGCAAAGATTAGCATCTGATCATACTCCAGTAGCTCTTCAGGGGGACATTTGGAATAAAAACAAAAATTATTTTAAATTTGAGAATTGCTGGCTAAAAACAGCTGGTTTCAATGATACAGTAAAAGAATGGTGGAGCTCTTTCAATTTCTCAGGCAAGCCTAACTTTATATTCACCTGTAAATTAAAAGCTCTCAAATCAAAACTCAAGGAGCGGAGCAAAAGTGAGGCAGGGAATTCGGAACAACAAAGGAAGAAACTATTAAGTCAATTGGCTGAACTGGATGAGGTGCTCGGAGATAGAATTTTAACTGAGGAAGAAACTATCAAGAAGGCAGTTCTTTTCATGGAGTATGAGCAATTGATAAAAAATGAGAAAATCTCATGGAGACAGAAATCAAGGGCACTGTGGCTGAAAAAAGGAGACAGGAACGCTAAGTTTTTCCACAAAGTAGCAAAGGCACATAAAAGATTCAAAAATATTAATCAACTGATTGTACAAGGAGAATTAACAGAGAAGCCAGCTAGAATAGCAGAGGAAATTGTTGATTTTTATCCAACGCTGTACAAAGAAACTACTCAAGGGAGACCTGCATGCTACTATGACAACTGCCCAGTCTTAACTATGGAGGTATGTGCAATAGATAAAGCCCCTGGCCCAGATGGTTTCACTATGGGATTCTTCGTCAAATGCTAGGAGATAGTGAAATCTGACATCATGAATGCTTTTCAAAACTTTCATGACAAAGAAGTTTCTTAAAGAAGCTTTAATGCAAAACTGATTGCTCTCACCAAAGAAGAAAGGTGCTAAGGAACTAAAGGATTTCAGACCTATTAGCTTGATAAGTAGCATCTACAAACTATTTTCCAAAATTCTGGCAAAGAGACTCAAAAAGGTAATTTCACAATTGGTGGACTATCAACAGAAATGGCTTTTATCAAAGGTAGACAGATAACGGATGTTGTAGTGGTAGCCAATGAAGCAGTGGATTCTAGGCTGAAACAAAAGAAACCTGGTATCTTGTGCAAACTTGATATTGAAAAGGTTAGTGACCATGTCAACTAGAATTTCCTATTGTCTATGCTAGAAAGAATGGGTTTTGGCCAAAAATGAATAAACTGGATTAAATTCTGCATGTCAACAACCAGGTTTTCAGTTCTGGTAAATGGCTCCCCAACAAGATTCTCAAAGCAGAAAGGGGACTAAGGCAAGATGATCATTTATCACCTTTTTTGTTTGTGATTGCTATGGAATGTCTCAACAATATGATTAAAACGGCCAATCAGTTTGGGTGGATAAAAGGTTTTGATGTAGCTAGGAGGAGCAATGATAGTTTAGAAGTGACTCATTTACAATATGCTGACAATACACTCATATTCTGTGATGCTGAAGAAGATCAACTGAACCACCTCAGGGTGATTCTGGTTCTTTTTGAAGGAATCTCTGGCTTGCATATCAACTGGAAGAAGAGTTTTTTGTACCCTATAAATGAAGTCACAAATATGGACCTGTTAGCTGCTGTTTTGGGTGGTGAAGTGGGGCTTTACCAACAATATATCTTGGAATGCCTTTGGGAGCTAAATCTAAGTCAATTGGGATCTGGAACAATGTGTTAGAGAAGTGTGAACAGAAACTGGTTAGGTGGAAAACCCAATATCTATCTTTAGGTGGCAGAGTGACTCTTATTAACTCAGTTCTTGATGCACTTCCAATATATATGATGTCCTTGTTCCCCATTCCAACAGGGGCCATCAATAGGTTGGATAGCATCAGGAGGAACTTTTAATGGAATGGGAACAAAGAAAGGAAGGGTTACCACTTGGTGAAATGGAAAGCACTTACTGTTGGCAAGAAATTTGGAGGCCTAGGGATCAGGAGGATCAGCTCCTTTGGGGAAACATTATTATAGCAAAATATGGACAGGAAGACAAATGGATGACTAAGGAGGTCACCACACCATATGGAGCTAGTCTATGGAAATCCATTAGATCACTATGGAGTGAATTGAGGGATGACTCCAAGATCAAAGTATTTGATGGAAATAAGACTAGCTTTTGGAAGGACAATTAGCATGGAATTGGCGGATTGGATGTGACTTCTCCAGAAGTCTTCAATTTTGCTTTACATCAGCAAAGGATTATAGCATAGATGTGACACCTCAAGGATGGAACATCATTTTTAGAAGACATTAATGATTGGGAAGCACAAAGAGTGGCGGATTTCTTCTGTGTGCTAGAACAGTTTACTGGATTACAAGAAGGTGCAGATGTTCTATGGTGGCAAGGCATCAGTAAGGGTATATTCAAGGTCAACACAGCTTACAAAAGGATGAATCATTCCAACCAGCAGATAGCTGATTGTCCATGGAAACACATCTGGAAAACAAAATTCCTCACAAAGTTGCTTGCTTTGCGTGGCTATTGGCTAAGGAAGCAGTCCTTATACCAGATAATCTGATGAAAAGAGGCCTCGTCTTGTGTTCTAGATGTTTTTGTGTGGGGAAACAGCAAAAAAAATCAACCATCTCTTCCTCCATTGTAAGATAACTTCTCACCTTTAGAGAATTATCCTTAACCTCAAAGGCATCTCCTGGACCATGCATAGGAAATAGATATACCAGCTTGTGTTTGGTGGACAGTCTGGAAAGAGAGAAACTCCTGATGTTTTAAGAATATGGAGAATGGAGTGCAGAAGATCAAGTTAAAAGCTTATTTTGTTGTTAAGTTTTTGGTGTGATCAGATGTACACAAATGATACTAATGCCATTATTGATGTTTTAGACTCAATATAGAGAGTGTTAGTGATAGATAGAGTCTCTTGTATAAATGGTTTCAGTACTACCTAAGTACTGTTTTTGCTACATATGAAATATAGAAAAGCTACCAGTTTCAAAAAAAACTAAAGCAAGAAGGATCACTATCAGAAAAACAGAACCTTTATTTATCCTTTAGCTAATATGGGGGAGGAGGAATAGATAAGCTTCTGAAGTATTGGAGAGCTCAACTCATAAAGTCAAAATCCTTTTATTTAAACTTTTTTGGTAGACAAGAACTATCATGTTCTGTCAATAGTTGACCAGATCTTGGGGATTCTAGAGTTGTCCAAGGTGAAAACCTGAAAAGCGTCAAGATCTATTGTGTATGCTACAAAAACACGGAAATTAAGTTTAAAATATCTTTAAAAAAGGTCAAATACATAGACAATCCCTTGAACTTGGCCATATATTTCATTTAGACACTTAACTAAACTCATAAACAATTAAACACTTGATCTATATACAGATTGTGTCTATTGAACACATATTTTACTATTCTAAATAACTTAGGGCACGAGAATATCACTCTCTGTGACATGGAAAGTAAAACCAATTATACAAAGACAAATCAACAAAACGAAAAGGAAAAAATCAAAATCAGAAAGAAAAGGGAGATGACTGAAAAAGGATTCTGGCGAATTAAGCTTCACTTTTTCTGATAAGGCCATTTTTCTGGAAAGGTTATTAAATAAGAAAAATTAAAAAAAAAAGACAACTATCACGGTATCACCGGAAAACCCACTTCCTCTATGCTATACAAATTCCGGGCATCACCTTATGCTCTCTTTACTGTCTTAAGTAATCAAAGATTTAAGTTTAATGGAGAAAAGTGAAATCGTTTCTAAAGGCATTTAGGAAAGGATTTAGGGATAAAAAGACAGAAAAATAGTATGAGGAAGGGCTCGGTCTCGGTTTCGATCCCAAATCTGGATTGAAACTACGGAGGTCGCCGGTGATGAATCTCTAGAAGAGTAAGGCTTTAGATCTACTGATCTAGTAAGAAACTAAGGCTTTTGGGTAGAAAATGATTCATGTGAATTGAGGGAAAAGAGAGAACAAAATGGAAGATTGAGAAGCTAGAAGTCGTCGGATCAAACAAAAGTCTTGACACATAAGCTAAATATGTATGATGAGCAAAATAGGAATATTAAATTAAAGAGTTTCGAAATATAGAAATAGAGTCAAACTTCTTTGAAGCGACCAAAAAGGGAAGAGAATGCCATATAAAATAGACAAGAGTTGATAATATATTACTTCCTCAACTATGTTTATTGTCTAGTGATTCACTCTTCAAGAACAAATCCATGGGCTATGAGGCGCAACCATAGCGTCTTGGTGCCAACACTATACACTGCCTAAGTGAGGCAAAACACCAATCTGCTTAACTTCAGGGTTTAACCACACTTCAAACAAGTCTTTAACAACACAATATTAAAAGCATATTTGTATTATAATAATTTTGCGAACTTAACACCACCTTGTATCAATTAACTTACCGAAAAATGCTGGTTAGTTCACATCGAAATAGAAAGAGATCAATCCTAAGAGATTACAGTTAATAGCCCTGATGAATTTCGGTCAAAGTGAAGTATGAAGGAAAGTAAGAATACCTTGTGGACAAGTAATGAAAGCACCACTTCAGAATCAACACCATCATAAATCTCATGTATGCTATGAGCTACTCCAAACTGCAGAGTTCGAATCCTTAATCTCCTTTTGAGGGAATGCTTTGTTCTGCACAAACACATCCACTGCTTAGAGCATATCTATAGAAGATGATCCAAAAGGGTATCCACCAGAAAAAGAAAAGCAAAAGGAGAAACTTATTTCTTGCTCAAAGCTAGAGCACTTTAAATTATAGAAAAAATTCTAGAATTAAAAAGAAGAAAAAAGGTAAAGCGAAATTCGGACGTTCAGTTGAAAAAATAGGAATTTGGGTGTTTTTGAGAAATTCATGCATTTTGGGGTTAAATCCGTGGTTTTAGGTGTTAATTAGGTGATTTGATTGCTTGAGCAAGTTTGCACATTGTTATAGGACTTGCGTGAGTGTTCGAAGTGGAGCCCCGAGGGCTCGGGTGAGATTCGGGCATGGTTGGAGGTAGGGAAACACACCAGTTTTTCTGGTATTTTTTTTTGCTCCTGCTGCAGGTCTCGCAATTGCGAACTCGCAATTTTGAGGGGGGCATTGCATTTGCGAACTTGGACCAACTGGGCAGTGGTCGCATTTGCAACCTTATTCTTCGCATTTGCGAACCCTGGGGTATCCGCATTTGCGACCCCTCCATCGCATTTGCGATCAAGGCAGGAAAAGGGGCAATTCGCATTTGCGAAAGAATTGTCGCAATTGCGAACTCGCAATTTCGAGCCTGGTGTCGCAATTGCGACATCAGAGGGCTGGGAAGAGCTTTTAAAAAACGGGACTTAGAGCATTTGTTTCATTTCTACTCTACACTTGGGCGATTTGAGAGCTCAAAGAGGGGATTTCAATGTAGCATTGTGAGGTAAGTAATTTCTATTCATCTTTAGTTAAAATACATGTATATTAGGTAGATTAAACACCAAAAACTAGGTAAAATCAAAGGGAATGCAACATAATGAAGAAATGGTAGGATAAGCTGCAATTGTGACAGATATTAGCTCCAGAATTCTCTACTTCTAGATCATTCCCTTGCTGTCTTAAATAATTGGCTCGCTTATATACTTTTAAACAGAATCAACTTTTACTTGGGGCTGAGAGGTCCAAACACCATATATAATATGTGGCTTGTCAGTGTTGTGAAAAGCGAGCGCTTCGTCGCTTAAAGCGCGAAGCGACTCGACGCGGCCACCTGTCGATTTTTTCTGCCTAACGCGATGCGACCAACAGAAGCGCTCGATTAACAGTGAAAAGCGAGGCGAGGCGAAGCGACCGAAGGGAGCGAAGCGATCGATTACCTGAAAAAATCGATCGACCAGTTAAAAACAGAGATCGACCAGTTCTGGAAATTAGGGTTTCCACTTTCCAGTGACGGAAATTAAAAAAAGAGCTCGACCAACGACCTCTCTTCTTCTCCAGTACGGAAATTAGGGTTTCCATCTTCACCGACGACCGACGAGATATCCAGGTATTTTTTCTTCTCCTTTCTTCTTTTTTTTCTTTCTTCTTCATCTTATTCTTCCATCAGCGAGAGTCGCGAGAGTCGCGAGACAGAGTCGACCGTCGGCGAGAGTCGCGAGACAGAGTCGACGACCTTTTTTCCATCTTTTTTTCATCTTTTTTTCATTTTTTTTTTCTGACTGTTTCACTTTATTATTTTTCATTTGTTTTTTCTCCAGTTATTTTCATTTTTTTTTATGGTACTGTAGCATTTATATATATATATATATTAATTATTGTATTGTTATTATTAATTTCAGTGTATTTTCAGTGTATTTTCAGTGTATTTCAGTGTATTTGCAGTTTATTAATTTTGTTTTCACTTATATCTTAATAGGGATAATTAAATGTCTCAAAGTTCGAAAGAGAAAGACCCGGCTTGGCGATATGGCCAAAAAGTTGATGGGAAGAATACAAATGTTTTATGCATCTTTTGCAACAAGGTTACAACGGGTGGAATTTATCGCTTTAAATACCATCTAATTGGTGGCGATAGAAACGTGACAAGTTGTCCCAAATGTCGACCGGATGTGAGGGAAGAAATAAAGAATTTTGTTGAGAAGAAGAAGGAGATAAAAAGTCAAATGGTTCATCAACCAATGGTGAACAATCTTGATGATGATGATGACGACGATGATGAAGAATTGTCACTTCCAACAAAACGGGGAAGAGATGGCTCAAGCCATGGATCATCGACTAAAGGTCCTATGGATTGCTACTTCTCAAAGAAGCAGGGAGCAAAGGGAGCAAAAGACGGTGGAAAAGATATACAAAAAGTTGCTAGAGACATTTTAAGGGACCGTGCAGTTAGTGCTTTTGCACGATGGGTCTATGATGCTGGGCTCCCCTTCAATTGTGTCAACTATGACACTTTTGGAGACGTTATTGAGCCTGTTGGTCAATACGGACCTGGAATGAAGTGTCCAACTTACCATGAAATAAGGGGTCCTTATCTAAATAAGGAAGTGGAGGAGACAAACAAAATTGTTGAGGAGCATAAACTTGTGTGGAACAAGTATGGCTGCTCCATTATGATGGATAAGTGGACGGCAAGAACGGGAAAGATGATTATTAATGTGTTGGTGAATTCTCCCCGGGGAAGTTTGTTTCTTAAGTCCATTGATGTTAGCGACTCATCCACCGACCACATCAAAATGTTCACCTTGTTTCAGAACACCATCGAAAAGATTGGTCCAAGCAAAGTTGTTCAAGTGGTAACTGATAATACAAGTGAAAACAAGAAAGCGGGTGGTATGATTGAAGAAGCGTACAAGCATGTGTATTGGACTCCATGTGCGGCTCATTGTATCAACTTGATGTTCGGGGACATTTTCAAAGAAAAACCCTTTTCTACAGTTTTTAGCCAGGGTGTTAGAGTATATTCATATATTTCTCAGCGACCCTTGTTATTGAATTTGATGAGAAAATTCACCAATCAAAAAAATTTGGTGAAACCGGCCAAGACAAGGTTCGCCACTGCTTTCTTGACTTTGTGTAGTCTCCACTGTCAAAAAGAAAAATTGCAAACGATGGTCACTTCAGAGAATTGGACCAGGAGTAAATTTGCTAAGGAAAATGCGGGGAAAGAGGTTGCACGCATTATTCTTTTTTTTTCTTTTTGGAATAATGTCCGTTATGCTCTTAAAATTGGTGGTCCATTGGTTAGAGTACTCCGTTTGGTGGATGGGGAGGCAAAACCATCAATGGGCTACATCTATGAAGCTATGGATAGGGCCAAGGAGACTATTCAAGCATCATTCAGTGATGAGCAAAAATATGCAAAGGTCTTTCAAATCATTGATGCAAGATGGGATGCGCAACTTCATAGACCTTTGCATGCGGCTGGACTTATTCTATACCCATCACTCTTTTATGAGCAGCAAGAGAATAATTCATTGGCTAAAGAACTGTGGACAAGATTCCATCAGGTTGTTATCAAGTTGAACCCGGATGAAGATTTGCAAGAGAAGATAGTAGATCAGCTTGCTACTTACAAGGCAGCTGAAGGACTTTTTGGTCTTCGACTTGCTATTAAACAAAGAACAAAGAAGTCGCCAGGTGACCAAGTATTTCTACATTTTATTACTCTAACTTCGATGTATTTTATATACTTATTAACTCTTGAATATTTTTTTTGACTTCTATAGCTGAATGGTGGGACACATATTATGCAGAGACTCCGGAGTTACAGACTTTCGCCATCAAAGTTCTAAGCTTAACTTGTAGCTCATCCGGTTGTGAAAGGAACTGGAGTGTTTTTGAACACGTGAGAAATAAAAAGAATTATTTTGTATTTTGAGTTATAGTAAATTATATCTCAATTGTCCAAACTCCTACTAATTAGCTGACACATCATTTTTGCAGATTCATACAAAGAAAAGGAACCGACTAACCATGAAGCGCCTCCATAATCTAGTGTTTATAAAATACAATAGAGCATTGAGGCGTCGCTACAACCACCGCAATTTAATTGATCCAATTCTTTTGGACAATATTGATGACGCTGATGAGTGGCTAACTGGAGTCCCCGAAAATTGTGAAGATGAAGAAGTATTTGAAGGCGACCCCGATTTAACTTGGGGTGATGTTGCGGTTGCTAGTGGAGTGGGGGAGGATCCTTATAGTTTAAGGAGTTGTACTCCAAGTTCAAGTTCAATTAGGAAGGGAAAAAGTGTGGTTACTACAAGTCGATCCATTGATGAAGATGAGAATGATTATGAAGAGGAGGGGGAAGAAGAAGATGACGAGCAATATGAAGATAACCGAGGAATTCAAGATTTTGAAAATCTTGAAGGAGAAAAAGACATATAGTAGCTTTGATTTTGCTTGTCTTATAGTTTATGGATGGTTTGTGGATGATTTGGTGGTACCTAGTACCTACTTTAAAGTATTTAAATTGATGTTTTTGATTATTCATAATTTTACATTATGTTTTTTAAAAATTGCGCTTCACTTCCAAAAAGCGTGCGCTTCTTTGCGCTTTGAAGCGAGGCGAGCCCTTGTCGCTTTTTTGCGCTTTGCGCTCTCCAAAACACTGGGCTTGTCAAACATCCACTGCTAAAACCTTAGATGTGTCACCAAAGTAAAGAAACCAAACAGACACCTTCTCCTACACTGTACAGTAGCTGCAGATATCTGGAGCATGCTCTTGTTTGGGGATCAGTTGGGTAATGCCTGAGAGTATTAAGGATGCCTATGAATGCTGGAGTTCCAGAAAGTTGGTAGATCCATCAGGAAAATCTGGAAATGATACCTGCATTCATTTTTTGATGTGTCTGGACAGGAAGGAACTGCATATGTTTTGATGATATATCAATTGCAAACCACTCCCTTAAAACTAGATCTCTTTTATGTTTATTCGGTTGGAGCAATCTATGCCCTGTAAATACCCCTGATGACTTTATGGATTTTAGCTCCTTATCTTTAGCATAGAACTTCATGAACTGGAGCTAACAAACTCTCTTTTCTACTTACCATCTTTTGTACTCTGTGCATCTTCTTGATGCCATCAATGAAACTACTTCATGACAAAAAAACCACCCAACCAGGAAAAGCTAAACTAGAACCAAAACAGAACTACCAAGCCACTTGTCCAGATGCAGAATATAATTGCACACTTTATGGTTCTTGTTGTTGAGTTCTACTAAGCAAACCCAATATTATATTTACAAAAGAATAAATTTAAAGCTTTGATCTTTGATGATCACCTCAGCATAAAGGCCAGTAGTAAGAATAGTACCTTGTTGTAGAACTTGATCCTACATTTGCAAGTTCATCTGGTGGGACAACAACAGTATACTGAAAAGCAATTTGCACCATAGGCAATTCTGAAGTATGCCTGCGGAAGAAAAGTATTCTTGTATTATTAGCAAAATTAAAAATCTGGCTCAACAAGGGATTTTCACTGGAACTGGCGAAAACTTAAATGCGTGCAAGATGCAGAGGAACCCATAAAATGCACTGCCCCAAGAGCGGAAAACAACAACAACAACAACAACAACAACAACAACAACAACAACAACAACAACAAACAAACCCAGTGTAATCCCACAAGTGAGATCTGGACCCCAGAGCATAAAACAGACAAATTTAATTTGATGTCATTAAGACCAGCACGCAGCCTTAGTAAAGAGGCCAATAGCACTGCTTTTATCAAAAGTTTCTTCTAGTGAAAATAAATTTAGCATCAATTTTTTAATCAAGCATAGTTCCATGTAATAATTAGCAGTTCATACAAGAAACAATGAGCAAAAAAACTATTTTGGAAAAGGAGTACAAAAAGCAGAACATATGTTACCTGGAAAATCCAACATTATTTGCAAATTCAAAATCGTAGGCATATGTAGCAAAAGAATCACAGCAAATTATGTGTTGGACATTTTCATATTGCGGATCCGGGAAGAAATGCCCATACTGTAGGGAATAGTGCAAGTATTATGAGCCAAACGAGATAGTAGAATAAGAATCTGTGGGATCAAAATGATAGCAGAGATCTTACAGAATGACTTGGTTGAAATTCTGGCGAAGTTCTCAGCCTTAGGACACAATTAAAAGCATACGGTCGACTTAACATGCGGTACCTGTACGAATATCATTCTAGTGTTATGTAAACTAACAAACGTAAACCCTGGAACAAAAATATATGCTTATTACTGGTGTGTTACTTTATACTGCTAACAACCAGTTATCAACAAATGACCTGTCATATGATAAGACTTCAACCTAATTCATACCTAAGGCTTACGAACATCCTTTATATCCCATAGACACAATCCTTAAAATTCGCAAAAACTTAACACAAGATCCCTCGTTAATTTCTCTTTTGGTTTTGCCCTTTCTTTTTCTTTTTCTTTCATCTGTTATACATATGATTTAGACTTGAGGATTTGTCTTCCAAAACAAACTGTCACCGATTATTTGCATATGAAAAATCACCAATTATACCATCTGAACACCAGCAAGGACACCAAAACTGAAACTCCTATATTAAAAATTTTTTAAAAAAATGAATTAACCTTACACACCAAATTCGTACTTCATCTCCACTAATCCCCAACGCAAGAAAAAGAAACTTTTAGAAGCGCTCTGAGTTGGCTAAATCCAAAAGCCATATGCCTGTTTCCTCACAATAAGCACACACATTAGAAGAAAATTTTAGCCACTCAATAACCAGAAAAAGCCATCCAGGAGCAGCAGACCCTATACCTAGGCGCAATCACAGGGAAGAGCTAAAATCAACAAGGAGCGTAGGATTCCATGCCCTAATTTGGGTGTTAGCGATATTTGATGCTCGATTGAACCTACAAATTTGAATCCCTAATTGATGCAACAAAGACTTAACGAGGGGAATGGTGAAATTTTGAAACCAAGAAAAAGCATGTTCCGCAAGAAGGAGATCCAAATGGATATTGCTCTGTGAAGTGAAGCCAAAGCGCTACTTTTTTCAGCAATAAGTTAGGTTTTTTCGCCAGCAGGATACTTTCATAACAAGCAGGGAACATGTCCATCGAAAAGAGATGGAAAAGTTAATCAGGGGAGTTTTGAGCACAGTTCAACAAACTTGAGGGATGAATTGCGTAGGTGGGGTTTTTCTTTTCTGGCGAGAGGGGGGGATATTCTTAAACTTCAGATCAAACTTAATGATGAATTAGATTTAAAAGCTCACATACATTACATAATCATAGCAACAGCAAATATTAAACTCACATGTCTTGAGGAAGTGTGGAGTCATCACTGCTCGTATACAAAAATAAGGAGCCTCCACTCTCGATACTCAGAAACTTCAGTGATGCTAAATCAGTATACTCGTTTGTCACAGCAAATATGTCCACACAAACACCTGATTGAACAGCCACGGCAGCCTATTGAAATACATTTTAATGCTTAATGTTCAAATGTAAATTAGCTAAAATCAATAAGTCACGAACTATGCTAGTACCAGATCTTTATAGAATGGAGTTTGTTCAGGAAGTAAAGCTCGATCTGCATCCTCTCCTTTACTAGCGTACTGCTCACCATACCGTCTTGTATCTAGTTGGCCGGCTCCAATATCAGGAGCGCCCGAAAGAAAAGCAAAAACCCTAGCTGAATTTTGATTCAATTGGGGGAAAAAACAAAGTCACTGAGTAATATCTTTAAGCAAGATACTATGGAACTACTAATTCAGTGGAAAGATTCTCTGTTTGCTGTCCATTCTGGAAAAAGGCTGATTCAGCGAGAACAAAAAGATGCCTGAATTAATAAATTACAGCAACAAAAAGCAACCCAACAAGAGGTGCATCATTAGCTGTCACTGACGCAAAGAAAGAAGTGTAAAATTGCCATACCTAATGCAAATGTGTTTCCATATTCTGATCCAAGATAATTGAAAAGGGCTTCCATTGCAGCTCCAAAACCTCTTCCACCCAGAAAAACTCCATCTAATCCTTGACCTGCACCTGATGTCCTTTCCCATGAAGTTGTTGGCCTCAATGTTTCAAGTGCGGATGCGATGCGGTCCTTACAGGTATCCACCTACAACAAATCACTGATTTAAGGCTAGTGCATGTCCATCCTTTTGACATTGAAAAACTAAACACCTTTACAGTCCAGATAGAAAAAGAAAAGCACTGGGAAAGGAATCAAACAAACATACTGGAGCTAAAAACGAAAGTAGGGGCATGACATCCTGAAGTTCCATTGATAAGGCACTATCAGAATCATGAGGAATGAAAACATTCTTCACCACTGGAATTGGCCCTTGAACATCATACAAACCTATTTTATGGCTGAATGTAGCCAGCCCAAATAGTGATCCAGGCCCAAGAGCTTGATCAAAAGACAAAAGAAACCAAACATTAAACTTCCGTCTAGTAAAGAATATAAATTTAATGTTCAAAAGATGTGTCAATAACCAACCTTCTAAAGCAGCTAAAAGTGCACTTTTAACAAGTTCCAAAAACTCTTCCGATGCTGCATAAGAACTTAACACCTGTTAATCAATAACAGCAACATACTCCGCACATCTACTTGCCCCAAAATGCATCAGTTCTTAGGGTGTGTTTGGTATGAAGGAAAACATTTTCCGAAAAATATTTTCCAATTTTCCCATGTTTGATTGGCTTAAATGTTTTGGAAAATATTTTCCTTGTCAATTCTATTTCTCCTTATCAATCTTCCCCACCCTCACCAATCCACCCCACCCCCTCTGAAAAAACATTTTTTTATTTCAAATTTCAGTTTCTCTATTACCACCCACCGTACTACCCCTCCATCCTCTCCTCACCACAAAAAAAATATTTTTTACTTTCATTTTTTTTTTTTTTGTAATTTTAAATTTCTGTTTGTTTCATTTTCTGCATCACCCACCACCCCCTCTGCACACAAAAAAAAATTATAATTTAAATTTCTATTTTTTTTGTTTTACTTCCCACAGCCCGCCACCGACTCCCCACCCCCGGGAAAAAAAATTTTAAATGTATTTTTCAGTTTTAATTTTCTTATTTATCGATTTAAAGGCTTAAAATTTTACAAGTTCCAAAATAAGATTTATGTGTTTGGAAGTTTACGGGTTTAGAAATTATAAAGTTTACGCGTTCGAAATTATGCAGTTTTTGGAAGTTTTGCGGTTCAAAGTTTATGAAATTTGTGGGTCCGGAAGGTTGTTGGTCTGAAAGTTTATGGCTTCATATTTATTATATCTAAATTATTTGTGAATACTCTTGAGAAGTCATTTTCCTTAATTTGCGTACCAAACACCGGAAAATAAATAAGATTACTACTTATTTTCCAAGAAAATATTTTCTTGGAAAACATTTTCCACGGAAAACATTTTCCGTTATATCCAACACACCCTTAATGTGAAATGTAAGATAATTCTCAAAGATCAATGGAAATAACTTATGCCAAGTGAGTGTCATTTTCTTGGAAAACATTTTCCACGGAAAACATTTTCCATTATATCCAACACACCCTTAATGTGAAATGTAAGATAATTCTCAAAGATCAATGGAAATAACGTATGCCAAGTGAGAGTAATGACAATAAAATTTAACTATAACAGCCTACACAAATACATGTATCAATAAAGAAGGCCAACTGACATGAAATCTGACAAGAAGATAGATTTCAGTTGTCATTTTCCATCTGCATAATCTATTGTAATATCCCTGTTTGGTTAGTTGCTACTAACCCTTTGTGTACTTTAACACCATTATCTACAAAGTAAGACCTGTGTAGGAGTGCTTGTAGCTAAGCGTCTTGTCTCTAGTCATAACAGTACAGCTCTCAAAACAAAAACTTTTTACATTCTTTTTAATGTTAAGCTGTGACATCCCTCCCCTACAAATTGCCAACAAGCCACAACCTTCATAAACGCCAACAACCACAACATTTTGATTCCCATAAAAGTCAACAAACCAACCAACCTGGGTTGATTTGGGACAATCGATACCTTGTTTTTTCCGCTTCAAATAAAATATTTATCCTTGGAAACTACATAGAGATTAGTGATTACCACAAACCACGTTTAAAATTTAAAACATTTCAGCAAATCAAAGGCAGAAAAATCCCTTCAGTACTCTAATTTAAATAATGCCATAGTCCCTACATCATTTAACTGCCACAATCAAATTAAAGCAATAATATACTAGTTTAAGTTATATGCATCAGGTCATTTAAAAACTAACTGCACGTAACTGTATTTAACTTAAAGTAAATGGTAGAGTAAGTTTTATTACACTGATGGATTAATAACATAAATCCTAATATAATAACTTACAAGCAAGATCAACAGCTGCCACATACACAGGTCGCGCCTGCATTTCCTCAGATTCATCCACTAAACCAATCCAAAAACAAAATATATTCAAAACAGTGCATCCAAATTCCCAAAATTACACAAAACGAAATCTTCAAATATCAAATTTTGCATTAAAGGGGGCAACACTTACTGGGCAATTCAAGGTCAATAAATGAAGATAAATTCTCCGGACAAGATTCAGGGAGCGAATAACGGGTTACGGCCTGAGAAGAAAGCCCGTTAAGGGTCCCGCAAAGTGCACAAGTCCAAGCCCATTGTTCTTGTTCACAGTATGTGTTATAGTAAGCCCAACAATTCTCACATCGGGGTAATAAGTGACCGTCCGATCCATAAACCGGTGGATTCCCGTTTTCGTCCTTGCTGGCGAACGGTGAAACTGTTACCCCCCACGGTAGTCCTGATTCCTCCAGTGCGTCTTGGTCACCGGGAAACCGGCTAACTGTTGCACGCACCGCCATTACCGCGTGGGTTTAGAGACAGTGAAACTGCAGGAAAATGTTGAGCAAATTTTTTATTTTTAAAGGGTTTTTGGAGGTTTTGATCTCGAACCTTTTTTGTGGAGAAGATGGGTGTAGGATAAGGGAGTGTGCGCTGCTGCGTATTTTAGTGAGGAAGGTTTCCTAATTTCTGTTTGCGTTACACATGTAAAGCCAGTATACGTTTGACACGTGGTATTCCAGCTAGGAGGCAGTCCACGTTTGATTTAGATGGCGCTGACTGTGCAATATTTTATAGGTTTGGCCTTCTTTTTTAAATCGTCATTTTAAAAGGAGCTATGTGATTTATTTCATTTTCTATTTTGTTCCTTTTCTTCGTACTAGTATACTAGTATACGTACCCACGCTATGCGCAGATTGATTCAAAGAAAAGAAGAACGGAGAAAGATAATAGAAATATATGTTATATTGCAAATTAAATTAAACGATCGAATTGAAAAGAATTAAAATAAAAAATGAAAAGATGAATTTTATTGGGGCCAATATTGGAATCTAAGTATGATTCAAGACCAAATGCTAGTACTATTCTAAAAAAATTTCCAGTAGCTGTAAAGCTAGCTTAGATCAACAGTACAAATCTTTGCAATTGCTGTGAAAATGTAAGAGGTAAAAGGAGCTGTGAACCAAATCTAAAATTTTATTCTCAAATATATTTATCCACATATATAAGTAAAATAAGTGCCATCGTAAATGACAAATTAAAAGTTAGCGATGTATTTACCTCGTATTCATTCTCTTCATCTATGATTTGAATAGTATTGAAGTTAGGGTCCTAGCAAATATTTAAAAAATAATCGAGTTTGAAAAAAGATTTAAAATATGTAATTTAACGGAAATGTGCAACTTAAATAAATTATGATGTTTGTGAGTATCGATCACACACGGTAAATGCATCTGAATGTGGAGCATGAGTATATTTCTCTATCAGTTGCTCCTCATCTATAACCTTAACAACATTGTAAACTTCATCTTGCATCTGAATGTTCGAGCTCTTCACAATGACCTTAAGTTCAACTCTACTTAATAGGGAGATTTGTCAACAACGCCAGTATTCTAGAAGAATTTTCATTAATTTTTTTTTTAAAACAAATATGAACTTAATTTAGAAAAATATCTCAAGTAATCCTTCCTTCAATTCTTTTGCAAACTTTCCTATGAGAAGCATGGGTTCGCGATCCCAGTGCAATAACAAAATAAATTCAGTACCATCCATGACCTTGTTTGTACCTAAATACATGTTTGATTTGAGATATAAATGTATGCTTTGATGGATTAAGGAAATAGGGTTTCTATTATTTCCTATTCGTCGCTGAGTAATCTTCATTTTTACATTATAGATATGGCTAACAATAAATATTTCCAGTTATCCACTTTCTTTTGACATTTTTTGCAGTTGACACACGACCACCCTCTTTTAATTTCTAGATTTTCAATACTTGCATTAATCCAACATGGACCTTCCTATTTAATATATTAATACAACTTGTGATATCGAAATTGAGGATAACATATTTGTGTAAAGGGGAAGACATAAATTACGCATACTTTAAATTAAGCATATTTCATTAATCAAAAACCCAAAATGCCAACTAAAAAGCGGAATATATATAGCTTAATCTTGGGTAACTATAGTTATTTCAGTTATTTACATATAACTTCATAAGAAAAGAGATTGAAGAATATAGTTAAACCAAGTAAACTATTAGATACTTAGAGTGAAGAAGCAAAACAGTAAGAACATAAAGTGTATTCTTTTTTTAAAAAATAGCTTAAAACATAAAGTCAAAATAATTACAATAATGCACGTATTCAAATGGAAAAAAGTGTCATTGTCCTTTTTTATCGCAATTGTTAAATGTCTCTGCAATTATAATTATATCTTATAATTGTTTGACTGGTAAAAAGAGACAATTGCTAGTTTAAACTACAAAAATTGTTCACGTTACAACATGCTACAAAAAGTAGATTGTATTCAAGTATATAACTAAGTCGTTAAATTTTAAAGCTAGCATGCTATCACTTTATTATTCTCTCTTAAGTTAGATACTATTTTCAAGATCCTCTAAAAGTAAAGTCGATGATTTTCCTTTTCTAGTTGCCTCCAAAAGATACTACGTTGTCCATTTTGAGAATACTTTTAGCATGTACGCTGCCTAATAAGTTTATTCTTGGAGAACTCTAGAACGGGGTGAAGGCAAAAGAGATGGTCCAACTTGTTTGGTTGGTACCTTCTAATCACATTATATATTATTGGATAATAAGAATACACTACATAGAGGGACTTATTGTTAAACAGTTTTTTGGTACAACAAAAATAGTCATGATACTTAGGACTCTACGACATATGTATCAATCTGACAAACTAAGTTCAATTAGCTTGATTTTATCACACAACGACTTAAACATATGTGTTATTCATTGTAACGGATGCACATAAATAACCAGTAACTTTAAAGAGTGATTTGAAGTATTATAATACAAAATAGTTCACTCAGAGAGAATCTTTGTTGAGAGATGGTTTGAGACAGCCTTTCTGAGAAAATATCTCGAAATAAAGTAATCCGAATTTAACAAAGTGTAAACCAGTTAGATTGAAAAAATAGAATTAAGTATTGAGGAAAAATTGGATTAATCCAAAACTTTGATACATTCCAAGTATTGCGAAATAACATATGTGTAAGATGTAATGAAATAACTTCTCACAAAGTAAAGACATGTGAATAATTGCATTTTATCTTGAAATTTATATGCTTTTATAAGTCGCATAGCAACAACTATAGGGTGGTTGTTAAAGCTTGACAGATGAGGCACAATTTGATCAATAATTTCCCCCAGAATGTAGCGGTTCTTTGTCCTGCCAAATCGAAATAGAAAGATAATTTTTAGCATATGTAATTGCCAAATTAATCCGTAATCAGTGAATGAGCATTTATTCTTACTCAATATCTTTAAGTTCGACATTCATAATCTTTATAGAAATTTCACCTTGTTTGTATGTTTGGACCTCACTAAAAATGGGGATTTCCCCAATTGCATTTAAAGAATTAGAACATGTTAAATAGAAAGTAATATGATAATTTTAAGTTCACAAACAACAATAACAATAACAACAACCCAGTTTGGGGAGGTGCGTGTGTACGCATACCTTACTCTTACCCTGAGAGAGTAGAGAGGTTATTTCCGAAAGACCATCGGCTCAAGAAGACGAAAAGATGCAATATCAGTACCACCAAAAGAAGCCATCAGGGAAAATAACATGATATATGCTTATTATACCACTGAGAAACATATTTAAGGCACACATATTTCAATCAGGTTTTTGCTATTGATTATATGCACATATGCAAATTTAAAAAAGAATTATAAGATAGTAATAGATTATAAATACCTTTTCATCTTATAGAATCAATTCAATCCAGAAAAAACCGTTGAAATTGTAAAGATCGAAACTTTGAACTTGCTTGATTAAATCACTATGAATATCCATAATTGTTATGTTTTCTTGTATTTTTTGTAGAAGACGGATGATTTGAAGTTAAGAACTAGCTATAAGTCAGAGAAATAAGAAGTCGGCGTCGTGGAATATTTAGGTCTCAACGTGGTTTGCATCATGTTTAGCGGTTTTGCAGAGGATAAGGAAAGTGGGGTTCTAATAAATGTGCAATTTTTTATTTTTAGATAATAGTCTAAATCAATTTTCTTTTTTAAAGTTAAAGAGTAAACAATATTTTAAAATCAGTTAATTTTTAAAATATTAAAAAATATGAAATATTGAATTAAATAAAGCTCTTTCCTTGGAAAAAAAGAAGACTTACGGTCTTCATGGTGTAAAGTAGATGAATTTGAAGGAGCTTTTATTTCATAATTTTGAATTAGTAATTTTTTTTAGATGTATATGTTAAAATCAGTTAATTTTCTTAAACATGAATAAATCTAAAATTTTGAATTAAATAAAGATATTTGAAAAAATTCGCTCTTCATGGTGCAAAGCTAAAGAGTAAAAAACGTATATTTTAAAATATGCAATTTTTAATGTTTAATATTTAAATAATAATCTAAATCATTTTTCTTTCTAAATTTAAAGATTAATAAACATATGATTTAAAATATTCAGGAAAGTGGGTTCTAAATGTGCAATTTTTAAATAATAATCTAAATCAATTACTTTTTTTAATAGTTAAAGAGTAAACAATGATGTTAAATCAGTGAAATTTTAAGATGTATGTTTTAAAATCAGTTAATTTCATTAAAATAAATAAATTTATTGATTGACTAGTCTTACTAAAAATATGAAGTTGAAAAGGTTTTGAAAATGTAAAGCACATAATTCCGATATATATAGATATGCAGATAAAATATAATTTTTTGAATTGAAAGTCCACGTTTGGAAGGTAAATCAATAATGGGAATTGGAAGCCCACATTTGAGTTAGTTTAGGATTTTGTTGCCCACTTTGACCACGATCGATTGTGGAGTATTTTTTTTTCTTTATTACTGTTTCTATGTGAAATTCTATGGTAAAAAGTTTGTTGATGAATATTTAGGTGTATAAATAAAAGGTAATGAAAAACGTGGGAGACCATTTTCAGTTTTAAGAAGTATGTGACAAAAACGTGGGACTCATAACTGAAGTAGTTAGTTGTTTAAAATTTTATAGATTTTTCTATTTTTTCTACTTTAAAAATAAATTTAAACCTCAAAAACAGTAGGTGGTTTGTCCTAAAAGTGGACACATATTCATTTTTTATTTTGACATTTGGCTCAATATTATGAATTTGCCTCTCCTCTTCTATATTAATAAATTGCAAAATGTTTTCCTTCGCAACTACAGTTTTTAGGTACGTATAATGTGTGTGTCCCTCGTATTAGCAAGGATAATTTCTTTTTATCCTTGTTAAAAAGAAATTTTTGGTTCTGCATCAATCACCGTCGACTAATGGACCAAGGATTCAAATGAGCTAAATATACTTGGACAATTGTAGAGTTAAATCTAATGGCTTAATCTTAAAAAGACTCGATAAATGCTTAGAGCAATATCTTGACGCAATCATTACTCATGTACCTAGAACACACTTCGATCACATCCCTGTACTTCTCAATATTACTAAGCAAAATCTTCTCTGATGTAAAAGAAAAATCTATATTAAATTTTATTAATTTTGGTCAAGATCATATTTTAGAGCTCAAATCTAAATATATGAATTTATTTTCAAGAAGCGCAAGAAGTCTAAGAAGCTCAAGATTGATATCAAGAATCTAAGATTCTTTCCTTCTTAAAATAGGATTTAGTTTATTCCTTTTAGAATAAGGATTTTCCTTTAGTAGGAATCTAGTTTCTTTTCCTTATAGAATAAGGATTTTACTTTCCTTGTCTAGTCTAATTATTTCATTTCCTTATTAGAATAGGAATTGTTGTCATCAAATAAGAGATTCTAGGCCTATATAAAGGATTCTCTTACCTTGTAGAATGCAATTCACATTTTTGAGGTTTGCCCTAGTTTTACAATAGAGTGTTTTTCTCTATTTTGTCTTCTTTGTCCTTGTTCTTCGTTCCAAGTAAGGTGGTGATAGTCTTTATTTTATTTTCAATTGCGTGTGGTATTTCTTTATCACGTTAATTGCTTTCAAGTGGTGGCTTTAGGAACTTTTTATTCAAGAACACGTTTCTTGATCTAAATTTATTGTTTTGATATCTTAGAATCAGAACTTTCATTGAACCGCAACATCTTCAATTTACTTGTTTTGAACGAGTAAATAGTCTTTCTTATAGTTCAAATCATCACTTTTTACCTCGTTCTTGAATCAACGAATTTCGAGTAGTGAAACTTGAGATATGTTGTTTTCTAAAGTCCGCCCATAAGCCACATTTTCGTTTCAAGATCTTCATCCTGATTGGTTGGTTCTTTGTTAACTCGGAGAATTCGGAGAATCACATCAATTTGGTATCAGAGCAGCAGGTGGTGAACCTGATATGCAAGCAAGAAAAGGTCGTTGGATTCAAGAAGATAAAGAAATGAGACAACATTAATCTCTTTTACATACTAGATGTACCTCTCATGGAAAAGTTTGTTCGTTGATCATTGATCGTGGGAGTCGCATAAATATCGTTTCTGAAGAGATGGTTTCTGAACTCGGCTTGTCAACCAAACTTCATCTATATCCTTACAACATTGAAGTTGAAGATGATGATGGTTTAGAAGTAACTCGTCAATGCCTAGTATCTTTTTCTATTGATAAGATCTATAAAGACAAAATTTGGTGTGATGTAGTAAATATGGATGCTTGTCACTTATTACTTGGAAGACCATTGGTGTATGATAGGCATGCTAAATATGATGAAGACTTTAATACCCGCTCTTTTACACAGGATAGATGTAAGATTATTTTAGTATCGTTGAATACCAAAGAAATTGCTAAAAAACTGAAGTTCAATGATGATTCTTTTCTGATAAAATTACAAATAATTGGTCCAATCAATAGAGAAATGTCTATGAACGTCAGTCTAATCAAGGAGGAGGAGCATTAACTGGATCTACAAGTTGAGGATTTACCTCCAAAGTTTGATGATAATCTGTTGGAGCATCCCATATGTGAGATTAAATTTTCTCCTAATAGAGATGCTCAACATAATATTAATTTGATTGTTGATCTTATCCTTCCAAACGCGATAGCATATTACATTAATCCAGAAGTCTATGAAATTTTGCAAACATAAGAGAAAGGGTTGCTTAGAAAAGAGTCCATAATGGAGGGTTGGAGTTCATATTTTGTTTCAGTTTTTTTCTTGCCCCCAAAGGATGAATATTTTCAAGAATATGTTGGTAAAGGAGATCTCAAAATAAATTCCATCAATGGATTCCTAGTTAAATATGAGAGTATTGTTGCTGATAAATTTTCAAGAAGATATACTTCGATTTTCAAGATAGATTCAAATGTACTTGAATTTGATTCTTTTAAAGGTTTTGTGGTATTAAATTGACTTTTTGGTCGTATCCCATAAGCACCACAATGACATAGAGAAGTTCAAAATTCCTAAAGATAAAAAGAAAACTACTTATGATTGTGGACTAGTATTTGAAAATCTATTTAGGAGAATTTAGTGCAGAAATATTGGTACAAAGTTACTATTGAGAAAGTGAGATTTAGTTTTCAGCCCAAAGCACCATTAGAAATATCATTTAAGTTTCAAATCTGAGTAAAAGTGGCTGAGTTTACAAAATAGTATTAAACAATAGGACTAAGTTCAAATAATGTGTAAAAATAGTGAGGAAACAGAGAAAATAATCTCCGAGGGTTCAAATAGTCGGCACGAAGCCCAAATATGACAATTAACCCAAATCATGATGATTTCAAATAAGCTTCAATCAAATATGCAGAAAAATCATCACTTGGGGTGGACCAAGTCACAATCCCCAATAGTAAACGACCCCGCACTCGTCATCGAGCACGTATCTCATCTTAATATAGCACCACGATGTGAAAATCCGGGGTTTCAACCCCTCAGAACATCATTACATTCATTACTCACCTCAAGTCAGCCAAAGCTCTAGCTCGCTATGCCCTTGCCTCTCAAATCAGCCTCCTCGCGCGTTGAATCTGACCAAAACCACAACGAATACGTCACAATATACTAAAGGAACAAACCCAACCAAAAACAATTGAAAAAATATAAGCAATCCCAAAATTAGAAAAACCCAAGCCCCGAGTCCACTTCTCAAAACTCTGAAATTTTCACATCACCGGGTTCCTTATCTCGCCACGAGTCTAACCATATTAAAATTATCCAATTCCGACACCATTTGGCCCTTAAAATCATCATTTTATATTTTTGAAAGATTCCACAATTTTATTCCCAAATTTCACACCAAATCACAAATTAAATGATGAATTCAAGGATAAATTCATCTATTTTAGACAAATCTGAGGTAGAATCACTTACCCCGATGAATTTCTTGAAAAACCTTCGAAAAATCGCCCAAATCCGAGCTCTCTAGGGAAAAATATCAAATAAAAACCCAAAACCACGTATTTATAGAGTAATCCCCAGATGTTCATCACCCACGGGCCACACCAAATCGACTGCGCCCACACAAAACCAGTGCAGTCCGCTGAAAAATGACCGTAGCCGCACAAGTGTTCTCTATAATGATAAGATTTAGTATTTTGGCCATAACATTTGCTACAGATGTCCAAATTGTGATATCTTTATATTTCTTAAAACTAGACATGAAGAGCTATAAGTTTTGTTTTCGAATAATCTCAATATGCTTTGTGGATCTAAAGATATGAACTTTTGAATTAGGACCAGCGAGAAGGTTCTTCACCGCGGCCACACACACTTTTGTGTTGCACAACACCTACCACGGCCGCACACGCTTTGGTGCGGTCCGCACAGCACTCACCGCGGGCAAACTTCATTTTGTGCAAACCACGTGGGTGAGTTCCAAGGCCTGCAACCATTCTGGACCTGCTACAGTTATGATGTTCGCACTAAAACATCTTGGAACCTACCCAGAACCTTCCCGAAACTCCTGAAACTTCAAACTAATTACACCAACACATCCCATAACATTGTTCAAACTTGTTCAAAACTTCGAAATGCTCACAACAACATCAAATCACCAATTTAACATAGGATTCAAGCCTAAGAACTCCAAGAACTTTTAAATTATGCTTTCGATCAAAAAGTCTACCAAATCTCATTCGAATGACCTGAAATTTTGCAAGAATGTCATATTCAACACTATGGAGCTACTCCAACTTTTAGAATTTCATTTCAACCTTTAAATAAAAATCTTACTATCGGCCCGGAAACTTCAAACATTCGACTTTCGGCATTTCAAGACTAAATTAGATATGGACCTCCAAAATACAATTTGATCACGCTCCCAAATCACAAATCATCCCCTGAAACTAACTGAACCACCAAAAATCACATCCGAGCCCTCTAACTCATAAGTCAACATCTGGTTGACTTTTTCCAAACTACACCTTTCTTAAGTAGACTAAGTGTCTCATTTCCTACCAAAACCAATCTAAATTGACTCGATCACACCAAATACAGATAATGAAGCATAAGGAAGCAAAATTAGGGGAAACAAGGTAGTAAATCATGAGACTACGGGTCGGATTGTCACAGCGCCACCCCAAACCGCCCACAAACTAACACCTTGAAACCCCCATGACCCCCTCTCTCAAAATCCTTAACCCATACCACTTGAATCCCACCAAGTCCGTCAAATCTTAAACCTAAGGATAGAGTTTGAAGCCCCATGAAATCAAAATATTTCAATCCTCTATTCCGTGGCTTGCATGGTTACTTGCTCCTATTTTCTGATTACTGAAGGTTGATTAAACACAAAAGAGGTGTTGTCCGTTTGTTTTTCACAAAGAACAACTGGTGATATCCCTTTTCGTCTAAATCAATGTCTCAATTTTTTTTCAAGCGAGCCGGTATGTTTTTGTAGTTTTCTTTTTTTCTTTTGCTTTTATTTGCCACCCTTTTCTTTTGTTTTCCATTCTTGACTAGGAAGTTGATAAGAATTCTCCGCTTTAATTTCTAGTTTTCTAATTAGCTCAGTGTTTGTTTTAGTTTTACTGGATTTTTAGTTTTTCTCTGTAAAGTTTTCTATTGTCTTTGTTTCCTTCAGTTAATTATAACCATTTTTCTGTTAGTTAATTTGAGATGGACTGTTTTTATAATTGGTAGCTTAGTTTTCACTTCGATTTAGCATTTTGGGCTTAAATAAAATTCATTTAGCTTAGTTTCTAAGTTTTGAAATCACTCGAATTTTTCTCTTTTCTGCTTATCATTGACTTGGCTGGATTTCTAACCCCTTTGGTTTGGGCTTTGGATTCATCTGACTCATTCACTTGGACTTGATCCTTTGGGTCATTGACCCATGACCCAGTTGAGGTCCAAGGGTATTAATATGATCATTAAGGGTTAGGTTGGATAGTCTAGGTAAGGGAATCTTGGGATAACTGAAATGGAAGCTTCCTAGAAGCTAGGTTAAGGATTTAAAGGGAAAATCTGATATTTTCTTAGGGCTTTCTAAGCAAAAAAACAAAATAAAAAAAGGGTAGAATGCAAAAACTAGTTCCTAGGGGTTGCTCTACTTCCTTGCCTATAAAGACACATTTCTTTGCCATTTGTAGAGCCGAAAAAAGAGAAAAATTCAAAACGATACAAATAGCTGAAAATTACTGCTTCATTGAACTCTCTATGTGACTTCTTAATTTTCAATTCCTGAAATGGTTTTTGATATGTCCGGGGCTGAAATTATTTGAGTTTGGTGGTTTAAAAGTCCTGTTTGAAGTCTGGTTGTTATTTTGAATTGCTGCACCTCACTTCTTGGTTAGAGGTTGATTTTCTTGGTGGTTTCTGCTGCTAAACTACTACTAATCTCACCCTCCTTTGCTGAAAATCTGTAGTTCTTTTGGTTGTATCCAGGTACACACTTTAAAACCTTAATGATTGTGAAGTTGGATTTGACGAATGAAATGAAAAGCAATAGGCTTAGAGCATTGTGTTAACTTATCTGTGTTTCACCCATATCTCTTCCTGATGTTATATTTTTAGTAAATTTAGTTATTGTCACTGAATGTTATCATGAGACTACTAAGATTGTTGAAACAGAGGTCTAGTGTGGTTTCTTATAAATTATGGACTCTTATTTAGTTTACTGAAGATTGGTATTGCTTCATCTCTGTTTTCCGTTCGATTTTGTTAGAGGTCAAGTATTGGTTTGTTGTTTGGTGTTGATTCAACCAAGTTGAGTCTTGTTAGCATGACTAGTTTCTAGTAATTAGGTTTGAAGTTATATCTGTTGTATTGAGGATAGATTCAAGTAAGTTTGGAATGTGAACAATGACTACAAAATTACTTCTTTGATTTGAGAAACTTTGAATTTAGAATGTTAGTCTATTTGTTTTATGCTTGAATAGTTAAAAAAACTCAAAAGCAAACATGGTAGGCTTATGCTCAGGTCTCTTATAGTATTAATGATATGCATCTACGTGTGGTGAAGCAATTGTTGGTTTGAATGTGTTGAAGTATTGGGCCAGCCCAATGTAAAAGGCAAGCAGCCCAATGTGCAAGACAAGCTGATAGCCACAGACATTACATAAGTAGCCAGTTTTGATATTGCAAATATAGCCATTCTTTTATTTATACATTTACAACACATGTATACACACACACACGGATATTTTAATTTTTGTACTTTTGTATTTTTGATATATTCGAGGGGTCAGATGTACAAAACATTCGAGGCATTCAATACACCGACTTTTTCATTTTTCTCTCCTTTCTCTTTCTTCCGCACTGTTCATCTATGTGCTTTAATCCTCACATCCATGGATTCCATGGATGTTAACATGGTATCAGAGCGGGTAATCCGACTCTCCTCGTCAAGCCCTATCTTCCGGTACTAGTTTCATCCTCTATCGTTGAGTTTTTCACCAGCTTTCACAACCTAGGGTTTTCTCGATTTTTACTTCGCAATCGGTTAGTGGTTCCTCTTCGATTTGTCAATTTTGGAGTTGTTTGTTGGTTGATCGGTAGTCCTCATGATGTATTCACAAAAGTTTTGTGTGTTTCCACTTTGATTCATGATTTTTTTTAGTCTGGTGGTTGTTTCATTTGTTCATCAGTACGGATGGTGATGTGTTTACAGGAGTTTTATGTTTGAAGTCTTGTGTTTGAAGTCTGATTGTTGTTTCCTTTGTTCATCGATACTGTTGGTGGTGTGTTTAAAGTCTGATTGTGTTTACAGAAGTTGTATAGCCTTAAATCACCTAGTTATCTGAATAACATTTTTTTTATCCTATACATTTTGTTCATTTGTCATACTTTACACTCAAAATGACTGATGATAGTGTAAATCCTCTTCCTGTACCTGCTAGTTTTGTTCCTGACCCATCAAATCCTCTATTCCTTATGTCTTCCGATGTTCCTGGGGTTTCTCTAGTTACCAACCAATTTTCAGGTGTTGGTTTTGGGGGTTGGAGAAGGAGTATAATTGTTTCCTTGTCAGCTAGAAACAAATTAGGGTTCATCGATGGATCTGTCCCAAAACCTGCTGCAAATTCCCTTCAATCTAAGCAGTGGGATAGGTGTAATAACCTAGTTATATCCTGGCTCACAAATTCCCTTTCCCTTGAGATAGCTGAGAGTGTCCAATACTCCGACACTGCTCAGAGTATTTGGAATCAATTGAATATTAGATATGGAGCAGTCAACGGCACAAAATTGTTTGAGATTAAGCTAGAGTTAGCTTCTACCACTCAGGGTTCTTTGGACATAGCATCATACTTCAATAAGTTGAAGAAGCTGTGGGATGAATTGAATTTCATGAGGTCTTCAAGGTGTAATGCAGCTAGTTGTGGTGCTGCATGTACAGCTAGGACTGAATTTCAGCAGGAGGATGAGGAGAATAAGTTGCATAAATTCCTTATGGGGCTGAACGACACATATTTGGGAATCAGAAGTAACATTCTCATGATGCAACCTCCTCCCTCACTAGACACTGCCTACAATATACTCCTTCAAGATGAAAGACAAAGACAGGTCAGTCGTGTACCCTCCCAGTTTGGTGGTGAGTCCAGTGCCTTCAACACTCACTTCATAAATAAACCTCCTATCAAAACCACTACACCATATCCACATTCCAAGCCATTTAACCAAAAACTCAACTTTGACACCACTAAGCCACCCATTACATGTAGATACTGTAAGAAACCAGGTCATGCAATTGATAAATGCTATAAGTTGCATGGATTCCCATCAGACTTCAAGTTTACTAGAAACAGAAGGGTTGCTGCTAATGTTGAAACACAAGGTTGTGCAAGCTCAGTTGATTCTTCAAGCTCAAGTGAGGGTAGTCAAGGGCAATCCAATTCAGAGGCTGGTATACCTGGGCTAACAAAGGATCAATATGCACAGCTCCTGATGCTTCTTCAACAGACTCAGCTTTCAGAATCTAAGCCTCAACCAAACATTATGGGGTCTGCAAACTTTGCTGGTACTCTTCCTTCTCATTTCAGTCCTTTAAAAGATGTTTCTTATGGTGCTTGCATGTTAACTAGAGTTAATACATACATTTGGATTATAGATTCTGGTGCCACTGACCATATGACCTCTAATAAAACTCTTCTCTTTGACATCAAACCATTAGTTGTACCTTTCTTAGTTGTGTTGCCAAATGGTTACAAAGTGAAAGTGACCTGTACTGGATCCATTAAATTTTTGTGTTTTACCTTGCATAATGTGCTGTATATACCTAGCTTTCAATACAATCTCATCTCTGTGTCCAAACTTGTTCACCAACTGAACTCTATTGTTTCATTTACAAAATTTTCTTGTTTGATACAGGCCCCTTCTCTGAAGAGGCCAGTGGAAATTGGTAAACTGGAGGATGGTCTTTACAAACTTGTTCAATCATCTGATTTGTCCATTTCCCCTTGTCTTCCCAATTCCCCATTAGTTGTTGCTACTGCTACTTCTTCTACTTCTTCTACTCATTGTGAAAACCATTCTGCTTTGAATAAATTGGAAATCTTGTGGCATAATAGGCTGGGACACATCCCCTTTGTAAAAATGAAAACCATGTCTTCTATTCCATGCAAGTTTTCTAATAAACAACCTTTTGTATGCACTATTTGTCCATTAGCTAGACATTCTAGACTACCATTTCCTGATAGCTCTATAAAAACAAATCACCCTTTTCAACTTATTCATTTGGACACCTGGGGGCCATATAACACTGCTACTTATAATGGGTGTAAATATTTTTTAGCCATTGTTGATGACTTTACAAGAGCCACCTGGACCCATCTCATGGGGTCCAAAAGCAATGCCTTCCCTATAATCAAAGCTTTTCTTGCTGTGGTTAAAACTCAGTTTCACTCTCATGTCCAAACCATAAGGAGTGATAATGCTCTTGAACTTGGTTCTAGCAAAGCTGGGATTGATTTTCTTGCTGAAAATGGCATCATTCACCAAACTTCCTGCCCTTACACTCCACAACAAAATGGGGTAGTTGAAAGAAAACATAGACATTTGCTAGAGACTGCCAGAGCTTTACTTTTCCAGTCTCATCTCCCTATACATTTTTGGGGGGATTGTGTCCTAACTGCCACATACCTTATCAATAGATTTCCTTCAAAATTGCTTAACAACAAATCTCCTTATGAATTACTTTTTGCTCACTGTCCTTCCTATGCACATCTTAGGTCTTTTGGTTGTTTATGCTTTGCCTCCATACCACAGCACCATAAAGGAAAGTTCCTTCCAAGGGCTGATCCTTGTGTGTTCCTAGGGTACCCATTAGGCAAAAAGGGATATAAATTGTACAATTTGAAGACTAAAACAACCCTTGTCTCTAGAGATGTGTCCTTTCATGAACACATTTACCCTTTTGCTACTTCCACAAATTCATCCATCCTCCATCCTCCTGTTATGTGTCCAGATGTTGCTGATGATCCTTCTCTCAGTTTTTCTTCCTCTCATCCTCCTTTCTCTTCAGTTCCAACTGTCTCCAGCATTCCTCCACCATCTTCTCCTGTTGATACATCAATCCATTCCTCTCCTACTGTCCCTGTTCCATCCCCTCCTCTAGATCCTGTACCACCACCAGTTAGAAGATCATCCAGACCACATGTACCTCCTGCCCATCTTAACCAATATGTTTGTAACCTACCTCCTTCTCTTTCTGGCACTAGTTCTTTATCCTCTTGTTGTACTAGTTCTGTTTTCATGGCATCTACTGAACCATCTTCCTACCAGCAAGCTGCATCTGATCCTGCCTGGCAGGATGCAATGACCAAGGAATTTGAGGCTTTGCAAGCCAATAATACTTGGTCCATTGTCCCTCTTCCTCCTGGGAAGAAGCCAATTGGATGTAAGTGGGTTTATAAGGTGAAATATAAGGCTGATGGTTGTGTGGAAAGATACAAAGCCAGATTAGTGGTTAGGGGTGATACTCAGATAGAAGGTGTGGACTTCACTGATACTTTTTCCCCAATTGTCAAGTTCTCAACCATTAAATCCTTAATTGCTGTTGCTGTAAAGCAGTCCTGGACTCTTTTCCAACTTGATGTCAACAATGCCTTCCTCCATGGTGATTTGAATGAGGAGGTTTATATGAAACTACCCCCTGGCTTGGTTGTCTCTTCTTCTCCTGCTTCTTCTTCCTCTTCTTCTTCTCCTCCTTTGGTATGCCTGCTTCAGAAGTCTTTGTATGGCCTAAGACAAGCTTCTAGGCAGTGGTATGCCAAACTTTCTGCAGCTTTACTCTCTAAAGGGTTCTCTTCTTCCCTTAATGACTACTCCCTTTTTCATAAAAAGTCTGGTTCTTCTATTGTGCTATTGGCTGTATATGTAGATGACATTATTTTGACTGGGAATGACCTCTCTGAAATTACTGCTTTGAAGTCCTTTTTGGACTCTACTTTTAAGATAAAAGATTTAGGTGTCCTCAATTATTTTCTTGGCATTGAGGTTTGTTATTCCTCCACCGGGATCCTTCTTCATCAAAGAAAATTCATCACTGACCTCCTTTCTTCTTATGACTGCCTTGACGTTTCTTCTGTCATTTGTCCTCTTGATCTTAATGTCAAACTCAAACATGACATGGGTCCTCCCCTTCCCTCACCTGAAACTTACAGAAGTCTTGTTGGTAAACTCAAGTTTCTTACTCATACTAGACCTGATTTGGCCTTTACTGTTCAGCATCTAAGTCAGTTTCTTCAATCTCCTTCTACTGTACACATGTCTGCTGCTTTACACACCTTAAGGTACCTTAAGGGGACTATTGATCTTGGGATTTTCCTTAATAATTCTCCTAGCCTAACCCTTTCTGCCTATTGTGATAGTGACTGGGCATCTTGCCCAGACACAAGAAGGTCAGTTTCTGGTTTTTGCATTCTTTTGGGGGGTTCTTTGATTTCTTGGAAAGCTAAAAAGCAGCCTGTAGTGTCCTTGTCTTCAGCTGAGGCTGAATATAGAGCAATGAGCAAAGTTGTGGGTGAAATCACTTGGCTTACTCGTTTGTTTTCTGATTTTGGGTTCCCTGTTTCTTCTCCTGTCCCTATCTTCTGTGACAACCAAGCTGCCATCCATATTGCCACCAATCCTGTTTTCCATGAGCGTACCAAACACATTGAACTTGACTGCCATTTCATTCGGGCTAAGCTTCAGGAGGGTCTCATCTCTTTGCATCATGTAGTTTCTGGTTCACAACTTGCTGACATTTTTACTAAGCCCCTCACAGGTGTGTTGCATCATTCCTTCTTGCCCAAGCTGGGTGTTCAGCCACCCTCCAGCTTGCGGGGGGGTGTTGAAGTATTGGGCCAGCCCAATGTAAAAGGCAAGCAGCCCAATGTGCAAGACAAGCTGATAGCCACAGACATTACATAAGTAGCCAGTTTTGATATTGCAAATATAGCCATTCTTTTATTTATACATTTACAACACATGTATACACACACACACGGATATTTTAATTTTTGTACTTTTGTATTTTTGATATATTCGAGGGGTCAGATGTACAAAACATTCGAGGCATTTAATACACCGACTTTTTCATTTTTCTCTCCTTTCTCTTTCTTCCGCACTGTTCATCTCTGTGCTTTAATCCTCACATCCATGGATTCCATGGATGTTAACAGAATGTCGATTAGGATAAGAATTTAAACAAGAAAAAATAGAATAGGGAGGAGCATACATCAAGTCATGTATACCAAATGTGGGATTTGTGCTAATGCTTAGTTATTGGTTGAAATGCATGTATACTGAATTTGAGGGAGTCCTCGGGATCTGTGAGTGAAATAACTATGTAATGATTTCTAAAAATGTTCAATCAACTAGTTGCTTCAAGTTATGTATTGAGAATTCCCAGTAGTTTGTGGTTCGATGTTTCACCGTATGGCCAGGTGAATTGCTTGAGGTTTGTACTGTCATGCGAAGCCTATGACTCCTGATGCTCAAAACGGACTTGGTGTCGTCCAGACTCGACCTCGAGTCGTGTTCCGATCAAATGAAGACTGGTCCCAGGCCTAATTTAGAGGGAAGTCACTATGTGTCTATCATGGATTGGGTTTGGGCATTTATTTAGATTTTAGAATAAGGCCGGATCGCCATTTTAGTCTCCAACGTAACACTTAGGCAAATTTGAGTAATTAGAAGTTCTGCATTTTTTTTTATATTAACAAATTGGGTTTTCACATAGTAAAGGTGTGCCATATTAGACAATATCTATAGTTTTCGGTCCTCCGAATTTTAGTTTGAATTCCCTTTTAAAAATTGAAATTGAGGTGCACCGTGCCAAATAAAATCTTGAATGTGTGGCCCTAATTTAAATATTTCTTTAAAATTCTTAGAATTCGAGGTGAGCCATTTAGCAAATTTTCATGGCCCTCGCAAAGTTAAAAATGCGTAGTTTCTTTAAGCGCGTTATTTTAATAACATTACCTTCCTAAACTCGGGTGCACATTTCATGTGACCCAAATCCAAATCTTAATAACGTTGAAAAAAATGTGTTTCGGATTGCGGGTGCATTTCATATGGCGCGGTCCAAAGACATGTTTTAGACGATGTTAAAATCTTCCTTAAAATGAATGAAAATGGTTATAAAGTTGAAATGCACATAGGTTCAAAATGTTCTAAAATTAGATAATAGGCCAATAATAACAATTGAGCCACTATTCTAGAACTACGGAACTCGGAAATGCCTAACACCTTCTCCCGGGTTAACAGAATTCCTTACCGGATTTCTGTGTTCGCGGACTGTAATACAGAGTCAATCTTTTCCTGGATTCGGGATTCGAATCGGTGACTTGGGACACCATAAATTATCTCAAGTGGCGACTCTGAATCATTAAATAAATAAACTCTACTTCGATTGTCACTTTAATTGGAAAAACTCCCTTATCTACTCCCTTTACGGGGTATAGGTAAAAATGAGGTGTGATAGCTCTGGCGACTCTACAGGAGATCGAACCCAGAATCTATGGTTCAG
The DNA here is from genome assembly GCA_034376525.1 of Nicotiana benthamiana. Taxonomy (NCBI): domain Eukaryota; kingdom Viridiplantae; phylum Streptophyta; class Magnoliopsida; order Solanales; family Solanaceae; genus Nicotiana; species Nicotiana benthamiana. The sequence goes on along the minus strand of CM067339.1, from coordinate 52,891,425 downwards.
GGTTTAGAATTCGAGCTTAGATGAATTGTTATAGTTGGCTTTATTTATTATTTGGTTTTATTACCTTATTGAGCCTAATGTGCTAAATGTTGCTTTTTGCCGCTTTGATATTGGTGAACTTTATATAAAGTGTTATGAAACCCTTCTTCTCTTTGAGTCTTCTAAATCATGGAGAAGGGTTCACTTCATGTGACTTCTCCTCTGTCTAGAGTCTTATCCAATATTAGAGCGAGGTTCGGATAAGTTGCAAAGCCGGTGAAGCTTCTGTATTTCCGGTACGCTACCCTCCTCGGCTCGAGTTTTCGGGTAAGCCAGGTCTAGAATAATAAACATATATTTTCAAACCTAGTATAACATAACCTCATGCTGCATCCCTAGTAGGAGCGCTTGCTTGCATCAATTGCATTTTGACTTTGAGGACTCAACACAGGGGTTGGGTCTGTCTAAGACAGGTGTACCCGAAATGAAAAGACCATCCTGATGCATCTTACCTGCTACTTGTGCATTTATTTGCTTCAGATTAGCACGCTGACCGACTTTTGAATAATAGGAGAAAGTTGGAAAAGAAAATAGCAATGTGAGGGTTAAGTGAGTTAATCACCAGTTTTGAAAAAAATAATATCCAAATGGTACTGAAACTCTGCCGAATTTTTGAGAAAAAATAAAAAAAAGTAGAGAAAGTCTTGTTTTCAAAATAGTTGGTTTTTATTTTCCCAAACTACGCCAGTTTGATTCTTACCGTATGCGAATACGTAAGCAACCCCTATTGGGTCCAACTTCCTTTTTACAAAATAGCCCAAAAAGAACAAAATGTTTATTGTAAATAAGTAAGGTGATACCATTCTTGTCAATAATAGCCGAATGTACCCAAAAGGACACCGGAAGGCTGCTCTTGCAAGAACGACCGCCTTTGGTCATTTTCCAAGGTTTTGGCTGGTTAGAGAACACAACCCTAAAATCTTCTTAATCGGAGTGCTGAAAGGCCGTATTAGCAAAGCCAAATATTTTTATGAATATTTGAAAAGAGTGATAAATTTTGAGTCAAATAAGTCATGATTTTCTACTAATTAAAATCACCCTAATAAATGTGCAGGATGAGCACAGATAAAAATGAACCCTTTTCAGATCTTAAAAATATCCCCTTACAGCTCCACATGTGGTGGAACCAGCTCTTAAAGAGATCCCCTTGCAGCTCCACATGCGGTGGAACGATTTAGGGGAAGACTATGGTCAAAGTTTTGGGTGGCCTTACCGAACTTTTGAATAGCAAGCCAAGATTCAACATGATTGAAGCCCAGATACCGTTTTGGGATCCGACTCGCAATGTGTTCCATTTTTCTGACTTCGAGCTCACACTCACTCTAGAGAAAAGTGCAGGTTACACCGGTCTTAGTGGAAAGCTTAAAAGTCTTTACCATCACCAAGACCGGTATCACCACATTAATTTCTCAACATGTTAAGTATTAGCAGGGATATTTAGGATATGAGTTTTGTCTAAGGGGTATTGTACCTTCCAGTTCTTGTATCATTGCTATGGTAACTCCCGAGGTTTCGTAGAGCCGAACACTGGTTTGACTCATGCCGGGAATAAAGATAAGTGGGAGGCAAGGCGAGGTCTAGTTTTTATAGAAACATTCTTGGGTACTGTAATTTGTCCACGAGACGATGCCAACATAAAACTGGCCCTCGTAGAAATGGTTGATGTTGCAATCAAGAGAGCTAATGGTACCTTAGTTTCCCTGATTTTGTCTGAGATTTATCGAGGTTTGACCATTTGTCGGAAAGGGGGAAAGTTCTTCCAAAGCTGCAACTTACTACTACAATTGTGGATACAAGAGAATCTTTGCGACCGTGTTGGATACATGAGCCACGGTTTGATCGGTTTGAAATGCATCGACTAATTTTAAAGCCGAATAGTGGGTATTGGCTTTTCCTGAGGGTGTTGAGGCTTGGTTTGCACTCTTGAGTTCTTTGACTGCCGATAAAATTGAGTGGGTGTTCAGATGGCTTCCTGTTACCGAAGCAATATACATGTCAACTGAAGTGTGTTATCTTCTCCTTATGGACATTAGGAGCATCAAACCATATGCTCCTCACAGAGTGTTGCACCAGCCGGGCAGATTTCAAACTATTCCCCACGATGACGATTTGAGTAAACATGTCATAGAATTAGGCCCAAAGGACGCCTTTCCGGAAGGAAGAGTTCGCCAAGTGTGGAATCACTGCATTCTTGAACCTAAGACCATGGTCCGAGATTTATCTAGAGGTGAGGTAGACCCCAAATACGTCATTTGGTTCGACAAACAATTTCAAATTCCTGAGAGACATGTTAAGAGAGCTCATGTCCAACAATTCACCAATGACTCGCAAGAGTAGTGGGTCTACTTAGCAAAATAAGAAAGCTATAGGGCTAAAATAAGTAAGTTGGAAGGGAAAATTAGGGACCTCTAGTTTGGAAACAGTATCCAGGCGGCCACAGATGAAGGTGAAAAGGAATGGCTAACTCAAGAAAATGAAGCCCTCAAAGCACAAATTCGGAATATGAGAATAGGTGCTAGAAACCTGGGAAGAAGGCTATCGGATGAAAGGCTTATAAATGGTCTGAGAAAGAAAGCCCTTAAGTGTAAAGATGACCTAGAAAAGTCTGAGGCCAATCTGGCGAAAGTTCGGACCCTATTGACAAAAAAATGCAGAAGGGTGGACACAGTTTATGCAGCAAATGAAAAGGAATTATGAAGGGAAAATCACCAATCTAAAGAGAAAAGTAACTACCCTTGAGAAGGAGGCGGCCAAGCAAGCTAAGGATTTTAAAGCTGATCAGGAACATTATTATAATTTGATGGCTCAGATGGAGGAGGAAATACAATAGTTGCAAAGCCAAAGCTATCACGACACTCGGGTGTTGGAAGCTCGGAATCAACAGATAGGGTGTTTGCTTTAGGAAAAGGGTAGAATTTGAGAGAGGATCAAAGCCATTACTGATTACATTGTCATGGAATCCCAAGCGTGTGAGGACATTACTCGTACCACTCTCTTTGAAGTAATGATGACGTTCGTTCGCCGGATAATGAGTGATTTGGAGCGATTGCAGGGGGATCTTGCATATAGGCCGGTGGCGAAACCGAATGATGTCCCGCAGGTTAGGAGCATTAATGTATTCATGATTTTTACTTGAGTCTGTATTTTCTTTTTGTTGGAGTTTGCCAGTTTGTTTGCGAGTTTGTATTTCCTTTCTGTCAGAGCATGTGAATTTGTTCTTGAGTCTTATTGTCATTTGTTGTTAGAGTCTATTAGTTTCCCTTTCTAGTTTGTTGGTTTTTACAATTAAATCTGATAGAACGAGTCGTTGTAATCAAAACATTTTATTTTTATGAAAAATTGAAAATCCCAAATGTTTTTGTTATTTTTTTATATTTATTTTCCCCAAAACTACGCAAAGATCTGATTCATGCGGGGTCATGATACGTAGGCAATCACCATAGGATTCGATCATAATCGAAATAAAAACAAGAGAAGAAAGAAAAAAAATGGAGGGGAAAACCAGGAAGAAAAAATGAAGAAAGAAAAAGGAAAAAAAGGGAAAATAAAAGAGACTATGGCAAAACAAAATGAGAGAATAAAGAACAACGAGAAGTCAAGCAGAGAAATGCGTAAGTGAAAAAAAGAGGAAGGGAAGTTGCAAATGGAAATAAGGAAAAGTTGGGATGACGCAAGCAATCGATCAAATGCAAAATAGAAACGGTGAACTACTTAGGTGCATTCATTCCCCAAATGTGCGGTTGCATAGTTGTTAAACCCTGATCACTAACAAATTTGTTGTTATCATCAAGTAACAGGTGGATGGTTAGTTTTGTGGCATTCTGGCAACTCACCCATACAACACCGGGTCCAAAAATATTTTTATCATGGCCACCCGGGAGCTTGACGTGAGTTTCATCGATCCTTTGAGAGAGGTGGAAGAGTTGGATAATAATGTGATAAAAGAAGAGATGTATAAACTGAAAAAATAGGTGGCTGAAATGTACCAGGCATGGTCATAACGGCAACTACCACTAGCTTACCCCGCCAACCCTGCCTTCATCCCGCCATTGACTCGGTCTTAGGAACCTCTTGTTACAAATTCATCCCTGAGCTTTCCCATTTACAAGCACTACCAGAGCATCACCTCCCAAACACCTCCAGCTCCACCACCCAAACCAAATTTATACCCTCATCTACCAGCCACTCTTGTCTTCGTGGTACCCCCACCCACTACACTCCACAGATCCTCCAGTGAGCCTTTGTTCCAAGCCCATGATAACCATTATCACCCCTGGAGCCCACTTTCAAGTCTCCAGAACACTATTCCTACACTCCTCATTTTGATTTTCGTGTGAAAACCGAAAAACCATCTAAAAGTAATGAACAGGAGGAGATGTTCAGGAAATTTAAAAGCCTGGAACAATCATTCAGAGACATGCGGGGTTGGCAGGTCAAGTAAATGTGGCTTTCAAAGATCTATGTTTGTTCTCCAGATGTGCAATTTTCGACAGGGTTTAAGATGCCCAAGTTTGATTTATATGATGGGCACGGTGATCTAGTGGCACATTTGAGAGGTTATTGTAGCAAAATGAGGGAGTTGTTGATGAAGACGAGTTGCTAATGGCGTATTTCAGTCAGAGTTTGAGTGGTTCAGTGCTGGAATAGTATACTCGTCAGGATCACGGAAAATGGTACACATGGGATGATTTAGCCCAGGCATTTGCTTGTCACTTCTAGTACAATCTCGAGATAATTTCGGATCGACTATCATTGACAAAGATTGAGAAAAAGCACAATGAAAGTTTTCGGTGGAGAGAGCAGGCAGCAAGGGTTGATACTCCAATGAAAGAAAGTGAAATGGTGGATTATTCTCTACAGGCCTTAGAACCTACTTATTACGGTCATCTGGTATCAGCTGTAGGCAAGTCCTTCAATGAAGTGCTAAAGATTGGCGGTATGGTAGAGGAAGGGCTCAAGACAAACAAAATAATGATCTATTCGGCTATTAATGCAACCACCCCAGGGCATTCAAAGTGGAACTGGGGGAGTAATTTGGAAGAAGAACAAAGAGGATGTCGCAACAATCAAGTCAGGAGCTTGGTTCGAACCTAGGGGCCCATCCATTACTATAACTAGCCTCAACCCCACCATCAAACCTACCCCCACACTCCATATAGCTCACCACAACATTACTACCTACCACCAGATCCCCATTTCTCTGTCCGTAATGCCTAAACATACACTCAACCTCCTACCCATGTGCAATGGCGAGCGCCAACTCCGCAGAATACCTACCCAGCTCCACCGAATGCCTATCTACCCCCAAGAGCCTACCGAAACCCTCATGGATCAGAATTCCGGCCCAATCAAGCATTTAAAAATGAGAGGTTGCAGAAGAAGAAAACCTTCACTCAATTGCAAGAGTCCTATACTAGTTTGTTCCATAGGTTAAGACATTGGGTATGCTGAGGCCGATTGAGCCAAAACTGCCAAATCCTCCCCCGAGAAATCTTGATCATTTTATAAGTTGCGAATACTATTCTGGTGCCTCGGGGCATGACACAGAGAAATGTTGGAAATTGAAAAAACTATTCAAGAGCTTATTGATACCAATCAGATTAAAGTCCAAGCTCCGAAGGTGCCTAATATCAACCAAAATCTATTATCGGCTTATCACGAGGCAAATATGAATGAGATAGTGCATAAGGGAGGGGAGCCTAAGAGGCCTTCGCAGACTGTCATGTTGATTCGGTCCAGTGAAGCCAGGTCGATTGAAAAGTCAACAAAGGAAAAGTCAGTGATCAAGTTGAACGGAGCAAATAGTGAACCATCTGTAGTGATAAAAAATGGGTCCTTAAGTGATGGTGTAGTGAAACACGAAAAAGCAAAAGTGGTGGTACCAGGGGTGGCGAACAAGCCTGTCATAATTGTGGAGGGTGATTGCACAGATCCCGTCATTATCAAACCTGTAACCCACCTACCGATAGTCAACAACAAGGCTGTCCCTTGGAATTATGAGCTGGTGATAGTGACTTACAAATGCAAAGAAGAAGTCTAGGAGACCCATAGATTGACTCGGTCGGGAAGATGTTTTTCCCCCAGGAGTTAAGGAAAGCTAAATCCTCCAAAGATAACCCAGTATTGGTAAACAAGTTGTGAGTGAAGAAGAAGCTGAGGAGTTTTTGAGAAAGATAAAAGTGAAAGACTATTCTATTTCGGAGCAGTTGAGGAAGAAGCTTGCTCAAATTTCACTGTTGTCATTGTTAATCCATTCAGACGAGCACCGTCGGGCCTTGATGAAAATCCTATACGAGGCCCACATTCTTGACAAAATCTAAGTAAACCGCTTGGAAACGATAGCCAACAAGATTTTATCGATAAACAGAATCACTTTTTCTGATGATGAATGTCCCATGGAGGGTACTGAGCACAATAGAGCCCTTTATCTTACGGTGAAATGCAAAGATTCCGTGGTTACCGGAGTACCGGTCAATAATGGTTCCAGTGCAAACATTTTCCCTCTCTCCACTCTAAACAAGTTAAAAGTGTATGATGAAAGAATTCACAAGTACAATATCTCCGTTCAAGGATTCGACGGTTGAGGGAAAGATTTAGTCGGTGACATAGTTCTCAAGCTGACAATTGGACCAGTTGAATTTACCATGGAATTCCAGGTGCTAGATGTGGCTGTTTCTTACAATCTGATGTTGGGTCGACCCTGGATTATTGCCGCTAAAGCAGTCCCATCTACTCTGCATCAGATGGTAAAGTTTGAACGAGATAGGCAGGAAATCATTGTGCATGACAATGATAATTTACGTGTCCACAGTGATGCCATTCTACCATTCATTGAGGTTGAGGATGACAAGGGACTATGAGTCTATCAGGTTTTTGACACGGTGTCAGTAGAGAAAATTCTAGATGGGAAGTGCATTCCATTTCCAAAAGGAGTGGCTGCATCGGTCATGGTAGCCGTTGAAATGACAAAAACTTGTTTTGTACTGGGTAAGGGTTTGGGTGTATCTTTGTAAGGTATCATACAACCGGTGTCTTGCCCCAAAAACTTGGATACATTTTGGCTGGGATTCAAGCCCGCAGTTGCAGACGTGAAAAGAGCCAGAAAGTTGAAACAAAGGGCATGGGTCCTCCCAAAGCCTATCCCACGTCTCTCCATATTATTTGTTAGGTCTGGCACCAAGAAACGCTTAGTAACAATAGTTCCGAGTTCTGTGGTTGGTGATGATAAGGAGTTGCTTGAAAGGTTTGAGAAGTTATTCGATGATGTGAACATGGTGGAAGCTGGAGAGGGTTCTAGCAACGCGGATGTGCAATTTGTTGGGCCCAATGCAAAGATTAACAATTGGGAAGCTACTCCTCTCCCCACCAGGAAGGAGTTTTGGTAGTTTGCTTTGATTTTCTTTCAATTTATCTGGATTATTCCTGGGTTGTAATTCAAATTCTATATTCTGTCCATTTGGATGTATAAACCTGTTATCTTTCAATTTCAATGAAATGTAATATCCATTTTTCATCATTTCTGATAGTTTAATTTTTTGCTTTTCTTTTTGTTTCTTGTACATTTTTTTATGCTGGTTTCAATGACATGACATGCATGAGGAATCTTCGGACCAATATTAATAGCTAATGTAATTGTGAATAAATGATTCAAGAAATAGAATGTGATGATGAATCAGAATATGATGAGGCCTTTGAAGAGATTAGTAAAGAATTAAGTCATTTTGAAGAAAAACCCAAGCCTAACTTGAGTGATATAAAAGAAATCAATTTAGGGGACCCTGATAATATCAGGGAAACTAAGATAAGTGTCCATCTTGAACCGCAACTCAGGGAAGAGATAATCAAAGCATTGTTTAAATACGAAGATATTTTTGCATGGTCATATGACGACATGCCAGGTCTAAGCACTGACTTGGTGGTTCACAAATTTCCCATTGACCTGGCATGTCCTCCCGTCAAACAGAAGTTAAGAAAGTTTAAAACTGACATGAGCGTAAAGATTAAAGAGGAAGTCTCAAAGTAGTTCAAGGCAAAGGTCATTCGAGTCACGCGGTATCCCACTTGGTTAGCCAATGTTGTGCATGTACCAAAGAAATATGGTAAGACCAGGGTGTGTATTAATTATCACGATCTCAACAAGGCAAGCCTAAAGGATAACTTCCCACTGCCAAATATCCACATTTTGATTGATAATTGTTCCAAACATGAGATTGGGTCTTTCATGGATCTCTATGCGGGTTATCATCAGATTCTAATGGATGAAGAGGATGCAGAAAAGACGACATTCATTACGTCGTAGGGAATATATTGCTATAGGGCCATGCCTTGCTATTTGAAAATGTTGGGGCAACTTACATGAGGGCAATGACGACCATATTCCATGACATGATTCATAAGGAGATGGAGGTTTATGTAGATGATGTGATCGTAAAGTCTAGAAAGCAGTCTGACCATGTCAAAGATTTGAGAAAATTCTTCTAAAGGCTTCGCAGGTACAATCTTAATCGCAATCCTACAAAATGCGCATTCGGTGTGCCATGTGGAAAATTGTTGGGATCCATAGTCAGCCGTTGAGGTATTGAGTTGGACCCATCAAGGATTAAAGCTATCCAAGAATTTCCACCTCCGAGGAATAATACTGAGGTAATGAATTTATTAGGGAGGTTGAACTACATCAGCAACTTGTGAGCCTATTTTCAAACTGTTAAAGAAGGATGATGTGGTCAAGCGGACATATGAGTGTCAAGAAGCATTTGATAAGATAAAGGGGTTCCTATCAAACCAACCCGTTTGGTGCCACCAGAACCAGGGAGACATTTGATTCTATATTTGACAGTTTTGGACAATTCGTTTGGTTGTGTGTTTGGTCAGCATTACATCATCGACCGAAAGGAGCAAGTCATCTATTGTCTCAGTAAGAAATTCACATCTTATGAGGTTAAGTACACTCATCTTGAGAATACATGTTGTGCCCTAACTTGGGTGGCACAGAAGCTGAAGCATTATTTGTCATCTTACACTGCTTGCCTCATATCTCGTTTGGACGCATTAAAGTATATCTTTTAGAAGCCTATGCCAATAGGGAGGCTCTTAAAGTGGCAGATTTTGCTCATAGAATTTGACATTGTCTTTGTGATTCGGACTACGATGAAAGCGCATGCGTTGGCCAACCATTTGGCTGAGAATCTAGTGGACGAAGAATATGAGCCTTTGGTGACTTACTCCTCCGATGAAGAGGTAATGCACATTGATGAGTTAGAACAAGTTGAAGAGCCAGACTAGAATCTTTTTTTTCAATGGAGCTGCTAACATGAAAGGCGTTAGGATAGGGGCTGTACTTATTTCTGAAATAGGGCATCGCTACCCTGTTACGACTTAGCTTTGTTTTTATTGCACTAATACCATGACTGAGTATGAGGCCTGCATCTTGGGTTTGAGGTTAGCTGCAGACATGGGTGTCCAGGAAGTCTTGGTCATGGGAGATTAGGACCTTCTGATACACCAGATCCAAGGGGAATTGGAAACACGGGATTTGAAACTCATACCGTACCGACAATGTTTACATGATCTTTGTCAACGATTTTGGTCAGTTGAGTTCAGGAATATTCCAAGGATCCATAATGAGGTTGCTGATACTTTGGCTACCTTGGCGTCAATGTTACATCATCCAGATAAGGCTTATATTGACTCGTTACATATTCAAGTCCATGATCAGCATGCCTACTGTGATGTGGTGGAAGAAGAACTTGATAGTGAGCCTTTGTTTCAAGATATCAAGGAATATATCAGGATGGGGGTGTATCCAGTACAATCCACATGTGATCAAAAGAGAACAATTCGACGATTAGCAAGTAGATAGACAGTCCAGAACTATCATGACGGAAGTACATTTGGGAGTTTGTGGACTGCATATGAATGGGTACGTACTGGCAAAGAAGATTCTTCGAGTAGGTTATTATTGGCTCACTATAGAGCGAGATTGTAACAGTTTCGTATGCAAGTGTCATCAGTGCCAAGTGCACGGAGATTTGATTCATTCTCCACCATCTGAATTGCACACTATGTCTGTACCATGGCCTTTTGTTGCATGGGGCATGGATGTTATTGGACCCATTGAGCCTGCAGCATCGAATGGGCACAGTTTCATTTTGGTGGCCATTGATTATTTCACCAAATGGGTTGAGGCCAAAACTTTCAAGTATGTGACCAAGAAAGCGATGGTCGATTTTGTGCACTCAAATATCATTTTTCCGTTTGGGGTATCAAAGGTGATCATTACAGATAAAAGCGCTAATCTCAATAGTCATATGATGAAATAGGTATGTCAGCAGTTTAAAATTACGCATTGCAATTTCACCCCGTACTGCCCCAAAGCAAATGGAGGAGTTCAGGAGGACAACAAGAACATAAAGAAGACACTTCGGAAAATGGTAGAGGGTTCCAGATAGTGGCATGAAAAGCTTCCCTTTGCATTGCTGAGTTATCGCACTACTGTTCGTACTTCAGTAGGGGCAACTCCTTATTTGCTAGTGTATGGCACTGAAGTAGTAATACCTACAGAGGTCGAAATCCCATCCCTTTGGATTGTCGCAGAAGCCAAAATTGATAATGATGAGTGTGTCAAAACTCGCCTGGAACAATTGAGTTTGATCGATGAGAAACGATTGGCAGCAGTTTGTCATGGCCAGTTGTATCAACAGTGAATGGCAAGAGTATATAATAAAAAAGTGCGTCCACAGAAGTTTGGAAGTAGGCCAAATTGGCAGGGGCCGTTCATTGTAACTAGACTGTTGTAAAATTGTGCTTTATATTTAACAGATATAGAAGGCAAGTGTGTAGAAATGGCCATCAGTTCAGATACGGTCAAGAGATATTATGTATGATTTTGTTTGGTTAAACTGTATTTGTTTGTGCTTGGCATACTTTGAAGATTGGAATGACGAATGCATTTTTATTCTGCTATCTAAACACTTTACCTTTGTTACCGCCCTTGAGCCTTATTTGTTTCCTTTCATACCCCTAATTCGAAATCAGTAGCAAAGATCAGACAACAAGCGGGAAAGATAAGTAAAGAAAAATAGAAGAAAAGAAAAAGTATGAAAAAGAGAAAGAAAAAGAAGAAAAGAAAAGAAAAGAGAGAGAAAAAGAAAAAGAGAGAAAAACAAAAGAAAAAACAAAACAACAAAAGAGAAAAAGAAAGCAAAAAGATAAAGAAAAGAAAGAGAAAAGAGAAAATCACAACAACAAATTAATTTCTATGACATGAACTACTTTCGACCTGATTCCTTTTAAGGATATATAGGCATCCTCATGGTTCGGTCCATCAAAATAAAAATTCAAAAGTACCCAAGAAAAGAAACCGGGCTAGAAGTTGTGGTTATGTAAGAGATCTGATTCCAAAAGTTGTTAGTTTGAGTCCACTCGAGTTGTTTTGAGCCTTTTTGATACCTTTGCTTTCTAACCGTATCCAAAAGCCCACATTACAGTCCAAAAACGACCTTCTGATAAGCTTTTGAGAGATGCCAAGTCAAGCAAGTATAGGTGATTCATATCAGGGGAAACACTCCGGTCCCAACAATAAAAATGAAAAATGAGAGAGTGTTATTGGTAAAAACCCTCACGGGCACTGTAAGGCAATGTAACACTGAGAAAAACAAAAAATGAGAGAGTCTTATTGGTGAAAACCTTCATGGGCACCTTATGGCGACATTGAGTTGAGAGATGAACAAATGATAGAGGTTTGTTGGTGAAAACCCTTCGGAGCACCGTAGGGCGAACGAGGATAAGGGTTTGGTGAAGAAATTAGGTTTTGGAGATCTCCGGGCATAAAGTACGACAACAAAAAGCTAATTGGTTGGACAGACTGGGCCGATTAATCTGAAATGCATGTCATGATCATTGGCGCTAGCTGCTCCACTCAGATAAGTCTCTTATCTTTTTCCCTTTCAAACGGTCTTCCAGTTTTGGATTTTTATTATTCCTAACTCTTAAAGTCATTGCATTTCATTTCTTTTGGGTTTATTTCTCTAAAGGGTTTCCAATGTCAGTTCCGATTAAGCAATAAGAAAGGATTTCAAAGCTAACTACTAACTTCCAACGTCGCGCAAAGCATAGGGCGGGCAATGCATTGCTAAAGATAGTATGATGTGAAATGGGATAAAAGGTCAGTGGAAGTCCATCAGTGAGATGGTTTTGTAATTTCGTAGGAGATGCAAATGTTCAAATATATAGGTCAGAGATGTAACACGATGATTTGGGTATAGAACACTCGAGTCACCCAAGGTCATGGGGGTTAAAAGTCAGTTGGAAAGTCAAAGGGGTTCTTGGAAAGTTTGAGGAAGTCAGTCAAAACAAAGCGTGACAGCGAAAAGGCCACTTTTCAGCAGGAATGCCACAAACTAACCACCACATTTTAAACTAACAAGATTTTTTTTGATTGAAACATGGGAAGAATGTTTTGGTTGTTTCGGAGAAACCCTCCATAGGGGAAAAGCAAGCACCAGACAGGTTTGACAGTAAATCATTAGGAACCTCGTAAATAACATGACCTAGACTTAAGATTTCCATTAGATAACATGATGTAGCATATGTTCTGTGTTAGGGTAGTATAATTTAGCAATAAAATTGTCACTCTTAAGATAAGACTTCATTTTCGATTTTCAGGACCCTGCTGGATAATACAGTGTAGTTTTTAAACTCTCTTAGATAATAAGATTAGCGGAAGTCCTACCTCTAGAAGATATAATTCAGATTTAAAATTATCATTTAATTAGAAGTTGTCAGGACCCTCCTGGAAAATGGGACCTAGTTCAATATTCAAAACAATCATGAGTAGTAAAATCTAGCATAAATGTACCCCGATGGAATATAAGTTGGTTCCAAAGTTTGCATGTTTAAGATAGGGTTCAATTAGGAGTTTTCAGGACCCTCCTGAATAATAGGACCTAGCTTTAAGATTTCCATTAGATAACGGGATTTAGCGTATGCTCCATTGTAGGGTATTGTAATTCAACCGTAAATATACTGTCACTTTTAAGATAACACCTGATTTTTTATCTTCAGGACCCTCATGGATAATGGGTGTAGTTCTAAGACCTTCTTAGATACCAGATTTAGTGGAAGTCATACCTTGAGAAAACATAATTCAGCTTTTAAAACTCTCATTTGACTAAGAGTTTTCAGGACCCTCATGGATAATGGAATCTAGCCTTCAAATTCTTAGAATATTTGGTAACGCGACTCAGTTTAACACTCACTTATGTCCCCAGCTACCAAATTAGAGTAGAAAATTTTCTTTATTTTGTCTATTTTTGTTGAAATCAGGTACCCACTTGGAGAACAGGAGGAAGCAATTCAAGTTCAGAAATTAGGTGCCCACTTGAAGAGCACGAGAATACAATTCAAGTTCAGCAGTCAGGCTCCCACCTGGAGAGCACGGGAATAGAATTCAAGTTAAGCAGTCGGACGCGCACCTGGAGAGCACACGAATACAATTCAAGTTTAGTAGTCAGGAACCCACCTGAAGAGCACTGAATATAACTCAAATTCAGCAGTCAGGAGCCCACTTGGAGAGCACGGGAATACAATTCAAGTTCAGCAGTCAAGCACCCACCTGGAGAGCACGGGAATACAATTCAAGTTCAGCAGTTAGGCTCCCACCTAGGGAGCACGGGAATACAGTTCAAGTTCAGCAGTCAGGCGCCCACTTGGAGAGCACGAGAATACAGTTCAAGTTCAGCAGTCATGCGTCCACCTGGAGAAAGGGAAAGAATCTCAAACTACAATTCAAGTTCAGCAATCAGGCGTCCACTGAGAAAAAGGGAAGATATCCCAAATTACAAATCAAGTCGGCAACAAAGGGATTTCACCGGGAGAATACAAGTCAAAAAGGCAAAACTACTCACATGATCAAGTTTGAAGATATATATATGGCTTTTGTAATTCATAGATCATAGTTTAGTCTAGCTTCTTTTATTTTGTCATGTGTAATAAAGGGTTCAGTAAGCAGCATCAGCAATAGTGAAATCACAGTTTCATGGTAGTCCCAGCTACCAAAACTTCCCGAACTACACTGGCCTGATTCCTTTATAGCCAAGGATATGTAGGCAACCTCAGAAGCAAGGTGCGGTCAAATCTTCCAAAATTGCTTCCCACGAAATATTCAAACGGGAAAAAATTACTCGTATACGCTCACTTTATCTTTGCACGAAAACTCTTCGTGTTTCCGAGCAAAAAGGGGCAACTGTGAGAATGTGATTTTTGCCCTATATGAATTACTCTAAAAAATTTAAAACAAATTAATTTTCCCATTGTTTGCGATTTTGTGGAATTTTTGTGGCGTTTTTTGTCAATTTTTGCATTTGTCTGTGCATGTTTATTTCTATTTAACTAATAAAAATATAAAAATATGTTGTATTTGCATTTAGGATTTAACTTTACATTTTTAATTAAGTAGTTGAATTAGTTATTTTATAAAAATTGGGAAAAGATCACAAAGAATAGTTTAATTTCGTCACTTCTAATTTTAATTTTTGAACTTTGGAAGTTTTTCCTTTGGTTCTTAAATTAATCGCATTAAACATAATATAGAGTTTAATTAATTTAATGTGGTAAGACAATTTGATTTAGAAATTAATTTTTGTTTCATTTTTTAGTTTTAATTTAAAAGTAATTAAAAGAAAAGAAATGAAAAAGTGGAAGAAAAGGATGTGAATCAAATCTTGGGCTGATTTCAATTTAATGCTTAAGCCCAATTCCATTTCCCCTCCCAAAATCCAGTCAACCCAGCCTAATTCCACCCAAACCTGCCCCAATGAACAGTCTCCCCACACTTAAAACCAAACGACCATGTTTTGTTGGCATTTAAGCTGAACCGTTGATCTCCTTCCAATCCAACGGCCAAGAAACCACCCATCACATAATAATGTCCAAACTTCAGAGACCCTTCAGTTCATCCAAACATCCCTTCACTTTGCCTTCTCCAACTGGAAACCCTTGAGCCGCCCAAAAAAGCCTCATCACTTCCGGTGGCGGCGCCACCCCAAACTACCATAGAACAAACACCCTGAAACCCCCATGACCCCCTCTCTCAAATCCTTAACCCATACCACTTGAGCCCCCCCTCCCCAAGTGTCGAATCGTAAACCTAAGGATAGATTTCGAAGCAGAAATCAAAATATTTCAATCCTCTATTCCGTGGTTTGCATGGTTTTTTCTCCTATTTTCTAACGATTGAAGGCTGATTAAACGCAAAAGTGGTGTTGTCGATTTGTTTTTCACAAAGAACAATTGGGTAGCTGTAACAACCCCAACCCCGATCGTGATGGCGCCCAACACACTACTGGGCAAGCCCGACCAATTTAATAACCTTAACCATTTTATACAGCTCACAACTTAATTAATACAGATAAATTACTAAGTCATTATACTGAAAGCCTGAAATAGAGTTAATACATGCAGAAAACCCAAAACACCAATAATACTACACAGCCCAAAGAATCCGGTGTCACAAGTCTGAGCCTCTAATATATGAGTATCAACCTACTACATATCGTTCTTAGGAAATGCGGAAATTAATCAGTAAGATAGAAGGGAAAATTAGGACTGCGGGCATCATGCAGCTATCTTGATACTCCTGGATAAGCCGCTGGACAAAGAAGTCCTCACTCAGCCTCATATGTACCTGGATCTGCACAAAAGGTGCAGCGAGTAATGTGAGTATTCCGACCCAGTGAGTAATAAACATAAATAAAGGCCGAGAATAAGAAATCCTGAATAGGCACAAAGTAATTCTATAAATACAGTAACCTGAACGAGATAGTATTCAATCAGTAAACCAATAACAATAATTATGGAAATGCTACAACAGATAAGTAAGTAAATGACATGTAAATATGAAATGCAACACATAGTCCGGTACTCTCTAGTACCCACTGCGGCGTGCAGCCAGCTCCCTTTATTTATCATCGATGGTGCTCACTGGGGGTGTACAAACTCCGGGAGGGGCCCCTTACGACCCAAGCGCAATATAAGCCATCTCTTGGCATAAACTAGGCCCTCGGCCTCATATCAATATCAATATAAAAATACTGCGGTGCGCAGCCCGATTCTATGCTCAGTCCAGAATCACATAGTCCCCTCGGGCACAATAATATATAAATATTCAGCCCAAACTTAATTAGAAATATTGTTTAAGTTTCAAGTTTGAGAAAAGATGGTTGAGTTTGCAAAAAATAACATTAAATGCAAGGACTGATTTCAATAATACGTAAAAATGGTAAGAAACCAGTAATACCAATCCTTGAAGGATTCAATAAATTGGCACGAAGCCCAAATATAACAATTAGCTCAAATCATAATGATAACAAGTGATATTAGGCAAAATAGGCAGTAAATGCATCTATCGGGACAAACCAAGTGACAATCCCAATGGTTCTCTACCCCACGCTTGCTATCCGGCGTGCAAGTCACCTCAATATAGCACTATGATGTGTACTTCTGGGGTTTCAAATCCTCAGGACAGCATTTACACCTATTACTCACCTCAAGCCGGCCAAACTCCTAGCTCGCTATGCCCTTGCCTTTCAAATCAACCTCCTCGCGCGTCAAATCTGATCAAAACCACAACGAGTACTTCACAATATGCCAATGGAACAATAACCAATCGAAAAAAATCAAAAATAACAAAAATCTCGAAATTAGCAAAACCTGAGCCCCAGGCCCACTTTTTGAATTCCAAAAAATTTTACACTAGGGGATTCCTTATCTCCCCACGAGTCTATACATATCAAAAACTCTCAAATCTGAGCTCAAATGGCCCTTCCAAACCCAATTTGAAATATCAACTTTCAAGCCCCAGTTCTCCCCCTTTTTGCTAAGTTTTCATGAATTTCTAGGTTGATTCTACAATTAAATCATGTTTTTAGTTCATAGAACTCACCTCCAATCAATCCTAGTGGAAACCCTCTTCACTCTCCGTCCAAAAGCTCTCCAAAAATCACCCAAAGCCAAGTGGGAAGTGAGGGAAACGGGCTAAGTTTGATTTTTTTAATAACTGTACACAGCCCTCAGATGTCGCATTTGCGACACGTGGTTCGCAAATGTGACAAAACCTTCAGAATTGTGCACGTGAGCCTCCCCTGCCATTCGCAAATGTGACACCTGGCTCGCAAATACGAGCCTTGCCTAATGTCACACCTCATTTTGGCTACTACGACCCGGCGAAGGGCGTAGATAAGAGAGTTTTTCCAATTAAAGGACAATCGAGACGAGATTCAATTATTTAAAAGATTTCAGAGTCACCACTTTGGAGATACATGGTGTCCCAAGTCACCGATTAGAATCCCGAATAGAGGAAAGAATGACTCTGTTTAATAGTCCGCGAACCAGAAATACGAGTAAAGAATTTTGTTAACCCGGGAGAAGGTGTTAGGCATTCCCAGTTTTCGTGGTTCTAGCACGGTTTCTCAATTGTCATATTTGCCTAAATTATCTAATTTTAAACAATTATGAACGTATATGCACATTTTGACTTTAATCGCTTTTATTTAATTTTAATAAGAGAATTGTAATGTCATTAAAATATGCCTCGAACCACGTCACATAAATGCACCCATGGTTTTTTGCACATTTCAACTTCGTTGGGATTTGGATTTGGGTCATATTAATGCACACCCCAAATTTAGGAAGGTAATGTTATTAAGTAGCACCTAGAGCAACTACGCATTATTAACTTTGCGAGAGGCCATGAAAATTCACTAAATGGCTCGTCTCGAGTTCTACGTATAAACAAGATTAATTAAACGAGGGCCATGCAATATTCATTTTTGTTTGGCATAGAGCGCCCCAATTATAATTTAAAACAGAACTACATTCCGAGGACCGTAAACTTTCAAACTGTTTTTATTTTATTTAAGGAAAAATCAAGGTTATTTAAAACATATCGGAAGCCGCGTCACATGAAATGCGCCTGTGGTTCACAACCTGCATTATTTAACCTTGTTTGGAAATGGAGCCGGGCAACATGAAATGCACCCATTGACTCCTTTAATCTAATCACATAGTTCGGTTGATGAATAGCAACCCAACATCTATATTGTGACACCATCATGTCCAACTATATCCAATCCGAATAAACATATGAACAAGTATAAATAATGATCTTTCACTAAATTATCACCAAACAGGATTAGCTCAAATAAAACTACCCTTAATCTCCTTCACTGTCGCGATTTACTTTGCGCGCTCGATGAATTTCACCCAAATTTATTAAGCCAAACCTATCATGTGCTCATCACCCCAAAACTAACCAACCAGTTCATTGCTATTCCATCTAATGTATCATATTCAAAACAAATTAAGAGAACGTTTTAACAAAACACAAAACAACTAAATTCTCATAAGACATTCGTAATCATCAAAGAAACAAGAACATGGAGAGAAAATTGATGAACATCTTGACGGAGAAATTCGACGTTAGTTATATTCAATTATCCTAAGAACTCAACATATGTACCAAGCCGATTTAAGGAACACACAATAGATCAAAATTTGATTAGAACTTCCACCTTAGTGATAACCAATAGACACGATACTTACTTTCAAGAAAATTTAAGCATTCAACACACGGGTTGGTCCATTACTTTCATTCAAACACATGGGAACTTAGGCGAGATCACAAACTATATGCTTATACTTTAGAAACCAGGAACCAATTTAGTTCGACATGGAACATGGTGAAATATTCGTTGCTCGAACTATTGACATTCAAAACACTATTTCTATTTGTTAGGATTAGGACAGATTACTCGATCATACTTTTAAGATCCAACTACACGTGCTTTAAAAAAATCATACTGATTATTAAACCAAATTATCTCATGCTGCCTCCTGGGAATAAATGAAAATACTCGACAAAGTGACTCTTATAATGCATAAACTAAAATGTATTTGAATATGTAACAGGGATGCAAATATATGCGTGTCATCACAAATCAATAGGAACATATTGATTGCAATATCAATAAGCCAAGGATGAACGGATCTAATCCGAAAAACTTAACTATAACCTGAGCGCTCGAGTTTTTAATTTCTCCCATACAAACACATCAAACATCAAGATAGCAAATTGGATAATAAGAGTAGAT
The DNA here is from genome assembly GCA_034376525.1 of Nicotiana benthamiana. Classification (NCBI taxonomy): domain Eukaryota; kingdom Viridiplantae; phylum Streptophyta; class Magnoliopsida; order Solanales; family Solanaceae; genus Nicotiana; species Nicotiana benthamiana. Next base: position 52,872,241 of record CM067339.1, on the reverse strand, counting down.
CAACGAATCAGACAACACCACATAATTGGACAGCAGCTGAAACTGGAGCATATAATCACCACATAAGTGATGAAATGAAACAGGGAAAAGGAAATTTAACTACTAATATTTACAGCGTGATGAACGAAATAACTATTACACATTTTAGTGCAATAGACCATCCAACGACATTTACAATGTTTCGAACCAAAGCACATACCTGAAACGCGGAACATAAACCATGACTGCAACTCGATGAACTCAAAATCGACAATGACGATCCTCGAACTGGCAACCAATGGAAAGCACCTCGAAGAAACCTCGAATTAGTACAAGAATTTCAAATCATACATGATCTCAAATAACCTCCACTTTGGAACAAAATTCAGAAAAAGCGATGCCTCTGATTTTCTGAGACGAGAGTCACAAAAATACACGAAGAAAACAAGGTATTTCAGGTCTCCGTTTGGTTCCAATGGTGGTGGGGCACGACGGCGATCGAGAGATCTTCTCTCTTGAGAGGTTGCGCAGTCCTCTCTTCCATATCTCCAGGAATGTGTTTTTTCTAGGCGTGTATTCTGTATATGCGTGTATAGGTGTGTATATCAGCGAGCTTTGTCAAGAAGAGGCAAATTTGCGCAACCCTTCATCTTCCAGGCGTCTCTCTATCAGTGTATATGCGTCTATATCTGCGTATTGTATCGCGTGTATGCGTGTATAGCTTTGAGCTTCGTCTAGAAGAAGTGAAGCTACGCAGCTGCGCTAAAGATTTTCCCCCCGCCTCTTGTTCTATATTGTGTGTGTAGGTTTTTAGGTTAGGAGATTGATTTGGGTATTGGGTTGTGTTGGGTCGACCCGGTTTGGGGTTGGGTAATGGCTAATTTGGGTTGGGTTTAAATTAAGAATGGGTATTGAAGAATTTGGACTCACTTATCACATGACCCAATTTCGAATTTACTTTTCAATCTTCTTCTCTTTTTTTTTGTTTTAATTGATTAAAAAAACCTAAACTAAAATCCTAAATCAATTCAAGTTGTAAAATTAAGCTAATTACCTAAAAATAATCATTTTTTATGATTTTTGATTACTAATATAATTAACCCGATGTAATTAATTCCTAAATGCAAATTGATTCTAAGGTGGCATAAAATTAAAAATGTGATACTTTTTGTGACTTTTCTATGATTTTTTAGAAAATAATAAAAATGCATGAAATGCAACTAAAATAAAGAAAAATTCCTAAAATCAATAAAAAAATATTATTTTGGTCTATTTTTAGGAGTTATTCTCATGTATGGCAAAAAGCACGTGCTCACAGCTCAGACCAGACTCCTTCACAAATGTGAATCCTCACTCGCAAATGCGAACCATTTCTCGTGTTTGTGAGGCCTGCAACTGCTGCTACATTTCCAAGTCTGAAACTTCCCGTTTAGCCAATCGAAACTCACCTAGGCCCTCGGGACCTCAACTAAAAGTGCCAACCCATACTAAAATATCATTTGAACTTGTTCCAATCATCAAAGCATCACAAAAAAGACCAAAACCATCAAATTACATCGGATTCACGCCTAAGTTCTTCAAAAACTCCCGAAACACGCATTCGATCGAAAACACAACCAAATCACCTCCGAAATGACCTGAAATTTTACACACACATCCCAAATCACCTAACAAAGCTGCAACAACTCTCTGAATTCCGTTCCGGCCCTCTGATCAAAATCTTACCTACCAACCAGAATTCTCCAAAATACTAACTTCGCCAATTCAAGCCTAATTCTACACCAGGCCTCCAAAATCCTTTCTGATCACCCTTCTAAGTCATGAATCATCCCCCGAAGCTAACCGAATCATCAGAATTCACATCCGAGCCCTCTAAATCATAGGTCAGCATCCGGTTGACTTTTTCAAACTAAGCTTTCCTTAAAGAGACTAAATGTCTCATTTTCTTCAAAAATCCATCCAACGGGTGACTCATGTGACAACGGGTCGGGTCGTCACATCCTCCCCAACTTAAACAAATGTTCATCCTCAAGCGAGTCAAGAAACATAGCTGAATCCTCAAATAGATGAGGGTATCTGCTCCGCTTATCCCGCTCGGTCTCCGAGGTAGCCTCCTCTATGGACCGAACTCTCCACTGCACATTCACTAAAGCAACATTCTTTGCGCTCAAATTCCGAACCTGACAATCCAAAATACGTGTTGGCTCTATGTCATAAGTCAAATCACCCTCCAAATGAACCGTGTTGAATCCAGAACATGGGACGGGTCCCCAATATACTTCTGGAACATAGAAACATAGAAAACTGGATGCACGTTCGACGAGCTGGGTGGTAAGGCAAGCTCATAAGATACCTCCCCAATCCTCCTAAGTACCTTAAAGGGCCCATTAAACCGCGGACTCAACTTTCCTTTCTTTTCGAATCTCATAACACCCTTCGTAGGTGAAACCTTCAGTAAAACCTTCTCACAAATCATATAGGATACATCTCGGACCTTCCTGTCCGCATAACTCTTCTGCCTCGACTGTACTGTAAGGAGTCTTTCCTGAATTATCTTCACCCTCTCCAATGCATCGTGATCCAATTCTGTCCCCAACAATCTAGCCTCACCGTGCTCGAACCAACCAACTGGAGATCTACACCGTCTCCCATACAAGGTCTCGTATGGTTCCATCTAAATGCTGGATGGGTAGATATATTGTAGGAAAACTCTGCAAGCGGTAGAAACTGATCCCATGACCCTCCAAAGTCAATAACACAGGCGCATATCATATCCTCTAATATTTGAATCGTGCGCTCGGACTATCCATCCGTCTGAGGGTGAAAGGTTGTGCTCAACTGTACTTGCGTACCCAACTCTCGTTGACCTTTCTGCCAAAACTGAGAGGTAAACTGAGTGCCCCAATCTGATATGATGGAAACTGGGACACCATGCAACCGAATATTCTCCCGAATATAAATATGTTCCAGTTGCTCAAAAGAATAAGTAGTACAAACTGGAATAAAGTGTGGGAACTTGGTTAGCCTATCTACAATCACCTAAATAGCATCGAATTTCTTCAAAGTCCATGGGAGTGCGGTGACAAAATCCATAGTGATCCTCTCCCACTTCCACTCGGGAATAACCATCTGCTGATACAAACCATCCGGTTTCTGATGCTCATATTTCACCTGCTGACAATTAAGATACCAGGCTACATCCTCCACAATATCTCTCTTCATCCTCCGCCACTAATAGTGCTGTCTAAGATCCTGATACATCTTCGGGGCACCCGAGTGAATGGAATACCGCGAGCTGCGGGCCTACTCTAATATCAACTCCCAAAGCCCATCCACATTGGGCACACAAATCCGGCCATGCATCCTCAACACACCATCATCTGCAATGGTTACATCCCTGGCATCATCAAGTTGAACCCTGTCCTTAAGGACAAGCAAATACAGATCCTCATATTGACACTCTCTGATGTGGTCATACAAGGAAGACCAAGAAACCACACAAGCCAACACCCGACTAGGCTCTAATATCAAGTCTCACAAATACATTGGCCAAGGCCTGGACATCAACTACAAATAGCCTCTCCTCAACTGGAATGTATGCCAAGCTTCCCATACTCATCGCCTTTCGGCTCAAAGCATCAGCCACTACATTGTCCTTCCCCGGTTGATACAGAATGGTGACGTCATAGTCCTTAAGTAGCTCTAGCCACCTCTGCTACCTCAAATTAAGATCCTTTTGCTTGAACAAGTGCTGAAGACTGCGATGATAAGTGAATACCTCACAAGATACGCCGTACAAGTAATGCCTCCAAATCTTCAATGCATGAACTATAACAGCTAGCTCCAAATAATGAACGGGGTAGTTTTTCTCATGGGTCTTCAGCTGACGGGAAGCATAAGCGATAACTCTACCCTCCTGCATCAATACACAACCAATCCCAACTCGCAAAGCATCACAATATACCGTATATGAACCTAAAGCTAACGGCAAAACCAATAATGGAGCTGTGGTCAAAGTTATCTTGAGCTTCTGGAATCTCTCCTCACACTCCTCTGACCATACAAATGAAACACCCTTCTGAGTCAACTAGGTAAAGAGCGATGAAATAGAGGGAAAACCCTAAACAAATTGGCAATAATAGCCTACCAACCCAAGGAAACTACGAATCTCTATGTTGAGGACGGTCTAGCCAACCCTCCACCGCGTCTATCTTCTTCGGGTCAACCTGAATACCCTCGCTTGACACCACGTGCTCTAGGAAATCCACTAAACTGAGCCAAAACTCACACTTGGAGAACTTTGCATAAAGCCTCTCCTCCCCCAATCTCTGCAATATAACCCGCAAATGATGTGCTTGCTCCTCCTGACTACGCAAGTATACCAGGATGTCATCAATGAACACGATGACAAATGAGTCTAGATAAGGCCGAAATACACTGTTCATCAGACGCATGAACGCTAGTGGGGCATTGGTCAGCCCAAAAGACATGAAACGAAACTCATAGTGACCATATCTGGTCTTGAAAGCAGTCTTATGAATATCTGAATCAGTGATCTTCAACTTGTGATAACCCGAATAGAGATCAATCTTGGAAAACACCCTCGCTCCCTGAAGCTAGTCAAATAAGTCATCAATGCGAGGCAGGGGATACTTGTTCTTCACTGTTACCTTGTTCAATTGCCTATAATCGATGCACATTCTCATTGTTCCATCCTTCTTCTTCATAAACAGAACTGGCACACCCCATAGTGACACATTGGGCTGAATGAACCCCTTATCTAGGAGCTTATGAAGCTGCTCCTTAAATTCTTTCAACTCCACCGGTGCTATACGATATGGAAGAATAGAGATGGGCTGAGTTCCCGGCAAGTCTGCAGGAAATACATCGGGAAAATCCCTCACAACTGAAAAAGAATCAATTCTAGGAGTCTCAGATCCAACATCCCGCACAAAAGCTAGATATGACAAACAAACCTTCCCAACCATACGCTGGGCTTTCAAGAAAGAAATCACTCTGCTAGGAACATAATTAGCCATACCACGCCTCTCGATCCGCAGTACACCTGGAATAGCTTAGGTGACTATCGTAGCATGACACGGAGCTAACCAATCTATGCCCAAGATTACGTTGAAGTCCACCATGCTCAATAGCAATAAATTAACTTGGGTCTCTAGACCCCCAATAATCACAACACATGACCGGTACACACGGTCCACAATAACAGTATCTCCTACCAGGGTAGACACATGAACATGTATAGATAAGGACTTCCGGGAGCATAGCATAGCAATGAGCCTGGACACCGCCTGATCAGTCTCCACCTCTGGGGCGACCCTTAGCTTCCTGATCTCCACCCTTAGTTGGTTGGGCGGGTGATGAAGCAACTGGAGCAGAAGTCGAGGGCTGACCCCTTTGCTAATGCTGTCTACCACGAAGTCGAGGGAAATGTCTCCTCAAGTGACCAAACTCTCCGCACTCATAACAACTACCCGGTACTGGAGATGGGGACTGAAGGGAACCCCTCGCACCAGAGTGACTAGAAGATGTACTCAGCGCAGAAGAACCCTGAGCTGATGGGGCATGAGATGAACTCTGAGCTGGGAGGGCGCTGAGTGAAGACTGATGGGACACATGATGACCATGGACTGAAGATCCTCCAAGATACTCTGGACATGCCGAATAAGCAGGTATAAAAGAACGACCTCCACCATGCTGAAGCTGGCCCCTCGAAGAGCACCACTGTGACTGCCCGATCCACGAGGCCCCTTGGCCTCCCGCTCCTCTCGCTCTCTTCCGCGAACTGACTCGATCTCACGAGCGAAATCCACCACCTCCTTAAACATAGCATCTAATACTCTCTCTAGTCATCAAAAGATGGAAATAGTAGTTAAGGCCATCCACAAATCTCCTAATCATCTCACGATCTGACGGAACCATCCAAATAGCACGACGGGCCAAATGTGAAAACCTCATCTCGTAATGAGTCGCTGTCATATCCCCATGCATCGACCACTCAAACTGCCTACGCAGCTCCTCTCTGCGGGACTAAGGTACATACTTCTCCAGGAGAAGAGTGGAGAACTGCTACCAAGAAGGGGGGGCTGCACCGACAGGCCTACGCCTCTCAAAGTCCTCCCACCAAGTAAGAGCAGCCCCGATAAACTGAAAGGTGGTAAATACCACACCACTCAACTCAAGGATCCCCGGCGTACGGAGCATATGCTGCATCTGTCAAGAAAACCTTGGTGATCCTCACCCTCATCACCACTTAATGTGGGAGGCTGTAGCCTATCAAACCTCTCGAGACGACGCTGCTCATAGTCTGGCATAGCCGAAACCATGGTCCTGAACTGGTGCAACCTGCTGAGTTGGAGGTGCCTCTGGTGTTTGTAGTCCCTGCACCACTAACTAATGAATATGAGCAGCGGGGGTCTGATTGCCTCCCCCGACTTGTGAAGTAGCTATTGCTGTTGTGGTGACTGAAACTACCTATGCCAGGCTAGTGTAGACTGATAATATCTGTTTCACGGTCTCCTGAAGACCCGGAATCATGATAGGCACTACTGGTGCCTGAACAGGTGGTGCTGGTATGTCTGCAGCTGGAGCCTGATCCCGAGCTGGGGCAACTAGTGGATCAGCAGGTGCCGCCTGGCTGCTCTACCTCTGCCACGACCTCGATCGTGTCCACGACCTCTAGTGGCCTCAGTAGGTGGCACTGGTGGTCGTCTGCCACGTCCAGTAGCTCGTATCCTCACCATCCATGAGAGAATAGAATAATAGAAGTTTAGTTCTCAGTTCAACAAAGCCACATGACAAGAATTTCAAGAATGTGAAGTTTTCCTAAAGGTTCTGCAGCCTCTCGAGGATAAGTACAAACGTCTCTATACCAATCCGGGAGTCTCTATTAAACCAGCTCATGACTCGCGAGACCAAGTAACCTAGGCTCTGATACCAACTTGTCATACCCCAACTCCGATCGTGATGGTGCCCAACACACTGCTAGGCAAGCCCGACCAATTAAATAACCTTAACCATTTTATACAGCTCACGACTTAATTAACATAGATAAATTACTAAGTCATAATAATGAAAGCTTGAAATAGAGTTAAAACACGCGACCCAAAAAAACAATACTACTACACAGCCCGAAGAATCCGATGTCACAAGTCTGAGCCTCTAATACCTGAGTATCAACCTACTATTCAATCAGTAAACCAATAACAACAATTATGGAAATGCTACAATAGATAAGTAAGTAAATGACATACAAATATGAAATGCAACACATAGTCACATACTCTCTAGTCCCTGCTACTGCATGTAGCCCGCTCCCTTTATTTATCGTCAACGGCGTTCACTGGGGGTATACAGACTCTGGGAGGGCCCCCTAATGGCACAAGCACAATAAAACCATCTCGTCGCATCAACTAGGCCCTCAGCCTCATATCAATATTAATATAGTACTGCTGCGGCGATCCCGATCCCATGCTCAGTCCAGAATCAAATAAGCCACTCGGGCACAATAATATTGAAATATTCAGCTAAAAACTTTATTAGTAATATTATTTATGTTTCAAGTTTGAGAAAAGATGGCCGGATTTGAAAAATATTTTATTAGTTGCCAGAACTGAGTTCAATAATATGTAAAATTAGTAAGAAACCAGTAATATCAATCCCTGAAGGATTCAATAAATTGGAAGAAATCCCAAATATGACAATCAGCTTAAATCATAATGATAAGATGTGATATTCAGTCAAATATGCAGTAAATTCATCTATGGGGGCAAACCAAGTCATAATCCCCAATGGTGCTCTACACTACACTCGCTATCCGGCGTGCAAGTCACCTCAATATAGCACTACAATGTGCAATTCTAGGGTTTCAAACCCTTAGGATAGCATTCATATCTATTACTCACCTCAACTCGGCTAAAATCCTATATCGCAATGCCCTTGCCTTTTAAATCGACCTCCTCGCGCGTCAAGTATGATCAAAATCACAACAAATACGTCACAATATTCCAATGAAACAATACCCAATCGAAAACAATCAAAAAATAGCGAAAATCTCGAAATTAGCAAAACCTGAGTCCTGGGCCACTTTTCAAATTCCAGAAAATTTTACACCAACAGAATCCTTATCTCGCCGCGAGCTCAAACGGCCCTTCAAAACCCAATTTGAAATATCAACTTTCAAGCCATAGTTATCCCCGTTTTTGCTAAGTTTTCATGAATTTCAAGGTTGATTCTACAATTAAATAATATTTTTAGTTCATAGAACTCACCTCCAATCAATCCCAGTTGAAACCCTCTTCACTCCCCTTCCAATAGCTCTCCAAAAATCGCCCAAAGCCCAGTGGGAAGTGAGGGAAACGGGCTAAGTTCCAATTTTTGTATAACTGGACACAATCCTCAGATGTTGCAATTGCGACACCTGGTTCGCAAATGTGACAAAACCTTCGGAATTGCGAACGTGAGCCTCTCCTGCCGAGGTCGCAAATGCGACACCTGGCTCGCAAATGCGAGCCCTGTTGATGTCGCAAATGCGATCAATTTGTCGCAAATGTAAAACCTGCCTCAGACTAGGCTCCTTTGCAAATTCGAATCCTTGCTCGCAAATGCGATTTCACAAATGCGAACCATTTCTCGCATTTGCGAGGCCTGCAACTGCTGCTGCATTTCCAAGTCTGAAACTTCCCGTTTAGCCATCCGAAACTCACCCGAGGCTCCCGAGACCTCAACCAAAAGTTCCAACCTATCCTAAAACATCATTAGAACTTGTTCCAATCATCAAAGCACCACAACCAATACAAAAACCATCAAATTCCATCGGATTCATGCCTAAGTTCTTCAAAAACTCCCGAAACATGCATTCGATAAAAAACCCAACCAAATCACCTACGAATGACCTGAAATTTTACACACACATCTCAAATCACCTAATGAAGCTATATCAACTCTCAAAATTCCGTTCAGACCCTCGGATGAAAATCTCACCTACTAACCGGAATTCGCCAAAATACTAACTTCGCCAATTCAAGCCTAATTCTATACCGGGCCTCCAGAATCACTTTCGATCACCCTCCTAAGTCACAAATCATCCTCCGAAGCTAACCGAATTATCAAAATCCGGTTGACTTTTCCAAATGGAGCTTTCCTCAAAGAGACAAAGTGTCCCATTTCCCTTAAAAATCCATCCAAACCAACTCGATCACACACGACACTGATAATGAAGTATAAAGAGGCAAAAAATAGAGAATACGAGGCGGTAAGATGACGGGTCGGGTCGTCACATTAGCTTCACTTTTCGTCTAAATCAATGTCTCAGTTCTGTTTCAAGCGAGCCAGTAAGTTTCTGCAGTTTTCTCTTTTCTTTGGCACCCATTTCTTTTCTTTTCTGTTCTTGACTAGGAAGTTGATAGGAATTCTCTGCTTTAATTTCTAGTTTTCTGATTAGCTCAGTGTTCACTTTAGTTTTGCTGGATTTTCAGTTTTTCTTTGTAATGTTTTCTGTTGACTTTGTTTCCTTCAGCTAATCATGACCATTTTTCTGTTAATTAATTTGAGATCGACTGTAGTTAAAATTGGTAGCTTAGTTTTCACTTCGGTCTAGCATTTTGGGCTTAAATAAAATTTATTTAGGTCAGTTTTTGAGTTTTAAAATCACTCGAATTTTTCTCTTTTCTGCTCATCATTGATTTGACTGGATTTCTGACCCCTTTGGTTTGGGCTTTGGGTTCATCTGATTGATTCACTTGGACTTGATCGTTTGGGTCATTGACCCATGACCTATTTGAGGTCCAAGGCTAATAACAAGGCCATTAAGGGTTCGTTTGGGTAGTCTAGGTAAGGGAATCTTGGGATAACGGAAGTGGAAGCTTCCTAGAAGCTGGGTTACGGACTTAAGGTGAAAATATGATATTTGCCTAGGGATTTTTAAGCAAAAAAATAAAATTAAAAAAGGGGCAGAATACAAAAACTAGTTCCTAGAGGCTGCCCTACTTCCTTGCCTATAAAGTAACATTTCCTTTCCATTCAAGGGAGAGCTGAAAAAGAGAAAAATTCAAAAAGATAGAAATGGCTGAAATTACTGTTTGATTGAACTCTCTCCGTGATTTCTTAATTTTTAATTCCTGAAATGGTTTCTGAAATGTATGGGGTTGAAATGGTTTGAGTTTGGTAGTTTAAAAGTCTGGTTTGAAGTTTTGGTTGTTATTTTGAATTGTTGCACCTTACTTTTTGGCCCTCCAAATTTTAGTTTAAATTCCCTTTTAAAAATTGGAATTGAGGTGCGCCACGCCATATAATATCCTGAATGCATGGCCCTCATTTAACTATTTCTATAAAATTCTTAGAATTCGAGGCGTGCCATTTAGCAAATTTACATGCCCCTCGCAAAGTTAAAAAAGTGTAGTTGCTTTAGTGTGTTATTTTAATAACATTACCTTCCTAAACTCGGGTGCACATTATATGTGACCCAAATCCAAATCTTAATAATGTTGAAAAAAATGTGTTTTGGATTGTAGGTTCATTTCATGTGGCTCGGTCCAAAGACATATTTAAAGGACGTTAAAATCTTCCTTAAAAGTATAAAAGCGGTTATAAAGTTGAAATGCACATAGGTTCAAAATGTTCTAAAATTAGACAATAGGCCAATAATAACAGTTGAGCGACTGTGCTAGAACCACGGAACTCAGGAATGCCTAACATCTTCTCCTGGGTTAATAGAATTCCTTACCCGGATTTCTGTGTTCGCGGACTGTAATACAGAGTCAATCTTTTCCTCGATTCAGGATTCGAACTAGTGACTTGGGACACCATAAATTATCCCAAGTGGCGACTCTGAATCTTTAGATAAATAAATCTCGTTTCGATTGTCACTTTATTTGGAAAAGCTCCCTTATAAACTTCCTTCATGGGGTATAGGTAAAAAGGAGGTATGACATTTATGGAAGAGAAAAAACAATAAATAACATCATAAATTATTTCTAGAACGAATCCTTTATACCATGAACATATTTCTAAAACTCTATAGTACAAATCATAAGCTCTATAGAGTTAACTATCACTTCTATAGTACACCCCCATTTACTTGTCACATGTATAAGAGTGGCTTTGATGAGCAATATTAGGAGAACTTATTATCAAATGAGAGTGTTCAACTACATGTATGCTTGTGAAAGTGCTTAACATAATTCCTACTAGCTAATAGGCATAGGGAAAGAACAGACAACACATAAGATATTTTCTCAGAACTTCCACGAGATTAAAACTCATACAGGTAAGCGTATCACAACACAATATCAAACAACAAGAATGCCCCCACGCTATCATAAATCATCACAATCAATCCCTGACATATCTCACCTTTGTCTCGCTAAGTGTGCCACAATAATATAGTGAGCACCCGCCTTATTTCACCACACGTGCATCATAATGTTCCCACCTTGTCTCGCCACATGCGAAACCCACATACAAGCATATATACATATCCCGCCTTATTGTGCTGCATGTCTAATATATCAATTATAGCAATAGCACGACAGAAAACTCGTGCAACCCCACAACAACAACCGCACCGCATGAACTTGTGCATCACAATTTCAACAACCGCACAGCAGAAATCTCATGCACCACCATAAAAACAATAATGCCAATATATACGAGAACACGACAAGTAAATCAACTCAAGAACTTTCAATCACAAGGAGACAGTAAAACTAGCTCACAAGGAAAAACCACAATAGAGAATATTAAGCGTAATAAGAACAACTCAACAAAGGAGAAATAATACAAAGAAACGATCCCACAATATGTGGTTCAACAACAAAGAAGCTAACACGAATCAAATAATTCCAAATAAGGAAATGTAAACTAAATATAGGATATCTAAACTTCTTTTAAGGTTGACAAATTACGAAGAATGTACAACAATTTCAATTAAGGATGAGCAGTGGGAATATAATCGTAATCTCAATTAAGAATAAACAATTACAAGAGAGAATATAATGATTTCCAATAAAGACAAGCAGTTATGAAATATAGCATGTCAATGGAAGAGGTAAAAATCTTTGATTAAGCAAAATGAGAGTCAAAAAGGCAATAAGAATGAATTATAAAGCAATTAATCCCAATTAAAGCATATAGAGATGAAGCTAGCAAGTAGGAAACTCAAGCATATCAAGTACACATCTATACAGAGTGAATATAAAGACTTAACAACCCTAAAAGGCCAATTTACCACAAATATGTCTGATCATGCTCTCGTCACCTCGTGTACACAAATGAAAATCAACATAGAAGACTCAGATCTTAAGGGAAAGTCCCCCACGCAAAGCTAGACAAGATACTTAACTCAAAGATGACAAACCGATACTCTAGTATGAACTTCTAGGGTAAACTTTCCCCCGCACGACTCAAATCTAACTAAATCAACTTCAAAGCACAAATAAAACACATAAGGAACTATTCTGGATCATAAAGTCTCAATCTTTAACAAAATTCAAAAATCCGTCCGGAAATTCAACCCCCAGGCCCGCACTTCGGAACCCGATAAATTTTACAAAAACCAAATACATATTCTGATACGAGTTCAACCATACAAAATTTATCAAATTCTAATACCATTTGGCCCCTCAAATCACGATTTTTCCTTTTAGATATTTTCTTTCAAAACCAATATTTTCCTCAAATCAAAACACAAATAGAGGATAAAAATGAAGATAAAATCATGGAATATGTTAGATTCTACGTGAAGAACACTTACCCGATCAATTTGTGTGAAAAATCCTCAAAGAATCATCAAAATCGAGCTCCACAAGTCAAGATATGATGAAAATGGTATAACCCTCGATTTTGAATTATATTCTGTCCGCCCAGGTTTTTGTGTTTCGCGAACGCAGAAGAACAATCACGTTTGCGAATAAGGAATGTGAAGCTTCTAAGAAAATCCATCGCGAACATGAGATAAGGGACGTGAACAAGGAGAGTAAAGAACAGAAGCTTACGCGAACACAGGGAGTGTGACACAAACGTGAACGTGAAGAAGAAATAGCCACCATACCCCCGACCCCTAATTCTACTACGCGAACGCGAGGGAGTGGCTGCGAACGCGAAGAAGGAAAACAGAAAACCTTCATGAATGCAAGAAGTTAAAGCAAACGTGAAGAAAAATGAATTCCTCCTCCAAGATTATTCTTCACGAATGCGGAGGACCAGACACGAATGCAAAACAGGAAACCAACTGATAGATATTGCAGTCCAATAATAGGGGAAAATGACCCGTAGCTTATCCGAAACAAACTCGAGGCACCCAGGACCCCGTTTAAACACACAAACAAGTCATATAACCTCATATGAACTTAATCGAGGCCTCAAATCATAACAACAATGCCACAACGATGAATCACACCATGATTCGAACTTAATAACTTTCAAATCTTCCAACTTCTAAGACTTGTGCTGAAAGCTATCAAATCAACCCGGAATAACACCAAATTTTGCAGACAAGTCCAAAAAGACATAACAAAGCTGCTCCAACTCTCGGAATTGCATTTTGATCTTGATATCTCAAAAGTCAACTATGGGTCAAACTTCTTCAATTTCCAAACTTAAACTTTTCCAACTTTCACCGAAACACCTCAATTTACCCTAAGGACCTCCAAATCTAATTTCGTACGCATGCCTAACACCCGAATAACAATACGAAGTTGTTGAAATCACCCAAAATCTATTCCCGGGCTGTTAACTCAAAAGTCCAATTTTGATCAAATTCTTACCGTATAAGTTTTCAAAACAAGAATCCTTCTTCCAATTTGACTCTGAACCCCTTAGTAATTGAATTCTATTATGCACGAAAGTCGATACACATAATATGAAGTTGTTCCAGACCGTACGTCACTGAAAAAAGCTTAAATTTCTAAAATGACCGGCCAGGTTGTTACAGGTTAGAAAACTTTGAATCAGCAAGATAAACCATTATAATAAGATAAAAAATATATTATGTATTTCTTTATTTAATGAAATAATTGCTTATTACCCTTTCGATTAGTTTAGTCAATCGATTAATAGTGAAATAAAGACCTTGTTTAAAGAATTACTACTTATTTCTAAGACATCACTCCATATAACAACAATATATAAGTAGCACCACTTGCGCTTAATGTTATTAACTTATTGATAGTTAGTGACGTTAAAGAATAATTGAATAATAACACCTCTTCCGATTAGTGTAGTTAACAAATTAAAATAATAGTTTCAAAGAAGAATTATCTTAGTAGACTGCACCAAGGGAGTAAAAGCTTCTTTTACTTTGCCTTTTCTAAATAAATAAACTTGTTTAAATCTTTCTCTTCTCCCGAATAAGAAATAAAATAACAAGACAAAGATTTCAGTATGTGATATAATTATATCAAATAAATAGAAGTAATCAATATCAAATACCTTGGTGTATAATTATGATAAAGAGAAAATCTGAACATCAGAAGACAATAGAAGTTAAGAAAAGTATTATAACCCTTTTATAGCTTCATCTAATATCCCAACCAAAGAACATTACTCCATTATGAAAAAAAGATAAATAAAGAAATACTATTCCTATAATAAGAGAAATAACTTTCAAAACTAAACCTAAGCTAATTAAAGTTGGTGTTCTCTGCACAAAATTCCTTCATCTTCCACTAAAATGTTATTCCTCTTTATAGAAAATTACGTTGTAAACCTCTCAGAGATGTCATCCTTGGACTAGGGATGAAATCCCTACCTCTTGAATTAATTTCTTCCACTTCTCAACTCTTTCCACGGATGACATTCTTGGGTTAGAGATGCCAACATTAGCGTTTTTGATATCTCTGCTTGAACACTCTTTTTTCTTTTTCTTTTTTTTCCCTTTTCCTGCAACATTTATTAATAAATTGTACAAATATTGAATAAAAAATCATGTCCATAAATAAAGTATTTGTTTATTTAATATAATATATACCTATAAATATACATAATATATACTTATAAAATACCCCCATACACATTTGCTTGTCCTCAAGCAAAGTACACGAAATAAAATACCGACTAAATTTTTTAAAGTAAAATTATGAGAACTTTCGGCAAAGAAGAATATAACCAATATCAAACCACGAGTTCAAATAACCCTTGACCGTATTCATGTTCAGGTATTGAGAACCAAAATTATAATACTTTCTAATCTCAAGTGTGTTTCACCAAATGAAGAGAGATGTCCATAAATCATAATATGTCAATAAAAAGGACATTGAAAAATATGCTCACTCTCAACAAAGAAGTATCTCAAACTACTAAAAATTTCTGTAAGTTTGACTATCATGTGGTTTTCACTAATATAGGAGTCTTTAAGTTGAGATCATGTAGGACTATAATAAGGTTGTAATGTCAGTACAAGGACATGTAAGATAGATATTGATAAAGTGATTTAAGTCTCTTACAAGCACCTCAATACTTTTAACAAGTAAGTACAATCGTCTTTCTTTTTTCTAAAACAAGTAAGCCTCATTTTTTTCATTGTCATTCCTTTTGCCCCCTTGTTGTTTTTGTAGTTGTCAAAATTCTCTTTATTGCTATACATTTTTTTCACATGCAATAATTTATTTCTTTTAAAGTCACATGACCACATTCCAAAAAGATAAGTAAGCCCAATAATCATCTATCTCTTCCTTTCATTACAACTCCATTACACTTAGTTTTTTGCATTTTTAAAGTGCCAAAAAAGAGAAAGGGTAAAAAAATAGGCGTGATGACAAAAATAGGCTAAGTATTAAAGTTTGGCAACCAAGAAAATAAGTGATAATTTATTTAGGTTCAAGGGGGCGGACAAGGGATAAATATAATAAATTTAGGTAATGGTTCAACAATGAATGCCTACTTTCATTTCTCAACTCAAAAATCTACCTAGAATTTCGCCTCAAACTACATTCAAGACAAGTTCTAGATTTTGTCACGACCCCAAACCGGTCTGGTCATGATGGCACCTCTCTTGAAGAAGAGGCCAGCTGATGCAACACTCATATTAACCCCTTAAGCATTAAGAGTCATTTTAAGCCTTATATTAAACAATGTTTCATACTAACTTCTGAAATAACAATGCGGAATAAAAATACAAGCCTGACATCAGGGTGTCACTAGTCATGAGCATCTATCAAGGTCTGAATACAACAAGAAGTCTAAAATATTGTACTAAATGCAGTAATAGCAACGTAAGGAAGGGAGCGGTGCTGCGAACGTCATGCAGCCACCTGCTAACTCTGAGGATTCCGCGCCTGAGTAAATCAAAACCCGCTATCGGGTTCCGATATACCTGCATTTTCACATGAGGTGCAAGGAGTAATGTGAGTACTCCAACCCAGTAAGTAATAAAAGTAAAAAAAGACTGAGGAGTAGGAAACTATAATTCCACATTCACATTAGGCTCATTAACACGCTTTCAAATCATAATACGAGTCAACCTTCCATTTTAAAAATCCAGCTTTTAGTAAAATTTATTTTGAAGCACTTTCCAGCAGTTCCAGTAGGGTTCAATACCATTTAAAATGATAATAGAGATTAAAGCCATAATCGGCCCCTCGGGCAAAATATTGTTCGTAAAACGGCCCATCGGGCAAAACATTAATTATAAACACTTCATAACTTGAACATGTCGGTGGAAATAATCAAATGTCAAATTAGTGATTAATTTCTGAACATCTCATAAACCCCAATTTAAATAAAAGTTATTTTAAAACACTTGTTCAACTTTTCGACAGAGGCTCAATATGAAGATGAGTGAAAAACAGTCAATAAATCAACATATTCGATAGAAACTCGCTTTTAGGAGGAGTGAATTCAATAAGTTAATAAACATTCCTTTTAGGCAACATGTCACTCATGTGCATGTGTATATATATATATATATATATATATATATATATATATATATATATATATATATATATATATATATATATATATATATATATATATATATATCTACTGCCCTTCGGGCTAGCCTCTTTGTCACTCGTGACTCATCTCTTACCAAACATTTCTCGCACTCAGCATTCATGCTCAATAGGTCCGCATAGTAACCGATGCGACGGGCAGCCCAATCCATATATCGCTGCGGCGTGCAATCTGATCCATATATTTCGTTGACGGCGCTCACTGACGGTGTGCAGACTCCATGAGAGGCCCCTTACGCCCCAAGCGCAATGTTGCTGCGATGTGCAGCCTGATCCAACATATCTCTGCGGCGTGCAGCCTGGTCCATATAAGTATCGTTACGACATGTAGCCTGATCCGTATACATATATTTACATATTGCTGTGGCGTGCAGTATATCTATATATATATATATATATATATATATATATATATATATATATATATATATATATATATATATATATATATATATATATATATATATATATATATATATATTACGGCGTGCAGCATCCATGGATATATAACCCTCACAACTGAGCCCTCAGCCTCTCTCAGTCTTTACCCTCACTATCAGACTCTCACTAAAACCGGAACTCAGCCCAAAGTAGTTTTCACACTTTTAAGCAAATTTCTATAAAGCCAAATTTGAGTAATAACAGGTAAAAGTAGCACTAAGGATGTGCTTTTAAATAAGCAGAGTGAGGAAAGATAGTAAAAATGCCCTTAAGGGTCTCAACAAAACGGTACAAAGCCCCAAACATGGCATGCAGCTCAAGATATAGTGTCATCAAACAATTTAACTATGAAATATGCATAAAAATAATTGTTTGGGATGGACTAGGTCACAATCCCCGACAGTTCTCTACCCCACGCTTGTCATCTAGCGTGTAAGTCCCCTCAATGTAACACAACGATGTGTAATCCGAGGTTTGCAACCCTCAGGACAGTATTTACAATCATTACGTATCTCGAACCGGCAAAATCTCTAGCTCGTGACTCCTTTGCCCCTAAAATCGACCTCAACGCACGTCGAGTCTATCAAAAATCAGAGCGAATACATCACAATATGCTAAGGGAACAAAGCTCAAGCGAAAACAATCAACAACAGGCACAAATACCGAAATTACCAAAACCCGAGCCCCGGGCCCACTTCTCGGAATTTGGCAAAAAATCACAAAAGTAGAATCCTTATACTCTCCCAATTCTAAACATTCGAAAATTATCTAATTCCGTTACCATTTGGCCCTTCAAATCAACATTTTATATTTTTGAAAAATTTCTCAATTTTCTTCTCAAATTCCATCCCAAATCACGAATTAAATGATGAATTCAATGATAGATTCATGTACTCTAGCCAAATATGAATTAGAATTACTTACCACGATGAATTCCTTGAAAAACCATCAAAAAGTCTCCAAAATCCGATCTCTCTAAATCAAAATATCAAATAAAACCCAAAACCTTGCATTTATAGAATAGCCCCAGATTTCAACCTCCACGGGCCGCACAAAATCGACTGCGGCTGCGCAAATACAAGCGCAGTCCGCGCAAATATGACCGCGGCCGCACAAGTGTTCTCTACAATGACAAGCTTTAGTATTTTGGCCATACCTTTCGCTATCGATGTCCAATGCCTAATATATTGTATTTATGAAAATTAGATTCAAAGAGCTACAACTTTCTTTTTTGAATCATCTCAAAATTCCTTGTGTATCAAAATATATTAGATTCCAAAGTCGGATTAGTGGTCCAGCTCCTTCAGCGAGGACCGCGAAAGCACGACCGCGTCCGCGAAGCCTCCCAGCGCGGCCAACGCAAATATGACCGTAGACCGCGGTCGTGGGTTCATGGATTGACCCTTCAAACCTCCAACAACTATATTTTAGCCTAAAGACACCCCGGGACCTATCCAGAACTCACCTGAGGCCCTCAGGACCTCAACCAAACATACCAACATAATCCATAACATCATTCAAACTTGTTCCAATCATCAAAACACCTCAAACAACATCAAATTACTCAAAATTCATCGAATTCATGCCTAAGTTTCCAAAAATACTCTAGAAGTAGACTTTCGATCAAAAGTCCGACCAAACGACGTCCGAATAACCTAAAAGTTTGCACACACACCCCAAATGACATAATGAAGCTACTGAAACTCTCGGAATTCATTTCGACCTCTATTTCAAAATTTCACCTATCAATCAGAATTTGCCAAAATACTAACTTCGTTAATTCAAGCCAAATTCTTTCACGGACTTCACAAATGCATTCCGGTCGCAATCCTAAGTCATATATCCCAATGAATCTAACCAAATCATAAATTTTTTTATCCGAGCTCATATACAATTAAGTCAACTCTTGGTCAAACTTTTCAAATTCAAAGCTTTCAACTGAGACTATTTCTTTCAAATTCATTCCAAATTTCTTGAAAACCAAAACCAACGATCTGTGTTAGTCATAGTTCATTAGACGGGGCAAGTAATTCTAGAGATCCAGTGATCAAAGTGAAATAGCTCAAAATGACCAGTCAGGTCGTTACATCCTCCCACACTTAAACACACGTCCGCCCTCGAATCTACCTAGAGTTGTTCTAGAAGCCAACTAATAGCTGAATAACTTTACCATGCATATACCCGGGGGGTAATCCCACATAACCCTATCTCACATTGTAACATAAATTACGCAATCCAATCTACCCCATAAACCATATAACCATATTTCCACTTCTGAAACCATCAAGCATGCTAAAACTGAATCTGTTTGTATTCATTACAGACCCCAACAATCTAATAAGATCCAATACCATCACTCCGGTGACATGACATATCAATAAAGTCTAAAACCAAAACTTGCACAGTCTGTGCACCAATAAGCAGAAATCTGAATATACTCATATCATGAAATTGACTCAAATGAAAGAGTTGTACCTCAAGCTCACCAGTACCATCACAACACATGGTCGAGAAGCCGTCTCGCATCATAGAAGTAGAACACACTATTCTAACTCTCAAGGTCATATTTCCACATAGCTTCGCTACTATTTACGATCCTATCAACCTACTACTCCACATGGGACACCTTAAGTAACTATGCTCGAAATCGACAACCATGCACAATTTGATGTCAGGAACCAAGGAAAATTACATACACCCATGGTAAAACAAATAACATATACCACACAACCCGATAGGGCATAACCGATATGCCATTCACTGAACAACACCCAATTACTCTTCCTGCTCGACTTCCACTATGAGACCCAAAATGAACGGCACCATATGTGCCCATAACCAACAAATCATAACGCCTTGCAACACAGAAAGATGACTCATAGGCCTCCCCAGATTACTAATAAGCTTAATAACAATCGAGTCAACGCATCCCTCAACCAATACAATTCAAAGTCAATAAAACCATTTCGATGCGCATAGGTTCATTGATGGACCACACATCAACTCCAGTTACACACAACATGTAAATAATCCTTCGAAGGTCCACAATGACTGAATCATAGTACTAATAGCTGACTAACTTACCCACATTTTTCCTTCCACAACCATAAGCCAACATGTATATGAGAACTTCCAGTCTCCAAGTCCATAAAACACACGAATTACCATATCTGATCCCATTTCCGCCAATCGCATATATAACTTACATCTAGTACTCAATAATCCCATGAGAGATACTCTAATATTCTTCTGTGCTATCAAGCAAACTCGAATATCAACAACCGATATGACAAGAAGTGCCGCA
Organism: Nicotiana benthamiana; assembly: GCA_034376525.1. Lineage (NCBI taxonomy): Eukaryota > Viridiplantae > Streptophyta > Magnoliopsida > Solanales > Solanaceae > Nicotiana > Nicotiana benthamiana. The sequence goes on along the minus strand of CM067339.1, from coordinate 52,851,550 downwards.
ATACTACCGAAGTACCATCAACTTAATCGCATTGCCCTTTTTACTAAAACATAAACTCTCGTCAAATCATTTCCAATTAGAAGTACTATTTCCTTAATCATCTGAGGCTACCCGCTACCTAAGAATTTTTTTTGAACTCCCTTTTAGAACTGAATTATAATGCATCTAGCCAAAGACTTCCATTGATCCTATCTAGAAGAAAAACGTTACGCATCCCATTCTTCTCACACTCGTTGAAAATACATATCTCCAACCACGGTAGAAATCAATAAGAACTCTCCCATTTCCATTTGCACAAACAAAATTGCCTGGACTGAATCCTTCTAACTAGACCAAGCTAAGCAATCCGTCAAAACCCAAGAGCATTGCTGTGAACTACTTGTATGAACCCATTACCTTGAACACACAAAGATTTAATCATATCCTCACCATACTGATCCGGTCTACTATTAAGCTACTCCATCCCTCAACCCAAGGCTTACCGAACGAGACCCAAGTAAAAAACCACACCATCTAAGACTCATAAGCCGCTGAATACTATCTTAAATATTCGCAAAAGCACCATATTCCAAAATACCTTACTCTAAGGAATTTCCTGCGAATCTAAATCTATTACCTTTATATTCCTGATACTAATCCATAAAATCCCATAATTAATATTGAAATACCAGAAGGCTTGAACTCTTCCAATGGAAACTATGTTTCTAACCACATTTACGAATTTGAGATACCCAATTGCTACATGAAGAATCTTGAACAAATTAGAACCATTTTCGAGGGTTATTCATTCTATTCATACTGCACGTAACCCGATCAACAGAACTGAACAATCAGCACCTCATTGGCACTTCTGCCACTGTAGCACATAGTTTTTCCTTAGTCAAAAATTTTCTTTGCTCGAGCCATTCTTGGGCTCAATCCCCGCAGCCAGAACTGTTTCACCACATGCCTCAAAATGGAACCAACATAGCACATAACCGAGCAATCTGCTACTCGATAGCAACCTCCCCCACTTGGTTCGAAGCCATAGATAAGAGTACACTTAATAACTCATAATACTTATACTCTATCGATGCCACAATACCATAGTAAGATTAAACTCAAATCATTTGTAAGCTTGTGAAAATACCAATTATCTAGTACTATAAATCTTCTGCAAATCTCGCGTTCATCCTTGCAACAGTTGAGCCTACTCTCTGAAGCGACTTGTTCCAAATTTCAACACGTACTTTTCAATTACATATGAGATCTTGTAATATACACATAAGGATCACACCACTTCAGAACACTCTACATGATATAACCCACCTGCTTTGCCTTCCACTAACATTTCTGTATATCTTCCACCATCAAAAACATTACGCTGTCAGTTAGCCTTTCAGAGTCTTAATTCATACTGCAACATAAAATTTACTTCACTCTCAACTAATAGGGACAATACCGAATATATAAGTTCAAAACACTTGCCCACACGATCAGCACCTCGGTGCTCTAGCCATAGGCAAATATCCAGCTTCAAGTCCTCTAGACGACACAACAACGAACTCACAAAGATCATATCTTGGACCCTGATTGGGGAAATCACAAGCCATCAAGGCACATTTGATACTGAGCGCTCATGCACGCATGCGAATGCGTGGAAGGAATTTTGAGAGTAACCTTTCAAGCTGAATCAAGGACGCACGAGGAGAATTCAAGAATGTGGAGTTCTCCTAAAGGTTTTGCAGCCTCTCGTGGATAAATACAGACGTCTCCATACCGATCCGCGAGACTCTACTAAAACTGATTATGACTTATGAGACCTAGTAACCTAGGCTCTGATAATAACTTGTCACGACCCCAAACCGGCCCGGTCGTGATGGCAATTCTCATGAAGGCGAGGCCAGCCGACACAAGACTCACATTAACCCTTTAAGCATTAGGATTCATTTAAGCCTTCAATTAAATAATGTTTCATATTAATTTCTGAAAAAACAGTGCGGAATAAAAATACAAGCCCGATATCAGGTTTTCACTAGTCATGAGCATCTATCTAGATCTGAATACAACAAAAAGTCTAAAATAATGTACCAAATACAGTAATAGCAATGTGAGGAAGGGAGCGGTGTTGCGAATGTTATGCAGCCACCTTCTAACTCTGAGGACTCCGCGCCTGAGTAATTCAACACCCACTATCGGGTTCCGATATAGCTTCATCTACACACGAGGTGTAGGGAGTAATGTGATTACTCCGACCTAGTAAGTAATAAGAGTAAATAAAGACTGAGTAGAAGGATACAATGAATTCATGTTCACATTAGGCTCATTAAACACAACATGCTTTTAAATCATAATACGAGTCAACCTTGCATTTTAAAAAATTCAGCTTTTAGTAAAAATTATTTTGAAGCACTTTCCAGTAGTTCCAGCAGGGTTCAATACCATTTATAATGATAATAGAGATTAAAGCAATAATCGGCCCCTCAGGCAAAACATTGTTCGTAAAATAGCCCCTCGGGCAAAACAGTAATTATAAACACTTCATAACTTGAACATCCCGGTGGAAATAATCAAATGTCAAATTGGTGATTAATTTCTGAACATCTCATAAACCCCAATTTAAATAAAAGTTGTTTTAAAAAACTTGTTAAACTTTTCGACAGAGGCTCAATATGAAGATGAATGAAAAACAGTCAATAAATCAACATATTCGATAGAAACTCGCTTTTGGGAGGAGTGAATTTAATAAGTTCATAAACAGGCCTTTCAGGAAACATGTCACTCATGTGCATGTATATATATATCTATTGCCCTTCAGGCTAGCCTCTCTGTCACTCGTGACTTATCTCTTACCAAACATTTCTCGCACTCAACATTCATGCTTAATAGGTACCGTATGGTAACTGGTGTGGCGGGCAGCCCGATCCATATATTGCTGCGACGTGCAACCCGATCCATATATTTTCTTAATGGCGCTCACTGGGGGTGTGCAGACTCTGAGAGGGGTCCCTTACGGCCCAAGAACAATGTTGTTGCAGCGTGCAACCTGATCCAACATATCATTGCAGCGTGCAGCACGAACCATATAAGTATCGCTACCGCATGCATCCTGATCCATATATATATTTACATATTGCTGCGGCGTGCAACCCGATCCATATACATATATGTATATTGCTGCGGCGTGCATCCCGATCCATTGATATATAATCCTTACAACTGGTCCCTCGGCCTCTCTTAGTCATTTACCTCACCATTAGACTCTCAGTCTATCTCAGTAAAACCGGGAACTCAGCCCAAAGCAGTTTTCACACTTTTAAGCATATTGCTATAGAGACAAATTTGAGCAATAACAGGTAAAAATAGGACTGAGGATGTGCTTTAAAACAAGCAGAGTGAGGAAAGAGAGTAAAACTGCCCTTAAGGGTCTCAACAAGTCGGCACAAGGCCCCAAACATGGCATGCATCCCAAGATATAGTGTCATCAAACAATTTAACTATCAAATATGCATAAAAATAATTGTCTGGGATGGACTAGGTCATATTACCCAGCAGTTCTCTACCCCACGCTTGTCCTCTAGTGTGTGAGTCACGTCAACGTAGCACAACGATGTGTAATTCGGGGTTTCCAACCCTCAGGATAGTATTTACAATCATTACTTATCTCAAACCGGTGAAATCTCTAGCTCGCAATGCCTTTGCCCCTCAAATCGGCCTCCATGCGCGTCGAGTCTATAAAAAATCAGAGCGAATACATCACAATATGCTAAGGGAACAAAGCCCAAGCGAAAATAATCAATAGCGGGCACAAATCCTGAATCTCAAAAATTGACAAATTCACAAAACTAGAATCCTTATACTCTCCTGAGTATAACCGTACGAAAATTATTCTGATACCATTTGTCCCTTCAAACCAACATTTTATTTTTTTGAAAATTTTTATAATTTTCTTCCCAAATTCCATCCCAAATCATGAATTAAATGATATATTCGTGTACTCCAACCAAATCTGAGTTAGAATCACTTAAACCGATGAATTCCTTGAAAAACCTTCGAAAAATCGCCAAAATCCAAGCTCTCTAGGTCAAGATATCAAATAAAACCCAAAACTCGCATTTATAGATTATCCCCAAGATTTACACCTCTAGGGCCACACAAAATCGACCGCGGCCGCGCAAAAGCTAGTGTGGTCAGCGCAAAAATGAACATGGACGCACTCTGCAATGACATGCTATAGTATTTTGGCCATAATTTTCATTACAGATATCCAAATGCCTAATATATTATGTTTATGAAAACTAGATTAGAAGAGCTACACCTTTCATTTTTGAATCATCTCAAAATTCTGTGTGTATCAAAAGATATGAGCTTCCGAAGTCTGATCAGTGGCCCAACTCCTTCAATGCGGACCGCGAAAGCACAACCGCGTCAGCTAAGCCTCCCAGCGCAGTCAGCGCTAATATAACCGCAGACCGCGGTCGTGGGTTCAGGAATTGACCCATCAGACCTCCAACAGCTATATTTTAGCCTAAAGACACCCCGGGACCTACCCGGAACTCACCCGAGGCCCTAGGGATCTCAACCTAACATACCAACACATTCCATAACATCATTCAAACTTGTTCCAACCATATAAACACCTCAAACAACATAAATTATTCAAAACTCATCGAATTCATGCCTAAGTTTAAAAAAACAACAGCTGAAGTACACTTTCGATAAAAAGTCAGACCAAACGATGTTCCAATAACTTGAAATTTCGCACACACATCCCAAATGACATAAGAAGCTACTGAAACTCTCGCAATTCCATTCCGGCCACTATATCAAAATTTTACCTATCAATCGAAATTAGCCAAAATACTAACTTTGCCAATTCAAGCCAAATCCTTCCACGGACTTCCAAAATGCATTTGGCCACACTCCTAAGTCATAAATCATCCAACGAAGCTAACCAAATCACAAAAATTTCGATCTGCGCTCATATACAATTAAGTCCACTCTTGGTCAAACCTTTCAAATTCAAAGCTTTCAACTGAGACTGTTTTTTTCAAATTCACTCCAAATTTCCTCGAAAACCAAAACCAACGATCTACGTCAGTCATAGTACATTAAACGGGGAAAGTCATGCCCGAGATCTGGCGTTCAAAGTGCAATAGCTCAAAATGATCTGTCGAGTCGTTACATCCTCCCACACTTAAACACAAGTTCGTCCTTGAACGTACCTAGAGTTGTTCTAGAAGCCAAACAATAGTTGAATAACTTTACCGTGTACATACCCGAGGGTGATCCTACGTCACCCTATCTCACATTATAAGTTAAATTGCGCAATCCAATCTAGCCCATAAACCATAGAACCACATTTCCACTTCTGAAACCATCAAGCATGCTGAAAATGAATTCGTTTGTATTCATTACAGACCCCAAAAATCTAATATGATCCAATACCATCAATCTGGCGACATGACATATTAATAAATGCTAAAACCACAACTTGCACAGTTCACGCACCAATAAGAAGCAATCTGAATATACACATATCATGAAATTGAATCAAATGAAAGAGCTGTACCTCAAGCTCACCAGTACCATCATAACACATGGTCGAGAAGTCGTCTCGTATCATAGAAGTAGAACACACTAATCTAATTTGCAAGGTCATATTTCCACATAGCTTCGCTACCATGTACGATCCTATCCAACTACTACTCCACATGGGACACCTCAAATAACTATGCTCGAAATCGACAACCGCACACAATTTGATGTCAGGTACGAAGGCAAATGACATACACCCATGCTAAAACAAATAACATATACCACGCAACTCGATAGGACATAACCGATATGCCATTCTGTGAAAAACACCCAATTACTCTTTCCGCTCGACTTCCGCTATGAGACCCCAAATGAACGGCACCGTATGTGCCCATAACCAACAAATCGTAGCATCTCGCAACATAAAAAAAATGACTCCTAGGCCTCCCCAGATTACTAATAAGCTCAATAACAATCGAGTCAACACATCCCTTAACCAATACAACAACCATAACATATCCGCATAGGTCTACCAATGGACCACACATCAACTCCAGTTACAAACAACAGGTAAATAATCTTTCGAAGGTCCACGATGACTGAATCATAGTACTAATAACTCACTAACTAACCCATATTTTTCCATCCACAACCAAAAACCAACCTGTATATGAGAACTTCCTGTCTCCAAGTCCATAAAACACACGAATTACCATATCTGATCCATTTCCGCCACTCGTATATAACTCAAATCTAGTACTCTATCATCCCATGAGAGATACTCTAAGATTCTTCTATGCTATCAAGAAAACTCGAATATCAATAGCCGATCTGACAAGAAGTGCCGCAATACTATCAAAGTGCCATCAACTTAATCACATTGCCCTTTTTACAAAAACATAGACTCTCGTCAAATCATTTCCAATTAGTAGTACTATTTCCTTAATCATCTGAGGCTACCCGCTACCTAAGAATTTTTTTTGAACTCCCTTTTAGAACTGAATTATAATGCATCTAGCCAAAGACTTCCATTGATCCTATCTAGAAGAAAATCGTTACGCATCCCATTCTTCTCACACTCGTTGAAAATACATATCTCCAACCACGGTAGAAATCAACAAGAACTCTCCCAACTCCATTTGCACAAACTAAACTGCCAGGACTGAATCCTTATAACTAGACCAAGCTAAGCAAGCCAACAAAACCCAAGAGCATTGCTGCGAAATACTTGTATGAACCCATTACCTTGAACACACAAAGATTTAATCATATCCTTACCATACTGATCCGGTCTACTATAAAGCTACTCCATCCCTCTAAATTTCCTTCTGATTCATCTTCAACTTGATATTCCTTCTTGCTATAGCACCGCAGTTCCTCAACCTAAGGCTTACCACACGAGACCAAAGTACAAAGCAACATTGTATTAGACTCATAAGCCGTTGAATACTCTCTTAAATATTCGCAAAAGCACAATATCCCAAAATATCTTACTGTAAAGAATTTCCTGCGAATCTAAATCTGTTACCTTTATCTTCCTGGTACTAATCCATAAAATCCTATAATTAACATAGAAATACCACAAGTCTTAAAATCTTCCAATGGAAACTCGATTTTTAACCACATATACGATTTTGAGATACCTAATTGCTACATGAAGCATCTTGAAAACATTAGAACCATTTTCGAGAGTTATTCATTCTATTCATACTACACTTAACCCGATCAACAGAACCGAACAACCAACATCTAATTGGCACTTCTGCCATTGCAGCACATAGTTTTTCCTTAGTCAAAAATTTCCTTTGCTCGAGCCATCCTTGAGCTCAATCCCCGCAACCAGAACTGATTCACCACATGCCTCAAAATGGAACCAACATAGCACATAACTGAGCAATCCGCTACTCGATAGCAACCTCCCCCACTTGGTTCGAAGCCATAGATCAGAGTACACTCAATAACTCAGAATACTTATACTCTATTGATGCAACAATACCACAGTGAGATTAAACAAAAATCATTTGTAAGCTTGTGAGAACACTGATTATCTAGTACGATAAATCTTCTGCAAATCTCGCATTCATCCCTACAATAGTTGAGCCTACTCTCTTAAGTGACCCGAATTTTCAAATTTCAACACGTACTTTTCAATTACACATGAGATTTTCTAACATACACATACGGATCACATCACTTCAGAACACTCTGCAGGATATAGCCCACCTGCTTTGCCTTCCACTAACATTTCTGTATATCTTCCACTATCACAAACATTATGCCGTCAGTTAGCCTTTATGAGTCTTAACTCATACCGCAACGTAAAATTTACTTCACTCTCAACTAGCAAAATGTGAAAATATCCTTCACACGCCCATAACTCGGGGCTATACCTCGAATCGTAATGAAATTCAAACACCTAATAGTTCTCCTATCATCCAACAGACCTTTCTCGTCACTTCGAAGTCACATAGATACATCTCGCAGTATTAAAATATTCATCATATAGCTATCCAGTCTTCACTCCCACTAATATGGACAATACCGAACATATAAGGTAAAAACATTTGCTCACACGATCAGCACCTCGATGCTCAAGCCATAGGCAAATGTCTGGCCTCAAGTGCTCCAGATGGCCCAACATCGAACTCACAAAGATCATATCTTGCCCCCTGATCGGGGATATCACAAGCCATCAAGGTATATCTAATACTAATGGCTCATGCGCGCATGCGAACGCGTGGAAGGAATTTTGAGAGTTACTTTTCAAGATGAATCAAGAACGCACGATAAAGAATTCAAGAATGTGTTTCTCCTAAAGGTTCTGTAGCCTCTCGAGGATAAATACATATGTCTCCGTACTGATCCGCGAGACTCTACTAATAAGCTCATGACTCGTGAGACCTAGTAACCTAGGCTATGATAACAACTTGTCACGACCCCAAACCGACCTGGTCGTGATGGCACCGTTCGTGAAGACGAGGCCAGCCAACACAACACTCACTTTAACCCCTTGAGCATTAAGAGTCATCTTTAAGCCTTCAATTAAACAATGTTTCATACTAACTTCTCAAATAATGCGGAATAAAAATACAATCCCAACATCGATGTGTCACTAGTCATAAGCTTCTACCAAGGTTTGAATACAAGAAAAAGTCTAAAATAATATACTAAATGCAGTAATAGCAATGTGAGGAAGGGAGCAGTGCTGCGAACGTCATGCAACCACATGCTTACTCTGAGGACTCTGCGCCTGAGTAAATAAACACCCGCTATCGGGTTTCGATATACCTGCATCTGCACACGAGGTGCAGAGAGTAATGTGAGTACTCAAACCCAGTAAGTAATAAGAGTAAATAAATACTGATCAGTAGGAAACAATGAATCCACATTCACATTAGGCTCATTAAACACAACATGCTTTTAAATCATAATACGAGTCAACCTTCCATTTTAAAAATCCATCTTTTAGTAAAAATCATTTGAACCACTTTCCAACAGTTCCAGTAGGGTTCAATACCATATAAAATGATAATAGAGACTAAAGCCATAATCAGCCCGTTGGGCAAAACATTGTTCGTAAAACAGCCCCTCGGGCAAAACAGTAATTATAAACTTCATAACTTGAACATCTCGGTAGAAATTATCAAATGTCAAATTAGTGATTAATTTCTGAACATCTCATAAACCCTAGTTTAAATAAAAGTTTTTTTAAAACACTTGTTCAACTTTTCGACAGAGGCTCAATATGAAGATGAGTGAAAAACAATCAATAAATAAACATATTCGATAGAAACTCACTTTTAGGAGGAGTGAATTCAATAAGTTCATAAACAGGCCTTTCAGGAATCATGTCACTCATGTGCATGTATATATATATATATATATATATATATATATATATATATATATATATATATATATATATATATATAATATATTGCCATTCAGGCTAGCATCTTTGTCACTCGTGACTCATCTCCTACCAAACATTTCTCGCACTCAACATTCATGCTCAATAAGTACCGTATAGTAACCGCTGCGGCGAGCAGCCCGATCCATATATCGCTGCAGCATGCAACCTGGTCCATATACTTTGTCGACAACGCTCATTAGGGGTGTGCAGACTCCGAGAGGGGACCCATACGTCAAAAGTGCAATGTTGCTGCGGCGTGCAGCCCGATCCAACATATTGCTGCAGTGTGCAGCCCGATCCATATAAGTATCGCTACGGTGTGCAGCCCGATCCGTATACATATATTTACATATTTCTACAGAGTGCAGCCCGATCCGCGCACACACACACACATACACACACACACACACACACACACACACACACATATATATATATATATATATATATATATATATATATATATATATATATATATATTGTTGCGGCATGTAGCCTCATCCATGGATATATATATATTGTAGCGGCATGTAGCCTCATCCATGGATATATAATCCTCACAACTGTGCCCTCGACCTCTCTGTCATTACCTTCACCATCAGACTCTCAATCTATCTCAGTAAAATCAGGATCTTATCCCAAAGTAGTTATCACACTTTTAAGCATATTGCTATAAAGCCAAATTTGAGTAATAACAGGTAAAAATAGGACTGGGATGTGCTTTCAAAAGAGCAGAGTGAGGAAAGATAGTAAAAATGCCCCTAAGGGTCTCAAAAAGTCGGCACAATGCCCCAAACATAGCATGCAACCACAGATATAGTGTCATCAAATAATTTAACTATCAAATACGCATGAAAATAATCATTCGGGGTGGACTAGGTCACAATCCCCAGCGGTGATCGACCCCACGCTTGTCATCTAGTGTGTAAGTCACCTCAACCTAACACAACGATGTGTAATCCGGGGTTTTCAACCCTCAGGATAGTATTTACAATCATTACTTACCTTGAACCGGCGAAATCTCTAGCTCGCGACGCCTTTGCCCCTCAAATTTGCCTCCACGCGTGTCGAGTCTTTCAAAAATCAGAGCGAATACTTCAAATATGCTAAGGGAACAAAGCGCAAGCAAAAATAATCAATAGCGGACACAAATCCCAAAATTACCAAAACCCGAGACGTGAGCCCACTTCTCGGAATTTAACAAAAATTCACAAAACTATAATCCTTATGCTCTCCCGAGTCTAACCATATGAAAATTATCCAATTCCGGTACCATTTGGCCCTTCAAATCTACATTTTATATTTTTGAAAAATTTCACAATTTTCTTTCCGAATTTCATCCCAAATCACGAATTGAATGATGAATTCAATGATAGATTCATGTACTCTAGCCAAATATGAGATAGAATTACTTACCCCGATGAATTCCTTGAAAAACCATCAAAAAGTCGCCAAAATCCGAGCTCTGTAAATCAAAATAACAAATAAAACCCAAAACCTCATATTTATAGAGTAGCCCGCAGATTTCGACCTCCGCGGGCCGCACAAAATCGACCGCGGCTGCGCAAAAACCAGGGCGGTCCGCGCAAAAATGACCGCGGCCGCACAAGTGTTCTCTACAATGAAAAGCTTTAGTATTTTGGCGATACCTTTCGCTATTGATGTCCAAATGCCTAATATATTGTATTTCCGAAAATTAGATTTAAAGAGCTATAACTTTCTTTTTTGAATCATCTCAAAATTTCTTGTGTATCAAAATATATGAGTTTCCAAAGTCGGATTAGTGGCCCAGCTCCTTCAGCGAGGACCGTGAAAGCACGACCGCGTCCGCGAAGCCTCCCAGCGCAGCCTCACAAATATGACCGCAGACCGAGGTCGTGGGTTCAGGGATTGACCCTTCAGACCTCCAACAACTATATTTTAGCCTAAAGACACCCCGGGACCTATCTGGAACTCACCCGAGGCCCTCGGGACCTCAACCAAACATACCAACATAATCCATAACATCATTCAAACTTGTTCCAATCATCAAAACACCTCAATCAACATCAAATTACACAAAACCCATCGAATTCATGCCTAAGTTTAAAAAAGCCTCTCGAAGTACACTTTCGATCAAAATTCCAACAAAATGACGTTCGAATAACCTGAAATTTTGCACACATATCCCAAATAACATAAAAAAGCTACTAAAACTCTCGAAATTCCATTCCGAACTCTATATCAAAATATCACCTATCAATCGGAATTCACCAAAATACTAACTTCGCAAATTCAAGCAAAATCATTGCACGGACTTCCAAAATGTATTTCGGCTGCACTCCTAAGTTATAAGTCACCTAGCGAAGCTAACCAAATCATAATCATTCTTATCCGCACTCATATACAATTAAGTCAACTCTTGGTCAAACTTTTCAAATTCAAAGCTTTCAATTGATACTGTTTCTTTCAAATTCATTCCAAATTTCCCAAAAACAAAAACCAACGATCTACGTCAATCATAGTATATTACACGGGGAAAGTTATGTCCCAGACCTGGCTATCAAAGTACAATAGCTCAAAACGTCCGGTCGGATCGTTACAGTTTAAAATAAGCAGGAGAACTTGGATACATAACCTGACAAAATAGTATACTTGGGATCAACAAACATTATAATTTTAATTACCAATAAACAAATATGAGCTTGAAAAGATATTCATATAACACATGGATGATACTCAAGTAAATCCCATTTTTCAAAATCTCACTCTCAGAAAAATCAAATTTTTAGCCGAATTATGTACTATAAATTCTATAAAGTGTTCAATTCAGTATGTTACGACCATGCAAAAGAATTGAATAAAGAAATCCATGAAGATGTACAAAGGAAGTTATACTAAAAAATATAAACATATGCAAATAAATATACATACATATATATATATATATATATATATATATATATATATATATATATATATATATATATATATATATATATATATATATATATATATATTTATTTTGTTTATTGTGTGTGTGTGTATTCCTCTATCCCATACTTAAATACTGTCATGTCCCCATGATAAATAATATAAAAGCTAGATCAGGTAAACGGGATCCCTTGAATATATTTTTCTTTTTTCTGGAACTTGTGAACTCCAAACCTATTTCTGAACCACTTTTTCTTTTTCGCTCCTTGAGGTTCATCTTAGAGCACACTTGACCAAGAACATCACAATATATATTTTTTTCTCACATCCCGTACATGCTGATCCTTAACTCCATTCTGCATTTTTCACGAGGATCATCCAATGCATTTTCCTGAAAGTCTCCAATAACACAAAATTATAATGATCAAACAAAAAAATTGAAGAATGATGGTGCAAGAAAATTTTATTTTTTGTATAACGACTTCTTCATTATCACTTTCTTCCAAATTAATTAATTTATGTGAATAAGAAAATTGGAATAAGCATTCATCACCTATTAAATTATATTCAACCAAACCTTTATTGTCAGCCTTCTCGATTGGATCGGGATGTTCACCATGAGCAGTAGATTCTTTCTCACAAAGCTTAATTTTTTTATCAATTGGTCCATCCTCACAAGATGCAGTTTCATTTAAAATCCCGCCACAACAATTTAAGGAGATTGACATACTTACTTATTGATATACTTTTATTGTTAGATCCGTATGAATTTATTATTCTGTGCATATTTTTCATTGGTATTTTCTATGAAATTATGCACATATTTTTTCGAGTTTACATTCTCCTCTTGAGGTGATTGACTCTCAATATTTTGATTCTTTTGTAAATATTGATTGCACTCCGGATTGCAGTCATGTTCACTAGAATCAGTAAGCTTCCAAGAACTAGAAACAATATTAGATCGTTCATTCGATAAACCAAAAGAATATGAATTGTCGAGTTGGCATTCACGAGTAAGGTGACTTCCACCAATATTCACAAGTAATGTACCTTTGACTGATTTTATTAATTAATTGTTCAAGGTCATTCATTTTTCCTAGAATCAACTTAGGAGAATATGTTACTTGTCTGGCATTCAACGCTTTGGTGGTTGCCTCCACAATAGTCACATATGATGGCCTTTTGGCAATATTCTTCTACTAACTCAACAAGCATTTTACTTGGTTGATCAAAATTCATTTGAGAGTACGTGGAACGAGTTAAACTTTAGGATCCTTAATATTTTTTTTTAAAAATATTGTATGGCATTGCTCCTAGTACTTGTCAGACACTAGAAAACAAAAGACTTATAGCTAAAGAAAAAAATTCTCAAATAGTAGTAAGACAGTTAATCTGGAGTAGATGTTTATCAATTTTTGGCAACGATGTTTGACGAGCTCTGGGCGTATATTATTTTTTTGATTATACTCTATTAAATTATAGTAAAGTTTAAGAGATCCTCTCACAGAGATTGGAACCACCTTGGCTAGAGATCGGTATTGTTTCTGCCACTATTTGAGAATCAAATTGATAAAAATGATTGCTTTTAAAATGTAAACTAAAAGCAATAAATATTTTTGGTTTTTCTGAAAATAAAATAGAGGTTGGAAACTTTAAATCAGCAAGATAAAACTATTATAATAAGATCAAAATTTTATTACTTATTTTTTTGTTTAATGAAATGGCTGTTTATTGCTAATTCAATCAAATTACATAAAAAGTAACCAACTAATAACACCTTTTCCGATTAGTGCAACCAATTGATTAACAGTGAAATAAAGACCTTGTACAAAGAATAACTACTTATTTCTAAGACATCACTTCACATAACAACAATATATATATATATATATATATATATATATATATATATATATATATATATATATATATATATATATTGCACCGCTCACGCTTAATGTTATTAATTTATTGATCGTTAGTGATATTAAATAACAATTGACTAATAACACCTCTTTCAATTAGTGTAGTCAACCAATTAAAGTAATGGCTTCAAACAAGAATTATCTTAGTTGAATACACCAAGTGAGAAAAAGCTTCTTTCGATTAGCCTTTTCTAAATCAATAAACTTTCTTAAATCTTTCTCTTCTCTCAAAGAAGAAACAAAATAACAAGATAAAGATTTCAGTAAGTGATATAATTATATAAAATAAAAAAAATAATCAATATCAAATACCTTGGCGTATAATTATGATAAAGAGAAAATCTCAACATAAAAAGATAATAAAATTTAAAAAATTATTATAACCCTTTTATAGCTTCATCTAGTATCTCAACCATAGAAAATTACTCAATTATGAAAAAATATAAAATAAAGAAATATTATTTTTACAATAAGAGAAATAACTTTTAAAACTAAAATAAACTAATTATAGTTGGTGTTCTTTGTACAAGAATCCTTCCTCTCAAATTCATTTTTATTTATAGAAAATTATGCCCATAAACTTCGCAGGGATGTCATCCAAGGATTGGGGATGACATCCCTAGATATTGAATTAATTTCTTCCACTTCTCAACTCTTTTCACATATGACATCATTGGGTTGGGATGCTATCCTTATCGTTTTTGACATCTCTTCTTAAACACTCTTTTTTCTTTTATTGTTTTCTTTTCTTGCAACATTTATTAATAATTTGTACAAATATTAAACAAAAATCCATATCCATAAATAAAATATTTATTTATTTAATATAATATATACCTTAAAACATACATAGTATATACTTATCATCCACTACTACTCATCTTTTTTATACAGGTGACCTAGCGCTTGCAGCAAATGCCAATGTAAAATCAGTTTAGGTCATAAATCAACGCCTTATATTCTTTAACCAACTTTCAGGTCAGAAAATTAACATTGATAAATACAAAATATTATTCTCAAAAAATTGTGACTCTCATACCCAATATCAACTTGCTAATATTCTCAATATCAAAATAAGTGACAACTTTGGAAAATACTTGGAATTTTCAATACTCAATTGTAAACCCAAAGCAGTTGATCTTCATTATATTATTGATAACATGAATTCTAGACTAGGTGGATGGAAAACAAAGTTCCTATCTATTGCTGGTAGAACAACACTAGTTAAGTCCATACTAAACTCGTTTCCAAATAACTCTATGTAATATATCTTACTTTCATCCTCCATTCTAAAAAAGACCGACCAGATCCAACGAGACTTTTTCTGGGGTACTACTATATCAAGGAAAAATATTTACTATCTTAAATGGGATATTTTCACACGATCAAAATAAGACGGAGGTCTAGGATTCAAAAAGCAAAAGATAAAAGTCTAGCATTACTTTCTAGTTTATTCTGGCGCATCTTTTCAAACCCAAATTCTTTCTAGGCCACCGTGCTCATTAGTAAATATAGTCTAAAAATGAACCTCGCCTTTCATGCGGGTTAACATCCTGTCAGGCTGGAAGTATTGCTCCAATGGCCTATCATGGATAACTGGGCGGGATAACATTAGTTGTTGATTCTCAGCCTGGATCCGCAACCTCCCTCCACGTAGCTCTCTTATCTACCGACCTCTAAACCAACTAGTCTCATCCCTCAAAGTCAGATATCGTCAGGATAATAATTGTTGGGACCTCTCCAAAATTTCCTATAATTTACCCCTCCATATCATAAATCCACTTTATTAGTATCTCAAACTTACAAGGTTCCAAAGATATTTTCGATTTCGGCCCTTACTTCTAGTGGATCCTCTCTACCAGGACAGTCTACATACTCATCACCCTATCTACCCACGTTAACTATTGGTCCCACTCAATCTGGAAATTAAATACTTTTAATAAAATAAAGTTTTTCGTATGGCAATGCTTCCATAACCGCATGCCCTCTAAATCCCATCTTCATCATGTAGGCTTAGATATTGATACCGTTTGTTCAATATGTAAGGGAACCAAGGAATTATCGATCCACATACTCTTCGAATGTCCAATAGCTTAACCCTTTTGGAAAGAAATAATCTCACAGGACAAACTCTAGACTACAACTCTGACCAATGGCTTATTAAGCTGAAAGATTGGATTATTAATATCGACCATTTAAATCTCACCTAGAATGAATTCTTCTTTTTTGCCATTTGGCACCTATGGCTCAAACAGGAATAACAACCACTATAATAACCTCTGTAACCTACTTGCTTTTAACTTTGTCACCATGCGATGCATGGAATATAAATACTCTACTAACTTACCAAACAAAAACATCAACACATCCCCTAATAACTGTAAAGTGGTACCCCCTATTACAACTAAATTAACCTCAACATTTATGGGGTGTTCAAAGGCAATTATTGTGATGACCCAAAAGGTCATCACTTGTTTTTAAATTAAATTCTGTATTTTTGTGACTTTAAAAATCTCATATAGAGTCATCTCGATTGCGTACACAATCCGGGCCCATAGCCAGAAAACTCAAATATGAAATTCTGTGAAAAATGATAAAATTTTGCTATAAAATGAGTTAACTTGACTTCGGTCAATATTTTGAGTAAACAAATCCAGACTCGTGATTTCACGGTCCCAGAAGATCCATAAGAAAATATGGGACGTAGGAATATGCCCATAATCAAATTCCGACGTTGTTGAGTTAGTTTGTATGTTTGGTTAGGAGCCCCGAGGGCTCGGGTGTGTTTTGGATGTGTTTCGAAAGGCTTTTGAACTTAAGAAATGTTGCAATGCATAGGGAATTTGTTCTTCGAGTTTGCGTGGTCCCATTTGCAAACGCGTAAGGAAAAAATCACAAGTGTCAATTTTCTTCTTCGCGAATGCGAAGCCTGAGCGCGAACACGGGCCTGAGGGGAGAGTACCCTTCGTGAACGCGTAAGGCAATGGGCAATGTCGTGAATGCAAAGGTCTTTAGGCCTAACTCATCACGAATGCAATGAGCTTGTGATGAACGTGAAGGGTAATTTTACCTAGTTATTTTTATGTCTAAAAAACAGAACACTTACGTGATTTTCATAAACCTCTTCTTCTCCAAAGCTGTTAGGAGATTTTAAAAGCATTTCCTGACCATAATATCTTGGGTAAGTAATCTTTAACTTATTTTCTTCTATTTTTTCAACACCCACTAGATTTCTACGCCTAAAACATGAGTTAAGGTAGAAAATTAGGAATTTGGGTAGAGTTAGGGCTTTTTGATTAATTATGATTTAGACCTTATTTCAAATTCTAAAACTAATTATATATTCGGGCTCATGGGTGAATGGGGGGGGGGTCAGATTTTTGTTCGAAGCTTGTGTTTTGATCAAGAGGTCCCGGGGTCGATTTTTGGATTTTGGGAAGAATGATTAGAAAGCCATAATTAAGCATTGGAATTGGATTTTTAGCATTTATTTATTTTATGAAGTCCATTATGTATATGTACCATTGATTTGAAGCTAAATTCGAAAGGAAAGGCGGTATTTGAGGATTGAGTTGGCTGTGGAAGTTTGAGGTAAGTGTTCAGTCTAACCTTAGCTTGAGGAATTCAGAGTTTTGCTCCTATTTGTTATTTGCTTCTTGTTGAGTATTACGTATAGGAATGGTGATGAGTATCTATATGATGATGTTGAGCATGATTGTGAGTCTTAAATTGATACTTGTTGTATTCTTAAATGATACTATGGATGTTTTAGTGGGTAAATTCTTGACATTCAGCAAGGACTTAGTTTATTTTCGTGGGATCTACTTATGATTGAGTAAAAGTGATAATTGAGATGAGTAGGAGTTGAATTAAGATTGGTTATAGTTGATTCTCCCTTGCCGGGATGTATGTACTTGTACTGTTAAATTCCCTCACCAGGATAGTGTAGTTATTGTTGATTCCTTGCGGGGACGGTTATTATTATTATTGTTGACCGAATATTTGGAACAGGTTGCGCGCCACAATATTATTATTATTATATATGGATCGGGTTTCACGCTGCAACAATATTATGTTGGATTAGAATGCACGGCGCAACAAATATTATATTGGATCGGGTTGCGCGCTGGCATAGTTATATTATATTGGATCGGGTTACACGCTGAAACAATTATGTAGATGGATTGGGTTGAACGCCGCAACGGTGTCAAATGATAAGGGATGGGGTTGCGCGCCTTAATAGTAGTATTACTGTATTGTTGTAGATATTGTACTGTCCTTTCAGATTTCTATTGAGTTTCTGCTAGAATTGATATGTTCACCGAAGCATGTACCCTCTCCTATTTAAACTGCTTATTCCTGTTTATTTTCTATCATATATTATATAACTTCGCAGGTTTATGTGAAGTCTGGTCCTATCCTTGTCACTACCTCACCGGAGTTAGGCCAGACACTTACCAGCCATGGGGTCGTTGTGTTGATGCTACACTCTGGACTCTGTGCAGATACCCGAGCAGTATTAGGACAATAGCTTGGGAGCCAGCCTTCAGTCCACATATATTCCAAGGTAGTCACCAGGCCTGCATCCCTACAGTGCACACCACCAACTCCTATCAGTGCACCACTGCTCCAATGTTTCCGGGATGGTCATTTAGGTAGCCACGGTCAGTCTCAGTTTCCTCAAATGTAGCATTTAGGTGGATGTTATGTGTGTGGTGAGTTTGTTCATATTCGGAGGGCTTGTTCGAGGTTAGTGAGTACTCAGTCGTAGCAGCAGGGCTCCCTTCTATGGTTCAACCACCTTGTATTCCATAGACCACCCAGCAAACTAAAGGTGGGGGTAAAGGTGCTAGGGGTGGAGGTAGGGTATTTAAAGGTGGAGCTTAGACCGCCAGATGTGGAGGTTAGCCAGCTGCAGGTCGTCCCAAAGATGTAATCCAGGGTGGTGGGGCACGACCCCAATATTTGGCTTTTCCGGCCAGGGCCCGAGGCTTCAGATGCGATTATCACAGCTACTGTTCTAGTTTGCGATAGATATGCTTTAGTGTTATTTGATCTAGAGTCTAACATACTCGTATGTGTCATCTTATTTTGCACCGTATTTGGTCATGCCTAGTGATTCCATGAGTTTCCCTGTATATGTGTCAACACCGGTAAGTGGTTCTATTGTGGTAGATCGAGTCCATCGTTCTTCTATTGTGGTGATTGGAGATCTTGGGTCTTGTGTAGATTTGTTGCTTCTAGACATAGTTTATTTCGATGTCATATTAGGAATGGACTGGTAATCACCTTACCACGCTATCTTGGAGTGTCATGCTAAGATTGTAACCTTAGCTTTACCGGGTTTGCTTCGCTTAGAGTATAGAGGGACTCTTGGCCATTCTACCTGTAGTGTTATCTATTATGTGAAGGCTCAATGGATTGTCGAGAAGGGGTGTTTGGCCTATTTGGCATATGTTCATGATTCTAGCGTTGAGTTTCCTTCTATTGATTCCGTGCCCATTATTTGGGAGTTCCCTAAGGTATTTTTTAGACCTGCTGGGTATGCCACCCGACAAGGATATTGACTTTTTCATTGATTTGGCTCCGGGCAATCAACCCATTTCTACCATGCCGTATCGTATTGCCCCGCCTGAATTGAAAAAGTTGAAGGAACAGTTGCAAGACTTTCTTGAAAAGGGTTTTAATTAGACCCAATGTTTTGCCTTGGGGTGCGTCGGTGTTGTTTGTTAAGAAGAAGGATGGGTCAATGAGAATGTGTATTGATTACCAATAATTAAACAAGGTTACAATCAAGAATAAGTATCCGTTGCCGAGGATTGATGATTTGTTTGATCAGCTTCAGGGTTCAAAGATATTTTCAAAGATTGACTTGAGATCTCGCTACCATCATTTGAGGATTAGGGCATCCGATGTACCTAAGACAACTTTTCGCACCCAGTACGGACATTATGAGTTTTCTGTGATGTCATTCGGGTTGACAAATGCCCCAACAGCTTTTATGGATTTGATGAACTGAGTGTTCAGGCCTTATTTGGACTTGTTCGTGATAGTCTTAATTGATGATATATTCATATATTCTTGCAGTCAGAAGGAGCACGAGCAGTACCTAAGAGTGGTTCTTCATACTCAAAGGGATAGTCAGTTGTATGCTAAGTTCTCGAAGTGTGAGTTCTGGTTGAGTTCAGTTGCATTTCTGGGTCATGTTGACCAGCATCAACTATAAATATTTGAAGTTTCTTAGGATTGGCAGGCTACTATCATCGGTTTGTGGAAGGGTTTTTCATCTATTGCAGCCCCGATGACCAGGTTGATCCAGAAGGGTTCCCAGTTCACAAGGTCGGATGAGTGTTAGGCGAGCTTCTAGAAGCTCAAGACAACTCTGACTATGACAATGGTGTTGGTTTTCCCTACAGGTTCAGGGCCTTATATTGTATATTGTGATGCATCTCATATTGGGCTTGCAGAGTCGATGCAAGATAGAAAGGTCATTGCCTATGCTTCGCGACAATTGAAGATTCATGAGAAGAACAATCTTGTTCATGATTTGGAGTTGGCAACCATTGTTCATGCATTGAAGATTTGGAGGCATTATATATATGGCGTGGCATGTGAGGTGTTCACGAATCGCAAGAGTCTTCAGTATTTGTTCAAGAAAAAGGAGTTGAAATTGAGGCAGAGAAAGTGGGTGGAGTTGTTGAAAGACTATGATATCACCATTTTATATCATTCGGGAAAGGCCAATGTAGTGACCGATACTTTGAGTAGAAAGTCAGCCAGTATAGGCAGCTTCGCTTATATTCTGGTCGGTGAGAGGCCGCTTGCTTTGGATGTTCAGGGCTTGGCCAATCAGTTCGTGAGGCTGGATATTTCTACGCCTAGTCATGTTTTAGCTTGCACGGTCGCTCGTTCTTCTTTATTGGAGCATATCCGTGATCGACAGTATGATGATGCCCATTTGTGTGTCCTTAGAGACGCCGTGCAACACGGAGGTGCCAATGAGGTTACCTTAGGTGATGATAGAGTCTTGAGATTGCAGGGTCGAGTTTGTGTTCCTAATGTGGATGGACTTCGAGAGTTGATTTTATAAGAGGCCCATAGCTCTCGGTAATCTATTCATCCGGGCGCCGCGAAAATGTATCAGGATTTGCGGCAGCATTATTGGTGGCGGAGAATAAAGAAAGACATAATTGCATATGTGGCTCGGTGTTTGAATTGTCAGCAGGTTAAGTACAAGCATCAGAGGCCCGGTGGTTCTTTTCAGAGGATTGAACTTCCCGAGTAGAAGTGGGAGCGAATCACTACGGATTTTGTTATTAGACTTCCGCAGACTCAGAAGAAGTTTGACATTATATGGGTCATTGTTGATAGGCTGACCAAGTCAGCATATTTCATTCCTCTGGTATTCTCATATTCTTCTGAGAGGTTAGCTGAGATCTATATCCGGTACATTGTTCGCCTTTATGGTGTGCCCGTGTCTATCATTTCTGATTAAGGTATGCAGTTTACCTCGCATTTCTGGAGAGCAGTTCAGCGACATTTGGGCACACGGGTTGAGTTGAGCACAACATTTCATCCCTAGACGGACAGGCATCCGAGCGGACTATTTAAATTTTGGAGGATATGCTCCGAGCTTGTGCCATTGACTTTGGAGGTTCGTGGGATTAGATTTTGCATTTAGCGGTGTTTGCCTACAGCAACAGCTACCCGTCGAGTATCCATATGGCTCCTTATAAGGATTTATACAGTAGGCGGTGTCGGTCGCCTATTGGACGGTTTGAGCTGGGAGAGGCTCGGTAGTTGGGTGTGGATCTGGTTCAGGGTGGCTTGGATAAGGTGAGGATCATTCAGGATAGCCTTCATATAGCTCAGTCCAAACAAAAGAGTTATGATGATCGCAAGGTTCGAGACTTGGATTTCATGGTCGGTGAGTGGGTATTGCTTCGAGTGTCGCCTATGAAAGGCGTGATGAGATTTAGTAAGAAGGGCAAGCTTAGCCCTAGGTTCATCGGTCCATTTGAGATTCTTGATCAAGTGGGAGAGGTGGCTTATAGGCTTGCATTTTTCGCCGAGCTTTTCAGCCGTGCATCCGGTGTTTCATGTACCATGCTCCGGAAGTATCACGGCGATCTATTCCATATGTTAGATTTCAACAATGTCTAGTTGGACAAGGACTTGTCTTATGTGGAGGAGCTAGTGGCTATTCTAGATTGGTAGGTTCGTCGGTTGAGATCGAAGAGCTTTCCTTCTGTTCATGTTCAGTGGAGAGGTCAGAATCTTGAGGCATCGATCTGGGAGTTCGAGTCCAATATGTGGAGCCGTTATCCCCATCCTTTTCCCGACTCATGACTTTCTTCTTCTGTCTGTTTGAGGACGAATGGTTGTTTTAGAGGTGGAGGATGTCATGACCCAAAGGGTCATCACTTGCTTTTAAATTAAGTTATATAATTTGGAGGCCTTGAAAACCTCATATAAATTCACTTCGATTTGCATACACAGTCCGGGTGCATAGCCAGAAAGTTTAAATATGAAATTTTGTGAAAAATGATAAAATTTGCTATAATATGAGTTAATTTGGCTTCGGTCAATATTTTGGGTAAATGAATCTAGACCTGTAATTTGATAGTCCCGTAGGGTCCGTAGGAAAATATGTTACTTAGGCGTATGCCCGGAATCGAATTTTGATGTCCCAAGCCTGAGAAATGAATTTTTAAAGAAAATTATTTTCTGAAATTGTTTATAACAATTTAAAATGAAATTTGATGATAACAAGATAGTATCGAGCCTGTATTTTGGTTCTGGTGCCCGGTACAGGTGTTATATATGATTTAAGATGATCCTGTTAAATTTTGTGAAAAATGGATGTCATTTGACGTGATTCAGACCTAAATTGCAAAAGTTGATGTTTTATGAAGTTTGAGAAAAATTCTTTGATTTTGAGGTTTAACTCGTTGTTATATGAGGTTGTTTTGGCGATTTAATCACATGGATAAGTTAGTATGATGTCATTGAGTTAGTATGTATGTTTGGTTAGGAGCCCCGATGGCTTGGGTGTGTTTTCGATGTGTTTGGGAAGGCTTTTGAACTTAAGAAATGCTGCAGATTTTGCTGTTTAGTGCATAGGGAATTTGTTCTTCCCATTCGCATGGTCCCACTCACGAACGTGTAAGGCAAAAATCCCAAGTGTCATTTTTCTTCTTTGCGAACGCGAAGCCTGAGACGCAAACATGAGGCTGAGGGGGGGAGGAGAGTACCCTATCATGAACGCGTCCAGGTACTCGCGAATGCGTAAGTAATGGGCATGGGGAGGGATTTCTCATTATTCTATGTGAATGCGGCCACTATACCGCAAATACGAGGGCTCGAAGGATTAAAGCTCCACGAACATCAGCCTAATGTCGCGAACACGAAGTTCTTCAGGCCTGACTCATCGTGAATGCGAGAGCCTGTCACGAATGCGAAGGTTAATTTCGCCCATTTATTTTTAACTCTAAAAAACAGAACACTTATGGGATTTTTATAAACCTCTTATTCTCCAAAGCTCTTACAGGATTTTTGAAGCATTTCCTCACCATAATCTCTTGGGTAAGTAATCTTTAACTTGTTTTCTTCCATTTTTATCAATTACGCCTAAAACATGAGATTAAGGGTAGAAAATTAGGAATTTGGGTAGAGTTATTGCTTTTGATTAATTGTGATTTAGACCTTGTTTTTGGATCGAATTCTGGAACTAATTATATATTCGGGCTCGTGGGTGAATGGGGGGGTCGGATTTTTGTTCGAACCTTGTGTTTGACCAAGCAGGCCTAGGGTCGATTATTAGAATTTTGGGAATAATAATAAGAAAGCTAAAATTATGCATTGGAATCAGATTTTTTAGCATTTATTGATGTTATAAATTTGATTATGTATAGATACAATTGATTTAGAGCCAAATTCAAAAGGAAAGGCGGTATTTGAGGATCGAGTTGGCCGTGGAAGTTTGAAGTAAGTGTTCAGTCTAACCTTAGCTTGAGGGATTAGGAGTTGGGTCACATTTGCTATTGGTTTCTTGTTGAGTACGACATATAGGCATGGTGACGAGTATCAATACGTTGGTGTCGATCATGATCATGAGTCTTAAATTGATACTTGTTGTATTCTTAAATGATTCTATAGATGTTTTAGTGGGTAAATTCTTGACATTCAGCAGGGCTTAGTTTATTTTCGTGGAATCTACTTATGATTGAGTAATAGTGATAATTGAGATGAGTAAGAGTTTAGGTAAGATTGGTTATAGCTGATTCTCCCTTGCTAGGATGTATATTGTTTTTGTTTTTTCTTTAAAATTAATGGCAGCGAACTTTTTTTTTTCATAATCCAGGGTTCTTACGAAATGAGAGAAATAAAATTTGACAATTACATTTATCCTATTACCAAAGTTGAGTGGTATTCTCAGAGTTGGTATCACAAGTGTAGACTATACTTAACAATTGGTTCCAATCGTTGCAATTGTACACTAACTCCATATGTCTTCTGGTCATATATCCTTTTGTATTGATTGAAAATTCAATTGTTGTGCCTCATATTGTTGCCTTATCGATGGAAATGTATTTCCCATTAAAATATCGATATACCCATATTCCAACTTGACAATTGCATCCTTGTAATGACCATGTGCGTGCAAATCATGAGAGGAGCTATCTTTTGTCGTGTAGATACAAATGGAAAGGTTGCCTTTATCGACCAACTTGTCACGCTTGCTTGATGAAGAAACAGGCGAAGCACTTTAGGAACAGCTTGTTGCATAGTGTGTTCCAAAAGCAGCTCTTTTGAATCAAGCGTGCAACAAGAAGACATGTGCTGGCTTGTGATATTGCCTATTGTTAAATCCCTTCCATTGGATTGAATGCAAAGCATTAATACCACCAATTGAAAACACCTCAACCTATAGGCAAAGAAGACATGCAAACACATAAAATTCCCATATATCTCCTTTTGCCATATGGGATTCTGAAAAGTCCACTAACCATGCCTGTAACAAAAAAATCCAATGGAGATTCAGCTGCTTGAAGACCATGCTTCATAGTCACGCTTGCACGAAGAAGTAATTGATTCTGAACAAAGAACATTACGCATGCGTGAATTAACAATTCCAGTGCATATGCAGCTGCTTGAAGACCGTGCTTCACTAGAGACGCTTGGACGAAGAAGTAACAGGCGAAGAAATTTAGGAACATTGATGATGCTTTGTTCCAAAAGCACATCGGTTGACTCAAGCGTGCAACAAAAAGACATCGATCAATGTAGATATACAATATTTCTTTATTGGACATGAGATAATGGAAGAATAAATTCCCAATATTCTTTGGTCTTGACACCCTCTGTTTTATTGCTTTAGTTATTCCCGAGAGCTGTCCTCGAATCCATTCGCTTTCAGCTGGCTGTGTAACTCCTTGTCTGCATTCCAGTGATGTGTTTGTAAGTGGCGATGTAGACTTTGCACAAAATTTTTGTTTGCAGATTTCTTCTTGTCTGTTGAGTACTCTTGATAAAGTAATCATGTTATCTTGATTGTTGACGCTTCCATGGATTGTACCACTGTCTCTCTGCAAGTTACTGTAAAAAAAGAAACAAATTTTAATGAAAAAAATTATCTCCATGTTCTCATGTGGTAGATCATGGTGACTGCATGTTGTATTAATGTTGATTGCATTTGATTCTTCCCTTTCCTTCTCTAATTTCTTGCAACTGTTATTCTCAGGTTTGGACATTGAAGCTTATCCTCATTAACCAACCTTCTGCTTGACGCATCAAGTTCCCAGAATTCATAACTCTCTATGTTGCCACTGTAAAGTGCATAGTTTGCAAGGTGGTCTGCTAGTTTGTTTCCCTCTCAGAAAATGTGAGATATCTTGAAATTACAGCCCACTTTGAATCTGTTGATTTCCTCCACGGCATCGACAATATTCTATAGTGGTTTCCATCGCCCATCTATAATCTTTTGAAGCAACATTGAACCTGCCTGAAGCCAAACATTGTTGAGGTTCATTGTTTTGCACATTGTCATTGCCTTTATTATTGCTGTTGCCTCAGCTTCGTTGTTAGAACCCTCCTTAATTTCTCTTCCTTCTGCATATATCAAATCACCTATCTCATCTCTTAAACAAAAATCAATTGAACTCCTCCCTGAGTTCCCTTTGCATGCTCCATCAATATTCACTTTGATCCATCTTCTTGGAGGAAATTCCCATAGCACTTTATCGTACTTCAATCGAGGTGTGTATTGCTCCATCATTGTCAGTAAGTCGAGCCACTTGTGAGGCACATGTAGTCCTGGTTTTTTCAGTTGGACTAGAGCTTGCAGCGAAGATGACACCTGGTAAATAACTCTTCTTACTGACACTGCTTCTTCATGGAAGCAGCCTCTCTGCCCTTTTGGGTAGGGGTAAGACTGCCTACATATTACCCTCCCCAGACCCCACCTGGTGGGAGTATACTGGGTAGTTGTTGTTGTTGTTGTTACTGACACTGCTTCTCCATATTTCAAACTATTTCTTCTTTTCCATAACTCCCATACAATGCATGCAGGTAAAGCTTTCAAGACATGCTTCAATCTATGCACAACTGATGTCGTCCAACACTTTGTAATAGCTTGTTGTAAAGACAAGCCTTCCAAATGCAATTACTGCTCTCCTCAGGAAGTAACTCCAAACACTCCTAGCTGCATTGGATGTGAAGAACAAAAGTACTAAAGAGTCCTCCTTAGGATCAGCACAACACCAACATTTAGATGCCATGGAGTATCCTATTCTACACAAGAAATCATAAAGTGGCACACCTTCCACAGGAAGAAAGATATCTTGAGTGGTAAGACTTTGACCCATATCATCTTGTAAGCTAGTTGGGGAGTTTGTCTTCTTCGCAGGTAATCCCATGCAGATTTCACTGAAAAATGACCCTTGTTTCAAGTATCCAGAATGGTGTATCTAACTCTGCACATTCGTTTGGTGGTCTAATATTCTGCACAATGTGGTTTGCCCAATCTTCAGGTAGAGTTTGAAATAATTTTTCCACGTTCCACCTACCAATTTCAACCATATCATTGACATTGTGAATGTCTTCATCAACCACAAACTGTGCAGGCAGTTGGAAATATAAGGCTCCCATCTCGGTCCAATTATCGAACCAGAATTGAGCCGATCCCATTCTCAATTTTCAGTAGATTGATGCTCAATCAATTCCCTGCATTAAAGCATTTTTCTCCACATGTGGGATCCACCCTTCCACGGTACTATTACATGATTTAATTTCTTGCAATACTTTTGACACATAAATGCACTCCATAAGCTAGGTTTTGTCCTGAAATTCCACCACAATTTGCAGAAAAGTGCCTTGGATACATCAAGAAGGGATCTGAAATCTATACCCCCTTCCTCATAAGGCATACACAAGTTAGTCCATGATGACCAATTTCTTGAGCTTTCTCCCACATTGCTGCTCCAGAAAAATTTGGTAAAAATGCTATGTAATTTGTTGATCACATAGCTTGGTGGATTAACTACTGACAACATATGAATTGGGATACTCTGGAGGATATTTGCGATCAATACCGCCCTGCCTCCTACAGATAGGAGTTTGCCTTTCCACGACTGCAGTTTGTCCATAAACTTTGTAATTAATCCTTGGTAATAATCACTCCTTCTTCTGGCATAAAAAATAGGACATCCAAGATAGGTCATAGGGAAACATTGTTTTCCTATACCAGTAATCATTTCCACCTTGTTAACCACCTCATTATTCGTTAAATGATGCAGATATATGGCTGATTTGGCTTTGTTCACCAGTTGACCAGATGATGATTCATAAGCTTGCAGAACCTCCATCACAAGTGTCAATGAAGTTGCATCAGATGAGCAGAAAATGATTGTATCATTCGCATATGCCAGATGGTTTATTTTCGGGCTCCATTTTGGTAGTCCAAATCAACGAAAATACAGGTTAGTATGCAGTGAGTTCAAACCTGGAGACAGTGCTTCTGCTGCTAGAATAAATAGGGTTTTTGACAAAGGGTCTCCCTGCTTAACTCCCCTAGATGGTTTGAAAAAACTATTTGGTTGACCATTTATAAGAATACAGTACCAATTATTCCCAATCAAATCAAATATCAAGCCAATAAAATCTCCAGGAAATCCCATCTTCCTTAGCATTTTAGTCAGGAATAGCCATGATAACCTATCATAAGCGTTTGCCATTTGTAGCTTAATCACAACGTTTGGACCTGCTTTTGTTCTTAACCTAATATCCTTAATGATTTCTTGAGTTAGCAGTACATTCTCAACGATATTTTTTCCCTTCACAAAACCTGCCTGTTCCTCTGAGATTATGCTTGGTAACAATTCAACCAACCTTTCATGAATGACCCGCGAAAAAATCTTGTTAACAAAGTTGCTAAGACTGATTGGTCTCATGTCTGCAAAGGTAGTCACTTCTTTTTTATTTGGCAATAAAACCAGGTTTGTGTGCATCACACTCTTTGGCATCTGGTGACTGCAGAAGAAAGACTTTACCATGCCGACTATATCTTCTTCAATGATTTCCCAGCATGTTTAGTAATAGGCTCCAGTGAAACCATCCGGTCCGCTTGCTGAGTCCCCATTCAGTCCCATGACTGCTTTCTTCACTTCCTCATTAGAAGGCAAAGCCATCAATCTCTCATGTTGATCATTATCTACCGTTGAAGGTACTTGGTTTAGAATATCAAAAGCAAAAGGAGGTGAACTCTAAGTAAATAGATCCTTGTAAAATATTACTGCTTTTTCTGCTATTAAGTGATCTTCTTCAATCCAGTTACCAAGGCTATTCTGGATCCTTGATAATTTCAGTCTCTTCCTTCTCCCATTAACTTGAGCATGGAAAAATTTAGTGTTTCTATCGCCATCTTAGAACCATAACATGCCTGCTTTTTCTCTCAAAAATTTTTCTTCTAATGCAAGATATTTAAGCATTTCAGCTTGGACCAGTCGTAATCTCTGTCTGTTTATCTGTGTAGGATTAACTTCAAATTGTCTTTCATGAACCAGGACCACCTCCTCAATACTTGCAATCTTCTGGAAAATTTTCCCATATGTAGCTTTGCTCCAGGTAGATAGTGCATGTTTAAGCTTCTTTAACTTGTAGTTAAAAATGCAGAAAGGGTTAGCACTAAAATCTGCATTTCAATTCTCCTTCACTACATCTTTGAAAGTTTCATGCTTTGTTCATATGTTAAGAAATCTGAACGACTTCTTAATTGGGGGAGTTTTTATATCACACTTCAGCAACATCGGGCAACGATCAGAGCTGATTTTGGACAGGTGAGTTACCTCCAATCCAGGAAAGGTTTGTTACAATTCGTCATTGCCTAAACATCTATCCAATCTTTTAAATATACAGTCCTCTTCTGATATTCCGTTCCACCATGTAAATATGCTTCCTTTAAGTCCCAAATCTGACAAAGTGCAGGTGTTTATGGAGTGTTTAAAGTCATCTACTTCTGGCAAGCCTCCATACTTCTCCTCCTCGTCCCATATCACATTAAAGTCACCTCCAACCAGCCATGGTAGTGTCTTATCTGATTCCATTGCATACAAAGAACCCCATAGATCAATTCTTTCAATGCGATCACATTTGGCATAGACTAGCGTAAGGATGAGCTCAGCATGAGTTTCAGTGTGCATCAATCTCAAAGTCATCTGTTGAGTCATGTTATACAGAATAGTAACTGCAAATATTTCATCAATAAAAGCCCAAATCTTTTTTGACACATTCACCACAGCCTGAGCCAAACCAATTCTTGCTCTATACCTCTCCATTTTGTGAGACTGCTGCATAGGCTCAATGATTCCTATGAACTGAAGTGATGTTTTTCGATGCATTGTAATCAGCCTTTGAAATGCTTGCATTGTATTTACTGACCTCACATTCCATATAATGACATCCATTAAATGTTTTTGGGTTTGGACAATGTACTCCTTGTTTGTACTCCACTGACATGTACAGTTGAAATCTCTCTTGACTGTTTCTTTTTTCCTTTTGTTGGAGATTTTACAGGTTCAATATGCCTTGGTTACAGATCCCCATGCTTGGCAACATTAAGGAAATTTTGTGCAGTGGACTCCTCATCCATGTCTGTATCTCTAAGTTCTGCATGGGCAGCTAGGTCATGTGTTTCTATTGGTTCTTTTGCTGTGACAACATCATATGGTAAGGTCAACATTATTTTCCTGATTGGAAACTTCAGCAGTAGTTTCTTCATGATCATTGGTGAGTAACTGAGTATTGGTCGAAGGAATAACACTTGCTGCTACACCCTTCGCTGTGCTTAAAGAAGCAGCACTTCTTGCATAGATCTGCACTATGTTCTCTTGGTTTTTGTCTAAATTTTCTCTTGATTCGTATCTACATTTTCTACTTCTTTCAATACAGTACTGACAACATTATGCGAAGTACCTCCTGGATCTATAATATTGATGTTTTCCTCTGTTGTCTTTTCTGCTACTGTATTTGCGCATTCACTTATTTTTTTAATAGCATTTGCATTGACATTACCATTATCTCTTTGATCCTCATTTTCCAATTCATTTCCTCCAAGTTCATCATCACTATGCATCATATCGTGAATCTGACGATTTTCTAAGACTTCCTCTGTTTGGTTGAGCCATAATTTCCCTCCTGCCCATTTTTCTATTTCATTGGGCCTGAATTTGTCAAAATCTTCGTCTTCAAAAAATTCATTTTCTTTGTTATTTGCTAATTGTTGGTCATCATTAGTGTCCTGTGAAGGAATGTCTTGACATAAGGTATTGGCCTGAACTGCATTATTTTTGAAAGCTGCCTAAACCCATTGGGCAGTTGTGTAATTGTGAAGATGTTGCTCTTTCCCCAACTCTTGTTGTACACAAACTGCTTGATTCCCTATTGTGTTTAAGATTTCTTTTTATTGTATGATTGAATGTAGGTCTGCGTGGTTTAGTTTCTTTGGTTGAGTGTTGGCTGGTTGTCTCCTGGAAGAGCTAGGAGAAGTTATCTTTTGAACCATTTGTGTAGTTGAAGCATACAATTCCTGTTCCTGTAAAACATTTTCCACAACTGTTGTGCAATTATTATGCTGAATATCATTGTTGCTTGTGGTTTTCTGAACTGGATATTCCTCTACAACTGCCAGTTGGTTACCTATATTTTCCTCATCATTTTCCTTTTCTAAAACTGCAAATTGGTTGGTAGTTTGGATTTGTTTTTTGACATTGAAATTGTTACCAAGAACTATTTCTTTACCTTGTGCAACAGAAACTTCAGTTTGTTTTCCTTTGTTAAGTACCATATTGTCGCAGACTTCCTTCCATTGAGGGCCTACATTACCAACAACCTTTCCGCTGGTAAGAGTCATTATGGGAGCATCATGTTTTGCAGGATTCTTATGCGTTGTTGCACAGTTTCAACACTTTCTTGTTGATGGACATTTTTCTTTTCCCTTAACTCCGGATAAATTCTCCAACATTCAAAGTTGTCATGTCCTTGTAACTTGCATTCTTTGCAATATTTTGGTAGGTAATTGTATTTAATCGTCACCCACTCAGTCCTCACTTCCCCCGTTGGCTCATTAACAATATCCATGCACACTTTTTAGGTAAATCAGTTAATAAATCAACTAACACCTTAACACGTGCACAACTTATCCTTGTCTTGTTAACAGTAGCCAAATCAAGATGTATTGGCTTCCCCACAGCATAAGCCAACGAAAACACACATTCTTTTGCGAAATATGTTGTCAGTAAATTTGGAAAAGAAATCCAAGCCATAACTTTAGGTGTTTCCTCATCGACTTTGAATTTAGTATCATATATAAAATTTCTCAATTGGTATTCATTCCCTGCCCTGTCGTTTACGTAATAAACGTTCTTTGATGAGAAAGCCACAAAATCTTGCCATAACGTCAATCTTATCAATACATGTTTGTTAGGAAGGTGACCAATAGTACACTCTCCTTTAATTCCACATTGAATCGGGACAATTCGACGTAATTCATTAAGCTCAGGCCAACCATACGAAAATTTGCACACGACAGCATAATGTAGATTTTCAATCTTGTTCATTCGATCTACCTCGCCTTCACTGAAACGTACCATAGGTTGTCCTTGTAATAACACTGGTCGGCGCATCGGAATAGGCTCGACATTACAGACCTTGGATCGGAGTGTTGATTGTGGCTGGTTTTAGGATATTTGAATAATCTAAAGGCTAGGGTATTGTTGAGGTGTTGTTAGGGATTGGCGATGTCACTTGAGAGGGCTGACCAGCCATTGGTGATGACTGGTCACCGGCCATGGAGGCCATGAACGACGTCAAAGTAATCTCAAGCCTGCCAGAATCTGTTTGCTGATAAAGAAGGAAACAGTTCTTCCAAACAAACGCAGGTTTTGGACAGAATATAAAGATGTGACGAAACAGTTCTTCAAGGGATAAAGATCTCGATAGTTTCTCAGATGAAAACGTAGCAACTTGAGGTACAGAATTCTTTCTTGTTGAGACCAAACTAGTTAATGAGAAACCAAACAATTGTATACTAAAGAATTGCTAAGATAATCCAGATTATGCGGAAGAAGACACTGCTACAGTAAACTAAAATTTTGAAATTAAGATCTGGATCAAAAGGTTATAGGGAAGGATGTAAAACCAGTTAGGAATTATTTATGAGAGAAAAGGCATTCTTTTGGGATTAAAATTGAGATGAAAGCACATAAAATGAAGGATTTAAGCCATTGAAACTAGAATTCACAAGCTTTCTCTCTCTTGACTAGAGAGAAGGCAGAGAAAAAATCCCAAGTAAGAAGTGATGGCTATTGCTAGGATGTATATACTTGTATTGTTGAATTCCTTTGTTAGGATAGTGTAGTTATTGTTGATTCCCTTGCCGGGATGGTTATTATGATTATTGTTGACTGTATATTTAGAATGGGTTGGGCAACGCATTATTATTATTATTATTATAATATGGATCGGGTTGCACGATGCAACCATGTTATGTTGGATCGGGTTGCATGCCGCAATAAATATTATATTGGATCGTGTTGCACGCCACAATAGATATATTTTATTGGATCGGGTTGCATGCTGCAACAGTTATATAGATGGATCGGGTTGCACGCCGCAACAGTTATATAGATGGATCGGGTTGCACGCCGCAACAGTGTCAAATAATAAGGGACCGGGTTGCGCACTGCAACAGTAATACTACTGTATTATTGTAGATATTGTATTGTCCTTTCAGATTTCTATTTAGTTTTTGCTAGATTTGATATGTTCCCTAAATCATGTACCCCTCCCATTCAGACTACTTATTCCTTTTTATTTTTCGCCATAAATTATATAACTGGACAGGTTTATCTAGAGTCTGGTCCTAGCCTCGTCACTAGCTCGCCGGGGTTAGGCCAGACACTTACTAGCACATGGAGTCGATTGTGCGGATGTTACACTCTGCACTCTGTGC
The DNA here is from genome assembly GCA_034376525.1 of Nicotiana benthamiana. Lineage (NCBI taxonomy): Eukaryota > Viridiplantae > Streptophyta > Magnoliopsida > Solanales > Solanaceae > Nicotiana > Nicotiana benthamiana. The sequence continues at coordinate 52,817,775 of CM067339.1, read as the reverse complement.
AGATATTAGAGAAACATTAGGACGATAGCTTGGGAGCCAGCCTTCAGTCCATAGAGATTCTAAGGTAGTCCTACAGGCATCCGCATGCCCGACGTCTCTTCTATCTATTATTATGTTCTATTATCACATGTATTAGAGACATACTATGTTTCTTTCTTTTAGACCCTTGTATATAGTAATCATAGATAATCCGTGAATTTCATGACACTTGTTTTTGGGTAGAGACATATGTTGGCTTTTCGTATTGATTTTGGTATTATATCTATCTAAGTCTTCCGTTTTATTTTATCTACCGCTATTATTGAAATGTTGATAACCTATTATTTTAAGTTGTTGAAAAGGACTAAAATGAAAGAGTAAGAATTCTAAATTTCGTGGCTTGCCTAGCTTCTATGAGTAGGCATCATTATGATTTCCGAGGATAGACAATCTGGGTCGTGACTGTTATAAAAAAGTGGGATTGGTGGAATTTTTTGAAATAACTCTACGGACTGGATTCTAGGCTATAACATGCCTGTTTATGGCTACACCTCAACCTATATGGAACTTCTTGTACTAAAAAATGGCCTCTACATAGCATGATCTAATAATTTCCATAGTCTAGAAATTGAAAGTGATGCTACTGAATGTTACGACCTAAAACTAACCCGGTCGGATGGCGCATATCGCGAAACTAGTCCAGCTGACACAAACCCAAAACCAACCAGAAAATCATAAGAAGTCATTCAAATCCATTAATTAACTAAAATCCCATAATGTAAGTTTAAACAAGAAGTGCGGAAATATAACTCAAGCCCAACATCAGGGTGTCACCAGCCATGAGCAACTACAAACTTGTCCGAGAACAATAAAGGACAACATAGTTTGAAAATACAATATTAAGACAATCTGAATAAGATAAGAAGGAGAAGCACAGGGCTGCAAACGCCAAGCAGCTACCTAGTCAACTCTAGAAACGTGTTCGAAGACTGATCAACACTCACTATCGCGTCCCGAGACTCCCGTATCTGCATACAAGGTAAAAGGAGTAATGCGAGTATGCTAACTCAGTAAGTAATAAAAGTAAAAGCAACTGAGCAGTAAGAAAACATGTAATTTCACGTCATTGCACTACAAAAAAATAGTATATGTCTAGAACAATACAATAAATCAATAAACTCGTAAAAACAACTCAGTTCAGTAAAACCTTTTTAAAACATCTTTCCATAATTTCAAACGGGGGATGAAAAAAGTGAGTAAAAGAATAGAAATGTAAACAGCCCCTCCGGAAAAAACATGTACCACAACCCCCCCTCGAGCAAAATATCAACAGAACCAGCCCCCCGGGCTACCTCATAATCACTCATAATCAACCCCTCGTGCAACAACATGAAACAACAACAACCCCTCGAGCAATATCACTTCTCTTACACTGGGTACCTGCGCTCACTTGGGGTGTTGAGACTCCGGAAGGGCTCCTATAGCCGAAACGTTATCACAAGCCGTTTTTTGGCATAACATATTAGGCCCTCAACCTCTTATATATCACAAATAAGTACAACATGCTACGAGCTTGCGTCCAATCCCATAAGACCCTTACTATACAGGTTCTCGACCTCACTCAGTCAGAAACCTTTCAAGCCACTCAGAAAACAGTAAATCATGATGCTCAGCCCAAAATATCATTTAAAATATCAGAATGGAGTAAATACAATTGAGTTATGAAAATAGTAGAATACAACATGACTTAGTATAGATATTAAATCAAAATAATAAGAAATAGTAGTAAAAAGCCTAAGGATCCAAAACAGTTCGCATCAGGCCCAAATACGACATTCAGCCCAAAACATGGTTATATTTTCCAAAAACACAATGATATCGAAGAATTTTCAATCAATACGCGATTTAGTAGTCGTATGAGACGGACCAAGTCACAATCCCTAACAGTTCATGACCCCACGCTCGTCGTCTAGCATGTGCATCACCTCAAAGTAGCAGAACGATGGGAAATCTAGGTTTTCTCTCAGGAAAATATTTACAATCATTACTTACCTCAATTTGGTCCAAACTCTAGTGTGCAAAGCCTTTCCCTCAAATCGGCCTCAAATTTCTCCAAATCTAACCAAAATCAGTATCATACCATTAATACATGCTAAAGGAAAGAAGCCCAAGCGAAAATAATAAAATTAACTCAAAAATCCCGAAATTGACCAAACCTGACCCCTAGGCCCACATCTCCGATTTTGATAAAAATTACATCACTAGAATCCTTGTCCTCTCATGAGTCCATGCATATAAAGAACATCAAAATCGGACCTCAAATGGACCCTCAAATCTCCAATTTACACTCTTCAGTTTCAAGCCCTAATTCCCCAATTTTAGGCTTTATATCCCACTAGTTTCATGTATAATTAGTTAGAAATCACCACAAAATTGAGTATTGAGTTCAAAGATCTTACCTCTAAGTGTTTCCCTTTGATTCCCACTTAAATCTCTCTCAAAAAGCTTCAAAACCGTTCAATAGTGGAGGAAAATAGGCTAAAAAATTGCGAAGGAAACTATTTAAACATTCTGCCCAGGAATTATTTCGTTCTTCTCGAACACGGTCAAAGCCTCGCGTTCGCGAAGCACAAAAAATCCAATACTCAAAGTCCTCTTTCACGAACGCGAGATCCATTTTGTGAACGCGAAGCTTCAGCTGCCTAGGCCTTCGTGAACGCGACACCTCCGACCCGAACGCGATGAACAAACTACCAGGGCCCCAGCTGCTCCAACTTCTCTATGCGAACACGGGAGCTACATCGCATTCGCGATGCACGCTCCGCCCCACTCTTCGCGATTGCAGAACCAAATTCGTGAATGCGAAGAGTAATTCACTTGCCTTACTCCAAATCCCTTCGTGAATGCTAGATCCCTTTCCCTAACCCGAAGGACAAGTCTCTTCAACAGAAACCTGAAGAAATCTGCAACCCCCCAAAATGAGAATTTGATCCGCTAACCTCCCGAAACTCTCCCGAGGCCCTCGAGACCTCAACTAAACATGCCAACACATCCCATAACATCATTCAAACTTGTTCTAATCTTCAGAACACTCAAAGCAATACAAAACATCAAATTACCTGCGGATTCAAGCCTAAGAACTCAGAAACTTTCAAATTCCATAAATGATCAAACAGTTTATCAAACCTCGTCTGAATAACCTGAAATTTTGCACACTCGTCCCAAATAACACAATAGACCTACTCTAATTTTCAGAATTCTATTCCGACCCCGATATCAAAATTTCCACAACTATGGAAAACGACAAAATTTTAGTTTCGCCAATTCAAACCTAAATCTACCCAGGACCTCCAAAATACATTCCGATCACGCTCCTAAATCTCAAATCATCTGACGAAGCTATTTGAACCATCTTAATTCACATCCGAGGCCCTTTTCATATAAGTCAACATCCGGTTGACTTTATCAACATAAGCTTACTCAAAAGAGACTAAGTGTCTCATTTCTTTATAAAAACGCTCCGAACCCGAACCAACCATCTCAATACCACATAACACAACTGAACAAGACATAAAAAAGCAGAAATGAAGGGAAAAAAACAGTAACTCATGAAATGACCGACCGAGTCGTTATACTGAAATACTTCAATTGCTTTGCTATAATAATTGTTTCCTCTATGTTAAACATGTTAATAAGTGAAAACTACTACTGAAGGAACCGAAGAACCCATTAATTCGCATAACTTTCGAAAACGAAACAAAGTTACACATGTTTTGGCTACGAAAGGATCCAAACAATCAAGTAACACTCCCTTTGTCAATAATAGTCTACCCACCATATGTATTTAGGAATCTCCTCCATGAAGACAAAACTGGAGCACTTAGTATTAGATTAGTATATACCAATGTACTGAATATCCTAGCTAAACTTGAAAATCAAAATAGTTTTTGTAATCTTATGACAATTAGCCCTACTGGCTCAAGTACCTCAGATGCTCCTAATGAGACATCACTCCATGTAATGTCACTAGTTAACTATTAATATTATTTCGTTGTTCAAGCAAAAAAAAAAGATGATTTCTCTTTAAAATAACATAAAAAAATAGTTAAAATATATGTTTGAGTTATGAAATAACAATTAAAGAGCTTCTGATATGTGATGTATTGTGAATTTTAAAGATACCATAAACATTATATTAAATAATGTGTTTGAGATTTACCAGAAAAAAAAAAGTGTTTGAGTTATAAAATAAAATTAAAATAATATAACTTCTTAAAATGATGCATATTGTTATTTAGCTAACTTAATAAGGCATCTAATTCTATATATCAAATTTGTAATTGCTTTAGAAACTCGTATAATACTAGTATATGTTGATTTTTACTCTAATATCACGCAACAATATATATGTTCTTTATGACCTTCTACACTTCTTCTAGAAAAGAATCCTCGGAAAAACAAGTTTAGATATTATTAGTATGCATTATTCCAAGAATATGGAACAAATCTTTAACATGGCGAATGCCACAAATGTCTATCAAATGATTGTTTTCTCTATATTAAAGGTAACTTAACTTGTAACATACTGTTCCAAGTATGGGTATAAAAAAAAACTGATAAGTCGCATTAATTTAATAGTTTGAGTTAAATTGAGAAAAAAAAATTCGGTTATGATTTGATTTGTTTTAGTATTGAAAAAAAACCCGATCATAATTGGTTTGGTTTAGTTTTAACTAAAGAAAGTCAAACCGAAACCAACCCAACCCGACGTTACATATATAAAAATTTTAGACATATTTAATATATAAATATATTTATTATAATTTAATTTATAAATATTTCTTAAATTTTTTTATAATTTTATCTCTTAAAATATTATTTCAAGGTTGGACTTAGAACTTTTGACTGTTTCAATAAGTTTTATAGCCATTAATATTAGTAATTAAATAATACTAACAAAAGCCCAAACCAAAATCAAATCAATACTAATGCTAACAAAAGACATTCAATTCAATACTACGAAGGAGAATGTATTAAATATCTATTTTTTGTTTTGTAATATTTATATAAAAATACATAACCTATTTTTATTTTTCTTTAGCGTTTAGTCATGTAATTAATATTTCCTTATTAGTATATTTATTTTATCATGACTCAGTACTTTTAGATTTTGTTTATTTTTATTATGGTTTTTTAATTGACAATATTTGTATTACATAATTTTATAGTCTTTATTATTGAATATTCTTGGATAAGTCATGACACACCTCATATTTTGTATTATTTTCTTGAAAAATACTTTATATAGTTGTATCTTACTAGGATTAAAGAAATATTTTGAGCATAAGTTATATGTATTGTTCTACAAAAACTTTACCTAAAAAAAAAATTCGAATAACCCAAAACACCAAGAAAATGCAAAAAAAAATCGAGATTAAAAAACCTAAGTTTTATTGGTTTGGTTTGGTCTTTAAATTTAATAATCCGACAAAATTATTTTAGTTTGGTAATGGTAAAATCCGAACCAACCCGACCTATGTACACCCCAATTTTAAGTAATTGTGATGACCCAGCTAGTCGTCTCATGAGTTTTTGCTCATTTCCCCCATTTCTGCTTCCTATTGCTTTGTTTATCGGTTCTATATGTGATTGGGTTGGTTGGCTCGGGTTGGGAAGTGTTTTGAGAAAGTTTGAGATACTTTGTATCTTTTTAGGAAGCTTAGGTTTGAAAAAGGTCAACAGGATGTTGACTTATGTGTTAGAGGGCTCGGATGTGAGTTTTGATAGTTCGGATAGCATCAGAAGGTGATTTGGGACTAAGGAGCATGATCAGAATGAGATTTGGATGTTCGGAGTAGATTTAGCCTTGAGTTGGCAAAGTTTGTAGTTTGGCGATTTTCGGCTTGATAGGTGAGATTTTGATATAAGGGTTGGAATGGAATTCTGAGAGTTGCAATAGTTTCGTGGTGTCATTCCGGATGCGTGTGCAAAATTTCACGTCATTTGGACGTGATTTGGTTGGGTTTTTTTACCAAAAATGGAATTCGAAAGATTTTTGGAATCTTAGGCTTGAATTTGATGTTATCTTGGTGTTTTAATGTTTTTTGAGGCGTTTTGAGTATTGGTACAAATTTGAATACGGTTATGGGATATTTTTAAGTTTTTGGTTGAGGTCCCTAGGGCCTCGGGATGATTTCGGATGGTTGACAAAGAGTTGCAGATTTTGTTGTTTCTGTTGTTTCTATTAGAAACACGTTCTCAATGCAATATACTAAACGTGTACTCTTTTGTAGGTTTTGATGAATGACAAACGAAGCAAAAATTGATATATGACGGAATTCAAGTACAAGCGCACAATGGTTGCGAATAAGATTGAAGTTCAAGATATAGCTTTTAATTGTTATTGAGTTGTTCTAAAATTGTAATCTCGATCCTATAACTTGACTCATAGTATGGCCTCTCTCATAAAACTATTTTCCAAAATCATGCATATTTAATTCTGTGTCAAAAAGATTTTAAATCATGCATATTTACATTAGACAAAATGTTTTCTAAACATGCCTCAAAAATCTGGGCTAAAATAATCGATTATGTACTTATGATAATCGATTGTTTCTGAGCCAAGACTGCATGACAATCAATTATGAATTAATGGTAATCGATTGTGAGTAAGACAGTGAACATCAGGTTTTTCCAAATCTGCATGATAATCGATTGTGAACAAATGACAATCGATTGTTGTTGAGGTAAAGTTTTTCAATACTCAAAATAATCGATTATGAACTAATGGTGATCGATTGTGTTGAGTTGATGTCTTCCAGTGATTTTAAATTTAATTAAGTAATCGATTATGTCTTTAGATAATCGATTATCACTGAGACAGTAAGTTTTATGATTTTCAGAAAATAACAAGTAATCGATTGTTGCAAAGGACAATCGATTGTTGAAGCTAGCCGTTGTCAAATGATTTTCAAATACCATAAGGTAATCGATTATTGATTCTAGATAATCGATGTTCTGCTTAAAATCTGGAAATGATTTTTAGAACGTTGCTGAAGTAATCGATTATTGATTTTATATAATCGATGTTTTGCTTAAAATCTGGAAATGATTTTTAGAACGTTGCTAAAGTAATCGATTATAGATTATGTATAATCGATTGTGAAGCGTTAAATCTGGGATTGATTTTTAAACTGACTGGCAGATAATCGATTGTTTGGTCTTAATAATCGATTATCACTGAGTAATTTCAGCAACTCTTAATTGGCAATTAGACAACGGTTGAACCAACTTTTTCAACTATAAATACAACATCATTTCAGTGTTTTAAATACAACAACATACACAAACTGATCATTACATTGCTATAAGCTTTCATTCAATTGTTCTTCATTTTCTACTCATTTCATAAAGCTTTTGAGAGCCATATTATTGCTTAAAGTTGTTGTGATCTTGAACATATTCTTTTACTCATATCTACTCAATAAGGAGTACTTTAATTAAGTGAGTGTCCAAGTATTTGATATACTTATAAGAGAATTGTGATTCTCTTGTTTCAAGGAACTTGCGTTTCCTTGGGTGAAGTCTTTGAGATTGCGATCTCCGAGCAACTGTTTGAGGCTTGTGTCCTCAAGTGTGTAACGGTTTGTTGAGCACCCTTAAGCTTAACAAGATAGTGAAAAATCTCGAGAGAGTCTCTCGGGGACTGGACTAACCACGTTGGTGGCCAACCAGTATACATCTTTGTGTAAGTTTATTTTTCTGCATTTATTTTACTTCCTGCAAAGTTTAAATTCCGCAAGAAAACGCTAAATTCTATTAATACGCTATTCACCCCCCCTCTAGCGTAAAGCGTAGTTTCTAACAATTGGTATCAGAGCCCAACTCTCTGAAAACTTAACCGTTTGAGAGAACCATCCATGGCTTCTACTCTTGACTCTTTTGCAGGAATTGAAGAAGGACAATGCTCTACACGACCTCCTCTATTCAACGGCACAAACTACTCATACTGGAAGGAGAGGATGCAAATCTTTGTGCAATCAAATAGCTTTCATTTGTGGAAATTATTCACCAATGGAAACCAAATTCCAACCAAGAAGGTGGAAGACGAATGGGTTCCAAAGACCGAAGAGGAATATACCGCGGAGGATATTCGTAAGGTTCAAAATAATGCCAAAGCTATAAATTTATTATATTGTGCTGTTAATGCTAACACTACAGGAAGATATCATGTTGCAAAACAGCAAAAGAAATGTGGGATAAGCTTGAAGTGACATACGAAGGAACCGACCAGGTACGAGAAGCTAAAATTGATTTCTTAACTCACTCTTATGAACTATTCCACATGAAGGAAGGAGAGAAAGTAGACGAAATGTTTGAGCGATTCTCAATGATCGTGAATGATCTACACGCCCTCAAAAAGACGTTTACGGATAGAGAACTTGTCCGGAAGATCCTCAGAAGTCTCACTCCGGCATGGCGATCAAAGGCCGATGCAATCCAAGAATCCATTGGCATCACAAATGTCACAATTGACGCATTAAGAGGTAATCTCAAAACCTATGAATCAACTATACTTAACCCGTTTGTTGATGATCAAAGAAGGGAAAGGATTGCTCTAAAAGCTAGCCAACCACAAATTGATGAGGAAGGTGACAACGAGTTTGGACTCGTTATCAAAAGGTTTCAAAAATTCATGCGCAAAGAGTATGAACGCAAGAACAAAAAGCAAGGCGATCAACTAAAATGCTATGAATGCGGAGAAACCGGGCACATAAAATCAAATTGCCCTAACATCTAAAAGGAGAAGAAACCCTTCAAAAAGCAACGTGCATACATCTCTTGGGGAGGAGATTCCGGAGATGAAGCAAGCGAAGAAGAAGACGATGAAGCAGCAAATTTATGTCTCATGGCTCAAGAAGACGGCAAAGACGAGGTAAGTCAAATCTCTTCTCAAAATTTCTTTACTCTTGATGAAATGAGAAATGCTTTTGATGAACTATATGCTGAATTTATCAAAGCTTCAAAAACTGTCAAAAGTGTTAAAGAAAGCGCTTCTCTAAAAGAAAAAGATTTTCAAACATAGCTTTCATTAAAAGAAAAAGAATTAGAAAAACTGGTTTTCGAAAATGAGAAGCTAAAAGAGGAAAACAAGTTTTATGGAAAAAGAAGTTCTGATAAACCTGAAGGTTCTACTAGAAACTGTTCTTCTTGTGTGCTTCTTAAGAATGAAGTAGCTAGACTTAAAGGCACATTAGATAAGTTTAATTCTTCGCATAAAAACTTGAATGATGTGCTTGTTAATCTAAAATCAACTAAACATGGAATAGGATTCAAGAATGAAGAAAAGGTTGGTGCTAAACCACAACAACCTAGAGCTCAACCTAGGACTAATAACCAAAATGCTTATCCTAGAAGTAGAAATCCTAGAAATAACTTGCATGTTAGACCAAATAGTGAAAATGCTAGAAGACCTAGAAATGATGCATATTTTAGGCCAAACCTTGAACAATTTAGAAGACCAAGAAATGACCCTCCACCTAGAAATAGATATTCTAGAAATGATGCATATTTTAGACAAACTTGTGAACCTCCTAGAGCTCATAATAGGAGAAACAATGGTGTTCAAAGTAGAGTAAGCAACCTTCATTCATCTAGTTACTATGTACCTAGAAAAATGCATAATCCCAACGTGACTTGTCATTATTGTAGACGTATTGGTCATATTGCTCCCGCTTGCTTTACTCGTCATAGACATATAAATCAATTGCATCATTATAACATGCCTAACCCTCAAGGACCCAAGATGGCATGGGTACCTAAAGAACATTAATTTGTTTTGTAGGTGTGCTTGAAGGGATCAAGTGTACTATGGTACCTTGATAGTGGATGCTCCAAACACATGACGGGAGATGAATCCAAATTCCTTCAACTAGAGCACAAAGAAGGAGGAAGTGTCACATTTGGTGATAACAATAAAGGAAAAATCATCGGCATTGGTTCGGTCGGTAAGGACGAAAACTCCTCTATTAAACATATACTACTTGTGAAAGGTTTGAAGCATAATCTCTTGAGCATAAGCCAATTATGTGACAAGGTAAATCTTGCTCTATTTAATTCGGATGAATGTCTTGTATTTAGACGTAGTGATTTCAAGATCATACTTCGTGGTTTTAGAATTGATAATATCTATATGGTTGATATTGCAAACTCCTCACCCGAATATGTTGATTGTTTAGTAAGCAAAGAGGATAACTCTTGGCTATGGCATCGTAGAGTAGCACACATGAACATGCATCTTTTGAACAAGCTTCTTTCTCAAAACTTAGTAGTTGGTCTTCCCAGTTTAAAGTTTGAAAATGATTCTATTTGCGATTCTTGTCAAAAAGGGAAGCAAACCAAAGCATCTTTTAAATCCAAGAATATTGTTTCAACGTCTAGACCTTTGCAATTACTTCATATGGATTTATTTGGTCCCTCTCGTATTGAAAGTCTTGGTAAAAATAAATATGTTTTTGTAATTGTTGATGACTTCTCTAGATTTACTTGGACTCTATTTCTTGCAAATAAAAGTGATGCTTTTCAAAATTTCAAGTATTTCCTTAAGCGTGTTCAAAACGAAAAGGAATCGACCGTCACTTCGATTAGAAGTGATCATGGGGGAGAGTTTGATCACAATCTCTTTGCGGATTTTTGTGACGAACTCGGAATCGAACACACCTTTTCCGCTCCACGGACACCACAACAAAATGGGGTGGTGGAAAGGAAAAATAGGTGTCTCGAAGAGATGGCAAGAACCATGCTCGACGAAGCTAAGATTCCCAAATATTTTTGGGCGGACGCCGTGAGTACCGCTTGCTATGTTTTAAATAGAGCAGCAATTCGGCCGATACTCATGAAAACCCCATATGAACTTTATAAGGGTAGAAAACCCAACATTTCTCATTTACGTGTTTTTGGTTGTAAATGTTTTGTTCATAATAATGGGAAGGACCAATTGGGTAAGTTTGATGCTAAATCGGATGAAGGTATTTTCATTGGTTATTTCTCACGTAGCAAAGCATATAGGATCTTTAACAAAAGAACCCAAATTGTGGAGGAATCCCCTCATGTTGTGTTTTCCGAAGATAATACTCGCTTGGCGAGAAAGGAATCCGGTTTTGATCTTGCAGGTATCTTGGATAGCTTGAAAGATAAAATCCAAGAAGAACCTTCAAAGGAAAACAAAAATGAAATTGGGGAACAACCAACGGAAGAAGCGCCACAATTAGAAAAAGGAATAAATACGCCTAACGAGTGGAGAACGATCAAGGATCATCCTCTCGAACAGGTAATTGGCGATGTTGGAGAAAAGGTAAGTACCCGAAACTCTCTTAAGAACACTCTAGGACACAATTCTTAAGAGTTCACGGCATTACTTGTTAACACTAGTGTAATTTATTAATTTCGCTATAAATTACTAACTTGAGCGTCGGAGACGTTTAAATCTATTTTGCAGGTACCACCCCAAAGGTAGGGGGAATTATGAAGTTTTAGCACAAAATAATCGACTATTTCAAGCCACTAATCGATTATTTTCTGTGCAGTAAATCGATTATCAGTATCAATAATCGATTGTTTATGACTGATTATTACTATTATGCATCTGTGTTTAATTTTTTTACTTCCTAAATTGCATAATCGATTTCCGCCTCAGTCATTCAGCAATGCTTTCTACAACAATCGATTATTTTTTCATACTATCGATTATTTGACAAATTCTGATATTCTCCAAGTTCACTGATCAAATTAGTTCCCTAAATAATCGATTACCAAGAATTGACAATCGACTACTTCATATTAATTTTTTGTTACCGTTTGGCTCCTCAATCGATTCCTGTCAGGTCTTAAATGCTCCATAATCGATTACCAAAATTTAACAATCGATTATTTCATTCAAATTTTTTACCATTTGACTCAAGAATCGATTTGTCAGATTCAAAATCTCAATCAAACAGTAAATACAATCGATTATTTCAGTTCAATAATCGATTATCTAACGGTCAGTAATTTTAATTCTTACCGTTTTCTGACTGCTCCTAAACCAAAATCTCAGCAAATGTCTCCATTCAATGCTTGATAATCCTTTCCTCTATAAATAGGCATCATAAGAGCTCACATTCACCCACTCAAGCACTATCTCTAGTATTCAAAAGCTAAATCTCTTCTATTTTCTTTGCCAAATTCCAGCAGTCTTTCTCCTAACATGTCTGGACGATCTTCAAAACGTTCCCGATCCAAACATGGCGCATCAGCCTCAACCGTCCCTCCTCCTTTAAATTTTCCATACCAAGACGGTTCCGTCTTGTTCTTTGAAACTGAAAATGAACTCACAAGGTTCCTATCAAAATTTGAGAAACGCACCATTCTTCCTCCTCGGTTCTCAAATAGTAAACTCCTTGAGCCTTTCACCCCTGCCGCAAATATGTTAAAGGAGTGTCAACTATATGACTTCTTGCTTCTCACTCATCCTCACATAAACACAACTCTCGTTCAAGCTTTTTACTCAAACCTCCATAAAGATGAAGATGGCGAACTTGTCACCTCCATTAATGGGGTTCAAATTCTTCTCTCTGAAGAGAATCTCCACACCATTGCCCGCCTTCCAAATGAAGGTGAAGACCTTTACCGGTATATTGATAAGGCCGGGGCTCTCTTTGATGAAACCATCCTTCTCCACCAAGCCGGTATAACCTCCTATGATCCATCTATATCTACCCGTCGTCCTACCATAACGGGAATGGATCCAAACTACCGGTTGATTCTTTACTTCATCACCCGAGTCCTCAAGCCTAGACGGCACAATCACACCACCATCTCCCAGGAGGATACCAAACTTCTGCATGCCATTGTCACCGGAGCCAAAATAAATTGGTGTCGGCTCATCAAAATTCATATGCTCGATGCCATCGGTGATGACATGCCTCTTCCTTATGCCCTCCTCATTATGAACTTCCTTGAAGCATCCGGATTTGTCACGGAAAATGGTCCTCTCAAAAGGAGTACCAAAATTTGGGAAATCTCGGAGTCTTCTTTCCATCATGATGGTGATCATGCTCCAGCTCCTTCTTCAAGTCGTCCACCCTGTCGTGCTCGTTCGTCCCAAGAGCCTACTCTCCAAACCATATTCGACCAGCTTGCTCAACTCACTCATGAGATCCATGGATACTTTGATCATGTCAATTATCCATATGCAGCTCTCGTTTTTGAAGCAGCGCCGGATAACGAGGCGGACAACGACGGAAATGAATAAATTTTTTTGTGTTTTGTGTGGTTTTTGCTGTTGTTCTCTTTGGTTCCCATTGATGTACCCTCTTTTTTTTCCAATAAATAAACCTTGTTTATTTCATCTTTTTGCATCTTTCCTTACTATTTTTTTGCTAATGGCAAAAGGGGGAAGAAAACGGGATATCGGGTATGCACCACCTCTTAATTCATTGATTGCTTATAAGCTAAAATTGAGGGGGAACAAGAACAAAATTGCATAATTGTTACTTGTCTTGAATTGTCAATATCTTTTGCCTAAATTGCATATCCCGCTTAATGTTTGCCATTATCAAAAAGGGGAAAATTGTTAGAAACACGTTCTCAATGCAATATACTAAACGTGTACCCTTTTGTAGGTTTTGATGAATGACAAACGAAGCAAAAATTAATATATGACGGAATTCAAGTACAAGCGCACAATGGTTGCGAATAAGATTGAAGTTCAAGATATAGCTTTTAATTGTTATTGAGTTGTTCTAAAATTGTAATCTCGATCCTATAACTTGACTCATAGTATGGCCTCTCTCATAAAACTATTTTCCAAAATCATGCATATTTAATTCTGTGTCAAAAAGATTTTAAATCATGCATATTTACATTAGACAAAATGTTTTCTAAACATGCCTAAAAAATCTGGGCTAAAATAATCGATTATGTACTTATGATAATCGATTGTTTCTGAGCCAAGACTGCATGACAATCGATTATGAATTAATGGTAATCGATTGTGAGTAAGATAGTGAACATCAGGTTTTTCCAAATCTGCATGATAATCGATTGTGAACAAATGACAATCGATTGTTGTTGAGGTAAAGTTTTTCAATACTCAAAATAATCGATTATGAACTAATGGTGATCGATTGTGTTGAGTTGATGTCTTCCAGTGATTTTAAATTTAATTAAGTAATCGATTATGTCTTTAGATAATCGATTATCACTGAGACAGTAAGTTTTATGATTTTCAGAAAATAACAAGTAATCGATTGTTGCAAAGGACAATCGATTGTTGAAGCTAGCCGTTGTCAAATGATTTTCAAATACCATAAGGTAATCGATTATTGATTCTAGATAATCGATGTTCTGCTTAAAATCTGGAAATGATTTTTAGAACGTTGCTGAAGTAATCGATTATTGATTTTATATAATCGATGTTTTGCTTAAAATCTGGAAATGATTTTTAGAACGTTGCTAAAGTAATCGATTATAGATTATGTATAATCGATTGTGAAGCGTTAAATCTGGGATTGATTTTTAAACTGACTGGCAGATAATCGATTGTTTGGTCTTAATAATCGATTATCACTGAGTAATTTCAGCAACTCTTAATTGGCAATTAGACAACGGTTGAACCAACTTTTTCAACTATAAATACAGCTTCATTTCAGTGTTTTAAATACAACAACATACACAAACTGATCATTACATTGCTATAAGCTTTCATTCAATTGTTCTTCATTTTCTACTCATTTCATAAAGCTTTTGAGAGCCATATTATTGCTTAAAGTTGTTGTGATCTTGAACATATTCTTTTACTCATATCTACTCAATAAGGAGTACTTTAGTTAAGTGAGTGTCCAAGTATTTGATATACTTGTAAGAGAATTGCGATTCTCTTGTTTCAAGGAACTTGCGTTTCCTTGGGTGAAGTCTTTGAGATTGCGATCTCCGAGCAACTGTTTGAGGCTTGTGTCCTCAAGTGTGTAACGGTTTGTTGAGCACCCTTAAGCTTAACAAGATAGTGAAAAATCTCGAGAGAGTCTCTCGGGGACTGGACTAACCACGTTGGTGGCCAACCAGTATACATCTTTGTGTAAGTTTATTTTTCTGCATTTATTTTACTTCCTGCAAAGTTTAAATTCCGCAAGAAAACGCTAAATTCTATTAATACGCAATTCACCCCCCCCTCTAGCGTAAAGCGTAGTTTCTAACAGTTTCTGCACCTACAGGCAGGGGACCGCATGTGTAATGCCGCACATGCAGAGGATTGATCGCAGAAGAGAAGATGGTGAAATTGGCAAGAACCGCAGAAGCGGTTGTAGGACCGCACCTGCGAGGGTGCAGGTGTGGAATGTTCATCGCAGATGCGCAAGTTGGGAAATAAGTGAAAAATCGCAGAAGCGGCTCTTGGAACGCAAAAACGGTACCATAGATGCGATGGATTGACTGCAGGTGTGAAAATACCCGGGCCAGAATGTATATATTCTTTCCTTCGCGATTTTCAGAGGGTTTCACCATTTCTAAACGTGAATTCTGGAGTTTCGGCAATTTTGAAGAGTTTCAAGGAGACTTCATTGAGGTAAGGATCTTGGACCTAAAACTCGTTCCTATAGTATTATTTCACGGATTAGGACTGTAATTAAGGGAATTTAAGGAGTTCAATTTGGGAAAACTAGGGCTTGGAATCTTATACCTCTGATTGAGGATTTGAAGGATCAATTGTGGTCGAATTTTTGAACTTTTGATATGTATGAACTCGCGGTTAGATAAAGAACCTATTGATGTAAATATTATCAAATTTCGAGACGTGGTCCTGAGTGTCGGGTTTTGGTAATTTCGGGATTTATGTGGTAAACTGATTATTTTTTCTTGGGCTTCATTCCCTTAGCATATTTTGATGCCGTGATGGAGGCCGATTCGAGGGGAAAATGCATTGCGGACTAGAGTTTAGGATGGATTGAGGTGAATAATGATTATAAATATTTTCGTGAGGGTATGAAATCCCTGATTGCACGCTGTTGTGCTATATTGAGGTGACGCACACGCTAGATGACGAACGTGGTGTCGTACACTGTTGGGATTTTGACTTGGTCCATCCTGAATGATTATTTCACTGCAAGTTTGACTAAAAAAATATTTGCTATCATCATGTTTTAGGCTGAATGCCATATTTGGGCTCCGTGCCAACTATTTAAACCCTTAGGGGATTTTTATTGATATTTTCCTCACTGTTTTGACTTTATACTTGAACTCAGTCTTGCTATATTCTACTGCTTTTCATAACTCTGTCATGTTTACTTTGCTTTAACACTTAAATGACATTTTAAATAATATATTGGGCTGAGTAATATGTTTTACTATTTCCCGAATGGCATTGAGATTCTGACTGAGTAATGCCGATGACCTATGTTGTGAGGAACCACAGATTATAATTTTGAGGCCGAGGGGCTGGGATATGTACGCCATGAGGTGGCTTGTTTATATGAGGCCAAGAGCCTAGTGATGATGCCACGAGATGGCTTGATATCGCGCTTGGCGCGTAAGGGGACCCTCCAGGAGTCTGCACACCCCTAGTGAGCGCGGCTACCCATTGTGATGTGAGATATAGCTGAGGGGCTGGTATTGTTTCTGAGATATTTCCTGAAGGGCGGATTTGTTGACATTTTGCCCGAGGGACGATCCTTTTATGCGTTTATTTTTTCTATTTGCCTGTCATTTACTTTCTTAAATTGTTAAAAGGCATTTTATGAAGTTTAAACCGTGCTCAGTAATTTTACACACATTTACTACTTCTTCATAGCCTATAATGTGCCTTACGTGGTTTCTTGCTTTGGGTATTTATTTATGATTATTAATCACTGAGTTGGAGTACTCACTTTACTCCCTACACCCCATATGTGTATTCAGACATTGCTGATCCTGCTTGCGAGGGTTGAGAGCTCCCGACAGATTTCGGAGTCCACGAGGTATCTGCTCAACTTTCGTAACCCCGTGCCTCTCCCCATTTATCTTACCTCTATCTCTTTTCAGTTACTATATAATAGTTTGGTAGACATTTCAGACTTATAATGTATTGATATATGCTCTTGACTAATGATACCCTGGTATTAGGCCGTCTTGGATTATATCCACAAACTGTAATGTTTACTGCTTATACTTTGGGATTAATTATCATGTTTTAGACTTAAATTTGTATTGTTTTATTGCTTAAAACTGAATGGGAATGTGTCGGTTGGCCTTGTCTTTACGAGAGGCTCCATCACGACCGGGTCCGGGTTTAGTGTCGTGACAAGTTGATATATAGCCCCTAGGTTACATAGGTCTCATGAATCATGAGAAGGTTAAGTAGAGTCTCGCGGATCGGTATGGAGATGTTTGTATTTATCCTCAGCAGTTGCAGAACCTTTAGGAAAAACTACATATTCTTAAAATTCTTTTTGTGTGAATTTGTTGATCCGAGTACTAAACTTTTATTATTCTATTCTCTCAGAAATGGTAAGGACACACGCTAATGGTCAAGATGGACGACCACCAGTACTACTAGCTTTTGCAACTAGAGGCCGATGCTGCGGTCGTGGTCGCGGTAGGGGTAGAGGCGTGGCCTGCACAACAGCTATGGCAACACCTGTAGATCAACCAGCCACCCCAGTTCAGGATTAGGTCCAGTTGTGGATGCTCCAGTAGCACCAGCTACGCCCATTGTGATTTTGGGTCTTCAAGAGGCCTTTGCTTAGATTCTATCAGTTTTTAATGGCCTAGCTCAGACAGTTTAAGTCACTACAACCACAACTATTTCTCAGGTCGAGGGAGGTGATCAGACTCCCGCCGCTTGCACACTTGAGTAGGTCATGCAGGGACTTCAGACACCGGGGGCACATCCAGCCCAGCCAGTTGTTGCTGCTCAGGACTATGTAGTTCTTGCCATGCCATTTAACGAGCAGCGTAGGTTGGAGAGGTTTGGTAGACTTCTGCCAACCTGCAGTGGTGCAGAGGGCGAGGATGCCCAGGGTTTCTTAGATATGTGTCAGAAGATGCTTCGCACATCAGGTATTATAGAGACAAACACAGGTTTCTTTCATTACTTATTGGTTTTCTGGAGTTGCTTTCACTTAATGGGAGTCATTTGAGAAGCATAGGCCTGTTGGTGTAGAACCCCTTACCTGGAAGCAGTTCTCCATTCTCTTTCTGGAGAAGTATGTTCCACAGTCTCGTGAAAAGAGCTGTGTGGGGGAGTTTGAGTGGTTGCGTCAAGGAGAGATGACTGTGATGCAGTATGAGATGAGATTCTCTGAGTTAGCTCATCATGCAATTTATTTGGTTCCGACAGATAGAGATATGATTATGAGGTTTGTTGATGGCCTCACTTATCAGCTTCATATTCTTACGAACAGGGAGAGGGTAACAGGTGCTACCTTTGAGAAGGTTGTAGCCATTGCTCGAGAGGTTGAGTCTTTCCATCGACGGGATTGAGAGGAGAGGGAGGACAAGAGGCCTCGAGGATCTGCTAGTTTTAGTTGTGCTCCTTCGAAAGGTCAATTGCATCACAGTAGAGGCCATCCGTTCAGGCATACTCATCCAGCTCGCCTAGGTTATCATGGGGCATCATCAGGTCATGGTTCTCAGAGTTCTTATTAGGGTCAATCATCCCTTAGCACCCTTCCAGCTCAGAATTCGTCCTGTGCTCGATCAGTTTAGGGCTCTACTACGCCAGGTGCATCTTCTAGTCATTTTGGTGCTAGGGGTTCCCTTTAGTCCCATTATCCAACACATGGGAGTTTCTATGAGCATGGAGAGATGGGTCATATGTGGAGGTAGTGTCCTTGTCGTCTTGTAAGTTCATCTCAGCAGAGGGGTCGGTCATTGGCTTCAGCACCAATTGCTTCACCACCACCCAACCAGCTAGCTAGGGGTGGAGATTAGTCAGCTAGGGATCGCCCTAGAGGGGGAGGTAGATCAAGTGGTGGTCAGGTCCATTTTTATGCACTTCCAGCTAGACCCAATGCTATTGCTTCCGATGCTATTATTACAGGTATTGTTTCAGTCTGCCATAGAGATGCCATTGTATTATTTGATCCCGATTCCACCTTTTTTATGTTTCATCGTACTTTTCGCATTATTTAGGTATGCCCCTTGAGTCTCTTGTTTCACATGTTCATGTATCTACCCTGGTGGGCGATACTATTATTGTGGACCATGTGTACCGGTCGTTTGTGTTGACTATTGGGGGTATGGAGACCCAAATGGATCTTTTATTATTGAGTACAGTGGCTTTCAATGTTATTTTAGGAATGGATTGGTTATCTTCGTGTCGTGCTATTCTAGATTATCATGCTAAGACAGTCACATTGGTTATACCGGGTGTGCACCGGATTGAGCGGCGAGGTTTGTTTGATTATATTCCTAGTAAGTAATGTAACGACCTGACTGGTTATTTTGATCATTTGCACTTTGCTCACCAGTTCTTAGGCACGAATAGCATCGTGTAATGTATTATGACTTATGTAAATAGTTGGTTTTGGTTTTCAGGATAATCAGAATGAATTTGGAAGAACAATTCTCAGTTTGATGCTTGAAATTGAAAGGTTTGATGTTTTGACTTCTTGGTAAAGGACCCCGGAATTCAGATTTTATGGGTCGAATAGCTTCGTTAGGTTATTTGGGACTTAGGATTGTGTCAATAATCTTTTTGGTGATGTCTGGTGTAGAATTATGCTTGAATTGGCGAAAGTTAATTTTTTTGGCAATTTTTGGTCGTCAGTGGAAAATAGTCTATCATGGTCAGAATGGAATTTCGACAGTTGGAACAGGTTTGTAACATCATTTTGAATATGTATGAAAAATTTCAGTTCAATCAGAGTTGTTTTGGATAGTTTCGGCGCCATTGGTGGAATTTAGGAACTTCAAAGTTCATAGGCTTGAATTTGATGTGATGTTTATAATCTTTTAGTGATGTCTGTTGTAGAATTATGCTTGAATTGGCGAAAGTTAATTTTTGGCAATTTTCGATCAGCAGTGGAAAATAGGCTATCAGGGCCGGAATGGAATTTCGACAGTTGGAACAGGTTCGTAATGTCATTGTGGATATGTTTGCAAAATTTCAGGCCAATCGGAGTTGTTTTAGACATTTGTGTCAATCAAAGTTCATAGGATTGAATTTGATGTGATTTTGGTGATTTGATGTTATTTTTGGCATTTCTAAGGCTCGATTAAGTTCGAATGATATTTTGGGAAGTGTTGGTACATTTTTTGAGATTTCCGAGGTCCTCGGGTGGATTTCAAAAGGTTGATCAATTTAGACTAGAAGAAAAGCTGCTGCATTTTTTCACAGCAGCATGAAAAGTAACTCAAGTGAACAGTAATTCGGGTGAACAATAACTCAGGTGAACAATATCTAAATAAACCCTCTGTGACCATTAAACCTTTTTACTCCAGTTTTGAACGGGAAAAGAGCTTTGAGTCAATTTTAAAGAGAGGAAATCATTGCTCTTCATTGAGGTAAGGATTTTGGACACTAAAACTTGATTATTTGTGATTAAGGAACAAAATATCAATGTTTAATTCATGAAATTCAGTTGAAAAGGGGGAGTTAGCACTTGAGATTATTAGACTTTCTAGGGATGATATGAGGGACCAGACAAACTCCAATTTTCGAGTTCTTTATATGTATGGACTTGTGAGATGATGAAGAACATTTTGGTATAAAGTTTATCCAGTTTCGGGACGCGGGCAACTTTGACTGATTTTGATTTTTGTGCTTAAAATCGATATTTTTCAATTGGAATTCATTCATTCACCATCATTTGATGATAAAAATCTGAACTTAGTAGATTTGGAGCACACAGAAGTTGGTTCGAGAAGCAATCGTGTTGCACAGTAGCTTTTTGTGCTAGTTCAGGGTGAGTAATGATTTTAAATGCTGTTATGAGGGTATGAAACCCCGTATTACACAACGATCGGCTGTGTTGAGGTGACCCACACGCTAGATGATGAGCATGGGATCGTGCACCATTGGGGATTGTGACCTAATCCATTCCGAATGACTATTTTTCTATATATTTGGTAGCCAATTATATGATATTATTATACCTTGAGCTAAATGCCATATTTGGGCGTCGTGCCAATTGTTTGAACCCTTAGGGTATCATAAATGATATATTCCTTACTGTATGATTTCATATTTGTGCTCAGTCATACCAGATCTTTCAATGTTTTCAAACTCAGCTATGTTAATCTGTTTTAGAAAACTTAAATGATGTTCCAAAAATATTTTGAGATAAGCTGCATATTTTTACTATTGCCCGAAGGGCTTATGAGATTCTGACTGAGTAAGGCCGAGAGCCTGTATTGTGAGGATATTTTTGGGTCGGGCTGCACGACGCAGCAATGATATACTAATTATGATAATGAAGCCAAGGGCCTGAGATTGTACACCACGTGGTGTCTTGATATTGATATGGGGCCAAGAGCCTGTTTATGATGCCACAAGATGGCTTGATATTGAGCTTGGGCCGTAAGAGGCCCCTTTAGGAGTCTACACACCCCCAGTGAGTGCGGGAACCAATTGTGATATGAGATATAACTCGAGAGGTTAGTATTGTCCTGTGATATTGCCCGATGGGCTGATTTTGATGTTATTATGCCCGAGGGGCAGTTCTTACGCGCTTACCTTTCTAGTTGTTTTTCCAATACACCGTTAACTGCTTAAAGGTGTTTATGAGATTTCCCTACTTAATTATATTTACTAACTATTGTTATGCACCTTATAGCTTAATGTTGCGTTTAACGTGATTTTATATCGCTCAGTCTTCATTTATTTTTATTACTCACTGAGTTAGAAGTACTCACTTTACTCCTTGCACCTTGTATGCAGATTTCAGTATTTTTGAATCCGATAGTGGGTATTGGTTGCTTAGAGGCAGAATCATAAGAGTTTACCACGGTAGCTGCGCGACGTTCGCAGTACTGCTTTTCTCCCTCTCGATTTCATTAGACTATATCTAGTACATTTTAGACTCTTGTTTTATTCAGACATTAGTAGATGCTCATGACTAGTAAAACCCCGATATCGGGCTGTGTTGGATTTGTTTTCAGCAAATTATACTGGTAACCTGCTTAATTTTTTAGATTTTATCATGTTTAAGACTTAATTTATGATTTTATTGCTTTAGCTTGAAATGGGAATATGTCAGTTGGCCTTTTCTTCACAAGAGGAGCCATCACGATTGGGTTTGGGTTTAGGATCGTGACAAGTTGGTATCAGAGCCTAGGTTACATAGGTCTCATGAGTCATGAGCAGGTTTAATAGAGTCTCACGGATTGGTAGGGAGACGTCTATACCTTACTTGAGAGGTTGCAGAACCTTTAGGAAAAATTTTACATTCTTGAATGCTTATCGTACGTCCTTGATTCATCTTGAAAAATAATGCTTTGAATCCTTTTCTCGCATTTGTGCGTGCACGAGCCCTCGATATCAAATGTGCATCGACGGCTTGTGATTTCCCTATCGAGGGGCGTGATGTGGTCTTAGTGTGTTGATATTGGGCTAGTATGGAAGACTTGAGGTCGGATTTTTGCTTGTAGCTATAGCCCTGAGATGTTGATTGTGTGAGCACGTGCTTCTGGATCTATATGTTATGTTGTGTCCCTATTAAGAGGAGTAATGACTGAATAGTTATGTGATGAGTGTGATATGATTGTGAGATGTGTTCATAAGAACCGAATGAGCCAAGAAGGGTCTGCTTTGGGGCAGCAAGGACTATTTGGTGTTTTACTTTCATCTTAATTTAAGGTATATCCTGGAGTTATGTGTTTGAAGAATATTTCCATGTTTCCTAGTTGGGGGGCAAGTAAATTTCATGTTGCGGTATGAGTTCCGACTTAGAAAGATTCAGAGACTGCGTAATGCTAGTGATGGTGGAAGGTATGAAGAAATGTTGGTTTGAGGCGAAACATATGGGTTATCTCCTATGGAGTGTTCTGAAGTTGTGTGATACTTATCTGGTCGGATGGAAGACCTCTTCTACTAGTGAAATATATGTGTTGCAATTTAAATTTGGGTCGCTTAAGAGAGTGGGTTTAACTTTTACGAGAGTGAATGAAAGATTTTCAGAAGATTTAGAGTGCTAGGTGGTCTATGTTTCACAAGCTTTGAATTTAATCTCACTATGGTATTATGGCAACAATAGAGTATATACGTTATGAATTATTGTGTGTGTGTTTTGATCTATGGCTTCGAGCCAAGTGGGGGAGTCTGCTATCGACTAGTCGGTTGCATGATTATGTGCTATGTTGGTTCCAGTTTGAGGCGTACGGGTGAATCAGTTATAGCTTCCAGAGATTGAGATCGAGTAAAGGAAAATTTTGACAAAGGTTATGTTATGCTTCATATGTTTATGAGAATCACAGAATGTCTTGAATGATTATTGGTAAATGATGCTCGGTGCATAGGGCAGAAAGTTTCTTGGTTGCATTAAGGTGAGGTTACATGCTGCCAAACAAAGAACAAGTTGTTCGGTTCATTTGATTAGTCTAATTACAGTTTGAGTAGACTGGATGACTCTTAAGAATGGTTCTAATGGGATGAAGATTCTACATTGAATAATTGGAGACTTTCAAGTTGTATTTTTGGCTAGAAACTGAGGTTTGAATTGGAGGGTGCCAAGACTTGTGGCATTTTATATCATCTATGGGATTCTATTTATCAGCATCAGGAAGGCAAAAGTAACAAATTTAGATTTGTAGGAGGTCTCTTCAGAGTATAGTATTTCGAATGTGGTGCTTTTAGGGACGTTTAAGGGTGTATTCAGCAGCTTATTAGCCTTAGTCGGCATAGTTTATGCATGGGCCTAGTGTAGGGAGTCCGCGTCGAGGAATTATGGTGTAATAACAATAAGGAGTATCAAGTTTAAGGCAAATCAGAAGGAAACTCGGATAGATATGATAGCTTGGTAGTAGGCTAAATCGATATAGTAAGGATATGATTAGTTCCTTGGATGTGTACGGGGTGATGAGTTCATACAGGTATTTTGTAGCAGTGGCCTTAGGTTTTGATTGCTTGTGTAGCTTGGTTGAGTTAGAAGGATTCAGTCTGGGCAGGTCTGGTTTGTGCAAGGGGAACTCGGAAATTTCTTGATTGTTTCTATCGCGATTGGAGATGTATATTTTCTATTGGCATCAGAAGCATGGGATGTATAGTGATTTTTTTCCAGATAGGATCAATGAAAAGTTCTTGACTAGTTGAGTACGTAGATGTTTGTGGCTCGCAAGGGAGATGAAGTTCTTATGTTATCCTACGATGGTATGGTATATGCGGTATGTTGTGAAGGATTAAGATTTTCGTGTGTAAGGTTACAATTCAGTTTGAATGGAAGGTCATAAAATTCTTAGGCAATGCGGGCAGTTTCAGATAATTAGAGAAATGATCTTCATATGATTAGGGGAATGATCTTCAGATGATCAAGGAAATAGTATTGCTAAATGGGGGTGATTTGACAAAGGTATATGTTTCCGAAAAAGGCAATGTAATTATGTTGATGGTACCTTATTAGTATTGCAACACTTTCTTATTAGATCGACTGCTGATATTTGTGATTGCTTGGTGGCGCAGAAGAATTATAAGAGTATCTCTTGTGGGAATGATTGGGTATTAGAGGTGTGTTGTATACTTAGACGGTGGAATATGGTGATTCGTGTGCTGTATGGAGTTAGAGACTGGGAGTTCTCATATCAGCACTGTTTAGTGGCTATAGGGGTTTGGAGACCCGAGTGGATCTTTTTCTGCTTGGTATGTTAGATATTTGATTTGATATTGGCTATAGACTGGTTGTTGCAGTGTTGTGTCATTCTGAGCTATTGCGCTAAAGCGGCAATGTTAGCTATGCCGGGAATGCCGCGGACTGAGTAGCGAGGTTTGATGGATTATGTCCTTAGTATGTTGGTTTTATATTTCGAAGACCCAACAGATGGTTGGGAATGATTATCTTTTTCATTTGGGATTCCGTGATATATGTCCGTGTAGAGACTCCTACCATTGATTCAGTTATGGTAGTGAGGGAATTTTTGGATGTGTTCTTATGGTCGAGCATATTGCTAGGCAAGGCTATTGATTTCGGTATTAATTTGATGCCGATCACCGTATCGTATGGCACCGGCAGAGTTAAAGGAGTTAACTGAGCAGTTTCGGGGTTTCCTTGATAAGCGGTCCGTTGGCAGGCCAATGTGGATGTGTGTTCTAACTTGAGTTGACTTGGTTGTCTCCGAATTGTATTGCTGAGGGATGTGTGATTCGATTATTATTGAGCCTATTAGTGTTCTGGGGAGATATATTAGTTACCTTTTCCGTGTTGTGGGGCATTTGGATTTGTTGGTTATAATCATATGTAGTGCAGTGTTATTGGGGTCTCTTAGTGGAGTTCATGCGGGAGGAATATTTGATATTGCTCAGTGGATAGAATATCAGTTATGTACTATTGGGATGTGTGGTGTTATGTATTTGCTTCACCACGGTTATGATGATTTGCTTTGGTTCTAGACATCAATTGCGCGTTGTCAATTTCGAGCAGAATGACTTGAGGTGTTTCATGTAGACCACTATTTGGATAGGGTCGCATATTGCAACATAGTTATATGGAGGTATAACCTTGTAGGTTAGATTTGTGTGTTTTGTTTCTATGATGTGAGGCAAGTTCTCTGCCTTGTGTTATGGTGGTACCGGTGAGCTTGCGGTACAACTCTTTCTTTGAGCCAGTATTATTAGTTGAGTATGTTCAGATTGTTTCTTATTGGTGCACGGATTGCGCATGTTGCAACTTTAGTCTGTATTGAGGTGTCATGTCACCAGAGTGGTTGTATTGGTTAGATGAGATCGTTGGGATCTTTAATGAATACGAACGAATTTGATTTCAGAATATTGGAAGGATAGATATAGAAGTTTGGCTTAGAAATTTGCTACGGTCCTTGCCAAAGGAGTACGACTTACTACTTGTTTCATTTATCATTGGCAGTATATGAAAGTTTGGAATGAGACTTTAGCTGGTAAGGGGTGTTCTATCAATATTTGGTTGTTGTGTGCAGCTGCCGTGATTAGAAGTTATTGCTACTAGTGTTTGAGTTATGTGGTATATCATGTTGCACCTGAGGTTGCAGGTATGGGTTATTATAGCTTGTTTGGACTTATTCAGAGAATAGATGTGAGATTCTGATCTTGCGGATGATTTTAGAAATGGAAATGTGGTTCTAAGATTTATGGGCTATGATGGATTCTGAAATTTTAGTTACGTTATGTTATCAAACCTATATGAGATTGGGTGACGTGGGACCTCCCTCGGATATGTGCATGGTAAGGTTATTTAGTGATTGGTTGGATTTTTGGAAAAACCCTGGCCATGTTCGAGGATGAACGTATGCTTAAGTGGGGGAGGATGTAACGATCCGACCGGTTGATTTGAGCTTTTGTTCTTTGCTCGCCAGTTCTCGGGCATGACTTACCGCGTGTAATGTATTATGACATATGTAAATCGTTGGCTTTGGTTTTCAGGGTAATTAGAATGAATTTGGAAGAATATTTCTCACTTTGAAGCTTGAAATTAAAAGATTTGACTAAGTTTTGACTTATTAGTAAACGACCTCAGAATGCAGATTTTATAGATAGGATAGTTTTGTTAGGTGATTTAGGAATAATGAGTGTGTCCGAAATACGTTTGTGATATCCGGTGTAGAATTAGGCTTGAATTGGAGAAATTTAGTTTTTGGCAATTTCTGGTCGGCAGTGGAAAATAGGCTATCAGAGTCGGAATGGGGTTCAACATTTGGAACAGGTTCATAATGTCATTTTTGATATGTTTGCAAAATTTCAGGTCAATATCGGAGTTATTTTGGATAGTTTCAGCGTCGTTGGTGGAATTTAGGAATTTCAACATTCATAAGATTCAATTTGACGTGATTTTGGTGTTTTGATGTTATTTTTGGTGATTCGAAGGCTCGAATAAGTTTGAACGATGTTATGGGAAGTGTTGGTATATTTGTTGAGATTTCCGAGGGCCTCGGGTGGATTTGAAAAGGATAACGGATCAATTTAGACTAGAAGAAAAGTGTTGCATTTCTTAAAAGTAGCATGCACAGTAACTCGGGTGAACAGTAAAACGCATGAACAATATATAAATAAATCATCTACGGCAATTAAACCCTTTTACACCATTTTTGAATGAGGAAAGACCTTTGAGGCGATTTTGAAGAGAAAATCATTGTTCTTCAATGACGTAAGGGTTTGGGACCCTAAAACTTGATTATTTGTGATTAAGGAACAAAATATCAATGTTTAATTCATGAAAATCAGTAGAAAAGAGGGAGATAGGGCTTGGGATTACGAGAGTTTCTAGGGATGATTTGAGGGATTAAACGAATTCCGATTTTTGAGTTCTTTATATGTACAGACTCGTGAGATGATAAAGAACATTTAGGTATAAAGTTTGTTCAGTTCCGGGATGTGGGCAGTTTTGATTGATTTCGGATTTTATTCTTAAAATCAATATTTTTAATTGGAATTCATTCGTTTAGCATAGTTTGATGATAAAAATCTGAGCTTAGTAGATATGGACCACTTGGAAGTTGGTTCGAGAGGAAAACATGTTGCAGAGTAGCTTTTCAGGCTAGTTCGAGGGGATTAATGATTTTAAATGTTATTCCGAGGGTATGAAATCCCGAATTACACAATGTTCGGCAATGTTGAGGTGACCCACATGCTAGATGACACGCATGAGGTCGTGCACTGTTGGGGATTTTAACTTAGTCCATCCCGAATGACTTTTTTCTCTATGTTTGGTAGCTAGTTGTTTGATATTATTATACTTTGGACTAAATGCCGTATTTGGGCTTCATGCCAATTGTTTGAACCCTTCGGGCTAGTTCGAGGTGATTAACGATATTTTCCTCACTATTGAATTCCATACTTGTGCTCAGTCATGCCAGATCTTTCAATGTTTTCAAAACTCAGCTATGTTAATTTATATTAGAAATCTTAAATGATATTTTAAAGCTATTTTGAGCTGAGCTGAGCTGCATATTTTTTACTATTGCCCGAAGGGCTTATAAAATTCTAACTGAGTAAGGCCGAGAGATTGTATTTTGAGGATACTTTTGGGCTAGGCTGCACGCCGCAGCAGTGATACACTAGTTATTATAATGAGGCTGAGGTCTTGAGATTGTACACAATGAGGTGCCTTGATATTGATATGGGACCGAGAGCCTATTTATGATGCCGCGAGATGGCTTTATATTGTGCTTGGTTCATAAAGGGCCCTTCCAAAAGTTTGCACACCCCAATGAGTGCGGGTTCACATTGTGATATAGCCCGAGGGGCTGGTATTATCCTGTGATATTGCCCGATGGGCTGATTTTGATGTTATTGTGCCCGAGGGGCAGTTCTTAGATGTTTACCTTTCTAGTTTATTTCCTATATACTGTTGACTGCTTAAAGGTATTTATCAGATTTCCCTGCTTAATTATATTTACTGATTGTTATTATGCCTCTTATAGCTTAATGTTGTGTTTAACAAGATTTTACATCGCTCAGTCTTCATTTATTTTTATTATTCACCGAGTTGAACATACTCACGTTACTCCCTGCTCCTTGTGTGTAGATTCAGGTATTTCTGAACCTGGTAGCAAGTATTGGTTGGTTAGAGGCATAGTCATCGGAGTTTAGCAAAGTAACTGCCTGACGCTCTCGGCACTTCTTTTCTCCCTATCGATTTCATTAGACTGTATCTAACACATTTTGACTCTTGTTATATTCAGACCTTAGTAGATGCTCATGACTAGTGACATCCCGGTATGGGGTTGTGTTTGGTTTGTTTTCAACAAATTATACTATTAAATGCTTATTTTTGAGATTTTATCATGCTTAAGACTTAATACTTATTATTTTATTGCTTATGCTTGAAATGGAAATGTGTCGGCTGGCCTTGTCTTCACGAGAGGTGCCATCATGACTTGGTTTGGGTTTAGGGTCATGACAGGTAATTTAATTCTTGAAGGCCCAGTATAAGGTTGGGAAGGGTTTTCTTTCGTATCTAGCCTTTATGAGGGATGTTGGTGTAGAGACTCCCAGTATTGATTCTATTCCAGCTGTGAGGGAGTTTTCTGATGGGTTTCTTTCAGACCTGCGAGGCATGCCAACGGACAAGGATATTGATTTTAATATTGATCTGTTGCCGGGCTATCAACCCATTTCTATTCCACCGTATCGTATGGCACCAACGGAGTTGAAGAAGTTAAAAGAGCAGCTTTAGTAGCTCCTTGAAAAGGGGTTCATTCGGCCTAGTGTCTCGCCTTGGGGCGCGTCGGTTGTACTTGTGAAGAAAAAGGATGGCACTATGAGAATGTGCATTCACTATAGGCAATTGAACAAGGTAACAGTTAATAAGAAGTATCCTTTTCCTCGCATTGATGATTTATTCGACCAGCTTCAGGGAGGGAGAGTGTTCTCCAAGATTGATCTCCGTTCATGTTCTCACCAATTGAAGATTAGGGACTCAGATATTCATAAGATAACAATTAGGACCTGATATGGTCATTATAAGCTCTTGGTGATGTGTTTTCAGCTAACCAATGCCCTGGCAACATTCATGCATTTGATGAACAACGTGTTCCGACCTTATCTCGACTCGTTTGTCATAGTCGTCATTGATGATATTCTGGTGTATTCGTGTAGTTAGGAGGAGGACTCTGAGCATGTGAGAGTTGTGTTGCAGAGATTGAGGGAAGGAGAACTTTGTAGGTATGAGTTATTGCTAAGTTTCGTGGCATTCTTGGGGCACGTGGTGTCTAGCGAGGGTATTCAGTTTGATCTAAAGAAGATAGAGATGGTTCAGAGTTGGTCCAAACCGTCCTCAGCCTTAGAGATTTGCAGTTTTCTTGGTTTGGTGATTTATTATCGCCTGTTTGTTAAGCGATTCTCATCTATCGCATCGCCCCTGACCAAGTTGATTCAGAAGGGTGCTTCATTTGTTTGGTCGGACGAGTGTGAGTAGAGCTTTCTGTAGCTCAAAATATCCTTGACCACAACTCCAATGTTAGTTTTGACATCAACTTCAGGTTCATATATCATGTATTGTGATGCTTCGAGAGTTGGTATTGGTTGTGTATTGATGCAAGAGGGTAGCGTTATTGCTTATGCTTCTCGTCAGTTGAAGCCCCATGAGAAAAACTACCCCATTCATGATTTGAAGTTGTCTTCCATAGTTGGCGCGTTGAAGATTTGGAGGTATTACTTGTATGGTGTGTTGTGAGGTGTTTACTGATCATCGTAGCCTCCAGAACCTGTTCAAACAGAAGGATCTTAATTTATGGAAGCGGAGGTGGTTAGAGGTTCTAAAGAATTACTAGATTGTATTATCCAGGAAAGGCCAATGTGGTGGTCGATGCCTTGAGCTGAAAGGTAGTGAGAATTGGGAGTCTGGCATGTATTACAGCTGGGGAGAGACCTCTTGCAGTTGATGTTAGGCCTTAGCCAATCGGTTCATAAGGTTAGATATTTCGGAGCCCAATCGGGTATTGGCTTGTGTGGTTTCTTGGTCTACCTTCTATGATCACATCAGAGAGTTCCAATATGATGATCCTCATTTGCTTGTCCTTAGGGACAAAGTTCAACATGATGATGCCAGAGATGCAAACATTGGTGATGATTGGGTGTTGAAGATGCAGGGCTGAATATGTGTGCCCAATGTAGATGGGCTTGGAGACTTGATTCTCAATGAGCCCGATAGTTTGCCTTATTATATTCTTCCGATACCACAAAGATGTATCAAGATTGAAGCAACATTATTGGTGGAGGAGAATGAAAAAGAAATTGTGAGATTTTTAGCTCGGTGTCTCAATTATCAGTAGATGAAATATGAGCGTCAGAGACCGGGTGGCTAGCTTCAGCAGATAGATATTCCGGAGTGGAAGTGGGAGAGGATCACTATGGACTTTGTAGTCGGATTCCCACGAACTTTGAAGAAGTTCGTTGCTATTTGGGTGATTGTGGATCCGCTGACCAAGTCCACGCACTTCATTCTTGTATGTACTACCTTTTTTTCAGAGCGATTGGCAGAGATCTATATCTAAGAGATTGTTCGTTTGCATTGTGTCTGAATTTTCATCATTTCAGATAAGGGCACTCAGTTTACTTCCTAGTTTTGGAGGTCTGTGCAGCGAGAGTTGGGTACTTAGGTTGAGTTGAGCACAACTTTTCTCCATCAAACAGATGGCTAGTACGCATGCACTATTCAGATATTGGAGGACATGTTGCATGCTTGTGTCATTGATTTTGGAGGGTCATGGGATCGGTTTCTACCGCTTGCTGAGTTTGCTTATAACAACAGCTACCAGTCGAGCATTCAGATGGATCCATATGGGGCTTAGCATGGGAGGCGGTATAGGTTTCCAGTTGGTTGGTTTGAGTCGGGTGAGGCTAGGCTATTGGGGACTGATTTGGTGCATGATGCTTTAGACAAGTTAAAGGTGATTCAGGATAGGCTTCATATAGCGCGGTCGAAACAAAAGAGCTGTGCTGATAGGAAGGTTCGAGATGTGTCCTACATGGTTAGTTAGAAGGTTCTGTTGAAGGTTTCACCCATGAATGGTGTTATGAGGTTTAGGAAGAAGGATAAATTGAGTCCTCGGTTCATTGGGCCTTTTGAGGTGCTTTGGAGGATTGGAGAGGTGGCTTATAAGCTTGCTTTGCCACCTAGCTTGTCGAGTGTGCATCCGGCATTTCATGTTTCTATTCTCTAGAAGTATATTGGGGATCGGTCTCATGTTCTGGATATCATCACGGTGCAGTTGGATGGTGCTTTGACTTATGATGTGGAGCCAACAACTATTTTGTAGCATCACGTTTGAAAGTTGAGATCAAAGGATATAGCTTCAGTGAAAGTGTAGAGGAGATATCGGCCCGTGGAGGAGGCTACCTAGGAGACCGAGCGTGAGATGTGGAGTAGATATCCTCACCTATTTGAGGCTTCAAGTATGTTTCTTGACTCATTCAAGGACGAACGTTTGATTAAGAGAGGGAGGATGTGACGACCCGACCAGTCATCTCATGAGTTACCGCTCTGTTTCCCTAATTTCTGCTTCCTATTTCTTTGTTTATTGGTTCTACATGTGATCGAGTGGGTTTGCTCGGGTTCGAAAGACTGTTGAGAAGGTTTGAGACACTTATCCTATTTTAGGAAGCTTAGGTTGAAAAATGTCAACCGGATGTTGACTTATGTGTTAGAGGGCTTGGATGTGAGTTTTGATGGTCTGGATAGCTTCGGGAGGTGATTTGGGACTTAGGAGAGTGATCAAAATGAGATTTGGAGGTTCAGAGTAGATTTAGGCTTGAACTGGCAAAGTTGGTATTTGGCAATTTCTGGTTGATAGGTGAAATATGATATAGGGGTCGGAATGGAATTCTGAGAGTTGCACTAGTTTCGTGGTGTCATTTGGGATGTGTGTGCAAAATTTCATGTCATTGGGACGTGGTTTGCTTGGTTTTTTATCAAAAGTAGAATTCGGAAGATTTTTGGAGTCTTAGGCTTGAATATGATATGATCTTGGTGTATTAATGTTGTTTGAGGCATTTTTAAGATTGGTACCAGTTTGAATAAGGTTATGGGAAATGTTTATGATTTTGGTTAAGCTCCTGGGGGCCTCGACAAGAATTCAGATGATTGACGGAGAGTTTGGGAGTTTGGTAAAGCTGAAGATTTTGTTTTTTCTGTTGTTTCTGCACCTGTGGGTCGGGACCGCAAGTGTTATGCCACAAATGTAGAGAATTGGCCGCAGAAGCGGAAGATGGTGAAGTTGGAAGGAACTGCAGAAGCGGTTGTAGGACCGCACCTATGAAGGCGCAGGTGCGCAATGTTCATCACAGATGCGGAAGCTAAGGGATAAGCGAAAAACCGCAGAAGCGGCTCTTGGACATCAAAAGTGGCA
This sequence comes from Nicotiana benthamiana, assembly GCA_034376525.1. Lineage (NCBI taxonomy): Eukaryota > Viridiplantae > Streptophyta > Magnoliopsida > Solanales > Solanaceae > Nicotiana > Nicotiana benthamiana. The sequence goes on along the minus strand of CM067339.1, from coordinate 52,784,814 downwards.
CTGCAGATGCGGTGGATTGACCGCATGTTCAAAAATACCTGGGCCAGAATGTGTATATTCCTTCCTTCGCGATTTTCAGAGGGTTTCATCATTTTAAAACGCGAATTCTGGAGTTTTGTTCGATTTTGAAGATAGAATTCAAGGAGACTTCATTTAGGTAAGGAGTTTGGACCTAAACCTCGTTCCTATGGTATTATTTCATGTATTAGGGGTGTAATTAATGGAATTTATGGAGTAACATTTGGGAAAATTAGGGCTTGGAAACTTAGACCTTTGATTGAGTATTTGAAGGACCAATTGTAGTCGGATTTCAGAACTTTTGATGTGTATGAGCATGTGGGAGATAAGGAATTTATTGATGTGAATTTTATCAAATTCCGATACGTGGCCCAAGGGGTCGGGTTTTGGTAATTTGGGATTTATGTTGTAAATTGATTATTTTTACTTGGGCTTCGTTCCCTTAGCATATTTTGACGCCGTGATTTTGATTTTGGATAGATTCGACGCGAGTGGAGGCTAATTTGAAGGGCAAAGTTTTGGACCGGATTGAGGTGATTAATGATTGTAAATATTGATCTGAGGGTGTGAAACCATGGATTGCACATCGTTTGCTATGTTGAGGTAACACACATGCTAGATGACGAGCGTGGAGTCGTGCACAGTTTGAAATTGTGTATTAGTCCGTCCCGAATGACTATTTCACCGGGAAATTGACATAAAACTATTTGCTATCATCATGTTTTGGGCTAAAGGTCATATTTGGGCTTCGTTCCAACTATTTAAACCCTTAAGGGATTTTTATTAATATTTCCGCACTATTTTAACTTTATACTTGAACTCAGTCTCGTTATATTCTACTGCTTTTTATAACTCATCCATGTTTACTCTACTTTAACACTTAAATGATATTTTGGGGCTGAGCATTATGTTTTACTATTGCCCAAATGGCTATGAGATTTTCCCTGAGTAAGGCTGATGGCCTATGTTGTGAGAAAACACGGATTATGATTATGAGGCCGTGCGCCTGGGATATGTACGCAACAAGGTGGCTTGTTGATATGAGGCTGAGAGCCTAGTGATGATTCCACGAGATTGTTTGATATTATGCTTGGGCTGTAAAGGGCCCCTTCAGGAGTCTGCACACACCCAATGAGCACATGTACCAATTGTGATGTGAGATATAGCCGAGGGCCTGGTATTGTTTCTGAGATATTACCCGAGGGGACGAACCATCAAACCACTAAAATAGACACAACCATCAAACCACTAAATATCCCACCGGAGCCACTGGAATAAAATAATCTCATGCAGGTAGAAGATACCCTATCTCATTCCTACAAGGAAATGTTCTTACACAAATAAGCTATAAATAAATCCCAATATTACGGGGACGAACCCCTCACAAATAATAACGATGACAAAAAAAAGAAAATGATGGCTCAACCCTATCCCAGGAAGACAAAAGTTGTCTGTACTATCCTTGGTGCTTCTACCTCATCATAAAAGTATTTGGTCATAGAATAATACCCCACCATTTCCTCCGATCCAAACTAATTGACCTTTGAAATCTATCCGGTCAGTTAATCTTAATTGACCTAGGATGAGAATTCTTCATAGTCAAATTCAGATTGAAGGAATATATGGCTAAAGCACTACACCAAAGCCCTTGGTTCATATCGGGAACTTTCTCTCAGTTCAAAAATGAGAACCAAAATTTGTTCCCCAATAGGAAACTTTATCATTACTGCCATGTGGATTTGTCTGCCACAATTTCAAACTGAGTTCTATAATAGAGAAAATATAGAAAAAGTTGGAAGGAAATTAGATAAACTACTAAAAATAGACAGGTACACATCATCTACCCTGCATTGGAGACATGAACGCATCTGCATCCAAATGCCTTTTGAAACCCCGATGGAAATGTCAGTCGTTATTCGAGATCACAGATAATCAGTGGTCTATGAAGTTGAAAGAACCTTGTGTAAATGTTGTGGTAGAATAGGACATACCTTGATATCATGTAACCAACCGATAAAAACCACAAACACATTCATAAGAACATCTAGATTTCTATGAAGCACGCAATATACAAGATGATAAAGATGAATGGAAAACGGCAGCCTTTCCAAGGAGAAGGAAACCGATTCGTTCGTCCATGCAAGAACAAGCCAAAGACGTTGAGAATTACTAATAATAACCGAGAACCAACACAAAATATTCAGGTTAAAATGTTCGATGCAAATTCTGATAAGTTTCTTGAAACAAAAACTTATAAATATAATATAAATAATAATGTTAATAAGGCCAACAACCATCAAAGACTTATTATTGATTAACCAGAAAAAACCCAATACCCTTTCCCGAAAGACCATTCCATGCAAGAATGACACAAATCAAATGCAAAGTGGAAAGCGGGACCAGTGTAGGAGGAAACAAGTACATGTACCAACGCAGTCCCTACCCAGAGCCAAAACACAAAAAAATGCAGCCCTCATCATAAAGCAAACATCACTCCTCGACCTTAGTTTGAGGGTTCTATCAAATCAAAGAGTAATGGGCCACCAAATTTTTGCAATACCCAGTAATGTGGACCATCCCTAATTAGTAAATTCCCACACCAATGATGTACGCTACACCAACAACACATGCCCTCTATCCATCCTCTACCAGGGCGACCTGCAATAATAATTCCACCACAATCCATGGATACTCAAGTGCATCACCTGAGAAATCACCCATACTTAGGTGATATGACAACCTCCATCAGCTCAAGTGAATACACAATTAATTCCAAATCCGTGGTCTTAGACACAAATACCAAAATTCAGCAGACTGGAAATGATTTGATATAGAACCCTGAATCCGTTAATATGTATTCCCTGTCTAATCCAACCTCAACTATTATCCAAAGAGGAAAATAAAAAAAGTTAAAAAATGGAACATCTACATCAATCACATCTCCTCGTAACCTCCACCCCACTTCCACCGGACCATATGCCAGCTGTCATAATCCAAAATCCATTGAAGGATGTGATGGTACTGGACACCACTGTTAGGCAATCCAACACTAAGAAGCTAATTAAATTTTTATTTTAGTATTTTTGAAATTATTTCTTTTTCTTACATTAAACAATATATAATGAACTTCACTGAGTAAATAATGATGTCTTTAACCAATTTAAATACTGAAAAACCCCATAGTCACCCCAGAACCCGATGTCACAAGTGCATGAGCAATTTTTATAAATTTAAAATATAATAGAATAACTGTCTAGAATATAAATTTGATAGAAAAAAAATATAATACTCTTGAGGAGACTCTGCTGGCTGCGGGTCGTCTCGAGATATGTAGCTATCCTAAGTCTCTGCATCCAGCATACCATTACGCCCAACAAGGCCACAAGGCAGATGTTAAGCCCCGTAATATTACATTGATATTACGTCTCACAATATTATATTATGACAATATTACACCTTACATTATTATATTACGTTGATATTACACCTTGCTGTATTATATTACGTCAATATCATGTCTCGCAGTATTATATTACAATGATGTTACACCTTGCAGTATTATATTACGTCGATATTATGTCTCGCAGTATTACATTACGATGATGTTACGCTTCCCAAAATTAAATTACGACGATGTTGCACCCTGTAGTATTGTACGTTGAATTTGTCGTAAGGCAATTATTATCAGTCCAAAGAAAAGATTATTCAGAGATTATAATGATTATGCTATTTCACAAGTGATGAGTAAATTCGTGAAGGTGAGAGGGTAAGCAAATTGAAGAAAATAAATTTTCATTGAAGTTTGACATTTTGGAATAAAATACAGCCAAAGATAAAATACCCGGTACCACATGATCATGATAGTAAAATATACAAAGTGTGTTAAAATTGAGTAATATTTTAAATAATTTGAAATAATTGTTAATTATGAAAAAAATTGAATAATTATTGAATTTTTTGATAAAGCTTAAGGGGAACACCTACCCCTAGACGTTGCAGAAAGAGTAAAGGCTGAATCAAGCCTAATATGACTAAGAAAGTCTTGAGATAATGTGAAAAGATTGGAGAACTCATTGTACTATGGAGGAAACAAGTACGAAAAAAGCTCCTTAAATTATTAAGACTTGCTTCCAACTTGTTCATTCAAGATGTTATTAATTTTCAACGGCCAAAATTTATCCAGAAACATTTAATAACTCTAATTCTCCTTCATTTACCTCTCCTAATTATGTGATGTCCACAAGAGAAACATTCACTGTATGGATGAAATCCCTAGTGTTCCATGGAAATAGTTATACTGTCTATAATTCTAAAGGTGAAATTGTTTTCAAAGTTGACAACTACCAAGAAACAAATAACAATGAAGTATTTCTAATGGATCTGTACGGACAAGTTCTGTTCTCCATTAAAAAAGAGAAGCTAAGATTATTTGGTCGTTGGAATGGATATTCAAGTGGTGGATTTAAAGGGAAACCATGGTTAATGTCATATATAATGTGAATTTGGGGTGTGAAATATGTATAGGAAGCTGCTATAAGATACAACAAACTGATAAAAATAAAATCATTTAAAGTTTCAGATAGTGCTGGTCAAGTTGTTGCAGAGCAGCGTGAAATCACGGTTCTAAGAAAGCACGCTATATTCTTTCTCAGAAATATCACATAATTTTTTTCCTGCTTTGATTTACCATTATGCATTTTGTCGCAATCAACATGTATTAAAGAAATTGTCAGGATAATCGGGTCAAGTATGTTAAGACTATTTCTTCTTTCTTTTCGCATGATTTATACGACACAAACGAAACGAGCAAATGCGCAATTTTCATAAATGACTTTATTCATAGAAATACTAGAGATGCTTATGTTATTGATTAGCCATGTGTCATATTATTCTATCATCTGTTCATGAGTCTCAGAAAAATACGTATACTTCATGATATTACTCAAAGGTATAATGGTCTTATGATATTCCAAGAGATTTTATTTGCGTACTTATCATGCATTGCATTATGCTATAATCGGACACTTCCATCGTGCTATGAGCGGACAATTCCGAAGAAATGGTAAGATATGGGTAAGAGTTCTCGCAGATATCCCTATTACCGGGAAACCTACAGAAGTAAGAATGGGAAGAGGAAAGGGAAATCCTACGAGTTGTACATTGACACATAACTAGATGGATTTATATATATATATATATATATATATATATATATACATATATATATATATATATATATATATGTATATATATATATATATGTATATATATATATATATATATATAATTTTCATAAATGACTCTACTCATAGAAATATTAGAGATGCTTATGTTCTTGATTAGCCATGTGTCATATTATTCTATCATCTGTTCACGAGTCTCAGAAAAATACGTATACTTCATGATATTACTCAAAGGTATAATGGTCTTATGACATTCCAAGAGATTTTATTTGCGTACTTATCATCCATTGCATTCATGTACATTGACCCATAACTAGATGGAGTTTATATATATATATATATATATATATATATATATATATATATATATATATATGTATGTATGAGCGATGGAAAAATGTTATGGCGTTATATATGCACCACCACCTGAATAGCTGGTATACGTTGATGATTGTGCCCACGGTGTCCGACATGACATGATGGGATGCCCTTAGAGGCATGATGATATCATGAAATATGTGTAAGCACGTGATTTTTGACATATATGAATTACTTCGATAAACTCAAAACAAAATAATCTCTTTAAGTGTTTACAATTTTATGGATTTTCGTGGCATTTTCAGTTAATTGTTTGCATTTTGGTTTGTGCATTTTAGTTAGCAAATAATACAAAAATATTACATTTGCATTTAGGACTTAATTTTTACATATTTTAGATTAATTGGTAATTAGGATCTTATGAAAAATAAAAAAGATCACAAAAATAATTTAATTTGCTTTGAATTTTTATTAGTTTTCCTTTAGTTTGTTTTAACTAAGTATGTTAATCATCATTTAGGTTTAATTAGCTCAATTAGGTCCTAGGATTAAATTCAGTTTTTTATTTTCATTTTTTGAAAAGCAAAAGAAAAGAAATAAATAAAAAAGGGAATTAAGAGAACATGAATTCAAAGAGAGAATGTTTAAATTGGGCCAAATTTTGGTTTTAAACACTCAACCCAAACGGACTCCTTCCCCAGAACCCATTAAACCCAGCCCAAACCCGCACTCGCCGACCCGGTACACCACCCATGTCCCCAAACGACACTGTTCAGTTACCAAATGACTCCGTCTCAGTCATCTTCCATCTGGACCGAGGATCTCAGTTGATCAAACGGTTCGGAATTGGGCACCTCTTAATATTTAACTGTCCGAACCTCCCCCTACCCCCTTAATCCGTCTCTCTCTCACCCCACCCCTCAAAGAACCCCCACAGTCTCCGCCGTACAAAACCTGCCGAAAATTGTCTTCGCTAGCGGTGTTGCTCCGATGAACCCCATTTTTGCACCAGAGCTTTCCCTTATTCCCCTCACCCCCATGCCACTCTCTATTCCCTTCAAATCCTACTGGAAACCTCCAAAATCCCCAAACCATAGGGCGCTGCCATGGATTCCTCCACCGTGGCCGGCGGCGCCACCACCCAAACATCACCAAATTAATCCCCATTGACCACCACAACACCCCCATATTGAGTCCACATGCCGTTTCCCTCGGATATGGATATAACTTCTCGAATCTCAAATCTTGGGTTCGAGCCCTAAGTGCCAGAGCCGAGGTCTTTCATGCAAAGACATCCCTCAGGGTCTTTTTAGCGTTCAAGGTCTGTTTGGTCCTCAAGTAACGTCATTTTTTCGTTCTTGGCAAAGAAAAAGCATATGCCATTATTTGGGGATTAAATCAAAAGGTCAGTCCTGAGGTCGAGCCTGAATCGGTGAGTCTCCTACTTCCTTTTGTTTATTTTTCTGTTTTCTTAGCGTCTTTTCGTCTTTTCTTTTTATCTTTCTCTTCGGTTACCTAAGCTAAAATTTGGACAAGTTTTTAGTTAGGATTTATTATTACCTGTTTGTTCCTTTACTCTTTCTTTTTCAAGTTTGTTATATGATTTTTCGGGTTTTGGTCTGTTTAATTTAAATTCAGCCCTTTAGCTAGGTTCATAAGTGAGGTGAAATTGCTTAATCGCTTTCTTACCACTGGCCATAATTTGCTCCTCTTGGTTTGATTCATTGTGTTGTTTGGGCTCTAAATTCATTTCAAGGAATTCTAATCGATTTTGTGAGCCTAGGCCTGTTTAACCATTGGTCATTTGACCCATGACCCATTTGTTTTCGTGCAAAAAAAAACAAGGTTAATAAGGGTAAATTAGGAAATGCGCCTAGGGAATCTTTAGTGTAACTGATTTGGAAATTTCTAGTAGGGTTCTGCTAGTAAACTTCAGGTTTAACTTAGTCACCAGGTCACAAAGTAAGGAATAAAATGCAAAATTAAAACTTGAAAGGTGCCCTACCTTCCATGCCTATAAAGGCATCCCAAACTTACCTTTCAAGATAGATTTTTGAGAGTTGAAAAATAAAGAGAAAACACAGCTAAAAAAACCGTAGTCTCTCATTTGGAATTAGAATGGTTTGAAGTTGGGCTATAAGAATTTTGGTTTGAAGTATGAGTCATTTTCCAATCGAAACTAAGTTCTGATTGTTGCATATCATTTACTGGGGTTTGAAAATTTGCTTCTGAGCATTGCTGGTGCCTTGTTCTGCTGAATCTACTGTTTCTTCACCTCTTTTCCCTTTAAATTTCTAGGTACACTATCAACACTATGATATAATTGAAGCTTGGTTGAATTTATGTAAAGAGTTATGAATCCGAATTGGGATTTGAATAGAGACATTGTTTTTAGCTGTACTTATTGCTAGATTTTGCCATTTTATGTTATTAAATTCTTCAGTTTTCATAGTAATTTATCTTTCTTGCTTGTGTTATTTTTCTTAGTCGTGATAACATCTTAAGGTCAAGTTGTTGAGGAAAAATAATTGTTTAGGTTCAAAATATTGGCTTGTAATCGTAACCGGACTTTGTTGAATGAGTGGACTGCTAGATAATTTGAAATGTGAGCTTGATTGACTATGTCAACTTAGTACTTTCATGGTTTGAAATCAAAAATTGTCATGTTGAAATGGATCAGGATTCCACTAGAAAGTATGGGAAAGCTTTGTATTATTTCACTTGTTAAACTGCCTTTAAGTGGTCTAAATAGGTTTAAATTTTCGATGTTTGTTTGAGGGATTAGTTTAGAAATCAAGTGCAAGCATGTATTTGTACTTGATTGTTATATAGTTGAAGATAGCATTGTTCGGTGAGAACTTGTCGAGATTTCTATATTGGGTAAGACTCGATATTGGGTTTTGATTCCCAGTCTTGGTTTTGTAAATCTTGGGCCAATGGAGCCTTAGATTCTGGGCCATTCGAGAGAGAAAAGTACAGTGAGTGCTTTGGGCTTGACTGTTGAGCCCCCATGCTTGTACTGTTTGTTGCTGGACATTTCACATGGTAGACTAGGATCTAACACATGCTGAAATTTAAATTAATATCATAATTTAGTTAACTCGTGTCAAAATAATTTTTTAAAATTGTAATGCAACTTGTTAGTTGGATTTCCTGTTTCTGTGATTAACGTCATCTTCATTTGCATCATTGGCTTTGAGTGTGAATCATTTGGTTTACAAGAGCCGGGCCAATTGGACCATGCTAAGTGACCATCGAAATCGGTATCCTCCCGAAACGTTGGTGGTGCTACCAATTTTGGTACACTTGAATCCAAGTATGGGAATTTATTTGCAGGCTAAATCATTTGCTTACACTATAAAACACCCCTTTGTTTTCAATATGGCTATTAGGGGGTGTTACTGGTACCAACTTTATTAGATAATATAAATAGCTTGTGGCCCTTGTCTTAATTTTATAACCTAGACATTAAAATGACTAATATTCGTAGAACATTCTTTTGAGATGTTTAAAACACAATTGTTGTTATTTATACATCTGCATAACATAATTATGATTCTAAAAATAAAATTGGAGTATGCGTTCGCGCAACTTCAGCCCAAACTTTCTTAATAAAAATAAAGTGTCATTATTCGTGGACACTTTCGCATGACATGATTTTTTACTCGCCAAAGAAGCGGGTATACATACGCATAACTCGTTCCAAGATAAATTTCTTAATTAAAAGCGATAAAAGAGGTCAAAGCACATATGTTCTAAAACAAATAATTAGATGATTTAATAAGCTATGTATGAGCAACGCGACCGCGCTAGAACCACGGAACTCGGGAATGCCTAACACCTTCTCCCGGGTTAACAGAATTCCTTACTCAGATTTTTGATTCGCAGACATAAACAGAGTCAACATTCCTCGATTCGGGATTTTAACCGGTGACTTGGGACATTATTAATCTCCCAAGTGGCGATTCTCAAATCTCTAAATAAATAAATCTTGTTTCAATTATCCTTTAGCTGAAAAACTACCTTTTCTATGCCCTTCGCCGGGGTTGTAGTGTAAAAAAGGAGGTGTAACAGCTCTGGCGACTCGCTGGAGATCGAACCCAGAATCTTTGGTTCAGGGTTCAAGAATTCAAATTTTTAATATAACTTTACTTGACTTATTTATTGTTAATATTACTGTATTTTTGTGAACCTTTGTGCTAAATGTTTACTGCTTTAATATTGTTTTAATTGTACATGATTGCCTTCTTACGCCACCCATCCGAGTCTTCTAAGAAATGGTACATACGGTTGCATAGCCCGCTTTTCTGTAGAAATTATACCAAAGTAGAGCAAGGCTGGGCAAGTGACAAGGCGGGGCAGACTTTAGTGCTCCCGGTACGTCGCCCTCTCCTCGGCCCCAGTTGTCCGCTCGAGTATCCCAAGTCTAGGTAAAAATCCCAGGATGTATACTTAGAAAAACACAACTTCATGTCGGATCCCTAGTAGGAACTTTTATTTGTATCATGCATTTGGCTTAGAGGACTCAACACAAGGGTTGGGTCCGTCTAGGATAGGTGTACTTGAATTAATGGACCATCTTGATGCATCTTGCATGCTACTTGCGATGGAACATTCTAGCTGAAGATGGTCGGGAATGGGTAAAAAAGCAATTGGGTGCCCTCATAGACATTCTTTAGATCACACTGCGGGAAAATTTAATCAAGGCTTTGGTAACCTTTTGGGACCTTGTCCACAATGTTTTTCACTTCTCGTATTTTGAGATCACCCCTACCTTGGAGGAGATTGCTGAGTACATTGAGTTCGGTCGGGACTTGAGGAAGCAACAACTTATATTTCCAAGGGCCCCGTCAGTACACAAGTTCTTTGACCTCTTATACATCAGTAAGCACATGAAGAAAGCCCATGTGAGTAAAGGATGTTGTTCTTTCCATGTCTTGTACTTCAGGTTCGGGCATTCCGTTGGGTTCGAAACACATGAAAAGGGTTTAGGCGAAAAGCAAGATAAGGTCTGTGGCAAATTAACCACCAATATGCGTTCATTGTGGCATTCTTGGGAATCATGGTTTTGCCAAATGAGTCGGGGACGATGGATACCCATATGGTTAGAATCGCACAAGTCCTCAGTACAAAAGGAAGATCACACTTTTGTCCCATTGGTTTTGGCAGACATTTACCGAGCATTGACATTATGTAAAGCCAGGGTTCAATTCTTCGAAAGTTGCCAAAACCCTTTTGCAAATGTGGTTGATCGAGCACCTTCGCAAAATCCTTTTGCAAATGTGAAGATCTAGGCATCCTATTTATAGAGCTGCATCCAGAAGCCGTATTACCAGAGGCTTTAGTTTAGCAGGATTGAAACAACTGTCGGTATCTAAAAAATGGCACTCAGGTACCGGATATGGCAAAAGGAGAAGTAGACCGAACTATGCTGCTTGGTTTGAGAAAAGGTTTTTCACGAACAACAAGCCAGAATCCGAACTTGAGAGGCCCGCCAAAAGACCTCTTATTTAAGATTTTGACGATAAAATCCAAGAAAGGTTAGCATGGGGGGATAAAGAAAAAATGTATCAAGACGAAATTCATGCTTTGAAAGAAAAGCTAAGAAATATGGAATTCGACCATGACCTACAAGCACAAGAGGTCGAGGGTGAAAAGAAAAGACTAGCCCAAGAAAATGAAGCCTTGCGAGCCCATTTTCAGAAAATGGAAATAGCTGTAGAGAGTCCCGCCCAAAATGCGAAGGATGAGAAGCTCATAAACAACCTGAGTCGGAAAGTAGGGGAGTACGGTTTTGACCAAAACAAAGCATAGGGTGAGCTGTCTGGAGCCCGAAGGCAATTGGCCAAAAATGCAGAAGGACGAGCACGCATGCCTGAACAATTGAAAGAAAAGCATGACAACAAGGTTGCGAGGTTTAAGAAGAGGGTTACCATGGTTAAAAATAAAATGGTTAAGCAAGCGAGGGATTTCAAGGATGAAAAGAACATTGTTACATAGCAATAGCACGATTGGAAAGAGATTTGCAACAATTCCAAGAACTAAATCGTGTAGCCGAACAAACTTTGGAGGCAAGGCCCAACAAATCGGGCGATTGTTGCAAGAAAAGGGTGCTATAAGAGAGAGTGTATGGATGATCGCTGATTACATCACTGTAAAGTGTAGCCATTGTGAAGATATGACAAGATCTATATTCTTTGCTATCGCCATGACGTTTGTTCGTCAAGTGATAGAAGACCTCCACCACCTCCAAGGGAATTTAGCACTCAAGCCTGTGGCGAGACCGAATGATTCCCCACAGACCCCGGGAGCATTAGAAGCCTTAATGTATTCACAATTTTCACTCAAGTCTGTTAGTCCATTTACGAAGTCTATATTTTCTTTCATTTTCAGTCTGTAGTAGGTTGTCTGGTCAGTTTTTTTCATTCTTGTTCTCAAAGCCTGTTGGTTTCTTGTGAGTCAGAGCTTGTTATTTTCTTTTAAGGTCTGTTATTAGTTGTAATCAAATTTTTTAACTTTACGAAAATTATAAAATTTTCCATAATATTTTTTATACTTATCTGCCAGAACTACGCTCGGTCTGATTCATGCGGGGTCATGATACGTAGGCAATCTCCATAGGATTCGACCATAAACAAAATAAGAAAGAGGAAAAAAAGAGAAAAAAGAGAGTCATTAGAGGAACAATGGTAAAATAAAGTATAATAAAAAAAATCAGGTAGGCAAACCAATCTGTGCAAAATAGAGGGGAAGAAGAAAAAGAAAACAGGGGAGGAAAGATAAAAGTCGGGATGACGCAAGCGACCAATTCATCGTGCATAATAGAAATAGGTAACTACTTAGGTGCATTCATCCCCAATATATGGCTACTTACATATTGAAGCCTAACCGCTGATAAGTTTTGGTCCAGACATGTGGTTAGTTTTGCGGCATTCTGGCAATCCACTCTTATAACACTCGGTTAAAAGCAAGCTAATCAAGGCCAATCAAGAAACCGACGCAAGTATCATTGATAGGCAGAAGAGTTGGATATTAATGCAATGAAAGAGGAGATGTTCAAACTGAAACATCAGATGGCCAAAATGTATTAGGCATGGGTAAGGGGGTAGCCACCACCAGCTTATCCTACTAACCCAACATTCATCCCCCCATTAGACAAGTCACATGACCACCCTGCCACTGATCCACCCCCAAGCTTCTCCATCTGCCAATAATACCAGGGTGTAACTTCTCAGGCACCCCTAGCTCCACCACCCAAAGTTGTTCCTCACCCTACCCCGCCAGTCGCTCCCATCTATGTGGCACCTCCTCTCACCGCACTGCATAGATCATCCGGTGAACCTTTGCTCCAAGCTCATGACAACCAGTGTTACCCACCAGAACCCGCTTACAAAGCTCATGAACCCTACTCTTACGCTCCCTGTTTTAAAATCCCTGGTGAGGTTGAAAATCCAGTCAAAAAAATCCCGCGCAAGAGAGAGTGCTCCGAAAATTCAAAAGTCTAGAGCAATCATTTACAGATATGCAAGGGTTAGGAGGCCAAGTGAGTGTGGCATACAAATACCTTGTTTGTTTCAGATGTACAATTACCTCCAGGCTTTAAGATGCCCATGTTTGACTTCTACATGCACATGGTGATCCGGTGGCACATCTAAGGGGTTTTTGTAGCAAGATGAGAGGGGCAGGCAAAAAGGATGAATTGCAATTTGCTTACTTCAATCAAAGTTTGAGTGGCTCAGCGTTCGAATGGTACACCCGACAGGATCATGCTCGATGGTACACCTGAGACGATCTAGCCTAAGCATTCGCTTGTCATTTTAAGTACAACCTTGAAATTAGCCCAGACCGTTTGTCTTTGACGAAACTGGAAAAGAAGCACAATGATAGCTTCAAAAAATATGGCTTCTGTCGGAGGAAGCAAGTAACAAGGGTCGACCCGCTAATAAAGGAAAGTGAAATGGTAGATAATTTCTTGCAAGCTTTAGAGCCTACATATTTTGGTCACCTAGTATCGGCAATGGGTAAATCCTTCAATGAGGTATTGAAAATGGGGAGCATGGTCGAGAGGGACTACAATCCAACAAGATCATGAGTTATTATGCAATCAAAGCAACCACCCAGGCTATCCAAAGCGGGATCGGAGGAGCAATTGGAAAGAAAAAGAAGGAAGAGGTAGCGACTGTTGATTCAGGAACTTGGTTTGGGCCCCAGGGTCCATCCCATTACAACCAGCCCGACCTAAGAATCCACCCTACCCACACACTCTATATAGCCCACTACAACACTACTATCCACCTCCTGATACCCGTTTTTTCGTTCATCATGAATAAACATATATTCAACCTCCCGCCCACGCACAATGGCGTGCGATAACCATGCAAAATAATTACCCAGCTCTACAAAATAACTACCCTCCAAGAGCCTACCATCAACCCTTGAGACTAGCTTTCCGGGCCAACCAAGTTTTAAAGACTAAGAGAATGCAGAAGAAGAAAACTTTCACTCCACTAGGAGAGTCATACACCAGCTTATTCCACAGACTGAGACAGTTAGACATGTTGAGGCCGATTGAAGCGAAATTGCCAAATCCTCCTCCGAGAAATCTGGACTATTATGTCAGTTGTGATTGTTGTTCTGGTGCCTTGGGGCATGACAAAGAGAAATGTTGGCATCTGAAGTGTGCTATTCAAGAACTCATTGATTCCCATCGCATTGAGGTGCAATCCTTGGAAGCACCCAACATTAATCAAAACCCACTGCCTACTCATCAAGAGACAAATATGATCAAGATAGTGAACAAAGAGGGAGAGCCCAAATGGCCTTCACAGACTGTCATGATGATCTGAGCCAATGAGCGAAAGACGATTGAGAATTTGACAAGCAAGATGTTGACGCTTAAGTTGGCGGGGCAAGTAGTAAGCCTTTTGCTGTAGCCGGGAAGGAATCCTCCAAAGGTGGGACGCTGGAATAAGAAAATGCAAAAATGGTTGTACCAGGGGTAGCAAGCAATCCTGTAGTTGTCGTGGAAGGTGCTCAATCAGAGCCTGTCATTATCAAACTTGTAACTCAGCTACCAGTAATCAATAAGAAGGCAGTATCTTTGAATTATGACCGGGTGATGGTAACCTACAAAGGGAAAAAGGTTAGAGAAGAAGTTTGTGATACCCATGGATTGACCCAATCCTGGAGGTGCTTTGCCCCCCAAGAATTGAGAAAAGCAAAACGAACCAAGCACAATTCAGTGTGATGCTATCATACCATTCATCGTGGCGGATGATGATAAGGGCCTTGGGTGTATCAGATTCATGACTTTGTACCAATAAGAGAAGGTCTAGAGGGAGAGTGTGTTCCAATGCCAAAGTTTGCTGCTGTATCAGTCATGGTGGCCATGGAAATGTTAAGGAATGTGTTTGTTCACGAAAAACGTCTGGAGGCCTCACTTCAGGGTATCGTACAACAGGTATCTCTCCCCATGAACATGGACACCTTTGGTTTAGGACTCAAGCCTACAAGTACAGAAATCAAGAGAGTCAGAATGATGAGAAAGAAAGCATGGGACCTCCCCAAGCCTGTGCCTCGTCTCTTCAAATCATTTGTGAAGCCCGACACCAAGAAGCGCCTTGCAGCAACAAGTTCCAATTATGTGGTTGATCTTGATAAAAAGTTACTTGAAAGGTTTGAGAAGTTGTTTGAAGATGTGAATATGGTAGAAGCTGGAGAGGGCTCTAGCAAGGCAGACGTGCAAGTTGTTGGGCCCTATGAAAAAGTCAAGAACTGGGAAACTATTCCTCTCCCGACCAGAAAGGAGTTTTGGTAGTTTGCATTGATTTTTTCTTTCAAATTTCTCTGGATTATTCTAGGGTTGTAATTCAGTGTCTATGTTCCATCCGTTTGGATGTGTAAAACCTTGTCATCTTTCAGTTTCAATGAAATGCAATTTCCCTATTCTTTAGTGCTAATAGTTTTTATTTTTCTTTGCTTTTCTTTTCCTTCTTGTATATTTATTTTTATGATGGCTCCAATGATCTGACATGCATAAGGGCTCTTCGACCCAGTCTTAAATGGTCTATTAAGAATTAATGATTCAAGAGATAGAATCTGAGGATGAACCAGAATATGATGAGGAAAGGGTGTTTGAGGAAATTAGTAAAGAGTTGAGCCATTTTGAGGAAAACCACAAGCCAAACCTGGGCGATACGGAAGTAGTCAATTTTGGGGACCCAAATAACATTAGAGAAACAAAAATAAGTGTCCATCTTGAGCCAAAGCTTAGGAAATCAATAATTGAAGCGCTGCTTGAATAAAAAGATGTTTTTGCATGGTCTTACGATGATATGCCAAGATTGAGCACTGACATGGTGGTTCACAAATTGCCCACTGATCCGGCCTGCTCTCATGTCAAAAGAAAGTTGAGGAAGTTTAAAACTGATGTGGGTGGAAGATAAAAAAGGAAGTGACCAAGCAGTTTGAGGCCAAGGTCAACCGAGTCATGTGATATACCACCTGGTTAGCTAATGTCGTGCCTATGCCAAAGAAAGATGGTAAAACCACGATATGTGTCGAATGTCGTGACCTCAACAAAGAAAGTCCAAAAGATAACTTCCCACTGCTAAACATCCACATATTGATTGACAATTGTGCAAAATATGAGATCGGGTCCTTCGTAGATTGTTACGCAGGCTACCACTAGATTTTGATGGATGAGAAGGATTTGGAGAAAATAGCGTTCATCACGCCATAGGGAACTTATTGCTACATGGTCATGCCATTCGGTCTGAAGAATGCTGGGGCAACCTATATGAGGGTGATGACAACTATCATCCACGATATGATACATATGGAGATTTAGGTCTATGTGGATGATGTAATTGTGAAATCCAGGAAGCAACCCGACCATGTCAGAGATCTGAGAAAACTCTTCCAGAGGCTCTGCAGGTATCATCTCAAACTCAATCTTGTGAAATACGCATTTGGGTTCCCCTCAGGGAAGTTACTAGGGTTCATACTCAACTGCGAAGGCATTGAGCTAGATCAATCAAAGATCAAAGCCATACAACAATTGCCGCCTCCAAGGAACAAAAACAGAGGTGATGAGTCTGTTGGGATGGTTGAATTACATCATTCAATTCATTACTCAGCTCACAACAACTTGCAA
The DNA here is from genome assembly GCA_034376525.1 of Nicotiana benthamiana. Taxonomy (NCBI): domain Eukaryota; kingdom Viridiplantae; phylum Streptophyta; class Magnoliopsida; order Solanales; family Solanaceae; genus Nicotiana; species Nicotiana benthamiana. Next base: position 52,768,140 of record CM067339.1, on the reverse strand, counting down.
GTCCATCTTTAAGCTGTTGAAATAGGATGCCACAGTCAAATGGATGGAGGAATGCCCGGAGATTTTGATAAAATAAAATAATACTTATCGAACCCACCAGTATTGGTCCCACCGGAACTAGAAAGGCCCTTGATCCTATATCTGACAGTCTTGGACAACTCATTTGGATGTGTGCTAGGTCAGCAAGATGTTAGGGGGAGGAAAGAGCAGGCCATATAGTACCTCAACAAGAAATTCACAGCCTATGAGGTTAAGTATACTCATCTCGAAAGGACATGTTGTGCCCTAACTTGGGTAGCACAAAAGTTGAAACATTACTTGTCATCGTATACCACTTACCTCTTCTCACACCTAGAACCGTTGAAATATTTCTTCCAGAAGCCTATGCCTACAGGGAGACTTGCAAAGTGGAAAATCTTACTCACCGAGTTTGACATTATCTACGTGACTAGGACTGTAATAAAAGCGCATGCATTGGATGATCATATAGCCGAGAATCCGGTGGATGAAGAATATGAACTTTTAAAGACATACTTCCCAGATGAAGAGGTAATGCATATTGATGAAATGAAGTAGAGCGAGAAGTCGATATGGAAACTTTTCTTTGATGGGGTCGCCAACGTGAAATGCGTCGGGATAGGAGCAATACTCATTTCTAAAACGGACCTCGTTACACTTAACTCCGCTTCTATTGCACCAACAATATGGCAGAATATGAGGCATGTATTTTGGGTTTGAGGTTAGCTGCAGACATAGGTGTTCAGGAAGTCTTGGTCTTCGGAAACTCGGACCTTCTGGTACACTAGATTCAAGGGGAGTGGGAAACACGAGATTTGAAGCTCATACCATATCGGCAATGCTTGCATGACCTTTGTCAACGATTCAGGTCAGTTGAGTTTAGGCATATCCCAAGAATTTACAATGAGGTTTCTGATGCCTTGGCCACTTTAGCCTTAATGTTACATCATCCAGATAAGGCTTATGTTAACCCTTGTATATTAAAGTTCATGACCAACATGCTTACTATGACGTGGTGGAAGAGGATCTTGAAAGTGAGCCTTGGTTTCATGACATAAATGATCAAAAGAGAATAATTCGTCGCCTATCAAGCGGGTTTTTCTTTAGTGGAGGGGTACTATACAAAAGAACGACAGACCTTGGGTTGCTGAGATGCATAGATGCTAGACAGGCCACAACAATCATGACTAAGGTACATTCTGGGGTTTGCGGATCGCACATGAGTGGATATGTTTTGGCAAATAAGATTCTCCGAGCAGGGTATTATTGGCTCAAAGTGGAGCGAGATTGTATCAGCTTCGTGTGCAAGTGTCATCAATGTCAGGTGCATGGAGACTTGATTCACTTCCTGCCATCTGAATTGTATACAATGGCTGCACCGTGGCGCTTCGTTGCCTCGAGCATGGATGTCATCGGGCCCATCAAGCCAGCAGCTTCCAATGGACACAGGTTCATCCTGGTGGCTATTGATTATTTCACCAAGTGGGTCGAAGCTAAAACTTTCAAGGTGGTGACCAAGAACGCCGTGGTCGACTTTGTGCATTCAAATATCATTTGTCGGTTTGGAATCCCAAAAATACTTATCACTGACAATGGAGCGAATCTCAACAGTCATTTGATGAAAGAGGTATGTCAGCAGTTTAAGATTACACATCGCAATTGCGCCCCATACCGCCCCAAGGCGAATGGAGCAGTTGAGGCAGCCAATAAGAACATAAAAAAGATACTTCAAAAAATGGTGGAAGGGTCCAGGCGATGACATGAGAAGCTACTATTTGCATTGCTAGGTTATCACACTATTGTCCGCACGTCAATAGGCGAAACTCCATATTTGTTGGAGTATGCCACAGAGCCAGTAATACCGGCAGAAATTTAAATTCCATCCCTTTGAATTGTCGCTGAGGCAAAAATTAATGATGATGAATAGGTCAAAACCCGTTTGGAGCAATTGAGTTTGATTGATAAGAAAAGGTTAGCAGCAATATGACACTCCCAGTTGAATCAACAGAGAATGTCCAGAGCATATAACAAGAAGGTTCGCCCAAGAAGGTTTGAAGTGGGTCAGTTGGTATTGAAGCGCATCTTCCCTCACCAGGCAGAGGCAAAGGGAAAGTTCGCCCCAAATTGGCAAGGGCCGTTCATTGTCTCAAGAGTGTTGTCCAATGGGGAATTATATCTAAAAAATGTGAAAGGAAAATGTGTAGAAATGGCCATCAATTTCGATGCAGTTAAGAGATGCTATGTGTGATGGTCTTTGATTAATCAGGCTTGTCCATACTTGGCACGTTTGTTTGTACTTGGCATATTTTAGAGATTGGAATGATGAAGGCATTTTATTCGTCTATCTAAACACTTTATCCTTTGCTAACCCATTTGTGCATTAATTTCTTTCTTTCATACCCCTCTTTTAGAATCAGTAACAAAAGTTAGAAACGCAAGTGTGAGAAGTCAGTAAAAGGAAAAGAAAAGGAAAAAAAGAGAAAAAGAGAAGAAAGAAGAAGAAAAGAAAGAAAATAAAAACAAAAAAATAAAAGAAAGAAAAAAGAAAAAAAAATAATAAACAACACAACAACAAAACAACAAAAGAAAAAGGAAGAAAAAAAAATAAGGAAAAGAAGAAAGGGGAAATACACAACAACAAAAACAAGGAATCTTGATGAACTATGTTTGACCTAATTCATTTTTAAGGATATGTAGGCAGCCTCACGGTTTGGTCACATTAAAATAAAAATGGGGCAGAAGTTGCGGTCATTGTAAGAAATTTGGTTCCGAAAGTTGCAATTTTTGAACCTATTTGAATTATCTTGAGCCTTTAATACCTTTTCTTTCTAACCTTATCCAAAAGCCTGCACTATGGTCCAAAGAAAGACCTTCTTATCAGTGTTTAAGAAATGCCAAGTCAAGCAAGAAGAGATGATTCATACCCTGGGGAAACACTCTAGTTCAACCAAGAAAAGAAGAAAATGAGAGAATCTTATTGGTGAAACCCTCACGGGCATCGTGGGGCGATGAGAGCTGAGAGAAATGAAAATGAGAGTCTTATCAGTAAAAACCCTTACGGCCGCCATAAGGCGAAGGAAAATCGAGAAATAAACAACTGGAAAAGGGATGTTGGAAATCTGTTCAGAACACCGTAAGTCGAGCAAGGTCAAGGTTTGGTCAAAGAAATTGGGTTAAAGAAGGTCACAACAACAAAGCATGACAACTGAAGGCCGATCATTTGGACAGACTAGGCCGACTAAGCCGAAGTGCATGTCATGATCATGGGAACCAGTTGTTCCTCCACATATAAGTTTATTTTCTTTTCCCATTGATAATCGCCAAATTTGGAATTCTTTTATTCTAAAACAAAACAATTCAGAGTCATTGCATTTCATTTTCTTTCGGGTCTCTATTTCTTCAAAGATGTCTCCAAAGTCATTTTGTTTAAGCAAGTAGGAGAGAAATTTCAAAGCTTACTACCAGCTCCCAAATAACAAAGCACATGCCGGTCAAAACATAACAAGGCAACGAAAGCTGAAATGGCAAGGGGAAGAATCAATGAAAGTTTCATTAGTAAACTGACTCGGTAATTTCGTGAAGGATGTAAGGATTCTGTAAAAAGGGTCAGAAATGAAACACAATGAGGAAAAGAGAAAAGCCATAGGGTTCAGGGGTCACCCGAGAAAAGCAGGCGACTCATCATAAGTGCGGGAAATTTGACACAATAAAATATGACAATGGGGAGGCCATTCTCAGGAAGAATGCCGCAAGCTAACCACCACTTTTCAAACTAACAAGGTTTTCTTTGAATGAAACAGGGGTAGAAAATTCTAGAGATCTCGGGGAAATCTTCCATTAAATGCAAGCACCTGGCAGGTATGATTGTAAACTTCACGACCCTCTTGGAAAATGTGACTCAGTTTAAAATTCAACGGGGAATATAATCTAGCACAAATAATTCCCCAATGTGAGTCGTCGGGACCTGTCTGGATAATGGGACGTGACTTTAACTGGCAATCCCCAGCAAAGACAACCGAGTTGAAATGGGCATTTAATTTGAAATTCTCAGGACCCTCTGGAAAATGGGACTTATTTAAAGGTTGGAGATAATCGTGAATAGCAAAGAGCATAAAGTAACTTGCATGTTCAAATAAGATTCAGTTAAGAGTTGTCAGGACCCTCCTGGAAAATGGGACTCAACTTAAAACTCAAACAGTCACGGGTAACATGGTCAGGTACAAATATTTCCCCATCAAGAGTCGTCAGGACCCTTCTGGATAATGGGACTTGACTTTAAAAGTTTTCAGGACCCTCCTGGATAATGGAATTAAATTTTAAAGCTTGTCAGGACCCCCCCCCCCCCCCGAATAATGAGAGGCAACTCTAAATACTAATCCCCCTCAGATATGATTTGTCATCTAATTAAGTGTTGTCAGGACCTTCATGGATAATGGGATGTAGCTTTAATTAGTGATCCCCTGGAGATATAACTCAGATAACAAGACACAGTAGAAGTAATACCTTGGGAGAACATAGCCTAATCTTAAAGTTGTCATTAATCAAGAGTTGTCAGGATCCTTATAGGTAATGGGATTTAGCTTTTAGAGATATTTGGTAACAGTATTTGACTAACACTCACAGATGCACCCAACACCCAACTGGGGCAGAAAAATTTCTTTTGTTTTGTTTGTCATGTTGTAATAAGGTTTAAAGGTAGTAGTTTCAAGTTTCGAGTTTTGGTAATCAGGCGCCCACCTAGAGAACAAGGGAATATATTTTTAGTTTCGAGTTTTGGTAATCAGGCGCCCACCTGGAGAACAAGAGAATACATTTCAGTTTTATTCAACTTTTTGGTAATTAGGCGCCCACTGTAGAACAAAGGAATACATTTCAAGTTTTGGTAATCAGGAGCCCACTTGGAGAACAAGGAAATACATTTCATGCGTTCAAGTTTTTGGTAATCAGGCGCCCACCTGGATAAAAAGGGAATACATTTCAAGTTTCGAGTTTCAGTAATCAGGCGTCCACCCGGAGAACAAGGGTATATGCTTCATGTTTTTGGTAATCAGGCTCCCACCTGAAGAATAAGGGAATACATTTAAGTTTCATTCAAGTTCTGCAATCAGGCGCCCACCTTGAGAAGAAGGGAATACATTTCATGTTTCGAGTTTCGGTAATCAAGCTCCCACATGGAGAACAAGGGAATACATTTCATGTTTCAAGTTTTGGTAATCAGGCGCCCACCTGGAGAACAAGGGAATACATTTCAAGTTTCAAGTTTTTGGTAATCAGGCTCCCACCTGAAGAATAAGGGAGTACATTTAAGTTTCATTCAAGTTTTGCAATCAGGCGGCCACCTAGAGAACAAGGGAATACATTTCATGTTTCGAGTTTCGGTAATCAAGAGCCCACTTGGAGAACAAGGGAATACATTTCAAGTTTCAAGTTTTTGGTAATCAGGCGCCCACTTGGAGAACAAGGGAATATATTTCAAGTTTCGACTTTTTGTAATTAGGCGTCCACTTGGAGAACAAGGGAATAATTTAAGTTTTATTCAAGTTTTAAGTAATTAGGCGCCCACTTGGAGAACAAGGGAATATATTTCAAGTTTTATGTTTTTGGTAATCAGGCGTCAACCTGGAGAACAAGGGAATACATTTTATTTTTATTTAAGTTTTTGGTAATCAGGCGCCAACCTGGAGAACGAGGGAATACATTTCATGTTTTGGTAATCAGGCGCCCACATGGAGAATAAGGGAATACATTTCAAGTTGCAAGTTTTGGTAATCAGGCGTCCACCTGGAGATCAAGGGAATACATTTAAAGTTTTGAGCTTCGGTAATCAGGCGGCCACCTGGAGAACAAGAGAATACATTTCAAGTTTCGAGTTTTGGTAATCAGGCCCTCACCTGGAGAACAGGGGAATATATTTCAAGTTTAAAGTTTTGGTAACCAGGCCCCCACCTGGAGAACAAGGGAATACATTTCAGTTTTATTCATGTTTTTGGTAATTAGGCGCCACCTGGAAAACAAGGGAATACATTTCAAGTTTTTATAATCAGGTTCCCAACTGGAGAATTAGGGAATACATTTCAGTTTCATTCATGTTTTGCACTCTGGCGTCCACCTGGAGAACAAGGTAATATATTTCAAGTTTAGTAATCAGGTGCCCACCTAGAGAACAAGGGAATACATTTCAAGTTTCGAGTTTTGGTAATCTGGCGCCCACCTGGAGAACAAGGGAATACAATTCAAGTCCAACAATCAGGCATCAACATGGAAAAAAACAAACATAGCAACAAGGCAACAAGGAGTTTCATAGGAAGAAATACAAAACAACAAAGCAACAAGAAGTTTCGCAGGAAGAAATACAAGACAACAAGGAAACAAGGACCGAGAGCAAGTTGGAAGACATAAGATAGGTTCTAGGTTCATTTGAAATCTATAGTTTGTAGCTTAGCCTAGTTTTTTTATTTTATTTTTTCATGGTGTAATAAGGGGATCTAGCAAGCAGTAGAAGCAACAGCAGCAATGGTGAGATCACAGCTTCGGTAGTCCCAGCTACCAAACACTCATGATCTATACTGACCTGATTCCTCTTTAGCCGAGGATATGTAGGCAATCTCTGAAGCAGGGTACGGTCAAGCTTTTCAAAATGCTTCTCACGGAGTATTCAAACGGGCAAAAATCGCTCGTGTCTGCTCACTTATCATTGCACGAAAACTCTTCGTGTTTCCGGGCAAAGAGGGGCATCTGTGGGCACGTGATTTTTTCCCTATATGAATTACTCGCATAAACACAAAACAAAATAATTTCTTTCAGTGTTTGCAATTTTGTGGATTTTTGTGGCATTTTCTATTAATTGTTTGCATTTTGGTTGGTGCATTTTAATTAGCAAAAAATACAAAAATATTACATTTTCATTTAGGACTTAATTTTTACATATTTTAGATTAATTGATAATTAGGGTTTTACAAAAAATAGAAAAAAAATCACAAAAATGATTTATTTTGATTTGAATTTTGATTAGTTTTCCTTTAATATGTTTTATGTAAGTATGTTAATCATAATTTAGGTTTAATTAGTTTAATTAGGTCCTAGGATTAAATTCATATTTTTATTTTGATTTTTTGAAAAGAAAAAGAAAAGAAATAAATAAAAAATGGGAATTAAGAGAACATGTATTTAAAAGAGAGAAAGTTTATATTGGGCCAAATTTTGGTTTTAAACACTCAGCCCAAATGACTCCTTCCCCAGAACCCATTAAACCATCCCAAACCCGCACTCCCCGCCCGGTCCACCGCCCCGTCCCCAAACAACACTGTTCAGTTATCAAACGATCCCGTCTCAGTCATCTTCTATCTGGACCGTTGATCTCAGTTGATAAAGCGGTCTGGAACTGGCAACCTCTTAATATTTAACTATCTTAACCTCCCCCACCCCCTTAATCCGTCTCTCTCTCACCCCACCACTCAAAGAACCCCCACCTTCTCCACCGCGTACTGCCTGTTGGAAATCGTCTCCACCTGCGGTGTTGGTCCGATGAACCCTATTTTCGGGCTAGAGCTTCCCTTCTTTCCCTCACAACCCGTGCCACCCTCTTTTCCTTTCAAATCTCACTAGAAACCTCCAAAATCTTCAAACCCTAGGGCGCCTCCATGGATTCCTCCGCCGTGGCCGGCGGCGCCACCACCCAAACATCACAAAATTAACTCCCATTGACCGCCACAGCACCCCCATATTGAGTCCATAAGCCATTTCTCTCGAACATGGCTATAACTCCTCGAATCTCAAATTTAGTGTTCGAGTCCTAAGAGCCAGAGCCGAGGTCTTTCATGCCAAGACATCCCTTAGGGTCTTTCTAGCACTCAAGGTCTGTTTGGTACTTAAGTAACATCATTTGTTTGTTCTTGGCAAAGAACAAGCATATGACATTATTTGGGGATTAAATCAAAAGGTCAGTCCTGAGTTCGAGCCTGAATCGATGAGTTTCCTACTTCGTTTTGTTTATTTTTCTATTTTCTTAGCGTACATTCGTCTTCTCTTCTTCTCTTTCTCTCCGGTTACCTAAAATAAAATTTGGACAAGTTTTTAGTTAGGATTGATTATTGTCTGTTTGTTCATTTAATATTTCTTTTCCAAGTTTGTTCTCTGATTTTTCGGGTTTGGTCTATTTAATTCCTTTGTCAATAGCTTAATCAATAGTTGAGAGCACTTTGTTTATTGGGTCATTTAGTTTAAATTCAGCCATTTAGCTAGGTTCTTATGTGGGGTGAAATTGCTTAATCTCTTCCTTACTGACGTCCATAATTTGCTCCTAATAGTTTGATTCATTGTGTTGTTTGGGATATGAATTTATTTCAGAATTCATTCATGGAATTCAAATCAATTTTGTGAGCCCAAGCCTGGTTAACGATTGGGTCATTTTACCCATGACCCATCTGGTTTCCTGCAAAAAAAAAGGTTAATGAGGGTAAATTAGGCAATGCACCTAGGAAATCTTTAGTGTAACTGATTTGGAAACTTCTAGTCGGGGTCTGCTAGTAAATTTTAGGTTTAAATTGGGCACCAAGTCACAAAGTAAGGGACTAAAATGCAAAATTAAAAACTGAAAGGTTCCCTACCTTCCTTGCCTATAAAGGCATCTAAAACTTGTCTTTCAAGGCAGATTTCTGAGAGTTGAAAATTAGAGAAAACACACAGCTAAAAAAACCACAATCTCTCATTTGGAATTAGAATGGATTGAAGTTGGGCTATAAGAATTTTAGTTTGAAGTATGATTCATTTTCCAATTGAAACTAAGTTCTGATTGTTGCATATCATTTGCTGGGGTTTGAAAATTAGCTTTTGAGCATTGCTGGTGCCTTGTTCTGTTGTAATCTACTGTTTTTTCACCTCTTTTCCCTTTCAATTTCTAGGTACTTTATCAAAACTATGATAGAATTGAATATTGGTTGAATTTATGTAAAGAGTTATGAATCCGAATTGGGATTTGAATATAGACACTATTTTTTAGCTGTACTTATTGCCAGATTTTGCCATTTCATGTTATTAAATTCCTTAGTTTTTGTAGTAATTTAGCTTTCCTGCTTGTGTTATTTTACTTAGTCGTGATAACATCTTAAGATCAAGTTTTTGAGGCAAAATAGTTGTTTAGGTTCAAAACATTAGCTTGTAGTGATTATTGGACTTTGCTGAATTAGTGGACTGCTAGATATGTAGAAATGTGAGCTTGATTGAATATGTCAACTTAGTGCTTTCATGATTTGAAATCAGAAATTGTCATGTTGAAATGAATCAGGATTCCACTCTATTGTTTGGGAAAGCTTTGTATTATTTCACTTGTTAAACTACCTTTTAAGTAGTCTAAATAGGTTTAAATATGTTTGCTTGAGGGATTATTTTAGAAATCAAGTGCAAGCATGTATCTCTACTTGATTGTTATCGACATAATTAAAGATAGCATTGTTTGGTGAGAACTTGTCGAGGCTTCTATGTTGGGTAAGACTCGATATTGAGTTTTGATTCCCAGTCTTGGTTTTGTAAATCTTGGGCCCATGGAGCCTTAGATTCTGGGTCATTCTAGAGAGGACAATACAGTGAGTGCTTTGGGCTTGACTGTTGAGCCCCCAAGCTTGTATTGTTTGTTGCTGGATATTTCACATGGTAGACTAGGATAGAACACACACTGAAATTTAAATTAATATCATAATTTAGTTAACTCGTGTCAAAATATATTTTTTAAATTGTAATGCAACTCGTTAGTTGGACTTCCTATTTCTGTGATTAACGTCATATGTATTTGCACCATTGGGCTTGAGTGTGCATAATTTGGATTACAAGAGCTGGGCCAACGTTGGCCCATGCTAAGTGACCATCGAAATCGGCATCCTCCCAAAACATTGGTGGTGCTACCAATGTAGGCCCACTTGAGTCCAAGTCTGGTAATTCATTTGCATGCCAAATCATTTGCTTAAACTATCAAACACCCCTTTGTTTTCAGTATGGCTATTAGGGGGTGTTACTGGCCCCAACTTTGTTAGATAATATATATAGCTTGTGGCCCTCGTCTTAATTTTATAACCTAGATATTAAAATGACTAATATTCGTAGAATATCCTTTAGGGTTGTTTAAAACACAATTGTGGTTATGTATACGTCCGCGTAATATAATTATGATTCTAAAAAACAAAATCGGCGTGCATTCTCATAACTTCAGCCCATACTTTCTTAATAAAAATAAAGCGTCATTAATCATGGACACGTTCGCGTGACATGATTTTTGACGCGCCAAAGAAGAGGGTATACGTACGCGTAACCCATTCCAAGATAATTTTCTTAATTAAAAGCGGTGAAAGACGTAAAAACACATAGGTTCTAAAATCAGGAATTAGATGATTTAATAAGCCAAGTATGAGCAAAGCAACCGTGCTAGAACCACGGAAATCAGGAATGCCTAACACCTTCTCCCAGGTTAGCAGAATTCTTTACTCGGATTTCTGATTTGCAGACATAAACAGAGTCAATCTTCCTCGATTCAGGATTTTAAGCGGTGACTTGGGACACCATAAATCTCCCAAGTGGAAATTTTAAAATCTCCTAAATAAATAAATCTCGTTTTGATTGTCCTTTAATTGAAAAAACTCCCTTTTCTACGCCCTTCACGGGGTTGTAGTGTGAAAAAGGAGGTGTGACAATATGTACCTATGTATGACATGGGATTCATATGCATATGCATGACATTATAATTATTTCATGAATTACAGAATTATCCAGACTTCCAGGCTGAGTCATTTACTCCATATTTCTTCCATGTTTGTTATGTACTTATTTTATGTGCCTTACATATGTGATGACCCAAAAGGTCACACTTATTTTAGAAATAAATTTTGTGTCTCGAGGCTTTAAGACCTTTTTTTTGTCTCACCTAAATTTGTGTGCCAATTCGGGCGTGTATCGTAAAATCCATAATGTGAAAATCTGTGAAAAATGATAAATTTTGCTTTTAAAATAAATTTGAGTTGACTTCGATCAATACTTTGGGTAAATGAACCCATACCCGTGATTCAATAGTCCTGGAGGGTTCGTAGGAAAATATGGGACTTGGGCGTATGCCCGGAATCGAACTCCGATGTCCCAAGCCCGAGAAATAGATTTTAAATAAAATTGTTTTCTGGAATATATATGAGTTTTTGGAAATGAAATATGCTTGAATTTGATGGTATTAGGTTTGTATTTTAGTTTCGAAGCTCGGTGCAAGTCTTATATGTGATTTAAGTTGAGCCTGTAAAATTTAGTAAGAAACGGAGGTCATATGACGTGATTCGGAACCTTAATTGTAAAATTGTAAACTTTGAAAGTTCTTGAGATTTTCTTTGATTTTGATGCTAAATTTATAGTTATTGATGTTTTTTGATGATTTGACCGCACAAGCAAGTCCGTATGATGTTTTTGGACTTGCGTGCATGTTTGGTTTGGAGGCCCGAGGGCTTAGGTGAGTTTTAGATAGGTCATTAAGTGAAATTTGCACTTAGAAAATTACTGATATGTTGTAGGTCTGTAGGCTTTGCATTTGGCTTCTCAAATACGAGCTTGCAAATGCGGGAAAGCATCGAAAATGAGAAAATTGACCTGGGCTGCTTTGGTCGCATATGTGACGTTTGTATCGCAAATGCGATATTGCATTTGCGAAGGGTCCCTTGCAAATGCAAAACTGACTAGAATGGCACTTGGTTGCAAATGCGACAAAATTTTCACATTTGTGAAGGAAACATGTTTTGAAGGGTTTCGCAAATGAGACGTCTGCGACTTGCAAATTCATAACCTAGCCAAAAATCTTTTATTTTTCAAACCCTTTCTAAACCTAAACACCTTTAGGAGATTTTTCAAATATAAGTACTCCTCCAAATCGATTGTAAGTCATTTCTGACTCGTTTTCATTAATCTTTACCATATTTTCTCATGATTTCAACTCAAAATTAAAGGTTTTCATGGAAGAAATTTGGTATCTTGGGTAGAACCTATGTTTTTCAAGTTTTGGGGATTTGGACCTCGATTTGAGGTCTGATTCCGAAACATATTATATAGTTGGGTTCGTGGGTAATCGGGGTTTGGTTCGAACCTCGGGGTAGATTTTTGAGTTTTTGGGAACAACTTTAAAAAACCTATTTTCATGCATTAGAATTGATTTATTTAGTATTTATTGATATAGTTAAGTAACTTGTGGCTAGATACGAGTGAATTAGTGGTGGCAATCAAGAGGTAAAGCGGTAGCTGAGGCTTGAATTGTGTTCGTGGCATCGAGGTAAGTGTTTGGTCTAACCTTAGATTGAAGGATTAGGAGTTGTGTCTTATTTGCTATGTGTTAATTGTGGAGTACAATGTATATGTTGTAATAAGTATCTATACGTCGGTGTCAGGAATGCCCATGAGTCTAGTGTTGTAATTGTTGTAACTCCGTTGAGATTTGTTCATGCTTAATATGTTGATTATCATTGTGTCTCATTTGCTGGGATGTTATTGTTTGTGATATTTTCTTCCTTGCCTAAATATTATTGTTATGACATTGTCTCCCTTGCCGAGATGTTATTGTTCACGATATTATTTTTCTTGCTGAAATTATTGTGGTTATACTCTTATTCCCTTGGCGGAATTCTTTCGTGATTGAGGTTGATTTATAAATAGGATCAGGTGGCATGCCATCACGGAAATATATGAAATAAGAGCGGGTTGCATGCCTGCAATGAGATACATCAAATGGGAGCAGTTGCATACCAACAACGAGATATATAAAATGGGATCGGGTTGCAGGTGTGCAACAAAAAAGAAATGAAAGTGAATACTATGTTTGTTTTCCTTATCCTTGTAGCAATTGGATTTTGACTTCTTTAGATTCCTCTTTTTTGGTATTCGATTGTTACCTGATACTCTCTGCATCATGTTTTCTCCCTCCCATCGTTAACTATAAATATCTTTTTTTATTTTTTTCTCTGTACACGATTTAACTGCATATGTTTGTTTGATCGTTTGGTCTTAGCCTAGTCACTACTTTGCCGAGGTTAAGTTAGAAACTTACTAGCACATGGGGCCTATTGTGCTGATACTACATTCTATACTGTGTGTAGATACTGGTACCAGAGCGTTTGGACCGCAGTTAGGTTGTTGCCTTCAGTCCAACAGGCAACCCGAGGTAGTCCTACAGGTGTTCGCGTGCCTTGGCATCTCCTTCTATCATTTCTTTTCTATTTTTACTTATTCAGAGACAGATTCGTATTTTTCTGTTTGGACTTTTTAGCAGTACTCTTAGATAGTCTTTGAAATTGTGACACCAAATTCTAGGTAGAGTTGTATTTAGACTTCTGCAATTTGTATTAAGTTAAATTATCAGATTTTTTCTTCCGCTTTGTAATTGATATTATTGTTTCCATTGTTTTGATATATTGTTTTGAAATTATAAGGAATTAAAGGATTAAAAAGGATAATTAAATCGAAATAGTTGGTTTGCCTTGCTTTCACTAATAGGCGCCATCACGACTCCCGAGGGTGAGAAAATTCGATCGTGACAACATACTTAGTACATTAGTTGTAAAAACGTCCCATTTTCCTAAGGATGCTTCATTTCGTGCCTGCAGGTCCCTATAGACAAATTGAGAGCCCTCCAAGTAGGCTATCAGCCCAGCGGAAGGTATTGGTGCACTTCATTTGCTTTGTCGTTACTTGTTTGGTTGGTATGGTTTAGATGTGTATTGTTCTTTATGAAAATTATGTATTCTTGTAGGCTTGTAGACAGATGCCGTGTTCGTAAAAGATTGTATGGCCTTTCAGCCTATGTTCAGTATACTAGTAGTTATTTTGATATTATAGGTCATATATCTTATGCATAAATTAGTATCGCATGTTGTATTCTACTTATCTCACGGCCGCCTTCTGACTCAATTATCTATGATAGTATGACATTAAAAGATACGTTATATTTGTTCTCGATTGAGTAAGGTACCAGATGCTCGTCTCGGCCCATCGGTGTGGGTCGTGATAGTAGACATGTGCCTATGCAACAAAAATACACAAGTATAATATGAGTACGAAAGTAATGTATACCTAGTAAGTTTCCAGTCAAACCTCAAAGAGTAGTGATGAGAGGTTGACTTTGGCACTTATTAGTGGTCCAATAATATCAAATACAATAAAGAAGTGAATAAATATGGCACACAGTAAATACATGAGATAAATATGTATTAAATTTGTAGTACAATTCCCTTCTTTACAATTTTTTTCTCAAGCTCTCAACTAGCAAGTTCCCTCTGTAACCGGAGCATATATATAAAGATATAGTGGATGTCTTCAAGAGGTTATCATAAATCAAATCTCGGGAAAACCCTAAGATACACCGGCTTCTATCCAAATATTACGTATGAATTCCATAAGAATGATGTATATATATAGGAAATGCCGAGGTGTATGATACGATCCAAAAATAAAGTAAACTTTGCACTGCCGATGGTCGAACGACATGAACCATAGATGCATCTATTAAGCTGTCGAGGCGAACGCCCCGCTCCTATGAGAGTGTGGTACATGAATCCTGCTGACAAACGGCCCGATCCTATAAGCGTAGTAAAAGAAAATACCCCGCTTGCGAATCATACATGCGACGCAGTCAAATATAAAATTGATAAATCAGAATCCTTTTTCTTGATTCCGTTCAAAATAAGGACCATTCAACATGAAGCTTTTAAAGAGAATTTTCCCACTCGCGAAGTGCACATGCGACGCGATTACACATAGATTTCTTAAGTCATTATAATATTTCTCAATTCTTTCAAAAATACGAGGTTTCATGGAAACCCTTAAAATATAAAATTCCTCAATTCAAATTCCTTTCAACAGAATTATTACAAAACCTTAATCTTCTTTCTTCTCAAGATAACGATAACATAAGTTAACAACAATACCAACAAAGCATGATGTAAGCCTAAGACTACCCTCATATAGTCATAGCTAGTAGCTACACATAGACTCTTGTCACCTCGTGCATACGTAGCCCCCCACAATTAGAAGCATATAATAATTTAGTTTGCCTATGGAGATAATTCTCTCTTACAAGGTTAGAAGGGAGACTTGTCTTGCTTTGAAGTTTCATAACCGAATTACAAGACCTTTCGATAACTCAAATCGATGCACAATGCTCCTAAACTAGCAAATAAATGAGAAATCCATTAATATATTTTCTAATACTCACCATAATTCAATTAAGATAAATCCCTAACTCCTCTCGAAAAGTTGAAAAAAGAGCCCTTGGGCCCACGTTTTCGGATTTCAAAAACTCACAAAATTTGATAACCATTCCGATACGAGTTCAACCATATCAATTTTATCAAATTCCGATAACAACTTGACCTCCAAAACTTGAATTTTTGTTCTTGAAAAGTTATGCAAAAATATTTTCCATTTAAATCTGAGATAAATGATGAATATAACTATATAATCATGAAGTATAATTATTTCAGATATAGAACACTTATCCCAATCAATATGATAAATATCACCTCAAAAATCGCTTCAATTCGAGATCCATAGCTCCAAATATGATAAAAATGGTTAAAACCTCAAAATATATCTTTTGCCTGGTATTTTCTCTTTGTGATCGTAGAAAATTCGTCATGATCACAATGCATAACATTTCTCAACCCAAAATTTGTCCTTCTCGATCGCGAAGAACAAATGCCAGCTCTTTCAGACAACCTCTAGTATAATAGCGATAACATTTTGTACAAAACTCCAAATTATAAACTGTTTAATTTGGAAAACTAGACACCAAGAATTATAACTTTTATTTCTCATTTCCCAAATCCTTATAGATTACGAGAAATAAGCTTTCAAAATAAGCCTCGTGCAACACAAATTTCTTCTTCGCGATTTTCAAACTCTTGACAGATAGGCTGTAGTGTACCACTGATTACTTTTTGTACATGACTCCAAATACCAAATAGTTTAATTTTATGAGAACTAAACACAAAGGTCTACAAATTTTATTTTTGAATCATCTCCAAATTCCTTATAGATTGCAAGACACACGCTTCCAAAGTCGGGTTAGTGCAGCAGAAACTTTCCTCTACGCGATTACGAAAGGCCTTCCGCGATAGCGAATCACTAGCCAATTTCACCCACTTTACTCATCGCGATCGCGCCCCGTGATTGCGTAGCATATTGCTGTATCCAAAAACCAACAACTAAAAATGACCTAAAAATTGTTATATCTCGTATTTTCATACATTAAAAGCTTCATCTTCAGTTAATTGATATAGGCTTGGGGGTGAGATTATCTTGAGTTTAACGTTTTTATGCTATTTATAATAAGCGATAAACAAGTGTCATGAAGGATAAAGAGTACACGAATTAAAGAAAATGAGTTTTGTTGAAAGTGGCCAATCTAGAATAAAATATGGGTCGAGCGATAATACCCGATAATTATGGCCTAGTATCATGCAAGGTAGCATATGACCACGGTGGTACGATGTATAAATTATATTAATAATAAATAGAATTTTAAGTATTTTGAAATAATTTTTAAATTATACGATTAATTAATTAATTACCAGGTAACAGAACATTACCTAATTAACTAACAAGTGAATAAAAAATTAATAAATTAATTTCCCCAAAATGTGGCATATATTAATTTGATCAATTTTTTTGGAGCAGTACTGTGGGGAGTAATAGTAGGCGTTGGGCATCATGGAACACATTATGTATGCCATGTGAAGAAGGGGGAATAAGGTTCAGATCCCTATATGATGTGTCCAAGGCATTATTTTGCAAGCTTTGGTGGAACTTCAGGACTAAGCCAAGCTTATAGAGTGCCTTCATGAGCCAGAAATATTGCAAGAAACTAAATGCAGTAATTGTTCCATGGAGGAGGGGATCTCATATATGGAGGAAAATGCTTGAACGTAGAGATCTCAGAGAGCATCCGAATATCTGGAAGTTGAGAATGGGTTATTCATTATTTTGGTATGATAACTGGAGAGGCCTAGGAGCACTCTATTTCCTAGTGCCACCATAGTTTGGCATAGATGATGATATATATAATGTGAATGATCTGGTGGAGTATGGGGCTTGGAATGTCGATAGGATAATGCAAGTTCTACCAGAAGACTTGGAAATGCAAATTATTGAAAAAATTAGGCCTACACATCAGGATAACTTGCTGGACATTCTCTATTGGATATTGGAAACTAAAGGTCAATTATCAGTGAAGACATCCTGGAGTATTTGAGAAGGAGGGACAATCCTAGGATAGCACACAAGATGATTTGCGTAAAGGGGCTTCCTTTCAAAATTTCCTTATTTATGTGAAAAGTTTGGAAAGATAGATTACCTCTAGATGATTTTATGAAGAGGTTAGGCCATCTTATGCCATCTACATGCTGTTGTTGTGCTGCGCCTAAGGAGGAATCACTGGTACACTTATTCTTTACATCAAAGGCTGTTGAAACTGTATGGAAATATTTCTTAGCAAGAGCAGGAATTGCTATACAGGGATTGACTCTTCACCAAGCTATAACAAAATGTTGGACTGCACCTGTTGTTCCTAGATTGAAGCCAGTTATGCAGGAATTACCTTCGTGCATAGCGTGGGAACTTTGGAAAATAAAGAATAGCCTAAAGAATAGGGAAGTTGTGTCTGTAAGTAGGGTCATTTATTAGGTGTTATCTACAATTCAAAAATTAGTACAAACAAGAAAACCTGGGTTACAAGTGCCTCACAGATGGACTGGTCTATTGAGCATGATGGTGAATTACACACCAAGAATTAAATATTATAAAGTGATCTGGGAGTTTCTTTGGAGGGCTGGATAAAAGTCAACATAGATGGGGCATCAAGAGGGAATCCTGGAAAAAGTGCCATAGGGGTGTGTTTAAGAGATTCAACAGGAGAGGTGACATATGCTTTAGGAAGAGAGATTACTGAAGAATCTAACAATGAAGCAGAGGCAGTAGCAATATTGGAGGCATTAAGAATATGCAGGGCCCTAAATTAATCTCAAATATGGTTGCAAATAGATTCTATGTTAATTAAAAATTTTATGGAAGGAACATGGAAACCCTCTGGTGTATTGCTGAATATGTGGAGGAAATCATGAAGCTGATGGAGGGGTGTAATACAAAGGTATCACATATATTCAGAGAAGGTAACAAACTAGCTAACCACTTGGCATACTATGTATTGGATCATGGCAGCATATGAATTTTGGGATCTGGACTCACAAGGAAGGAGAATAGTGAATGATGATAAATTACAATGCCCATATATCAGAATAAAAGTTGCAAGGATCTAGGTGGATAAGAGGTGGGCAT
Organism: Nicotiana benthamiana; assembly: GCA_034376525.1. Lineage (NCBI taxonomy): Eukaryota > Viridiplantae > Streptophyta > Magnoliopsida > Solanales > Solanaceae > Nicotiana > Nicotiana benthamiana. The sequence continues at coordinate 52,749,783 of CM067339.1, read as the reverse complement.
TGAGGTAACAGGAGGGAAACTAAGTCAACGCTATGTTTAAATCTATACCGAGGAGAGCATGGTGAACACATGGTGTACTAACTGCTTAGTGGTGTAGGAGATAATATAGAATGAAGAGAATGGAGACGAAGCTAGTGGAAAATATGGTTCAAATACATGATCAAATTATGTCCATACATCAGAATCAAGGTTGCAAGAAGTTAGGAGGTGAGGAGGAAAGGAGTAGCAGGAGTAGGAGGAAAACGGGAGCCATAATTGATTACCATACTCAAATCCATTTGGAGAAGGGTATGGCGATCTTTCTTATTACTAACCTAGTTTTCTTTTTTGTAGGGAATGATACTGTGATCATGCCCTATCCCATGAACAATTCTAACTTGGTAGTATCAGTACTATGTACTCAATCTGAGGAGAGGGAAGCATGGGTAGGCACAATCATGATAATGCTCAAAGGAGAGCAGGACATGTCCAATAATTTTGTGAGCTGCATTGGACCTCAACCTCAGGTCAATTTAGCAATCACAGAAGAAGTACAACAACAAAAAAAACAAAATGAAAGCAAGCAAAGTTATGGGGGCACAAAGGTACAAAGCCTGCTGACAGGAGAATTCCAGTCCTACATGAGGAAACTCAGCTAGATGATGCACCTGTGAAAAAAAGACAGCAAGACATGAGTGATACAATGCAACACAGTCAGACATACTTGAGGACTCAGTATTTTCCAAAAATAAAATAAAATAAAATACAAGATACAACAACAGTAGGTGGTGAAGATCTTTATCCTCACCACATCTGCAGGAATAAAAGGTCTTTGTAAAGAATGTTGGGCAGTAATGCAGCACAATTGACTCGAGCATCAACATGCAACAAGAATGATGTGAAACAGGGCATTTTACTGGTCATTAGCATCATATACAGAGCTTGGCAATCCATGTTCTATCATCATAGCAAATGCAACAGACAGGACGGAGTAAAATTATCTACAGGCACAAAGGAATCACAACACTCACATGCATCAGTCTATAATAGATACGGAGGCACAGTTGATCAAAGGAAAACATGTTGCAACAAGGTGGTGGTTCAATCAAGGAGCTCAACAAGAAATCATTGGTGGAGAATACATGGCAAAGCTGGAGCAAAAATGAGCTCCAAAGAGAATAATTGAGCAGTCGTTAATATCCATGGTAGATACAGGAGTGACCATATAGATATAAGGAGTGTAATGATAGGAAAAATAACAAGCAACACGTGTATATTGACAATGATGCAGGAAGAGAGGTTACATTTGTAATATAAGGAGCTGGGCAGCATTTGGAAGGTAAGTGGATACACAGGCAAGCACTATGGATCGCAGATTTGGGCTACAATTGCACACAGATTAACTGGGCTCCTATGTGTTTGCTGAAAGAATGCATATGCCTGATTTCATGAGCTAATGTTTATTACAAAATTGGTTAGTAGGATTATTGTGATATCAACTTTGGGTGCATTACTCAATTTCTATAATAAGATACATGTATTTTTTTATTCTCTATATTTCGTAGGACATTAAAACACTCTGTGCTTTTATATTTCATATAAATGAAAACTAGCCCAAGGTCATGCCTAATGGATTGCTTAAAAAAAAGTCACTATAGTTTTTGTCATGTATGCCTCGGTGGCTACTTAGGAATAAATGGGAATTTAATAAAACAAGACTAATAACAGGTCGTGTTATATTTCCATATTGGGAAAAGTAAGAACCAAAAAACGTTACCATCCTAAAGTAATATCCATCCTTCTTGCTTTGACTGTTTCTAAAATAGAGGCTTAAAAACTCTTAAAACAACTTCAAACAAGCAGAAGAAAATTTCGTTCAAGATTTCAAAGAAGCAGAAGCAAATTTCGTTCAAGAATGTCAAAAAGCAAAAGCTTAATCCGATTTTTGGGATTCTAAGGAATATTATACGGAGTTTTCCCTACTCCAGGTATATTAAGGCCATCCCTTCTTTCTTTTGAACATGGCCCAAGTTATACAGAAGAAATGAGCAAACACATAATTTTCATAAACGATTTCATTCATAGAAATACTAGGGGTATCTTTATTTTTATTCCACATGTGATGTATTGTTATATATTCTGTTCATGGGTCTCAAAATAGCATGCAGTTGAAAAAGTTTATCCGGAAGGACTAGATTAATACATATTTTTCATGCATTTCATTCATTTATACATGTGCATTGACCTATGACCAGATGACGTTATATCACGTATATATGTAAATATATGTATATGGTATATAAAAAAAGGTTATGGCGTTATGCACGCATCACCACCTGATCAGTTGGTATATATTGATGATGTTGCCCACAGTGGCCGAGATGATATGATGGGATGCCTTTAGTGGCTTGATGATATTATGTACACCCATACTTATGCATGACACGACATTTATACACAAGGGCATGATATTATAAATGTTTCAAAATTTACAAAGTTATTAATATTCACAGATGGATTTCTTTATTCAATGTTTCGTCTATGTCATTTGCATACGGATTTTCATACCTTACATACTCAGTACATTACTCGTACTGATATCCTATTTCATGGGGCCTTTGTTTCATTCCTGGAAGTGCAGGTAAGTAAGCTGACGGTCTCCCTTCTTAGGATCCTTGATCAGCGAGAGTTGCGGCGCTCCACTTGATCCGTAGCTGCTTTTGATTTTGGTATGATATGTTTGCATATATATATATATATATATATATATATATATGTATGTATATATATATATGTATGTATATATATATGTATGTATATATATATGTATGTATGTATATATATGTATGTATGTATATATATGTATGTATATATATATATAGATTTTCAGAGGATTTCTTGCTTTGTGTTTTTTTCTCGATGATCTTTCTTCTCATATGGTCTGCCTTTTATAGCTGAATTTCTGAGCGGATCTGAAATGCGGACTTCAAAATTTTTTGAAATCTTTGTCTTCTAGCCTTGTAGGGTACTTCATTGGGCCCATCTTCACATGGCTGGTGCAGAGATTCCATTTTATGTCGTCCACGTTTTTATTACTTGTCTTTATATCACGTCTGGCCCCACTTATTGTCTCCTCCATTATTGTTCTATATATATATATATATATATATATATATATATATATATATATATATATATATATATATATATATATATATATATATATATATATATATATATGTATGTATAACATGGCTCAGTCTTGTCTTTGTATAGTTATATTTCTATTAGAGATCTGTACACAGTATGTTAGTTAGGTTGTATGTGGCCTTGTTGGCTTTCAGTTTTGGATGTATAGTTGTTTTTAGCAGCCTTGCTGGCTTGCCCACTATATTCTCCATGTATTTGTACATATGCCTTTTTGCCAGGTTTCCTTCATGCATGTTATTTTCGTAATTCAGTAGATGTTATTTATGTTCATATCTTAGACGCATGCTTAGGGGTGTTCGACAGGTAGGACTCAAACACTCGTCTCAACCCATCGATTTGGGTTGTAACAAAAATAGTATCAGAGTAGTTTTTTCCCACGGTTGTCTATAGACCGTGTCTATTAGAGTCTTATTTATGGGTAGGTTGTGCACCACACTTATACATAGAGGCTACCAGATATTTAGGAAGGTTAATTTTCCTTCTAAACCAGATTGTGCGATAGAACTAAGTCATAAGTATCCACTCCCAGTCTTTACCTTATTTACGTTTTTAGTGATGTTGGTTACTACTAGACGACAAGTGGAGGCCGCTAGCATGGGTCAGAAGGTTACGAATGTGTTTGATAGAAATATAGGTTGTACTATGGAGTTAGACCCATTAAAGTGTTTCTATTGAGGAGGATCCATTCGAGGATCCATATGAGTCACCCATTCGAGTGCTATTTCGACCACTATGGCAATAGAAAGGGTGAGAGAAGTTCTAACCTCACCAAGGTCCTTGGTTTCATTACCAAAGCCTATTGATCAGGGTATGAGGGAAGTAGAGCATGGATTGGCATAGTCGGGTTTCCCTTAGGCTTAAAACTATGTCAAGATATTTGCGGACACCAGCTCTTCTGATGTTCCAGATAACCCACAATCTTGAGAGTCCATCAATCAAGGTTTTTCAGTGTATGTTATGGGATATGCAGAGGAAATGGATAGTAGTAGGGCCAAGAGGAGGAAGGACATTGATAAGGATATGAAGGTTTCGCTTTGAAGTGTATCTGATCGAGGGTCTTATATAGGACGAGGCAAAGATCCTCTACTGTAGACTTCCTCTAAGTGTTAGTTTTTGGTTGGTGAGTTCCACCTCTTCTTGGAGTACTACCAAGTTAGGGTTTTGAATGTGTTAGGTTGTTATGAAGACGTAGGGAGCCACATCTCGACTTGTATATATAATGGTTATTCCTACTTAGAGGTTTTGTAGTAAGTATCCTGTATATACTTTTGGGTATGATATGTTTACGGCCTTGCCGACCACTGTGTATAAACCTTTTTCTAAATTAGTTATGATATTTAAGTCTTAATATTGTTCCTTAAATATATGGATGTCGCCTGTAATGGCCCGTGATAGATGTGATAATAAACAAGGATAAGGTACGTGGTGTTCAATTGGGGAAAACTTAATATTACAATGGGTACGAATTCGTTGGCTATTTGTTATGCTAGCATCAAGTGTAGGTCAAAAATGATTTGATTTTAGTTACCGGAGGAGCCTATAATAGAATGGGAAGGTAATATGGCATCGCCAAGAGGTATATTATCTTCTATCTCAAGGCAAGGAACACATGATCATAAAGGACTATACTTATCACATAGTTTCGGTTTGGGATGTGGAAGTGGAGTTACCAACCATTCATTGTATCCTGATGGTTAATGAATTTCCAGATATTTTTCCCAATGAGCTTCCCAGCCTTTCCCCAGAGCGAGAACATTGACCTAATACCAGATACTCATCCAATATCTATTCTTCCCTATAGAATGGCCCCTGCAGAGCTGAAGGAGTTAAACGAACAACTAAGGGACTTTCTTGGAAAATAGCTTTATCATACCTAGTACATCACCATGGGGAGAACCTATTTAATTGTGAGAAAGAAGGATGGTTCCCTACATATATGTATTGATTATACACAGTTCAATAAGGTGAACATTAAGAATAAGTACCTGCTCCTGAGGATTGATGATTTATTTGATTAGTTGCAATGTGCCAAGTGTTTTTCAAAGATAGAACTGAGGTCCGGGTACCATCGGATAAGTGTTAAGGATGAAGTATTCCGAAGACAACATTTAGAACCAGATACGGCCACTTTGCGTTTTGTGTTATGTCGTTCGATTTGACCAATTCCCCAGCAGTATCATGGATTCGATGAACTATGTGTTCAGGCCCTTTTTAGATATGTTCATAATCATATTTAACGATGATATATATTTGTATATTCTCGTTCAGAGGCTGAGAATGAAAATCCGTTTGCGCAATGTGCTCAAACTTTTATAAAAAGAGAAGTTGCATGGAAAATTCTCTAAATATGAATTTTGGTTGAACTCTGTAGCTTTCTTTGGACATATCATTTTTTGTGAAGGCATCCAGGTGGATGCACAAAAGACTGAAGCAGTGAAGACTTGGCCTAGACCCACAACACTGACGAACATTCGTGCCTTCTCCGTTTGGCAGGTTATTATGGGAAACTTGTAACAGAATTTTCTTCTCTTCTAAGCAACTTTGACCAAAGTGGTATGTGGTGTCTTGCTTGATGTTCCAGAATAACATAAGGGAATCTTTGGCACAAGAAATTTGAAGGAAGGTTGCGAATAAGTATAAATAGATAGGTGTAGGTAGCTAGCTAAAATTTGATAGAGCGACAAGGTTTTAGAAGACAAGATGAAGGATAAGAAAAGATAAGTGAAAAGGTAACGGGAATGGATAAGTCCTTAGGGTTAAGTTCATACCAGAGCTGATGATTTCACTAAGTTGCAGAAGGCTCAGTATAGCCTGAATGAACTCAAAGGAGTCTAAGACTATTAGCATATAGAATAGATGAAATGCTGCCCTAATAGTGGAATAAGGGCAAAAGTATGATGGATAAATGATAAAGTTTGGGCCTCTTAAAAGGGGAATTTCATGAATTGTAAAAGATTAGGATACCTATGTAAGTTAACTCAGAAAGGAATTAAGTTTCAATGGACCGATGCTTGCAAACATAGTGTCCAGTCATTGAAGGACAAATTAACTTCAGCACAAGTTCTACCATTCCCAGAAGGGACCGATGGTTATGTTATCTATTGTGACGCTTCAGGCGTTCGATTAGGTTGTGTGATGATGCATCATGGTAAGTTTGTAACTTATGCTTCTGGATAACTAATAATGCACGAGAAGAACTACCCGACCCATGATTTAGAGTTAGCCACGATGATTAATGCACTAAAGATGTGGAGGCACTACTTATATGGCATTCGTGTTGATATCTATATGGATCATAAGATCCTCTAGTATATCCTAAAAAAACAAAGGAATTAAATTAATGTCATAAGAGATGTTGGAGCTACTTAAAAACTATGACATTGATACTTTATACCATCCGGGGAAGGCAAAAAGAGTAACCGATGCCCTCAGCCATAAATCTATGGTAGCGTGTCATATTTACAGCCAGAAAAGAGGAGAATAACCCCTGAGGTTCATCATCTAGCTAGTCTTAGAATTCGGTTACTGGACTTAAATATAAGGTTCATATCCACCCCAGAACCCGGTGTCACAAGTTCATGAGGAATTTTTTAGGAATTTAATATGTAATACAATAATTGTTCGGGATACAAATTGGACAGAAATGAAAATACAATACTCTAAAGGAGACTCGGCTGGTTGAGGGTCATCTCGAGAGATGCAACTCACCAAAGTCACTATATCCACCATACTGTTGCGCCCAACGAGGCCACTAGGCATACGTGTGCCTATGCAACAAAAAAGCACAACAAGTGTAGTATGAGTAACAAAGAAATGCATACACAGTAAGTATCCCGTCTAACCTCGAAGAAGTAGTGACGAGAGGTCGATTTCGACACTTAATAGTGGTCCAATAATATCAAATACAGTAGAGAAATGAATAAATATGACACAGAGTAAATATATGAGATAAACATGTATTAAATACGTGGTACAATTTCCTTCTTTACACTTCTTTTCTCAAGCTCTCAACTAGCAAGTTCCCTCCATATCCAGAGCATATATAAAGATATAGTGGATATCATCAAGAGTTTGTCATAAATCAAATCAGGGAAAAACGCTAAGATACACCATTTTCTAGCCAAATATTACAAATTCCATAAGAATAACCTACCGAGGTGAATGGCCGGTTTGTGCATTGCCGAGATCGAACGCGCGAACCATAGATGCATCTATTAACCTACCGAGGTGAACGGCCTGCTCCCATGAAAATGTGGTACATAAATCCTGCCGAAGTGGACGACCTGATTTCATAGGAGTAGTAGAAGGAAATACCCCGCTCGCGAATCATACATGCGACACAATTAAATGTAAATTATTAAAAAATCAAAATCCTTTTTCTTGATTCCTTTCAAAATTAGGACAATTCAACGTGAAGCTTTTGAAGAGATTTTCCCCGCTCGCGAAGTGCACATGCGATGGAGTTACTGTCACATCTCCTTTTTCCTATCCCCGAAAGGGTATAAGGGAGTTTATCTAATTTAAGTGACAATCGAAACATGATTGTTTTTACTTATTCGGAGTCAGCACTTGGGATAATTTATTGTGTCCGAACTCACCGGTTTAAATCCCAAATCGAGGAAAGATTGACTCTATTATATAGACCGCGAACACGGAAATCTGGGTAAGGAGTTCTGTTAACCCGGAAGAAAGTGTTAGCCATTCCCGGATTCTGTGGTTCTAGCACGGTCGCTCAACAATTTTTATTGGCCTAATTATTTTATTTTACAATATTTTAAAACCTATGTGCATTTTTAATTTTAAAACCGGTTTTACTTATTTAAGGAACTATTTCAAGGTTATTTAAAAAAACGCAAGCCACGCTACATGAAATACATCCTTGACACACAACACGTCCTATTTAACCTTGTTGGAAATTAGAACCGGATCACATGAAATGTACACCCAAATTTTAATAGTAGCCGTGATAATTATATAATTAATGCATCTAAAGTAAACTACGAAGTTTATTTTTAAATATCTAAATTATAACATTTATGAGGGTCATGGGTGATTTAATTAAATGGCACACCTCAATTCATTGGTAGGGGAAAATACTTAATTAAAAAAAGGGTTCAAGATGCATGGATATACTATAAATCAAGGTTCAAATTACCCCTACTAATTATAATCTCATATTGGATAAAACCAGGCATTTTAATCACTTGAAATGGTTTAGACCAGCGATAGGCCCAATATAATTTAATGTTTTTTGAAAAAAAGAGCACAAGAAAGGGCTGTGCTAGATTCCAAACCCAGCATTAAAATGAGAAGGGCCATACAATACTTAAAGAAACTCCTTTTACTATATTAATTACAAAACTGATGAGCTAAAATCTGATGGATATAATAAGGCTCAAAGTTGGTCCAAAGGAGTGACAAGGGGCGGAAACCTGCATGAAAGGCCTATTTCCAGGCTGCCCAAATTAGCGTAATCCCTTAAAGGATTTTAAGAAAAACATAAGACAAGAACGAGCATCACCATATTACGCATTTAAATTTTTAATTCTGCTTACAAACAATAGTAAGATCAACATGGATCCAAAGATACTCTTTTAAAACACACTAATTCTTGCACCAACAAAATACTCTAACATTGCTAAAATTAGATTATTAAACTATGTAATTTCAACAGCCAACATTAACATGACATTCAAATTAACAATCCTAAATGTGAAAGCAACCACAAAAGCTATCTACTAATATGAAAATCTAGACATTAACATCTAGATCCTAACATACGAATTTTTTCCTAAATCATTTTCCATTCAGCACATCACACAATGATCATAGTAAATTAAAAGACAATAAACGAAAATAGACATAGAGATTCAATAAAACACATATAGGAGGAAACCAAAAATCCTTGATTCATTCATGGAAGTTCCCATTACAATTTCATATATCTAAGTACGTATGTGCTACAGGAGTCATCAAAGCCCAAAAGAATACCTAGAGAGCAAGAGCAAAATGATGAGAAAAACATTGAAATTCTGTGAAGCAAGAAAGCAAAGAAGCAGCAACTAATCATCGAGCAAACAACTTCAGCTCAAACCCATTTTGGAATCAGATATCTAGAAAATGAAGCTTCAGAGTGTGTTTGTTCTTTTTACATGAAGGAAAATCAAAAGTGAAAACCCATTGAACTCTCTCACACAATGTATAATGTTTTGTATATTTTCTATAGGTTCCAATATCTACCTCAAATTGGAAGTAAAGAGTCCTTATAGAGGCATTTCTAAAGCAGCACTAGCCTGATTAGCTAATTCCCCTTCTACCCCTTAATTTCTTGGTCATTTTATCCCTAAACCCTTCTAAAATATCTGAAACCTCCCTTATCTCTTAATAAACCAACCCAACCTTATCATCTAGAAGCTTCCCACAACAAAAAATATTCCCCCAAGTCCTCAAATACCTAAAACATTCCTAGACACCCCTGGATTTACATCCGAAATGAATCACACATGGGTCGAATTTGACCCAAGACCCAACCCAAATGAATAGACCTCTTTAAACCGAGTCAGAGATGACCAAAAGCCCAATCAGCCAAAATGATCAAACCAAAATCAACTTCAGTGATTATAAAAAGTAGAAAAAAATAAAACAATTCGAAATTAGATGTTTTGACGATTAACCCTAACTTATGCTATTAAAAAATTGAAAACAAAACAAACTAAGATTAATCAACTAATAAAGAAAACAAAATTACGAAACAAATGTAAGCATGATAATATAAAAAACAGAAAAATGGTGCAAGAAACAAAGTCAAGAGAGAAACGAAGGGAAATGTACCAATTCTTGCCGGAATGAACTGACAAATTGAGATGACTCAACGAACGATGAAAGGAGCCGAAGTTTTTCCAGAGTCGGTAAATCAGTCAAATCTGACATCCTGGTAATCACTCAAAACTATCATAAATCGATTACTCCCGTTGAGAGTAATCTATTAATGTAAGATCCGAGTTAGAACGAGTCGAAATTTGAAAAAATAAGAGAATATAGGGAAATTAGGGCTTGCATTTTTCAATTTTAGATCCAAAATTGGGAAAATTTGGCTGGGTTTAGGGAAAGATACTGATGAATTTAGGAAGAAGGATGTGTAAGGATTGCATGGTTGAATTTTGGGGTGGTTTGGAGCATGCCGCCGGCCGGTGAGAGTTATTTTGGGGCGGTTGGGTTTGATTAGATTTTGGGGTGGGTGAGACTAACCGGATTCCAATATGTGGGTGAGATTCTTTATATAAGACACTAATATACGTAGGGGTAATAAGTTCCAAGCAGTTGGATCACTAAATCCAACGGCTGAGACGAAGAGGACCCAAGGGTCGGATGAGAAAAAAAGGGTTTGGGCTTTAGCATCTGGTCTAATAACAATCGGCTATATTTTTATTCTCTCTTTTCTCTCTCTCTTTTTTCATTTGTTTTACTTTTCCTTTTAATTAATTAAAATCTAAATTAAACTCCCAAAATTATTAATTTGAAAAACTAAGATGATCATCTACTACAATATTTACAAAAATTAATTACTCCTAAATTAAAAAAAGGAAATTATCAATTTAAAATTAAAAGGCTAAAAATTTAAAAGTAAGCCAATTTTTGTGATTTTCATTTTTAATTAAATAAGTAATTACTGATTCGTCCTAAAACTATAATAATAAGACCTAAATAGAATACATGATATTTTTGGTATTTTCACAATTTTAACAAAAATTAAAGATGCACAGAAATGCAAACAATTGGCACAAATTTCACAAAATCCTATAAAATTGTAAGAAATGGAAAAAATTATTTTTCTTGTATTTTATGAGAGTAATTCCTAGAGGGCTAAAATCACATGCTCACAGCTGCCCCTCTTTGCTTGGAAACACGAAGAGCTTTTGTACAAAGGTAAAGTGAGGGATACGAGCGATTTGTACCCTTTTGAATACTCCGTGGAAAGCATTTTTGAAAGATTTCACCGCACCTTGCTTCTGAGGTTGCCTACGCATCCTTAGTGTAGTTCGGAAAGTTTTGGTAGCTGGGACAATCGGGAAGCTATAATGTCATTGTTTCTGCTACTGCTACTGCTTGTTGAACTCCTTATTACACCAAGACAAAATAAAAAAACTAGATTAAACTATGATTTATGAATTATAAGAATCCTATTTACACATCTTCAAACTTGATCTTGCAATTTCAGCCGCTCTGTTGACTTGTACTCTCCAGGTAAGCTTCCTTTGCTGCTGACTTGAATTGTATTCTAAAGTTAATTCCCTTATTTTCCAGATAGGCGTCTAATTGCCAATACTCGAACTGTCTTTCTTCAAAACTTAGACTGCTTTCCCTTGTTCTCAAGGTGGGTGCCTGATTGTTGAACTTGAACTGTTTTTCCTTGAACATTGGAATGCCTTTCTTTGAAACTTGAAATGTTTTCCTTGTTCTCCGGGTGGTTACCTAATTTCCAAAATTTTAACTATATTCCCTTGCTTCCAGGTGGGCGCCCGACTACAAAAAATATAACTATATTCCTTTGCTTTCCAGGTGGGTGCCTGATTTCTAAAGCGTTAACTGTATACCCTTGCTCTCCAGGTGGGCGCCTGATTTCCAAAACTTCAAATCTATTCCCTTTCTCTCCAGGTGAACGCCTGATTGCCAAATCTTTAACTGTGTTCCCTTGCTCTCCAGATGGGCGCCTGATTGCCAAAATTGGAATTGTATTCCCTTGCTTTCCGGGTGGGCACCTGATTGCCAAAACTTTAACTGTGTTCCCTTGCTCTCCATGTGAGCACCTGATTGCCAAAACTTTAACTATATTCTTGTGCTCTCTAGGTGAGAGCCTGATTGCCAAAACTTTAACTGTATTTCCCTGCTCTCCAGGTTGGCGTCTGATAGGGCTGCTTATCAGGCGGGTTGGGCGGTTTTTTACTCTTAACGGTTTGGCTTAAAAGTTATCGTCTTTTAAATTTATTAATCTGTTAACCACCTGATAATATATCGGGCGGATTGGTATCGGTTTAGCTCTTACCGAGCGGTTTATCAGCCTAACAGACATATTCACTAAATATCTCCCTCTACTGACTTCTTCAGCTATAGTATGTATTATAAACTGAATAGTTGATCCTGTGTTAGGTGAGTCAAAAGCTGTTGGTAAGGAGATAACAACGTCAAATTCTGAATCTATTGGTACTTGGAAGACTGCTAAATATGTAAAGAGGTAATAGAGTAGCAATCATCAATATTTATGAAGCTATCTGCTTCATTCACTGAATATGGGATGTAAACATTTCAGCATCATCAAAAATAATTCCAAGCTACGGAGAACCAATAACTTGAAGCCAATCTAAACCTAAAAGTTGGATAGATGTCTCCAAAATGAGTCCAGGACATTATGAAACTGTCAATACTATCAAAGAAAAAAGATTTTAAAGCAACGTCCCAATCAACTTGGGGAAACCTTCAATTGCAAGTCTCTTAAGTGAAGGGAACTCTCCATTCCCGTTGTTTTTGTTCTCTCATAGTTGAATCAAGCATCTCGTGTTGTAACTCCAAAAGGTCCTCCTACATCACAAAAATCATTAAGAAGCAAAAGCGTACAAACATCAAGTAAAATGACTATACACACAAGTTCAAGTTGCTTGAAACATAACACCTATAAGGGATTGGAAGAAAAGGCTCAGAAGTTAGGAAAACTTAGATTTACATCAAACATGATTGTTGGGTGTTAATGGTATCGTTAATACATAACGATTACTAGTCCTTTTGGATGTTCGGAATCTTCAGAATATAGTAAATACAACATACTTAGTTATTCAACAGAGTACCCTAACTGAAACCCACACACATACAAAAAGTCAAACAATGATATATCAGAAGCAAAAACTCCTGAAGCGATACAAATGATGTTGTTAATATTCTACTAGTAATAGTAAATCATCTCTTTAATAGATGAAAAATGGTTCAGAAGTATGGTCAAATATGTTACTTCTCCTAAAATTTTCCAACTCCTGACTTTCCATATGATAATTTTAATATAGCATGCAAAGCACAGAAGTGAAGAGTTTCAGAAAAAGAATAGATGATGAATAATATTACCAAATATATTAACACTACACGTCAATTATGAAAGGGTTTTTTCCAATACTGGCTAAATCTAAAAAAATTTAAAATAATGAGTCATGCGATAAATAAAAGCATATCAAAAACACTTATATTACAAAAAATATAGTAACAATATTATTACCTTGTTCAAGCTGCTCGATTTTATCAAAATCTTCCTCAATACTGACGGGTTATTTTAATTTTTCATTTCGAAGACAATCTTGAAGACACACTAGAGCTTGCACCAATTTAGGAGTTAATGAACTCCAAAATGGATCAAGAAGACGTCCTTCCATACTAAACGCACATTCGGATGACACACTTGAAACCGAAACAACTAATACATCACGAGCCATCTCCACAAGAGTAGGAAATCTAGCTGAGTTCAATTTTCACCAATGAAGAACATCAAATTCTTTAGTGCCATCCTCAGTTTCTTCACCTAAATATTTATCTAACTTTATTCTAGTATCAACACCCCCACTCCCACTTTTATGTTTTTTATATCTTGAATGAATGATTCTAAATGTCCTATATTTTGGGCTTGCTTGACTGCCAGAAAGCCAGAAGTCGAAGTGTTCAATGAAGAACTATCTGAAGATGAAGCAAGCACAACACATTTTGAGCTGGACTTTACATACTCACTGAATAATGAAGTCATGTACTTCGTCACTTCTGCTTGTATAGTTGCCCCCGGATCTACATCAAATATCTTTAAAAGTGAAAAACCAATTAATTTAATCTTGTAACGTGGATCCAAAATACATTACATAAAAATTATCGGGTTCATTTTCCCTGGTTCACCCCAATACTTATCAAACTTTTCTTTCATATTCTTTGCCATTTCACTTAAAACTACATCTTCATTTGCTATCAATTGCTTCAAATAGACAGAAACTACACAAATTTCAAGAAAATGAATATTCGATTCAACATAACGTGAACCTGATATCTTCAAAGTAAGAAGATAGAAGAATTCAAGAAACTTTGTAATTCTTTTTACATTCTCCCAATCACTACTCAAAAGTTCTCCTGTAGGATTCCAACATTAACATAAGAATGCCTAAGATAATGAATCAATCCAATTTCACTAGAAGCATAATGTGAAAATGCACTTTAAAATTCAACAGCCCTGTGCAAAATCAAGTAGGTGCAATTCCATCTAGTTGGAACATCTAAGCATAATGTTTTCTTAGAATTGAGTTATTCAGCATCAAAACATTCTTGAAACCACTTCAACCTCGCAGGAGACTGCCTAACATATCTCACTGCATGCCTAACACATTCAATAGACACTGAAGATTCTTTTAAACCATTCTGGACCACAAGATTCATGATGTGTGTCGTACATCTCACGTGAAGCTGAGTACCATTCATCAAATTAGTTCCCATTTTTGTTAATTGCTTAGATAATTCTTTTACTGTCACATCATTTGAGCTTTCATTATCAATTGTGACAATGAAGATCTTATTTATCCTCCACTTACTTAAGCAACTACCAATACCATTTGTCATATTTTCGCCTATATGACTCACAATAGGACAAAAATTAATTATTCTCTTATGCATATTCTATTCACTATCAATCCAATGGGCAGTGATACATATGTAATTGATTCTTTGTATAGAAGTCCAGGTATCAGTGGTAATACATACTCTTTGTTTTGTTTTTGTAAAAAACCTCTTTAACTTTTGCTTTCTTCATTAAAAAGATCAAAACAATCCCTAGTTACAGTACTATGGGAATGGACCCAAAAATAAGGTTGTGCCACTTTCATAAAGTCTCTAAAACCTTCTTTCTCAACAAAGCTAAAACAAAGCTCATCAACTATTACCATACGACATAATGCCTTTCTACATTCTTCTTGTTCAAATTTCTAAGTAACAATAGCTACGTCACCCTGACTACCCCCCGGGGCAGATTGAAAGCCTAATTTTGATTGTTTTTTAATCAACAATAGCAGGGCATTTAGGACACTTAAGCATATGATAAAGAAGTGTCAACGTACCGTCTTTGGTCATAAATACATATTCAGTAAAGCAATAGTCACATTTTGCTTTTGTACTCCCTTCAGAAGTAATAATTTTTAAAAAATGATCCCACACAACAAACTTTTTTCTCCTTTTTTTGGTCATATTTGACTCCGTTGTTTGAGCTTGACTTGTTGCATTTGAATTAGAAGCCTCACTTTCACCCATCATCACCTTATCACTTTGTATATTTCTAGCCGTGTATGAGTCACTGCAATAACAAAAGAAAAGGAATGAGAATAAAGACATCAAGTTGTAAACTAATCGTATTTGGTTATTAAAGTGGAACACACACAAGGAGTTGAAATGGCTATTGTTTCAAAATGAAGTAATATTGTATTAGCCTACAGATCCTTTCTCTTTCATGTTGACATTAATGCAAATCCTTTTCATCATCGTGTATTACAAAGTCAGATTTCACCAAGAAATACAGATGAAGTAAGTGTAGAATCCCATGCTCTCTATATCGAGGAGAAAAGCTACAATGATCATACTGAAAGTAAACAACCTTGATATTTGTAAAATTGTGAAGTCAAACTCTACTAAAAATGTCCTAAATCCAGCATTTTTAGCAATTGGGTTGGACATATCGAATGAGAGCTTGGATAATTCCATAATTAGTATATATATATATATATATATATCAATAAATTAAAGCAAGTAAAGACACAAAAGTGTCAAAGTGTTGAAATGAGAAAGCATTGTTTCTTGGCTATCTTTAACAATTTCTCCATTGGAGAAAGGGACATAAATTCCTTCCGGCAAGTGATATTATATAAATCCAAGAACTCACGGGGGGGGGGGGGGGGTGTGAACTAAAACTCTACTAATAATGTCATAAATTCCAAACTCATGCAGCTTAGTACCAATGCAGGATTTTGGAAAAAGTAAAATTATCAAATGTATGACTCGTTGAATCTCAACTAAGAAGAATAAAATTAAAAATTAGCTTAGCAAGGACCATAGACACATGCAACTAATCTGTACTATTCAATGAGCTACGGAATAATAACATTGTCCAAAAACCTAAATATAACAAGAAAAAGGAACATTACATATTGTAAAAAGAAGGGCAATCAAACATCATCAATCTATATCAACAATGTTCCACCAAACCATACAATACCCAGCAAAGCCCTAACAAAAACTTGAGTTGCCTCAGATTACACCTCTACTGTAGTTGAAATTTATGAGAAATACTCCTCTTTAAAGTCCCAACAAAATCAAAAACTCTTATTCATAAGCAAGAGTACCTGGATAAGAAGAGTACCTGGAGAGACGAGACGGCGAGAGGGAGATTGACGGCTGGTGGAAGTAGACAACGACGAGGAGAAGACTGGTTGGCGGTAGCTGGTGGGCGGTGGCTGCTGCTTTAAGCGTTTGGTTTTCTCACTTTCTCTAGAATTAGGAATTAGGATCTAGGAATGGGTTAGAGTTAGACAATTTGGAGACAAAACATATATGGGGAAGGGGGTTGTTCGTTTTTGTAATTTTGTTATACTTATTCATTTTTAAGGTTTTTAGTTTTTTTTATATTTAATATATATAAACAAAAATAAATTTAATATATATATTTATATTCTTAATAGGTTAATGGATTATCCGTTAAGAAAATTGAATAATCCCCCCAAATCGATAAGCCATTAATAAAAAAAATTCAATCCGTTCTCCATCCATTAAGCCGTTACCAGTAAGCCATTAAGCTTCGATTCGGTTTGATTTCGGTTTTAGAGTGGTTTTGAACACCCCTAGCGCCTGATTCCCAAACATTAACTACATTTTCTTTCTCTCTAGATGGGCGTCTGATTGCCAAAATTTTAACTGTATTCCCTCGAAACTCAACCTGTTTTCCTTTGAACCCTGTGATGTCTTCCTTTGAAACTTGAACTGCTTTCCTCTTTCTCCTGGTGGGTGCCGGATTCCAAAACTTTAACAGTATTCTCTTGCTCTCTAGGTGGATTCCTGATTTCCAAAACTTTAACTATTTTCCCTCAGAACTGGAACTGCTTCTCCTTGTTTTGGGTGCCTGATTTCCAACACATACACTCCTTTTTCTCTCGAAACTTGACTTGTTTTCCCTTGTTCTCCAAGTGGGATCCTGATTGCTGAACTTGAACCATCTTCCTTTGAATATTGCTGATTTCCCTTTGTTCTCTAGGTGGGTGCCTGATTACCAACCTTTGAATTGTATTCCTTTTATCTGAAACTTTAATTGCTTCTCATTGTTTTTCTAGGCGGGCGCCTGATTTCCAGTACTTCCATTACTTTTCCCTCGGAACTTGACTTATTTTTCCTTGTTCTCTAGGTGGGCTCCTGATTACTAAACTTGAACCATCGTCCTTTGAACATTGGTGTTTTCTCTTTGTTCTCCAGGTAGGTGCCTGATTTCCAAACTTGCACTGCTTTCCTTTGAAATTAAACTGCTTTCCTTTGAAACTTGAGTTGTTTTCCCTTGAAACCTAAACTACCTTCTTTTTGAAACTTGTGTTGTCTTCCCTATTTCTCCAGGTGGGTGCCTGATTTCAACAAAATAGACAAAACAAAAAAAGATTCTGCCCTGGTTTGATATTGAGAACAATTATGAGTGTTAACCGATTCTTGTTATCAAAACAAATTCTAAACAAAATCCCTTTATCTTGAAAATTTCAAAACAAGCCTCATCTCAAAAGTGAAAAACCTAAATACCAAATTATTCTTCCCAATAGAGACCTCTCATCAGACTTTGACATTTGTAAGAGTCTCGAAACTTTACTAAATCCTGTTATCCAAGAGGGTACTGGAACTTACTTCCAAGCATGTATGGAACCTGCTTCCTCATGGAGGGTTCCTCCAAAACTAATGAAATATCCTGCCCGTATTTCAATCAAAGGAAAATCTTGTCAGTTTGAAAATGTGGTGGTCAGTTTGCGGCATTCTTGCTGAGGGTGGCCTTTCCATGCTTTGTTTTGCTCAGCTGCATTTGACTGGCAATGAGTTGTCTCACCTTCTGATTGAACCTTAAACATGAAACCTTGAATGACCCAAGTGCCCTATAATCAACCTATTGCTTTATCATGTCTGTCTTTCCTATCAGAACCTCTGTATTTCTCCCCACAATTCACGAATCCACTTGATCACTTGAACCTCGGCTAACACCTTATTTCAATTTTGCTTAATGCTATTTTTGGCATGTTGTGGCCGCACTTAGCCTTGTGCAATTTTGAAATTGGTAATAAGCTTTGCAATCCTTTCTTTTTTTCCTAGCAAGACTAACATTGAAAAAGCCTTAGAGGAGTAGACCAAAAAGGAAATGAAATGCAATGACTTCGAGAGTTATGAGTAGAGAAGAAAAATTATAACAAAAGGACTGTTGAGGGAGAAAAGGAAAAGAAACATATCTGAGTGAAGCATTTGGCACCAATGGTCATGACATGCATTTCGAATTAATCAGCCCAGCCTATTCAACCAATCACCTTTCATTTGTCATACTTTATTCCCCAGGATTTACATAACCCAATCTCTTTGCCAACTCAATTACCTTATTCGGCTTGCGGTGCCCTGAAGGGTTTTTACCAACAAATCTCTCTCATTTGTTCATCTCTCAACTTACTGTTGCCTTACGGTGCCCGTGAGGATTTTCACCAGTAAGACTCTCTCATTTAATTTCACTTAACTTTTTGTTGCCTTACGGTGCCCGTGAGGGTTTTTACCAATAAGACTCTCTCGTTTTTTCATTTTTTCCTGTACAGAACATAGTGTTGCCCTCGATGCAAATCATTCTCCTAACTTGCTTAACTTGGCATCCCTTAAAGATTTATTGGAAGGTCTTTCTTTAGACCGTAATGTGGGCTTTTAGATAGGTTTAGAAAGAAAAGTTATCATAAAGGCTCAAAATAGCTTGATTGGGTTCAAAATTACAACATTTGGAATCAGATCTCTTATAACAACGACAACTTTCTGGCCTAGTTTCTTTTCTTGGGGACTTTTGAGTTTTATTTTGATGGGACCGAACCGTGAGACTGCCTACGTATCCTTAGCAGAAATCAGGTCAAACGTAGTTCATGAATAGGAATTTCTTTGTTTTTGCACTTTTATCTCTCTTTCTTTGTTTTTCTCTTTCTCCTTTTATTTTCTTTCCTTTTCTTTACTCTTTTCCCATTCTTTCTTTCTCATTTTCTTTTCTTTTTTTTCTTTCGTCTTATTTTTTCTGTATCATATTTCTAAACTTTGCTTCTGATTCCAAAAGAGGGATATGAAAGAAAATAAATAAGGCTCAAAGGGGTAACAAAGGATTAAGTGTTTAGATAGAAGAATAAAATACCTTCGTCATTCCAATCTTCAAAGCATGCCAAATACAAAAAACAAATTAGACAAACCAAAGAAATCACACATAATATCTTTTGCCTGTACCATAATTGATAGCCATATCGACACATTTGCCTTCTATATATGTTAAATATAAAAGCACCATTGGACAAAACTCTTGTTACAATGAGCGGCCCCTGCCAATTTGGGGCAAACTTGCCTTTAGCCTCAACTTGATGCGCTAGGAGGCGCTTCAATAATGTTTCTTTATGTTCTATCTGTCCTAGCTTCACACGATTCGGGCTTGAAGTGATCTCAAAATTCCTTTACTTATTTCCCTCAAATATCCATATCGTCTTCAAAATTGTTTCACTACTTTATGACTAAAATGACTTTTAAGACCAGACGGAGAATTTCACGTTTATGTCATGTCACTAAAGCCAGAATCCAAAAAAATAAAAGAGAACTAACAAAATGACTAGAAATAACAAAAAACAGAAGATTGTATTAGATGGACGGTGAAAGGGTTTGAACAACAAGAGAAGCAAAATAAACTGGGATATAACCCTGGAACAAACCTAGACAACATTAAATGAGTTACAATGACTAAAGGAACTAAGCAAAATAAAAAGATAGAAGGGTTTGAGTCGCAATATAATATCTGGATTACAACCCTGAAATACCCCTAACAACAAAATGAACCACCAAGAGTCTTCCCAAGCTATCCAAGAAAGGGGCGTCTATCTAATTATCAAGCTTGGCATCTTAGACAGTGAGTTCCACATCAAGATTACCAAGACCATTACCAGTTTCAATATTATTAACTTCAGTCAACAAGTTCCCAAGAGAATTCTCATGCTCCCTATCACCACGCTTCATCCCCAAAAAGTGTGCATCATCATGTGAGGGTAAAGGATTATGCGCAGTATGCTAGGTGTCACCGTCATGTATCACAATAATCCTTTCTTGAATCATTCTGTCTATTTCCTTTTTTCAAAGCACAATAATCTTCAATGCTATGACCTTGGACATTAGAGTGATACATGCACTATACAGTAGGATCAAAACCTTTTGCATATGATTCCGGCGTATAGCCGAAGAGTGGCTCAATCATGCTAGAATGTCTTAACTTTTCAAATAAGTTTATTTAGGATTCTCCAATTGGCGTGAAATTATTTCTTTGCCTTTGTTTCCCTCCACGCCTCAACTTTCTAGGGTTGTTGGATGCTCACAAATGCCATATGGGCAAAAGTGCATTATGCGGTGCTGGTGCTCGTCATAAGGAATGATCCAGTGGTTGGACAGATGGCTGAATGTTGTTCAAAGGATGATACTGGGGTTGATTATGTGCAGATTAGGAATGTTCATATGGTCGGTATTGAGGCTGAAAGCGTTTAGCAGGAATGCCCCCCTGATCTTGTCGTTGGCGGGACTTAGCAACATCTTTTCTATCAATGGGATGACTTCCCGAGCAACTTGTCCATTCCATCTGAGCCAAAATTCCCTAAAACTTTCCTTGGGTTTCTTTTCCATTTGAGATAGGGAGGTGTGGTTTGGGAATATGTCGATATTATACTGAAAGTGTCACACAATATCTCGATCCAGGTCATCGCATATATGCTACTTACTGACATCTTGACGAGTATGCCATTCCAAAGCTGCTCCACTCAGGATCTCACTGAAATACGCAATCATCAGCTCATCTTTCTTGCTAACACTTCTCATTTCACTACAATAACCTCTCATATGGGCTACTACATCTCCACACCCATCATACAAATTAAGCTTTGGCATCTTAAACTCTTTCAACTTTCTAGATATCTCATCTGGCTCCACTGCCTTAGTAGGCCCTGCAGTCTTATCGGAAGGCTCAAAATGAGGAGTGTAAGAGTATGGACCTGAGACCTTGAAATTGGTTTTGGAGCATAGTATTGGGAATCGGGGATTTTGAACACAGTCTCGCTAGAGGATCGAGGAGAGGTAGCAGGTGGAGGAGCTGCAAAAAACATGAGTGGTAAAAGGAGCGGGATATGAGGCAGTTCTGGGTCTAGAGTGTGAAACGATTATGGGGAGATATCCTGGCCTTGTGACAGTGGCAAGACAGTGAAAAGGCTTTCAGTGTGGTTAGATGGAACTGATGGTGGAGGAAGCCTACTAATCCTTTTTTTTTTTGGTCATCTGTCCTTTCAACCTTAAGACCTTTTCTTTCAACTCAGATTCTGACTCAACCATCTCCTTAGACGGATCAGTAACACTTGCATCTAGCTCTTAGCCAACCATGATCAACTTGTCTTTGGACCTGGTGTTATGGGTGAATTGCCAGAATGCCAAAAAAACTAACAACCTCCCTATACTTGATGACAACAAGCAAACTTGTTAGCGATTAATTGCTTAGCAGATAAGCTACTGCATGTTGAGGACGCAATGCACCTATGCAGTTAACCATTTCTTTTATGCATTTGAATGGCTGCTTGCGTCATCTTAACTTTCACTAGTTTCCTTTTTGAAATTTCTTCCTCCTTCTTTTTCATTCATGCTTTTCTTTGGTTGATTCTTATTTTATTCTTTTACTGTCTCATTTTTCCCTCTCTTGTTTTGCCATTATTTCTTTCCCACAGTTTTCTTGTTTTCTCTCCCTTTTTTCTTTTCATTTCATGGGTATGATCGAATCCTATGGGGATTGCTTACGTATCATGACACCGCATGAATCATACTAAGCGTATTTCTGAAAGATTGAGAACAAATTTAACGTTCTCTTTTTCTTTTTCTTTTTTATTTTTCTTTTTACCTTAATGACTACTCTGATGACAAAAGAGAAATAAAATAAGCAAATCCTTTTTTTTTGAATTTTCTAGACTTAATGTTCTATAACCTATTCAAAACTCAAGTTTAACGAGCATATTTTTTTTCTTTCTTTTTTAAACAAATACTCTATGGCAAATCATTACGGAAAAAATCCTAGAAGAGAAAAATATTTTTGATTCTCTTTTTTTTTAGGAAGGAGATCCAAAGAATAAACTAAAGAAAATATTTGATATCCCTGAAGAAGTATTTCGAAATGAGAAATGAAAAAGATAAAAAAATATTTCTAGATTTCAGTTTGATTACCTAAGGGACAAACTCTGAAGATAAACCAAAGATATAGTATATTATTTTATTTTTATTCCATGTACAATGTCCTAGAGTTCTAGTAAAATCAAAGAATTGTTTTAAGTTATTTTTCATCAATTTCCCAAAGAAGAACCTCGAAAGAAAATATTTTTGTATTTTTCGAATTAATTTCTTAAAGAAAACTTTTTAAAGAGGTATAAAGATTTTTTTTTTATTTTTAGTCTTAATATTAATTCAATAAAGGAAAACCACCTCAAATGGTTTTTTTGAACTTCTAGAGTTAGTATTCAAAAGAAAACATCTAACAGAAATATAAAACGCAAAATCTTTTTTTTTGGATTTTTTGACTTATAACACTTTTTTTCAAATACAAAATAGAAAATACAATGACAAAGACTCAAGAAATGTAACACAGACTTTAATATCTCGTAAAAGATTCGACATTATTGTACAAAACTAGAAGGTAAAAGATGACATAAAAAGAAAACAGACTCAAAACATAACATTTTTAAAAATCTCCTTAAGCAAACTCCCGAATGAGCGATCCTGACTGGACAGTCTGAGGCCGTCTATCATGCCCTAACTCTATTAGGTAACCCCACACCTGTATGAAAAAATTTAGAACAAATAAAGTTAACGACCTAGAATGCTATCTAAGACACTAACACTCCATATTGGACACATGCAAGACATGATTGTGATTATTTTTCTAAAATTAACCTATGTGGCTAAAAATATAAGATTTGGCTAAGACCTCGAGAAGCCGGAAACCTAAGACTCACTAGAAAGACCGGACACTATGTGGGTTGCCTACGTATCCCGGTCCGAGAGACGAGAATCAGGTTCGCGTAGTTCGGGCAGATTGGATACGGGGGAGAATTAAAAAAAATAACTACTTTTGAGAAAATATATTTTTGTCTTTTATTTTGAAAAATGATGAAACATGTAAAACTCTTTTTTGATTTTTTTTCCTCTTTATTCCTGATTTTTCGAATAAAATAATGGGAAAGAGCAAAATCTTTCTGGATTTTTCATGTATTAAAAGAAAAAACAAAAATGTAATAGAAAATATAATTAGACCCTACTTTCTTTATTTTCACACTTTACCCTCTTTTTTTCATTTGCTTTCAATTATCATTTGTCCGGCAAATGACCCTTTAACCCTTGAAGATTGCAACATGTAGCACATAGGATGCATCAAGATGGTCTTTTATTTTTGGGTGCAGTAATCCAGACGGATCCACCTCATGTGTTAAGCCTCCTAAGTCAAATGCACGTGCTGCAACAAAAGTTCCTACTAGGTATCCGGTATGAGGCTATGTTATTCTATGTATAAAAACCTGGGTTTATTTGTTCTAGATCTAGCTTACCTTAGCGGACAACTCAAGCTGTGGGGGGGGGGGGGGGGGACAGCGTACCAGCAATACAGAAGCTTCACCGGCTTTGCAACTTCTCCGAACCTCATTCTAAAATTGGGATATGACTCTAACATAAAAGAAGTCACAGGAAGTGCACACTTCCCAGATGATTTAGAAGACTCGGAGAGAGAAGGGTTTCGTAACAATTTATATATAGTTTAGCAATAGCAAAATGCAGTACAAGAGAGGCATTTAGATCATTTGATTCAAACATATAAAAAATCAGATAATAAATAAAGCCAATTAAAACAGATATTCTAAGCTCGAATTCCAAACCCTGAACTAGAAGTTCTGGATTCTTATTCCAAGTAGAGTCGCCAGAGCTGTCACACCTCCTTTTTACTACCCCCAAAAGGGTATAAGGGAGTTTGTCCAATTTAAGTGACAATCAAAACGTGATTATTTTTTTTTATTCAGAGTCACCACTTGGAATAATTTATGGTGTCCCATATTGTCAGTTCAAATCTCGAATCGAGGAAAGATTGACTCTGTTTTATAGTCCACGAACACATAACTCCGATTAAGGAATTCAGTTAACCCGAGAGAAGGATTTAGGTATTCTCAGGTTTCTTGGTTCTAGCACCGTTACTTAACTATTGTTATTGGCCTAATTATCTGATTTTACAATATTTTAAAACCTATTTGCATTTTTAACTTTAAAACCACTTTTACTTATTTAAGACATTATCTCAAGAATATTTAAAATACATCACAAGCCACACTACGTGAAATGAACCTGTGATTCACGATACGTCCTATTTAACCTTGTTGGAAATTAGAAGCGGGTCACATGAAATGTACACCAAGATTTTAATAGTAGATGTGATAACTATATAATTAATGTGTCTAAAGCAAACTATAGAGTTTATTTAAATATCCAAATTATAACATTTATGAGGGTCTTAAGTGATTTAATTAAATGACATACCTCAATCCATTGGTAGGGGACAATACTTAAGTAAAAAATAATCCAAGATGATTCGTATAATATAGATCAAGGTTCAAATTATCCCTACTAATTATAGTCCCATGTTAGATAAAACCATGCATTTAATCACTTGAAAGGGTTTAGGTCAACGATAAGCCCAATATCTTTTGAGGATTTTCGGAAGGTGCATAAGAAAGAGCTAGGCTAGATGTCGAACTCAGCATTAAATGAGAATGACCATGCAACACTTAAAGAAACCCCTTTTACTATATTAATTACAAAATAGATGAGTTAAAATCTGATGGATATAATAGGGCTCAAAGTTGGACCAAATGAGTGACAAGGGGCGGAAACAGGCATGAAAGGCTAATTTCCTAGTAGGCTGCCCCAAATTGGCCTAAGACAGGCCCAATCCCCTTCAGAATTTTTAGAAAAACATAAGAAAAGAACTAGATATGCATCACCAGATTATGCATTTAAATTTTTACACCTGCTTACAAACAATAGTAAGATGAACATGGATTCAAAGCTACTCTTTTAATGCATACTAATTCTTGCACCAACAAAATACTCTAACATTGCTAAAATTAGATGATTAAATTATGTACTTTAAACATCAAACATTAACATGATATTTAAATAAACAATCCTAAATGTGAAAACAACCACAAAACCTATCTACTAATATGAAAATCCAGATATTAACATCTGGATTCTAAAATATGAAAATTTTCCTAAATCATTGTCAATTCAGTATATCACACAATGTCCATAGTAAACTAAAAGAGAACATACAAAAATAGACATAGAGATTCAAGAAAGGACACATAGGAGGAAATTGAAAATCCTTGATTCATTTATAGAAATTCCTATTACAATTTCATATGTCTAAGTACTTCTGTTCTTCAGTAGTCATCAAAGCCCAAAGGAATACCTGGAGAGCAGGAGAAAAATGATAAGAAAAACAAAGAAATTCTATGAAGCAAGCAAACAAAGAGGGAGCAACTGATCAGCTAGCAAATAGCTTCCGCTCAAACTCATTTTGGAATCCGAAATTCGAAAAAAGAAGCTTTAGTGTATGCTTTGTTCTTATAGGAAGGAAAATTAAAAGTGAAAAACCATTCAACTTTCTCACAAAATGCAGAAATTTTTTGTATATTTTCTATGGGTTCCAATCTCTGCCTCAAAATGGAAGAAAACGGTCCTTATATAGGCAGTTTTAAAGCAGCCCTAGCCTGATTAGCTAATTCCCATTCTACCCCTTATTTTCTGGTTATTTTACCCCTTAACCCCTATAAAATATGTGAAACCTTCCTTATCTCTTAACAAACCAACCCAACTTTATTCTCTAGAAGCTTTCCATAATAGAAAATATTCCCCCAGCCCTCAAATACCTAAAACACCCCTTGAAACCCTTGAATTTACATCCAAAATGAATCATACATGGGTCAAATTTGACCCAAGAACCAACCCAAATGAAGGGGCCTCTTTAAACCAGGTCATACATAACCAAAAGCCCAATCAATAAAAATGATCAAACCAAAATCAACTTCAACGATTATAAAAAGCAGAAAAAGAAAAACAAATTCGGATTTGATGATTTTTACGATTAACCCTAACTTATACTATTAACCAATTGAAAACAAAACAAAATAAGATTAATAAACTAATAAAGAAAACAAAAATAACAAATCAAATATAAGCATAATAATATAAAAAATAGAAAAATGATGCAAGAAACAGAGTCAAGAGAGAAAAGAGGGGAAAGGTACCAATTCTTGCTTGAATGAATTGACAAATTGATACGACTTGACGAACGATGAAAAGAGTTGAAGTTTGTCCGGAGTTCGGTGAATCAATTAAAATCCAACATTCTCGTAATGACTCAAAACTATCCCTAATCGATTGCTCTCGTGGAGAGCAATCCATTAACGTAAGATTCGAGTTAGAACGAGTCAAAAGTTTGAAAATATTAGAGAAGGAAAGGGAAATGAATTATGCATTTTGAGGCCTTAAAAACCTTTTTTAGCTTCACCTTGATTTTTTCGTGCAGTCGGGGCACGTAGCCAGAAAACTATTATGTGTAGTATTTGTGAAAATATTGAAATTTTGTCTTAAAATGCATTTAGGTAGACTTTGGTCAACATTTTCGATAAACGGACCTGGACCCATGATTTGACAGTCCCAGCAAGTCCATGGAAAAATATGGGACTTGGACATATTTTCGGAATCGAATTTCGAGGTCCCGAGTCCGAGAAATAAATTTTTAAAAGAAATTATTTTCTGAAAAATATTAAGGTTTTTTGAAAGTGAAATGTTGTGTCAAATTTGCAGTATCGGACCCGTATTGTGGTGTCGGAGCTTGGTACAGGTTCAATATGATTTATATGTGTTGTTGGTAAAGTTTGGTAAGAAACGGAATCCATTTGATGTGATTCAGACCTTGAATTCAAAATTTGATGTTTAAAGAAATTTTGAGAAATTTTATTGACTTTGAGGTTTAGTTCGTTGTTTAAGAGGTTATTTTGGTGATTTGATCACATGGATAAGTTCATATGGTATTTTGAGTTAGTACGTATGTTTGGTTGGGAGTCCCGAGTGCTCGGGTGAGATTTGAATATGTTTCGAAAAGTTTTGAACTCATAAAAAGTTGCATATTTTTGTTGTTCAGTGCTCAGGGGTTTTCTTCTTCGCAGTCGCATGGGCCCACTCGCGAACGCGTAAGGCTGATCTCCCAGGTTACAAATTTCTTCTTTGCGAATGCGAATCTGGTGACACAAACTCAAGGATAAAGAGGTGATACCCTTCGCGAACACAACCAAACACTCCTGAACGCGTAAGGTAAAGGCCTAGGGGGAGGGGTTCACATTTTAGTCTATGCGAATGCAGCAACTACTGCGAACGTGAAGGCTCGAGGGGTCAAAGCTCCACGAATGCGAGCCCAGTGTTGCGAATGTGAAGGTCTCTCAGGCCTAGCTCATCGCGAACGCGATGAGCCTGTTGCGAACGCGTAGGCCAAATTCGCCCACTTATTTTTTAAGTTCCAAAACAGAATACATTACGGGAATTTCACCATTTTTCATAAACTTCATCTTCTCCACACCTCTTGGGCGATTTTTCTAGAGGAACTTCACCATAGCTTCATAGGTATGTAACCCCAAGCTCGATTTCTTCCATTTTTTTAACACCCATTAGATTTCTTGGCCTAAAATATGTGGTTAAGGATAAAAACTTAGGGATTTTGTTAGAGTTAGGAAGTTTTGATTATTTGGGAATTTGACCTCATTTTGGGGTCGTATTTCAAATAAAGTATATGCTCGGGCTCGTGGGTGATCGGGTTTCGTTCCGAACCTCGTGTTTTGACCAAGCGGGCCCGGGGTCAATTTTGGATTTTTGAAAAAATGATTGGAAAGTTATAATTAAGCATTGGATAGGATTGTTTGGCTTTTTCTATGTTATTAAGTGGATTGTGTCTAGATACGATTGATTTGGAGCCAAATTCAAAAGGAAAAGCAGTGTTTGAGGCTTGAGTTGGCCGTGGAAGTTCGAGGTAATTTTTTGTTCTAACCTTAGCTTGAGGGATTAGGAGTTGTGTTCTATTTTCTATTTCTTCTTGTTGAGTACGACGTATAGACATGGTGACGAGTATCTATATGTTGGTTTCCGGCATCAGCGTGAATCCTAAATTTTGAATTATTATGTTCTTAAATAATACTATACATGCTTAAATTGATGGTTTTCGATATTAAGCAAGGATTTAGATTGTTCTCGTGGAGATTACTCATAATTGAGAATTGGTATTAGCCGGGGTACTTAAATGTCGAAGAAAGATTGGCTATAGTTGTTTCTACCTTGTCGGGACGCATTTACTTATACTACCGATTCCCATGCAAGGACAGCGTAGTTCTTTATTGATCCCTTGCCGGAACCCTTGTTATAATTGTTGTTGACTGTATATTTGGATCGGGTTGTGCGCACCAATAATTTTATATTAGGATCGGGTTGCCCTATATAACAATGTTATATTTGGATCGAGTTGCACGCCGCAATAATGATATATTTGGATCGGGTTGCACGTCGCAACAATGTTATATTTAGATCGGGTTGCACACCACAACAATGTTATAAATGGATCGAGTTGCATGGGGTTGGTTGAGCTTATACTACACTCTGCACTATGTGCACATCCCAGAGTTGGGATGCAGCTTTTGGACAGTAGCACTCGGGGAGGCTACCTCCAGTCTGGCAAAGATCCCGAGGTAGTCCTGCAGACGTCCGCATGATCGACGTTCTCTTCTATCTTATTATATACTGTATTTTCATTTGATTTCAAGAAAGATGGTATTTCTTTCAGGCATTTGTTGGAGTAATCATAGTCTGTGCATGATATTGTGACACCAGATTCCGGGTAAAGGAGTATATTTGCATTATAGTACCGGTTCTGGTTATTTTTATCTATTTAAGTCTTCCGCTTGTTTTATTTATTGTTAATATTTAGTGTTAATTACCTGTTAATCTACGTTATTAAAGAGGGGTTAAAATGAAAGAGTTAGTGATTTATATATTTCAAGGCTTGCCTAGCTTCTACGAGTAGGCACTATCACGACTCCCGAGGGTGGGAAATCCGGGTCGTGAAAAATGTGTGTAAGAGCTCTAGATTACATGGGTCTCACAATTCATGGACATGCTTATTAGATTCTTAGTGATCGGTACAGAGATGTCTGTATTTATCCCCTAGAGGCTATGGAGTTAGGAAAAACTTCACATTTGTTCTTTCTTGTCGTGCGGTTTGGTTTGTCAATGCTAATTAAATTTCAACTTTGTTCTTTTGTAGATGGCGAGAACACACGCATCCGCATCAACCAATCAGAAGCCCGAGGCCCCAGCAGCCGCTCCCATAAGAAGCATAGGGTGAGGCCAAGGCCGTGCTAGAGACCGAGTGGCAGGGGCAGAGCTCAGCCCAGAGCAGCAGCACCAATGGCGGAGCCTTAAGGCTACTTTGATGATGAGGCTCTGGCCTAGACAGTTCCAGTAAGCCCAACTTAGGTCCCAGAGGGGTTTACTGCTACCCCAATACTCTAGGATACTCTGGTCCATCTAGTGAGCCTTCCGCAGAGTGTCACCCAGGCAGGCTTGCTTCCTGTAGCACCAGCCGTCTCGTAGGCTAGATGAGGAGACTAGACTCCTACTACTCACACTCCGGAGCAGATGGCTCCCCGGTTTCAGACTCAAGTAGCTTAAGTAGTTGGAGTGGTTCAGCCAGGTGTGGTAGCTCATACCAGCGATAGCACATCCATGTCTGCTGATGCTTTGTGGAGATTGGATAGGTTCACCAAGCTCTTCACTACTACTTACAGTGGTGCATGTTCTTAGGATCCCCAAGATTATCTAGACATCTATCACGAGATTCTCAGGAACATGGGGATAGTGGAGACCAATGGGGTCAATTTTGCTACTTTTTGCTTATCTGGATCTGCCAAGACTTAGTGGAGAGATTATTGCTTATCTAGCCAGCCGGATCACCGGCTTTGACTTGAGATCAGTTCGCTTAACTATTTCTAGAGAAGTTTCTCCCCATCACTCAGAGAGAGGCATATCGAGGTAGTTTTAGCATCTCTAGCAAGGTTCTATGACTGTTATTCAGTATGAGAGTAGATTCATCAACTTGGCTCGTCATGCTCTTGTCATACTTCCCACCGAGAGAACGAGGGTGAGGAGGTTCATTGAGGGTCTTATTCAGCTGGTTCAACTTCAGATGGCTAGGGAGACTCGGGGTGAGATTACTTTACAAGAGGGGGCCAATATGTCCAAGAGAGTAGAGATGGGTCTATCGCGTAGAGGTGATCATGGGTCAGACAAGAGACCTCGTCATTCAGGCAGGTTCAGTGGTGCCTCGTCTAGAAGCAGGGATTCGTACGGTAGAGGCCATCCTCCTATGCCCTATCAGTCAGCACTTCAATTTTCTCATGGTGCTTCAGGTGGCCGTGGTTTTTATATACAGTATTCTGATTAGCATCCCTACAGTGCACCACCAGCTCCTATCAGTGCACTACTGCTCTAGAGTTTTCGGGGTGGTCATTCAGGTCGACATGGTCAATCTCAGTTTACTAACCCATTACTCAGGTAGATGCTATGAGTGTGGTGATTACGATTATATTCGAAGGGCTTGTCCGAGATTAGTGGGTACTCAGTCGCAGCAGCAGGGTTCCCGTGCTATGGTTCAAGCACTAGGTGTTCCACAGCCCACCCAACAAACTAGAGATGGGGGCAGAGGTGCTAGAGGTAAAGGTAGAGGTTCTAGAGAGGAAGCATAGACCACTAGAGATGGAGGCCAATCAACTACAGGTCGTCCTAGAGATGTAGTCCAAGGTGGTGGGCCCAGCTTCGATGTTATGCTCTTCCAGCCAGTCCCGAGGCTAAGTCCCTAATGCAGTTATCACTGGTACTGTTTTGGTTTGTGGCAGAGATACTTCTATTTTATTTGATCCAGGGTCTACCTACTCCTATGTATCATCTTATTTTGCACCATATCTAGTCCTGCTTCGTGATTCCTCGAGTTCCCCCTATATGTGTCCACACCGATGGGTGACTCTATTTGGACATTTTATCAGAAAGTTATGATCGATTGAAGATGGTTGGTGGAGCAGTTTCGACAGAACTATTTGATGCATGGAGCCGACTTAGAAGCTCATATCTCGGAATATATAAAGAGTTATATAGTGTACAACCTATCAAATGAAAGATCTTCAAATCCAGTTTCTAAATCGTCAATCCGTTTGTCATTTGGATATTTCCACAAGGACTTATGGGAGTTTTAACAGAAGGTGTACAACAGGGAAAAATGGTAATAGGATGAACAAGCTGCACAACGCAAGGTACAACTCGATGAAGGCTAGGCAGATTGTTTTAAACACGTGTTTTGGACCATTTCTTTCATTTAGCTTGGATGATTTTGGAGAGCTCAAAGAGGGTTTTTTACCAAGCAACGCTAGCAAAGGGATTTCTTCCTATTTTTTAGTTAAATATGTGATCTTAGATGGATTTAGACATGGAAAATTAATATAAATTTGGGATTTTTGGGAAAGACCTAAAATTTGGAATTTTGGACTTTTACTTTGAATTTGAGCATGACAATTTGAGCAAATTGTTTATTTTAGTTAGTAAAGTTATGGGTAGTATTTATCTTTGAGAAATTTTAGAATTCGGGCACGGGGAGCCGAAGGCATTTTGGTCAACTTTTCGAGCTGAGTTGGAATTTTATATAATTTAAATTGTTATAAGTATTAGAGTAAATTTTTCTTGTTTTTCCCATTATTTGAATAGTTTTGGGGCATTGTGCATCAATGGGAGTCGTAGGAAGGGCTTCGAAGCCGGTTATGGAAATTTTGTAGCGAGGTGAGTCTCATTTCTAACCTTGTAAGAGGGAATTGTCCCCATAGGTGAAATAATTCGTTATGTGCTCCTATTTGTGGGGGCTCATACGCACGAGGTGACGAGAGTCCTTGCATAGCTACTAATATGTGCAAGTCCGGGTAGTCTATGACCCAAAAACATGCTACACTTGGAATATCTGAAATCTTGTTGGCCGTTGAATTGCTCAAATTCTATCGAATTGGTTAATGAATTTCTAAACGGATTAAACTTTATTTTCTTAAATCATTAAAAAAGAATTGGCTTTTATTTGGGTAAATATTTCCCAATAAATTCTTAATTAGTTGTTTGAGCATGTATTTCTATGTGTACCTACATCGCATGTATGATTCGCGAGCGGGGTGATTATTTATTTAAATTTGACTGCTTCGCATGTATGATTCACGAGCGCGGTAATAAATGCTTCTATGGTTCACGTTGTTCGACCCTCGGCAGTGCACATTTTACATTTATGTTGGATTGGTCCATACGACCTCGACATGATTTGCGCATGCTTGCATTGCTTTCGTTAAGAGTTATTGATATTGAATATTTGCTCTCCCCTACTTGAGATAATTGTTAATAAATGGATTATGAATCTGGAGACTATTAATAAAAACATAACTCTTTCCTGTTCCGTGACTTATTTGGATTTATTGTTGTTCTTAGTAAATTTGTGATTCATCGCATTAATAATATTACTATTGGGCT
Organism: Nicotiana benthamiana; assembly: GCA_034376525.1. Taxonomy (NCBI): domain Eukaryota; kingdom Viridiplantae; phylum Streptophyta; class Magnoliopsida; order Solanales; family Solanaceae; genus Nicotiana; species Nicotiana benthamiana. The sequence continues at coordinate 52,716,585 of CM067339.1, read as the reverse complement.
ACTAGGAAGTGTCGAAGTCGACCTCTCGACTCTACTTCTTTGAGATTAGACGGGATACTCATTAGGTACACATTGTTTTCGTACTCATACTACACTTGTTATGCATTTTTGTTGCACAGGTTAATATATGACTAGTGGCTTAGCGGCATAGCGACATGGTTCATATGGAGACTTAGGTAAGCTGCAATTATCAAGACGACCCACGGCCAGCAGAGTCTCCTTTAGAGTATTGTACTGTATTTTCATTTCTATCCACTTGTATTCCGGACTGTTACTGTATTTTACTTTATTCCGTATTAAATACTCATGCACTTGTGAAACTAGGTTCTGGGATGATTATGGGGTGTCTTGTATTAACTGCTTAACATTCATATTCTATTTGAAATGATTATATTTTGCTGGTAAAATTGAAGGAAAATCGTGGTTTTCAAAATTATTAAAACAATAATTTAATTAAGTATTTTGGTTAGCTTGCCTGACAGCAGTGTCCGGCGCCGTCACGACCCTTAGTGGATTTTGGGTCATGACACAAGTTGTCCTATTTATCCAAGTTCCTTCCAAATTACCTTCAAATCGATACTTCTCCTCCCTCCATGATACCGCAAATCGTCAACCTAGACTCACCATACAAGACCCAAGCATAAAACCACATTATCTAAGGCTCATAAGCCGCTGATTACTGTCTTAAATATCTCTAAAAGCACTACATTCAAAATACTTACCCTGAAAAGACTTCATGTGAACCTAAAGCCATTACTTTCACTTCCTAATATGTAGAATTTATAATGATATAGAAATGCCATAAGTTTTGATACCATCCAATGTAAACCTCAGTTTCTAGCCAATCGCACATCCTAAAGATCCCCAATTTTTACACACGAATCTTGAGTCCATTAGAACCATTATCAGGAATCATCCATTATACTCAGGTTTCAATTAAGCTAATCAAACGAACCGAACAACATGTGCCCCATTGGCACTCCAACACCCTAGGAAGTAATCCCACCTTAATGCAACCAAATAAATTCATTCTCCTTGCACATTACATCCTTTACCAATAACAACTTAAGTCATTCCATGATTCTTATACACCCATAAAGCATAACACAATCCTTACCCAAAATTTCCTTTACTCGAGTCATCCTCGATCTCAACCTCTGTAAGCCACAACTGATTTGTCGATATACCTAAAACTGAAACTAATACGACACTTAGCCGCACAATCAACTTATCAAAAGTAGACTCCCCCACTTGGATCAAAGCAATAGGTCAAAGCACACAAAAACTCACAATGCCCATACTCTATTACTGCCATAATACCACATAGAGATTAAACTAAAACCTTCATACGCTCGTGCAACACAAACCATCTAATACTTCAAATCATCTGCAAATATCGCTTTCACCCTAATAATAGTCAAGCCCACTCTCAAAAGTGATCCAAACTCAAATTTTAACACAAATATTTCACTGGTAAAAGAGGACATCTATCAAACAACATAGGGATCACACACCCTCAAGACACCCCACAATAGATAACCCACCTCTTTTGCCTCAAATTAACATCTCTTCATACCCCTTGACAAACATAAACCTCATGCAATCACTTAATCTTTCTGAGTCTAAACTCATATCACGACATGAGATCTACTTCACTCCCCAACTAAACAACATAAAAAGATCATTTAATACACCCATAACTCGGGGTAATACATTAAATCAAGATGGAAATCAAGCATAAAATAGTTCTTTCTACCCTCAGCAGACCCTTCTTGTCACATCCAAATCATATGAACGCATCTCGCAGCCACATGATACTCATCACGTAGCCATCCAGTCATCACTTCCACTAATAGGGACAGAACATATAAATCCAAAAACACGTGCTCACACAATCAACACCTTAGTGCTCAAGCTACAGGAAAAGCCCAGCAACAATTCCTCCAGACTGGACCAATATGAACATACAGAAATCACATATTGCCCCTCATTAGGGGGATCACAAGTCACCGATGCACAGCTGATGCTGAGCGCTCATGCCCGTATACAAATGCGTGGAAGGAATTTTAAGAGTTACATTTCTAGCTGAATCAATGTCGCACAATAAGAATTCAAGAAAGTGGGAATTCCTAAAGGTTCTACAGCCTCTCGAAGATAAGTAAAAACATCTCCATACCGATTCATGATACACTACTAAACATGCTCATAACTCATGAGACCTATACAACCTTGGCTCTAATACCAACTTGTCACAACCCAAATCTACCATGTCGTGATGGCTCCTAACGTGGAACTAGGCAAGCTGAATCTTTTACCAAAACCAATCTGATATTTCAAAATAAAGATTTATTCTAGCTATTTAATTAATAAAACTTCATAAGATAAATCTGAATAACAAAGTGCGGAAAGCAAAGCTCGATATTGGGGTCTGCAATGACCATGCAACTACCTTACTAACTCCAACAGATCCGCGACGGATGAAAACAACACTCACTAACACGTCCAGCAATCCTTGGATATAACATAAGGTGCAATGAGTAATGCAAGTATGCCAACTCAATTAGTAATAAAAGTCAAAAAAGACTGAGCAGTAGTGACAAGCATTAAAGCATATACAGTTCATATCACGATAACTCAGTAGAATACAACTGGCTTTTAAATTGGTATATGAATCAAATCATTTTGTTTAAAAAATCTAGTTTTTAGGTAAAATTCATTTGAAGATGTGTAAAACCCATTTAAAACATCTTTTAGCAGTTTTCAAACAAAGTGATGAAACAGTGAGAAAAAATGGTGAAAACATTGTTGGCCCCTTGGGCAAAACTCACTCGTATACATCCCATCGGGTAACAAAAATCATAAACAGTCTCTCGGGAAATCATCATTTTCACTCATATATAGCCCCTCGGGCATAACATGAATCAAGAATAGCCCCTCGGCAAAATATCATATCATTCACTCAGGGTACCCGCGCTCACTAGTGCTATATACTTTAGAGGGGCTCCTACACCCAAGCGCTATAATAAGCCACCTCGTGGCATAATCAATCAAGCCCCCATCAAGAATCAGTAACAATATATTGCGGTGCGCAGCCTGATCCAATGATATCCTCACAAATAGGCCCTCGACCTCACTCAGTCATAACCTCTCAAGCAACTCGGACTATCAGTAAAAACATGGCGCTCAGCTCAAAATAACATTTTATAGGCATCAAAATGGGTAATAAAGAATGAGTTATGAAATCAGTAAACATATCTTGACTGAGTATAGATTTTCAATCAAAATTGTGAGAGGCTAATAAGAAAAGGCTCCTAAGGGTCCAAACTGCTCTGGCACAAGGCCCAAATATGGCATTCAGCCTAATTTATAGAAATTCTTTCTAAAACTCATAAGTATCATATAATTTCAGTCAAATACACAACCTTATAGTTGCAATAGAACATATCAAGCCACAATCCCCAACGGTGCACGCCCACACGCTCGTCGCCTAGCATTTACGTCACCTCAAAATAGTGAAACAATGTGAATTCCGGGGTTTCATGCCCTCGAGACTATATTTACAATCATTACTTACCTCAAACCAGTCAAATTCCTACTTTGCGATGCTCTTGCCTCTCGACTAGGCCTCCGAATGCTTCGGATCTATTAACAATTAGTACAATACCATCAACATACGCTAAGGGAATGAATTTTACACAGACAAATTATCAATTTAGACCGAATCCTGAAATCCAATCAAACTCGGTCCCCGCCCACATCTCGAAATCCGACAAAAATCATAAAACTAGAAAGCTCATTCACTCACGGGTCTACCCATACAAAATTCATCTAAATCCGACATCAAATGGCTATTAAAACCTCCAAATCATCTCTCCAATTCGCTGCCACTAACACCTCCCCCCCCAACCCCTAAATTTTGCACACAAATTTCCAAGTTAGATTATAAAAATGATGATACAATCATGAAATATAATTAAAATCAAGTTAAGAACACTTACCCTAATCACCTCTCTAGAATTTCCTTTAAAAAGTCGCCCAATTTTGTGGTCTCTACTCAAAATATGAAAAATGGGCTCAAACCCTCGATATTGATATTTAACATTGTTGCACAGATTATACTCATCGCGAACGCGATAGTGCCCTCGCGTTCATAAATCACAAACTGCCTCTGACCTGGAAATCCTCCTTTGTAAATGTGAGGACCCACTTGCAAACCGCAAATCCTACACTGGTTGACCCTCCACGAATGTAGAACAGCCCTCGCGAATGCGTAGGCTCATCTACCTGAAATTCGTAGAGACCGTAGACTCTATGCGAACACGATGTCCTGGTCGCGAGCGCGCAACCTTAAACTCCTACACCTTCGCAAATGCGAGAACTACTTCACCAATGCGAATAACAACTCAGCTTCCACTCTCAAAATCTCTTCACGAACACGAGATCCCACTCGCGAACGCGATGAAGGAATTCTCTGCAACAAAATACCACAAAATCTGCCAATTTCCAAAACCAAGAATTGATCCGTTAACCACTCGAAACTCACTCGAGGCCCTCGGAACCTCAACCAAACATGCCAACACATCCCATAATATCATTCAAACTTAGTCGAACCTATAAATCACTCAAAACAACATCAAAATATCAAATTACCCTCGGATTTAAGCCTAAGAAATATAAACTCTGAAATTTTACAAACGACGCCAGAAATCAATCAAATCACCTCTGAATTACCTGAAATTTACACACTTCACAAATGGCACTACAAACCTACTCTAACTTATGTATTTCCATTCCTATACTGATATCAAATTTTCAACTACCGACCAAAATCGCCAAATTTCCAACTTTTGTCAATCCAAGCCAAATTCTACTACAGACCTCCGAACGCACTCCTAAGTCCAAAATCACCCAACGGAGCTAAACAAATTATAATTTAAATTTGAGATTATATACTAAAAAGTAAAGACTAGGTTAAACCTTTTAAATTTAAAGCTTCAATCTGAGAATTTTTCTTCTAAATTTATTCCAACTATCCTGAAAATCAAAACCGACATTTCACATAAGTCATAAAACATCATATGGAGCTAATCCTACTCTTAAACAATCGAGAAAAGTGCATTTGCATAAAATCACTAGTCACGTCGTTACACTATCAAAACACAAATCCGGGTCCATTTCCTCAAAACATTGACCGAAGTCAACTTAAATGGGTTTCCAAGCAAAATTATCAAATTTTTTATCTATTTTTAACATAAAATCATTTCGACAAACACCCGAACTGTGCGCGTAAATTGAGGAGGGATAAAATGAGTTGTTTAAAGCTTAAAAGTGCAGAGTTGGATTCTAAAACATAAGATGGCCTTTTGGGTCATTATAGTAATACACCAACGAGATTGTTTACAAAGATATCGTACCTGAAAAATTAGGAAGGAAGAGATATGCACGGGATGTATGGAGACTATAAAAAAGGAAGATTCATTAACATTTGCGAATATGGAAAAGTAAATAGTATAATCACTGATTATACACAATTGACCACTATTATCATAACAATTACAAATAATTTGAGTAATGAGCAAATAATATAACAAATGTTAGTAACGAGCAGAAATTAAGTGGAACAAAGCGGTTACATATTGTATTCTTATATAAACTCTATTAATACAAAATGTTTCTCTCATATATTTCAAAATGCATATATACTTTTAAAATAGTGCACGAACATCAACCATTCTTTTTCCATAATTTTCTATAATTTTAAAAAGATTTTAATTAATTTTTTCTAGCATTTTATTATCCAAATAATTACTAATTGCATCACAAATAGTTTTATGATAATTTTATTGCTTAATTTTATTATTTTACATTTATACTAAGCTTTAATTATTTCATGAATAGGCACATTCACATGTTAGGGTTATAATTGTAATAACTTTAAAATAATGACCCAAGTGTGCATAATTACGTTACTTCACAAAAAAAATAACCTTTTCTATTCTATAATATTAAGTAAATATTTTGAATCATTTTCATGCACAACAATTATTTTATCATATTATTAGTTATTTTTACAAATTATTTTATCAATTAATTGGGTACTTAACAAATTTCCTCTTTAATATTTTTAATTCGGGCTTAACCCAAAGTCACCTAGCCCAATTAAACCATACAACGACAAGTTTTCAAACAAAGTGATGAAACAGTGAGTAAAAATGATGAAAACATAGTTAGCCCCTTAGGCAAAACTCACTCGTATACATCCCATCGAGAAACATAAATCATAAACAGTCTCTCGGAAAATCATCATTTTCACTAATATATAGCCCCTCGAGCATAACATGAATCAAAAATAGCCCCTCGGCAAAATATCATATCATTCACTCAGGGTACCCGCACTCACTAGGGGTATACAAACTCTGGAGGCCTCCTACACCCAAGCGCTATAACAAGACACCTCGTGCATTAATCAATCAATCCCTCAGCCTCACATAATCATGAATCGGTAATAACATGTTGCGGCGTGCTTCCTGATCCAATGATATCCTCATAAAATAGGTCATCGACCTTACTCAGTCATAACCTCTCAGCCACTTGGACTATCAGTAAAAACATAGTGCTCAGCTCAAAATAACATTTTATATGCATCAAAATGGGTAATAAAGATTGAGTTATGAAATCAGTAAACATCGCATGACTGAGTATAGATTTTCAATCAAAACAGTGAGAGGATAATAAGAAAAGGCTCCTAAGGGTCCAAACTGCTGTGGCACAAGGCCCAAATATGGAATTCAGCCTAATTTATAGAAATTCTTTCTAAAACACATAAGTATCATATAATTTCAGTCAAATACACAACTTTATAGTTGCTACAGAACAGACCAAGTCACAATCCACAATAGTGCACGCCCACACGCTCGTCGCCTAGCATGTACGTCACCTCAAAGTTGTGAAACAATGTGAAATCCGAGGTTTCATGCCCTCGGGACTATATTTACAATCATTACTTACCTCAAACCAGTCCAATTCCTACTTTGCGATGCTCTTGCCTCTCGACTAGGACTCCAAATGCTTCGGATCTATTCACAATTAGTACAATACCATCAACATACGCTAAGGGAATGAATTCTACACAGAAATATTATCAATTTAGACTGAAATCCTAAAATCCAGTCAAACTCGGTCCCCGCCCACAGCTCGAAATCCAACAAAAATCGTAAAACTAGAAAGCTCATTCACTCACGGGTCTACCCATACCAAATTCATAAAAATCCGACATCAAATAGCCATTAATATCCCCAAAATCATCTCTCCAATTCGCTTCCATTCACCCCCCCCCCCCAAATTTTACACACCAATTCCCAAGTTAGATTATAATAATGATGATACAATCATGGCAGTAAACAAAAATCAAGTGAAGAATACTTACCCTAATCGCCTATCTGGAATTTATTTCAAAAATCGCCCAATTTTGTGCTCTCTACTCAAAATATGAAAAATGGGCTCAAACCCTCGAGTTTGATATTTAACATTGTTGCGCAGATTTTACTCTTCGCGAACGCGGTAGAGCCCTCGCGTTCGCAAATCACAAACTGCCTCTGACCTGGAAATCCTCCTTTGCAAATGCGAGGACCCACTTGCGAACCGCAAAGCCTACACTGGCTGACCTCCACGACTGTAGAACAACCCTCGCCAATGCGTAGGCTCATCTACCTGAAGCTCCCAAAGAACGCAGACTCTATGTGAACGCGATGGCTTGGTCGCGAGCGCGTAGCCTTAAACTCCTACACCCTCGCAAACGCGAGAACTACTTCACCAACGCGAAGAACAACTAAGCTTCCCCTCTCAAAATCCCTTCCTGAACGCGAGAGCCCACTTGCGAATGCGATGAAGGAATTCTCTCCAACAAAATACCACAAGATCTGCCAACTTCCAAAACCAAGAATTGATCTGTTAACCACTCGAAACTCATTCGAGGCCCTTGCAACCTCAATCAAACATGCCAGCCCTTGCAACCTCAATCAAACATGCCAACACATCCCATAATATCATTCAAACTTATTCGAACCTTCGAATCACTGAAAACAACATCAAAATATAGAATTACCCTTGGATTCAAGCCTAAGAACTTATAAACTCGAAAATTTTACAAACGATGCCAAAATCTATCAAATCACCTCTGAATTACCTGAAATCACCTAAGTCCAAAATCACCCAACCGAGCTAACCAAATTATAAAAATCCAAATCTAAGATCATATACTGAAAAGTCAAGACTAGGTTAAACCTTTAAATTTAAAGCTTCAAGCTGAGAATTGTTCTTCAAAATTTATTCCGATTATCCTGAAAATCAAAACCGACTTTTCATATTAGTCATAATACATCATATGGAGCTACTCCTACCCTCAAACAATCGAGCAAAATGCAATTGCTCAAAATGACTGGTCACGTCGTTACACTATCAAATCACAAATCCAGGTCCATTTCCTTAAAACATTGACCGAAGTAAACTTAAATGGGTTTTCAAGCAAAATTTTCAAATGTTTTATCTATTTTTAACATAAAATCTTTTCAAAAATACGCATGAACTAAGCGCAGAGTTTAATCATTTCATGAATAGTCACATTAACATGTTAGGGTTATAATTGTAATAACTTTAAAATAATGGCCTATGTGTGCATAATTACGTTTTTTCACAAAAAATAAACTTTTGTATTTTTATAATATTAAGTAATTATTTTTAATCATTTTCATGTATAAAAATTACTTTATCAAATTATTAGCTATTTTTACAAATTATTTTATCAATTAATCGGGTATTTAACAAATAGACTCTTTAATTTTGTTTAATTCGGGCTTAACCCAAAATCAACCTAGCCAATTATACCATACAACGACCCAATTTCCTAACCCGACCCATCTAAAGATTTAATCATGGCAGTTGATCTCAGAAGATCAACGGTCCAGGACTAATTTTCCTTTTTTAACTTAACCAAACACCCAAACCCTACCTCATTTGACAAAATCCACCGCCCTTGAATCCTACCTCTTCTCTCTTCTCTCTCAAACCCTCCCCTAACCCTAGACCGCAGCCTCCCGAAATACTTCAATCCATGAGGGTTCCATTTGATTTTAGGCCATATCTGGCCTCATATCCCTATTGTTATTCAATTTCCTTGTTGTTTGATGGGATCTCAAAGAGATTAAACACAGAGCTGGCTTCAACTCTTCATTTTTCTCGATATACTTTCCTATGTTCATCTCTATGTTTGTAAGTTCTTTTATCTTCGTGTTCATGGCTTCAAATATCTGGTTCCAACTAGATTTTCTCACCTTTGTTTATATTTTGCATGACTTAACTATTTCTAGTTAAATTGTTCAGATCTCCTTAGATCTAAAATAGTTCAAGTTTGTTTGTTACTTTTGTTTTAGTATTATGTTGTTTTTCTTATAATTGTTGGTCGATTTTCGTTTTTCCCAAAAAAACTAGGATTTCAACTTTCTAAGTTTCTGCAAATGCTTTAAAATGCCTAAAGGGTCAACTCTGGCTTTTCTTCTTTACTGTTCGACTAGTGTCTTTGCTTGATGTTTCATCTCTGTAATTCTACATGCTTAATGTTTTTCCCTATTCAATTATTTGCCTCACTGATCTTGCCCATTTATGTAGGCTCTGTTAAACAAACGGATTAAGTGGTTTACTTGTTTAACTAGGGTTTGAAATTATGTTTTTCTTTTTAAATTGGTATCTTTTTGAGATTTTTTTTTATTCTTTCCTATATTTGACTTATAATTGGTACTTCCTCCCTTAATTATGCTACTGGCCTGATTTATGTGTTTGATTTGTTCTGACCAACCTATAAATGGTCTTCGACTTATTTTTTACCTTATTAAGCCTCATTTCTATTCGCTAATTGATTTCGTATGAGATTTTCCCTCATTTCAGAGGTCTTTCTGGATCCTATCATGTTAATTGATTGAGTTTAGCCTTAATTAACTGATTGAAGGATTTGCATACCTTATTTGTTCTACTCTGTTGAATGATATATAACCTCATCATTCTGATTGTTCTAAAAAACACACGAACACACAAGCTCTGACTCGGACATCTAATACTTACAAGCACATACTGATACACGCTTACACACTTATGCACTTATAGTTCTTTGATATGTTGCACTGTCTAGCTAGCTGAAAGTTAAGGCTAGACTCTTGGATCTCATTCGTCTTCACCTTCCTGTTTACTATATACTTAACTGGTATACCCTCATTTCTGTTATCATGTTCTCTTCTATATTCTATGTAGTTAGGCTTTAATATAATTCTGTTTTTCCCTTCTTTTTCCTAGTTACTGCTCTCTTAACTAGTATCTCTTAGTTCGATTACCATGTTCTATTCTATATTCTATGTAGTTAGTCTATTATAGACATTAACATATTCATGTTTGATATATGATTCATGGTCATCTTGTTCTCACCTGTTATACCTCAGTTATTGTTGTTCCATGTGATTAATAATTAGCTTCTGCTTGCCATGTGTTCCCTGCTTGCACTCTCTCAGACTAATATGTATCAAATCCTATTAATTTTCTTTGTTCTATGGGGTTATGTGACGGGCTTACCTTAGCATGTCTGGCCCTTGATTTTTGTTTACTTTTTTCTGGACTAAAGAGCTTTAGTTCCTGCTATCCTGTTATATATGTTTGTTTGGTTAGTTATTTCAAACTCCAGCATGCTTCTGTTCAGTGTATGTCTATATGAGTTCACCTAGTGATAGCTAATAAACTAAGTTATAAGAAACCATGTCTAAATCAGTTGTATGCTCCCTATTTTAAACATGGCTGGATACTGCAAACATCTAATGTGGCTAGCTTTGTCTGTTTATTCAAGTGTCCTTGCTTTTTGTGATCACTGATATAAGTATCCAGTCTAAACAAATACTAATCTTCCTGAATCATGTGTTGAGTATGGATTATGTTTGTGCAACTCTGTTTGTAATCTTGTAGCATGAATCTATTTTCTTCTAAAACTAAACTATTCTCTAAAACTATCTTGTTTACCTTCTATGTACTGGCTTTTAAATTTCTACTCATAGTCCTTTAGGCTCTGACCACCCCTATGAGCACTGTCTAGGGTTCTTGAGACTCCTTTGAACTCTAGCACATTGGGGCTGATTTTCAAACCCTTCATTAATTATGTGTTGAATACATGGTTCTAGTGTGAGCATTTCCCGGGGACCCTAAGGCTCTTTGGGAACTTTGACACACTAGAAGTTTGGTGTAATGTGCTATGAATGGATCCCTGCTACTATCTCGAGGCTGTTGTGCTGAAGTCCTGGCTCTCAAGTTTATATTGGGCCTACTAAGGCTCCCTATAGTATAATAATTCTTATTGTATAATTTATTCATATTGGCCTATAACAATCTCTATAATAAACATATATGGGGTTATTTGTAAAGTTGGGGGGTCTATTCTCATATCTCCTATTGAAAATGGGTAAAAATCTTATCTATAGGATTGAACTACGTTAATTACACTATGAGGATATTGTACTGTGATCTTGCCTGTAGGAATTTTATGATCGTCTTATTATGTTAATTTCCCTACTTATAGGAATTTATGTTTAGTTCTACACATTAGAAATCATGCTTATAGGATCTATATGTATTTTCAACTCAACATGCACTAGTGATCATGTCTATAGGTTTTTGTCTGTTTGATTAAAAAAATTTCCTAACAATGTGCTTCAAGAATTCTCCCCCACATGTGATTAATAGGTATCATGCCTTTAGGGTTATAATTGTAGATACCATTCCTATATAATTTCAAAATCAATTTTTGCATTTAAAAATCACGCCCATAGGATTTAAAAAAAATCATTTTCTACATTTAGATATTATGCCTATAAGGTTTTAAAATCAGTTTCAGTATTTAGAAACATGCCTGTAAGGTTTTAAAATCAGTTTTTGCATTAAGATATCGTGTCTGTAAGGTTTTAAAATAAGTTTCTACATTAAGAAATCATGCCCATAGGATTTCAAAACTCATTTGTACACTTAGAAAGCATGCCTATAGGATTTAAAGATAAAATCTGCCTGTTAAAATTAGTAGGTTATTTACAGATTAGATGTCATGTCTATAGGGTTCTTCCCGACTATCACTTAGGCAAGCCTGTAGGTTAATCAAATTTCTGGGTCTAAAATTGTGATTTTGGCGTATGCGCAGATTTACAGCATTAACAGAGATCAGTAGTCGACTGATAGGTACTCGTCTGCTTGCTTTAATAAAATGATGTATATTTTGTTTATGCTCATTTAGATATCCTTCCTATAGGATCCTAAAATCATTTAAAGTTGTTTGTTTGAACGGCAAGCATTTGTTTGTCTACTTGTGGAGGTTAATATGAGCCAACTTAAATGTTCTTTATGTGACAGTCCCACTTGACTTTTGTTATCGCTTAGTATTCTCCTTTTAAACAATATAGGTGAGTCTAGAACCGCCTTAAATAGATACCTTAAACACCTCTCGGGCCAGAGGAAAGGGATAGGTAATGTACGCATAGGATACGAATCAATCAGTGCACTTAAGTAATAACTGGGGATAGTAAACGGGTAGCAAAAGAAATGATGACTTATCGGCTAATGCTATGTGTAGCACCCCAACTGGGGGACGATTACCTAGTATTGCAAAGAAGTGATCCTATAGGCTAAAAAATCTAGGACCCTTTTTATCCCTTGTCTAAAAGTGATACATGGTTTCAATTGCTTTATTTCTTTAAAGACTAATTCACCTAAATTGAGTTTGTCCGGGTGTCACGACCCCAGTACGCCCTCCGTGAACATGTCGTGATGGCACCTAGTTCCTATAACTAGGTAAGCCTAACAATGCAGAAAGCATCACAACTTGCGGAATAATTAATTAAAACTGAACAATTAAAAGAAATCTATATATATCTGATGCTCGACATATACAACTCAAAATAAATGCGGAAGTCTACTATAACACCCCAAAACCCGGAATCTCACAAATCACAAGCTAAGGGATACATAAGAGGCTCTGACTCAAGAATATCTATACAAAGGAAAAAAAATACTGGAAGAACTATATTTATTACAGATAGCAGGAAAGGGACTCCTCGGTCTGCGGACGTAGCAGATATACCTCGAAGTCTCTACCGATACGCCTCCCTCCAAGGATGACGGAACTGAGTGGGAGTACATGTATTTGCACAAAAGAATGTGCAGAAAAGTAGCATGAGCACACCACGGCGGTGCCCAGCAAGTATCAAACTAACCTCAGTGGAGTTGTGACGAGGTACAGTCAAGACACCTACCGGTTAATAAATAGTATAATTATTGGAACATCTGAAAAGATATACATATATTTATGTAAAGAGTGCACGGGGTGTCTAATAATGGTATAATCACTATGAGGGAAAAAGAACAACAAGTAACAACAAGAATATAAAAAGTGATGATACATAATGACGACAACACAATCCAACTCCTAAGATCACAACACAGTAAGGGTAAAAACATGACAATTCTCATGTTCTATGATGATGTTCACCTAAGGTCTTATTCGACTATTTCCACAAATTTAACAAAATCTCGGACAAACCACAACTCACAAAATCCCAGCATCTGAAATCTAACACTTGGCATCCTGTGGCCCATCAGTCTCACAGTCATGCTGACAACTAACAAGCTAACTAGGGCCACTCTTACATATATAATGATTAAACGAGGACGCACATCTATGCTCAGCAAAACCAAGGGAACTTCACCTCCAATAGGAGTGTTTCAACTACGTGTAGCTTGTGCGAGTGCTTTAACAAGATTTCTACCAACTAATAAAGATAAGAAAAAGAGCGGTAGCATGCACAATGTTCCCTCACCACATCCACAAGATGAATCTCATACAGGAAAGCAAAGATAATGAAAATCTTAAACGAAGATAGGAATGCCTCCACAGGTCGTCACAATCCTTACAATCAATCCCTAACATAGCCCACCTTATTTCGCCACGTGTGCAATTAATAACACAATAAGTACCGCCTTATTTCTCCACACGTGCATCATAGTAATTTCCACCTTATTTCGCCACATGCGCAACCCACATATAAGCATATGAACATATCCCGCCTTATCCCGCTGCATGTGTAATATATCAATAGCAACAGTGGAACGGCAAAGACCTCGTGCAAACCCTCAACAAAAATCGCACGGCAGAAACCTCGTGCATCACAACATCAACAACCACACGGCAAAAACCTCATGCACCACAATATCAACAGTAGCACAGCAGAAACCTCGTGCATCACAATATCAACAACCGTACGGCAAAAACCTCGTACACCACAATATCAACAGTAGCACGGAAGAAACCTCATGTATCATAATATCAAGTTCAACATCAACAATTGCAATATATACAGGAAGAAGCAAGAGAATCACTCAGGTATTTTCGTTCACCAAAAGGCAGTACAACTAACGCATAAGGAATAATTGTAACAGAGAAATACTAAGCTCAACAAGAAATAAATAATAAGAAACAACAACTCCATAATACTCAGTTCAACAACAAGGAAATTAACATGAACCAAATAATTACAATTAAGGAAGTATCAACTAAACACAGATTATCTAACTTCTTTTCAATTAACACCAATTAATTACCTGAGAGACAGAAATAATACTTTCCAAATAAAGACGAGCATTTAGGAATTATAATGTGATTATAGAAGGGTAAATGTTCATAGTTAATCAAGTAAAAGTCTATTAGGCAACAAGAACAAACCAAACCGGGCAAATAAATTCCAAGTAATACACGGAGAGGTGAAACTAATAATAGGTAACTCAATTCTATCAAGAGCAACTTCATATTCGGTGATTAGAAGGATCTAAGAGCCTAAAAAGCGTAAATTATTCACAAATAGATCCGAGCACGCACTCATCACTTTGTGTACAAGGATTACAAGCAACAAAGAAGAATCAATTCCTGAGGAGAAGTCCCCCACAACAGGTTAGGCAAGATACTTACCTCGAACCAGCTAAAATCAACAAGCAACCACGTTCTTTCCACGTGTAATCGACTCCAAATGGACCGAATCTATTCAATTCAATCACACATTGTAAATAATATCTCAAGCAACTGATTCTACTATTTAATTCAAAGCAAAGATGCAAATTTAGGTAAAATGATCAAAACTCCCCTCAAGCCAACGTGGTCAAAACTCCAGGTTCAAACCAAAACCTGTTTACACATTCCCCCTCGAGCCCAAATATATGATTTGTTTTCAAAACGGATCACAAATGGAGGTCAAATCCCCAAATTTTTGCAAAATCTAGGTTCTACCCAACATACCCAAATCTCCCCATTAAAATCTTTTACTTGAAGTTGAAATCATGTTAAACGATGTTAAGGAGTGAAGAAAATAAGTTAAAAATCACTTACCAATCGTTTTGAAGAAGGAGAATCGTTTGGAAAATCGCCTCTTATGTTCTGGGTTTTTGAAAAGTGAAAAATAACTGAGTTTCTCATTTATTTATAACCCTCTGAAGTGCCCAGCGAGGACCCGCAATAAAACGACCGCGACCGCGCCAACCTGCCTGAAGTCCTGCAGGTTGTAGCGTTGTGCGAACCGCACAAAGCCGACCGTGGCCACACAGCACTCACCGTGGACCACGCAAAGGCGACCACAGCTGTGCTGGCCCCTCCGCGGTCCCACGCGATTTTTCGCGGACCTCGCTGGAGGTTTCAGAGTCTACAACATTTTCCTGAACATGCAACAACTAATATTTTAAATCTAAAGCATTCTGGAACCTACTCAAAACACACCCGAGCCCTCGAGGCTCCGAACCAAATATACACATAACCTCAAAACATCCTATGGACTTATCCGTGTTTTCAAATCGCCAAAATAATATCATATACATCGAATCAAGCCTCAAAACTTATGATTTCTTCCAAATTTTCATAAATCATCGAATTCCCTTTTTAAGTCCGACATGTCAAACGACGTCCATTTTCAACCAAACTTTACAGAAAGTGCTTAAAACACATATAAGGCTTGTACCGGGCGCCGAAACCAAAATACGTGCCCAATACCATAGTGTTCTAATCAAATTTTATTTCCAATTACCTTAATTATTTCCAAAAAGCAGTTTCACACAAAAATTTATTTCTCGGACTTGGGACCTCGGAGTTCGATTTCGGGCATACACCCAAGTCCCATATTTTCCTACAAGCCCTCCGGGACTGTCAACTCACGAGTCCATTTACCCAAATGTTGACCAAAGTCAAATTCATCCAATTTAATATAAAAAATTAGCATTTTTCTCACAGAATTCATATTTAAGCTTTCCGGCTACATGCCCAGACTGCACGCAAATTGAGGCAACCCTGGATGAGGTTTTCAAGGCCTCGAAAGTACAGAATGGGTAGTAAATATGTGATGACCCCCTTTGGGTTGTCACACCGGGACCCACCATTGTGGACCTCGAGGGGCGCTTAACACCTTCCCCTCAAGGTAATTTCGGGCCCTTACTCAATCTTTTGTAATGCAAACTAGTTCATGAGTTTGCTCTAGCTGCCCTAACGCACCTTAATCCGTTAGGCAGCGACTCGTCAAATCTCTTACCCAATTTCCAAAAGGAAATGGGTTGTCCCAAAATTGTCTAAACCCGGACTCTCCAATGAAAAAGGGGGTGGTACAAACTCTATTTACTATATTATATACGACTATCAAGGAATTTACAAATATCTACAATCAGTCTTTTATATTTACTTCTCTTCTTAATTGAAGATTCTTACTCGCAATTCTTGAAAGGAAGTTATAATAATCAATAAGATTTTCTTTCTTTTATTTATTAAATATCTAATTTCTATTACCTTTTATTCTTCTATAATATTAGAAAAGTGAAGTAAATTTGATATCTAAAAACCCGATTTATTTCAATATTTACTTTGACCATAAAAACTATCTTTTGATTCAACACCGATAGTTGACTATACTAAAAGGTTTACTCATATTTAAACCTTCACTTGTCATCTCCTTCTAATTTTGATAGATTAGATCTTGGAGACTTAAATTCCTAATTGATTCGGCAAGATTTTCATATATATAGTTATATACTATATAGAAATCAAGTGGTAAGGAAGGTAGGCTGGCATATAAGTTCATAGTTAGTTGTGGTATAAGAAACAACACTCATTTCCTAAAGAAAAATGATTTGTTTATTTATCTAATTTTACCTTTTTATCACCTTTTTGTTAGAGGGAAAAAGGAGTTTATTTTAGCTAGGGGTGAGCTTTTGGTACTTGGTTTGGTATGTAGGAACTTCGGATCAGTATTTTTGCAATAGATTTCTCAATTATATATACCAAATAGCGTACAAAAGTTAGTTCGGTATGATTCTGTATTTCTTATTCAGTTTGGTATGGTTTCGATACGGTTCAGTATTTATTATCGGTTTGAAGCTATACATACATGAATGTGGACATAAGACAATATGGTCGTAGCTAATTGCAATGATGAGGGTGTATTGGTAAAAATCTTACCATGGTATGGTTATTGCATTTTATGGAACGATAAAGGGTCGACCAAGCAGTAATCACGCTCAGGGGCGTGATAGCAAAGAACACCTCGGCCATTACCAGGGTCAAACCATTTGAAAGCTTATATCATAGAACAAGCGTAGTGTTAGGGCTAGAAGTGAAGAATACAATCATAAGAAAGTAAGCTGGTCAAAGACCATTGGATAAAAGGAAAAATTATTAATATATATATATATATATATATATATATATATATATATATATATATATATATATATATGGGGAGTTGAACCCAGAGAAACAGGGGATTTTTTTCGATGGTCATCACTATGGAATCAACAAGGGAAATCTCTCGGTCATCAATAGTTCCCTCTCTTCTCCTTTTTTGCTTCTATGATTATATACATACATATCACATATATAAGAATATCATCCACATTTGATGTATGATAATTATCTTAAGAAACATTATACATTATTGTTCTTCTTTGATGTTTGTACTCAATATATTTGGATCTAAAGTTAATTATGTTTGGCTAAGATTTACCTTCAATATCTCTAATAATTAGTTTAACAAAAGGGTTCAACACTTTTTTTGTCAAACAGTGGGGCACCGTCTGTAGAGATTTCTTAGTTTCCTTTCGATCTAGAACTGGTGAACTGTCATTACCACTCAAAAGAGCAGTAAGTGATCCTTCGAGACAACTGTACCGACCTAGATCAGGCTGCTACATAGAGTAAAAATTATAACCAATGTCTATGCAAAACCCACGTCTCACCTGTAACAATAGGTTTGGCACGGCGTATGCACGTTCAAAATAGGGTTACGCTCATCTAGCATGAACACAGCCCCATTTGACATATTTACCTTATATATTGACCCACATTCACACCCCTTGGGAGGGGACTACAGCTTGTTGCGTGGTCTTTTGAAATAATGGGCACATCCTGCCCTATTTTCACATTCCCACACACACTAAATGATCTATGAAAAAAATATGACATGTTTCCTTTTGTTGTTGGTACAAATTAGACGAGATCAGACCGAGACTCGATTTCAACACTTCAGCGAGTGGGTGAGCCCAATCCATGCGAAGTGTAGATATTGCTAACGATGGAGCCGCACACGACCGCCATATCTAAAACTACCATTCGAGCACTAGATGGAGCGAGTAACACTACCACATCACTCCGTCTTTCACTGACTCATTGGGTCGAGGTAACAGAAAATTTCATTTTTGTTTATCTTTACTATTTCATTGGTCCAAATGGGAATGCAAGCACTCTCATGGGCAAGCAAGAAAAAGAGCATTGCAACTATAAATGATGAAAGGAAAACTACTACAAAATAATTGGAATGTCGCCCACCTCAAATACTTTAATTTCTGAAAAAAGGACACCCCTCAAGTCGTACCCTTTTTCCTCACCCAGGTTTTGTCCCAATTGGGTCTTCTCAGGGAGATTTCAAACAAGGCGATGAAAGGGACATATCGATGTTCAAGTATGATTCATCACCCTGCCTGCCGACTGGGGCAATGAAGGTACTAGATACATGGAAACTTCTCTAATATGTGTATGAAACAAACACGTATAGCATTCTCCAGTAAATGAAATAAAGAAACATTTTATACTCTCCACCAAGGTATTCTTCAACGTAAGAGAAGTTAAGAAAAATGGGACTCACCCAGGAAGCGCACAAAAGCAAACTAGAAATCACCCCAAAAATGCATAGTATTCTCCAATGCAAGCGAAATTAAGCAAATTGGAACTCACACAGGAAGCGCACAAAAGCAAACTAGAACGCATCCAGGAAATGCATAGTATTCTCCAATGAAAGCGAAGTTAAGCAAATTGGAACACCTAGGAAGCACACAAAAGCAAACTAGGACTCACCCAAGAGATGCTGAAGTTAAGCAAAATTGGGGCTCACCTAGGGAACACCCAATATTCTCCAATAAAATTAAAACCGAGTGCGCCAGGACTAACCCTGACGTACGCATAAACAGTACGACGACATGTAGTTCTCTAAAAAATCTACGACAATGAGATAACGAGTTAACATATTGACCTTAACTCGAAATAACACCCCTATGGCCAAAATCCATCGCCAAATGAAGATTTCGACCCCACTCAAACTACAACGGGTTAACATTTCGAGCTTACTCGAAATAACACCCCAATGGCCACTGGCCATCACCGAATCGAATAGGTTACTATTTTAATCTTAATAACACCCATACGACCAAAGGCATTCGCCTAAAGAAGAAATCAACCCCACTCGAATTACAATGGGTTAACATATCGACCTCAGTTTGAAATAACACCCTTACGACCACTGCCCATCGTCAAATCGAATAGGTTACTTGTCACTCCCCAACCTCGGGAGTGAATCACCAGCCACTCCTAAGGTGGCATTGACTTCTTGGCCAATTCTCGCTTTCTTCTTAGGTGCCATTTACTGAAAGAGAGAATAATGAATTTAATTAGAGAGGGAACAGCTTCACCGCACGATCCAGAATATCAAAGAATGGTGTGATTCCTAAATGCCCAAGTAGCCTCCAACTTATAGATGTGGTTGACTACACACCGATAAGAAGGGCTTTACTAGACACGGCTCCGAGATATCCTAGGACACTTCAAAACCTTAGGCTCTGATACCAAGTTTGTCACGCCCCAACCTCGGAAGGCATGATCGGGGCTCAATCGAGTGAACCTAACTAAGCAAGCCTTATCAAGCACCTCCTACCCAACTCAATATGAATGGGGAAACCATGCTTTCATTTATTTAGACAAGTGAAGATAGTACATTCAACAGTGATAGTTCATTCTAAATTACATTTAAACTGTAGCTAAAGTTTGTTTCCGAAATTCCCATAAAGTTACAATTATATATAACATGAGTTTATAATTACAATGTAGTTCATGGACCCCTCAACACCCGTACATAACCCACATGTGCGTCTACGGAGCCCTAAGGAAATAAAAGATAAGTATGCCGACGGCGGCAACAAGACCTCCGCTATACCTCAAAAGTGGAACACAACAACAAAAGACGTAAAATACAACCCCATGGAGGATAAAGGGGCTCACGAAGACTTGGGACGAAGATAATATGATATGCGTGATCGGCACTATCTATAATGGAGCCACTTACATTAGTTTAAAAATGTAGCGCCCTCGACAAAAGGGACGTTAGTACTATGGAATAGTACTAGAATGTATAACTAAACACCATTTTAGGAGAAATAACTACCAAGAATGAACAAGAAAATCACAAGAGTAAATCAATGGTTTTAATCGAATACCACATCATCAAATAAACGAACCATACAATCTTTCACATAATTTCCATAGGCTTGGGGCATTTCTTTCATATGTTCATCACTGTTCTCAATACCACCGCCATCTTGAGCGGAGTCCGACCACGATCCGATCGGCTAGGTTGCCTCATTTGAGGCATATATCTCAATCACCATTTCATTTCCCTTTTTCTGGAATTCAATGTTAGCACATTACCACCATGTGTGCGGCATGGTGTCCGATCGCAACCCAATCGGCTATGCCACCTCACCTAGGCGTTGTTCCTTTCTCATTGATCATCTCATTTAAATCTTTCTTTCCAATAGATCACATCAATTCATTGGAACTTAGGGCCACAGTTATTACATAATTTCATTTTGAACATCCATCTTGCTATTTCATTAGTCATAGTCACAAACAAGCAATTCAAGTTGCAAGCACAGGTAAGTTTCCACATGGTTAGCATGACTATCTGAGTTTTAATCTAGGCTTATAGCCTAAGCATTACAACACATGATTCGTTTTCACATTTCTCTAATTATCAAGAATACTATATTACTCACAATGAGGCACATCCTTCATGCATATAGATGTATAACTGCAAATCAATTCATGTGAATTAACAATCAATACATCAACCAATTCTAGTCTTACGACACCTGCGAAAATGCCAACGGAGCTTAATTTCTAATATAATGGGGTTTTAGACATACATACCTCAATGTAGCTTTCCTTAATCCTTACAAAATTCTGGAACTCTTAGCACTTTGATCTATTGTGTAAGAATTACAAATTGAACCGAGAATTTGAGACGAGATTGAGATTCTAGCTTATTTGAGCATTTTATCAAACACTAAAGGTGCATTGTGATCTTAGGCTCTTTTTTAGATAAATTTCTATTATTTTATACCCCAATTGCTTTCTTTTCGGTTCTCGTCCTCCCATGTCCCATTACCTCCTATGCATGCAAGATTACTAGCGTTATACCCATATACTCATTTTCTAATTACTTATTTTAATAAAAATATTTGAAATTATGGATAAGGGTATAGTTCTTACCAATTAGGATAAAGACTTAGTAGCCTCAATTAACAATTTCCAAGGATTTGGGTAAGGACTTAAAGAGAGCTTGATGAAGATCACTACTTCTCACTATAGAACTCTCTCTCTCTCTCTCTCTCTCTCTAGTATGTATATATATATATATGTGTGTGTGTGTGTGTGTGTGTGTGTTGTGAAAAGTAACAGAAGATGGTCTATGGGGGCATTTTTAATGGGGTGGGGTCGGATTTAAAAATTAGAAAATAGGAGCCTCGAGTCGAATTGCGGTCGCAAAGTTGACATACGGCCCGCATAATGGACTGTGCAAATACTCTTCAAAACTTGAATACACTGTCTGGGTATGCAGTAGAAATACGGTCTACATACCCTTTTTACGGTCGTAAAATGCACCATATAACTGCCCCTTACAAAATCCCAAGGGAATTATGCGACGACTATGCGGTCCTCATATCGGTTATGCGATCACATAATTGACCGTATTATTGACCTCAATTTGACTAGCACAGTGACTCATTTTGCGGTGACTATACGGTCCACTACCTGAAATGCAACCGCAGAGTCGCACTTTTCTAGAAAATATTATCTCTTGACTTTTTAATGCAGTGATCAACTCAAAGGGTTTGAACCGCGGCAAGAATTTTATGAATTTCTAACACCTAATCCCAACCTGGCCTTATGAGATCCAGGTTTTTGAGTGGGAAATTCACGGGGCCTTACATCCTCCCCCACTTAAGATCATTCGTCCTCGAATGAGGATGAAGTTTCACTTATTAACAGTCTTTGTGCAATCTTCTGCTCTTTACAACCCGAAATATATTAATAGTCCATAAATTTAACTAATTCCCTAAATTTCCGATAGTTTCGCTACAGTTTCCTTTGATTTAGGCCTATCCACCTGTAGAGAGCCCCAAAAACATATCATATCCGCAAGTACATATTCCATTAGATATGAGACATAACATAACTTGTACAATACTAACCATTCCGCATAGGCAACATATGTACAACCAAAACAGGATAGTTTTACATAGATCAAACCAAAAGATAGGAATTCATAGGAGATAAAGTCATAAAAGCTATTACATGACTATTCGAACAAATGTGGGTAATTTTTTTTCGTTTCATCCTCAACTTCCCAGGCGGCTTCCTCAACTTGCTGGTTCCGCCATAACACCTTCGGGGATGCAATTTCCTTATTTCTCAATTTTTGAACTTGCTTATCAAGAATGGTAAGTGGAATTTCTTCATATGACAGTTCTTCATTAACCTCAATAGTTTCAACTGGCACAATAGCGAACGGGTCTCTCACTACCTTCCTCAACATAGAAACATGAAAGACCAGGTGTA
Source organism: Nicotiana benthamiana (assembly GCA_034376525.1). Classification (NCBI taxonomy): domain Eukaryota; kingdom Viridiplantae; phylum Streptophyta; class Magnoliopsida; order Solanales; family Solanaceae; genus Nicotiana; species Nicotiana benthamiana. Next base: position 52,693,325 of record CM067339.1, on the reverse strand, counting down.
CCAATCACATCTCGAGTGGCAGCTCGATTTTGTATACCACCTGGCCAATCCTCTTATTGATTATGTATGGTCCAACATACCTCGGACTCAAATTTCTATTCTTTCCAAATTGCATGATTCCCTTCATAGGGGAAATCTTCAAAAATACCCAATCATCTTCTTTGAATTCTAGATCTCAGCGACGAACATCCGAGTAAGACTTTTGGCGATTCTGAGCGGTTTTCAACCTTAACTTAATGATCTTGACTTTCTCCATGGCCTGATGCATAAGGTCCAGCCCTATCAATTACGCTTCTCCAACCTTGAACCACCCAATGGGAGACCTACATCTTCTACTATACAATGCGTCAAATGGTGCCATTTGGATACTAGCATGAAAGCTATTGTTGTAAGCAAATTCTATGAGTGGCAAATGGTCATCCCAACAATCCTTGAAATCAATAGCACAAGAACGCAACATTTCTTCAAGCATCTGAATAGTCTGCTCTGCTTGCCCATCAGTTTGAGGATGAAAAGTTGTGCTAAGATTTACCTACGTACCAAAACCTTGCTGAAACTTCTTCCAAAAGTTGGCTAAGAACTGAGCCACTCGATCAGAAATGATAGAGACTGGAGTGCCATGCAACCTGACTATTTCCCTAATATATATAATTGAGCATACTATTCCGCTGTGTTGGTAGATTTAACTGGAAAGATGTGCGCTGATTTCGTGAGTCGATCTACGATCACCCAAATTGAGTCAAACTTGAGCAGCAACCCAACAACAAAATCTTGTTGATCATCTCCCAATTCCACCTTGGAATTTCTATGCTTTGAGCCAATCCACCAGGCCTTTGATGTTCGGCCTTCACTTGTTGACAACTCAGACATTTTGCCCCAAAATCCGCCACATCTCTCTTCATGTTGTTCTACCAATTAATCTCCTTGATATTATGAAACATTTTTCGTAGAACCTGGGTGCACGGAATACCTGGAAGTGTGAGCTTCTACTATGATCCTTTTCCAAAGATCGTCAATATCAGGAACACATAGGCAGTCTTGGTACCATAGGGTACCATCATCCATGCCAAGGGAAAAAGTTGTGGTCTTGTGTTTGTGAATCCCTTCTTTCAGTCATGCTAATAATGGATCATTGAATTGCTTTCCTTTCACCTCCACCACAAGCGATGATTCAGCCATGTTCTACACAATTACCCCTCATTCATTAAAGCCATTAATGTGAACTCCCAAACAATCCAGCTGTTAAACCTCCCTGGCTAACGGCCTCTGGTGTGCCTTCAAATGAGCCGAACTCCCCATAGATTTTTGATTAAGTGCATCTGCCACAACATTAGCCTTTCCTGGGTGGTAGAGAATATCAATGTCAAAGTCCTTGAGTAACTCTAGCTATATTCTTTGCCTTATATTCAACTCCTTCTGCTTGAAAATGTATTGAAGGCTTTTATGATCCGTGAACACATCCACATGGACCCCATACAAATAATGTCGCCAAATCTTTAGCGCAAACACTACTACCTCCAGCTCTAAGTCATGGGTGGAATAGTTCTTCTCAGGATTCTTGAGTTGCCTAGAATCATAGGCTATAACCTTGCCGTGTTGCATTAACACACACCCAAGCCCGATTCTCGAAGCATCGCAATACACCATAAATCCCATTGTATCCTATGGAAGGGTTAACACCGGTGTTGTTGTCAACCTTGATTTTAATTCTTGGAAACTCTTTTCACAAGCATCAGACCATCTGAATTTAACTGATTTCAGCATCAATTTAGACAATGGAGAGGCAAGAATAGAGAACTCTTCCACAAACCTCCTGTAGTACCCAGCCAAACCCAAGAAGCTGTGAATCTCTGTTAGAGTGGTAGGTTTAGGACAATTCGTTACTGCTAAAATCTTTTGAGTATCACCTATGATTCCTTCCCCAAAAACGTCAGGACCCGAGAACGTGACAGATTCAAGCCAAAACTCACATTTCAAAAACTTTGCAGATAATTGATGTTGTTAAAGGGTCTGTGAAACTTCCCTGAGATGGTCAGCATGGTCCTCCCGACTTCGAGAATACACAAGAATGTCGTTAATGAACACTATCACAAAGGATTCTAGAAAAGATTTGAAGACTCGATTCATAATATCAATGAAGGCCGACGGGGCACTTGTTAGCCCTAAAGACATCACCATAATTTCAAAGTGCTCATACCGAGTTCTGAAAGGTTTTTTTTGAATATCCCGCTCCTTTATCTTCAATCGATGATACCCGAATCACAAGTCAATATTTGAGAAACATGTAGCACTGTGCAATTGATCAAACAAGTCATCTACTCTCGGTAGAGGGTATTTATTTTTTATTGTGAATTTGTTGAGTTGCCGGTAGTCCATACACATCCGCAGCGATCCATTTTTCTTTCTTACAAATAAGACTGGTGCACCACATGGCGACACACTTGTCCGGATGAAACCTTTCTCTAGAAAATCCTTCAATTGCTCTTTTCGCTCTTTCAATTCTGTTGGTGCCATTCTGTAAGGTGGAATTGATATAGGCGTCGTGCCAGGCATCACTTAGATCCATGTCACACCTCTTTTTGTCACACGACCCTATTAAGAGGTTTAGTTAGAAGAGTTTTTCTAATTAAAGTGATGTATTGAAAAGGGATTAATTAATATTTAGAGTCGCCACTTGGAATTGAGTTTTGGTGCTCCAAGTAACCTTTTATTGAATCCCTTTTCAAAAGGAAGGTTTGACTCTTAATTTATGGTCTACGAAAACAGAAGACTAAGTAAGGAGTTCTGTTGACCGAGAGAAAGGTATAAGGCACCCCTCGAGTCCCGTGGTTCTAGCACGATCGTTTCTATTGATTAATGTAAGGCTTAAATCATTTTTTAGCTATTCTTGTATTTTTATTGATTATGTCTTATTTATTACCGCTTCACTTAATTTATTATATTTTTTTATTAATTATTTTAACCAAGATGCGATACCCACACAAGGTACTTCCTTGAAATTAAATATTAAACCAAGGTACGGAATGTACACATGGTTATAACATAGTTATTTTAAATTAAAATGGTATCAAGACGTGGAATGCGCACATGATCCTTTTATTATTTATGCGTATCAATCCAAGGTTCGGGTATGAACACATGAGCTAGTATTTTAAAGTGCATCTAAAAGTTTTCTAGCATTTTTAGAGTATTCTATTTATTCATCTATTTTATTATTGTTATTTTTTAACTGTTATAATAAATTTTAAGATTTTAAAATAAAATATAACTAAGAGATGACCATAGGCCTAGAAGATAGAACCAAATTAACGAAGTTTTCTATTGCTGCGTTATAATTTAAACAATCATACATAATATTAGATTTATCATTATCTGGAGACATTTATACAAAAAACTATGCAAATTTCAGCCATATTTATCAATTGAACTTAATATAAAATAATAATTTTATTTAACTATCATATTGTTCTGTGTGACTAACTTTTCGTAATTTGATATACACATCTATATGAACATGAATTTTATTTAACTATTAAAGAACTAAAATTTCAACAACTCAAATAATAAACTAACACATGTTCCAACAAAATTTTGTTAATCACATTATCTTACACTCTCGATGCCATCTAAATGCCATCTGGAGTCTTATCTTGATTCTTGATTTGCTTCTCCCAGTGACTTTGGATTGAAACTTGTTGCTATCAATGCATCTTTCATGCTTGTTTCTTGATCTGACGATGGAAGAAAGATCTCGACCATATGTCTCTGCATGCATTACGCCAAAGGTGGTTGCGGCTGGTATGGAGATCAAACGTTCCACTTTCTCTGGAAAGAACTGAAATCTTATTTTTGCACATCAAATCCAAGCTTTGCAGAAAAATCTACAAGCCAACACAAACAAACAAAATGAACAAAACATTTTCTGCCCCAATTTGCACTAGAAAATTTTTGTGAGTTATTGAAAACACAATAAACTATCATGCTATTACAAATGAAGAATTTGAAAAGTTTTTTTCTTTTTTTTAATAATAATAATAGGGAATGCTATACCCTGTGTTACCAGGAAGGAGGCAACCAGGAGATGTAGTGCCCTGTGTTGGAAAAAAATAAGGCTCATGGCACTCTGAAATGCTACTAGGGGATGACGTACCCTATCTAGAAATTAATGCAGCCAGAGGATGTAGTACCCCGTGTTGGCAATAAAATGAGGCTCGTGCCACTTTGAAATGCTACTAGTGGATGTCGTACCGTATGTAGAAAATAATGCAATAGGGGATGTAGTACCCTGTGTTGGCAATAAAATAAGGCTCGTGGGACTCTGAAATGCTACTAGGGGATGTCGTACCCTATGTAGAAAATAATGCAGCCAGGGGATGTAGTACCGTATTTTGGCAATAAAATGAGGCGCGTGGAACTCTGAAATGCTACTAGGGGATTTCGTACATTATGTAAAATATAATGCAACCAGGGGATGTAGTCCCCTATGTTGGCAATAAAATAAGGCTCGTGGCACTCTGAAATACTACTAGGGGATGCCGTACTCTATGTAGAAAATAATACAGCTAGGGGACGTAGTACCTTGTGTAGGCAATAAAATGAGGCTCGCGGCACTCTGAAATGCTACTATGGGATGTCGTACCCTATGTAGAAAATAATGCAGCCAGGGGATGTAGTACCCTGTTTTGGCAATAAAATGAGGCTCGTGGAACTCTGAAATGCTACTAGGGGATTTCGTACCCTTTGTAAAATATAATGCAACCAGGGGATGTAGTCCCTTTGTTTAAGATAGGGTGTCTATCCCCTATAATGAAGCTAAAATAACATGCTTATGTGCATATTGGAAGGAAATCGTGGATTTGAGAACTTTACTTGGTGGTGTTCGTCTTTCCACAAAATGTTTCGGTAAACAAATTTGTTCCTGTTCTAAAAAAAGAAAGATTCGTTAGTTTTTAAAAATGGTGGTCAGTTTGTGGCCTTGACTTCTTGGGCGACTTGACCTTGCGTCCATTGCACGTGTTAGGACCCTGTAGATGATCGTACAAATTGCTGGGAGATTCTGACTTTATTCTCTGAAGATCTTTTTTTTTTCAACATCAACACCTGACTATTGTGGACCTATCACCATTTTTCTCTATGGTGCAAACAACTTTGTTCCCCAAAACAACTTTTGATGTGTAACTTTTCTTGCCCTTGAAATATTGTTAAGTCCTTCAAGCCTTTTGCTTGAAAGGAATATTAAAGTTAGCTTTATGGCTTTGCCCATACTGTTTATGCCCAAAATATTTGCTTCATATAACGAGGAAACTGTAACCAATTTTGTGGCATTTTTCTTTGATTTGCTTTGACAAAATTAAACTGAAAGGGACGCAAAAATAATAATACGAAAGAAGAAAAGAAAAAGGAAAAAAAAGTAGGTGAACTAATAAGAATTACAACTTAATCGAGAAGTGTCCCTTTCAGGGGAAGAATACGAAAGGACTTATCTGGAGGAATATGCTGACTTCAATGAACATGACATGCACATTGGATTGGATGCCCGATCCGTCTAAACCATCTACTTCTCAAAATATGTTGTAAACTTCTCTTTGAAACTGAGTTCTTTAACCATGCGTATGCCGGGATATAAGAAGACCTAAAATCGATCAACGATGCCCTTTGTGGGTTTTCACCAATTGACCTCTCTCATTTGCATTTTTCACAACTCATCATCGCCTTATAGTGCCCGTGAGGGTCTTCACCAATAAGACTCTCTCATTTGTTTTTCTCAACTTGACATCGCCTTATAGTGCCCTTGAGGGTTTTCACCAATAAGACTCGCTCATTTGTTTTTCTCTCTTTGCAATGGTTGAAGCGCCACCTGCAGTGTACTGACTTAGCATTCTCAAAAGCTGATCGGAAGGTCTTAAAAGGGAAAGGTAAAAAGAACTACTCAACTGAATTACAACTTTTGGAACCATTTGATGGAACAACCATCGGAAATAAAACAAAAACATGCCCCGGTTTCCTTGAATATTGGGGAAATGTGGATTTTTGTTTTGTGTGACTGAACCTCAGAGAGAGGCTGCCTACGTATCCTTTTGGAATCAAGTCGAACGTAGTTCAGGACAACATGAACTTGTTTTGTTGATTTGTTTTAAGTACATTGGTTTCAAAAAGGGTAAACACAAAGAAATACAAACAAGGCTGCAAAGGGCTAACTAGGGTTGACCAGTGTTCGGGTAGCGAGAATGATAGCCTTTCGTCATCCCAACCTATGAATGCTAAATATAAACCAAATGCCCCAATAGAAGCATGTCATACATAGTATCTCTTGACCATATCTGCATTGACGGGTATGTCTGTCACCTTTCCTTCTATATCTGCCAAGTGTAGAGCTCTTTTCGACAATACTTTTTTGACGAGGTAAGGACCTTGCCAATTCGGGGCAAACTTTCCTTTCGCTTCTTCCTGGTGTGGAAAGATGTGTTTCAAAATAAGTTGTCCTACCTGAAATTTTGTTGTGCGCACTTTCTTATTGTAAGCGCATGCCATACTTTGTTGGTATAACTGACCAAAACAAACTGCTGCCAAACGGTTTTCATCAATCAAACTCAATTGTTCCAATCGTGACTTTACCCATTCAGTGTCTTCAATCATAGCTTCAAAAATTACTCGGAGAGAGGGAATCTCAACTTCAGCAGGTATGACCGCTTCAGTTCCATAAACTAACAAGTAAGGCGTTGCACCAACTAATGTACAAGCAGCTGTCCAGTATCCCAAAAGAGCAAAAGGCAATTTCTCGTGCCATTGTCTAGACCCTTGGACAATCTTCTTAAGAATATTCTCGATGTTTTTATTTGAAGCTTCAACAACTCCATTAGCTATAGGTCGATAAGGAGTAGAATGGAGATGCTCAATTTTAAATTGTTCACATACCTCCTTCATCAGATGACTATTCAAATTAGCAGCATTATCTGTAATATTTGTTTTTGGAATACAGAAACGACAGATGATGCTGGAGTGAACGAAGTCTACTACTGCTCTCTTGGTAATTGCTTTCAATGTAAAAGTCTCCACCCATTTGGTGAAGTAATCAATTGCCACCAAGATGAATATGTGCCCATTTGAAGCTTTTGACTCGACTGGGCCAATGACATCCATTCCCCAAGAAACAAAAGGCCAAGGAGCTGACATAGGATACAACACTGAGGGAGGCGAGTGAATCAAATCACTATAAATCTGACACTGGTGGCAATTGCAAACAAAACGAAAGCAATCTCCTTCCATAGTAAGCCAATAATATTTCGCTCAAAGGATCTTCTTTTCTAGAACATATCCATTCATGTGCGGACCATAAACTCCCGAATGAACCTCGTTCATAATAATTTCAGCTTCTTTGTCATCCACACATCTCGTTAAATTTAAATTCGCGGACCTTTTGTATAGGATTTCCCCACTCAAAAAGAAACCATTAGAGAGTCACCTAATAGTTCTCTTTTGATCCTATCAGCAAGTTCCGGATATTCTCTTGTTTTTAAAAACTGTTTAATATCCTGGTACTATGGTTCACCATCTGGTTCCACTTCAATTGTATTGCAATAACCCTTTTGATCTCGAATTTAAATTTCCAATGGGTCAATGTGAGTATTACCCAGATATGGAAGCATTAAGGCCAGGGTGGCCAGGGCATCAGCTAATTCATTGTGAAACCTGGGAATGTATCTGAACTCGATGGACTTGAATCTCTTGCTAAGATCTTCCACACATTGTTTATATGGAATGAGCTTGATGTATCGAGTCTCCCAATCACCTTGAGCCTACCGAATAAGCAAATCTGAATCTCCCATCACCAATAGTTGATGCACAATTAGGTTTATTGCCATGTTCAAACCCATGATGCAAGCTTCATATTTTGCCGTGTTGTTTGTATAGAAGAAACAAAGTCATGTTGTGGAAGGGTGGTGTTTCCCAGTAGGTGATACGAGAATTTCCCCAATCCCTACACCTTTAATGTTGACAACCCCATCAAAGTATAGTTTCCAAACTTGACTGTCATCTTGGATTTATTCTTAAACTAAATTAACCTCTTCATCTGGGAAGTATGTGTTCAAAGATTCATACTCATAATCCATCGGGTTTTCTTCCAGATGATCAGCCAAATCTTGTGCCTCCATGGCAGTGCGAGTGTCATAAACAATATCAAACTCTTTGAGGAAGATTTGCCACTTTTCTAATCTGCCAGTTGGCATCGGCTTCTGAAAAATGTACTTCAAAGGATCCATTCGGGATATGAGGTAAGTTGTATAGGCCAAAAGATAATGCCTAAGCTTCTGAGCAACCCAGGTTAAGGCACAACATGTCCATTCTAAAAGAGTGTATTTGGCCTCATAAGTGGTAAACTCTTTGCTCAAATAATATATTGCTTGTTTCTTTTTTCCTGTGGCATCATATTGACCCAAAACACAACCAAAAGAACTATCTATTACTGACAGATATAAAAATAGAGGCCTACCGGGTTCTGACGAGACCAAAACAGGAGGATTTGACAAATATTCTTATCAAAAGCTTCTTGGCACTCCTCTTTCCACTTGATAGCGGCGTTCTTTTTCAACAACTTGAAAATAGGCTCGCATGTGGTTGTAAGCTATGCAATGAACCTGTTGATGTACTTCAACCTCCCGAGCAAACTCATGACTTCTTTTTTATTCTTTGAGGGAGGCAGCTCTCGAATGGTCTTTATCTTGGAGGGACCTAACTCAATGCCTCTTCGACTAACTATAAAACCCAAATGCTTCCCAAAAGGAACTCCAAATGCACATTTGGCTGGATTGAGGTTGAGATTATACCTTCGTAGCCTTTCAAAGAACTTTTTCAAGTCATTCACATGATCATCTCGTGTTCTAGACTTAATGATCACATCATCAACATACACCTCAATCTCTTTGTGCATCATGTCATGGAATATGGTAGTCATGGCCCTGATATAAGTTGCTCCTATATTCTTCAAACCAAAATGGAATGACCCTATAACAATAGGTTCCCCATGGAGTGGTGAAGGCGGTCTTTTCTGCATCTTCTTCATCCATCGGAATTTGGTGATACCTGGCATGACAATCCACAAAAGATTGGATCTCATATTTAGCACAATCGTCAACAAGGATATGAATGTTGGGTAAGGGAAAGTTGTCTTTTAGACTTGCTTTGTTTAAATCCCTATAGTCAACACAAACTCTGATTTTCCCATCCTTCTTTGGCACTGGCACAACATTTGCTAAGCATGTAGTATATCGGACGACCCTGATCACATTTGCACTTAGTTACTTCGTGACTTCTTCCTTAATCTTATCACTCATATCTATCTTAAACTTGCTTTGTTTTTGTTGGATTGGTGGAAAATTAGGATATGTGGGAAGCTTATGGACCACTAAATCAGCACTCAAACCCGGCATGTCATCATACGACCAAGCAAATACATCTCTATACTCGATCAAAACTTGAATTATGGCATCTCTCGTCCTTTGTTCAGTATGAATGCTTATTTTTGTTTCTCTGATTTCTTCAGGACTTTCCATTGTTAATTGCCTCAGTTTCATTTAAGTTAGGCTTAGGCTTATTCTCAAATTGATCCAATTCTCTTATTATTTCCTTGAAGGCCTCATCTTCATCATACTCAACTTCTTGATTCATTATTTCGAGATTAGACAAGTTTTTAAGATATGGGCATGAATTCTGCATGCATGTCATGTTTTTAAAGCCAGCTTTAATGAAACTGAAAATGATGAGACATTAACAAAAATTAGGGAAAGGAAAAGACAGAATTCTACTATGATACTGGAACTTCATTTCATTGAATTTAAAAGGAGAGAAGGGTTAACATCAAAGCAAAGTAATTAAACTAAAGTATATGGATTACAACCTTGAAAATAATCCAAATACAGAAAAAGCAACAAAACAGACTACCAAGACTCATTCCTGAAGGGAAGAGGAGTTGCTTCCTAGTTTTTGAGCGAGGTATATGGGCCAATCAGCTGAACACTTGCACCTCTATGGCCCTCACCAACTTGAACCATGTTGATTCCACAGAACATCTCCCTGAGACCCTGGAAAACTTCATCAATGTCATCTTGAGTAGAAAGATTTTGGACTTCTTCAAATTGTGGCTTGTCAAAAGAGTAGGCAATGTGAGGGATTGGTTTTGACAAATTCTAACCAATAATTTCCAGGCCTTGGCTCTGTTTATGCCAGCTGATGTTGGTTTAAAACCCAAGCCAAAGGTTTCTTGCTTCGAATAGGGAGCAATGGGGTTCACAATTCCTTGCATAAATGATCCTAATCCTTTTCTTGGTTCATAGCCGTTCCTCACCATCAGTGAAACTACCATCATAGATGTGGCTCAAAGATGGGGATGCAGAATTGGTTTTCCTTCTTCCACTTGGTCTATCTCAATCACCTCAAATGTTTGATATATGAAGGATTCACATCCTTCCTTGGCCTCGATACATGGAATGGATGGATTATTATAGATGAACGAGTCGTCCTACCCATGAACAACAATTTCTTGCCTGTCATATTCGAATTTGACCATTTGATTTAGGGTGGATGGTATAGCTCTAGCCATATGGATCCACGGCCTTCCTAGAAGAAAATTACAGGAGTTTTTCATATCCAACACCTGAAAGACAATGTTAAAATCAACCGGACCAACTGTCATGGTGAGTTCAATTTCCCTTATAGTGCTCTTTTGAACCATCAAAAGCCCTGATGCTGACACTACTAGTTCGAATTATGTTAGAGTCAATGTTCAGTTGTTGTATAATAGAAAGAGGGCATACATCTACACTTGAGCCTCCGTCAATCATGACCTCTTTTACGTAATGTCCTTCACATTTGACCATAAGATACAAAGCTTTATTGTGCCCAACCCCTTCCTTAGGCAAATCATCATCGTTGAAAGAAATTTTGTTCACCTCAATGAAACGTTCAGCCATTTTCTTCTAGCCGATTCGCCATTGTCTTTTCTGATACATATGCCTCGTTCAAAGTATTGATCAACACACGGCAATGTTCTTTCGAGTGCAAGAACAGAGATAACAAAGATATCTGAGCAAGGGTTTTCCTTAGTTGATCAATGATTGAGTAGTCTTGCATTTTCATCTTCTTAAGGAATTCCTCTGTTTCTTTTTCTGAAACGAATTCTTTTACTAGAAAGTGATTTTCCTTGGCTTGCTTAGCTTTTCTCAACTCCTCTGGCTAGTAGCACTTCCACAGCGGGTAAGGCCTCCCATTTCATCTGTTTCTTCTTCTATCTCTTTTCCTTTGTATGTCATGATAGACTTGTTATAGTTCCAGGGAATATCTTTTGGGTTTGACGTTCGAAGTTGTGCCACAGGGCAGATCACAACTGGCTCTGTTATATTTCTCAAAGCATTATTCGAAACAATCTTTTAAATGCCCCAGGGATATAAAGTTTTAGCCCACCCAATTGAACCTTAATCTTTTTTGTGCTTCCAGGGACATAGAGGACCATTTTTTCAGAACCTGCAAGTTTGAACTAGAACCTGCACCTTTCACAATCAGTGGTGCCAATTGCGGCAGGCTTACTATCACTTTTGGCTCCGGCCCTATGGTTCCAACAATCATCTCTATTTTTCCAGATTGCTTGTAATCACGATCATCACAAATCATTCCAATAAAATGTGTATTATCATGAGCTGGGAGCGGATTGCTTGTGATATTAGGAGTATCTTTAGTGTTTGTCACCACAATTGCCTTTGCTTCAATCAAATTTTCAATGGATTTCTTTAATGTCCAACAATTTTCTATATTATGACCTTGGGTGTTAGAATGATACTCACATCTTGCATTGGAGTCAAAACCTTTCGAATTTGGATTCACATAACGTGGCATGATAGGTTCAATCAATTTCAGATGCATCAACTTTCGAAATAAGCTTGTATATGATTCTCTAATTGGGGTGAACTCTTTCTTTGGCTTCTATTCTCTCACATATTCTTGTCTAGGATGAGGATTATATGGTGCCTGAAAATTTTGCTGGAGTTGACGGGAGCCTTGCGGAATCAGTGCTCGCCATTGTTGGTGATTGAGAGGCCTAGTATAAGCCTGAGCATTATACACTGTGTATTGTTGCGAGAAAAATGAGTATAGGAGACCATGAGGCGGATAATAATTTTGAGGAGAATTGGACTGTCCTTGTTGGAATTGCATGTATGAAGGAACTATTCCTTTTTGAACTCCCCCGAATCCAGACGCCATCATGGATCCTTCCTCCTTCCTTTTCCGATTTCTAAAACTGCCTGGCCCTCTTTGAATTGCTTGCGTGGTCACCTTAAGGGCTACCTGACTCACCATTTTGCCCAACTTCATGTCATTCTCAACTATTTCCCAATATTAAACGCCTCGGAAAAAAGGCTTACCAATGGCAGCCAACATATAATGGAGGTAATCAGGATCCTGAGCTTGGAAAAATAGTCAATAATTTCTGCCTCTTTCATCGGTGGTTTGACCCTAGCAGCCTGCTCTCACCACTTGATTGCATATTCTCTAAATCTTTCTATAGATTTCTTCTTTATGTTGACAAGAGAGGAGCAGTCTGGCACTATATCAATATTGTACTTAAATTGTTGGACAAAATCTTGAGCCATGTCGTTCCAAATGTGCCAGTGAGATATGTCTTGATCTATGAACCATTCTGAAGCAATTCCTATCAAACTTTCCCCAAAATAAGCCATGAGTAATTCTTCTTTCCCCCTGCTCCCCTCAATTGGTTACAATATCTCTTCAAGTGGTCCACAGGATCACCGTGACCATCATACTTGTCAAACTTATGGGTCTTGAATCCATGTGGCAAATGAACATGGGGAAACATGCATAAATCATTAAACGAAATAGTCTTGTGGCCTCCCAAACCCTGTATCTTTCTTATGGTTTGTTCCAAACTCTTCACTTTTCTGGTCATTTCCTCTTGTTTCATATTCTTGTTGGGCTTTTCGACCTCGACTGGGAACATGTTCTGAGAAGTATGCTTGTATGAATCTGGAACCTTGAAAATTAGTTCTGTAGAGTAATGTTAGGTATCATGAGAATTCAATTGTGGATCATAGTTGAGATTTTGAGCAAGAGTCGGTTGAGGAATAGGTACAGTATGTAAGTCATTTCTGAAGGGTGCGGCTGGAGGACGTGGAATGGAGGTACTGGGGATAATGGGGAGGTTAGTGCTCGAACTGAATCCAGGTTGGTACAATGGGTTACTTATTATGGAGATAGGCAATTGATTTGCAACTGACACATTATGAATATTATCCGAAGGCCACAGGGGTAGTTAGGGCGGTGCTTGTCCATTCACCGAGGCTTGGTACATATCTGCCAATTGTTGTTTCAACACTCTTACTTCTTCAACCATTCCCGAACCCTGTTCGACCAATTGTCCATAGACATCATCATTACCTGACTCATTCTCACTGTTGTTTCCCATACTACTTTTCCTTGTGACCTCGTGTTGCAAGGGTGAGTCTCCAATTTAAAACAGAAAGCAACCACCTTTGTTTAACCTTATCTCTATAGAAATAACAAACAGTAAACGTGTTAGAGTTAGGCATTTTTCAGATATTAATCGCACGTTGTATGCCATGAACCTAATGCCATTTTCATTTCTAAATAATTTTGGAAGGCTTCATGCTTCATCCCGGCTTATTGGTTTATTTCCTTTTGAACTTACTGCTCTTTTATTTATTTATTTATTTATTTTTTTAGATTAATTATGGCTGTGATCGCATCCGATGGGGATTTCCTACGTATCATGACGCCGCATGAATCAGACCACCACGTAGTTCAGGAAAAATAATAACAATTCATATGATTTCTTCTTTTTTTTTATTTATTTTTTTTACATAGAATGAGAGAAAAGGAAATATATACAAACTGACTCTACTGACTCGAAAGACATAAACATAACTGGAATAAAACAAACTTTGATAATAATAATAATAATAGAAGTCTCCAAAATTAAAATTGCGACAAATAAATGAAACTAAGAACTAATGGACTACACTAAAAATTTAATCTTCGATAGTCTTCTTGCTTAAATTGATATCATCAATTGTCTGCATCTCTTGGCCTCCACAGCTCCCCCTAAAGTCTCGTACAAATTCTAAAACACCGTTGTCAACTGTGGAACGAGGACACGTGCTTGTTGACCAACTTCCTCATTGTTTAGACGACGATGATCATCATGAACATATGCTGCTTTTTCTGCCAATCGACCCCATACTCATGTGACAATTCTGCAACCACGTCTGGGTAGTGTTGAGGGCATGCCCCATATGATCCTCACATCCCTCATATTCTTCAATGCGACGTTTTAACACACCTCTCTCAATCATCCACAGACGCCGCTCTTCCTCAAAATCTGTAGGCTGATGACCCTTCTTCTTCCTTTTTATTTCTTCTAATTGTGCATAAAGCTGACTCTTTGAGCATATCCAGTGGGCCCTTTCTGTTTCAAACTGCTCTTTCTGCTGACCAAACTTCAATGATACTCAAGTCTTCTTGCAACTTATGTATTTCAGCATTTTAGTTCGCCTCCACTCTTCTGACTATACCAATCGTGTTTGCTAGTTCTTCTTCTAAGTAGGCTGCCTCATTTTTAGCATGCTTTAAATCTTTATCCATGAACCGCAAAGCAGATTGATAATCTTTCTCAATGTTTAAATGAATATGACGACTCCAGCCTGATGCTGGGCTTGTTGTTTGGCTATAATCATCTGAGCATGCTCCAATTCCTCTTTCAGCTTTTCTATAGTTCTTTGATCATTCTCCTCCTGTTCGGCCCCTCAGGCTTATCTCTAAACGACGAAGGATCATGAAATCAAGTAATATATTCATGGATCACCTCTCCACGATCTCGGTCCTCAACCATCTCATTGAACTCTGAAACTTTACTTGCATACCAAATTTTCATAATTTCCCCTTCGTCATGAGGTTGATCTTTACCAAAATCATAATAGAACTTGCTTATATCTCGTGTTGGTGGCACCTCCTATCGTCGTGCAAGCTGGTGCATTACTCGAAGTGGAGCATAAGGTTGAACACCATCCAATCCTATAAGTACCAAATAAGAATGGTATGCAGATTCACAAATGACCTCTTTCAAGGAAAACCAATTGTAATTCCATGTGATATGTTTGGCAGACAAAGTAAGAAGTAGTTCTTTCTAAAGTGTTAATCCCTTCAGGTAAGTCACATTTGTCAATTCTCTTCTAGTGATCAAAAGTGTGATTGGGCCAGAGCTCACTAAAATTAGAGACCGTAGGATGACGATAAATATGCTCCAAAAACCATATTTGCAGCAAAATGTTGCAGAAGTTTCGTGCGCCCAATTTACATCCAGTTAAAGCACAAAAAATGGAAGAAAGAATCATAGGGACGAAAGTATCATCATCCCCTTTTGTGGTCAGCGCCTCGACTACACCTGCCAACCGGATGTCAATACGTCCTTCCCTTTCCGAATAAACTACACGCCCTAAAAAACAACCATAAATGCAAACCTTCTGTGTATCTTCCATATTACCTTCCCTTTCTTTGATTTCAGTTTTCCCACATTCCTTTCGAAATTTTATTCGAGGCCGTACAAATGAAACAGAAATCCCTACTTAACCCAATTGCCTCCTAAACCTTCATAAGATCCATAGTTTATGTTAAAGAGCTTCAGAAACTTACCCTCATTCACATTTTTTGGCACTATGGGTCTTTGGCGGCGAAGATTATGGCCCCACCCCTAGAAATGGGCATTTTCCTCCAAGGTTGGATTCATCTCACAATCAGTAAAATGGAACACATTATTTTCAGGATCCCAATGCGAAATCAAAGCTTCGATCACATCCCTCCTAGGGTTGATCGTCATCATGTGAACCAAATGCCCCAAGTACTTCTTTATCTGGTTTCACTCATATTCCTTAAAATCTCTCCACCAATCCCACAATAATTGTGGTATTTGATCAACAATAAGAAAATCTGGTATCCCTTCTGACCTGGGCCTCTTTTATGACTTACCTCATTTCCCACTCATGGTGCACCTGTTTATCTAGAAATGGGGTTAGGTTTTAGTTAAATATACTATTGACACAAAAATTCCAATTTCTCAGGTTTGACTCTAAAAAAAATAAAACGCAAACAGTGTGACTAAAAAATTAAATTAGTAATAATCATTAAAAAAAATAAAAAGCCCAAATAATTTTTTTTTGTTTTGTAAAAAAAACTAATAAAAAATAAAACTGGCCTCCCATTTTGCATTTCGATGCAGGTTTCAAGGCTATTTCGATAAAATACCGGATACAAGGGCAAAACTGGTTAAAAACTTGACAAAGTGACTATATTATCATTATTTGAAAAGATAAAAAATAATAATTAATAGTCCATAAAAACCTTTTTTTACTCCTTATTTAGATGTTTATTTAAAATGGGGTTGAACCTAATGAAGGTTGCCTACGTATCTCACACCCGGTGAGAATCTAACCCATGTAGTTCGGTTAAAATAACTAAAAAAGAAAATTATTTTTAAAATTGTTAGTTTATATACCAAAATCTTCCAAAATTTTATTTAAAAAATGGTATTTTATGAAAACTTGGAAATTTCCTCTTTCTTTATCCTTGTTTAATTCTATCCTAAAGTCGGTCAACATTTGAGTGAAGCCTGCCAAATAACATTACATATAGCACATAAATATGAAAATGTTGGTCTGAAAAATTGGTACCTGTCCTAGACGGGCCCGGCCCCTGTGTCGAGCCTCGCTAAGTTCAATGCACATGATGCAAATAAAATGTAACCTACTAGGGATATTCATTGCTTATGGCTTGTTCTTCTAAGTTTTCAAATCCTAAAGGAGATGGTATCTAGACTTGGCTTACCCGGGTGGACAACCCGAGCCGAGGAGCGTCAAGCGTCACCAGTAGTAGAACAACACTAGCTAGCTAAGGGCTCTCCCGCCTAAACATGTGTGACTAAATTCTTCACCAGAAGCTAGTAGCTAACTGGCTTTATCTCAAGAGAGAAATTTTGTAATGCTGGTAGGTAAACACAACATAACTACCTATCAGAAGATTCGGAGGGATGCGAGAGAGGGTACAATTTATATCACAGTTCAAATAAATATTAAAGCGGTAAATAAGCGACAAATAGCACATTAGGCTTCCAAACACAATAATATCCAAAACATGATAAAAGCCAAAGAAGAATCAATATACAAAGCTCGAATTCTTATTAGTTTAATCTCAGCAGAATCGCCACGGCTGTCACACCTCTTTTTGTCGCACAACCCTATTACGAGGTTGAGTTAGAAGAGTTTTTCCAATTAAAGTGACATTTTGAAAAGGGATTATTTATTATTTAGAGTCGCCACTTGGAATTGAGTTTTGGTGTTCCAAGTCACCTTTTATTGAATCCCTTTTCAAAAGGAAGATTTGACTCTTAATTTAAGGTCTACGAAAATAGAAGAATGAGTAAGGAATTCTGTTGACTGAGGAGACGATGTAAGGCACCCCTCGAATCATGTGGTTCTAGCACGGTTGCTTCTATTGATTAATGTAAGGCTTAAATCAATTTTTTAGTTATTCTTGTATTTTTATTGATTATGGCTTATTTAATACCCCTTTGTTATAAATAGACTTCTATTTAAGGTGAATGTCTTTAATTAGAGAGATTCTAGAGTTCTATTCTTGGTAGCTAAAGCATCCTCCTCCCTATAAATAGAGGTGCCCTCTACCATTGTAAATCACTCCTAACATTCTCTAAGTATCAATAAGAAGAACTCTCTCTACTCTTCTCTCTATTTGCTCTTGTTCTTGAGTTATTGTTCTTGTTTTTATATTATTTCATAACACGTTATCAGCACGAGACTCTACCGTCTCAAGAACCATTCTCGAAAAATCTAAGGTATTTCCCTCTTCCTAATTTAATTTTCGATTATGTCTGACATTACGAAAAGAAAGTTCGTTGCCCTTGAAATTTCGGGCAAGAACTATATGACATGGATGTTGGATGCTGAAATCCACTTAGATGCTATGGGTCTCGGAGACACCATTAAAGATAGAGAAAAAGCATCCACCCAAGACTGTGCGAAGGCCTAGATTTTCTTGCGCCATCACCTTGATGAAGGTTTGAAGATTGAATATCTCACCGTCAAGGATCCACTCATATTGTGGAACGGCTTAAAGGAGAGATATGACAACCTGAAGTTGGTCACTCTGCCACAAGCACGATATGATTGGGCTCATCTGAGGCTCCAGGACTTTAAGTCCGTTTCTGAATATAATTCTGCAATGTTCAGAATTACTTCTAAATTGAAGCTATGCGGGGATAAAATCTCCGATTATGATATGCTTGAGAAAACGTTTACAACGTTTCATGCCTCCAATATGGTACTGCAACAACAGTACAGAGAGAAAGGCTTTACAAAGTACTCTGAACTGATTTCTCTTCTACTAGTGGCTGAGCGAAATAATGACCTGCTCATGAGAAATCACGAAAATCGACCCACCGGGTCTACACCACTGCCTGAAGCAGATAAGGTGCACTCTCATTATGCCAAACATGAAAAGGGCCATGGTCATGGTCGTAAACGGGGTCATAGCCAGGGACGTAGACAAGGAAGAAATTCCAATGAAGTCCGTCAACCCCCAAGGAGAGATAACCACCGAAAGCAGAAACGGGGTCATGAAGATCCTAAGGCAAATGGTTCAGAAACTATATGTTATCGTTGCGGTGGGAAAGGGCACTGGTCAAAGACTTGCCGTATACCAAGACACTTGGTTGACCTTTATCAAGCATCTCGAAAGAGAAAAGGCCCTGAAACAAATTTTGTCTATGACGACAACTTGGACATCACCCACCTGGATGTGGCAGACTTCTTTGAGCAACCCGAGGGGAAAATAGACCACCTAATTGGCGATGGGTCCGTGATGAAAGAAGATGAGTTATTTGATTTTGTTCTACTTATTTGTATTAGTTAGTGAATAAACTAATAGTCATTAGTATTAGCTCGTATTAGTTAGTTCATAATGCAATGTTAGCAGTAGTTCTTTAGAATATCTTCAATATGCTCAAATATCAATAATATTTTTATTTTCCAGTAGGGGTAATCGACTAGCCTGAAAAACTAGTCGATTATCTACTATTTTCGCATTAAAGCTGAAAAATAATTGATCAACAATCGATTGTCTTTGTCTAACAATCGATTGTCGTTAAGACAGTGTAATCTGGAATTTTTCAAAAATCATCCACAATCGATTGTCTCTGTCTAACAATCGATTGTCGTTAAGACAGTGTAATATGAAATTTTTCAAAAATCATCCACAATCGATTGTCTATGCCTAACAATCGATTGTCGTTATAACAGTAATCTGGAATTTTTTCAAATAGCCAACAATCGATTGTCTGTGGATAACAATCGATTGTCTTAAAACAGTGTGCTCTGGAATTTTTTCAAATATCCAACAATCGATTGTCTATGCATAACAATCGATTGTCTTAAAACAGTGCTCTGGAATTTTTCAAAATAGCCAACAATCGATTGTCTATGCATAACAATCGATTGTCTTAAAACAGTGCTCTGGAATTTTTCAAAATAGCCAACAATCGATTGTCTATGCATAACAATCGATTGTCTTAAGACTGTGATCTGAAGTTTTTCAAAATAGCAAATAATCGATTGTGTGTGTTTAACAATCGATTGTCAATGTTCAACAATCGATTGTTTGTGTTTAACAATCGATTGTTTGAAGAAAATGCTTAAACTGAAATTTTCAAACTGCAAAGTAATCAATTATGTATAACATATCTGATTTTGTTAGTCAACTGTTAGCAGCAGATTTTGAAAATATTATGTGACACAAACGAATTGAACTTGTTTATTCTTATGTTCGTGTATCTCTTTTGTATGTCAAACTATGGGATAGCAAATATGGATATCTCACAAAGCGAACTTGGATCAACGTCCAACTGTAAAAGTATTTGCCTAGTTGATTCATGTACTACACATACAATACTCAAAGAAAAGAAATATTTCTCTCAACTAAAATATGTGTAAGGCAAACGTTACTACAATCTCTGGAAGTAGTAAATTGATTGAAGGCTCCGGAAGAGCAATTGTAACTCTGCCCAAAGGCACGACGTTAAACATAGAGAATGCAATGTTCTCCTCCAAGTCTAAGAGAAACTTGTTGAGTTTTAAAGATGTACGCCGGAATGGCTATCATATTGAGACAATGGATGAAGATAATCTTGAATATCTCGTCATCACAAAGAATGTCTCCGGCCAAAAGAGGGTTATTGAGAAATTCCCGTCTTTATCTTGTGGCCTGTATTGGACAAGAATTAGTGCAATTGAAGCACATTCAACAGTAAACCAAAGGGTTACTGATTCCAACACCTTTGTACTTTGGCATGATCGATTGGGACACCCAGGATCAATCATGATGAGACGGATTATAGAAAGCTCATATGGGCATCCGTTAAAGAATTTCAAAATTCTTTCGAATAATAAATATCCTTGCACTTCGTGTTATCAAGGCAAGTTGATTATCAGGCCATCACCAACAAAGGTTGGGACCGAGTCACCCACGTTTCTGGAACGTATACAAGGGGACATTTATGGACCTATTCACCCACCTAGTGGGTCGTTTAGGTATTTCATGGTCTTGATAGACGCATCCTGTAGATGGTCTCATGTGTGTCTGTTGTCATCACGCAACCTTGCGTTTGCAAAATTAATGGAACAAATAATTCGACTACGAGCACAATTTCCAGATAATCCAATCAAGTCCATTAGACTGGATAATGCTGCTGAGTTTACATCCCAAGCATTTAATGATTATTGCTTATCAATCGGGATAAAAGTTGAACATTCTGTAGCTCATGTTCACACTCAAAACGGTCTTGCAGAATCGTTAATTAAACGCCTGCAGTTGATTGCAAGGCCATTACTTATGAGAACGAGGCTGCCCACTTCGGTATGGGGTCACGCCATCTTACATGCAGCAATGCTAATTCGTCTCAGACCAACGAATTATCACAAGTATTCCCCGTTGCAATTGGTTTTGGGTCATGAACCCAATATATCCCATTTAAGAATTTTTGGATGCGCAGTATATGTGCCTATAGCACCGCCATCCCGCACCAAAATGGGTCCGCAAAGAAGGTTAGGAATATATGTTGGGTTTGAATCGCCCTCCATCATTCGCTACCTCGAAACATCGACAGGCGACTTGTTTACTGCACGATTTGCAGACTGTCGATTTGATGAGACACTTTTCCCAAAATTAGGGGGAGAAGTTGGTGAAACCAAACGGGAAATTTTATGGAAAAATGCATCATTATCTCATCTTGATCCACACACCTCTATGTGTGAAAGAGAGGTACAAAAGATTATGCATTTGCAAAGAATAGCAAATCAAATGCCTGACGCATTTACGGTCTTGAAAAGGATAACGAAATCCCACATTCCCGCGGAAAATGTTCCAATCCGTATTGATGTCCCTGTTGGACAATCATCTAGTGTCATATCCAATGAGTCAAATGCACGCCTGAAGCGTGGCAGACCATTAGGTTCCAAAGATCGAAATCCTAGAAAGAGGAAAAAGAACGATCAAATGACACCACGAAAGAATCTCATGATTTAACAAATTCTGAGATTCATGAAGAATCCATTGAGCCCGAGACTCTGGAAAATACGGAACTATCCCTAAATCCAATTAATATTGAGGCAAATATTAATCGAGTGGATATTGTGGTGGATAATGCCTTTGCTTATAATGTAGCATCTAGCATTATGCAAGAATGTGAGGATCTCGAACCTCAATCTGTTGAAGAATGTCGAAAAAGACAGGATTGGCCAAAGTGGCAAGAAGCAATTCAATCAGAATTGAATTCGCTGGCAAAACGTGAAGTTTTTGGCCCTATAGTTGAAACACCTAATGGTGTTAAGTCTGTCGGCTATAAATGGATCTTTGTACGCAAAAGAAATGAGAAAAACGAGGTACAAAGATATAAGGCACGCCTTGTTGCACAAGGTTTTTCTCAAAGGCCTGGTGTCGATTATGAAGAGACATATTCGCCTGTAATGGATGCGATAACCTTTCGTTATCTCATAAGTTTTGCTGTCCATGAAGAGCTCGACATGCACTTAATGGATGTGGTTACTGCCTATCTTTATGGCTCACTTGATAATGAGATATACATGAAAATTCCCGATGGACTCAAGATGCCAAACGCGCATAATTCAAAATCTCGGGAAATGTTCTCAATTAAATTGCAAAGGTCCTTGTATGGTCTAAAGCAATCAGGACGAATGTGGTATAATCGTCTTAGTGAGTACTTGTTAAAAGAAGGCTATATAAATGACGCCATTTGCCCGTGTGTTTTTATAAAGAAAACAACATCGGAATTTGTTGTACTTGCCGTATATGTCGATGACATAAACCTTATTGGAACCCCTATAGAACTCCAAAAGGCAATTGATTATCTAAAGGATGAATTCGAGATGAAAGATCTCGGAAAGACTAAACTATGTCTTGGTTTGCAAATTGAATATTTGGCAAACGGAATTTTTGTTCATCAATCTACCTATACAGAAAAGGTACTGAAACGGTTTTACATGGATGAAGCACATCCTTTAAGTACACCGATGGTTGTTCGATCACTTGATGTGAACAAAGATCCATTCCGACCACAAGAAAGGAATGAAGAGCTACTTGGTCCTGAAGTACCATATCTTAGCGCAATTGGCGTACTAATGTATCTTGCAAATACTACAAGACCTGACATATCCTTTTCAGTTAATGTCTTAGCAAGATTTAGCTCGGCTCCTACGAGGAGACACTGGAATGGGATCAAACACATATTGCGGTACCTAAAGGGAACTACGATATGGGCTTATTTTATGGCAAGAATTGCAGCCCGGATCTTGTTGGTTATGCTGATGCTGGATATTTGTCCGACCCACACAAGGCTCGATCTCAAACGGGTTATGTGTTTACCTGTGGAGAAACCGCCATATCTTGGCGATCGACTAAGCAATCAATTGTGGCTACTTAATCTAATCATGCCGAGATAATTGCTATTCATGAAGCAAGTCGGGAGTGTGTGTGGTTGAGGTCTATAATACATCATATCCAAGACAAATGTGGTTTGAAGTGTGATAAACTACCCACAACTTTGTATGAAGACAATGCAGCATGTATAGCTCAATTGAAGGGAGGATTCATAAAAGGAGATAGAACGAAGCATATTTCACCAAAGTTATTCTTCACACATGATCTTCAAAAGAATGGTGATATCAATGTTCAACAGATTCGTTCAAGCGACAATATGGCTGATTTGTTCACAAAATCTCTACCAAAGTCAACCTTCAAAAAGCTAGTTCACAAGATCGGGATGCGAAGACTTAAGGACATAAATTGATGTTCTTATCAGGGGGAGTTAATGCGCGTTGCACTCTTTTTCCCTTACAAGGTTTTGTCCCACCGGGTTTTCCTTGCGAGGTTTTTAACGAGGAAACTAATAGGCGCATATTCAAACATGTGTACTCTTTTTCCTTACTTTAATTTTTCCCATTGGGTTTTGTTTTAAGGTTTTAACGAGGCACATCATTGAATAGACATTCAAGGGGGAGTGTTATAAATAGACTTCTATTTAAGGTGAATGTCTTTAATTAGAGAGATTCTAGAGTTCTATTCTTGGTAGCTAAATCATCCTCCTCCCTATAAATAGAGGTGCCCTCTACCATTGTAAATCACTCCTAACATTCTCTAAGTATCAATAAGAAGAACTCTCTCTACTCTTCTCTCTATTTGCTCTTGTTCTTGAGTTATTGTTCTTGTTTTTATATTATTTCATAACACGCTTCACTTAATTTATTATATTTTTATTAATTATTTTGACCAAGATGCGATACGCACACAAGGTACTTCCTTGAAATTAAATATTAAACCAAGTTACATAATGTACACATGGTTATAACATAATTATTTTAAATTGAAAAGGTATCAAGACGCGGAATGCGCACATGATCCTTTTATTATTCAAGTGTATCAGTCCAATGTTCGGTATGAACATATGAGCTAGTATTTTAAAGTGCATCTAAAAAATTTCTAGCATTTTTAGAGTATTCTATTTATTCATCTATTTTATTATTGTTATTTTTTAACTGTTATAATAAATCTTAAGGTTTTAAAGTAAAATATAACTAAGAGATGACCATTGGCCTAGAAGATAGACCCAAATTAATGAAGCTTTATATTGATGCATTATAATTTAAACAAACCTACTTGGATTTATCATTATCTGGAGACATTTATACAAAAAAAAAAAGCAAATTCTAGCCATATTTATCAATAGAACTTAATATAAAATAATAATCTTAATTAACTATCATATTGTTCTGTGTGACTAACTTGCCGTAATTTGATATACACATCTATATGAACATGAATTTGATTAAACTATTAAAGAACTAAAATTACAACTCAAATAATAAACTAACACATGTTCCAATAAAGTTTTGTCAATCACATTATTTTATACCAAAAATATAAATAGAACTTCTAAGAAAAATAAAAACATTATAACGAAGTTAGAAAAAAATCTTTAGGCACTCCTCCCAATTAAAACCGAAAGAAAGAGAAAGAATAAAAAGAACTCCTCTTAGTTATTATTTTACTAAGGTCGCAAACAATCAAGCGATATATTAGATCGAACAAAAATTTCAATTGTCATGGAAATCTAAAATTAAAGATTAAAATAAATTCATCTAAGAATCTAGTAATTAGAAGTCGTCCTCTTTTAAACGATTTGGTTTCAAATTTCATACTAAACAATGTTGAGAATACATAAATCGAATATGATTAAAACCTCTCAAATTCTTAAATAGAAAATGACGCAAAAGATATCAACAAACATATCTAACCATGTATGATCCAAATATTAAAGAGACAGAGATAAACCTTTTTTTTAAGATTTCAACAAAATTACGGCTAGAATCTACTGATTTCCAAAACTAACAATACCAACTTTTTTATAATCATAAACACAGAACCACGAACGAAATTCCGAACTCCGTCTCCAAAACTCTCTTCCTTTCTTTCACATTCAATCTTTTCGTTCTTTTATTTTGTCTCTTCTTTCTTTCGTTGCTTTTTTTCTTTTTTTTTCTCTGTTTTCTTTCCCTCTTTTTAGTTTTCTTCCGTTTCTTTCTTTACTTCTTCTTTATTTGTTTTCTGTTTTGCTGCTTTCTTCGTTCCTTTCTTTTTCTCTTTTGTTTTAGTTTATGATATCTCTCCCTTTTATAAAGGGAATGTGGGTGGTATGTAAAGGAGTTAGAGTTGGAGTTGGAGTACGAGAAGGGAGTTGAGAAGATTATGGTGAGTAGTTAGGATAATTGTTTTTGAATCTTTTTAGATTTATCCCCTTTTTGTTATATTATTTATTTTTTGTTTTTTTATTTTCGTTAGTTTTTTTCTTTTTGCTTTTTTGTTTAATAACTTTTACTTATTCTTTATTAGTGAAGAAATTAAAAAGTAAAATGCATAGTTAAAAATATTAGTTAGCTATCTTATACTTAAATATTATATACATAAGAAAATTAAATATTTACATTGTAGTTTAAATTATACTAAGAAAAATACTATATCTTACATTTAAAATTTTAATTAGATTTTTTTCCCAATGTTTCTTTTATTTAAAACTAGGAGTAAAACTTATACTCTAAGAATGTGCATATATAGTTAGTATATTTTTTTTCTAAAATAAAACATATTAAGAGTAAGATAAAAGTTTTAAAATATTAAGATTAGACGTAAAAGAAATATTTACACTAAACTAGTATAAAATTTGGGTGTGGTAAAAAATTAGCTGTTCTCAATCCCAAAATCAATCTCCCTGTCTGGAGGAATCCCAGGGAGCTGATCTGGAAAGACATCCGAAAGCTCATTCAACACTAGTACAGACTCAAGGCTCAACGCCTCGGAATTGGTGTCAATAACCCAAACTAAGTGATAGATACACCTCTTCTTGATCATCTTCGCAACCTTAAGGTAGGAAATAAACCGGCCTCTAGGCACTACATTTTCTAATAAAGCCAATCCATTCCCATTAATACATTAAAGTCGACCATCCCTAACTCAATAAGATCGGTCGTGGTATCCCTATCCCGCACCGTAATAAAACAACCTCCATAAACACGAACAGACATAATAGACTCACCAACCGGCGTAGATACCAAGAACGACTCATGAAGTTGATCTGGTTCTATCCCGAATCTCATGGCAACAAAAGGGGTAACATAGGAAAAGGCGGAACCCGGGTCAATAAATGCATTCACATCATGAGATTGACAGAATACTTATAATAACATCTGGAGAAGCCTCTGCAGTCCGGTGGCCACTCATAGCATAGAACCGGATGGGTCCTCCTGAACTATAA
Source organism: Nicotiana benthamiana (assembly GCA_034376525.1). Lineage (NCBI taxonomy): Eukaryota > Viridiplantae > Streptophyta > Magnoliopsida > Solanales > Solanaceae > Nicotiana > Nicotiana benthamiana. Next base: position 52,666,858 of record CM067339.1, on the reverse strand, counting down.
GCACCACTCCTAGCTACACCACGCCATACCGGTGTCGGGGTAACCCGAACTGGAGAGGGGGTTGAAGATGTAGCGGCTGTTGGACTGGATAGCTTACCTATGCCCTTACCCGCTCCCTGGAGGGATACATGACAATGTCTCTGGATATGACCCCTTATCCCACATCCATAAAATATAGGTAACTCCGTATAGCAAATCATCGAGTGTATCTTCCCGCACCTACGGCATGAGACCTTTGTTGTTGCTGGAACCTCTCTCCTGACCGACCCCGCTGATGGGATCCCTTGCTTCCCTCGCCGGGCCTGAAATGACTCCACTACTGCTGGTTAGGCCCTGATGGCGTGCACTAGCTGAAGACTGGGCAATAGACTGGGAAGGCCCTAATGATCCTCCTATGAAAGCTGATCTTCCCCTACCTAGTAACTCTCCCATGTTGCCCGTAGACTGGGCCTTGCTATTACCCTCTCTGTATATTTTGTTCTTCCATTTACGGCTCTCTATGGCCTGAGAAAATGCAACCATCTTCCTATTATTCATGTCAAAATTCAATGCATCCATAGAAGCCTCATTAATGGTCAAAGAATTAAGGCCCTGAACAAACCAACGCACCTTGGCCTTTATTGTGGGAAACATATGAAAGGCATACTTGGACAAACGAGCAAACTCCATGTGGTACCCCCACACAATTCTGCTACCTTGTCTCAAACATTCAAATTCTGCTGCATGAGCTGCCCTTGTCTCAGCAGCCAAAAAATGGTCGATAAAGGCATCAGCGAACTCGTTCCACCCCACCGGAGGGCGCCCCTCCTCACGAGAATCCTCCCACAATTCAAACCATGAATAGGACATCCCCTTCAAACACTAGGTAGCCAACTCTACTCCCTCTGTCTTAGACGCACACATAACCCTGAGGGTCTTGTGCATCTCATCAATAAAATCCTGAGGGTCTTCTTTTGGATTGGCACCCGTAAATACTGGAGGGTCTAACAGAAGGAATTTGTTCACCCTGGAGCTACCAGAACTCCCTTGCTAGCTAGACGAACTAAGCGCAACATTTGACCTGTGAGCTTAAGAGGCCACTAGGTGGGTAAACATCTGAATAGCTCCCCTAAGATCCCCATCTGATATGCCAGAATCGGAAGCTAGGGCTAGAGGCGGGACAGAAGTATCAACAGGGGGATAGTGGTACCCTCTACAGGTGTAGGAACGGGGGTAGTACGCTCTGGAATAGAAGAATCAGGTAAAGTAATAGTAGGGCGACTACCCTCACCCGCGGCATGAAGTAGTGAATCATCAGCCACTCCTAAGGTGGCATTTGATTCTTGGACAATTCTCGCTTTCTTCTTAGGTGCCATCTAATGAAAGATAGAACAACGAACTAAATTAGAGAGGGAACAGTTTCACCTCACGATCCAGAATATCAATGAATGGTGTTATTCCTAGATGCCCAAGTAGCCTCCAACTTATTGTGAGCATATGATTTTTGCCATGCACGAATTACTCCTATAAATTCAAACAAAAATCATTTCTTTATTGGTTTGCAATATTGTTAATTTTTGTGGCATCCTTCGTTGTTCGCATTTTCTTGTGCATTTTAATTAGTGAAAATACAAAAAACATGTTGCATGGGAAATTAGGAGTTAATTTTACATTTTAAGAATTATTCAGTAATTTAGTCATTTTATAAAAAAGAAAATAAAAAAATATAGCTTAATTTGCTTTTAAGTTTAAGTTTGATTTTTATGTAATTTTTATCTTAATCTTGTTTTAATTGTTTGTGATAATAATTATTGTAGGATTAATTGGGATTTTTATAGGTAAATCGGGGATTTATAACTGAATTTGGATATTTAATAATTTTGGAAAATGAAAAGAAAAATGAAAAAAGGAGAAGAGAAAAGCTGAAAATTCAATTCAAATAAAAGAGAAGACCCAATTGGGCCATTTTAAATAAAACTAGCCCAAATAAACACCCAGACCCAGTCCAGAACCCTTCCAACCCGGTCCAATCCCCGCTCTAACCAAAACGACATCGTGTAGGCTGCATTTGATCCTGGCTATCTATGTTTCTTAATCTGACGGTCGAGGAGCTGGGATGTGTTAGTATACATATGTCCATATGCCCTCCCCCCTTACCCCAAAACACGTGTCTCTAACCTCGCACCAGAAACCCTAACGTCGTTGTCCTCTGCCATGTGTCACGGCCATCCGCCGGCGGCGGAACTCCGATTGGTCCCAAATTTACACCACTTGACCACCTAACACTTCTTTATCCAAGTATATAACCACTTTCCCTCGAATATTACCAGAGCTTCTCGAATATCAGTTTGAATCACTGACTCCCATGCCTCCCTCATGCCAAATCCATACTCAATCTCACTCAAACACCTTCACAATCGCTTAAAACCCAAATCTAGTGTTTTCAGATTCTCTGATAGTGCATGAAGGCCCTAGCTTGATCTTTAGAGTCTGATGCAACTAAGATAAGTCTTCTATGTTTCTTTGTCTTATCTTATTTTCCCTCTGCCTCATCTCTTTTCTGTCAACTTTGTTAGGGTATCAGTCCTATTTGGCTTTCAGGGTTTAATGAAGTTAATTAGGTCTATGCGAGTTAATCAGTATCATGCTCCTGAATTAGGTTTAATTCGAATGTAGTCAAGTAGTATCAGTCTTGGGCTGAATAATTAACTTAGGGTTAAGTGAATCTCATTTGTTTAACCAGTTTTGATTCGAGTTACATTAACATTTTTGTTGCATGAGTGCTAAGTGTAACCCTTGAAGGTCCAGTAGTCTATTAATCAATTTAGGTTTAAGATTGTTTAATTATTCATTAGGTAATCATACAAGTGTGTGCGTATAATTCATGGACAATTTTGGTATTTTGCATTGATTGATAAGAATTTTCGTATTTGGAATTTTGTTTGCTTGAACTCATTTGAAGTTGCAGAGACTAATCTGTCATGGGGTAGAAAGTAATTAGTGGGACACTTGAGGGTAGTATAGAACAATACACCCAGGAAATCTTTTGGTAACAATAACAGAAGCTTCTAGCAGGGGTGCCCTGTTAATTTTGATGTAAAACTTGTTCACAAGTCAAAAACTGAAGGATTAAAATAAAAAATAATATATAAATGTGCCCTAGTTTGCTTGCTTGTAAAGGCAAGCTTTCTTTCCTTAGAAGGAGACTTTGAAGGTTAAAAAATTCTGAAAAAAAAAGGAGGAGGAGAGACCCTAGAGCGGAAGATCCTAAAAAAGAGCTACTGTTCCATTGAGAGTTTATTTTTTCTTTCATTATAAAATTACCTTGAAACACTCAGAAGCTAAGAAATGATTGTCTGAAATACGATTTCAATTGGCTTAGATCTGTGATAATTGTTCTCTATTGACATCACTTGGTTTCAAGTTTGGGTCCAATTGGATTTATCTTGGTCAGTTCTGGGCACTGTTGTTTACTGAACACTGCATCTGTTGTTGAACTCTACTTTTGATTTGCTGTTCTTGTTGTTATTTAATCTCATAGGCTTCTTGTTCATTTCTGTAACCAGGTACACCTTTCGTAACCATGCTAATTGTGAAATGAAATTGGAGAAACGAACCAATATGAAGATGTTCAAACATGAGAACTCCTTTTAGTTTGTTTGAGAATTTGTTTTGACTTACTACGACCTATTATTTAATCATGGTTTATATAATTGGTTTGTAGCTATTATTAGAAGTGATTTATATGTTGGCTTTAGTTGAACCCTTCCCCAATTTCCTCAAGTTGTGAGTGCACAGTTCACTGAAGTATTATGTGGTTATTAGTTTCAGTAGTATAGCTTAGTTTGCAATCCATGCTAGATAAAGGTATTCTCAGGTTCTATCACTAATTCAGTGGGTGTGGACTTGGTATTCCTCTAATAGTTTGGTCAAGTTGTAACAATTGAACTTCTGTTGTTCATAAGGCATGGAATTCATCTAGAGGTTAGGTTAAGATAGTACTGATTCCTTCCAAGTGTATTAGCGTTTGCTAGCATGTATTAAATATCAGTTCGAATTTCAGGTTTGGAATATTGTGTGAGCTCGAAATGATTGTAGGATTAATATGTGTGTTTGTATCAATGCTAATTCGACAGGTGCTTAAAAGGCTTTTAGTTAAATTATATCTATGTTTCAACGTTTAGCTTCCACGGTTTTAGTCTTGAGGACATTTGACTAGAATTTGTAAATCTACAATTTTTTTATCGTCAAACGTTAATTCGTGTCAAGAGGGTTTAAATCAGAAGCTCGATCGTTAATTTCATATTAATATGTGGGTACAAATTCTGTTCATATTACTATGTCTCAACCTGGGCCATTTGGATGGACCCAACGTTGGCCCAATAGCGTGACAAGCGAGCCTAATATTATTGATACTTGAGGTGTATCTCATAACTAATTAATTTTGCTTGTCTTGGGCTATAGGGGCTCGATATAGAGTCCCGTATTTAAGCCTGCTGAAGCATCAAATCTAAGCCTAGTCTTAGGCCCAAGCCTGACCAATCCTTTAACTACGACCCATACTATTCCCTCTCTAGTTGGGTTGCTGGATTATTTTGTATAGAATAATTAATTCTCTTCCCAAGTGAGCCCTTAATTAATTTCTTAGGACTTCAATTATATTTGGTTTTAATTAATTAACTCCCTTTAATAATGAGATGGCGCCCTATCAAGCAATATAAATAGTTATGGCCCTCAAAGGTTTAGTCAAACACCCTTTCAAATTAGAATTTGAGGTGCACCACTTAGTGAATTTTCGTGGCCTTCGCAAATTCAAAAATACGAAATTGCTTTAGGCACATCTTTAATAATTTTATCTTCCTAAATTCGGGTGCACATTTATGTGACCCAAATTCAAATTGCACGGGTGCATTTATGTGACGTGGTTCAAGACATGTTTTAACATTATTGCAATCTTCTTAAAATAAAATAAAGTAGTTAAAATGAAAATTTGCACATATGTAGAAAAACTTATTAAAATCAGATAATTACGCCGATTATAAAAGTTGAGCGACCGTTCTAAAACCGCGGAATTCAGGAGTGCCTAACACCTTCTCCCGAGTTAACAGAATTCCTTACCCGGATTTCTGGCTCGCAGACTGTATACTGAGTCAAACCTTCCTCTATTCGGGATTTTCAACTAGTGACTTGGGACACTATTAATTATCCCAAGTGGCGACTCTAAAATTTTTAAATAAATAAATTTCTTTTCGATTGTCCTTCGATTGAAAAAACTCCCTTTTCTACGCCCTTCGCCAGGTTGTAGTGTTAAAAAGGAGGTGTGACAGCTCTAGCGACTCTGCTGGGGATCGAACCCAGAATCTCTGGTTCAGGGTTCAAAAATTCGAGCTTTAAATGATTGTTGTATTTGGCTTTACTATTATTTGATTTTATTGCATAATTGTGCCAATGAGTTAAATGTTGTTTTACCTCTTTAATATTATTTGGACTGTATATAAAGTAGCACGAAACCTTTCTTTTCTCATCTTCGAGGATGTGCTCGCTGGTCGAGACTCCCTATTCTGTTAGTGTCATGCTTTCAAAAACAAAAAGAGGGAAAAATAGAAGTTGGTTTTTAATTCTGCCAAAATTGCCCAAACTACACCAATTTGATTCTCACATGGCGTGGGATACGTAGGCAACCCCCATCGGGGCCAACTTCATTTTTACGAAAATATCCAAAAAGAACCAGATTTTGTTTGTGATTAACAAAAAAAATAATTATTGTTAAAATTAGTCGAGTGTCCCTAAAATGGCGGCGGAAGACTATTTTTGTCAGAACAACCGCCTTGATATTTATTAAGTTTTACAAGGCCGGGATTTCATTTTTTAATTGAAAATTTGGAAAATAATTAAATTTTATTTTGAGTCTGATAAATCATGAATTTTGCATAATCACCCTAATAAATATGCAGAACAAGCACAAATCAGAATTTGCCAATCTCAGTCATGAATAAAATCCCTTTGGAGATACACATGTGGTGGAATGATCTAGGTGAATCAGGGCAGAACAGGGTCAACACGCACTTGGAAGGCCTTACCGGATTGTTGAAAATTAATCCTAGAGGGGACATGATATAAGCATTGGTTACATTCTGGGACCCGGCCCACAGCGTATTTCATTTCCCAGACTTTGAACTCGCTCCGACCATGGAAGAAATAACTGGATATATTGGGGTTCCCACAATTCTATTAAAGCATCAATATCTTATTGCACCAAGGGCCATCGCCGTACACAAATTCCTGGATTCATTAAAGATCAGCATGAAGGTTCACAATCCAGACCTGTCAGGCGGCTTTTGTACACCACAGTTTATATATCATAGGTATAGGCACATAATGGAATTTATTGACCCAAAAAATATTATTTGTAGCAAGGGAAATCGACTTAAATGAGAGGAACACTGGTGTTTCGCATTTATGGTATTCTTCTTAGGCCTTGTAGTGTTTCCATGGAAAGACAGGAACATTCATATATGGATAGCAGGGGTTGTCAGCACTTTAATCACTCAAGCCAAGAGCACCCTCACACCCATGATATTATTCGAAATCTTCCGTGCTCTCACCGCCTGTAAAGCCGGAGGAGATTTCTTTGAAGGATGCAACCTGTTGTTACAAATATGGATGATTGAACACTTGTGTCATCAGCCTCAATTTATGAGTCATGGGTCGTCAACAAAAAGTTGTATAGAGGAATTTTATAACAGGGTTGGTGGGCTTAGATTACCAGAGGGTGCTGCAAAATAGGTATCACATCTCCGTGTCATAAGTGCAAGCCAAATAGAGTGGACGTTCGGGTGGCTTCCCATTGATGAAATCATATATATGCTAGTTATCGGGCCTTATTTCCGTATGATGGGTCTTCGGAGTATCCAACCTTATACTCCATATAAAGTGCTAAGACAGTTAGGGAGGTGCCAGATAATTCCTAGGGATGAGAACATTAGTTGCCATGTGGTCGAAATTGGTCCTAATGGTCAGTTTCCCGAAACAGCAGTCCGTCAAATTTGGACCGAGTGTCAATACTTGGCAGCGAACACTCAAGTACGCGACTTATCAAAAGTCGAGGTTGAACCAAGGTACCTTGCTTGGTATAAAAGGGAAATGGAGTTCGGAAGACCGGCTAAGAGGCCACATCTCCAGGAATTTGCTGAGGCATCACAAGAACAATAGAATTGGTTAGCCAAGGAAAATGAATAAAGGGCCACGATACGGAAATTGGAAAAGCAAGTCAAAGACTTTCAATTCGAAAATGGTTTGCAAGCCACAGCAAGGGTAAAAAGAAAACACTAGCCAAAGAAAATGAAGCTTTGCGAGCCCAAATTCAGAAAATGAAAACAGCCGCGGAGAATCCTACCAGGAGTGCGAAGGATGAAAAGCTTATAGAAAATTTGAGGCGAAAAGTAGGAGAATATGGTTTTGACTTGAATAAAGCAGAGGGCGAACTGTCTAGGGCCCAAAAATAATTTGCCAAAAATGTGAAAGAACGAGCACGCATGATTGAACAATTAAAGAAAAGGCCGACAATGAGGTTGTTGGGTTGAAAAGGAAGGTCATCATGGCTGAAACTAAAATAGTCAAGCAAGCCAGAGACTTCAAGGTTGAGAGAGAGCATTGTTACGCAGCAATAACATGATTGGATAGAGATTTGCAGCAATTCCAAGAACTAAATTGTGTAGCCGAACGAACCTTTGGAGGCAAGGGTCCAGCAAATTGGGCGATTATTGCAAGAAAAGGGGGCTATAAGAGAGATGGTACGGATGAGCGCTGATTACATCACCACAAAGTACAGCCACTGCGAAGACATGAAAAGATCTATGTTCTTTGCCACTGCCATGACCTTTATTCATCAAGTAATGGAAGACCTTCACCACCTCAAATGCGATTTAGCATGCAAGCCTGCAGCGACACCAAATGATGTCCCGCAAGCCCCAGGAGCATTAGAGGCTTTAATGTATTCGTGATTTTCATAGTAGGTTGTCGAGTCTGTATTTTATTTAACGTTCATAGTAGGTTGTCGAGTCAGTCATTTTCATTTTTAGTCAGAGTCTATTGTATTCAGTTGAGTTGGAGTTTTTTAATTTCATTTAGTAAGATGTAATCGAGTACTTTACTTTATGGAAATTTAAGAAGCTTTTTAAATATTTTATGTATTTATTTGCCATAACTACCCTCTATCTAATTCATGCGGGGTCATGATACGTACGTAATCTCCATAGGATTCGATCATAACCAAATAAAGAGAAGGATGAAAAAGGGGAAGAAAAATGAGAGAAACAATAGACGAAACAAATTGAGTAAGAGAGGGAAGAAGGAAAGAAAGAGAGAGAAAAGAAAGGCGGCATAGGATAAGAGTTGGGATGACGCGAGCGACAACTTCATGTTCATAATAGAAACGGATAACTGCTTAGGTGAATTCATCCTCGAACATGTGGCCACCTATGTGTTGAAACCTAACCACTAACTATTTTTGGTGTTGTCTTTCTCAATCCAGACAGGTGGTTAGTTTTTGCGGCATTCTGGAAACCCACTCCTACAACACTCGGTCCAAAAGCAAGCTGATTATGGCCAATTAAGAAATTGATGCCAGCATTATTGATCCCTCTAAAGAGGTAGAGGAGTTTGACGTTAATCCAATGAGAGAGGAAATCTAAAAACTGAAACATCATATGGCTAAGATGTATCAGGCATGGGTGAGAGGGCAGCCACCACCAACCTATCCTGCTAATCCGACCTTCATCCCACCGCTTGCCCAGTCACATGACCATCCCACCACTGATCCACCCCCAATCTTCCCCATCTACCCACAATAGCAGGCTACGACTTCTCAAGCACCCCCAACTCCACCACCTAAAGTTGTTCCTCACCCCCCCCCCTCCACCAATTGCTCATATTTATGTGGCACATCCTTCCCCTATAATCCACAGATCATCCAGTGAGCCTTCGCGTCAAGCTCATGGAAATCAGTATTACCCACCAGAACCCGCTTACAAAGCCCATGAACCTTACTCCTATGCCCCCCGTTTTGAAATCCCGGTGGAGGCTGAAAAACCAGTCAATAATCCCGAGAAAGAGGAGGTGCTCAGGAAGGTCAGAAGCTTAGAACAATCATTTAGAGATATGCAAGGGTTAGGTGTCCAGGTGAGCGTAGTATTCAAAGACCTTTGCTTATTCCCATATGTGAAATTATCTCCGGGCTTTAAGATGCCCAAGTTTAACTTATATGATAGACATGGTGACCCAGTCGCACATTTAAGGGGTTTCTGTAGCAAAATGAGAGGAGCAGGAGGAAGGATGAACTGCTAATGGCATACTTCAGTCAAAGTTTAAGTGGGTCAGCGTTTGAATGGTACGCCCGGCAGGATCATGCTCGGTGGTACACTTGGGATGATCTAGCATAAGCCTTCGCCTGTCATTTTCAATATAATCTTGAAATTATCTCAGACTGTCTGTCTTTGACAAAATTGTAAAAGTATCATAATGTGAGCTTCAAAGAATATAGCTTCCGTTGGAAGGAACAGGCAGTGAGGGTCAACACCCCAATGAAGGAAAGTGAAATGGTAGATTATTTCTTGCAATCTTTGGAGCCTACATATTTTGGTCACCTGGAATCGGCGGTGGGTAAATCCTTCAATGAGGTAGTGAAAATAGGAAGTATGGTCGAGGATGGACTCAAATCTAACAAGATCATGAGTTACTCTACAATCAAAGCAACCACCCAAGCAATCCAAAGCTGGACCGGGGGAACATTTGGAAAGAAGAAGAAGGAAGAGGTAGCGATAGTCGATTCAGGAACTTGGTTCGGGCCCCGGGGCCTATCCCATTACAACCAACCCCAACCTCACCACCAAATATACCCACACACTCCATATGGCTCACCACAACATTACTACACACCTCTAGAATCCCGTTTCTTTGTCCATCATGCACAAATATATATCCAACCTCCCGGCCACGCACAATGGCGTGCGTTGACTCCACAAAATAATTACCCAACTCCACCAAATAACTACCCTCCAAGAGCTTACAAACAACCCTCGAGACCAGCTTTCCGGTCCAACCAAGCTTTGAAAAATGAGCGAATATAGAAGAAGAAAAATTTCACTCCATTAAGAGAATCATATACCAGCTTATTCCACAGGTTGAGGCGGGTTAAGGAAAAATTGTCGAACCCTCCCCCAAGAAATCTAGATTATTCTGTCAGTTGTGAGTATTGGTCCGGTGCCTCAGGGCATGACACGGAGAAATGTTGGCATCTGAAGTGTGCTATTCAAGAGCTCATTGATTCCTATCGGATTGAGGTGCAAGTCCCGAAAGCACCTAATTTTAATCAAAACCCGCTGCATGCTCATCAAGAGACAAATATGATCGAGATAGTGCACAAAAATGGAGAGCCCAAAAAGCCTTCACCAACTGTCATGATGATCCAAGCCAGTGAATGAAAGATGGGTGAGAATTTGACAAGCGAGATGTCGATGCTCAAGTCAAGCGCAACAAGTAGTGAGCCTGTTGTTATAGTCAAGAAAGAATCCTAGAAAGACGGGATGGTGAAACAAGAGAATGCAAAAGTGGTTGTACCAGGGGTATCAACCAAACCTGTGGTTGTCGTAAAAGGCGCTCGTTCAGAGCCTGTCATTATCAAACTTGTAGTTTAGCTACCAGTAATTAGCAGCAAGGTAGTACCTTGGAATTATGATCGAGTAACAATGACCTACGAAGGGAAGGAGGTTAGAGAAGAAGTTTGTGAAACTCATGGATTGACCCGATCGGGGAAGTGCTTTGCCCCCGAGGAATTGAGAAAATCAAAACCAACCAAGGATAATTCGGAGTTGGTAAGGAAAATTATGAGTGAAGAAGAGGTAGAAGAGTTTCTAAAGAAGATGAAAATGTAGGATTACTCTATTGTGGAACAACTGAGAAACACACCTGCTCAAATCTCGTTGTTATCATTGTTGATTCATCCAGACGAGCACCGTCAAGCTTTAATGAAGATCGTGAACGAGGCCCACGTTCCTGATAAAATCATAGTTAACCATTTGGAGAAGATAGCAAATAAGATTTTTGAGGTGAACAGAGTCACATTTTCCGATGATGAACTACAAATAAAAGGCATCGAGCATAATAGGGCACTCTACCTCACGGTAAAATGTGAAGATTCTATGGTGACTCGAGTTTTGGCCGATAATAGTTCAAGCGCGAACATTTGCCCTCTCTCCATGTCAAACAAGATGAAGGTGGAAAAGGAAAGAATTCACAGGACTAGCATCTATGTACGAGGGTTTGACGTGGGGAAAGATTCGAACGGTGAAATAGTGCTCGAATTGACAATCGGGCCCGTTGATTCTACCATGGAGTTCCAGGTGCTTGATGTGGCTGTCTCGTACAACCTGTTGTTGAGATGACCTTGGATCCATGCTGCTAGAGCAGTTCCTTCTACTTTGCATCAGATGGCAAAATATGAACGGGATCAACAAGAAATAGTGGTGCACGGTGAAGACCATCTGTATGCTCATAGTGATGCTATCGTACCCTTCATTAAAGCAAATGATGATAAAGGGCCCTAGGTTTATAAGGTTCATGACTCGATATCAGTGTAAAAGGTCATAGAAGGGGAGCGTGTTCCAATAGCAAGATTAGCTACTGCAGCAGTCATGGTGGCAGTTGAAATGCTAAAGAATGGGTTAGTTCTCGGAAAGGGTTTAGGGGCCTCACGTCATGGTATCATACAGCCGGTGTCTCTTCCCACGAACCTAGAAACTTTTGGTTTGGGGTTCAAGCCTACAAGTTCAGACATCAAGAGATCCAAAAAGATGAGAAAGAAAGCATGGGCCCTCCCCAAGCCTGTTCCTTGTCTCTTCAAATCATTTATGAAACCTAGCGCCAAGAAGTATCTGACAACAACAAGTGCCAGTGCTGCGGTTGACCCTGACAAAGAATTACTCGAAAGGTTCAAAAAAATGTTCCAAGATGTGAACATGGTGGAGGATGGAGAGGGATCAAGCAAGACAGATGCGGGGTTTATGGGACCCGTGCAAAAGTCAACAACTAGGAAGCTACTCCTCTTCCCACCCGGAAGGACTCGTGGTAGTCGGCTTTGATTTTTCTTTCAAGCTTAAATCTTGATTATCTCTAGGGTTGTAATTCAGATGTTATATTCCATCTGTTTGGGTGTGTAAGCCCTTTTATCATTCCAATTTCAATGAAATGCAATTTCCTTTTTCTTTAGTACTAATAGCTTTCATTTTTCTTTGCTTTTCTTTTCCTTCTTGTACAGTTATTTTTATGTTTGCTCCAATGATTTGACATCCATAAGGACTCTTCGGCCAAGTCATAAAATCGGTCTAATTGAGAAGTAATAATTGAAGAGATAGAATATGAGGATGAGTCAGAATATGATGAGGAAAGGGCATTGGATGAAATTAGCAAAGCGTTCAGCCATTTTGAGGAAAAGCCCAAGCCAAACCTGAGTGATACAGAAGCAGTCAATTTAGGGGGCCCGGATAACATTAGAGAAACCAAAATAAGTGTCCATCTCGAGACACAACTTAGGGGAGAAATAATTGAACTGCTGCTTGAATACAAAGATGTCTTTGCATGGTCTTATGATGATATGCCAGGGTTGAGCATTGACTTGGTGGTTCACTAATTGCCCACCGACCCAGCCTATCCTCCTGTCAAACAAAAGTTGATGAAGTTTAAAACTGATGTGAGCGTGAAAATAAAAGAGGAAGTTACCAAGCAGTTTGACGCTAAGGCCATCCGAGTCACACGATATCCTACATAGTTAGCCAATTTCGTGCATGTGCCGAAGAAGGATTGTAAAACCAGGGTATGCATCGATTATCGTGACCTCAACAAAGCAAGTCCAAAAGACAACTTCCAACTGCCAAACATCCACATATTGATTGGTAATTGTGCAAAGCATGAGATTAGGTCCTTCGTAGATTGTTAAGCATGCAACCACTAGATTTTGATGGATGAGTAGGATGCAGAGAAGACAACATTCATCACGCCATGGGGAACATATTGCTACCAAGCCATGCCCTTCGGACTGAAGAATGTTGGGGCAACCTATATGAGGGCGATGACAACCATCTTCCACGATATGATACATAAGGAGATTAAGGTCTATGTGGATGATGTAATTGTGAAATCCATGAAGCAATTCGACAATGTCATAGATCTGAGGAAATTCTTCCAGAGGCTCCGCATGTATAATCTTAAACTCAATCCGTCAAATGCACGTTTGGGGTCCCCTCATGCAAGTTGCTAGGGTTCATAGTCAGTCGCTGAGGCATTGAACTAGATCCATCAAAGATCAAAGTCATACAAGAATTACCGCCTCTGAGGAACAAAATAGAGGTGATGAGTCTATTGGGGAGATTGAATTACATCAGTCGATTCATTGCTCAGCTCACAACAACATATGAGACTATCTTTAAGCTATTGAAAAAGAATGTTGCGGTTAAATGGACGAGAAAGTACCAGGAGGCTTTTGATAAAATAAAGAATACTTGTCGAACCCACCGGTATTGGTCCCACCGAAACTAGGAAGGCATTTGATTCTACATCTAATTGTCTTGGACAATTCATTCGGATGTGTGCTAGGTTAGCACGATGTCACCGGGAGGAAAGAGCAGGCCATATACTACCTCAGCAAGAAATTTACAGCTCATGAGGTTAAGTATACTCATCTTGAAAGGACGTGTTGTGCCCTAACTTGGGTAGCCCAGAAATTGAAACATTACTTGTCATCAAATACCACTTACCTCATCTCACACTTGGACCCGTTGAAATATATCTTCCAGAAGCCTATGCCCACGGGGAGGCTTGCAAAATGGCAAATCTTGCTCACCGAGTTCAACATTGTCTGCGTGACCAGGACTGCAATGAAAGCGCAGACATTGGCTGATCATTTGACCGAGAATCCGGTAGACGAAGAATATGAACCTTTAAAGACATACTTTCCGGACGAGAAGGTAATACATATTGATGAAATGGAACATGACGAGAAGCCGGGATGGAAATTACTTTTTGATAGGGCAGCCAACATGAAAGGTGTCGGAATAGGAGGGGTACTCATTTCTGAAACGGGGCACCATTACCCCGTCACAGCTTAGCTCTTCTTCTATTGCATCAACACATGGCAGAATATGAGGCATGTATTTTGGGTTTGAGATTAGTTGCAGACATGGGTTTCAAGGAAGTCTTGGTCTTTGGAGACTCGACTTACTAGTAAACCAGATTCAAGGGGAGTGGAAAACACAAGATTTGAAGCTCATATCGTACCGGCAATGCTTTCATGACCTTTGTTAACGATTCTGATTAGTATAGTTCAGACATATCCCAAGAATTAACAATGATGTTGCTGATGCTTTGGCCACCTTGGCATCAATGTTACATCATCCAAATAAGGCTTATGTTGATCCATTGTATATCTAAGTCCATGACCAGCATGGTTACTGTAATATGGTGGAGGAAGAGCATGACGGTGAGCCTTGGTTTCACAACATCAAAGAATATATCCGAAAGGGTGTGTAATTAGTACAGGCCACAAGTGACCAAAAGATAACAATCTGCCGCCTATCAAGCGGGTTTTTCCTTAGTGGAGGGGTGATATACAAAAGAACGTCGGATATTGGGCTGTTAAGGTGCATAGATACTGGGCAGGCCATAGCCGTCATTAATGAGGTACATTCTGGAGTCTGCGGGCCGCACATGAGCAGATATGTTTTGGTAAAGAAGATTCTCCGGGCAGGGTATTATTGGCTCACCATGGAGCGAGATTGTATCAGCTTCGTACGCAAATTTCATCAATGTCAGGTGTATGGATACTTGATTCACTCAGAGCCATCTGAATTGCATACAATGTCTACACCATGGCCCTTCATTGCCTGGGGCATGGATATCATCGGGCCCATCGAGCCAGCAACTTCTAACATACACGTTCATCCTGGTTGCTATTGATTATTTTACCAAGTGGGTCAAAGTTAAATCTTTCAAGGCAGTGACCAAGAAAGTCGTGGTCGACTTTGTGCATTCAAATATCATTTGCCGGTTTGGAATCCCAATGACACTCATCAATGATAATGGAGCGAATCTCAATAGTCATTTGATGAAAGAAGAATGTCAGCAGTTAAGGATCACACATCATAATTCCACCCCATACCGTCCCAAGGTGAATGGAGCAGTTGAGGCAGCCAATAAGAACATAAAGAAGATACTTCGGAAAATGGTGGAAGGGTCCAGGCAATGGCATGAGAAGTTATCTTTCGCACTGTTAGGCTATCGCACTACTATCCGTACCTTAGTGGGGGAAACTCCATATTTGACAGTATATGGCACAGAAGCAGTAATCTCGGCTGAAATTGAAATCACGTCCCTTCGTATTGTTGTCGAGGCAGAAATTGATAACGAGGAATGGGTCAAACCCCATCTTGAACAATTGAGTTTTATTGATGAGAAAGGATTGGCAGCAGTATGTCACGGCTAGTTGTATCAACAGAGGATGGCAAGAGCATATAGCAAGAAAGTGCGTCCAAGAAGGTTTGAAGTGGGTCAGTTGGTATTGAAATACATCCTCCCTCATCAGGTAGAGGCAAAGGGCCAGTTCCCCCAAATTGGCAAGGGCCGTTCATCGTATCAAGAGTGTTGTCCAACGGGGCGTTGTATCTAACAAACGTGGAAGGAAAGTGTGTAGAAATGGATATCATTCTGATTCAGCTAAGAGATACTTTATATGATTTTCTTTTTTCAAATCATTGTCTATACTTGGCATGTTTGTTTGTATTTCTCGTGTTTTGAAGATTGAAATGACGAATGCATTTTATTCGACTATCTAAACACTTTATCCTTTGCTAACCCTTTTGGGCTTTAGTCATTTTCTTTCATTCCCCTATTTTGGAATCATTCACAAAGTCAGAAACGCAAGTGTAAAAGTCAGTAAAAGGAAAAGACCAGGAAAGAAT
This sequence comes from Nicotiana benthamiana, assembly GCA_034376525.1. Taxonomy (NCBI): domain Eukaryota; kingdom Viridiplantae; phylum Streptophyta; class Magnoliopsida; order Solanales; family Solanaceae; genus Nicotiana; species Nicotiana benthamiana. Next base: position 52,650,872 of record CM067339.1, on the reverse strand, counting down.
GAAAAGAAAGAAAAAGAGAAAAGAGAAGGAAGAAGAAAAAAGAGAAAATAAAAGGAAAAAAGAAGGAAAAAGAAAAGAAAAGAAAAAGAGAAGAAGAAAAGAAAAAAAAAGAAAAAAAGAAAAGAGAGAGAAGGGAAAAACCCACAGAACAGCAAAACAACAAAAGAAAATGATGAAACAGAATAAGGAAAAGAAGAAATGGGAAGACCACAAAAACAAGGAATAGGCATGAACTACGTTTGACCTGATTTCTTTTAGAGGATACGTAGGCAGCCTCACGGCTCGATCATATTCAAATAAATACTCAAAGGTCCCCAGGCAAGAAATTGGGGCAGAAGTTGTTGTTGTTATGAGAAAATTTAATTTCGAAAGTTGTAATTTTTGAACCTAATTGAACTATCTTGAGCCTTTAATACCCCTTCTTTCTAACCTTACCCAAAAGCATGCATTACGGTCTAAAAAATACCTTCTGATCAGTCTTTAAGAAATGTTGAATAGCAAAAAGAAGTGATTCATACCCCAAGGCAACACTCTAGTTCAAGCAGGAAATAATAAAAATGAGAGAGTCTTATTAGTGAAAACTCTCACGGGCATCGTAAAGACACGAGAGTTGAGAGAAATGAAAATGAGAGAGTCTTATCAGTGTAAACCTTCACGGGCACATTAAGGCAAAGGCAAGGCAAGAAACAAGCAATTTGAAAGGGGCTGTTGGCGGAAATCTGTCCAAGACACCACTAGTTAAATAAGGTCAAGTTTTGTAAAGGGTTTGGGTTTAAAGAAGGTGGCAACAACAAAGCATACAGCAAAAGGCCGATCATTTGCGCAAACTAGGTCAACTAAGCCGAAGTGTGTGTCATGATCATGGAAACCAGTTGTTCCTCCGTGGATAAGTTTCTTTTCTTTTCCTTTCAATAGTCGCCAAATTTGGAATTCTTTTATTCTAAGACCAAACAATTCAGAGTCATTTCATTTCATTTTCTTTCAGGCCATCATTTATTCTTCTAAGATGTCTCCAAAATTCGTTGTGTTTAAGTAGGCAAGAGAGAAATTTCAAATCTTACTACCAATTCCCAAAATGGCAAAGCAATGCCGGTCAAAACGTAGCAAAGGCAGCAAAAGTTGAAATAGCAAAAGGAAGGATCAATTTGTTAATGAACTGACTTAGAAATTTCAGGAAGGATGTAAGGATTCGGGCAAAGGGTCAAGAGTGTAACACAATGGCGGGAGAGTAGGGTGAATTCATAGGTTCAATGGTCAATCGAGCAACTCAAGCAGCTCATCATCAGTGCGGGAAATTAAACACAAAACACGACAGTAGGGAGGCCATTTTCAGGAAGAATGCCGCAAGTTAACCACCACTTTTCGAACTAACAATATTTTCTTTGACTAAAACAGGGGCATAAAATTTTGGAAGATCCCAGAGGATCCTCCAAGGGGAAGGCAAGCACATGGCAGGTACGATCGAGAATCTCAAGACCCTCCTGGAAAATGGGACGTAGTTTAAAATTCAATAGGGAACATAATCTGGTGCAAATATCTTCCCCAATAAAAGTCGTCAGGACCCTCTTGAACAATGGGACATAACGGGATTTCATTAACACTCACAGATACACCCAGCACCAAACTGGGGCAAAAAGAATTTCTTTTGTTTGTTTTATTGTGATCAGGTACAAAGGCAGCAGTCTCAAGGAATACGTTTCAAGTTTCATATTTTGGTAATCAGGCACCCACCTAGAGAACAAGGGAATACTTTTAAAATTTCAAGTTTTGGTAGTCAGGCGCCCACCTGGAGAACAAGGGAACACTTTTCAAGTTTCAAGTTTTGGTAATCAGGCACCCACATAGAGAACAAGGGAATACTTTTCAAGTTTCAAGTTTTGGTAATCAGGCGCCCACCTGGAGAACAAGGGAATACTTTTCAAGTTTCAAGTTTTGGTAATCAGGCACCCACCTGGAGAACAAGGGAAATACTTTTCATGTTTCAAGTTTTGGTAATTAGGCGCCCACTTGGAGAACAAGGGAATACTTTTCAAGTTTCAAGTTTTGGTAATCAGGCGCCAACCTGGAGAACAAGAGAATACCTTTCAAGTTTCAAGTTTTGAAAATTAGGCGCCCACCTGGAGAACAAGGGAATAGTTTTCAAGTTTCAAGTTTTGGTAATCAGGCGCCCACCAGGAGAACAAGAGGATACTTTTCAAGTTTCAAGTTTTGGTTATCATGCGCCCACCTGGAGAACAAGGGAATACAATTCAAATCTAACAAGCAAGAATCAACATGGAGAAAGATAAAAATATCAATAGGGCAACAAGAAGTTTCACGAAAGGAAGTACAGCAAGGCAACAAGAAATTTCACAGAGAGATATAGCAACAAGGCAACAAGGAAACAAGGATCGAGAACAAGTTTGAAAACGTAAATAGGTTCTTTTTTAACCCATAGGTCATGGCCTAGTCTAGCTTCTTTTATTTTTGCATGATGTAATAAGGGGATCTAGCAAGCAGTAGCAGCAGCCGCATCAGCAGTGAAAGTACAGCTTCGGTAGTCCCAGCTACCAAACACTCCTGAACTATACTGACCTATTCCTCTTTAGCCGAGGATATGTAGGCAACTTCTGAAGCAAGGTGCGGTCAATATTTTCAAAATGCTTCTCACGGAGCACTTAAACGGGCAAAAATCGCTCGGGTCCACTCACTTGTCATTGCACGAAAACTCTTCGTGTTTCCGGGAAAAGAGGGGCAGGTGTGAGCATGTGATTTTTGCCCATCATGAATTACTCCTATAAATTCAAACAAAAATTATTTCTTTTATTGGTTTGCAATGTTGTGAATTTTTGTGGCATCCTTCATTGTTTGCAATATGTTGGTGCAGTTTAATTAGTAAAAATACAAAAATATGTTGCATGGGAATTTAGGATTAAATTTCACATTTTAAGAATTATTCACTAATTTAGTCATTTTATAAAAATGAAAATAAAAAATATAGCTCAATTTGCTTTTAAGTTTAAGTTTATTTTTAAGTGATTTTTTTCTTAATCTTGTTTTAATTATTTGTGATAATAACTATTGTAGATTAATTAGGATTTTTATAGGTTAATTAGAGCTTTATAACTCAATTTAGATATTTAATAATTTTGAAAAATGAAAAAAAAGGAGAAGAGAAAATCTGAAAATTCAAAGAAAAGAAAAGAAAAGACCCAATTGGGCCATTTTAAATCAAACCAGCCCAAATAAACACCCATACCCAGTCCAGAATACGCCCAACCAAGTCCAGTCCTTGCACCAACCAAAACGACGTCGTGTAGGCTGCATTTGATCCTGGCCGTCTATATTTCTTAATCTGACGGTCGAGGAGCTGGGATGTGTTAGTATACATATGTCCAAGCGCCCTCTCCCCACCCCCCAAAACACGCCATCTCTAACCTCCCACCATAAACCTTAACGTCGTTGTCCTCTGTCGTGTGCTGCTAGCTAGAAATCACCTCCGCCGGCGGTGGAACTCTGATTGGCCCCAAATTTACACCACTTAACCGCCTCACCCTCCTCTATCCAAATATATAACCACTTTCCCTCGAATATTACCAAAGCTTCTTGAATATCAGTTTGAATCAGTTACTCCGCTGCCGTGTACGGCGGCGCCATCCCCAAATTACCTCAAATTTATACCCTACAACCCCCACGCCTCCCTCATGCCAAATCCATACTCAATCTCACTCAATCACCTCCACAATCGCTCAAAACTCAAATCTAGGGTTTTCAGTTTCTCTGATAGTGCATGAAGGCCCTAGTTGAAGATCAAAGTCAGATGCAACTTAGCTGAGTCTTCTGTGTTTCTTTGTCTTATTTTATTTTCCCTCTGCCTCATCTTTTTTCTGTCAACTTGGTTAGAGTATCAGTCCTACTTGGCTTTCGGAGTTTAATTAAGTTAATTAGGGGTATGCTAGTTAATCAGTATCATGCTCCTAATTAGGTCTAATTCGAATTTAGTCAAGTAGTATCAGTCTAGGGTTGAATAATTACCTTGTGGTTAATTGAATATCATTTGTTTAACCAATTTTGATTCGAGTTGCATTAACATTTTTGTTGCATGACTGCTATCTGTAACCCTTGAAGGTCCAGTAGTCTATTACTTGATTTAGGTTTAGGCTTGTTTAATTATTCATTAGGTAATCATACGAGTGTATGTGTATAATTCATGGACAATTTTGATTTTTTGCATTCATTGATAAGAATTGTCGTATTCGGAATTTTGTTTGCTTGAACTCATTTTAATTTGCAGAGACTAATCTGTCAAGGGGTACAAAGTAATTAGTAGGACATTTGAGGGAAGCATAGGACAATGTAACAATAACAGAAGCTTCTAGTAGGGGATGCCCTGTTAATTTTGATGTAAAACTTGGTCTACAAGTCAAAAAATGAAGGACTAAAATAAAAAAATAAAATATAAAGGTGCCCTAGTTCACTTTCCAATAAAGGCAAGCTTTCTTGCCATAGAAGGAGACATTGAAGGTTAAAAAATTCTGGAAAAAAAAAATGGAGGAGGGACGCTAGAGCGGAAGATCCTGAAAAGGGCAATTGTTCCGTTGAGAGTTTATTTTTTCTTTCATTATAAAATTACCTTGAAACACTCAGAAGATAAGAAATGAGTTGATTGTCTGAAATATGGTTTCAGTTGGCTTAGAACTGTGATAATTATTCTCTATTGACATCACTTGGTTTCGAGTTTGGGTCCAATTGGATTTCTCTTGGTCTGTTCTGGGACTATTGTTTATTGAACACTGCACATGTTGCTGAACTCCCTTTGATTTGCTGCTCCTGTTGTTTTTAAGCTCATAGGCTTCTTTGTTCATTGTTGTAACCAGGTACACCTTTTCTAACCATGCTGATTGTGAAATGAAATTGGAAAAATGAACCAATATGAAGATGTTGAAGCATGAGAACTCCTTTTAGTTTGTTTTAGAATTTGATTTGACTTACTATGACCTGTTGTTTAATCAGGGTTTATATAAATTGGTTTGTAACTATTATTAGAAGTGATTTATATGTTGGCTTTAGTTGAACCCTTCCCCAATTTCCTCAAGTTATGAGTGCGCAATTTACTAAAGGATTATGTGGTTGTTAGTTTCAGTAGTATAGCTTAGTTTGCAATCCATGCTAGCTAAATGTATTCTTAGCTTCTATCACTGATTCAATGGGTGTGGACTTGGTATTCCTCTAATAGTTTGGTCAAGCTGTAATAATTGAACTTCTGTTGCATAAGGCATGGAATTCATCTAGAGTTTAGGTTAGGATATTACTGATTCCTTCTAGGTGTTTCAGCGTTTGCTAGCATGTTTTAAATATTAGTTCGAATTTCAGTTTTGGAATATTCTGTGAGCTCGAAATGATTGTAGGATTAATATATGTATTTGTATCAATGTTATTTCGGCAGATTCTTAAAAAGGCTGTTAGTTAAATCATGTCTATGTTTCAACATCTAGCTTCCACGGTTTTAGTCTTGAGGACATTTGACTAGAATTTGGAAATCTACAATATTTTTATCGTGATAACGTGTTAATACGTGTCAAGAGGGTTTAAATCACAAGCTTAGTCGTTAATTTCATATTAATATGTGGATGCCAATTTTGTTCATATTACTATGTTTCAACCTGGGCCATTTGGATGGACCCAATGTTGGCCCAATTGCGTGACAAGCGAGCCCAATATTATTGATACTTGTGGTGTCTCTCAGAACTGATTAATTGCGCTAGTCTTGGACTATTGGACTCGATATTGAGTCTCATGTTTAAGCCTGTTGAAGCTTTGAATCTGGGCCTAGTCTTAAGCCCAAGTCTAACCAATCCTTTAACTGCGACCCATGCTATTCCCTCTCTAGTTTGGCTGCTGGATTTTTTTGTATAGAATAATTAGTTCCCTTCCCATGTATGCCCTTAATTAATTTCTTAGGAATTCAATTATATTTTAATTAATTAACTCACTTTAATAATGAGGAGGCACGCCCTATCAAGTGATACAAATAGTTATGGCGCTCAAAGGTTTAGTTCAAATACCCTTTCAAATTAGAATCCGAGGTGCACCACTTAGTGAATTTTTGTGGTCCTCGCAAATTCAAAAATACGAAATTGCTTTAGGCACGTCTTTAATAATTTTATCTTCCTAAATTCGGGTGCGCATTTATGTGACCCAAATCAAAAGCAAGGGTTGCATTTATGTGACGTGGTTCGGGATATGTTTTACCAACGTTGCAATCTTCTTAAAATAAAATAAAACGGTTAAAACTGAAATTTTTCACATAGGTATAAAAATGTATTAAATTCATATAATTAAGCCGAATATAACAGTTGAGCGACCGTGCTAGAACCACAGAATTCGGGAGTGCCTAACACCTTCTCCAAGGTTAATAGAATTCCTTGCCCGGATTTCTGGCTTGCAGACTGTATACAGAGTCAAACCTTCCTCGATTCGGGATTTTAAACCAGTGACTTGGGACAACATTAATTATTCCAAGTGTCGACTCTGAAATTTTTAAATAAATAAATCCTGTTTCGATTGTCCTTTAATTGTAAAAACTCCCTTTTCTATGCCCTTCGCCGGGGTTGTAGTGTTTAAAAGGAGGTGTGACACTTATAGATGTGGCCGAATACATACCGATAAGAAGGACTATACTGGCTCTATGACATCCTAGGACACTTCAAAACTTTAGGCTCTGATACCAAGTTTGTCACGCCCCAACCTCAGGAGGAACAACCAACGCTCAATTGAGTGAACCCAACTGAGCAAGATTTATCAAGCACCTCCTACCCGACATATGAATAGTGAAACCATGCTTTCATTTATTTAGACAAATGAAGATAGTACATTCAACAGTGATAGTTCATTCTAAATTACAACTTAAACTGTAGTTAAAGTTAGTTTTCGAAATTACCATAAAGTTACAATTATAGATAACATGACTTTATAATTACAACATAGTTCATGGACCCCTTAACACCCGTACATAATCCACACATGCGTCTACGAAGCCTCTAAAGATACAAAAGATAAGTATGATGACACCGGCAACAAGGTCCCGGCTATACCTCAAAAGAGGAAGTCCACAACAACAAAATATGTACAATACAACCCCTTGAAGGAGAAAGGGGCTCACCAAGACTTGAGAAGAAGGTAATCCGCTATGCGCGATCGGAACTATCTGCAATGGAGCCACCTACATTCATTTAAAAATGTAGTGCTCCCATTAAAAGGACGTTAGTACCATGGAATAGTACTAGTATGTATAACTAAACATCGTTTTACTAGAAAGAACTATCAATCGTGAACAAGGAAATCACAAGAGTAAATCAAAGGTTTTAACCAAACACCACATCATCAAATAAACGAACCATATAATCTTTCACATAATTTCCATAACTAGGTTTGGGGCATTTCTTTCATATGTTCATCACTATCCTCAATAGCACCGCTATCTTGAGCAGAGTCCGACCACAAACCGATCGACTAGGCTGCCTCATTTGCGGCATATATCTCAATCACCATTTCATTTCTCTTTTTCCGAAATACAAAGTTAGCACGTTACCACTATGTATGCGGTATGGTGTTCGATCACGGCCCGATCGGCTAGGACACCTCCCCTAGGCGTTGTTCCTTTCTCATTGATCCATTTGAATCTTTGTTTCACATAGCTCATATCAATTCATTGGCACTTAGGGCCACAGCTATCATATCATTTCATTTTCAACATCCATCTTGCAATTTCATTAGTAATCGGCACATACAAGCAATTCAAGTTGCAAGCACAAGTAAGTTTCCACATGGTTAGCATGACCATCTCAGTTTTAGTCTTGGCTTATAGCCTAAGCATTACAACACATGATTCGTGATCTTCACACTTCTCTAAATATCATTACTCACATTGAGGCACATCTATAGGTATATCATTGAAAATCAATTCATGTGAATTAACAATCAATACATCAACCAATTCTAGTCTTGCGACACCTACAAAAACGCCAACTAAGCTCAATTTCTAATAAAAGGGGGTTTTAGCCATACATACCTTAATGTAGCTTTCCTTAATCCTTACAAAATTTCAGAACTCTTAGCACTTCGATCTATTGTGTAAGAATTACAAATTGAACTGAGAATTAGAGACAAGATTGAGATTCTAGCTTATTTAAGCATTTTATCAAACACTAAAGGTGCATTGTGATCTTAGGCTCTTTTTTAGAGAAATTTCTATCATTTTATACCCCAATTTCTTTCTTTTTAGTTCTCTTTCTCCCATGTCCCATTACCTCCTATGCATGCAAGATTACTAGCGTTATACCTATGTACCCTTTTGCTAATTACTTATTTTAACAGAAATATTTGAAATTATTGATGAGGGTACGGTTCTTACCAATTAGGATGAAGACCTAGACCTCAATTAATAATTTCCAAGGATTTGGCAAGGATTTAAAGAGAGCTTGATGAAGATCACTCCTTCTCACTCTAGAACTCTCTCTCTCTCTCTCTCTCTCTCTCTCTCTCTCTCTCTCTCTCTCTCTATATATATATATATATATATATATATATATATATATATATATATATATATATATATATATATATATATATATCTATGTTGTGCAAAGTAACAGAAAATGGTCTATTGGGGCATTTTTGATGGGGTAGGGTTGGATTTAAAAATTAAAAATAGGAACCCCGAGTTGGATCTGCGATCGCCAAGTTGAGATGTGGCCCGCATAATGGACCGCGAAAATGCTCCCTAAAACCCGAACACACTGTCTGGGTATACGGCAGAAATACAGTTTGCATACCCGTTCTGCGGTCGCATAATGCACCGTAGAACTGCACCTTACAAAATCCCAAGGGAATTATGCGACGACTATGCATTCCTCATATCGATTATGCAATCGCATAATTGACTGCATTACTGACCTCAATTTGACTAACACACTGACTCACTTTGTAGTGACTATGCGGTCCGCATACTTCAAATGAAACCGCAGAGTTACGCTTTTCTAGAAAATATTATCTCTTGAATTTTTAATGCAGTGATCAACTCAAAGGGTCCGAACCGCGACAGGAATTTTATGAATTTCTAACACCTAATCCCAACATGGCGCTATGAGATCCGGGTTTTTTAGTAGGAAATTCACGGGGCCTTACAATACTATTTCAATCTTACTCTAAATAACATCGATACTGCCAAAGGCCATCATTAAAAGACGAATTCAACCCCTCTCGAATTACAACATGTTAATATCTCGGCCTGATTTCAAAATACCACATTTACGGCCAATGGCCATCGCCGTATCGAATAGGTTACTATTTCGATCTTACTCGAAATAACATCCTTACGGCAGCTGGCCATCGTCGAGTCGAATAAGTTACTATTTCCATCTTACTTAAAATAAAACACCTTTATGGACACTAGCCATTTCCAAAACAAGTAGGTCACAGTCCGACCTCGTTCGGAACAACATCTTTATAGCCGCCGGCCATTGTCAAATAAAAGGAAAAGTTCGAAATTGTTCAAGTATAAGTCAGAAAGCGACTTCGACCAAAATGACGACTCCAAATTCAAAATCGTTCAAATGGTCAGAAAAAGGCCTCTCTCTAAACAGCGATCCCAAATTCAACCCCGCTCAAGTACACATAAAAAAATCGACACCGCCTAAGTGGCTAGTCTGAACTTAATCTCGCTCGAACGTTCAAGTCAAAAATGACTACGACCAAAAAAGGGCAGATCCAAATTCAACCTCGTAAATCAAGGATGATTCCGCCTAAAGCGACAAATCAAAAGTCAACCTCGCTCAAACATGCGAGTCTGAAGCAACTTCATTCGGACTTATGTGATAAGACCCTACAAGATCCGGTCAAGGTCGGATTCCCGAACAGAATATAGAGACTCGTCACACAAAAATCCAAAGGTCTACACCAAAATAAAAAGATGTAATAAGTAAAGGAAAGGAAAAGAAAATCAAAGGATACACAAAGGAGAAAATATTATTTTATTTATGTATACGTGCGCTACAGTCGTACCTTACATAAGGCCAAAACGGACCCAAAACAAAAGATGAAAAACAGAAAAAAAGAGTAAAAAACCATTCTCCTCATCAGTGACCTCAAGAAACCCCTTCTCAACTTTAGCATCCTCACTGGCCTCTGGTGCCGCAATTGACACGAGCCTCTCGTGCCTTCGCCTGGGCTTCTTCTTAAGCAGCCTCAGAAGCATTTCCCTCCTCCCAAAACCCTTGAATATGTCTCTTTAGGCCTTGACATGGACCCAAAGCTTATGCAAGTGACTAGGAACGATGGCAGAAGCAAATTCAACTTTAGCCAACAACTGCACCCTCTCAGCCTCGAGCGTCAAAATCCGATCCCCTAGGCTCGAAGCCTCTCGATAAATCTCGTCGATGCGCTCTTCGAGTCTCGCCTCCCTTAGCGTGGTCATTGCCCTCTTAGATTAGAGGACACGAATAGTGTCCTCCAATGCAACCGCTCTTACTAAAGCTGACTCCCGAGCATTCTCGGCATTCTCTAACTCGGCAACTTTCTCTTCAGCTCGGCTAACTTCCCCATCCATTATGCGTTCAAATCTTCAACTCTGGTGGCATTCTAATTGAGTTCGGCTTGCAATGATAGCACCTTTTCCTGAAGATGCTTGCACTCTACAACAACCCCATTTCCCAACTCAAGTTCTTCGTCCTTAGCACGAAGAAGTTCCTCGAGCTTACTACACCTGTGGAAGGACTGCATCAGCTCCTGATCTCTTTTCTCCAACTCCCCCCCAAGGGATTCATTGCCAGTACCTGTCCTAAGAAGCTCAAGCATCTTATGGCATTTGTTGCGACATCGCTGATACTTTTCAAGCATCTGCCAGAAAATCTTGGCCCCAGTCTCGGCCCTATGATCACTCTCGATCTCCAGCATGTAGGACTAAAAACAAAGAAAAAAGTTTATAAAGGCCAAGGCCACAAAAGGAAAAACAAAAAAATAAAAATTAGGGAAAAGAAAGTAAGATACTTACCCTCAAGCCCATCGTGGCCACACCACGCGATAATTCGGCATCATTGACATCCTCAAGAGCTCCACTCTCAACGGCAGAGCATAGAAGGTCAAACTGCAACATGAAATCCACCATGTCTCGCATAAGATTGAGGTCCGATCGAATTTTGAGTATTCGCGAAGGACCTACCGCTCTAACCACTGTTCAGGTAAAACCTTCCTCGAACATCCTAACGTCATCAGGATCGAGGTCAGAATCAGACTCTTAGGACACCTTTTTCCCCTCTCTACGACCGAAGAAGAGGCGCGGTTTGGCCTGGATAATGAAGGGCCACCCAAGAAAACAATGATAGCCTTGGGACTCTGCCTCTTTGCCACATTAGTCTGTTAGTCGCTCATGAATGGCATAGCCACTACGACTGGGTCATCCTCTGCGACTGGGTTGGCACCATCCTTAATTTCGGGTACCACCAAGGGAAGGTTGTTCCTCATAGATGTTTTGACTTGAGAAGCCAATTCTAACACCACTCTTCGTCTCTTCGACGCAACCGCTCCACTATCAGTACGGGAAGATTCACCCGTTGAGCAGACAGTAGAAGCCAGAGTCCCAGGTTAAGGAGTAGCCTTCATACAAACGGCTCCGGCCGAAGGTGCAGATCATGTAGTTCTTGATGTAGGCAGATAGCAACCCTTGGAGTAGTCCGGGTAGGAGCTCCAATTGATAGAACGCGAGCGTAGGAGCCCTCGTCCTTCGCACCATCCTTATTAGGATAGAAAGACGATCATCCAACAAAAATATCAAACTATAAGGCAAAAGACAAAGAACTACAATGGGCCAACTCACCTGTGAGAAGCTTACGCCCATGTCTCTCATAGAAGGACGCCCACTCGCGAACCCGCACAGTATGGGGAAAAACGGCATTTACCCACTTGCGGATGTCGTCGAGTGGAGGGGGAGGCAGTCTTTAGGTTGTGAAAGTGAAAACAAGTCATCAGCAATGTCACCTAAAGAAGAACGGTTGGTGACCGCCTCGAGAGGAATCACAAAATAAACGAAGGAAAACTTACGTGTGAAGTTCCACGTCTCATGGAACTCTATCGAGTCCGCCACAAGAAGCTCTATTTGCACATAAAAATAGCCTTCCAAGAAGCAGCGATTAGTCTTATCGTCCATCTTCACCACCAAACTCTTGGTTCCTTGATGGAGCATATGGATCATTGTGCCTCGAATAAATTGAGGGGCAAAAGTATGAAGCATGTGCCCCAAAGTGATCACTCGACCGGCGAGCTCCTTGTACTTGAGAAGCATGAGGAAGAGCTTGTATGCGTAAGGTGAAAGCTGAGTCGGGCACACTTCGTAAAAGAGGCAGAAGTCTACTACTAGAGAAGGGAGAGGAAGAATATATCCGACAATAAAAGGATATGCATAAAATGCGCAGTACCTCGGGCAGTGCAAGTGCACAATATCCGTCCCCATCGCCGACACCATTTCAATATGGTTTGGAATTCCCCACCTCGTCTTGAGTTCCGTAATCGCCGCCTTATCCGTGGTAGAAAGGACAGGTTCCGGTTCTTCTCCGGCGGGGCTGTTAAAATCAGTCTATAATTTTCCCGGGCGGGCTAGCATCTCAACCGCTGTCAGAACCCCCTCATCTTTCGTCACCTCCACTCTCTCTCCAAGAGGAGGTACGTCATTTTCCAGCACCGGAACTTTGAAGAATCTGTCAGTCCAGGAAGAAGTACCAGCCATTTGTCTAACTTGATCGAAATAAACAATAGTGAAAAAGGAAAAAAGAAGATGGTTACATCAAATTTAACAAAAGCAGAAGTATGAGAATCAGAAGTATGAAATACTGAAGAATGTGGAAGTTTGCAAAATTCCTCAGATGAATCGAAAAGCGTAACAATCGAATCGTGATTTTTCCCTATTTATAAGAACATAAATATCCTGAGCGGGAAATCCAAGAGCCTCCAATCAAAAAACTGAAAGGGCAATAGAAACGATACGGTGCCTAGAAAAAGTGTGCCATATTGATGCATAGTGGATATTCATAATATCCCGAATCAATGCAACGATTCAGCTTCGAACTGACGTAACGGTACGATGATACCACTAGAGGTGTTTAAAGCTTAAAAGCGCAGAATTGGATTCTAAAACATAGGATGACCTTTCAAATCATCATAGTAAAACACCCACGAGATTATTTACAAAGATATCGTACCTAACAAATTAGGAAAGAAGATATATGCACTGGATGTATGGAGACTATAAAAAAGGAAGATTCATTAACAGCTATGAATATGGAAAAGTAAATAGCATAATCTCTGATTATACACGATTGACTATTATTATCATAACCATTACAAATAATTTGAGTCACGAGCAAATAACATAATAAATGTTAGTAACGGGAAAAAATTAAGTTGGAGAAAGCGGTTACATATTGTATTCTTATATAAACTCTATTTATTATATTTTGTATGATTATCAATGAATTAACGAATATATGCGATCAGTCTTTTATTTTTACTTCTCTGCTTAATTGAAGATTCTTACTCGCAATTCTTGGAAGGAAACTACAATAATCAATAAGATTTTATTTTATTTATTTATTGAATATCTAATTTGTCATCTTTTATTCTTCTATAATATTTGAAAAGTGAAGTAAACTCGATAACTAAAAATCTGATTTATTTCAATATTTACTTTAACCACAAAACTATCTTTGATTAAACACCAATAGCTAATTATATTAACAAGTTTACTCATATTGTTTCTTTGGGCAAATTTATCTTCCACCCAAGCTAGGAGAAACATAATTATAATTTAAACCTTCACGTGTCATCTTCTTCTAATTTTGATAGATTATATCCCGGAGACTTAAATTCCTAATTGATTCGGCAAGCTTTTCATATATATAATTATATACTATATAGAAATCAAGTGGTAAGGAAGGTGGCCTGCGCGAGATACGTTCATAGTTAGTTATGGTATAAGCAATAACACTCATTTCTTAAAGAAAAGTGATTTGTTTATTTATCCAATTTTACCTTTTTATCACCTTTTTGTTAGAGGGAAAAAGGAGTTTGTCTTAGCTAGGGGTGAACGTTCGGTACTTGAGTTTGGTAATAAGTCGATATTTTGGCAATCGATTTCTCAATTATATATACCAAATATCGTACAAAAGTTAGTTCAGTACGATTTTGTATTTCTTGTTCAGCTCGATATGATTTCAGTATGATTCAATATTTATTATTCGATTGGAATCTATACATAAAAGAATGTGGACATAGGACAATATGGTTGTAGCTAATTGCAATGATGGGGTGTATAGGTCAAAATCTGATCATGGTGTTGGTTGTTGCATTTTATGGAACGACAGGGGTCGACCAAGTTGTAATCATGCCCACGGGGCATGATAGCAAAGAACACCTCGGCCATTGCCAGGGCCAAACCGTCTGAAAGCTTATATCGCATAACAAGCGTAGTGTTAGGGCGAGTGATGAAGAATACAATCATAAGAAGTACGCTAATAAAAAATTATTATATAAAACGGAAAATTATCTATCTATCTCTCTCTCTCTATATATATATACATATACATATACATATATATATATATATATATATGGGGAGTTGAGCCAAAGAAGGGGGGATTTTCTTCGATAGTCATCACTATGGAATTAACAAGGGAAATATCTTGGTCATCAACTCTCCTTCTTTGCTTCTATGATTATGACGTATACTTGCCACAGATGTAAACCTGTTATTCGCATTTGATGTATGATAATTATCTTAAGAAATATTATACATTATTGTTCTTCTTCAATGTTTGTACTCAATATATTTGAATTTAAAGTTAATTATATTTAGCTAATATTTATCTTATATATTTCTAATAATTAATTTGACCAAAGGGTTCAACACTTTTTTGGTCAAACCGAGGATAGTCGTGAAGCGATGATTTAGTTTGTGTAAATATTTCTAAAGTTTTACTTTAGTACTTCACTAAAATATAGTAGTAATATCAATGACTTTTAATAAGCTAAAAGGAAATAAGATTTCTCTATTTCCTTGTTCAATCCCCGTCACTTCAAATGCTTTCCTCTATAGAGAAAGGATGATATTAACAATTAAGAGTGCCACTGCCAAATATCAAGCCCCTGTAACCTTCACAGTTCAATTAGATGAAGTTACGCCATATAAGACTCCAACCTGAAGCACATACAAACCAGAGGCTCAAACTCAACAAACCAAAACTTCTACATTTGTAAACATAAACAAAACATGTAAGACTAATAAGTCTTTTAATGGCGACTTACTGTTAAATTATCTTCAGTGAAAAGCACACACAAAATAATGGTGAGTGGTGAGCAGTCAAAGCAGCAATTATAATTAGTCTTAACAGTTAAACCTTGTCACTGGTCACTGCTAAAGCAACATTTATGTGTCTTTATTTATATCAAAGCACATAAAAAATAAATTAGGCTATATGTCTTAAGAGGTAATTTGGGCACAAAACTGAGACCTGAGTTGGAGTTATGGATAAAACAATATGCCGAAATTCTCATATTCTAATACCGAAAATCGAACGGAAAAACCAAAATATCAATATTCTAATAACGAAGACCGTGTCAAAATCAAAGAACCGAATTAATTCGGTCTAATTTTTTGATTTTTCGGTTTTTATGCTCATTCCTAATTTTAGCCGCATATTATGTTTTTTGTGCTTATTTGAACAACTAGAAGACTAAATAATATTGGAAAATTACAAACTGATCGGCTAATTACCTAAACTAATTACATTCGAATGTTATATATATATATACATATATATATATATATATATATATATATATATATATATATATATATATATATATATATATATATATATATATCTTCCTCTTCAAACAATTGAACATCTCGCCGCAGGATAAGCAGGGACGCTAACCTGCGCCTCCAGCCATGGCGAAAAGACGGAAGAAGCAACCAGTGACAAATGTGATACCGGAGGAGGAGAGAATAGGAACACCTGCTGTGAATAAGCCTGCTCAGTGGTTAACCGGAATGGGTTCGGAACCTACAATCTTTCACAACCCTAGCGGAATTGGAAACTCCGAAATACAGATAACGCCGGAAAATGGAGTCCAACAGCGATTACCAATTACGTTTGGCAGCTTTTTACCATTGAAATTCCAGCCTATCAGTGAGAGAATTGACGAAAGCGAGGGTGAAATGCTAGGGATGGACAATGTCGATACACAACAAGTTCATCGACGACTCCAATTTTCTGCACAAGTAAAGCAAGTTCAGATTGGTCAGACTTCTGATGCTCCTATGGCAGAAAATGGTAAAAGGGACACCATGCAACAAAATCGAAGCCCTCAAAAAGGGAAATCCCTATGCTATGTACCATCTGCTTTGCGAGATGGTACATTTGTGGTTCAAATTGAAGACGAGGATACGAAGGAACAAGAGGCCTACTGGAGCAGTGCATTGATTGGGTTTGTACTTGGAGAAGACCCGTATAAGCGAGCTATGGACAATTTCATCACAAATGTTTGGGATTTTGTTCCAAAACCTCAAGTGCTGCATCATGAGGAAGATTATTATATTTTCAGATTTGATAACAATGAAGACAGGGACCTTGTTCTTCAGGCTGGTCCATACACCTTTCATAACAAGCCATTTGTGTTACAATAGTGGAGAATGGACTTCAAGTATGAACCAGGTAATGTGAGTGTAATTCCTTTATGGGTTACCTTCCCTGGCTTGCCATTGGGATTTTGGTCCACTGAAGCTCTCAGTAACTAGCTAGTGTGGTTGGGAAACCTATGTACACTGATAGAATCACTGCTGAATTGGAGAGGATTTCTTATGCAAGAATGCAGGTGGAAACAGATATATCCCAACTATTGCCTGATAGTTATGAGTTACATACAAAGAGGGGAGTTATCATACAACAGATTGACTAAGAATGGAGGCCAAAATACTATTGTGGCTATGTAAGATTTGGCCATAACACTGAAGACTGCTGGTATAAAAAGAAGCAGGTAATGAAGAGGTAGCACAGAACCACTACAAGGCACCAGGGGAAAAGAAGCAAGTGCAAAGTGATACGTGGAAATGGATACCAAAACCAAAGCAGGACAGTGAGGTGATTAAAAATGCTAGGACAGTGGAGGAATGTAAGCAGACTGACAATGCTGGAAGCAGGGTGATTGACAGAGGGTTGGAAAAAGGGAAGAATGTACAACAATGTGATGGAGCCTCATTGAACACAACAAACAGTTTCTCCTTGCTACAGATAGGTGATGATCCAGGGGACGGTGGCCCATCCAGCTTCACCACATCATGATATTCAGCACATGAAATATTAGGGGTCTTAATAAGGCCCATAAACGAAAGGAGCTGAAACTATTTCTGAAAAGCATAAAGTAGATTGTATGGGATGGATAGAAACTAGAGTGAAGGTAGCAAAGGTGCAACAGATTGTTACAAAACTAGGGAATGATTGGAGACATACTGGGAACTACAATGAGCATCCAAATGGGAGAATCTGGATACTGTGGAATTCAAAAGTTGAGTTGCAGGTATTGAAGATTGATGAACAGTCTATATACTGTGAGGTTAAAGAAAGAGGTACAACTTTCAGAACACTGATAACAGTCGTGTATGAAAATAATGAGCTGAACAAGAGACATCGACTATGGGCCAAATTGTTGGTCTTAGGTGCTACTATTCAGGGAAGCTGGCTTCTCAGTGGTGACTTCAATAATGTTCTCCACACTGATGACAAAATAGGTTCTCCAGTTATGCAGCAGGAGATTCAAGGTTTTCAAGACACACTCATTGCTCTTCAACTCACTCAGTTGAAGAGTTTGGGATGTTTTTATACATGGTGCAATAAACAAAAACTAGAGACAAGAGTATATAGCAGAATTGATTGAGCCTTTAGGAATGTGAACTGGATGCAGGAATACAGTCACATTAAAGCTGAGGTGTTGACCCCGGTAGTTTCAGATCATTCCCCTATCCTTTTATTGTGTAACCCCGAGGAACAGAGAAGGAACATTCATCCTAAGCCTGTCAAACTGTATACATCTGCCATGGACCAGGCTGAATTCCCTAGCATTGTGGAAAGGGTATGGAACCAGTACCAGCAGGGAGGGAGACTGCATAGAGTATGGAATAAATTGAAGGCCCTAAAAGTGGGGTTAAAGGAGTTGAATACCTATATGGAAAAGTGTAGGATACATCTCAGTGAGGCAAGGCAGAAGCTGGAAACCATACAGAATCATTTGCAGTCCAATTGTATGGACCAAAGGCTGATTGACCAGGAGAGGTTTCTGCTTATGGAGGTGGAGAAATGGAGCAATATAGAGGAGCAGATATTACAACGGAAATCTAGAGCTCACTGGATTGCTTGTGGAGATTCCAACACTAAATATTTTCATGCTCAACTAAAGATGAGGACAAACTTTAATACTATCAACTCTATATATACTGAAGAGGGAGTAAAATTGTCTGATCCCAGGAAGGTGGAAGAAGAGTTTGTTACTTGCTTCAAGAGTTTACTGGGGGAAACAATAGCATATGCCAATGTCCAAACACTGAAGTAATCCACCAGGGCCCTTGTCTCAACTTGCAACAGAAGGATGACCTAGTGAAGCCAGTCACAAGGGAGGAAATACTAAAGGCAATTAAGGATATGCCTCATGATAAGGCACCAGGGTGGATGGCTTCCCAGTTGAATTTTTTATAAGGCAGTGGCATGTAGTGGGGGAAGACATTTGTGAAGCTGTGGGAGAATTCTTTCTTACTGGGAAGTTACATACTGGAGTTAGCAGCACTACACTAACTCTAATTCCTAAAGTACAGAATCCAAGCAAAGTGAAGGACTACAGACCCATTGCCTGTTGTACAACTCTGTACAAGATTATCACAAAGATTATTACAGCTAGGCTGAAAGTAGTTATTGACCACCTGGTGGGTAGATCACATTCAGCATTCATTGACGGTCGCAGTATTATTGATAACATCTTATTCACAAAAGAACTGTTCACATGTTATTCCAGGAAGGGCATTTCTGCTAGATGTGTGCTAAAGGTGGATTTAAAGAAGGCCTACGACTCAGTTGAATGGTGTTTCCTTGAAAGACTATTGCAGGATTTGGGCTTCCCTCATAAATTTATTGGGTGGGTTATGTAGTGCATATCCTCTGTTACCTACTCTCTCAACATCAACGGTGGCCTCACTGAACCATTTAAAGGAAAAATAGGCTTACGGCAAGGCGCCCGATGTCTCCATACCTCTTTGTTCTGGCCATGGAGTATCTACAAAGAGAATTTGTGCAAATGATGATGAGGAAAGAGTTCAAATTCCATCCTAGATGCAAGAAGTTGGGTGTAGCACATGTTTGCTTCGCGGATGATCTTCTTATGTTCTGTAAGGAAGATGGTCAGTCTGTCAGCTTATTGAAACAGACTCTCCAGAAATTTTCTAAGGTTTCTGGACTTCAAGCAAATATTGATAAAAGTGCAGTGTACATAGCAGGGGTAAAAAACTGGCAGAATGAGGAGATTTTGCATGTGTTAGGATATCTTGAAGGCAGGCTCCCATGCAAATATTTGGGGGTGCCTTTGGATTCAAAGAAGTTGTACATTGCTCAATGTTGGCCATTGGTGGAGAAAATCAAACAGAAAATAAGCTGCTGGTCGTCAAAGTTACTCTCCTATGCTGGTCGACTTCAACTAATTAAATCATTTCTGTTTGGTATTCAAGCATACTGGTCCCAAATATTCCTACTGCCTAAAAAAATTTTGAGAATGACTGAAGCAATCTTCAGATCATATCTTTGGACAGGTTCAACTACAGTTTCAAGGATAGCTCTGATTTCCTGGGATACTCTCTGTATGCCATACACTGCAAGGGGATTAAATGTATTGGATCTGTCTAAATGGAATAAGGATGCTGTTGTTAAGCATCTATGGGCACTGACTAAGAAGAAGGATAGCCTGTGGATAAAATATGTGCATACCTTCTATATTAAGAACTGCTGTATTGAAGACATGTCAGTGCCTGGGTTTGCTGCTTGGGCAATAAGGAAAATATTTGAGTCGAGAGAGTTGATAAATGGCATTGCAACTCTCAATGGTAATCTGGACAACAGATTGTTGCAGTTTCAGCAGGGTGATTCTTTTAGCATCAAGAAGTTATACAGACAACTACACCCTCATTATAGTAAAGTCCAATGGAAGACCATCATATTGCAGCCTCAACTGCATCCCAGATACAAATTTATACTGTGGTTGGCTCTGCACAGGAGACTAGTAACTGTGGACAGACTTCAGGTGTTAAATATTCTGGTTCCACAGGACTGTATATTCCGTGGTTTGCATCGTGAAACCTTTGAGCATCTGTTCTTTGATTGCTTGAAGACCAAAGAAATCTGGAATCGACTCCTTAGCTGGTTGGGCTATAAGCGGTCCATTGCGGACTGGAAGGAGGAATGTGAATGGGTTAGTAAGCTGGCAAAAAGTAGAACTGGAATAACAGAAATCACTACCTGTCTGTTTGGGATCCTGGTGACAGTGATATGGAGGGAGCGGAATAAAATGAGATTCCAGGGAGGTAAGTTGATGAGCGATACTGTTTGTAAGGAAATTATAGTCCATCTCCACTCAAGAGGGGCTTCAATTCATAAATGGAGAGTTGTCCTACAAAGTTTAAACCATTTCCCCTAGACTTCTATTGAGATAGGCTTCTCTTGAGACAGTTTTGTCACATGTATTATCAAATAGTGATTTTATTTTTAGAGTGATCATAGTGTAGTGATTGTATAGCGTATGAGAATAGATGGTCAGCATCTATGTTTGTACGTATACTTTTTAACGGAATGAAATAGAAAATCTGTTTATTCAAAAAAAAAATTGAATATCTTTATGTGACTTTGCAAGACCGTATTTCTATCTTTAGGCTTCTTATATTTACTTTGTAAAGAATTATTTTTATTAAAATTATAGCCACAATTATTTAGAAATATTTTTCTTTTATGATCGCGCGAAACACAGACACGTTAACTAGTTTAATAGGAGTAGCATGTTTAACCAAGGTTTTAAAAATTAATTTATTTGAGAAGGATTATTTTTTAAAAAGTATTTTTCTTAAAAATACTTATGGTAAAAAGCAATTGATGTTTAGCTAGTTAATTTGAAAAAAAGAAATTGAGCAGTAATTACCGTTAGGCCAAGTTTTTTAATAAAAATACTTTTAAGTATATTTTTTTTAAAGTGCTTTTCAAAAAAGTACTTTTGCGGAGAAACTTTTTTTTTACTTTTCCAAAATTGCTTCTGCTTCTACTCAAAACTATTTATTTTTCTTTGAAAAGCTTGTTCAAACAGTTTAATTTTAAAATAAACTTTTTTTTTGGAGAAAAAATACTTTTGCCCCGAAAGAAGCTTGACCAAACAGGCTATAAAACTATTTCAAATATTATAGAGACAATTTGAAAGGAAAATGATACTGTATAACCACTCTTAAAATAAATAGCTGAAATGTTTTTTTGTATATATATAAAATTTATTATATACAAAAATTATATAAATTTTATACACTTTTTCGACTACCAAATATTAATAGTTTCTAATACGGGCTAAAAGTGAAAACAGCCCCAATTTGAACAGTTTCTCTTTGAATAAATTGATCTTAAAGGCCATTGTCTAGGCCCTAGAAAATGTTGGGCCGGTCCACTGAATAACGGCCCGCATGACTACTGCTCTTTCGGAAAAACCCCCCAACGGGCAGCAAAGCATCACTCACGCATTGTCTCACCGACCTGAAATAACAAGGTAGGAGAACTATTCATCTCTCTCTGTGCGCTTATGCCCATGAAATGGATGTACGATTGTTGTACTGTTAGGGATTCATTTTAGCGAATTTCATCCTCTCACTTCGATTAGTTTTTGCGTCTTGACTATTTTGTGAGCTATTTCTATGCCGTATGAAGATGTCATTTATGTTAATCCTTCAGATGTTGGACTGGTTTTTTCTGTTTATATGCTCATTCATTTATTCCTGATGGTTATGTACATACTATGTTATGTTACTATATAGGTGCATAAAACATTAAATATTGGAAGTTTTTAAGTCCAAGGATAATTAAATAGTAGGTTTTTATCTGTTTAAAATGTTTTATGGTTTCTATCGTGACAATAACTAGTGTCAGTTCGATAGCAAGTGCAATTTCCTTTGTACATTTGACCATCTGGAATTAGTTATATGTCATAGGCGATGAATAGGATGATCCTATGTGTGATTAGATCATCCAAATAGATTTTTCGTTTCACTAGGTGTTGTTGTGGGAGTAGGCATCTGACATTGTATTTTGGTTGAGACAAGGCTACTAGAAAGTACACACAGTTTCCTAGTGATAGAACCACATCCTGTATGCCAATCTGCTTGTGATGTCATTGAATCATTGATTATATGTACATAGATTAGGAATTAGCATAATCTTAGTTCTTTGGCAAGCACCATTTTCCCTGTGGCGTAGCTATCCTGTATATTCTGTCTATGGGCAAGAGATTGATTGACAATTGCAGTAGTTTCATATGATGCTGGAATTAAACCAAATTGAAAAAGGGATATACATGGTTTCTCAATTCTTCAAATGTGTATATTCATTTTTCATTTGTTAATGACAGGAAGATTTTTGAGGTGAAATTGAGATGGCAGCCAGGAATGCTTTCAGATATGTTTCTCGTAGGCTCTCAAGCAGTGGCAAGGTGTTAAGCGAGGAGGAAAAAGCTGCTGAAAATGTCTACATAAAGGTAATTCTTTAGTAGTGATTATAACTTACCTGACTTGTGTAATTGCTGCAAGTATATTTGCAGTAGAATTTCTGGTAGTGCTAGAAAACTGTGTTGCATTTTCTTGGTCTATTACTCTATTTGACACAACGAATCCTGGTTTTGCTTTCTTTTAGGTGTTTCATTTTTCTCATAATCTCTTAGACTCTTAGTGCTCATTAGCCATAGTAGCATATATGCATTTTGCCTCCTAAGTTCTTTTGATAAGCATGTCATATCTCTGTTTCTTCCTTTTCATACCCAAAAAATTATCAATTAATAGGTATCATGGTGCACTTCTTTGACAGTTAAAGTGTCATTGATGTATGTACACACTGCTATCTGCTATCAGTTAACTTCGTTTTTTATCCTTGGTTCAATAGTAGGAAAGAACTTTTACTTTGGTTAAGTTTTGTGGGTTTTGGTGCAAACCAGCATATTGCTAACAGTTATTTTACCTTCTTTCATATGGGTCCTGGTACCTGTATGGTAAACGTTGGGTATTTTACTTATGTGTTTTTGCTGTTTTTTGAAGTGTTTATTCATGAGCTATGTTGTATGAAGTTTTTCTTCTCGTCCTAGCTAAATGGTAGTTTTTCCACTTTGCAGAAAATGGAGAAGGAGAAGCTGGAGAAGCTTGCACGCAAGGTATGGGAATTGTTATATATACAGTGATTCATGGTGATCCGCCTTTCAACCCCCTCTTTAGGCATGTCTGCACCCTTGATGATTGGACTCATTGGCTGAGAGTTGGCAACTACAAAGAAGAAATGAGGTTAAGTCTAGGGGTACCAATTATTAATTGGTGTTATCAGAATAGCCTTTTGTTGATTCCATTTTGTATATCCTAGAGTCTACTGAGTCAGGAAGATGTTGCCATGTTGTTATACATTTGTTGATTACCATGCTCTCCTTTACACCATATTATGTGTTTAATATGAGATTCCCTCCGACAGCTTGTCTCTTTGTCCTGAAGTTTATTGCCTCCTCTTTCCCTGATAGCCTTCTCTGTTAGACAGGTCTGGGTTCTGATAATAGCTTGGAGAGGTTACTGACTGCTTATGTGTGTGGAAGCCATCATTTCAAGATTCATTTGAAATGGTCATTTCCCGTTTGACAGTGTGCTGACTGACCTACTTGTACAATGTGAAGAATCTTGAGATGTGCACCATACTTATGGTCATTGAGCTGACTTTAGTTGACATAGAAGTGCGCTCGTCAATTTTTGAAATTTAACTTATGTGAGCTTGGATAAAGAAATGAAATACTCGGGTAACGAAGTAAATGCTCAATTCGACAGATCAAGGATACAGCTCTAGAGTTGACCTTGTTAGTTCAATGATTTTCAATGTTAAACAAGTCAAGTACTAAAACGCTCATAGCTTAATACACCTCAAGAAAAAAAAGAAACTGAGATGTGTGGAGGGGGAGCTGGGGGTGCTGGAGCTAGTAGCTGTTTCTCTTGACTTATCTTTCCTTCAGCTCAGTTCCTATTGACCCCTTGAAATTTCTGCTTGCGATGATTGATATTTCTCAGGGTCCCAAGCCAGAAGAACAAGCTGCAACTAGCGCTGGTGGCTCAGGGTCAGTAGCTGATGCTGCACCAAGTGCGCAGACCTCTTCAACACCTGGGGTATCAAATGATAGTTACCGCAACTACGGCGTTCTAGCTGGACTTGTTACTGGTGTTGGTGCTTTGGGTTGGTACATGCTGTCAAAGGACAAGAAGACTGAAGAAGTACAGGATTGAAGTATTTCTTAATTGGCAACGACTTGAAAAAAATAAAGCAAACTCATGTTTGGAAAACAGTAGCCTCGTCTCTTTTCCTTTTGTATGGTTTTCCACCGGCTGGATGTACAAAATCTCTAGAGCAGATGTAAATTTTACAACTGCTGACTGGATGATGTTCTATGTTTGTTGCTTTGGTTGCAATTATCACACATCGGTTTAGAAAAGAATTCTCTTGTTGATATGTCACCTTAAGATGGAAAATCTTATTTTGTGTCTCATCCAATTGATACTAGTTGTATGAGGTTCCTTTTTGTCAAACACATTTGTGGACCCAAATTTTTGTGGATCCAGAAGTGTAAGTTTGGGGTCTACAAATTTATAAGACAAAAAGAAGTCTCCTAGTCCACAAATTTACAAGACAAAAAGAAGCCTCCTACAACTAATGTAAGTTTGTATGAGACACAAAATAAAACTTCTCCCTTAAGATGTATTACCCCTCTTTACTACCACTGAAAGAATGCGGTTCGATAGCCTTCCCCATCCATCCCAAAGGTGACAGTTCCTTTTTTCTGTTACTTGCTTCTCACAGTTATGCATGTGATTGGATATCTCAATTTTCCTGACTCTAGTATCTGTTGTCGTATTTACCGTTTCTATATACAAAATATAAAGGATTCCTATCTGTGTCTAAAGAGTGCGTTCTGATACAGGTGAGATAACTGTTATTCGTACAGTAATTCATAACATACAATCAGATGGCATAATGCTCTTTGATCTTGCATCGATTCTGATAAATATCTTTCTTCTTGATAGGCGTTTTTGGCTACAATCTTTGTAGATTTTTTCTGGTATGGTATCTTAAAGGATTGATGCTTAGCGTTTCCTTTCTTGCAACTTACATGGAGATTGGAGACTAGCATTCATTGTAATCTTTGGTCTGATTACAATACCTGTCTATGATGTTGACTTTTGCGGACAACCAGCCACCATTCTATTACATATGTGGGGTTGTCCGCACGTCTGCGACTTATCAATAGCTGTTTGTTGGTAAGACTTTCCGACTAATATATCTTCAACTTGTTGCAGGGGCCTATGTTTCCAAATGGACAATCGTGCACCTTTTGTTAGTGCTACTACTTTAAATTAAAAGTTACCTAACTAAGTCTATTCTCCAGACATGCTTCTACACATAAAAATCAAAATTTTTTGCAATGCTTAAGCCTAAAGATCCATTACAACGCACCTTAGTCAGAGGCCAAATGTGAATGGTTGGGGTTGTAGCACGTTCGATAAAAACTCTCGCATCCGTTAAGGGGGTGCAAAATGGTTAAAAAAGAACCATTCATATTATTCGCTAAAAAATGGGTTGAATAATGATTTTTTTAAAAACAGGTCATATATGGATAAGAACCATATTATTTATTTAAAAAATGGATAATCAATGGGTCTAACTTTTTCATTTGTAAAGCTTCAAATTGGAGGTTCCTCGACTTACGGAGACTAAGAATTCTCACAAAAGTGATCATATGCAAGAAGTCATGGATAATATAGTTACCCATATTATCCACTGGTTTACCCGTTTTTTATCCTTATTGAATATGATTTGGGTCGGATAATTGATTCATTTTTTCATTATCCACTTTCTACCCGAACCACATTTGATCCGATCCGCTCATTTGCCAATCCTACATCCGCTATTTACATCAACTCAATGGATGACGTTTCTTAATACTAATCTTATTACCAAAAGACAATGGAATAATATACATTATCTTTTTAATTAATGACATAACCATAATAAATTAGTACGTTTTGTATAAATATACCAACACTCGGTGTTACATGCAAGGACGGGGTGCTAGAACGTGGATATTTCCTTCTTATTTTGTTTCTTGGGGGAG
The DNA here is from genome assembly GCA_034376525.1 of Nicotiana benthamiana. NCBI lineage: Eukaryota > Viridiplantae > Streptophyta > Magnoliopsida > Solanales > Solanaceae > Nicotiana > Nicotiana benthamiana. Next base: position 52,624,379 of record CM067339.1, on the reverse strand, counting down.
TGTCTTTTAGTTACTTCATTTTTTTTCCGAATGCCACGTGAAACACACATGAGAAGGAGCACCTTGAACAATCGTAAAGTTGTAATTATTAATATATATAGGTCAGGTTGATTCGAATTTTATAATTATCAAATTAAATTAATTGTATCGTATTATTAAATTTAAAGATCAAACAAAATTAATAAAACTCGAGTTTTTAATCTCGAATTTTCTCCATTTTTTGGGTTATTCGGGTTTCTTCGGTAGAATTTTCGTAGAACAAAATATATAACTTGTGCTCAAAGAATTTCTATAATCCTGATAAGATATAACTATATAAAGTATTTTTCAAGAAAAAACAATAAGTACAAAATATGAGGTGTGTCATGGCTTATCCTATAATATTCAATAATAAAAACAATAAAATTATGTAATAGAAAGATTGCTAACTAAAATACCATAACAAAAATAAACACAATTTAAAAATATGGTCATGCTAAAATAAGTAGACTAATAAGAAAGTATTAATTACATGACTAAATGCTAAAAAAATTAGTTATATATTTTTATTTAAATTATTATAAAACATAAAATAGATATTATTCAATACATCCCCATTCGTAGTATTAAATTAAATTACTTTTGTTAGTATTAGTATTAATTTAATTTTGATTTGAGCTTTTATTAGCATTATTTAATTATTAATATTAATGGCTATATAATTCATTGAAACATTCAAAAAATTTAAATTCAACCTTTAAATAATATCTTAAAAATAAAATTATGAATTTCTTAAAGATATATATTAAATATATCTAAAATTTATATATAAATATATATATATATATATATATATATATATATATATATATATATATATATATATATATATATATATATATATATCAGGTTGGTTTAATTTCGATTTAACTTTCTTTAATTAAAATGAAACCAAATTAATTATGATTAAAAAAATTCGAATACCAAACCAAATCAAACCAAACTATAACAAAATTTTATTTCACGGTTTGACTAGCTGTCAAATTGGCGCAATTAATCAATTTCTGTTATACACCCCTTATGAAATAGACTGCTTATCTTAGATTTCACTAATTAAGAAAGCGAGTACCTTGGTAGTTAACATACTAAATCATTATGCAAATACATGTCAATTGCATTTTTAGTTGTAATAAATAGCGTGGCTCCGTGTAGAGAGGAGGATATTAAGTAGAGAGCTCATAGATTTATACAAGTAGAACATTATGAAATTTATTTATTTCCCTTCAAGAGTTTAGGCTCGTCTTACAAAAAATGTAGAACATGAAGTTAAAGATACAAAGGATCTACATTCAATTAGCTGACTCTTTCACCTTCTTAAGAATAGCAACAAGTGCTCCAACCACAGCTACTACAGCCCCTGAAATCAAAAGGGTTGACTTGAGATCCTGTGCTCCTCCTTTCTTCTCCTCCTACGCATTAATTTTCACATATTAATATAGGAATTAGGAAACAGAATCCCACTGTGTTTGTTGTAATACCTTCATATGTGCGACGCTGTCGATCTCAAATCCGGGTAACATAGGACATTGTGTTTAATAATAAGAGAGAAGGGTTATCGTTGCTGTGGACAGCTCAAAAAGCCAAAATCATTGTTGTAACAGGGGCGACTCAATAAGCGTAAAGCCAAATTTTAATTAAACAACTACTTTAATATATATATTTATTTGGATAAAAGGGGTTGCTCTGGGAGTGAGTTCGAGTCTCCCCAAGAGCAAGGTGGAAAGTTCTGGGAGGTTCTGAAGTTGTGAGTTAAAGAACCTTCAAGTTTTAAAAAGTCTATTAGTTCAAGAAAAGAGGCACCTCAAATTTGGGGGCCTAAAGCAATCGCGATAGTGGCTTCACGGTGAGCTGGCCCTGTGTTGTAATACTTCATACTATTATAAAGGTGGATATTTAGGGGAATATTTGTCCGAATACAAACTTGAAGGTGGCATGTGACTCTCACCCTATAGTTGGAGGTGCAAAGGAGTTAAAAACAAATTTAAGAATCTATTCAAATATATCCACATTATCCAAGTAGTGGGGTTTTAAGCCTTCCTGGCTTTTTTTTTACATGTTGAATTTAAGAAATGTCTTTTTCAGATCTCTTACTTATAAGAGATATAAAAGATAGATTTCTTATGTGTAAAAGTAAATTTTGCAGGTATAAAAAAGAGATGGGTCATAAAATTAAAAATAAGTTTGTAATGGACCACAAAACCAATTAAATCACAACTTTGTTGAATTTTATTAAAGTTAAGCACATACAAAATTAGTAGGCAAACGAAAGCATGAGGTTGGGGATTTAATTAATTAACCTTGTCTTAGTTTGTTGTGGGAGGCAGAATTTGAAATTTATGAGTTCCAAATTTCAAATTCATTAAGCTAGTAAGTTTTAAATTAATAATTTATACATATTTAATAAAATTTTTAAGACAAATACATGAATTGTACGGAAGCTTCAACCGAAGATGTAGCTCCTATTCTACCTCCGCTGCTGGATGGTTGAGCACAACAAATAATTATACAAAGTTAGGGCACTACAATTTATTTTACTTTTTTTTTTGTTGAATTTCTCCTTGAAAAGGACCAATACATAATTTAGAAAATTGACTCGTCCGTTTCAATTAGATGAAATATTCCGCTAATTAAGTACAAAATAAGTTATTAATGGTTTTAGCTGTTTTGAGCTTTTAAAGCAATTTTTGAAAGAAGATTAAACGACGTAAAAATACATACAAATTTTAGGGAAAGAATATTATTATAAGCTAATAATTGAGCACAAAAAAAAAAGGGAAATAACAAAAGAAAATGGAAAGAAAGAATTAGTACTTAGTATTACCTTGACTTCCTTAGATGTTTCAACCTCTTTGGTCGCTGTTTCAACAGCGGCGGCCGCTAAAGCCCCCTCCGCTGGTGGTTCTGCCGCCGGTGCCGGTGGAGCTGCGGCTGCGATGTCTTCTTCAGGAGTTGCCATTACTTTTTTATTAATTTGGTAACTGCTAAAAATATTTTTGGTACTTTAAATAGATTTTATAAATTAATTTTGGTCTTTGCTTTTCCTGTGGTGTAGATATTAAAAGGATAAAAAGTGCCATCTTCAATTGAAACGCGTGGAGCACAAGTGTCTTCTGTTCGCTATATCAACAAGAGTCCAATTTTTTCAGATTGTTCTTATTTTATTTTTATCCTTTTCTGGTTCTTTAATTTTCTTTTTTGTTTCTTTCTTTGGTTATATTCGTTTTGTTAAAAGTTTATTCATTTGGAACCTTTTCTTAGTTGTGCAATGTTATCGGTGATAGATCTAATTAAGTCAGTTAAGTGTAGATATTTTTGTTCTTAGTTACATTAGTTTCATGATATGATGATAATCATAATAAGCCTGAAAATTTTGTAAATTTATCTGTTCTTTGACGATTAAATTAATGATATATTTTTTCGTAAATACATAAATATCAAAACTAATGGTATTGAAACAGTCACGTTATTACAGATATTATTTTTATCTAATAAATCATAAGTCCGAATTACCCTCAACCGCAATTATAGTGTGAATTTACATGTAATAAGTAATAGCTAAGCTTTTTTGTCTTGCACTAAAATGCTCTTTTTTATTTATTTTAGGAATGTTTGTAATAAATTTTACATTGAATTTTAATTGTTATTTCATTATTCTAAATAGAATTGTGAAAATGACAATTTATTTTTTCATATGGAAACAATTGATATGATTTGTGTCATGTCACCCTTCAATTGCATTTTGACAATTTTAAAGAGACTGTCATGTTATTTTTTTCAAATCTAAGTATGTAGTTTATAACTACATAAACTCCTCTCTATTGTGTTGTAATAGCATAAAAGTTAATCAAGAGTCTTTTATATATATATATATAAGATAGTTAATGGTATTGTATTTATGAAGGTTGAAGCTGAATTATGAATATGGCCCACAAATAATGTGATATATTCTTCTCTTCTTTATTCCCTAATCAATGAAAGTTACGTATTAATATTGTGTACGAATAAGTAACTCTTGCAAAAACACCAACACCGGAAAGAAAAAGTTTTTAGAGAAAAAAGAGAGAGAAAGAAAACTTCTGTACAAAAAAATTCGAATGAAAAGGAGAAATGGTCAAAGAAAAAGAACTGAAAGTGATACAAAAGAAAAAATATGCTTTACTTTTTATAGTAAACTACAAGTAGTAATTTACGTTGAGTAATAGGAAAAGAAAATATAATGGTGTATTCATAATTGAATAAAGGTATTTATGGGCAGAATGGTTGACTGAAGAATTAATGAGATCCAATAAATAGGATAGAAAATAATTAATTTCCAATTATTAAAAATAAATTAATTCATTATTACTTACACAAATAATAATAATAACATATCCCGTATACATCACAAGTAAGGTATACATAGTCTTACTTTTATTTTGTACAAGTGTCAGGTAGAGAGATTATTTTTTATCCTCGGCTCAAAGAAAACGTGCATAATCAATCACAACAGAATAAAAAAATATAATAATAAAAAGTTAAAGAAGCAGTAATACCAATAAAATAATAGAAAAATCAAACCAAAAGCAACCAAATAGTAACAAAATTCTAGGAATATGAATATTTTGGTTAGACAAACTTCTTTTTTACTTTGGGCGATTATTAAAAATTGCTCAGCAAAACAATAAGAATGATTTTCTACTCCAAATCGAAAGTTCGAAGTTAAATAACAAATAAAATGCCACACTAACTATATAGATGGAGCAGTTTAGTTACTATTAGGTGATAGACACGAGCCATAAAATGAATAGACCGAAGAAATTATGTCAATAACTATATATATGAAGCAGTTTAGTTTCAATTAGGTGTTCGCATATCTTGTTCTGTTATTACTTGCCATCGATAGTTCTATAGTCTGCTAGTAATACTTCTTTCATATTTTTGTTTGCTTCCTTGGATTCAGTTTTCTAAATATATTATTTTGTTATTACTTGTTATCGGTGCCTCTTTCATATCTATGTTGCTATCTTCGATTTAGTTTTTTAATTATTTGTTTTGATATTACTTGCTATCAGTGCTTCTTTCACCTTCTTTAGTCGAGGATTTATCGGAAACAATCTCTCGGCCATTCCAAGGTAGGGGTAAGGCTGTGTACATGTTGGTCTCCCCAGACTCCACTTGTGAGATTATACTGGATGGTTATTGTTGTTTCAATAACGCAAAGACAATAAACGTTATTAAACAAGATAGCTCAAACTTCACTTTGGAATGAATATATAGACATGTAAAATTTATTGGATTCAAATTCAATAGATAACTTGGATTATATTAAACATACTAATACAAAAAAAAATTATGAGCTATTATAAGTGAATTAATTATGTAAGTCCAACATATATGGATTAAATAAATAAATCTTAATTCATTGGGCTAAAATGATGAGACCACTTTATTATGCCCAATATGTCATATTCATAGAGGCCCAGTTTGGTGCCACATGTTAAATGACGTGGCACGCCAAGTCAAACAAAAGGGCTAATAGGTTGTGCCCCGTGTCAAAATGACAAGGCATGCCAAGTCAAATTAAAGGGGCAATAAAATCGCACCACGTGTGCAAGTGACATGTTCTGGCCAATCAAATATGGCTATGTCAGACTTCAATTTGATTGGTCGTAAAGAGTTTGTTCTTATCACAACTCCTCAATTCCACAACTATAAATAGGGATCTTCATAACTTAGAAAAGACATCAGAAGTTATAACAAGAAGCAAGAGAGAGTTCTGGGATCAGACGCTGCAGATTTCTCTAAAAGCTACAAGCGTTCAAGTGTTATAAGAATTAAATGATCAAGACAAAGATTCAAGAACAAGTTGCAAGTCCTTGGATTAAAAATACGTCCTCAAGCACTTGGATTAAACAAAATAAAATTCAGAGCTCTTATATTTACTATTGAAAAATAGAATCATAGGATCCATAGAGATTGTAACATTCAAATATTCATATTGTCACAAGTGCGTATCTCCATAAGAAGGGCGAGCAACAATTATATCACTGTAGAAGATAAATCAGTTGTTTCTAACAAGAATTCTATCTTTGATCGACTTGGAAAACCACTTATGACGACTTCCATGTTTAAGAGATTAGGTCCATTAAAGAAGGGGAACAAATTCAAGAGAAATTTTTAAAGCATAAGAAAACCTGCTTCCCATAAAATTCAAAAGATCTCTAAGGATTTCCAAAGTTTGGTTCTTCGTATCATGTTACTGTGGTCTACACTAAGGAACATGATGAAGGTGAAGAAAGTGTGGGTTCTTTGTATCATGTTACTGTACAGGGTGAGAATGGTGTTCCATCTTCAATAGAGAATAATGTAGAATTGGAGGATGTTTCACCGTGTTATCACATACCCTTCAACAATAGGGACCCTCAAGAAGATGAAGATGCGAAAGATGCTCCATATGAACTTTAAGAAGGAGTGAACATGACACTTTATGCCTTAAAAGAAGTTAACCTTGGCACTGATAAAGAACCAAACCTTGGCATTGATAAAGAACCAAGACCCACCTACCTAAGTTCTTTATTAGAAGTTGATGAAGAAAACACTTACATTGAGTTACTCGAGAAGTTTAGGGATGTCTTCGCATGGAGTTACAAAGAATGCATGGCTTGGACCCTAAAGTAGCAGTCCATCACCTTGCCATCAAGAATGGTGCTCGTCCTGTTAAACAAGCCCAAAGGCACTTTAGGTCGGACTTAGTTCCCTTGATTGAAATCGAAGTTAACAAACTCATCGAAGTTGGATTTATTCGTAAAGTTAAAACCCAACATGGGTTTCAAGTATTGTCCATGTAAGGAAGAAAAATAGTCGTATTCGAGTGTGCTTTGACTTTAGGGATCTCAATAATGCATGTCCAAAAGATGAATTCTCTGATGATTGATACTACTACTGGAAACGAGATAATGTCATTTATGGATGGTTCATCAGGCTATAACCAAATCTGCATGGCGCCAAAAGAAAAAAGATCTTACTACATTCTATACCCCCAAAGGTATTTATTGCTACAAGGTAATTAGCCTTTTGGCTTGAAGAACACCGGTGCTACTTACCAAAGCGCTATGTAGAATATCTTTGATGACCTTCTCCACAAGAATGTTAAATGCTATGTGGATGACTTGTTAAAATGAATAAATAGGGATCGGCCACTTGAAAGACTTGAGAATGGTGTTTGAGTTGCTCTGGACCAACATACAATGAATCCATTGAAATGCGCCTTTGGAGTTACTTCTTTAAAGTTCCTTGGTTTCATTGTACGACACTGAGGGATAGAAATTGATCAAGCTAAAGTGGATGCATTTTGAAAATGCCCGAGCCCCGCAATAGTCATGAATCGAAAAGTTTACAAGGAAATCTAGCATACCTTAAAAGATTTATCTCAAACCTAGATGAGAGGCGCCAACCATTCAGTCTCCTTATGACGAAAGGAGTCCCTTTCAAATGGGACCAAGCGTGTAGCAATGCCTTTGAGAGCATTAAATCCTACTTGATGAAGCCTCGAGTTTTGGAAATCCCTATACTTGGAAAACCACTTATACTATACATTTCAACACAAGAAAGGTCTATTAGAGCATTGCTGGCCCAAGAAAATAGTGAAGGGAAAGAAAACTTCCTTTACCACTTGAGCAAGATGATGACACCAAATGACCTGTATTATTCGCCGATTGAAAAGTTGTGTTTGGCGCTAGTCTTCTCAATTTAAAAGTTGAAGCACTACTTTCAAGATCACATTGTCCGTCTTGTTTCTTAGGCAAATCCCATCAAGTTTGTGATGTCAAAACCTGTTCTTAGTGATCGACTGGCAATATGGTACCTCAAATTTCAACAATTCGAGATCTTGTACTTCCCTCAAAAGGCTATAAAAGGACATGCATTGACAGACGTTTTTGGCAGATCATTTGATGCCTGATGACTGGGAGCTAACTGACGAACTACCTGATGAGGATGCAATGCTCGTTGAAGTTCAACCTCCATGGAATATTTACTTTGATGGTGCTTCACATCATGGAGGAGCTAGTGCTGGCGTAGTAATTATCACTTCAAGAGGTAAAGTCTTGCCCTACTCTTTCACCTTGACACAACTCTATTCCAACAAAGTTGTTGATTATCAAGCACTAATACTTGGCTTGAAATGGCCATTGATATGAAGCAATTGAAAGTCTTTGGTGACTTCTAGTTAGTGGTCAATCTGCTTTTAGGTAGTTACAAGGTTAAGAACCATGAACTTACGCCCATATCATGATTACGCCAAAAATAAATAGGGTGGCTCGGTGATGTGACTATTCGTCATGTGTCAAGGAAAGAAAACAAGATAGCGGAAGCTTTAGCTGCCCTAGCTTCATCATTTACCCTGCCTTATCAAACGCAAGTTACTGTCTGCCAAAAATGGGTAGCACCACCGCCAAATGAAGTTGAAGGTGAAGAAAATGAACTCAAGCATCTTGTTGTTGTTTCTGAAGCTGAGAAAGAAAAATGGCGACAAATTATCAACTACTTAAGCTATGAGATACTTCTAGAAAATCCTAGGAGAAGGAATGAAATCCACCACCATGCACCCCGCTTCCTTTACTACAAAAATACTCTATACAAAAGGCCATTCGAGGGAGTACTCTTGCGATGCTTGGGGAAGAAGAAGCACTCCAAGCTTTGCAAGAGACACATTTTGGGGTATGTGGATCACACTAGTCTGGACCAAAGCTCCACTTCCATATAAAAAGGATGGGATATTATTGGGCAACGATGGTAAAATATTTCTTGGATTACACTTGAAGATGCAAAGGCTTGTCAATTCTATGCGAATTTTATTCATAAACCTCCTGAAGTAATGCACCCGACAGTGTATCCTGGTCGTTTGACGCTTGAGGATTGGATGTTGTTGGACCACTGCCAAAGTCCTCTGGTCGGCACCTATACACTTGGTTGCAACTGACTACTTCTCAAAATGGGCTGAAACTGTTACTTTTAAGGAAGTAAAAAGGGAAGATGTTGCAAGTTTCATCTGAGTAAACATTATCTATCACTTTGGAATTCCTCATTACATAATAATATATAATGACAAGTCGTTTGACAATAGGTTGATGAACAAGATTTGTGATCTCTTTGGCTTCCAGAAATCTAACACTTCTATGCACAACGTTGTCGCCAATGGTCTAGCCGAGGCATTCAACAAGACTCGATGCAACTTGTTAAAGGAAGTCGTCTCCAAATCCAAACGATATTGTCATGACCGTATGGAAGAAGCTCTGTGGGCATATAGGACAACTCATCGCACAAAAACAAAAGCGACCCTTTATTCACTCATTTATGGAGTCGAAACCGCCTTGCCACTCGAGCGTCAAATACCTTCATTAGGATTAGCTATCCAAGAAGGGATAACTGATGAAGAAAATGCTCGACTTCGATTAGCATAGTTGGAGACTCTTGATGAGAAGAGGTTGGAAGCTCAATCGAGTCTTGAATGTTATCAAGCTTGATTTTCTCACGCCTTCAATAATGTATTTCACTTTAGATCCTTTCAAGTAGGAGATCAAGTCCTTGTCGTACGAAGACCCATAATTACTTTCTATAAACCTGTAGGGAAGTTCACTTCAAAATGGGACAGGCCATATGTCGTACAAGAAGCTTACTCAAGTGGGAATTACAAGATAGTAGATGCAGATGGCATGAGAATCGGCCCCATCAATGGCAAATTTTTAAAGAAGTATTATCCTTGAAGTTTCCACGCTTCTTGACGCATGAGCCTAAACTGGATGTTCCTATACTCCTGGTTCGCATGAGTCTAAATTGTGTATGGCCTACACAAAAAAATCTGCTAGGTTAAAAACCTCGAAAGAGGTAGCCTAGGCAAAAGTTAGGACATAAAAAAATAAAAAAATTTAAAAAATAAATACATTATGAACTACGGTATAACTTGATCCTCTTAGCCAAGGTACGCAGGCAGCTTAGAGTTTCATTCTGAGTTCAGTCGCATGATTTCAAAAATACATAGTTCACCAATTATTGTCTGAGTGAAGTATTAACGGAATTTAAAATCAAGTTCAAACGCCATCCTCCCGTTGAACTTTGGAGCCCATTTGATTTAAAGGGGTCAAGTTGTTAAGGTAAAATGGTGTCTTCACTAAAATAATGATAATATTTGTATCAAAGTCCAGGGATTTGCTATGTCTTCATATTCGCATAGCCTTCAAGATTTGTTGGTATTCATATCGCTCAATACCCAAAAAAGAGGAAAGAGAAGAGAAGCGTCAAAAGGGAACACAAATATAAGAAGAAAGATTTATTGGTGCAAAGTTTCAAATTCAGTGAGACTTGAACCAAAAATATTTATGAGAATGTAGCTCTTGAATTTTGATTGATAGAAAGAACGACGTCATGTGATCCCGAGTCTTTCATACCAAAAAATAAACGTTTTGACGAAGTCGTGCCAATTCGAAATTGTCGGTATATTAAAATATGATATTGAATTAGAAAGTTATCTGAAAATATCCTAAAGGTATTAAATCCTAAATCTAGAAACTTTTAGATTTTGGAGTCTTGTTTTCATGAAATCAAACGGTTTATAGATTTCGACATTCCTACATCAAGATATAAAGTTTTGGTGAAGTCGCGCAAGTTTGAAATCGCCAGTGTGTCAGAATTATACGCTGAATTTGAAATATCATCTGACATTATCCTTAAAGTATTAAATCTTTAAATTCATATATACTTTATATTTGGAATTTTTGTTTTCAACAAATCTAACGGTCCATGATTTCAATATTCCTACACTAAGATACATATATTTTAGTGAAGCAGCACAAATTTGAAACTATCACAGTGTCGGAATCTAAAGTTAGATTGAAAATAATATCTAGGTCGATTCTGAAAATGTTTGATCCCGAATTTTGGATATGTCTTGGATCTTGAAGTCTATTTTTCATAAAATCAAGTTGTTCATGATTTTGACATTTCGACACCAAGATATATATTTTTTAGTGAAGCTGCACAAATTTGAAACTATCAACGTATTAGAATCTAAAGTTATATTGAAAACATTATCTGGGATGTTTCTCAAAAAATTTTATCCTAAATTTTGTATATATATTAGATTTTGAAGTCTATTTTTCACGAAATCAAACGGTTCTCAATTTCGACATTTCTACACGAAAATATGACTTTTTTGGTAAGACTATGCAAATCTATAATTTTCAATATGGTGGAATTTAAAGTTGGATTCAAAATATTACTTGCGGCGAGTCTGAAGGTGTTTGATTATGAAGTTTGGATATGTCACAGATTTTAAAGTTTAATTTCTAAGAAATTAAATGTCTCATATTTTGAAGTCCTCAAATTGAGATATATATTTCCTGCCACAAAAGGTGCAAAGGTGATGAACAATATTATCTTCAAAGAAAAGGATGATGTATCTCCAAATACTGAAAACTTTGAGACATGAATGGCAGCGACGTTTAAATAAAAATCAAGTAAAAACGCGTGATATAAAGTAAAATGGATAGAGTTTTCATTTCTAAGAATAGTCGTTATATAAACAAAAGAAAAACAAAAAGAGGCTAATAAAATACTCTATGCAGACTAATCTAAACACAAATTGTAATTGACAAAGTCTTTAAGAGTTTCCTCTAGGTGTTATTTCTTCATTTCCACGTAAGCCAAGTCATCAACGGTTTCCAAAGGGACATCAGAACATCTACGGTACTCCTCTTCAGCAGATGAGACATTAGGTTCAATCTCTTCAACCTCTTTCTTGGCAATACCTCGAAGAGCTCTTAACTATTTTACCTTCTTCTTGGCCTCTTTGAGAGACTGATTGGTGACAGACAATTTCTCGACCTTCTCCCCTTTCTCCTTCAAGGAAAGATCAAGAGGTTCCTTGGCATTTAAAAATGACTCTGATTTCTCAACATTTACAACCTTGTAAGAAAGAGTTGATTATGCCCGGTCATATAAAGTGGCAAGCTCGAACAAAGACGTCAATAGGTCTTTTAGAGGGGGAATATCGACACCCTTTCCGTCCATCTCCTCGAGAATCACTTGGATCTTGAATTGAATAGAAGAAGCATTGTCTGTGGTAAGGTCCTTGAGTTTGGCCAGAAGTTTAGCCCAGGCATTCAAAATGAAATCCTTGTGAAGAGTCGAGACAACATTTCTTCCATCAAAGATAGACATCATTGGTGCTGATTGTTGGTAAAACTTAGGCCCCGGTTTTGCTCCAAGACTAGGAATGGAAATCGCCTCTAGGTTTGACTTAGGTATTATAAGTGATTTCCTCGAATCTGGCTCTGCCACGGATTCACTACTACATTGTGGATTGCTTTGGTGTGACGCTATTGAAATGTGAAATTACTTGGATATAATAAAATAATATGAAAGTTTTAATCATTAACTAATTGATAGCTATCAAAGTTTTTGAAGCACTACTGATGCTGTCAGTAATCTTGACTACACCCAAATTAGCATCTCCTTGTTTGTTTGAATATGTATTCACCCGCTTGAAGTTTTGATCTCCATGACTACTATCACTCTCGTTTTAGGGTGGGCGTTTTTTGGAGGTAGTAACAACGGTGCCTAATGGAAAGGAACCCTCATTAGCTTAATGAGCCTAAACAGGTCCCTTCTTTTGAATTTCTTTATATGGAGGTATCTTGACGTTTCATAGCTGAACCACTTTAGATTTTAAAGTAGGAGGCTTGCCCTCCCTATTATGCTCCTGAGGCGTGATCTTTGAAGGCGTAACAGTAACTGGCCAATGGTATTCACCAAAGATTGCCAGTGGTTTTTAAGGAAGTTTCTATGCATTTTTTTCCCAGAAAGACTTATAATCGGACGAGACATACTTGTTCATCTTGGGCATAATAGGGGAGAATGTGTCCTTTGACCTACTTTTAGACAAAACACAAGTTCTTAAAAGTTCCAATCCTTTTTCTAAAGAGCACTGTTAGAAACTAAGCGTCCACCAAACTGTTGAGTTTCCACTAAATATACTAATGATCCGAACTGTATAACGATCTGGTCCTATATCAGTTCCCACTGTGCTAACTACTGAACCAATATGCAAATGAGATACATGATACGCTCCTACTGTATACAGAACCAGATTCTCTATTAGCTCCCATTGTAAGCAACACGCTGTAAAACCAACTAGCATAGGGAATCAGGTTCTAATTGTTCTACAGTAGCTAGGCAGGAAGTAAAGAACATAGAGGATTTTTACGTGGAAAAATCCCAACTCAATGGGACAAAAACCACAACCTACACTTGTAGGCTTTCAACTTCACTAACTTGTAAACCCCTATTACAAGCAACTTTGTCATGACTCTATTACAAAGGATTCAATTCAACTAACTTGTGGTACTCTCACCACAAGCCACATTGTGACTTTTTAGTTACAAATACTTTGACTAACTTGTGACTCTCACCACAAGCCATTTTGTAATAACTCTATTACAAAGACTTCAATCACTCTAACTTATAATAACACTATTACAAGCTACTTTATAACTTTCTAGTTATAAAGACTTTAAATTATGATTAAACTTAGTCATAACATAAAAAGAGTTTACATATTTTGGTTTTCCTAGAAAAGAAATTCTAAAAAGCAAGATAGGAGTTACAATGAAAAACAAATAACAAAGACTCAAAATTCCTAAGGACTTAAGATATATTCAATCTTGGATCTGGTCCTTGAGGTTGAAGCAGCTTTGTTCTTGAGAGAGGTTGTTCTTGCACTTGAGAGGATATTTTCGTTTTTTATTTTTGCAAGTCTTGGACCTGAATCTTGTGCCATGCATAAGGTTTTTACTACAAAAGATATTACCTTAGTGATGTCAAATCTTGGTTAGTACATGTCTCTTCTCAATGAGAAGTGATTGATGCATTGTCTGCTGAATTGTTGCGTGTACAGTTACAGGCAGTCACTTTCTGCAGTTGCTTTTCACCTATACAGTTGACTTATACTTCTGTCATGGAACACCAAGGTATTAGGTCCCTAACCTAGTTCATGTGAATCTAAAGGCATGCTGCCTAGATTGTCTTGAGTCGTTTGACTTGAATGATTGTACCAATCATGCTTCAGGTCATTTATCTGGTTCTCTCATGAAGTTTAGTTTACCTTTCTTGATTTTATTTATACGCGTGTGACATCACGTACAATGATATAAGCAAGGTAGGTAAAAAGTCTTTCATAGAAAGTTGATAGTTGTATTATTCTTGCGCAGCAGCGTGTGCAGGCAGCAACTTTCCTACTATAGAGTTGACTTCATATAGTCTCCTCAGGAATTGGTAGGAACATGTTTCCTCAGTTATTCCTTCCACTCTGAAGAGTTGAGTTATCTCTCATGTTGGATCCCAACCCAGAACTTTGCGATCTCGAGGTCTTGTAAATATGTATAATATTCTTTATCTGGTTCTGGATGGTAAGTTTTTTAGATCATCAAAACATAAAGTAAAGTACATATGCCCAAGGTACTTGTAAACCTATCAATTTTTCCTTTCCTGATGATGACAAACTTTGAATTTATATTCCCCCTACGAACCAGATCTCCATATTGTTCCCCCTACGAATCAGCCATATTCCCCATGAGACCGAACCTAAGAAGATGATCACAACTGGTTCCTCAAGACTGTTTGGCAAATCATCCAAACTCAAAGTACTATAACTTATCAGTTTCCCCCTTTTTGACGAATGACAAACCCAGAAGTATTCCCCCTGAAATCAGATTCCTTACATGCATTAATCACATCTGGACCATGCCCAGTTCATTGAGAATGTTTGTCATTATCAAAACATGACATTGTGTAACTTAGATCAATTTTCTCTTTTTTGATGATGACAAACCCGAAATTATTATTCCTCTTGAGAACCAGATTCCTCACATGTTTCCCTGCGGATTAAACCTATCATCAATATATTAGCAGCAACGTCCCCCTGCAAAGCAGAGCCTTCTTTCATGTACAACACAACATATCAACTGATTGCGTTCCTCCCCCATGTTGACACCTGTATAACTTTTCCCTTTTGGCATCGTCGAAAAGAATATCAAAAGCACAACCAAAAAGAAGTTCAGCAACATTAACTCAGGCCACTTGGGCAACACAACATAAACAATAACAAGAATAACAAGTGAATATCAGTGCACAAAATAGAGCGATTGCCCATATTAGAGTAATTATGAATAAAAGCACATTAGTTTCAACATTACATAATATGACAAGTTAAACAACTGAAGTAACAACATGTTCAACTATATGGATCAAACTAAGATAAGAATTCAAGGGAATTTTGAAGGAGTTAACAACATGGATCACTAAGCAGAAAGAAAAGTAAAGGGCTAAGGCCTTGATGAGCTTGTCCTTTCGTGCATTTATTCTCCTTTGATCTATTATCATCGGCTCTCTCAGTTCCTCCACATGTTTCCTCAATCTTTCGTTCTCACCCTTCAACTTAGCATTATATTCTGCCAAGGGTCTTCCAGTACCAAGTTATCAACCTATCTAAGTAGGTTGCATCATCAATCATATCAATCTCCCCAAGCTTCGTCTCATCAAGAAAAAATTTAGTCCCATGCATATATAATATCATAGTATCACATAAGACGTAGAAGCTTTTTTCTTCTTCTTTAGAAACATTGGGACTTGGAGGAACAAAGAGGTGATTCTATTTTTGGAACTCAACAATGTCAAGAGGTTCCTCCATTTTTTTAGCAATATCATAATCAACACTCTACCTTACGGTGCATTTTCAAACTTCAACATCTTCTCCCTCCAAAACTAATAGCTTAACCTTTTGCTTCTGCAAGGAACCAGGTTCATCCCTTACACTACCATTTCTATCCCTGAGCAGCCATGTCTCCTTATTATTCTTCTCAATTTGTTTACCCTTATCATCTGCTGCATCTTTCTCAACCAACTTTCTTTTCTCCATTTTTTTTTTATTTTTTAATTATTTCTCATAAATGGAGATTTTCCCACTTCATTCTCTCTTCCACAGTCACCACATCAACATGTCTCACCATTTCATCATCAATCAACCTACTTTTCTCAATCATCTTTACTGGATTGGGAGTTCGTTTAAACACAGAACTCAAAGAGAAAAGGGTCATCATTAAAATTGACTTCATAAGAAGGACTTGAGGGATCACGTCCCTCATTCAGACTTTACATTTACCAATTTCTCCATCCTTCAAGACTTCCACAAA
Organism: Nicotiana benthamiana; assembly: GCA_034376525.1. Lineage (NCBI taxonomy): Eukaryota > Viridiplantae > Streptophyta > Magnoliopsida > Solanales > Solanaceae > Nicotiana > Nicotiana benthamiana. The sequence goes on along the minus strand of CM067339.1, from coordinate 52,608,117 downwards.
ACCAACCACAATTTCATCCTCTCACTCTAGAATATTATATCTACCTTGTTTCTTTCAGTTAAACTTCAGTCAAAATCTACCAATGTCTACTTGGAGTTTTGATTATGATAGAGTTAGGTTTTTTGGAAAGTGAGAATGTTGGGTTCACTTCTCGAATATTTGGAAAGAAGGATTATTTTGAGACAAGGTTGATTTTGTTAGAATATACGCTTAACGCTAGAGGGGGGGGGGTGAATAGCGTTATAATAAAAACAATGTAAATTTGCGGAATTAAAATTGCAAGAGTAAAATAAGTGCGGTAAATAAAGAAGTAAGGAGAGAACACACCAAGTTTATCCTGGTTCACCACAACGTGTGGTTAGTCCAGTCCCCGAGAGACTCTCTCAAGTTTTACACTAACTTCGTTAAGCTTACGGGTGCCTAACAAACCGTTACACTTGCTCGTAGATATACACTCTACAAGACTTCAACCTGCTCGAGGATACCGCACCTCAAGACTTCAAACCAAGGAACTACCTTTCCTTCTTACAACAAGGGCTTAGACTATCCCTTCAAGTGTGTACAAACACTTAGCACTCAAGACAAGACCCTCTTTATAGAGTAGATATGAGTAAAAACAATACGCTCAAGAACACAACAACTTAGTCAAGAGTTTGGCTCTCAAAAAGCTATGAAATGAATATAAAATTATTAATATGAGAGTATGTAAGCTTAAGCAAGAATGTAATCAGTTGTTGTACTTAAAAGAGTGATTTTGAGGTGTATTTATAGTGCTCAAAGTCACCAAGACCGTTGCTTAATTGCCAATCACTAATTGCTGATTTTGTGCTTGCATAATCTATTATATGATCTACATAATCGATTATCTGCAGATCGTTCAAAAATCATATGCGGATTTTAAGCATAATAATCGATTATTCAAGTTACATAATCGATTATCAGTTAACGTTAAAAAATCGGAAACAGATTCAGTGCAAGCATAATCGATTATAGCCTTGTGGATAATCGATTATATTTCAGTGTTTTAAAAATACTTTGGCAACGGTCTTAACATAATCGATTACCTAAAAGACATAATCGATTATTTCGCTGCTTTGAAAATCCGATTAGACACTGCCTCAACATAATCAATTATTAGAAGAGACATAATCGATTATTTCGTTGTTTTGAAAATCCCGTTATACACTGCCTCAACATAATCGATTATTAGAAGAGATGTAATCGATTATTTCGTTGTTTTGAAAATCCGGTTATACACTGCCTCAACATAATCGATTATAAGGAAGACATAATCGATTATATTGCTGTCTTGAAAATTTTGGTTAACACTGTCTTAACATAATCGATTATAAGAAATACATTATCGATTGTTTATGTCCAGATTTGAAAAACATGTTTGAAAATTATTTTGGCTAAAATGAAAATGTTTGAAAATCATTTTGGTTTAACTCAATGATGCATGAAAATGATTTTACGAGAGAAGCCAAGACTTGAATAAGTTGTCATATCAAGATCACACTATAAAGTGACTCATTTTATAACTTTGTTGATATTCTTGATCTTGCTCCTTGTTTCTCATGTTCTTGGACTTTGGCATATGTCGATGTTCCATGCGCGTCGGTTTGTCATTTATCAAAATCTACAGAAATGAACACACGTTTAGTTTTAGCGACTTGAGAATGTGTTTCAACAATTTTCCCCTTTTTGATAATGGCAAACCAACATCGGGATATGCATAAGATAAGTATAAGTTCCCCCTCAATTTATGAGTTCCCCCTCAATTTATGCCAATATGAATTAGTGAGCATAGCCCTTATTCTTCCCCCTTTTGACATTAGCAAAAAATAATGAACTTTCATTAAAGAAATATTAAACATACATGAGAAAGCAAGAAATAGACAGAATATAATTCAAACGATACATAAAAAATTTATTCATTGTCATCATTAATTTCCGGACAGTCGCCAATACCAATTTGGTGGAAAAGAAGTTGTTCATCAAATAAAGCGCCTGCTTCTCTAGTGTAGAGAGAAATGTCTTCACCATTTCGGGGAAAGTTAGTGAGGAGTTGCAAGTTTTCCTCATTTACAAAGATTGGAACTCCATTCATGTTAGAGACAAGGTCACCATCTTCGTCCTTCTGTAGATTTGAATAGAAGACACGGATTAGAGCAGGGTGAATGTAAGGAGTTTGAAGATATAGAAAGTCAATGAGTTGGCTTTGTATAAGAATATTTTCTGTTGATGGGGATGCGCTATCTCGAAGATATCGAGTAGTTGAAAAACGAGGCGGAAGGATTTCTCGATTCTCAAATTTTTCAATAAATCGAAGAAGTTCGGGTTGAGTATCAAAACACAAATAAGAGCCGTCTTTATAGTTGAAAACGGGTGGAGGAGCGGCGGAAGAGGAGGCAATTTGTTTGCCGGAACGAGAGCGTTTAGAGTGCTTGCTTGCCATTAGTATGAAGAAATAGGGGTTGTTTCAAAAGTTTGAAGACTTTGGAAGATTGTTTGAAGCTAAGAGTGAAGTGTGAAGTGAGAAATTTGAAGGATGAACATACCTATTTATAGAATTGAAGAAGTGAGGCATTTATGGAGCAAAAAAGCTGCAGATTTCATAAGCCAAACGGTTAGAAACGGTAACAAAATTAAAAGCACGGACCGTTGCTAATCGATTATGGAGGCTGAATAATCGATTATGGCCAATATTTTGAATTGTAGGCAGAGAAGTAATCGATTATGCGATAGGAGATAATCGATTATTTGAAGACAGAGTATTATGAGGATCCGGGCTCGGGAAATAATCGATTTTGGTTAATATGATAATCGATTATCTCAATCCAGTGAAGTGACGAAAAGCCGAGACGATAAAAGATAATCGATTATGCAGTACTAAATAATCGATTATTATAAAACCTGTAATACTGAATCTCAACTTAATCGATTAGTAATATATGATAATCGATTATTGCCAAATTCCTGCAAACTGAGATGTTAGAAATAATCGATTGTGCTGAGTCAATAATCGATTATTTGTTGCCAGTGCCTGAAAATTCCCCCTGTCTTTGGGGCAATACCTGCAAAAAATAATTAGGCGCCTCCGACGCTCAAGTTAGTAATTATTTAAAGAAAATTCAATGCATGAATTAGATCATCGTGGAGTCAAGAATTCCGAGTTCACTACGAATGCGGAAAAATGACTCTTTCTCTAAAGGCTTTGTGAAGATGTCGGCCAATTGATTTTTGGTTTCAACAAATTCAATTTCGACATCGCCCATGAGAACGTGATCTCTTATAAAGTGATGTCTAATTTCTATGTGTTTCGTTCTTGAGTGAAGAATAGGATTCTTCGTCAAGCTTATGGCGCTAGTATTGTCACATCGAAGAGGAACATGATCAATACTAAGACCATAATCCGAGAGTTGTTGTTTTATCCAAAGGATTTGAGCGCAACAACTCCCCGCGGCTACATATTCAGCCTCGGTTGTGGATAACGCAACACTTACTTGTTTCTTGCTAAACCAAGAAACTAGAGAGCTACCGAGCAAATGGCAAGTGCCACTAGTGCTCTTGCGGTCCAATTTGCAACCCGCAAAATCGGAATCGGAATAGCCAACAAGTTGGCAAGAAGAACCTTTGGGATACCATAGTCCCACATTTATAGTTCCAATAAGATACTTCATTATCCGTTTTACCGCAGTTAGGTGCGACTCCTTAGGACATGATTGACATCGAGCGCATAAACATACGCTAAACATGATGTCCAATCTACTAGCAGTAAGATAGAGAAGAGATCCGATCATACCTCGATACTTCTTGGTGTCTACTTCCTTACCTTTCTCATCTTTGTCAGATGGTCGAATGTACTCATTGGGGTGGCCATTGCTTTGGCGTTGCTCATTTCAAAACGATTTAGCAACTCCTTGCAATATTTGGATTGGCAAATGAAAGTTCCCTCTTTCATTTGTTTCACTTGCAGCCCTAAGAAGAAGTTTAGCTCACCCATCATTGACATTTCGAATTCGCTAGTCATTAACTTAGAAAATTCCTCGCATAAAAAATCATTAGTAGCACCAAAAATAATATCATCGACATAAATTTGAACTAATAGAATGTCATTGTTTTTATTTTTGATAAACAGTGTAGTGTCAACTTTCCCCCTTTCAAACTCATTGTCTAAAAGAAATTTACTTAGACGTTCATACCAAGCTCGAGGAGCTTGTTTAAGACCATATAAAGCTTTCTTAAGCTTGAAGACATGGTCGGGAGATGTAAAATCTTCAAAGCCCGGGGGTTGGTCAACATACACTTCCTCTTGAATAAACCCATTGAGGAAGGCACTTTTGACATCCATTTGAAATAATTTGAAATTCATAGATGATGAAAAAGCAAGTAATAAATGAATGGCTTCTAGGCGTGCAACGGGTGCATAGGTTTCTTCATAATCAATGCCTTCTTCTTGATTATATCCCTTAGCAACTAGCCTAGCTTTGTTTCTAGTGATTATACCATTTTCATCTAATTTATTCCGAAAAACCCATTTCGTACCAATTATGGTGTGATTATCGGGTCTTGGCACCAATTCCCAAACATCATTACGTTTGAATTGGTTAAGCTCCTCTTGCATTGCCAAGGTCCAATGCTCATCCCCAATTGCTTCAGAAATGGTTTTAGGTTCTATTTGTGAAACAAAAGCCATATGTGCTACGGTGTCTTTAAGAAGATTTCGTGTACTTACCCCTTTCTCGATGTTGCCAATTACCTTGTCAAGAAGATGGTCTTTAGACGTCCTCCAAGCCTTAGGCATCATCGATTCTTCTTCTTGTGGTGGTACTTCTTCCGAAGGTTGTTCCAAGACTTCATCTTGAACTTCCTTTGAATCCTCCTTTTGTACCTCGTCTTGAAGATTGATTTTCTTTAAAGCATCTGCAAGATCAACACAAGAATCCGACCGATCCAATGCCGATAATCTTTCCTTTGTTATTGTCTCCAAAAATAACATTTCCTCCTTCCGTGGGTTTTAGTTGAAGGAATTTTGATGCATCTCCGGTCATAAGTTTGGAGCATCCACTATCAAGGTACCAAAGTACACTTGATCCCTTCAAACACACCTACAAAACAAATTAATGAGATTTTGGTACTCAAGCCATTTTGGGTCCTTGTGCGTTAGGTGCAACATATTGGTGCGATTGCCCTGCAGTGAAATGTCTATGTCTAGTGAAGCATGCGGGAGCAATATGTCCAATTTTATTGCAATAATGACAAATGACATTCGGATTGTGCATTCTTCTAGGATGATAATAATTTGGAGGTCTAAATTTATTCACTCTATTTTTAGGAATATAGTTTTGATGTAGTTTTCGAAAATCTTGTCTAAGTGGTCTATACATGCCAATATTTCTTCTAGTATTTACTCTATTGTTAGGAATATAGTTTTGATGTGGTTTTTGAAAATCTTGTCTAGGTGGTCTATACATGCCACTATTTCTTCTAGCATTTGTTCTAGGATGAGTTGCAATTCTAGGATTAAAATTTCTAGGTTGAGTGTTGACATTTATTTTATTTTGCCTAAGTTGAGTCTTAGGTGGTTTAGGAATGGACCCAACTTTTTCTTTTGGCTCGTGTTTAAAGCCTATACCGTGCTTAGTGGATTTCAAATTTACAAGCACTTCATTGAGATTTTTGTGTGAAGAATTGAATTTGTGCAAAGTGCTTCTAAGACTTTCTACTTCTTCCTTTAGAGATTTGCAAGAAGTACAATCCTTATTTGAGCTTTCGGGTTTATCGGCGCTTCTTTTGCTATAAAACTTGTTTTCCTCTTTTAATTTCTCATTTTCAAGAGTAAGTTTTTCAAAATCCTTTTCTTTTGAAGAAAATTGTTTTCTTAAATCTTTTATAGATTTATAAGCGCTAATAAACTCTTTATACAACTCATCAAATGCATCTTGCATTTCTTCTAAAGTGAAATAGTTCATAGAAGAAGTACATACCTCATTTTGAGTTTCTTCGTGTGCCATAAGACACAAGTTTGCGGTCTCGTTTCCTTCTCCATCACTTGATTCGTCTCCGGAGTCGCCTCCCCAAGAGATGTATGCTCTTTGTTTCTTGAATGGTTTCTTCTCCTTTTTGATATTTGGACAATTTGATTTGATATGCCCGATTTCTCCGCATCCATAGCACTTCAATTGGTCTCCTTGTTGCTTACCTTTTCGTTCATACTTCTTTTGCATGAACTTGTGAAATTTCTTAATAATGAGTCCGAACTCGTTATCGTCGTTGCTTGAATCCTCATCATTTTGAGGTTGAGTCGTGCTTGCTTCAAGGGCGATTCTTCGTTTCCTTTGATCATCCAAAGGAGGGTTAAGAATAGTAGATTCATAGGTTTTGAGATTACCTCTAAGCCCGTCGATTGTGACATTTGTAATGCCGATTGACTCTTGAATAGCGTCGGCTTTGGAGCGCCATTCCGGAGTGAGACTTTGAAGAATTTTACGGACAAGTTCCCTATCCGTGAAAGTCTTCTTAAGAGCATGAAGATCATTAACGATTTTTGAAAATCGTTCGAACATATCATCTATCTTCTCGTTTTCCTTCATATGAAAAAGTTCATATTCATGGGTTAGAAAATCTATTTTTGCTTCTCTTACTTGGTCCATACCTTCGTAGGTAATTTCCAATTTATCCCACATTTGCTTAGCCGTGGTGCAACATGAGATTTTCCGATAGTCATCGGGATTTACAGCACAGTACATCATGTTGATCGCTTTTGCGTTGTTCTCCACCTTTCTAATATCGTCTGCGTCATACTCATCTTCCGATTTTGGCACCATTTCATTTTCTACCTTTTTGGTTGGAATTTGCTCTCCATTTTTGATAATTTTCCATAGTAGAAAATTATTTGATTGGATAAATATTCTCATCCTTTCCTTCCAATAAGTATAGTTTGTGTCATCGAATAGTGGTGGCCTTGTGAAGCATTGTCCTTCACCTAGTCCTGCATAAACACTACGAGTAGAAGCCATGGAAAGTTTCTCTCAAACTGTTAAGTCCTTCAGAGAGTATGGCTCTGATACCAATTGTTAGAATATACGCTTAACGCTAGAGGGGGGGGGGGTGAATAGCGTTATAATAAAAACAATGTAAATTTGCGGAATTAAAATTGCAAGAGTAAAATAAGTGCGGTAAATAAAGAAGTAAGGAGAGAACACACCAAGTTTATCCTGGTTCACCACAACGTGTGGTTAGTCCAGTCCCCGAGAGACTCTCTCAAGTTTTACACTAACTTCGTTAAGCTTACGGGTGCCTAACAAACCGTTACACTTGCTCGTAGATATACACTCTACAAGACTTCAACCTGCTCGAGGATACCGCACCTCAAGACTTCAAACCAAGGAACTACCTTTCCTTCTTACAACAAGGGCTTAGACTATCCCTTCAAGTGTGTACAAACACTTAGCACTCAAGACAAGACCCTCTTTATAGAGTAGATATGAGTAAAAACAATACGCTCAAGAACACAACAACTTAGTCAAGAGTTTGGCTCTCAAAAAGCTATGAAATGAATATAAAATTATTAATATGAGAGTATGTAAGCTTAAGCAAGAATGTAATCAGTTGTTGTACTTAAAAGAGTGATTTTGAGGTGTATTTATATTGCTCAAATCACCAAGACCGTTGCTTAATTGCCAATCACTAATTGCTGATTTTGCGCTTGCATAATCGATTATATGATCTACATAATCGATTATCTGCAGATTGTTCAAAAATCATATGCGGATTTTAAGCATAATAATCGATTATTCAAGTTACATAATCGATTATCAGTTAACGTTAAAAAATCGGAAACAGATTCTATGCAAGCATAATCGATTATAGCCTTGTGGATAATCGATTATATTTCAGCGTTTTAAAAATACTTTGGCAACGGTCTTAACATAATCGATTACCTAAAAGACATAATCGATTATTTCGCTGCTTTGAAAATCCGGTTAGACAATGCCTCAACATAATCGATTATTAGAAGAGACATAATCGATTATTTCGTTGTTTCGAAAATCCGGTTATGCACTGCCTCAACATAATCGATTATTAGAAGAGACATAATCGATTATTTCGTTGTTTTGAAAATCCGGTTATACACTGCCTCAACATAATCGATTATAAGGAAGACATAATCGATTATATTGCTGTCCTGAAAATTTCGGTTAACACTGTCTTAACATAATCGATTATAAGAAATACATAATGGATTATTTATGTCCAGATTTGAAAAACATTTTTGAAAATCATTTTGGCTAACATGAAAATGATTGAAAATCATTTTGGTTTAACTCAATGATGCATGAAAATGATTTTACGAGAGAAGTCAAGACTTGAATAAGTTGTCGGATCAAGATCACACTATAAAGTGACTCATTTATAACTTTGTTGATATTCTTGATCTTGCTCCTTGTTTCTCATGTTCTTGGACTTTGGCATATGTCGATGTTCCATGCGCGTCGGTTTGTCAGTTATCAAAACCTACATAAATGAACACATGTTTAGTTTTAGCGACTTGAGAACGTGTTTCAACAGATTTTGTTTTGGAGTAAAGAATAGGTTTTATTTGGGTGTAAGATAGATAAGTGCCTTTTTTGGGGTAACAGGTCAATTCAGAAAGGTTTAACATTTTGGACATCACAAATTGAGAGGAGAGGAAAGATAAAAGCAGAAACCAATTGATGACATGATACTTTAGCATCTTAAATAGGCATATAATTATTGAAGAGGCTACTAACCTGAGTCACATGAACTAGGTTCTTTGACGGTTTTGAAACTTTTAAGCAAAGACTCCTAGAAGTGCAAAGTCACTCTTACTTGTTTTTGTGCAGAAACTGCCATATGTGTATACCTATAACAATATAGATTTGAGTTAGATGTTTACAAGAAACACTTTTTAGCATTGTATATTTCATTCTTAACATAGCTAATCATCGAGGGACTAGGTCCTCAGTTGAGTTTGATCAACCCCAACTCCAGACTTCAAAATGTTCCCTGCTCAGTGCCTTGGTGAAGATGTCTGCTACCTTATCCTTCGTCTTCCAGAACTTCATACAAATTAGAACATTTTCAACATTGTCCCTGAGAAAATGGTATCTGACATCAATGTGCTTGGTTCTTTTATGTTGAACCAGGTTCTTTTCCATGTTGAGAGCACTGGTGTTGTCACATGGAAGAGGTACACAATCAATCTATATGCCAGAAGCGGTACACAATCAATGTATACACCAAAATCTTCTAATTGTTGCTTGATCCACAGCGATTGAGCACATCACGAGGTCGTTGCAACATATTCTGAAGGATAGTGCAGAACTAGGTTCTGTATGCCCTTATAATATCTTAGAATTCTTTTAATAGCCTTCAAATGATATTCCTTAGAATTTGATTGGAACCTTGCACATAATCCCACACTAAATAAAATGTCTGTCCTTTGATGCTTCCATATCAACCCTTTTCAAGAGTTCTTTGATGTATTTCTGCTGACTGATACATGTTCCCCTTTTCAACTGCTTCACTTGAAGACCCAGGTAGACATTTAGTTCCCCCATAATACTCATTTCAAACTCACTTCGCACGAGATTAGCAATTCTTCACATAATGAGTCAGTTGTTGTTCCAAAGATAATGCCATCAACATAGATCTGCATAATGAGTAGGTTCATTCCTCATTTCTTCAGGAAAAGAGTGTTGTCAATTTTCCCTCTCGTAAAGCCATTTTCTAGAAGGAATTTTGACAACCTTTAACACCAAGCACGGGGAGCCTGACTCCTATAACAGTTCTGTCAGCAGGTCACAGAACTAGATTCCACACACTGTTCCTTTCTAGTTGACAAAGCTCTTCTTGCATAGCTGCTTAGAACTAGGTTGAATACTAGAGTCTAAGGATGTGATTACATTTTAAAGGCATGTGAACTTTTTTGCTTCTAGTTGGATATTTGAACTTCAGAATTTGAAGGACCAGGTTATTCCATATGTGAATCATCATTGACATCAACAGAATTATGACTTCTACTATTTTGTTCTGCATCAGGAGTTCCTAATATTGCATCTCTAACTCTTTCTTCAGCTTCGGTGGTAATAATTAGAGTACTAGGTTCCTCTTGAGAAGTGAAAGAGGATGTGACATTGTCTTCACTTGCCTCCTTTATCTGACTCATCATATCAGCCTTGCCATTTGAAATATCAGATATTTTCTCTTAGCGCATGCATCACACACTCTGTTCTCCTTCAAATTTGAATTTGGCAGACCACGAACAAGGTCCTTCTTCAGGCAGCTCATATCACCAGCTTGTAGAGAATCTAAATCAGCAATGTAGATACTCTTGTATCTTTTGGTAACTAAGACCACTTCGCCAGTTACCATATTAGTAACTGTGTACACGCTAGACAAGAACTCTACTTTGTTCCCTTCACCACAGATATGAGAGACTTTCCAACCTTTCCGACCCTTTTTTTATTTCCAGAGGATACATTCCCTCCATGCAGCGCCTTCAGTTAAAGGAAATTATTAGTACTTTTAGTAATGAGCTTCGAGCAATCACTATCCATGTACCATTATTGATTGCTCCCTACAAACTATATCAATGATTAGACTTAGGTATCCAAGCCAACTTGGGTCCCTTATAATGATAGAACAGGCAGATCAAACTTCTTTTTGCCCAAGCAGGCAGCATATATTTTCTTTTCAATGTACCAGGTTCCTCATAATTATGCCTCTTTTCAATAAAAACTTTATTTTTCTGTAAAGAATGCATTTTAACTTTACAAAAGTCCTTGTAATGACTAGTTTGACCATAGTGAGTGCACAACGTATTATCAGCCACAGTTACATACTTTTCATGGGATTATAAGAGGTTTTATCCTTTTGGAGCTCGATGCCTTGCCGGTTTCTATCATTACTCCTGTACATAGACGTTATTACATCAAGGGACCGAGTCCATTCAAGTGATTTATCAAGATCATTTTTAACCCTTTTTAAATCCTCTTGAAGTTGTCTATTCTTCCAAGCTCAGCAACAAGACTTGTTTTAACTTTCTTATGCTCTCTCTCAAGCTCAAGTTGAGCCTCTCTAGCCATTTTCTCTTCCTCAGTGTTGTCCATCTATTTTTTTGTTTGCTTTTTCAATAAGTTATGTTCTCTAGTTACTTCTTCCACTTGTTCTCATAATTCTTCAATGGAAACTACGATATCATCCATTTCTTGCTCAGTAGCTTCAATTTGCTCTACTAGAGTATTCTTTTCTTTGCTAAGGTTCTCTATGGTTTCCTTCATGTCAACAACCACTACCATCAAATGATCTCTAGATTGTTCAAAATCTCCTAGCCTATGATTAGGGCATCATTATTATTAACAAAACTATAATATATATCAATTAGAACATTTGCTAATGACATCAATTTCTTTGAAGAGTACGACTTCGGATTTCTCTGAACATCCCTGAAATTTACTTCATCATTGTCATCCTCTTCATCCTCATCGAACTGAGCCATCAATGAAAACAATGAAGCAACTTTTACTTTATTTTGCACTGCCATCATGGAGTTGCTTCATGCATCTGGTTCCTCTTCTGATTCATTGGAAGAGTCTCCCCATGCAGCAAGAGCTTGCTTCACAACATTCTTAGCTGTACATTTTTTGCTGAATCGTTTTTCAGGAACTGGGTTTCTTTTTGTTGGAGTTTGTAATGCTCTTGTTTCATAAATGGGCAGTCTTTGATGAAGTTTCCAAGCTATCCACACTTATAACATCAATCATTTCCTTTGAAATTCCTGCTAGAACTTCTTTTCTTTGGGATTCCACCATTATTTCCAAACAATCTTCTGAAATCTTTGTGGTCTATTGGTTGATTGACTTTACTCGAAGTTTGGTGGAGCAGCCATGTAAATCCTTTCTAGGTGTTAACCTTTTAGAAAGAACTTTCTCTGATACCGATTGTTAGAAACTAAGCATCCACCAGGCAGTATAGAGAACCGGGTTATCTATGAGTTTCACTGAAGATACTAATGATCCGAACTGCATAGCGATCAAGTCCTATATCAGTTGCCACAGTGCTAACTACTTAACCAATATGTATATGAGACACATGATAAGTTCCTACTGTATAGAGAACCGGATTCTATATAAGCTCCCACTGTAAGTAACAAACTGTAAAACCAACTAGTGTAGGGAATCGGGTTCTCTAATTGTTCCACAATAGCTAGGCATTAAGTAAAGAAAACAAATAATTTTTACGTGGAAAAATCCCAGCTCAAGGGAACAAAAATCATGTCCTACACTTGTAGGCTTTCAACTTCAATAACTTGTAAACCCATATTACAAGACACTTTGTAATGACTCTATTATAAAGGATTCAACTCAACTAACTTGTGGGACTCTCACCACAAGCCACTTTGTAACTCTCTAGTTACAAAGACTTCGTATAAATTGTGATACTCTCACAACAAACCACTTTGTAATAACTTTATTACAAAGACTTCAATCGCTCTAACTTGTAAAAACACTATTACAAGCAAAGAATTTAACTTATGACTAAAACTAGTCACAACATAAACTAGAGAGTTTACGGATTTTTGATTTCCTAGAAACAGTTTCTAAAAAGCAAGATAGGAGTTACAATGAAAAACAAATAACAAAGACTCAACAAACCTAAGGATTTAAGATATCTTCAATCTTGGATCCGGTCCTTAAGGTTGAAGCAGCTTTGTTCTTGAGAGAGGTTGTTCTTTCACTTGAGAGGATATTTTTGTTTCTAATTTTTGCAAGTCTTGAACTTGAATCCTGTGCCTTGCACAAGGTTTATACTACAAAAGAAATTTCCTTAGTGATGTCAAATCTTAGTTAGTACATGCCTCTTCTCGATGGGAAGTGACTGTTGCACTGTCTGCTAAACTGTTACGTGTACAGTTGCACGAAGCCACTTTTTGCAGTTGCTTTCCAGCTGTATAGTGGACTTATACTTCTGTCTGGGGAACACCAAGGTATCAGGTCCCTAATCTGGTTCCTGTGAATCTAAAGGCACACTTCCCAGATTAACTTGAGTCGATTGACTTGAATGATTGTACCATGCATGCTTCAGCTCCTTTATCTGGTTCTCTCGTGAAGTAAGTTATTTTACCTTCCTTTATTGTATGTATACGTCTATGACATCACTTATAATGATGCAAGAAAGGTAGGTAAAAAGCCTTCCATAGAAAGTTGACTGTTGCATTGTTCCTGTGCAGTGGCATGTGTAGGCAACAACTTTCCTGCTGGGGAGTTGACTTCATACAGTCTCCTCGGGAACTGGTAGGAAACTGTTTCCTAATCTGTTCCTTCCACTATGAAGACTTGAGTTATATCCCACGCTGGATCCCAACCTAGAACTTTGTGATCTCGAGGTCTTGTAAATGTGTAACAGGTTCCTTATCTGGTTCTGGATGGTAAGTTTGTTAGATCATCAAAACATAAAGTAAAGTACTTATGCCCAAGGTACTTGTAACCTATCAAACACTCACAAAAATCTTGATCCAAGCAACCAGGGATGTCTTGACAAAAACCAAATTAACGACTGAAGCGATGAGGGCTATAAGGCTCCATGATGAAGGTCAATCCATTTTTCAAAGGAAGGTAATTTGCGAAAATACTCATAAAATATTTTGACTCGGACTCTTCCTTGTTGCCATCATCAAAATAATAATAATATGGTTGAAAATTACTTGGCATTGTGGACGTCCATACGGCACTTTCTCCTCCATGAATACGTTTTCTTGCATCTTCATTTCCAAATTATCTGGTTGTTCCCTCACCTGAATATATGGCCATCATAGGAGTAGTCAGCCTATTTTTTTTAGAGAAAAATGAGTCTTGAAGTAAAACGCCAGGCAACCACACACATAGTGAATTGGGAAGTAAATTCTATAAGGATCGAGTGGTGAGCCATTTGAAATTGTGTTTAATCCCCTATAAATGCTAGCAAAGACTGGAACAGTGAGGTTAATTCTTTTCCCACACTAAGTGTGTCAATGGTTCGGTTCAGCCGGTTATTTTATAAAATTTATACCATACCAATTTTTCGATTATTCTACTATGTATAACCAAAATTAGACTTTTCGAAACCGTCTCAATCATGTCGGTTTCTCTTTGGTATTGGTACGTTTCGGTTAATTTTTGGTATTTTCTTAAATATCATGTAAAATTCAACAGTAGAAATTAGATGCAATAACAAACATTCTTTTATTTGACTTAGATAAACTCTCTAAATATTTTTATTGTAAAGGGTGATGAATTAAAAATAAATAATAAAAGATGGATACAGTATAGATCCATCAATTATTCTACAACAACGTAAAAGAAACCAAATAAAGGTAAAAAAAATATAAATCACACGCGTTGAAAGATATTAACCAAGTTGGGACTCAAGAATAAAGTCTAGAGACGATGAAATAATCAAAAAGATAAATCTAAATTATATGAAAGAAAACATATTCAATATATGTCATTTGCTACTCATAATCGCTAAAGTACATGTGTCTTGCTAATAAAGATACTTGAAATAACTTAGTTTAAGTAGAAGTAACATAGTAGATTTTAGGGATTAGTACTTTGAGTTTAATTACTTGTTGGCTTGTAATAGCTTTCATAATTCCAAGGCCCAAAGAATAATATAATGTATTATTATTTTTCAACTTACTAGATAAATATATTTTTCACATGTAAAATTTATTCGGTACGGTTCGATATTTTTGATTTATTTTTATAAAATAAAAAATCTCCTCTAATTATCGGTGCAGTAATAAATTTTTATATGAAAACCTACTGTTTCTTAAAAAGAAACCTAAAAGTTAATTCGATACAGTACAGTTCGGTCGGTTTAGTCGGTTTTTGAATAGCCATTGAGACCTTAGCCCACATGCTAGAAAGGCTGCGATCTTGAAAGTCTCAGGGCAAATAAAGCCGCCTTCTTTTGTAGGGAGCACAAAGACATATAACCAGCATGATAAAGAGCATCCAAGTGTACTATGTCTTTCTTTTCACTTCCAACGCCAAGTTTAACAAATAATGCATCTTCAACTTCCACCAATTGACCATTTTACCTATGGCTCTAGTAGGGTTTTATGTTGATTTTGGGAAGAGTTGACTTTTTTTCTTTTCTCGTTAGAGGTTGTTCATACTTCACAATCTTTTTGCTCCAAAACTCTATCCATATTCTCACGGGGACATTATGATTTTTAGTGTTTCCCTCTCAGAGTTGGTGATATGCATCAAACAATTACTGACGGACTTGTGAAAGGAACATTTATCTTTGTCATAAGCACCAATAAGTTCTCGAGTATTTGGAATAACTTCCTCATAAGGAGACCCCATTAAAGACTGGCCCCTAATAACGCATGAGTCTCAAAGGGATATGGATAACTCTCCAACTGAGATGAGCAACGTGTTTGTAAGAGGACACCAAGCCTCATAACAGGCTTGCATGATACTTGTAGAATGGTCAATAAATAAACAATGATGCATAGACAACATCGTAAGTATTGATGGCCCTTAATGCTCGATGGTTCCTACTAAGGATATCTTAGGTCCACTCCTAATAGACGTGAATATAATGAAATTCGCCACCAAAAGTTAAGGAATCACTCCAGTATACTTCTCCATTGAGAATTCGTCGTCCTAAGTATGGGAAGGAACTTGCCACATTATTAACTTTGTCATTATGGGAACGAAGAATCCATGTCTTGAATTTACATTTGGTATTTTCAAAGGTCCATCTACCAAACGAAATGGATTTTGCAAGGATGGTAACGAAGTTGTATATAAGCATATCAGTGGTGTATCAACTAGTAATCTGGTCTCTGTTTTACTATCCTTGTGCTATGAAATTACAAGATACTTGGACGTGGAGGAAGATGATGTTGAATCTCTGAAGTAAACCATGTTCAAGATGCATAAAAAATATTTTAAAAAAATTGTTAGCACCTAAGTTAAAAGGGAAGAGTGAAAACTACAATCTTGGAAGAGAGCAGGGATACAATAAAAGAAATTCACCTCGGACATTAAAAAAAGGATGAATGTGTCAGACTTTTTTTAAAGATTTTCGTTGCGAATTTTTAAAGGTATTTGTCTCGAACTTTTAAAGGCACTCGAATTTTTAAAGTTTTTCGTTGTGAAATTTTAAAGGTGTTCGCCTCAAACTTTTAAAGGCATTTGGATTTTTAAGTTTTTCGTTCTGAACTTATAAAAGGCGTATGGTTCGAATTTTAAAGGTTGTCTTGAACTTTTAAAGGCGTTCGAATTTTTCAAGGTTTTTGTCGTGAACCTTTAAAGGTGTACATCACAAACTTTTAAAGGTGCTTATGAGGTGCTCGTAACAAACTTTAAAAAGCCCCCATTACCGATTTTTAAATATTCCTACAGTCTGTATATTTTTAAAGGTCTTCACCGCGAACTTTTAAAGTTCTTTACCGTAAATTTTTAGAAATCTTGACCACGAGCTTTTAAGGATCTTTATTCGACCTTCTAAGGGTCTTCTCCACAAACTTTAAAGGTTTTCATCGCGAACTTTATGATTTTGTACGAGGAAAGAAGAATAAATTATGTTTGCGACAATACTTTCGAATTCGCAAAACTCAACTCAAAATAACTTGCAAATACTACTAATTGATGCCTATAATTTGAGATAAAGGAACTATTTATATGGATATTGAAGGGAAGCTACTGAGAAACGGTGCCGATGTGGGATAAGTTGCAACAATTAGTGTCCTAATTGGAATAAGTAGCGAATGTCGATTGTGCGGGGAGAAGTCGAATCTAAATTGGTGTAATCTAAAGGCCGGTTAGACAGTCCTCTTTGGAGTAGAATAAGGCAACTAACACGTAGTATCTCTACAAAGTGCTGGCACTTAAAGTGAATGTCATGTTATATGGAAACAAAGACTTTAGTTATTAGAATAATTATTGATGCGAAGAAGTTCCGTACATTACAAGCATTTTTTAATTCAAGGAAGAAGCAAGTCCAAACATGAATAACATGGGTATCTTGTTTGATCATCTAAACCGAAAGACATCGACACCATCATATGACAGGAAAGTGATTACTTTTATTCTCGGTCCTTGGTGATCACGTTTTTTAAAGATCATTTTTCTCAAGAAGACAAATACATGTAATCTCTAAGTACTTCAAGCCTAGTCGGTTGATGGAGTGGCGCAAATTCGTCTTGAATTGGGAATATTCGTAAGCATATAAAATTTATTAGATATAAATTCAATAAATAACTTGAATTATATTTTAAATATGCTAATTCAAACAAATATTATGAACTATTATAAACGAATTAATTATATAAGTCCAACATATATGAAATTATTATGAAATAATATAAAGACAAGAACAATAATGCAAGAACAAGAGCAATAGAGAGAAGAGTAGAGAGAGTTCTTCTTATTGATACTTAGAGAATGTTAGGAGTGCATTACAATGGTAGAAGACCCCTTTATTTATAGGGAGGAGGATGATTTAGCTACCAAGAATAGAACTCTAGAATCTCTCTAATTATAGACATTCACCTTAAATAGGAGATTTCATAACACTCCCCCTTGAATGTCTATTCAACAATGTGCCTCGTTAAAACCTTAAAACCAAAACCCAATGGGAAAAATTAAAGAAAGAAAAAAGAGTACACATGTTTGAATATGCGCCTATTGGTTGCCTCGTTAAAAACCTTGCAAGGAAAACCCAGTGGGACAAAACCTTGAAAGGGAAAAAGAGTGCAACGCGCATTAACTCCCCCTAATGAGTACATCAATTTATATCCTTGAGCATTTGCATTCCAATCTTGTGCATCATCTTCAAAACGATCTTTGGTAGACGTTTGACAAATTAACCATATTGACTTGAATAAATATTCCGCACCTTGAAATCATCATTCTTGATAGATATGAACATCTTCATATAATGTCATGGAATAACTTTTCAATATCTCCATAGATGCATTCTCAATGCCATCATGCTTATAGTTATAGCAAGATACATATGTACACAAATTGTACTTAGGATGTGGTACTTCAGGACTAAGAATTGCATATGCTTCAAGCAACTTAAATCTTTCAAGTTAAGTCATATAAGCCACATAATAGACTTTAGATGCATATCAAGTTTTCACGTCATGCTAAACAAATAAGATATCGAAAACTGATTATACATACCTTTGACTTTATACTTTCAAGCATTTGAACTATAGGTTCAAAACTACATGTCTTTCATATGGAATCAATTCTTCTTGAATTGTATCTCTTCCATTTAGTTACTTTCTTTGGGTCAGCAAATGCGTATAGCATGCTTTGCAATATGTTGCAATTGAATTATCCCTTTTATGAACTTCAGGTTCATATCATGATATTCGGGGATATACATATACAAATGATAATTCATCCCATGTAACCTTTTCTCAAGTGTTTATCATGTCTCCCCCTCATGTTAGAAAAGCTAACTTGTTTCCTCAATTTTGGGAAATCATCTTTGTGCATTATCATGTCAATATACACGGCACATTAATAATAAGATGAAATTATTTGGTTCCTGACCCTGAACCACTTGTGAGGGGAGAATATAATATACTCTCGTATACAATGTATATCAAACTGATATATATAACTTTGTTCTCATAAGAAACAGTTTAGCTATTAAGTGGAAGCACTCAATAATTATCTTGCTAAACCAACTTTGATATAAACCAACTTATCAAGATGAACTATCTTGATTAGAAAATCTGGAAATTATGCTCGAAGTTGGATTACTGAGCAATTTACCTCGCAAGCACCGGCCAGGCTGCGGGTCAACAACAATTGCGCATGTAACCATTTCATAGATGCATCATATGTGGTATACATGGCAGGTGAATGGGCCCATATTCACCTTTGATATTTCCAGAATTTATGGGCTTCAACCCGAACTCTTTAGTTGGTCAGTTCATTAATGAGAACAAGTGATACAAGAGAATTCGTAAAGAACTTTCTAGTTCTTTGATATTCACCTGTGTGAATTCTCACATCATACTTAAAATGAGATGGCTAATACGAATGCTAACTGAACAAATTATCAATATTGGTAAACTTCAAATTTACAACATGACATGTGCACTTATCAATAAACTTCAGGTTTATTATGACATGGGTTTTTATACCAATAGATATCCACTTTATTGTGGCATTCTTTCGTTTGTGTAGTACAAACTGGAGAACAAAGCGGGTAGCTTTTCATATGCAAATTACCCCGCTACAAGTTGTAGTAATAGGAGATATCAAAGCCTTCCTTTATTTATAGTCTCAATATAATCAATCGCTTTCGCGTGTACTTTGGAAACTGAATAAGTTTCTTTGAGACTTACTACAGCACAATACTCAATTGTATTTCTCCAACATAGTAATAATTGGCTCTTCTAGAGCTCTCAATTAATTTTGTACTACCACAGATTCATCAACATCCATGTGGTGAATATCTTTCTTAAAGAGAAAGTTATACCATTATGGTCATGTCAAATTTATATGCAAGATATGTTTCTTGCATTATCGTTGTCCTTTAATAGTCATATTTCCAAAATACTTTGGCGTACAATAGGTACGTGACCAACGATCATTCATGCCATATATCATCTCAAACCTCCTTCTAGGGGTGAGTGTGGTATATTTAATACCAATTTCATGTTCATATTCTTCCAATAATGAATATGTATTCGTGAATAAGATGTTGTCACATTCACTTCGGGGATATGTGATTTTGTTATCCCTTTCAAATCTATAAATGCGTCAGGCATTTGATTTGCTATTCTTTGCAAATGGATAATCTTTTGTGCCTCTTTCACAAATAGAGGTATGTGGATCAAGATGAGATAATGATGCATTTTCCACAAAATTTCCCGTTTGGTTTCACCAACTTCTCCCCCTAATTTTGGGAAAAGTGTCTCATCAAATTGACAGTCTGCAAATCGTGCAGTGAACAAATCTCCTGTCAATGTTTCGAGGTAGCGAATAATGGAGGGCGATTCAACCTCAACATATATTCCTAACCTTCTTTGCAGACCCATTTTGGTGCGGGATGGCGGTGCTACAGGCACATATACTGCGCATCCAAAGATTCTTAAATGGGATATATTTGGTCCATGACCCAAAACCAATTGCAACGGGGAATATTTGTGTCAATTCGTCAACCAGAGACGAACTAGCATTGCTGTATGCAAAATGGCGTGACCCTAAACCGAAGTGGGCAGCCGACGAACTAGTATTGCTGCATGCAAAATGGCGTGAACCCAAACCAAAGTGGGCAGCCGACGAACTAGCATTGCTGCATGCAAAATGGCGTGAACCCAAACCGAAATGGGCAGCCTCGTTTTCATAAAGAATTCAAGATGATTCTCATTTATTGTCTCAATATGATATCCATTTTGAATGATATCTTTAAAACTCAAAAAGTTCTTCTTAGACTTGGAGGAGAATATTGCATTCTCTAAGATAAACGTCGTGCCTTTGGGCAGAGTTACAGTTGCTCTTCCGGAGCCTTCAATCAATTTACTTCCCATGGTTTGACATATAAAAGAAAATATACGAACATGAGAATAAACAACTTCAATTCGTTTGTGTCACATAATATTTTCAAAATCTGCTGCTAACAGTTGACTAACAAAATCAGATATGTTATCCATAATTGATTACTCTGCAGTTTGAAAATTTCAGTTTAAGCATTTTCTTCAAACAATCGATTGTTAAACACAAACAATCGATTGTTGAACATTGACAATCGATTGTTAAACACACACAATCGATTATTTGCTATTTTGAAAAACTTCAGAGCACACTGTTTTAAGACAATCGATTGTTAAGTATAGACAATCGATTGTTGGCTATTTTGAAAAATTCCAGATTACACTGTCTAATGACAATCGATTGTTAGACATAGACAATCGATTGTGGATGATTTTTGAAAAATTCCAGAACACACTGTTTTAAAGACAATCGATTGTTAATCATAGACAATCGATTGTTGACTGTTTTTGTAAAATTCCAGATCACACTGTTTTAAAGACAATCGATTGTTAATCATAGACAATCGATTGTTGACTGTTTTTGTAAAATTCCAGATCACACTGTTTTAAAGACAATCGATTGTTAATCATAGACAATCGATTGTTGACTGTTTTTGTAAAATTCCAGATCACACTGTTTTAAAGACAATCGATTGTTGATCATTGACAATCGATTGTTTTGCAGTTTTTATGCGAAATATGAGATAACCGACTAGTTTTTCAGGTTAGTCGATTACCTCTACTGGAAAGTAAAAATATTATTGATATTTGAGCATATTGATACATTCTAAAGAACTAATACTAACATTATATCATGAACTAACTAATACGAGCTAATACTAATGGCTATTAGTTTATTCATTCACTAATACAAACAAGTAAAATAAAATCAAATAGCTCCATCTTCTTTCATCACGGATCCATCACCGATTAGGTGGTCTATCTTCCCCTCGGGTTGCTCAAAGAAGTCTGCCACATCCAAGTGGGTGATGTCAAAGTTGTCGTCAGAGACAAAATTCGTTTCAGGGCGTTTACTCTTTCGAGATGCTTGATAAAGGTCAACCAAAAGTCATGGTATACGGCAAGCCTTTGACCAGTGCCCGTTTTCACCGCAACGATAATATATAGTTTATAAACTATTTGCTTTTGGGTTCTTATCGTATCGTGCTTGTGGCAGAGTGACCAACTTCAGGTTGTCATATCTCTTCTTTAAACCATTCCACAAGATAGGTGGATCCTTGACGGTGAGATATTCAATCTTCAAACCTTCATCAAGGTGATGGCGCAAGAAAATCAAGGCCTTCGCACATTCTTGGGTGGATGCTTTTTCTCTATCTTTGATGGTGTCTCCGAGACCCATAGCATCTAAGTGGATTTCAGCATCCAACACCCATGTCATATAGTTCTTGCCCGAAATTTCAAGGGCAACGAACTTTCTTTTCATAATGTCAGACATAAAACAAATTTACATCAAGAGCGTGTTCATACTTACGGGCTCTATTACAATTATCACATTCACTTCAGAGAATGGATCATAATCATGCTTTACACAATCTCATGTCAAATATTACTTTCATAAAGTGAAAGATTATTTTGAGAATCTTTATTATTCTCATTATCACAATAATGACGATTATAATTTCGTCCATTGCCATGTCCACATCCATTGATACCTTTACGGTAATAATTTTGTCTTCTTTCAGACTTATCAAATTCTGCTACCACATTCTCTAAAGGGAATGGAGCAAATTCAATTGGACGGAATTCTTTGCCACGTCCACATTCATTGATACCTTCATGGTAATATTTTAGTCTTCTTTCAGACTTATCATATACTGCTTCCACATTCTCTAAAGGGAATGGAGCAAATTCAATGGGACGAATTTTCAATTATTTGCCCACAATCATACATGAATTTAATCATGGCAGGACATAGAGATTTTACCACTTCATGTGGTTATAATTTCTTACAAACTCCATTAGAGTTATAATCAAACTTTGTTGTCTATTAAATCAAATCGTAGAATTTCAAGAATTTGAAAGGGAAAAGTAAATTACTTACCTTTAAGGTATACCAATTATATTTTCAATGTTTTCTTCCTTTTCTCTCTTCCGATTCTGTTTCCTTCTTTTTTCTTTGTTTTCGTTTCTTTTCTCTTTTGTCTTCCGTTTCTGTTTCCTTCCTTTTTCTTTTGTTTTCTTTTTTTTCTTTCTTCATTCTTTCTTTGAAGCAAAACCCTACACAGACAAAAGTTAAGACAATCGAAAATTTCAGTTGGTTAGAGACTCGTGCTGATAACGTATTATTAAATAATATAAAGACAAGAACAATAATGCAAGAACAAGAGCAATAGAGAGAAGAGTAGAGAGAGTTCTTCTTATTGATACTTAGAGAATGTTAGGAGTGCATTACAATGGTAGAAGACCCCTTTATTTATAGGGAGGAGGATGATTTAGCTACCAAGAATAGAACTCTAGAATCTCTCTAATTATAGACATTCACCTTAAATAGGAGATTTCATAACAGAAATAAATAAATAACTCTGAATCTATTAGACTAAAACAATGAGCCTACTTTATTAGGTTCAATATGTCATATTCTTAGAGGTCCAGTTTGGTGCCACATGTCAAATGATGTGGCACACCAAGTCAAACAAAAACGGTCAATAGGATCGTGTCCCGTGTCAAAATGACAAGGCATGCCAAGTCAAATTAAAGGGCCAGTAAAACCGCGCCACACGTGCAAGTGGCATGTCTTACCAATCAAATGTGGTCATGTCACACTTAAATTTGATTTGTCAGAAAGAGTTTGTTCTTACCATAGCTCCTCCATTCCACAACTATAAATATGGGTTTTCATAACTCAGAAAAGATACCAGAAGTTATAAAAAGCAAGAGAGAGCTCATGGATCAAACGCTGTAGATTTCTCTAAAAGCTACAAGCTTTTGATGTTATAAGGATTAAAAAATCAAGACGGAGATTCAAGAACAAGCTGCAAGCCCTTGGATTAAAAATACGTCAAGATCAAGGTCATGCTTCAAGCATTTAGAATTAAACAAAATAAAATTCAAGATTACGCTCAAAAGCTCTTTCATTTACTGCTAATAAATAGTATCAGAAGATTCATATAGATTGTAACACTCTAATATTCGAAATAAAATACAACGATTGTTATAATATTTTTTAATCTTGATTTTATTGTCTCGACGCAATTTATTATTTACAGAACAATCTCAACCAACTATATTTTGAAGATGGCTGCTTCAAGTATTTCCATTTTTATGTTCACTATATACAACCAAACAATTTCTTATGTAAAATGTTGCTCCTAAACGCACACGCAAGTATACGTGGTCGACAAGTAATATAGAATTGTAAGTCCAGATATCGTACGCACAAGGACTTGTGATTAACTATTAACTAAACTAAATTCAAACAATTAATCTACTCAAGCGAATCTCAAAGTCTGAATAATTAACTTAAACTTATCTAGAGTAACAAACTACAAGATTAAAGAAAACAAGTTAGCAAATTATAGAGATGAATTCAATGTGAGTGAATATTCTAGAGCTATGTGTTAGCTAACAATCCCATTGAGTTTTTCACTTAATCGTCTAATTAATTTATCTAGTTTATTGGTTGACAGGGTTAATATTGCTCGTAGCCTTCTCCCCAAGTACAACTCGTCTATTCAAGCTAACCTAACGCCTATAATACTATGGAATTAGGATTAACAAGAATGTACTAATAATTCCTGTATAGTAACCAAGCAAGGCGATTAGGTATATTCCTATCCTAACTGCAAATCCGCTCCCCCTCAGAATTAAGATCTTGCTCTTCTCAACCTTATATGCAATCTAGAATTCCCTCTCCCGAATTCAATCTTAGATTCGTAGATAAACGCAAGATTAAATAAATAAACTAATATGATAAAATAATAAGAAAAATTCAAGCTTCAAACTACAACGTTCATGTAGCGCGCAATATTCTAGAAGTAATATATGAAATTAAAGGAAGAGAATAGAAGAAAAACTAGTTAGAAGCCTCCTTCGAACGTGGTATGTGTTCACCCACGTGAATTCTCCTTTGAAATCTATTAGATATCTCCGAAGTAGTGACGTATTCCCCTTTAAATATATATTTGGTCTTGTTTTTATACGTGTTTGGTAGATCTAGAGCTGAAATAGCCTTGTCCCGAGTAAAATTGGACAAATTTCACATTATTGGTGCCCTGGCTAGCTCCAGTCGCCCTCTATAGTGCTGCCAATTTTTGTTTACTATTTTTGGCGTCACAGGTAGGGCTAGGTGCCACCTGTGGCGCTAAATGTCCAACTTTCCTGTTTTTGTCCGTTTTGAATCTAATTTTGCATATTCTACCCACGATTGCTCCCAGATTTTTCCTATACATAAAAACACATCTAACTAACATAAATCAACACACTTCACACCTAAATTCATGAAATAAAAGTAAGATATGAGGCAATATACATAAAAATATATATACTTTAAGCAAACATCAACACCCCATATTTAGCCTCTTGCTCGTCCTCGAGCAATGGAACTATCAAATAAACCCCCAACCGCGTACCCGTCTCAATTATAGAGGAGCACTTTAACTTTTAACCACACAATATACTTTTGACTTTGATCAATACCAGTACACGAGCATGATCATACAAAATTTTACATTCTTTCCGTGAAAGCATGACTAAGTATAATATTTCAATTCAATCAATTCCAACAACCTATTTATCACCAACCAACCTCAAAAGTCGACTTGTAACAACTAAGCACCCTCAACTCATGCACTCAACCAACAAGAAATTTTACAACATCACCAATCATTCATGAGATCATATGTCCTTACCAACAAACAAAATAGTGAATATATACTAGCCCACGCATTCAAATGTGCTTTTGAATATAAATTAAGGATATCACACAGTTTAACAAAATTCTCTCACTCTCAAAAAGCATTCATATGCATCTCATGGTCGTACCGTAAGCTTGACCGTAGTGTATATTTCTACTAATTTAAGCTAGCCAAATACATAATCAATTAAGACTTTAAGGTTGTAATGTAGGATAAGGGACGGGTATGATACATTTAGAAATAGTGACTAACCCTCCTAAGCACTTTAATACACTATATTCACAATTCAAGCACATATTCTTCTCAACCAATTCACTTGCCCCAAATCATGTGCAACATAACCCTCTTTTCAATTAAGCACTTCTATATTTCCACTAGCACAAATCAATAAGAATTGGAGAGGTATGTTTTTCTACATCTTTTGAACTATCATATTTTTTTTTTACCTTTTCTTGCAATTTATCTTTTCCTTTCTCTCTCTTTTTTTCTTTTCTTCACGTTAAAGTTTATCGGCTAGTGACTTTTGATTTCAACTCTAGTGTACTAACGGTCCCTTTCATGGTTCCACTCAAAAGCTACTCCCCAATCTCTAACCTTACTTTTTTTAGCGACTAAGTGCCTTAGGAGGTAAAGGTTCAATAAATATCAAATTAAGAATAAAATAGGGTTATGGCTTGTAATGTGGTTACCAAAGAAAAGGTTTATAGGTTCAAAGGGGCTAGCAACGGAAAATTTCATTTTCTTATGTGACAACCACATCTATGATCAAGCAAGAAAATGCCTATATCATCTCCTAGATTAGCACAATTTATAATTTTGCTTCAATTAATATACTGGGCAAGTTCTAGATTATACAGGATACCATATAAAATCACAAATTGTCACACACTCGTTGCACATGACCCAATCAAGATGGTTATGTTCAAATCTCAAGTCAAGCAAGCACACACAATTGAGAATTTAACCAATATTGCACTCTGTGGCATATGAGTCAAACAACTAAGAAAGGGCGTCACAAAATAGGCTATTTATTTTACTTAGGCTTCACAATTCAAACTAAATACACGGAAAAATAGAATGTATGTCATAGCCAAATGTGCCAGTATCAACCATGTCAATGTGTATCTCAGAGCGACCTAGTTTCTTTCTAAACTACTCCTAAAAAAGAAAACTAAAACCAAGGGATACTACCTAACTATACTTAAACAAATCTTGTTGGTATTTTTTGAACTTTTATCCCTCAAGAAGATTGTCTAAAAGATCCATCGTCGAAAAAAGTCTGAACTTTTTTAATTTTTTTTTTAATTTTCATTTTTTTACACAAAAGCCAATATACTAAGAAAGAGTACTACAATTAAACTAGGACCGCACGGAAAATCACCCAACAATTTTCTCACCCTACACTTAAAATTGTGCAATATTCTCAATGCATACTGTAAATAATAAGAGGGTAAAAGAGACTCCCTGGTAGGCCAAAGACCTAAGAATTAGCAGTTTATGGGATACTCACACTTCTCTCAGGTATAAATTTTTTTGCGGGTACCTCACACACAGTTTCAACCATCTAATTGCTTTTGCACATGCCTATTGGTTTTGTCTTCATGCTACTACTCCTACAACATACAAATATAATACTACAACAATAACAAAAAAAAAACAACAGTAAAAAGAAAAAGGAAAAAAATTGAAGTACATTGCCTCCCAAGAAGTTTTTGATTTAACGTCGCGACACGACTCCGTCACTTTTAGCACTTTCCTTCCACTTTGAAGATATGAATTGCGCCCCCAATTTTGTATTAATTTTTCTATCACGTTCATGGGGCGGTGGTTAAAAAATAAAGAAATCAAGCAATAGATATCGCATCTTGCACTTCTTGGCCCTTAAGTGAGGAATGCCGTTTTGTCTCCTTGGTATAGCAAATTTTAGAATATAAACACTTTATTCCTCATCTATTGACTCTTTCATATGCTCGAATGGATCAATTTACATGTCATAGCCAAACACAATGTTAAAAAATGATTAGAATGACGTCCAATACGCTCTAACTCCAAAACTGCCTTATTTTTGACATCCTCAATTTTGCACTGTTTGTCAACCTTGACATCATTAATAATAATTTCGTCGAATAGTTGGAATTCCTATTTTCGCTCTACAAGCTTTCCAGTATCCACAGAAATGGGTTGTAGGGCATCAGACTCCTCAATGTTTTTATTCAATTGAGCCTGCAGGTCATGGATATCTGAGCTAAATTTGTCTATCTCTTTCCGGAGCTCAGTTTTTTGTTTATCTATTCTTCCATATTTGAAAGACCATCACAAAGATACTCATGAGATTTTATCAGTTGAGCTTGTTCCTCTAGCCAAGATTGGCATACTACATCTGCTTCTTCAAAATTATCTTCTTGTGGGTACTCGCTCTATTTAGCTAGTTCTTCCGCTCCGGCCTTCATTCTCATATATGATTGTTGCACTAATTCTTTGTATAGCCTTTTTATTTTCATCTTGTTGCTTGACTACTTGCCTCATTATGTCCATAATACGAGCACACCTTTTGTATCCTCCACTTCATTGCTCCTATCAAACTCATAAACAGTATTAGAAATATCATAATAAGGGAGCATAGAAGGATGAAAAGAATTAGGACACACATCCCAATGGTCACTTTTACCACCACACACATTATAAATATTTCACTCATAAGATTGAGATTCACAATTTTGTTACGAGTGTGGTCTTCCATAATATGGACATGGATCACAAAAATAAGAATAACCAATATTTGACCAATTATCATTCCAAGATGTCATATCAACAAAGATAATAAATATTAACCTAAGATAAAAATTAAAAAAAAAAACTTGAATAGAAAAAAAGTAAAATCTGATCTAGTAGATTAGTTAATTTTTATGTCCCCAGCAACGACGCCAAGATTTTGTTGCTCCCAAATGCACACGCAAGTATACGTGATCGACAAGTAATATAGGATTGTAAGTCCAGATATTATATCCACAAGGACTTGTGATTACCTATCAATTAAACAAAACCCAAACAATTAATCTACTCAAGCAAATCCCAAAGTTTGAATAATTAACTTAAACTTATCTAGAGTAACAAACAACGAGATTAAAGAAAACAAGTTGGCAAATTATATAGACGAATCAAATGTGAGTGAATATTCTAGAGCTATGAGTTAGCTAACAATCCTGTTGAATTTTTCACTTAAATCGTCTAATTAATTTATCTTGCTTATTTGTTGATAGGGTTAATATTACTCGTAGCCTTCTCCCCAAATACAGCTCGCTTATTCAAGCTAACATAATGCCTATATTCCTATAGAATTAGGATTAACAAGAATGCATTAATATTTCCTATAGTAACCAAGCAAGGTGATTGGGTATATTTCTATCCTAGCCGCAAAATCGCTCTCCCTCAGAGTTAAGATCTTTCTCAACTCAATCTTATATGAAATCTACAATTTCTTCTCCCGAGTTCAATCCTATTTGTATATAGTATTCAGTTGTTGATCAAGCAATCAAATAATTAAGCGGAAAATTGAATAAATAAATTAATATGATAATATAATAAGAAATTCAAGATTCAAACTATAATGTTCATGTACCATCCAAAACTCTAGAAGTAATAAACTATGAAATTAAAGGAAGAGAAGAGAAGAAAAACTAGTTAGAAGCATCCCTCAAGCGTGGTGTGTGTTCACCCACGTGAATTCTCCTTTGAACTCTATTAGATATCTCCAAAGTGGCGTATCCCCCTTTAACAATATGTTTAGTGTTGCTTTTATACGTGTTGGGTAGGTGTAGGGCCGAAATAACCTTGTCCCAGGCAAAATTGGACGAATTTCATGTTACTGGCCCCCTGGCTAGCGCCATGAACCCTCTATGGTGTTGTCAATTTTTGGTTACCGTTTTTGGCGCCACAGGTAGGGCTAGGCGCTACCTGTGGCGCTGAAATGTTCAACTTTCCTGTTTTTGTTCGTTTTGGCTCTAATTTTGCACATTATGCCCCCGATTGCTTCTGGATCATTCCTACACATAAAAATACATTAAGCAACAGCAATCAACATATTTCACATCCTAAATCCACAAAACAAAAGTAAGATTCGAGGAGATATACATACAAATATATGTATATTTTAAGCAAACATCAATAATTTTCCGAGTTTGAATAGGAATTGTTGTCTTATCAATCCAAGTACAAGAAGGAAGAAAAAAAGAAGAAAAAAGCAGTAGAAATAGAGAAGGACTAATTTGGAGCAACGAAACTAGAGCCCGTTTGAATTAGCTGATTGTAAATAATTGATAAGCTTAAACTGATAAAAATCATAAGTAATGAAATTGATTTTTTAAATAAGTATTTATGTGTTTGAATAGATAGATATATTGAAACTGATAATAAGCAGTTGCTCTTTTTGGTAGAAAATCGCTCATAAGTTGTTCTTTTGACAAAATAATGACAAAAATAACGAATATAGAATGAAGAAAAAGTTAAGAAATTTATTTTGGAAAAATATTTTGTGAATAAAATATATTATTTAAGATAAACCAGTAAAAGTTTGGTCAAACTAAAAATACTTATGAGGCTGAAAAGCTATAAATTGAGCATGGGCAACTTATGATTTATGGTGATTTTAGCTTATAAACCGTTGGCGTATAAGCACTTTAAAGTTTAGATGTTTATCAAATACATAAATAAACTAAAAGATGATTATAAGTCAATTTGATCGGCTTATAAATTTAGTGGAACACCCTCTTAATTAATTCACTGGAGAATATAGTAGTACCTAATTTTATAGTTTAAAAGAGTTTAGATCTAGCATTGATAGCTCAGTAAAACTACACAATTAAGTAATGGCACAATTACGTAATGCAATTGCAGATGACTCTCTTTTGTAAAAGTTGATTATAACCTGAAAAAATGGCAAATAATAATCTGTTATAAACTGTTAACTTACACTGATACGTGAACTTATTTTATTTACACTGTTAGCGCGTATCACTTAAATTTACTTTAAACATGTAAAGGGCCATTTTCATCCATCCATCTTTTTCCTTTTCCTTATCTTGGCTCTCCTATCAGAAAAAAAAAATATCAAAAAGAACTCCACAATGATTAAATAATCAGTAATACAAAAACAAATTTTAAATATATAAGTTACCAACTATTAAACTGAAATATCTAAGTTAAACAATCCAAAGACAATAACAATAACAAATTTAGCGTAATTTTACAAGTGAAATTTGAGAAGGCCGATGTATATACAAATCTTAATCTTATATTATGAAGACAAAGAGAGTATTTCTGATAGACTTCATGCTCAATAAAAGCATATAATCACTTCATTGTTAAAAAGAAATACATTCATTAATAAATAAAAAAAGCACTAGCAAAGCACAAATTTATGGGTTCCTTCACCAAAAAAAAGAAGTTGCAAAGCTTCAAAAAATAAATGATGAAAGGGAACTTCAAAGTCACTCCTCAGTTCTTTAAAAGGTTCAAAAAGCAGTCTCAACTTACAACTTCAAGAAAGGAGCAAAGTCACTAATCTTAAATAATAATTAAAGCTTGGATTATGTTGGAAAAAACATTTAGTTGTTGTTATGAGATTATCATGTGTCTTAATTGTTTGGTATATTATTTATCTAGTGAATTGGATGTTTGAAGGTGTCATTGAGTGGAAGAGTTGTTATTTATGGTATTATTTATGCTAATTCAGGTAATATAACTTAATTATTTCCATATAGAAGATCCTTAAAAATAACTGTAACTACATTTTTGGGATAATTGTAGATTTAATAGCTTTCCAGTAAAATAATTAATGCAATGGCTCAAATTTGAAACAGTTTCTCTATTTGTTAGGTAAAAGTAAGATTTGCCTATATATTACTTTTCCTAAACCCCATCTATTATTGTTGTTATTGTTATTTGTACTCAAATTCGAATGACAAACAAAGTGCAAATAGAAATATATATGATATTATCCATGTAATTTTATGGAAATAGGAGCTGATACGTTTACATTTGGTGATATGATGTGATTTATCCGTACAAATCTCGTGAAAATTAGAACATTTTCTTACATGATAATTAGTAGAAAGAGTTCTTTAACGGTCGTTTGGTTGGGATATTATTTATATATGCATAAGTTATATTGAGATAAGTTATGATAGAATTAGTTATGTTAGATTGTTGTTTATTCATTGTTTGGCATGTTGTATTAAGAATGATAATCGCATAATTTCTAAGAAGAAGGTATAAGTTGTACTGGTGCTAATTACCCTACATTCTGTAAGGTATATAAGTTATCCCAATGTTAAAATTAACACTGAGATAACTTATACCTAATTTGCTAATCAAATAAAATATTAAAGTGATATTAAACTTTTATACCACCCTTATACATTTTTATACCTGGTACTAAACGATTCCTAAGTAGTTTGTCGAAGTCATATATAAATGCACACTTAGTATCATCTAAGCTACGTGTTCGCATAGTAATTAATCTAATTTCCAAAAAAATAGTAACTTACTAATAATCAATTTTCATTGTAACTACTTGCAGTCAACTTTAAGTTGACCTAAATTGCGTAAATAGTATTTTTGTCACCCATGACACGTATTGTTCGGTTTGAGTCTAAGTTCGTACGTATTTGTTTTTTGGGCTACTCCATATCAAGCTTCAAAAATGCGTATACTATATAAACTTATGTCATGCCTTATAAAGCTCTTCACTTTCCTCTTCCATTTCGATATGTGATTCGCCTAGAGTGACGTGTGCACTCATTCAGAAGCTTGTCGGCCTAGAAGCCTGTCAGTCCTGCTTGACCTGCCTCATCAACCCATCCTCCTGAAGGATTGGTATGGGTGTTCATAACACGCAGCGGAAGATAATAACAATCCTAGGTAGATTTTCTCATGTTTAAAATTTATATACGTGTCAAAGATCGGATCAAAGACGTACCTGGTGAAGAGAGTCTCGTTTCAAAATTCTTCGATAGTGCGAAGACTCTATGCGTATCCACACCGAGACCGATCCTTTCTATCAACTCTTTGATCAATGAAACCCGTGAACAAATTGAACGAAGAATATTGTATTAAAATTTTTCTCAAAAATCTCAACTCAAATTAGAAGAACAAGAAACACTTTTCTTGTAATTATATTTTCTCTCTTAGCTTTGTTTTGCATTCTCACTTTCACAAAGTGAGTTTTCTTCTCAAGAATAATTATAAAAAAACCGGAAAAAAACCATGCAAATTTTCTCCATCACCTTTACATAGCATCACCTACAAACTCTTTTCCTATTTGGTTGAGGTAATAATTTTCCTAGGGTAAAAGTTTATTCTAAAAATAAACTTATAAAAAATTTTGTACAAAAAAATAAATTTTCCATCTTTGTTCACGTAAGACAAAGAAGGAAATTGGATTCTATCAATACGAATTTTTGTATGAATATTTTCCTTCTTTGTTCACGTGTTCCTTCTTTCCAAATCTCATTTGGACTTTTTTTTTATGTCCAATTCTAAATTGGACTTTATTAATATAAACTTTTATATTAATATAATATTTTCCTATTGAAAATATTAATCCCATTCCAAATAGGATAAAACTTCAATTAATAATTCAATTCAAAATTAAATTTATTAACAAGCATTTATTAATATTATATTTTATATACATATATTATATAAAATAATATTAATTATATATATCACATATATTTCAACCAAGAGATATTATTTAATTTCTATTCCAAATAGAAACTTCAATTTATTCACAATATTAATTATAATCTTTGTGCTAGCAAAGAATATAATAATATTTCATTTGGACTAATACCAAAATTTATTTGACTAATTAAATTCTTTAATTTAATTATCAAATAATAAGTTAATTAATCCTTTACCAAAGATCAGAACACTCGTTAGTGTGCGACCCCACAGGTTCAATACTAAACCGGTAGTAAATTGATCATATCAATATACTAATCAAGGGTGGCGTCTAGCACCACTCCTTAACGAGCGGATAGCATGAAGTATACAATTTACTCTCAAACCAGTAGAAGAATAATGTAATAATTCCTTCTGTCCTTATAGCTCTGGATCACCCTAGGATATGGTTCAACTGTCAAATCCTAATAGGCGATCAACTATGTGTTCACGTCAAATATAATCGACAATTGAATGACCTAAGAAACTCATTTCTTCTTTCATTCAATTGCCCTGGCCAAAGTCTTAGTTTGGTCGTTTATAATTCATGACAACATGGAGCTTAAACTCATTACCAAGAGTTGACAGATTCCGTCTTGATCAATCACTAATTTTACAAGTATTTAATCGTACCCAATATCCTTTCAACTATCGCCCTAGGGCCACAGGTGTCTAGTATCAAAGCACAATAAATAACTTGTCAATTACTATGACGATCTCAAGTCAAAGAAAACAGTTACATCACATTCTTCAAGAAAATATCATATTGACAGTTTATGGTAATTCTAACCATTAGAAATTATCCAATGAGTCGGTTCAATGATCATATCTCTATATGCATCATCTATCTATGTGATTTAGTTAATGAGATCAACTAATCTTTATCCGATAAAGACGATCACATAAATATTGATCTAACAGGATTACTAATGTCTAAATTAATAATCCGACGATCAATAACAAATTTAGATTAAATTGTAAAAGACTTTTCTCTCATTATCATGATCTCTATCACGATGACAAATCTCAAAATTTAATCAAGGACCTTATCAAAATAATCAAACAATTGATAATAATGATAAAAGAATATCAAATGCCATATATTTTATATCAAATGACATTCACAAAAAATATGTTCAAGTTATCAAATATGATATTGGATCTAGGGCATATCTAATATATCTCTAACAATCTCCCACTTGCACTAGAGCCAATCGCTCTTGTACTTCATCCCCAATTTCCACTTATGCTTGTCAAACTTTTTTGTGCCAAGCGATTTAGTGAATGGGTCTGGATCATTTTCCTTCCCATCAACCTTTTGAATCTTGACGTCTCCACGTTCAATGATTT
Organism: Nicotiana benthamiana; assembly: GCA_034376525.1. Lineage (NCBI taxonomy): Eukaryota > Viridiplantae > Streptophyta > Magnoliopsida > Solanales > Solanaceae > Nicotiana > Nicotiana benthamiana. Next base: position 52,573,584 of record CM067339.1, on the reverse strand, counting down.
CTCTTATCAAGTGATACCTTCGCAGAACGTGTTTGGACTTTTGGTGTTATCTTGGTTCTTTTGCTTGAGCAATGGCTCCAGTATTGTCACACAACAATGGAACCGCACCTTCCATTGAAGGAACCACACCAAGTTCAATTAAGAACTTCTTCATCCATACAGCTTTCCTAGCAGCTTCACTAGCTGCTATATATTCGGCTTCAGTCATTGAATCAGCTACTGTAGCTTGTTTGGAACTTTTCCAACTCACTGCACCACCATTTAAGGTGAATACATAACCAGAAACAGATTTGCTATCATCCCTATCTGAAGAGAAACTTGCATCAGTATAACCTTCAAGTTTCAACTCAGAATCCTTATAGATGAGGAATTGGTCTTTAGTCCTTCTTAAGTACTTAAGAATGGTCTTCACCACCTTCCAATGTTCCTCACCAGGATTTCCTTGATATCGGCTAGTCACTGCAAGTGCATAAGCCACATCAGGACGTGTACATGTCATGGTATACATGATAGCTCCCACTGCACTAGCGTATGAGATCCTACTCATCCGTTCTCTCTTCAGGTGTTTTAGGACAATCTTCCCTACTGAGAGAAATTCCAGTGCCTATCGGTAGATAGCCTCTTTTGGAATTATCCATGTTATACCTCCTTAAGATAGTATCAATGTACAAAGACTGGGAAAGTCCAAGCAGCTTCCTAGATCTATCTCTATAAATCTTTATTCTTAATACATAAGCTGCTTCTCCCAAGTCTTTCATGGAAAACTGTTCAGATAGCCAAATCTTGGTATTTTTCAATGCCGGTACGTCATTCCCTATGAGCAATATATATCAACATACAACACTAAAAATATAATTGTGCTCCCACTAACCTTTTTGTACACACAAGGTTCTTCTTCGCATCTAACAAAATTGAACTTTTCAATTGTTTTGTTAAATCGAATATTCAAACTTCGAGAAGATTGCTTTAATCCATAAATAGATCTTTGTAGCTTACAAATTTTATTATGATCAGACAAAGATGTGAAACCTTCAGGTTGTGTCATGTACACATCCTCTTCTAGCTCACCATTAAGGAAAGCTGTTTTCACATCCATTTGCCATATTTCATAATCATAGTATGCTGCTATAGCAAGCAAAATCCGAATAGATTTGAGCATTGCCACGGGAGAGAAAGTCTCGTCATAGTCGACTCCTTCTTTCTGACGATATCCCTTGGCAACAAGACGTGCTTTGTAGGTCTCCACCTTTCCGTCTGCTCCAATCTTTTTCTTAAAAACCCATTTACAACCTATAGGTTTTATATCCTTTGAAGGTTCAACTAAAGTCCATACTTTATTTTCCTTCATGGATTCCATTTCGGATTCCATGGCCTTTTGCTACTTCTCATATTCAGAACTTTGTATGGCCTCTTCATAGGTCTTAGGGTCATTATGATCAACCTCATTTGATAAATCATCTTGTACCAATAAATTTAATCTAGTTGGTACATGACGTTCTCGTGTAGACCTTCGAAAAGGTAGTTGTACAACATGTTCACCTTGTGTTGGATTTCGTTGTTGCTCAATATGGTTTGGAACTGGTTCATTAACCTGTTCTTGAACTTCATTTAGTTCTTGAACTTCAACCGTTGAATATGGCAATTTTCTTGGCAACTTCAAAACATCCAATAAAGGTTCTTCAACTTTGGTCTCATGATCTTTATATTGTGTTGATTCATTAGTTTCTTGATCTTCATCAAGTTCTATTTCTCCATTATAATTTCCTTCCAAAAGAAATTCCCTTTCCAAAAGGGTTGCTCCTCTGGCCATAAACACTTTATGGTCAAAAGGGTGATAGAAATAATGTCCCATTGTTTTCTTGGGATACCCAATGAACCTACACTTATCATATCTTGAGTCAAGTTTATCAGACTGTAGTCTCTTAACATAAGCTGGACAACCCAAAACTTTAATATATTTAAGGTTAGGCTTACATCCTTTCCATATCTCATATGATGTTGTAGAGACTGACTTAGTGGAAACTTTATTAAGTAAGTATGTTGCTGCTTCCAAAGCATATTCCCATAAATTTATTGGAAGATCAGTGAACCCCATCATAGATCTAACCATATCTAATAAGGTTCTATTTCTCCTTTCAGACACACCATTGTGTTGTGGTGTTCCTGGAGGTGTCCACTGTGAGAGAATCCCATTCTCTTTGAGATATCTCGTAAAATCTTCACTAAGATGTTCTCCACCTCTATCAGACCTTAGTATTTTGATACTTTTACCAGTCTGCTTCTCAACTTCACTATGGAATCTTTTGAACATTTCAAAAGATTCAGACTTGTGTTTCATAAGATATACAAATCCATATCTTGACATATCATCAGTGAAGTTGATGAAGTAAGAATATCCACCTCTAGCCTGAATTTTCATGGGCCCACAAACATCTGTATGAATTAGTCCCAATAATTCAGAAGCTCTTTCTCCACTTCCAGTAAATGGAGATTTGGTCATTTTTCCTTTGAGACAAGATTCAAAAGTTGGATATGATTCAAAATCATACTCGTTAAGGTACCCTTCCTTGTACAACTTGTTGATTCTTTTCTCTCCAATATGACCAAGCCTACAACGCCAAAGGTATGTTTGATTTACATGATCATCTCTTTTCCTCTTAAGACTTGAAACATGCATAATTGAATTAGCATTTACACTAGGTAAGACATAAACATCATGTTGGAGATAGCCATTCGCATATAAATTATCACTATAATAAATAGAGCAAATACCATTGCCTATATTAATGCGAAAACCACGTTCGTCTAACATAGAAGATGCAATTATGCTCGAAACAAATTTAGGAACGTAATAACAATCATCCAACATAAGTACTTTGCCCATAGGCATTATTAAAGAAATTGATCCTACAGCTACGGCCGCAACTTTTGCACCATTTCTAACCTGTAGATTAACTTCTCCATTCTTTAGCCTCCTACTTATCTTGAACCCTTGCAACATATTTGCAGATGTTATAACCACTGCCAGTATCTAATACCCACAGTGAAGAATTAGTGGTAGCTGAAGAAAACTTGAAAACATTTTTCATTAATGTCTCACCTTGTTTCTTCTCCTTTAGAGTTGCAAGATACTCCTTGCAGTTTTTCTTCCAATTATTAATGATAAACCTTGTTGTCTTGAACATCATTCTCTGGAGGGATTATCTTTGCAGGCTTATCGATCACATCCATAAGTTTTTCATGCATGAGAATAATTCTCAAATTTCTATACCAGTCATCAAAGTTTGGTCCTACCAATTTGTTGGTCTCAAGTATTTCACACAGTGATGTAACAGACATATTGAGAAATCTAAAATATAGAAAAGAAAAAGTAGTAATATAAGAACATATTTGCATATGTCATAAAGACATGGACTTTTATCTAAATGATATTTCTACTAATTGTTTTAAACTATTTACCCTCATTATAGTTTACGAAATATGTATGAGCCCCTTGGAAATCAAGTCGTTTCTCACATATATTTTAAAGGTAGGTACTCTTACCAATTGTATCCCATACAATTTCCTTAAACAGCTCTATGTCAAATAGTCCCCTGGTAGTCAGGTCAATCCTATTGGCATAGTTGAGTTCAACCATCATGATAGCAAAGAACTTATTAAATTTTATACTCCCCCGGGTAGTCCAGGCGTCTAGTGTAAAATTGAATAATTCTTTCAATCCATACATCTAATGCAATAAATAATTTTAACATATTCTCGAACTATAAGTCTCCTGGTAGTCAGGCCGCTCCTTATAAACAAGAAATAAGTAAAATTAATTACCTTGATGGATAGCTCTATAATAAAATATCTTATATTTTATTATTTAAGAACTCAAATTTTAGTAAGAGGAAATTGTTACAAAAATAATTTTTAATAACACGAAGATCGAATCTTTTATAGCATGTGAATTTAGTTCAAGTTGTCTACATGCTTAGTCCTAAATTAATTTACATCACATGTAATAAATAATTCAAAATTATGTAATGAACAAGCACATGGCATAAAACAAAATTCAACATCCTCTAACATATTTATCTTATATATCACATAAAAAGAAATCATGCTAGAATATTATTATTAATTAATATCTCATGAATTAATAACAATTAAATTAACAATAGAATCATGTAACCTATTATAGATTCTCGTTGTATCTAATACAAAATTTCAAATTCAAGTTATGAACTATCGCAATAGTAATATGAATGCATATTTTATCCACAATAAAATAATGTCAATCATTCAAACGATTTGACTATTGCACAAGGCACATCTATTAGGGTTTGAACTCTTCAAATATAATATTAAAAATATTTCGTAAATAAATTTTAGACACAATAAACCACGGCTCTGATACCACTGAAGGATTGCGTATGGATGTTCATAACATGCAGCGGAAGATAATAACAATCATAGGTAGATTTTCTCATCTTTAAAATTTATATACGTGTCAAAGATCGGATCAGAGACGTACCTGGTGAAGAGAGTCTCGTTTCAAAATTCTTCGATAGTGCGAAGACTCTATGCGTATCCACACCGAGACCGATCCTTTCTATCAACTCTTTGATCAATGAAACCCGTGAACAAATTGAACGAAGAATATTGTGTTGAAATTTTTCTCAAAAATCTCAACTCAAATTAGAAGAACAAGAAACACTTTTCTTGTAATTATATTTTCTCTCTTAGCTTTGTATTGCATTCCACTTTCACAAAGTGAGTTTTCTTCTCAAGAATAATTATAAAAAACCGAAAAAAACCATGCAAATTTCTCCATCACCCTTTATATAGCATCACCTACAAACCCTTTTCCTATTTGGTTGAGGTAATAATTTTCCTAGGGTAAAAGTTTATTCTAAAAATAAACTTATAAAAAATTTTGTACAAAAAATGAATTTTCCATCTTTGTTCACGTGAGACAAAGAAGGAAATTGGATTCTATCAATACGAATTTTTGTATGAATATTTTCCTTCTTTGTTCACGTGTTCCTTCTTTCCAAATCTCATTTGGACCTTTTTTATGTCCAATTCTAAATTGGACTCTATTAATATAAACTTTTATATTAATATAATATTTTCCTATTGAAAATATTAATCCCATTCCAAATAGGATAAAACTTCAATTAATAATTCAATTCAAAATTAGATTTATTAACAAATATTTATTAATATTATATTTTATATACATCTATTATATAAAATAATATTAATTATATATCACATATATTTCAACCAAGAGATATTATTTAATTTCTATTCCAAATAGAAACTTTAATTTATTCACAATATTAATTATAATCTTTGTGCTAGCAAAGAATATAATAATATTTCATTGGACTAATAACTAAATTTATTTGACTAATTAAATTCTTCAATTTAATTATCAAATAATAAGTTAATTAATCATTTAACAAAGATCAGAACGCTCGTTAGTGTGCGACCCCATAGGTTCAATACTAAACCGGTAGTAAATTGATCATATCAATATACTAATCAAGGGTGGCGTCTAGCAACACTCCTTAACGACCGGATATCATGAAGTATACAATTTACTCTCAAGAACCAGTAGAAGAATAATGTAATAATTCCTTCTGTCCTTATAGCTCTGGATTACCCTAGGATATGGTTCAACTGTCAAATCCTAATAGGCGATCAACTATGTGTTCACGTCAAATATAATCGACCATTGAATGACCTAAGAAACTCATTTGTTCTTTCATTCAATTGCCCTGGCCAAGGTCTTAGTTTGATCGTTTATAATTCATGACAACATGGAGCTTAAACTCATTACCAAGAGCTGACAGATTCCGTCTTGATCAATCACTAATTCTACAAGTATTTAATCGTACCCAATATCCTTTCAACTATCGCCCTAGGGCCACAGGTATCTAGTATCAAAGCACAATAAATAACTTGTCAATTACTATGACGATCTCAAGTCAAAGGAAACAGTTACATCACATTCTTCAAGAAAATATCCTATTGACAATTTATTGTAATTCTAACCATTAGGAATTATCCAATGAGTCGGTTCAATAATCATATCTCTATATGCATCATCTATCTATGTGATTTAGTTAATGAGATCAACTAATCTTTATCCGATAAAGACGATCACATAAATATTGATCTAACCGGATTACTAATGTCCAAATTAATAATCCTACGATCAAGAACAAATTTAGATTAAATTGTAAAAGACTTTGCTCTCATTATCATGATCTCTATCACGAAGACAAATCTCAAAATTTAATCAAGGACCTTATCAAAATAATCAAACAATTGATAATAATAATAAAAGAATATCAAATGCCATATATTTTATATCAAATGACATTCAAAAAAAATATGTTCAAGTTATCAAATATGATATTGGATCTAGGGCATATCTAATATATCCCTAACACCTCCATCATGTACATTACATCCACCCCCTTGGAACCTTGGCCCGCCATAGTAACGAGGGAAATTTGGCTCTGATACTACAGTTGTAACGACCCAAGTCCATGATACATATTGTCTGCTTTGGGTATATGTCTGCACATATGTCTTTCCCACTATGTCATATCGAGCCTTAAAAAGCGCGCATACTATGTGAACTTGTGTCATGACTTATAAAGCTATTCACTTTTCTCTTCCATACCAATATAGAATTTACCTGAGGTGATATGCACATTTTTAAAATAATATCTGCACTTTTTTTCAGAAGCTTGCTAGCTTAGAAATATCAATCCTACTTGACCTGTCCTTGTGAGCCTGTACTCCGTCGTGGTATCGCAATTTTGCAAAGCTAATAAAGTCTGGATAACTAAGGGATTTTTGTTTTAACTAAAGTTAACGATATCTTCCCCGTCTACAAGTTAATCTTTTAGGTAGAGAATTGAATAACTTGTTAAGATACTTTTAGTTTAGGCCTTCAAATGGTGAAGTCAGTATTAGGTTGCTGCGGTGTACATTTGTACTCTTTCAGCCTATTTTGGTCCCAATTTTTGACGAGTCAATTTAGGTTCAATTTAGAGTCAATCTCCTTTTAATTAAAAATCGAGTGTGTAATTTCTTTTTTTGTGTGTGCTCTTTAAAGTACTTATTGTTTATTGTTTTTCCTGTCAGCTGTATATTCTCCTCCGAAACTCTTAAATGAGCTAACAGACAAGAACCCATTGGCCACTCAAGGATGACGCCATAAAGAACATTTAGTAGAAGCAATTACATTTCCAAAATTACCCCTCTCTCTCTCCGTCTCCCCTTGTCTCTTGCTCCTCCCTCATACATTCACATTCAAGAACCTCTCTACCCACTAACCCAAAATCAATAAAACCAATAAACAAATACCTTTCAAATCCAACTTCACAGCAAAGCATTTCAGCTCTTTTTTCCTCTCTATCTCTCTCTCTCTCTCTCTCTCTCTCTCTCTCTCTCTCTCTCTCTCTCTCAGTACTGTTGAAAAGACTGTCTTTATTGCTTCTTCAACGCGCCATTAAAAGGGCGAGTTCAAGAAACAATAAACAATAAACAGACTTCATGATTCTCACGTCCCACATCTCTTAACTTGAAGAAACTAGCCTTACCCCATTTTCCCATTTCTTAAATCCAATTCCTTTTTTCTCTACCATTACTATATCCATATTTTCTTTGTCAAAATCCAAGAATTGGTCTTTACTGGGTTTGGTGTTTCTTACCATTTCAATCTAAGAATCTGGAAAAAATAATTTCTTTACTGGGTTTGGTGGGTTTTTGCCATTTTAATTCAAGAATCTAGAAAAAAAATCATTTCTTTATTGGATTCTTGATACATTTTTATACACCCTTTAAAGCAGCCATGACAGAGGTCCTCCACTCCTCTTCTCCTTCCTCTTCTTCTCCTTCAATATCTACACCTACACACAATGGCCACACATTTTTTGTAGAAGAAGAAATTGAGAGGGGTTCTGAGGTTGCTGTTTGTGATTCTGAGGAAGAAATAGAGGAGAAAAAGAGAGATAACGAAAGAAGAGATCATTTGTCTTTATTGGCTCTTCTAGTGACATTGTTTAGGAAGAGTATTTGGATGGCTTGTAAGACAGATAGGGAAGGAGGAGGAGATCTGTGTGGTGGTAGTAGGGGTATGGAAATTGGGTGGCCTACTAATGTGCGCCATGTTGCGCATGTTACCTTTGATAGGTTCAATGGATTCTTGGGTCTCCCTGTTGAATTTGAGCCTGAAGTTTCCAGAAGAGCCCCCAGTGCTAGGTACATTGTTTTACTTTTTGTGATTTTTTTATGGTTAATCAAAATTTTGGAGAATTTGTGGTGTAGTAATCTTGATATCCTTTGTGGTTATTAGATTTAGTAATTCATCATTTGCAAATGTGGAATCAGAAGTTTTACTCTTATACTATTTCGGTTCCTGCTTTAATTGGCATTGTGAAATGTGTTGTGAAGGATATGTTAGGATATCTCAGGAAAGGGAAAACTTAAAAAGAAGATAGTTAATGCTAGTATTTAATAGTTAGTTGTTAGTTGTTGGTTGTAGAGAGTCTCTCTTTAAAAAGACTGCTTATGTTGGGTTTTCAAATTAAAAGCGGACATGTTATGTTTTTTGCTGTCTCATTATAAACAATTTTATCAGTACTGTTAAGCTTGATAGGAAAATCCAACCTCAATACATTAAGAGGGATTAAAGTCTTGCACCCAAGGGGGTGTGGCCTAGTGGTCAATGAAGTGGGTGAGAACCATGAGGTCTCATTTCCAAATCTTTAGCAGAGGCAAAAATATTAGGTGATTCTTTCCAATCTGTCCAAGCCTTGGTGGACGGAGTTACCTGGTACCTGTTGCTGGTGGGAGTTAGCAGGTGTCTCGTAGAATTTGTCAAGGTGCTCGCAAGCTGGCCCGGACACCATGGTTATTAAAAAAATGTGATTGAAGTCACCTATTACTTGGTGCTGCATTTATCTTTTCCATCCAAAGCGCCTTTTTATGATCCCGGGGTACTTTCTTTTCTTTTGAGATACACTAGTTGATTAGCTATAAGTCCTACATTGAGAATCCATCTCATACATTTATAATCTTTGATGTTTGGTGTCCCCTCCTTTGTTATGATTGCTATAAAAGAGGCATTGAGGCCTTTTTTGAATTTTCCCGTCTAGAAGAAGTTGGAATTGTTTCTACATCCCCAAATGCTGTTGGATAAATGCTATAGTGAAGCCAGCAGGTCCCTGTGCCTTGTCATTAGCACAATTGTCGGCAGGTTTGCAGGCTTCCTCTTCTTAGGACTCCCTTTGCAATCAATTGTTGATTCTAACTTGATGCGACTGCAGTCTATTCCTGCAAGGATGACATCCAATTCACCTCTTTCTTATACATCTCTATTGAAACTCACAACTACCCCCTTACCTTATCTCTCTTGTAAATTGCTCTCCCACGATTGTTGCTTCTTCCAAGTTCCTCCCATTAGTAATAATTTTTTGGTGGAAAAACTGAGAATTGCAATCCCCGTTAGAGATTGAGACTTATCTCATTGTTTGCAGTTACTCCTATTGTATTGAATTTTGTGGGAAAGATTGTTGGGGTGTTACACTTGAGCATCAGATCATAGAATTTATCTTTTTTTTTTATTAGTGGTGTTTGGGTAACTTGTGCTACCTTGACTAATCTTCCAAGCAGCTTGTTGGTTCAGCCCACTAGCATGGCCACATGGGTTGTCAAGTAGCTAGGATTCCGACTTGAAATCTCTTGTTTGTCACTTCCATAGCTCAACCGCTACTATTATTGTATTCTTCAAAGTGTCTCTTCTTGGGAGACATTCCATGTGGTCAACATTTTTACAGAGGAAGTCATCTGTCTATTACAAGTAGATATTATACTATGTCTTTGTTGTACTTTGGTTCTAACTATAATTGTTAAATAATTTAGTGATTGACTCCTTATAGGTTAATTCTTAGTTCTTGACCATATATCCCATTTTGAGCTCTATATTTAACCTTAGAAAACAATTAATTTAAATTTTCAAAATAAATCTTTCTTATTTTACATTTTTTTTGAAAGAGAAAGTGTGATCCTAGTCGATCGGCCATATCTATGGTATCATCAGAAGAAAAGAAAGTATTGAAAGAGAGTTTAACAATGAAATATGGAAAAGAGATTTATCTTTGTGGGTTTACCTTTATAAGATTACAAAGCGAGTTATATGCTAATGAAGCAACTTCATATATCTGTAGTTTATTTAAGCATTCACGTGTTGATCTATAGGTAAATTGGAAAGTGATCTTTTTCTTTTTTGGTAAATGACGATTAGAAGGAATTTTATCGGATCTTTATCATGTTAATTTGCATTAGAGATTGTGGCTCATTGGTAGCAAAAATGTTCTCTTATTATATTCTGCTCTTGTTTGCCTTGGTGATGGATGCTCTAACCCGACATATTCAAGGGGATGTGCCTTGGTGTATGCTATTTGCTGATGACATAGTCTTGATCGACGAGACGAGGGTCGGTGTTATTGAGAGGTTAGAGGTATGGAGACAGACTCTCGAGTCTAAGGGTTTCAAAATAAGCAGATCCAAGACAGAATACCTGGAGTGCAAGTTTAGCGCCGAGCCAAGCGAAGTAGGCAGGGGCGTGATGATTGGATCTCAGGTCATCGCCAAGAGGGACAGTGTCAGATATCTTGGGTCGGTGATTCAGTGGGACGGAGAGATTGACGGGGACGTCACTCATTGTATAGGAGCGGGGTGGTCAAAGTGGAGGCTTGCATCAGGAGTCCTGTGTGACAAGAAAGTTCCACAGAAACTCAAGGGGAAATTTTATAGAGCTGTGGTTAGACCTGCCATGTTGTATGGGGCGGAGTGCTGGCAGTGAAGAACTCTCATGTTCAGAGAATGAAGGTTGCGGAGATGAGGATGCTCAGGTGGATGTGCGGGCTCACCAGGTTAGATAAGATTAAGAATGAAGTTATTCGAGAGAAGGTGGGGGTGGCCCCGGTGGATGAGAAGATGCAAGAAACGAGGCTGAGGTGGTTCGGGCATGTGCGGAGGAGAAGTCCCGATGCCCCAGTGAGGAGTTGTGAGCGGCTGGCGATGATCGGCGTACGGCGAGGCAGAGGGAGGCCCAAGAAGCATTGGGGAGAGGTGATTAGGCAGGACATGACTAGAATGCAGGTTTCCGAGGACATGACCCTTGATAGGAGAGCCTGGAGGTCTAGAATCAGGGTTGTAGGTTAGGGGCTCCTAGAGTTTTTCGTACGCCTCATCCGGGGTTGGGTGTGGGTCAGCAGGGTTACCCATAGATGATTTGTGTTTTAGCTTATGTCCCCCCTATGGTTGTTAGATATGGTAGTTACTGTATGATAGTATTGCATGCGATTGTATTTATGTTTCTTATGTTTAGATAATTATTTGCGCTATTTCTGCGGGAGTTACTAATGCTCTATTGTTTTTGTTTTTGTCTTTGTTTTTGTTTTACTTCTGTTTTTCCTTTTATCCTATGAGCCGAGGGTCGATTGGAAACAACCTCTCTGCCCTTTCGGGTAGGGGTAAGGCTTGTCTACATATTACCCTCCCCAGACCCCACCTGGTTGGAGTATACTGGGTAGTTGTTGTTGTTGTTATAATTATTTAAGCTATTTCTGCTGAAATTACTAATGCTCTTTTGTTTCTGTTTTTGTTTTTCTTTTCCTTCACTGAGCCGAGGGTCGATTGAAAACAACCTCTCTGCCCTTTCAGGTAGGGGTAAGGCCCGTCTACATATTACCCTCCCCAGACCCCACTTTGTGGGACTATACTGGATAGTTGTTGTTGTTGTTGTTGTTGTTGTTGTTATATTCTGCTCTGACGTCACCAGCTAATGTGAGTTTTTGATTCATTTATCTGTTGTTTTTGTTTATGTTGTCCCTTGTCATGAAATGATGAAAAACGTAATCACTTCATCAGAAAATCATTCAGAACATAACCAAATTGGGAGTGAGTCTTATCTTAGTGCATAAAGTCCTCCATCAGTAGGTGAACCATTGACTGCATTTGTTGCTCTCTCCATATTAGTATATTATCCTGGGCTTTTAAAGCTAACTAAACTAATCTGTTTGTTGCATTAAATTGTTGAGTTACCAGTTATGTTGCAGTTTCGATGAATGAGCACATAGCCATCTAAGTTTCCTTGTTTTCATCAAAAGCAATGGCAATTATAATATCTCCTCTTTATCAAATTAAAATTTCTCAGTGTTTGGTATTTACAAGCATATTCTTTTTCTATTAAATCATAAACTAGCAGACTTGTCTAATTTTGTAGGTTCTACTCACTGCTCCTGTTTTGTCTTCAATAAAATTTCTCCTGTTTTGATTTTTAATAAACTAGCAGACTTGTCGACTAAGTAAAAAGATTTGTGTGATCTTAAAAAAACAGCAATGTAATGTAATTGGTGATTGATTTAAAAAGAAATGTAATACTTGAGTGCATTAAGTGCTGTAAAATTTTATTTATATATTTATGGCGACATATCTTTTATTTCTGCTCCAGCTAGTAGACCTTGAAGATAATTAGGATTCCTTGAAAGCATCTTCATGAAAAGAAACTGCTACAGTTCTATTTCTCTCTTTAGTGAGTTGCATGGAGTTTTTGCGGATAGAGGATTATTACTATGACATTACTAGTCATCATGATAGTCCTGCAGATATAAACTATTCTATAAGCATGACTGCATCTTGAAATGCTATTGACTTTGGTATTCCATCTGTAGTACCACTGTATTTGGAGTGTCAACGGAGTCCATGCAGTTATCATTCGACTCTCGTGGGAATAGTGTTCCAACTATTCTCCTTCTAATGCAAAGGCGTTTGTATGCTCAAGGGGGTTTACAGGTGCGTGCTGTGTTTTTGTCTTATTCTTTCGAATATTCAAATAATGCATTAACAATATTAGTGGGTGTCATTGTTATCATCATCGAGGAGTAGTGCTGTGTCTTATAGTTGTTCATTAGATCATATCCGAGTTTTCTGTACGTGAGCAGGCAGAAGGGATTTTCAGAATAAATGCTGAAAACAGCGAGGAGGAGCTTGTTAGGGAGCATTTAAACAGGGGAATAGTTCCGGATGGGATTGATGTACATTGTTTGGCAGGCCTCATTAAGGTATATCTCTTCAGACTTATCTTATATATTTCACCCTTCGTGAATGCGTAGAAAACCATTAATGTTGTAGGCATTCATGCGCCATAATCATGGGCCACTTTTTCACATGGGTGTTGCCTACCTTATAAGAAATTAATTGTAATTGTGCTGTAATTTCAAATACATGACAAAGGAAATGCTTCAATTGGATGGCATATAATATGGTACCTTGCTCAAAATTATGCAGCCTGTCAAAGAGACTTATTGAATGGAACATTTGCATTAATTCTATTATAGTCACCAGATAATGGGATTCTCAGTGCCTCATTCAATGATGTAAGCAACACATTATTTGAATATTACTGGCCGCTTGTGGAGGTATGAACAAGGTGTTTCATTTTTCTCATAATCTCTTAGTGCTCAGTTGACAAGAGGGGTTGCTCTGATGGTAAGCAACCCCACTTCCAACCGAGAGGTTGTGAGTTCGAGTCTCCCCAAGAGCAAGGTGGGAAGTTCTTGGAGGGAAGGATGCCGGGGGTCTATTTGGAAACAGCCTCTCTACCCAAGGGTAGGGGTAAGGTCTGTTTACATACTACCCCCAGACCCCACTAAGTGGGATTATATTGGGTTGTTGTTGTTGTTGTTGTTGTTGTTGTGGAGGTTAGAACAAGCGACAAAAGTCTTGTGAACTTCCTCTGGATAACGCTGTGTAGGTAAAAAGAAAAGTGAAATAATAAGCCGACTCTTCACATGGTCAGTTACTTTTTGTAGTTCATGGTAACTCAAGGCATATGACTTCTGAGTTCTGATCATATCCTAGAATTGACAAATATATCTCTTCAGACTTATCTAACATATTTCACCCTTAGTGCATACACAGAAATACTGTTCATGTTGGCATTCATGCATAATAAACATGTGTATGCACGAACATGGACTCTTTCATATGGGTATGTTACACAAGCACCTTACCTTCTACGATATTTATTGTGCTTAGGAAAACCTGAAATTGTGCTGCAAATTACAAATTCATGATAAAAGGAAATGTTGCAGTTGGATAACATATAATATACCTTGCTCAAAATTATGCAGCATGTCCAAGAGACTTTTTGATTGAACATTTGCTCTTGTCAAAGAGACTTTTTGACTAGAGGGGTTGCTCTGATGGTAAGCAACCTCCACTTCCAACCAAGAGGTTGTGAGTTCGAGTCTCCCCAAGAGTAAGGTGGGAAGTTCTTAGAGGGAAGGATGTCGAGGGTCTATTTGGAAGCAGTCTCTCTACCCTAGGGTAAGGGCAACAAGGTCTGCGTACACATTATCCTCCTCAGACCCCACTAAGTGAGATTATACTTGGTTGTTGTTATTGTTGTATTTTCTCTAATTCCATTATAGTCATCAGACAATGGCATTCTGAGTGCCTCATTCAATGATATAAGTAACTCATTGTACTATTGGCCGCTTTTGGATGTTTAAAAGCTTTAAGTACGAACAAACAATAAAAGTTTTGTAAGCTTCCTCCTTGCCAAATATGTGTAGGTAATAAGAAAAGTGGAAATAATAAGCCTACTCTTCACATGATCAGTTACTTTTTGTAGTTCTTGGTAACTCAAGGCATGTGACTTCTGAACTCTGATCATATCCTAGAATTGACGAATATATTAAGATTTTAGATTTCTATTCTGGTACATGCATCTTTCTCTGACCAGTTTTACAAGCATTTCTAAATTTTGTATTTCTTGCTTCCTTCAGTTGGGAGTCAAAGACTCAAATCTAACATGTTCTTTCATTCTTTTCTTGTTTACTTGCAGTAGATGACACCAAAACTTAAGATCCAAGCAATACTGCTTATTTGCTTGTCAAAATTTACCATTGGCTGCCAAATCATGTGATTGATTAATGAAGGCAAAACTCTAGAAACTTATGATTTTTAAAATGCACCTAGTTAGGAAAAGTCTACATAGTTGCACCTTATGGCTATGTTGTAAATTTGTCTCGCTAAAGTGACTGTGGTGTCACAGGCTTGCAATTAGGCAACTTCCTTTTATGTCCTTGATGTTTATGGTTATTTTGTGAACTGTGATGTTTCTGCTGTAAATCTAGCATTTTATGTTTCATGGTTTCTATGTTTTGGTTATTTGAAAACCTGGTGTTGGTATATTTATCCTTGATTTGACATCATGTAAATTAACAGGCTTGGTTCAGGGAGTTGCCAAGTGGGGTGTTGGATACACTTTCTCCCGAGCAGGTCATGCAGTGCCAATTAGAAGAGGACAGCATTGCACTCGTGAGACTTCTGCCGCCAACAGAAGCTGCTCTGCTGGACTGGGCTATCAATCTCATGGCTGATGTTGTCCAGGAAGAACACCTTAACAAGATGAATACGCGCAACATTGCAATGGTGTTTGCTCCTAACATGACACAGGTAATTCCTGGCCACTTGGTATCTGAGATATGCACATTGTTGGCATTTGCTCTTTGGTACCCCGAGATAATCTTAGTAAGTAATAAACCCCATAAACATGCCCCCCCCCCCCCCCCCCCCCCCAAATCCCAAAATTGAAAAAAGATAACAGAAACAAGATAGGGAAAATTATAACTAGCCAAGAGGAAGGAGGTTGGGTTCTCTCCTCAATATTGGCATGAAACTTACTAGGGGACAGTTCACCTTCCATAAGCTGAGAGTATATAGCTAATAGAGAATGAGTTGAAATTTGGAAAGCCAGTTGTATGGTTTCCTACCGTTATTATTTTAAACGGATAACTCATTTTCAATGTGAATCTACTCCATAACTTTTGGAAGAAAGTGAAATTAAAAATACCGCAAGTGAGAACAAGTTGCTATTCTTTATTCCTTCTGTCGTTTTAAAAAGAAAAATCAATTAACATCTGAACCATTAAACTGGTTCTGTTTCCATGGATATCTGCCAACTGTTTCTCCTCTAATGGCTGGATCAGTATAATAAGTAGTAATTTTAAGCTTCTTCCTTGCAGATGGCAGACCCGTTGACTGCGCTGATGTATGCTGTCCAAGTAATGAATTTCTTGAGGACACTCATTGAAAGGACCTTAAAAGAAAGAGAAGATTCCCTTGTAGAACCGGCTTCTGTTTCTAACCTAGGTCGACCTGATGAGAATGGTCGTCAAAGTCCACCACAACTATCTCTGGAGAGCACCAATGAATCAGATGAAGTGACTGAGCAGGTCTATACTGTAGAAGAGCCCGATTCAGCCAGGGTGTCTGAATCTAATCGAGTAGATAACATCACAGATGATGAATATCTTAGTTATACAACTTTTTCAGAGGAATCCGACGGTAGCGTATCTTGTGAAACTCCTATCCATGTTAATACCACGGCAAGAGAAGCCTGTGTGACAAAAGGTCCAAACTTTGAAGAGGACGCTCAAAGCATAGGCCAGTCGAGTGATTCTAGTCCAATGAAGGATGTTTTGAAAATCGATTTAGAGCCAACTGCAGTTCAGTCTATGGGAAATGATAGTAAATCGAAAGGAATAAGCAACTTGAGCCGCATAAACTCAATGACAGAGTGGACAGAAGCCTGGCGGTAAAGAGGAGTGAACAACTTTCTATGCTGACTATGATGGTAACGTTACTATTTGGTTGTGAAAATGTGAATGGTTAATGCTTCGTGTATGTGTTCTAGTGTACTGTCGGTGGTTTGTTTTAACTGGTTACAGTTTGATGTGTACATTACAGTCTGCTTTCTAAAACTAGAACGCGAATATGATTGATCTGCACTTGCATAATGTGGATGTCCACTTCCATATACCTTATTGCCCAATCCTTTTACTTTTCTTTTGATGAACTGTATTTGGTATGTTAGAAATGTTGGTGCTTCAGGACCATAACAAAGATAAAGTTTCTCATATTCTGATGCTACAATAATGTTCTCATATTAGTAGTAAACCTGATCGAGGAAAACACTCTACCGGAAACAGCCTTCTTAAAGATAAGGGTAAGGTTTGCGTACTGCGTACACACTATCCTTCCCAGATTCCGCTTCCAGTTGTGAGATTATATCGGGTTTATTGTTGCTGTTGTTGATCGAGAAAAAAAATACCCAAATAAAGAAAAAGCACCACTAACAAGTCATTTTTGTGGCTCCATAATATTGTTATGTGATAAACTGCTGTAGTGGCCTTTCATTTTCTTTGAAATGACTTGGATGATCAATATGGATCTACTGGGAATATACTCAGCTAGTTGAAAACTACGGGCAGGGGAAGGCAAAGTTAGGTTGATTTTTGAGGTTTAGTTGATAGCAGCACGGAATGGGAGCCTTGGCGTAACTGGTAAAGTTGCTACCATGTGACCAGAAGGTCACGGGGTCATGGTGTGGAAACATCATCTTGCAGAAATGCAAGGTAAGGTTGCATACAATAGACCTTGGCCTGGCTCTTTCCCGGACCCCGTGCATAGCGGGAGCTTAGTATGGACTGCCCTTTAGTTGATAGCAGTAGTACTATTTTAGAATGTGAAATGTATACTAGTTTAGGGAGGTGTATCTGGAAATTGACTACAATCTAGCAATTTTGTCAACCAAATAATAAATCAAAAACAGGATGTGCTAGTTATAGGTGTATAACCTTTCAGCAATCACATCAAAGATACTTATGGAACACTACTTCAAATTGCATGATGAGATGGAAAACTACAGAAAGTTGCTGAGGTCCTAAGCCTTTTTAGTGTTGTCTTGCATGTATAAGTGGCTTTCACTCCATAGTAGAGACCACTTGACTTTTCTCATAGTAGTAAACAAGTGTTAGTGCTTTTACTTTAGATCTAATATTTGCTACGAATTTTTAATCTTGTCAGAGATTTATACGTTAGCGGAAAATGTTAGAAAATTCTCGAGTTAGAGAAACCTTTTTAAAAAAAAGAAAAGAAAATTGAAGCTGAGACAAGCTTAAATGGAGAGATATGGACGTGAGAATTCATAAAGCCGACCCTAACTTGTTTATTTATTTATTTTTTGATAATATTAGTGTCCGGAATAGCTTGGGCGCATTTCGAGTGTTTCACTAGTTAGCTGTTATCTCCCACAAGTATAAATACCGGATAACTTTGTCCATCAACGCTCAGGTTGATAGGAAGAAATTACCTAGTATTTTATTTAAACTGGGATCTAAACCTCGATCTTCAAGACTTGCACCCTCTTTATTGACCACTAAGCGACATCCTTAGGTGCATTATAGTGGTTCCTTATAAACAAATGATAATGAGTTTGTCTGGGCTGATTATAGAAATAAAATGTGTTCCACATGAGAATTTCAAGAAATAGAAAGTTTAATACACTAACTAGCCAAAGATTAGAAAGATAACCCTATCATTCAGTCATTACTCTAACAATCCTGTTGAACTTTTGCAGTATATTCCAAAGTCAGTTCATTTCCGCGTAAAAAGTAGTTGAATCATTTGTTATATATATCAATGGTTAGTAAGAAAAGATGAGAGAGAAAGAGAGATTTTACAGTTTGACATATAGAATTGAGACCACCAAATGAATAGAAGATTTATAACCACTCATATTTTATTCCACTTCTCAAAGTGAGAGATACTCCTACAAAACGGCACCTTTCTCCTCTCTTGACTTTATCAGCAATCTCATGTCCATCTCGTGCATAATTTCTTCCTTCTAACACAAAAAGAAGAAGGTCTTTTCCTTCAAAAATGTACTAGTATTTATTATTTTATTGGTCTTTTGCCAACTAACAAAGAGAAAAAGGTAACAAAAACAATGGCTGCCTGTGGAAGCCTACAACACATATTTGAGAAACCATTGCCTGAAAATCCAACACTTATTGAATCCCTCTCCTCAACCACATGGAAAAATTCTAAATCCTTGAAACCTAATATTGATAACTCCTCCTTCACTGAGATTTTCGGCGAACTACATTTCAAAGAAAACAACTCTGTATCCTCCTCTGCCTCCTCCTCCTCCTCGTCCTCTGTTGTTTCTTCTTCATCATCTTTTTCTTCTTGCCTTCCTCAATCATCTGCTTCATCATCAATATCATCATTGTCGTCTTCTTCTTCTTCCTCTTTTTTCCATGATGCAATTCACCAATCTGAGATTGAAGGGTTGGACAATATTAAGGAAAAATATGAAAGAAACAAGAGCCCCATTTCAAGTTACAATCCAAATACTAATAGCTGCAGCCACAAGAAACAAGACAGGCATAGTGATAGCTTTTCATCAAGAACATCTGATAGTCTATCGATGTGCACAGAAGGCCTTGGATTCGAGAGCTCTGATGACGTTGAGGACCTAATGAACGATTTGAGTATCGAGAATCAGAAAAAACAACAAGAAGAAAAAGGGAGAACGCGCGTTCCCTGTAGGCCTGAGAATCAAGTAATAATTAATCATGATTATTCAAAGAGATCAAGAACAAACAAAGGGTCATTTCCACCTCCCATTTCTTGTATAGGGAGAAGTGGGAAGCCTTGGGTTTGCTTTAAATCATTCAGAGAAGATGGAAGGTTTATTCTTAAAGAAATTAGAATTCCTACACAAGAATTCTTGCATGCATGCAGAGAAGGTGGACGTTTAATGATGCATGTTATTCATTCAGATGATGAGATTGTAGATGAAGGTGAAGATGAAGATGAAGAGGAATACGAAGACGACGATGATGATGTTGATGATACACATAATGTTGAAGAAGAACATGATGCAAAGCATGTATAGGAGTTGAACATCGTTAAAACATATATTGCATGAAAGCTCTTTAATTTTGTTTCATAGTTTTTACTTTTTTGGTTTTTCCTTTGTCTGCTATATTCCAAAGTTGCAGGAAACCTGCAAGATATAGTTTAAAAGTTTTGTTTTTCTTCTTCTCTGCAGATTCTGCAAATAAAAGAGAAACTGCAAAAGGAATTCTTTATTCCATATTTTGATGCATTTTACTATAGGATTTTTTATTTTTCACTTGCTACATCCTACGTCACCCTCCTCGGCCCTTCCTGAACCATACGGAAATACGGGATGCTCTGTAAAACAAGCTACCACTTGCAAACTTGTCACTACTTGTTTGGATTAAAAAATACCCGAATACTGGTAGCGAGTGTCTTTATTATACGGACCAACTGTAAAAACAAAAAAAATACTATTAATGTAGTAACTTGTTATAGTAGCAAATAACTTAACTACAGTTGCAGGGTTCGTTTTATAACCGGAATTATTTATCCTACTTTCAACATGGGATAAATATTCCTTGATTGTGGTATAAAACTTATTCTGATTTTAACTAATACCCTCGACCAAATATATGATACATTTTACACCAAATTTTATACCGGGGTAACCTACTTAATCCCTCTAATTAAAAGGCTCCTAAATATTTTTACTCCATCTGTACATAGAACTTAAAAAGAAAAAGAAGCAGCCCAGTGCACTAAGCTCCCACTATATGTTGGAGTCCAGGGAAAAGCCAGATCAAGGGTCTATTATATGCAGTCTTACCTTGCATTTCTGCAAGAGGTTGTTTTCACGGCTTGAATCCGTGACCTCCTAATCACATAACAGTAGCTTTACCAGTTACGCCAAATCTCCCGTCAATTGGGGTTTTCGGGGGGAGGGGGTTGGTGGTCTGGGAGATAGGACAAGAGAGGTAGCTCAAAGACACAATAATCCTATGTTCGGATGAAGATAGATTGCAAAATATCTCCAACTTTTTGTAGCCGAAAGTATTCATAAATGACCTAAAGAAGCCACCTATATTCTAATTTCTATAGACACATGTAACAGTTTGAATCACTAACTAGACATCCTCAAAAACCTACCAATGTCCTTAGGACCAAGAGAAGAGACACTCTAAGAAAGAACCAACGTGAGTTTACCAAATACAAATATCAGTTTATCTCAACATCACAACGTAAAATGGAGAAAAGTTGACATTTGTAGATTCAAAACTCCTTCAAATCAGTATAACAAACAGGACGCTTTTCCTGTGATAAGATTCTGTACAATAGGGATGCCCTTTTCAAGCGAAGAATATGGAGTAGATGAGAAAAAGATAACAAAACACAGAACCATATAGAACATAATCATCACCAAGGGCAACCCACAAAAGAGGAAATTTTACAATGCCTCATAGGCCACAGAAACTCCTTTTTTAAAGGAATAAATAATTAAACTAATACTAATACTAACAATAATAATGGGGTTTGACCAAAGATCAGATATATGCTACCCCAGGTAACACAAGTGTAGAATCACTTTTCCTACAAAAGCTTACAACTTGTTTGAATGGTTGTTACTTCTTATATTGTAATGTATTGTTACTCTAAATATAATATTTGATTTGATTTTTCGCTTAATTTTATTGTATCATATTGTTAAATTCGTTAGTATGTAACATCAAAAAGTACCACTTTACGACCAATTTGGCATGATCACATTATTACCTTGTCTTTTTCTCTCATCTTACACTTATTATTAAATAATCCTATTTTATCCTTTACTTTTTTATATAATAACTCTACTTCATATCTTATTTTTCTTTGAAATATGATAAGTATATTTTTCACATTGTTAATGCATGACATAATAAAACATTCATCAAAACATAGATTTTTTTACTAAGCAGAATAAATCTGTGGCCTTGGTGTTTCCAAGTGGCTGTAGCAATTGGATCATTCATTCCACAAGAAATAATTCCAAAGTAAATACAAGGCAAAGAATATGTTCACTTTTCTATCTAAATGGATCAAACACAGAATATAGAGGGACCGCAAAAGCAATCTGTCTATCTAAAAATCAAGAAAATGATACGATGAAAGATATTGTGGACCACCAGATATAGCACCAATGCTTTCAGAGATATATTGAGAAATTGACATTTCAAGTGTTTATGTCTGGAAATGGTTATCTTCCAGAACAGCTATCCACCAGTGTAAACAAATACAAATCAAGGTCCCAATGATGAACGTGTTCACTACTTTGATGTGACAAAAACCACCAACGTTGCACATTCATGCTACTGATGAAACATTCAGGGATTCAAACTCCCTGACTCTACCATTCATTGCAGAAAGTGTAGCATGTGACAGATTACAGCATATAACGAGTTATATGACAACAGAACTTCAATACAAGATTATATTTTAGTTCTCACTCTTTTATTGATAAGATTGACAAGAAAAAGGGCAGGAGAATAGGCGATACTCGGTCCATCTTGAATCACTTGACTGGGTTGCTTCCATCTAATGTCAAAAGAGCCTTATATAAATCAGGGCGTCGATCACGAAATACCCCCCAACTCTGCCTTTTGGACTTGATTTGGTCCAGATCGAACTGTGCTACAAGAACAGCTTCCTCTTTATCATCAGCAGCTGCTACCAACTCCCCAGTGGGCCCTGTTCATTTTTAAACCAGGTTCAGAGCCCCTTAGAAACATAAGCCGATAGATGTTTTTCAAGTTCTATAGCTACAGATTTTTGTCAAATAGCTTACCTGCAATGAAAGAGTAGCCGTAGAATGTTATCACGCTTTTCCCATGCTCTGTCTCAATTGTTTCCTTTCCAATGCGGTTTGAAGCTACTAAAGGTACCTGAACATGATAAAAATTAAAGTGGATAAAGTGTTTCTAGAAAAAAGGCTGAACCAAATTGATTCAAACCAAACAAACAATTTAAAAGTCACTTTCTTGGTTTTGGTCTTGCAAAATGAGAAGTTCAGAACCAACAATTCGAGTTAGGTTTTATTTTGGTGTATTAACCACAAAGAAATCGAAATTCTTCTTTTACTAAAAGTTGCAAATAATTGTTAGTTCCCTTTTCTACACAGAGAATAACAACAACAACAACAACAACTACCCAGTATAGTCCCACACAGTGGGGTCTGGGGAGGGTAATATGTAGACGGGCCTTACCCCTACCCGAAAGGGCAGAGAGGCTGTTTCCAATCGACCCTCGGCAAAATTGTAGGGGCCGCGCGAATGCAGGCCCCCTCTACCATAAATTATGACGTAGGCTCGACCACTTGAGCCGACCTTAGGCGGGCACCCCTCCAAAGTGCAATGGAGGTTACCAACCCAGGCCATGGATCTTATTGATCGTCCATTGACCCCGTCCAGGCCATGGTAATTCTCTGGATCTACACAGAGAATGCATAGGAAAATGGCATACGGTGTACAGTAAATGCTACGCTTGTCGATATATATATATATATATATATATATATATTATATATATATATAGAGAGAGAGAGGGGGAGGGAGGGAGGGAGGGAGAGAGAGAGAGAGAGAGAGAGAGAGAGAGAGAGAGAGAGAATGTGTACAGCACATCTTGTAAGGAAGAATATGAATCCAGATTGGGGTACATATAATATCAGCCCAAGAGTTAAGAAAGAAACCCACACCAAGAAAACACACAGGGAACTACTGAAATAGCCCAGTTTTAAGCTCAAATAGGATACGATAGAAGGGGTTAGTTAAGAGAGGAAAAGCACTTTTGATGGCTATTCCAATCTGTCCAGCAAATATGTAAGAGGGGCATGACTCAAGTGTTCCTTTTTCTTGCATAAACTTTTTGTTGTACATCTCTTCAATTCTTGTCCCTTACAGACATTTTACCCAATTGTAATGCAGGTATGTTGCTCAGCCGAGCAAAAGAATGATTAAAAGAAAAGAATAAGCTAAAGGAGCTCGGGTATGATAAAATTAATAAACTAGGATCAAGATGCAGAATTAACATTTTAGCTGGACGAAATTCTAGCTTGGGACACAACTTTCCTTGTTTTGTTTTTTGGTTATGCTAAAACCCCACCATCCCAAGCCCTTGCCCAGGAGTCAAATACTGGCCCATTTCCCACTTTTGCTCCCTTGGTGACTCGAACCCCCAAAATCTTATGACTATAGGTGGAGGATCCTTGCAACTAGGCTATCCTGCTCATGCCAACATAAACGTCCCTTTTACTTATCATTCTTACAAAGAAAAAGCTAAAAATGAAAAATAAAACTTACCACATTAGCTCCAGCATGTCCTTGCATCACCCTCCTCCAGTGATCACGAGAATCAAGTCCATCATCTTGAGGTTCAGAACCAATTGCAGTAGGATAGAACAGCACTTCTGCACCTTGAAGTGCCATAGCTCGAGCTGCCTCAGGAAACCACTGATCCCAGCAAATTGCTGGACAGAATTTAATAACAGTCAATACTATCGGTAGTGTATCTTCAGTCTTCACTCTTTTTACAACAAGAGTATTTTGTCCTCTTTAATAAAATCTTACAATTACAAAGTGAAGTGTATGTAAGTAACTTTTGGAGATTTAAGGTTTTTGCCACAGCAGCACAACTTTTATTTTTCTCCTATGTATCCAATGTTCATCAAAGGTAGAGAACACAATGAAACCTAAAGAACAACCATGACAACATATATTCTCTTACCAACTCCGATTTTTGCATGTTTAGTCTGGAACACCTGTTTATGAACACCATTACATCCACGAGCAAAGGGGAAAGCAGGAAAATATCACTATCACAATATCGTAATAGGTTCAGTATTCCTTACCTTAAAACCAGTGTCACCGGGATTGAAGTAAAACTTTTCCTGATAACCTGCAGAGACAAAGAACTTACGAGGATAAAAAAGGAGTATTGAAGAAAGTGGTGGAAGGAAATCTAACACAATAATGACAAGTAGCACAATGATTTTGGAATGTTCTTCCAAGTTTTACTAACCAGGTCCATCGGGAATATGGGACTTCCTGTAAAGTCCAAGATCTGTGCCATCAGCATCAATAATAGCCACAGAATTGTAATGCGCATTATTTGCTTCTTCAAAGAAACTAACTGGTATAACCACTCCTAGCTCCTTCGCAAGCTTCTGCATCCTACAAACATGCACATAGAAAGAACAAGCCAAGTTGTTATTGGAACCTTGACACATATGCTAACGAAACCAGCAATACGACACCAGAAGTAATCAGAATTTTCACCTCACAATGGTTGGATGCCCCTGATATGGTTTTGCTCGATGGAAGAAGTCCTCCCTTTGAGCTTGACAAAAGTAATAGCCCTCGAACAACTCCTGAGATGTAAATAGTGAAGTATCAATGAAAATGGACTGCAGACATGCAGATGAATACCAAATACTTCCTAAAAGTAGAAGTTCATAAGACTACAATCTTCAAGAGTATCACCCTAACTCTATAAAAATATCATTAGAAACTCGAAACTGAGAGAAAACAATTCTCTTTTAATGTAGATGTATTAAGGACACTGGTAATTTTTAAAGATCAACAAAAATCTGAGTCATGGTATGTATAAAATACATGAGATGAAGTTCAATTCGACTCTCTAGCGTAATCAATTGTGTCAAGAATAAGCACAGCTGCTAAATGCTGAGGTAAACAAGATTACTTGTCAAAGTGATCAGTCAATTCAAATTGATCTGACAACTCCTTAGGACGGTAATCATTAATACTTAAACAATCATATACAACTTTTTAACTCATTCTATAGTTATTACTTATTAGTTACCAACACCTATATAACATTGTAAACACCTAGGCTATAAATCCTGTTCTTTTTGTTAGCTGCACTCCTAAGGATACTTATACTAAAGTATAATGATAATATATAACGGAAGAGTTAGACTCCCCCTCTAAAGATTAAAGAAAAAACAGTACACTATGCTGAAATTACAGTAACCAACACTGCATGAGTTTGATCCACTTCAATAGCTTCAACTGGGATCAATTTCAGTCAGCTTACTTAAGTGTTTATATGTTTTAACCAATTCTGAACCTTTCTGACACACTCAGACGAAACCAAATCTTTGGGGGGGGGGGGGGGGGGACAGCTGTTCAGGATTCAGGCACAGCTTCTTTCATATTTATCTTAAAACCCCGTTAAACTTTAATATTTTACATTTTTACTACACTCTTGTTTAACTCCGAACACTCATTGATGTGTAATGATGAGATTTTGGAAGTGAACAATCTTGGCCCAACTTAAATGGGGAAGATTATTGACAAAACCTTTGGTAAGATCTAATTACTTAACGGAGGATACTGGAATACTTTTCAACTATGCTGTGACTATGCTTTTCCTGAGCCGAGGGTCTATCAAAAACAATGTCTCTACCTCCACAAGATATGGTTGAGGTCTGCATACACACTACCCTCCCCAGACTCCACTTATGGGATTACACTAGGTTTGTTGTTATTGTAGGATACTGGAATATTTGCAACTGTCTCCAACTCGAATATGTTATGTAACCAGTTTTAATATTCTTTTATGTTCATTTTAGCTAACTTCCCAATCATGTTCTCTTAGTGCCAGGCTGTATCTACTCGTTATTGTTTTGTTGTTCATCTATTTTTTGGTTCTAGTGATGCTGTTATTTGTTTCATAGTTTCTTTTGATGGTACTAATATATTGCCTCTTTTCATTTCTTGAGCTGAGCGTCTTTCGGAAACAGCCTCTCTACCCCCTTGGGTTAGGGGTAAGGTCTGCGTACACACTACCCTCCTCAGACCCCACTAGTGGGATTTAACTAGGTAGTTATTGTTGTTGTTGTCCTCCAAATCATGTTCTCTTGAATCTGACAGCTAAACCAAATGAACATTTCTATTTCAAGGCTGTTTGATACAAGGTGAAACCAAGCCAAGTACCAGCCACGTCTCCAGAATATGCCTCCAATCTGGAACAGAAGTGGCACAGATTTCTTGAACTACTTTGTTACACATTAGCATGAACAAGAAAGTAGACAAGAGGAAACTACAAATATGAGTTTAACTCAAATGGTCCTACAAGTTTGGGGATACGTTTATCTTTGTCCTTATAATATGATCGTGAGCATATCTAATCCCTTAAGTTTAGTAGCTGCGACACATGTCCTACAAGTCTATAGTCTATACTTCTTGCTTTGATAGCAATTGTTGGTCGCTTACTTAAACTAAGAATAACTGAGTGCTTCTGCTATCAGTTAACAAGCTCCATTAAATGTGACAAAGCGGTCCGACGCTGCTCATGGTTCCTTCTATAACCACCTCCCTGCTTCAGCAATTATCCCTCACTCTCACACCTATCTACGAAAAAGAGCCAGTAACAACAGGACAAAATTGTCGTACGAAATGACCCAGCACTCTGTTAAAGACCCGCTATTGTTTTCCAACCTTACTGGCCACTAAATGGTACTTGCTCTCTCTGCATTCAAGTTAAGTTTCCACACTTGCAATGCATGGACCAAGAAGCGCTGGAGTTATGAAAGAGGTCAGGAGGGAGCTAGGAGTTATCACGAAATTTTCAGAACTATTTCTGAATAAAGCTCTAAATGCTTAAAAGAATGAGGGTGCAGGCGAAGGAACGGGTTAGACTAAGCAACTGAAACAAAAATCAAGCGGAGAAAGACACAGAATTTTTACACAAACACATAAGAAATATATATACACAGAGAAAGAATGGTTGAAAGGATGCCTAAAGAAGTTGGAAGCACCACTAATAATTTGGATCAACAGAAGGTCCAATGAACTTCCCAACCCTCTTCTTCCCAAGACTCCACCACCCCCACCAAGATATGCTTCCCGCGACCAAACCCCAGTAAAGTCCGCCAGCATCTGACATCTCACGCGCCGGATTTTCCGGCGAGATCTAGCCACGCGCTGGCGCGTGTAGCATCTTCCGGTGACTTTTTCAATTTTCTTTCTTCTGACAGCCTCTTCTCGAGGCTTTTCAGTTTCACCAAAACCCGACGACTTTTTCTTTTTCCGGCCATTAAACCCTGAATCCGGCGTTTGTTTCCGTTGTTTAGTACCAGAAAAGCTCTTCCCTTCCTATGTTCTGTTTTCCACCCACTGTGACTATTGATTTTTCTAACCTTTGAGGTTGTTCCGATCATTTCTCACCTCTTTTTTTGGGACAGCGGCATCTAGAATATGATGGATTCTACGGAGAGAAACTCCTACTTCTCTCTAGAATCTAGAAAGTTGGAAAACATATCTTTCATCAAAGCTGCCTCTTGGCCAGTCCTAGAACTTGGGGAAAATGCCATCAAAAGCTTGACGTAGGGCAAGAGCCGCATTTCTCACTATCTGAGGAGCACACTCTCATGCGCAAGGGCTTCTTGAGATCTCGTCTGATTGGGTTTTTCTCCAAATGGGTTAGTTTTCACGAGGCTGTTAGGAACTGGGCAGCAGGGGCATGGAATGTCAAGGACGGACTGAAAATATCGCAATTGGGATACACACAATATCTCTTTCGCTTTGTCGACAAGTCTCAAACTTCCGAAATTCTTGTAAGAGGAAATAGGTGATTCGATGGGAACTTCTTAAAGCTAGACAAATGGGTGAAGCACGGTGGGTGTCTAGACCCTCGTTTCACTGGCGAATCATTGGTGGTCAACATGGTGGGTCTCCGGTGCATCTTTGGTGTCTTGAATTATTCAAGAAGATTAGGGATATCTATGGGGGTTTTATTGATGTCGCTTGTAGCTTACACGATCTCTTGCGAGTGAGGATTTTGGTGAGGAAAGGGGCAAAATCCCCATCTCCACTGTGGTGGAAGATGGCTACTTGAGTTACATAGTTTGGTTGAGTCCTGAATTTTGCCTATCTTTATACCTGAGATAGTGGCGGAAGAAAAGGGAAGGTCAAATAGAAGGGAGGGTGGGGAAATCAGTCTCTGAGGAGAGGGGAGGGCTCACCGGATCAGTGGAAGCCGGAGTCAGACGTTAGATCGAGAAGAGACGGGAGGTTTGATTTTGGGAGAAGAAAGCAAAATTTCAATAGGATGAAAAGACGTGAATGTGTTAGTAATGCGGGCTGGAAAGGCAGAATGGGCCGGTCCTCTCCTACTTATCCTAGGCCAGGCAAGATTTCACCAAGTATAGGCCTGGGCCTCCTCACATGGGCCCAACAACTTTTTTCAATTCTATTAGAATTGATCCTAAGGGGCCTGTGAGAAAGCACGGGAGAAAAATAATAATTGATATTAAACATGATACAATGAGCCATATATATATACACATAACATCCTACTCCTAATACACATTGGATTAGGGTTATTTTACTACTATTTACATATTCTAACACTCCCCCTCAAGCTGGTGCATATAAATCATTTGTACCGAGCTTGTTACATATGTAGTTAATACGAGGACCAGTGAGGGACTTGGTGAAAATGTCTGCAAGCTGATCATTTGACTTTACAAACTTTGTAGCAATATCTCGCAAGAGTATCTTTTCTCTGACAAAGTGACAGTCAATCTCAATATGCTTAATTCTCTCCTGGAACACTGGATTTGACGCAATATGAAGAGCAACTTGATTATCACACACAAGTCCCATCTGACTAACATCACCAAATTTCAGCTCTTTGAGCAACTGTTTGATCCAAGCTAGCTGACATGTCGCCATAGCCATTGCTCGATATTCTGCTTCTGCACTAGACCGAGCAACCACATTCTATTTCTTGCTTTTCCAAGATACCAAATCTCCTACTAAGACACAATATCCAGAAGTAGAACGTCTGTCAGAAGGCGATCCTGCCCAATCAGCATCGGAGTATCCAACGATCTGCTCATGGCCTCGATCCTCAAACAATAAACCTTTACCTGGAGTTGATTTTATATACCGACGAATGCGAACAACTGCATCCCAATGACTATCACACGGAGAACCCATAAACTGGCTCACAACACTCACAGGAAAGGAAATGTCAGGTCTTGTCACTGTAAGATAATTTAATTTACCAACTAAACGCCTATATCTTGCAGGATCGTTAAGAGGCTCCCCCTGTCCTGGAAGAAGTTTAGAATTCGGATTCCATCGGAGTGTCAACAGGTTTACAACCTGTCATTCCTGTCTTCTCAAGAATATCTAAGGCATACTTCCGTTGTGAGATCACAATACCTGAGCTAGACTGTGCGACCTCAATACCCAAAAAATACATTAGTGTGCCCAGATCCTTAGTCTGAAAGTGTTGAAAAAGATGTTGCTTCAATTTAATAACACCATCCTGGTCATTGCCGGTAATAACAATGTCGTCAACATAGACCTCGAATCAGAATGTCGATAGAATACAGAGTGATCAGCTTCACTCCGAGTCATGCCAAAGTCCTGGATAACAGTGCTAAACTTACCAAACCAGGCTCGAGGAGACTGCTTTAGACCATAAAGTGACCGGCGCAAGCGACATACAAGGCCACGAGACTCCCCCTAAGCAACAAACCCAGGTGGTTGCTCCATATAAACTTCATCCTCAAGGTCATCGATCCTCAAGGTCACCGTGTAAAAACGCATTTTTAATGTCCAGCTGATACAGGGGCCAATGGCGAACAGCAGCCATGGATAGAAAAAGGCGGACGGATGCTATCTTAGCCACGGGAGATAAGGTATCACCGTAATCAAGCCCAAATATCTGAGTATATCCCTTGGCAACAAGACGAGCCTTAAGACGATCAACCTTACCATCTGGACCAACCTTGACTGCATGCATCCAACGACAACCAACAGTAGATTTACCTGAAGGAAGAGGGACGAGCTCCCAAGTACCACTCGTATGTAAAGCAAACTCTCGTCAGTCATAGCCTGTCGCCACCCTGGATGAGACAATGCTTCACCTGTAGACTTAGGGATGGAAACAGAGGACAAAGAAGATAGAAAAGCATAATAGGGTGATGACAAACGATGATAACTTAAACCGATATAATGGGGATTAGGATTAAGGGTGTTCCGTATACCTTTCCGAAGTGCAATCGGAAGAGACAAGTCCGCAGTAGGAGCAGGGTCAGGTGCAGGACGTGAATCAGCCGGGCCAGATGCTGGGCGAGGACGACGATGATATGTCAAGAGTGGAGTGTCTGTTGCAGGGAGTCTAGGAGGAACCACACTAGACTCTCCAACGGTTGGAATGGGTAAGACTTCTGTAGCGGAAGGTGAATGAGGAGATATAGTAGACTCCCTAAAGGCCGGTATAGGTAAAACCTCAGATATATCAAGATGGCCAGAATGGTCAGAAGAGGTAAAGAAAGGTTTAGACTCAAAAAATGTGATATTGGCTGACATAAGGTACCTACGAAGATCAGGTGAATAACGATAGCCCTTATGGGCACGAGAATAACCAAGGAAGACACACTTGAGAGCACGAGGAGCTAACTTATCTTTCCCAGGGGCTTAAGTTATGAATGAAACAAGTGCTCCCAAAAACACGAGGGGGAACAGAGTATAAGGGTGACTGGGAAAACAATACCTCATACGGAATCTGATTCTGGATGGGAGATGAAGGCATCCGATTAACCAAATAACAAGATGTGAGAACTGCATCGCCCCAAAAACGCAGCGGAACATGAGATTCAATAAGAAGTGTGCGAGCAGTCTCAATAATGTGCCTATTCTTTCTCTCTACAACCCCATTTGCCGAGGGGTATAAGGACAAGAAGTCTGATGAATAATTCTGTGAGAAGTCATAAACTGCTGAAATTGAGAGGATAAATATTCTAAGGCATTCACTGCGGAAAGTACGAATAGAAACACCAAATTGATTTTTAATTTCAGCACAAAACTTCTGAAATATAGAAAACAACTCAGAATGATCTTTCATTAAGAAAATTCAAGTACATCTTGAATGATCATCAATGAAACTAACAAAATAACGAAATCCCAAGGTTGAACTGACTCTACTAGGACCCCATATATCCGAATGAACTACAGAAAAAACAGACTCTGCACGACTCTCAATACTACGAGGAAAGGAGGCGCGGGTATGTTACCCTAGCTGACATGACTCACACTCTAATGTGGATAAACTAGAAAAACTAGGCACCATCTTCTGAAGCTTGGACAAGCTAGGATGTCCTAAACGACTGTGAAGTAGGTCTGGAGGATCTGCAACTAGACAAGCCTTGGAGATTGTTAGTGAGTTAAGGTAGTAGAGTCCTTCTGATTCAAGTCCTGTTCCAATCGTCTGTCCCGTACTGCGGTCCTGCATAATAAAAGAATCATCAATAAAATATATACCGCAATGGAGGGCACGAGTCAAACGACTAATAGATGCAAGATTAAAAGGACATCCAGGGACATAAAGAACGGAATCTAGAGTGACAGAGGGTAGAGGATTCGCTTGTCCAACTCCTTTTGCTTTAGTTTGAGACCCATTAGCTAAAGTAACGTTGGGAAAAAACTGTGAATACGCAATATTTGACAAAAGGAATTTATTACCAGAGATATGATCAGAAGCAGCTGAGTCCACAACCCATTGTTCAAGAGGACTAGACTGGGAAACACAAGCAAAAGAATTACCAACAACAGAAGTATCAGTTTGAGCAACAGAGGCTACTTGTGGAGATGTCTGCCTACTTGCTCGATATTTAAGGAACTCATTATACTCCCCTTCAGATATAGAAAATCCCTGGTTACCTGTAGTTTCAGTCTAAGCAACATAAGCATTTTTGGGTGGTCGACCATGTAAAGAATAACACATGTCACGAGTGTGACCAAGTTTATGACAATAAGAACACTTGGGTCTAGATCTTCCAAAACGACCTCCTCCTCGTCTATTCTCCAAAGTATGAGATGCCCGATTGTCCACTGATTGGGATACGAGGATAGATGAATCAAGTGTCTGTGATGAGCTCACTGGTGACTTGGTGCTGCAGCAAGGCGAAGTAACCGAGAGAATAATTCATCAACTGCGGGGACAGTCGGACTAGCCAAAATCTGATCGCGTACTGAGTCGAGATCATTAGGAAGCCCAGCAAGAGTAAGAACTAGAAACAACTTTTGTTGTTGCTCTTGCTGCTTTGCAACGCTAGCAGAAACTGACATCAACGTCTCAAATTCCTCCATAACTGCCTGTACTTGTCCCAAGTGAGTAGACATATCTAATTCCTGTTTCTTTAAATTTGTCATCCGCGATATCACATCATAGAAACGAGATATGTCATTAGTGTATAAAGTAGGAGGCTTTTCCCAAACCAAATAACTTGTTTGGAATGGACGAAACAAGGGCATCAACTTGGAATCAATAGATCACCACAAAATACTGCATAATTGAGCATCGATCTTCTCCCAATGTGCTTTGGCGTTTTCATCTCCTTTACTAGGCTCCTTGATTAGATGATCTTGAACACCTTGACCTTTACACCACAACTCGACAGACGAAGCCCAAGCTAGGTAGTTTGAACCTCCCGTTAAAGGTTCTGAGGTAATCATAACACCGGAACTGCCAGAACCCGGGTTTCTAGACCCGAAAGCATCGAGTCCCAAAGACATCGTTGGGTTATCACCAAATAATCAGAAAGAACCAACTGAAAACTCGCTGAAATAGATGAAGGAAAATGAAAACTGGAAACTGGAAACACTATAGCTGCCGGAAAACTGAAAACACAGTAGCTGCCGGAAAAAAAAGACAAGGTTGTCGGAATTGAAAAATAAAAATATGGATAGGCTCGGATTAGAGGACGATCAGACTGTCCTGAAGGAATTTTTTGAAATTCTGGCCGGAAGGTGTGTCACGTGCCGGCGCGTGGGACAAACGCGCCGCCGCCGGCAGAACTATGGCGGGCGCGTGGGGGGTTCTTTTCCGGTGATTTCTTTTCTGGGGTTGGTCGGAATTCTCTTCCGAACCTTGTGGTGGTCTCGGATTTTGCACAACACCAACAAAAAGGTAATTTAGTTACAGACAACCTCTTAAGTCCCGGAAAATTGCACGGCGACGAGGTCTTTCTTCCCGGAAGTTGCTGGAATGACGCACAGCTATAATATTCTCACTGTAGCTCTGATACCATGTGAGAAAGCACGGGAGAAAAATAATAATTGATATTAAACATGATACAATAAGCCCTATATATACACACATAACATATCCTACTCCTAATACACATTGGATTATGGTTATTTTACCGCTATTTACATATTCTAACAGGGCTCAGATTATTTCAAGCTGCGTCTGATAAGGCTCCTAAGCATATGGGAACCGTCGTTCTTCCTTCTTCTGCCAATGGTGTTACTCACGGTGGTATTTCTTCACCAAGCTCTAGTGACCTGCGCCTCTCTTCGATGGCCGCTACTTCAGAGGCAGCACCGGCTATAGATGGTGTTGTTATTCCACGGCCTCCCCCCTCTGATGGGCCTAGCTCTAGCGCCCCCTAAGCTGCTCCTGGGCTTAGTTGTATTGAGGCTACACTTCAAGCTTCTTCTTCTTATGGGAAGATTGTTGAGCATGTGCCAACTGATGTTAGTGCCGGACCAGTACTCCCAGTTAAGATGCCGCCAAAGGTTCCATGTTCTCCTCGCTCAGGCTTCCCTACTGGTATTTCTGGTCATTTCTATCAAAGCGGGGTGCTAACTTCAGAGGTTGATAACCCTCAAGAAAATGGTGAGATACTTTCGATACCTAAAGTTCCTATTGCTAGCAATACTATGGTCTTGTATTCCTCCGAAAGGAGCAAGGAAAGGGTTCATATAGAAGACGCCCGTCCAATTTCACCACGGATGGGAGGAGGGGATATGTCTTTCTAGATGGAGAATAAACTACTAAACTTTGGGAAGTTTCTAGGTGTTTCTTTTGAAGGGAAGGAAGATAGGGTATTAGAACTGTTGAGGGAGATTGAGCAACAATCTTTTAATGATGGTGCAGGGAGGGAGTTCGGTCAAGGTGTTTAAGAAAAATAATTTAGGGGATGTAGTGATGTACCAGAGAAGGGGCCGGTATGTGACAGGGAGGAAGGGAGCTCGATTAGAGGGGGTGGGGAGAAGGAGGATATTGTTTCTTATGGAGCTTAAGATTCTTTCATAAAATGTGAGGAGGATGAATGACCCAAACAAAAGGGCAATCATCAAAGTGGGAGTTAGAGAGTGGGGTGCTAACCTAGTTTGCTTTCCGGAGACAAAAATGAAAGTTGTGTTGGATGTGATTGTGAGGAATGTCTGGGGAGGTAGTTGGGCAAAATATGACTGGTTCCAGCAGCGGAAAGTGCCGGGGGTATTCTTTTAATGTGGGATGATAGAAGCTTGGAAGCAAAGGAAATTAAGAAGGGAGCTTTTTCTTTAGCAACTCTTGTCAAAGATAGAGTGAGTGGGGTAGAGATGGGATTTGAGAAGTGTACGGACCGGAAGGAGAAGGGTCCAAGGTATTCTTTTGGGAGAAACTGGCCAATATGATGGGGGAATGGGACATTCCATGGGTTCTGGGGGGGGGGGGGGGGATTCAACACTATTAGATTCCCGGAGGAGAGATGAGGGTGTAATCTGATTTCGAGGGCCATGGAGGAGTTTTCTTACTTCATCAATAATCATTTTCTCATTGATCTTCCTCTGTTAGGGGAAAGGTTTACTTGGGCCAGGGCGGAGTATTCCAACTCAAGGTCTAGACTTGATAGATTTCTGATATCGCCCTCTTGGGATGAGCTGGTGACGAATGTGCTGCAGATTCCTTTACCTACGCTAACTTCAGATCATTTGCCTATCTTGCTAGATGGATGCAGAGGAAGGGGGTGCGTGCTCCCTTCCGATTCGAGAACATGTGGTTGAAGTTGTCAGGATTTGTTGACAAGGTCAAAGAATGGTGGACAAGTTATGGGGTATCAGGGACACCTTCATTCCGTCTTTCGAAGAAACTTAAATTGCTCAAGGGAGATATTATTAGGTGGAATAAGGAGCAGTGTTAAAAATAGCGTGAAACGAGGAAAAGCAACAACCCCCATTTCACGAAAAGCGAGAAACGAGAAGCGAAGCGCCCACTTTTTTGAAGTGAAGCAGAATTTAAAAAAAATTAAATAAATACGGCATAGAGTATTGGGCAGAATCTGGACAGAAACGGGGCAGAACTTTTCAGACAAAATTCGCCAACATTTCGACGTTTTTTGGATGTTTAGAAAGAAAAAGAAAAAGAAAAAGAAGAAAAGAACAAGAAGAAGAAGAATAAAAATAAAAACATACCTGTTGAAACTTGAAAGTTGTTGTAATGTTGAAGAAGAAGAACCCTAGTTTGCTTGAACAAATAGTTGCTTCATGTGAGGAAGAAATAACTGGTTTGTTGAGGAAGAAAAGGCTGAAGAAGTGTCTAAAATAGAAGAAGACTCAAATGATTTGGTCTTTTAATTGAAAGAGACTCGTTTGAGTCTTTTAATTCAAGAAGCAATCGCTTCTTCCGCTCCCGACGACTTTACCGCTTCTCGATTTTTAGAGAAAAGCGATCGCTTTTCTGTGCCTGAGCCGCTTTTAGTTGGGGTAGCGACCAACCCATCGCTCTGCTTCGCTTCTCGCTTAAAGCGAGGAAGCCGCGCTTTTTTTTAACATTGATAAGGAGTTTTTTGGGAGGGTAAAGGTTAAAATGAGGGAGCTTAATGAATTGGAGGAACAAGAGAGAGGGGAGAGGCGAGGGAGTTAAATGAATCTGAGAAAGAGAGATTGGGGGAGGTTAAGAGGGAAATAGTCGAGTTAGCAATAGCTCAGGAGATTAGTTGGCGGCAAAATCGAGGGCGCGATAGTTAAAGGAGGGGGATTCGAATACCAAATTTTCCATAGGGTTGCGGTTACAAATCGAAGGAGAAACTTCATAGAGTCCTTAGTTCTGGATGGGGTGAGGATTGAGGGAGAGAAGGAGGTAAAAAGGGCGATAATGGGGTTCTATGAGAACTTATGCAAATAGGAAGGTAGTTGGAGGTCAACTTTGGGAGGAATAGAGTTCAACCACATAGGGGAGGGAGACGGTGAGTGGCTAGAAAGGGCTTTCGAGGAAGGGTAGGTGTCGACTTGTGCTGGTGATAAGGCCCCCGGGCCTGATTGTTTCTCCTTGGCCTTCTTCCAACTCTGTTGGAACACCATCAAGGGGGAGTTGATGTACACCATTGAATACTTCTATGTGAGTGGTGTTTTCGAGAGAAGTATCAATGCTACTTTTATTACTATTGTGCCTGAGAAAGAAGGTGCATCTTGTATCAGAGACTACAGGCCTATTAGTCCCGTGGGAAGCATTTACAAGATTATTTCGTGCTTTCCAACATACACAAGAAGGTTCTTGACATGTCCGTTTCATCCTCCAAGAATGCGTTTGTGGAAGGTAGGCAGATCCTGGATGTCGCTTTGGTGGCAAATGAACTTGCAGACTCCAGGAGGAAAAATAGAGATCCCGGCTTACTATGCAAGGCTTTCGACCATGTCGATTGGGAGTTCCTAGATTTTATTATGATGCGGATGGGGTTTGGGGCAAGATGGAGGGGATGGATCAAGCTCTGCATTTCCTCAGTCAGATTCTCTGTCCTGGTTAATGGTAGCCCGTGGTTTCTTTGGCAGCTCCAGAGGTCTCAAGCAAGGAGACCCCCCATCTCCCATGCTATTCATTCTAGTGATGGATGCTCTGAGTAAAATGATGGATCGTGCGGCAGCCGGAGGCTTCTTGAGAGGATTTTCAGCTCCGATCGGGGTGCCCAGTGCCCGAAGAGTCTCTCATTTGCTTTTTGTGGATCACACCCTTGTTTTTGTAATGCCGATATGGATCAGTCGACCTACCTAAAGCAGGTCCTATAGTGGTTTCAGATAACATAAGGTCTTAAAATCAACCTCAGCAAGTGTGAGATTTTCCCAATGGGTGAGGTTGCTAACATTGATGCTTTGTCTTATGTTCTTAGATGTAACGTGGGCTCCCTTCCCACTACTTACGTGGGTCTCACATTGGGCGCTTCGCATAAGGATACTATGGTTTGGAATTCAGTGGTCGAAAGGGTTGAAAAAAGATTAGCAGGCTGGCAGAAACGGCACTTGTCAAAAGGCGGAAAGGAAGTGCTTATCAAAAGCATTTTATTGAGTATGCCCACCTATTACCTGTCCTTGTTGCAAGCTCCGGTGAGCATCACAGAAAAACTGGAGCAGCTTCAAAGGAATTTTCTTTGGGATGCGATGATGGAACTAGAAAGTATCATCTAGTGAATTGGCAGACAGTCACTTCCCCAAAGAAGTGAGGATCTGGAGAAAAAGATCTTAGGGTATTCAATAGAGCTTTGTTGGGAAAATAGTTGTGGAGATTCGGGATAGAAAAGCATGCTCTATGGAGGGAGATCATAGTAGAAAAGTACGATTCCATGGGAGGAGGTTGGAGGACCAAGGCAATCACAACACCTTTCGGGTGTGGCATGTGGAGGAGTATCATGAAGAATTGGTTCTTTAGTGGTAACATCACTTACAGGGTGATAGATAGAAGGAAAGTCAGCTTTTGGAATCATAAATAGTGTGGAGAGGAAACTCTGAGGGTCTCCTCCCCCACACCTTTAGAGTTTCAAACTTGGAAGAATTGATGGTCCAACAGATTCGCAAGGAGCATGAAGAGGGGGTAGTATGGGACCTCTCATTTAGAAGGAACATGCAAGATTGAGAGATTGCAGAGCTCCAAGATTTATTGGCAATGTTATATGGGCAAGACAGGCCACAGCCATCTTGTGATTCTTAGAGATGGGGTTTGTGTGGCGATGGTTGTTCACCGTAAAGTCCTTTTATCAGAGTATGCTAGTGAGAGATGAGGCCTCTTTTCCATACTCATCGGTCTGGATTCCTAATGCGCCCACGAAAGTGTGCTTTTTTGCATGGCTAGCGGCGAGGGAAATAATTTTGACTGTTGAGAATCTGCAAAAGAGAGGAATTATGCTTGTTAGTTGGTGCTATATGTGTAAAAGCTCAGGGGAAGAAGTTGATCATCTTTTGTTGCATTGCCCTGTGTCCTCGACTTTGTGGAGGGCGGTCCTGAACCTTTTTGGTGTTCAATGGGTGATGCCAAGCATCATAAAGGAAATGTTATACAATTGGGCAAGATTCCGTAGAAGAAGAAAGCAAAATGCGTGAAAGTTCGTCCCGTTAGCTCTCATGTGGATAGTTTGGGGGGAGATAAATATGAGAGCTTTTGAGGGGATCGAGTCTATTTTTTCACATCTTAAGAATAGTCTTTTATCTTTGATCGCTTTTTGGTGCACTCATATAGCCCCTACTTGTATAGAACATCGAGCGTTTTTTTGTAGAGAATCGTGTTCTGATGTAAATTCTCTACTTTTTGGTATACTTCCTGTATACGGGAGTTCTCTCCCTTTTGATTAATACAATTTACCTTATAAAAAAAAGAGAGGATAAAATACAGGAAGAGTAAGGAGAATCATCATACTACTTCAGTCGACCAGTGAAATTACGACATATACTTATTTTTGCTTAAATTTTTGAACACTTACCTATTATATATTCAACAGATTATAGTTGTTTTTATAATGGTTTCAATATCCTGGAAAAAGAGTTGTCCTGTAGCCAAGGTTAGTTAGGTGCTGTTTTATTGGACTGGTTATAACCTTTATGAGCAGACAGTTTTGAAGTACTTTAATATTTGTCTCGTTGTGACCATGTAATTCTGCATCCACAGTTGAATTGCAGAATCAACAAGACGTTAAAGAAAGATGCTTCTAGTTTAAAATAATAAAGCGCAACAACCATTCTGTTAGAATAATTATGTAAATACTAAATAGTACTCCCTCCGTTTCATATTAAATGAGGTACTTTTCGTTTTAGTCTGTTCCAAAACAAATGACACATTTTAAGTTTGAAAATAATTCAACTTTAAACTCTTCATTTTACCCTTTTTGCCCTTAATAAGAAGCTTTTATAGTCACACAAATGGCATGGCCCCACAAACCTTTTACCCCTTAATCTTTTTAAGACCACAAGTTTCAAAAGTCTTCTTTTTTCTTAAACTTCATGCTGAGTCAAACTACCTCAAATAATATGAAACGAAGGGAGTAGTAAATAACTCTAATCCCATATGTATTAGGAGTAGGACATGTTATGTATATATATATGATACATTGTATCATGTTTAATATATGAAAATAATATCAATAATATTTTCTCTCGTGCTTTCTCACATGGTATCATAACAATTGTGAGAAATTTATCGCTGTGCATAAATTCCAGCGATTCCGGAAAGAGAAATCAGTCACCGGAAATCTTTTTCCATGTGACTTTTTCAAGGTTGTTTGCGCCTGCGTTGTCTCTGTCAGTATTGTGCAAAATCCAATAGTACCACAAGAGCCGCCACTGTCCAGCGACCAAACCCCAGAAAAATCTCTGGCACAGCAGCCTCACGTGCCACCAGAAGCTCACGCGGCGACGCGTGCATCACCCTCTGACCACTTTTAGAAAAAATTTCTTTAGAACAGTTAGGTCGTGTACCACTTCCGACCCCAACCATACTGTTTTTGTTTTATTCCGACCACTTTGAGTTTTCCCGATGACTATACTGATTTTTTCCGGCGGCTAGAGTAATTTTCCGGTAAAAATAGTGTTTTCTTCATCTGTTTCAGCGAGTTTTCAGTTGATTCTTTCTGTTATTTGGTGATAATTTTATAGACCTAACTTCAATCCAACAATGTCTTTGGGAGTCGAAACCTTCGGGTCTAAAAACCCGAGTTCTGGCAATTTCGGTGTTATGATTACCTTAAAACCTTTAATGGGAAGTTCAAACTACTTAGCTTGGGTTTCGTCTATTGAGTTGTGGTGTAAATGTCAAAGTGTTCAAGATCATCTAATTAGGAAATCTAGTAAAGGAGATGAAAAGGCCAAAGCACTTTGGGAGAAGATTAATGCTCAATGATGTAGTATTCTATGGAGATCTATTGATTCCAAGTTGATGCCCTTATTTCGTCCATTCCAGACATGTTATTTGGTTTGGGAAAAGGCTCACACTTTATACACTAATGACATATCTAGTTTCTATGATGTGATATCGCGGATGACAAATTTAAAGAAACATGAATTAGATATGCCTACTTACTTGGGACAAGTACAGGCAGTCATGGAGGAATTTGAGAAGTTGATGCTAGTTTCTGCTAGTGTTGCAAAGCAATAAAAGCAGCAACAAAAGATGCTTCTAGTTCTTACTCTTGTTGGGGTTCCTAATGATCTTAACTCAATACGCGATCAGATTTTGGCTAGTCCAATTGTCCCCACAGTTGATGAATTATTCTCTCGATTACTTCGCCTTGCTGCAGCACCAAGTCACCTAGTAATCTCATCACAGACACTTGACTCATCTGTTCTTGCATCCCAGACAGTGGACAATCAGGCATCTCATACTATGGAGTTTAGACGAGGAGGAGGTCGTTTTGGAATATCTAGACCCAAGTGCTCTTATTGTTATAAACTTGGACATACTCGTGAAGTGTGCTATTCTTGACATGGTCGCCACACAAAAATGCTTATGTTGCTCAGACCGAGACTATAAGTAAACAGGGATTTTCTTTATCTGGAGGGGAGTATGAGTACCAAAAGGATGCCGGATGAGTAGAGGTGGAGTACAGCGGTGCCCTTGTACAAGAACAAAGGGGACATCCAGTTCTGCAACAACTATAGGGGTATCAAATTAATAAGTCACACCATGAAGGTCTGGGAGCGGGTGATCGAGGCGAGGGTGAAGGATATGACATCTATATCTGTGAACCAGTTCGATTTCATGCCGGTCGCTCCACTACAGAAGCAATCCACCTTGTCAGGCGGCTGGTGGAGCAGTTCAGGGATAAGAAGAAGGACCTGCACATGGTGCTTATCGACTTGGAGAAGGCGTATGACAAGGTCCCAAGGGAGATGCTATGCAGGTGCTTGGAGGCGAAGAGCGTGCCGGAAGCCTACATCAGAGTAATCAAGGACATGTACGATGGAGCTAAGACTAGGGTTAGGACGGCGGGTGGCGACTCAGACCATTTTCCAATGGTTATGGGGCTCCATCAAGGATCGGCGCTTAGCCCTCTCTTGTTTGCCTTGGTGATGGATGCTCTAACCCGACATATTCAAGGGGATGTGCCTTGGTGTATGCTATTTGCTGATGACATAGTCTTGATAGACGAGACGAGGGTCGGTGTTATTGAGAGGTTAGAGGTATGGAGACAGACTCTTGAGTCTAAAGGTTTCAAAATAAGCAGATCTAAGACAAAATACCTGGAGTGCAAGTTTAGTGCCGAGTTGAGCGAAGTAGGCAGGGACGTGATGATTGGATCCCAGGTCATCGCCAAGAGGGACAGTGTCGGATATCTTGGGTCGGTGATTCAGGGGAACGGAGAGATTGACGGGGACGCCACTCATCGTATAGGAGCGGGGTGGTCTAAGTGGAGGCTTGCATCAAGAGTCCTGTGTGACAAGAAAGTTCCACGGAAACTCAAGCGGAAATTTTATAGAGCTGTGGTTAGACCTGCAATGGGACGGAGTGCTGGCCAGTGAAGAACTCTCATGTTCAGAGAATGAAGGTTGCGGAGATGAGGATGCTCAGGTGGATGTGCGGGCTCACCAGGTTAGATAAGATTAAGAATGAAGTTATTCGGGAGAAGGTGGGGGAGGCCCCGGTGGATGAGAAGATGCGAGAAGCGAGGCTGAGGTGGTTCGGGCATGTGCGGAGGAGAAGTCGTGAAGCCCCGGTGAGGAGTTGTGAGCGGCTGGCGATTGTCGGCGTTCGACGAGGCAGATGGAGGCCTAAGAGGTATTGGGGAGAGGTGATTAAGCACAACATGGCTAGAATGCGGGTTTCCGAGGACATGAACCTTGATAGGAAAGTCTGGAGGTCTAGCATCAGGGTTGTAGGATAGGGGCTCAGAGTTTTTCGTACTCCTCACCCGGGGTTGGGTGAGGCTTGGCAGGGCTATCCATAGATGATTTGTGTTTTGGATTGTGTCTCCCTTATGGTAGTTATTTATGGTAGTTACTGTATGATATTATTGCATGATATTTATTTATGGTTCTTATGTTTAGATAATTATCTACGTTATTTCTGCTGGAATTACTAATGCTCTTTTGTTTTTGTTTTTACTTTTCTTCACTGAGCGGAGGGTCGATTGGAAACGGCCTCTCTGCCCTTTCGGGTAGGGGTAAGACTCGTCTACATATTACCCTCCCCAGACCCGACTTTGTGGGACTATACTGGGTAGTTGTTGTTGTTGTTGGATGGGAGTATAATGAGTTCCTTCAATATCAAGCAAGTAAGCAGACATCTCCACAAGTAGCCTCTATTGCTCAGACTGATACTTCTATTGCCGGTAATTCTTTTGCTTGTGTTTCCCAGTCTAGTATTATTGGACAATGGGTTGTGGACTCGGCCGCTTCTAATCATATCTCTGGTAATAAATCACTTTTGTCAAATATAGCGTATTCACAGTTTCTTCCTGTTGTTACTTTAGCCAATGAGTCTGAAAATAAAGCAAAATGAGTTGGACAAGCGAATCCCCTACCCTCTGTCACTCTAGATTCCGTTCTTTATGCCCTGGCTATCCTTTTAATCTTGCATCGGTTAGTCGTTTGACTCATGCACTCCATTGTGGTATATATTTTATTGATGATTCGTTTATTATGCAGGACCGCAGTACGGGACAGACGATTGGAACAGGACTTGAATCAGAAGGACTCTACTACCTTAACTCACTAACAATCTCCAAGGCCTGTCTAGTTGCAGATCCTCCAGACCTACTTCACAGTCGTTTAGGATATCCTAGCTTGTCCAAGCTTCAGAAGATGGTGCCTAGTTTTTCTAGTTTATCCACATTAGAGTGTGAGTCATGTCAGCTAGGGAAACATACCCGCGCCTCCTTTCCTCGTAGTATTGAGAGACGTGCAGAGTCTGTTTTTTCTGTAGTTCATTCGGATATATGGGGTCCTAGTAGAGTCAGTTCAACCTTGGGATTTCGTTATTTTGTTAGTTTCATTGATGATCATTCAAGATGTACTTGAATTTTCTTAATGAAAGATCGTTCTGAGTTGTTTTCTATATTTCAGAATTTTTGTGCTGAAATTAAAAATCAATTTGGTGTTTCTATTCGCACTTTCTGCAGTGATAATGCCTTAGAATATTTATCCTCTCAATTTCAGCAGTTTATGACTTCTCACGGAATTATTCATCAGACCTCTTGTCCTTATACCCCTCAGCAAATGGGGTTGCAGAGAGAAAGAATAGGCACATTATTGAGACTGCTCGCACACTTCTTATCGAATCTCATGTTCCGCTGCGTTTTTGGGGCGATGCAGTTCTCACATCTTGTTATTTGGTTAATCGGATGTCTTCATCTCCCATCCAGAATCAGATTCCGTATGAGGTATTGTTTCCCCAGTCACCCTTATACTCCTTATACTCTATTCCCCCTCGTGTTTTTGGAGCACTTGTTTCGTTCATAACTTAGCCCCTGGGAAAGATAAGTTAGCTCCTCGTGCTCTCAAGTGTGTATTCATTGGTTATTCTCGTGTTCAGAAGGGATATCGTTGTTACTCACCTGATCTTCGTAGGTAATTTATGTACTCTGGCATTACATTTTATTAGTCTAAACCTTTCTTTACCTCTTCTGACTATTCTGACCACCTTGATATATCTGAGGTCTTACCAATACCGCCCTTTAAGGAATCTACTATAGCTACTCCTTCACCTTCCGCCACAGAAGTCTTACCCATTCCAACCGTTGGTAAGTCTAGTGTGGCTCCTCCTAGACTCCCTGCCACAAGAACACTACTCTTGACATATCATCGTCGTCCGCACCCAGCATCAGGCCTAGTTGATTTACGTCATGCACCTGACCCTGCTCCTACTGCGGACTTGTCTCTTCCTAGTACACCGATTGCACTTTGGAAAGGTATACAGACCACTCTTCATCCTAATCTCTATTATGTCGGTTTAAGTTATCATCGTTTGTCATCACCCTATTATGTTTTTCTATCTCTTTGTCCTCTGTTTCCATCCCTAAGTCTACTGGTGAAGCATTGTCTCAT
The DNA here is from genome assembly GCA_034376525.1 of Nicotiana benthamiana. Taxonomy (NCBI): domain Eukaryota; kingdom Viridiplantae; phylum Streptophyta; class Magnoliopsida; order Solanales; family Solanaceae; genus Nicotiana; species Nicotiana benthamiana. The sequence continues at coordinate 52,528,738 of CM067339.1, read as the reverse complement.
CCAGGATGGCGACACGTTATGATTGACGAGATGTCTCCTTTACATACGAGTGGCAATGTTTTGGATAGCGTGCGGCGACAACTAGCGATGAGGGCCCGCTTCACTAAGGCGAGAGGCGCGCAGCGAAGCGGTTGCCTTTTTTATGTGAAGCGACAACTTATACAAAAACATAAAATATTATATACATCTAACTAAAAACTCAATAATATATTAATAAATATATCATTCAAAAACTAAACACGCAATATATAGTCATAGACTCATAGTAGATTCATAAATTAAAGTCTAATAGTCTAAACTCTAAAACAATCAACATCCATTCTTCTTTAACTCAATATTCAATTAATTCTACTCAATAAGACTATAAATCTATAACTGAAAAAACAGAGCTACAAATAAAATAAAGTTGCTGCCTCTGCTCGATTTTGAAAAACAGAGCAACCAAAAAAAAATTAAAGCTGCTGCCTGACTGCTTCTTCTCGATTTTGAAAAACAGAGCATAAAAAAATACAGCCTTTGCTCTGAAAAAACAGAGCTGAAAGAGATGATAGAAGAAACAGAGCAAAGAATCCAAAAACAAAGTAAAGAAAAAAAGAAAAAAGAAAAACAAAGGAAAGAAAGAAAGAGAAAAACATAGCTGAAAGAGATGATGGAAGAAAGAAAAACAGAGCCGAGCTGAAAGAGAAGAAAAACAGAGCTGAAAGAAGAATAAAAACAGCAAACACTGAAGAAAGAAGAAAGAAGAAAAAAGAAGACCAACAATGGTGGTCGACCAAAAGAAGAACAAAGTAGAAGAAGAAAGGAGAAGAAGAAAAGAAAAGAAAGAAACATACCCGGTGAAGAAGGGGTCGCTGATGGCTGACGATAGAACCCAAGCCCTAAATTTGTGAACCCAAGCCCTAATTTGGCGAAGGAGAACTGGAGAAAAAGGTCGCTGCTCGTATAAGTGTTTTAACCCAAGCCCTAATTTGTTGTTTTAGACTTTTAGTAATAGACAGATGCCTTTTCTTGCGTTATATTCAAATAGCGACGCCTCGAATCGCTTCTTGCAGTGCCTTTCGCAACAAAGGTAAAGGCGCTTGCTTTTCTTCATCGCAACGCGACAAACCAGGAATGGCGACACTGCCTCACATCGCATCACTACACGTTTTTAGCGTTGTAGCAAGTGCTATTTATAACATCCGACGAGTGGTACTTGGGAGCTCGTCCCTCTTCCTTTAGATAAATCTATTGCTGATTTTCGTTGGGCGTATGCAGTCAAGGTTGGTCCGTATGGTAAGGTTGATCGTCTTAAGACTCGGCTTGTTGCCTAGGGATATACTCAGATATTTGGGCTCGATTACAATGACACCTTCTCTCCCGTGGCTAAGATAGCATCAATCCGCCTTTTTCTATTCATGGCTGATGTTCGCCATTGGCCCCTCTATCATCTGGACATTAAGAATGCTTTTTTACACGGTGACGTTGAGGATGAAGTTTATATCGAGCAACCACCTGAGTTTGTTGCTCAAGGGGAGTCTCGTGGCCTTGTATGTCGTTTGCGCCAATCACTTTATGGTCTAATGCAGTCTTCTCGAGCCTGGTTTGGTAAGTTCTGCACAGTTATCCAGGAATTTGGCATGATTCAAAGTGAAACTGCTCACTCTGTATTCTATCGGCATTTTGCTTCGGGTCTCTGTATTTATCTGGTGGTCTATGTTGACGACATTATTACTACCAACAATGACCAGGATGGTATCACTAAATTGAAGCATCTCTTTCAACACTTTCAGACTAAGGATCTGGTCAAACTAAAATATTTTTTGGGTATTGAGGTCACTCGGTCTAGCTCAGGTATTGTGATCTCACAACGGAAGTATGCCTTAGATATTCTTGAGGAGACAAGAATGATAGGTTGTAGACCTGTTGACACTCTGATGGATCCGATTTCTGAACTTCTGCCAGGACAGCGGAAGCCTCTTAGCGATCCTACAAGATATAGGCGGTTGGTTGGTAAATTAAATCACCTTACAGTGACAAGACCTGGCATTTTCTTTCCTGTAAGTGTTGTGAATCAGTTTATGGACTCTCCGTGTGATAGTCATTGGGATGCAGTTGTTCGCATTCTTCGATATATAAAATCAGCTCTAGGCAAAGATTTATTGTTTAAGGATCGAGGCCATGAATAGATCGTTGGATACTTCGATGATGATTGGGCAAGATCACCTTCTGATAGACGTTCTACTTCTGGATATTGTGTCTTAATAGGAAGAAATTTGGTATCTTAAAAGAGCAAGAAACAAAATATAGTTGCTCAGTCTAGTGTAGAAGCAGAATATCGAGCAATGGCTATGGCGACATGTGAGCAAATTTGGATCAAATAGTTGCTCAAGGAGTTGAAATTTGGTGAGATTAGTCAGATGAGACTTGTGTATGGTAATCAAGCTGCTCTTCATATTGCGTCAAATCCAGTGTTCCATGAGAGAACTAAACATATTAAGATTAATTGTCAATTTGTCAGAGAAAAGATACTCTTGGGAGATATTGCTACAAAGTTTGTGAAGTCGAATGATCAGCTTGCAGATATTTTCACCAAGTCCCTCACTAGTCCTCGTATTAACTACATGTGTAACAAACTCGGTACATATGACTTATTGTACCAGCTTGAGGGGGAGTGTTAGAATAGTTATGTAAATACTAAATAGTAGTCAATCACCCTAATCCAATATATATTTAACAGTAGGGCATGTTATGTATATATATAGGGTTCATTGTATCATATTTAACATATGAGAATAATATCAATAATATTTTCTCTCGTGCTTTCTCACACATTCCATCACATTTACAGAGTTTCTTAATGGAGACCGAAAGTTCTCAAATATGCTCAGAGTTGTATTATATTTATGGAAATAAATATTCTCTCAAAGTTAAGGAACCATTTGAAAGAACTGGCCAAGCAACTCCTAGTGTCAGTTAACATGCTGTTGGCAGTATGACCCAGACTAGGATTCCATTAAGCTATGCCCTAAGACAGGCCAAAGGTCTCATCTCTAACCTATTAAGGACCACCAGACCTTTAATTTCAACAATCTCAGTGTAAACTACCACGTAAAGGAAGCAATAAGATAATTCGAGAGAAAACAAACAGCACAGGAATAAAGTTCCAGCACTTGTACAAGCAACAATGGATAAAAAAGCTGACAGCATGTTCACACATTGGTTCTCGTGTAATAGCAAAATATTCCAGCAATGGGCCAGTCTTGTACCTGTATGAGGATGATATTTGCACCCTTCTGATGAGCAGCTCTAACCAATCTGTATCAAAGCCATAATCTTAGAGCGACAATATGTAAGGACCTGTTTGGTTTTGATGTATAAGATAAAATCATGGTATAAAAATTTGGTATTGCTTTATCCAGTGTTTGGTTGTATTCTGAATCTTGCATAGCTAATCTCAACATACTTTACTACAGCAAGTGGTGTATTATTTTCGACCTAATATAGCATGGGATAACAATACAGGATTAGACACTACAAAACAACAGTAGGCTATTTCTTTTCCTCAAACCCGTCATTAACACCCTACATACCTCATTTTTAGTAAAAATAACCAAGGGCCCATTTTCAAAATAATCTCTGCATTACAATTCCTTTAATAATTCCTGCATAACTGGTTTTCAAACCAAACGACTCCGTAAATGCCATCAAAACAATTCCCTTGTTGCAAATCTAAGGAATACATATTTGCTCAATGATACCAAATCCCAATCCCCATACTACTAGCTACAAAATTAACCTCTAGATTACACAAAAAATAAAAATAAAAAACTAACTGTGATTGAAATATGAGGACACAACAAAAGTCTTCAACTTTTTAGAAATCCTAATTGTATTTCTAAAGAAATTAAAAAAGTAACCAAAACTGGCTATATAAGTAATTAAATACATATATGCAAAAGGGGCTATGAAAGAAAGAGGAAAAAGAACCTCTCGGCAGTGGCAACGTTGGTGGCGACATCGTCGGTACAGGCAAACTGCAGAGCAGCAACAGTTACCAATCGCTTCTTCTCCGCCATTTTTCGCAGTGTGAGATTCTCTGCTGAGGCGAGTGAAATAATTGGTGTGTTTTTCCAACTATACAATTATAGTAAAGTTAAATGAAGAATATTTAAAAACAAAGGCGGTAGAGGTGTGTGGATTGTTTATTTTCTTAGAAAGGATTCTCTTGTCATGAAAATTAAAAATGTTCTTTTGTTCATATGTTTTGATTCCAAAAATTAGCACTCCAACTAGGAGTTCGGTAAGTTAAGGTATTTAGGATTTTAGTTCGGTATTTTGATATTAGATTTTTTAAAATTTTATAGCAATATTATATTTAATTAAATTTTATATGGTTCAAATTTTTTTCTTTAGATTTTGTTTTATTCGTTCGATAATTTCGATTTATTCGTTTTGAATATTAACAAGTACATAGAATCATAGACTCTAATATTCTTAATTAACATACTCAAAAATAAAAAATAAAAAATAAAAAATATTTATTGATAAAAAATTTGTCCAAAACTAGAAAATATTAACTCAAATAGAGAAAATTGTATATAAAAGAATATTTGATCATTAGAAACGTCTTGTTACTTTTTTTTAGAGTAAATTGATGAACTTAGAGAATAAAGTAAAGTAAAATTTTAGATTTTTTTTATATTTATGCTATAAGTAATAATATGTGTTTTGTGTAATATAATATATATTTCGGTAAGGTATCGATAGTTCGGTATTTTATATTAAAGTACCAAATACTATACCTAATACCAATATTTTACAAAAGTTAAACCAAATACCAACATATCGTAACCAAATACCAAAATTTTCGATTTCGGTACAGTAATTTGGTATTTACCAAATTATGCAGGGCCTAACTCCAACAACTTTATTGAAAAACAAGACTTTATTGAAGGAAATTTCTGTCATATATTAAATTCGAAAATTAGAATTATAGAAATATTTTAGTCTTAAATAGTTTATTTTATATACTTTTATATGAACAATGACATTAAAGATCACAAGAAATTGAGAATACTTCTGTATGTGTTAGTTTTTTTTTTAAATATGTTTGTTCCGCTTTTCTTATGGAGAACATCGATGTTTTCATAATGTAATTTTTTTGGCTTTGATTATTTAATAAATATTTCTTTTTTCCTTTCTATTCCAAATAATGCTAGCTGGATGGTAAGGAAGATTGTGGAAGGAGTAAAGCTACTGCAACTTCATAATTTGCTCAATGAAACTGCCTGCACTATAAGGAAGGTGTACTTGCAGCTGCTTGGAGATTCAGCTAGAGTTCCATGGAAGAATTTGGTTATGCAAAATGCAGCTAGACCAAAGGCTATCTTTAGCGTATGGTTACTGCTGCAGGATCGACTGCCTACCAAAAATAGACTGCTGCAATGGAAATTGAATATCTCAGGGATGTGTGTTACGTGCCAGCAAGAAGAAGAAACTAGAGATCATGTCTTCCTATATTGTCTCTATGCTACACAACTGAGACACAAAGTACTACAATGGCTGAATATGGATGACTTCAATGGACATAACTGGATGCAATTCTGCAATTGGATCATTCTACAATCCAAAGGGAAATCTGTCCGAGCTCTCACATTCAAGATGACTATCACAGAAATGTTCTATAGTATATGGTTGGAAAGAAATGCAAGAATCTTTGAAAACACTTACTGTAATTGTGACAAACTCCTAAGTAGTATAGCCTATATTTGTAATGTTCGAGCTCATCCTAGGCTTAGTATACATATTCAGCAGTTCATGATATGAATACTGAATATTAGAGTAGCATAGATTTCGTGTTTTTACTAGATAGGCAGTTGAGTTTAAAACTGTCTTTGATATGTAAAGACCTTTTGGTGATTAATAAAAATTTTAATTACCAAAAAAAAAAATGTTGTATTAAATGATGGAGCTCTTTCCTTTAAAAACTCTAGTACAATAAGTTCAATGTTTGCACGTACAATGCTACCCATGTTTTTTTTTTTTTTTTGCGAAAACCATAAAAGCTTCTAATATATCTAGTCTTCAATTAATCGAGTAGTGACTCTATAATTTACAAAAGTAACTTTAAAAGAGCTATAATAATAATAATTTCTTGACGAAACATTATTAAGTTGATAAAAATGGAGGATTTTGAATATCTTCCTTCTTACTAAGGTAAAAAAGAGCCAAAGAAAACATCAAATGACCATATACTATTCGGCATAGGCATGTGTTCTCCCTAAATCGTGATTTTTAACTATTAGGGTCGTTTGGTTAGTAAAAAAGTTATCTTCTCATTAATTATTCGGAATTAGTTATTCTAGAATTAGTATCTCATCCATCTATGGGGATAAAAAAAATACTATATTCCTAAAATAATTATTCCAATTTAATTATATCACGATTTTATCATAAACTAAACGTGGATAACTCATCTCAAAATTAATTAATTAATTATCATTTATTCCCGTACCAAACGAGCCCCTATGATGTTTATACTTATATTTGTATAGTAGATAAGTACTTTTGTCAATGTTTGCTAAGTAAAATGTTTGAAGGACTTTAATTTGAAAGGAAAATGAAAGCAAGATGAATATAATTTGGGAAGGGATATTTCCATTCATATATAATATTGGAAATTTTATTATACTAAATATTCATGTAAATTATCTTACTTACACAAGTTTTATTTACAAAATATACATATTCTACTTTAAAAGGCTCTCAATATATTATTAGTGCCTTCAATTAAGGGATTTAGTTACACCCTTTTCCTATTTTTTTCTCTTCTCTTTCTATATTTTTCTCCGCCTTAAAATAATATAATCTTTCTATACGACCCAGTTATATACATTATCATCTGTTTAACTTTTGGTCTATTAGCTAAAACCCTTATTTTTCATATACGAAAATTTGGTCAGAAATATTTACACAAAAGAGAAACAGAAACGCATCAAGAAATTAAAGTCATAGTGCAGATGGTAGAAGTCAATATCATACAAAATAGAGCATCTCATCAGAGACCAAAATAAACTTCCAAGATTCATAATAGGAGAAAAAACATGAATCACACAGAAAAAACACTATCAATAATTTGCATAAAAAAAGAACCCATGAAAGAGACATTCTTTGAATCATACAGAAAAAAGGAGAAGAAAACAAGGGAATCAAAAACAGATTACATATATTGGAGACGCAGAAATACGAAAAGAAAAGACAAAATTAAAAAAATTATTGATAGCGAAAATGACTAGGAATCGAGTCAAAGTACACATACAATGACAATTACATGATCTTAAATGGGCATCGTATAATCTTAAATGCAAATTTTATACAAATATATAATATATATTTTGTATATTATATATCTAATTTATACATAGTAAAAACACATTTCATACAACAAATTATATATTATACAATTTATCTACAACTTTTAAATATTATTTCTACCCAGTTAAAAACAACTACAATAATATACAACTTAAATACAAATTTTATACAATATGTTTTTTGTATATTTTGTATCTGGTTTTGTACATAGTAAAAATAAATTTCATACAACTAGTTATATATTATGCAACTTATCTACAACTTTCAAACATTATTTCTACTCAGTTCTATTCAGCTACAATATCATACAATTTAAATATAATTTTTATACAGTGTTGTTCAACTTTCATACAATAGTCAAATATATAAATCACATAATATAATTTTTTTTATAATTTTACTACATTTCTACAGTGTAATATATGTCATGTCTTCTTTTTCTTCTTCTTCTTCTTCTTATTCTTCGAGTTTCAATCTGAAATTCAGACAAAACCAAGTCTAATCTTCACAAAAACCCCTCAAAACTGTGACATATACTCCAAACCATATTCCTAATTATTTGCAATAACATCCAATCCCCACAAATAATAATTTTTGAAAACTCAAATTCGAATTCAAAGCTTCAAAGCTTTTAATGGCTGTCAACGGTGGAATTGTTATTCTCTTTTTCTTTGCTTAACATTACTGAAATTTGGGATTGAGAGATTGAGAGAGACGTAAAGAGAATTCTCAATTCTTTGCAACAACATCCAATCCAAACAAACGATGTCTTTTGAAAACCCAAATTCGAATTCAACGCTTCAAATCTTTTTAATGATTGTCAATGGTGAAATTGATACTCTTTGTGCAAGATAAGTGCGGAGGAAGGGGTGCGGAGAGAGAAACGTGGGGGAGTAGAAGATATGTTAGAGTAATTTTAGGACACTAACTATTATCATTAATTTCCTAAAATGTACATGAATGGTGATTGGTTATATGGAATATAATTATAGTAAAACTTGTATAGAGAGGGCACTATAGTTTCATATAGTGTATAGGAATGTAAAATTCAATTTGGGAACCAAATATCGTGATATCATTTTTAGAGAAGATCCACATTCCTTATTTTTTTTATATATTAAAAAATCATCTAGTATCCAAAATTAGTGAACTTGATTAATGATGGGTTTACAATACCCTAACTTTATGTTTTGATGATCTAACAAACTTACTGTCAAAGAACCAGATAAGGAACCTGTACACAGCTCAAATCAATGGACTCCAGCTAATGTGAGATGCTATGACTTCAAAAGATAGAGAATCAACACAGGGACTTGATATGCTTGTGTTTTCCTGACACCAATACGAAGTCAACTGTCTACAACTGGAAAGTGACTACCTGCTCTATACACAGAATCAGTGCATCACAGTTTTCCAATCACTTCTCATTTGACCTACTAAGTGATTATATCATTCAAGTGATTTCATCCATGTTGTATTAACATTAAACATTACAACAAAACATTACTTGAACACTTGAGATTCATTCAAGCATTCAAGCATCTGACACTCAATTGTCTTAAGTGCATCAAGAACAAGTTCAACACTACTACGGACCAATTCCTACAACTAATATTTTGTACGTCCTTAGTTGAGTTGTAACTTTATAATTGTTCTTAATTTGTAATTCCTACTTTGCTTATCTAGAAGCGTTACTTAGGAACCTTTTGTAAAATCATAAACCCTTAGTGTTTGTGTTGTGACTAGAGTTAGTCATGAGTTGAAATCTTTATAATAGGTGTATTGCAAAGTTTCTTGTAATAAGTGTATTACAAGTTAGTGAGAGAATAAGAATTTAATTCCAAGATTGCATATGTTGTAATCTAAATTGCTCATAGTGAAGTTGAAATCCTACTAGTGTAGGTCGTGGTCTTTTATCCCCTTGAGCATGGATTTTTTCATGTAAAAGCTCCATGTTCTATTTACTTATTGTTATTAGCATTCTCAGTGCGAATTCATAGAGGACCTGGTCTCTATATAGTTTGATGGACTCATAGATTCTATCAATTGGTGTGCGAGCGGGTTCTTTCTATCAGGTTAATACCTAGGAAGAATCCTTATGGCTGCTCCACCAAATTTTAAAGAAGGTCAGTCTACGTATAAACCACCTAAGTTCAATGGGCAATACTATGGGTGGTGGAAGATAATAATGCATAATTTTATCATGGCGGCAGATTCTGAGTTATGAGATGTAATATGTGATGGTCCTTATGTCCCAACAAAGAAGGTCAGAGACCCTCCAGTGACGACGCCAAAGACCAGGAAAGAATACAACAATGTAAATAGGAAAGTTGTGCGAAAAATTTCTGTGCCAAAAAAATTTTGGTGTGTGGTATAGGACTTGATGAATATAATGGGATCTCAGCTTGTCGCTGTAAATATAATTCGGTCTAAAAGTCCGGAGTCAAATCCCATAGAGAACTAACGTTTCACTATAATTGTTCAATATCGCAAATAAGAGAAGTTTGAACAATTTCTAAGTTATAATATTAAGATTTTATATCTAACTAAATAACTAAAAAGTTAAAATAAATTAGCAACAACGATACTAAAGGTTGGAGACAAGATTAAGGAGGTCAAGAGTAATGATTTCCCTAATTGTCGGACTCCTTCCTGCTATGTTCCCTGCAATTTTGCCTATGTATTCTTTACTGATCATGAGCACTTTCGGTACCGTAATTCTCTTTCGAGCAACTACAAAAATTTACTAGACAAATTCTCTCGAACTACGCTAGTTGGCTTTATATAACCGCTCATTATGACCACGTCAAGACTTTGTTATTTCTAAACCTACCTTTAAACCCGCTGCATTAATTTCTCACAAACGTAGGAGTGACGTTGTTCAATAACCACATAAATATGTATCCTTTCTCAAGCAACGCATAATAAATAGGCACATTCAATCGATGGTCATTCAATTAACAACAATAAACACGTAGTTGATCATGTAGAGAAATTCAACGCGCAATTTTATAAAAACATAACAAGAATTATCCTACAAAAGGTTCCATCAAAATCTTAGATAACAAATTAGCTATTCATAAATAGTATGTAACACTAAAATACTAAAATTCATAACCAACAATGAAAAAATAGGAAGATGAAGGAAAAACTAATAGAAGAATTTTCCGCCTTGCTCCTATTGTGTCTCTACTTCCTTAGGTCAAATTTGTGTCAAAAATCTGTCCAACCTACTAAAATAGTTTCTATGTATATATACCAAGTAGGGTCGGGTCCAAATAATTATACCTTCTCCTACGCGAAAAAGGATAATTTTTCAGGGTTGGACGGTCGTGGTCGCGGTCCGGGCGTGGTATTTTCCCAGTGCACTGCCTCAGTCCACATCCAGGTCTGCGGTCGCGGTTTTGATTGTGTTTTTTACCATGTTCCATTTTGCAGCAAAATGCAGTAAATTAGGGTGTAATAATTGACTAAAGTACAGTAATTATAGCCCATTATCAACACCTCACACTTAAACCATTGCTCGTTTTTCCAAATTCCAAATGGAACAAGGTGAAAAATTACGGTTGAAACTGTGGCCGTAGACTGAGGTAGTGCACTGGGAAAATACTGCGCCCAGACCGCGACCGTGAGCGTCCAAACCTGAAAAATTGTCCTTTTTGGTGTAGGAGAAGGTATAATTATTTAGGCCCGACCATACTTCGTATATATACATGGAAAACAGATTTTAAGAGGTTGGACAGATTTTTGACACAAATTCAACCTAAAGAGGCAGAGATATAATAGGAGCAAGGCGAGGAATTCTTCTACGAGTTTTTCCTTCCTCTTCCTATTTTTCATTGTTGGTTATGAATTTTAGTATTGTAATGTTACATACTATTATGAATAGCTTATTTTGTTATCTAGGGTTTTGATGGAACCTTTTGTAAGATAAATTATTGTTATGTTTTTATATAATTGATCTGTTAGATTTCTCTACATGATCAACTACATGTTTATTGTTGTTGATTGAATGACCATCGATTGATTGTGCCTATTTATTATATGTTGCTTGAGAAAGGATACGTATTTAGGTGGTTATTGATCAACGTCACTCCTAACGTTTGTGAGAAATTAATACAGCGGGTTTAAAGGTAGGTTTAGAAATAACAAAGTCTTGACATGGTCATAATGAGCGGTTATATAAAGCCAACTAGCGTAGTTCGAGAGAATTTGTCTAGTAAATTGTTGTAGTTGCTCGAAAGAGAATTACGGTACTGAAAGTGCTCATGATCAGTAAAGAATACATAGGCAAAATTGCAGGGAACATAGTAGGAAGGATTCCGACAATTAGGGAAATCATTACTCTTGACCTCCTTAATCTTGTCTCCAACCTTTAGTATCGTTGTTGCTAATTTATTTTAATTTTTTAGTTATTTAGTTAGATATAAAATCTTAATATTATAACTTAGAAATTGTGCAAACTTCTCTTGTTTGCGATATTGAACAATTATAGTGAAACGTTAGTTCTCTGTGGGATTTGACTCCGGACTTTTAGACCGGATTATATTTTTAGTGACCACTTATCCTTTTTAGGACTAGAGTTGGGCGTGGAAAAAAATCATTACTAGGAACAAACTGGTGAGAAAAATTCTCAGTGTTCTACCTAGTTCATGAGAAAGTAAAGTGAATGCCATTACTAAAGCAAAGGATCTGCTGGCTCTTGTTGGAAACACGTTCTCAAGGCATTATACTAAACGTGTGTTCATATTTGTAGGTTTTGATGAATGACAAACTATGCGCAAATTGACACATGACGAGGTCCAAGCACAAGCGCAAAATTGATATATAACGAGATTCAAGCACAAGACAAAGATCGAGATTAAGTTTTATATGAGTCGGTATTTAATTGTGATCTTGATCCGACAACTTAAACTCAAGACTTGGCTTCTCTCGTAAAAATATTTCTAACAAATCATGCATATTTAATTTAGAGCAAAATGATTTTAAATAATGCATATTTACTTTAGTCAAAATGATTTTTAAACATGCCTCTAAAATCTGGACTAAGATAATCGATTATGTACTTATGATAATCGATTATGTTTAAGTCAGCTGCTTGACAATCGATTGTGAACTTATGACAATCGATTGTGTTAAGGCAGTGAGCATCAGACTTTTCAAATCTGCATGACAATCGATTGTGAACCTTATGACAATCGATTGTGATGAGGCAGTGTCCATCAAAGTTTTTCAAAGCTCAAAATAATCGATTGTGAAGCTAATGACAATCGATTGTGAAGAGACAGTGTCCATCAGATTTTTCAAAGTCACAAAATAATCGATTGTGAACTTATGACAATCGATTGTGTTGAGGCAGTGTCTTCCAGACTTTTTCAAAGTTATTAAATAATCGATTGTGAACTTATGACAATCGATTGTCAAGAGGCAGTGTCTAAATTGATTTTTCAAGACTGATATATAATCAATTGTTAACGTATTGTATAACTGACCGTTGCCAAAATGTTTTCAAATACCATCAGGTAATCGATTATTGATTTCCTATAATCGATTGTTTTAATTAAAATCTGGAAAGGATTTTTTGAACGTTGCCGAGTAATCGATTATTGATTTCGTATAATCGATTGTTTTAATTGAAATCTGGAAAGGATTTTTTGAACGTTGCTGAGTAATCGATTGTAGATTTCTGACAATCGATTGTTTTACGTAAAATCTGGAAATGATTTTTTGAACGTAGCCAGTAATCGATTATTGATCTTAGATAATCGATTGTTAAGCGTAAAATCTGGGATTGATTTTTGGAAGAACTGGCAAACAATCGATTGTGGTAATTTGACAATCGATTGTCACTAAGTAAAATCAGCAATTCTTAATTGGCAATTAGGCAACGGTGATACAAAGTTTTTCAGCTTTAAATACAGCTTCAATTCAGTCTTTTAAGAACAACAACACACAACAACTGATCATACAATTGCTAAAGCTTGCATACTTTATTGCTTATCATTTTATATTCATTACATAAGTTTTTGAGAGCCAAATTCTTGTCGAAAGTTGTTGCGATCTTGAGCGTATTCTTTTTACTCATATCTAATCTTAAAGGAGTGTCTTGTTTGAGTGCTAAGTGTTTTTGTACACTTGAAGGGAAGTGTTAGTCCCTTGTGTTGTAAGAAGGAACTTGTGTTTCCTTGGTTGAAGTCTTGGAGTGTTGTATCTCCGAGCAAAGGTTGTTGAGGCTTGTGTCCTCAAGTTGTAACGGTTTGTTGAGCACCCGTAAGCTTAACAAGTTAGTGGAAATCTCGAGAGACTCTCTCGGGGACTGGACTAGCCACGGGTTGTGGTGAACCAGGATATATCGGTGCATTTGTTCTAATTTATTTACTTATCGCACTTATTTATTTCCTGCAATTTTTAAATTCCGCAAGTTTACGCTATTTTTATTATAACGCTATTCACCCCCCTCTAGCGTTAAGCGTATTATCTAACAATTGGTATCCGAGCCCAACTCTCTGAAGACTTAACCGTTTGAGAGAAACATCCATGGCTTCTACTCGTGATTCTTTTGCAGGAATAGGTGAAGGACAATGCTCCACCCGACCACCGCTATTCGATGGTACAAACTATACATACTGGAAGGAAAGGATGAGAATATTTGTACAATCAAATAGTTTTCATCTTTGGAAGGTCATAATGAATGGAGAACAAATTCCAACCAAGAAGGTTGAAAATGAATGGGTCCCAAAGTCCGAAGATGAATACGATGCGGATGATATCCGAAAGGTGTAAAATAATGCTAAAGCTATTAATTTATTATATTGTGCTATAAATGCTGATGATTACAGGAAGATATCTTGTTGCACAACGGCGAAGTAAATGTGGGACAAGCTGGAAATTACGTACGAAGGTACGGACAAGGTAAGGGAAGCCAAAATTGATTTCCTAACCCATGCATATGAATTGTTTCACCTGAAGGAAGGCGAAAAGGTCGATGAGATGTTTGAACGATTTTCAAAAATCGTAAATGATTTACATGCTCTTAAGAAGACCTTCATGGATAAGGAACTTGTCCGAAAAATTCTCCGAAGTCTCACTCCGGAATGGCGATCCAAGGCCGACGCGATTCAAGAATCCATTGGCATTTCAAATGTCACCATCGACGCATTAAGAGGTAATCTTAAAACTTATGAATCTACTATACTTAACCCTCTTGTTGATGATCAAAGGAAGCAAAGAATCGCTCTCAAGGCAAGCACAAGCCAACCTCAAAATGATGAGGACGGAGACAATGAGTTCGGACTCGTTATCAAGAGATTTCAAAAGTTCATGCGAAAAGAGTATGAATGAAAGGGCAAAAAGCAAGGAGATCAAATAAAGTGCTATGAGTGCGGAGAAACCGGGCACATTAAATCAAATTGCCCAAATGCTAAAAAGGAGAAGAAACCCTTCAAGAAGCAACGAGCATACATATCTTGGGGAGGCGACTCCGGTGACGAGTCAAGTGAGGAAGAAGAAGACGAAGCCGCAAATCTTTGTCTTATGGCACAAGAAGACAACAAAGAAGAGGTATGTCAAATTTCTTCCAAAAATTTCTTTTCCCTTGAAGAAATGCAAAATGCTTTTGATGAGTTGTATAGCGAATTTATTAAAGCTTCAAAAACTGTTAAGAGCATAAAAGAAAATGCTTCTTTAAAAGAAAAAGATTTTCAAAAACAACTCTCTTTTAAAGAAAAGGAATTGGAAAAACTGATTTTAGAAAATGAGAAGTTGAAAGAGGAAAACAAATTTTTTGGCAAAAGAAGCGCCGACAAGCCCGAGAGTTCTAGAAATTGTACTTCTTGCATGCATCTCAAAAATGAAGTAGAAAGGCTTAAGGGCACCTTAGATAAGTTTAACTCTTCTCATAAAAATTTGAATGAAGTGCTTGTTAATTTGAAGTCGACCAAGCATGGCATAGGTTTTAGAAACGAGCCTAAAGAGAAAGTTGAAGCCAACCCCCAACCACCTAAGGCTCAACCTAGGATAAATAAAACAAATGTTCATCCTAGATACAACAAACCTAGAAATGGTTTTCATCAATCGCAACCTAGAAATAATCATGCTAGAAATAATGCACATTCTAGGCCACATACTAGAAGGAATTTTGAACCTTTTAGAACACCTAGAAATGACTTCCAACCTAGAAACAACTATTCTAGAAATGATGCATATCCTAGAACAAATGGTAGAAGAAATGACTTTCATGATTTGCGCAATAGTTATATTGTCAAGAATAGAGTAAATGAATTTCGTCCGTCCTATTACTATCAACCTAGAAGGATGCATAATCCTAACGTGACTTGTCATTATTGTAGACGAATTGGACATATTGCTCCTGCTTGTTTTACACGACATAGACATAACACTCAATCACATCACTATGATTTGTCTAACCCCCAAGGACCCAAAATGGCATGGGTACCTAAAAATCATTAATCTGTTTTGTAGGTATGTTTGAAGGGATCAAGTGTACTATGGTACCTTGATAGTGGATGCTCCAAGCACATGACGGGAGACGAATCCAAATTCCTTCAACTAGAACACAAGGAAGGGGGAAGTGTTATTTTTGGTTATAACAACAAAGGAAAGATTATCGGCATCGGATCGATCGGTTAGGATGAAATTTCTTCCATTAAGCATATATTACTTGTGAAAGGTTTAAAACATAATCTCTTGAGCATAAGTCAATTATGTGACAAGGGAAATCTTGTTTTATTTGATTCGGATGAATGCTTAGTTTTTAGACGTAGCGATTTTAAAATTATCCTTCGTGGTTTTAGAATGGATAACATTTATATGGTTGATCTTGCAAATTCTTCACCCGAATATGTGAATTGTCTAATGAGCAAAGAGGATGATTCTTGGTTATGGCATTGTAGAGTAGCTCACATCAACATGCATCTTTTGAACAAGTTAGTTTCACAAAATTTAGTTGTTGGTCTTCCAAATTTGAAATTTGAAAATGACTCTATTTGTGATTCTTGTCAAAAAGTGAAGCAACCAAAAGCATCTTTTAAATCGAAAAATATTGTTTCAACTACTAGACCATTGCAATTGCTTCACATGGATTTGTTTGGACCATCTCGCATTGAAAGTCTTGGTAGAAATCGTTATGCTTTTTTTATTGTTGATGATTATTCCAGATTTACTTGGACTTCATTTCTTGCCCATAAAAGTGATGCTTTTCAGAATTTTAAATACTTTCTTAAACGTGTTCAAAACGAAAAGGAAACAACCGTCACTTCAATTAGAAGTGATCATGGGGGAGAGTTTGATCACAATCTCTTTGCGGACTTTTGTGACGAACTCGGTATCGAGCATACCTTTTCCGCTCCACGAACACCACAACAAAATGGGGTGGTGGAAAGGAAAAATAGGTGTCTCGAAGAGATGGCTAGAACCATGCTCGAAGAGGCTAAGATTCCCAAACATTTTTGGGCGGATGCCGTGAGTACCGCATGCTACGTTTTAAATAGAGTAGTCATAAGGCCAATACTCATGAAAACCCCTTATGAATTCTACAAGGGAAGGAAACCAAATATCTCCCATTTTAGAGTATTCGGTTGTAAATGTTTTATTCATAACAATGGAAAAGATCAATTGGGAAAATTTGATGCCAAATCCGATGAAGGAATTTTTATTGGGTATTCTTCACGTAGCAAAGCATATAGGGTGTTTAATAATAGAACCCAAACTGTGGAGGAATCCCCTCATATTGTGTTTTCCGAAAATAATGCTCGCTTGGCGAGAAAGGATTCTTGTTCTGATCTTGCAGGTATTTTAAATAGTTTAAAAGACAAAGTATAAGAGGAAACTCCTAAGGAAATTCAAGATGAAATCTTGGAACAATCAACGGAGGAAACGCCACAATTGGAGAAAGAAACGAAAATGCCTAACAAGTGGAGGACAATCAAAGATCACCCTCTCAAACAGGTAATTGGCGACGTCGGAGAAAAGGTAAGTACCCGAAACTCCCTTAAGAACACCTTAGGACATACTGCTTTTGTTTCTCAAATTGAACCAACAACCATCTCCGAAGCAATTGGGGATGAATTTTGGACCTTGGCAATGCAAGAGGAGCTTAACCAATTCAAACGGAATGACGTTTGGGATTTGGTGCCAAGACCCGAAAATCATACCATAATTGGTACGAAATGGGTTTTTCGAAACAAACTAGATGAAAATGGTGTAATCACTAGAAAAAAAGCTAGGCTTGTAGCAAAAGGCTACAATCAAGAAGAGGGTATTGACTATGAAGAAACATATGCTCCCGTAGCTAGATTAGAAGCTATTCGTTTATTGCTTGCTTTTGCCTCTTCTATGAATTTCAATTTATATCAAATGGATGTGAAAAGTGCTTTTCTAAATGGTGTTATTCAAGAAGAAGTTTATGTTGAACAACCCCCCGGTTTTGAAGATTTTAAATCTCCCGATCATGTTTTCAAACTCAAAAAGGCTCTTTATGGTTTAAAACAAGCTCCCCGAGCTTGGTATGAAAGATTGAGTAAATTTCTATTGGAAAATGATTTCATTAGGGGGAAAGTTGACACCACTCTTTTTGTTAAGCATAAAAACAATGATATTTTATTCGTTCAAATCTATGTGGATGATATTATATTTGGTGCTACTAACAATGTTTTGTGCAAGGAATTTTCCGATTTAATGACAAGCGAATTTGAGATGTCTATGATGGGTGAGTTAACATTATTTTTGGGATTACAAGTAAAGCAAATGAAAGAAGGTACGTTCATTTGCCAAGCGAAATATTGCAAAGAATTGCTGAAACAATTTGAAATGACCAATGCGAAAGCAATGGCAACCCCCATGAGCACATCCGATCATCTAGACAAAGATGAGAAAGGTAAGGAAGTCGACATCAAAAAGTATCGAGGTATGATTGGCTCTCTCCTTTATCTTTCTGCTAGTCGTCTGGACATCATGTTTAGCGTGTGCTTATGCGCTCGTTATCAATCGTGTCCGAAGGAGTCTCAACTAACTGCGGTGAAACGGATATTGAAGTATCTTATTGGTACTGTAAATGTGGGTCTATGGTACCCCAAAGGTTCTTCATGCCAACTTGTTGGCTATTCCGATTCCGATTTTGCTGGATGCAAATTGGACCGCAAGAGCACTAGTGGCACTTGCCATTTGCTCGGTAGGTCTCTCGTTTCTTGGTTTAGCAAGAAACAAGTAAGTGTTGCGTTGTCCACAACCGAGGCTGAATATGTAGCCGCGGGGAGTTGTTGCGCTCAAATCCTTTGGATGAAACAAACTCTTGGACTATGGCCTAAGTCTTGATCATATCCCTCTTAGATGTGATAATACTAGTGCCATATGCTTGACGAAGAACCCCTTTCTTCATTCGCGAACAAAACACATTGAAATTAGACATCATTTTATAAGAGATCACGTTCTCAAGGGCGATGTCGAAATTGAATTTGTTGAAACCAAAGATCAATTGGCCGACATCTTTACAAAGCCCTTAGAGAAAGAGTCCTTCTTCCGAATTCGTAGTGAACTCGGGATCCTTGACTCCGCGTTGATCTAAGTCATGCATTGCATTTTCCCTTTCACATGTTTTCTAACTTGAGCGTCGGAGACGTCTAACGTATTTTTGCAGGTATCGCCCTAAAGGCAGGGGGAATTATAAAGCTTGACGCACAGAACAATCGATTTCTCTTTTATATAATCGATTATCCAGTATCAATAATCGATTGTCTTGACATTATTTGCGTTATTATTTATGAAATTGCAGATTTCATAAATAAACAAGTTTTTTTTAATTATTCTATATTTTTTTTGCTAGTGGCAAAAGGGGGAAGATAACGGGTATGCACTCTTAATACTTATCGGCATAAATTGAGGGGGAATTCATATATTGAGGGGGAACAAATTGCATATCTATATACTTATTGCATATCTTTACTTGTCTTGAATCGTCATTATGAATTGCCTAATACGCATATCCCGCTTAAAGTTTGCCATTATCAAAAAGGGGGAAATTGTTGGAAACACGTTCTCAAGGCATTATACTAAACGTGTGTTCATATTTGTAGGTTTTGATGAATGACAAACTATGCGCAAAATTGACACATGACGAGGTCCAAGCACAAGCGCAAAATTGATATATAACGAGATTCAAGCACAAGACAAAGATCGAGATTAAGTTTTATATGAGTCGGTATTTAATTGTGATCTTGATCCGACAACTTAAACTCAAGACTTGGCTTCTCTCGTAAAAATATTTTTAACAAATCATGCATATTTAATTTAGAGCAAAATGATTTTAAATAATGCATATTTACTTTAGTCAAAATGATTTTTAAACATGCCTCTAAAATCTGGACTAAGATAATCGATTATGTACTTATGATAATCGATTATGTTTAAGTCAGCTGCTTGACAATCGATTGTGAACTTATGACAATCGATTGTGTTAAGGCAGTGAGCATCAGACTTTTCAAATCTGCATGACAATCGATTGTGAACCTTATGACAATCGATTATGATGAGGCAGTGTCCATCAAAGTTTTTCAAAGCTCAAAATAATCAATTGTGAAGCTAATGACAATCGATTGTGAAGAGACAGTGTCCATCAGATTTTTCAAAGTCACAAAATAATCGATTGTGAACTTATGACAATCGATTGTGTTGAGGCAGTGTCTTCCAGACTTTTTCAAAGTTATTAAATAATCGATTGTGAACTTATGACAATCGATTGTCAAGAGGCAGTGTCTAAATTGATTTTTCAAGACTGATATATAATCGATTGTTAACTTAATATAATCGATTGTATAACTGACCGTTGCCAAAATGTTTTCAAATACCGTCAGGTAATCGATTATTGATTTCCTATAATTGATTCTTTTAATTAAAATCTGGAAAGGATTTTTTGAACGTTGCTGAGTAATCGATTATTGATTTCGTATAATCGATTGTTTTAATTAAAATCTGGAAAGGATTTTTTGAACGTTGCTGAGTAATCGATTGTAGATTTCTGACAATCGATTGTTTTACGTAAAATCTGGAAATGATTTTTTGAACGTTGCCAGTAATCGATTATTGATCTTAGATAATCGATTGTTAAGCGTAAAATCTGGGATTGATTTTTGGAAGAACTGGCAAACAATCGATTGTGGTAATTTGACATTGACAATCGATTGTCACTGAGTAAAATCAGCAATTCTTAATTGGCAATTAGGCAACGGTAATACAAAGTTTTTCAGCTATAAATACAGCTTCAATTCAGTCTTTTAAGAACAACAACACACAACAACTGATCATACAATTGCTAAAGCTTGCATACTTTATTGCTTATCATTTTATATTCATTACATAAGCTTTTGAGAGCCAAATTCTTGCTGAAAGTTGTTGCGATCTTGAGCGTATTCTTTTTACTCATATCTAATCTTAAAGGAGTGTCTTGTTTGAGTGCTAAGTGTTTTTGTACACTTGAAGGGAAGTGTTAGTCCCTTGTGTTGTAAGAAGGAACTTGTGTTTCCTTGGTTGAAGTCTTGGAGTGTTGTATCTCCGAGCAAAGGTTGTTGAGGCTTGTGTCCTCAAGTTGTAACGGTTTGTTGAGCACCCGTAAGCTTAACAAGTTAGTGGAAATCTCGAGAGACTCTCTCGGGGACTGGACTAGCTACGGGTTGTGGTGAACCAGGATATATCGGTGCATTTGTTCTAATTTATTTACTTATCGCACTTATTTATTTCCTGCAATTTTTAAATTTCGCAAGTTTACGCTATTTTTATTATAACGCTATTCACCCCCCCTCTAGCGTTAAGCGTATTATCTAACAACTCTTACTATAGATGAGCTAGTTGAGAATCTTAAAACTTACGAAATGAATAAGAAGAAGGACGGTGAAAGAAGAGAATCAAAGAAGGAA
This sequence comes from Nicotiana benthamiana, assembly GCA_034376525.1. Taxonomy (NCBI): domain Eukaryota; kingdom Viridiplantae; phylum Streptophyta; class Magnoliopsida; order Solanales; family Solanaceae; genus Nicotiana; species Nicotiana benthamiana. The sequence goes on along the minus strand of CM067339.1, from coordinate 52,507,457 downwards.
AAGAATATAGTACTCAAAGTTGAAGGCAATGACTCAAGTGAGGAAGAACATGACATGCCTTACCTAACAAAAAGATTCTAGAAAATGGTCAGAAGGCATGGAAGGATACCAAAGAGAGGCAGTTCCAACAGACCATAGAATTTATAACCTTTGTCATAAGTGTGGAAAGCCAGGGCACTTTATCAAAGATTGTCCTCTCCTGAAGCAAGAACATTTCAAGTACTACCCTGATAAAAGCAGCCAATAGGAACCTCATTCATGAGAAACGCTTTAAAAGAAAGAATGTTGCCGAAAATGTTGTGAAGCAAGCTCTTGAAGCATGGGGAAATTCCTCCAGCGAGTCTGAAGAAGAAACTGATGCAGGTGATAGTTTTATGATGCAGTTGAAAGTGAAGCAAATGAATATAATTCAATATTTGCTTTGATAGCTCAATCAAATGATGATGAAGATAATGACAATGATGAGGTAAACGTCAGGGATGTAAAGAGAAATATGAATCCTACTATTCTAAGAAACTTATATCATTAGCAAATGTATTAATTGATGCGTATCATAGTCTTGTAAATGATAATGATGTCTTGACCATAGAATTAGGAGATGTTGAGCAAACTAGAGATGACTTGGTAGTCTGTGGGGTTGATTTGAAGGAAATTATAGATAATCTGGAAAATGAAAAGAAGGTTCTAACTGACAAAATCACTAGTGTAGAACACGAAAGAGATGATCTAGTGGTAGTAATAGTTGACTTGAAAGAAACCATTAAGAATTTCAATAAAGAAAAAGATGCCTTGGTGGATAAAGTGATTGTTATTGATCAGGAGAGAGATGACCTCTTAATAGTGATTGTAGAATTAAGGGAAACAATAGAGGAACTTAGAACTGGGTGTAGGCTTGGAAATTGTGAAAAAAGGGAAAGAGGTAGCTAGTGAGGCACACATAAGCTTGAAAACGAGTTAAATGTTGTGAGAACTAGTTTATGTGCTAATATTGAGAAAAATAGGAAGCTCCAAGCATAACAGGAAAGAGTAAAAAATGATCTTGAGAAGTCCCTTAAGTGGACCTGGTCCTCGGAGGCTATTACTGCCATGTATGTTAATAATGGTGGTAATAGGCAAGGAATAGGGTTCTAAAGGGAGAGAACTCCTTACAACCCTCACAGCAAATATGTTACTGTACCTGATAATTGGTTGTTTACCTACTGTGGGAACAATGTATTTCAAAGAAAATTGCCAAGCCAGGGTTCAGTCTCTGCAGAAAAACAAATTGCTGAGAGAGTAACTGCTAAAAGGGGACCAGGTACCACTCATAAAAGATGCATGTTACCTGCATAGACTAAAAGAGAACTTATTCATCTTCTTGATTATTACAAGGGACCCAAGCTTTCTTGGGTTCCTAAATCTCACCCGTGATCTCCTTGTGCATGGAATAATGAAAGGAAGCAGTCAACAATGGTTCATGGACAGTGGTTACTTAAAGCATATGACTAGAAATACCATGGACTTTCTTTCACTAAAAGCCCTGTAAGGAGGGAGTGTATCATTTGGAAATGGGAAAAAGAGATACATTCTTGGTGTTGGAAAAATTGGAAAGTCACTCATTCACTCAATTGAGAATGTGTACTATATCAATGACCTTGTACAGTCTCGCGAGTGTCTCCCAGATATGTGATAAAGGAAACAAGGTGGAATTCTTGTCCAAGATATGTACAGTTACAAATCTAGTAACTAGTGAAGTGGTACTTGTGTCCAAAAGATACAAAAACATCTATGTTGCTGATTTCGAGTCTCTACAAAGTTGTGATTTGAGCTTCTTGAAAGCAGTTGATGATGATGTTGAACTGTAGCATAGAAGACTAGGGCATGCAAGCTTCTCTCTACTAAATTAATTGATTCAGAAGGACTTGGTTTGTGGTCTGCCCATGTAAAAGTTCAAAGAACACAAAGTCTGTGATGCCTGCGCTAGGGGGAAGTATGTGAAATCCTCATTCAAGCCAAAGAAGGATGTCAGCACCTCAAAACCGCTTGATCTCTTTCATATGGATCTATGTGGCCTTATGAGAGTGCAAAACATGGGAGAAAAAAGATACATCTTTATGATAGTGGATGACTACTCCAGATTCACTTGGACTCTATTCCTTAGAACAAAAGAGGAAACCTTTGAAGTGTTCGTAGCCTTTGTGAAGAAAATCCAAGTGAAGATGGAATCAAGAGTGCATGCATTAGATTAGATCATGGAACAAAGTTTGATAATGCTAAGTTTGATGAATTCTGTAATGAGAATGGCATTACTTACAACTTTTCAGCCCCAAGGACTCCCAACAGAATGGAGTTATGGAAAGGAAGAAAATAACCCTTGAGGAAATGGCAAGAACAATGTTGATCAACAGTGGGATTGCTAAGAACTTCTGAGTTGAAGCTATCAACACTGCCCGTTACTTGGTTAACAAGTGCATGATTAGGTCTCTCTTGAACAAAACCCCATATGAGTTACTGAATGGAAGGAAGCCTAAGTTGACTCACTTAAGAACATTTGGGTGCAAATGTTATGTTCTCAACAATGGAAAGGATCAGCTTGGAAAATTTGATGCCAAGAATGATGAAGGAATCTTTTTGGGGTATTTTTCTGTCGCGCCCCCTTTTACTAAACAGAAATCGGGCTTTTGACATTTGGAAGGACAACTCGTTCCCTTTTGGGAATTGGGTTTAGGAGAATTGAAGAGTCGCCACCTAATGATTATAGTGCATTAGGACACTAAGGAAGGTTCAATTTGGATAACCAAAGCTTGGGTAAGGGCTCGAAATTATCCCAAGGGGAAGGTGTTAGGCACCCCTCAGGATCCACTAGTGTGGTTCCCAACCAAGCTATTATTGTGACATAAAGTACAAATAACACATAGGCAAGTAAGACTTCAAATAAGAGGGGATTTTCACATAAAGTTTAGAAATAAACAAAGTCGGAAAGCATAGCAGAGAGTTGATTTAGAAGAAACATTTTAAAAGATTTAAAGAAACAAAGAGCAAAGGGAAGGGGGTCCTAGGTTTATTAATAATATGGATCACATCAACGCATACCCGGTAATCACTCCTCAGAGAGGCTACACGTGGTATTATCGCACCGATCATCATATCCATATTTACCCTTTCCCACCCCATTAAGGTATTAACGCGCAGAATGATCTCGTTTACCTATTGCATGCTATTACCCGCCCGGATCTTATTATCCCCCGAGGTGCTTGGGCAATTAGTACTAAAATAGGGAGGAAAGGCTGGACTTATTTGTGGTTTCAAAGGTAAAAATACTAAGGTGGCAATAAAGAACACATATGACAAGTTTGGGGGAAGCATATAAATAAATGAAAGGCTCAAATAAACCTCCTTTAAAATAGAGAAAGCACATAGTTTAGCATGTCTTCCACGTACTATTTAGGGTCTAATTTAGTACTGGACGTGGAAGAACTTAAAGTTTGAGGTAGATTGATTTAATATATAATTCAAATAAGAAGTATCAATCAGGCATGTCTGCTGGTTATAGTCAATAAAATCTAATTTAGCTTATAAGTTTATCCTAAGACTTGCCTAGGTGTCGGAAAAATTCCTATAGGCATGCTATCTACTGTTTTCAGAAAAGATGAAGTGTACTGATTTTTAGAAAAGGTTGTCAGTTTTTCAGGAAAGGCGAGTTTGGCAAAAGATCATAAGTTCTACAGACGTTAGACATTGTTGTTACTAGTTTTAGACTTATAAGCGAGTGAAACATTTTAGATTTGGTTATTAATTCCTATAGGCATGCTTTCTAGGCGTTGTTGATTTTAAACACTTGAGAGGTATGCAAGAGTGCAGAAATTCTATAGGCATGAGATCTAAATGCAATTAGTTATTTAAGCTCTATAAACAGGTTTTCCTAGTGACAAATGCATATGCAGGAGTCGGATTTCCAGTTGATTATAAGCATAGTATCTATATGAAAGATGCAGCATTTTCTTATAGACATAGTATCTATATGTGATAATGTAGAAAACTATAGGCAGGATATCTATATGAATGCAAAAGTGTAGAAAACTACAGGAAAAGATATCAATATAAACGCAGAAGTGCAGAAAACTATAGTCAGGATATCTATATGAATGCAGAAGTGCAGAAATTATAGGTAGGATATCTATAGGAATTCACAAGTGCATAAATTCCCTATGAACAATATATCTACCCTTTTTACATACATGACTATCCCTCCCTTTTCATTAGACATCCCCAAAGGTTTTATTACAAATTATTAATGTCCAAAGAAAGGAAAATACATCAGAAATTAAAAATTACAACCAAGGAGGGCCTGATTCAAACTTCCTGTCTGATTTATGAAGTAAACCAACTCTAAAGATCATGTTTCAAAGACTTTCTCCCATCTCAGTGTGTCAAAGTTCCCTAACAGTTTCATAAGAATTCCGGGCAGTGCATACACCAAAATGTATCACCATATTAAGCTATAGTGCACTGTGGAAGGGCCAACCTTCAAGTGTCCAAGTTCAGAGAGAACTCAAGGTCCCATGGCAAGGCTCGCGGGAGGGGGGCAAGACTTAGAGACAAGGAGAGAGTGTAAGTGCAGAGTTCTGAAAAGGGGAAAGGGGAAGGGAAATAATATACATAGATACACATAAGGGCATAGGAAATTGGGAAGTGGTAGAGAGGCAAGGAAAAGCTAGTAGGCATACCCAGCAACGGAAAATGCTGGCACACCTCACAAGCCCGTTAGAACTCATTGTTTCAGAGGTTAGGATCCTCTAAGGATCAAGTTCAAACCATGGACAATAACTTTTTATATTTCCATGTTTTTAAAACTATAGTTCAAAGCACATAAAGGGAAATAAGGAGAGATGTTCATAGTAGAAACAAGCCAAAAGAAATTAACATGCTAGTTAAATATTTAACTCTGCAGTAGTAGAAAGTAGACATGGATACAGAAAGCTATAACTAAACACATTGTAAAGATGCTGAAGCTTAAATTAGGACATACTAGTTTAAAAGAAAACAAGTAGAAAAAGCAGTAGTCTTTTAAAATCCAAAGTGCAAACAGGAAGGCAAAATACTATAAGTGTGAGTTAAGAAGAGATTGTGAAGTTGTGAATATGAAATGTAGGATTGTTAAATCGTGTCTTTGTGAGAAAAAAGGATAATGCCTTTCATATTGTAGAAAGAAAGCAGAAATAAGGTAAGAAATAAGTTAAAGAACTGACTGTCAATCAATTACACAAGGCTTCCCTTAATTAAGGGATTCAGTTCAAACAGGTAAACCATTTAAGGAAAGGAATAAAAAAAACACCTTGTGTAAAGCATACAATTGAGGGAAAATACATAAAGGTCATTTAAGGACACGGTCTTGATAGTACACGGTTTGTGCAAATAAGTCAAGGGAATCAATTAACAGCCAGGCAATAAGAGGTCAAAGATTTGTTATGAATGAACCAAGTCAGAAAGGTGGAAAAGGTTTTATCTTAAGGAAAATCAACAAACAATCAATTAGACCTATTTTAAAGGAATTCCGAATCAATCACAAGTTTGAAAATCCTTTTAAAGGGAGACTCGTCACATATAAAAAGCATACAGACACGTTAATCATGAAAGAAACTTGTCATAAAATCATTAAAAGTTCCAGTATAGGAGAGTTCAACAAAATTTAGAATTGTATGAAAACAAAGATGTTCAATCTTAGTTTAGAGACTCAAAGTTTGTCTGAAGGAACTAAGGGTCTTTTGAGCAAACCCTAAAGCAAGGATGAGATAGCAGGCAATAGAATTGAAATCAGGTTTAGAATTTTCAGAAAAGAGCATGCTTCTTCCGCAACAGAACTTATAAGAAAACATGATAGCAAATAAGATGCAAACAGTAGCAGGATTCAGAGGACAGAAGGGAAAATACTGATGAAAACAATAAAGGAAATATTCTTAAGAGGCTCTTTCTAGAAGAACTCAAACAAGGTTCAGTAGAAGGCAAACAAAGAAACTTTAAGAACTTAGTAGAAAAATACAGTAGGAGAACACAACAACACCGGAAAAGTATAACAAAAGAACATTTAGGAAATTGCAGTAAGATAAACATACAAGAGCATGATAAAATAAAAAACACAAGAACACAATAGAAGAAGAGAATATAGAAAGCATAGTAGAGGAACACACGTTGTAGAAGGAAAACATAAAAACACTGTAGAAAAGCGTACGAGACCATAATATAGGAAAACATAGTAAGAGAAGCATATAAGAACATGATACAAGAACATAGTAGAGACAAATACACATAAATGACAAAGAAAAATCATAAAAACATTTAAACACTTTTAAGAAAACCCTAGATCGAAAAGAAAGGTTTTTGAAAGTGATTTTGAAGAGAAGTCGGGAGAATCATATGATAACTTCAAGTAAAGAACGTACACACAACAAATTTAAGAAATAGGAGAAAACCTCGAAGGTTAGGGTTTCAGAAGAACCCTAGAGATGATAAAGGCTTTGAAAATTTCACCGATCGGAGTCGGAGAAGCCAGAACCAGGCTCAAACAACCTTGATATGCCGGAGCAAGGTCGAAGATGACCCTGATATCTCGAATTGGCAAAGGTCTGAGTTAAATCCTTCAAGGTCTGGTCTCGAATCTTCAAGTATCAAGCTTGTAGGAGTAATAGGAGGTGAGTATCGGGTCTCACAACCTGGGAAGCCATTGATTCCGGTGAGTTTCAAGGCAGGAGATGATGAGAGGCGACTAGGGTTAGGAAAGGTTCGACAGAGTTTGAGAAAGGAGAGGGGTTTCAGAGGCGGTTGGTAGGTGAACGTGATTTAGGTTTGGGGTATTTGTAAATTAATAAAGGAAAGGGAAAATTGTGGTCGTTGATTAAAATGATCAATGGCGTGGATCAGAAGGGGTATTGGCTATTTGTTGTTTCAAAGGCAACATTCTAAGGCAACATGCAATAACATGTATAGCAAATTGGGAGAAAGCCCATAACAGGAAAAAAGGCTCAGATATACCTCTTTTAAAAAAAGAAGCGCGTAATTTAGCATGACTTGCACATATTGTTTAGGGTCTGATTTAATACTAAACAGGAAAGAGCTTAAAGGTTGAGGCAGAATTATTTATTACATAATTCAGATAAGAAGGCCTAATCAGGTGTACCCGGTGGTTGTAGTTAACAGAACAGATTCACTTCATAATTTTACCCTAAGGCTTGCATAATTAATGGACAAGGATCCTATAGGCATGGTATCTACTAAATTTAGAAAGCAAGTAAATAACAAGGTCTAAATAAACTGAATACGTACTGGTTAAAAAAGATAGTCAGGTTATTAAAAGGAAAGCTAGTTTTTAATGAAGGTCATAAGATCTACAACTAACAGTGCCCATTGTGACTTATTTTAGATCTATACGTAAATGAAGCGACAAAGATTCAATTAGAGTTTCTATAGACATTCTTTCTATGCATAGTTGACTTTTGAACCTCGTAAACATGGTATAAAATATTTAGACCTATGAACATGATATCTAGATGCCTGAACATTTTTTAAGACCTATGAATATGATATCTAGGTGTTGAACTTTGTTTAAGACCAATGATATCTAGGTGTAGTTGAATGTTTAAGACCTATGAACATGATATCTAGGTGCTAAACTTTTTTTAAGACCTATGAACATGATGTTTACGTGCAAATGAATGTGCAGACTTAAAAAATCCTATGGACATGATTTTTTTATGAATATGGTAATCCTATGATCATGATTTCTATATGAATGATGGATGTACAAAATTTAGAAGAGACTATAAGCATGATTTTTATATGCATCAACATATGCAGATTTGCAAACACCTATAGGCATTATTTCTATATGCGTGCGGATTTCAATATGACTTATAGGCATGAGTTCTATATGAGAGTTGCAGAATTCAGAATGACCTATATGCATGGTATCTATATGCATATGCATATTTGAAATACCTATAGACATGGTATCTACCCTTTTGCATACATAATCACCCACCCCTTTCACTAACCTCCCCAAGAGTTTATTACAAATTATTACAGTCCAGAATAAAGTAAAAATAAATCAAAAAATTAAAATACAACCAAGAAGAGCCTGATTCAGACTTCATGTCTAAAATATGAGGTAAATCAACTCCATGAGATCATGATCCAAAGCCTTTCTCGCATTTGAGTGTTTCAAAGTTCCCTAAGAGTCTCAAATGAACTTCGGACAATGCTCACACCCAAATGTGTTATCAGATTGGGACAAGTGTAATGTGGAAAGGCCATCCCTCAAGTTCCCAAGTTCATAGAGAACTCAAAGGGTCTCAAGGCAAGGCTCACAAGAGGGGGCAGAACTTAAGACTAAGAAAGTGTGCATGTGCAGAATATGATACTAATAAGGGAAAAGGAGAGGGAACTAGTTTCAAATAAGCACAAATAAGGAGGTTCAAGGCAATAGGGAAATTACAAAAGAGCCTGTTCATTAAGCAAAGGCATACTTTAGGCGTGCCTAGCAATGAGGAGTGCTAGCTCACCTGTAAGCCTGCCAGAAACTCACACTACTATAAGCTAAGATCCCAGATGATCTGGTTTGATCCATGGACAGTAACGTGTAGTATTGCCATTCCCAAACCATATCTTAGCACATAGGGGGTAGGGATTGTGATTCATAATAAACAGGTAGAAAGAAATCAACATGCTAGAATGAGTGTTAAATTATACATATGTAGTAAACAGGGATATAAAAGCAATAAACACATTGTTGTGGTGCTGAAACTTAAATCAGGACATATCAGTTTCAAAGAAACACAATAAAGGAAGGCCGTAGGTCTTGTAAACAGGCCACAATGCAAGTAAATAAGAAAGAATACTATTAGGTGTTAGTGTAGTTTTAGAAATACTATGAGTGAGGGATGTATTTGTGCTAATGAAAGAGGTGTGTATTTAATAGTGTATAAAATAGGCAGAAATAAGGTAGGAAAACAATTATGGAACCGGACTATCAATTAAAATCAATCAATACAAGACTTCCTTTAATTAAGGACTCATACTCAAACTGTAAAAACTATTCAACGAAAGGAATCAAATAAGCAGTTTGTGTAAAGTAGGCAATTAGGGGTCGATATATAAGAGATTACTTAAGGGAAGAACTTTGAGATACATGGTTACATAAATAAGGTAAGAGAAATCAATCAGTAGCAAGTAAATTAAGGATCCAAGATTTTATAATCACTGGTTCATGAATGAACCAGGTCAGAAAAGCTAAGAAAAGTTTTTAACTTAAGTCGAGTCACAGGGCAATCAAACAAGGAAGGAAATCAATCACACCTATACAGAAGGAAGTCTGAAATCAAAAAAAAAAAAAAATTGAAAGCCACTTTATAGGGAAGTTCAGCACATATGAAGAGCACACAAACATGCTAAGCTGAAAGAAAAATGTCATGTCATTGCAAAATCAGTAGATAATAGATTGTAGGAGCATGGTTGTCACATAGGTTAGCAATGTAGAAGAGAGATAGTATCAAATACCATACAAAAGGTCCGATCTAAAAGACTTTAGAAGAGTTTAGTGGAGAATCAGAATTGCTTTAGGAGATAGAGTTTGAAACAAAGATTTCAAGACTTTGTTGAGCAACAGATAAAACGACTTTAGAATCTCAAAGTAGTTAGGGTTTCTAAAATCAGATAATTTTAAAGATGAAGAACAAGCATATCACATAGACAATGTCTCAAAGGAAGAACAACTAAATTCTAGGGTTTTACCATCAATCGAGTGCAGAGATGAGAGGACAAGTAACCAAAAAGAAAAGATAACAGTTCAAACAGGTTCAGATATATGAGACTTTGACATGCTCTTTCAGTAGTAGAAACTCATGAGAAGCATAGTAAAAGAACAACATGTGAAACACTGTACAGGAGCTCAAAGAAACATAGTAGAAGAACTGATAAGAAACCTATGGAAGAGACTAATAAGAACAGTAAGAGAAGCATATTAGAAAAAGCTTAACTAGAACACCATAGAGAAACATATAAAGAACACAGTAGAGAAACATATAAAGAACACTGTAGAGAAACATATAAACAACACCGTAGAGAAACATATAAAGAACAAAGTAGAGAAACATATAAAGAGCACAGTAAAGAAACATATAAAAACACAGAGAAAAAAGAAAAACCCTAAATAAAAAATATAAAAGTTTTAAAGCATAACTTTTTGAGAGAAATATCATAAAATTGTTTAAATGTTTTGGGGAAACACGGATCTAGAATAGATATAAAGAAAAATAGAAGAACTTCAAAAGCTAGGTTTTCAGAGGAACTCAAACGATGAGAAAGGCTTGGATGGTTGTTGATCTAAATCGAAGGAGTCAAGGCCAGGATCGAGCAGATATGGATTGCCAAAAATGGTCTAAAACTTGAAACACACAAAGATCTAGACCATGATCTTTTGTGATCAGGTCATGAGACTTCGTTAACCAAGCGTACATAAGTCATAAAAGGCTAATGGATGGTGAAAATACCATGGATCCAAGCCAGGAGGTGGCCGGAGAAGGTGAATGAAGCCCATCGGAGTAGAGAGGGAAAGGGAAGATTCTAGAGAGAACCAGGGATATAGAAATAGGGAGAGATTCGGTTGAGTGTAGAATAAAAGATTTGGGGGGGTCATTTGGGTTTAATTTGGTAAGAGTGAATCTGGGTCATTGATCAATTTTGATCAATGGCCAAGATTTAATCTGGTTTGGGTCGGGTAGATATAAGGATTGGGTTGGTTTAAATTGGGTTGGGGTCTTGTTTGATTTAGGCTAGATTATAAAGCCAAATCTAGCTATAAGTTAAATAGCCCCTTTTTCCATTTAATTTATTAAATAGTAAATGAATATCTGAAAACAAAATAAAAGTTCTAAAATGATTTGTAATATAAAAATAACAATTTAAAAATATAAGATCCTATTTTTATAAACATGAGACGAATTTAAAATTAAAATAGCTAATACTGCAATTACGCAATTTTATCCCTAAAAATACCAAATAAATTTTGAAAAATATATAAAAAATATATTAGCTATATTTTAGTGTAAACATGAGTCTCCAATAAATAAATTACCAAAATGATAATTTTGGGGATATATAATGACCCGACAAGTCGTTTCGAGCTCTAGCACGTCGTTCAATAGTCTAAGTCCATGGTAGCTTCATTTCAGGTATTATGACGTGTGCGCGTGGACGAAGTTGAATTTCGGGAAGTTCAGAGTTTATTTGGAAAGAGAATTCTTATTTCGGAAGCTTTTAGTTGAAAGAATTAACTAAGATTGGATTTTTAAGTAAACGACCTCGAAATTAGGATCTAATAGCTCTAGCAGGTTCGTATGGCGATTTTAAACTTGGGCGTTTGCCCGGATCGGATTTTGGATAACCTGCGAGCATTTTGGAAGGAATTTCATAAGTTTGGCTTGAAGTGCATTTCAGTGTTATTGTTGTTTGTTTGAGATTTCGAGTCTGTGAATAGCTCTGTATCGTGATTCTAGAGTTGGAAGCACGATCAGAAGTGAGTTCGGAGGTCTGTAGGTCATTTTGGAGTCATTTCGCGAAAGATAGAAATTTGAAGGTTTTTGAGAAATTTGATCGGAAGTGGTCTTTTTGATATTGGGGTCGGAATTCGATTCCAGAAGTGGCAATAGATCCGTAATGTCAAATATGACTTGTCTGTAAAATTTAAAATCAATTGGACTTGATTTGATTAGTTTAAACATCAAAAGTAGAAGTTGGAAAGTTCAAAGTTCATTAAGCTTGGATTGAGGCGCAATTCATGGTTTTAGTGTTGTTTGATATGATTTGAGACTTCGAGAAAGTCCATATTATGTTTTTGAACTTGTGTGGGTGTTTTTTTTGGAGCCCCAGGGGCTCGGGTGTGATTCAGGATAGCTTCGGAGTGTTTTGCTAAGAAATAGGATTGTTGGTGCTGGTATGATCGTAATTGTGATGCTTTGGTAACAAATGTGATCATCGCATTTGCGAGGTTCTGTTCGCATTTGCTAACATAGGAAGCTAGGGGATTCTTCCCATTTACAATAATTGGGTCGCTTTTGCAAGGTCTGAAGGGTTCGCATTTGCGAAATGGGCCAAATCTGTCAGAGTCCCATTTTCGATGGTGTCTTCGCATTTGCGATTTTCTTGTCGTAAATGCGACGATGGTAGGAGGGGAGCAGGCTTTGCATTTGAGAGTTTTTATTGCATTTTTGGACCTTACATTTGCAAACCTTTTCTTCAAATAAAACTATTTTTGAAAACAACTCTTTTCTTCTTTTTCAATTCAAAGGCCAAAAACAATTCAGTGACAAATTGAACAAACTACTTTAGAAAACAAAAAAATTTTGCTTTTTTTTTCTTTTTCCTCTCTTTTTTCATTGGCAAACAAACTCTTCTCTTCTCTCAACCTTTCCCAGAAATTCATAAGCCAATCAACATATAAAATCCGAAATAAATGCACATGTGGCACGCAAAATGTATCAGGATGGTCCATTATTTTGGATGCACCTATCCTACACAAACCCAACCCTTGTGTTGAGTCCCCTAAGTCAAATGCACGTGATTCAAAAAAAACGTTCCTACTAGGGATCTGGCATATGGTTGTTTTATACTAGGTTTGAACCCTAGGTTAATTGTTCTAGACCTGGCTTACCTGGGCGGACAACTCGAGCTGCGGGGGGAGGGGCAGCGTACTGGGGATATAGAAGCTCTATCGGCTTAGCAGCTTGTCCGAACCTCATTCTAAATTAGGGTAAGACTATAACCAAAATAGAAGTCACACGAAGCGGACCCTTCTCCATGATTTAGAACATTCGGAGAGAGGAAGGGTTTCATAGCAGTTTATATATACAGTTCAACAAATATCAAAACGGTAAAGCATTTAACACATGTAGCATGGAACATGTAGGAAAATCAGAAAAGCCAAATATAATAGCTATTCCAAGCCCAAATTCTTGAACCCAGAACCAGAGATTCTGGGTTTGACACTTTTTAACACTCAACGAACCAAAAATCCGGGTAAGAAATTATGTTAACCCGCGCGAAGGTGTTAGGCACTCCCGAGTTCCGTGGTTCTAGCACGGTCGCTCAACTATTATATTTGGCTTACTTGATTTTCAAACACATCATCCTATAATGAAAATTAATAATTATTCTTCACTTTTGTATAAATTTTTAAAGAAAGGTGAACGTCATTTTTAACGTGTGTTTGGGTCAAGTCACTTGAAATGCACCCGGATCCAAGACACATTTTATTCAATGTTTTGCGATTTGGATTTGGCTCACATGAAAAGCACACCTGAATTTAAGAAGGTAGAATTATTAATGAACGCGCCTAAAGCGGCTAACGTGTAATTAACTTTGCGGGAGGACGTGAAAATTTGCTAAATGGCTCGTCCCGAGTTCTAAGTATTTTAATGAAGTAATTAAGGAAGGCCACGCAATTCTGATTTATATTTAGCGCGGCGCACCTCGTATTTATTTTAAAGGTTATCCTAAAGAACTATTATTTTCTATTAAGTATTGTCTTCAAAACAACTTAATCAACTAACCTTATTTATAAACTAAAATTCATGGAATTCGGGCGCTAAGTTCAAGTCCACGCTCAAACAAGAGGGAAACCTCATAGCTTGAATGTTCTACTTAACTTGGAAGACCCTAACCGCATTATTCAAATTAAATAACATCTCAGAAATAGATTCAGGTTATTGGGCTTTGAGGTAAGCCCAAGGAGGGAAAATTTCAGCTTTAGTTTATAAAATCTAGACAGTTGTGAGCCTTTTAACAGGACCAAACAAGTTGAAACGGGAGTTGGGCTATGCATCAAATAGTACTGAGGCCCAAGTCAATCAACAAAATAGGCTGGTGAGCCTTGATCTATCAGCAGATCCCAAACTAGACGGAACTTTAGCTTAATTTTACAACCGCTGAGCTTGTTTCAAATTGTTCCAAATACCTTCATTGATGTTTTTTGTGATGAAGGAGACGATGTATAACCTCTTCAGATTGACGAGCTACTAGTTGTTAAAATCCAAATTTGTGTTCAGATTGTGTTTGAGCTCGCTAATTGCTACATCGAAGTCTTAAACTCAAGGACACAACACAATGAAAAATACAAATCCTTTAATTTTAAAATCAAATTACTGGTATCAACACTACATTACTACACTACTACAAACATTTAGTAAGCTTGAGTTTGACACTGATATGGGCATACATTTTGATTTCAAAACCCAATTTCAAGCTCATGATACTTTCTAAGTTTAAAAGCTAGACTAGAATTAGAAATCAAACTACACGAAACTAACACTAATGTTTTAGATGAATAATCACAAGCTTAATAGTTCAACAGTCCAATACAGTCCAGATTTATTTACAACAAGGCCATTAACCAATTCAAGGAAACTATCCAAAATATAAAACATTAAATAGCAAAGTCTACAACAAAATCATGCAGCAAACTTCATTTCATATTTCTGTTTGATATCTACATTGCATCATATTTAGAAAGTGTACCTGGAAGTCAAAGCAATGAAGAAGGAGAAATTAAACGATAGTAACAGTAGTTCAAAACTGATCTCAAATCCCAGGACTAATATCAAACAAAACCCAACAATTGACACAACCAATAAATAGCCACACCAACTCAAATGGACCAGATCAACTTGAAAAGGACTCCAGTGAGTTTTAGACCTCAATTACTGAGCAAAATCAAGAAATTGGTTTTTCTTTGATCTTAGATGGGCTAGGAAAGTTGAATTAAGACCTGGGATTCAAAACTATTGTAAAGTAACTTTCAGATTTTCCAGAACTTTCCAAGGTTGAATAGATCAGAGTATTGAAACAAAAATTCAATGGAACAATTTTTGCAGCTGTATTTGTTTTCAGAATTCTCTCTAGGCTTCTAGACTTTTCTTTTAACAAGGCAAAGGGTGTGCCCTTTATAGCCAAAAATTAGGGCTGGCTTCATATTAATTTTTACACCTCTAGTCCCTCTTTTTATTTTTAGTTCTAGCTTGTTAGTCCTTCTATTAATGACTTGTTACCCAAGTTATATCACTAAGTTCCTGATATTCAACTCAATACTCAGCCTAGAAACTTCTAGATAGTCCCATTTTCTTGTTACTGCATGATTCTTTAACTAGAACAACCAAATACACCCTTGAAACTACCTAAAATTACTAGCATTGGTTAAAACAAAACCCCTTTTTACCCTAGTTAATTGTTTCAGGGTACTAAAAATTATCTCAATTATAGCAAACTTCCTAAGCTAACAGCCTCCTAATCCATTTGAACTCTAATCAATACATCACCTATGACTAATTATATTTTGAGCTTAATGAAACAGTAACAAGAACAAAAGATTTGAATTAAACAACAATAAACATAACCAAATAAACTAATATAGTATATAATTAATCACAATTTAGAATTAAACTCGAACAAATAAACAGGACCCTAAGTAACCCTAACTCAAAATTCTAAATTAAACAAAACGAAGCAGACATGCAATAAGTGGAGCACAAAAACAAGCAAATAGAATGAAGAAGAAAAAAATGAAAAAAATAAATAAAAATAATAAATAAAAAAACTTATTGGTTTTGTCACAACTCAGATTAGCCTTCGAATTGATCCTCCAACTAATATTGTGTGTTCATTTTGAAAATCCGGCAAGGCCAATTCCTATCACCTTCAACCATAGATCTAAAAATTTGGTAATTTCATTTGGATTGAAGAGTTTTGGTTTAGGAATTGGGCTGAGGGGGTTAAGGAGGCTATGTGGTATGATTTTGGAAGGGATTCTAAGGAGGTGAGTTTTAGGACAGATTTTCGAACTAATATTTGAGGAGCTAGGGCTAGATTCAAGGCAAGAGACTCACAGAATCGGGGCGAGGGAGACTAGGGGGACCTATGGTGTTAATTTGGAGGTTATTTGCATCGGCACCGCGTTGGGCGATGGAACAATCGGCTATTCAATCAAAGATTTGAAGTGATTGACGGGGATTAGAATAAAACTAAGCCCGAATCTAGAAAAGAGAGGCGGAGTATCATCTATGGTGTAATTTTGGGGTTATTTGGAGACTTGCCGCCGCCGACGGTGATTTTCCTCTGACGGCGGATGGCGGTGGGTGGCGGCGAGACAGTGGCGTTATACCGATTGCGAGGTGTTAGAGACGGGCTGTATTTGAGGGGTGGGGTAGGGTTTGGACAATTATGTAGTAAGGAACCTTGAGTTACTGGCTATTAGATCATTAATCCTCGACGGCCATGATTGCTTAAGGGTAAACCGTGTCATTTGGTAGTCGGTGGGGTTGAGCTGGGTCGTGGACCAAGTTTGCATAGTGTGTTTGGGCTGGAGATCCGTTTGGAGAGTAGCCCAAATTTGTTTTCCTCTTCGCTTCTTTATATTTTTTCCAGATTTTATTTATTTCTTTCTTTTTTTTTATTTTCAAAAGAAAATTAAAACAAAATAAATCCACAATTTGACCTATGAGAGGTGCTAATTAATCATAGATAATAATTATCACGAATAGTTAATGTAAAATTAAAAGAAAAGAAATATCTTAAAAGCCAAAATTAGAATAAAAATTCGAATTGAACTATCTTTGAATTTCCTTTTTCATAAAATGAACTAATTACTTAATAATTCTTATAAATGCAAAATTACTCCTAAATGCACATATGTTTGTATTTTTCACTTTTTAAGATAAAATAAATATGCACAAATAAATGCAAACCATAAACAGAAAATGCCATGAAAAATCAAAAATTGCAAACAAACGAAGGAAATTATTTTGTTCTGAGTTTATGGGAATGATTCATATAGGGAAAAAATCACATGCTCATAGTTTCCCCTCTTTGTGCGGAAACACAAAGAGTTTTCGTACAAAGATAAGTGAACGGACACGAGCAATTTTTGCCCATTTGAACAGTCTGTGAGAAGCATTTTGAAAAGCTTGACCGCACCCTTCTTCAGAGGCTGCCTACATATCTTCGACTAAAAAGGAATCAGGTCAGTGTAGTTTAGGAGTGTTTGGTAGCTGGGACTACCAAGAAGCTGTGAGCTCACTGTTGCTGCTACTGATGATGCGACTACTGCTAGACCCCCTTTTTACACCTTGTGAAAACAAAAAGAAGCTAGACTAAGCTATGAACTATGAGTTACAAAAGAACCTATCTATATCTTCAGACTTGCTCTTGATCCATGTTGCTTTGTTGCCCTGTATTTCTTCCTATAAACTTCTTGTTGCCTTGTTGACTTGTATTTCTTCCTATAAAACTTCTTGTTTTGTCATCTTCTATGTTTGATGCCGAATTGTTGGACTTGAAATGTATTCCCTTGTTCAGCAGGTGGGCGTCTGATTACCAAAACTTGAAACTTGATAAATATTCCCTTGTTCTCCAGGTGGACGCCTGATGACCGAAACTTGAAATGTGAAAAATATTCCCTTGTTCTCCAGGTGGGCGCCTGATTACCAAAACTTGAAATTTAAAAAATATTCTCTTGTTCTCCAGGTGGACGCCTGATTATCAAAACTTGAAATTTGAAAAATATTCCCTTGTTCTCCAGGTGGGAGCCTGATTACCAACACATAAAATGTGAACAATATTCCCTTGTTCTCCAGGTAGGCGCCTGATTGCCCAAAATTTGAAATTTGAAAAATATCCCCTTATTCTCCAGGTGCACGCGTGATTATCAACACTTGAAATTTGAAAAATTATCCCTTCTTCTCCAGGTGGGCGCCTGATTACCAAAACTTGACATTTGAACAATATTCCCTTGTTCTCTAGGTGGGCGCCTGATTACCAAAACTTGAAACTTGAAAAATATTTCTTTGTTCTCCAGGTGCGCGCCTGGTTACCAAAACTTGAAATTTGAACATTATTCCCTGACACTGCTACCTTTGTACCTGATCACAACAAAATAACAAAACAAGAGAAATTCTTGTTGCCCCAATTTGGTGTTGAATGCATCTGTGAGTGTTAATAAAATCCCATGACAACTTTAAAATTAGATTGTGTTCTCAAAAGGTATTATTTTCCACTATGTTTTGTTATCTGAGTTATGTCTGCTGGGGATCTGCCGGGGACTGGTGATAAAAGATACTTCCCACTATCGGGGAGGGTCCTAACAACTCTTAATTAAATGACAAATGTGTCTGTTGGGGATTGGTACTTAGAGCTACATCCTGTTATCCAGGAGGGTCCTGACAACTCCTACGATTAGATCCCATTATTTAGGCGTATCATGATGAATCTTGTTGGGAGGGATATTTGGGCATGACCACGCTACCTGACTATTTGTGCTTTTAGGCTAAGTCCCATTTTTTAAGAGGGTCCTGATGATTTTTAACTGAATCCCATTTCAACATGCAAATCACTTTATGCTCTTTGCTATCCATGATTACCTCTAACCTTTAGATAAGTCCCATTTTCCAGGAGGGTCCTGCGGGTTCTATATTAAATGACAATTCCATTTTCCGATTGTTTCTTCTAGTGATCATTGTTCAGGAGGGTTCCGGCGACTCTTACTGGGGAAGGTGTTTGTGCCTGCCAATGTTACTCACACCTCTTTGAGTTTTAAACTGAGTCTCATCTCCAAGAGGGTCTTGAGAATTTCAACTTGGATGCCCCTTTTAGCTCTCTGTTGTCTCTGCTGGGGGTCGCTAATTAAAGTCTCGTCTCATTATACTCTTGCTGGGGAGAATATCTATGTTAGATTATGTTCCTTATTGAGTTTTAACTGACCGAGTCCCATTTTCCAGGTGGGTCTTGAGATTTTTAGTCATACTTGCCATGTGCTTGTCTTCCCCTATGGATGGCCTCCCTTAGGATCATCCGGAATTTCTCTGCCTTTGTGTCAATCAAAGAAAACACAGTTGGAAAAATGGTGGTTAGCTTGCAGCATTCTTGTTGAAAGAGGCCTCCCCATTGTCGTGTTCTGTTGATTTTAATCTCCATGCTGATGATGAGTTGCTTGAGTTGCTCAGCTGACCCCTGAACCCTTATAGCTTTACTTTTGCGACCCCATTATTGTGTTACACTCCGAGCACTTCTTCCAGAATTTTACATCTTTCCTGAGATTACCAAGTCAATGTACTTTGCTCGGTTGACCCGCTGATCCTTGTGGCTTTATTCTGCTTCCCCTAACTTTGTCTTGCACTTTCGACCCTCTTGCAAAACTCTTGCCTCTCGAATCAATTTTATCATTGAATTTTTCATGAACCCTTCCTTTTGCTATTTCAACCTCTGCTGCCTTTGTTACATTTTTGGCCGGCGTGTGCTTTCTCCCTTAGGAACTTAGTAGTAAGCTTTGAAATTTCTCTCATGGTTGCTTACCCAAAATGACTTTAGAGACTCGAAAGAAAATGAAATGCATTGACTCTGAACTGTTTTAGAGTAAAAGAATTCCAAATTTTGTGAATATTGAGGGGAAAAGGAAATAAACTTATTTGAGGAGGAACTGTTGGTTTTTCAAGATCATGACATGCACTTCTGCTTAATTGACCCAGTCTGTCCGGTTGATCGGCCTTCGGTTACCCTGCTTTGTTGTTGTGACCATTTTTAACCCAATTTGTTTTTAACCAAACCCTACCTTTGCTTGACTTACGGTGTTCTGAACAGATTTCCACCAACGGTCCTTTTTCCAATTGTTCGTTTCTTGCCTTGCCTTCGCCTTATGGTGCCCTTGAGGGTTTTCACCAATAAGACTCTCTCATTTTTTATTTCTCTCAACTCTCGTCTCCTTACCGTGCCCGGGAAGGTTTTTACCAATAAACTCACTCATTTTTATTATTTTCCTATTTGAACTTGAGTGTTGTCCGCGGGTATGGCCCACCTCTTCTCGCTTGCCTCGGCATTTCTTAAAAGACTGATTGGCAGGTCTTTCTTTGGGCTGTAATGTAGGCTTTTGGATAAGGTTAGAAAAAAAAGGGGTATAAAAGGCTCAATATAACTCCTATGGGTTCAAAATTTACAACTTTCGAAATCAAATTTATTATAATAAACACAATTTATGCCCCGATTTCTTGCTTGGGGGCCTTTGGATTTCATTCGAATATGACCGAGCCATGAGGTCGCCTATGTATCATTTTCAAAAGGAATCAAGTCTAACGTAGTTCCTACCAATTCCTTATTTTTTTTTCCATTTTTTGTCTGTTCTCTTTTTCATTTCTATTTTTGATTTTCTTTTCTTTGCTTTGTTTTCGTTTTATTTCTTTCTTCTTTTTTTTTCTCTTTTTTTTGTTTTTCTTGTCTCTTTTATTTCTTCTCTTTTTTTCACTTTTTTCATTCTTTCCTTTCCTTTCACTGTCTCTCACAATTGCGTTGTTGACTTTCATTACTAATCTCGAAAGAGGGATATGAAAAGAAAGTAATTGAAGCTCAAAAAGGGTTAGTAAAAGGTAAAGTGTTTAGATAGCTCGATAAAATTCCTTCCTCATTTTAATCTCTAAAATATGCCAAGTACAAATAGAAATGCCAAGTATAGACAATGATTCAAACAAAGAAGGTCATGCATAGTATCTTTTAACTGCATCTGAATTGATGTCCATTTCCACATAGTTTCCTTCCACATCTGTTAGATACAATGCCCCGCTGGACAACACTCTCGACACAACAAACGTTCCTTGCCAGTTTGGGGAGAACTTGCCCTTTGCCTCTGCCTGGTGAGGGAGGATGCGTTTCAATACTAGCTAGCCCACTTCAAATTTTCTAGAACGCACTTTCTTGTTAGATGCTCTGGACATTCTTTGTTGATATAACTTGCCATGACATACTGGTGCCAATATTTTCTCACCAATCAAACTCAATTGCTCCAGATGGGTTTTGACCCATTCTTCATCGTCAATTCCTGCTTCGACCATAATCCGAAGGTATGGGATTTCAACTTCAGCCGGGATTACTGCTTTTGTGCCATATACCAACAAGTATGGGTTGCCCCTACCGAAGTGCGGACAGTAGAGGTAACTTCTCATGCCACTGCCTGGACTCTTCCACCATTTTGCAAAGTATCTTCTTTATGTTCTTATTGGCCGCCTTGACTGCTCCATTTGCCTTGGGGCGGTATGGGGTTGAATTGCGATGTGTAATTTTAAAATGCTGACATATCTCTTTCATCAAATGACTTTTGAGATTTGCTCCATTATCAGGGATGAGCGTCTTCGATATTCGAAACAAACAAATGATATTTGCATGTAAAAAGTCGACCACGGCTTTCTTGGTCACTGCCTTGAAGGTCTTAGCTTCAACCCACTTGGTAAAATAATCAATAGCCACCACGATGAACCTATGCCCGTTGGAAGCTGCTGGCTCGATGGACCCGATCGACCCGATGACATCCATGCCCCAAGCAACGAAGGGCCACAGTGCAGACATTGTATGAAATTCAGATGGAGGGGAGAGAATCAAGTTTCCATGCACCTGACAATGATGACATTTGCGCACGAAGCTAATACAATCCCGCTCCATGGTGAGCAAATAATATCCTACCTGGAGAATCTTCTTTTCCAAAACATATGTGCTCATGTGCGGCCCACAGACTCCTGCATGCACCTCATTCATGATGGTTGTAGCATGCCCAACATCTACGCACCTTAACAACCCAAGATCCGGTGTTCTTTTGTATAGCACCCCTCCACTGAGGAAAAATCCACTTGATAGACGATGGATTTTTTTCTTCTGGTCACTTGTGGCTTGCACTGGGTACACACCCATCCTGATATATTCTTTGATGTCGTAAAACCAAGGTTCGCTGTCAAGCTCTTCTTCCACCATATTACAGTAAGCATGTTAATCATAGACCTAGATATGTATTGGGTAGACATAAGCCTTATCTGGATGATGTAACATTGGGGCCAGAGTAGCCAAGGCATCAGCAAGCTCATTGTGAATTCTGGTGATATGCCTGAACTCTATTGACCGAAATCGTTGACAAAGATCATGCAAGCATTGCCGCTATGGTATGAGCTTTAAATCTCCTGTTTCCCACTCCCCTTCAGTTTGGTGTACCAGAAGGTCCGAGTCTCCCAAGACCAAGATTTCCTGAAAACACATGTCTGACGCTAACCTCAAACCTGAAATACATGCCTCATATTCTGCTATATTATTGGTGAAATAGAAGTGGAGTTGAGCCATAACTGGGTAATGATGCCCTTCTTTAGAAATGAGCACTGCTCCTATCCCAACAACATTCATGTTGACGGCCCCATCAAAAAATAATTTCCATCCCGGCTTCTCGCCCTATTCCGTTTCATCAATATACATTAGTTCCTTGCCCGGGAAGTATGTCTTTAAAGGTTCATATTCTTCGTCTATTGGATTCTACGCTAAATGATCAGCCAATGCATTTGCTTTCATTGCGGTCTTAGTCACGTACACAATATCAAACTCAGTGAGCAAGATTTTCCATTTTGCAAGCCTTCTCGCGGGAATGTGCTTCTAGAAAATGTACTTCAACAGGTCCAAACATGAGATGAGATAAGTGGTATATGATTACAAGTAATGTTGTAGCTTTTGGGCTACCCACGTCAGGGCACCCCATGTTCTTTTGAGATGAGTATCCTTGACCTCGTAGGCTATAAATTTCTTGCTTAGGTAGTATATGGCCTGCTCTTTTCTTCTGGTGACATCTTGTTGAACCAACTCACAACCGAATGAGTTGTCCAACACTGTCAAATAAAAGATCAAGGGCCCTCCTGCTTCTGGCAGGACCAACACCGGTGGATTCGACAAGTATTCCTTTATTTTATCAAAAGCCTCCTGGCACTCTCCCGTCCATTTCACCGCAACATCCTTTTTTAATAACTTAAAGATGGGCTCGCATGTGGTTGTGAGCTGAGCAATGAATCGACTGATGTAATTCAATCTCCCCAATAGACCAATCACTTCTGTCTTGTTCCTCTTAGGTGGCAATTCATGTATGGCTTTGATCTTCAATGGATATAGTTCAATGCCTCCGGCTGACTATAAACACTAGCAACATCCCCGAGGGGACCCCAAATGCACATTTTGTTGGGCTGAGTTTGAGATTATACCTGCAGAGCCACTGGAAGAATATTCTCAGATCTTGGACATGATCGGATTGCTTCCTAGATTTCATAATTACATCATCCACATAGACCTCAATCTCTTTATGTATTATATTGTGAAAGATGGTTTTCGTTGCCCTCATATATGTTGCCCCAGAGTTCTTCAGACCAAAGGGCATGACCCTATCCCCCATGGTGTGATGTATGTTGTTTTCTTCACATCCTCCTCATCTATCAAAATCTGGTGGTAATCGGCGTAACAATCCACAAACGACCCGATATCATGTTTTGCACAGTTGTCAATCAATATGTGGATGTTTGGAAATGGGAAGTTGTCTTCTGTACTTGCTTTATAGAGGTCACGATAATCGACACATACCCTAGTTTTACCATCCTTCTTTGGAACGGGCACAATATTGGCTAACCTAGTGGGATATCGTGCGACTCAGATAACTTTTGCCTCAAACTGCTTGGTCACTTCCTCTTTGATTTTCATGCTCACATCAATTTTTAACTTCCTCAACTTTTGTTTGACATGAGGGCAGGCTGGATCGGTGGGCAATTTGTGAACCACCAAGTCAATGCTTAATCCGGGCATATCCGTAAGACTATGCAAAGATATCTTTGTATTCAAGAAGCACTTCAATTATTTATTTACTAAGTTGTGGCTCTACATGGACACTTATTTTGGTTTCTCTAACATTATCCGGGTCCCCTAAATTGACTACATCTGTATCACTCAGGTTCGGTTTGGGTTTCTCCTCAAAATGGCTCAACTCCTTACTAATTTCATCCCATGATCCATCGTCGTCATACTCTGAGTCATCCTCATATTCTATTTCTTGTATTATTATTTTTGCATTAGACCGATTTTTAAGACTGGGCCGAAGAGTCCTTATTCATGTCAAATCATTTGAGCCAGCATAAAAATAACAAGATTCCCTCCGAGTGGGAAGAGGAGTAGCTTCCCAGTTGTTGTCTCTTGCACGGGGTCTCACAAACTGCACATCTGTCTTGCTTGATCCTCCTCCGACTTCCACCATGTTAACATTTTCAAACAACCTTTCAAACTTCTGGAGTAACTCTTTGTCAGGTTCAACCGCATCATTGGCACTCATTGTTGTTAAACACTTCTTGGCATCAGGTTTCACAAATGACTTACAGTGGTGAGGCACAGGCTTAGGGAGGGTCCATGCTTTCTTTCTCATCTTTCTGGCTGTCATATATCCGCACTTGTAGGCTTGAACCCCAAACCAAAAGTTTCAAGGTTCGTAAGATACACCGGCTGCGTGATACCTTGAAGTGATGCCCCAAACCTTTCCTAGGAACAACTCCGTTCTTTAGCATTTCAACCGCTACCATTAGTGCTGCAGTAGCTAACCTTAGTATGAACATGCTCCCCTTCTAAGACTTTCTCCACTGTTACCGAGTCATGAACTTGATACATCCAGGGCCTTTTATAATCATCTGCTTCAATGAAGGGCACAATAGCATCCATGTGGACCTGCAGATGGTCTTTGCCATGCACCACTATTTCTTGTCGATCCCATTCAAATTTCACCATCTGGTGCAAGGTAAAAGGCACTTCCTTGGCTGCGTGAATCTAGGTTCTGCCCATAACAGGTTATAAGAAACTACCCCATCCAGCACTTGAGATTCCATGGTGAACTCAACGGTACCTATTGTCAGCTCCGGCACTATATCCCCTACCGAGTCTTTGTCTCCGCCGTCGAACCCTCGAATGCAAATGCTATTCTTCGGATCCTTTCATTGTCCACCTTCAGCATTTTCAATGAAGAAAGAGGTCAAATATTTGCACTAGACCCGTTGTCAACTAGAACCCGAGTGACCACAACATCTTCACACTTCACAGTCAAATAAAAGGCCCGATTATGCTCAGTGCCCTCCATGGGCAGCTCATCGCCAGAGAAAGTGACCCGATTTACCTCGAATATCTTATTTTCAATCTTCTCTAAGTGATTCACTATTATCTTGTCAGGGACATGGGCTTTGTTCAAAATTTTCATCAACGCCCAACGGTGTTCATCTGAATGGATTAACATGGAAAGTAAAGAAATTTGAGCTGGCATTTTCCTCAATTTCTTTATGATGGATTAGTCCTTCATTTTCATTTTCTTTAAGAATTCTTCTACCTCTACTTCTGATACAATCTTCTTCACCGATTCTGGGTTATCCTTGGGGATCCCGCTCTTCCTCAACTCCTCAGGGGAAAAGTATCTCCCTGATCGGGTCAAACCCCGGGCTTCGCGAACATCCTCTCTAACTTCCTTCCCTTTGTACATCACTATTTCTTGTTCATATATCTAAGGAACGTCTTTACTGTTGACGATTGGCGGCTGGATTACTGGTTTTACAATGCCAGGCTCGATGCGAGCACCTTCCACGACTATGATGGGTTCCCTAGCTGCCCCGTGTATTATCACTTTTTCCTTTTCTTGATTTAGCGCAACCGTGCTTGATGACTCCCCCTGAACCACAACGATAGGTTTGCTATCTATTTCCTTCATCTGATCACTGACTTCTCACTTCTCATACTATCAATTGGCTTGACTTCACTGGATTTTATCATCATTATAGTTTGTGAGGGCTTTTTAGGCTCTCCTCCCTTGTCCACTATCTCAATCATGTTTGTCTCATGATGGGCAGGCAACGAGTTTTGTTAATGTTGGGTACTTCCGAAGCTTGTATTTCAATCCGGTGGGATTCAATAAGTTCCTGGATAGCGTTATTCATATGCTAACACTTTTCAGTATCATGCCCTGGGGCACCAGAACAGTATTCACAGCTGACAAAATAATCTAGATTTCTCGAGGGAGGGTTTGGAAATTTTTCTCTAATTGGCCTCAACACGTCTAGCTTCCTCAATCTATGGAACAAGCTTGTATATGACTCTCCCAATGGCGTGAAATGTTTCTTCTTCTACACTCTCTCAGCTTTTAGAACTTGGTTGGCTCGGAAAGCTAGTCTGGGAGGTTGTTGGTAGGCTCTTGGAGGACAGTTATTTGGTGGAGCTGGGTAATTATTTAATGGAGCTGGCTTACGCCATTGTGCATGGGTGGAAGGTTGTGTATATGCTTTATTGAGAAATAGGGTTCTAACGGTTAATAGTAATGTTGTGGTGAGCCATATGGAGTGTGTGGGTAGGTATGGTGGTGAGGACAGGGTTGGCTGTAATGGGATGGAGCCTGGGGCCTGAACCAAGTTCCCGACTCAACTGTAGCTACTTATTCCTTTTTCTTCTTTCCAAATGTTCCCCCAGTCCCACTTTGGATAGCCTGAGTGGTTGCTTTGATTGTAGAGTAACTCATGATCTTGTTGGACTTGAGTCCTTCCTCGACCATACTTCCCATCTTAACTACCTCGTTGAAGGATTTACCCACTGCCGACACGAGATGACCAAAATATGTAGGCTCCAAAGCTTGCAAGTAATAATCTACCATCTCACTCTCCTTCATTGGGGGTCGACCCTTGCTGTCTATTCCCTCCAACAGAAACCGTATTCTCTGAAGTTCTCGTTGTGTTTCTTTTCCAATTTTGTCAAAGAAAGACGGTCTGGGACCATTTCAAGATTATACTGAAAGTGACAGGCAAATTCTTGTGCTAGGTCATCCCAAGTGTACCATCGAGTATGATCCTGTCGGGTGTACCACTCCAATGCCGACCCACTTAAACTTTTACTGAATTATGCTATTAGCAATTGATCTTTCCCCCTGCTCTTCTCATTTTGCTACAAAAGCCCCTTAGATGCGTGACTAGATCGCCATGTTCATCATATAAGTAAAACATAGGCATCTTAAAACCTCGAGGCAACTGCACATCTGGAAATAAACAAGGTTTTGTGAATGCCACACTCACCTGGCCGCCTAACCCTCGCATATCTTGGAACGATTGTTCTAAAATTTTGACCTTTCTGAGCACCTCCTCTTGCTTAGAAATTTTGATTGGTTTTTCAACCCCCCCCACCCCCACCCGGGATTTGAAACGGAGAGCATAGGAGTAAGGTTCATAGGCTTTGTATGGGGGTTCTGGTGGGTAGTACTGATACTCATGAGCTTGAAGCAAAGGATTACTTGAGGATCTATGGAGTGTGGGAGGAGGAGGTGCCACTTAAATAGGATGAATTATTTAAGGGGGGGGGGTGAGGAACAGTTTTGGGTAGTGGAGTTGGGGGTGCTTGAGCGGTAGTACCCTAGTGCTGCAGGTAGACGGGGAAACTTGGGGTGGATCAATGGTGGAGTTGTCATGAGATTGGGCCAGTGGTGGAATGAAGGTCAGATTCGCAGGATAGGTCGGTGGTGGCTTCCCTCTCACCCATGCCTGATACATCTCAGCCATTTGGTGTTTCAGTTTGTACATTTCCTCATTCATGGAATTAACGTCCAATTCATCTACTTCGTTCGAGGGTTAATGATGCTGATATCGGTTTCCTGATTGGCCATGATCTGCTTGCTCTTAGATCGCGTGTTATAGGAATGGGTTGCCAGAATGCCAAGAACTAACCACCTGTCTAGAATAGGAAAGACAACGCCAACACTGGTTAGTGGTTAGGTTTCAACACACAGGTGGCCATGTGTTTGGGGATGAATGCTCCTAAGCAGTTATCCATTTCTATGATGTACAGACGTGATATCTTGCATCATCCCAGCTCTTATCTCGTGTCATCTTTTTTCTTGTGTTTGTTTCTTCCTTCCTCGACCATTTTTATTCTCACATTCTCTCATTTATTTTACCATTGTTTTCTTATTTTCTTTCTCTCTTTTTTGTTTTGTTGGTTATGGTCGAATCCTATGGAGGTTGCCCACGTATTATGACCCCGCATGAATCAGACCGAACGTAGTTCTTGCAAATGAATACAGGAAATAACTGTTTTTGGAATTTTCAATTTTCATAAAGCAAAGTATTTGACTACAACTCCTGCTAAAGAAAAGTTTTGACTTTTCAATTTTCAAAATGTAAAGCATTTGAATTACTACCGCTGAAAGGAAATGAACAGACTCCAACTCAGCCGGAAACGACCAACTTTGACTTAAAATGGAGAATGACTGACCTGACACACTACTACAACTCAAATAAAGGAAACTGCAGACTCTCAAATTGGAAAATCATGAATACATTAAAGACTCTAATACTCCTAGGGCCTGCAGGACATCATTCGGTCTAGCCGCAGGCGTATATGCTAAATTCCCTTGAAGGTGGTGGAGGTCTTCCATTACTTGTCGAAAAAAAATAATGACTACAGCAAAAAAGGTGCTACAAGCCATGTGTGGCACTTTGTGGTAATGTAGTCAGCAATGGCTTTGATCCACTCTCTAATCCTGCCCTTTTCTTGAAGCAGCCGCCATATCTGATCACTCCTGGCTTCCAAACCTAGGGAGTCATGAAGGTGCTGATTTTGCAGCTGTTCTATTTCCTCCTCCATTTGGGCCATCAAGTCGTAGCAATGTTCCCAGTTAGTTTTGAAATCTTTGGCTTGCCTAATTGCCTCGTCCTCAAGGGTAGTTACTTTTTTTCTCTGATTAGCAATAGTTGCTTCATAGTTTCTTTTCATTGGTCTCACAAATTGGGCCCACTCTTCTGCTTTCTTTGCCCACTGTGCCTGGATTTTTGCTATATTCTTTCGTATTTCTCCAGGTCTTCTTGGCATTCCAAGATTTTCCTTTTCAGCCCACTTATAAACCTTTCATCAGCCCGAATCCTTTCTTGGTTGTTGGCTGTTGCTTTCATATGTCGGATCTTAGCCTTAAGAGTATCAGCTGCGGCTTGCAAGCTATTTTCAAACTGAAGATCCTGAACCTGCTTTTCCAGTGCTCCTATATTGGTCCTATAATAATTTTCTTTGGCTGAACAATCCCATTGCACTTGGGCTCAGTCAGTGAATTGTTTGACATGTGGCCTCTTTGCGGGTCTCTTAGGGATGTGGAATCTTTTGCCAAACCAAATCATATAATTAGGGTCCACTTCGCCTCAAGGTCGATCCTGTACTATGGTCTTAGGCTCAAGAAACCTACATGCATTCCATATTTAGCGGATTTTTCCTTCTAGGAATACAGCCTTTGGGCCTAGTTTAGTGACTTGTTTGCTTAAATCTTCGTCACCGTGGACGGTTTGAAATCTTCACTTTTGGCGCAAAACCCTGCAGAGAGCATAGGGTTGGATGATCTAGATGCCCATTAAGAGAATATAAGGTCGTTTAGTTGATGTGCATACTGCCTCAGTAGCGGGAAGCCATCCGAAAGCCCACTCAATTTGTTAGAGGTTAAGGATCTCAGACATGATATCCAAGCCTCGGTACCCTCAGGGAACTCAGTACCCTTTATCTGGGTCTTAAATTCTTCAATACCTCAACCCGGTAAAACCGTAGTTCATGTACCCAGTTCGGTGACAGAGCTGCTCTTGCATCCATAGACCCTAGAAGACTTTCAACCTTCTTGGCATATAGTCAAGGCCCGATAGGTTTCAGACACGATTAGCGGCACTGCAGTGCTTTTGGATTTTTTGATTGCCATATCTAGAATTCCTACAAGGACCATTTCTATGTGACCATTTTTTCGAGGACAGACTACCACTCCCAAGAAAGTTGTCATGAATGCTAAGGCCCGTCTTGCCTCCAACTTGTCTTTGTTTCCGGCATAGGTTAGCCTAGTGTTTGGCTCTTCAAAACCTTAGGGGTTTCCATATCGACGATACAAGAAATGGAGTGTGCAATACCCTTCTAATATATTTCCATCCCGAACATCCTGACTAATACATAGCAAGTCTAAGAATCTGTGGGGAGTTACTGGTCTTGGTGCCAACAGATACGTGCTTCTAAGATTTCCATTGAGCCCTGCATAACCCGCAACTTCCTCCAGTGTAGGTGTGAGCTCAAAGTCATAGAAACGGAATACATTGTGAGTAGGGTCCTAGAAGGTATCAAAGCCTCAACTATGTCTAACCTTGGCTTGACTATTAATAAACCGACGAGGCCTCCCAGAACCTTTTCCACTGTTTCTTTGCTGCCCGACCCTAGATTGTCCCACCACATATGGAGATTCAAGGGGATCTCATTAAGGACTATGAAGGGTTCAATTTCATTTGTGCTCATCCTGCATATTTATTAAACTGGTTTAAATACTGGTTGAAAGAAGAAAAACAATATCATTTCTTTCTTTTCTCTTTTCTTCATAATTTCTCAATTTTATTTCAAAGTAACACTCTGGTTTTGCAGATGCGGCCTTTTAGCACCTCGAGGAAGAAGATTATAAAGGTGTGTCCGCTAACCGTTGAGAATGACTCAAGGCTCTTGCAAAAACAACCTTCCAGAGCCCTTTTGGGAGATTCGACTTATTTTGACAAGAATGGCATCACCTGGCTTATTTATAGCTAAAATCAACGTTTTAATATAATTTTTGGCTATTTTTGCAAAAGGAAAGTTGGACCCAATGGGGGTTGCCTACATATCTCACATCCGGTGAGAATCAAATTGGCATAGTTCGGGCAAATTGGATATGGGCAAGCATTAAAAAATAGCTAATTTTTTGAGAAAACATTTTCTTTGGTTTTTTTTTTTGAAACTCATAAACTATTTTTGGATTTTCTTTTTCCTTTTTGTCGATTTTCGAAAAATGATGAAAAAGCGGAATTTTTTTCCCTTTTTAATAAAAATGTAACAAAATATAATTAAACTCTACTTGCTCTATTTTCACACGTTACACTTCAAATAAAACTATTTTTGAAAGCAACTCTTTTCTTCTTTTTCAATTCAAAGGCCAAAAACAATTCATTGACAAATTGAATAACTACTTTTGAAAACAAAAAAATTTTGTTTTCTTTTTCCTCTTTTTCTTTCCATTGGCAAACAAACTCTTCCCTTCTCTCAACCTTTCCCTAATATTCATAATCTGGTCAGCATGCAAAATTCGGAATAAATGCACAAGTAGCACGAAAATGCATCAGGAAGGTCCATTTTTTTGGGTGCACCTGTCCTAGACGGACCCAACCCCTATGTTGAGTCCCCTAAGTCAAATGCACGTGATGCAAACAAACGTTCCTACTAGGGATATGGCATACGGCTTTGTTATACTAGGTTTGAACCCTAGGTTTATTGTTCTAGACCTGGCATACCCGTGTGGACAACTCGAGCCGGAGGGAGAGGAGGGCAGTGTACCGGGGATACAAAAGCTCTGCCGGCTTAGCAGCTTGTCCGAACCTCGTTCTAAATTGGGATTAGACTCTAAACAGAAGTGAAGTCACACGAAGTGCACCCTTCTCCATGATTTAGAAGACTCAAAAAGAGGAAGGGTTTCATAGCAGGTTATACATGCAGTTCGACAAATATCAAAGAGGTAAAGCATTTAACACATGTAGCATGGAACATGTAGGAAATCAGAAAATCCAAATATAACGGCTATTCTAAGCTCGAATTCTTGAACCCTGAACCAGAGATTCTAGGTTCGATCCGCAGTAGAGTCGCCAGAGCTGTCACACCTTCTTTTGGACACTACCACCCCGTGAAGGGCGTAGTTAAGGGATTTTTTCCAATTTAAGGACAATCGAAGCGGGATTTATTTACTTAAGATATTTTCTGAGTAGCCACTTGCAATAATTAATGGTGTTCTAAGTGACCGATTTAAATCCCGAATCGAGGAAGATTTGAGTCTATTTAACAGTCAACGAACCAGAAATGCGGGTAAGGAATTCTGTTAACCGGAGAGAAGGTGTTAGGTACTCCCAAGTTCTGTGGTTCTAGCATGGTCGCTCAACTATTATTTTTGGCTTACTTACTTGATTTTTAAACATGTCATCGTATAGTGCAATTTAAAAATTATTCTCCGCTTTTGATTAAATTTTTAAAGACATGTGAACGTCGTTTAAAACGTCTGTTTGGTTCACATCACATGAAATACACCCGGATCCAAGACATATTTTATTCAATGTTTTGGGATTTGGATTTGGGTAACATGAAATGCACACCCGAATTTAAGAGGTAGAATTATTAAAGAACGCGCCTAAAGCGGCTAACGTATTATTAACTTTACGGGAGGCCGTGAAAATTTGTTAAATAGCTCGTCCCGAGTTCTAAGTAGTTTAATGAAGTAATTGAGGAAGGCCACGCAATTTGTTATTTTTATTTATCGCGGCGCACGTCGTATTTATTATAAAGGCGATCCTAAAGAAATATTATTTTCTATTAAGTATTGTCTCTAAAACAACTTGATCAACTAACATTATTAATAAACTAAAATTCATGGAATTCGGTCTCTAGTTCAAGTCAACGCTGAAACAAGACGGAAACCTCATAGCTTGGATGTGCTACTTAACTTGGAAGGCCCTAACCACATTATTCAAATTAAATAACAGCTTAGAAATAGATTCAGGTTAATTGGCTTTGAGGTTAGCCCAAGGAAGGGAAGTTTCAGCTTTGTTTAGTAAAAGCTAGGCAGTCGTGAGCCTTTGCACAGGCCCAATCGAGTTGAAACGGGAGCTAGGCTATGTATCAAACAGAATTGAGGCCCAAGTCAATCAGCAAAACATGCTATTGAGCCTTGATCTATCAGCAGATCCCAAACCAGACGGAACTTCAGCTTAATTTTACAACCACTGAACTTGTTTCAAATTGTTCCAAATATCTTCATTGATTTTTTTTGTGATAAAGGAGACGATGTATAACCTCTTAAGATTGGCGAGCTACTAGTAGTTAAAATCCAAATCTGTGTTCAGATTGTGTTTGAGCTAGCTAATTGCTACATCGAAGTCTTAAACTCAAGGACATAGCACAATGAAAGTGTAAATCCTCTTATTTTAAAATCAAATTACTTGTATCAACACTACAGTACTACACTACTACAAACATTTATTAAGCTTGAGTTTGACATTGATATGGGCATACATTCTGATTTCAAAACCCAATTTCAAGCTCACGGTACTTTCTAAGTTTAAAAGATAAACTAGCATGAGAAATCAAACTACACGATACTAAGGCTAATGTTTTAGATGAGTAATTACAAGATCAATAGTTTAGCAGTCCAATACAGTCCAGAATTATTTACAACAAGGACATTAACCAATTCAAGGAAACTACCAAAAATATAAAACATTAAATAGCAAAGTCTACTACAAAATCATGCGGCAAACTTCATTTTATATTTCCATTTGATATCTACATTGCATTGTATTCGGTAAGTGTACCTGGAGTCACGACAACAAAGAAGGAGAAATCAGTAGCAGCAAACGACAGTAACATTAGCTCAAAACTGATCTCAAATCGTAGGACTAATATCAAACAAAACCCAGCAATTGACACAACTAGTAAACAGCAAAAACGACCAACTCAAACGGACGAGATCAACTCGAAAAGGACTCCGATGATTTTTAGACATCAATTTATGAACAAAACCAAGAAATTGGTCTTTCGTTGATCTTACATGAGCTAGGAAACTTGAATTAAGAGTTTTAATTCAAAACTATTATAAAGTAACTTTCAGATTTTCCAGAACTCTTCAAATACCAAACAGATCAGAGAATGTTGAAACAAAAATGCAATGGAATGGTATTTTCAGCTGTATTTGTTTTCAGAATTTCTCTGTAGGCTTCTAAAGTTTTCTTTTAACAGGGCAAAGGGTGTGCCCTTTATAGCCAAAAACTAGGGTTGCCTTCATATTTTATTCTTACACCTCTAGTCCCTCTTTTTATTTTCAATTCTAGCTAGTTAGTCCTTTTATTAATGACTTGTTACCCAAGTTATATCACTAAGTTCGTGATATTCAACTTAATTCCCAGCCTAGAAACTTCTAGATAGTCCCATTTTCTTGTTGTTGTAGGATTCTTTAACTGGAGCTACCCAGTACACCCTTGAAACTATCTAAAATTACTAACCTAGGTTAAAAACCAAACTCAGCCCCTTTTTACCCTGGTTAATTTTTTCAGGGTATAGGAAATATCTCAATTATGGCAAATTTCCTAAGCTAACAACGTCCTAATCCATTTGAACTCTAATCAGTACATCACCTATGAATAATTATATTATTGAGCTTAATGAAACAGTAACCTATCATGAACACAAGATTCGATTAAACCACAATAAACATAGCCAAATAAACTAATATACCATATAATTAGTAACAATTTAGAATTAAACTCGAACAAATAAAAGGATCCTAAGTAACCCTAACTCAAAATTCTAAATCAAACAAAACGAAGCAGACATGCAATAAGTGGAGCACAGAAAAATGCAAATAGAACGAAGAAGAAGAAGAAAACGAAACAAATAAATAAATAAATAAACTTACTAGTTTTTCACCACTCGGATTAGCCTTCGAATTGATCCTCCAACTAATATTATGTGTTCATTTTGCTAAAATGAATGCATCATATTAGTTGGGGAACCAATTGGACACATGCAACTCCGGCAAGGCCAATTCCTATCAACTTCAACCCCAGATCTAGAAATTTGGTAATTTCATTTGGATTGGAGAGGTTTTGGTTTGGGAATTGGGCTAAGGGGTTTCAGGAAGCTATGTGGTATGATTTTGGAAGGGATTGGAAGGAGGTGAGTTTTAGGCTAGATTTTCGAACTAATATTCGAGGAGCTAAGGCTATATTCGAGGCAAGAGAATAATAGAATCAGGGCGAGGGAGACTATGGGGACCTATGGTGTTAATTTGGAGGTGATTTGCATCGACGCTGCCATGGGCAGTTGAACAACCGGCTATTCAATCTAAGATTCGAGGCAATTGACGGGGATTCGAAGGAAACTAATCTCGGATCTGTAAAGGAGAGGTAGAGGAGCTTCTATGGTATAATTTTGTGGTTATTTGGAGACTTGTCGCCGCAGTCTGTGATTTCCGGCCAGCTGCGGACAGTGGAGGGTGGCCAGAGCCCCCCTCCCTACCCCCAAACTATCATCTCAACTAACCCTAATATCACCACCTCCCTCCGCCCTCCGCCTCCGGCCGAAAATCGTCTCCGCTGGCGGCTATTCTCCATTCGCTTTCAAATTTACACCACATACTCCCCATAACCTCCTCTTTCCAAACCCTAAACTCCCATGTCTCGAATCCCCACCTTTCTCCTCGAATCTTCAAACCTTTGGATGCTGCCTAAGGCGCCAGCACCACCAAACAGACCAAAATTTACACCATATAGCCTCCTTATCTCCCTCTTTATGAATCCATGGCCTATAGCCTTCGAATATTACAATAGATTCTCTATTTTCATATCAAAAATTGACCCAAAACTCTAAATTCTCAAAGTTCAGGGTTCGTTTGATTTTGGACTGTAATAGTCCTTATTATTGTGTTTCTCATGGAAACACCCAATTTAGGACGATTTCAGTCTGGGTTATGCAAAGAGACTGGCCAGAATTCTATGTTTGAAATTAGGTATTTCTTTTTCATTTTTCCTTTTCCATTTTTCTCTTGAATTGTTGTTGTTGCTCATTCAGTTTGTTTTTATGATTAATTTGCACGGTGGTCGTAGGGTTCTTGCTATTCTTAGTGTTTTTGTTCATATTAAGTCAGCTTAATTCATGATTCACTGGTGTTGATTAATTTTGTGTTAATTTTCGTTGATTTTTAGAATTTCCATTAGGGTTTGTTGACTCTAATTTTTAGTTGGTTAATTCAATTCCAAATTAGAGTTGTTTGGATTCACATCCCAGTCTTAGAGATTTCTTATAAGTGAATGTTTGTTTGTTTGTTGCCGAATAATTCAAAATTTGTGTGTTTAACACTACTCAAATTTTAAACTAGGGTAAACGGGGATGAGGTTAGTTTCAACTTAGGTTAGTAATTTTAGGTGATTTCAAGGGTATATTGGGTAGTTTTTGTTAAAGAATCCGGCAGTAATAAAGAATAGAACTTTCTAAAAACTCATAGGTTGGGTGTTAAGTTAAATATCAGGAACAAAGTGATATTACTTGAGGAACAAGTCAGACCCTCAAGGACTTTTAAGCAAAAACTAGAAAAAAAAGGGGGGGACTAAAAGGCAAACAAAGTCTGTAGGTGTAGCCCTAGTTGTTTACCTATAAAA
This sequence comes from Nicotiana benthamiana, assembly GCA_034376525.1. Taxonomy (NCBI): domain Eukaryota; kingdom Viridiplantae; phylum Streptophyta; class Magnoliopsida; order Solanales; family Solanaceae; genus Nicotiana; species Nicotiana benthamiana. The sequence goes on along the minus strand of CM067339.1, from coordinate 52,471,374 downwards.
ACACCATTTCTTGCCTTAGAAAAAAAGGGAGAGAAGCCTGAAATAAAAAAACACACAAAGCTTGAGATCTAAAAAATTTAATCTCAAGTCCCCAAACCAAAGCTGAAACCTGAAAGTAGAGAATTCATTCTAGATCACAGGCATTCTGAAAAATCAAAAAATATATATAGTAGTAAATCCCATAAACGTACTGTTCTATTAGGTGTTTTGTAAGTTCTTCATTTTTCAATACAATTTTTGAGCATTCTAGGGTGTAAAAATGAGTTGGATGTGGGTTTGAAATCAAACTTGGGGGATCAATTTCCTACTGATAGTCAACTGGTCTTCGAAACAGTTCCTATTGTATTCCTTTGTTGCTGTGACCTGCTATTTGACATTGTTATCTACTCAATATGTTGCTGACTTCTCTGTATTATTGTATTTTAATTTACATGTACGTATCTCCAATTAGCCTCAATGTAGCTCTTGAATTGGAATAGAAATAAAACATCATGACGAATTTGCTTCATGCTGTGTGCTAGATTGAATCATTGTATCTCAGTAGTTTAATCGATGTTTAATGATATTCATTCATTTAATGTAGTTTGGTTTTGATTTGTATTCACATGAACACTGGACTATACTGTACTGCATAATTGGACAGTATAATTGTAGATTATGTTAGTTCTCACGTTAGCATTTGATGTTTGACTTCTGATGATTGTATAATTGGGTTGTATGGACTTTCAGACTTATATGACCCTGATCTTAGCTAGGGTACAGTTAAATCGATTTTCGCCTAACAGCAGTGATGTCTGATATCTAGATGAATTGTTCATTATGCACAGGTTAAAATTGAAACTCGGGATAGTTAAAATGTCGTACTTTGCAGGTTTAGTTTCATATGTAGTAACAAGAGCATCTTATTTGTATAAACAAAAGTGGATGCGGTTAAGTTGACTATTTTCACCATATAGCTGATAATTACTTTAGTCAATCATGTTTCATATAAATGTTTCTATTAGTCCATAGCTTAGTAGTTCCCATTAATAAAATGTGTTAATTCAGTTTAATAGATCTCGCTTAGCTTGGGTAAAGGCCTGGACTTTCCGGGCCACGAAGAAGTGATCTAGCAGGCCCTAAATTAATGTAAAATGAAATCTGGGCCAGGTTTGAACAAAACTGAAATGTCACGCCCTTTCCATCGGGTTTGCTTTGAATAACTTGCTAAAATTCCGTTCTTCTATTTACTAAAGTCGCCAGGTTTAGATGATTTAAAAACTAAATCATTTTGGGCCTTGAGTTAAGTAGCATACTTGAATTAAAAGGTGTTTCCTTTTTTTCATGTATGGACTTGAACTTGAGGCCCAACTTCCTTGACTACTTTTAGGTCCCCTGTTAGAGACAAATTCAATAGAAAATATTAGTTTGCTCTAGGATGCCCTTTTAAAATAATAATAAAACGAGGTGTGCTATTCCAAACGAAACCTATAAATTGTGTGGCCCCCTTTAAATGCTTATTTTAAAATACTTAAAACTCGGGACATGCCGTTTAGCAAACTTCATGGCTTTCCGCAAAAATAATGACACGTTAGTTGCCTTAGGCACGCTCTTTTAATAATTTTACCTTCCTAAATATGGGTGCACATTTCATGTGACCAAAATTCAAATTCCAAAACTATGGATAAAATTTGTCGAGGATCCGGGTGCATTTCTTGTGACGTGATCCAAAAACATATGTTTTTAAACGACATTCACTTTCTTAAAATTTTTATTAAAAGGGGTAAATAATTCATAAAATTACATTAAAGGATAACATGTATTAAAAATCAGATTTTTAGCCAAATATAATAGTCGAGCGACCGTGCTAGAACCACGTAACTCGGGAGTGCCTAACACCTTCTCCAGGGTTAACAAAATTCCTTACCCAGAATTCTGGTTCGCAGACTATAATAACAGAGTCAAACTTTCCTTGATTCGAAATTTAAACCGTTGACTTGGGACACAATTACTTATCACAAGTGGAGACTTTTAAATCTCTTAAATAATTAGATCTCATTTTAATTGTCCTTAAATTGGAAAAAACTCCCTTTATCTACGCCTTTTGCCGGGGTTGTAGTGTCTAAAAAGAGGTGCGACAGCTCTGGCGACTCTGCTGGGGATTGAACCCAGAATCTTTGCTTCAAGACTCAAGAATTCGATCTTGGAATAACTCTTATATTTGGCTTTTTTGATTTTCCTACATGTTCCATGCTATATATGTTAAATGCTTTACCGTTTTGATATTTGTTGAACTGTATATATAAATTGCTGCAAAACCTTTCCTCTCTTTGAGTCTTCTAAATCATAGAGAAGGGTGCACTTCGTGTGACTTCTCTTCTTTTTAGAGTCTTATCCCAATGTAGAATGAGGTTCGGACAAGCTGCTAAGCCGATGGAGCTTCTGTATCCCCTGCACGAAACACCCATCCCCCTCCCCCGCTTGAGTTGTCCACTCGGGTAAGCCAGGTCTAGAACAATAAACCCATGGTTTAATCCTAGTATGACAAAACATCATGTCAGATTCCTAATAGGAACGTTTGTTTGCATCATGTGCATTTGACTTAGGAGACTCAACACAGGGGTTGGGTCCATCTAGGACAGGTAACCTGAAATGAAAAGACCATTTTGATGCATCTTATGTGCTACTTGCGCATTTATTTACTCAGCTCTGCATGTTGACCAGCTTGTGAATAATGGGAAAGAGTTGCAAGAAAAAAGCAGCTTAAGGAAATAAATGAGGATAAACACCCGTCCGAATAGTACCGAAACTCCGCTGGATTTTTGAGAAAAGAAAGATTTTTTTATAATCGTTGATGTTGCTCGAACTACACCAGTTTGATTCTCACTGGATGTGAGATATGTAGGCAACCCCCATCGAGTCCAACTTCCCTGATACAAAAATAACAAAAACAATGAAATTTTGATTTTGGCCACAAATAAGTCAGGTGATGTCATTCTTGTCTAAAATAAGCCGAATGTCCCCAAGAGGGCGCCAGAAGGCTATTTTTTCAAGCACATCCACCTTGAGTCATTTTCAACGATTAGCGGACACAGTCTCAAAATCTTCTTCCCCGAGGTGCAAAAGGCCGTATCCGCAAAATCAAAGTCTTATTTCGAAAATAAAATTGATAAATTTTTGAAAAAAAAATAGATGATGTAATTTTCCTTTCTAGGTCAAAACAAGTTTTATATCACTTTAATAAATGTGCAGGATGAGCAAGAATGAAATTGAACCCTTCACAGTCCTTGTAGAAATCGCCTTGAAGCTCCACATATGGTAGGATGATTTAGGAACGGACAACAAAGAAACAGTGGAAAAGGTTCTGGGAGGCCTCGTCGGTTTATTAAAGGTCAAACCAAGAGTTGACTTAGTTGAGGCTTTGATACCTTTCTGGGACCCTACCCGCAATGTATTTCGTTTCTCTAACTTTGAGCTTACACCCATACTGGAGGAAGCTGCGGGTTATGTAGGCATCATTGGGAATCTTATAAGTAGATATCCCTTGGCAGCGAGACCGGTAACTCCCAGAGGTTCCTAGACTTGCTAGGTATTAGTCGAGATGTTCGGGATAGAAATATATCAGAAGGGTACTGCACACTCCATTTCGTGTATCATCGGTACGGCAACCCCCAAGGTTTTGAAGATCCAAACACTGGTCTAACTCATGCCGGAAACAAAGACAAATGGAAGGCAAGGTGGGCCTTAGCTTTCCTGGTAGCTTTCTTAGGAGTTGTAATCTTTCCCAGAAAGGATGGTCATATAGAGATCGGCCTGTAGGAATTTTAGATGTTGCAATCAAAAAAGCTAACAGTACGGTAGTTCCTCTAATCGTGTCCGAAATCTATTGAGCCTTGACTATATGCCAAGAAGGTGGGAAGTTCATCCTGGGTTGTAATTTGTTGCTACAGTTGCGGATGCAAGAGCACCTCTATCACTGGACCGGTACATAAACTGTGGTTTGACCGGGTTGAGCTGCACTGAAAAGTTCAAAACCCGGGTAAAAGGTATTGAGTTCCTTGAGGGTACCGATGCTTGGTTATCATGTTTGAGATCTTTGACCACTAACAAAATTGAGTGGGCTTTCGGATGGCTTCCCATTGCTGAGGCAGTATACACATCCACTGAAGTGCCTTATATTCTCTTGATCCGGAGCATCCAACCCTATGCTTCCTATAGAGTTTTTCGCCAATTGGGAAGATTTCAAACCGTCCACGGTGATGAGGATCTAAGTAAACAAGTCATCGAACTAGGCCTAAAAGCTGCATTTACAGAAGGAAAAATCCGCCAAATATGGAATGAATGTAGGTTTCTTGATCCTAAGACCATAGTGTGAGACCGAGCTAGAGCCGAACTGGACCCTAAATATTTGATTTGGTTTGTCAAAAGATTCTGCATCCCTGATGGGTCGCAAAGAGGCCACATGTCCAACAATTCATTGACGGAGCCCAGGCGCAATGGAATTAGGTAGCCTAAGAGAATGAATACAGGATCAATATAGGGGCATTGGAAAAGCAAGTTCGGGATCTTCAGTTTGAAAATAGCTTTCAAACCGCAGCCGATGAAGGTGATAAAAATAAATTGGCCCAAAAAAATGAGGCTCTCAAGGCTAATGTCTTTAAAATGAAAATAGCAGCCAACAGTCAAGAAAGAAGTTGGGTCGATGAAAGGATGATAAGCGGACTGAAAAGTCAAGTCTTGGAATACCAAGAGGACTTGGAAAAATTTGAAAAGAATATAGCAAAACTCCAGGCGCAGTGGGCAAAGAAAGCAGAAGAGAGGGCCCAATTTGTGCAACAAAGAAAAAGAAACTATGAGGCGACTATTACCAATCTGAGAAGAAAGGTAACTATCCTTGAGGGCGAGGCAATTAGGCAAGCCAAAGATTTCAAAACCGATAGGGAACATTGCTATGATTTGATTGCCCAAATGGAGAAGGAGCTACAACAGCTGCAATATCAACACCTTCGTGACTCCCATGTTTTGGAAGCCAGAAGTAATCAGATAGGGCGGTTGCTTCAAGAAAATTGTCGGATTAAAGAGAGGATCAAAGTTATTGACGACTACATTACCATGAAGTGCCACGCATGCGAGGACATGACGTGTACCACCTTCTTTGCTGCAGCAATGATTTTTGTTCGACAAGTAATGGAAGACCTCCACCACCTCCAAGGGGATTTAGTACATAGGCCTGCGGCAAGAACGAATGGTGTCCTGTAGGCCACAGGAGTATTACAGGCTTTGATGTATTCATGATTTTTCCAAATTTGAGAGTCTATACTTTCCCTTGTCTTGTAGTTTTTGTTATTTGAATTTTAGTAGGTTGTCAGGCCAGTTGTGTATATTTTAAGTTAAAGTTGGTTGTTTCTGGTCGAGTTAGAGTTTATTAATTTCCTTTCAGCAGCTATAATCAAATGCTTTACATTATGAAAATTTAAAAGTCAAAAGATATTTCGGCTACTTATTTTTCAGATGTTGTAATCGGATGCTTTGCTTTATGAAAATTGAAAATTCCAAAAAAGGTTATTTCATGTATTCATTTGCAAGAACAATGCTCGGTCTGATTTATGCGGAGTCATGATACATAGGCAATCTCCATAGGATTCGACCATAACCAAAAAAGAAAAAATAGAGAAAGAAAATAAGAAAAATCGGTAAAATAAAGCAGAGAATGAGAGAATAAAAACGGTTGAGGAAAGAAGAAAGAAACATAAGAAGAGAAAGTGAGAAGAAAGTGGCGTAGAATAAGAGTCGGGATGATGCAAGCAACCGATTCATGTAGTTACCAATAACTATTTAGATGCATTCATCCCTAAATATGTGGTCGCTTACATTTTAAAGCCTAACCATTAACTAGTTTTGGTGTTGTTGTATCCAGTACAAACAAGCGGTTAGTTCTTACGGCAATTTGGTAACCCACTCTTACAACACGTGGTCTAAGAGAAAGCAGATCATGTCCAATCAAGAATCCGATGTCAGTATCATCAACCCCTCGAAAGAGGCAGAGGAACTGGACGTTAATGCCATGAAAGAGGAAATGTACAAACTGAAATACCAGATGGCTGAGCTGTATCAGGCATGGGTGAGGGACAGCCACCCCCGACCTATCCTGCTAATCCAACTTTCATTCCACCACTGGCCCAAGCTCATGATCATCCCACCACCGATCCACCCCAAGTTTCGACGTCTACTTGCAGCACCAGGGTACGACCTCCCAAGCACCCCCAGCTCCCTTACCCAAAGTCGTTCCTCACCCTCATCCACCAATTTCTCCCATTTATGTTGTACCTCCTGCTCCCACACTTTACAGAACATCAAGTGAGCCCTTGTTTCAAGCTCACGACAATCAGTACTACCCACCATAACCCGCTTACTAATCCCATGAACCTTATTCCTATGCTCCCCGTTTCAAAAACCCGGCGTAGGTTGAAAAGCCATTAAAATTCCCGAGCAAGATGAGGTGCTCAGGAAGGTCAGAAGTTTAGAACAATCTTTCAGGGTTATGCGAGGGTTAGGTGGCCAGGTGAGTGTGGCATTCAAGGATCTTTATTTATTTCTAGATGTGCAATTGCCTCTAGGTTTTATGATGCCTAAATTTGACTTATATGGTGGACACTGTGATCAGGTCGCGCAGCTGAGGGGTTTTTTTGTTGCAAAATGATAGGAGTAGGGGGAAAAGATAAATTACTAATGGCGTACTTCAGTCAAAGTTTAAGTGGGTCGGCGTTGGAGTGGTACACCCGGCAGGATCACACTCGATGGTACACTTGGGATGACCTAGCACAAGCATTTTCCTGCCACTTTCAGTATAATCTTGAAATCGTCCCCGACCATCTTTCTTTGACAAAATTAGAAAAGAAACATAACGAGAGCTTCAGAGAATACTATTTTCATTTGAGGGAACAGGCGGCCAGGGTCGACCCCCCAATGAAGGAGAGTGAGATGGTAGATTATTTTTTGCAAGCTTTGGAGTCCACATATTACAGTCATCTGGTGTCGGCAGTAGGTATTCCTTCAACGAGGTAGTTAAAATGGGGAGTATGGTTTACTCTGCAATCAACGCAACCACTCAGGCTATCCAATGTAGGACTGGGGGAGCATTTTGAAAGAAGAAGAAGGAAGAAGCAGCAACAGTTGAGTTGGGAACTTGGTTCAAGCCTCGGGCACCATCTCATTACAGCCAACCCCGCCCTTACCACCAAACATACCCACACACTCCATATGTCCTACCACAACATTACTATCCACCGTTTGAACCCCGTTTCTCATTTCTCATTTCATCATATACAAGAATATATCCAACCTCCCGCCCATGCACAATGGCGTGAGCCAGCTCCACAAAATAATTATCCCGCTCCACTAAATAACTATCCTCCAAGATCCTACCAGCAATCGCCCAGACCAGCTTTCCGAGCCAACCAAGTTCTAAAGACTGAGCGAGTGTAGAAGAAGAAAATTTTCACGTCGTTGGGAAAGTCATATACCAGTTTGTTCCATAGATTGAGGCAACAAGACATGTTGAGGCCAATCGAATAAAAATTGCCAAACCCTCTCCCAGAAAATCTAGATTATTCTGTCAGTTGTGAATAAATCTCTGGTGCTCCGGTACATGATACTAAAAAGTGTTGGAATCTCCAGAATACATTTCAAGTTTCGTTGGAAAAATCAATGCAAATATCATATTATGGATCTTGGGTCGCACTTTATGTCATTTCTACTATAAAAATAATCCAGAAATTTGTCGTGTACCTATGATGGAAAGCGTTTAGACTCTGTCTCTTTAGCTTTCATTATCCTTTTTCTTTGATGACTTATTCTGCTTTTGTGTTAAGCTTATCAGTTTTTTTTTATAAATGATTGGCTACAAAGGGATTTTTTTAGTGAACGTGTCACAAGCACATACACGAATGAATGGGACTCCTGGTCCTGATCGAACTCCTCCGGAAGTCGAATGAGCGGGAGTGCAGTTGCTCCTCGGATAGGTTACGGATTAACTTGACGCTACAGTAGTCACGGCTTTCCTTGGTCTTTCGTTCCATCATATTCCTAATATTTTATCCAATTACAACGTATTTACCGCTAATGCACCTTTCTTTTGTCAAATATCGGGGACATGGTCTAATCATGAGGGAGTTCAGGAACCTAGGTAATAGTATCTCGATCAAAGAGCTGACGAAGGGGATGAGCGGATTTGGGAGTCTACTGGACGCGGTTCAACTAGCGGGGCAATTACCTAATCCAAAAGCAGTAACAGGATGCGGCAGAGACAGTTCAGCGGCCCATCGAAAGACAGTCCGGGATGTACCGCTCTTTTTATATATGAAATGACTTCGTCCTTTTTTTTAGCCCTTTTTCGTTTGTGCATATTTTTTCTTAACGACCTCTATTCTTGATGTGAACGGATGCTTTGTCATTACAGTTCAAAATTACGAAAAAGCTTTTTTTTTCTCCTCTCTTGAAAGAAGAAAGTAAAAAACTTGCGAAGCACGCACCTCAATCACCATGCCTGTGTGAACTGAACGAACTTAAAACTACACATAGAAATGGTACCAGTCGTACTTATTAATAGAAGGATTTGGCAGAAATATGTAAAATTGTCCCTCCTAAAAAGATTATTCCAGAATAAATGGGCAATAGTTAGGAGAGGTGCGCCAGCGGCAAGCAGAAGCATTTTACAGCACGAAGTTACCTGATGTTCGCTACTACAAAGCTTATTGACTCCCACCGGATTGAAGTTCAAGCTCCGGAGGCACCCAATATTAACCAGAACCCGTTGTTGGCACATCATGAGACCAACATGATTGAGATAGTAGACAAGGGAGGAGAGCTAAAAAAGCCCTCACAAACTGTAATGATGATCAAGACTAGTGAATTCAAGCCAACTGAGAGTATGAGATATGAGAAGTTGGTGATCGAGATGAGGGAAATAGATATCAAACCTGTTGTGGTTCAAGGTAGGTCATCAAGCATGGTTGCACCAAAGCAGGAAAAGGCAATGGTGATAGTACATTGGGGCAGCAAGGGAACCCGTCATAGTCGTGGAACATGCTCGCATAGAGCATGTCATTGTGAAACTAATAATCCAGCCACCAATCATCAGCAGCAAAGCAGTTCCTCGGAGATATGAACAAGCAATAGTGATGTACAAAGGGAAGGAAGTTAGAGAAGAAGTTTGTGAAGCCCGGGGCTTGACCTGGTCAGGGAGATACTTCGCCCCTAAAGAGTTGAGGAAAAGCAGGATCCCCAAAGACAATCCATAATCGGTAAAGAAAGTTGTATCAGAAGAAGAGGCAGCAGAATTCCTGAAGAAAATGAAAATGCAGGATTACTCTATCATTGAGCAATTGAGGAAAACACCAGCTCAGATCGCCTTGCTCTCCTTGCTAATCCATTCAGATGAACACCGCCGGGCGTTGATGAAAATTTTGAATAAATCCCATGTTCGTGACAAGATAACAATGAATCATTTGGAGAAGATTGCAAACAAGATATTCGAGGTAAATCGGGTCACTTTCTCTGACGATGAGCTGCCCATGGAGGGCACTGAGCATAATCAGGCCCTTTATTTGACTGCGAAGTGTGAAGATGTTGTGGTCACCCGGGTTCTAGTTGAGAAAGGTTCCAGTCCGACCACCTGCCAACTCTCCACATTGAGCAAGCTGAAGGTGGAATGTGAAAGGATACACAACAATAACATTTGTGTTCGGGGGTTTGATGGAGGAGGCAAAGACTCAGTGGGAGATATAGTTCTAGAACTCATAATAGGTCCCGTTGAGTTCACCATGGAGTTTCAAGTATTGGATGTGGTAGTTTCTTATAATCTTCTGCTGAGAGGACCCTGGATTCATGCCGCTACGGCAGCACCATCTACCTTGACCGAGATGGTCAAATTTGAATGGGATAGACAAGAGATTGTAGTACATGGTGAACATAATCAGTGTGTTTCAAGTGATTCCATCGTACCTTTTATTGAGTCTGAAGATAGAAAAGGTCCATGGCTTTACCACGTATTTGACACGGTATCAGTTGAGAAGATCCCGGAAGGAGAGGTTGTCACAACTCCAAAGATAGCAGTCGCGTCAATCATAGTGGCTTCAGAAATGAAAAAGAGTGGTTTCATGCCCAACAAGGGATTGGGTTCTTCTCTACAAGGCATCATGCAACCCGTGTCGCTTCCCAAAAATCCGGCCACTTTTGGTTTAGGGTTAAAGCCTACAGCTGCAGACATAAGGTGAGCCAGAAAGATAAAGTAGAGGGCCTGGGCCCTCCCAAAGCCCATCCCAAGGTTGTCCAGATCATTCTTCAAGCCTAGTACTAGCAAGTGCCCATTTCCAAAGATTCTCGGTCCGCTGATTGATGTGGATAGGGATTTGGATAAGGGATTCGAGAGATTGTTGAGGTAAACATGGTTTAGGCCGGAGAAGGATCGAGCAAGGCCGATGTGCATTTTGTTGGAGCATGTGAAAAAGTCAACAACTGGGAATCCACTCCTCTTCCCATCCGGAGGGAGTCGTGGTAGTCGGCTTTGATTTTTCTTTTCGTCTAGTCTGGATTAGCTTCAGGGTTGTTAAATCAGTTGTTATTTCCGTACGTTTGGATGTGTAAACTCTATTATCTTTCTGATTCTAATGAAATGCAATTTCTTTTTCAACAGTGCTAATAGTTTTCATTTTTCTTTACTCGTTCTTTGTTTTCTTCTTGAACAGTTATTTTAATGCTGGTTCTAATGATCTGACATTCACAAGGGCTCTTCGGCCCAGTCTTAAAAGTTGGCCTAGTTCAGAAATAACAATTCAAGAAATAGAACATGAGGATGAGTCAGAGTACGACGAGGAAGGAGCATGGGATGATATTAGTAAAGAGTTGAGCCACTTTGAGGAGAAACCCAAACCAAACCTGAGCAATATAGGGCAGTCAATTTCGGTGGTCCGGATAACGTTAGAGAAACCAAAATAAGTGTCCATATGGAGTCATATCTTAGGGAAGAAATAATTGAAGCTCTGCTTGAATACAAAGATGTCTTCGTATGGTCTTACGATGATATGCCCAGATTGAGCATTGACTTGGGGGTTCACGAACTACCTACCGACCCAACCTGTCCTCCCATCAAACAAAAGTTGAGAAATTTTAAAACTTATGTGAGCGTGAAATGAAAGAGGAAATGACCAAGTAGTTTGAGGCAAAAGTTATCCAAGTCACACAATATCCCACCTGGTTAGCCAGCATCATACCCGTGCCAAAGAAAGATGGTAAAACTAGGGTGTGTGTCGATTATCGTGAGCTCAAAAAAGCAAGTCCAAAATACAACTTCGCACTTCCAAATATGCAAGTCCAAAATACAACTTCCCACTTCCAAATATCCACATACTGATTGACAACTATGCAAAACATGATATCGGGTCATTCGTGGATTATTACGCTGATTACCACCAGATCTTGATGGATAAGGAGGATGCAGAGAAAATAGCATTCATCACACCGTGGGGGACATATTGCTATACCCTTTGGTCTGAAGAACGTTGGGGCAACATATATGAGGGGAATGACAACCATCTTTCACGACATGATACATATGGAGATTGAGGTCTATGTGGATGATGTAACTGTGAAATCCAGAAAGCAATCCGATCATATCAGAGATCTGAGGAAATTCTTCCAGAGGCTCTGCAGGTATAATCTCAAACTCAACCCGGAAAATGTGCATTTAGGGTCCCTTCAGGGAAGTTGCTAGGCTTCACAGTCAGCCGACGAGGTATTGAACTAGATCCATTAAAGATCAAAGCTATACAGGAACTCCTGCCTCCGAGGAACAAAACAGAGGTGATGAGTCTGTTAGGGAGATTGAATTACATCAATCGATTCATTACGCAGCTCACGAAAACCTATTAACCTATCTTTAAGTAATTGAAAAAGGAGGCTACGGTGAAATGGACGAGAGAGAGCCAGGAGGCTTTTGATAAAATAAAAGAATACTTGTCGCACCCACCGGTATTGGTCCCACTAGAACCAGGAAGGCCATTTGTCCTGTATCTAACAGTCTTGGACAACTCATTCTTATCCGTGTTGGTTCAGTACGATGTCACCGGTAGAAAAGAGTACGCCATATAGAGAACAATTTGTCGTCTATCAAGCCGGTTTTTTTCTCAGTGGAGGGGTGCTATACAAAAGAATACTGTATCATGGGTTGTTAAGGTGCATAGATGCTGGGCAGGCTACAACCATCATGACTGAGGTGCATGCTAGAATCTGCGGGCCTCACATAAGCGGATACGTTCTGGCAAAGAAGATTCTCTGGGGAGGATATTATTGGCTCACCACGGAGCGGGATTGTATCAGTTTCATGCACAAGTGTCACCAATGTTTGGTGCATGGAGACTTGATTCATTCTCCGCCATCTGAATTACATACAATGTCTGCGCCATGGCCTTTCATTTCTTGGGGCATGGATATCATCTGGCCCATTGAGCCAGCAGCTTCTAACGGACACAGGTCATCCTGGTTGCTATTGATTGTTTCAGCAAGTGGGTTGAGGCTAAAACCTTCAAGCCAGTGACCAAGAAAGCAGTGGTTGACTTTGTACATACAAATATTACTTGTCAGCTTGGAATCCCCAAGACCCTCATCACTGATAATGGAGAAAACCTCAATAGTCATCTCATGAATGAGGTATGTCAGCAGTTCAAGATTACACATCGCAATTCTACCCCACACGGCCCCAAGCCGAATGGAGTAGTCAAGGTAGCCAATAAGAACATAAAGAAGATACTTCGCAAAATGGTGGAAGGGTCCAGATAGTGGCATAAGAAGTTACCCTTTTCACTGTTAGACTATTGCACTATCATCCGCACTTTGGTAGGGGCAACCCCACATTTGTTGGTATATGGAACAGAAGCATTAATCCCGGCTGAAGTTGAAATCACATCCCTTCGGGTTATGGCCGAAGCAGGAATTGACGATGAAGAATGGGGCAAAATCCATCTGGAGCAATTGAGCTTAATCGATGAGAAAAGATTGGCAGTGTATGTCATGGCCAGTTATACCAACAGAGAATGGCCAGAGCAAATAACAAGAAAGTGCATCCCAAATTATTTGAAGTGGGCCAGTTAGTATTGAAACGCATCCTACCCCACCAGGCAGAGGCAAAGGGCAAGTTTTCCCCAAATTGGCAAGGGCCGTTCATCGTGTCAAGAGTGTTGTCGAACTGGGCGTTGTATCTAACAGATGTGGAAGGGAAATGTGTGGAAATGACCATCAATTCAGATGCAGTTAAAAGATATTACGTATGACTTTCTTTTGTTTGAACCATTGTCTATACTTGGCATGTTTGTCTGTACTTGGCAAGTTTTTTAAGATTGGAATGACGAAGGCATTTTATTCCGCTGTCTAATCACCTTATCCTTTGCTAACCCCTTTGAGTTTTAATTACTTTCTTTTCACACCCCTCTTTTGGAATCAATAATGAAAGCCAGAAACGCAATTGTGAGAAGACAATGAAAGGAAAAGAAATAATGGGAAAAAAAAAGAAAAAGAGAGAAGAGAGAAAAAGAATAAAAAAAGAAAAAGAAAGAAAGAATGAAAAAAAACAAAGAAAAAAAAAAGAAGAAAAGAAAAGCAGAAAGGGAAAAGGAAAAGAGAACAGACAACAACAACAAAAATAAGGAATCGGCAGGAACTACGTTTGACCTGATTCCTTTTAAGGATACGTAGGCGGCCTCATGGCTCGGTCATATTCAAATAAAATCCAAAGGCCCAAAGCAAGAAACGGGCCTAAGCACACTGCGGTCCTGGGCTTGGCGGGCCGGGCCTGGCGGGCCTGACGTTTTTTTTTTAATTATTTTTTATGTCAATATCTTGTATAGTAGTCATTAGCATAATGTAGAATATATTTTATATGGTGTACTAAGTTATTAGTATAGTATATATTGTGTTGTAGTAATTACTATATATTGTATATTATGTATATATTGTGTTCTAGTAATTAGTATATATTGTATGTTATGTATATATGGATATATATGTTATGTATATATTGTGTTGTAGTAATTAGTATATATTGTATGTTATGTATATATGGTATGTTATTTATATAATGTGTTGTAGTAATTAGTATATATTGTATATTATGTATATAGTGTGTTGTAACAAGCAGTATATATTGTATGTTATGTATATAGTATGTTGTATATTATGTATATATTGTGTTGTAATAATTAGTATATAATGTGTATATTGTGTTGTTGTAAATAGTGTTATATATTGTATGTTATATATTGTATGTTATATAAATATTCAAGAATTGATATCGAAGTAAAGACAAAGAAATATTGAGAAAAAAGATATTCAAGGAAATGATAAAGAGCATATTTATTGACCAAAATGGAATATCTTTCTTAGTCTTCCTTCCCCAAATGAAATGAGCACAACAAGGTACTAATACCACCATTAAAAGGAAAAAAAACTAAAAGAAGACGTGCAAATGTACAAGTTACATCATAATTTACATTATATCTCTAACAAATCTCATAAATCCGTCAAGGTTGGGAGGAGGTTGTGTTGGCGGTGGTGGAAATGAAGCTTGTTCATCACCACTTCCGAGTGAAGCCGATTCCTTAGAAAGTTCTGCTATCACTTCTTCATATGCCTCATCTATTGCCGGTTGTGATTCTGCTATGCCAAAGTTTCTTCTTTCCGCGCGGATCCAATCTCTAAAAAGCACTGATTTTTCCAATCTCTCCCGCATCGACGCTCTGTGATCACCGATTTGTAGTCTTGCTTGACTGAAAGCGCTCTCCGATGCAACAGTTGAAGCTTGAATTGACAAAACATCCCGAGCCATCCTTGCAAGAACGGGAAAATGCTTTTCCCTTGACTTCCACCATTCCAAAAGATCGAAAGAGCCGTCTGGATTCTCCTTTTTTAGTCCCTATGACAAGTAAACTTGAAGCTCATTTAGATGGGAAATTTCATAAAAATTTTCACCTTGAGAACCCCGAAACTCCGTCCACGATTTAAGAGCTTTTAAGCCAGCACCTCTTTTAGACGATTGTGATGTAGACGAAGTAGAGGTTGGAATATTTGGCCTAGCATGCTCTAATGCCTGTTTATAAGCATTATAAATAGTTTGAGCATTAATTTTAATTGATGCTTTCGCATCAGCAAGTGTAGCAATTTCGTCTTCTGAAAGATCTAAAGCTTTATAAATATTAGAATACCAAAAGTGAAGACCTCCTAATTTCATTGTTGGATTTAACATAGCAGCTACACCAAAAATAGGAGAGATAGGAAAAAAATATTTTTTAAACTTTTGTTTCATTTCATTTATTGCAAGTTCATAAATATCCCCATCCTCACTAAATTCAACAAACAAATCAGCTAGTGCGGCAATATAAACTAAACAATTAGAAATAGTCGGATAATATTGCCCAGAAAAAGCATTTGTAGCAATTTGAAAATATTCTAAAAAATCTTAAAGAATTTTAACATTAGTCCAATCTTGGGTAGTTAGCAATTCATCATCATCCTCACCACCTACCCGAGAATTAAACGTAGCATTAATTGGGTTTCTATATTCATACGCTACTACTAAACTTTCGTACATGTAATTCCACCTAGTCGGGCAAGGGTTAGGAACCTTTCTTTCTCTATGGCCATATTCGTCACATTTTTTAAAATATTCTCTAAGTCTAGTTCTACGGCTTGAATAAAATAGCCAATTAAGAGCCATTCTCACCTTTTCAATTTCTATGTTTAATATTCGCATACCATCACCAACAATTAAATGATAAATATGACAAGTACATCTAACATGAAAAATATTATTAAATGCAGGATTAAGGGTTTGTGTTAGTATGCCTATTGCACTAGTGTTACTAGAAGCATTATCCATAGAAATTGCCATTATTTTATCACTAAAGCAAAAATATCTACATATATCTGAAACAGTGTTAGCTATAAACCTACCCGTGTGCCGTGAATTAATTATTCTATATGCAATTATGCGTTTTTGCATTGTCCAGTCTTCATCTATCCAATGACTTGTTACAGTTAGATAATCACAGTCATTATTACTTCTACCAATATCAGTTGTAATAGAAAAAACAATTAGGTATATGAGTAAATAAATAGCGCAAATATTGTTCATATTCATGCTTGAATTTATAAATATCGGCCTTAACTGTTGCGCGAGGCCAACCTTTATAAGTTGGATTAAAGACTCTTCTAATATAGTGAACCCAATTAGGATTAGAAGCAAAAGTATAAGGCTAGCACATAACAGTAATCATTTTTGCTAATTCTTCACGATCCTTATTTGGATCGTAATATAAAATACCTCCGGTGACAGTGTTAATTCCTGGTTGAACTAGATTTGAACCAGACTGGGGTTAACTTGAGAATCTACACTTGTCCCCCCCTCTTGTTGCGCTTGCATTTGGAAAAATCTAGCCCTATCTCTATGGTGTAATTTTATATGCCTAGTCAAACTACCTCTGCCGCTACGGTCTCCAGTATACCTATGAACAAGTAATTTCCCACAAGTTTTACACTTAGCCTTGTCGTGGTCTCTTACTTGAGTAAAAAAATGCCAAACTAATGATGTTTATTGACGTTTAGGAGGTTGTCTACTAAAAGTGGGAGTTTGTACAGGTCGGTGTGCCGGTTCATTACCTAAGTTATGAGCAGGACTAGTAGGTTTATCATCTAAATCTGGTGCTTGGGTTTCATCATCATCACTATCATCCTCATTTTCCTCTAAGATAGGTTCATTAGGATAAAGAGCATTCATAATTTCATCATCTAATCTATCACCTACTCCAACATCATGTAGAAATTCACTATCGGTAAACTGAAAACAAGGGTGATCACTATCAAGCATTACTGGAGGCGGATTAGGACGTCTAGGTTATCTACTACTTTCAACTTGCTTATCTTTTTTAGGTCGGGGAGCCGGGGGAAGGGTAGTATTATGGCCACTACTTTCACCGGTTTTACCTTTTCCTTTACCGAACATTTTTTTCAAAGAAAATGGCATACTAATTAGAATTATACAAACTCAAAAACACAAAAATATATTTTTAGCACGTAAGAGTTGAAACGAGTTTACCGGATTGCCAAACAACTTCTTGAAAATTGAAAATCGTTGAACTTTAACACTTGAAAACTTCAATTCAACAACTTCACAATTTGTCACGATTTTTCAACAATTTAATTAAGCACTTGTACTAGAAATATTGAAGAGAGCTTGACAGAGATTGAGAGATATTGATGAATTGGTGAATAAAAATGAAAGAATGAGGGGGTATTTATAGTTGAGAAATGGGAAAAACTGTAATTATATAAAGTTTGGGGTTAAATTAAAGTTTGGGGGCCAAATGGCTATTTTTCAAACTTTCAAACGGCTACTTTTTGCAAAGAGCCGTTACTAAATTTTTTTTAAAAAAAATTAAAAATAGCCGTTGGGCCCGCCAGACGGTCCCGGGCCTGACGGTTCAACGCGTAAGACCGGCCCATCATGGTCTTTTGGGACCGGTAGGACCGGACCGCCAGGACCGGCCAAGCAGGACCGGCAGGCCCGCTTGGACCGCGGTCCCGGTCAGGTCCCAGGCCTGAACCGGGACAAAATACAGCCGTAGACTAAGCCGAAGTGCATGTCATGATCGTGAAAACCCAACTGATTTTCCTCAGATAAGTTTCTTTTCTCTTCCCCTCAACAGTCATTAAATTTGGAATCCGTTTACCCTAAAACAGTTCTAAGTCATTGCATTTCATTTTCTTTCGCGTCTCCAAAGTCATTTTGTTTAAGCAAAAGAGAAATTTCAAAGCTTACTACCATCTCCTAAGCGGCAAAGCACATACCACCCAAAAACGTAACAAAAGTAGCAAAGGTTGAAACAGCAAGGGGAGGGATTCACAAAAGCTTCAATGATAAAATTGACTCGAGAGGCAAGAGTTTTGCAAGAGGGTCGGAAATGCAACACAAAGATGAGGAGCAGAGTAAAGCCACAAGGGTCATAGGGTCAGTCGAGCATAGTACATTGACTTGGCAATCTCCGAAAAGATGTAAGAACTCTGGGAAAAAGGGCCAGGAGTGTAACACAAAAATGGGGGAGCAAAGTAAAGCCATAAAGATTCAGGGGTCAGCCAACCAACCCAAGAAACTCATCATCAACATGGAAATTTGAACACAACAGAATATGACAATGGGGAGGTCGCTTCCAATAAGAATGCCGCAAGCTAACGACCACTTTTCAAAGTGACAAGTTTTCTTTGATTGACATGGGAGCAGAAAATTCCGAAAGATCCTAAGGGAAGACATCCACAGGGGAAGGCAGGCACAGGGCAGGTATGATCAAAATCTCAGGGGCCATTTGAAGAATGGGACCTCATTAAAACTCAAAAAGAATATAATCTGGCATAAATATTCTCCCCAACAAGAGTACAATGGGACCAAACTTTAATTAGCAGCCCCAGCAGACACAAACGAGAGCTAAAAGCATGCAATTTGAAATTTCAACACACTCCTGGAAATGAGACTCAGTTTAAAACTCAAACAGGCACGGGCAATATGGGCAGGCACAAACACCTTCCCCAATAATAGTCATCGGAACTCGCCTGTATAATGATCCCTAGTAGAGACAATAGGAAGTTAGAATTGCCATTTAATATGGAACCTTCAGAACCCTCCTGAAAAACGTGACTTATCCTAAATCACAAACAAGCACGGGTAATATGGGCGGGCACAGATATTTCCCCAACAAAAGTCATCAGGATCCGCTTGAATAATGAGATATAAATTTAAATACTAATCCCCAGTGGACACATCTGGACATCTAATTAAAAGTTGTCAGGACCTTTTCGGATAATGGGAAGTAGCTTCAATCACCAATCCCCAGTAGATCCCCAGCAGACATAACTCAAATAACAAAAACATAGTGAAAAATAATACCTTTTGAGAACACAACCTAATTTTAAAGTTTTCATGGGATTTGATTAACACTCACAGATGCATCCAGCACCAAACTGTGGTAGAAAAATTTTCTCTTGTTTTATTTATTTTGTTGTGATCAGGTACACAAGCGGCAGTCTCAGGGAATATTTTTCCAAAGTTGCAATCCTTGGTAATCATGTGCCCACTTGGAGAACAAGGGAGTATTTGTCAAAATACGAGTTTTGGTAATCAGGCGCCCACCTGGAGAACAAGGGAATATTTTTCAAAGTTCGAGTTTCAATGTCAGGCGCCCACCTGTAGAACAAGGGTATTCTTTCTTTCAAGATGCAAGTTTTCGTAACCAGACACCCACCTGTAGAACAAGGGAATTCTTTTTTTCAAGATGCAAGTTTTCGTAACCAGGCGGCCACCTATAGAATAAGGGAATATTTTTCAAGATGCATGTTTTCGTAATCAGGCGCCCACCTGTGGAACAAGGGAATACTTTTTTTCAAGATACAAGTTTTGGTAATCAGGCGCCCACCTGTAGAACAAGGGAATACTTTTCAAGTTGCAATTTTTGGTAATCAGGCGCCCACCTGGAGAACAAGGAAATATTTTTCAAAATACGAGTTTTGGTAACTAGGCGCTCACCAGTAGAACAAGGGAATACTTTTCAAGTTGCAAGTTTTTGTAATCAGGCGCCCACCTGGAGAACCAGGGAATATTTTTAAAAAAAATTAGTATTGGTAATCAGGCGCCCACCTATAAAAAAAGGGAATACTTTTCAAGATGCATGTTTTGGTAATCAGTCGCCCACCTGTAGAACAAGGGATTACTGTTTTTCAAGAGGCAAGTTTTGGTAATCAGGCACCCACCTGTAGAACAAGGGAATACTTTTCAAGTTGCAAGTTCGGCAATCAGGCGCCCACCTAGAGAACAAGGGAATACATTTCAAAGTTTGAGTTTCAATGTCAGGCGCCCACCTGTAGAAGAAGGGAATACATTTTTCGGCAATCAAGCACCCACATGTAGAACAAGGGAATACATTTTAAAGTTCGAGTTTCAATGTCAGGCTCCTACCTTTAGAACAAGGGAATACAATTCATGAGCAACATATGTTTGTCAAAAGAGAAAATACAAGTCAAAAAAGCAACAACAGGAAGAGACACCAGGCAATAAAGCAAGAATGAAGATGCAGATAGGTTCTTTTGTAACCCATAGTTCATAGCTTAGTTTAGCTTCTTTATTTTTCATAAGGTGTAATAAGGGGGTCTAGCAAGAGTAGCAACAACAACAGCAATAGTAAGATCATAGCTCCTGGCAGTCCCAACTACCAAAACTTCCAGAACTACACTGACCTGATTCCTTTATACCCAAGAATATGTAGGCAGCCTCTAAAGCAAGGTTCGGTCAGACGTTTTTCAAAAAGTTCTTCTCATGGAATGACAAGAAGGCAAAAGTCCCTCAGTTGCTCATTTTTTCTTTGTCTGAAAACTCTTCGTGTCTCCGAGCAAAGAGGGGCAGCTTTAAGCACGTGATTTTTGCCTCGCTTGAACTATTCCTATAAAACTCTTAAAAATTGGGATTTTTCTTCATTATTTGAATTATAGGGAATAATTGCATGATTTTTCGTGTTTGTTTGCATTTTTGTGTTCATTTTAGTTGGCGTAATTCATTAAAAATAAAATAATACAAATAGCACATTTGCATCTAGAATCCAATTTTTATATTTTTAGATTTACTTGTTAATTAACGTTGCAAAGATAAAAGGAAAATAACAAAAAAAAAGTTCTCTTTTCATTTTACTTTTAGTTTTCGATTTTTCCCTTAGTTTTCCTTAAATTCGGGATTAGTAAATTTTTGAAATTAATTAGTTTAATTCTAGAATTAAATCGGGTAGTTTTAGTTTAATTTTGTATTTTAAAAAATCTAAAAAATGAAAAATAGAAAAATGAAAAGAAAACATAAAGAATTGGGTGTAGCCTTGTTAAATATATCATATTGGGCCAATTTTGTTCATTATCTCAGCCCAAATACATAGCCCACCCGGTCCAGCCCCAACCCATACCAAAATGACGTCGTCTAGGGCCTCTTAATCACGACCGTTGATCTCAGTAGATCAAAAGGTCCGGAACTGCCTAGGATTAGGGTATAAAACGGTCGGAGACCCCCCAACCCCCGAAATATCGTCTCTACTAACCCTAATATCACCACCGCCCTCCATCGTCCGCTGCCGACCGAAAGTCGTCTCCGCCGACGGCGATTCTCCAATCCCTCTCAAATTTATAACACATACTCTCCGTAACCTCCTTTTTCCAATCCCCAAACTCCCATGTCTCGAATCTCCGCCTTTCTCCTCGAATGTTCAAATCTTTGGATGCCGCCTATGACGGTGCCACCACTAAACGTCCCGAAGTTTACACACATAGCCTCCTCATCTCCCTCTTAAAAAATCCATGGCCTATAACCTTCGAATAGTACCAAAGATTCTCGAATTTCATATCAAAGATTGACCCAAAACCCTAAGTTCTCAAAGTTCAGGGTTCTTCAATTTTGGACTGTAATAGTCCTTAATCTTGTGTTTCTCATGGAGACACTCGTGTAAGGACGGTTTCAGTCCGGATTATGCAAAGAGACTGGCCAGAATTCCAATTTTGAAATTAGGTATTTCTTTTCGTTTTTTTTTGTTCCATTTTTCTTTTGCATGATTCTTATTGCTCATTCAGTTTGTTTGTTATGACTAATTTGCACGGTGGTCGTAGGGTTCTTGCTATTCTTAGTGTTTTTGTTCATATTAATTCAGCTTAATTCATGATTCAGTGGTGTTGATTAATTTTTGTGTTAATTTCCGTTGATTTTTAGAATTTCCATTAGGGTTTGTTGACTCTGATTTTCAGTTGGTTAATTCAAATGCAAATTAGAGTTGTTTGGATTCACATCCCAGTTTTGGAGATTTCTTATTATTGAATGTTTGTTTGTTTGTTGCCGAATAATTCAAAATCTATGAGTTTAGCTCTACTCAAATATTAAACTAGGGTAAATGGGATGATGTTAGTTTCAACTTAGGTTAGTAATATTAGGTGATTTCAAGGGTATATTGGGTAGTATTTGTTAAAGAATCATGCAGTAATAAAGAATAGAACTTTCTAAAAGTCGTCCTCAAGGAATTTTAAGCAAAAACTGAAAAAAGGGGGGGGGGGGGGGGAACTAAAAGGCAAAACAAAGTTTTTAGGTGTAGCCCTAGTTGTTTGCCTATAAAAACACCATTTCTTGCCTTAGATAAAAAAAAGGGAGAGAAGCCTGAAATAAAATAAACACATAAAGCTTGAGATTTGAGAAATTGAATCTCAAGTCCCCAAACCAAAACTGAAACCTGAAAGTACAGAATTCATTCTAGATCACAGGCATTCTGAAAAATTTTAAAAAATATATGTAACAGTAAATCCCATAAATGAACTGTTCTATTAGGTTTTTTGTAAGTTCTTCATTTTTCAATACAATTTCTGAGACTTCTAGAGTGTAAAAAAAAGTTGGATGTGGGTTTGAAATCAAATTTAGGGGGTCAATTTCCTGTTGATAGTCAACTGGTCTTCGAAACATTTCCTATTCTATTCCTTTGCTGTTGTGACCTGCTCTTTGACATTTCTATCTACTCAATCTGTTTCTGACTCCTCGATATTCTTATTGTATTTCAATTTCCAGGTACATATCTCTAATTAGCCTCAATGTAGCACTTGAATTGGAATTAAAATAAAGCATCATGACAAATTGGCTTCATGCTGTGTGCTAGATTGATTCATTGTATCTCAGTAGTCGAATAGATGTCAAATGATATGCATTCGTTTAATGAAGTTTTGTTTTAATTTGTATTCATATGAACACTGGACTATAATGGACTATATAACTGAACTGTATAATTGTAGATTTTGTTAGTTCACACATTAGCATTTGATGTTTGACTTCTAATGATTGTATAATTGGGTTGTATGGACTTTCAGACTTATATGACCCTAATCTTAGCTAGGGTACAATTAAATCGATTTTCACCTAACAGCAGTGATGTCTTATATCTAGATGAATTGTTCATTATGCACACGTTAAAAGTGAAACTCAGGATAGTTAAAATGTTGTACTTTGCAGGTTTAGTTTCATCTGTAGTAACAAGAGCATCTTATGTGTATAAACAAAAGTAGATGCGGTTAATTAGACTGTTTTCACCATATAGCTGATAATTACTTTAATAAATCATGTTTCATATAAATGTTTGTATTAGTCCATAGCTTAGTAGTTCCACACTAGTAAAATGCCTTAATTCAGTTTAATAGATCTCGTTTAGCTTCGGTAAAGGCCTGAATTGTTCGGGCCATGAAGAAGTGATCTAGCAGGCCCTAAATTAATGTAAAATGAAATCTGGGCCAGGTTTGAACAAAACTGAAATGGCATGCCTTTCCCATCGGGTTTGCTTCGAATAACTTGCTAAAATTCCATCCTTCTACTTACAAAAGTTGTCGGGCTTAGATGATTTAAAAACTGAATCATAGGTTTGAGCCTTGAGTTAAGTAGCACACTTGAATTGAAAGGTGTTTCCTTTTGTTCAAGTATGGACTTGAACTTGAGGCCCGATTTCCTTGACTACTTTTAGGTCCCCTATTAGTAACAAATTCAATAGAAAATATTAGTTTGCTCTCGGATTCCCTTTTAAAAAATAATAAAACGAGGTGCACTACGCCAAACGAAACCTATAAATTGCGTGCCCCCTCCTTTAAATGCTTATATTAAAATAGTTAGAACTCGAGACATGTCATTTAGCGAACTTCACGGCTTCCCGCAAAGATAATGACACGTTAGTCGCCTTAGGCGTGCTCTTTTAATAATTTTACCTTCCTAAATATGGGTGCACATTTCATGTGACCCAAATCCAAAATTCAAAATGTTGGATAAAATGTATCGAGGATCCGAGTGCACTTCATGTGACGTGATCCAAAAATACGTTTTTTAAACGATGTTCACTTTCTTAAAAATTTTATTAAAAGCGGTAAATAATTCATAAAACTGCATTATAGGATATCATTTACTAAAAATCGTATTTTTATCCAAATATAATAGTCGAGAGACCGTTCTAGAACCACGGAACTCCGGAGTACCTAACACCTTCTCCTGAGTTAATAGAATTCCTTACCCGGATTTATGGTTCACAGACTATAATAACAAAGTCAAACTTTCCTCGATTTGAGATTTAAACGGGTAACTTGGGACACCATTAATTAGCTCAAGTGGCGATTCTGAAATCTATTAAATAATTAGATGATGTTTCGATTGTCCTTAAATTTGAAAAAACTCCCTTTATCTACGCCCTTCGCCGGGTTGTAGAGTCCAATAAGAGGTATGGCACAAATATTTTATTTCGGGCGGTTGTTTACTTTTTAGAGATTTCTCATGCACTTTTGACACCAGGTACTGGGATGGTTATAGGATTATTCAATATTGTGTTTGTTAAAGATATTTTTCTGGGTTCAATGAAGTTCATTACTTTATGTTTAAATGCATAAAAGGAACGATTTCAATACATTTTAAAACCAAGAAGTTTCTAGTTATTGGTTTATGGCTTGTCTGACAGTGGTGTGTGGAGGCACCACCACCGTTAAAGGTTTTTGGGTTGTGACAACATGGTATCAGAGCACTAGGTTACTAGGGTCTCATGAGTCATGAGCAAGTATAGTAGAGTCTCGCAGATCGGTATGGAGACGTCTGTACTTATCCTCGAGAGGCTGCATGATTGTTAGGAGTACTTCCATTCTTGATTCCTTATCGTGCAATTTGATTCTTCGGGGCTTATGCCATATTTTCTTTCCTAGTCAATCTTATGCAACGCAAATTGCTTGTTATAAATTGAGAATTGAAAAATTGTAAATGGTACTACAAATGTGATGCAGGATGTTTCTCCCGGTATAGTTGATCGAACTATTATTGTCACTTTGTGTAAGGATATTATGTCGTTTCAGCTCAATACCGGTACCTCTGAGGGCTCTGAGGCTAGGCACAAGTTGCCATGGTGCTTGTGAATGATTGTTCCGCAATATTAATTTGATGGTGGGATTTTTGCCTATGTGTAGGGACAGTAAATGACTTGAAGCGAGGTTACTCAGTGCATGGTCTAAAGAATTAGTAATTATTCTCGGCAAGAGAAAAGCAATTGGCCTATGAATATCCATATTTGGGCTGATGGAGTAGCAAGGCTTGCTATTGCAAGCGTGGTGGAGTTTTCTCTTATGATGAGGAGTCGTTGTCCCTATTGTACTAAGTTTTACGATGTTATAATATTCTACAATTCGCCTTAGAAGCAGGAAACAGTGAGGTAGTATTGAAGAAACAATTGTTAAAGATCTCCTGGTGCGGTGGTAAGGATTGAATCGGTGTATCTAATGTCGATCATGCGAGAAAAATGATCTCCAAAAGCATTCAAGTCAGTAGCATTTATGGGTCCAAGATCTATGAAGAAGGATTTTCATTTAAGGCAACAACTGAACAGCAAAGGACGAGTATGCACATGTGGGAAGTATCAGGCGGTGTTCAAAAATTCTAAAAGGCCAGGTATATGAAGTGAAGGTCGAGTAGTTGATTAAGGAAGAGGGTTTGCCCAAAGTACGAGAGTGGCGGAGTTGCATATGTGCTTTGCAGTAGGATGATCACGTACCTTTAGGAGAGTTCGGACGGATTTGAGAATATTAGTGATTGGTTATTGGGGTCTAGGAATTTAATATGAAGTATAGGCTATTACGCGGCATGAGACTTGGTATAATGGAAAGGAGCTTCTTAAAATGAAGAAGGATACAACATAACTTTGAGTGGGAAGGATGTTGCCGCACATTTAATTGATGTACAAAAGAGGTGAAGAACTTTTGCAACTAGAGGGTTAGCTCGGACTCTGGATAGGTTATTGATGTCATGGTGATTGTACCCAGTGCAGCATCGTTGGGAGATGTCGGAAAGTTATTTCCACAAGTGGGTTATTCCCTATGAGTAGGTCAGCGGTTTCATGGTTGGCAAAGCTTTCGTGAAGAATTCTACTGGTTATATAGCAAAGAGATCGGTTGTGCAAATGTGTTTGATGATTCAGAATATAAAAAGGAGGTTTTACAGAAAGATTTCGAGAATTTTGGCGGTAGATTGTGCATGGTTCTGTCAATAAGAGATTAAGAATCCTAGCAAATTCCAGAGTTGTGTAATAAATGGCTTCAAGCCAAGTGGGAGAGTTCCACCACCTACGATTGGGTTGTATGGTTATCTTCTTGTGAGGTTTCAGGTTATCTAAATATTGGTAAGTTTAGCAACGGGAAAAGAGCATAAGTGGTAATTTGAGCAAAGGGATTGTTAAAGGTGTGTTATGGTTGGCCTTGTTGGCTCATGGTCAGACTTAGGGAGTAATTCTGTTAGGTGTTCCATCGAAAGGGTATGCTTGTGCTAGAAAAATCATGGAGTAGATTATATTAGGCCAAGTTAGAGTGGCCAGCTCTCAGCAACGGTCCTAGTAGATTCAAAAGGGTAGGGTGTGGTGCCTAAAGATTTTTAGCTTATAGGTACGGTTAAGAACCAAGCTTTGTAGCAATTTATGAGAAGTGCCTAGAATGATCTATGATGATTTGACTTACAGTGTAGAAATTGGGAGGTATGAAGTGGTTCGTGGGATTTGAGACGGCATGGACTCATGGTTCAAGGTCACTCGGCACGAGTCTGGATGGAGTGTGTTAAGAGTTGAATGGAGTTAATATTATTTCGATGGTAATCGAGGATAAATTGGAAGAAAATGGATTGGTTAGCCACAGTCGCATTGGCATATTATTGGTAGTGATCAGTTCCTTCAGCGTGATCAAGTTATGCAAGTGATTTGTGACGGTGCGTGTGAGGCTTGTCCGCTACTGCAATTGATGCTAATCATATTGTATTCTACTATTGTGGCCTGTTATGTGGAGGCGGGTCCCGAAAGGGCTATGGTGGCTTAGACTACTACTTAGAGATTTACATGTTCTACGGTTATGAGAATTCACCTGTGTGTTGCTATGGTTCTCCTAAAGTGAGTTAAGTGGAAAATTTTATATGATGAAGTGTTAATCTAATAGTTGTTCCAAAGCTATGATGAAAATGTGTTCTATCGTATATTGGCATGTTGGGTGCAGTGAGTAGTGTGGAATTTGAAGTGAAGACCAATGTTACTATTCGGTAATGACAAGGATGTCACAAGCTCAAATGAGCAAGAAAGGAGTTTCGATGTTTGAAGTAACATAGTATTGTCCTCAACGTCGCCTGAGATAGGCGTTTTATGAAAAAGGCTTTGTATCCCGATTAATGATTCTAGGTTGCTTTTCGATGATAGTGCAGCCGGTGGTTTGGAGGTACGACCCAGTTATTTGTTATGTAGGTTTGGGGAGCGTGTCCCACATGGAAATTGTATAAGTGTGGCATATGATCACTTCATTGATTAAAGATTTAAACCGAGTATGAAGGTTGTAGTAATGTCGTTAAACTAAGCATTGATGCTTGGAAGGCACATGACTTATTGAGTTGTGGACTGTGGATGATTACTCCGGTTATGATGGTTGTTCTTATGTGTTATGGGTGAAAAGGGAAGTTAGTATGGACCTTTGAAATATTATTGGCCTAGTTTGGTACGGTCGGGATCGACTTGAGGTTGGTGGATGGAATTAAATGTGAATAAGGGCGTTATGGCATGCCAAATGTGTTCATTTTAGCAATGTGCTCCTTATAGAAGAGTAGTCAGGGTGCTATTTAATCGTCAGCTATTTCATGTAATGATATATTGCGTCGTATGAGTTGTGTGAAGGCTTGGTGAATTTCTTATGTATTGAGGTTCTGCATAGAGGTGAGGTTAAATGAGCAAGATGGATCTTGAGATTCAAATTGTATATCACACCTTAGTTGTGCTTGAATTTGTAGCTTATGGCACTATATGTCTCCCCAGGGATGGTATTAAGATCTTGGTGTGCTAGTGACCGATATTCGGTATCTTATTGTAATGAGAAATTTTGCTCGATGTATATCTCCTTATGTGAGTTCTACGTATGGATCGGGTGGCACGCTGCCATAGTTATGTTGCTTGGATTGGGTTGCGCAATGCAACGGAGTAATACTGAGTACAATTCCCCGTATTCGTTTTTATTTATTTGGTTTCCTATTTTTGTGAGGAAATCTCATACTAGCTGTGCACCCACATCGCACGTACTATTCGCGAGTGGGGTGTTTATTAAATTATGTTGACCGCGTTGCATGTATGATTCACGAGCGGTGTAATTGGATTTCTTTTCCAGAGTTTGTTTTCCTTTTGTCACATTCAAATTGGTATCCTTTTGGCACATTCTGCCGTCATATGAGACTTTTGATCATATTCGGGATGGCTTATTGCCAGAGCAGTTTGTACTGGGTGAGAGGAGATTATTGAATTCAAGATCAGTACAGTCTGAGTATATGAAGTATATTAAGGATCTAAGACCATTAATTGGTTCAGAATGAGGTGATTGTTCTTCTTAGGGGTATAGACCCAATGATTATTGATTCAGTATTTGGTTATGAATTTTTACATATCTCATCCTTTGTCTCGGTAGTGTAAGAGTTAGGGCAAGACCTATCTATGTCATGGGGGGCAATAAGAGCATCAGATTCATGGAATTTCGACTAATTGGATCAGAGAATGTTATCGTGGTCCTGTGAGTAAAGCAGTGAAAGGTGTGAATTCAGCAAAGGTATGCAGTCATGTTCTGGTGCATCGTGTAGTGATTGATATTCGTATGTTGGAAACAGGTATGGCATAGAATTTAGGATGTTGGAATTGAGCTCTAAGGCTTATGTTTCAAGTTTTTCTTTATTATTGATCGAGCTAATGTCCTCAAATGGGTTGTGGTAGCATGGGGAGGTGCACGAGGTGTTAAATAGTGATTTCAGACTACTTCAGTATAGTTCTCAGCATGTTCGGGGACAAACGTCTATTTAAGTGGGAGAGAATGTAACGACCCGACCAGGCGTTTTGAGCTCTAGTGCGTCGTTCAACAGTCTAAGGCCATGAGCAGCTTCATTTTAGGTATTATAACTTGTACACCTGGCCGGAATTAAACTTTGGGAAGTTCACAGTTGATTTGGAAAGAGAATTCTTATTTTTGAAGCTTTAAGTTGAAAGAATTAACTAAGATTGAATTTTAAAGTAAACAACCTCGAAATTGGAATCTGAAGGTTCCAGACGGTTCGTAGGGCGATTTTGGACTTGGGCGTATGCTCGGATTTGGTTTTAGATAACTCGGGAACATTTTGTAAGGAATTTCATAAGTTTGGCTTGAAGTGCATTTCAGTGTTATCAAAGTCCGTTTGAGATTTTAACTCTATGAATCGATTCGTATGGTGATTCTGGAGGTTGGAGTGCGGTTGGAAGTGAATTCGGAGGTCCATAGATTATTTTGGGTCATTTGGCTAAAGATAAAATTTTGAAGTTTTTTAGAAGTTTGACCGGAAGTGTACTTTCTGATATCATGGTTGGAATTTGATCCCAAAAGTGGCAGTAGGTCCTTAAAGTCAAAAATGACTTGTCTGCAAAATTTGAAGTCAATCAGACGTGATTTGATAGGTTTAAACATCGAAAGTAGAAGTTGGAAATTTCAAAGTTCATTAAGCTTGGATTGGGGTGCGATTTATGGTTCTAGCATTATTTTATGTGATTTGAGAATTTGATCAAGTCGTAATATGTTTTTAAACTTGTGGGAGTGTTTGGTTTGGAGCCCTGTGGTCTCAGGTCTGATTCGGGATAGCTTCGAAGTGATTTGCTAAGAAATAGGACTGCTGATGCTGGTATGATCGCAATTGCAATGCTTTAGTTGCAAATGTGATCATCGCATTTACGTGATTCTGTTTGCATTTGCGAACATGAGCAGCTAGGGATTCTTCACATTTGAGATAAATGGGTCTCTTTTGCGAGGCCTGAATTTTCGCATTTGCGAAACCCTTATCGCACTTGCAAAATGGGCCAAATCCGTCAAGGGTCGCATTTGCAATGGTGTCTTCACATTTACGATCTTCTTGTTGCAAATGTGACGATGGCAGGAGAGGAGCAGTATTCGCATTTGCGAGGTTTTAATCGTATTTGGAACCCTCACATTTGCTAACTTGGTGTCGCAAATGCGACATCACAGGCCTGTGTCCAGCTATTAATTTCGAGATTTAGACAATTTAGCTCCTTTTTTTTCATACTCTTAGGCGCTTTTTGGAGATTTTGGAATAGAGACTTCACCAAGCACTTTGAGGTAAGTATTTTCGACTCAACATGAGTTGAATACCTAGAATATGGGTAGATTAACATGTGAAAATTTAGAAAAATTAAGGTTTTAAATAAAAAAACCTAGAATTTGGTAAAAACGAGATTCAACCACAATAATTGTTAGGGAATGAAGTAAAAATCATATATTCTTGATCCTTAGGTTATGGGTAAAAAATTTTGTTCAAAAATTTCCAGAATCCAGGAGCGTGGGCCCAGGAATGAATATTAAGAACCTTGCATTAGGGTTGGGAAATTTGGTTTAATAATTAGAATATGAACTTTTGAGCATGTATTGACTAGTTCTTACCCAATTTGAATAGTTTTGGAGTGTTCGACTCCGAATGTGGAGGTTTGAGTGCATTCGTGAATCGAAATATAGGCTTCGGAGCAAAGTGAATCTCCTTTTTAACATTGTAAGAGGGAATTGTCCCCATCGGTGAATTAATTGGTTTTGTGCTCCTTTTTGTGGGGCTACATACGCATGAGGTGACGAGAGTCCATGCGTAGCTGTTATCATGCTATTGTCTGAGTAGTTTAGGACCCAAAAGCATGTTGTATTTGGATTATTTATAAACTTATTGATAGCTTGAATTACGTAAATCACATCGAATCAGTAAATACATTTCAAAAAGGATTAAACTTTATCTTTCTTAAATCATTAAAGAAAATCGCTTTTATTGAAATGAACCTTTCCTAATAAACTCTTGTTAGAATATACGCTTAACGCTAGAGGGGGGGTGAATAGCGTTATAATAAAAAACAGCGTAAACTTGCGGAATTTAAAAATTGCAGGAATGAAATAAGTGCGATAAGTAAATAATAAAGAACGAACGCACCGATGTTATCCTGGTTCACCACAACCCGTGGCTAGTCCAGTCCCCGAGAGACTCTCTCGATATTTCCACTAACTTCGTTAAGCTTACGGGTGCTTAACAAACCGTTACAAACTGAGAACTTGAGTCACACAAGCCTCAACAACCTTTGCTCGAAGATACAACACTTCAAGACTTCAACCAAAGGAATCACAACGTTCCTTCTTACAATACAAGGGATTAACACTTCCCTTCAAGTGTATGAAAACACTTTGCACTCAAAACAAGACTCTCCTTAAGAGTAGATATGAGTAAAGTAAATACGCTCAAGAACGCAACAACTTTCGTCAAGAATTTGGCTCTCAAAAACTTATGTAATGAATAGAAAATGATGAATAAGAGAGTATGCAAGCTTTAGCAATAATATGATCAGTTGTTATGTTTAGAAGACTGATTTGAAGATGTATTTATAGTGTCAAAAACATGCATAACCGTTGCCTAATTGCCAATTAAGAATTGCTGATTTTGTGCTATGACAATCGATTGTCTAATTGGCACAATCGATTGTTTTCCAATCGTTCCAAAAATCATTCCCAGATTTTACGCAGCATAATCGATTATCTAAGACGTATAATCGATTACTGGCAACGTTCAAAAAATCATTTCCAGATTTTACTTAAAACAATCGATTATCAGAAATATACAATCGATTACTTGGCAACGTTCAAAAAGTCTTTTTCAGATTTTACTTCACGCAATCGATTATCAGAAATATACAATCGATTACTTGGCAACGTTAAAAAAATCTTTTTCAGATTTTACTTCAAACAATCGATTATTAAAATCCCATAATCGATTATCTGACGGAGTTTGAAAATATTTTGGCAACGGTCATTTACATAATCGATTATGCTATATGGACAATCGATTATTTTTCAGTCTTGAAAAATCTAATAGACACTGCCTCAACACAATCGATTGTCATAAGGTTCACAATCGATTATTTTGTAGCTTTGAAAAATTTGATGGACACTGTCTCAACACAATCGATTGTCATAAGGTACACAATCGATTGTCATGCAGATTTCAAACATCTGATGGACACTGCCTCAACACAATCGATTGTCATAAGGTACACAATCGATTGTCTTGCAGCTGCCTTAACATAATCGATTATCATAAGTACATAATCAATTATCTTTGTCCAGTTTTTAGAGGCATGTTTTAAAATCATTTTGCTAAAATAAATATGCATGATTTAAAATCATTTTGCTCTAAATTAAATATGCATGATTTGATAAAAATGTTTTTACGAGAGAAGCCAAGTCTTGAGTTAAATTGTCGGATCAAGATCACAATTAAAGAGCGACTCATGTATAACTTTGTTTAATCTTGATCTTTGTTTGTCTTGTGCTTGAACTTCGTTACGTGACATTTGCGCGCATGTGCTTGGACCTCGTCATATGTCAATTGCGCATCTTTTGTCATTTATCAAAACCTACAAATATGAACACACGTTTAGTTTAGTGCCTTGAGAACGTGTTTCAATAATTTTCCCCTTTTTGATAATGGCAAACCTTAATCGGGATATGCATATTAGGTAATTCATAATGACGATCCAAGACAAGTATATATATATATGCAGTTAGTTCCCCCTCAACATATGAATTCCCCCTCAATTTGTGCCAATAAGTATTAAGTGCATAGCCCTTATTCTTCCCCCTTTTGACATTAGCAAAAAAAATTGGTAAATAACTTGTTTATTGATTAATCAAAAATTTCAACTTCATAAAAGGGATAATAAAGCAAATAATGTCAACATAATCGATTATTGATACTTGATAATCGATTATATACTAAAGAGAAATCGATTATTCTAAAGAGGAATCGATTATTCTGCACCAGTCTTTATAATTCCCCCTGCTTTTAGGGCGATACCTGCAAAAATACGTTAGACGCCTCTGACGCTCAAGTTAGTAATCATGTGAAAGGGAAAATGCAATGCATGACTTAGATCAATGTGGAGTCAAGAATCCCGAGTTCACTATGAATTCCGAAGAAGGACTCTTTCTCTAAAGGTTTTGTGAAGATGTCGACCAATTGATCTTTGGTTTCAACAAATTCAATTTCGACATCACCTTTGAGAACGTGATCTCTTATAAAATGATGCCTAATTTCAATGTGTTTTGTTTTTGAATGAAGAACGGGGTTCTTCGTCAAGCATATGACGCTAGTATTATCACATCTAAGAGGGATATGATCGATACTTAGGCCATAGTCCAAGAGTTGCTGTTTCATCCAAAGAATTTGAGCGCAACAACTCCCCGCGGCTACATATTCAGCCTCGGTCGTGGACAACGCAACACTTACTTGTTTCTTGCTAAACCAAGAAACTAGAGAGCTACCGAGCAAATGGCATGTGCCACTAGTGCTCTTGCGGTCCAATTTGCATCCAGCGAAATCGGAATCGGAATAGCCAACAAGTTGGCATGAAGAACCTTTGGGGTACCATAGACCCACATTTATAGTACCAACAAGATACTTCAATATCCGTTTCACCGCAGTTAGGTGAGACTCCTTAGGACATGATTGATAACGAGCGCATAAGCACACGCTAAACATGATGTCCTGTCTACTAGCAGTAAGATAAAGGAGAGATCCAATCATACCTCGATACTTCTTGGTGTCGGCTTCCTTACCTTTCTCGTCTTTGTCTAGATGGTCGGATGTGCTCATGGGAGTGGCCATTGCTTTTGCGTTGCTCATTTCAAATCGTTTTAGCAATTCTTTGCAATATTTAGCTTGACAAATGAAGGTTCCTTCTTTCATTTGCTTTACTTGCAGCCCCAAAAAGAAGGTTAGCTCACCCATCATAGACATTTCAAATTCGCTTGTCATTAAATCGGAAAATTCCTTGCACAAAGCATTGTTAGTAGCACCAAAAGTAATATCATCCACATAGATTTGAACTAATAAAATATCATTGTTTTTATGCTTAACAAATAGAGTGGTGTCAACTTTCCCCCTAATGAATTCATTTTCCAAAAGAAATTTGCTCAATCGTTCATACCAAGCTCGGGGAGCTTGTTTGAGACCATAAAGCGCCTTTTTAAGTTTGAAAACATGATTGGGAGATTTAAAATCTTCAAAGCCCGGGGGTTGTTTTACATAAACTTCTTCTTGAATAACACCATTTAGAAAAGCACTTTTTACATCCATTTGATATAAATTGAAATTCATAGAAGAGGCAAAAGCAAGCAATAAACGAATAGCTTCTAACCTTGCTACGGGTGCATATGTTTCTTCATAGTCAATTCCCTCTTCTTGATTATAGCCTTTTGCTACAAGCCAAGCTTTGTTTCTAGTGATTACACCATTTTCATCTAGTTTGTTTCGAAAAACCCATTTCGTACCAATTATGGTATGATTTTCGGGTCTTGGCACCAAATTCCAAACGTCATTTCGTTTGAATTGGTTAAGCTCCTCTTTCATTGCCAAGGTCCAAAATTCATCCCCAGTTGCTTCGGAGATGGTTGAAGGTTCAATTTGAGAAACGAAAGCAGTATGTCCTAAGGTGTTCTTAAGAGTGTTTCGAGTACTTACCTGTTGTTCAATGTCGCCAATTACCTGTTCGAGAGGATGGTCTATGATTGTCCTCCATGCTTTAGGCAGTTTCTTTTCTTTTTCCAGTTGTGGCGCTTCCTCCGATAATTGTTCCAAGATTTCATCTTGAATTTCCTTAGGAGTTTCCTCTTGTACATTGTCTTGAGGACTCATTGAGTTTAAACTACCTGCAAGTTCAAAACCAGAATCCTTTCTCGCCAAGCGAGCATTATTTTCGGAAAACACAATATGAGGGGATTCCTCCACAGTTTTGGTTCTATTATTGAATACTCTATATGCTTTGCTACGTGAAGAATAACCAATAAAAATTCCTTCATCGGATTTGGCATCAAACTTTCCCAAATTATCTTTACCATTGTTATGAATAAAACATTTACAACCGAATACTCTAAGATGGGAGATATTTGGTTTCCTTCCCTTGTAGAGTTCATAGGGAGTTTTCATGAGTATTGGCCTTATGACTACTCTGTTTAAAACGTAGCATGCGGTACTCACAGCATCCGCCCAAAAATGTTTGGGAATCTTAGCCTCATCGAGCATGGTTCTAGCCATCTCTTCGAGACACCTATTTTTCCTTTCCACCACTCCATTTTGTTGTGGTGTGCATGGAGCAGAGAAGGTGTGCTCGATACCGAGTTCGTCACAAAAATCTGCGAAGAGATTGTGATCGAACTCTCCCCCATGATCACTTCTTATTGAAGTGACGGTGGTGTCCTTTTTATTTTGAACACGTTTAAGAAAACATTTAAAATTATGAAAAGCTTCACTTTTATGAGCAAGAAATAGTGTCCATGTAAATCTAGAATGATCATCAACAATAACAAAAGCATAACGATTTCTACCAAGACTTTCAATGCGAGATGGTCCAAAAAGGTCCATGTGAAGAAGTTGCAATGGTCTAGTAGTTGAAACAATATTTTTCGATTTAAAAGATGCTTTTGTTTGCTTCCCTTTTTGACAAGAATCGCAAATGGAGTCTTTTTCAAATTTCAAATTTGGAAGACCAATAACTAAATTTTGTGAAACCAATTTGTTTAAAAGATGCATGTTGATGTGAGCTACTCTACGATGCCATAACCACATATCATCTTCTTTGCTCATAATACAATTCACATACTCAAATGAAGAATTTTCGAGATCAACCATATAGATGTTATCCATTCTAAAACCACGAAGGATAATTTTAAAATCGCTACGGCGAAAAACTAAGCATTCATCCGAATCAAATAAAACAAGATTTCCCTTGTCACATAATTGACTTATGCTCAAGAGATTATGTTTTAGACCTTTAACTAGCAACATATGCTTAATGGAAGAAGGTTCATCCTTACTGACCGATCCAATGCCGATAATTTTTCCCTTGTTGTTATCTCCAAAAATAACGCTTCCTCCTTCCTTGTGTTCTAGTTGAAGGAACTTGGATTCGTCTCCGGTCATGTGTTTGGAGCATCCACTATCAAGGTACCAAAGTACACTTGATCCCTTCAAACATACCTACAAGACAAATTAATGAGTTTTTGGTACCCACGCTGTTTTGGGTCCTTGAGAGTTAGGTGTAACATGCTGTTGTGCTTGACATGCAGTTAAGTGTCTATTTCTAGTGAAGCAAGAAGGAGCAATATGTCCAATTCGATTGCAATAATGACAAATGACATTAGGATTATGCATTCGTCTAGGTTGATAGTAGTTGGACGGACGAAATTTGTTTACTCTATTTTCGACAATATGACTATTGCGCATTTCATGAAAATCATTTCTCCTACTATTTGTTCTAGGATATGCAACATTTCTAGAATAGTTATTTCTAGGTTGAAAGCCATTTCTAGGTGTCCTAAAATGTTCAACGTTTCTTCTAGTGTTTGGTCTAGGATATGCATCATTTCTAGAATAGTTATTTCTAGGTTGAAGGCCATTTCTAGGTGTCCTAAAATGTTCAAAGTTTCTTCTAGTGTTTGGTCTAGCATGCATGTTGATTCTAGGATTGTTATCTCTAGGATGAACAATTGTTTTATTTGTCCTAGGTTGAGCCTTAGGTGGTTGGGGTTTGGCTTCAACTTTTTCTTTAGGCTCGTTTTTAAAACCTAACCCATTTTTGGTCGATTTCAAATTGACAAGAACTTCATTCAAATTTTTATGAGAAGAATTGAACTTATCTAAGGTGCCCTTAACTCTTTCTACCTCATCTTTTAGATGCATGCAAGAAGTACACTAGAACTCTCGGGTTTGTCGGCGCTTCTTTTGCCGAATAAATTATTTTCTTCTTTCAACTTCTCATTTTCCAAAATCAGTTTTTCCAAATCCTTTTCTTTCAAAGAGAGTTGTTTTTCAAAATCTTTTTCTTTCAAAGAAGCATTTTCCTTAATGTTTTTAACAGTTTTGGAAGCTTTAATGAATTCACTATACAAATCATCAAAAGCATTTTGCATTTCCTCAAGAGAATAGAAGTTTTTGAAAGAAATTTGACATACCTCTTCTTGATTGTTTTCGTGAGCCATGAGACAAAGATTTGCGGTTTCGTCTTCTTCTTCCTCACTCGACTCGTCTCCGGAGTCGCCTCCCCAAGATATGTATGCTCGTTGTTTCTTGAAGGGTTTCTTCTCCTTTTTGACATTTGGGCAATTTAATTTAATGTGCCCGATTTCTCCGCATCCATAGCACTTTACTTGATCTCCTTGTTTACCTTTTCGTTCATACTCTTTTCGCATGAACTTTTGAAATCTCTTAATAACGAGTCCGAACTCATTATCTCCGTCCTCATCATTTTGAGGTTGACGTGTGCTTGCCTTGAGGGCGATTCTTTGTTTCCTTTGATCATTAACAAGAGGGTTAAGTATAGTAGATTCATAAGTTTTAAGATTACCTCTTAATCCATCGATGGTGACATTTGAAATGCCAATAGACTCTTGAATCGCGTCGGCCTTGGAGCGCCATTCCGGAGTGAGACTTCGGAGAATTTTTCGGACAAGTTCCTTATCCGTGAAGGTCTTCTTAAGAGCATGTAAGTCATTAACGATTTTTGAAAATCGTTCGAACATGTCATTGACCCTTTCGCCTTCCTTCATGTGAAACAGTTCATATGCATGGGTTAGAAAATCAACTTTAGCCTCTCTTACCTGGTCCGTACCTTCGTACGTGATTTCCAGCTTATCCCACATTTGCTTCGCCGTTGTGCAACATGATATTTTTCTGTAATCATCAGTGTTTACAGCACAATATAATAAGTTGATGGCTTTAGCATTGTTCTGCACTTTTCGGATATCATCCGCATCGTATTCATCTTCGGATTTTGGAACCCATTCATTTTCAACCTTTTTGGTTGGAATTTGTTCTCCCTTCATTATAACCTTCCACAGATGAAAACTATTCGATTGAATGAATATTCTCATCCTTTCCTTCCAGTACGTATAGTTTGTGCCATCCAATAGTGGTGGTCGCGTGGAGCATTGTCCTTCACCTATTCCTGCAAAAGAATCACGAGTAGAAGCCATGGATTGTTTCTCTCAAACGGTTAAGTTTTTCAGAGAGTTGGGCTCTGATACCAATTGTTAGAATATACGTTTAACGCTAGAGGGGGGTGAATAGCGTTATAATAAAAAACAGCGTAAACTTGCGGAATTTAAAAATTGCAGGAATGAAATAAGTGCGATAAGTAAATAATAAAGAACAAACGCACCGATGTTACCCTGGTTCACCACAACCCGTGGCTAGTTCAGTCCACGAGAGACTCTCTCGAGATTTCCACTGACTTCGTTAAGCTTACGGGTGCTTAACAAACCATTACAAACTGAGAACTTGAGTCACACAAGCCTCAACAACCTTTGCTCGAAGATACAACACTTCAAGACTTCAACCAAAGGAATCACAACGTTCCTTCTTACAATACAAGGGATTAACACTTCCCTTCAAGTGTATAAAAATACTTTGCACTCAAAACAAGACTCTCCATAAGAGTAGATATGAGTAAAATAAATACTCTCAAGAACACAACAACTTTCGTCAAGAATTTGGCTCTCAAAAACTTATGTAATGAATAGAAAATGATGAATAAGAGAGTATGCAAGCTTTATCAATAATATGATCAGTTTTATGTTTAGAAGACTGATTTGAAGATGTATTTATAGTGTCAAAAACATGCATAACCGTTGCCTAATTGCCAATTAAGAATTGCTGATTTTGTGCTACGACAATCGATTGTCTAATTGGCACAATCGATTGTTTTCCAATCGTTCCAAAAATCATTCTCAGATTTTACGCAGCATAACCGATTATCTAAGACGTATAATCGATTACTGGCAACGTTCAAAAAATCATTTCCAGATTTTACTTAAAACAATCGATTATCAGAAATATACAATTGATTACTTGGCAACGTTCAAAAAGTCTTTTTCAGATTTTACTTCACACAATCGATTATCAGAAATATACAATCGATTACTTGGCAACGTTCAAAAAATCTTTTTCAGATTTTACTTCAAACAATCGATTATTAAAATCCTATAATCGATTATCTGACGGAGTTTGAAAATATTTTGGCAACGGTCATTTACATAATCGATTATGCTATATGGACAATCGATTATTTTTCAGTCTTGAAAAATCTAATAGACACTGCCTCAACACAATCGATTGTCATAAGGTTCACAATCGATTATTTTGTAGCTTTGAAAATTTTGATGGACACTGTCTCAACGCAATCGATTGTCATAAGGTACACAATCGATTGTCATGCAGATTTCAAACATCTGATGGACACTGCCTCAACACAATCGATTGTCATAAGGTACCCAATCGATTGTCTTGCAGCTGCATTAACATAATCGATTATCATAAGTACATAATCAATTATCTTTGTCCAGTTTTTAGAGGCATGTTTTAAAATCATTTTGCTAAAATAAATATGCATGATTTAAAATCATTTTGCTCTAAATTAAATATGCATGATTTGATAAAAATATTTTTACGAGAGAAGCCAAGTCTTGAGTTAAATTGTCGGATCAAGATCACAATTAAAGAGCGACTCATGTATAACTTTGTTTAATCTTGATCTTTGTTTGTCTTGTGCTTGAACTTCGTTACGTGACATTTGCGCGCTTGTGCTTGGACCTCGTCATATGTCAATTGCGCATCGTTTGTCATTTATCAAAACCTACAAATATGAACACACGTTTAGTTTAGTGCCTTGAGAACGTGTTTCAACAACTCTTAATTGGTTGTTTGACTGTGTGTATACATATATGTGCCTGCGTCGCAGGTGTGATTCACGAGCGGGATATTTATTTATATAATGTTGACCGTGTTGCATGTACGATACGCGAGCGGGGTACTAGATACATCTATGGTTCGAGCCGTTCGACCCTCGGCAGCGCACAGTTTATATTTTAGTTGGATCAGGCCGTATGACCTCGGCATGATTTGTGTATGCTTGTATTGCTTGCCTTGAGATTATTTGAGATTGATATTTGCTTTCCCCGACTTGAGATTATTTGAAACTATTAGATTATGAATCCGTACTTTTAATATAAAAAAAAGGGGAACTTTCACTTGTTCATGATTTACTTGAATTTACAGTCCTTCTTAATAATTCCTTGATTATTCGCATCAATAATATATCATTATTGGACCACTGGTAAGTGTCAAAGTCGACCATCTCGTCTCTACTTTAAGATTAGACGGGATACTCATTGGGTACACGTTGTTTTCGTACTTACTACACTTCTGTGCATTTTTGTTGCACATGCATATATATCTCCAGTGGCCTACTGGGAATAGTAGCGTGGTTGATGCAGAGACTTAGGTGAGCTGCACTTCTCGAGACGACCCGCAGCCAACAAAGTCTCTTTCATTTTTTTGTGTTTATTTCTATCCAAATACGATATTCCGGGTGGTTGTTGTATTATATTACTTCATAGAAATTGCTCATGCACTTGTGACACCGAATTTTTGGATGGTTATCGGATTATTCAATATTGTGTTGGTAAAAGAAATTTTTCTAGGTTCAATGAAGTTCATTACTTGATTTTTAAACGTATGAAAGGAATGATTTCAATAAGTTATAAAAACAAGAAGTTTCTAGCTATTAGTTAATTGCTTGCCTGACAGTGGTGTCCGGCGCCACCATGGCCCTTAAAGGATTTTGGGTCATGACAGGATAATTATTGAGTTATTTTATAAAATAAGGCAGTAAATTGGATTAAAAATCCTTTAACAATTAGAGAAAAACAATGCAACCTTGGAATATACTTATATATGCCTATATAAGCTATTCTGAAGGTATTTTGCTGATTTAAAAATACAAGAAAAAATTGGGTATCAACAGAATCCGTGATAGACCTCTAACATCTGAGGAAATCACTAATGCTATCTTTTCTTTTAAACCCTTTAAGTCACCTGGTTCGGATGGGTTTCATCCTTTCTTTTACCAAAAATATTGAAATATAGTTGAAAAATTAGTAAAAAGCTTTTGCTACAAAGCCTTTGAAACTCAGTCCCCTCCAATGGGTACTAATGATACCTATCTATGCCTCATCCCCAAAACTAATTATGTCAATCACCTGAAAAATTTAGACCTATTGTCATTTGTAACACCGCTTACAAAATCATTGCTAAAATTATAGCCAGTAGAATTAAGCCTTTGCTTCCCAACCTTATTAGTCCTACCTAAACTTGATTTATAAAAAAATGGGAAAGTTTGTACAATGCTATTATTATACAGGAACTTCTTAATAATATGTGCACCTCCAATAGTTCTAAGTTTGATGTGCTTTTAAAAATAGATTTTGAAAAGGCTTTTGACAAATTGACATGGGACTTTATTCATAAATCCCTTAACTTCTTTAACTTCCCTCCTAAAATATCCAAACTCATTATGCATTGTATAAGTACTAGCAATATTGATATCCTTATTAACGCTGCTAAACTAATTACTTTAGCCCTAGTAGACGAAGTCGTCAAGGAGATCCTATGCCTCCATACATATTTATCTTATGTATGAAACTTTTCTCAAGGCTTATTGACAGTCAGGTTGATATCATGCTCTGGGATCCTGTTAAAATTAGTCGTAAAGGTCCTATTTTCTCCCACTTTTTCTTTTCTGATGTTATTACTCTAATTGTAAATGCAAATCACAATACAGGTGATGGTATTAAGCGATGCTTAAACCTATTTTCAGACAAATCTAGCCTATCAATAAATTATGTGAATCTACACGAAGATTTTCTTATAAAAACACTCAAGGTATTACTTTCTATTTTGCTAATCTATTCAACATGGAATTAAGTTTTGAATTTGGTAACTACCTTGAATTTTCCATTTCAAACCATAAGCCAAAGCCCAAAGGTTTCCAGTTTGTCATTGACAAAATGCATATGAGACAATCTCATTACAAATCAAACCTCCTAAATATAGAGGGTAGAACAATATTAGCAACCTCTACCCTAAGTTCTATCCTGACTCATCTCATGCAATATGCTATGCTCCCTACTAAAATCTTAAACCAGATAGACAAGATTCAAAGGGACTTTGTGATTCATCTTGTAAACTAGAAGACATTAACTCAAGACAAATCAGAAAGGCTTCTAGGGGTTTGTACGGCCTATAAAAAAAATTTAGTGATTCTCACAAGTCTGACATGGAGACTCCTTAATTATCTCAAAAACCCTTGGGCCCAACTAATTACCAGTAAGTACACTATGAAAAAACCTTTTATTAATACTTCCTTTATCTGGTCTGCTCTTATGAAAGGATGGAAGTTGCAACCAAGATATTATGTGGCACCCTAGAAAAACCTCTAATATTAATATTTGAAACTCTAGATGGATCCATAATAACCCTAGTCTTAGAAGTAGTATAGAAGGTACTTTACATAGACTAGATAATACTTTCTCTTTACAAGACCTCGTGAATGGTAATAGCTGGGACATATCCAGAATTTCTTTTATGTTCCCAAGCTCTTTAATTAGTAATGTTAAAACTGCTTTTATTCGTAATAAGTTTATTGGGAGGGATCATACGTCTTGGGATCCTAGCAGTATTAGAATTTTTACTATGAAATATTGTTACATGCTTCTTAGCAATAACTCTTCCACTAACCCTACCTCAAAGCCTGATTTCACTTGGATATGAGAACTATATTGCCCGAATAAAATTAAATTCTCTGTCTAGCAATGCATGCATAACTGTATTTCATGTAGAGCTTTCCTCCGTCATATTAGAATGAATATTGAGGTGAAATGCCCCATTTGCAAATAAGGGCCAGAAGATGCTCCTCATATCTTCCTTGAGTGTCTTATAGCAACTCGCCTCTGGAGAAATCTTGGATTATGTCTGAATCCTACTCTTAATAACTCTCACCGGTTAATTGTCTTACAAAACTCCTCTTTGCAAGGTAGAAATCAGCATTACCAATGAGCAAATATTGTCTCGTTTGCCATTTAGAACCTTTGGAAAAATATAAATAATAACAATTTTAATAACCTAGACCTTGATCTTTGTGTAACATAAGTTCTTCATCAATCATGGGAATAGAATTTCTTCACGGAAGGAAATTCCCTCCAACAAACCAAAATCAGAATAGAAATTGGTTGGTTTAAGCCCCTTCACAACACAGTTAAGCTTAATATAGATGGTACCTTTTCAAAAGAAAATTGCATGCAGGGATAGATTAACCTTTTGAAATAATAATAGCGACTGGATCATGGGCTTTTATAAATCATGTTATGCTACACTTCTTTGCAAGAACAACTAGCACTGGAGCAAGGTTTTAAAATTGCTTTCGATATGATGTTCTCCCAACTGGAAATAGAATCGAACTCCTCGAAAATGATAAAATTGTTAAATGAGGACAATGCCCTAACTAACAGTACGTTGCTCAATTGCATATTATTAATGCACCAATTAAAAATACCAAGGATCATGCATAACTTCAGGAAAGAAAATAGTGTAGCAAATCCTAACAAAGGAAGCCATAAACCACTTCAAGCCTACAAGATGTGTGCACCTTGCTCGTCTACCTTTTTTCGTTGAAAAGGACAAGCAAGGAGTATGTTTTGGTAGTAAGTTTTTACCTACCAATGTTTGTAACAATCTAGCTACTATAAACAATTGTATTGTTTCCGAACTATGTGACAATTATGTAATGTTTTTGTTTTAGTAATATAAGCTTCCTTTTAATATTAAAAAAAAAAGGTATAGTCATGTATTGTGTTCAAACGAACGCGTCCTTGTATGAAAAATCGTATTGACATTCTTTCATGAGAGAACATTTATAACCTTTTGAAAAGGCACTGTACCAACCATAGAGTTGGAAGATCCAGAGATTGAGTTCACTTTTCTTCATTCCTTGCCTTCTGAACTTAGCATTGCTTCGAGCCAGAAAAATCTCAAGGGGAAATGGCTTAGACCTGCTTCCATTGAATCATGATGGATAACTAGGATTAATTTAAGAAAAAAATCTGTTGCAATCAAGAATTTTTCGTTTTAACCCAATTTTTCCGACAATCTTGGCTTACATTTTTGGTGAATAATAGTAGGAGTTTTTTGTTATGTTGCCGCTATTCGAGCCAGTTTTTGTATCTTAGTTATTCCATTGGATACCATATTACTGATTTGCCCAAAGCTCAGACATATTAGAAGAAAATAACTAATATTTGTTGAACCCGATCTTTAAAATATCGCATATTTCATTGACCGCTAAATGACGCTTGGATGCGTTCTCACATTGGACAATCATATTGAACGGAATTCATTTACCTAGATAAAAAACAAAGTTAAATTTTCAAAAGAGCAAACAATTTCCTTTTCTTAAATTATCGCAGGCCAGTGAGAAAAAGAGGAAGCACAAAATTTATAGTGAAACTTACGCAAATGTCTCAAATAAATCTTAATTTACTAATTTCTAGCTATTAGTCAGACTTATTAAAATTAGCCAACAAAAAATTAAAAAATCAAATAATATGGTTCTTTCTCTCAAAAAATCACATTCAAAAATCACCTTCCGTATTTTTAAGCATGATTAGCAGCATTAGATACAAGACGGAAAGGAAATT
The DNA here is from genome assembly GCA_034376525.1 of Nicotiana benthamiana. Taxonomy (NCBI): domain Eukaryota; kingdom Viridiplantae; phylum Streptophyta; class Magnoliopsida; order Solanales; family Solanaceae; genus Nicotiana; species Nicotiana benthamiana. The sequence goes on along the minus strand of CM067339.1, from coordinate 52,426,635 downwards.
TCATAGAAGAGGTAACAAATAAGGTGATAAAATACAAAAATCTATACAATATTTCAAAAATCTAAGCAAAAAAGGAACTTTTTAAATGGGTATAGTTGAAATTCATTGAAAATATTTAGATAAGTCAATATACAGAATTTGAGGAAGATTGGAGGTGATTTGGATTGGTTTTGTATCAAAATTCGTAATCAAATCGAGTTCAAAAAAGTCTTCTGGGATACAAGTATCAAATATGTATCACAGACACAAAAATACATGAATATACATGTGATACATAATTGATACATATATGATACATATGTGATACACAAATGATACACAGTGTGATACACATCATTTTTTTATGTTCAGTTTTTACTTCAAATTTTCAATTCAAGCCACCTCAATACTTCACCAAATCATCCCAAAATTGAGATGCAAGCTCCTTAAATTGTGCCCAATTTATTCTAATAACACTCACTCAAAACAAAGCAAAAATTTGATATTTTTTGAGCTATAAATAGCTAATTAGCTAATTTGGCTAATATTAATAATATTTTATTAATTGGTAAATTTTTATAATAAACTACTTATAAGTAAATATAACTGATAATTTTCCCAATTTATATTCAAATGGACCGCATAGATTAAATTACGCCAGATGGACCTTTTCAGGACCGTCGTTTATATTTTGATCCCGTTAATTTTTGGGATTTTTTCCTATCTATATCATATATGAAATCTTATTACTAAAAATGTGCATATTTTCATTATTACCCGCCATGTTTATATTTTTCCTACAAAATTTATACAATTCATTAAATACCCAATACTAAGAACTATTTTCTTCCAAATTAGGCGCTACAAATCTGGGATAAATATTTGAATAGCTTATTCCTTCCAAATTAGGCGGCTAAAATTTTGGGACTAACTATTTTTTCATATTTACATCAGATTTGTACTTATTAATTAATAATATTAATAATATTTTATTAATTGGTAAATTTTTATAATAAACTACTTATAAATAAATATAACTGATAATTTCCCCAATTTATATTCAAATGGACCGCATAGGTTAAATTACGCCAAATGGACCTTTTCAGGACCGTCATTTATATTTTGATCCCATTAATTTTTGGGATTTTTTCCTATCTATGCCATATATGAAACCTTATTACTTAACATGTGCATATTTTCATTATTACCCACCATGTTTATATTTTTGCTATAAAATTTATACCATTCATTAAATACTCAATATTAAGAAATGTTTCCTTCCAAATTAGACGCCTACAAATCTGGGATTAATATTTGAATAGCTTATTCCTTCCAAATTAGGCGGTTAAAATTTTGGGACTAAATATTTTTTCATATTCACATCAGATTTGTTTCCTCCTTTTTCTGCAGGCTTCTCTTTCCTCATTTTTCACGTATTTCTGCTTCTCTAAGTATATACAAGTCTTCCCTTTCTAAAGCTCACGATCTTTTTTATTTGGTTCTCCTCTTTTTTCTTTTAGGAATTTCTGAGCATATTTAAATGTGCAAGGCTCTGTTTTCGTCAACTATTTGAAAGGATGAGCTCTTGTTATTGACGGGAGTGAGCTGATGCACAACTGCTTTGGTCAATAAATTTTGGACAAAAAATCTAGAAATAAACTACAAATCAGTTTAAGGATGTATAAACAATATTTTTTAATAGTATCTACAATTTACTACATTTATACTACAATTAAACTGCAATCTATACTTAAAAAATATTGACTACAAAATTTTCCTAATCAATAAATTTTCTACAAAAAATCTACAAATAAATTACAAATCAGTTTACTATGTATAAAGCAGTATTGTTTTGATCTATAAAATTACTACATTTATACTACAATTAAACTACAATCTATGTTTAAAAAAATGTTGACTACAAAATTTTCTCTTTATCTACAAAATTTCTACAAATAAACTACAAATCAGTTTAAATATTGTATAAAGTTGTATTGTTTTTAAGGGTATCTATAAAATTACTGCATTTTATACTACAATTAAGCTATAATATATGTCGAAAAAAATATTGACTACAAAACATTCTCATCTATAAAATTTCTAAAAAAAACTACAAATAAACTGCAAAGCAGTTTAAGTATTGTATAAAGTTGTATTACTTTTAAAGGTATCTAAAAAATTACTACATTTATACTACAATTAAACTATAATCTTGTGTGAAAAAAAAGTTGACAATAAAATTTGCTCTTCATCTACAAAATTTCTACAAAAAAACTACGAATAAACTACAATTGCACCCATACTATCACACTTATATTGGGTCAGATGTTTGTTAACCAAATTTTTTTCTAGTTTGGTCAAGAACTTGTGTGTTAATGCCGGATAAGGGAGACACTTGAAGAATCTCCATAGACTTGGAGATGATGATGATGAGACTTGGTCTTCGCCACCTCTGCCACCGGACAATTTTCAGCAGCTGAAGTCACTTGGTCTTCCGTAAACTTTGAGGATTTTGACATAAATGATAACTCCATATTGTGGTTTAGTATACGTACTAAGATCTGCAAAAGAGTCTTCTTCCTGACTAATAGAAAATGCAATTCAATTACAATAATCGAAACAATGGGTTTCATATTGAATCTATTTTCCTAAAAATCTGATTATACTCAATGGGTCTCATCTATGTATTTTTTGAGAAGAAGAAGGAATGAGAGAGAAAGAAATGTGGGGAGAAAATGACGTTGGTCATATCTTAGAAATTAAGGGGAGAAAGAAATGTGGGATGTATGGATACCTTTAATTAAGGAGTAAAAACTACCCATTAATTAAACCCTTAATTAAGTATGGTATAGAATTGGTAATTTGATATATGAATTTGTAACTAACTCAAACTTTAAATATATAGGGTAAAAATATTTCCTATATGATATAGGAATATAAAAATCCCATAATTTTTTTTATAAAATAGGCCCGCTATCAGAATTTTGAAGTCGCTGCCAAAATTTTGAAATATGCTGTTACAATTTTCCCACATGAAAACATTATGACGATTGCCCTGTTTTGTGGCAATTTTATAATTTCGACACTTTTAGTGCAAACGAATAAGTTCCTCTCCGGTTCACGTTTCTTCAAGCTCTTATATGAATGTGTGATGTACATCTTCTTTAATAATAATAATAATCCAGATATAATTAACAAAAGCAAGGTCTCAACCATGATAAATGATGGATATTTCCAGATACGTTATTTGTATGGGTCAAAATTTGACTGTCACGATTAAAAGTGGTAAAATAGTTCAAAGAAAACAATTAAGCATATGTATTATCCACTAAAAAATAGGTTGGAAAATGAACTTTTTAAAAACGGGTCAAATATGGATAAGCCATATTATCTATTTAGAAAATGGATAACCAATAGATAACCAAAGAGTCTAACTTTTACATTTGTAAAGCCTCAAATTGGAGGTTCCTCAAGTTAGGGAGATTAAGAATTCTCTCAAAAGTGATCATATATTTCATGGATAATATGGGTAACCCATATTATCCGTCCGTTAACCTGTTTTTTATCCGTATTAAATATGGATCGGGTCAAATAATTGATCCTCTTTTTCATTACTCGTTTTCGATTCGAACCATATTCGACCCGACCTGCCCGTTTGCCACTCCTAGTCACAATCGAACTAGCCAACGACCAAGCAACGAAGGATAACATAGCCTACTCTGCATCCATTTCCTGATATCCATCGAGTCCGAAAGAGCAGCGCCTAAAAGAACGACCAAGACTTGTTGGAGGCAAGAAGGCGTCGGCCCAAGTAAACATCAAACGTGCTTTGACTATAAATAATGAGGAAAAACCTTCGATGAAGGGGGCGGTCCCCCTATTCTCTCCTGATCCATCATTTCTTGTACTCTTCTTGGGAGAGAAATAATACATCAAAGAAGAATGAGTGAGGTTACCCCTTGGATTGATCGATGGGAATGTCAAGTACAATGTTAATAAGATCTACTGTACTCCTTTCATCTTGTACAATATTTATACTATCAGTTCTTAGGTCTGTAATTTATTATGCTTGGCTAAGATTTACCCCTTTATTTTTTTAGATTGATTTGTTCAAAAAGATTGTGATATCTTTTAAGTCAAACAATTTGGCGTCGTCTGTGGTGATTTCTTAGTGAAGTTTCCTAGTTTCTCCCAGATCAAAGACGATAAATACGATCTCCTACCAAACGGAGCGTGAATAAGGAACCCAACCCACATGCGACAAAGGCGTAGTGCGGTAGAGGGAGAAGAACCCAGCAAAATTACCAAACTTAAAATCCTCGCTCCATCAACCACTGATACGCCAAACAACGAATAACGTTACCAACCTGCACTCTTCCATCGGATCACCAGATGGGGGCAAGAAGAAAATCATCCTATCTCACCTTATTCTCTCTGTCCAAGGGGGGAGACAAAGTCCGGGAAGATAAACAAAAGAAAACACATCAATTACAAGACGAAAAACCACTATTAAAAAATTGTGATACCTCCAAGCCAGAAGGTAAAAGTCAAACAAGGAAACTACAATGTATGCGCAGAACAAACCTAAGCGAAACAACAATGGTACACATTCTTTGATGTTACACCCTACATCACGAGCAATGTAAAATCGATTGGGAATCTCCCAGAAGATATTTGGCTCTCCGAAACTAGGACTAACGACCGATTACTATTTCGATAAGTCAAAATAGCACCCTTTAAAGCCAAGGGCTTTCGCCAAAAAGAGAAGAGTTCGACGTCGATCAAAGGACGATGTGCTACTATTTCGATAAGTCAAAATAGCACCCTTTAAGGCCAAGGGCCTTTGCCAAAACGAGAAGAGTTCGACCTCAATCGAACGACGGGCTACTATTTTGATAAGTTAATAGAACCCTTTAAGGCCAAGGAAACTTTCCAAAAAGAGAAAAGTTCGACCTTGATCAAATAACGACGAGCTATTATTTCGATAAGTCAAATTATCACCCTGTAAGGCCAAGGGCCTTCGCCAAAAAGAGAAGAGTTCAACCTCGATCGAACGATAATGGGCTACTATTTCGATAAGTCAAAATAGCACCCTTTAAGGCTAAGGGCCTTCGCCAAAATGAGAAGAGTTCGACCTCGATAGAACAATGATGGGCTACAATTTTGATAAGTCATAATAGAACCCTTTAAGGCCAAAAGCCTTCGCCAAAAATAGAAGAGTTCAACCTCGATCGAAAGATGATGGGCAACTATTTTGATAAGTCAAAATAGCACCATTTAAGTCCAAGGGCCTTTGCTAAAAAGAGAAGAGTTTGACTTTGATCACATGATGACGGGCTACTATTTGGATAAGTCAAAATAGCATACTTTAAGGCCAACGGCCTTTGTCAAAAAGGGAAGAGTTTGATCTCGATCGAACGACGATGAGCCATTATTTCGATAAGTTGAAATAGCACTCTTTAAGGCCAAGGGCCTTCGCCGAAAAGAGAAGAGTTCAACCTCGATCAAATGATGACGGGCTACTATTTCGATAAGTCGAAATAACACCCTTTAAGGCAAAGGACCTTCCCTAATAAGGGAAGAGTTCGACAACGATCGAACAACGACGGGCTGCTATTTTGATAAGTTGAAATAACAACCTTTAAAGCCAAGGGCCTTCACCAAAAAGAGAAGATTTTGACCTTGATCAAACGACGACGGGCTACTATTTCGATAAGTCGAAATAGAACCCTTCAAGGCCAATGGCCTTCACCAAAAAGAGAAGAGTTCAACCTCGATCGAATGATTACAGGCTACTATTTTGATAAGTTGAAATAACACCCTTTAACGCCAAGGGCCTATGCCAAAAAGAGAAGATTTCAATCTTGATCGAACGAGACGGGCTACTATTTTGATAAGTCAAAATAGCACACTTTAAGGCCAAGGTCCTTCACCAAAAAGGGAAGAGTTCGACCTCGATCGAACGACGACGAGCCACTATTTCGATAAGTCAAAATAGAACCCTTTAAGGCCAAGGGCCTTCGCCAAAAAGAGAAGAGTTCAACCTTGATCGAACGACGAGGGGCTACTATTTTGATAAGTCAAAATAGCACCCTTTAAGGCCAAGGGCCTTCGCCAAAAAGAGAAGAGTTAGACCTCGATCGAATAACAATGGATTTACTATTTCGATAAGTCAAAATAGCACCCTTTAAGTCCAAAAGATTTCGCCAAAAAGGGAAGAGTTTGACCTCGATCGAACGGCGATGGGCTACTTTTTTGATAAGCTAAAATAACACACTTTAAGGCCATGGGCCTTCTCCAAAAAGAGAAGAGTTCGACCTCGATCGAATGATGACGGACTACTATTTTGATAAGTCAAAATAACATCCTTTAAAGCCATAAGCCCTCACCAAAAGGAAAAGTCGAAATGATCCTAAAGCTAAGGACCATCAGAAGGTACAAAAAAACCAAGACTCGTCGTGCTGGGATCTATCCCACAATAAAAATAACACAAAGCGAAAGCGAAAGTATGGAACAAGGAAAATAGCACTGAAAACTCTTCTTTATACAATATCTCCGCGCAAATGGTCGTGGATTACATAAGACCAAAGTCGGAAACAAAAAACAACAACAAACCACAAAATAAAAGATGAGAAAAAGAAACAACGACAATCGACTACGAATGAAAAATGGGAAAGAAAACGATCGAAAAACATTATCAACACCGCCACCCCTCTACTCTGCATCATCATCGCCACCCTCTCCAATGTCGTCCCCGGGAAGTTCTCCTTCGACGTCCTCGCCCCTATGGATTTCTATCCCGCCGCATTATATCCACAATTGACACGAGCTTCCCGCGCATTCACTCGTGTTGCCTCATTTGCAGCCTCTGTCACATTACCTGCCTCCCAAAAACTCTTGTATACATCCCGCTTAGCTTCGGCAGAACCCAAAGCTCATGCATATGGCAGGGAAAGGTGGTGGAGGAAGACTCAACCTGAGCCAACAGTTGCTCATTGTTTTCCTCCAGGGCTGCGACTCGATCTCCCAAAACTGACGCCTATCAGTCAATCCCGCTGATGTGATGTTCGAGCCTTGTCTCCATAAGGGTAGTCGTCGCTCTCTCTGACTCCTTCTCGGATTGGAGGACGTGGATGGTGTTCTCTAGTGCCGCTTCCCTTGCCAAAGCCTCAACCCATGCATTATCGATGCTCTCCAACTCGGCAACCTTATTCTCCAGCTCAGTCAATTTCCCTATCCATTTGGCGCCCGGAGCCTCGAACTTAATCAAGTTCTAATCCATCTCTTATTACATTAAGCTCAATTTCTTCTGCAGATACTCACACTCTACGACAACTCCCTTTCCCAACTCGAGCTCCTTGTCCTTTATCCGAAGTTGCTCCTCAAGAATACTCTAGCTGCGAATAGCCTGCATCAATTCCTGGTCCCTTTTTTCTCCAATTCCTCACCAAGCGCCCGATTATCGGGGTTTACCTTTAGTCGCTCATGCATCTCGCAACACTTGTTCCGGTACCGACGGTATTTCTCCAACATCTTCAAGAAAACCTTGGCCCGAATGTTGGCTCTGTGAATGTTCTCCATTTCTAACATATACATCTGTAAAATGCAAAGACGGGGTTAGACCAGTATTTTCAATAATGGCGAAGAAAAGATGAAAGTAAAATGCAACGTACCCTTAAGCCCATAGTGGCCACCTCATCCATCAGATCAGTATCAGGAATGGATCGAATGGTCACATTTTCATCTTTAAAGTAGAGCAAGCTTATTGTGGAACCAGATCCTCCTTTATCCCCCAAGAGATTAACATCCGAAGGGATCTGAATAATACGGGTCGAGCCCCTCACATGAACCACCGACTGAGTAATACCCTCTTCAAATATGTTGATATCGTCAGGCTCGAGGTCCGACTCAGATTTGTAGTCGTTGACCAGCATGCCTTTCCCTCTTTCAGCAACTGAAGTGGAAGCACGACCAACTATAAAGGACGAGAGAATGTCTGATATTACAGCAGCGGCCCTTGAAGTCTGATAGTCCGCCACTATAGATTGTTTTCCACCGACAATAGTTGGAATCTCTGAGCAAGCTGAAGCAACGGTTAGTTCTGTCCCTATGCTAGGAGCCACAAGAATCCCCTCTATAGACCCCGTCAAAGGAGAATCATCCAGATGAATCACTGTTGGGGGAGATGTCTCGAATTCCACTCACCATCTTGGCGATAGCGCCCCTTCTTCCCTAGTAGGCGGAGATTCACCTGTCGGCCGAGCAACATGGGCCAAAACTTCGGCCTGAGAAGTAGTCCCAGTAGGAATAACCACGACTGTGGACTCAAATGATGTCGTCCTTGACAAAGGTCAAGAGATGGGAACCACAATAGAGCGAGTAGATGAGCTGGTTGCCGGAAAGATAACGGATGAGCTCTCATTCTCCATGCCCTCCCTGAAATTGGCGAGCAGCGCGTAAGGAACTAAATGCACAAAGGTAAAGGATGAAAAACATCTAATTGAAATGACATCTTACCAGAAAGAGTCATGCGCCCATGTTTGTCATGAAAGGCCGCCCACGTACGGATCCCTACTGTATGAAGGAGAATAATGCTCACCCACTCAGTAATATTCTCGACAGGCGGAGGCGGCAACTTCTCAGCTGCAAAGACACAAAAAGTTTATTAAAACAAAAAAGTTCGGACATCTCTCTGACTAAAAGCATGAGACTAACGTGCAAAGTTCCATTTCTCAAGGAACCTTGTTAGATCCGCCGCAATGTGCTCAGTTCGCACATAGAAATAATTCTTATAAAAATGGTGGTTGGTACTATCATCCATTTTTACCACCAATCTTTTCGATCCCCGAGGTCACATGTGAAGCATCGTGTCGCAAATAAGTTGAGGGGCAACAATACCGAGCAGATGATCCAACGTGATCTCACAACCGCCGAGTTTCGCAAACTTGAGCAACATAAGGAACAACTTGTACAAGTATGGCAACAATTGAGAGGGGCATACCTCATAAAAATGGTAGAAGTCCACCACCAGGTGAGGAAGAGGAAGTGTATATCCAATAAGGAAGGGGTAAGCGTAAAATATGCAGTACCCACTATGGTTGAAATGAACTTTGTTATTCCTTCCGTCGGCCGCATGTCGACATAGCCGAGGATCCCCCACCTGGTTTTCAACTCTACAATGTCCCCTTCTCTCATAACAGAAGGTATAGGCTTCGGTTCCGCCCCGGCACGAATGCTGAAGTTGGTCAATTCCCTCCCAGGGCAAGGCAAAATCTCAACTACCGACAGAACTTCCTCGTCTTCCACCGGATCTACCCCTCTGGTGGCCTGAGCGGCACTTTTCGGTGCTGGAACTGTGATAGGGAGATCGGTGTGAGAGGAATCACCAGCCATTTTTTCCAACAGAGGCGGGAAAAGGACAATGGAAAAAAGGATGGGGATTTCCAGTTAATTGAAGGTAGATGAAAATATGGTGTATCAAAAAGGGAATATATATGCAGGATTCTCTAAGAGAAAAAGGTAGAGAAGTGTATTAATCGAGCGATAAGCTCCATCTATTTATAGGAGATGTAACTCCCCTAAGCACAAACCCAAGAACCGCCAATCGAATCTGCTATGGCACGAAACGTTTCAGTTTCCCAGCAATGTATTCCATAACAACGATAATCACGAACACTGCCATCTCCCTAAAACCCCAAGTAATGCAACAAAGAAATGAAAAGTCTAAGGTCAAATTTCACTCGAACTCGTGTAAATCATGATCCGTCTGTCGAGCCTGACAAGGGACGACCCCGACATACGAAGGGACTAACTGTATTGATCAAATTCATACTGTCACGACCGAACTAGCCAACGACTAAGCAGTAAAGGATAACATAGCCCACTCTACATCTCTTTTCCGATATCCGTCGAGTCGGGAAAAGAAGTGCCTAAAGGGACGACCAAGACACGTTGGAGGCAAGAAGGCGTAGACCCAAGTAAAGATCAAAGGTGCTTTGACTATAAATAGTGAGGAAAAACCTTCGATGAAGGGGGCGGTCCTCCTATTCTCTCCAAGTCCCTTATTTAGTGTACTCTTCTTAGGAGAGAAATAATATATCGAAGAAGAATGAGTGAGGTTACCTCTTGCATTGATCGATAGGAATCTCAATGTACAATGTCAATAAGATCTACTGTACTCCTTTCATCTCGTAAATATTTATATTATCAGTTCTTAGGTCTGGAATTTATTATGCTTGACTAAGATTTACCCCTTCATTTTCTTTGCTTGATTTGTTCAAAAAAATTGTGATATCTTTTAAGTCAAACAGTACTCATGCACAAGTCACAACTTTGACATTCTCACAACTGTGGTGTCCAAAATGTCCCCTCTCGAAAAACATAGCAGAATATTTTTATGATATCCTCATTAATTTATTTTTTATTGATAATAAGCACTTAAGGCTATGACATCTGCGAAGAGGTCATTTGCATGTATGGCAAGTATGGGATTTGCATCAGTTAAAACTTTCGTACAATGCAAATATCATTAACAAATTCCATAAGGTTATACCAATTCACAATATTCATGATATCAAGATTGATAAAAAAGGGATTGCTTAAGTGGTAAACACCCTCCACCTCCAATTCAAGGATAGCGAGTTCAAGTCACCAATGGAGTAAAGGTGGAGAGCTAGGGAGGGGTAAAATGAGGGAAAAAATGACATCAAAGACTACAAAATTGTCATCTGTAATTTATCTCTAGAAAAGAAAAACAAAATCTTATTTTTGGATCAGCTAGACTCAAAAGAGAGTATTCATATTCTATCAAATAACCAAGTCAAAAACAATAATTAAGACTCCAAAAAGCTTAGTTATGCTCTAGATAAATCGTACCACATTTAGGAATGATGAGGTATTTAGTAGGGATGCAATCGGGCAGGGCAAACTCTTAATAGGGCGGGACAGGTAAAGATATAAATAGGGTGGGCGGGGATCCAATCCATCTTCTCTAGCCTCCCCAACACACTCTTGATACAAAAGCTCCCGCCATAGAGAAGAGATCGTAAGTCTAGGTCCCATCAATCACCTTCCCTTGAACCTGAACTGGTCGAGAGAGATGAGAGATCCCTAAATATTAATTTGAGAAAATAGATGAATAGATATGCGAAGCTAGATGAAGGAAGGTTGCGTTAGCCAATTATTTCTCTGAAACAAGAGATTAAACTTGAAATTGCTTAACAGTGAACCTCTTGTTTTACAAATTTGAAGCTTCAAGCTTCAGCTTTAAACAAGAGTTCCATTTCCCAGGAAGATTGTTAAGAAAATTCATATAACTAAATTGGTCCTAACAGTATAATACTAGCTTTAACTTTCAAAATTTGAATATCTTCATCTAATTGTTATTGTATTAAATTTAATAAATTGATATTGTATTTTAAAATAACATATAATGAATAAAAGTGATGCAAAATTGTAAAAATTTTACCGTCCAGTTAGTTCACTACCTTAAAAAAGAATATGATAATGTAAGAAAACGAAAATTCCAAAAGTGACTAAAGCAGATAGATATTTACTTAGGTTGAAGCATTAATTTAAGGGGATTGATAATATTAATTTATAATATTGATAAAAATTATATTTATTCAGCTGATTCAAATAAATTATTACATGTTAATAAAATACTTTTACTGGCACATCAATTTTAAATAAAGAGAAAAAAAAGGAAAGAAAATCTAAATGGGGCAAGGCAGGGTTTAGTAGAGCGAGGCAGGACGGGACAAAAATTTAGAAAAAGGCTAAATAAGACAGGATAGGGCAAGTCAAAATTTTAGTAGGTCAAGGGTTGCCTTGCGTCGCCCCGCCCAATTGCCATCTCTAATATTTAGATCAATAAAATACTTTTACTAGCATTATCAATTTTATATGAAGAGAAAATAAAGAGAAAAAAATCTAAATAAGGCAAGGCAGGGCTTAGTAGGACGGGACAAAAATCTAAAAAAAAAAAGGATTAAATGAGACAGGACGGGTAAAAATTTTAATAAGTTAAGAGTTTGCCTTGCCTTACCCCGGCCCAATTATCATCTCTACTATTTAGCCCCCCCACCTAGGGGTGTTCAAAACCGATCCGAAACCGAAAACCGATCCGAAATCGAAGCTTAATGGCTTAGTGGTAACGGCTTAACGGCTTAACGGACGGGGAACGGATTAGATATTTTTTATTAACGGCTTATCGGATTGGGGGCGGATTATTCAATTTTCTTAACGGGTAATCCGTTAACCCGTTAAGAATATATATATATATATATTCTTAACCTGATGCAAGTGTAACACCAGCATCCAGTCTTACTTGCGACTAGTTCGTATTGTCTCTATGAATCTTTTGCTTTGACTAGGTTCTGTTATTAGCAAGGTTGTAGTTCTCAGACTAATATATTATGGGACTTTATCATCTTCATTTTATTATGAGAGCGTTAACTTGTGTCAACTTTGGTTTTCGTTGCAGGAGAAGTAGGGAAAGAACCTCTTATCTTTCTTGCCTATGCTATGGGCGCACTGTATCTTGAAAAATTTTTGACCAATTGTTGTAAACCTGACAATGTATCTTATCTTCTCTTTTTCTTTGTTTCATTGTCCATTGTAAAATCCATGGCAAGGTCAGATGCCTTTGAATGTCATGCACAGGAAATTTTAGTTATGTCCTAGTGTGCGGAAAGAATATATTTGAGCCCTTAGGTATTAAACCGATAAACCGCCCAGTAACCGCTCGATAAGAGCTAACCCGATACCAATCCGCCCGATATCTTATCGGGTGGCTAACGGATGAATACATTTAAAAGCCGATAACCGTTAAGCCAAACCGTTAGAGTAAAAAGCCGCCCAATCCGCCCAATAAACACCCCTACCCCCACCCCCCAAATATTGTTCTCCAAAAATGTGCAAGTGCTTCTTAAGACTTGTTTAGTGCTTTTTTCAATATATGCACGAAGATTGTAGTTAAACTATAGTTTGTGTTAGGATGCTAATTAATTAAAATAAGAAAGAAACAATTTAGAAACTTATTATCTAAACCAAATAATAGATATTTATATGACTTCAAGTTATTTCATTAAAAAAATGAAAAGTTTAAAATTAAACTAATTTTAAATATAAAAGACTATCATTATTTGCCAACAAATAAAAAAAAATTATATCACATAAGTTCAGATAGATAAATTGTACTATCACATAAACTGAGACAAATAAAAATAATAACAATGAATAGTTAGATATATAGTCTTGTCAGGTACATACTAACGATGAGACTCATTCATGAACAGTCATTGTCTTGTGTTCAGACAAACGTGTCCTGTTGTAAAAATTCATATGCTTCTTTTGATGACATTCTTTCTATGAATAAACATATACAGCTTTAGTCCATTCCTTGCTTTCAAACTTAGCATTCTTTCGTGTCGGAAAATATCCCAAGATGAAATAGTATTATGAATGCGAATTTTTATCTTCTTATATTATATGTAAAATTTTATTATTAAAATACGTAATTTATATTTATTCGTCATATTCATAATTATTTTATAAATATTATATTATTCATTAAATATCAGTTATTAAAAGCTGATTTTTTTTAAATTAGGTACGCTATAAATCTGAAACTAAATATTCTTCCAAATATTTTTATTTAGGCGCGCTACAATTATACAAATAAATATTCTTCCAGACATTTCATTAAATAAAGAATCATTATAGCATTAAAATTCTTTATATAGATATCTAAGCAACTATCTCTGTATTTTCTAAGCAAGCAAATATTTTTATATTTTCTACTTCACCTAACGAAGAAACAAATCCCACAAAATGAAGAAACTAAATAAATATTTCTGTATTTTCTACTTCACCTAATCTTTTTGGTTATAGTCTCACTTAAACTTGTAGCTGAAAATATTGTTATATATTTTTTCATGGAAAATAATAAGTTGACAAATCTAATAGTTGATAGTCATCTAGGTAGTATTTTTCAAACTCGACAAAGTAGTTGATGTAGCTTTCTAACATATTTCCCTCAATCTATAATTGAGAATACTATAACGAAATTTTGAGATTATGTCTAGTCGAAAATTTCAACTAAACTATAATTGAAATAGGAATTAGGATATTAAAATTCAATATATCCAGTTTATAGATGAATTGTAGATTATTTATATTATGATTGTAGATGCTTTATTTTTTGTTTTCACAAATAAAAAATGACTAAAACTTCTATAAATCTTTTGCAAAAAATGTAATTTTGTCCAGAATTTCAATTAAAATACAATCGAATGGGAATTGAGATATTAAAATTCAATGTGCCTAGTTGGAGATATTTTATAGATAAATTATATATTATTTACATTCTGATTGTAGATGCTTTTATTTTTCACAAATCAAAAACCACTAAAACGACTAAACTTTTACAAATCTTCTGCAAAAATGCAATTATGTAGAAAACACCAATTATGCTAAATTGAAATGAGAATTGTGATATTAAAATTCAATATACCATGTTTGTAGCTATTTTGTAGATAAATTATAGATTGTTTGTATTCTGATTGTAGATGTATTATTTTCTGTTTTCACAAATCCAAAACGACTAAAACGTCTACAAAATCTTCTGCAATTAATGCAATTATGTCAAAAATGTCAATTATGCTACAATTGAAATGAGAGTTGGTCTATTAAAATTCAATGTACCCAGTTTGTAGATATTCTGTAGATAAATCGTAAATTATTTGTGTTCTGATTGTGGATGTTTTGTTTTCTGTTTTCACAAATCCGAAACGACTAAAACTTCTAGAAAATCTTCTGTAAAAAATACAATTATGTCAAAAATATCAATTATGCTACAATTTAATTGAGAATTGTGATATTAAATTTAATGTACCCAGTATGTAGATATTTTGTAGATAAATCGTAGATTATTTATATTCTGATTGTAGATGTATTGTTTTCTGTTTTTACAATCCAAAACGACTAAAACTTCTAGAAAATCCTTTACAAATAAAGTAATTATGTCAAAAATACTAATTAAACTACAATTGAATAAGAATTGATCTTGATTTTATTCTTGAGCCCCAAATTTTCATTGAAACCAAAACAACATAAAAATACTTAAGGAAACAGAGAAGAAAAAAATGTCAGCAAATTGGGATATTAAAAGCACAAATTTTTGAAAAGAAAAGGAAAAGAATGATTTCAAATAGGGAATCTACAAGGCGATCTAGGATGAAGAAACAAAATCTTGTGCAGGAATTGACAAAGAAAGTTAGCAAATTACAAGTTGCCAACAGAACCATTATGGCTAAAATTAAAGAGACACTACAATGAGGTTGACATTTTGCACTGCTCAGAATAATGTGTTGAGGGCACATGAAACAGAGTTGACAGATAGGTTAAAATTTTTGAACGATTTGATTAATCATAATAATTTGGGAGAGAGAAACATAAAAAAGACGGAATACACGGTACCTTAAATTAAAAAGAAATATACATTGCATTAATTGTACCTTTAAAAAATATTATAATATAAAATTAATAATTTAATATATTTAATATAATTATATTAAACCTTAAATATCGATAATAATAAAATATCCTATATAATATAAAAATATAGGAATCTCTTATGAATAAAGATGACCCCGCTTTAGTTTCAACTTTACGTTTCGTTCCATAGTATTATGACGGATAACTAAATCTGGTCCAATCCAAAGCCTGAAAACTGATTTTCCGACAACTTGGTGCTACTAACATTTGTGGTGTATCAATATTTCGCAGTTTTTTATGATGATTGTATTTGTTCTAACTTATATGCACTTAAACTATTATACTCGATATTTGCTATCTTTCATATTAATACAGGTACAAGATGACTCTGCTCTACATAAGCATAGGTTTAGACAAATAAAAAAAATTATACCTACCTTTTTCGTTCCAATTTATGCGACGTATTAAAATTTAGTGAGTTAAATGAGTTGTTCTTTCTATAATTTTCATGTTTTTAATATATTTTAAATAATTAATTATTATGCTTATAGTACTTTTGACGTGATTTTAAAATATTAATCTTATTTCGAAACACTTAAATATCATATGTTCATATTTACGATAAAAAAATTAAAAAGATTGAATTTTAAAAAGCAAAAAGTATCACATATATTGAGAGAGAGGAAATAATACATACTTAGTTTTTTAAAAATTTGAACGTCATCTTTAAAATTTCCATATACTTCGGGCATTGGACAACCATATTTAACATAATTCGTTTACTTAGATGAAACAAAGTTCAATTTTCAAAAGAGCAAACCATTTCTTTTCTTAATTAACTAGATTGCATACAGCTTTATATAATTTAACCACGTGGGGCGAGAAACATAAGTCATACTAGTAACAATATTAAACCCTCAAAAAATACAATGAGCTGACCGGTGAACGCCGGGTGGCCGGTTCAGACGTTACCTAACGAAGACCTCCAAAGCCGACTTATTTTCCTGGTCAATGACATCAAAAAAGATCGGGTCGACAGTCACGTGACTATCCACGTGCACGCGGAACTTATGGTCCCACCACATCACCTTAGCAAATCCTTCTATATCCACCGTAGCGTCCAGCACCATCTCCCGCTTCGCCACGTCGGACAGGAATTCCTTGCCGTGATGAGCCAGTTGAACGCCGCTCAGCCGCGCCGGTAGCCGGAGGACTTGGCAGGAACGCGGCGGCTGTGATCCGGCTTTCACCCGAGCCGAACCGAGGTGGTCGCCGGAGTAGAAAATCGACATTTCTGTAGACGAGTAAGTAATTGAAGTGACGTTAGGGTTAGTGACGTGGACGGTGAGGATGAGTTCAGCGTCAAGTACTGGGAAATTGAGCTTGAAGGAAGTGAGGTCAATGGAAATGAGGTGGAAGTCTGGGTCCCGTGGTTTCGACGAAAGTGCTGAGAACGCCACGCCGGCAGCAGCGGCACCGACGAGGGCGGAAGTCCAACTCCATCCGCCTCTTCTTCTACTTCCTTCTTTGCTCATTGGTCTGAATTGATTTTGAATTTGATTGGGACAGAAGAGAAAAGCAGTTGAAATGAAATTGGACTTGGGATTGTGAAATTACTTTTTATGTCCCTGGTTGTGGTCCATTGGAGCAGAAAAGCTAGGAAGCATGTCAGAATTTGATAAATTCGAGTCTTCCCATACTTTCGGCCTGTTTTAAATGATTGTAATTAGGGCTGCTTGGTTAGGCTGTTATTTATCTTTAACGTTTCATTTATCGGTTATTTACTTTTAAATATATTAATTAATTAATCACTTAATAAAATATCAGATAAAATAGTATTGGTTTTAATTTTTATCGGACAATTTATCGGCTCAATTCAATCAAAATAAAATAACATTTAGTCTCTGTATATTTAAATAGATAGTCGATGTACTAACAGGGACCACGTAAAAGAGACACTATGATGAGTAAATTATCTGTTTAAAATCTTATTTTTCTTTATGCACATTGGCCTTAGTCCATGTGAACGGTTTCCAATTGGCCATCGTTAAAATAAATATTCGTCATGCTTAGAATTTTAGGATACCTTAAAACCCAAACAAAGTTGATGAAGCAGTGTATAAGTTGTGTTGTTATCTTGTTTCAGGCAGCAAATTCTGTCTTTTCTCACAATTAGACAACTTCTTTTATTTGGCTTTCTTTTATTCTAATTCACTTTGATAGAGTACTGGAGGAAGAAGGATTCTTGATATATATATATATATATATATATATATATATATATATATATATATATATATATATATATATATATATATATATACACACACACACTTAACGGATTAACGAATTATCCGTTAAGAAAATTGAATTATCCAACCCCAGACTGATAAGCCTCTATTTTGTAAAGAATTTTATTTTGTGGTAAAGTTATTTTTCTTTTATAAATAGAGGGGTCTTGCCCCATTGTAAATCGTCTCAAAATTCAATAAGAATTTCCTCTCTCTCTCTCTCTCTTGCTCTACAATATTCTTCTTCTTTTATTATTTTATAACACGTAATTAGCACGAGATTCTAACTAATTGAGTAGAAGCTTTGGGATTAAGCATATTGATTGTCAATTGTTTATGAACTTCCTTCATGATTAAATTTTGGTTTAAGGTAACCCTTGTTAGACGTGCGATGTTGTATGGGGCGGAGTGCTGGCCCGTGAAGAACTCGCATGTTCAGAGAATGAAGGTTGCGGAGATGAGGATGCTTAGGTGGATGTGCGGTCTCACCAGGCTAGATACGATTAAGAATGAAGTTATTCGAGAGAAGGTGGGGGTGGCCCCGGTGGATGAGAAGATGCGAGAAGCGAGGCTGAGGTGGTTCGGGCATGTGCGGAGGAGAAGTCCCGATGCCCCGGTGATGAGCTGGGAGCGGCTGGAGATTGTTGGCGGTCGGCGGTCGGCGAGGCAGAGGGAGGCCTAAGAAGTATTGGGGAGAGCTGATTAGGCAGGACATGACTAGAATGCAGGTTTCCGACTTGATAGGAAAGTCTGGAGGTCTAGAATCAGGGTTGTAGGATAGGGGCTCCTAGAGTTTTTCGTACTCCTCATCCGGGGTTGGGTGTGGGTTAGCAGGGTTACCCATAGATGATTTGTGTTTAAGCTTATGTCCCCCTATGACTGTTAGTTATGGTAGTTACTGTATGATATTATTGCATGCGATTGTATTTATGTTTCGTATGTTTAGATAATTATTTACGCTATTTACGTTATTTCTGCTGGAGTTACTAATGCTCTTTTGTTTTTGTTTTTGTCTTTGTTTTTGTTTTACTGCTGTTTTTCCTTTTATCCTATGAGCCGGGGATCGATTGGAAACAGCCTCTCTGTCCTTTCGGGTAGGGGTAAGGCTTGTCTACATATTACCCTCCCCAGACCCCACCTGATGGAAGTATACTGAGTAGTTATTGTTGTTGTTGTTGTTGATATGCCATGTTCATTTTTCACATATTCCGGATAGGACATGTACTTAATTTTCAAATTCCTTCCGTAATTCCATTGCTTCTCAATATTTCGGTCTTTTGCCTGTAAAATAATACTGTATAAACCTTTGTGATATTTGTACAACATGTTACTTTACAATTTTAAATTTAAACAAATAATATTTTTAGATCTCCTACGTATAAAATAAATTTTCCGTGTAAAAAAAATAAGATCATAAAATTAAAAGTAAGTGTGGGAATTTAAGTCATCATTTCGAGAAAGGTTTTGACTTGGGGTGATTTAAGTCACCATTTTGAGAATCTTTTTGAATTTTGTGGCCTAGAGATACATATAACATATTAAAATATGGTTAAAATCTAGTAGTCATGAATATGTCATGTTATTTCTCGTAAGGAAATTTAAGTAATGGTATAATAAACATATCGACTATTTAAAACTTATTAAATATTAAAATGTTATAAAATATTCTATTTAAGGTGAATGTCCATATTTAAAGAGATCCTAGGGTTTACTACTTGGTGGCTAAATCACCACCTCCCTATAAATAAAGGGGTTCTCTCCCATTGTAAATCATCCCAAAGTATCAATAAGAATACTCCTCTCTCTACTTTTCACTCTATTGTTCTTGTTCTTGTATTATTGTTCTTGTTCTTATATTATTTCATAACACGTTATCAGCACGAGTCTCTAACCAATTGAATTTGTTTTCTTCCTTCTTCCAAAATTTCTATACGGAAAATAGAAGAGATGGTATCATCATAAAGTAATGCAACGGGATGGAAACTCAAGAGGTATATTTGATATCACAACATTTATTGGTATACCTTAAAGGTAAGTAATTTACTTTTCCCTTTCAAATTCTTGAAATTCTACGATTTGATTTCATATACAAACATAGACAACAAAGTTTGATTATAACTCTAATGGAGTTTGTAAGAAATTATAACCATGTGAAGTGGTAAAAGTTCTATGTCTTGCCATGATTAAATTCATGTATGATTGTGGGCAAAGAATTGAAAATCCGTCCCATTGAATTTGCTTCATTCTCATTCCCTTTAGAGAATGTGATAGCAGTATGTGATAAGTCTGAAAGAAGACAATTATTACCGTGAAGGTATCAATGGATGTGGACGTGGCAATAGACGGAATTATAATCGTCATCATTGTGATAATGAGAATAATAAAGATTCTCAAAATAATCTTTCACTTTATGAAAGTAATATTTGACATGAGATTGTATATAGCACATACAGATGATTATGATCCATTCCCTGAAGTGAATGTGATAATTGTAATAAAGCCCGTAAGTATGAACACGCTCTTGATGTAATTTTGTTTTATGTCTGACATTATGAAAAGAAAGTTCGTTGCCCATGAAATTTCGGGCAAGATTTATATGACATGGGTGTTGGATGCTGAAATCCATTTGGATGCAATGGGTCTTGGAGACGCCATTAAAGACAGAAATAATGCATCCACCCAAGACTATGCTACGGCCTTGATTTTCTTGCGCCATCACCTTGATGAAGATTTGAAACTGTGCTAAGGCCTTGATTTTCTTGCGCCATCACCTTGATGAAGGTTTGAAACTGTGCTAAGGCCTTGATTTTCTTGCGCCATCATCTTGATGAAGGTTTGAAAATTGAATATATCACAGTCAAAGATCCACCTATCTTGTGGAATGGC
Organism: Nicotiana benthamiana; assembly: GCA_034376525.1. NCBI lineage: Eukaryota > Viridiplantae > Streptophyta > Magnoliopsida > Solanales > Solanaceae > Nicotiana > Nicotiana benthamiana. Next base: position 52,405,981 of record CM067339.1, on the reverse strand, counting down.
TTAAAGGAGAGATATGACAACTTGAAGTTGGTCACTCTGCCACAAGCACGATATGATAAGAATCCAAAAACAAATAGTTCAGAAACTATATGTTATCGTTGCGGTGGAAAAGGGCACTGGGCGAAAATTTGCCGTGTACCAAGACATTTGGTTGAGCTTTATCAAGCATCTCTAAAGAGTAAAGGCCCTGAAACAAATTTTGTCTCTGACGACAATTTTGACATCACCCACTTGGATGTGGCAGACTTCTTTGAGCAGCCCGAGGGGAAAATAGACCACTTAATCGGTGATGGATCTGTGATGAAGGAAGATGGAATTGTTTGATTTTATTTTACTTATTTGTAGTCATTAGTATCAGCTCGTATTAGTTAGCTTATGATATAATGTTAGTATTAGTTCTTTAGAATGTTTCAATATGCTTAAATTTCAAAGATATTTTTATTTTCCAGTAGAGTTAATCGACTAACCTAACAGTTAGTCGACTAACTAATATTTCGCATTAAAACTGGATTTTTCCGCAAGGCAAGATAGTCGACTATCTGATTTAGATAGTCGACTAACCTGATGACTGTTTACTAAGTTAGTCGACTATCAACTTAGTTAGTCGACTAACTAATATTTCGCATTAAAACTGGACTTTTCCGCAAGGCAAGATAGTCGACTATCTGATTTAGTTAGTCGACTAACCTAATGACTGCTTCCCAAGTTAGTCGACTATTAACTAAGTTAATCGAATAACCTCAGCAGATTTTGAAAATATTGTTTAATTATGAAGCAACGGATTAAATTTGTTTATTCTCATGTTCGTATATCTCTTTTGATTAATTGATTCATGTACCACACATACGATATTCAAAGAGAAGAAATATTACTCTCATTTAAGTATGTGTAAGGCAGATGTTACTACAATTTCTGGTAGTAATAAATTGATTAAAGGCTCCGGAAGAGCAACTATAACTCTGCCTAAAGGAACAACATTTTAGAGAATGCAATGTTCTCCTCCAAGTCTAAAAGGAACTTGTTGAGTTTTAAATATATCATTCAAAATGGATATCATATTGAGACAATAGATGAGAATAATCTTGAATTCCTCATTTACTCATGAAAACGAGGCTGCCCATTTCGGTTTGGGGTCACGCCATTTTGCATGCAGCAATGCTAGTTCGTCTCAGAACGACGAATTATCACAAATATTCCCCGTTGCAATGAGTTTTGGGTCATGAACCTAATATATCCCACTTAAGAATTTTTGGATGTGTGCCTGTAGCACCGCCATATTGCACCAAAATGGGTCTGCAAAGAAGGTTAGGAATATATGTTGAGTTTGAATCGCCCTCCATTATTCGCTACCTCAAAACATTGACAGGGGATTTGTTCACTGCACGATTTGCAGACTGTCAATTCGATGAGACACTTTTCCCAAAATTAGGGGGAGAAGTTGGTGAAACCAAACGGGAAATTTTGTGGAAAAATGCATCATTATCTCATCTTGATCCACATACCTCTATTTGTGAAAAAGAGGTGCAAAATATTATCCATTTGCAAAGAATAGCAAATCGAATGCCAGACGCATTTACAGATTTGAAAAGGATAACAAAATCACATATCCCCCCAGTGAATGTGACAACATCTGAATCACGAATACATATTCATTATTGGAAGAATATGAACATGAAATTGGTATTGAATATACCACACTCACCTCTAGAAGGAGGTTTGAGATGATATATGAAAATAATGTCATTGTTATGGTATGAATAGTCATTGGTCACGTACCTATTGTACGCCAAAATAATTTGTCAATGTGATTATCAAAGGACAATAATAATGCAAGAAACATATCTTGCATATAATTTTGACATGACCATAATGGTATAACTTTCTCTTTAAAAGAGATATTCACCACATGGATGTTGATGAATTTGTGGTAGTACAAAATTAATTGAGAGCTCTAGAAGAGCCAATTATTACTATGTTGGAGAATAACAATTGATTACCAATAAGGTATTGTGTTGTAGTAAGTCTCAAAGAAACTTATTCAGTTTTCAAAGTATATGCGAGAACGATTGATTATATTGAGACTATAAATAAAGGAAAGATTTGATATCTTCTATTACTACAACTTGTCGCGGGATAATCTGTATGTGAAAAACTACCCGCTTTATTCTCCAGTTTGTACTACACAAGAATACCACAATAAAATGGACGTTTATTGATATAAAAATCCATATCATAATAAACTTGAAGTTTATTGATAATTGCACATGTCATGGTGTAAATTTGAAGTTTATCAATATTGATAATTTATTCAGTTGGCATTCGGGTTAGCCATATCATTTTAAGTATGATGTGCAGTAATAGAGAATTCACATGGGTAAATATTAAAGAACTAGAAAGTTCTTTACGAATTCTCTTGTATTACTTGTTCTCATTAATTAATTGACCAACTAAAGAGTTCGGGTTGAATCCCATAAATTCTGTAAATATCAAAGGTGAATATGAGCCCATTCACCTGCCATGTATACCACATATGATGCATCTGTGATATGGTTACATGTGCGATTGTTATTAACCCGCAGCCTGGCCGGTGCTTGCGAGGTAAATTGCTCAGTAATATAACTTCGAGCATAATTTCCAGATTTTCTATTCAAGATAGTTCATCTTGATAAGTTGGTTTATATCATAGTTGGTTTAGCAAGATAATTATTGAGTGCCTCCACTTAATAGCTAAACTGTTTCTTATGAGAACAAAGTTATATATATCAGTTTGATATACGTTGTATACGAGAGTATATTATATTCTCTCCTCACAAGTGGTTCAGGGTCAGGAACCAAATAATTTCATCTTATTATTATTGATGTGCGGTGTATATTTTCATTAATACCATAATGCACAAAGATGGACTCTCAAAGTTGAGGAAACAAGTTAGCTTTTCTAACACGATGGGGAGACATGATAAACACTTGAGAAAAGGTTACATGGGATGAATTATCATTTGTATATATAGATCCTCGAATATCATATTATGAACCTGAAGTTCATAAAAGGATAATTCAATTGCAACATATTGCAAAGCATGCTATACGCATTTGCTGACCCAAAGAAAGTAACTATATTCTCACTGCAAATGCTCATATTAAGTCCCAGAAGGACAAAGTCTTTGATACGCTTAAAGCGTATAGACAAATCGGTTTCAAAATAACTTCTTAATAAAGAAGACGAGCAAATGATCAAAGTGATCATAATGGGGAGGCAAGTGATCTAGAAGATCACATGACATAACACTTCATAAAATCTCATGAGAGATTCAGGTACCTGAATATATGAATAAAGAGATCTCCATGTTATGTCTTTATGAAAATTTACTGGAACCGATATAAAATGTTCGTCGACGACATCTATGATAGCGCTAAATATCGATGAGGATCTTATGTTTGTCGAATACAAACAAAAATATTGGCTAAATGGAAGAAATACAATTCAAGCAGAATTGATTCCATATGAAAGATATGTAGTTTTAGACATGTAGTTCAAATACTTAAAAGTATAAAGTCAATGGTATGTGTAATCAGTTTTCGATATCTTATTTGTTTAGCATGACATGAAAACTTGATATGCATCTAAAGTCTATTATATGGCTTATATGACTTAACTTATATGTCAATCCATGAAAGATTGAAGTTGCTTGAAGCATATACAATTCTTGATCCTGAAGTACCACATCCTAAGTGCAACTTGTGTACATATGTATCTTGCTATAACTATAAGCATGATGGCATCGAGAATACCTCTATGGAGATATTGAAGAGTCATTCCACGACATTATATGAAGATGTTCATATCTATCAAGAATGATAATTTCAAGGTGCGGAATATTTATTCAAATCAATATGGCTGATTTATTTATCAAATCTCTACAAAAGATCGTTTTAAAGATGGTGCACAAGATTGGAATGCAAATGCTCAAGGATGTGAATTGATGCTCTTTTCAGGGGGAGTTAATGCGCGTTGCACTCTTTTTCCCTTACAAGATTTTGTCCCACTGGGTTTTCCTTACAAGGTTTTTAACGAGGCAACCAATAGGCGCATATTCAAACATGTGTACTCTTTTTCCTTTTCTATAATTTTTTCCCATTGGGTTTTGTTTTAGTTAAGGTTTTAACGAGGCACATTATTGAATAGACATTCAAGGGGGAGTGTTATTAAATATTCTATTTAAGGTGAATGTCCATATTTAGAGAGATCCTAGGGTTTACTACTTGGTGGCTAAGTCACCACCTCCCTATAAATAAAGGGGTTCTCTCGCATTGTAAATCATCCCAAAGTATCAATAAAAATACTTTTCTCTTTACTTTTCTCTTTATTGTTGTTGTTCTTGTATTATTGTTTTTGTTCTTATATTATTCCATAACATAAAAGATATTATTCTTTTTAAACTGATTGAAAAATTACCTAAGACATAAATAAAACGTGGGAGCACTTAATATGGAAGAAATGGATGTATGAAAATATAGATGCGGGACACTCTAATAATGAGGCACTTAAGAGATATTGGACGGCAGGACAAAGCGGGGCAGGGTTTATAGTGAAGGTAGCATTTTCCTGGCTTATCCTTTCCCTGCCTACTTCTCCCCTTTAATTATTATCAAAAAGAAACTCCTCTTTTTGAGTAACTTTATATAAGTCGCAAGGTATCAACTCTTACAGCAACTTGCCAGGATAAGTGAAAGTTTCTTAATTGCCGTAATCAAGATGGACATTGTGCCTAATTTAATTTCAAAAGTTACTCAGGTAAACACTGTTCAAAATTATATATATAAAGAGATACAGAGTTTGTTTGAATTAGTTGATTTGAAATAACTGATAAATATTATATATTGAAAAGCATTTTTGAATGTTGAAATTAATTTAATAAATCAGCAGTTACACGTTTGAGTACAAGTGCTGAAATTGATAATAAATTGTTGCGGTATTTAATAAAAAAGGGTTGATAAGCTCTTTTTTGTTAAAATAACTTTAATAATATTAGAACTGTTTACACTTATAAGGGTGTAATTTCTTCAAATTTTAGATTCCACGTTTATTCAAATACAAAATATTCTATTTCTCGTTTTATTTTAAATACAACTATACTTAAATAAGATAATTTTTCTGATAAATATAATTTATTTTATGATAAGCATATAATCACACGTTATAATTGTTGGAAATAACGCTTTACGCTAGAGGGGGGGGGGGGTGAATAGCGTTTTAAAAATATTAAGCGTTTTAGTGCGGAATTTAAAACTTTGCAGAAATTAAAACAAGTGCAGTAAAATAAACTTACACAATGATGTATCCTGGTTGGCCACAAACGTGGTTAGTCCAGTCCCCGAGAGACTCTCTCGAGATTTCCACTAAACTTGTCAAGCTTACGGGTGCTTAACAAACCGTTACAGCTGAGGACACAAGCCTCACCTAGGTGCTCGGGGATCACAATCCCAAAGACTTCAAGATTGCTCGGGGATACCAATCCCAAAGACTTCAATTGCTCGGGGATAACAATCCCAAAGACTTCAATTGCTCGGGGATAACAATCCCAAAGACTTCAATTGCTCGGGGATAACAATCCCAAAGACTTCAACTGCTCGGGGATAACAATCCCAAAGACTTCAACTGAGGAATCACAAGTTCCTCAACAAACAAGAATCGCAATTCTCTTACAAACACAAAACAAACTCACTTTACAAAGTACTCCTCAATGAGTAGATATGAGTAGAAATAGTACGCTCAAGATCACAACAACTTAGCTCAATAGAATGGCTCTTCAAAAAGCTTTATGGATGAATGAAAATGATGATCAATGTAAGAAAGCTTTTAGCAATGAAAATACTTAAATTGTATATGTTGTTGTTGTGAAAACACTGAGTTAAGCCTGTATTTATAGGTGAAAAACTCAGTCTTACCGTTGTCTAATTGCCAATTAAGGATTGCTGAAATTACTCAGTGACAATCGATTGTCAAGACTAAACAATCGATTGTTTGCCTATCAGATCAAAAATTCAATCCCAGATTTTACGTCAACAATCGATTACTTCAAATCAATAATCGATTATTTATAACGTTAAAAAATCCTTTCCAATTTTTGGCATAAAACATCGATTATCAGGAAATCAACAATCGATTATTTTAACAACGTTCAGAAAATCTTTTCCAGATTTTATGCAAAACATCGATTGTTAAATATCAACAATCGATTACCTGAAGGTAATTTGAAAATGTATGACAACGGTTAGTTCCAACAATCGATTATCAAATAGAACAATCGATTATAAATTAATTTCAAAACTTACTGTCTCATATATAATCGATTATCAAAAGCTATAATCGATTATTAATTAATTTCAAAACTTTCTATCGATTATCAAAAGCCATAATCGATTATTAATTAATTTCAAAACTTTCTATCTCATATATAATCGATTATCAAAAGCCACAATCGATTATTAATTTATTTAAAAACACTGGGAGACATTTTTCTCATTCTAATCGATTACCATTAGTTCATAATCGATTTTTCTGAGTTTTGAAAACTTTGCCTCAGTTAACAATCGATTATCAAAAGTACACAATCGATTGTTATGCAGTTTGCAAAAACCTGATGTTAACTGACTTACTCACAATCGATTATCATTAATTCACAATCGATTGTCATGCAGTCTTGGCTTAGAGATACTCGATTATCATAAGTACATAATCGATTATCTTAGCCCAGATTTTTGAGGCATGTTTGAAAAACATTTTAACAAATATAAATATGCATAGTTTAAAATCATTTGACACTTAAGTTAGATATGCATGATTTTGGAAAAATAATTTTAGTAGAGAAGCCATGTTATGAGCCAAGATTGAGGAATCAAGATCACAATTAATATTGACTCAATTATAACATTTCTAAACTTTGTCTTGAGCTTCTTGTAATGCATCCATTTTGTGCTTGTCCTTGAGCACTGCTATATATCGCTTATTGCTTTGTTTGACATTCATCAAAACCTACAAAAGAACACACGTTTAGTATATTGCATTTGAAACGTGTTTCCAACAATTTCCCCCTTTTTGATAATGGCAAACATAAGCGGGATATATGCAATAATTATTTTGATAATCCAAGACAAGAGTAAAGTATGCAATTTGATGTTCCCCCTCAATTCATGTTCCCCCTCACTTTAAGCATGAATGAAGTTGAGAGTGATATAGCATACTTCTTGATATCCCGTTTCTTCCCCCTTTTGCCATTAGCAAAAATTTACACAAGGGAAGAATATGAAAAAAATGTGAAATAAACACACGTTTATTTATTGGAAAATTAAGATAGAGGAAGTAATCGATTATTGATACAGTAATCGATTGTTTGACGGCGATTTTCCTGTAGAATACTTGAGTATTTTGCGTCATGCTTTTATGATCCCCTTTTCTTTAGGGTGATACCTGCAAAAAAGTGTTAGACGCCTCCGACGCTCAAGTTAGAAATTATGTAAGAAATAAAATGCAATGCATGACTTAGATCAACGTGGAGTCAAGGATCCCGAGTTCACTACGAATTCGGAAGAAGGACTCTTTATCTAAGGGCTTTGTAAAGATGTCTGCCAATTGGCTTTTTGTTTCAACAAATTCAATTTCGACATCGCCTTTTAGAACGTGATCTCTAATAAAATGATGTCTAATTTCAATGTGTTTTGTTCGCGAGTGAAGAATGGGGTTCTTCATCAAGCATATCGCACTAGTGTTGTCACATCTAAGAGGAATGTGATCAAGACGTAGGCCATAGTCCAAGAGTTGTTGTTTCATCCATAGAATTTGAGCGCAACAACTCCCCGCGGCTACATATTCAGCCTCGGTTGTGGACAACGCAACACTAACTTGCTTCTTACTAAACCAAGAAACTAAAGCGCTACCGAGCAAGTGGCAAGTGCCGCTAGTGCTCTTGCGATCCAATTTGCATCCAGCAAAATCGGAGTCGGAATAGCCAATAAGTTGGCATGAAGAACTTTTGGGGTACCATAGACCCACATTGGTAGTACCGACAAGATACCTTAGAATCCGCTTTACCGCAGTAAGGTGAGACTCTTTTGGACATGATTGATAACGGGCACAGACGCACACGCTAAACATGATGTCCGGACGACTAGCAGTAAGATAAAGAAGAGAGCCAATCATACCTCGGTACTTTTTGATGTCGACTTCCTTACCTTTTTCATTTTTGTCGAGATAATCGGATGTGCTCATGGGAGTTGCTATTTCCTTTGCATTGTTCAAGTCAAAACGTTTAAGCAGTTCTTTGCAATACTTGTTTTGACAAATGAATGTACCTTCCTTCATTTGTTTTACTTGTAATCCCAAAAAGAATTGTAACTCACCCATCATGGACATCTCAAATTCTCTAGTCATTAAGTTTGAAAATTCCTTGCATAGAGCATTGTTAGTAGCACCAAAAATGATATCATCTACATATATTTGAACTAGCAAGATATCATTGTTTTCATGCTTGACAAATAAAGTTGTGTCAACTTTTCCACGAATAAAATTATTTTCTAAAAGAAATTTACTCAACCTTTCATACCAAGCTCGAGGAGCTTGTTTTAAACCATAAAGGGCCTTTTTGAGTTTGAAAACATGATTGGGAAAATTAAAGTCTTCAAAACCGGGGGGTTGCTTTACAAAAACTTCTTCTTGGATAAAACCATTTAAAAAGGCACTTTTCACATCCATTTGATATAAAATGAAATTCATAGAAGATGCAAAAGCAAGCAACAAACGGATGGCCTCTAATCTAGCTACCGGAGCATATGTCTCATCATAATCAATCCCTTCTTCTTGATTATAGCCTTGAGCCACAAGCCTAGCTTTGTTTCTAGTGATTATGCCATTTTCATCTAATTTATTTCGAAAAACCCATTTCGTACCAATTATGGTATGACCTTCGGGTCTTGGCACCAAATCCCAAACGTTGTTACGTTTGAATTGGTTAAGCTCCTCTTGCATTGCCAAGGTCCAAAATTCATCCCCAATTGCTTCAGAGATGGTTTTGGGTTCAATTTGAGAAACAAACGCAGTAAGATCTAAGGTATTTCTAAGGGAGCTCCGGGTACTTACCTTTCCTCCAACGTCGCCTATTACCTGATCGAGAGGATGGTCTTTGACTGTCCTCCATTCTGTTTGCTCTTTTGGTTCATTTTCCGATTGAGGAGCTTCTTCAATTTGTTGTTCCACCGTTTTGTCAATTTCTTTCCTTGGTGGTTCTTCTTGAATTTTGTCCTTTAGGCTTTCCAGAATACCTGAAAGATCAAGACCACAATCCTTTCTCGCCAAGCGAGTATTATCTTCGGAAAATACAATATGAGGAGATTCCTCTACAACTTGGGTTCTTTTATTAAAAACCCTATAAGCTTTACTACGAGAAGAATAGCTAATGAAGATACCTTCATCCGACTTTGCATCAAATTTTCCTAGTTGGTCCTTTCCATTGTTATGCACAAAACATTTACAACCAAAAACACGTAAATGTGCAATGTCAGGTTTTCTACCTTTGTAGAGTTCATATGGGGTTTTTAAGAGTATCGGCCGAATTGCTACTCTATTCAAAACATAGCATGCGGTACTCACGGCGTCTGCCCAAAAGTGTTTGGGAATCTTAGCTTCGTCGAGCATGGTTCTAGCCATCTCTTCGAGACTCCTATTTTTCCTTTCCACCACCCCGTTTTGTTGTGGTGTACGTGGAGCGGAAAAGGTATGCTCGATTCCGAGTTCATCACAAAAATCCGCAAAGAGATTGTGATCAAACTCTCCCCCATGATCACTTCTAATGGAAGTGACAGTTGATTCCTTTTCATTTTGAACTCTTTTAAGAAAAAGCTTGAAGCTAAGAAATGCATCACTTTTATGTGCAAGAAATAATGTCCATGTAAATCTAGAGAAGTCATCAACAATTACAAAAGCATATCTATTTCTTCCTAGACTTTCGATGCGGGATGGTCCGAATAAATCCATATGCAATAGTTGTAAAGGTCTAGAGGTTGAAACAACATTTTTGGATTTAAAAGATGCTCTTGTTTGCTTCCCCTTTTGACATGAATCACAAATAGTATCACTTTCAAATTTTAAGTTGGGAAGACCAATCACTAGATTTTGAGAAATCAATTTATTTAAAAGATGCATGTTCATATGAGCTACTCTACGATGCCACAACCACACATTATCATCTTTGCTCAACAAACAATCAACATACTCGGATGAGGAGTTTTCAAGATCAACCATGTAAATATTGTCAACTCTAAAACCACGTAGAATAATCTTGAAGTCACTACGTCTAAACACTAAACACTCATCCAAATCAAACAACGCAAGATTTCCCTTGTCACATAATTGACTTATGCTCAAGAGATTATGCTTTAAACCTTTGACAAGTAATATATGCTTTATAGAGGATTTTTCATTCTTACCGACCGAACCGATGCCAATAATTTGTCCTTTATTGTTGTCACCGAATACAACGCTTCCTCCTTCTTTGTGCTCTAGTTGAAGGAATTTGGATTCGTCTCCTGTCATGTGTCTGGAGCATCCACTGTCAAGGTACCATAGTACACTTGATCCCTTCAAGCACACCTACAAAGCAAATTAATATTCTTTAGGTACCCATACCATTTTGGGTCCTTGGGGGTTAGGCAAATAACGACCATAATAATATGAAGAATCTCTATGCTTTGTAAAACACATAGGTGCAATATGACCTATACGATTGCAGTAATGACATACTACGTTCGGGTTGTGTTGATGCCTAGGTTGAGCCAACAAAGTTCTAGGCGAATGAACAAGATTTACACTAGACATATTGTTCCCATTTCTAGTATAATATCTAGATGGTCTAAAGTTATTAGTGCTAGACTTGTTGAAGGACCTAGTGTCATGTCTAGGTGGTCTAAGCTCGTTCCTAGAGTTATTTCTTGGTTGCCGAAAATTACTATTTGTAGGCTTGTTTGCAAGAATCCTAGATTCGGATCTAGGTTGTCTAAAGATATTAGTTCTACCCTTATTTTCATACATTCTAGCATAATGTCTAGGTGGTCTAAAAGAATTTGTTCTAGGCTTGTTTAATACCTTAGAGTTATTTCTAGGTGGAGTAGTGAAGTTTTTGTTTTTATGCCGTTGATATTTCTTAGGCGTTTCTTTTTCAACAACTTTAGGAACTTCTTTACTACGTGTTTCTAATGTTTTCCTAAGTTCTGTGTTTTCTAGTTTTAAGGACTCACAAGCAGTACAAGTAGAGCATTTATCAACACAAGAGGCTTCATGCATAGTCTTGATGACTTGTCTAAGTTCTATACTATCATTTAACAAAAATTGATTTTCATTTGCAAGATTTTCGTTATCACGAGACAGATTTTCAACACCTTTTTGAGCTAAAGAAAGACGTTCTTCAAAGTCCTTGTCTTTTAAAAAGAGTTGTTTTTGAAAATCCTCTTCTTGTAAAGAAAGAGTTCTTTGTAAATCTTTAATAGTCTTAGAAGCATTTACCAACTCATCATGCAGTTTGTTATAAGCAATTTGCATATCGTTAGATGTACTTACCTCGTCTTTTTCGTCTGCCATGAGGCACTGACCAGTTGATTCATCGTTTGTGCTGACCGCTTTTTGAGGCGTGTTTTCGTGCAATTCCTCAAGTTTGTCCCACATTTCCTTAGCAGTTTTATAGTGGGAGATTTTTCGCCAAAGTTCCTGGTTCAAGGCGTTATGTAATATATTCATAGCTTTAGTGTTGTATTCACTTACCTTATCTTTCCCGACTTTTGTCGTCAGTTGATCACTGTGTTTAATCGCTTGCCATAGATACAAATCGTTTGCCATTGTAAAAACTTGCATCCGATATTTCCAGACTGAGTAGTCGTTTTCGTCTAATATTGGAGGCGACATGCTGCATTCTCCTTCACCTATTCCTGCAAAGAAATTTAGAGTAGAAGCCATGGATGGTTCTCTCAAACGGTTAAGTTTTTCAGAGAGTATGGCTCCGATACCAATTGTTGGAAATAACGCTTTACGCTAGAGGGGGGGGGGGTGAATAGCGTTTTAAAAATATTAAGCGTTTTAGTGCGGAATTTAAAACTTTGCAGAAATTAAAACAAGTGCAGTAAAATAAACTTACACAATGATGTATCCTGGTTGGCCACAAACGTGGTTAGTCCAGTCCCCGAGAGACTCTCTCGAGATTTCCACTAAACTTGTCAAGCTTACGGGTGCTTAACAAACCGTTACAGCTGAGGACACAAGCCTTACCTAGGTGCTCGGGGATCACAATCCCAAAGACTTCAATTGCTCGGGGATACCAATCCCAAAGACTTCAATTGCTCGGGGATAACAATCCCAAAGACTTCAATTGCTCGGGGATAACAATCCCAAAGACTTCAATTGCTCGGGGATAACAATCCCAAAGACTTCAACTGCTCGGGGATAACAATCCCAAAGACTTCAACTGAGGAATCACAAGTTCCTTAACAAACGAGAATCGCAATTCTCTTACAAACACAAAACAAACTCACTTTACAAAGTACTCCTCAATGAGTAGATATGAGTAGAAATAGTACGCTCAAGATCACAACAACTTAGCTCAATAGAATGGCTCTTCAAAAAGCTTTATGGATGAATGAAAATGATGATCAATGTAAGAAAGCTTTTAGCAATGAAAATACTTAAATTGTATATGTTGTTGTTGTGAAAACACTGAGTTAAGCCTGTATTTATAGGTGAAAAACTCAGTCTTACCGTTGTCTAATTGCCAATTAAGGATTGCTGAAATTACTCAGTGACAATCGATTGTCAAGACTAAACAATCGATTGTTTGCCTATCAGATCAAAAATTCAATCCCAGATTTTACGTCAACAATCGATTACTTCAAATCAATAATCGATTATTTATAACGTTAAAAAATCCTTTCCAATTTTTGGCATAAAACATCGATTATCAGGAAATCAACAATCGATTATTTTAACAACGTTCAGAAAATCTTTTCCAGATTTTACGCAAAACATCGATTGTTAAATATCAACAATCGATTACCTGAAGGTAATTTGAAAATGTATGACAACGGTTAGTTCCAACAATCGATTATCAAATAGAACAATCGATTATAAATTAATTTCAAAACTTACTGTCTCATATATAATCGATTATCAAAAGCTATAATCGATTATTAATTAATTTCAAAACTTTCTATCGATTATCAAAAGCCATAATCGATTATTAATTAATTTCAAAACTTTCTGTCTCATATATAATCGATTATCAAAAGCCACAATCGATTATTAATTTATTTAAAAACACTGGGAGACATTTTTCTCATTCTAATCGATTACCATTAGTTCATAATCGATTTTTCTGAGTTTTGAAAACTTTGCCTCAGTTAACAATCGATTATCAAAAGTACACAATCGATTGTTATGCAGTTTGCAAAAACCTGATGTTAACTGACTTACTCACAATCGATTATCATTAATTCACAATCGATTGTCATGCAGTCTTGGCTTAGAGATACTCGATTATCATAAGTACATAATCGATTATCTTAGCCCAGATTTTTGAGGCATGTTTGAAAAACATTTTAACAAATATAAATATGCATAGTTTAAAATCATTTGACACTTAAGTTAGATATGCATGATTTTGGAAAAATAATTTTAGTAGAGAAGCCATGTTATGAGCCAAGATTGAGGAATCAAGATCACAATTAATATTGACTCAATTATAACATTTCTAAACTTTGTCTTGAGCTTCTTGTAATGCATCCATTTTGTGCTTGTCCTTGAGCACTGCTATATATCGCTTATTGCTTTGTTTGACATTCATCAAAACCTACAAAAGAACACACGTTTAGTATATTGCATTTGAAACGTGTTTCCAACAATAATAGTTAATAAATTGATAAAAGTTTTTCAACAAAAAATAAACCTAAATACAAATATTTGAAGAGAAACAAACATTGTATTCATCACCACAATACTTAAAAAGCAATATACTAAAAATTTGATATGGCTTCGTTTATTATATACATTTCAAAGATTAATACACAATCACATAGATATAAATATGCAAAGAAATATAGAATTTTCTTATCTTAAATAGTCAATGAGAATTGCAGACTTGAAGAGGTAGGGGGTTTAGGTTGAATACTTGAGGCAGTGAGTATATGCAGAAATTATATTCTAAAAAAAATATTTTAAGGATGAAATAATAAAAATCTTGGTCAAACTTAAAATGCTTATAAGCTAAAAATTCATAAGATGGGAGTGACCAGCTTATGGTTCAGCTTATTTTTGACTTATAAGCACTTTTAACCTTACCAAACGCATAGATAAGCTAAAAACTACTTATAAGCTAGTTTGACTAGCTTATAAGCTTAGCCAAAGACCCTCATATTTCATTTCTTCGATTGACCAATGTTATTTGTACATTATGCTCATTACAATTTTAAAATTAAGAAAAAATCACCTTTTTATATCTCTTATGTGTAAAAAAGAGATCTCTTACTAGTAAAAAATAGTCCTGAATTAAAAATAAGCTTGTAATTAGCCACAAAACAGTTGACCTAAAACACTCTAACACCTTTCTCTTGCACATCTAATTAGGTCAAACATCATTTACTCTTAAAATTGGATAACAATTATACTTATACGTGATTTTAAGACTATGTGATTTCACTTGGCATAAACTGAAAAATATACGAATTAATGTCAGACATTAACTGTAAAATAAAGCAAACCAATACAATGAGCAGTAATGTCCTTCGAGCTAGATCACCCTCGAACCAACAAAATATGCTAACATATGAATATGAAGTGAACAACAGAGCTTAAGAGAGAAAATGTAATATATTGCTTTGTTATGCATGAATATGATGTTTACAAAATGATTAGAACCCTCTTTATATAGTAGATGAATTTCACTTATGGTACAATTCTAAATACATAAGAAAATCCCATGATTGGCTAAATGTCTGGTCTTGACTTGATACATGCCGAGATTACCGCCACGATCATTGCCCAGTCATGAATATCTCGTCTTTCTGTTATTCGGTTTAGTAGGCTTTCTTCGATCCTGCTCGGTCCACATCTCGCTTTGGTTTCGATCGCGACTGGTCTCGATCTTGATCGATCATTGATTCACGAGCTTAACAATACATCTCCGTGCCATGGTCTAATGCAATGCGAGGCTGGGTCTTGGTCTGTTACCCTAATTTCGATTAGCCATACAAAGTTGGAGATGCATGATCTTGACCATAGAACGATAGTCCCCTCGTTTTTTGGAGTGTAATAACAAGAAACAAATTAAGTCTTTAAACTTTCCCTCGATTTACCATGACATAAGCATCGTGATACAATTGGCCAAAGTGTCCGAAACGTCCTATCAGTTTAATTTCCTAGGCATGAATGCGCGTCAATCAACGATCGGCCACTACCAGCATTTAACCGATGTTTCGAAACCAATAAATATCCACCTTCTTCATTGTTTCAAACTTTACTTTCAATTTCCTTCATTTCAATTCTCATTGTTCTTTGCATTCTGCAGAGCTTCTTGTCTTCAAATCTTTGAATTTCTTTGCTTGTTCTTCCCAAAACACCAAAATTTCAATCTCTAATATCCCTTGCTAACAAAAATGGCTAAAACATCTAAAACTATTATGCAGAAAGAAAGTGCTTCCTCGTCTCAGCCAGCTAGCGAGCAACCGGTGGTGTATCCTTGCCTAGATGACTTCATTCCTAGAAAGTGCGCCACTAGCACGAATTTTAAGGTGGAGAACACACCCACGACACTAGGTTGATGCAAACTGATGTCAAGATTCATATGTAAAATTACTGACAGTCTCCTCGAGAATGTGAAAGAGGAGTGCAACTGGGTAGGCAAAGATGTAGTAGTTCCTACCCCCCGAGGAATCTATCACCACTCTTGGGAAGGGGTATCTAAGTGTCTAGACTTATCCCTTCACGATAGGTCCCTTAGACCCTTTCATCTTTGCCTTTTGTAAGATGTATGATGTCACCCTTGTCAAATCCATCCATCATTCTAGAGGATCATGATCTTTCTTCGATTTTTTGTAAGCAAGATCGAGGGACATAGTTTTACCCTCGATCACCTTATGCATATCTACAGCCCCAGGCTTTATCGTGGAGGCATGCTCAAGTTTTACCGTTGAGCCACCAAACCCCCGTTATCAATCATAGACGAAATCCGAGACCGAGGTTAGATGGGCAGATTTTTACGAATAAAGACTTCGGATCTAATCCTTGCCGGAGACATGCTGTTTCCTGAAAATCTAAAAATGAATTGTAAGTATTGCCTTGAATATCTATCTCTGCCATTTTACCTCTCATTTTTTTTCCTCATCTAAGTTTTAAATGTTCCAGCTGTGGTCGTCGTGCCGGATGTGATCCCTGGACTTCGAGCAATGGGTTAGGGGCCTGGTGTTTTAGAGGTCCTACTCCGATCGTGCTTGGATGGAAATATCTAGGGTCCAATGGGAGGCCCGTAGCCACGGTAATCTTCTCTCCTTAGAACGGTTTCCATTTGGGTTTGTATTGGATTTACTCATCTTTTTTCTTTTGTAGGCCTAGAGAAGGATGTAGCAATGAGGCCCCCTCTATTGAAGAAGAGGCGTTTTCCCCTTCTCCTGCTCCAAAGCGGACCAAGGAGAAGAAGAGAAAAGGGCTCCGAGTTCTCCGAGCTCCCCGGGCCTAGAAAATGTAAAGTCTTCAAGGAGACCCTGTAAACCCAAGGGGGTTATCCGCCTAACTATGCAATCAGCCAAACAGCTAAGGGATGAGGCTGAAGAGAACAAAGAAAAAGCGGACTCCGGGTTGGTGACCTGTGTGCAATTAGCACCGATATTCAAGGAAACACTGGGCCGGTGGGAGCCGAAATTGTTTCACCTTGACCTAATGAACCCGAGCCAGAAAAAGCCGATGATGCTTTACCTCCAGGTGGGGAGGCTACTGAGGAGGAGGTCGAAGCCAGTGCAAGCTTAAGGCTCCATAGAACGGAGGCGATGCCTTGAAAGACCCTCGGGGATTCTCCCTCATTCTCTCTAGTTTTGATTCGATGATACGTGACGCTCAAGTTGCGGAGGGTTCTCATGAGGAAGGAGCCCAAGAAAAAGAAGATTTTTTCCATGATCATTTTCCTGACGTAGAAGATGTCACCGGTTTGGTGACTTGGATATACCGAGGAATGCTCGAATGAGGCTTCCTCGAGGTTTATACTTACTAACGAATTCCCGGCCCCTAGTGCCAATACCTGGTGTAAGCAGCCACTTATCATCTCGATCCCGGAGGACGCTCAAGTTTTCTCTACCCTAGTAGGGGTGGCTATCTATCTCCAATGCTTGGTCACTGAAGAATACTAAGGCAAGATGGATAAAGTGGAAGTTGCTTGCTTGTTTGACAAGGCCCAGCATGCTCTAAATCGGGTGAGTTCAAGAGCCATTGTACTATCTCTTTATGACTTTTGAATTGTAGATGTTTTTGACATTTTCTTCCTTTCTCATAGGCTTTGGTGATGCATCATGAGGTCTTTATTTGAATCCGAGAGGAACGCAAGGCCGAGGTCCAGGGCGTTATTGAGAAATGTTATACTTACAAGCTTCTTAGTGAGAAGTTTCAAGTAGACTTGGTGGCAGCTCGATATGAGCATGCTGAGATGGCTGAGCAGGTATTCTGAGTCCTTCATGATAGTGAGGATGAGTTGGAGATAACAACTAATGATCTAATTTTGGAGGTTTGACAAAGGCTCGAACAGATCAAAGTCCTCCAAGGGCAAATAGATAAAGTATGAGTCGAGGCTGAAGAGTTTAAGGGGTGTATGGATATTCTGGCTGCACAAAAGAAGGTCGTTCAAGCAAATATAAATTCGGCTGAGTAGCTTCGGTCTGCAAGAGAGGACGCCTCGGCTCAGGCTAAGAAAGTCAAGGAGCTTAAGTTCAACTAAGCCAATTTGGCCAAAGAGCTCAAAATGGCAAGATCTGAGGCGACCATGGCCAATATTAAGGATCAAGCTAGTGCAACCCAATACAAGGACGATAATGAAGCCATCCTAGCGCAAGATAAGATCATGGTGGATCATGCGAAGTGGCATGCTTGGAGGGGAGGCCCTTGAGTGGGCCCGTGATCAAAGCCTTGATATATCTACTTAAATCAAAGTTTCTAGGGCAGAGGAGACAAAGGCTCGAAAGCTAGCTTTTCCCGAGAAAGACTCCGAAAACTTGAGTGAATCTGGCGGTGGAGAAGATTCTGAGGGTGAAGATACTCCTACCGATACAGATTGTGCTACTTAAACTTTTCGATAGTTTTTGATTTTTTGTTGAGGTTATTCTGACCTTTGTAAGGAATTTCCATTGGTCTATGTTGTCTTTGTAATTTTTTCGATGAATATAAAACTTCTTCCGTTTCATAGCTTGTGAATTTGTTGTCTGTTTTTGTTATTTCATGTAAGGGACGAAATGCCTTAGCATAAGATCATGAAGTTTATGTTCGTCGGCCCAAAGTTTTGGGAAGGTAAGGGCGGATACTAAGCCTTGACTTCAACCTTTTCTAATAGATGGACCCCAAATAATAACTTGAACTTACGTTTATGTAGCCCTTAGGCTTAATGATCGAGTGAGGACATGCTCAAACTCAGAATTAGATAACCCTTAGGCTTTTCTAGTCAAGTGAGAAGGATCTCTTGAGCTTGAAGTTAAAGTAGCCTTAGGCCTTTTAGAAATTTTGTATTTGGTCAATTTGGCCTTTATAAAATGATCGTTTAATCATATAGTTAAGGCTTTTTCTACCCTTTTCAGCTTTCAAAGTTTTCCTTTGTTTATCATTCGCGTTCACAAAGGTTATAATGCCTTAACATGAAACAAGAAACTGTTCGAGAGTTTGAGCAATTTTTTACTCTTTAGAGTTTTTGGGGCTTGATATTATCGAAGCCTTTTATGATTTCACTAGGGGTATCCCTTTAAACCGGTTTATGAAAGAATTCCAAGGCCTATTTTGATACAGAATTTGGACATTTCCGAGCCGTGTTAATTTGGTCACAGCCTCTTTAGTTCGGGATTTGCCGCTTGGGCTTATTTTTTCGTTTTACTTCGGGCTTGCCCGATGTGTTAGTCCCCGTGTGGGGTAGCCATGACCTATAAAAATCGAGAGTTGCTTAAAAGGTCATATCATCTCAAAGTCTTAATAATTGATCTTGTTTATTTTTCGAACGTTCAGTCCCTGATAGTGGAGGTAATTATTCGAACTCTGGTTATGATCGGCTCTGAAGTTTGTTTACATAATTGATCGAGAGTATGAAATTGTAAAGTAGAAGAAATTTTACAAGGCATGAAATATTGGCAAGGAAAAATACTTCTCTTTATAATTGATTATACATGCACACATGTTCTGTGCTAGGGCTCGAGCAAACTACATGGGCACGACTCATTTGACCGTTTGGCCTTTACACATTTTCCTATCGAGAACTTGATATCATAAAGTAATTTCCTCGCAACAGGTAATGCCCCCCAGTATTCGAGGTTGATTGTAAAGAAGCCTTGAATACTGTTGAATTATTCTAAGTTAACACGATCAATGGTTGTCTCATTAAAAATCTCACCGGAAAACCCATTTGGAACAAAACCGGTTTAAGGAAAAAAGAGTGCAACGCATGCTTTCAGACCTAAAGACTTTGTGGTGATGAGTCCAATGTTGTTTCTGATCGAACACCTAAAAGAGTTAGCTTAATATATAAATGAAAATGGAAGGGGCTGCACCTTAGCAATAGTATTGTTTTTGGTGTGATACATTCCAATTGTTTGGTAATTGTTTCCGTTCATCGTGTCGAGCTTGTAGGATCCATTTCCTGTGATTTCATGTGCCCGGTACGATCCTTCACAATTCAGACCTAGCTTTCCTTCATTGGGATTTTGGGTGTTAAGACTCACTTTTCTAAGCACCAAGTTCCTGGTGTTAAAATGTCGAAGATTGGCTCTTCGATTGTAGTACCTTTAGACCTGTTATTTTTGGGTACCTAATCGGACGAAGGCACCTTCGCGTCTTTTGTCCAACATTTCTAGGCTCGTATTTGTAGCCTCGTTATTTGACTCCTCTATTGCATATTGAAATATGATGATAGGTTCTCCGACTTCGACTGAGATCAAGGCTTCGGCGCCATAAACTAACGAGAAATGTTTTGCTTCGGTACTGGATTTTGAAGTTGTGTGGTATGCCCATAGAACCTTGGGCAATACCTCTTTCCATTTTCCTTTGGTGTCAGTCAATCTCTTCTTAAGGTTTTTAATTTGTTCTTCTATGCATATCTGTTTCTTTTTTACTTTACAAAATTTTCTAATTATGAACATAGTGATACCAACAATCTTAAGGAATTTCAAAAAATTATTTTCCAGATTGTTGATTGAGATAAATTTGAAATGAAGTGATGGTCTTATACGATAAAAATGAAGAAGCAAACAGATGATGCTCAGTGAAAAATCATCTTTATTGAATTCAGTATTATTTTGTTTCGTAAAATCTACATATAAGTTGTCCGTCATGAAATTTTACGGTACAAGGAAAGCAAAATGTTGTGAAGGGTACATTTATTATCCTCTGTTCTTTGTTTTTTTTCTGTGGTTGATTTTGTATTTTAATTTTGTTTGGTGGATTTATCACTATTCAAGAATCAAATCACCATTTTGCACCCATAAGAAATTATTTTACTCGCAGAGTAGTGAAATGTCCGTCTTAAAAAGCTGAGTTTTTTTCATAAATTTCCTGAAAATTTGTCAAGCATAGCAGTGTTGAGAAGGAAAAGGACATACCTTTCTCTGTGCACATGATCAGAATCCTTGTTTAATGTAAGATGACATCATCAACCAAGGTTATTCATTGCAGTACTTTCATTTAGCGACGTTAGACTTAGAAACGCTGTCTTTAAACATGCCCAATGATATGGTTTTTCTCGGGCTTAAATAAATTCTATCCATGCTGGTAGAAATGTCAGAGGCCGCCGGACATCAAGAGGATAGATATTACTCCCAACGAAGCAAAAAGTGACTAGAAATTCGGGTTCTACTCTGTTCTTTAAGTTTTTACACTATATGGTTTATGAAATTTTGATTCTACAGATGTTCAGGTAAATACCTATTATGTGATGATCTCAGATATATATCGTGTCTTGCATGCACATTAAGTAGGAATAATTAAGGTCATATTGGTTATTTCTTTCGGAATATAAACTTTGAGAGCATGCATGAAATTATATGACATTATTTTCAAGATATGAATTAGGCTTATATTAATACTTAAAAATATTCTTCAAATCATGAATATAATATATGTAAAGATGAATATATAATTGTTTAATTAGAGAAAGAGATCAAACTATTTAAAGTGTTATAATGATTCTGTTGGAAAACTATTTGGAAAGAGAATTAAAATTCTCGTGATTTTCTATATCCATTATGGAGAATAAAATATTTATGCTTTTCTAATCCTGTTTCAAGATCAAAATCTACGTGATTTTTCATTCGTTCGTTGAGATTAGTCTTCGTTACGTTTTACTCAATTATCGGAAATTAAAGTCTAAGTGAGTTGATACTCATTTTGGAGATAAAAAGCTTAGTGATTTTCTGCTCCAATTTTTATTCGGTTTGAAGACAAAAAGATTTACTGTTTATTAAATTTGATTATGTCACATATTATTCGGCTTGAAGATTAAAAACTTCACTATTTATTAGATCTAGTTGTATCAGATGTTACTCGGTTTGAAGATTAAATACTTCACCATTTATTAATTCTGAATGTGTAACATTGGTTCGAAGACTAAAAACTTCATCATTTATTAGTTCTGGCTCTGTCGTGACACAAATAACAGTTCTTGTGGTGGGTTCAATAACGTAATAAAGGAGTCGAATATGAATCTTCTTCTGAAGAAATAGGTTTGGAATGTAAAATTAATCAACAAAGGATCGCCCTTAGTCACTTCAATCTAATGAAATTACGGAAAGAAAGAATAGAACATCAAAAGCGATGATGAATGCCTAGTTCTGGTTACCCAAAACTTGTGGGCAGGGGTGGGGGGAGGCTATGCTTACAGCTAACTGAATACTCATCTACATTATCTATAGCAAGACACAATCCATTTCATATGAAAAATAGAAAACCCAATTTGAAATATTTCGAAGTGGGGGGGGGGGGGGGAGGGCTGGGTAAAGTGTAAGTTGTTAAACCCAAAAGGATAAAACCGGATCGCAAACTATTGATTCCATTTCCTCAAACGTTTAAAGAAATATTATCTTCTTCGGAAGCACAATATTAGAAAGAGTCAGTAATAGTGAGATATAATCCGTATTAAGTAATCATACTTGGGAACTGGTTGATCTTCCTCCAAGAAATAAACTTTTGCATTCTAAGTAGATTTTCATAAGGGAAATGAAAGCTGATGGTACTATTGACAAATATAAGGTAAGATTAGTTGTCAAATGATTTAGTAACGAGAAGGTCTTAATTATTTTAATACATACTCATCGGTAACGAGGATTACATCTACACGGATGTTAATAGCGTTAGTTGTCATGTATGTCCATGAAATCCTAAAGATGGACGTACAAACGACCTTATTAAATGGAGATTTGGAGGAAGAAATTCATATGGAACAACCTGAAGAGTTCATGGTTCTTATAAAAGAAAAGAAGAAGTGCAGACGAGTTAAGTCTCTTTTTGGACTAAAACGAGCACCCAAATAATGACATACGAAATTTTATCACAAAATGGTATCAAATGGTTTTGAAGATTAATAAATAAAATAAAAGGAACATGAAATGTTTGGAATACAGGGGCTTTTCACTTATGCATGACAAAATCCAATGTTAGACGTAATGTCTAAATGATATAATTTTCTAAACTTACCAATCCTTAGATATTGATATGATAGTAAGTGAATTCATTACTTGTTCAGTCTTAGTGATGACTAGCGATAAACCTGTAAATTTGAAAGTTGTTTACGTGCCTTTCCCAAAATGATTTTTTCTTTCTTGAACATTTATAATATTGAGCTCTTTTATGAAAGAGTTTTACCTGGAAGGCTATGACTTTTCATGAAAAATGCGTTTGTATGTTTTGTATAAACATGACCGTTCATACATAGATCTATAATGAGGTGAACCAACTGATGAACATGATTCATTGCAAGTTCGATGTGTTTCATGAATGAAGATGTTATAATTTGCATATCATATAGACGTATGAATAAATATTATACAAATGCTTGAATATGGCAGGGTAATTGCGACATGTGTTATATATTAAAGGTTGTATCCACAACTGATGCCAATTATTCTAGTTATTGTTATAATATACTATCGCTACATTAAGTTTAGTCAATAATCTGATGTGCAATCGAAAGTCGAGACGTATTAGTCTACAACATAAGGAAGTTTGCATTGAACTTTCATGACAATGAAATGCATTTTGAAGTATTTGAATTATATTCCAAACTATGTTTTTCACTACAATAAGTATCCCACAATAATAGAGGGGTATAGACCGGTTTAATCGATTCTAACCAATCGGTGGATGAGCGATGTCTTGGAAATCATTCAAACAAATGTGCATTGACCGCTGTATAGTGAAGGCTGAGTTTATAGGATTATACAAGGCCGATGACGAAGCTGAATGGCTCTGGAATTTCTTGGAATATATTCCATTTTAGCCAAAAACTTTTGCACTTATATGTATACATTGTGATATTTAAGTGGCAATAGGCTGGGCACGGAGCGTTATGTGTAACAGAAAATCTCGTCACATTTGACAGAGACACAATACTGTTAGACAACTATTCTTTAGTGGGGTTATCACAATTGAATACATAAAGTCAAGAGACAACGTGTCGGTTCCACTTATAAAAGGCTTATATAGAGAGACAGTTGAAATATCATCCAAAAAAATATGGCTAAGGCCTAGGACAAGTCATCATGGCGATAACTCTACCTAGCAGACTGGACATCCCAAGAGCTAGGTTGAAAGTGATCAAAAAATGTTATGAATGACGATTCAACAATGTCAAATAACTCAACACATTCTTGTGATGAAGACAATGTTCATAAATCAAGGCAAGCATTATGGCTTTTTGATGAGTCAATAAAGCATAAAGCTTTTTAATGATTTCTAAGTCTGCCAGGACATGACCAGATAGTGTGTCTATAGGATTACATGTTTAGAAATCACTTATGTGAGTGTTAATTGTAAGCCGCTTTTAGGGGAATGAAAGTAAAGGTCCATTCTCTAAGCACTCATGAAATCAGGCTGTGTTCATGGATGAAACGTATACAACTGTGAGAACCAAAGACGGTTAAATATTGATTGTGTGACTTACGATTGTCTAGGTATACATCAAATCTCGAAGGTTCAAAGAAACCAAATATATCGATTGACCAAGAATATCCGACTTAAGTTCACTATGGAAAGTTAAAAGGGAAAACTACTTATCCAAATGCGATTATTGCGAATCACATAGTATTTTCTTGTATATTTTTTTTCACATATGTCTATTCCCCATTCATGTGGGGGATTGTTGTGTTTTTTCTTTAAAGGGTGAGAATGGGAAATGGAAGAGGCACCCTTTGGATTGCACCTCTCTATCACACCCTTCCTTTGACTATAAATTTAGAGGCTTGTCCTCAATTTTCAGACATGGAAAATATGAAAATCTTCTCCCCTCTTTTCTACATTGTTGCATTACGTTCTAACAAAACATAAGTGTCAAGTGTAATTTGCTCTGTTTGTGGAGTTCGCTAAAGTTTTGTGATTTGAAGTACCGCTATCACAAAATAGTTATTCCGTTCTATTCTTGGAGGACTTAATCCATATACCTTGGGCAACAGTGAGGGGATTAAATTTCTTAAGGACACACTGGGTATTCAGCAGGCTCGGATTTAAGTTTTTTCTTTTATGCATATTTGTTTCTCTTTTACTTTGCAAAATTTTCTGATTTCGAACATAGTAATACCAACGGATTCACTTAGAAAAACTGAGAAATATACAAATTAATGTTAGAAATTATTGTAAAATAAAGCAAACCAATACAATGAGGAGTCACGGCCTTCGAGCTAGATCGCCCTCGAACCAATAGAATATACTAACAAATGAGTATGAACTGAACAATTGAGCTTAAGAGAGAAAATATAGTAATATTTCTTTGTTTTGCGTGAATATGATGTTTAAAAAATTATTAGAACGCTCTTTATATATGTCATGCCCCGAACCTGGGCCTGGACGTAACACAACACCCGGTTCCTCATTACATGTGACCGAGCGAACCAACTGGCTGGCTGAATCAACATGTGATATCATAACATACTGAATGCGGAAGTTAAATTAACACATGTTGATATACTGAAAGTCTGGATGATATAAATCAAAGTGCGTAAATACTAATACAATTCTGAAATATATTTTTAGCCAACATAGCTTAATATGAAAAGCATGTGACTCTATCTAGCTGTTACTCTAGTCTATGAAGCCTCTAATGAAGTACTGAAAACACTGATCGTCTGCAAATACTGAAGACTGTAAGGTAATGGTAATGTCCCGAAAGAATTGGGGATCACCAATTAGCTGGTACAAAAATTCTAGTGCTGTGAGTGTCATCATGTAAATCGTTACCTGCATCGTGAGATGCAAGCCCCATATAAAATGGACATTAGTACATTTAAATTGCACTGGTATGTAAAGCAACTAAAAGAAAGAATTATAAATGCTGAAATTGAAACTAAGCTGATAACTGAGAATTGATAATTGAAATGATAACTATCGAGACAAAACTGAAATGATAACTGATAATTGAACTTAACAAAGGAAGTAAGGACATGAATACCCCTTCTTCTGAATGATGAACCACCTTTTTATCTAAAAAAATAAATTGCGTCCTCAGGCCCAATATGTATGTGCACAAACTGCAGTCTCGGGCCCAAGCATACGTATACATAATTGCGACCTCAAACCTAAAGATGCATAAAGCATAAACTGCGGCCTCAGGACCAAAGATGCATAAAGCATAAACTATAGCCTCAATCCCAAATACATGGGTTTAACATTTAGGGATTTAAAATCAAGAATTAAGAATCATATTGCAATACATGATAATGAATGAATCACACTGAGTTACATGATACTGGAATTCTAGATCACACATAATACCGGAATACTGAATAAGACTAGACTGAGATATTCTTGAAATGATTATGAACACTGAAACTTCAACTGTTTATGACATACTAAGTAATTTATATGAAGACTCGAGGGCACAAAACCAGAGTCTATACAGAATACGCACTGATATCGCAACGTTCAGAATGAAAATCATGAACGAGTTATGAATCTAGAGAATAGAAGTTCCATAAATATTCAAGGAACTAGTCTAAACAATATTTCTGTGGCAATTAGTAACATGGTAAAAGAAACATAGTGTAGGGAGAATCATTAACATTCCCAAACATAGAGAGTTAGCCTCACATACCTTAACTTCCATCTCTTGAGAGTAATACAGCGTTTTGCAACCCTTAACTTTAATCTATGGCAATACAAGTCAAATGGATTCTATATTAGCTATGATACTCATATTTTGGTTACTTAGGCATTTTCTCAAACACTTCATGGAAAAAAAATTCATAGTCCTTATTAATGGTGTCTCTACACCTAATAACCCATTCTCTTGCTCCTAGATAAATTCAAAAGTCTCAAATCATTATAATCAACATCATTTTTTATCACCCATAAGGTAACAACAACCTTAACCAATAATCAATAATCAAAACCCAAAACCTATAACTGTTCATGCTTTTCCATCAAACCCATCAACTCATATCTCATGAACAAGAGTCTATAATCATTAATCCAATACAAGAATCAATTATAGGGTGAAGACATTACCTTTTTGAAGTTCATTCCCCTTGAATTTAAGTTCTAGGGTTCCTTCTCTCAACAGTAATGTCCTAATCGATTATGTAGTGATACAGAGGGATTACCCATGTTAATAAGATGTTGAGAAATAGAAGTTAACTTAGAATTACCATTAGAACTTACCGTGGATGGTAGAAGGACCCTTAAGGAGTTAGGTTTTTGAGAGCTCCCATTTCTAGAGCAAGTTTTTGTGTTTTGGGGGTGTGGGGGACGAAGTAAGACTTTAATATAACCCCAAAATGTGCCCCCACGCACCTGAAGGTCTGACCGCACACCTGACCGTGCAAAATAGCAGTAAAACTGCCACAAGTGCGTGGCCGCGCACGGAGCACGCACTGGGTGGGCATAATGCTTACTATTCTGTAAAACACGCATAACCTTTTGTGCACAGATCCTTCAGGACAACATATTGCTGGAAAGCTATTTCGAATTCCTAAAACTTTCATATTTTGAGTTTTCTCAAATATCTTACACAGTTTCACTAAATCTTGCTGCAAGACTGACCTTTTGTAAACTTAGTAGATTTTATCGAATCTTGTAAACCTCACTCTTCGTCTTTATTCTAAAATAACTATTTTCACCCATACTCATCCCTCTAGGACTTCATATGTCTAAATATCATATTAATACTCATTTAACATATCCACAGCTTGTTCGAATGTACGTGGTGTTACATTATCTCCCCCTTGGGATCATTCGTCCTTGAATGATTGCCCCGATTGCAACTTCTGCTAACTCCGGACCTTAAATGGCTATGGTGGAAACATGAACTTTCATTAGAATTTGCATACTAAACTGAATGAATACACAATTACTGAGTTGATGAGATACTGAACTGAATAGGTGTCACGACCTGGACTTTCCACCCTAGGGAGTCGTGATGGCGCCTACTAATGAGAACTAGGCAAGCCAAACCTTACTACTTACTTTAATTTCATATTACCTCCTTTTAACAAATATAAATGGATAACCTAATAAAAGTGGAACTTAAGTAATTAAGCGGAAGTTAATAATTTAATATCAAAAGCCTACATCCATTACAACTTTTAAAACCTCAATACCCAAAACCTGGTGTCACAGATTATCTAAGATTTACTACACACAAGGTTTGAAGAATAATAGTACACTTTTTCTAAATAGAGTGAAATAAAATAGGAAATAGAGATAGAGGGAGACGCCATGGCCTACGGTCGCCTGCAGGTCTACCTTGGGCCTCTGAGTGGATAAAAGGAAACACTCCAACTACTGTAGGAAAGCTGCTCCGGGATTTGCACATAGTGCAGAGTGTAGTATCAACATAGCTGACCCCATATGCTGGTAAGTGCCTAGTCTAACCTCGGCAAAGTAGTGACGAGGCTCAGACCTGACTACCAAATAATCCTGTGCAGTTATATGACATACATCGGAAAGTAAAGCAGAAATAAACAAGTAAAGATGGGAGGGGAAAACATGCTTCGCGGAATAATAGGTAAGAACGGGTTATCAAAAGAACTATAAAGAAATCAAAATCCAACCACTATCAAGAGTAAGAAAAAATAAAGGCAGATTTCACTTTCTTCTCACATCTTGTGGTCGGTGTACCACCAGCTCCCTTTTCATTATATCTTGTAATAGGCATACCACCCGCTCCCATTTTATTATATCTTGTTGCAGTGTACAACCCGATCCATATATAATATTGTTGTGGCATGCAACCCGATCCATATATAGTATTGTTGTGGCATGCAAACCGATCCGTATATATGATATTGTTGCGGCGTGCAACCCGATCTATATATAATATTGTTGCGGCGTGCAACCCGATCCATATGTATAATATTGTTACGACGTGCAACCCGATCCATATATAGTATTGTTGCAACGTGAAACCTGATCAATATATATAATATTGTTGTGGCGTGCAACCCAATCTATGTATAATATTGTTGCGGCGCCACCCAATCCATACATATAATAATGTTACGGTGTGCAACCCGATCCATATATAGTATTACTGCGGCGTGCAACCCGATACATATACATAATATTGTTGCCACATGCAACCCGATCCATATATAATATTGTTGTGGCATGCAACCCGATCTATATATAATATTTAAAATTATAAAAAAGAGTCCCGACAAGGGATCAATAAGGTCTAAACTATCCCGGAAATTTATTTCAGAAAATAATATTATTTAAAAATTCATTTCTCAGGCTTAGGAGCTCGAAATTCGATTTCGAGCGTACGTCCAAGTCCCATATTTTCCGATGGACCCTCCAGGACCATCAAATCACAGGTCAGGGTCTGTTTTTCAAAAATATTAACCAAAGTCAAATTTATTCATTTTAACATCAAAACTTAGCATTTTCACAGAATTTCATATGTAGGGTTTCCGGCTACGCGCCAGATTGCGCACGTAAATCAAGGTGATGCAAAGAGAGGTTTTTAAGGCCTCGTAATGTAGAATTTCATTTTAAAACAAGTGATGACCATTTGAGTCATCACATTCTCCACCTTAAAAATAATCGTTCGTCCTCGAACGGACAAAAGAAGGAAGTACCCGAGTCAGGGAAAATATGAGGATAACTGCTCCGCATATTAGACTTGGACTCCCAAGCTGATGCCTAAAGAGGCCGACCTCTCCACTAAACACAAACAGAAGGAAAACTCTTCGATCTCAACTGATGAATCTGCCTGTCGAGAATAGCTACCGGCTCCTCCTCATAGGACAAGTCCTTATCCAAGTGGATAATGTTGAAATCTAACACGTGCGATGGATCACCACGATACTTCTAAAATATGAAAACATAAAATACTGGACGCACGGCTAATAAGCTCGGTAGAAACCCAAATCTAAAAGCCATCTATCTCACTCGATTAAGAATCTCAAACGGACCAATGAACCTAGGGCTAAGCTTTCCCTTCTTTCTAAATCTCATCACGCCCTTCATAGGCGACACTCGAAGCAATACCCGCTCACCGACCATGAAAGCCAAATCTCAAACCTTGTAGTCGGCATAACTCTTTTGCCTGGATTGAGCTGTACGAAGCCTATCCAAAATGATTCTGACCCCTTCCAAGGTATCATGAACCAAATCTGTACCTAACAATCAAGCCTCTCCTAGCTCATACCATCCAATTGGAGATCGACATTGCCTACCACATAAAGCCTCATAAAGAGCTATCTGGATGCTCGACACTGTTGTTGTAGGCAAACTTTGCTAAAGGAAAAGCTGATCCCACAAACCTCCAAAGTGAATAACACAAGCGCGGATCATATCCTCCAAAATCTAAATAGTCCGCTCCGACTGGCCGCCCGTATGAGGATGAAATATTGTACTCAACTCAACCTGGGTTCCTAACTCTCGTTGCACTGCTCTCCTGAAGCGCGAGGTAAACTACTTACTCCAAACCGAAATGATAGATACGGGCACATTATGAAGGTGAACAATCTCCCTAATATAGATCTCAGCTAACCTCTCAGAAGAATAAGAGACTGGCATAGGAAGCCTATCAACAGTGACCCATGCTACATTGAACTTCTTCTAAGTCTGCAGGAGTCCAGTAATAAAGTCCATAGTGATCCGCTTCCACTACCACTCGAGAAGCTCAATCCTCTTAAATAAACCACGAGGCCTCTGATGCTCATACTTAACTTTCTGACAATCCAAACACTGAGCCACATATGCAACAATATCCTTCTTCATTCTACGCCACCAATAATGCTGTTGCAAGTCCTCATACATATCCGCGGCACCCGAATGATGGAGTTTTGAGAGATATGTGCCTCGTCTAAAATCAACTCTCGAAGCCCGTCCACATTAGTCATACAAAATCACCCCGCTATCGGAAAACTCCATCATCACCTAAGGTAACCTGCTTGGCATCTCCACACTGCACCGTGTCTCTAAGGACACCCAAATGAGGATCATCAAACTACCAATCACAGATACGCTCCATTGATGAAGAACGAGCGATCCTGAAAGCTTATGCTCGACTAACCTCAGAAATATCTGACCTCACAAATTGATTGGCCAAAGCCTGAACCTCCAAAGAAAGCGGCCTCTCACTGACCGGAATATAATCAAGACTGCCATACTGGCTGACTTTCTACTCAAAGCGCCAGCCATCATGTTGACCTTCCCCCGGTGATATACGATAATGATATCATAATCCTTCAACAACTCTAACCACCTTATTTGCCTCAAATTAAACTCCTTTTCCTTGAACAAATATTAAAGACTCTTGTGATCAGTGAACACTTCACATGCTACACCATACCGATAATGCCTCCAAAGCTTTAATACGTGAACAGTGCCTGCCAATTCTAAATCATGCACCGGGTAGTTCTTCTCATGTTTCTTCAACTACCTCTAAGCATAATAAATGACCTTGCCATCCTGCATCAACACTATACCAAGCCCAATACAGGAAGCATCACAATAGACTATATAAGGCCCTGAATCTGTGGGCAAAACCAATACCGGTGTCGTAGTCAGAGCTGTCTTGAGCTTCTGAAAGATCGCCTCACACTCGTCTGACCATCTGACTTTTAGGCCAACCTGGTCATCGGGGCTGCGATAGATGAGAACCCCTGTGCGAACCGGCGATAGTAGCCTGCCAATCCCAAGAAACTCCGAATCTCAGTAGCTGATGCTGGTCTAGGTCAGTTCTTGACTGCCTCAGTCTTCTTCGGATCAACCTGGTTACCCTCTGCTGATA
This sequence comes from Nicotiana benthamiana, assembly GCA_034376525.1. NCBI lineage: Eukaryota > Viridiplantae > Streptophyta > Magnoliopsida > Solanales > Solanaceae > Nicotiana > Nicotiana benthamiana. The sequence continues at coordinate 52,374,278 of CM067339.1, read as the reverse complement.
CAAAATGACCTCAGAATGCAACCGAACTCAACCAGAACTCACACTTCGAGAACTTAGCATATAGCTGACTATCCTTCAAAGTCTAAAGAACCCCTCTAAGATGCTGCTCGTTCTCCTACTGGCTACATGAATATGTCAAAATATCATCAATAAAGACTATCACAAATGAGTCCAAATAAGGCGTGAACACCCGGTTCATCAAATCCATAAAAGCTGCTAAGGCATTTGTCAAACCAAATGACATAACCAAGAACTCATAATGCCCTTACCGAGTGCAAAAAGCTATCTTAGGGACAGATGCCCTAATCCTCAACTGATGGTAGCCAGATCTTAAGTCATCTTTGAAAATGCCTTGGCAACTAATCAAATAAATCATCAATCCTCGGTAATGGACACTTATAACCTTGTTCAATTGCCAGTAATCAATACACATTCTCATTGAACCATCATTTTTCTTAAGAAACAACACTGGCGTACCCCAAGGCGAAACGCTTAGTCTAATAAAACCCTTCCCTAGAAGATCTTGCAACTACTGCTTTAACTCTTTCAACTCTAGCAGGGCCATGCTATACGAGGGTATAGAAATGGGCTGGGTACCTAGAGCCAAATCAATGCAGAAGTCGATATTCCTGTCGGGTGGTATCCCAAGCAGGTCTGAAAGGAAAACATCAGGGAACTCACGAACAACGGGCATAGAATAAATACAGGGACCTCAGCACTTGAATCACGAACATATGCCAAATAGGTCAAACACCCCTTCTCGACCATACGTTGAGCCTTCACATACGAAATAACACTACAAGTAGAATGACCAAGAGTACCTCTCTACTTTATACGAGACATACCTGGCAAAGATAAGGTCAAGGTCTTGACATGATAGTCCAAGATAGTGTGGTAAGGTAATAACCAGTCCATCCCCAATATAACATTGGAATCAACCATGCTCAGAAAAAGTGAAACTACACGAGTCTCAAGACCTCCAATAACCACTATACATGAACAATGGACGCGATTCCCCATAATAGAATCACCCACCGGTGTAGACATATAAACAGTGGCACTCAAAGAATCACTAGCCATGACCAAATGCGGGGCAAAATAAGATGATACATATGAGTATGTAGACACTGCATCAAATAACACCGAAGAACCTCTATCACAAACCAGAATAGTACCTGCACCTCCATCCCTAATACTTTTACCTCCACCTTTAATACCTCTACCTCCACCTCTAGCTAACTGACAAGCTGAACAAGTCCTTCAATGAACCTCCCCACTCTCGTTCAGAGTGGGAAGTATGGTAAGAGCATGACGAGCCAAGTCGATGAATCTGATCTCGTACTGAGTAACAACCATAAAACCCTGCTGGCAATGCACAAAGTTCCTCCGATAGGCCTCTCTATTTGTGTGATTGGGAGAAACATCTCTAGAAATAGCTGGGTGAACTGTCCTCAAGTCAAAGCGGATGACCTAACTAGTCTAGTCAAACAATCATCTCTCCAATAGGTCTTGGCGGATACAAACAAGCAAAAGGTACCAAAATCGACCCTATTGGTCTCCAGAATCCCCATGTTCCTGAGAACTTCATGACAGTCGTCTAGAAAATCTTGGGGATCCTCAGAAGATGCACTGTAGGAAGTCATACTAAAGAGCTTGGTGGAACCTATCCAACCTTTGCAAAGCCTTCGAAGACATAGATGATCTATCACCGGTCTATACTTCTATTTGGCTGAAGAAGCGGTACATGATCTCGTCATTCATGAAATGACAAGAGAAGAAGTTTCAATTTAGCACTGAGAGAAAAAAATCGCACGATAGGGAAGAATAAAAGTGAAACTTTTCCTAACTCTATTGCCTCTGGGGGATAAATACAGACGTCTCCATACGAATCCCTTAGACTCTACTACGCCTGTGTGTACACTATGAGACCCATGTAACCTAGAGCTCTGATACCAACTAGTCACGATCCAGATTTCCCACCTTCGGGAGTCGTGATGGTGCCTACTAATGAGAGCTAGGCAAGCCAAACCTTACTACTTACTTCATTTTCATATTATCTCCTTTAACAAACATAAGGCGATAACATAATAAAAACAAAAGTTGAAAAATTAAGCGGAAGTTAACAATTTAATAATTAAAGTCTACATCCATTACAACTTTTAAAAACTCAATACCTAAAACCTGGTGTCACAATGTCACAGTCTGTCTAAGATAAGGTCTGAAGAAATAATAGTACACTGTTTTTGAATAGAGGGAAATGAAACAGGAAATGGATATAGAGGGAGACATTAGGGCCTACGGTCGTCTGCAGGTCTACCCTAGGTCTCCGAGTGGACTAAAGGAAGCACTCCTACTACTGTCCGAAAGCTTCTCCAGGATTAGCACACAGTGCATAGTGTAGTATCAGTATAACCAACCCCATGTGCTGATATGTGCCTAGCCAAACCTCGGCGAAGTAGTGACGAGGCTGGGACCAGACTACCAAATAAGATGTGCAGTTATATGATATACAACAAGAAGTAAAACAGAAATAAACATATAAATATGGGAGTGGAAAACATGCTTCAGGGAATAACAGGTTAGAACGGGTTTAAGAACTATAAAGAAATCAAAATCCAACCACTATCAAGAGTAAGAAAAAATAAAGACAGATTTCACTTTCTTCTCACATCTTGTGGTAGACGTATCACCCGCTCTCTTTTCGTTATATCTTGTCGTAGGCGTACCACCCGCTCCCATTTTATTATATCTTAGTACGACGTGCAAACCCGATCCATATATAATTTTGTTGCGGTGTGCAATCCGATCCATATATAATATTGTTTCAGCGTGCAACCCGATCCATATATATGATATTGTTGTGGTGTGCAACCCGATCCATATATAATATTGTTGCGGCATGAAACCCAATCAATATATATAATATTACTGCGGCGTGCAACCCCATCCATATGTAGTAATGTTGCAGCATGCAACGCGATCCATATATATAATATTGTTGCGACGTGAAACCCGATCCATATATAATATTTTTGCAGCGTGCAACCCGATCCATATATAATATTTAATATTATAACAAAAGTCCCGATAAGGGATCAATAAGGTCTACACTATCCTGGAAATGGAGAAACAAACAGCTATTACCAAACTTGTTCCAACATCTAACTACCTCAACTATAATCAATCTCGTTCCAAGACATAACTACCTCGACTATAATAAAACTTTGTTACAACACCTAACTACTTCAGCTATAACCAATCTCGTTACAATATCTAACCACTTTAGCTATAGCTAATCTTATCACAACACCTAACCCAAGGAATTATCAACCTAAGAACCGTAATATCAATTAAGAACATAATGCAAGGGAACTACAACTCAAACCGACAAGAGGGAAACATAATGATCTCTTCTCTTTATCACTTTTACTTCACAATTCACTTCACAACTCGAGCCAATGCTCTAGAGTTTCAATTATCACTTATACTTTCACAATTCGTTATACAACTGGAGCCATCGCTCTTCAATGTTCATAAATCACAATTCTTTCCATAACTTTACACACCAAATAGAAATCTTAACCAAGGGAAGAATAATACAACGAAATCATGAAAATCACAGCATAAGACTCACGGTCATGCTTGACACCAATGTATAGATACTCGTAACCATGGCTGTATTTCGTACTCAACAAGAAACAAATAGAAAACGGGACACAACTCCTAATCCCATATGCTGAGGTTAGACCAAAATCTTACCTCGAACTTCCACAACCAACTCAATCCTCAATTACCACTTTTCATCTCCAATTTGGCTCCAAATCAATTGAATCTATACATAAATGACATCATAACATCAATAAATTCTAAACAATGTGAATCTATGCCTAATTATAGCTTTCTAATCATTCTTCTTAAAAATCCAAAAATCGACCCCGGGCCTGCTTGGTAAAAACGCGAGGTTCGGATCAAAATCAAATCCCCCATTCACCCATGCGTCCAAATATATAATTATTTTTAGAATTCGGCCCCAAAACGAGGTCTAAATCGTCGTTAATCAAAAAGCCATAGTTGTACCCAAATCTCTAATTTTCTACCCTTAACTACATGTTTTAGGCCTAGAATTCTAGTGGTTGTTGATGGAAAAATAAATTAAACAAGTTAAACAATGCTTACCCAAGAAGCTTTAGTGAAGAAGTACTGCAAAAATCCCCTAGGAGCTTTGGAGAAGAAAGGGTTGACGATATTTTATGAAAATCCCGTAATGGGTTTTGTTTTGGGGTTTTAAAATAATTGGGAAAAATTTCCCTTCGCGTTCGCGGTAGACCTTTCGCGTTTGCGATGGGTCAGGCTGATTAAGCCTTTGTATTCGCAAAGCTTTTAGCTTCTCGAGCCTCGCATTCACGTTCCATGGATCGCGTTGGAGTAAGGTTTCTACCGTCCCCTGCCAGGCCACTTGGACTTCGTGTTCGTGTAGCCAGGAATGCGTTCGCGAAGGAATAGCCCCCCACGCTTAATCACATTTGCAACCTGGTCTACGGATTCGCATAAAAGGAAGTTCTTTCAACACAAAGTTTACACATCGCAATCGCGAGGTCCCCCCACGAAGGCGAAGAAGGGCATATCAGAATACCAGAATTGGAAAACCTGCAATATTTTTCAAGTCTAATACCTTCCAAAACACATCTAAAATACATCCAAAACACACCCGAGTCCTCGAGGCTCTAACCAAACACATTTACTAACTCATCTATATCATACGAACTTATCTGTGCGATCAAATTGCCTAACTAAACCCAAAAAAATGAATCAAACCTCAAAATTAAGAACTTTTCCTCAAACTTCATCAAGTTTCAAATTTAGAAATTCAAGTCTGAATCAGGTCAAACGACGTCCGTTTTCAATCAAATTTTACAGGAAGGGCTTAAGCCATATATGAGACCTGTACCGGGTGCCGGAACCAAAATACGAGCTCGATACTAACACGTACTAATCAACTTTAATTTTAAATTTCCTTAAATAATTTTACTTAAAAATTCATTTCTTGGGCTTGGGACCTGGAAATTTGATTTCGAGCATACGCCCAGGTCCCATATTTTTCTACGGACCCTCCGGGACCATCAAATTACGGGTCCGGGTCCGTTTTCCCAATATGTTGACCAAAGTCAGATTTATTCATTTGAAGATCAAATCTTAGTATTTTTCACAAAATTTCATATTTAAGGTTTCCGGCTACGCACCCGGATTGCGCATGCAAATCGAGGTGATACTAAGAGAGGTTTTTAAGACCTTGGAACGTAGAACTTCATTTTAAAACAAGTGATGACTTTTTGGGGTATCACAATAGCTAGAATAAACTAAAATGACTAAACATTGAAAGACACGGAGACTGTCTTATACGGTCTGAATGAGAAGGTTAGTTACCTTCGACATTTCTCCAAAATACTTACTAGCTAATAAAGCATAGCACTAGCTCCATAGGGAACCATAATATACATAACATGAATCATATACATGAATACTTGTTTGTTATAGATACGTGAATTTTGAACTAACATAGATATATGAATACTGAATTGACATGAATAATCGAGTGTTGAACTAACATGGTCATCTGATCAGTGAACTAACATTAATATCTGAGTACTAAGCTAGCATAAATATCTGAGTACTGGACTGACATGAGTGTTTGAGTACTGAACTGGCTTGAATGTTCTATGATATCTGAATACTTGAAACATAAATGTCGTGACATGAGATCTGAATGCTGAAAACATGAATGTTATAACATGACACGTGAAACACTGGGTGTACAACTGCCAATTATTGTGAAGGCTCTAACTCATAAGCTACTTGATCGATCCTTTATAGGATATATGGCCTGATGTATCTGGGATTGAGCTTTTTTTTTTCAAATCTTATAACACCTTTCATAGGAAAAACTTTCAAAAACACCCAAGCATCAACTTGAAACTCTAAGTCTATATGCCGCACATATGAGTACGACTTTTGGCGACCCTGGGCTGTTTTCAAATTCTCTTGAATAAACTTGAATTTCTCCATAGCTTTATTGACCAAATTTGGTCTCAACTACTCTACTTTGCAAACTTCGAACCAATCAATCGACGATCTATACTTTCACCCATACAAATCATGATTTCATAATGAGCGAGATAACCCTATTATAAGGTCCATATTTACCATCTCCACTAAAGAATATGTGTATTATGATATAAACTATCGGTTTCCTGCTGCTCGACTTTCATTTGCTGACAATTGATATACTTGGCCACAAATATTACGACGTTCTTTTTCATGTCATTCCACCAATAAATGTCCTTGATATTATGCTACATCTTGGGGTACTTAGGTCGATATAATATCAGGAATTATGGTCTTCTAACAACTTCGACCTTCACTAAGTCCATCTGTGGTTGGAATGCACAATCTATCATGGTACCTCAAAGTACTATCATCTCCCCTTGTTTAAAATCCATCATCTTATGCTTGTGAATCCCCTCTTTCAGCTACAACAAGTAGGAATCATCAAACTATTTCTCCTTTACTTCGACTACTAAGGAGGAATAAGTCATATTCTAGACAACAACTCTACTATCTTTGGACTGTGCAAATTGAACTCCGTGCTGGGCTAAGAGGTGAACTTCTTTCACCAGAGTTCTTTTATCTACCTAAATTATGAATTATACTTCCCATACTTGATTATTTTCTTATGAACTTCCTTAAAACACTTATAATATTATTGTGAACTAGTCTTTGATATGTACTCTAAATTTTATAGTCTCGTGCAATGAAAATATCCTCATAACACATAGATAGGCATGTTTTTATAGCTTTTCTATGATTACTTTATCATCAATAACTAAGCTTGGTGATCATTATACTCACTTTGTGATTCTTACACATGCTAGACATATTCCTTGAGGTAATTATATAATTTTCCTCATTACCGAACTAATTTTCTTTTTCATATCCCATGATAACTATTCAGGTTTCAAATCTCTAACTGGACTTACTGAAATTTTCACATCACTCCCTAGACCAAAGGTCTTATACTTGTAGATCCTTCTCTTTTTGTTGGGATCCAAATAACTTTCCTTATTTTTTGCAATTCTTTGCACTCCACATCATTGACGATTCATCTTCCAGCTTACTTCTGAGAAATTTTTCTGACTAGGAAAAACTAAATTATTCACATAACGAAGAGCTAATGTATTCACAACTATCATACACAATCTTAATAAATTAACTATGCTCATAGTGTCAATCTTGGAAAAATAACATTTGGACAATTCCTAAAGGCTATTATTCTATAGTTTTCTCTCTCACTGTCAGCTACTTCTTTTCCGCTGCCCCTTTACTTCGGGTTTAACTTAAACTCTTTGGGTTGTAACATACTTTTGGTGTTTAAAACATTTACCCAATCACCAGTGTTAACTTTAATAAGTAAATCAAATTATACCTCTATTAGATTATTTAAATTGCTAATTTGTTTATCTACTCAAAACTTACTTACTATCCTTTCGCTAACCACCTGCTAACATCATATTTTCTTCTCCTGTTTTGAATAACTAAAGTGAAGCATAAGGTTTACCCTAACTTCCCTTATCATCTGATCATATTATTTTGCCGTACACTATCATTCTTCTTCAATAATGTACATAGATCACACTTAGAGAAATTTCATCTATCTTAAACAATTTTGGGATATCTAACCCCTAATTTTCTGTATACTTCAAACTCATATAAGATTATAAACATTCAAGGTAAATACTTTGTCACATAACTTAGGGGGAATTGGCATATCCTTTTATCTCACAATAATACCTACTTCTTATAGTAACTTACTAAGGTGGGACTTTCTAGTTCTAGTATGAATAAATATGAACACCTTAAAATCATTCCGTGAAATTCAATATCAGCTGCTGTTGATTCTCATTTCATACATCATGTCTTATTAGTCATATGCATGAGTCGTATGAAAAATACATCTTTGGTAATATCAAACATTTCTGACTACTAGGAATTTTGCCCTTAGTCTCTCTTATTTTGTCCAAAACTATAATGACCAATTCTAGGCCATTTGCAGTCAAATTTTTAACCTGCTACACTGTAGGGTCTGACATCTAAATTATCATCATCCAACTTGTGGATCAGTTTCTAGGAATTAAAAATAAAATTGTTCTTGTACGGTAAAACACATACGGATACACTACCATACACAAACATGTCCTTCAAAGATATCATCATCTTATAACTCACTTCCTACACAATGCGGTGAGTCTTGGTCTTAATTCAGACCTAAAACATGTGATGATATCGCTATAATCAATGTTCTTTAATTTTATTTTAGCACCCGTAGGTACCACCGTATACTCCCAAGTCAGCAGGCATTGGATACACTAAAAATTTGAGATCTGGTAAATGAATAACAAATAACTGGCATATTGAATAACCATAAAGCAGCTAATTGAAAGGCTGTATAACTTATAACTGAGTTAAACTAATAACCATAAAACATAATGATTGCTTTTGTACTTTCGGATAAGGTTATAATCTAATTTGTACTATCATCCATTGCATCCCACTTTCAATATTCTCTAAATCTTCTTTGTTGCCAACATATATTGCATGACTATATCCCAATAGCCAAAAATCCTCTATAGCACACACAGTCGGGCATTCGATACATCTTTGAATTCGATAGGAACAGAAGGTTACATATTGCTCTAAGTTTTATGGCAAGATCGAGAGAAAATAGAAATGAGACAATCCTGAATGTCTTGGCATTTAACCATTTATATGCATGGGTGGCACGCATATATAAAGGAAACTCCACTAGACACGACTTCATAGACTCCCTAGGACACCTGAACCTAATGCTCTGATACCAAGCTTTGTCTGTCACTACCAGGATTTTCCTCCCTCGGGAGTTGTGATGATGCCTACTAATGGAAGCTAGGAAAGCCAAACCTTAACTACTTGCTACACATTCATACTGCTTCTTTTGACAAACACACGGCGATAATATAATAACAACGGAATTTAAATAAATAAGCGGAAGTCAATAATAATATATATTAAGGCTATGTCTATTACAACTTTTAAAACCTAAAATACCCAAAACCTGGTGTCACAGTGTTATAGACTATCTAAGATTACTATAAACAAGGTCTAAGGAAGTAACAATACGCTGTTTCTAAACAAAAGAAAATGAAACAGAAAATAGAGATAGTGGGAGATGCCAGGTCCTACTCTACCTTGGGTCTCCAGGTGGACTGAAGGAAGAACTCCAACTACTATCCAAAAGCTGTTCCTGGATCTGCGCACAGTGCAAAGTATAGTATCAGTACAACCGAACCCATGTGCTAGTAATCTCGGCAAAGTAGTAACGAGGCTAGGACCTGACTACCAAATAAACATATGCAGTTCAAATATATATATATATATATATATATATATATATATATATATATATATATATATATATATATATATATATATACAACGGAAAAGAAATACAGAGATACCTAGTGAATATGGGTGGGGGAGCATGTTGTGGGGGAGATAAAAACTACAAATAGAGAGACATCAATTAGCGAAGAAACAACGTAACTCAGATATCAATAAAAAGTTAGAAATCAATAAATGCACGGCATCACCCTTCATTCTTTTACTCTCGTCCTCACCAAAGAAATTATGTAATAAAAGTGTGCACGACATCACCCTTAGTACTTTTACTCTCTTTCCTCACCATATAATTAATAGAATCGGCATAGAATTGTACATCGTGCGGCATGGCATCACCCTTTGTGATTTACACTCATTCATCACAATAAAATACAATACACGGCATCACCCTTCGTGCTTTACACTCTTTCCTCACCAAAATAAGAATATACGATATCACCCTTCGTGCTTTACACTCTTTCCTCAAAATAACAAGCAATGCACGGCATCACCCTTCGTGCTTTAACACTCATCCTCACCCAAACAATAATCACAAACAATGGGGCCAAGGGAATAAATAAGACAATAATACGAAACTTGGAAAAGGAACAACAATTTAACAAATAAGTCTGGTCAAGGGAGCAACATCAAGAATATCAACATCCTGATAAGGAGATAACCAATATAACAACAATATCCCGGCAAGATAACAATTTAATTACTACTTCATCTTAGACAATGCTCCAAAGGGTTCAATCAATTAACAAAAGATATGAGCTTCCGAAGTCAGACCGGTGGACCTGTGCAGACCTCACAAAATGGACTGCGGCCACATAGTCGCTAGTGCGGACAACATAGAAGCTAATGCGGTCAGAACTGTGGGTTCAGAGGTTTGCACTTCTCTGAACCTGCAACATCCATGTTTTTAAGCCTAAGACATCCCATGACCTACCCGAAGCTCACCCGAGCCCTCAGAAATCCAAACCAAAGTTGCACACAAAACCTCAAAAACATCCTACAGATTTATTCGTGTATTCAAATTATCAAAATAATATCATGAACATCAAAGTAAACCTCAAGATCGATGAAATTTTCTTAAAACTTCTTTAAACATCAATTTTTGCAATTCAAGTTCGAATCACGTCAACTGACATTCGTTTTTCACCAAATTCCACAGAAACATCTTATATTATATATAAGACCTGTACCAGACATCGGAACCAAAATACGGTCCCGATAACATATTGTTCTAAAAAAATTCATTTCAAATATCTTTTAACAGTTTCAGAAAATAATTTTCTTTAAAAATTCATTCCTCGGGCTTGGGACCTCGGAATCTAATTCCGGGCATACGCCCAAGTACCACATTTTCTTATGGACCCCCCAGACTGTCAAACTATGGATCCGGGTCCGTTTATCTAAAACATTGACCGAAATCAAAATTTATTCATTTTACAGTCAAAATTTATCATTTTTCACATATTTTCACATTTATGCTTTTCGACTACGCGCCTAGACTGTGCATGCAAATGAGGGTAGTGCTACGGGAGGTTTTTAAGGCCTCTAAAATGCATAATTTAATTTAAAAACGACATCCTCCACCTATTAAACAACGGTTTGTCCTCGAATGAACAGAAAAAGGAAGTACTTGAGTCAGGAAAAAATAGGGATAACAGCTCCGCATATCAGACTTGGACTCGCAGGTTAATACCTTAGGATGCTGACCTCTTCACTGGACACGAACAGAAGAAAAACTCTTCGATCTCAACTAATGAACGTGCGAGTCTTGAATAGCCACCGACTCCTCCTCATGATACAAGTCTCTGTCCAACCGGACAGTGCTGAAATCTAACCGTGGGATGGATCTCCGGGATACTTCTGAAGCATGGACACATGAAACACTAGATGCACGACTCCTAAGCTCGGCGGCAATGCAAGTCAATAAGACACCTCTCCCACTCGATCAAGAATCTCAAATGAACCAATGAGCCTAGGTCTAAGCTTGCCCTTCCTCCCAAATCTCATCACACCCTTCATAAGGGAAACTCGAAGCAATACCCGCTCACCGACCATGAAAGCCAAATCCCAAACCTTGCGGTTGGCATAACTATTTTGCCTAGACTGAGCTGTACGGAGCCTATCCTGAATGATCCTGACCTAGTACAAGGCATCCTGAACCAAATACGTACCCAGCAACCTAGCCTCTCCCATCTCAAACCATACAACCGGAGGTGACACATCCTACCATAAAAAGACTCATAAGGAGCTATCTGAATACTCGACCGGTAGCTGTTGTTGTACGCAAACTCCCCTAAAGGCAAAAATTGATCCCGCTAGACTCCAAAGTCAATCACAAAAGCTCGGAGCATATCTTCCAAAATTTGAATAGTCTACCAGGATTGCTTGTCTATCTGGGGATGAAATCCTATGCTCAACTCAACCCATGTGCCCAACTCTCGCAGAAAATGTGAGGTAAACTGCATACCTCGGTCTAAAATGATAGATACGGGCACACCATGAAGGAAAATAATCTCCCGCATATATATTTCAGCTAATCTCTCAGAAGAGTAGGAGACTGCCACATAAATGAAAGGCGTTGACTTGGTCAGCCTATAAACAATGACCCATACTGCGTCAAACTTCCTCCGAATCGGTGGGAGTCCAATAACAAAATTCATAGTGATCTGCTTCCATTTCCACTCGGGAAGCTCAATCATCTAAAATGAACAACCTAGTCTCTGATGCTCATACTTAACCTGCTGACAATTCAAACACCGGAACACATATGAGACGATATCCTTCTTCATTCTCCACCACTAATAATGCTTCCTCAACTCGTGACACATCTCCACGGCACCCAGATGGATAGAGTACCGGGAACTATGGCCTCATCTATAATCAAAATTTTGAAGTCCATCCATTTAGACATAATAAAATTGACCTTGCAATCTCAAAACTCCACCATCATCAAAGGTAACCTGCTTGGCACCTCCATGTTGCACTGTGTCTCTAAGATCACACAAATGGGGATCATCATACTTCCGATCACGGATAAACTCCAATAAAGAAGAACAAGCCACCGTGCAAGCTTACACCCGACAAGGTTCAGAAATATCCAACGTCACGAACAGATTGGCCAAGGCCTGAACATCCAAAGCAAGCAGCCTCTCACCGACTCAAATATAAGCAAGACTGCCCATGGTGGCTGACTTTCTATTCAAAGCATCGGCCACCACATTGGCCTTTCCCAGATGGTATAAAATAGTGATATCATAATCTTTCAATAACTCCAACCACATCCTCTGCCTCAAATTCAACTCTTTTTGCTTGAACAAATACTGCAGACTCTTGTGATTCGTGAACACCTCGTATGTCATGCCAAATAGATAATGTCTCCAAATCTTTAATGCGTGAACTATAGCTGGCAACTCCAAATCTTCAACTGCCGCGAGGCATAGGCAATGACCTTGCCATCCTGCATCAACACTGCACCAAGCCAAATATGAGAAGCAACAACATAAACTGTATAAGGCCCTGAACCTGTGGGAAAAACTAACACCAGTGCCGTATTCAGAGTTGTCTTAAGCTTTTGAAAGTTGGACTCACACTCGTTCAACCATCTGAACTAGGCACCCTTCTGGGTCAACCTGGTCATCGCGACTGCGATATATAAGAACCCCTCTACAAACTGACGATAGTAGCCTACCAACCTAAAGAAACTCTCAATCTCTATGGCTGAAGCTGGTCTAGGTTAGTTCTTGACTACCTCAATCTTCTTCGAATCAACCTGGATACCTTCTGCTGATACAACATGACCCAGGAATTCATCTGAACTCAACCAAAACTCACACTTCAAAAATATAGCATACAACTGACTATCCCTCAAAGTCTAAAGAACCACTCTGACATGATGCTCGTGCTCCTCCCGGCTGCGGGAATGTATCAAAATATCATCAATGAAGACTATCACGAATAAATCTAAATAAGGTCTGAACACTCGGTTCATCAAATCCATAAAAGCTGCCGGTGCATTTGTTAACCTGAATGACATAATTAGGAACTCATAATGCATGTATCGAATATAGAATGCTATTTTAGGAACATCAGATGCCCTAATCCTCAACTGGTGGTAGCTAGATTTCAATTCAATTTTCGAAAATACATTGGCACCTTGAAGCTGATCAAACAGATCATCAATCCTTGCCAGTGGATACTTATTCTTGATTGTAACCTTGTTCAATTGCTGGTAATTAATACAAATTCTCATGGAAGTATCCTTTTCCTTAACAAACAACACCGACACCCCAAGGCAAAATATTGGCTCTAGTGAAACCATTATCAATAAAGTCTGGCAACCGTTCCTTTAACTCTTTCAATTCAGGCGGGGCCATACGATACGGCGGGATAGAAATGGACTGAGTGCCCAAAGCCACATCAATGAAAAAGGCAATATCCCTATCAGGTGGCATATCCAATAGGTCCTAAGGAAAAATGATTATGAGTCCCTCTCCACTCTACATAAGACATACACGGTAAGACTATGGTCACAGTCTTGCAATGACCGTCCAAGATAGCATGATATGGTGATAACCAGTCCATCCCCAATATAACATCGATATAGACCATGTCTAAAAGAGACAAGTCCACACGAGTCTCAAGACCCTCTATCACAACTACACAGGAATGATGGACTCGATTTACCATAATAGAATCACCCACTGGTGTAGACACATAAATGGGAACATTCAAGGAATCACTCGGCATAACCAGGTACGGTGTAATATAAGATGACACATACGAATATGTAGACCCTGGATCAAATATCACTGAAGCATCTCTATCACAAACTAGAACAGTACTTGTGATCACCGCATCTGAAGCCTCAACCTCGGGGCTGGGTGGAAGAGCATAACGTCAGGGTTGGGCCTCACCACCCTGAGCTACATCTCTAGGACGGCCTGTAGCTGGATGGACTCCACCTGTAGCAGTCTAAGATACACCTCTAAATCCTCTACCTCCACCTCTAGCACCTCTACCGCTACCTCTAGATGGCTGGGCGGTCTGTAGAACACCTAGTGCCGGAACCATAGAACGAGAACCCTAATGCTGAGAGCTACTCGGTGCTCGAGGGAAAACCTAGAAATGTGACCCGTATCACTATAAATGTAACAAGCCCTTGGTTGTTAAGACTGCTGGCCTTGAAAACTCTAAAGCGGCGGTGCACTGATAGGAGTTGTTGTGCACTGTGGGACTACTGATCAAAATAATGTATTTGAGAACCACGGTGACAAAAAACTCCATGTAAAACTTGAAGTGTTGACTGAAAAGGCCTAGGAGGATGGCCCATACCATATGAATCTCTACCTCAAGATGATGTACCGCTGAATCGGCCAGAATGATGGGGCCTCTTGTCTGTCACATGACCGCCTCCCTGTGATAGAACTATCTACACTCTCCTAGACACATTGGCCACCTCCTAAAAAGTAATCTCACTCCCAGCCTCCTAGCCATATGAATACTGTCACACCTCCTTTTTACGCTACTACAACCTGGCGAAGGGCGTAGATAAGGGAGTTTTTCCAATTTAAGGACTATTGAAACGGGATTCAATTATTTAAAATAATTTTAGAGTCGCCACTTGAGAGATTTACGGTGTCCCAAGTCACCATTTAGAATCCCGAATCAAGGAAAGAATAACTCTGTTTAATAGCCCGCGAACCAGAAATCTAAGTAAGGAATTCTGTTAACCCGGGAGAAGGTTTTAGGCATTTCCGGGTTCCGTGGTTCTAGCACGGTTGCTTAACTGTTATATTTGGCTTACATTATCTGATTTTATACAATTTTGAACCTAAGTGCAGTTTTAATCTTTTATCCACTTTTATTATTATTATTTTAAAAGAAAATTACAACGTCGTTAGAACATGTCTCGAACCACGTCAAATAAATGCACCCGTGGTTCTCAACACATTCCAACTTTGTTGAGATTTGGATTTGGGTCACATAAATGTGCACCCCAATTTAAGAAAGGAAAATTATTAAACTAACACGCCTAAAATGAATATGTGTTTGCAAGTTTGCGAGGGCCATGGAAGTTTACTAAATAGCGCACCTCAAGTTCTACAGAAAACTAAGTATCACTACCACGTCACGGGAACCGTACCCATGGTTGTAATATGAATACTTCCAAACCAGCACATAACTTCATTTCAATTAGCACCCTAGAAAGAGGTAAAGATGCAGAATTAGACATTTATGCTGTGACTTTACTCAAAGTAGTCCATGTGATGTACAACTATGCTCATTACTATTGAGAAACAACAAATTCAAATTGTTTCCAGGTGCATCAGTCAACTCACCAAACCATTACGGAAAGACTAGCATTATACTGACCGTGATATCAAACAAATCAATATCTTGCTAGAAAATGCAATACAACTAGTTATTGTGGTGAACAATAATGATAGCAGTCACATAATTCCTGCTTCAACAGCTGAAGAAACTGCTACAGGTGTAGTTTTTGATATTCAATTTGGTGAAGTTACATAAGGACATGAACTTGCCGTGGCATGTCGAGTTTCAATAGTAAAGGAAGATCTTCCAACAATTGGAAATGAGGCTGATGGAATGGATGTAAGAAAGCATAAAGAAGTGGAACCTGTTGTGAAATTAATTGATTCAGAAAATATTCTCATGGGCAATGATGAAGTAAAAGTTGCATAGGGAGAGACTGTTAGAGTGGAAACTAACATGGGAATAGAGTTGGCATATATACATATATGTGAAGGGCTAGCAACAACTATTTCACTGTTGGAGAGGTTGAGACGTACATTGAATAGAGTAGCATCCAATTGATTGATGAGAGGCCTGAGACAATCAATATTGTGCTAAACGACAGTGTTAGCAGTCACATTATTCATCTTCCTGCAGCTGTAACTACTGTTGTAGGTGCTGAAAAGAAACATCATGTCATGGAAGATAATATCACTACTCGGAAGAAGTATATATCTGAGGAAACAAAATCTATACAGTAAGGTGGAGTTAAAAGGCATAGATAAGAAGATTTGCAAGTTGGTTGAAGAGGTTGAATTTGCAGGTGCAAGCCCCAGCATAATTTGGAGTAAGTTCGCCTTCAATGGACAAGCAACCTCTTGCAGCACCAGAATTATCAATACAAAAATCACCATGTTTAAAAGGATAAATACTCATTTCAAAATGACACTCAAGTGCAGACTTATATGACAACTGAAGAGGAGAGAAATGCAAGCAATGGAGAAGTTATTCCCAATTTATCAGCAGAACTCTAGATTGAGAAACGAACCAAAACTAAGGCAACATTTGTTTTTAAAGAAAAAGAACTGATGTACTTATCATTCAATCGAAGGCTAAGGTCTGTAAGAATAATACAGTTATTAGGATACCTTTATTCAAAGTAAACCTTCATCAGCTTCAAACCAACAAATCAGGCAAGATGATCTTGAAGCATGGAAAAGGAAACTCTTTAGTGAATCGTGTCGAACATATTGAAACTGAGATAGAAGACACGAGCAGATAGAGAAAATCATCTTATGAAGCGATCATACCTTACCAACACGACCAAACTTCTGTCCATCACTCAAAGTCCAGGAAGCAAACGTCCTGAATATAAACGTCATAATATCAGGCTCGCTTAGCAATCACGGAAGTTGAACACATTGTTCATTTGAAAGCGACAAAACCTTTACACAAATGCAACTCGACATCATAATAACAGTTAAATCATAGAAAGAGATCACTCAAAACAAACTTCTACTAACTGAAAAAAATATTCTAATACGTAATACCACTTAGAAGCAATTCAACCACAAAAAAAATCACGCCCAAATCCAAACATCATTCTAAATAAAATCTCACTGCTCAAATATACTTTATAACACGGATGCGAAAGAGAAATAAATCGAACATGAAATTTCAAATCCAATTAATAACTATGTTCTCGACAATACACCTTTTGATTCCGAATTCTATCGAGGTTCAGTAGCGACTCAGCAGAACAACAGTGGAAACAACTCGAACTTTAATATGTATCTCCCAGGAACTGAAATCCGGATTCAAAAGAAGAAGACAAATTTATCTATGCTTTCTTAAACTTTAAATGACGTCGTCAAAGAGAATCAACCCGGAAAATCCCTTTTGTTCCCAGAAAACCTTTCGAATTGTTTTTTTTCTTCTCCAAATTTTCTTCAGCCCCCCTCCCCCCTTTTACAAAATATGATCGAGCTTCGTTTTGGAAACGAATTCCTGATGAATGTGGGGCTTGGATTGAGGAAAATCAATCCAACGCCTCACACCCATCCAGCAAATCCTTTCCAGAAGCTTCCAATCAAAGATAAGTCTCAATCGAGTGGCTAGGAGGAATCTTCCACCAAAACCTATTAGAAATAGCAAGATGAGAGAATGAGGGGTGCGTGGTAATGGGTTTAAGGTTCACTATCCTGAATTTGGACTGAATAAGAGCTGATTCAGGTGTTTTTTGCGGAGGAGAGGAACAATCACATTGATTTTAGGGGTTCTGTGAGTATTAGGTTATGTTGGAGTGGGTATTGATACATGGTCGGGTCGATTCATTGGGTGTGGGTCTAGAAGATTTTAGAAGGAGAAAAGGGGTTTGGGCTGATTTAATTGTGTATATGGCCTAATTAGGTCCTTTTTGTTTAGTTCCAGATTTTCTCTCCTATTTTTTTATTTAAAATTATTTAAAACCTAAAAATTCCTAATTAACCTAAAAGAAAAACCTAATTAGTCATATAATAATTATTATCATATAATAAAAAAAGATTAAGAGAAAAAGAATTACCTGAAATCGATCTTAAGTGCAAATTAAGCCATTTTTGAATTTCCTTTCTCAATTGCTAATTAATTTCTCAAAAATGCAAAATTACTCCTAAGTGCACATGCCTCATGTATTTTTGTATTTTTCGTTATTCGCTTTTTAAAAAAATGCATAAAATGCAAACCATTAACAGAATAATGCCATGAAAAATCAAAATTACAAATAAACAAACGAAATTTTTTTGTTTTGAATTTATGGGAGTAATTCGTATAGGGAAAAAATTATATGCTCACAGCCGCCCCTCTTTGCGCGGAAACACGAAGAACTTTCGTGCAAAGATAAGTGAGCAAACATGAGCGATTTTTGTCCATTTGAACCTTCCATGAGAATAATTTTTGAAAAGCTTGACTGCACCCTGCTTCAGAGGCTGCCTACTTATCCTCAGTTGAAGAGGAATCCGGTCAGTGTAGTTCAGGAGTGTTTAGTAGTTGGGACTACCGAGGCTGTGATTTTACTGTTGTTGCTACTGCTACTGCTTCTAGACCCCCTTGTTACACCATTGTGAAAAATAAAGAAGCTAGACTAAGCTATGAACTATGGATTACAAGAAAACCTATCTATATCTTCCGACTTGCTCTGAATCCTTGTTGCCTTGTTGTCTTGTATTTCTCACTATGGAACTTCTTGTTGCTTTATTAACCGGTGTTTCCTCCTGTGGAACTTCTTGTTGCCTTGTTGTATGGCATTTCTCTTCCTCTATGTTTGATGCCGAATTGTTGGTCTTAAGATGTACCCCATCGAAAGCATTTCCTCGTTCTACAGGTGGGCGCCTGGTTGCTTGAACTCGCAATTTGAAAGATCTTCCCATGTTATGCAGCTGGGCACCTGATCATCAAAACTTGACTTCCAAGAAATATTCCCTTGTTCTATAGGTGGGTGCCTGATTGCTGAACTCGAATTGTGTTCCCTTGTTCTCCAGGTGGGTGCCTGATTATCAAAACTTGCATGAAATTGAACTATATTCCCTTGTTCTCCAGGTGGGCACCTGATTACCAACACTTGACACTTGAAAAATATTCCCTTGTTCAACAGGTGGGCGCCTGATTACTAAAACTTGAAGTTTTGAAAAATATTTCCTTTGTTCTACAGGTGGGCGCCTGATTACTAAAACTTGAAGTTTTGAAAAATATTCACTTGTTCTACAGGTGGGCGCCTGATTACTAAAACTTGAAGTTTTGAAAAATATTCCCTTGTTTTACAGGTGTGCGCCTGATTACTAAAACTTGATGTTTTGAAGAATATTACCTTTGTCTACAATTGGGCGCCTGATTATAAAAACTTGAAGTTTTGAAAAATATTCCCTTGTTCTACAGGTGGACGCCTGATTACTAAAACTTGAAATTTTGAAAAACATTCTCTTGTTCTACAGGTGGGCTCCTGATTACTAAACTTGAAATTTTGACAAATATTCCCTTGTTCTACAGGTGGACGCCTGATTACTAAAACTTGACAATCAAAACCCACAAGAAAATCTTCCTGCCCCAGTTGGTGCTGGGTGGATCCGTGAGTGTTAATTAACTCTCTTTACCAAATATCTCAAAAGCTAAGTACCATTATCCAGAAGGGTCCTAACAATTCTTAACTGATGACAACTTTAGGACTATGTTATGTTTCTCAAAAGGTATTATTTTCCACTATGTCTTGTCATGATCTATATATGCTGGGGATCTGCCGGTGACTGGTGATTAAAACTACTTCCCATTATTCAGTCGGGTCCTGACAACTCTTAATTTGATAACAAAAAGGTGACAACTGTGGGTTATTATTTAGGGCTACATCCCACTATCCAGGGGGGGGGGGGTCCTGACGACTCTTGTTGACTATTGCTGGGGAAGTATCTAATCTAAGTCCCATTTTCAGGAGGGTCCTGATGACTCAGCTAGGGAAATTTGAATTTTTTTTTAAATACCATTTTTTAGGAGGGTCCTGATGACTTTTCTTGACTCTTATTGACTCTCTGGGGAGATTTTGGCTCTAAGTCCCATTTTTTAGGAGGGTCCTGATGACTCTTATCGACTCTTATTGGCTCTGGCTGGGGAAATTTTGGCTCTTACTCCCATTTTTTAGGAGGGTCCTGATGACTCTTATCGACTCTTGTTGGCTCTGGCTGGGGAGATATTGGATCTAAGTCCCATTTTTCAGGAAGTTCCTGATGACTCTTGCTCACTCAGCTGGGAAATTTGAAATTTTCCCTCTAAATACCATTTTTAGGAGGGTCCTACTGACTTTTCTTGACTCTTATTGACTCTGGTTGGGGAAGTACTTGGGTTTGACCATGCCACCCAACTGTTTGTGTTCTAAGCTAAGTCCCATTTTCCAGGAAGGTCCTGACAACTCTTGATTGAATCCTTCTTCGATATGCAAGTCATTTTATGTCATTCGTTATCCATGATTACCTTTAACCTTAAAATGAGTCCCATTTTCCAGGAGAGTCCTGAAGGTTCCCACTTTAAATGACAATTCCGACTTCTAGTTGTTTTTGCTAGTGATTATTGTCCAGTAGGGTTTCTGCAACTCTTACTTGGGAATGTGTTGGTGCTTGCCCATGTTACCCACACGTGTTTGAGTTTTATACTGCATTCCATCTCAACTTCCATGCCTCTTTTAACCCTCGGTTGTTTCTATTGGGTTTTGCTAGTTAAAGTTTGTCCCCTTGTGCTCTTTGCTGGGGAGGGTGTTTATGACGGACTATGTCTCTTTTGAGTTTTAACTGAGTCCCACTTCCAGGCGGGCCCTGAGATTTCGATCATACCTGTCGTGTGCCTGCCTTCTCCTGTGGACGACCTCCCTTAATCTCTTCCGGAATTTTCTGCCCCCGTGTCAATCAAAGTAAAATTGTCAGTTTGAAAAGTGGTGGTTAGCTCGCAGCATTCTTGTTGGAAGCGGCCTCCTCTTTGTCATGCTTTTTCTAGAAGCCTTATACCGTTCTCTAACGATTGCTGAGTTAGAGTGTTATGCTTAGACCCTTGTGGCTTCGTTTTGTTCCTCATACTGGTGTTATATTTTCGAACCCCTGCCAAAAATCCTTATCCCTTTCCTGAGACTACCCGGCCCATTTGGGATGCTCGACCGACTCTTGACCTTAATGCCCTCACTTTTGCTTCTTACCCTATGTTGCACTCTCGATCCTTCACCACAATTCTTTATGTCTTTCCCTAATGACTGACGTATTATGTTTGGTCAAACCCTGCGACCTTTTCCATTTTTCGTGTTTTTCCAACTGTACGTTCTATCTGAATCTTTGTGGTTTCATTTGCATGCCTTTTTCTGTGTGGTATTCCTTCACTTCGCCGAATCTGGTCTCTTCCATCAATTACAAATTTTATGAATCCTTCCCTTTGTTGTTCCACACTTGTTATCCTTGTTACGCCTTTGGGTGTCGTGCACTTTGTCCCTTTGGGAGTTGACAATCGACTTTGAAATTCCTCCCGCTCGCTTAAACAAAAACTCCATAGATTCGAGAGAAAGATGAAATGCAAAGACTCTAAATGGTATTTAGGGTAAAGAATTCCATACTCGTTTACTATTTAAAAGAAAAGAAAGAAGACTTATCTGAAGAGGAACAACTGGTTTTCATGATCATGACATGCACTTCGGCTTGGTCGACCCAATCCGTTTCGATGACCGACCTTCCGTTGCTGTGCTTTTGTTGTCGTGACCCTTCTAACCCACTTCTTTCGACCAAACCCTAGCTCGACCTGCTCTACAGTGTTTATCCATCAATAGCCCTTTCTGAGTTTTGCTTTTGCCTTACCTTCGCCTCACGGTGCCTGTGAAGGTTTTCACCAATAAGACTCTCTCATTTTATTTTCTCTCAAACGCTCGTCGCCGCATGGTGCCCGTGAGGGTTTTCACCGATAAGACTCTCTCTTTTTATTATCTCTCTTGTCTGGCTCAGAGTGCTGTCCCTGACATGAATACCCTCTACCTGCTCGACTCAACATCTTTTGAAGACTGACTAGAAGGTCTTTCTTTGGACCGTAACGTGGGCTTTTGGATAGGGTTGGAAAGAACGGTATCAAAGGCTCAAAGTAATTCGCATAGGTTAAAAGTTACATCTTTCGGAATCAGATTTTCTTACAGCAACCACAACTTCTGCCCCAGTTTCTTGCTAGGGACTTTTGAATTTTTGTTTTGATGAGACCGAACCGTGAGGCTGCCTACATATCCTTTTAAAAGGAATCAGGTCAAACGTAATTCATGCCGATTCCTTGTTTTTGTTTTTATTTTTTCTTCTCCCTTTTTCTTTCTGTTTTTCTTTTCACCTTTTTTCTTTTTCTTTTTTTGTTTCATTTTATTTTTTTTCTTCCTTTTCCTTTTCTCATTTCTCATTTCTCATTTCCTTCATTGTTTTCTTTGCTTCTTTTTTCATTCTTTCCTTTCTTTTCCTTTCACTGCTTTCTCACACTTGCGTTTCTGAATTTTGATACTGATTACGAAAAAGGTGATTAAAAGAAAATAATTAAAGCTGAAAAGGGTTAGTAAATAATAAAGTGTTTAGGTAGCAGAACAAAATGCCTTCGTAATTTCAATCTTCCAAATATGCCAAGTACAAACAGGTGTCAAGTATAAACAATGTTCCAAAGAAGATCATACATTATATCTTTTGACAGCATCTACGTTGATAGCTATTTCCGCACATTTCCCTTCCACGTCCGTCAGATACAATGCTCCATTAGACAAAACTCTTGATACGATGAATGGCCCTTGCCAGTTTGGAGCCAACTTGCCTTTCGCCTAGGCCTGGTGAGGATGGATGCGCTTTAGTACTAGTTGGCCTACTTCAAACATTCTGGGGCGGACCTTCTTATTATATGCCCTGGCCATTATTTGTTGATACAACTGGCCATGACAGACTACCGCCAATCTTTTCTCGTCAATCTAACTCAATTGTTCCAAACTAGCTTTGACCCATTCTTCGTCGTCGATTCTTGCTTCGGCCACGATCCGAAGAGAAGGGATTTCAACCTCGGCCGGGATCACCGCCTCTGTGCCAGTGGTGTGATAGCCTAACAATTCAAAAGGCAGCTTCTCATGCCACTGCCTGGATCCTTCCACCATTTTACGAAGTATCTTCTTTATGTTCTTTTTTGCTGCCTCAACCGCTCCATTCGCCTTGGGGCGTACGGGGTAGTGTTTTGATGTGCGATCTTGAATTGCTGACATACCTCTCTCGTTAGGTGACTATGGAGATTTGCCCCGTTATCAGTGATAAGCGTCTTGGGGATCCCGAACCGACAAATAATGTTTGTGTGCACAAAATCGACCACAACCATCTTGGTCACTGCCTTGAAGGTTTTGGCTTCAACCCATTTGGTGAAATAGTCAATAGCAACTAGGATAAATCTGTGTCCATTAGAAGCTGCTGGCTCGATGGGTCCGATGACATCCATGCCCCAAGTGACGAAATGCCAAGGTGCTGACATCGTGTGCAGTTCCGACAGGGGAGAGTGAATTAGATATCCATGTACCTGATACTAGTGGAATTTACACATAAAGCTGATAAAATCCCGTTTCATGGTGATCCAATAATACCCTGCCCGGAGAATCTTATGTTCCAAAACATATTCGCTCATGTGCGGCCCGCATACGCCAGCATGCACCTCATTCATGATAACCGTCGCCTGCCGAGCATCTACGCATCTTTATTAACCTAGATCTGGCATTCTCTTGTATAATACCCCTCCACTGAGGAAGAACTCACTTGAAAAACGATGGATTGTTCTTTTCTGGTCACTCGTGGCTTGCATCGGGTACACACCTTTTCTGATATATTCCTTGATGTCGTGGAATCAAGGCTCGCCATCAAGCTCTTCTCTCACTATGTTGCAATAAGCATGTTGATCATGGACCCGGATATATATTGGGTCAACAAAAGCCTTGTCTGGGTGATGTATCATTAACGCCAAAGTAGCCAGGGCATCGGCAACCTCATTGTGAATTCTGGGAATGTGCCTGAACTCTACTGACCGGAATCGTTGACAAATATCATGCAAGCATTGCCAGTAAGGTATGAGTTTTAAATCTCTTGTCTCCCATTCCCCTTCGATC
This sequence comes from Nicotiana benthamiana, assembly GCA_034376525.1. NCBI lineage: Eukaryota > Viridiplantae > Streptophyta > Magnoliopsida > Solanales > Solanaceae > Nicotiana > Nicotiana benthamiana. The sequence goes on along the minus strand of CM067339.1, from coordinate 52,349,890 downwards.
TGGTGTACCAAAAGGTCTGAGTCCCCTAAGACAGGAACTTCATGGACACTCATGTCCGCTGCAAATCTCAAACCCAAGATACATGCCTCATACTCAGCCATGTTGTTGGTGCAATAGAAACGAAGTTGAGCTGTGACCGGGTAATGATGCCCTTTTTCAGAAATGAGTACCACTCCTATCCCGACGCCTTTCATGTTGGTAGCCGCATTAAAGAACAATTTCCATCCCGACTTCTCATCCCGTTTCATTTCATTGACGTGCATCACTTCCTCGTCCGGAAAATATGTGTTCAGGGGTTCATATTTTTCATCTATGGGATTCTCTGCTAAATGGTCTGCCAATTCCTGCGACTTCATAGCAGTCCTAGTTATGTAGATGATGTCGAATACAGTGAGCAAGATTTTCCACTTTGCGAGCCTCCCTGTGGGCATGGGCTTCTGGAAAATGTATTTCAATGGGTCCAGTCGTGAGATGAGATAAGTGGTGTATGATGACAAATAATGCTTCAACCTCTGGGCTACCCATGTCAAGGCACAGCATGTCCTTTCAAGATGAGTGTACTTAACCTCATAGGCCGTAAATATCTTGCTGAGGTAGTATATGGTTTGCTCTTTTCTCCCAGTAACATCGTGCTAGCCCAACACGCACCCAAATGAATTTTCTAGGACTATCAAATATAAGATCAGAGGCCTTTCTGGTTCAGGAGGGACCAGTACTAGTGGGTTTGACAAATATCCCTTTATCTTATCAAAAGCTTCCTGGAACTCTCCTGTACATTTCTCTGCATCATCCTTCTATAACAGCTTAAAGATGGCTCGCAGATGGTTGTGAGTTGGGCGATGAATCGACTGATGTAATTCAGCCTTCCCAGTAGACTCATTACTTCTGTTTTGTTTCTGGGTGGAGGAAACTCCTGTATAGCTTTGATTTTTGATGGTTCTAGCTCGATGCCTCGGCGGCTGACTATGAACCCTAACAACATTCCCGAGGGAACCCCGAATGCGCATTTTGCCAGGTTGAGTTTGAGCTCATATCTGCAGAGCCTTTGGAAGAATTTCCTCAGGTCTCTGGCATGATCAGAGTGCTTCCTAGACTTGATTATTATATCATCCACATAGAATTCAACTTTCTTATGTATCATATCATGGAAAATGGTTGTCATAGACCTCATGTATGTGGCTCCACCATTTTTCAATACAAAAGTCATGCCTCTATAACAGTACGTCCCCCATGGTGTGATGAACGCCGTTTTCTCCGCATCTTCCTCGTCCATTAAAATCTGGTGGTACCCCGCGTAACAATCCACGAATGACCCGATATCATGCTTTGCGCAATTGTCAATCAATATATTGATGTTCAGTAAGGGAAAGTTGTCCTTTGGACTTGCCTTGTTGAGATCGCGATAATCAACACATACCCTGGTTTTACCTTCCTTTTTCGACACAGGCATAACATTAGCTAAAAAAGTGGGATATCGTGTGACGCGAATGACTTTTCCCTCAAACTTCTTGGTCACCTCTTCTTTAGTTTTCACGCTCACATCAGTTTTGAATTTCCTCAACTTTTGATTAATAGGCGGGCAAGCAAGTCAGTAGGTAATTTGTTGACTACCAAATCAGTGCTCAACCCGAGCATGTCGTCGTAGGACCATGTAAAGACATCCTTGTACTCCAGCAATACTTCGATTATTTCTTCCCTCAGTTGTAGCTCCAGATAGACACTTATTTTTGTTTCTATGATATTATCCGAGCTTTCTAGATTTATTGCCTCTGTATCATTCAGGTTTGGTTTGGGTTTCTCTTCGAATTGGGTCATCTTTTACTAATCTCATCCCATTCCCCTTCCTCATCGTACCCTGGTTCATCCTCGTGTTCTATTTCCCGAATTATTATTTCTGGACTAGGTTTGTTGGAAATATTGGGCCAAGGAGTTCTTATGCATGTCAGATCACTGGAACCAGCATAAAAATAACTGTACAATAGAGAAAAGAAAGAAAAGTAAAGAGAAAATGGAAACTATCACCATTGCTGAAATGGAAATTGCATTTCACTAAAATCAAAGATAACATAGTTTGTGCATCCAAATGGACGGAAAGAACAACTGAGTGACACTAGTACAACTAGACTGAAAGGAAAATCAAAGCCGACTACCACGACTCCCTCCGAGTGGGAAGAGGAGTGGCTTTCTAGTTATTGATTTTTGCGCGTGCTCCCACAAACTGTATATCTGCCCTGCTCGATCCTTCTCCCGCCTCCACCATATTAACCTCATTGAACAGACTTTCTAACCCCTTATCAAGATCTCCGTCTGCGTCGATCAGCGGGCTGGAAATCTTGGGTCAGGGGCCATTACTGGGTTTGACAAATGATTTGGACAAACTTGGGATAGGCTTCGGGAGAATCGAGGCTTTCTGTATCAGCTTCCTGGCTAGCTTTATGTCAAAGGCTGTGGGTTTGAACCCTAGACAAAAAGTGTCTAGATTCTTGGTAAGGGACACTGGTTGTGCAATGCCTTGCAGGGAAGCTCCCAACTCTTTGTCGGGTAATAAAGCCATTTCTCAACATTTCTGAAGCTACCATGACAGATGTGGTTGTTACCTTTGGGGTTACAACAATCTCACCTTCTGGGATCTTCTGAACTGATACCGTATCAAACACCTGGTAAACCCATGGCCCTTTGTTGTTCTCAAATTCAATGAAAGGCACAATCGTGTCACTTGGGGTACACTGATTATCTTCTCCATGCACGACAATCTCTTGCCTGTCCCATTCAAATTTGACCATCTGGTGCAGTGTAGATGGTACTGCTTTGGCTGCATGAATCCAGGGTCTTCCCAATAACAGATTATAGGAGACTGATACATCCAGCACATGGAATTCCATAATGAACTCGATGGGCCCTATAGTTACTTCCAGCACTATATCCCCTACGGTGTCTTTACATCCGCCGTCGAAACCTCGAATACAGATGTTATTCTTGCGGACCCTTTCATTTTCCACCTTCTTCTTGGTTAATGTGGATAGTGGACATATGTTTGCATTGGACCCATTGTCGACCAAAACTCGGGTGACCACGACATCTTCAGACTTCATAGTCAGATAAAGAGCCCGGTTGTGCTCCGTAACCTCCATAGGCAGTTCATCATCAGAGATTGTGACCCAGTTTACCTCGAATATCTTGTTTGCAATCTTTTCCAAGTGGTTCACTGTTATCTTATATGGGACATGAGCTTCATTCAAAATCTTCATCAACGCCCGGCGGTGCTAATTTTTTGGTGTGATGCCCCGGTGAACCAGAACAGTATTCACAGCTGACCGAGTAATCTAAATTTTTTGGGGGAGGATTTGGAAGCTTCACCTCAATTGGTCTTAACATATCCAGTTGTCGCAGTCGGGGGAACAAGCTAGTGTAAGATTCTCCCAGCGGAGTGGAAGTCTTCTTTTTCTGCACCCTCTCATTTCACATGGCCGTATTGCCTCGGAAGGTGGGCCTCGGGGTTTGGTGGTAAGCTCTTGGAGGCGGGTATTGATTTTGTGGAGTTGGGTAAGTGTTTTGAGGGGGTGGCACACGCCATTGTGTGTGAGCGTGAGGTTGGGTATATGCATGTGCATGATGGACTGAGAAACGAGGTTCTGGTGGTGGAGAGTAATGTTAGGGTGGGCCATATGGAGTGTGTGGGTATGTTTGGTGGTGAGGACGGGGCTGACCGTAATGAGATGGTGCCCGAGGCCCGAACCAGGTTCCCGACTCCAATGTCGCTACTCCCTCTTTCTTCTTTTTCCCGAAAGCTCCCCCAGCTCCACCCTGGATGGTTTGAGTAGTTGCCTTATTTGCCGAGTAGCTCATGATTTTATTGGATTTGAGGCCTTCCTCAACCATAATTCCCATCTTGACCACTTCGTTGAAAGACTTCCCTACCGTTGATACCAAATACCCAAAGTAGGTAGGTTCTAGAGCTTGCAGAAAATAGTCAACCATCTCACTCTCGTTCATGGGAGGATCAACTCTGGCTGCTTGTTCCCTCCACCGGAAACCGTACTCCCTGAAACTCTCGTTTTGTTTCTTCTCCAGCTTTGTTAGAGATAGACGATCTGGGACAATCTTGTGATTATATTGAAAGTGGCATGCAAATGCTTGCGCTAAGTCATCCCAGGAATACCACTGATTAGGATCCTTTCGAGTATACCACTCCAATGCCAATCTTCTCAATCTGCGGCTAAAGTACGCCATTAGTAATTCATCTTTTCCCCCTGCTCCCCTCATTTTACTGCAAAACCCTCTCAAATGTGCAACTGGATCACCGTGACCATCATATAAGTCAAATTTAGGCATTTTGAAACCTAGAGGAAACTGTACGTCTGGGAATAAGCAAAGATCCTTGAAGGACACGCTCACCTGGCCACCTAACCCCCGCATGTCCCTGAATGATTGTTCCAGACTTCGGACCTTTCTAAGCATTTCTTGCTGCTCGGAATTCTGATTGGCTTTTTAACTCCCATTGAGATTTCAGGACGAGGAGCATAGGAGTAAGGCTCCTGGGCTTTGTATGCGGGCTCTGGGGGATAGTATTGAGGGTCATAAGCTTGAAGTAGTGGTTCGCTGTGCAGGAGGCGGAGATGCCACATAGATAGGAGCGATTGGCAGGGAAGGGTAAGGAGTGACTTTGGGTAGTGGGGCTTGTGGCTGAGAGGTAGGACCCTGATGGTGTGAGTATATAGGAAAACCTGGAGGCGGATCAGTAACGGACTGGTTAGGTGCCTGGGCCAGTGGCGGGATAAAGGGTGGGTTGACAGGATAGGTCGAGGGCGGCTGTCCTCTTGCCCATGCCTGGTAAATCTCGGCCATTTGGTGTTTAGCTTATACATTTCCTCCTTCATAGCATTAACGTCCAATACCTCTGCCTCCTTCGAGGGGTCAATAATGCTGGCATCAGCTTCTTGGTTGTCCATGACTTGTTTGCTTTTCGACTGCGTGTTGTAAGAGTGAGTTGCAAGAATGCCGCGAGTACTAGTCACCTGTCTAATTTGGCACTGAAATTTCACAACACCAGAGACTCTTTAATGGTTAGGTTCCAACATGTAAGCGGCCACGTATGCATGCACATAAATGAAAATTGGTCCCTATATGCATTGATTGCTTGCGTCATCCCGGCTTTTATCTGCAAAACGCCCTTTTGTTTTAGCCCTATTCTCTCCCTTTTCATATTTATTCGATTTAAATTTTATTCAATTATGGTCGAATTCTATGTAGAATGCCTATGTATCATGACCCCGCATACATCAGACCGAGCGTAGTTCTTGCAAACAAAAGCGGAACATAACATATTTGGGAAAATTTTATAACAACAGACTGTAATTACAAAGACTCGAAAGGTGACAGATTGACAAACGAACTACAGACTCGAACGACAACCAATTATGCATAAAGAAAATACAGACTCAGTTAAACTAACAGACTTTAAAAACTAATATATTGATAGTGCAATCTTTTAGGAGTACATTTATGCCTCAAGTTCTCCTGGGCCTCGCGGGGCATCGTTCGGCCTTGCCGCTGGCTTGCATGCTAAACTCCCTTGGAGGTGCTGGAGATCTTCCATCACTTGTCGGACAAAAGTCATGGCGGTGGCAAAGAACATAGATTTTGTCATATCCTCGCAATGGCTGCACCTTGTGGTGATGTAGTCTGCGATTGCCCATACTCTTTCCCTAATAAAACCCTTTTCTTGCAACAGACGCCCAATTTGTTCAGCCCTCGCCTCTAGAGTTTTCTCGGCTGCCTGGTTCAGTCCCTCGAAATGCCTCAAATCCATCTCCAACCTTGCTATCGCTGTATAATAATGTTCTCTCCCGGTTTTGAGATCCTCAACTTGCTTGGCTACCCTTCTCTCAACCATGCTGACCCTCCATTTTAACCTAGTAACTTCATCATCATGCTTTTCCTTTAATTTCTCGATGATATGGACCTGTTCCTCTACACTTTTAGCTAATTGCCTCCGAACCCTGGATAGATCAAACCCATATTCAATTACTTGTTTCCTCAAATTATCTATGAGTTTTCCATCTTTTAAGCTCCTGGGAGGATTTTCTGCGGCTGCTTTCATCTTTTGGATTTGGGCTCGCAGCGTCTTATTTTCTTTGGTTAATCTTTTCTTTTCTCCCTCGTCTTCTGCGGCTTGCAAACCATTTTCAAATTGCAATTCTTGGATTTGCCTTTCCAATCTTCCTATGGTGGACTTGTATTCATATTCCTTTGATAGCCAGTCACATTGTTCCTTTGACGTTTTAATGAAATCCTGGAGGTGAGGTCTTTTGGGCGGTCTCTCAAACTCAATTTCCCTCCTGTACCAGGCGAGGTATCTCGGTGACACTTCGCCTCTGGCCCGATCCTGTACGCAAGTGTCGGCGGTTAGGTATTGGCATTCATTCCAGACCTTGCGGACCATTGCTTCGGGGAACTGACCATCGGGCCCAATCTCAACTACTCGGATGCTGAGATCTTCGTCTTTCAGCACTATCTGGCATCTTCTGGGTTGTCTCAAGACCCGATACGGGGCATATGGATGGATACTCATAAGACCCATAAAGAGAAAATGTGGTTCTGTTGCCGGCATGTACACGATCTCATCCACAGACAACCATCCTAGTGTCCATTCTATTTGACTGGTAGTGAGGGAATGGAGGTAAAAAGTCCATTTTGCTACACCTTCTGGTAGGCTGAGCTTTTCAATTTGGTGGACCCATAACTCATGAATCTTGAGCAGTGTCATAACTTCTCCGTCATCCACATTTGCAATAATAGATTACACCCTTCAAAGAAATCGTTTCTGGCCTTGCAAACTGTGAGAGCACGAAAGATCTCAGCTACTATCATGGGCGCGAGTGTGCACTTGGCCTGTGTACGTAGAGTACTGGAAACCCTGCTATCCTTATGTCAATGTTCCCATCCTTTATTGGAAATATCAGAAGCCCTAGAAAAGCCACCATAAAAGTGAAGCGTTTGTGTTCTTCCCATTTGACACAGTTTCCCTTACTGCAGACTTTGTTCTCTGGATTGTTGAATCCCCCTATGTGACCGTATCTAGAATACAGGAATGAAAAAGTGCAGAACCCTGCCTCCAAGTTCGCATCATGTACTACCCTGCTTATCTTTAAGGTATCTAAGAATTTATGCACCGTTATCACTCTTGGAGCAACCAGATACCTGTGTCTCAAAGGAAGCTCCCCATTTCCAATATATACCGCTATTTCTTCCAATGTTGGAGTGAGTTCAAAGTCTGAGAAGTGAAACACATTGTGTGACAGGTCCCAACATGTAACTAATGCTCTTATGATGTCTCCTCGGGGCACAATCTCTAATAACCACGGGAGGCCCCCCAAATACTTCTTTATCTCATCTTGTCCATCCCTGCCCAAATCTTTCCACCACAACCGCAACTCTAAAGGGATTCGGCTGACAAATGAAAAAGGCCCGGTTTGGATTGTGCTCATCCTGCACATTTATTAAGGTGAATTAGTGACGTGTAAATTTATTCCTGTTTGACTTTAAAAAAATGAAAAAGAATTTTCTCTTGAAATTTATTTTCTAAAACCATAGGCGCAGTTTTGCAAACATGACCTTTTAGCACTTCCGGAGGAAGTTTTCAAGGCTGTGTCCGCTAGCAGGCCAAAAATACAATAAAGACCCAAAAGTGGCCTTTTGTGCAAAATTAGCCCTCTGGTGTCCCCTTTGGGAGCATCTGGCTATTTTGACAATAACAACGTCACCCGATTTATTCAGAATGGCAAGTGAAAATTTGAAAATTATTTAAGGCACTTTTGCACAAGGGAGGTTGGACCCGATGGGGGTTGCCTACGTATCCTACCCTCGATGAGAATCAAACCGGCGTAGTTAGGGTAAAATAATTTGTCAAAACCAAAAACTTTGTTGAAAAGCCTCTTTTCCTTTTGTTTACTCCCTTTTCCCCTTTTTTCAAAAATCCGGCAGCATTTTGGCACTACTTGAGCATCGGTTTTACAAATGATTAATCTCAGCCAGCCCTAGTGCCACTTATTTTCAGATTTTAAAAAATTTTGTTTTTTTCGCAAGCTGTTCAACATGCAAATCCAAAACAACTAAGCACAAGTAGCACGTAATATGCATCAGATGGTCTTTGCATTTTGGGGCACCTGTCCTAGACAGACCCAACACCTGTGTTGAATCCCTAATTCAAATGCATGATGTAGATAAGTGTTCCTACTAGTGATGCGGCATGAGGTTTTGTTATACTAAGTTCAGCACATGGGTACTTGTTGTAGACTGTGTACTCGAGCGGACACATCGAGTCGAGGAGGGGGCTACGTACCGGGGACCCGCAATATCGTCAGGCTTTGTAACTTGTCCGAGCCTCTTTCTTATTTTGAGGTATGACACGAACAGAATAGGGAGTCTCGACCAGCGAGCATATCCCCGAAGATAAAGAGAGAAGGGTTTCGTAACAGTTTATATACACTTCAAATAATATCAAAGCGACAAAAGCATCATTCTGCACATTAAGTTGACATGTAAAATCAAATAATAAACAAAGCCAAATACAACAATTATTCTGAGCTCGAATTCTTAAACCCTGAACCAGAGATTCTGGGGTCGATCCCCAGCAGAGTCGCCAGAGATATTACACCTCCTTTTTAAGGGAGTTTTTCCACTTTAAGGACAATCGAAACGGGATTCAATTATTTAAAAGAATTTCAGAGTCTCCACTTGGGAGATTTATGGTATCCCAAGTCATCGTTTAGAATCCCGAGTCGAGGAAAGAATGACTTTGTTTAATAGTCCGCGAATCATAAATTCGAGTAAGGAATTATGTTAACCCGGAAGAAGGTGTTACTCATTCCCGGGTTCCGTGGTTCTAGCATGGTCGCTCAACTGTTATATTTGGCTTACATTATCTGATTTTATACAATTTTGAACCTAAGTGCATTTTTAATCTTTTATCCACTTTTATTATTATTTTAAAAGAAAATTACATCGTCGTTGGAATATGTCTTGAACCATGTCAGATAAATGCACCCGTGGTTCTCCGCACATTCCAACTTTGTTGAGATTTGGATTTGGGTCACATAAATGTGCACCCGAATTTAGGAAAGGTAAATTATTAAACTAACGCGCCTAAAATGAATATGCGTTTGCAAGTTTGCGGGGGCCATGGAAGTTTGCTAAATGACGCACCTCAAGTTCTACATAAAAGAGTTTTACTTAGCTAAGGAAAACTTTAACACTCCTACTTATAAAAAATAAGTATCACAACCACGTCACGGGAACCGTACCGATGGTTGTAATATGAATACTTCCAAACCAGCACATAACTTCATTTCAACTAGCACCCTAAAAAGAGGTAAAGATGCAGAATTCACCATTTATGCTGTGACTTTACTCAAAACAAGTCCATGTGATATACAACTATGCTTATTACTATTGAGAAACAACAAATTCAAAATATTGCCAGGTGCATCATTCAACTCACTAAACCATTACGGAAAGACTAGCCTTATACTGACCGTGATATCAAACAAAACAATATCTTTCTAAAAAGTGCAATAGAACTAGTTACTGTGGTGAATAATAATGATAGCAATCACATAATTCCTGCTTCAACAGCTGCAGAAACTGCTACAGGTGGAGTCTTTGATATTCAATTTGGTGAAGTTACATAAGGCAATGAACTTGATGTGCATGTCAAGTTTCAATGATAAAGGAAGATCTTCCAACGATTGGAACTGAGGCTGATGGAATGGATGTAAGAAAGCATAAAGAAGTGGAACTTGTTGTGACATTAGTTGATTCACAAAATAATCTCATGGGCAAGGATGAAGTAAAAGTTGCAGAGGCAGAGACTATTAGAGTGGAAACTAACATGGGAACTGAGTTGGCATATATATGTGAAGGGCTAGCACCAACTAAGAATGATGTGGGTGGCAACAACTATTTCACTATTGGAGAGGTTGAGACGTACATTGAATAGAGTAGCATCCAATTGATTGATGAGAGGCCTGAGGCAATCAATATTGTGCTGAACGACAATGTTAGCAGTCACATTATTCATGTTCATGCAGATGTAGGTGCTGAAAAGAAACATCATGTCACGCAAGATACTATCACTACCGGAAGAAATATATATCTGAGGAAAAAAAATCTTAATATTGAGGTGGAGTTAAAAGGCATAGATAAGAAGATTTACAAGTTGGTTGAAGAGGTTGAATTTGCATGTGCATGCCCCGGCAGAATTTGGAGTAAGTTCGCCTTCAAGGACAAGCAACCTCTTGCAGCACCAGAATTCTCAATACAAACATCACCATGTCTAAATTGATAAATACTCATTTCAAAAGGACACCCAATTGCAGACTTATATGACAACTGAAGAGGAAAGCAATGCAAGCAATGGAGAAGCTATTCCAATTTATCAGCAACACTCTAGATTGAGAAACGAACCAAAACTAAGGCAGCATTAGGTATAAAAGAAAAAAAACTGACGTACTTATCACAAAATCGAAGGCTAAGGTATCTAAGAATTTTACAGTTATTAGGAGCCCTTTAATTCAAACTAAAACTTCATCAGCTTCAAGCCAACAAATCAGGCAAGATGATCGTGAAGCAGTGAAAAGGAAACTCTTAAGTGAATCGTGTCGAACATATTGAAACTGAGAAAGAAAACACGAGCAGATAGACTTAAATATTTAAGACATCATATGCAAGAGAAGAAGCAGAGAAGATTATCTTATAAAGCGATCATCCCTTAACAACACGACCAAACTTCTTTCCATCACTCAAAGTACAGGAAGCAAACGTCTTGAACATAAACGTCATAATTTCAGGCTCGCTTAGCAATCACGGAAGTTGAACACATTGATCATTTGAAAGCGACAAAACCTTGACTCAAAGGCAACTCGACATCACAATAACAGTTAAATCATAGAAAACGATAACTCAAAACCAACGTCTACTGACTAAAAATATTCAAATACATCATACCACTGAGAAGCAATTCAACCCAAAAAAATCACGCCCAACATCATTCTGGATAAAATCTCACTACTCAAATATACTTTATAACAGGGATGCGAAAGAAAAAGAAATCGAACTTGAAATTTCAAATACTTCTAATAACTATGTTCTTGACAATACACCTTTTGATTCTGAATCCTATCGAGGTTCAGTAGCGACTCAGCAGAACAACGTGGAAACAACTCGAACTTCAATTTGTATCTCCCAGGAACTCAATACCGAAAACATCTTCTCTCCAATATGAGACATAAATTAACAATTATAAGAGACTTTCAAGCAGAGGCAAATTCAAAATTTAAACTTTATGAGTTTAGAATCTTAATTTTATCACATCTCGTTTAGCTAATAGGTTCAAAATTTATGCTTTGTACATAATAAATTTTTCGGAAAAAATATAAGGTATGAACCATAGCTATGAGTTCCAATAATAAACTCGTGATCTCTGCACTGAATGCGCCCCCTGCTTCGAAGTTCCTTCAACAAAAATTATTTCCCTCTTTAGCAGTACAGATTATCCAACCAAAACTAATGGTATCCATTGCACAATAAACAGTAGTAAAATTAATACATGTCCTTTTTAGCTTCATCTCCCATATTAACTTTTTTTTAATTACAATTTACATCCAGTTTAAATATACTACGTGTATAATTACAGCATCATAAGCATACTACAGACAATAAAAAGCAAGGAAGAAAAACAAATGCAGTTGAGGGTAGTGCCAGCATTATGATTGTGACTTCTGTTGACATTGTGATGGTTCATAGCTCCAGCTGCGTACACTGGGATCACACCTGCTGTAGCAGTATAAGGTGACTTTCTTGAACCACCGCCGCGCGATGCTCTTCCTCCGGAGCCGCCATGTGATAACCACCGCGCCCACCAGCTGCACCACCTCCACGTTTATTGACCGTCACAACTTCGTCTACACGGATTGACAATTTTTCTTCTGTTAAACGCACATAATGTAATATGTGGCAATCAAATAAAGTCGTTACGTTCAGACTTCTATACAATATCATATAAAAGTCAAGCTCTTTTAGAATTAATTTTTATGATATATTATTATATATATTATTTATAACAACAATTTACTATAACAATCAAAAAAATTTCTGAATAAATAAATTTGTTATAGAAAGGTGTGACTGCATTAGAAATTTAAAACCTTAAAGTCCAAAACAAATTTTATCTCAAATTGAATACGTCAATTCAAATTAGTAAAGTAGTATAAAAGATAATTATTATTTTTTATGTTTCGATTTATGTGAACCTGTTTAACTGGGCGTATAGTTTAAGAATAAAAAAAGAGTATGAAAATTAATTGATCTAGAAATTAAATGCCTATTAAGTTAAGCAAGTAGAGTATGAAAATCAGTATATATTCTAGTGATTAGTAATTTCATTAATTAGCGTATATCAAATCTGACAGACAAAGTTTGGAGTTCCTTTATTTTGTTCAATTGAGAGAGTATCATTGAATTATATATTTTGTACACAAAGTATAGCTCATATATTCCTTTCTTCTATTTAACTGTTTAATTTTCTTTTCTTTCTTTTATATTTTTTATATTGTGTTTTCTTCCACCTTGCTCAAAAACCATGTACGTAGACAGAAGAATTTTGTAAATCATTACACAGAACGTTGCAATATGTTGGAGAAGAACCTCCACCTTGACCTTAGTATACCCATGTTATAGGAGGGAGCTTTAGAGTAATGGTAAAACTGTTTTCGTGTTACTTATATAAATTACGGGTTAGAACCGTAAAAATAGTATTTAATATTTGTATTAGCGCGAATACGGAATACCTTAGGCACAAGGCTACCTTTTTACCAATAGAGCATTATGTTTTTTCCTCCATTTTTTCTTCGAGTGAATTTCCTAATCCATTTAGCATCAAATTTGTTAAAGTCGGTAAAATTTACGAAATCAGTGTGATTCTTTTGGCATCTTTCTGGTTTGATGGGGACAAATAGCGAACTTTCTAATTTGGCTCACATGACGTGCGTGTTCTGTTAAAAAGGAGAAGTGAGAATTCATAGTTCTAACTTATTTGAAATTGAGGCAGAGTTATTATTATTATAATAATGATGTTTGGACGTTACGACAAGAGGGGTTGCTCTGATGGTAAGCAACCCCACTTTAAATCGAGAGGTTGTGAGTTTGAGTCTCCCCAAGAGCAAGGTGAGAAGTTTTTGGAGGGAAGGATGCCAGGGTCTATTTGAAAACAGCCTTTCTACTCAAGGGTATGAGTAAGGTCCGCATACACACTACCCTACTAAAACCCCACTAAATGAGATTATACTGATTTGTTGTTGTTCAAGTTTGGACTTGTGGGTTACTGTCTATTAAAGCTTATATGGAGAGTCAATTTCACTGATATACTCAGTTTAAATTGAATTAGTTCAACTCAGAAATTTAAAATTAAACTTTAGATCTTCAAAATCGTACAAATATAAAATTATAAGTTCAATATTTCTCACATCAATATGATAAAATAATATGTTTTAAAATATAGGTCAAACTTTACAGTTCGACTCTTGGTAAATGCAATATGTCCAAGTTGAAATAGAAGTAGTAGTTTTTTTTGTCTATTAAAATTTGAATCTAAAACCCCATCATGTACGTTAATGATAATTAGGCCATACCTTTAGGTGATTCTATATTCCTTTTTGTGGTTCAAATATTGCACGAAAATCGATCATTTCCTGACATGTAGTGTAACATCTTAAGAACTTAATTTGTACCTTAAAAACATAGTATAGTAGTTTGCCCCTTTCCTCAATTTCTCTGTTAAAAAATTTGTTTTTTTCCCATTGTATACATACATTTACAGGAACAAACAAAATATATGCATTTAATCGTGCATGACGTTACTGATCAGATTTTTCAAATTATTTCCCTATACAAACCTCCTTTCTTTCAAGTTCCGCCTAAGCAATCTATTATTCTATTTGTATACGGCTAAAATCGAGAAGATCAATTTTACGGCCGATAAAATGTTACACAATCTCATCTCGAAGGGCCAGTAGAAAAATCCGGGGTCCGATGCCTTCAGGGATTCTTTGTGCCCGGTGTCGGGGCAGAACGAACCGATGCTTGTCACAAATAAGTGGAAGGTTCCCTCGGAGCTGTACTTTCTGACAACGCCTGCGCAAACAGTGACAGCCCGCACCAGGCTAATTGAGTGGATGTACCAGCTACTTTATGAATAATTACACATGTATCATATTGGGATTTTCCCCTCATATATAAGAGGACTCTTGTCATTTTATAACTATCTGATACTCAATATTGAATATACAAGAACATCTTCTTTACGCTCTAACTTAACATATTCTCTTGATCTCACTATTTACATTTATTACTTATATTCATTGCGTTCTATTTATTGTTCTTTATTTGTTGCTCATTATTTGTTATAAAAGGCTTCCATCAAAGCTATCCTAACTGTTAATCCTTCATCGATTACCCTCGACCGGGCGTCCGATTCGACTTCGAGGCCCCGTATACGCAAGCTTGAGGCCCCGATCTCCAGCCATTCAGTTTGATTATTACACTATCTACAAGTTGTTATCTCATTTTCTAATCTCTTACTTAGCATCTACTGCCTAACAACTAGCATAAAAATAGATCACACATTTTTAGAACCACAAAATCAAATCTAATTGTAATTATCATTTTCGAGATAAACAGTTTGGCGCCCACCGTTGGGCTAAAAATAATAGTGATTATTTTTTTGCTGGTTTACTACATAATGCAAGTTACCTTTCACAGTTTTCCTTGTCTAAGATCTTTAATTTCAGGTCAAAATGTCTAACTCAATAAACGTACATAACATCAACAGTCTCTATGACCATAGATAGCATGGTGTAGCTGTTTCCGGCAATGATGTACCACCAAAAAACCCCGAGGTCGCACTAGAACCATTTCCCATCGATATGATCCTGTGCAGCACTCAACACGTTGGCATAAGTTCCCATACCAACAGGAGTATATGCTAAGAAAATCAACAAGACACTCGGGAAACTTCACCCGGTTAGAAATAGAGGAAAACATGGGAAGCAAAATGGGAGAACCTTGCACACCATGTATATGATTATGGGGGGGACCAACATTTCCCAAGGGCCCGTAATCAAGCAGATAAAGATTTCTACGGTAACACAAGGAATAACCCGGGGCCGGGCATCTGAGGACATCCTTGCGTTCAGCAAAGAAGACTTTAAGACTCTGTCTCATCCATATAACGATGCGCTGCTATTCTCGTTTCTCTTAAATAACATCCAAATTAAATGTGTACTTGTGGATCCAGGTAGCTCGGCCAATGTAATTAGATTAACGGTGGTAGAACAACTAGGATTGCTCGATCAGGTGATACCTACCTCCCCAATCCTCAACAACTTCAATAGGGCCGGCGAAGCAATAGAAGGAGAAATCAACCTCCCGGTTAACATGTCAGATGCGGTTCAAAATACCAGGTTCCACATCATTAAAGGTCATACAAGGTACAATCCCTTGCTCTACAGACCATGGATACATAACATGAAGGCTGTACCATCGACCGTCCATCAAATGATAAAGTTTCTAACAAAGTACGGAATAAAGACGACATACAGAGAGAAACATGCGGCAAAGGAAATGTCTGCGATCTATCAAAAGGTATCAAATTCTGTACACTTCATCTCGGGAGATTCAGAAAGCCAGTAGACCCCCAAGGATGATGAAGAGGATTTCCTTACTCCCAAAACCTTCATTGCCCCAGAAGAGTCGGACGCAATGAAGTCGACTATCGAAGAGCTGGAGCAAGCCGTATTGGTCGAACTTCTCCCAGTCCGGGAGGTATACCTGGGGACGGGATTAATCCCCGAACTTAGGAAAAAACTCTTTCAGTTCCTTATTAACAACATCAATTGCTTTGCTTGGTCCCATTTTGACATGATGGGGATCCCACCGGAGATAACTACCTAGTGACTAAGCGTCGACTCAAGGTACAAATCGGTAAAGCAAAAAAAGGAGACCCTAGTTCGAGGAAAAGCATGCATTCATCAAAGATGATGTAATGAAGCTCCTCAATATAGGATCAATTAGGGAAGTAAAATATCCCGAGTGGTTTGCCAATGCGATGATAGTTCCCAGTAGGGGGAATCAACTAAGAATGTGCATAGATTATAAAGATCTAAATAGGGCGTGCCTGAAGGACTCGTTCCTATTGCCCAACATCCGTTTGATCGATGCCACGCTCGTCCATGAAACCCTCACTTTTCTCAATGACTATTTGGGTTATAATAAAATTCAGATGAACCCCGAGAACAGAGATAAGACTTCATTCATCATGAAGCATGGTACGTACTGTTATAATGTAATACCCTTCACGCAAAAAACCGTAGATGCCACGTACCAACGCCTAGTTAATAAGATGTTCAAACATCAAATAGACAAGTCTATGGAGGTTTATATTGACGACATGCTAGGTAAGACCCTGTGCACATAGGACGATTTGATTCATTTGCAGGAAACATTTGACATCATCAGAAGTTACAACATGAAACTCAACCCCGAGAAGTGCGGGTAGGGTAAGGAAATTCTTAGGTTTCATGGTATCAAATAGGGAATCGATATCAAACCCAAAAAAATCAAATCCATTAGAGAAATTATAGTGGTAAATAATATAAAGGCCGTGCAGCGGCTGACCGGGCGGATAACAGCTTGGGTCGGTTCATATCAAGGTCGTCGGACAAGAGTCACCATTTCTTCTCCTTGCTAAAAAAAACAACTTTGAATGGACTTCGGAATGCCAACACGCTTTAGAGAAGTTGAAGCGATACCTAAAAATCCTGCCTTTAATCCACATCCCAAAGAGAATAAGACATTGTATCTATACCCGGCCGTATCGAGATAGCGGTAAGTGGTGTACTGGTTTGAGAAGAACAAGGTGCACAATTCCTTGTTTATTATATAAGTCGGACCTTAGGTGATGCCGAAACCAGGTATCCACACCCGGAGAAACTAGTTCTTACATTAATAAGTGCATCTGAAAAATTTAAACCTTACTTCCAATGCCATCATATTTGCATTTTAACAATGTATCCCCTTCGAAGCATATTGCATAAACCCAACTTATCAGGCTGACTGGCCAAATGGGCCATCAAACTCGGGGGAGATATTGAGTATCAACCAGACGACTATAAAGTCGCAAATTTTGGCAAACTTCATTGTCGATCCCTTCCCTTTACTCGAGGCCAAGAAAGAACTTTTGCGGAAAACAAGCACATCCTCCAGGATATGGACCCCGTTCACTGACGGTGCCTCGAACTTTAGAGGATCCAGGCTCGGCATAGTCCTAAAGCCACCTATGGGCGGCGTGATTAGACAATCTATAAAAGCCATAAGGTTAACTAATAATGAAGCCGAGTATGAGGCTATAATTGCAGGTCTAAAACTAGCCAAAGGCCTAGGAGCCGAGGTCATTGAAGCAAAATGTTATTACACCTCCTTTTTCCCGAGGGGATAGGGATAAGGATTTTTTCCAATTGAAGTGACACTATTCAAAATGAGCTTATTTTATTTTTATTCAGAGTCGCCACTTGGAATATTTATGCTATCCCAAGCCACCGGTTAATTTTTAAATCCCAAGTCGAGGAAATTGATTCCGTTTAAAGTCTGCCAAACTAGAAGACCGGGTAAGGAATTCTGTTAACCCTAGAGAAGGTATTAGGCACTCTCGAATTCCTTAGTTTCAGCAAGGTTGCTTAGCAGTTTATACTTGGCTTATTTTATCTAATTTCTCATTTTAAGACCTGTGTTTATTTTACCTTTTACCGCTACTAATCACTTGATAATTTGTATTTAAAGAATTATCTTAAGACGAGTTACGCGTACGTATACTTGCTTTAGTTGGTGCATCAAGAATCATGTCACGCGTACGTGTACACAACTAATAATACCTTATTTTGTTAAGATTGTTTTGCCAAAGTCGTGCGAACGCGTATTTTGATTTACTTGTAAAAAAATATAATTATGTCACGCGAACATGTACATAACCATGATAATCGGTTAGCACGTGCCTAATGCATTCTAAAGTTTTCCTACCCTAGCGTTAACGGCATAGCATGTTGTAATAACACGAAATACATTTATATACTTCTTAAATTTTGAGATTTAGGAATTTATTTTATTGTAGTTATTGGGTAAGATATTAAGTTTGTAGAAGAGAATTATTATATATACAACAATATAGTATACTGTATAAATAATTAGTGAACCTAATTTATAAATTACACGTGCTAGTGACCATGGTAATAATATTTGGATAATAATTGGGATAAAAGAAGTTGGCCTAAGCCCACATCTTATGTTACGACACGTTTAAGACTTAGAAAGGTGAATAGGGGAATATGAATTCCTTGGTTCATTAGGAGATAACAATACATATGGAGAAGAACAATGGAACAGTGGCGGCACTATGGAGAATAGCAGGGATTGGCTAACCTTTATTTTGGATACTTCTTAGTGGAATATTGTGGAAGAAAAGAACTATATAATCCGATTGAGGTCACTTGAATGCCTTCGAGACGTTAAAAGATAGAGAAATTTGTTGTTAATGAGGTAAGTGAGACTTTAAATTTTGTATTTACTTTTCTAAAACACGTTTTAAAAAAAGTATTTTTTCTGCTTAGTCCATGTGTTAAGATAAACGTGCGCTTGACAGAGTCGATGGCTTAGACTAGCCGCAAATATATTATTTTATGAAAAAAATAATATTTTATAAATTGTTTGATGGTTTGATACGGCTGAGTGCCATAAGGTTGAGTTTAATAGTGTTTATTCGGTTGTGAGCCATGGTATTAAGTTTTATACGGTTGTGCGCCATGATGTTGAGTTTGATACGGATGTGCGCCATGATGTTGAGTTCTATACGGTTGTGCGCTATGATATTGAGTTTCATATGATTGTACGCCATGATGTTGAGTTTGATATGGCTACGCGCCATGATGTTGTGTTTGATACGGATGTGCTCTATGATGTTGAGTTTGATACGGCTGTGCGGCATAATGTTGGGTCAATGTGTATGCCTTTGTACATCACTCGAGCATTGTGTATGCTTTGTTACTTGTTTGAGGCCTTATGGTGCCGTTGTGAACTCGTAGGTATGTTAGCAAAATTCTTTCACTACAGTTATGATAAGTCCTTAGTGAGTATTCTTGTTGGTTAATTCTTATTATTTCTGTTGATACACATATATTAAGTTATTGTATAATTATCATATTTACTGTATCATTCGTGTTGTAGTGTGTTTGTATTTTCTAACACCTGTTCTAGAGGTATTTAAAGTGGCGGGTCGAGGATCTTACTAGGTTATATTTATGTTTAACTCATTCCTTACCTGCATCTCTATGTAAATACCGTTGTTGGAGATAGCGCTAATGGTTGACGAGTTTATTGGAGTGGATCGTAGTACTGAGGTGAGCCACCGCATTATTCGTGGAGGCTTTCATTTCAGACTTACTTAGTTTGTGTTAGCTATTTTTCTTTTCTTTTTTTTTTGGGGGGGGGGGGGGGGAGATTTCCATACCCGTCAATAAAACTCATATTACTCTGTTAGATGCTCCATGATCTTAGTGTGGGGTTTGGGCTAGAGTTTTATTATCAGAGTGATTGTTGGTTTTCTATCAGTTGCTTACGGTATTGGGCGATAATCATTTTCTCTTTAATTATTAATAATATATTTAGGCCTACACTTATCTCTCAGTATTTATGTGAATGGTTAAACATTAGAGAAAGGGGTTCGCCTGGCAGGTGGTGTTAACTAGGTGCCAGTCATGTCTAAGGGATAGTTTGGAATGTGACAAAGTTGGTATCAGAGCATAGGCTTTAAGTCACGTGTCATGGAGCAGTGTTTAGTAGAGTCATGTGCATGGGTATGTAGGCGCCCATACTTATGACCTTGAGGCTACTAAGTATTTAAGATATTTTTCTTTCTTTCATTCCTTGATCGTACGTTGAGATAACTTGAGTTTGACTTTCAATTGTCCCTTTCGCCAATGGCGGATCCAGGACTTTGAGTTCGTGGGTGCTTAACTTTTTTAATTGGAGCAAAAGAAAGTTAGTGCTTGATAAATGGAGGAAAAAGTCTAGCTAGGGGCGTGAGTGAGATTCGATCTCTCAACCATATACTCATTTAGAGCCCTTCAACATCCATCATAACCAAAGCACCCATCAAGCCTTTTGTTATCTGGGTGCTTGCTATTTTCTTATATCCGTTTTCTTAAGTGTTTTATATAATTATACGTGTTCGGGGTCGAGGTTAATGGGTGCTCGAGCACCCAATTTTTATATGTAGATCCGCCCCTGCCTTTCGCACATAGTTTGGACACGCACATCCACCTCTATTGGACAGCACACTTGATTTTGAATAAAATATATGAGATTTGGCATTGAATTCATGGGCCGTTGTATGCATTGGTTTTATTAGAGAATCAATTGGTTATAAATTTTCAGATAACTTGAGTTACGAAGGAAAGCTCGCAAAATTTTTATGTAGAGAGTTAGTAAAATGTTTAAATGTTAAGACTCTATTTTAATGGTGAAGTGATATAGGATACGACTTTTGCTTAAGAGCAAACTATTCAATATTCGAGTTTATGGATACAACCCTCCATTTTGAGTTTGGAAAGGAAAGAAAAGATTTGAGCGGTAACATAAGAGGTGTAATAAATTAGCCACGTCTAGGTTATTGGACATGATGGTAAAATATATATGTATTAATCAGCTTAATGCCTCTTGAAGCGATTTAACAGTATTAGTGCTATCATGATAGTGATGTTATACATGTGACGGTAGCGTAAGAATGAACAATTCAAGTGCATTAAATATAATTATGGTATTGGCACCATGTAATGCAAAACCTGTTAGTGGTAAGAGTCTCTGGATAAATGTTTAGTTGTAGAAGGGAATAAGACTTAAGTATATGATCTAATGCACCAATAAAATAAAAGGTTGAGTATAAACTTAGCACACCATAATATTATTAGTTGTTAAAGTAAGGGTAAGATGCAGTGAAAATAGAGTAATTATAAAAAAAAAAAGTTTGTGTAAAAACTGTGATTATTTCTGAGAAAAGTAGTCGGTTTATATAATTTTGTTAATAGCAACATGTTATGAGATGATTGAGTATATAAGGTAAAAAATATCAACTACTTAGGTCTACCATTTGGTTTTAACCTAAGCAGGAAAGTTTTACTATTGGGCCAATTTATATCGGATATTTGTGGACATGGTTCAGAATTGTGATATACTAACGAATTTGCTATAAGTTAGCATGGTTGAATTGAGGTTATATTGGGATTGGATTATTCGACTTCGTATTTCTTTACACGGTCAAATTTCCTATTTCGATTGAGCTTATTATAGAGGATTCGCTTGTTATGCCTCTAGGCAAAGCTACTTCTTAATAAAAAGTTGTAGATATTATAAGTAAAGGGTATTTGTTGTATTAACTATAATTTAGGTTACCAGAGTTGAGTAACCGACAATTGAATTAGTCTTTGTGTTAATGAATTTTCAGAAGACTTGTCGAGTGCACCCTTCTTAAGGAGATAAACTTGGATACTAAAATATTTATAGAAACCTAGTTTACATTTATTTTATGTCATAGAATAGCTTTCTGGGTCAAAGGAACTAAAAGAAAAGTTACAAGATTTTGCGGTTAATAGGTCGCTAAACAAAGTATATCACTTTTGAAGTGATTAAGTTCAATTAGTTGAGAAAAAAAAAATAAATTGGTAGATCTATATATGCATTTATCAATAATTAATAGAAGACTTAAAGTGCGATGAATGACAAAAATTTTTTTGCCTATATGCTTAGGTGATTTGTGCTCTCAATAATATGGTCTTATCTTATATTTAAAATAGAAGTTGCGATTTGAACACCATGAGTGAAAGATAAAAGAGTTAGATATTCTGAAGAACAAATACCAAAATTTGCCATGGTTGATACCAAAAACTTGTCATGGTTGGTGTGATAAGAGTGTATTCTGGCCCGGGCCCGGGCCTGACGGGTCGAGCTTCGCGGTCCCGGGCTTTGTGTGCTGAGCCTGGCGATCCTGGTGGTTGAGACCGGCCCGGGACGTGCTTAAGCCCATAGTGGTCCTGGGCCTGGCGGGCCTGACGGGTTTTTTTTAAGGCAATATCTTGTATAGTTGTTACTAGTACAGTGTAGAATATATTTTATATGGTGTACTAAGTTATTAGTATAGTATATATAATATATATTTCATTGTATACTGTGTTGTAATAATTAGTATATATTGTATATTATGTATATATTGATATATATTATGTATATATTGTGTTGTAGTAATTAGTATATATTGTATATAATATACATATTGTGTTGTAATAATTAGTATATTGTGTTGTACTAATTAGTATATATTGTATATATGTTATATCTCTTATGTATAGTGTATATATATTCTCTTATATATATTGTATCTTATGTATATATGTTATTACTTATATATTTTCTTGTAGTTTAGGTTGTACGTTATGTATATATATTCTCGTATATATTTTATTGTAGCATATATTGTATGTTATATATTGTATGTTATATATATTTTCAAGGATTGATATCGAAGTAAAGACAAAGAAATATATCTTTCTTAGTCTTCATTCCCCCAATGGAATGAGCACAACAAGGTACTAATACCACCATTAAAAGGAAAAAAAAACTAAAAGAAGATATACCTATGTACAAGTTGCATCATAATCTACATTGTATCTCAAACGAATCTCATAAATTCGTCAAGGTTGTGAGGAGGTTGTGCTGGTGGTGGTGGAAATGAAGCTTGTTCATCACCACTTCCGGGCGAAGCTGAATCCTCCGAAAGTTTCGCTATCATTTCTTTATATGCTTCATATACAACTGGTTGTGATTCTGCAATTCCAAATTTTCTTCTTTCCGCGCGGATCCAATCGAAGCTCTCCCTCATCGCCGCTCTATGATCACCGATTTGTAGTCTTGCTTGACTGAAAGCGCTCTCCGATGCAACAGTTGAAGCTTGAATTGATAAAACATCCCGAGCCATCCTTGCAAGAACCGGAAAATATTTTTTCCTTGACTTCCACCATTCTAAAAGATCGAAAGAGCCGTCTGGATTCTCCTTTTCAAGTCCCTGTGACAAGTAAACTTGAAGCTCATTTAGATGTGAAATTTCATCATAATTATCACCTTGAGAACCCCGGAACTCCGTCCAAGATTTAAGAACTGTTAAGCCCGCAGCTCTTTTAGACGATTGTGAGCTAGACGAAGTAGGGGTTGGAATATTTGGCCTAGCATGCTCTTACGCATGTTTATAAGCATTATAAACAGTTTGAGCATTAATTTTAATTGATGCTTTTGCATCAGCAAGTGTAGCAATTTCCTCTTCTGAAAGATCTAAAGCCTTATAAATATTAGAATTCCAAAAATGAGGACCTCCCAATTTCATTATAGGATTTAACATTGCAGCTACACCAAAAATAGGAGGGATAGGGAAAAAAATATTTTTTAAATTTTTGTTTCATTTCATTTATAGCAAGTTCATAAATATCCCCACCCTCGCCAAATTCAACAAACAAATCAACTAGTGCGGCAATATAAACTAAACAGTTTGAAATAGTAGGATAATATTACCCACAAAATGCATTTGTAGCAACTTGAAAATGTATTAAAAAATCTAAATGAATTTTAACATTCGTCCAATCTTGGGTAGTAAGCATTTCATCATCATTCACACCACCTACCCGAGAATTAAACGTTGCATCAATTGGGTTTCTATATTCATACGCAACTACTAAACTTTCGTACATACAATTCCACCTAGTCGGGCAAGGTTTAGGAACCTTTCTTTCTCTATGGCCATACTCATCACATTTTTTAAAATACTCTCTAAGTCTAGTTCTACGGTGTGAATAAAATAGCCAATTAAGAGCCATTCGAACCTTTTCAATTTTTATGTTTAATATTCGCATATCATCACCAACAATTAAATGATAAATATGACAAATACATGTAACATAGAAAATATTACTAAATGCAGGATTTAGGGTTTTTGTAAGCATGCCTATTGCACTAGTGTTACTAGAAGCATTATCCATAGAAATTGCCATTATTTTTATCGCTAAAGCAAAAATATCTACAAATATCTGAAACAGTGTTAGCTATAAACCTACCCGTGTGACATGAATTAATTATTCTGTATGCAATTATGCGTTTTTGCATTGTCCAGTCCTCATCTATCCAATGACTTGTAACAATTAGATAATCACAGTCATTATTACTTCTACCAATATCAGTTGTAATAGAAATCCGATTAGGTATATGAGTAAATAAATAGCGCAAATATTGTTCATATTCATGTTTGAATTTATAAATATCGGCCTTAACTGTTGCGCGAGGACAACCTTTATAAGTAGGATTAAAAACTCTTCTAATATAATGAACCCAATTAGGATTAGAAGCAAAAGTATAAGGTAAGCACATAACAGTAATCATCTTTGCTAATTCATCACGATCTCTATTTGGATCGTAATGTAAAATACCTCTGGTGACAGTGTTAATTCCAGGTTGAACTAGATTTGAACATGTACTAGGGTTAACTTGAGAATCTACACTTGTCCCCTCATGCTGCGCTTGCATTTGAAAAAATCTAGCCCTATCTGTAGGGTGTATTTTTATGTGCCTAACCAAACTACCTGTGCCGCCACGGTCTCCAGTAAATTTATGAACAAGTAATTTCCCACAAGTTTTACACTTAGCCTTATTTTGTTCTCTTACTTGAGTAAAAAAATGCCAAACTAATGATGTTTCTGCACGTTTAGCAGGTTGTCTACTAAAAGTTGGAATTTCTACGGGTGGGTTTGCCGGTGCATTACTTGAGTTATGAACAGGACTAGTAGGTGTATCATCTAAATTTGGTGCTTGGGTTTCATCATCATCATTATCATCCTCATTTTCCTCTAAGATAGGTTCATTAGGATAAAGAGCATTCATAATTTCATCATCTAATCTATCACCTATTGCAACATCATGTAGAAATTAACTATCGGTAAACTGAAAACAAGGGTGATCACTATCAAGCATTACGGGAGGCAGAGTAGGACGTCTAGGTTGGTGACTACTTTCAACTTGCTTATCTTTTGTAGGTCGGAGAGCCGGGGGAAGGGTAGTGTTATGGCCACTACTTTCACCGGTTTTACCTTTTCCTTTACCAAACATTTTTTTCAAAGAAAATGCCATACAAACTAGAATTATGCAAACTATGCAAACTTAACAACACAAAAATATATTATTAAAACGTAAGAGTTGAAACGAGTTTACCGGATTGCCGAACAACTTCTTGAAAATTGAAAAACGTTGAACACTTGAAAACTTCAATTCAACGACTTCACAATTTTTCACGAATTTTCAACATTAAATTAAGCAATTGAAGTAGAAAGATTTAAAGAGAGATTGAGAGATATTGATGAATTGGTGAATAAAAATGAAAGAATGAGGAGGTATTTATAGTTGAGAAATGGGAAAAAGTGTAATTATATAAAGTTTGTGGTTAAATTAATGTTTGGGGGCCAAATGGCTATTTTATAAAGTTCCAAACGGCTATTTTTGAAAAGAGTCGTTACTAAATTTTTTTTAAAAAGATAGCCGTTGGACCCACCTGGGCCCGTCAGGATCGGCCCAGGCCCGCCTGGCGTTCCCGGGCCTGACGATTCGAAGCAATGGACCGGCCCGTCACGGGCTTAATGGACCGGTAGGATCGGGACCGCCAGGACCGGCCCGCCATGACCGCGATCTCGATCTGGTCCCAGTTCAGGCCCGGCCCGTTTGCACCCCTAGGTGTGAACATCTTTTGATGTCTTTTACATAAAGTCTTCTAATTATTAGTTTATTAATGACATATGAGAATATTTTCATAGTTGATAGAAAAATATGTAACGCTTGAGGAGGTTCTTATAGATATCGAGATAACATTAATTAAATACCAGCAACACATTTGTAAATCTTTAATCTTATACTGCGATATTGTGAGACTTATGATCTCCGATAAAAGGGTGATAGATCGATGGTATTCCTCCTGCTAAGGCTAGAGCACATGTTACACAATTATTTTTGTTTGAGTAAGTAAATTTTATCAGTTTAAGAGTCCTGACCTTATTGGAGGAGTTAGTCATAAGCACTTAGAGGCGGAACCTATTTGATGGTGAATAATTATAGAGCACTATAGCTAAAGAGTTGAATGTGCATATAACAATGGGGGTTGACTTGAGGAGATTTATATTCAAAGAGATGCAATGTTTATAAATTATAGATACGCAAATATAGCTTGGAGTTGGACAATGAGAGCTAACAATGACGATAGGGATAAAATATATCAAAAATAGTGTTGTTCTTTATTATTTAAATTGTTCATATATTAAATGCGAGTATTAAAGACAAAAGAAATTCCTGTAACGATGGTTAACTCTGAAAGAAAGTGAAAATGCATATCTAGTTCCAACACTAACTCGGTGGATATTATATAGCGAGTGGTTCATGATCAGTTGCTTTTAATCGAGTTTGTATATGATTTCGTTATTAAATCGCTAAGTATTACTATTTTAGGCTTTAAATGGACACATGTGTCTTTACGGCTGGTAGGTTGATACCTGAAAAATTACAACTATTGAGTCCAAATTTGTTTTAAAAAGCTTTAGAGAAAGTTATAGTGATATGAGAAGGACTTCAAACCATAAAAAGCAGATAAATGTGCTATAAAAATAAGTGATCTAGAGTTTATAAAAGGTGTAAAGTACTCTGAGGAATTTTCTCTACAAGAAGAGCCATGAGGTTAAATTAGAAAGATGAAATATTCGTGATGCTATTAATAAGATTCAGTCCGCTAATGTGGAGCTTTATGAAAACTAGAATTACGAAGGAGATCTCGTGTTACTCTTGATGGGAAAGTGAGATAATTGAGATCGAAAGGATTGCGTTAGTGAAAGTATTATGCAAAACCATCCAACAAAGGAAACTATGAGGGAGTCCCAAGCAGATATGCAGAGCAAATATACACAATTGTTTGAGATATCTGATATACTTCCTAACTTGTTCGAGGACGAACACTTGTTTAAGTGGGGGAAAATATAATAACACGAAATATATTATACTTCTTAAATTTTGAGATTTAGGAATTTCTTTTATCGTAGCTATTGAGTAAGATATTAAGTTTGTATAAGTGAATTTATTGTCTATACAACAATATAGTATACTGTATAAATAATTAGTGAACCTAATTTAAATTACACGTGCTAGTGACCATGGTAATAATATTTGGATAATTATTGGAATAAAAGAAGTTGGCCTCAGCCCACATCTTATGTTACGACACGTTTAAGACTTAGAAAGGTGAATAGGGGAATATGAATTCCTTGGTTCATTAGGAGATAACAATTAGGGGTGTGCATTCGATTTATCGATTCGATTTTGACCCTTATCGATATTTACTTATCGATTATCGATTTGTACATATACTTATCGTTATTTCAATAAGGTTTCGATTTTTTCGATTTTAATTTATCGATTCAGGGGACTTATCGATTCGGTTATCGATTACACCAATAAGAAAATTTGCGGGATTCCACTGAAAGTATATTGCTATATACGTGCCTAACTTATATGGACAAAAAGAAGCTAAAATAAGACGAACACCATTTATAATTTAAAAATTATATCAACAAGCCACATGCAACAAAACTAAAGCAAGAGATCAAATGTATGCCACCAACACTCCAACGGTATAAAAAAATAAAAATAAAATAAAATACATCATCACGGCTAATTTTGTTTTCCATTAATTTGAAATTCATTTCTTTGATCTTTGAATATGATCATTCCTTAAATGTGGTAGAGGAAATAATAGGGTAAGGGAATTCGGGTAAAGGAAAGGGTATAGATTAGGGAAAATGATATTGTATAGCCGCTTTCAAAATAGTAGCGGTATATATATATACATTATGTATGTTATATTAATCTACACAAATAGGTAACTACTCATTTTACAAGTGTCTACAGTCTAGGGGTGTGCATTCAATTTATCGATTCAATTTTGACCCTTATCGATAATTGCTTATCGATTATCGATTTGTACATATGATTATCGTTATCGTTTAAATAAGATTTCGATTTTTTCGATTTTGATTTTTTCGATTTCGATAATAAATAATCGATTCGATTTATCGATAAAGCAATTCGAATGCACACCCCTAATAACAATACATATGGAGAAGAACAATGGAACTGTGGCGGCACTATGGAGAATAGCAGGGATTGGCTAACCTTTATTTTGGATACTTTTTAGTGGAATATTGTGGAAGAAAAGAACTATATAATCAGATTGAGGTCACTTGAATGCCTTCGAGACCTTATAAGATAGAGAAATTTGTTGTTAATGAGGTAAGTGAGACTTAAAACTTTGTATTTACTTTTCTAAAACTCATTTTAAAAAAAAGTATTTTTTCTGCTTAGTCCATGTGTTAGGACAAACGTGCGTTTGACAGAGTCGATGATCTTAGACTAGCCGTAAATATATTATTTTATGAAAAAAATAATATTTTATAAATTGTTTGATGGTTTGATACGGCTGAGTGCCATGAGGTTGAGTTTTATAGTGTTTATTCGGTTGTGCACCATGATGTTGAGTTCTATACGGCTGTGCGCCATGATGTTGAGTTTGATAAGGTTGTGCACCATGATGTTGAGTTCTATACGGCTATGCGCCATAATATTTGGTTTGATACGACTCTGGACCATGATGTTGAGTTTGATACGGCTGTTTACCTAGGTATTGTGTTTGATATGGCTATGCGCCATGATATTGAGTTTGATACGGCTGTGCGTTATGATGTTGGGTGATTGTGTATGCCTTTGCACATCACTCGAGTATTGTGTATGCTCTGTTACTTGTTTGAGGCATTATGGTGCCGTTGTGGACTCGTATGTGTGTTAGCAAAATTCTTGTTATTTCTGTTGATACACATAAATTGAGTTATTGTATAACTATCATATTTACTATATCATTTATATTGTGGTGTGTTTGTATTTTCTAACACTTATTCCAGAGATATTTAAAGTGGCAGGTCGAGAATCTTACCGGGTTATATTTACGTATAACTCATTCCTTACTTGCATCTCTATGCAAATAACATTGTTGGAGATAGCACTAATGTTGACGAGTTTGTTCGAGTGGATCCTATTGTTGAGGTGAGCTATTGTATTGTTCGTGAAGGCTTTCGTTTCATACTTACTTAGTTCATGTTAGCTATTTCACTTTTTGGGGGGAGGGGAGGGAGAGGTTTTGCATACCCGTCAATAAAACTCGTATTACTCTGTTAGATGCTTCATGACCTTAGTGTGGGGTTTGGACTAGAATTTTATTATCAGAGTGATTGTTGGTTTTCTATCAGCTGACCACGGTATTGGACGTTTCCTTTTTAATTATTAATAATACATTTAAGCCTACACTTTTGCTCTCAAAATTTGTATAAATGGTTAAACGTTAGAAAAAGGATTAGTTTGGCGGGTAGTGTTAGCGGGTTAGCGGGTGCCAATCACGCATAAGGAATAGTTTAGAATGTGACACATGCTCCTAGCGGGTGATATAGTAATATAAATGAATGAAAATTAATTAGAACAAGCCATGACATGCTCAATATCTTTTTCTTTCTTGATTCCCAACCCCATGGCCTAAAACTTATTTTAATATCCAATCCACTAATCAATTAGTTCATTTAATTCTTACGCCAGCGAAATGTGGATCTTGAAACCTCAAAAATCTATATTTTTAACGAAGAATTGTAATGGTGAATTTATACCATTAACTTTATTCAAACACTAAATTAAACAACAAGAAAAGTGGAGTAAATAAATATTAAGATATAATTAAAACAGAACAATGAAGCACGAAGTTATTCAATAAAACAGAGCAACAACCGACAAAATAAAATAAAAGCATCATATGATATTAGGTAGAAAATAGCAGAAGAAAGGAAGAAATAGACCTCCAGTGAATCTGAAATTTAATTGTTTGACAGTTTAGAGATGCGGTGCGGCAAAACAACAAACAAGAACTCCACCAAAGAATGAAAAACAGGGCCTAGACCGGAAAATTGAACAGGCAACTCGTCTTGGGTGGTGTCTATGGTGGTTATTTTACAATATGGTCGATGACGGATTCATGTTGGTTTTAATATGGCTTCAGGTATAAAACTATATTATCGATGGATTATTAGAAGAAAGATGAATTATAATGGTTTATATATTGAAAAATGCAAGAAGAGACAAAGAAAAAGTGTAAAAATGATAGAATTTCGTGTGTTTTTTTCTTCTGTTTTCTAATGTCCCTAATTCTGCTTTTTTTCTTCTTTCTTTTTTTTACGTCTGCCCCCCTACTTCTATATATGATGCGCAGGCGGTTTAAAATGGATGTGTGTGTGCCAGTGAGACATGAAAGGTGAGGGGGAGTTAGGGGATTGGGACGTGAGGAGTCATGAATGAGTAGAAGTTAAATTTGTTATAAACTTTTTTAAAACAAACCACGTATGTAGTTGCTGCTTCTTTCTTTTTTTAATGATTTTTTTGTTTATTTTCTTTTATTAAATAGAATTCAAATAAGTATTAAGACAAAAAATATTAATTAGCTCTAGAAAAAGAAATATGTATATATATATATATATATATATATATATATATATATATATATATATATATATATATATATCGTAAATTTTCTTTTATTTAAAAATTAGAACAAAACTTATACTCTAAGAATGCGAATAACTTTTGTAACTTTTAATTTATTTAATAAACATATTAAGAGTAAGATAAAAGTCTAAAATATAAATATAAAACCTAAAAAGAAATATTTACACTAAAATAGTATAGAATTTCTGTGTGGTCAAAAATTTGTTGTTCACAAATACGATTTCCTTCTGGTGGTAAATCCGGTAAATGAGAGCTTCGAGGTTCAGGAAGACAGGTTGCAAAGATACTAAGACAAAATTGAAATCACATTGTACGGCTTCAAAGAATGGACCCTGGTACACATACCCCAAGAGGAGAATACCAAAGCCGATGCACTCGCAAACCTGGGATCGTCTGTCGAGGAAGATGACATTCTCCCCAAATCTGTTGTTCAACTGTCCAAATCAGTGATTGAGGAAGGCCACGCCGAGATCAACTCCACTAGACTAACATGGGATTGGCGAAATAAATATATCGATTATTTGGAGAGCGAGAAGCTACCCGCAGACCTAAAAGAGTCGAGGGTCCTGCGAACCAGAGCAGCCCGATTCTCACTCGAAAAAATCAGAACTCTTCATAGAAGAACTTTTGATGGACCTCTAGCAATACATCTAGGGCCGGGAGACACAGACTATGTACCTTGAGAGATCCACGAGGGCACCTGCAGAAATCATTCTGGTGTCGATTCCTTGATTCGAAAAATAATCAGGACAAGCTATTATTGGGACAACATGGAGAATGACACCAAAGATTCGCCCCAATGATTCCCAACTTAGTTAACAACCCCATTCGTTTTTTGTCGCCATGGCCATTCATGAAATGGGTGATGGACATCGTCAGACCTCTATCAACGGTGCAAGGTAAAGCTAGATTTATTTTATTTATGACTGACTACTTCTCGAAATGAGTTGAAGCACATGTTTTCGATAAAATAGGAGAAAAAGAAGTCACTAATTTTATTTGGGACCATATCATATGTCAATTCAGAATTCGTTCCGAGATAACGTGTGATAACGGGAAGGAATTCATCAGAAACAAAGTGACACAATTGCTCGAGGATCATAAGATCAAAAAGATCCTGTCAACGCCCTACAACCCGTGTGCAACCGGCCATGCCGAGTCTACAAACAAAACCATCATTCAAAACTTAAACAAGAAATTGAAAAGCGTAAAGGGAAGATGAAGAGAAATATTAACCGAAGTACTTTGGGCATATCGAACAACTCCAAAATCAATCATGGGGGAAACACCCTTTTCTCTGGTATATAGGTCCGAGGCTTTGATACCAGTCGAGGTCGGAGAACCTACCAACAGAGTCTGGCATAACACCAAGAGATCGAATAATGAGGCCATAGATACTGCTCTCGAGCTATTGGATGAAAAGCGAGATTCCTTGCTGGTCTGAATAGCCGCACAACAATAGAGGATTTAAAGATACTACAACAGGAAAACAAATCTCCTTCATTTTGGAATCGGGGACTTTGTCCTAAGGAAGGTCACCTTGAATACTCGAGATCCTAATGACGGAAAACTAGGTCAGAACTGGGAAGAACCGTATCGCATCCTCGGGATAGTTGGCAAAGGGTCCTACAAACTCGGCACCATAGAAGACGAACAGCTTCCAAGCAGTTGAATGTATCAATTCTCAAATACTATAACTTCTAAAAACTCAAAGGCCTTAAGTTTTAAAAGCATGTGTTGCACTTTTTTCCTTCGATAGAGTTTTTATCCCAAAAAAGGTTTTACCGACAAGGTTTCTAACAAGGCAACGTGTATGTACTACCTAAGGAAGACTCAACAAGTATTCAAGGCTTATATCCAATCAACCCTGAATACTAAAGGGCATCCCCCCAAAAGGACACCTCCTCGGAGAAGCCAAGATTCGCTAAATGTTGTCTCGATAGGAAAATGAAATACCCGGTCAAATGGTCGAACGAACCGTATTTGTTTAGAATAACCGAGCCCTTAATATAAAAAATGTGTACACTTGTACCAAGTAATCGAAGAATACTTTCCCCTTTGTAAAAGAATTCTGCATTTATGAGGAATTCAATATTTATTTTTTTCAAAAATAATTCTAGAGCCAAAACTGTCCCGAACACTCGGGGACTGCATCAACAACTTAAAGCCGTATGACCATTAGGTCGGAGCTTCAAACTCGTAAGAGCCCAATGAGGCGGCATCGAGTTCACAAAATGGCTCCAAAGCCAAAAATATCCCGAACACTCATGGATTGGTGTCAACAACTCAAAGCCGTATGACCTCCGGGCTAGAGCTTCAAACTCGTAATCCCTTAATGAGGCAACATCAAGTTCACATAACGACTCCAGAGCCAAAAATGTCCTGAACTCCTGGGGAGTGGCGTCTATAATTCGAAGCCGTATGACCTCCGGGCCGGAGTGTCAAACTCGTAAGCCATCAATGAGGCAACATCAAGTCTACAAAACGGCTCCAAGGCCAAAAACATCCCAAGCATCGGGGACTGGCGTAAAAAACTCAAGACCATATAGCCCCCGGGTCGGAAGCTTGAAACTCATATGTTCTTAATGAGGCAGCGCCAATTCTACAAAAACAGCTCCAGAGCCACCCCATCGACTTATCAAAAGCCGATGCTATAAGACCCCATGCGGGCAACCTCGATCTAAGACATTTATATGTCGATATCAAAACTGTAAGACCTCAAGCAAAGCATGAACCATACTTGTACCAAGTAACCAAAATTGTAATACCTCAAAGGCATGTAAAAACCACAAGACCTTACAAAAAGGCATAATCTTGACCTTAATGTTATGGCTATGTATCGAACTTATAAGACCCCTAAAAAGGCATACCCTCGTTATAGACGCCAAAAACTGCGTCACTCGGAGACTGAAGGGCTCTGGTCAAACATAATTACTACGGTCACGAGGCTGTACCAGTCAAAATAATGCTACTCGAGGACGCCCGACTGTTTCTATAAAATCACAGGCCTTGAATTACTTCAAAATTACTTCGAAAAAAATAGGTTAAACATGCTACCCTCGACACAGGCAAAAAAGCTTCGACCATGTCAACTCCAAACCATAAGCTTCGAAACACTCAGCCCCCAAGCAAAACTCCCTAGGTGCTCGTTCATTGCCACATAATGACTCACAGTCGGGGTTTTTATCGAACCATTGAAGATTCAGATAAACACATTTTCAAAAACATCCTTAACAAGGGACAAATAAAGCATATATATAAGGTCGTACCAACCCAATGCATAAGAGCCACTGTCGTCAGCCCATATAAGAGGTCGTGTTGACCCAATGCGCGAGAGCCACTATCGCCAGCCTATATAAGGGGTCGTACCGACCCAATACGTAAGAGACATTATTGCCAGCCCATATAAGAGGTTGTATCGACCTAATGCGTAAGAGTTACTGTTGCCAGCCCATATAAGAGGTCATACCAACCCAATGCATAAGAGCCACTGTCGCCAACCCATACAAGAGGTCGTACCGATCCAACGTGTAAGAGACTAAGGGCCAGCTTTAAATTTAAAACTTAAGGGTGAAAGAGCTCGAGTCGAAACCCGATTCGGAGACTGAACCCAATGTAGTTAACCAAAAATTCCTAATAGAAAAAGTATAAGAGACAACAATGCCAACTTACATTAAAAAGTCGTACCGTCTCAACGAGTGAGAATCTAAATTTTTGTTTAGCCTCATAGCTAACACGACAGGCATACAGATCGACCCTCAAACATTGATAAATGCTCAATGGTAGAAGGAATCCAAGGGTCTAAAATTGAGACCCAAAACTTCGGATCAATTTTCAAACGAGTTCCACAAGTCAGTTAAAGGTTAAAAAATTGATACACATATACAAAGATTCGTAAGAGTACAATTACAAAGCCTACATCTAGAAGCCTTTGGGAAGGCAAAAAAGCAAATGAAAACCTTAATCTAGCGCCAGAGTTATGCCTTTGACGGTAGAAAATATGCTTTAGACAGCTTCGGCCATAGCCTCCGGTTCTCTAATGGCCTCTTCCCCTTCAAGGAGCTCGCCTCTATCTTCATCACCTCCCGAGTTACTGCCCGACTCGCTTTCGGAAGGAAACAAGGCCACAACTTCCTCTTCTAGGGTGTTCACGCTCTCAGCCTCGACAATTAAATCAATGCCCCTGCATATATATCCTTGAGTGTCTATCTCCGAGATTCTAATCGATCATGATAAAATGCTCGGGTGAGGTGCAGATCAGCCTTTTCAGGCACCTTCAGGGCCTCAGCATTTACAGTAGCGGTATCCTCCTTATGTGAGGTCTTGAGCGCCTCGACCTGAGTCTTAATCTCGGATAGCGTAGCAACCAACACAATATGGAGATCCTTATTGTTGCTGCTCTCAGCCCCCGCATTTATGAGGTAACACTCGATCGTAACCATATCTCCTCGGAGGACATCTCTCTTAGAGATTACCTCACTCAGATGCAGCTTAAGCTCGAGAATATCGGAGTTCCTGGTGCGGAGCTACTTCCCCATAACGACATCCTTCTCCTTATGCTGCAAAAATTGACCCAAAGATATTAAATTACGGGAGTTAGTCAGACGTGCAGACAAAAAATAGACAAGAGCTATATAAATTGTTCAGTAAGACGACCCTTTTCCCGGGAGGCGCCTCCAAAAATCTCGAAGGCGACGAAGTTCTTCCTCTCTCTTGGTAGAAAGATTCGTGAGCTCGTAGGCTTCCGATGTAAGCTTCTTATATTCTCCCTTGCAGCGAGTCAAATCGGTTTCAAAATTGGCAAATGTTTGGTCATAAAGCACCTTGGACTTCAACCATGGAAGAAATAACTTTAGAAGGGCAAAGGTCGGGGTGCCAAGCAGAATTTACAAATAGATTACCTGCTCGCATAGCCTGTCAATCTTATTAAAAATAAGTGAAATATCAAGCTCAGGCTTTTCCTCAGGCGCAACAGAAGGCTTTGTGAACACATCTTTATCACCAACGGGCGTCCCACTTTGAGAGACTCTATATCAGGGATATATTTCATCTCCCTCGGGGGAAAGGCCGATTCTGAAGGAGAATCACTCGCTTCAACAACCTCGATTGGGTTAATCGGGGCTGCCCCTTGCTTCTAAATAGCTTCGAAATTGGGCTCCCCTAGATCGCCTGCCAAGCACACCATGGCTCGAGAGAAATTTTGACCATCGGCAATAGCATCTGATACACCCTTGAAGACCTCTTTAGCCCAAGGAGGGCAACAATAAAATCAAATCGCAATTCGGAAGTCGCCGACTCAACAAGATGAAAGACAGTCAAATCTTCTCCCCCTTTCGCGTGTTGATAAAGGATCATCTTTCCTTTCACCTCTAGCTCAAGGACTCCCCAAACTTTCTAGAATTAAGATCGCTAAACCATCCTTAGGATCTTCCATTCTGGTTTACTTTGATTTAGGAGGACAACCGGCGCCCCTAATTTTTTCATCTCTTCGTCGGGCGTAGAAAAACCCGCTTCCACATGAAAAGTTTCTCTCATCAAGAAGGCTTCCCCCAGACCTGCCCAAATACAAAAAAAAAAGCATAGGGAATGAGAGTGCAATTAGCAACAACCTTTGTAAAACTGAAAATATAGAAGAGAATGAAGTCCCATCTTGATCCTTGGATTCCCATCGAGCCTTGGATAAATCGTGCCACACGCGCTCAACGTATGGGCAAATCGAGTCCAGTTTAGCTACCCAGCTTGAAAGATTCCTTACCGTATCAGGGTACACCACAACAGCTATATCGGCAGAGGAAGTCAGTTCATAAGGAAATGTATCCAAAAGAAAGAAATGGGTAGTTAATTAAGTATGTCTACTTACGCTTCATGTTCCATCTTTCTGGGAAAGGCATCCCCTCTGCGGAGATCAAGTCCAAAGTCCTATCTCGGACGAAACAGATCATCCACCCCCTATTCCTAACCTCATCAATGCAAGAAAAGCGAGCCCTCGAGGCCCGGCAACAGAGCTTAATCAGGCCCCCACGAAAGATTCGGGGACTGTACATTCTGATCAAATGGTCAAGGATGAAGGTCATCCCCTTGATCATATTCATATAATATCTGGTCATGTAAACGATAAGCTAGAATGACAGATGAATTTAGTCGAGAGTCACGTGATATTGTTCGCAGAAGTCGAGGATCATAAGATCTATTAAAGGCTTGGAGGGCACTACAGGGCCGAGGTTAAATTGATAAGTATACACACTGGGGAAGTCATCCTTATACGTTGTTACATCCTCCCTCCCCGAGAAGGAACCTCCACTAGCACCATGTCTCCCCAGCGACAGTCAATTGTTACAATTTTGATGTCCGTTATTAAGCTGACGTATCGAGACGTGGGTTTGCATCGCTCCAACTTCGAAGAAGGTCTCTCGACCTTAAAATTAGCGGAAATCTCAAAGACCCCTGGAACGCATTCTCCAGCGCTAGGAAACACTGTTGCTTTACCCTCAGAGGGGAACATGGAAGAGGAAGGCAGATCTCCCTAAGGGATAGAAATGGAAGTGTTCTCCATTTTTACCTGGGGATTAGAAAGAAAAAACTAAAAATCACGTTTCAGGAAGGGCATAAGAGAAAGGTAAGAAGAAAGAAATCCTCTGTTGGGAGCCTGACGATGCAATAGAGAGTAAGGTGTGAAGAAATGAATATTTATAGAAGCCTAACATATGCGTTTGGGGTAGACAAGAAGAAAACCAACCACTACAATTAATTCGAAGATTTTAAGGATTGTATGGACGTGACCTTTAGAAGCCCTGTTTATTACACCAGTCAATTGGCAAGACAAAACTATTTGTCTCGATGGAGGTGCCGGAGGGGCAAGATCTCGCGGACGTTTCCCTTCATTTTACTCTGATAAACGCAGGGACTATCTATATACGGCTAAAATCGAGAAGACCAATTTTACGGTCGACAAGGTATTACAAAATTTCACCTCGAAGGGCATGTAGAATAGCTTGGGGGTCCGATGCCTTTAGGGATTATTCGTGCCCGATGTCGGGGTAGAATGAACCGGTGCTTGTCACAAATAAGCGGGATGTTCCCTAGGAGCAGTACTTTCTGACAATGCCAGCGCAAACAGTGACAACCTGCACTAGGTTGATTGAGTAGTTGTACCAGCTAGTTTATGTAATAATTACACGTGTCATATTAGGATTTGTTGTTTATACCCTTGTTATTTTATAGCTATGTGATACTCAATATTGAATATACAAGAACATTCTCTCTTCTCTCTAACTTAACATATTCTCTTGATCTCACTATTTACATTTATTGCTTATATCCATTGCGTTCTATTTATTGTTCTTCATTTGTTGTTCATTATTGGTTATAAAAGGCTTCCATCAAATCTATCATAACTGCTAATCCTTCATCAACTGTCCACGGCATGGCGTACGATTCAACTTCGAGGCTCCGTGTACGCAAGCTCGAGGCCCCAATCTCCAGCCATTCAGTTTTATTATTACACTATCTACAAGCTGTTATCTCGTTTCCTAATCTCTTACTTAGCATCTAATTCTTAACAATTAGCATAAAAATAGATCATATATTTTTAGAACAACAAAATTAAATCTAATTGTAATTACCATTTTCGAGGTAACACCACTATTTGGGCAATATTTGTCCATTAAACTTTTGTTGTATATCTTTTCCTTTAAATAGCACTTCCTTGAACTTCTGGTTCTAAATTAAGGGACAAAAAGGGAGAAAATAACTCATAATGCACTCTTGAGCTAAGGCTTCAATTGTATTTACTGTCTAGGATTGTATTAGTTTGAGTGAAACTTTCTTTTAGTATTGGCCTTATACTTAAATATTCAGAATTATAGAGAACACACAATTTTAATTGCTAAAAAATGTCTTCACCACAATGCGCATGTGGTTGAGATTTGTTTTCATTAGCCAAATACGTGGGAAAAAAGTTTCATAAAGGGTGGTGGTGGAAATCTCTAGCAGCCACTTTAAAGTATTAAACATTCAATTCAAAATCTTAAATCAGTGGGTAGAGTAACTGATACAATTTTGATAGTCGTCGAGCATTTTGATTCCAATTGGAGGCCACTTTATAACAGGGCAGCTAAATATGCAATTTGACCGATAATTGAAGACTATCCAATTCGAATGTGGTTAGTTATAATTAAAACGTTGTTTCACTTTTAGTTTACTTAAAAAATTCCATATATCAGCTACAAGTTTACATATTAGGTTCCACATCAAATACACTTGGTGAACGGCGTGATCCCGAGGTAGCAGTTGTAATACGTAGCTCCTTAATATAAATAGCTCTTAATACTTTTATTTTAAACTTTGTGTATTTTACTATTGAGATTATAGATTCCTTGAGCGAGTGTTATAAATAAACCGAAATTCATTTGTTTTTAGACATTGCATTCGAAATGGCATGCTATAAACCTCCTTATTCAGATCCTCAGAAAGTTAATTCTTTTTACATTGGAAAGCGAAAAACAACAATGTGAAATAAGAATATAGAAATTAAGAACTTTCCCCTAAGTATATGTGAATCTTCAGGCTAGACCTGCCTTGAGTTTCGGAATGGTGATGATATCAGTGTTGAATGACTTAGCCAAAATGTTATCAGGAATGCTGGTATTGAACATAGAGTTAGGAGCAGAAACAGTGACTGCATTTGCACTTCCAAAGGCAGATATAGCCCAAGCACAATTGTTAACATCAGCATTGCACTGGAAATGAACTAACCCCTTAGGAACACGTAAACATCTCCAGTTTGCAACGTTTGATTGAAGAACTTGTTCGTGGTATCAATGAATCCAACTTGCAGCGTGCCCGACATGAGCAAAAGTAGCTCGGCTGCTCGTGGATGAGTGTGGACTGGATTGACAGAGCCAGCAGGATACTGCAGGATTGCATAGGAAACACTTTGTCCTTTCAGGGCTGGAAACTTGGTCATGCTTGCCTTTGTCGCTTTGAATTTTTCAGGCGGTGGAGCTCCAATGAGTCCCCTCAGGCCCGAGAAGGTGAAGTAAGATGGATCAACTGATGGAACCTCCAGTGGCAGCACAAAGTCTGTTAGGATATAACTGATAAACCCAAAGGAACACTGACACGATTTTCAAATTATATAATCTTTAGATGTGGTCTCCAGGTAGTTTCTGCTATCAGAAACTAAAACGGATCAAGCTTCCTTAACATCAATTGCCAATCGTATCCTCCACCTGAGGCGGACCAAGGAATTTTATGCGACGGGGGCACAATATTCTACTAAGCCAGTCCCCCAGTTCAGGGTGCCAAGTAAAATAAACCATTTTCAAGGTATATACATATATATACAAAAAATTTCTGCCGTAGCTATAGGGTCCAGTTACCCCTCACTGTAACACATATGTCTGCTCACTCACCTCCAGCATATATGGTTCGCTCTGTGGTCTTCCATAAATATGTGGTCAAACGGAACTAATCATCATTCTCTTACAACTTATCTCTATATCCTATTACGTGTGTCTTATAGCCTCTTATGACAGCGAAAAGTGGCGTCATTCCACCTGAAAAGTGTCCTTTTTTTTTTAGCTCAACTGTCAATTGTATTGATATAAGAAGATATGTACAATGTGTCCCTATGGTAGTTGTATGGACTCCTACTACTCATTTACATTCCATTCTAACTATATAACTCATATAAACGACTCTATCTAGAAAACAGTGAACACAAAACTAAGGATAGCAATTGAGTATTTGTAGCCCATCTTGCCACCTTTTACACTTCCTATTTCTTGCATGTATTAGTAATGGTACTTCCTTGCAACACTGTCCCTCATCAAATTTTTTGTTGTCAAATCTAAGCAGATTCCTATTTCTCCATATCAATGCAACAGTAGTTATGAAGGCTGTTGCAGTGATTGTCTTTTTCCAGTTCTTACTCTTCACCTTACTACAAATCCATTTCAATTCATTCTCCCAGCATTCAATGTTTCTTGTATATCCCAACCAAACACAGATTCTCCTCCATACTCTACTTGTAATATCACA
The DNA here is from genome assembly GCA_034376525.1 of Nicotiana benthamiana. NCBI lineage: Eukaryota > Viridiplantae > Streptophyta > Magnoliopsida > Solanales > Solanaceae > Nicotiana > Nicotiana benthamiana. Next base: position 52,309,030 of record CM067339.1, on the reverse strand, counting down.
TTCAAAGTACAGATGTTTGAATTCTTTATCATGCATATTACAGAATACACACAAAGGTGGTATCTGTATTCCTATATTCTGCAGTCTTTCTATAGTGGGAAGTCTGTTGTGAGCAGCTAACCAAACAGTGAACCTATGTCTTGGAAGAGCATTTGAATTAAGCATTATGTTCCTCCATGTAGTCTTTGGAAATTCTGGCAGCAAAGCAACATACATCTTGTGAATCTGGTATCTCCCATTCTTGCATACACTTTGCAATCTACTCATCAAACTTCCTTGCAACTGACTGTTCCCCATCACCAAATTCCTACACACCAGTATCTTCTTTACCACCCAAGATGAGTTGGATGGCACACCAACTGATTCTATGCTTCTACTCTTTATGTAATAAGAATGTACTGACCTTACCCATAGACAGTCTTTTTTATTAGCCAAATCCCATAGTAACTTTGTTATAGCTACATTATTCCATGTATCTAACTTCATGATGTTGAGACCCCCAGCTGAAACAGGCTGACATACCTTATCCCAGGCCACAATAGCTCTCCTGGATAAAGTAGCTTTGCCTGTCCTGAGAAATGATCTACAGATTGCCTCTATTGCCTTCAATACCTTTTTAGGAATAATGAACACCTGTGCCCAATAAGTTTGCATTCCAAAGATCACTGCCTTGATAAGTTGAACTCTGCCAGCATAGGACAACAGCTTTGCTGACCAGCATGTAACTCTTGTTGTGATTTTCTCAATGAGTGGCAAGTAATGCTGAATGGCTAGCTTTTTAGAATCCAGTGGAACACCAAGATATCTGAAAGGAAGGTGACCTTCAGTGAATCCCAAAGCAGCAATAATCTCTTCTTTTGTGTCCTGTGGAACCCCAGCCAAGTATATTGCACTCTTACTTACATTTGCTTGAAGACCAGAAGCAGCTGAAAATATAAGAAAGGTGCTATGCAATATCTGAATAGATACTATATCAGCCCTACAAAACATTAGCAAATCATCAGCAAAACATACATGAGATATGTTAAGCTTCCTGCACCTAGGATGGAAATTGAAGTTTCCATTCTTATGCAATTGCTGAAGTAGTCTGTTTAAGTATTCCATGGCCAACACAAATAGATAAAGTGACATAGGGTCCCCTTGCCTTATACCTCTCTTAGCACTGAATGGTTTAGTAAGGCCACCATTCATTACCAGAGAGTATGAAGCATTTGAGACACAGGCCATTATCCAGTCAGTGAATTTTGCAGGAAACCCCAGAGAAATAAGCACTTGCTTCAAAAAACTCCACTCAATGGTATCATAGGCCTTCCTTAGATCCACTTTAAGGACACATCTAGGTGAAACCCCTTTCCTAGAGTATCCTTTGAAGATTTCGTGGCTGAGAAGAATGTTATCCATAATACTCCTTCCTTCAATGAAAGCAGACTGGGCTGGACCAATCAAATCACCAATTACACCCTTCATCCTCCTAGTAATTACTTTGGAAATAATTTTGTACAGAGTAGTACAACATGCAATAGGTCTGTAATCCTTTACAGTGATAGGAGTTTTAACCTTTGGCACAAGAGCTACTGCAGTAGTGTTAATCATATATGGCATTTGGCAAGTTTCAAAGAAATCCTTAGTAGCAAAGAATATATCATCTTGTACTATCTTCCAGCTTTTTGTAAAGAACTCAATGGGAAAGCCATCAACTCCAGGAGCCTTCTCTAGGCATATCATTGATAGCTGCACTTATTTCCTCCATGGTAACTGGTCTAATAAGCTCTTTTTGCTGATCTGTTGTGAGACATCTACCACTGCTCATTATATAATATCCACACATGGAAGCTCAGTAGCAGTCTCCTCCATTAGTGATTTAAACACCTTTAGGAATTCCTGTTCAACTGCAAGAGGTTCAGTTAACTTAATACCTGTATCAGTATAGATAGATGAGATGGTGTTCTGGCCTGTTCTGATTCTCCACTGTACATGAAAATATCTGGTATTAGCATCTCCACATTCAATCCATGTAGCCTTGGATTTTTGCCTCATTACTTGCTCCTCCACAGTGTTCCATTTGTCCAGTTCTTCTAATAAGTATCTTTCCTCATATATCAGCCCCTAAGAAAGAATATTATTTTGCATTTGTAACTGTAGAATGTCAAGTTTCTCTCTTGTTTGAATAATCTACTGTTTGTATTTGGCTAAATGGTCATTTAACCCCTTCAATTTCTGCTTCACCATCTTCAGCTTACTCCAGATCTGTTGCATATGTGATCCTTGATACTCCTTCTCCCAGACTTGTTTAACAATATCATGAAATTTATCATGTTCCATAACATTGTTATATAGTCTGAATGGTTTAGGGTGCAGAGGTTTGTAAACACCAAATTTAACTAAAATAGGAGAGTGATCTGACACCTATGGATTCATATAATCTGCTTCCAAATGCCCAAACTATTGTAACCATTGATAGTTGCCCAGTGCCCAGTCTATCTTGCTATATACTCTAGCATCAGCATCTTGTTTATTTGTCCAAGTATAGTGCCAGCCAGTTGCTCTTAAGACAGTCAGTTGTAGCTCATCCACTGTACCTTTGAAATTCTTTACTTCAGCTTCAGTTACTGGAGACCCAATCCTGTCCTCAGAGCTTAGAACACAGTTAAAATCTCCACTTATAAGCCATGCATCTTGTTGTGGTATAGGAATTGATTTGATGTCCCTCCATAGTTGTGCCCTAAGCACTACAGTGTTTTGTGCATATATAATACTGAATTTAAATCTTACTAGACTTCTTGTATCCTCCACCAGACAATGAAGATACTGATCAGATAAAGTTCCTATTTGAATGTGAACATGAGTCTTCCATAGTAGCCATATTCTCCCATTTATAGCCTTTGCATAGTTACACTTCCACAGCCAACCCTTAGCAATTTTCCCAATTATATTCTTAGCTTTGTGTTCTTTAACTCTGGTTTCAAGTATTCCTATTACATCCTTTTGCGTAGGAGACTGATTAAGTCCCCTAATGTTCCATGTGACTACAATCATGGATCAGTATTTGGTAGTCTATAAGAGGGACCAGGATCAAATTGTTGCCCCCTCTTTTCCAGCTCATGCATGACTGCTTTGCCTCTATTACCTGTATTGTCCACCTGCTCATCATCTGTGATACCAACCATGTGAACTTCACTAATATGGTTTTCTGACTCCTTTTGCTCATTATTCCCTGCATTTTGCATACTAACATCCTGAGCTACCTGCATTTCATGCCCTGCTGATTCTTCAGAACCATCATGTTTATTCTGCACTTCATCATTGGACAAAGTCTTCTTAACAATCCACTCCTTCTTATTTTGCTTTCGCTGATAAGTGTTTCTGCTCTTCAGATTCTTTCTTTCACCTTGCTCCTGCTTTTGTTTGTCTGAGTTATCAGTATAATGCCAACACTCAATTGTCTCATGACAAAACTTGAGACAATTGTTACAAAAAGTTGGTTTCCAATCATATTCAACAGATTGAATCTTAGGTCCATAAGGAGTATCAATTTCTAACTCATCTGGGAGATCATAAGCAGCATTAACTTCCACAAGTACTCTAGCAAATGAAATCTTGTCATAATGGGCAATAAACTTATCAGTATACAGAGTCTTCCCAATAGCACTTGCCAACTTACTCAAAACCTCAGCAGACCAATAACCTACAGGGAGACCTGGGAATCGAATCCAAATAGGAATAGTGCTAAGAACACTAGTCTGAAAACTGAAATCAATTTCCCAAGGCCTTAGCACCATAGGTCTACTCCCAAAAGTATACGGGCCTGATTGCATGACTGCATCTCTATCTTCAGCACTACTAAATCGAAAAATACAATACCCTTCAGCATGAATCAAAATTTGAGGTTTGGCAACAAAATTCCATACATGCATGACAAAATTCTCCATATTCTGTTCACTAGGTCTATCTCCAATAACAAATCCAATCAATGCATTTTGCCAATAATCCAATTGAGGTTTCAGATCTTCTTCACAGATCGTAACAATTTTTTTTACCATCTCGCATGGTAGGAGGAACAAAGGATAGAGACTTACCCATTTGAACATCCCTATTTCCTCTAACTATCTCTGCAGCTGTTGGTTTAAGTTTTGCATGTTCAACAACTTCAACAGCAACTATCGTTGGTTTCTCTTGTGCCATTACTTCTGAAAATTGCAATCTCCTTGCTGTATTGTCAATCATCAGCCCATCTCCTTGCGATCGAGTCATAACTGGCTCTGCATGTGAAGGTTCCTTCGATTGGTACTTCTGTGGAAGAAAATTACCAAATGTGAGGGGTTCTAGAGTAGTTATGATGCCATGTTCAGGTGTAACAAGCTTTGGGGGAACAACATTAACAGTCGGAGCAGTATTCCTTCGCTTTCTGGCCATTTCCGGCGACAATTCCGCCGTGCTATTGTGCGCCGGAGAAGACACTGTTTATTGCTTTGCTATCTTACGCCGAGAGCGTTCCCCATTTTTAGGTTATCCTTTTTTTTTTTTGTTTTTTTTAACCCTTTTTTTGATGGCTCAAGCTAGTGATCCAGATATCTTGTCCGACTTCACTGTTCCTCCAGGAAGCACAATAGATGGGAACTTATTTAATTTCACAGGCACGCGTGGAATTTTTGGCAGTGTCATTGAGAAGTTCAAAGTAACAAAAGCTAGCAACTAGAGTTTCAAATTTTGGATGGTCAGAGTGTTTCATTGGCAGTACTTCAGTTTCCAGGAGGAGGTGTCAACCCGCCCCACACCCATCCTTGCGCAGCTGAGCTGCTATTCGTCATTCAAGGTAGTCTCGAGGTTGGATTTGCGGACACCGGTAACAAGCTTTACACTCAGACTCTTCAAGTTGGTGACTTGTTTGTGTTCCCTAAAGGATTAGTGCATTATCAGTATAATTCTGATTGGAATAAATCAGCTACAGCTGTTTCTGGTTTTGGTAGTGCCAATGCTGGAACTGTTTCGCTTCCTACTACGTTGTTTTCTACAGGGGTCGCTGATCAAATTCTTGCCAAGTCATTCAAGTCTGATGTTATCACTATTCGGAAAATCAAGGGTGGTCTTTCATCTTAGGAAACTTCTGCATTTTCACTACTAAATTTTTGTGAGTGACATGTTCAGGATAGTGCTGCAATCTATTTTAATACATTTAGTAGGATTTTTCATAAGTGGTGTCACTATTTCTAGTAAAAGGGCTGTAACAGCCAAAAATGTTTTGTGAAGCCAAGGGAGTTCAAACCCAAGACCTCTTGCATAATACTTGAAGCTAACAACCACTAGACTACTAAGATGTTTTATTGCAAGTGGTGTCACCTTTAATGATTTTATCTTGTATTTCTGTTTTACTTATTATTCTTATATATATAAATAGTAAAAAAATTTGACGAAACACCGCTTGCCACCATGTAAATTCGCCCCTGAATACATTTAAAATAGTATGAATTCTTCTATCACTCGCCATTGATTTATCTTTTGACAAGTTTCTAAAATCCTAGGATAAATAGTATGAATCGGGCACTAAAACCCTTATTAATCAAATGGACTATATATATCCTCATCAAATGGCCAAGTAAAGTCATACTGCACTCTGAGAGACAATTTTTTTTTCTTAGGAGATTGGAAATACTTCACCTTCTCGGTACTGAGGGGCCTCATCGGAGCACTACAACCAGAAAACTTCAAGCCGACAAAGGCAAGCATGGCCAGGTTTCCAGCCCTGAATGGACAAAGCGTTTCCTATGCAATTTTACAGTATCCTGCAGGTTTCCTCACGTCGGCAACACTGGAATAGGATTTATCCATACCATGAACAAGATCTTCAATCAAACATCATATTTTCGTGTTCCCTAAAGGGCTCGTTCCTTCCTGTACAATGTTGATGCTGGAAGTTGTGCTTGGGCTATATCTGCCTCTCTTTTTTTAACCACTAAGACAAATGGAGGTGGTTGTCCTAATTTTCTTACTGTATTTAGTTTTACTATACCTTGAACAAAGGAAGGACAATATATTTACTATAATTAATTATATCTTTTACCTTTTATATTTAATTAGGTTTTGGACTTTTATAAATTGAGGATCTCCTTAGTATCTATAATGTAGGATTTGAGAGTCTTGTTTAGAGAGAGAATTTTGGTCAAGTTTTAGTGTGCTACTTGTGTTTGTCTATTTTTGAGTTTATTGTCTCGATATTTTGTACTTCTTTTATATGGTAGATTGTTCATCTCCGTCTATGAACTTAGGTTAATTGATCGAACCCGTTAAATAATTGTATTTCTTTTCATATATTTCTTTTTTGATGTCTAATTTATCAACGTTTGAAGTTTACTTTACTAACTTTTGCATGACACATAATTATTTTTATCCTAACAAATTACTCGTTCAGTATACAAAATTACACAAGCAATAATAGGAAAAAAAGAGGGGGATCAACCACTTCTTTCATAAGAGAAAAGATAGCTCTAACCCCCTCTGGAAACATAAAAGAAAGCTGACAGCTTGTAAATACATTTTGGAACCAAGAATTGGTGAGCAACAGCAAAACTTTATTATAAGAATAAGAGGTTGTTATAGTAAGAGCTTTGTTTACCTGTAAAACGATACGACTATATTTATATGTGATTTATAGATAAGTGTTTATTCGTAAAATGATTTAATCCCAAAATGATAACTAAATTAAATAAAAATACAAGAATTAGCATCGAAATCGAGGTAAGATAGCAGAGAGCTTGGTTCTGGGAGCAGAGCTTCCGAAGAAAGTAGTAATAACAATAAACAAGAAATAAAGTGTTATTGAGTTTACAACAAAGTGCATATCATAAGTTTGGTAGAAAATTTGTGTCCTTACAATTTTTGTTGAGATTCCTATTTTTAGTGGCACGGAATAAGATCCTAGGATCAAACCCCTCTTAAATAATAATTTTGGGGACCATAGAAGAATGTGTAACGGCAGGCTATGAATGCCATATTTTCTATAACGGACTATGTATTTAATACTGCAGAATATTCTTCATTAAATGCTATCGGGTGACAAGCATTTATTTGTCTTCATGAGCAACATTCTCTTCGGGGGCTTTCCGGTACAAACTGAGACTACTGCCCCGGTCTTGGCTTCCACCTGTCTTTCTTTTCATCTGTCTCTGGTTCCACGTGTCGCTCTATTATATGAGCATTTAATATGAATTGATTTTAGCTTATGCAGATAGTCCCAGTACTTTCCGGTGGCACATCCTTGTATTATCAGGAAGGTGGTAAAGATACCTTTTTTGGAGGGAAATTTACTGACCCTCTCTAAAAAGTTTCTGACGCTTGATTAGACATACGTCTCTCCGTATTTAATGTTCTGAATACACTTCATTTCACGACTCAACAATACTTTTGTCGGTTCTCGAGGTAATCATGACCACGCTCTTAGCCGCTTATTTCTTAACTTATACGCTTCATTCTTCTCCTTTTACACTTCAAATTTTTTTTAACTCTCTCAACTTACTCTCTCTTGCATCTTCTTGCTAACTATGGCCTTCTTTACCAAGAGCTCCAACTCTTCAAAGAATAAAGAAATAACTGATGATGCTCCTCCTCCTAAGGGTGAGCATCATTATTCCCAAAAAGCTAAGTAAAACCAAGGACTTTGAAGAGAAGTTTCCTTCTGCTAAACCTTCTTCCATTCGTCCTTCTAGCATCTCTACTGTGAAAAAGATTGTGGTTTTCATGATTTGAACATCATCGCTCCTGATCTAGCGGAACGGGTAACCTTCCCCAAGAAGGGTTTTACGTATGTTTACACGTATCTTTCACTTTGGGCCCGCTCTTATTGAGCGAGAGGCTTGACTCTGTAATCTTGGAGTTTTTCTTTCGTTACCAAGTTTTCTTGGCAGAGGTGGTCCTTATGTGTAGAGGATGGTAGCCTCTCTTCGACGGCTATTCTACGATACAGGGGAAGAGCTCTCCCTGACTCGACTGATGAACCTTTATTCTCCCATTATTTTCCGTGAGGGAATGATAAACTTCAATAAATGTGGTCACCATGCTCTGCTCATCAGTATGGATGATAACAATGACTGTGGGTGGATGGAACAGTTCATTGAAATTGCCACCAGGGACATCATCCCAGCCATAACCCCTTCTTTTCCCGAGTCATGTAATCGTACACGTAAGTTCAATGTCTGACTTTTTTATATTAAAGGTTGTACCATGCTATTACCGATCCTTCTCTTTTCACTATTTCAGCAACTCGGTGGACACCACATAGGGTTGAAGGTTTGGGCCAGTAAGTCCAGAAGATTTTGGACGTCACCACGCCCGAGAACCGCCGATGCAAAGAACTGACCCTCAAATACGGGTGAAAAGCCAAAAATCATGGTAAATTGATTCTCAAGTTTATCTTCTTCCTTATATCACGTATAAGAAAACTATCTAACTTTTCCTTTTATTGAATTCAGGTCTTCCGCAGGTCTCTATTATCATCCCCAAGGAATACGATTTTGCTTATTTTGCATAAACATCGAGGTTGTTGAAGGAAGTCTTCATCCTAATAGGTGTCGCTGTACCTGCTTCCGATGTGGGTGCTTCCTCTCGAAGTGCTCCGCCAGAGAACAAGCATGAAAAAAAGTGGGGCTCCTCTATGGTTGAAGGTAAAACTAAAAAGTTAAAGAGCGTCGCGCCCGATCCAGTCAGAGACACCATGGTGATCGATGATGATGGAGGAGCCAGTGATGAAGGAACTTCTCTACATAGAAGGCGATTACCTTCATCAGTTCAACAGACTGCTCAATATGTTGAGCTAGTTACATCAACCGAGGATGACTTCCTGGCGCTCTAGGGAGAATGTGATAGAGTGGAAGATGGCAACTCTCACTTCCAGGCCCTAGCCGCTGCTCCTGGTACCATGAGGCTAGGAACCGGGTCTTTTCTATCTACGATTGGCAAGAAACCAATAACTAGCATTTCTTTTGCAACAACTGCTTCTCAACCCACAACACCATCGGCTTCATCTCCTTCTTCGCCAATCATGCTTTCTCCACTAATAACTGCTACATCATTTCTTTCAGTTGCAAATACCCAAGAGGATGATGTCTCTACTCCAAAGTCCCCAGTCCATGGGAATTTGGGGCATAACTATTTCCCTTCCTTCCTCCTCCAGTAGATACTAGAGGAGAAGGAGCTTCTTCCTCTTGGTCTGTACCAAGTATCATCTACTTCCCTGGTCGGTGGAACTCGCCAATTACTTGAGGCCTCTAGCTTCAGAGAAATATAGGAACAAAATACGTTCTCCCTTGGGGGAGTGTATGGTGAAAATTTTTATCCACAACGTATCAGTACGATATTTTTCCCTTTCTTGTTCCTACTATCTTTTCTATGACACGATTTTTCCTTTAAACTTTTGCTTTGAAAGCTAACTTACTTGCCTCCGAGAACCTTCAAAAGTTGTTCGTTAATAAAGAAAAACTCACATCCGAGCGGGATCAACTGTTGGCCGAGCTGGATCAAATTATTGCTCACCTCCCTACACTAGAAGCATAAGCTCCTGAGGCCGTTGAGTTGGAGGCACAATTGAAACAAAGTGAGCAAGAAGTGATGATCCTCATCCAAGAGGACACCTTGTTAAGGGTACAACTTGAAGAGGCCAAGGAAAATTGGGTCGAGGTCCGCAATGTTGTTCTTGCTACTGTAGATCGCGAGCTTGGATCTACTGAAAGACTGAATAATTTGCAGGAAACCTTCAACTCGAAAGCGGAAGAGGTTGTTGCTGGTGAGGAAATGCATGTCCGAATGGAAGAGACGTATAGGAATGTATAGAGCATAATAAAGTTTATAACTCCACTACTCGTGACCTTGACGTCATTCTCCAGGCCGCTAGATCTATGCAGAATAACCTTTTGACTGAGGTTGACCAGCTTAAGGAAGAACTTCAGCGCCGAGCGGCTTCCCTCGTTGTTTAAAAAATATATTCTATGTCTAGCATGAGAAGAAAAACCTTGAAAGAGGCCAAAGCAGGCGTCATTGACTTTGATGACGAGATTTCTAAGGATTGTGGGTTGGAATCATTTGCCCGAAAGGGTCTCCCAGTCCAACCTTATGAGACTACATCTTCTGGTTCCAGTTCCGAGTTCTCGGGGAACTAAGGAGTAACTTGAATGGGATGTTGATGAAGGTCAAGATCTTGAGCCGGCGGCTGATCCACCTACTTCTCCCGGAGGCGCAGATGCTTCTCTCCCATCCAAGTGCGGGGATGTAGTATTTTAGCTTTTTTGCTTTCATTCCTTTGATTTTCCACTTCATACTTTTGTACTTGTGCTTCTTGGCATGTTTTTATATAAAAGTACTTTCTCGTTTAAGTATTGCAAAATTTTCTTTTTGCGTTGAGTTAGGCAAGATTTTGTATGTGTTTTTCCCTGATAGTATTTGGATCCCAGGCATGAATTCTTCCAGAACCAACCCTTTATTGTGAGTTTTTCATAAGAGAGGGCGCTATTATGTTTACGGTGCTCTTAAAGAGGATGTCTCCTATTCATTCTAGCACTAGCATTTGAAGTCATGATTAACTTTCAGATGATAAAATTAATTCATCGTTCGGACAAGAAAGAAGATAAAAATAAAATGACTTTATTTTATTCATCCATTTTCAGAAGTACATAAGGTTTCTTTGTGTTGAAAAAGAAATTTCCATTACTTGTGGCTAATTTGTACAACTTATTTCTACGAGGCTAGCCGTGCAGTCCCTAGTCCCGATGATACATCTTTTTTCTCAGATATTGTAGTCCTGGTTTATGTGGCAGTAATGTTGTCGTATTCTCGTATCATTTCCCCCCCCCCCCTTTCAAATGCGAAGAATACGAATTTGAACACTGGAAGTCTAGCTCCTTTGAAGATCCCACTAGTGAATGTTTGGATAATCTTTGGTCTGATAGGAAGCTTCACTTTTCGTTAGAAACTTTTCTATACAGCCGAAGACTATCTAACCAACCCCAGTGGCTTGCACTAGTGAGCGGCCGGGTAATCTTTGACCCAATAAAAAACTTTACTTCCAGTAGGAACTTTGCTACTGAGAAAAAGATTATCTGACAGTCCTTTAGTGGTCCATTGTTTCAATGCTTTGTCATTTAAAGGCCTTAATTTTGCCGACGACACTTTCTTCATAGTATGCTTTCCGTTACTACCTCATTGAAAACCTTGTAGAAAAATCCAATTGGGACACAAACTAGACGGAGGAAAAAAGAGTGCAGCATATAATTTCAGTATAAATGTTGTTCAACAGCAATAATATATTTTGAGGTCGTCATATTCTAGTTGCTCGGCAATTTTACCCCGTCTTGATTTTCCAATTCGTATGATCCTTTGCCCGTTGTAGCAAAAACCCAATTGAGGCCTTCCCATGTAGGACCTAGCTTTCCTGGGTTGAGCTTCCGGGTATTTGAGTCACTTTTCTTTAACCGAAGTCTCCCACTATGAAAAATGGAGATTGGCTCTTCGGTTGTAATATCTTTTCCCTCTTTTTTGGGATGATATCCTTATATACGCTAAGTCCCTATGTTCATGGAGCAGCTCATATGACAAGTAACGCTTCGTTATTTGCTTCTTCCTCGGCCAGGAAATATCTCATGCTTTGTCGAGAAGAGTTGATCGAGGAAGAAGTAGAATTTAGAGAGAAAAGGAGAAGAGAGGAAAGAGTTCAATTATCATATCAATCTCGATGACTTTACAATTGTGTTTCCTCCTATTTATACAATTGAAATGAAGCTAAAATGCTAATAATAAAGAGAATGGGAAATACATACATGCTCAATGTGTGACCCAACAATAACTGCTTTTCCTGCCAAAATGTGTGCAACTAATTTTCAAAATCTAATGGCTAATATTTTTATGAATAACCTCGGATGAACATCACCCTTGTCCTTAAGAGTGACGGAAGGGAAACGAGCTCTAAGTGCAGAAGCTAATTCTCAAGTGGCATAAGAGGCATCCAGTCCAATCCATTTGACCAAACATTGAGCAACAACCTTGTTTCCCTTCTCGATCATCCTTCTTTCAAAAAATAGCTCATGAGCATGGTAGAATTGGCTAGGGGTGGGCCTTCGGTACTTCAGTTCGGTATTTAATAACTATGATTCAGTACTTTGGTATTTAGTATATCAATTGTGCATACCAAATAACGTACCAAAATAGTTCAGTACGGTTCGATATTTTCTTATTTGGTTCGGTACGATTTTGATATCATACCAAAATCTTTCAAATCTCCCAAGAATCAACATTATGCCTAACGTGAAATGCCTTTTCTTGAGCTAAATCGTACTTCGATCAAGTTGTTCAAGCTTCTAAAATGTAATAACAGCACTGTGTTGGGATATGATGCTATAGATGTTAGGCCGCTTCCTCATGTGCCTAAGAAGCCGAGGCAATCTCGATTGAAGCCAATTCAACATTTTCCTACTCAATCTTCTTTATAGAAATAGCACTCGATCAAAGGGGAGCACCCTTCACTAAGAAGATGCAGCACCATTCACTTTTTTTTATAATAGAATTGGAGCTAGCCCTGGCAAAGAAGGAGTATTCACGAATTATGACTAGCCTAAGCTAGGTGGCCCTCGTATATAGTAGTAAGGATTCTTTCCAGTTTTTTTAAAGAAAGAGCTTGTTTGACAAAGAATTTCTAACTAATAGAGCTTTAATTAAATTTACCATTTCTTGCGAAGTTTTCTCTTGTTTTGAGAAGTTTTTGATAAATACAAGACTCTTTCCCTTCTTCGGTTTCTAATTTAGTAAAGTATTCCATCAGCGTCTTCCTAGTAAACTCTGCATCTTTTTAATAAAAGAGGAATATGTAACGAAATTTAAATAACTACATCGGACAGGGAAATCCAACCTTTGGACGAGGATGATGAGAAAATATGGACAGAGGTTGCTGGCGGTCCAAAACCGAAAAAGGTATACGGTCTTCATACTAAGAAATTTCATCGCTATAAGTGTGGAATGCAAGGAATATGGACTTCCTCGCAAAAGGCGAACAACTTGATGGGGAGAGCCTCTCCGCTATGTGGATGACTGTGACAAAGCGCACATCCATGCTAGAAGCGGCCAACGAAAGAGAAAAGCTTAGAGATGCTCAGTACATTGGCATACAAGCTCAATACCAGGGCATGCAAGAGCAGCTCAAATCTCTCCTAGCTTCCGAATGTTTCTGATTCATCGGTATCGTGATCCATCGCCATAGGCTCGACTTGAATGTAACCGTTCCTTGCGTCCTCCCCATGCTCGTTTCCCCCGTCCTCGCCGTGATCCTTCTTCCCATCCTCGACAAGTAGACCCTTCTGCATACCGTCTTGGTGTTGAATGTTCATCAAACGGTAATAATAATGATGTTGCACAAAATACACCTTGACTTTTATATACTTTGAACTAGAGAAATAGAACTGGTTTTGAACTAAGGTGTAATTAGCATTAACTTAGTATTGTTAGTTTAATTTGTTAGTTCTACTGAACATTAATTTGTTTGTTTTAATGTGTTTTTTTGAATTGTGTTGTTGTTATTGTGTTGTTGTTGTTGTTGTTGTGTTGTTGTTGTCGTTGTTGTTGGGTTGTTGTGGAGATTTTGATATTGAAATTATAGTTTGTGAATTGAATTATATTGTTATTTAGGAATTTGGTATGCTAGCAGGTGGTGCAGCTGCCAAAACGGGTTGTTTCTGCCATAATTATACCTAAAAAGCGGCCAACTTTGATTACTTTTCTATTTAAAAAATATATTTTCTGGGCAATAGCGGCCAAGGTTGGTTGCTAAACTAAAAAGCAACCAACTTTGGTCGCTATTCTATTTTTATAAAAATCTAGAAATTAGCGATCAATGTTGGTCGCTTATGTTTAAAAAATAAATAAATAAAAAATGCGACCAACTTTGGTCGCTATTTTTCAGATTTTAATATATAATATTTTGAATAATAATAAACATATAATATAATTAAAATATAGAGACCAATTTTGGTCGTTAAATTTATATTATTAGAATATTAAAATGACCAAAGTTGGTCGGTATATTGTTTACCGGAATATTTGGTCATTTTACCTTAGAGACTAAGGTTGGATCAGAGAAATAAAAAACATGTTTTCACTGTCAGTACACATCGCGTAGCAGATGTGCACCCGATCCCATTTTTCATATTTTCATGGTAGGCTTACCACCCGCTCCCATTTCAATAAATCTCGTGGTAGGCATACCACCCGCTCCCATTTTATTAGATCTCTTCGTAGGCGTATCACTCGCTCCCATTTTATTAAATCTCGTGGTAGGCGTACCACCCGCTCACATTTTATTAAATCTCATGGTAGGCATACCACCCGCTCCCATTTGTTAACACTTGTGGTAGGCGTACCACCCGCTCCCCTTTTATCAACACTTGTGGTGGGCATACCACCCGTTGCCATTTTATTAACACTTGTGGTAGGAATACCACCCGCTCCCATTTCAATTCAACACAACATTGCAACAAAATCCCAGCAAGGAAAACAAAAGCAATATAGAAATTTCCCGGCAAGGGAATAACCAGCTCTAACCAATTCCTTTGGCAAAAACAAAGTCTACGAGGTTAAACTGAATCTTTACTCAATATCAAGAATCATCAATTAAACATCCGAATGTCACGTAGGAACAAAACAATAATCAACTTAGGACTCACGGTCATACTCAACACCGACGATAGATACTCTTCACCATGCCTATACATCGTACTTAATCAAGAAGCAAATAGCATAAACGACTCACTCCTAATTCCTCAAGCAAGGTTAGACTGGACACTTACCTCAAACTTCCACGACAAATTCACTTTGGTATTACCAATTTTCCTCTCAAGTTCTGCTCTAAATAGATTGTATCTATACAATAATGAATTCAATACATCAATAAATGCTAAACAACATGAACCCAAGCTTAATTATAGCTTTTCAATCATTTTTTCCAAAACTCAAAATTTGACTCCGGGCCCGCTTAGTCAAAACACGACGTTCGGACCAAAATCACATCACCCATTCACCCACGAGCCCAAATATATCATTTGTTTTCAAATTAAACCCCATCATTTGTTTTCAAATTCAAACCCAAAACAAGGTCTAAATCAAGAAAAATAAAAAATCCCTAACTCTATCCAACTACTCGATTTTCTACCTTAAGTCACATGTTTTAGGCCTAGGATTTCAATAGATATTGAAGGAATTAGAAGAAAATAAGCTAAGAATTACTAACCCAAGAGGTTTTGGTGAAGAATCGCTTCAATGGTCGTCTAAGAGCTTGGAGAAGAAATGTTTTGTGAAAACGTTAATAAATCCCGTGATGACACTGTTATGAAAATTTTAAAATTTAATTGGGCAAAATTTCTCATCGTGTTCGTGACAGGCTGGTCGCGTTTTCGATGAGCAACATTTAACAGGACATCACAATCGCGAGAAGAGGAACACGAACATGGAGAGTAAAAATGTTGTGGCCCAAAAATTATTCTACGCGAATGTGTGGGCCAACACGTGAATGCAAAGATGGAATCCTGCATGGCTACACGAATGCGATGAGAAAAAAGAAGAATCATCCCTCAGAGTCAAATAACACTATGCGAACGTGAGGGCTAGGATGCTAATGCAAAGAAAGAAAAAGTTAAAGCTTCACGTATGTTGGAGATATGACGCGAACACGAAGAAGGAATGGGTTCTGCAATAGATGAAGAAAAAATTTGCAATTTTTTCTATGGCTAATCTAATCTCGAAACACATCTGAATAAAACCCGAGCCCTCGAGGCTCTTAACCAATTACGTGTACTAACTCAAAAACATCATACGAACTTAACCATGCGACCAAATCGCCTAAATAACATCATTATCAACAAATTAAACCTCAAATTCAAAGCATTTTTCCAAAACTTTATCAAGTTCTAAATTTAGGATTTCAAGTCCGAAATATGTCAAATGACATCCGAATTTAACCAAACTTTACATAAAGGACTTAAACTATATTTAGGACATGTACCGGATGCCGGAACAAAAAATACGGACCCAATGCCATCGCTTTTTAATCATGTTTCATTTCAAATTTTCTTAAACATATTCAGAAAATAATTTTCCTTACAAATTTATTTCTCGGGCTTGGAACTTAAGAATTTGATTACGGGCATATGCCCACGTCCCATATTTTTCTACGGACCCTCTAGGACCGTCAAATCACGAGTCCGGTTCTGTTTACCCAGAATATTGACCAAAGTCAAATTTATTCATTTCAATATGTAAACGTAGTGTTTATCATAAAATATCATATTTATGCTTTCCAGCTACGCACCCAAATTGTGCACACTAATCGAGGAAACTTTAAATGAGTCTTTCAAGGCCTCGAAAGCATAGAATTCATTTAAAGAAGGTGATGACCCTTTGGGTAGTCACATTCTCCACCTCCAAAACAACCATTCGTTCGAACTAACATATGAAAATAAGTACCTAAGTCGGGGAAAATATGAGGATAATGGCTCCGTATATCAGACTCAGACTCCCAGGTCGATGCCTCAGGAGGTGGACCTATCCACTGAAAACAAACATAAGGGAAACTCTTTGACCTCAACAGACGAACCTGCCGGTCTAGAATATCCACTGGCTCCTCCTTATAAGACAAGTCCTTGTCCAACTGAATCTATCACGTGGGCTGGATTGCGATGCTACCTCCGAAGCATGGACCTATGAAACACTGGAGGCACGACTGATAAGCTCGGCGGCAAAGCAAGTCTATAAGCCACCCCCACTCGATCAAGAATCTCGATAGGACCAATGAACCTAGGGCTAAGCTTGCCCTTCTTCCCAAGTCTCATCACGCTCTTTATAGGCGACACACAGAGCAATACCCGCTCACCAACCATAAAAGCCACACCTCGAACCTCGTGTTCTGTATTACTTTTTTGCTTAGACTGAGCTGAACGAAGCCTATCCTGAATGATCCTGACCTTGTCTATGGCCTCCTAACCAAATCACTAGCCCAAAAAATCGAGCCTTTCCTGGATCAAACCATCCAACCGGTGATTGACACCGCCTACCATATAAAGACTCAAAAGGAGCCATCTGGATGCTCGACTGGTAACTATTGTCATAGGCAAACTCTTCTAGAGGCAAAAACTGATCCCACGAACCTCCAAAGTCAATAACACAAGCGCGAAGCATATCATCAAAAATATAAATAGTCCTCTCGGACTGAGCGTCTATCTGGGGATGAAATACTGTGCTCAACTTGACCCGTATGCCCAGCTCTCGCTGAAATGCTCCCCAGAAGCGCGAGGTAAACTGTGTACCCAATTCAAAATGATAGATACGGGCACAGCATGAAGGAAAAAGATCTCCCGAATATAGATCCCATCTAACCTCTCAGAAGAATAGGAGACTGCCACAGGAATGAAATGTACTGACTTGCTCAGCCTATTAACAATGACTAAACTACGTCGAACTTCTTCCGAGTAAGCGGAAGTCCAGTAACAAAGTCCATAGTGATCCGCTCCCACTTTCACTCGGGAAGCTAAATCCTTTGAAATAAACCACCAGGTATCTGATGCTCGTACTTAACCTGCTCACAATTCAAACAACGAGCCACATATGCTATGATATCCTTCTTTATTCTATGCCACCAATAATGCTGCCGCAAATCCTGATACATCTCTGCGGTGCCCAGATGAATAGAATACCAGCAGCTGTGGGCCTCCTGTAAAATCAACTCTCGAAGCCCAATCCACATTGGGCACACAAACGCGACCCTGCAATCTCAAAACTCCATCAGCATCTAAGGTAATCTGCTTGAACCTGTGGAAACCAAAACCAGTGCCGTTGTTAGAACTGTCTTGAGCATCTAAAAGCTCGCCTCACACTCGTCCAACCGTCTGAACTTGGCACCCTTCCAAGTCAATCTGGTTATCTGGGCTGCGATGGATGCGAACCCCTCCACGAACCGACAATAGTAACCTGCCAATACCAAGAAACTCCGAATCTCTATCGCTGATGCTAGTCTAGGACAGTTCTTGATTGGATCAATCTTCTTCTGATCAACTTGAATACCCTCTGCTGATATGACATGACCCAGGAATTTAACAAAACTCAACCAGAACTTGCACTTTTAAAATTTAGCATATAGCTGACTATCCCTCAAAGTTTGAAGAACCATCCTAAGATTCTGCTCGTTCTCCTCCTGGCTGCGGGAATATATCAAGATATCATCAATGAAGACTATCACAAACGGATCCAAGTAAGGCCTGAACACTCATTTCATCAAGTCCATAAATGTTGCTGCGGAATTTGTCAATCCAAATAACATAACGAAAAACTCGTAATGCCCTTACCGAGTGCGGGAAGTTGTCTTAGGGACATCGAAGCCCTAATATTCAACTAATTGTAGCCAGACCTCAAGTGAATCTTGGAAAATACCTTGGCACCCTGAAGCTGATCGAACAAATAATCAATCCTTGGCAGTGGATATTTATTCTTGATTGATACCTTGTTCAACTGTCGATAATCAATGCACATTCTCATCGGACCATCCTTCTTCTTAATGAACTACACCGGCGCACCCTAAGGCTATATATTGGGTAAAAGGAATCCCTTCTCAAGCAAGTCCTGCAACTGTTCCTTAAACTCTTTCAACTCAGGCGGGGACATACGATGTGGCGGGATAGAAATGGGCTGGGTGCTTAGAGCCACATCAATGCAAAAGTCAATATCCTTGTCGGGCGGCATACCCAGTAGGTCGGAAGGAAAAACATCAGGGAACTCTCGAACAACGGGCAGTGAATCAATAGAAGGGACCTCGACACTAGAATAACGAGCATATGTCAAATAGGTCAAACACCCCTTCTCGACCACACGCCGAGCCTTCACATAAGAGATAACGCTACAGGTAAAATGACCAGAAGCCCCTCTCCACTCTAAACGAGGCATATCCAGTAGGGCTAAAGTCATAGTCTTGGCATGGTAATCCGAAATAGTATGGTAAGGTGATAACCACTCCATCTCTAGTATAATATCGAAGTCAATCGTATCTAAAAGCAACAAATCTACGCGGATCTCGAGACCCCCAATTGCTACAATACACGAACAATAGACTCGATCAACTACAATAGAATCACCTACCGATATAGGTACATAAACAGGGACACTCAATAAATCACTAGGCATGACCAGGTACGGTGAAAAATAAGATGACACGTACGAAAAGGTAGACCCTAGATTAAATAGCACTGAAGCATCTCTATCACAAACCAGAATGGTACCTGTAATGCCTGCATCTGAGGCCTTAGCCTCAGGCCTGGCTGGAAGGGCATAACATCGTGGCTAGGCCCCACCACCTTAATCTACCTCTCTGGGATGGCTTGTTGCTAGCTGGACTCCATTTCTAGGACCTATACCTTCACCTCTAGCACCTCTATCCCACCTCTAGCTAGCTGGGCGGGCTATGGAACATCTTGTGCCTGTACCATAGTACGAGAACCCTGCTGCAGATAACTGTTCGAAGCTCAAGGGAAATACCTAGAAATGTGCCCCGTGTCACAACAAGTAAAACAAGCCCTCAGCTGACGGCGCTGGAAACTTTAAAGCGGTGGTGCACTAACAAGAGCTGGTGCTACACTGTAAGACTGCTGATCAGAATATTGCCCGCAAGAACCACGACCACCTGAAACACTATGAGAAACCTGGAGTGCCGATTGTTAAGGCCTAAAAGGATGACCCCTATCATACGAATCTCTACCTCCAGACGAGGCACTACTGAACTTGCTTGACTGACGGGTTCTCTTGTCTACCCTATGACCACCCCTTATGATAATATTATCTCAACCCTACGGTCCATATTAGCCACCTCCTGGAAGGATATCTCGCTCCCAGCCTCTCTAGCCATCTGAAGACGAATCAGCTGAATGAGTCCAGTAATAAACCGTCTCACTCTCTCCCTCTCAGTGGGAAGTATATTAAGAGCAGGCCGAGCTAAGTCAATGAACCTAGCGCCATGGGTGACCGTCATGGAACCCTGCTGGAAGCGCTCAAACTTCCTCCGATAGGCCTCTCTCTGAGGAATGGGGAGAAACGTCTCTAGAAATAACACTGTAAACTGCCCCCATGTCAAGGCTTGTGATCCTGCTAGTCTAGCTAAGCAATAATCCATCCACCAAGTCTTGGCGGATCCTGACAAGCAAAATATAGTGAAATCAACCCCATTGGTGTCAACAATAACCATGTTCTGAAGAACCTCGTGACAACTATCTAGATAATCCTGGGAATCCTCAGTAGATACACTGTTGAAAGTAGAAGTAATGAGCTTGATGAGTATGACCAGCCTCCACAAAGCATCGGCGGACATAGCCGCTCCATTTCCTATCTGAGCTACCACACCCGGCTGTACTACCCCGACTTGCTGAACCGCTAGAGTTTGAATCTGAGGAGCTACTTTCTCCGGAGTGCGAGTAGCAAGAGTCTGAGCCCCTCTTCTAACCTGAGAGTTGGCTGGTACTACAGGAAGCAAACCTGCTCGGGTGTCACTCTCCATGAGGCCACCAATCGTACTAGAGCATCCTGAAGAACTAGGGTAGAAATAAACCCCTCTACGACCTGAGCTGGACCCACCGGAACTGCTGCGGCCGGAACCACTTCCTCAAGATCGACCTGAGGCTCCGCCACTGCTGCTACTGTTCAGGGATGAGCTCTGCCCCTACCTTGACCTCGGCCTCGCCCTCTGCCCTTATTGGGAGCTGCCTGGGCTTGACTGATGATCATCAGATGAGGAAGCGCGTGTTCTCGTCATCTGAGAAAGAACAGAGTAGAAATTCAATTAGCATTGAGAAACCAAACGGCACGACAAGAATGAACAAATGTGAAACTTTTCTAACTCTGTAGCCTCTAAGGGATAGATACAGACGTCTCCGTACCGATCCTTCAAACTATACTAAGCGTGTCTGTAATTTTTGAGACCCATGTACTCTAGAACTTTGATACCAACATGTCATGACCCGGATTTCCTACCCTCGAGGTCGTGATGGCATCTACTAATAAGAGCTAGGCTAGCCAAAACCTTATTTAGTTACTTTATCAACCAATTACTTCTTATTAGCAATTATAGAGCGATAATCATGATAACAACAGAGAATTAATAAATAAGCGGAAGACAACGATAAAATAACTGAAACCCATGTCTATTACATCAACTCAACCCTTAACCACCCAAAACCTGGTGTCGCAGTATCACAACCGATCTAAGAATGCTAAATACAAAGTTCGAAAATAAAGACACACTGTCTCAGAAACGAGGAGATGAAACATGGATATAAGAGATAGAGGAGACGACGGGCCTACGGACGCCTACAGGAAGACCTCGGGATCTCGTGAACTAAAGGCCTGCTCCAAAACTACTGTTGCGTACCATATGCTACTCCAGTATCATGACCTGTGCCAAAGAGCACAGAGCATAGTATAAGCACAACCGGCCCCATGTGGTTGTAAGTGCCTGACCTAACCCTGGCAAGGAAGTGATGAGGCTAGGACCAGACTCCAAATAAATATGTGTAGTATATTCATATAAAATGGAAAATAAAAAAGAAAAAACATTGTAAGGGGAGGGGAACATGCTTCGGGGATGGCATATAATACAGAACTCGAATGAATATAATGGAAAATTAACAATTTAATTCTAGGACGGATAAAGGAAATAAAAAAAATTTCACTATCAGTACACATCTCGTTGCAGGCGTGCAACCCGATCCCATTTCTCATATTTTCGTGGTAGGCGTACCACCCGTTCCCATTTCAGTAAAACTCGTGGTAGGCATACCACCCACTCCCTTCTATTAGATCTTATGGTAGGCATACCAACCACTCCCATTTCATTAAATCTCGTGGTAGGTGAACCACCCGCTCCCATTTTATTAAATCTCGTGGTAGGTGTACCACCCGTTTCAATTTTATTAACACTTGTGGTAGGCATAACACTCGCTCCCATTTCATTAACACTTGTGGTAGGTGTACCACCCACTCCTATTTCTTTAACACTTGTGGTAGGCATACCACCCGCTCCCATTTCAATTCAACACAATATTGCAATAAAATCTCGGCAAGGGAAACGAAAGAAACATAGAAATTTCCTGGAAAGGGAATAACCAGCTATAACCAATTCTTTGGGCATAAATAAAGTCTATGAGGTTAAACTAAATCTTTACTCAATATCAAGAATCATCAATTAAACATCTGAAATGTCACTTAGGAATGCGACAATAATCAACTTAGGACTCATGGTCATGCTCGACACCAACGTATAGATACTCATCACCATGCCTATACATCGTACTCAATCAAGAAGCAAATAGCATATACGACTCACTCCTAATCCCTCAAGTTAGGGTAGACTGGGCACTTACCTCAAAGTTCCACGGCCAATTCACTCCTCAATTACCGCTTTTCTTCTCGAGTTTGTCTCCAAATCAGTTGTATCTCTACAATAATGGCTTCAATGCATCAATAAATGCTAAACAACACGAATCCAATGCCTAATTATTGCTTTTCCATCATTTTTCCCAAAAACGCAAAATTCAACCCCGGGCTCGCTTGGTTAAAACACAAGGTTCAGACCAAAATCAAGTAACCCATTCACCCACGAGCCTGAATATATCATTTTGTTTTCAAATTCAACCCAAAAATAAGGTCTAAATCAAGAAAAATAAAAAAACCCTAACTCTACCAAATACCCAATTTTCCACAAATCATGTGTTTTAGGCCTAGGATTTCAATTGATACTGAAGGAATTAGAATAAATAATCTTAGAATTACTAACCCAAGAGTTTTTGGTGAAGAATCACTTCAATGGTCTCTTATGAGCTTGGAGAAGAAAGGTTTTTTAAAACTTTAATGAATCCCGTATCAACATTGTTCTGAAATTTTTAAAAATTTAACTGGGTGAAATTACTCACCCTCTTCGCGAGAGGTTGGTCGTGTTCACTGTGAGTAACACTTAACATGCTATGACAATCGCGAGAAGAGGAACGCGAATTCAGAGAGTAAAAATGTTGTGGCAAAAAATTGTTCTATGCGAACGCGTGGGCAAGCACATAAACGCGAACGCGAAGATGGAATCCTGCTAGGCTACATGAATGCAAGTAGATTCACGCGAACGCGATGAGGAAAAGAAGACTCATCCCTTAGTGTCAAATAACACTACGTGAACGTGAGGGCTGGGATGCGAACGTATAGAAAGAAAAAGTTAAAGCTTCCTGAACGCTGGAGATGTGACGCGAACGCGAAGAAAGAATGTGGTCTGCAATAGCTGAAGGAAAAATCTGCAATTTTTCTAAAGCTAAAACAACCCCGAAAGATATCCGAATCACAGCCGAGCCCTCAGGTCTCCAAATCAAACGCGTGTACTAACTCAACAACATCATACAAACTTAACCGTACGATCAAATCTCCTAAATAACATCATTACAACAAATTAAACCTCAAATTCAAAGCATTTTTCCAAAACTTCATCAAGATCCAAATTTAGTATTTCATGTCTGAAACACGTCAAACGATGTCTGATTTTAACCAAGCTTCACAAAAGGAATTAAACTATATATAAGATCTGTACCGGGCGCCAAAACCAAAATACGGGCCCGATACCATCGCTTTCTTAAAAAGTTTCATTTCAAATTTTCTTAAACATTTCTAGAAAACAATTTTCCTTAAAAATTCATTTCTCGGGCTTAGGACTTCAGAATTTGATTCCTAGCATACACCCACGTCCTATCTTTTCCTACGAATCCTTCGGGACAGTCAAATTACAGGTACGGGACCGTTTACCTAGAATATTGATCGAAGTCAAATTTATTTATTTTAATATCAAAAATTTGCATTTATCATAGAATTTCATATTTAAGCTCTTCGGCTACAGGCTTGAACTACTCACGCTAATCGAGAGAACTCTAAATAAGATTTTCAAGGCCTCAAAAGCACAAAATTCATTTAAAACAGGTGATGACCCTTTGGATCGTCACAATGTGACACCCAGAACCCTCATATAAATGTCCACATAATAATACATGTCAGCATTTTTGTAAATTCACTACCCAATAAATTATTTTAATTCCTTTTCCTTTTTCATTTTCCTTTTCTCTTTCTTCTTTTTTTCAACATCAGTTTTTTTTTTCTGTAACACCATAGACTACCAAAAGCTTTCAAAACCCATCAAGGATTGTTTATGTTCATGATAATGAAATTAGAAAAAGAGTGAGTTTTTTCTAAATGGGTAGAAAATGCCAGAACTACTAATTATGATTAATCTCATAGGTAGTAGGACATTAATCTTATTCTTCTTCTCCGGCGGGTTTGTCGAAAGATACGAAGAGGGGAGACAATAAGCTAAATTGTTAATGGTTGAAACTGTGAACAATGAACAATATTGCCTGTTGACTTTTCAAAGCAGTGCATATATATTAACATGCCAGTAATTTTTTCCATCTTTGGTGGTCTAGCCGAAAAAATGCTCGTCGGTGAAGAAGCACTCTCAGATTTGGCCAAAATATTATCGGTGAATTTTCTTTATCTTTACCTTTATTTATGGCATAAAATCCTCCTACCAACCTCAAAATTGTAACGATTCCACGGGTCGTTTTGAGCTCTAGTGTGTCGTTCAGTAGTTTGAGGCCATGAGAAGCATCACTTTAGGTATTATGACTTGTGGTCATAGTCGGAATTTTATTTCAGGTAGTTCATAGATGATTTGGAAAGCGATTATCCTTTTGTAAGCATAAAGTTGAACGAATTAACTAGGAATAGATATTCGAATAAACGACCTCTAAATTAGGATCTGAAGGCTCTAGCAGGTTTGTATGATGATTTTGGACTTGGGCGTTATGCCGGCTCGGGTTTTGGATAACCTCGGAGCATTTTGACGCATATTGTGGAAGTTAGAATTTTAAAAGAAATATATAAGATTGGCTTGAAATGTATTTCAGTGTTATCAATGTCCTTTTTGGATTCTGAATTTGTGAATAGCTCCGTATGGTGTTTCTGGAGTTGGGAGCGCCATTGGAAGTGAATTCAGAGGTCTGTAGGTCATTTTAGAGCCATGGCTAATGATAGAAATTTGAACGTTTTTGAGAAGTTTGACTGGAAGTGAACGTTTTAATGTCGGGGTCAGAATCTAATTTCGGAAGGGGCAATAGGTCCATAATGTCGAATATGACTTGCCGGTAAAATTTGGGGTCAATCGGACGTGATTTAATAGGTTTTAACATCGAAAATAGAAGATTGAAATTCTAAAGTTCATTAAGCTTGGATTGGAGGTCGATTCGTGGTTTTAGCATTGTTTGATATTATTTGAGGCCTCGATCAAGTCCGTAATGTGTTCTGGGACTGGTTGGTATGATTGGATGGTGTCTCGGGGGACTAGGGTGGATTCCGAGTGGTTAACGGATCAAATTTAGGTAAAAAGCTGATGGTGGTTGCTGGTATCTAGTTTCCTTCTTTGCAAACGCGAAAAGGAAAGTGGGAGGCCACTCTATTTGGCCTTTGCGAACGCGAAGAGGAAGTTGCAAACTCTAAGGGGTGCGCTGAGCTGCTACGCGAATGCGAGGAAAAGATCACGAATGCATAGCAGGGAAAGCTGGGCTTAGGGTCTTTGGCCTATGCGAATGCGAGGCCTTGTACACAAATGTGAAGGGGTTAGGTAACTGGCCTTCGCGAACATGAGAGGTGGGCCGCGAACACGAGAGATGGGCCGTGAACGCAAAGAAGAGCGGACCTAGGCTGGGAAGAATATTTAAAATAGGGGTTTGAGTTCATTTCACCCATTTTTCTCTTGGCTTGGGCGATTGTTGGAGTTTGTGAAGAGGGGGTTCCGTTATTTATCATGAGATAAGTAATTTATGCTATTTTTGAGTTAAATACAAGGTTTATATATAAATTTTGACATGGAAATTTGTAGAAAACTTGGGGTTTGAGGAAAGACCTAAAAAAATTTTATTCTTGGAATTTGGCCACGATTTTGGGTATGAAACTTAGAGAAAGTTATATATTTGAGTTCAAGAAACTATGTGTAAAATTATTCTTCAAATATTTTGAAAATCTGGGTGTGTGGGCCCGATAGAGTATTTGTTAAATTTTTAATCGGGGTTAGGAATTGCTATAAATTAGATCGTAATGAATAATTGAGCATATATTAACGAATTTGCATAATAATTGGCTAGATGTGGAGCGTTATGCATCATTTAGATTCTTTGGAAAGGCGTGGAATACCAGTTATGGATCTTTAGAGCGAATTGAGTGTATTTTCTAACCTTGTAAGAGGAAATTGTCCTCATAGGTGAGTTAATCGGTTATGTGCTCCTATTTGTGGGGGCTACGTTCACATGAGGTGATGAGAGTTCATGCGTAGCTACTATTATGCTATTGTCTAGGTAATTAGGACCCAAAAGCATGCTATACTTGGAGTAACTGTAAATTTTTTGACAGATTGAATTTCTTAACTCACATTGAATTAGTAAATGAATTTCTAAAAATATTTAAACTTCATTTTCTTCAATTGTTAAAAGAGAATTGTCTTTTCCTTGAATTATTATTCCATGTTGACTTCTGATCGACTGTCTGTGTGTGTTCATTCTTTTAACGGGACGATGCCTTGGTAGATTAAATAGATGTATCTTTGATTCACGTCATTCGACCCTCGACAGTGCATACTTTATTTTCTGTTGTATCGGGTCGTAGGCCTCGGAATGATTTGTGCCTGCTTGTATGGCTTGCCTTGAAATTTATTAATATTGATATTTTCTCTCCCAACTTGGGATGATTAAAAGACAAATGAATTATGAATCCGGAGACCTTTAATATAAAAAGGGACATTCACCTATTCGTGACTTACTTGAAATTACTGTCAGCCTTAATAAATTCATAATTTATCGCATTAATAATATATCATGATTGGACCACTAGTAAGTGTCGAAGTAGACCAACTCATCTCTACTTCTTCGAGATTAGATGGGATACTCATTGGGTACACGTTATTTTCGTACTCATACTACACTTTTGTGCATTTTTGTTGTACATGCATATGTACCCCCAGTGGCCTACGGAGCGTAGTAGCATGGATGATACTGGGACTAGGTGAGTTGCATTGCTCAAGGCGTCCCGCAGCTAGTAGAGTCCCTTGCAGTATGTTGTATTTAATTTCACTCTGTTTGTTTTTCGGACGGATGTTGTATTGTATTGTTTATTAGAAATAGCTCATGTACTTCGACAACGGGCTCAAGGGATGTCTATGGGTTTATTCAGAGGTTTAAAGGCGTTAAATCTTTCATCAATTATTCAGTAGAATTTATCACGTATTGTTTAAATGCATAAAAAAGTGCTTTAGGAAATATTTTAAGCGAGAATTTAATTAAGTATTATTGGTTGGCTTGCCTGACAGCGGTGTCTGGCGCCACCATAACCCTTACTGGAATTTAGGTCGTGACAAAAATCTTCTAGGGTCTGTCATGGGTGCTAATGGAGGTTTCCGACATTTTTTCCTTCTATTACCATCTTGTACTTTTCATGGGAAAGATAAATCAAAATCTTGATATGAAGCCCCACTCTTTATAGACATGACAAAAACAAAAGGATATGAATTTGCTACAGAAATCAAAGTCGATTGGTTGAATTTTAAATTCGATGGAGAAAATGATAATACTGGAAACAAGGAAGAAAGGAAGAAGAAACAGAAAGAGCTAAAAGGTTTAAAATTAAGTGGGACCCACAAAATTCTCTTTATCTTAAAAATAAAAAATAACACAAGATAAATTTAAGGATTATCTGATTTGGTTAATTTGATTTGGTCGTTGGGTTTGTGGATTAAAAGTTAGTAGAAGTCTGAGTTGACAGCTGATTTGGCAGTTGACATGGAAATAAAGAGGGGGTCAGCTGCCATATCGACGAGGCGTTAGGGTTAGGGGTAATTGCATAAACTTTGTTAACGGTAGGTTAGAGACTGAACATATAGTATAACGAGGAAGAAACGTGCTAAAATGCCAATAGTATAAGGTTAATAATGGCCGTTTTCCCTTAAATAAATGGCAACTCCCTATACTTTTGTAGGTACAAAGTTACTTATTTTAAAATATTAACTTATTTAGATATTTTAAACTTAGCATTTGATAAATTGATTTACCTGTTCTTCGAATACTCATATTTTATTGATTGACGCAGTACACGTGCATCGCACGTATACTAAAGCTAGTTGTTATTAAAGCATAAATAATTTATGCTAAATATTAAAACGATTAAAATATGCTCGAAATATTGATTGACTTTTATGACCTTAAATATTTCTATAAATTTTAGGATATAATTGTAAATCACGTAAGGCTAGAATTCTTTTTCTATTTAACTACACATAAGACAAACGTAAAAGTTGCCATTCTTTTCGGGTTTTTTTAGTCCTTTTAACTTATACAACTTTTAGGTTTACGAGTATTTCTTATTTGGAGCACTTTCTATTCCTTTAGCTAGAGTTCTTTTTTATTCTTTTCAAGTTAGGATCATTACTTCTCTTTTTCTTTTTCCTATTTCTATTATACAATCTTACCTTAATTAATTATTAGTTTGAAATTATATAGGCAAACACATTTACAGAAGAACCTTATTCTGCCGTCTTCATCACCGAAAATTTGGATAGATTTCATTTCAGGCTAGATGTGTTCACTTTAGTTATGTGTTCCTTATGGAAGAATAGTCAGAGCGTTATTTTATTGTCAACTATTTCATGCAAGATGTATAGCGGCGGGCGGGTTTTGGGGTGGCTTGGTGGATTTCTTAAGTGTTGAGGCTCCGTGTAAAGATGATGTTGTATGAGCGGGATGGCTTTTGAGATTCAGATTGTTATCGCGCCTCGGTTGTGCTTAAACTTTGTAGTTGGTGGCACTATATGTTCCCCGAGGGAGGATATTATGCACTTAACGTGCTTGTGACCAAAATACGGTATTTTATTCTAGTTTGTAATTTAGCTCGTGTGCATCTCCTTAGGTGAGTGTTATGTGCGGATCGGATGGCATCGCCATGGGTGTGTTATTTAGATCGGGTTGTGCGCCGCAACAGTGTGATGTTAAACATAGTTTTCTATATGCTATTTTTGTATGCCTTACTTCCTATTTTCTAAGGAAAGTCCGTATTGGTGCGTGAGTTAGGTAATTCCTTTCAGAGTTTGTTTTTCCTTTTGTATTGTGTTCGAATTGGTAGCCTATTGGCACGTTATAGCATCATATAGGACCTTTGGTCATGTCAGGGTAGCTTATTGCCTGAGCATTTCGTACTTGGTGAGACGAGATCATTGAATTCGAGATATGTGCAATTCGACTTTGTGAAGTATATTAAGGAGCTAAGACCATTATTTGTTTCCAAATGTGGTGATGGTTCTTGTCAGGAGTATAGACAGAATGATTTATTGATTCAACAGTCGGTTATAGAATTTCTACATATATCATCCGTCATGGCAGTATTGTAAGAATTATAGCAAGACCTATGTAGGTCACGGGGTGCAATGAGGGCCTCAGATTTGTGGAATTTCAATTGATTTGATCAGAGAATGTTAGTGTGGTCCTGTGAGTAGGTGGTGCAAGTTGAGAATTTAGCTAAGGTAGCAGTCGTGTTTGGAGCTGCATGTTGTTATTGATATGGTAAGCGTATATCGGAAATAGGTCGGGCATACAATTCTAAATATTGGAATTAGTCCAAGGCTTATTGGCTTGAATTAAAGGGAAAAATCTTCAAAATTAATCAAGCTAATGTGTTAAACAGAGTTGTGGTAGCACGAGAAGGTGCATGAGGTGTTAAACAGTGATTTTAGACTACTGCAGTGCACTTTTCAGCACGTTCGAAGATGAATGTATGTTTAAATGGAGAGAATGTAACGATCTGGCCGGTCATTTTGTGATCTAGCATGTTGTTCAGCAGTTTGAGTCTATGAGCAGCATCACTTCAGGTACTATGACTTGTGGACATAGTCGGAATTTCATTTCGAGTAGTTCAGAGTTGATTTGGAAATAGTTCTCATTTCGTAAGGTTAAAGTAAAAAGAATTAACTATGTTGGATATTCAAGTAAATGACCTCGGAATCGGGATCTGAAGGTTCCACTAAGTTCGTATGATATTTTTACACTTGGGCGTATGCCCGGTTCGGGTATTGGATAACCTGGGAGTATTTTGACGCCTATTGTGAAAGATAGCATTTTAGAAAAAAATTTCGTATGTTTTCCTTGATGTGCATTTTAGTTTTATCGATATCTCTTTTGGATTCCGAGTCTGTGAATAGCTCTGTATGGTTATTCTGGAGTTGAGAGCGCGATTGGAAGTGAATTTTGATGTCAGTAGGTGATTTTGGAGCCATTTGGCTAATGATAGAAATATTAAGGTTTTTGAGAAGTTTGACCAAAAGTTGACTTTTTGATATCGGAGTCGGAATCCCCGAAAGTGAAAGTAGATCAATAGTGTCGAATATGACTTGTCCACAAAATTTGGGGTCAATCGAACGTGATTTGATAGGTTTTATCACGAAAAATAGAAGTTTAAAATTCTAAAGTTCATTAAGCTTGGATTGGATGCCGATTCGTTATTTTAGCATTGTTTGATATGATTTGAGGCCTCGAGAAAGTCCGTAATGGTTATTGGTATTTGGTTTCCTATTTCGCGAATACGAAGAGAGTCCCGCAAACACAAAGAGGAAAGTGGGAGGCCACTCGATTCGGCCTTTGCGAATGCGAAGAGGAAGTCGCGAATGCGAAGGGGTGCGCTGAGTTGCTACGCGAACATGAGGAGGAGATCGCGAATGCGTAAAAGGAAAAGCTGGGCATGGGGTCTTTGGTCTACGCGAACGCAAGGCCTTGTACGCGAACACGAAGAGGTTGGGTAACTGGCATTTGCGAACACGAGAGACGGGCCGAGAACGCAAAGAAGGGTGGACCTGGGCTGGGCAAAATGTTTAAAATCGGGGTTTCTGTACGTTTCACCCTTTTTTCTCTTGATTGGGCGATTATTGGAGCTTGTGAAGAGTGGGTTCTGTCATTTATCACGTGGCAAGTAATTTATACTAGTTTTGAGTTAAATACAAGGTTTCTATATGGATTTCGACATGGAAGTTTGTAGAAAACTTGAGCTTTGAGGGAAGACCTAGAAAATTTATATTCTTGGAATTTGGCCACGATTTTGGGTATGGAACCTAGAGAAAGTTATATATTTGAGTTCGTGAAGCTATGGGTAAACTTATTCTTCGAAAATTTGGAAATCCGGGCACGTAGGCCCGATGGTATTTTCATCAACTTTTTGATCGGGGTCAGGAATTGGTATAAATTTGATAGTAATGCACAATTGAGCTTATATTAATTGATTTTCATAATCATTGCCTAGCTTTGGAGCGTTGTGCATCAATTGGAGTCTTCGGAAGGGTGTGGAATACCGGTTATGGATCTTAAGAGCAAGGTGAGTCTCTTTTATAACATTGTAATAGGGAATTGTCCCTATAAGTGAGGTAATCTGTTATGTGCTCCTATTTATGGGGGCTACATACGCACGAGGTGACGAGATTCTGTTCATAGCTACTATTATGCTATTGTCCGGGTAGTTAGGACTCAAAAGCATGCTATACTTGGATGAATTGTAAACTTATTGACAGCTTTAGTTGCTTAAATCACATTGAATTAGTAAATAAATTTCTAAAAATATTTAAAATTCATTTTCTTAAATTTTTAAAAGAGAATTGGCTTTTCTTTGGATAATTGTTCCATGTTGACTTCTTGATTGATATTTTTGTGTGTTTATTCTTGTAACTGTCTGAACACCTCAGTAGATTAAATAGATGTATCTATGATTCGCGTTGTTCGACCCTCGACAATTCACAATTTATTTTCTAATAGATCGGGCTGTACATCTCAGCATGATTTGCGCCTGCTTGTATGGCTTTTCTAGAAATTTATGGATATTGATATTTTCTCTCCCCGACATGGGATAATTAAAAGACTAATGGATTATGAATCCGGAGACATTTAATATAAAATAGGACTTTCACTTGTTCGTGACTTACTTGAAATTACTTTCATCCTTAATAAATTCATGATTTATCACATTAATAATATATCATTGTTGGACCACTAGTAATTGTCGAAGTCGACCATCTCGTCTCTACTTCTTAGAGATTAGACAGGATACTCATTAGGTACACGTTGTTTTCCTACTCATACTACATTTTTGTGCATTTTTGTTGTACATGCATATGTACCCCCAGTGGCCTACGGGGCATCATAGATGATACTGGTACAGGTGAGTTGCATTGCTCGAGGTGGCCCGCAGCTAGTATAGTCCCTTCCAGTATATTGTATTTACTTTTTGTCCATTTTTATTTTGGACAGATGTTGTATTGTATTTTTCTTAGAAATAGCTTATACACTTGTGACACTGGATTCTGGGGATGTCTATGGGTTTATTCAGAAGTTTAAAGTCGTTAAATATTTCATCATTTATTCAGTAGAATTTATCACGTATTGTTTAAATACATAAATGAAGTGGTTTCAGAAATATTTAAAACGAGAATTAGTTAAGTATTATTGGTTGGCTTACCTGATAGCGGTGTTCGGCGCCACCATGACCCTTTGTAGATGTTGGGTCGTGATAACATGTTATCATAGAACTAGGTTCCTAGGGTCTCATGAGTCACGAGCAAGTCTAGTAGATACTCACGGATCGATACGGAGACGTCTGAACTTATCCCCGGGAGGGTGCATGACTATTAGGAGTACTTCCCTTCTTGATTCCTTGTCGTGCAATTGATTCCTCAAGGCTTATGCCTTCGTTACATTCCTAATCAATCTTGTGTGACGCAAACCGCTTGTTGTAAATTGATAATTGAAGAATTGTAAATGGTACTACATGTGTGGTGCGGGATGTTTCTCCCGGTATAGTTGGTTAGACTATTATTGTCGTTTTGTGGAGGAATACTCTGTCATTTCAGCTCAGTAGCAATACCTTTGAGGGCTTTGAGGCTAGGCACAAGTTTCCATGATGCTTATGAACTATTGTTCTGCAGTATTGATATGATGGTAGGATGTTTGCCTACGTTTAAGGGCAGTGAGTGATTTGAATGGAGGTTTAGTTATTACATGGTCTAGAGATTCGGTAATTATTCCTGGCAAGAGAAAAGCAATTGGCCTATGAATGTCCATATTTGGGCTGATGAAGTAGCGAGGCTTGGTGTTGCAAGTGGGGTGGAGTTTTTCTCCTATGATGCGGTGTCACTGTCCCTATAGAATGTACTAAGTTCGCCGGTGGTATAATCTTCTAAAATTCACCTTGGGAGCAGGATATAATGAGATAGTATTGAAGAAGCGATTTTCAGAGATCGTATGGTGCGGTGGTTCAGGATTGAATCGGTGTTTCTAATATTGAAGGCTCGAGAAAAATAACCTCCAGAAGGGTTTAAAGTTAGTAGCGATTTGTGGCTTCAAGTGCTGCGAAGACAAATTTTATCTAAGCCATTAACTAAGCAGCAAAGTATGAGAAAGGACATGTAGAAAGCATCAAGCGGTGCTTAAAAATTTCTAATATGTGAGGTATATGAAGTGAAGGTCGAGTAGTTGATTAAGGAAGGGGGTTTTCCCAAAGTGGGGGAGTGGCGGAGTTGCATATGGGCTTTGTAGTAGGCTGACCATGTACCTTAAGGAGAGCTCGGATGGATTTGACAATTTTAGTGATTGGTGATTGCAGTCTACGAATTTAACCTAAAGTATATGTTATTATGTGGCAGTTGAGTTGGTATAACGGAAAGGATCTGCTTGAAATGAAGAAGGATACAATATAACTTTGAATAGGAAGGATGTTGCCGCACATTTAAATAATGTCCACGAGGGGTGAAAGGACTTATGCAGCTAGAGGGTTAGCTCGAACTCAGGATGGGTTATTGATGTCATGCTGATTGTACCCTGTGAAGTAGCGTTGGAAGATGTCGGGAAGTTATTTCCACAAGTGGGTTATTCCATGTGAGCAAGTTAGCGATCGCATGGTTGGCAAAGCTTCCGTAAAGACTTCTATTGGTTATACAGCAAAGAGATTGGTTTTGCAAATGTGTTTGATGATTCAAAATATGAAAGTGGGGTTTCATAGAAAGATTTCGAGAATTTTAGTAGCTGATTGGGCAAGGTTATGTTAATAGGAGATTAAGAATCATTGTAAATTCCAAAGTTGTGTAATAGTGGCTTTGAGGTGGGTAAGACCCACCACCTTTGATGGGGTTGCATGGTTAATTACTCACGAGATTTCTGATTATTAACGTATTGATGGGTTATCTCAACTACGGGAAAGGAACATAGGTGGTAAATTGAGCAAAGGAATTATTAAAGGTGGGCTATCGTTGGCCTTATTGGCCCATATTCAGACTTAGGGAAGGATTCAGGATTGTTCCTTGTAAAGATGCGGATTCTAAGGGAATGATTTTGCTAGGTGCTTCACCAATGGGGTATTCATGTGCTAGATGATTTATGGAATTGATTATATTCGAGGCCAAGTCGGAGCATGGGGATCTCAACAACGGTCCTAGTGAATTCAAAAGATAAAGTGTGATGCCTAACGAGTTCGGGCCTATGGGTACGGTTATGAATCAAGCTTGATAGCAGCCTATGAGAAGAGGCACAAAATGTTCTATGATGTTTTGACTTGCGATGTAGCAATTGGAAGGTACGAATTGGTTCGTGGGATTTGAGATATCATGGTCTCGTGATTCATAGTCACTCGGGAATAGTGCAGATGGAATGTGTTAAGCGTTGAATGGGATAATCATTGTTTTTATGGCAATCAAGGACAAATTGGAAGAAGATGGATTGGTTAGCCATAGTCGAATTGGCATGTTGCTGGTAATGATCAGTTCTTTTAGCTTGATCAAGTTATGCAAGCGAATTTTGAATGTGCGTGCGAGGCTTTTCGGCTGTCGTAGCTAGTGTTATTCAGAAAGTATTCTACCGTTGTTGCATGTTATGTGGAGGTGGATACCGAAAGGACTATGGTGGTTTAGACCACTACATAGAGATTTGCATATTTTCACGGTTATAAGAAGTCACTCGTGTGTTGTTATGGTTCTCCTGAGTGAGTCAAGTAAAAAGCTTTTTATGATGAAGTGTTAGTCTATTAGTGGTTCCGGAGTCATGACGAAGATCATATTTTACCATATATTAGCACGTTAGGTGCAGTGAGTGGTATGGAATTTGAAGTGAGGATCAAGGTTATGGATCGGGAATGACAAGTATGTCATGAGCTCGGATGAGCAGGAAAGGAGTTTCGATGTTTAAGGTAAGCTGGTGTTGTCTTTTGTGTCCCCTAAGATCGGTGTTTGGTGAAAAAGGGATTTGCGTCCTAGTTAATAGTTCTTGGGCACTTTTCAGCATTAGTGCGGCTGGTGGTTTGGAGGTACGACCCAGTTATTTGTTATGGAAGGTTGTGAGAGCGTGTCCCACTGGGAGATTGTATAAGTGTGGCATGTAGTCAGTTGATTGATTAACGATTTAAACCGAGTATGAAGGTTGTAGTAATGTTGCTAAATTACGCATTGATGCATGGAGGGCACATGACTCATTGAGTTGTAGACTGCGGAGGATTACTCCAGTTGTAGTGGTTGTGCTTGTGTGTTATGAGGAGAGGGAAGTTAGTATGGACCTTTAAAAGATTATTGGCCTAGTTTGGTACGATCAGGATCGACTTGAGGTCTGGGGATGGAGTTATATGTGAGTATAGGATGTAAATAACGCTAGATGTGTTCATTTCAGCAATTTGCTCCTTATGAAAGAGTAGTCAGGGTGTTATTTTATCGTCAACTATTTCATGTAATGATGTATTGCTCCGTGCAAGTTATGAGGTGGCTTGGTGGATTTCTTAAGTGTTGAGGCTCCATATAAAGATGATGTTGTATGAGCGCGATGGCTTTTGGGATCAGATTGTTATCGCACCTCAGTTGTGCTTCAGTTTTGTAGCTGGTGGCACTAAATGTTGCCCGAGGGAGGATATTATGCACTTAGCGTGCTTGTGACCGAAGTTCGGTATTTTATGTAATGAGAAATTTAGCTCGATGTGCATCTCCTTAGGTGAGTGATATGTGTGGATTGGATGGCATGCCACTATGGGTATGTTATTTAGATCGGGTTGCGCACCGCAACAGTGTGATGTTAAGTATAGTTTTCTATATGCTATTTTTGTATGCCTTGCTTCCTATTTTCTAAGGAAAGTACGTATGGTGCGTGAGTTAGGTAATTCCTTCCAGAGTTCATTTTTTCTTTTGTATCGCATTTGAATTGGTAGACTATTGGCACGTTATAGCTTTATATGAGACCTTTTGGTTATGTTTGGGTGGCTTATATCTTGAGCAATTCGTACTGGGTGAAACGAGATCATTGAATTTGAGATTAGTGCAATCTGACTATATGAAGTATATTATGGAGCTAAGACCATTATTTGGTTCCGAATGTGGTGATGGCTCTTCTCAGGAGTATAGACCCAATGATTTGTTGGTTCGGTAGTCGGTTATCAAATTTCTAAATATCATCCGTCATGGCAGTATTGTTAGAATTAGAGCAAGACCTATGTAGGTCATGGTGTGCAATGAGGCATCAAATTTGTGGAATTTTGATTAATTTGATCAGAAAATGTTATTGCGGTCCTGTGAGTAGGTGGTGCAAGTTGTTAATTTAGCTAAGGTATGCACTCGTGTTAGGGGTTGCATGTAGTTATTGATATGGTAAGCTATGTTGGAAACAGGTCGGGCATACAATTCTAGATGTTGGAATTAGTCTCTAAGGCTAATAGGATTAAATAAAAGGGAAAATCTTCAGAATTGATCAAGCTAATGTGTTCAACTTGTGCATAAGGTGTTAAACAGTGATTTCAGACTACTGCAGTGTACTTTTCAGCACACTCGAGGACGAACGTATGTTTAAGTGGGACAGAATGTAACGACTCGACCGGTTGTTTTGAGATCTAGCGTGTTGTTCAGCAGTTTGAGGCCATGAGCAGCATCACTTCAGGTATAATGAATTGTGCGCATAGTTAGAATTTTATTTCAGGTAGTTTAGAGTTGATTTGGAAAGAGAATTCTCATTTCGTAAGGTAAAAGTTGAAAGAATTAACTAGGTTGGATATTCAAGTAAATGACCTCGGAATCAAGATCTGAATGTTTTAGTAGGTTTGTATGATTTTTCTAGACTTGGGCGTATACCCAGTTCGCCCGAGAGTATTTTGAAGTCTATTGTGAAACTGAACATTTTAGAAGAAATTTCATAAGTTTGGCCTGAAGTAAATTTTAGTGTTGTCGATATCTCTATGGGATTTCGAGTCTATGAATAGCTCTGTATGGTGATTCTGGAGTTGGGAGCGCAATCGGAAGTGAATTCGGAGGTCCGTAGGTCATTTTGGAGCCATTTGGCTAATGATAAAAATTTGAAAGTTTTTGAGAAGTTTGACTGGAAATGGACTTTTTGATATCGGGGTCGAAATCTGATTCCGGAAGTTGCTGTAGATCTATAATGTCGAATATGAGTTATATGTAAAATTTGGGGTCAATCGGACGTGATTTGATAGGTTTTAACATTAAAAATAGAAGTTTAAAATTCTAATGTTCATTAAGCTAGGATTGGGAGTCGATTCATTGTTTTAGCGTTGTTTGATATGATTTGACGCCTCAATCAAGTCCGTAACGTGTTTTGGGACTGGTTGGTATGATTGGTGGGGGTATTGGGGGCCTCGAGTGGATTCCGGGTGGTTAACGGATCAAATTTGGGTAAAAAACATCTGCTGGTTGCTGGTATCTGGTTTCCTATTTCGCAAACGCAAAGGGAGTCTCGCGAACACAAAGAGAAAAGTGGGAGGCCGCTCGATTTGGCTTCGCGAATGCGAAAAGGATGTCGCGAATGCGAAGTAGTGCGGTGAGCTGCTACCGAATGCGAGGAGGAGATTGCAAATGCGTAGAAGCAAAAGTTGGGCATGTGGTCTTTGGCCTACACGAACGCGAGGCCTTGTATTCGAATTTGAAGGTATTGGGTAACTGGCCTTCGCAAACACGAGAGACGGACCACGAACACGAAGAAGGGCGGAGTTGGACTTAGCAGAATGTATAAAATCGTGGTTTGAGTTCATTTACCCATTTTTCTCTTGGTTTGGGCAATTACTGGAGCTTGTGCAGAATGGGTTCTGTCATTTATCATGAGGTAAGTAATTTATACTAGTTTTGAGTTAAATACAAGGTTTATATATGGATTTTAACATGAAAATTTGTAGAAAACTTGGGGTTTGAGGGAAGATCTAGAAAATTTATATTCTTGAAATTTGGCCACGATTTTGGGTATGGAACCTAGAGAAAGTTATATATTTGAGTTCTTGAAGCTATGTGTAAACTTATTCTTCGAAAATTTTTGAAATTCAGGCACATGGGCTGAATGGCATTTTCGTAACTTTTCGATCGGGGTGAGGAATGTCTATAAAGTAGATTGTAATGAATAATTGAGTATATATTAATGGATTTTGCATAATTATTGGCTAGCTTTGGAGCGTTGTGTATCAATTAGAGTCTTCATAAGGGCGTGAAATGCCGATTATGGATCTTCAGAGCGAGGTGAGTCTCCTTTTATAACCTTGTATGAGGGAATTGTCCCCATAAGTGACTTAATCGGTTATGTGCTCCTATTTATGAGGGCTACATATACATGAGGTGATGAGATTCCGTGCATAGCTACTATTATACTATTGTTCGGATAGTTAGACTCAAAATCATGCTATACTTGGATTAATTGTAAACTTATTGACAGCTTGAGTTGCTTAAATCACATTGAATTAGTAAATGAATTCCTAAAAATATTTAATTTTCATTTTCTTAATTGTTAAAAGAGAATTGGCTTTTCTTTGGATAATTGTTCCATGTTGACTTTTTGATTGACTATTTGTATGTGTTTATTCTTGTAACGGGCCGAACGCCTCAGTAGATTAAATAGATGTATCTATGATTCGTGCCGTTCGACCCTCGGCATTGCACAATTTATTTTCTGTTGGATCGGGCCGTACGACTTGGCATGATTTGCGCCTGCTTGTATGGTTTGCCTAGAAATTTATTGATATTGATATTTTCTCTCCCCGACTTAGGATACTTAAAAGACTAATGGATTATGAA
This sequence comes from Nicotiana benthamiana, assembly GCA_034376525.1. Lineage (NCBI taxonomy): Eukaryota > Viridiplantae > Streptophyta > Magnoliopsida > Solanales > Solanaceae > Nicotiana > Nicotiana benthamiana. The sequence goes on along the minus strand of CM067339.1, from coordinate 52,269,843 downwards.
TCCGGAGACCTTTAATATAAAAAGAGACTTTCACCTGTTCATGACTTACTTGAAATTACTGTTATCCTTAATAAATTCATGTTTTATCGCATTAATAATATATCATTATTGGACCACTAGTAAGTGTCGATGTCGACCATCTCATCTCTACTTCTTCGAGATTAGACAGGATACTCATTGGGTACTCGTTGTTTTCGTACTCATACTACAGTTTTGTGCATTTTTGTTGTACATGCATATGTACCCCCAGTGGCCTACGGGGCATCATAGATGATACTGGTACTAGATGAGTTGCATTGCTCGAGGTGGCCCGCAGCTAGTATAGTCCCTTCCAGTATATTATATTTACTTTTTGTCCATTTATATTTCGGACGGATATTGTATTGCATTATTTCTTAGAAATAGCTCATGCACTTGTGACACCATGCTCTGGGATGTCTATAGGTTTATTCAGAAGTTTAATATCATTAAATGTTTCATCATTTATTCAGTAGAATTTATCACGTACTGTTTAAATGCATAAAAGAAGTGGTTTAAGAAATATTTAAAATGAGAATTTAATTGAGTATTATTGGTTGGCTTGCCTGGCAGCGGTATCCGGTGCCACCACGACGCTTAGTAGATTTTGGGTTGTGACAAAAATCTTTTAGGGTCTGTCATGGGTGGTAATAGAGGTTTCCGACATTTTTTCCTACTATTATGATCTTGTACTTTTCATGGGAACAAGATCAATCAAACTCTGTATATGAATCCCCACTCTTTATAGACATTATAAAAATAAAAGGATGTGAATTTGCTATAGAAATCAAAGTTGATTGGTTGAATTTTGAATTCGATGGAGAAGATGATAACGTCGGAAATATAGGAGAAAGGGAGAAGAAAAAGAAAGAGTTAAAAAGTTTAAAATTAAGTGCGACCCAAAAAATTCTCTTTATATTAAAAATAAAAAATAACATAAGATATATTTAAGAATTATCTGATTTGGTCATTGAGTTTGGGGATTAAAAGTTAGTAGAAGTCTGAGTTGGCAGTTGATTTGTCAGCTACCATATCGACGAGGCATTAGGGTTAGGGGTAATTGCTTAAACTTTATTAACGGTAGAGTGGAGACTGATTAAAGTGTGTCGTTCACGATACATAAAATATTCAGCCAGAGCTGCTTAAATACCAATAGTACATGGATAATAATGGCCTTTATCCCTTAAATAAATAGCAACTCCCTATACTTTTCTAGGTACAAAGTTACTTATTTTTAAATATTCACTTATTGTAGATATTTTAAAACTTAGCATTTGATAAATTGATTTACATGTTTTTCATATACTCATATTCCATTGATTGACGATGCGCAAGTGCAACGCACATATAGTAAAGCTAGTTGTTATAAAAGTAAAAATAATTTATATTAAATATTAAACGATTAAAATATTCTTAAAATATTGATCGATTTTTATAACCTTAAATATTTCTATAAATTTAAAGATGTTATGAAATAGAAGATTCTTACACTTCTATTTAAGGTGAATGTCTTTAATGTATTTAATTAGAGAGATTTTAGAGTCCTATTATTGGTAGCAAGATCTTCCTCCTCCCTATAAATAGAGGTGCTCTCTACCATTGTAATACACCCCTCTCAACACAATAAGAAGAACTCTCTCTACTCTTCTCTCTATTGCTATTGTTCTTGCTCTATTGTTCTTCTCTTTTGCTTTAGTTTATAACACGTTATCAGCACGAGTCTCTAACCAATTGAAAATTTTCGATTGTCTTAACTTTTGTTTGTGTAGGGTTTTGCTTCAAAGAAAGAAGGAAAAGAAAAAGAAAAGAAACAAAAGGCAGAAGCCTTATTCTCTTTTGAGAATCAAAAACGTGAAGAACGAAAAGAAAAAAAAAGGACAGAAAGCAAAAGAGAAAAAGGAACGAAAAAGTTGAAAAGAAAAAGGAAAGAAAGAAATACTGAAAATATATTTGGTATACCTTAAAGGTAAGTATTTTATTTTTTCCTTTCAAATTCTTGGAATTCTATAATTTGATTTTATATACAAATATAGACAATCAAGTTTGAGTATAACTCTAATGGAGTTTGTAAGAAATTTTAACCACACGAAGTGGTAAAATCTCTATGTCCTGCCATGATTAAATTCATGTATGATTGTGGGCAAAGAATCCCGTCCCATTGAAGTTGCTCCATTCCCTTTAGAGAATGTGGATGCAGTATATGGTAAGTCTGAAAGAAGACAAAATTATTACCATGAAAGTATCAATGAATATGGACGTGGCAAAGAATTCCGTCCAATTGAATTTGCTCCATTCCCTTTAGAGAATGTGGTAGCAGAATGTGGTAAGTCTGAAAAAAGACAAAAGCATTACCATGGACGTGGCAATAGACGAAATTATAATCGTCATTATTGTGATAAAGAGAACAATAAGGATTCTCAAAATAATCTTTCACTTTATGAAAGTAATATTTGACATAAGATTGTGTAAAGCACATGATTTTGATCCATTCCCTGAAGTGAATGTGATAATTGTAATAGAGCCCGTAAGTATGAACACGCTCTTGATGTAATTGTGTCATATGAAAAGAAAGTTCGTTGCCCTCGAAATTTCGGGCAAGAACTATATAACATGGGTGTTGGATACTGAAATCCACTTAGATGCTATGGGTCTTGGAGACGCCATTAAATACAAAAATAATGCATCCACCCAAAACTATACGAAGGCCTTGATTTACTTGCGCCATCACCTTAATGAAGGTTTGAAACTATACGAAGGCCTTGATTTACTTGCGCCATCACCTTGATGAAAGTTTGAAGATTGAATATCTCAACATCAAGGATTCACCCATCTTGTGGAAAGGCTTAAAGAAGAGAGATGACAACCTGAAGTTGGTCACTCTGCCACAAGCACGATATGATAAGAATCCAAAAGCAAATAGTTTATAAACTATATATTATCGTTGCGGTGAAAACGGGCACTGGTCTAAGTCTTGCCGTATACCATAAAATTTGGTTGACCTTTATTAAGCATCTCGAAAGAGTAAACGCCCTGAAACGAATTTTGTCTCTGACGACAACTTTGACATCACCCACTTTGATGTGGCAGACTTCTTTAAGCACCCCGAGGGGAAAATAGACCACTTAATCGGTGATGTGTCCGTGATGAAAGAAGATGGAGCTATTTGATTTTATTCTACTTATTTGTATTAGTCAAATGAATAAATCAATAGTCATTAGTATTAGCTCCTATTAGCTAGCTCATGATATGATTTTTGTATTAGTTCTTTAGAACGTCTCAATATGCTCAAATATCAATAATATCTTTACTTTCCAGTAGAGGTAATCGACTAGCCTGAAAAACTAGTCGGTTATCTCATATTTCGCATAAAACTGCAAAACAATCGATTGTCAATGATAAACAATCGATTGTCTTTAAAACAGTGGTCTGGAATTTTTCAAATGATCGACAATCGATTGTCAAATATTGACAATCGATTGTCTTATACAGTGAGGTCGAATTTTTCAAAAATGACCAACAATCGATTGTCTATATCTAACAATCGATTGTCTTAAACAGTGATCCGAAGTTTTTCAAAAATAACAAATAATCGATTGTGTGTGTTTAACAATCGATTGTCTATGTTCAAACAATCGATTGTGTGTGTTCAATAATCGATTGTCTTATGAAAAACGCTGAAATTTTCAAACTGCAAAGTAATTGATTATGGACAACATATCTGATTTTGTTAGTCAACTGTTAGTAGCAGATTTTGAAAATATTATGTGACACAAAAGAATTGAACTTGTTTATTCTTATGTTCGTATATTTCTTTTGTATGTCAAACTATGGGATAGCAAATATGGTTATCTCACAAAGCGAACTTGGATCAACGTCCAACTGTAAAAGTATTTGCCTAATTGATTCAAGTACTAGACATACAAATACTCAAAGAAAGGAAGTATTTCTCTCAAATGAATATGTGTAAGGCAAACATTACTACAATCTATGGAAGTAGTAAATTGATTGAAAGCTCCGGAAGAGCAATTGTAACTCTGCCCAAAGGCATGACGTTAATCATAGAGAATGCAATGTTCTCCTCCAAGTCTAAAGAAGAACTTGTTGAGTTTTAATGATATCAATCAAAATGTTCTCCTCCAAGTCTAAGAAGAACTTGTTGAGTTTTAAGGATATCATTCAAAACGGATATCAGATTGAGACAATAGATGAGAATAATCTTGAATTCTTCATGAAAATGAGGCTGCCCATTTCGGTTTGGGTTCACGCCATTTTGCATGCAGTAATGCTAATTTGTCGGCTGCCCGCTTCGGCTTAGGGTCACGCCATTTCGCATGCAGCAATGCTAGTTTGTCTCTGACTGATGAATTATCACAAATATTCCCTATTGCAATTGGTTTTGGGTCATGAACCCAATATATCCCATTTAAGAAGCTTTGGATGCGCAGTATAGGTGCCTGTAGCACCGCCATCCCGCACCAAAATGGGTTTGCAAAGAAGGATAGGAATATATGTTGAGTATGAATCGTCCTCCATTATTCGCTACCTCGAAACATTGACAGGAGATTTGTTCACTGCACTATTTGCAGACTGTCAATTTGATGAGACACTTTTCCCAAAATTAGGGGGAGAAGTCGGTGAAACCAAATGGGAAATTTTGTGGAAAAATGTATCATTATCTCATCTTGATCCACATACCTCTATTTGAAAGAAAGAGGTACAAAAGACTATCCATTTGCAAAGAATAGCAAATCAAATGCCTGACGCATTTACGGACTTGAAGAGGATAACAAAATCCCACATTCACGCAGAAAATGTTCCGATCCGTATTGAAGTCCCTATTGGACAAATATCTAGTGTCATATCCAATGAGTCAAATGCACGCCAGAAGCGTGGCAGACCATTAGGTTCCAAAGATCGAAATCCTAGAAAGAGGAAAAAGAACGATCTAAATGACACTATGAAAGAATCACATGAGGACGCTCATGATTTGATTAATTCCGAGATTCACGAAGAATCTATTGAGCCTGAGACTCTTGAAAATACGGAATGCAAGAATGTGAGGATCTCGAACCTCAGTCTGTGGTAGTACAAAATTAATTGAGAGCTCTCGAAGAGCCAATTATTACTATGTTGGAGAAACACAATTGAGTATTGTGCTGTAGTAAGTCTCAAAGAAACTTATTCAGTTTCCAAAGTACACGCGAAAGCGATTGATTATATTGAGACTATAATAAAGGAAGGCTTTGATTCTCCTATTACTACAACTTGTAGCGGGGTAATTTGTATATGAAAAGCTACCCGCTTTGTTCTCCAGTTTGTACTATACAAACGAAAGAATGCCACAATAAAGTGGATATCTATTGGTATAAAACCCATGTCATAATAAACCCGAAGTTTATTGATAAGTGCACATGTCATGGTGTAAATTTGAAGTTTACCAATATTGATAATTTATTCAGTTGGCATTCATGTTAGCCATCTCATTTTAAGTATGATGTGCAAATTCACATAGGTGAATATTAAAGAACTAGAAAGTTCTTTACGAATTCTCTTGTATCACTTGTTCTCATTAATGAACGGACCAACTAAAGAGTTCGGGTTGAAGCCCATAAATTCTGGAAATATGAAAGGTGAGTATGAGCCCATTCACCTGCCATGTATACCACATATGATGCATCTATGATATGGTTACATGCGCCATTGTTATTAACCCGCAGCCTGGCAGTGCTTGCGAGGTAAATCGCTCAGTAATCTAACTTCGAGCATAGTTTCCAGATTCTCTACTCAAGACAGTTCATCTTGATAAGTTGGTTTATATCAAAGTTGGTTTAGCAAGATAATTATTGAGTGCTTCCACTTAATAGCTAAACTGTTTCTTATGAGAACAAAGTTATATATATCAGTTTGATATACGTTGTATACGAGAGTATATTCTCCCCTCACAAGTGGTTCAGGGTCAGGAACCAAATAATTTCATCTTATTATTAAGGTGCTGTGTATATTGACATAATGCACAAAGATGATTTTCCAAAGTTGAGGAAACATGTTAGTTTTACCAACATGAGGGGGAGACATGATAAACACTTGAGAAAGTGTTACATGGGATGAATTTTCATTTGTATATGTATATCCCCGAATATCATGATATGAACCTGTAGTTCATAAAAAGGGAAATGCAATTGCAACATATTGCAAAGTATGCTATACGCATTTGCTGACTCAAAGAAAGCAACTAAATGGAAGAGATACAATTCAAGAAGAATTGATTCCATATGAAAGACATGTAGCTTTGAACCTGTAGTTCATATGCTTGAAACTATAAAGTCAAAGGTATGTATAATCAATTTTCGATACCTTATTTGTTTAGCATGACATGAAACTTTGATATGCAGCTAAAGTCTATTATGTGACTTACATGACTTAACTTGAAAGATTTAAGTTGCTTGAAGCATATGCAATTCTTGGTCCTGAAGTACCACATCCTAAGTACAATTTGTGTACATATGTATCTTGCTATAACTATAAGCATGATGGCATTGAGAATGCATCTATGGAGATATTGAAGAGCTATTCCACGACATTATATGAAGATGTTCATATCTATCAAGAGTGATGATTTCAAGGTGCGGAGTATTTATTCAAGTCAACATGGTTGATTTATTTATCAAATATCTACCAAAGATCGTTTTGAAGATGATGCACAAGGTTGGAATGCAAATGCTCAAGGATATAAATTGATGTACTCATTAGGGGGAGTTAATGCGCGTTACACTCTTTTTCCCTTACAAGGTTTTGTCCCAATTGGGTTTTCCTTGCAAGGTTTTTAACGAGGCAACCAATAGGCGCATATTCAAACATGTGTACTCTTTCCTTACTTTAATTTTTCCCATTGGGTTTTGTTTTAAGGTTTTAACGAGGCACATCATTGAATAGACATTCAAGGGGGAGTGTTATGAAATAGAAGATTCTTACACTTCTATTTAAGGTGAATGTCTTTAATGTATTTAATTAGAGAGATTTTAGAGTCCTATTATTGGTAGCAAGATCTTCCTCCTCCCTATAAATAGAGGTGCTCTCTACCATTGTAATACACCCCTCTCAACACAATAAGAAGAACTCTCTCTACTCTTCTCTCTATTGCTATTGTTCTTGCTCTATTGTTCTTGTCTTTTGCTTTAGTTTATAACAAAAGATTAATTGTAAATCACCTAAGACTCGAATTCTTTTCCTATTTAAACTACACATAAGACAAACGTAAAAGTTGCCATTCTTTTCGGGTTTTTGGTGTCCTTTTAACTTATACAACTTTTAGGTTTAGGAATATTTCTTATTTGGAGCACTTTCTAATCCTTTAGTTAGCGTTCTTTTATGTTCTTTTCAAGTTAGGAGCGTTACTTCTCTTTTTCTTTTTTCCAATTCTATTATATAATCTCACCTTATTTAATTATTATTTTCAAATTATATAGGCAAACACTTTTATAGAAGAACCTTATTCTGCCGTCTTCATCACCAAAAATTTGGATAGCTTTCATTTTGAAGTGCAAAGTTACAGCTACCATAAAAATAAACACTGAACAAAAGTATTATTTAGTTATTTTTATTAGTGAATAGTCATTTAATTATTTTTTTAGTATTTAAAATTTCAAAGTCAACTAATTTTCTCTATTAAATCTTTTCTTATTTGAAATTAAAAATAATAATGCAGTTTGTGATAATTACAATCACTATCATAGTTTGAATGCTTCTGAAAACTCCAAAGTTATAAGGTCTTTTATATGTCCTTCGATTTTTCATCAATTTTCGATGGCATGTGACTTAATGGATGCATTGCCCCACGTAATATCACTTCTTAGTTTCACTTAGATTTTCGGCATTTTTTTTTTGATACTTACTATTGAGATTTAATTACTAGGAGATTTGATAACTAACAATCCATCTAACCATATCTTATAACTTGAGTTTCATGATTAAATTTTTGGTTATTTAATCATTCTATTTAAAACTAAGGCCTCACTCTAAAAAAGACAAAAAAATTCTTCTAAAGCGTTGGTTGCTCTGTCATGATAAGAATCGTTATTATAGATATTGATGTTCCGCTACATAATGCAATATATAGTTGTCCAAGAGAGAAACATGTTGCAACATATATATTTGGAATTGTTTGCTATTGTACTTTATTTATTATCATGGTAAAAAACAAGCGTAAAGGAAATTCTTTTTGTACATATTTAAAAGGATGCTCTTCATTTTTCAGAGGCAAAAATTGAATTCTAGGGATGAGCACATGTTTGGAAGAACATTGACCCATCATAATTTTTGCATGTATGACGTTATTGCTAAAACCTCTGTATACCATCCTTGTACCATTACATATGTGTAACGAACTGGCCGGTCGTTTTGAGCTTTTGTACTTTGATTGCCAGTTCTCGAGCATGACTTGCCACATGTAATGAATTTGAAAGGTTTGACCAAGAGTTGAATTATTTGTATATGAGCTCGGATCGGAATTTTTATGATTTTGTTATGTTTGTTGGGTGATTTATGACTTCAGAGCATGATTGTGACGCATTTTGGGAGTACGTGGAAGGTTTAGGCTTGAATTGGCAAAAGTGAGTATTTTGACGATTTCTGGTCGATAGGTGAGATTTTGATCCGAGGACTGGAATAGAAGTCCGAGATTTATTGTAGCTTCGTGATGTCATTTGGGATGCGTGTGCGAAATTTCATGTCATTCGGACATTGTTTGGTCGGGTTTTTTTATTGAAAGTGTATTTAAAAAATTTTTAAAAAAACTTAGGCTTAAATTCAATGAGTTTTGGGTAATTTGATATTGTTTGAGGTATTTTGGTAATTGGATCAAGTTTGAATGTTGTTGTGGGTTATATTGGTAGCTTTGATTGAGGTCCCGGAGGCCTCAGGTGAGTTTCGGATGGTCAATCGGACCAATTTTGGCATTTGGAGTTGCAGATTTTCATGTCTGATGCTGCGGAAGAAATGGCCTTCGCGATCGCGTGAGGTCCCCTGTGATCGTGTAGAGGAATTTTGCGTTGGCCGGAAGTTACTCATCGCGTTCGTAGCTACAGGGTCGCGTTTGTATAGTGTTGGAAGGGGAAGCTTTGCATTCACGAGTGAACGTTCGCGTTCGCGTATAAGGATTTGGAGGCCTAATGGATTTGCTACCCGCCTTCCCATAGATTTGTCCACGTTCACATAGGTCTGGGATTATGAGGATCGCAATCACAGTGTAGATATCGCGTTCACATAGGGTTAATTTAGAGCCTTGGATTTTGGAGCTTCGCGATCGCGGGACCTTGGTTGCGATCGCGATGAAGGATTAATTGAAGCTGGGCAGAAAGTTATAAAACACTTCATCCGCAAGTTTTAGTCATTATCCCCGTTGTTGAGTATTTTGATAGCTCTTTGAGGGAATCTGAAGAGGGATTCAAGAAGAAGTGATTGGAGGTAAGTTCTATGAACCAAAAACATAGTTATATTGTGAAATTAACCTAGAAATTCACGAAAATTTTGCCTAGAAATACATAACTAAGGCTTGAATTTTGAAAACAAACAATTAGGATTTGAAGGGCTATTTGTGGATGGATTTTGATGTTCTTAGTATGTGTGAACTCGTAGGGAGATTAGGAACCTGTTGATGTGAAAATTTCTGAGTTTTGAGAAGTGGGCCGAAGGCTCGGGTTTTGGTAATTTTGGGATTTGTGCCTGATATTGGTTATTTTCGCTTGGATTTTGTTTCCGTAGCAACTTGTGATGCATTTTTCTGATTTTGGATAGATTCGATGTGCATGGAGGCTAATTTGAGGGACAAAGGCATCTCGAGTTAGGGATTTCGCTGGTTCGAGGTAAGTAATGATTGTAAATACTGTCTTGAGGGTTTTAAACCCCAGATTACACGCTGTTGTATTACTTTGAGGTGACTTACATGCAAGATGGCAAGCGTGGGGTAGAGCACCGCTGGGGATATCTGATGTTATTATATTTTGGGTTGTATGCAATGTTTGGGGTCTTTGTGCCGACTTGTGAGACACTTAGGGGCATTTTTATTATCTTGCCTCATTCTACTTGTTTGAAAGCATATTCTCAGTCATGTTTTACCTGTTTATTACTTAAATCTGGCTTTATCACTATACTTTTAAAAGTGTGGAAACTGTTTTGGGCTGAGTTTCCTGTTTTACTGAGATAGACCGGGGGTCTGATGGTGAGATTATGACTAAGATAGACTGAGAGTCTGATGGTGAGGTTAATGACTGAGAGAGGCCGAGGGCCTAGTTGTGAGGATTATATATCTCTGGATCGGGCTGCACATCATAGCAATATATATAAATTTATATAGATCGGGCTGCATGCCGCATCGACACTTATATGGATCGGGCTGCATGCTCGGCAATATGTTGGATTGGGCTGCACGCCGCATCAATATTGCACTTGGGCCGTAAGGGTCCCCTTCCGGAGTCTGCACACCCCCAGTGAGCGCCATTGACAAAGATATATGGATCGGGCTGCACGCTGCAACGGTTACTATATGGTACATATTGAGCAGGAATACTGAGTGCGAGTATTGATTGGTAAGAGATGAGGCACGAGTGATAGAGGGCTAGCCTGAGGGCGTTAGATATATATATATATATATATATATATATATATATATATATATTTATATATATATATATATATATATATATATATATATATATATATATATGTGCACTTGAGTGATGCTTTGCCTGAGAGTCCTATTTATGAACTTGTTGAATTCACTCCTCTTTAAAGTGAGTTTCTATTGAATATGTTGAATTACTGACTGTTTTCACTCTTTTTTATACTGAGGCTCTGTCGAAATGTCGAGAAAATATTTTGAAACAACTTTTATTTAAACTGGTGTTTATTAGATGTTCATAATTAATCATTAATTTACCATTCGGCTATTTCTATCGAGGTTTATAAGTTATGAAGTGTTTATGATTACTGTTTTGCCTGAGGGGTTGATTTACGAACTATGCTTTGCCTGAGGAGCCAGTAATAATCACTATTATTAATTTAAATGGTACTAAATCCTACTGAAACTGCTGGAAAGTATTTCAAAATGATTATACTAAAAGATGGATTTTAAAAGCGAAGATTAACTCGTATTACGATTTGAAAGCATGTTGTGTTTATTGAGTCTAACGTGAATGTGGATTTATTATTTCCTACTGCTTACTCTTTATTTACTCTTATTACTTATTGGGTTGGAGTACTCACATTACCCCTGCACCTCGTGTGCAGATTCAGGTATATCAGAATCCAGTAGTGGGTGTTGATTTGCTCAGACGAGGAGTCATCAAAGTTAGCAAGGTGGTTGTACGATGTTCGCAGCACTGCTTCCTTCCTCACAATGCTATTCTTGTACTTGGTACATTATTTTAGACTTCTTGTTGTATTCAGACCTTGATAGATGCTCATGAATAGTGATATTCCGATGTCGGGCTTGTATGTTATTTCCGCATTTTATAAAGACTTATATTGTGAAATATTGTTCCATTAAAGGTTTTAAAATGACTCTTAATGATAAAAAAAGTTGCTATGGGTGTTGTTTCAGCTAGACTTGTCTTCACAAGAGGCGTCATCACGATTGAGCCGGGTTGGGGTCGTGACAAGATGGTATCAGTGCCAAGTTACATAGGTCTCACGAGTTATGAGCAGATTTTGTAGAGTCTCACGGATCGGTATGGAGACGTCTGTATTTATCCTCGAGAGGCTGCAGAACCTTTAGGAAAACTTTACATTCTTGAATTCTTATCGTGCGTCACTGATTCTGCTTGGAAAGTAACTCTTGAAATTCCTTCCAAGCGTTCGCTTGCGTGCTTGGGCACTCAATATCATATGTGTATCGATGTCTTGTGATTTCCCTAATCAAGGGGAGAGATGTGATCTCTATGAGTTGATATTGGTCCAGTTTGGAGGACTTGAGGCCAGATTTTTATCTACATCTTGAGCATCGAGGTGCTGATTGTGTGAACAACTATTTGTGAACTTATATGTTCGGTATTGCCCCTGTTAGTGGGAATGACGTCTATATAGCTTTGTGATGAGTATGTCAGTACTGTGATGTGTATCTATATGACTTGGAAGTGACGAGGAAGGTCTACTGGATGATAGATAAACTATTAAGTGTTTGATATCCATTGTGATTGGATGTGTAAACCCGAGTTATGGCTGCATGAAGAATCTATTCATGTCTCCTTGTTGGGAGTGAAGTAAATTTCAGGTTGCGGTATAAGTTCAAACTCGGGAAAACTAAGAGACCGTGTAATGTGTATGACGTTGGAACATATACAAAAGTGTAAATTGAAGACAAAGCAGGTGGGGTATCTTTTACGAGAAATTCTGGGGTTGTGTGACCCATATGTGACTGTTAGAAAATCCCATGTGCAAGTAAAATATATGTGTTGAAATTTAAATTTTGGGTCGCTCAAGAGAGTGTATGTAGCTACTACGAGGGTGAATGCGAGATTTGCAGAAGATATGAAGTACCAGGTGGTCTATGTTCCATGATCCTATGAAGGATTGAGTTAATATCACTATGGTATTATGGAAACAATAAAGTATATTCATTATGAATTATTGTGTGTGTTTTGTTCTATGGTTTCTAGCCAAGTGGGGGAGTTGCTACTGATTTGCTGATTGCACAGTTATGTGCTATGTTGGTTCTGGTTTGAGGCGTGATGGGGAATCGGTTCTGGGTTGCGGAGACTGAGCCCGAGGATGGTTTGAGAAAAGGAAAATTGTTGTCTAAGGTAAGGTTATATGCTTCAGTATCAGAAGTGCCAATGAGGCACTAGTTGTTCGATTCTGTTGATCGGTTAATTGCAGTTTGAATAGAATGAATGGCCATTCGACAATTGTTCTAATGTGTTCATGATTCTAGATGTAGCAATTGGGTATCTTAAGTTATATATGTGGTTAGAAACCAAGATTTCATCGAAAGGGTTAAAGTCATGTGGTATTTCTATGTTAATTATGGGATTATATGTATCAATAACAGGAAGGTAAAGGTAATAAATTTAGATTCGCAGGAAGTTCTTCAGAGTAAAGTATTGAGGAACTGTGGTGCTACAATAAGAAGGAATATCAAGTTTCGATAAAACAGTCTATCAAACCTCGTCCGAAAGATCAAAAATTTTACATACACATCCCAAATGACATGATTTGAAACTACTGCAACTTCCGGAATTCATTGCGACCCTCAGATCAAAATCTCACTATCGGAGCGGAAACTTCAAAAATTCAAACTTCGGCATTTCTAGCCTAAATAAGCTACGGACCAAACACGTTACCAACCCCGAAATCACCTAATAGAGAACCATTAGATTTCCATTCCGAGTCCGTCTTCACACTGTTCCGACTTTGGGTAACTTTCCAACACTTGAGCTCTCATTTATGGACTAAGTGACCCAAAACTTTTCAAAACTCAAAATCGAAAATCTCGAAAAATAAATATAGCAGGAAAAGCTTGAGTGAAACAGTTAATAGGGAATCGGATGTTAAATTCTTAAGATGACCGACATGGTCATCACTTCCTCCTACACTTAAACATCCGTTTGTCCTCGAATGAGCATAGAGGCATACCAAATTAGTGAAAATATGAGGGTAATGCATATATCCTGCTCGGTCTCCCAGGTTGCCTCCTCGGCGAGCTGACCCCGCCACTGGACCTTTACTGAAGAAATGTTCTTTGACCTCAACTTTCTGACCTGCCTGTCCAATATAGTAAATGGCTCCTCGACATAAGATAGATCCTTGTCTAACTGGACTGAGCTGAAATCCAACACGTGCGATGGATCACCGTGATACCTTCGGAGCATCGAAACATGAAATACTGGGTGAACTCCTACCAGGCTTGGAGGTAAGGCAAGATTGTAAGAAACCTCCCCAACTTGCCGCAATATCTCAAAATGACCAATAAACCTCGGACTCAACTTCCCTTTCTTCCCAAATCTCATAATTCCCTTCATAGGTGAAACCCGAAGCAGAACCTGCCCTCTAACCATTAAAGAAACATAAAAAACCTTCCGGTCCGCGTCGCTCTTTTGTCAGGACAGGGATTTACGGAGTCTATCTTGTATTACTGTAACCTACTCCAAAGCATCCTGAACCAAATTTGTGCCCAATACCCTAGCCTCACCTGGCTCAAACCAACCCACTGGAGATCTATACCATCTACCATATAAAGCCTCATATGGTGCCATATGAATGTTGGATTGATAGTTGTTATTGTAAGCAAACTCCGCCAATGGCAAGAACTGATCCTAAGACCCTCCAAACTCAATCACACAAGCACAGAGCATATACTCAAAAATCTGAATAGTGCGCTCCGACTGTTCGTTTGTCTGTGGGGTGAAATGTTGTGCTCAACTCCAACCGAGTACCCAACTCCTGCCGAACAACCCTCAAGAACCGTGATGTGAACTTAGTATCTCTATTTGAAATAATAAAAACTAGAATACCATACAGGCGAACGATCCCTGAGATATAAATCTCTGCCAGCTGCTCCGAAGAATAAGTAGTACACACAGCAATGAAATGAGCGGACTTGGTTAGTCGATCCATGATCATCGAGATAGCATCAAACTTCTTCAAAGTCTGTGGGAATCTAACTACAAAGTCCATGGTGATCCGCTCCAACTTCCACTCCGAAATCTCTATCTGAATACTTCACATGCTGACAATTGAGGCATCAAGCTACATATCCAACTATATCTTTCTTCATGCACCTCCACCAATAGTGTTGCCTCAAATCCTGGTACATATTTGTGGCACCCCGGATGAATGTAGTACCACAAACTATGGTCCAGCTCTAGAATCAACTCTCGAAGCCCATCAACATTAGGTACACAGACTCGACGCTGCATCCTAAATACTCCATCCTCGCCAATGGTCACATCTCTAGCATCACCATGCCGAACCTTGTCCATAAGAACAAGCAAATGAGAGTCATCATACTGCCGCTCTCTAATACGATCAAATAAGGAAGACCGAGAAACCACGCAAGCTAGAAAATGACTAGGCTCCGAAAGGTCTAACCTTACTAACTGGCTAGCTAAGGCCTGAACATCCATCGACCCATGCCTCTCTGATGCTGGCAAATATGCCAAACTCTTCGCACGACAACTCAAGGCGTCAACCACTACAATGACCTATCTAGAGTGATATAAAATAGTGACATGGTAATTCTTCAGCAACTCTAACCACCACATCTGGCGCAAATTTAGATCCTATTGCTTGAACAAATGCCGCAAAATTCGATGATCAGTGTAAATCTCACAAGGAACCCCGTATAAATAATGGCGTCAAATCTTTAGGGCATCAACAATGGATGCAACTTCAACTGTCTGGACGCATAGGCAATCACCCTACCATCCTGCATCAACACTGCTCCAAGGCCAACTCTCGTGGCATCACAATAGACTGCATGAGACCCCAAACCAGCAGGCAATATCAAAACTGAGGCAGTAGTCAAAGCTGTTTGAGGTTTCTAAAAGCTCGCTTCACACACCTCTGTCCACTTAAATGGAGCACCCTTTTGGGTCAATCTAGTCATATAGGCTGCAATCGATGAAAACTCCTCCACAAAACTACGGTAGTAGCCCGCCAAGCAAAGGAAACTATAAATCTCTATGGCTGAGGATGGCCTGTGCAAACTCTGCACGGCCTATCCCTTCTTTGGATCCATCTGAATACCCTCACTCGATACCACGTGGCCTAAGAATGCCACTGAATTCAACCAAAACTTTGAGAACTTTGCATTTAACTTCTTCTCTCTCAGAGTCTGAAGCACTGTCCTCAGATGCTGCCCATGATGTTCCTAACTCGAGGAATACACCAGAATTTCATAAATAAAGGCAATGAAAAAAAAGTTGATATATGGCCGGATTACACTTTGCATCAAATGCATGAAGGATGCTGGGGCATTGGTCAGTTGATATCTGGCTCCCGAATCTTCAACTGATGGTAACTTGAGCGCAAATCAATATTAAAAAATACTCGTGCACCCTGAAGTTGATCAAACAGATCATCAATGGCAAAGGATAATGGTTCTTCATTGTAACCTTGTTCAACCGGCAAAAATCAATACACATACGCATAGAACCATCTTTTTTCTTCACAAACAAGAAAGGGAGCACCCCAAGGTGAAACACTAGGCCCAATAAAACCCTTATCAAGAAATTCCTGTAACTGATCCTTCAACTCCTTCAACTCAGTAGGAGCCATACGATATGGAGGAGTAGAAATGGGCTGAGTTCCCAACAACAAATCAATGCAAAAATTAATGTCTCTATCAGGGGGCATGCTCAGAAGATCAGTTGGAAACACATCGAGATAATCCCGTACCACTAGGACTGAATCAATAGAAGGGGTACCAACACTGACATCTCTCATATACGCTAAATATACGGCAGACCCCTTCTTAACCACACGCTGAGCTTTAAGGAAAGAGCTAACTCTACTGGGAGTGTGGTCTAAAGTATCACTCTACTCAATATGCGGTACACTTGGCACAGCTAGCGTCACGGTCTTGGCGTGACAATCAAGAATAGTATAATGGGGTGACAACTAGTCCATGCTCAAAATAATATTAAAATCAACCATGCTAAGTGGAAATAAGTCTCCTCTGGTCTCAAAACTACAAATAGTAACCAAACATGACCGGTTAACGCGGTCCACAATAAGAGAATCCCTCACAGGAGTAGAAACATACACAGGAGAACAGGAATCTCGGGGTAAACCCAAATGTGAAGCAATATAAGAAGACACATAAGAGTAAGTAGAGGCTGGATAAAATATAACTGATGCATCTATGTGACAAACCAGCATAATACCTGTGATGACAGAATCGGAGGCAACATCCTTGGAACAAGCAGGAACGGCATAATATCTAGCATGGCCTCCCCTTTAAGGGAGACCTTTACCTCCCCGGCCTCAACATCTAGCTGGCTGAGTTGGTGGGGCGCGACTGGTGGGGCACGCTGTGGCTGAGAAGTATATGATCATGTACCCATCCTATGTTTGGGGCGATCCCTAACCATATGGGATGTGTCACCACACTCAAAACAAGCACTGGGTGGACGTGGTGGATGCGACTGGATAGGGCCAGGTCTGCTGGACTAACCTCTAGAAGCACCTCGCGTAGGAGGCGCGCTAGAAATAAGAGGTGCATAATAAGGCTCCTGAGGCCTAGGAAGAGCTAGAGCACTGCTAGCTGCTGGAAGATCTGAATGAACAGGGCGCCTCATATATCCCCTACCATGACGACCTGCAGCTGGGGTGCGGGCACTAGAATAATGCACCGACTCTCAAAACCTCTTGGCCTCTCTCTTCTCCCTCTTCCTAGCATGCATACCCTTGATCCTCCTAGCAATACTCGTCACCTGCCGATAATAAATATCCATCTCCAACTCATGAGCCATGCTAGATCTGATGCTTGGAGTAAGCCCCTCAATAAACTGGCGAATCCTCTCGCGAACAGTAGCAACCAAGGCTGGTGCATGCCTAGCCAAACTGGTCTAACGGACATCATACTCTGAAACAGTTATAGCACACTAGCGCAAATGCTCAAACTCTGCCTGCCTTTGCGTCCTTGAGGCTCTGAGGAACATGCTTTCTTAGGAACATATCTGAA
Source organism: Nicotiana benthamiana (assembly GCA_034376525.1). Taxonomy (NCBI): domain Eukaryota; kingdom Viridiplantae; phylum Streptophyta; class Magnoliopsida; order Solanales; family Solanaceae; genus Nicotiana; species Nicotiana benthamiana. The sequence continues at coordinate 52,252,148 of CM067339.1, read as the reverse complement.
AACTGGGTCCAAGTCAGTGAAGCAACCTCATCTGGACTATCTAACTCATAGGTGTGCCACCATTCATAGGCGGTCCCTCAGAGCTGAAAGGTAGTGAAAGAAACCCCACTGGATCCTGAAATACCCATGGCATGGAGAATACAGTAACACTCAACAAGAAAACCCAGAGCATCCACTGATGCTAGACCACTAAATACAGGAGGCTTCTACTTCTTGAACCTCTAAAGCCTCAGCTGCTCATCCTCAGAAGCCGTTATCCTGTCCCCAGGATGAGCAGGCACTATAGAAGATACTGGAATAATCTCGGGGACTTGCTCAACTGGCACTCGCTGCTCATGAGTGAGGGCGGCGGGTGTCTGTGCTCCTCCCCTAGCCTGGGATGTATCTTTAACAAGGGGAAGCAACCCTGCCTGAGCCAAATGGTGTACATGCTCATGAACTGTGCTAGAGTCTCCTGGATAGCTGGAGTAGTGGTAGCAATAGTAGTAGGCGTATCAGGTTCCTGGACTCCAATTGGATATGCTGGTGGTACCTCAGTGACAGGTCGCCACGTGCGCGCCCTCGGCCTCTACCCCGGCTCCGACCTCTGATGGCTACAGTAAGGGGCGCGGGTTTCTGATCATCTCGAGTGGCACGTGTTCTCACTAACTGTGAGAGAATAGAAAGACAGAAGTTTAGTTGTGATATTAAAATTTCGTACGACCAGGAAATCAAATGAAGTGGAATTTTCCTAATAGTTACATAGCCTCTCATAGATACGTATCGATGTATCTGTACCGATTAGCGAGACTCTAATAAACCGGCATGTGTTCCGTGACTCCTATGAACATAGAGCTCTAATACCAACTTACCACGACCCATTTTTCCCTCCGAGAATATGTCGTGATAACACCTAGTCTCTACGACTAGGTAAACCTAGCAAATGCGGAAAATAACCCAACTTACGAAAATAAATAATCAACTGAACAACTAGAACAAAAAGTGTGTATAAATGTCGCTCGGCATATAAAAATCAACATCACAGAAGCCTACAATATTATTCCAAAACTCGAAAACTCACTGGAACACAATCTGAAATAAATGAAGTACAATGCTCTAACTCCAGAATTTCTAACACAACAATAAGATTGAAGGCTAACTACTAAAAGATAGAATAAGAAAGAGACTCCTTGGTCTACGTACGTGGCAGATGTACCTCGAAGTCTCTGCTAGATCTTTCCACGTCAAGGGTGATAGGCCTGGGTGGAGGTACCTGGATCTGCACATGAAAATCATGCACAGAAGGGGCATGAGTACACCATATGAGTACAACACACCGGTACTCAATAAGTGCCAAGCCTAACCTCGGTCGGGTAATGACGAGGAAGGTCAGGGCCCTACTGAGGTTAAACATAATAATAAGTTTCAACAGTGTGAAATAAACAATATAAATGAGTACAACAATGAAATAAGATAGGTTATGCAAGGCAACAATAAATACACAAGGAACAGGGTAACACGAAGTAAAAATAGCTCAATACCAGTAGCAACAACGAGGATCTCCCAGAATATCGTCCTGTATTCCCTTTCGTCAACTGCGTAGAGGATCTTCCGGGATACCGTCCCATAGTCCATCATATGTATATATCCGAGGATCTCTTAGGATACCGTCCCGTAGTCTAACAATCAATTCGCGAGCATCTACTGGAATCTGATCCGTAGTCCCTAAGTAAATGTGTTGGGGGATCTATCGAGAATCTAACCCGCAGTCCCAAAGCAAATGTACATGGGGATCTATCGGGAATCTAAACTGCAGTCCCAAAGTAAATGTGTAGGGAGATCTATCAGGAATGGAACCCGCAGTCCCAAAGTAAATAGACAAAAGGGAGCTATCGGGACCCCACATCCTGAGTCTCAATATAAATACACAACAATAGTAAGGAGTTGTTCAAAAATAAAATTTCATACCAAGGCAACAAGTAATTCTAGCCTAACATGCTTGGCGTAATAAAACCAAGGCAATTTAGCAAATAGGCAATTTTAAATCAACTAAACATGCTTCTCTAAATAACAACTGACTGAAATTTACAAGTATAATAAAGCAGGTAAGAAGGAACTCAGATTTAAATACTTAGAGCAAAACCGGATTTTCAACAATTATCTCAATGCGCTCGTGACCTCACGTAGAAGGCATTCAATTACCAATTATCATATCCTAAGGGGAAGGTCCCCCACACAAGGTTAGACAAGCCACTTACCTCAAATCGGCTCCAAAATCAACTCGAAACCACACGTTTGCCACCAATATCCGACTCTGGATGGCCCAAATCTATTCAATTAAATTACATATCATAAATAACATCTCAAGAAACTTATTCTACTATTTAATTCAAAGCTAAGACGCGAATTAGGTAAAATAACCAAAATGCCCTCCAGGCCAATGTCTCGGAATCGGGTTAAATCAATATTTTCAGAAACCTCGTGCTTTCACCTGTCCAGCCATATATAAATCTCCCAAATCGGATGTCAAAAACCCACTCAAAACTCAATAATTTGGTCTATGAAATTTTATCAATTTTTTCCATTCAAAATCCGAAATAAAAGAAGAAATCCACGCTTAGATCAATGGTTACAAGCAAAAAGGAGTTTAAAATCATTGCTCAACCAATATCTCTGAAAATCTCTCGAAATCTCGCTCAAATTCGAGCTCTCAGGCTTAAGTTTTGGTAAAAATGGTTAAACCCTCGATTTTGAAATCTTATATCTGCCCAGGCAATTTATTCATTGTGTTTGCAGGAAATCATCTGTGATCACGATGAGTAAAATTTAAAGGTTCCAGAAATGGCCTATGCGAACGCAGCTTAAGACATGCGATCGTAGATGAGGGATAGACTTATGTGATCGCGAGCAAGGCCAGGCGATCGCGGAGAGAAAAATGCGATGAAGTATCAGCTCCAATTTCTACTATGCAAACGCAAAAAAACAGTAACGTGAAGAAGGAAAAGGCTGAGTTTCCGCGACTGCGAGACAAATATTGCAATCGTGAAGAACAACTTAGGCTCCTTCAGAAATTACACTATGCAATCTCGAGAAGGTGGACGCGATCGTAAAGAAGAAAATGTCTGCAATAGACCTGAAGCAAAATCTACAATTTTTTTCCAACTCAAAATATCTCATTGAGCATCCGAAACCCACCCACTGCTCCCGGGACCTCAACCAAATCTACGGACATACCCCATAACATCATTCAAAACTTGTTACAACCTTCGAACGCCCAAAATAACATCAAAATACATAGTTTTCATTGTATTCAACCTTATGAACTTCAAAAACTCTAAAAATACATTTTCGATCAAAAAGTCTATCAAACATTGTCCGAATGACCAAAAATTTTACACACACATCCCAAATGACACAAAGGAACTACTGCAACTTCCGAAATTTCATTCTGACTCTCGAATCAAATCTCACTATCAGACCGAAAACATAAAAAATTCAAACTTCGGCATTTCATGCCTAAATTAGATACGGACCTCCAACACACATTCCAAACACACTCCCAACCCTGAAATAACCTAACGGAGCTAACAGGACCATCATATTTCTATTATGAGGCCGTCTTTATACTATTCCGACTACGGATAACTTTTCAACACTTAATCTCGCATTTAGGGACTAAGTGTCCCAAAACTCACCGAAACACGAAATCGAACGTCTCGGCAAACCAAAATAGAATAAATAAGCTTGGGGGAAACAGTTAATCGAGGATTGAGGCGTCAAATTCTTAAGACGACTGGCAAGATCATCATATTATTTATATTACTACAAAAATACGAATGTTAAAACACTAAATGTTAGCAGAGGAAAATATTAACCGACAATTATGCCATTTAAAGGTTAAATTATTCCGTAATGTATTTAACTCCGTACAAAATTATATTATTTGTGATTCTGACTATTGCTCAGTTTGAAACCAACTAAGATTTTACCTCTAATTCACTAAAAAAATTCCACATTGATTTGGATAAACTCTATTCTGATTCTTGTTTAAATACTAAATCACTTTGCATGGTCAAACACGGATTGAAAGTGAAATATTATATTCCAATAATTCAATCATAAGGCTGAATTAGACTCGAGGAGTCTTTCATAGCAGAAGTTAAATGGAATTAAAATCTTTTTACAAATTCGAATCCTTTTGGTACACAGCCAAATATTAATCCGCCTACATCTAAAATATGTTTGCTCTCTAATGACGGCTCTATTTGAAAAGCTCAATATGTAAACCATCGCCATGAGGGTTTAAGAGCTTGACCTTTTTTGATTAAAGGATATCAATTATCTATATTTTTGTCTTGAATGCTATTTTTTCAGTAATCTCCATACCCTGTGTGCAAATTTCAAAATAAGTATTGTTGCGTTATTAAGTAATTTTACAATTTTAATTGCTATGTGTTTCGTAATATTTGACACAATCAAGTTAATGAGAATTATTTGACGATCACATTTTACTATTTTTATCGAATTATATAATGCTTGGCTTGAGATATTCGTGTAATGCACGAATGTATAGACTAATACTATGTTAAAAGCACGTAATTTCTACTGAAATAGTGTATGCATTTTTTACTCTTTAAAAATAATTTTTTCACTAGATAAAATGGTAATTTAATTATGTTCCTAATATGTAGGATCCTTATATCAACTAAAATTATAATTATTAAATTTAACCTTAATTAAACTAGTCAAAGAACCTTAATAGTTAAGACTTTTAAATCATTAAGATTTTGCATTATATAAAGGAGAATCTGCGTGGTCTACCCATTAAAAACACTACTTCACTTCATACACATTTAAAATATTTATTTTATATTCTATACTTATTTTATAAAACTTTATTTACTTCTTAAATCTAATATATTAAACATAACCCGCCTTTTAAGGGATTAGAAAATCTCCCCAAATTGTGTTAAGATATCTTCAATCAATATCTAATTGGGATAAAACACCGTATCTTTTCATTTCATGAACCACATTCATTCTTACTGAGTATTTCAAGATTTTTCTCTCAAGCAATTAGCAATCAAAAAGTGGAGGAAAATGAAGAGAAAATTGGTATAAGTATTGTATTACACATAGAAATATTTTGTTTTTTTTTTTATAGTTGAATAGCGTATTCTAAATTCAAATATTATTGTATTTCAAATTAGAAAAGTGTATTCCAAATTAGAAAATTATGTATTAATTAGCGTTAAGTTGTATATTTCAAATAAGAATACTATGGTATGTTGATTTTAAATATTATCATCTAAATAGAATATTGTGAGTTTTATTTATGTCATGATCCCAATTCGTCCTCCATGAACTGTCGTGGCGGCACCTAATCAAGAATAACTAAAAAGGAACGGTATATAGAATGTCGCTCGGCATATACATCACAATATCTCAATTTCCACATCACAATCCCAAAACCCGAAAACTCACGGGAGCACAAGCTGAAAGAAATATAGTAAAATGCTCTAACTCTGGAATGTCTACATCAATAGTATGATAGAAGGGCTAACACTACAAGATAGAATAAAGATGAAGATTCTTCAGTCTACTGACGCAGAAGATGTACCTCGAAGTCTCCAAAAGCTCTCCTTGCTCCTGTGCAGAGGTACCTGAATCTGCACATGAAAAACATGCGTACAAAGGTCACGAGTACACCATAACGGTTCTCAGTAAGTGCCAAAGCTAAACTCGGTCAGGTAGTGACGAGGAAGGTCAGGGCCTTACTGAGTTATATAATGATAAAAGGACAGTTTAAATTAAGTAGTATAATAGAGAAATATACAGTAAGAGTCTATACAGGATAAAAGAATACGATAACGGAAACAGAAATAAAGGTAGAACGCAAGGAAATATCGGTCAAAACAAGGATAATAATCGGCGATCTCTTGGTATCACGAGGATCTCTTAGTGTCCTCAATATATACACTAGGGATCTCTTGATATCCCACGGATCTCTTGGTATCCTCAATATATATGTCATGGATCTTTTGATATTCTGAGGATCTCTTGCTATCCTTAACACTCGTGCTGGGGATCTCTTGGTATCCCGCACCTTAGTCCAGATCATGATACGCATGGGATCTCCCGGGATGTCATCCCGTAGTCCCAAATTAAACACACAGCAGGAACTCAATAATATCAAAATAAATACTAAGTTCGTACAAGTAAACAATTAATTATAGCCTAACAGGCTTCACATAATACAATTAAGGCGGTTCAAGAAGCAAGCAAAACACTCAATAAAACATGTTTTTCTAAACTAACACAGGCTAAGCTTGCAAAGAGGATAAAACAGGTAAAAAAGGAAGTCAATTAAAAATACTTAAGGCAAAAACTGGGTTTTCAACAATTAGCTCAATTACAGGCGTGTCACCTCACGTACGAGGCATTTAAATTATCAATAATCATATCCTAAGGGGAAGGTCCCCCACACAAGGTTTGACAAGCCACTTACCTCGAACCGGCTCAAAATTAACTCAAAATTATGCTTTTGCCACAAGTATCCAACTCCAAATGGTTCAAACCTATTCAATTCAATTGCATATTGTAAATAACACCCCAAGTAACTGATTCTATAATTAAATTCTAAGCTAATATGCTGCATATTATAAAATAACCAAAATGCCCCTCAAGTCTATGTCCCTGAATCGGGTAAAATTTATATTTTTGACAACCCCATACTCTCGCGAGTCTATGCATTTTAAGAACACAAAAATCCGAGTCAAAATGACCCCTCAAATTCTCTTTTAAAGGCCCCTTAAACTCTAATCCTAATTACCCATTTGTTTCAAATTTCTCACCACCAACTAGGTATTTAATCACATAAAAACAAGTTATGAAGTCAAAAAATGTAACTTCCAAGTGATTCCTTTTTACTCCCTCTTCAACCTCTTCAAAAAGCTTCAAAATTTTCTTATAATGGAGGAAACTAGACAAAAATTCGTGAAATAGACCTTTAACATTCTGCCCAGCTATTTAATTTCCTTCTTCTTGAACGCGGTCAAGGCCTCACGTTCGTGAAGCAAAATTTTACTTTGACCAAATTTTCCTTCTATGCGATCGCGAATGAGAACTGTGAACGCAATTCTTTACCAGACAACCCTTCGTGAATGCATCCCCAAAACCGTGAACGTGATGAGTAAACTCCACTGGGCCAATTCTCCTCCTACGTGAACGTGAAGCCCAATCACGAATACGATTCACAAGGATCCATCCCTTCGCTAATGCGAAGGCTTAAGTCTTACCATCCATCTCTGACTCTTCGCGAACGCGAGGGTCCACTCGCGAACGCGAAGAGTAAAAGTCTGGAACAGCTGAACCTGAAATTCTGCAACTTTTTAACAACTACAAATGATCTGTTGAGCATCTGCAACACATCCGAGGCCACTTGGACCTCAACTAAAGGAACCAACATATCCTAAAAACGTTAATCAAACTTGTTCCAATCACCAAAATAACTTAAACAATACCAAATCCCTGAAATGACATTGGATTCAAGCCTAAGTTTCTAAAATCTTCCGAATTTCACTTTTGATCGAAAAGTCTATCAAACCTCGTTCGAATGACCTGAAATTTTGCTCACATATCCCAAATGATATGACGAAACTACCACAACTCTCAGAATTCCATGCCAACCCTTGGTCAAAATCTCACTATCGACCGAAAACTTCAAAAATTAAACTTTTCGGCATTTCAAGCCTAAATTAGCTACGAACTTCCAAAACAAAATCCGAACACGCTCCTAACCCCAAAATTACCCAACAAAGCTAATGGAGCCATCAGATTTCTATTCTAAGCCTGTCTTCATATTGTTCTGACCACGGTCAATTTTCCAACACTTCAGCTCTCATTTAGGGACTAAGTGCCCAAAACTCTCCGAAACTTAAAATCGAACATCTTTTCAAATCAAAATAGTAGAAATGAACTTGGGGAAAGCAGTTAATAGGGGATTGGGGCGTTAATTTTTAAGACGATCGATTGGTTCGTCACATCTTCCTACACTTATATATTCATTTGCCCTCGAACGAGCATTGAGACATGCCTAAAGTAGTAAAAAGATGAGGGTAACGGCTGTTCATATCCTGCTCAGTCTCCCACGTCACCTCATTGACCGGCTGACCCTGCCACAGAACTTTCACGGATGTAATGTTCTTTGACCTCAGCTTTCTAACTTGCATGTCCAATACTTCCACTAGCTCCTCAACATAAGATAGATCATTGTCCAACTGGATTGAGCTAAAATACAACACATGTGACGGATCACAATGATACCTCCGGAGCATCGAAACATGAAATACAGGGTGAACTGCTGCCAGGCTGGGAGGTATGGCAAATTCATAAGCAACCTCCCAACGCGCCTCAATATCTCAAAAGGGCCAATAAACCTTGGAATCAACTTCCCTTTCTTCCTAAATCTCATAATGCATTTCATAGGCGAAACTCGAAGCAGAACTCACTCTCCAACAATATAGGAAACATCACGAACCTTCTGGTCTGCATAGCTCTTTTGTCTAGACTGGGCTATATGGATCCCATCTTGAATCACCTTAACCTTCTCAAAAGAATCCTGAAACAAATTTGTGCCATGTAATATAGCCTCACCTGGCTCGAAACAACCCACCAGAGATCTATGCCGCCTATCATACAAGGCCCCATACGATGCCATCTGAATGCTGGACTGATAACTATTGTTGTAAGCAAACTCCACCAATGGCAAGAACTGATCCCAAGAATCCCCAAACTTCATCACACACGTACAGATCATATCCTTAAGAATCTGAATATTGCGTGTTGGAAACACGTTTCAAATGCAATATACTAAACGTGTGTTCTTTTGTAGGTTTTGATGAATGTCAAACAAAGCAAAAAGCGATATATAGCAGTACTCAAGGACAAACACAAAATGGATGCATTACAAGAAGCTCAAGACAAAGTTTAGAAATGTTATAATTGAGTCAATATTAATTGTGATCTTGATTCCTCATCTTGGCTCATAACATGGCTTCTCTACTAAAATTATTTTTCCAAAATCATGCATATTTAAATTAAGTGTCAAATGATTTTAAACTATGCATATTTACATTTGTTAAAATGTTTTCCAAACATGCCTCAAAAATCTGGGCTAAGATAATCGATTATGTACTTATGATAATCGAGTATCTCTAAGCCAAGACTGCATGACAATCGATTGTGAATTAATGATAATCGATTGTGAGTAAGTCAGTTAACATCAGGTTTTTGCAAACTGCATAACAATCGATTGTGTACTTATGATAATCGATTGTTAACTGAGGCAAAGTTTTCAAAACTCATAAAAATCGATTATGAACTAATGGTAATCGATTAGAATGAGAAAAATGTCTCCCAGTGATTTTAAATAAAATGATAATCGATTGTGGCTTTTGATAATCGATTATATATGAGACAGAGAGTTTTGAAATTAATTAATAATCGATTATTCCATTTGATAATCGATTGTTGAAGCTGACCGTTGTCATATATTTTCAATTACCTTCAGGTAATCGATTGTTGATATTTAACAATCGATGTTTTGCTTAAAATCTGGAAAAGATTTTCTGAACGTTGTTAAAATAATCGATTGTTGATTTCCGGACAATCGATGTTTTATGCCAAAAATTGGAAAGGATTTCTTAACGTTATAAATAATCGATTATTGATTTGAAGTAATCGATTGATTGACGTAAAATCTGGGATTGAATTTTTAATCTGATAGGCAAACAATCGATTGTTTAGTCTTGACAATCGATTGTCACTGAGTAATTTCAGCAATCCTTAATTGGCAATTAGACAACGGTAAGACTGAGTTTTTCACCTATAAATACAGCTTCAACTCAGTGTTTTCACAACAACAACATATACACTTTGAGTATTTTCATTGCTAAAAGCTTTCCTACATTGATCATCATTTTCCATTCATCCATAAAGCTTTTTGAAGAGCCATTCTATTGAGCTAAGTTGTTGTGATCTTGAGCGTACTATTTCTACTCATATCTACTCATTAAGGAGTGCTTTGTAAAATGAGTGTGTTTTGTGTTTGTAAGAGAATTGCGATTCTCGTTTGTTGAGGAACTTGTGATTCCTCGGTTGAAGTCTTTGGGATTGTTATCCCCGAGCGGTTGAAGTCTTTGGGATTGTTATCCCCGAGCAGTTGAAGTCTTTGGGATTGTTATCCCCGAGCAGTTGAAGTCTTTGGGATTGTTATCCCCGAGCGGTTGAAGTCTTTGGGATTGTTATCCCCGAGCAGTTGAAGTCTTTGGGATTGTTATCCCCGAGCAGTTGAAGTCTTTGGGATTGTTATCCCCGAGCAATTGAAGTCTTTGGGATTGGTATCCCCGAGCAATTGAAGTCTTTGGGATTGTGATCCCCGAGCACCTAGGTGAGGCTTGTGTCCTCAGCTGTAACGGTTTGTTAAGCACCCGTAAGCTTGACAAGTTTAGTGGAAATCTCGAGAGAGTCTCTCGGGGACTGGACTAACCACGTTTGTGGCCAACCAGGATACATCATTGTGTAAGTTTATTCTACTGCACTTGTTTTAATTTCTGCAAAGTTTTTAAATTCCGCACTAAAACGCTTAATAATTTTAAAACGCTATTCACCCCCCCCCCCCCGCTCTAGCGTAAAGCGTATTGTCCAACAATTGGTATCAGAGCCATACTCTCTGAAAGACTTAACCGTTTGAGAGAATCTTTCCATGGCTTCTACTCTAGACTCTTTTGCAGGTATTGATGAAGGACAGTGCCCCACAAGACCTCCTTTGTTTAACGGGACTAATTATTCATATTGGAAAGAAAGGATGCAGATATTCGTCAGATCAAACAGCCCTTACTTGTGGAAGGTGTACACCAAAGGAAATGAGGTTCCTGTCAAAAAGGTGGAAGGAGAATGGGTGCCAAAATCAGAAGAGGAATTCAACGCCGAGGATAATCGAATGGTCCAAAATAATTTTAAAGCTATTAATTTATTACTTTGTGCTGTTAATGCTAATGATTACAGGAAAATCTCCTGCTGCAAAACAGCGAAAGAAATGTGGGACAAGCTTGAGGTCACTTACGAAGGGACTGACCAGGTAAGAGAAGCTAAAATTGACTTTTTAACTCATGCTTACGAACTGTTCCATATGAAGGAAGGCGAAAAGGTAGACGAGATGTTTGAGCGGTTCTCATCAATAGTGAATGATCTCCAGGCGCTCAAGAAGCCGTTCACAGACAAAGAACTAGTTCGAAAAATCCTTAGGAGTCTAACACCGGCATGGCGATCAAAGGCCGATGCGATTCAAGAGTCAATTGGAATCACGAACGTCACCATAGACGCTCTTAGAGGTAATCTTAAGACTTATGAATCCACTATTCTTAACCCTGTTATTGATGAACAAAGAAGGCAAAAGATTGCTCTAAAGGCGAGCACAAGTCAATCACCAATTGAAGAGGATGGAGATAGCGAATTCGGACTCATCATCAAAAAGTTCCAAAAATTCATGCGAAAAGAATATGACCGCAAAGGGAAAAAGCAAGGTGAGCAAGTTAAATGTTATGAATGTGGTGAAACAGGGCATATCAAAACAAACTGCCCAAATCTTAAAAAGGAGAAGAAACCCTTCAAGAAGCAACGAGCATACATATCTTGGGGAGGAGATTCACGAGACGAATCCAGTGAAGAAGAAAATGAAGAAGCGGCAAATCTCTGCCTCATGGCACAGGAAGAAAATCAAAGTGAGGTAAGTCAAATCTCTTCTCAAAATTTTTATACTCTTGATGACATGAGAAATGCCTTTGATGAATTGTATGCTGAATTTCTCAAAGTTACAAAAACCGTCACTAGTTTAAGAGAAAGTGCTTCTCTAAAAGAACAAGATTTTCAAAAACAGTTTTCATTAAAAGAAAAAGAATTAGAAAAATTGGTTTTGGAAAATGAGAAGCTACTAGAACAAAACAAGTTTTATGGGAAAAGAAGTTCTGACAAGCCCGAGAGTTCTACAAAAAATTGTGCTTCTTGTGTAGACCTTAAGAATGAAGTAGGTAGATTAAAAGGCACACTAGATAAATTCAACTCCTCTCATAAAAACTTGAATGTGGTGCTTGATAACTTGAAATCAACCAAGCATGGAATAGGCTTCATAAATGAAGAAGAGGTTGATGCAAAAACCCAACCACCTAGAGCTCAATCTAGGATTAATAACAAAAATGCCTTTCCTAAAACAAACATGCATGCTAGACAAAATATTAGGAGACCTAGACATGACCTTCCGCCTAGCAATCGTCACCATAGACATGATGCATATTTTAGGCACAGCAGTGATCATGCTAGAAGATCCCGAAATGTTCAACCTAGAAATGATTATGGTGCTCAAATTAGGAGAAATGAAAATAGAGTAAACAATGTGCATTATTCTAGCTACTATGAGCCTAGACGCATGCATAATCCAAATGTGACATGTCATTATTGTAGACGAATTGGTCATATTGCTCCCGCATGCTTTACTAGACATAGACATGCTACTCAAACATATCATTATAGTATGCATAACCCTCAAGGACCCAAAATGGCATGGGTACCAAAAGAGCATTGATTTGTTTTGCAGGTGTGCTTGAAGGAATCAAGTGTAGTGGATACTCCAAACACTTGACGGGAGACGAATTCAAAATTCCTTAAATTAAAGCACAAAGAAGGAGGAAGAGACGGAAAAGTCGATTTAGGCATTTTTTTTCAAAATCGGAAGTATTTTCGAAAAATTTAAAAGACAAAATACAAGGAAGACAAAGGCAAAATTGTGGAAGAAGCTTCTTAAATTGAAGAATGAGCCAAAAGACCAAAATGAACGGAGGATGTTCAAAATCAGGTAATTGGCAAAGTCGAAGGGAAGGTAAGTACCCTAAACCCTCTTAAGAACATCCTAGGACAAAATTCTTAAGAGTTCACGTTTTTCACCCGACTACACTAGTTTCCAAGTTATTATTTCATTTATAGATTACTGACTTGAGCGTCGGAGATGTTTAATTCTATTTTGCAGGTATCCCCCAAAAGGTAAGAGGAAAGTATAAATTGTCTTGATACAAGAAAAATCGATCATAATCGATTATTTATGCTTACAATCGATTATCAGTATCAATAATCGATTATTTGTTGATTCAATTTTTTTGTCATGAAATCTTGTTGAATGTTTACATTGCTTGATAGAATTTGTTCTGCCAATCGATTATTTGCCAAAATCCAAACTCTCTGTGAGTGAAATAATCGATTACTATATATTGACAATCGATTATCTGTTTTAAACTTATGTTACCGTTTTGGCTCTACAATCGATTCCTGTCAGGTCATAAATATGAAAAACAATCGATTACCAAGTTTGACAATCGACTATCTTTTTCAAATTTTTTTTACCGTTCTGGCGTGTAATCGATGTGTCAGATCATTTTCATTAATGACAATCGATTATTCTATTCAAACAATCGATTATTGAACGGTCAGTGAATTTATTTTTACCGTTTCAGACTTCAGAGCTCTTCAAATCTCTTCAAATCTTTTCAAATAAGTGTAAGATTCATTCCTTCTCTATATATAGGCTGCACATATGCTCTTGTATACTCACTCAAGCCTCCCAAGCATCAAATTATCTTGTTATCTTTGAAAAATCCTAGCACATCTTTTTCAAAAATGTCAAGCCGCAACTCCAAACGTGCTCGTTCCAAACAAGGTGCTTCTTCTTCTCGCCATCCATATCAAGATGGATCGGTTCTATTCTTTGAATCCGATGAAGAGCTCACCCGTTTCTTAACCAAATTTGAGAAACGCCTTATTCTCCCTCCTCGCTTTTCAACAAACGCTCTTGTTGCACCATTCATTCCAGCCGCGAATATGCTAAGAGAGTGCCAATATGAATGATGTGAAATTGTTGTTTTTGATGATGTGAAATTGTTGTTTCTGATTTGTTTTTCCTTGGTTGGTTAGTTGTTGTTCGTTTTATTGTGTTTGGCTCCACCCATGTAATGTTATTTTCCAATAAATAAACTTTTGTTTATTTCATATGTTTTTTTGCATATTCTTCCCTTGTATATATTTTTGCTAATGGCAAAAGGGGGAAGAAACGGGATATCAAGAAGTATGCTATATCACTCTCAACTTCATTCATGCTTAAAGTGAGGGGGAACATGAATTGAGAGGGAACATCAAATTGCATACTTTACACTTGTCTTGGATTATCAAAATAATTATTGCATATATCCCGCTTATGTTTGCCATTATCAAAAAGGGGGAAATTGTTGGAAACACGTTTCAAATGCAATATACTAAACGTGTGTTCTTTTGTAGGTTTTGATGAATGTCAAACAAAGCAAAAAGCGATATATAGCAGTACTCAAGGACAAACACAAAATGGATGCATTACAAGAAGCTCAAGACAAAGTTTAGAAATGTTATAATTGAGTCAATATTAATTGTGATCTTGATTCCTCAACTTGGCTCATAACATGGCTTCTCTACTAAAATTATTTTTCCAAAATCATGCATATTTAAATTAAGTGTCAAATGATTTTAAACTATGCATATTTACATTTGTTAAAATGTTTTCCAAACATGCCTCAAAAATCTGGGCTAAGATAATCGATTATGTACTTATGATAATCGAGTATCTCTAAGCCAAGACTGCATGACAATCGATTGTGAATTAATGATAATCGATTGTGAGTAAGTCAGTTAACATCAGGTTTTTGCAAACTGCATAACAATCGATTGTGTACTTATGATAATCGATTGTTAACTGAGGCAAAGTTTTCAAAACTCATAAAAATCGATTATGAACTAATGGTAATCGATTAGAATGAGAAAAATGTCTCCCAGTGATTTTAAATAAAATGATAATCGATTGTGGCTTTTGATAATCGATTATATATGAGACAGAGAGTTTTGAAATTAATTAATAATCGATTATTCCATTTGATAATCGATTGTTGAAGCTGACCGTTGTCATATATTTTCAATTACCTTCAGGTAATCGATTGTTGATATTTAACAATCGATGTTTTGCTTAAAATCTGGAAAAGATTTTCTGAACGTTGTTAAAATAATCGATTGTTGATTTCCGGACAATCGATGTTTTATGCCAAAAATTGGAAAGAATTTCTTAACGTTATAAATAATCGATTATTGATTTGAAGTAATCGATTGATTGACGTAAAATCTGGGATTGAATTTTTAATCTGATAGGCAAACAATCGATTGTTTAGTCTTGACAATCGATTGTCACTGAGTAATTTCAGCAATCCTTAATTGGCAATTAGACAACGGTAAGACTGAGTTTTTCACCTATAAATACAGCTTCAACTCAGTGTTTTCACAACAACAACATATACACTTTGAGTATTTTCATTGCTAAAAGCTTTCCTACATTGATCATCATTTTCCATTCATCCATAAAGCTTTTTGAAGAGCCATTCTATTGAGCTAAGTTGTTGTGATCTTGAGCGTACTATTTCTACTCATATCTACTCATTAAGGAGTGCTTTTTAAAGTGAGTGTGTTTTGTGTTTGTAAGAGAATTGCGATTCTCGTTTGTTGAGGAACTTGTGATTCCTCGGTTGAAGTCTTTGGGATTGTTATCCCCGAGCGGTTGAAGTCTTTGGGATTGTTATCCCCGAGCAGTTGAAGTCTTTGGGATTGTTATCCCCGAGCAGTTGAAGTCTTTGGGATTGTTATCCCCGAGCAGTTGAAGTCTTTGGGATTGTTATCCCCGAGCAGTTGAAGTCTTTGGGATTGTTATCCCCGAGCAGTTGAAGTCTTTGGGATTGTTATCCCCGAGCAATTGAAGTCTTTGGGATTGGTATCCCCGAGCAATTGAAGTCTTTGGGATTGTGATCCCCGAGCACCTAGGTGAGGCTTGTGTCCTCAGCTGTAACGGTTTGTTAAGCACCCGTAAGCTTGACAAGTTTAGTGGAAATCTCGAGAGAGTCTCTCGGGGACTGGACTAACCACGTTTGTGGCCAACCAGGATACATCATTGTGTAAGTTTATTCTACTGCACTTGTTTTAATTTCTGCAAAGTTTTTAAATTCCGCACTAAAACGCTTAATAATTTTAAAACGCTATTCACCCCCCCCCCTCTAGCGTAAAGCGTATTGTCCAACATTGCGCTCGTACTATCTGTACGTTTGAGGGACCGAGTACCTAACTCTGTTGCACGACTCTCCAGAACCGTGATGTGAACTGAGTACCTCTCTCCGAAATGATGAAAACTTGAATACCATGCAGACGAACGATCTCACAGATGTAAATCTTTGCCAACCACTCCGAAAAATAAGTAGTACACATAGGAATGAAATGAGCGGACTTGGTTAGCTGATCCACAATTACTCAAATGGCATCGAACTTCTTCAAAGTCCATGGGAGTCTAGATACAAAATCCATAGTGATACGCTCCCACTTCCACTCCGGAATCTCTATATGCTGAAGTAGTCCACCTGGTCTTTGGTGCTCATACTTCACCTGCTGATAATTGAGGCATCGGTCTACAAACCCAACTATATCTTTCTTCATCCTCATCGACCAATATTGTTGCCTCAAGTCCTGATACATCTTCACGAAACCTGAATGAATGGAATACCGCGAACTGTGGGCCTCCTCTTGAATTGGATCCTAAAGCCCATCAATATTAGGTACATAAGCCTCACCCTACATCCTCAACACTTTGTCTTCACCAATGGTCACATCTAGTGCATCGCCATACTTAACCTTGTCCTTATGGACAAGAAAATGAGGGTTATCATACTACCGCTCCCTGATACAATGAAATAAGGAAGACCGAGTGACCATACAGCTAGAACCTGACTATACTCTGAAAGGTCAAATCTCACAAACTGGTTGGCTAAGGCCTGAACATCCATCGCCACAGGCCTCTCCAATGCTGTTAAATATGCTAAACTCCCCAAACTCTCCGCCCAGCGACACAAGGAATTAACCACTACATTGGCCTTGCCCGAGTGATACAAAATAAGGATGTCGTAACCTTTTAGCAACTCTAACCACCTCACCTGGTGCAAAATTAGATCCTTTTACTTGAACAAATGCTGCAAGTTCTGATGATGAGTACAAATCTCACAGGGTACAGCGTATAGATATTAGCGTCAAATATTCACGGTGTGAATAAGGGAAGCTAACTCAAGATCATGGATAGGATAATTCTTCTCATCTATCTTCAACTTACTGGATGCATAGGCAATCTCCCTACCGTCCTGCATTAATACTGCTCCAAGGACAATTCTCGAGGCATCACAATAGACAATATAAGACCCCAAACCTGTAGGCAACATCAATACTGGGCGGGTAGTCAAAGCTGTCTTGAGTTTCTAAATGCTCGCCTCGTACTCTTTTGTCCACTGGAACGGAGCACCCTTCTGGGTCAGTCTAATCGTAGGGGCTGCGATCGATGAAAAACCCATCCATAAAAAGATGGTAGTAACCCGCCAAGACAAGGAAACTACGGATCTCTATTGCTGAGGAAATTCTGGGCCGACTCTACACTGCCTCTGCCTTCATCGGATCCACCTGAATACCCTCACTTGATACCACGTGGCCTAAGAATGCCTCAAAATCCAACCAAAACTCACATTTTGAAAACATTGCATATAACTTCTTTTCCCCTAGAGTTTGAAGCACTGTCCTCAGGTGCTGCTCATAATCCTGCCGACTTTGGGAATACACTAGAATGTAATCAATAAAGACAATAACAAAAGAGTCAAGATATGGCCGGAATACATTGTGCATCAAATTCATGAAAGCTTCTGGGGCATTGGTCAGCCTAAAAGACATAACAAGGAAGTCGTAATGACTATTGCGAGTACTAAAAGCGGTCATCGGTATATCTGGCTCCTAATCTTCAACTGATGGTAACCTGAGTGCAAATACATCTTAGAAAACACACGTGCTCCATGAAGCTGGTCAAACAAATCATCAATACGATGCAAAGTATAACGATTCTTCACTATAACCTTGTTCAACTGTGGTAATCAATACACATACACATAGAACAATCCTTTTTCTTCACAAACAAGATAGGAGCCCCCAAGTTGAAACATTGGGCCGAATAAAACCCTTATCAAGCGATTCATGTAACTGATCCTTCAACTCAGGAGGATCCATACGATACGGAGGAATAGAAATGGGACGTGTGCCCGGCAACAGATCAATGCAAAAATCAATATCTCTATCAAGCGGCATTCTTAGAAGATTAGATGGAAATACATCAGGAAAATCCCACACTACTGGGACTGAATCATTTGAAGGGGTATCAATACTGACATCTCTGACATAAGCTAAATACGTGGCACACCCCTTATCAACCATAGGCTGAGCCTTAAGGAAAGAAATAACTATTCTAGGGGGTATGATCTAAGGTACCCCTCCACTTAACACGTGATACACCTAGCATAGCCAACGTCACAATTTTGGCATGACAATTAAGAATATAAAAATGGGGCGACAACTTGTCCATGCCCAAGATAGTATCGAAATTAACCTTGTTGAGTAACAATAAATTAGCTCTGGTCTCAAAACCATGGAGAGCAACCAAACACGACCGATAAACGCGGTCTAAAACAAGTGAATCTCCCACAAGAGTAGAAACATAAATAGGGAACTCAAAGAATCTCGAGGTACACCGAAATGCAAAGAAAAATAAGAAGACACATTAGAGTAAGTAGAGCCTGGATAGAATAGAACCGATGCATCTCTATGGAAAACCAATATAATACATGTGATGAAAGAATCGGAGGAAACAACTTCAGAATGGGAATGGAAGGGCATAGTATCTGGCATGGCCTCCACCTTGAGGGATACCTCTACCTCCCTGGCCTCCATCTCTAGTTGGCTGAGTAGGTAGGGTAGCAGCAGGTGCTGTAACCATAGCATGAGAACTATGCGAGGCACGCTGTGGCTGAGACGTCTATGGCGATGAACTCCTCCCAAGTCTAAGGCAATCCCTCACCACGTGGAATGTGTCACCACACTCAAAACAAGCTCTGGGAGGGTGTGGTGGCTGTGACTGGCTAGGGCCAGGTCTACTGGATTGACCTTTGAAAGCACCCTACGTAGGAGGTGCACTAAAAATCGAATAAGGCTCATGAGGCCTAGGAAGAGCTGCAACATTACTGGGTGCTGGAATAGCTTAATGAATGGGGCAACTGATATAACCCCTACCACGACGACCTACAGATGGGGTACGGGCAACAGAATAATGGACCGACTCTCGAGATCTCTTGGCCTCCCTCTCCTCTCTCTCCATGTATGCATACCCTCAATCTTCCTAGCAATCTCACCACTTGCTCATAATAAACATCCATCTCCAACTCATGAGCCATGCTAGATGTGATCCTGGGAATAAGGCCCACAATAAACTGACGAACCCTCTCACGTACAATAGAAACTAAGGCTACTGCATGCCTAGCCAAACTGGTGTAACAAACAACATACTTTGAAACAATCATAGCATCCTGGCGCAAATGCTCAAACTCTGTGCGATATGCATCCCTGAGGCTCTGAGGAACATATTCTTTCAAAGGCAGATCTAAAAACGGAGACCAAGTAAGTGAAGTTGCTTCATCTGGACTGTCTAACTCATAGGTGCACCACCACTCATAAGCGGCCCCTCAAAGCTGGAAGGTAGTACAACGAACCTCGCTGGATCCTGAAATGCCCATGGGATGGAGAATTTGGTAACACTCATGAAAAAATCTTAGAGCATCCTCCGATGCTAGAACAATGAATACAGGAGGCTTGTACTTCTTAAAACTCTCAAGCCTCCGTTATCATCCTCGAAAGTCGCTGCCCTATCATCGGGATGAACGAGCACTACAAGCGGTACATAAATAATATCGGGAACTTGTTCAACATGCACTCACTACTCAAGAATGCGGGCGGCGGGATTCTGTGCTCCTCCCCCGGCCTGGGATGTGGTTGCAGCAAGGGGAATCAACCCTACATGAGCAAAAGTGGTGTGCTTGCTCATAAACTGTGTTAGAGTCTCTTAAAGAACTAGAGTGGTAGTAGTAGTAGGTATGTCAGGTGCCTAGAATCTGGTTGGAACTGCTGGTGGTACCTCGGCGGTAACTCGCGCAAGTGCTCTGGCTGCACCACCTGCGCGTCCTCGGCCTCTATCCCAGCCCTAGCCTCTGACGACTACAGTAGAGGGTACGGGTGCATGATCCTCTCGGGTAGCATGTTTCCTCACCATCCATGAGAGAATAGAAAGACAGAAGTTTAGTTGTGATATCAAAGTTTCGCACGACAAGGAAATCAAATAAAGTGGGATTTTCATAATAGTTACATAGCCTCTCATAGATAAATACATACATCTTCGTACCGATCAGCGAGACTCTAATAAACCGGATTATGTTCCGTGACTCCTATGAAAATAGAGCTCTGATATCAACTTATCACGACCCCAGTTCACCCTCCGTGGACTACCATTATGGCACCTACTCTCTACGACTACGTAAGCCAAACAAGGGAAAAAAATAAATCGAAACTTGTAGAAATATAAATCAATAATCAATAATAACTAAAAAGAAACGGTATATAGAATGGTGCTCGACATATACAACACAACATCTCAACTTCCACATCATTATCCCAAAACTCAGAAACTCACAGGAACACACGCTGAAAGGAATATAGTAAAATGCTCTAACTTTGGAATGTCTACATCAACAGTTAATAGAAGGGCTAACACAATAAGATAGAATAAAGATGGAGAAATTTTGGTCTACGGACACGGCAGATGTATCTCGAAGTCTCCAAAAGCTCCCCATGCTTTAAGAATGGTAAGCCTGGGCAGTGGTACCTGAATCTAGAGATGAAAAACATGCGCAGAAAGGGCGTGAGTACACCCCAGCGGTACTTAGTAAGTGCCAAGCCTAACCCCGGTCGGGTAGTGACGAGGAAGCTCAAGGCCCTACTAAGATAAATAATGATAAAATGACAGGATAAATTAAACAATATAATGGAGAAATATACCGTGAGAGTCTATACAGGATAAAAGAGTACGATAACAGAAATAGAAGTAAAGGTAGAACCCAAGGAAATACCGTCAACAAGGATAATAACAGGGATCTCTTGGTATCCTCAATACATATGCCATGGATCTCTTAGTATGAAAAGGATATGTTGGTATCCTCTACACTCATTTCGGGGATCTATTGGTATCCGGCACCTTAGTCCGGATCATGATACGTGCAGTGGATCTTTTAGGATACTGTCCCGTAGTCCCAAATAAAAAACACAACAGCAACTCAGTAATATCAAAATAAATACTAATTTCATATAAGTAAATAGTTAATTCTAGCCTGACATGCTTCACGTAATGCAATTAAGACGATTCAAGCACGTAGGCAAATAAGTCAACTAAACATGATTTTCTAATCTAAAACAGGCTAAGCTTGCAAATAAGATCAAACAGGTAAGAAACGAGCTCAGCTAAAAATATATAAAGCAAAAATCGAGTTTTTAATAATTAGTTCAAGTATGCGCTCGTCACCTCACATACGAGGCATTTCAATTATCAATTATCATATCCTAAGGGGAAGGTCCCCCACACAAAGCTAGACAAGGCATTTACCTCGAACCTTGCTTAAAATCAACTCAAAATTATGCTTTTGTCACCAGTATCCCACTCCAAATGGATCAAATCTATTCAATTCAGTTTCATATTATAAATAACACCCCAAGTAACTGATTCTATAATTAAATACTAAGCTAATATGCAAATTTAATAAAATGACCAAAATGCCCCTAAGACCACGTCTCGAAATCAGGTAAAATTTATATTTTTGGAAACCTCATACTCTCACGATTCTATGCATAACAAGAATAAAATAATCAGTGTCCAAATAACCTACCAAATCCTCATTTAAAGGCCCCTTAGACTCAAACCCCAATTACACATTTTTTTTCTTAATATTTTTTTATTCTCTCAAACTTTCCTAATGCAAAAAGATAGTAAGATGAAGAATATGAAGTTAGTTGTTCGTTTTAAAGGATTGAGGAAGAAAATATTTGACCCATTAACGATTTAAGTAATTTTGATTGATAAATCTCTGAGTCTCTTACTGTGAGCATTTGGTATCGAAATATAAGTCCCAAAAATCATAATTTTGGGTATTGAGTAATAATAGTATTATCGATCGGGTGAGACAAAAGTTAAGAATTTGAGATCATCTAGACCTATCTTGAGCTTATTGGTTCTTCTTCTTCTTCTTTTTCTTCTTCTTCTTCTTCTTCTTCTTCTTCTTCTTCTTCTTCTTCTTCTTCTTCTTCTTCTTCTTCTTCTTCTTCTTCTTCTGTTTTTCTTGTTCTTTTGATAATATTGGTGTTAAACAGAGGCATAGTGATGGACATAAGGTATATATCATTACATATACCATATAACTGGTGTTATAACACTTATATAAATATTGTATAATTATGTGTAAAATAGGTATATGTGTGTAGATTTGTGTATAATGATATATAATTATATATTTTTCAATGCATAAGGGTGTATATAACTGTGAGCATTTGGTATCGAAATATAAGTCCCAAAAATTATAATTCCGCCACCGACAAAGCTAAAGTTTTCTTATCAGGAAGTTTTCATTGTGAATTGGTGCTTCAATTCAGATGTGTATTGACTAATAATAGTATTACTGATCGGGTGAGAAAATTTAAGAATTTAGGATTCATCTAGACCTATCTTGAGCTTATTGGTTCTTCTTCTTCTTCTTCTTGACAATATTGGTATTAAAAAGAGATGTAGTGATGGACATAAGGTATTTTTCAGTGAATAAACCGTACAACTTGTGTTTATACATAGTTTAAACAAATATTGTATAATTATGCATACAATAGGTATAAGTGTGTAGATTTGTGTATAATAATGTATAATTATATTTTTTTCAATGTATAAGGGTGTATATATATATACATACATATATATACATACATACATATACATACATACATATATATATATATATATATATATATATATATATATATATATATGTATATATATATATATATATGTATGTATGTATATGTATGTATATATATATATATATATATATATATATATATATATATACATACATACATATACATACATATATACATATATATATATATATATACGAGCATATAATAATGTATTTACATTGCATTCTTATATACAATTGTGTAGAAACATAGATACATACTATATAAAATGACAATATACTCCGTTTTTTGTAAATTTCTGACAAAAATAAGGCAAAGAGAGGGAGAAAAAGTAAGGATTTAAAACCACTTGATAACTTATTTTTTGTATAGTTACATTAATCTAAAAGAGAAAAAGATAAATAGGAGAAATAGAAAATGAAAGGGAAGAGATCATTATAATGTCTGTTAGACAATAATATTAAAGGGCTCCATTAACTATACAAATGAAAACATAAAATGATGGCTACACAAATAAAAAGTACTTATATGAGTTGCACTTATTTAAAATTATCGCTTTGAATTATGTAATATAATTTTTATTATTTCCATATCGTTTGACCTAATAGTATAAAAAGACTTGCTAATCTAGCATACTTTGCCAACAATATATGAAATGCTCCTTTGCAGGTGAGTTCTTTTTTTTTTTTCGATACGTTCTATAGAACTTTGTCGTAATCTTTGATAGTTTCTTTTCATTTTTTTTAGTTTGTTGTTACTTTTGTTCTTAAGCTTTTATACCGGTTTTGCAAGAATTATTTTCTTTCTTTTTATATTGACCATTAAATTCAACATTTCTCAGGAGTAAAATATTATGCTGATTTCGGATTAAAAGAGGTTACACGTTTACAGAAATATTTAAAGACTAATATAGATCAATATGGGTTTTTGTGACTAATATGCGGGTTTTCTTTCTTAGTCAGAAGCTTTTCAAAATCTTTGAGGCTAACTTCTTTTCTTTTCTTATTCTTCTTGCAATTTAATTTTCGTTTAGCAATAAAAGATTATGTCGTTTGAAATTTTGGATTAAAAGAGAATTCCTCAATAAAAGAAATTCCTCATTTAAAATTCATTGAAATTATAATTATTTTATGTAAATTATTCTTTTTATTTGAACAATATAATATTATTGTAACTCCTTTTACGTCACAGTCAAGTATTTCACACTTGACATAAGCTAATATTAAGAATTTTAATCAATAAAATAAATTTAGTTCCTTTAATGTTTGAAAATAAATAATTAAATATTTGAGTTAACTAATTATCAAAATAACTCAATTAATTTTTTTTTTAAAATTCATCTTAGAAGTAAAACTTATTTTTTTGCTCACTAAACTTTTAGAATGCATACATTTATATACAAACAATTGTATTGACGGTTAAATAACTCATAAAAAAAAGAACAAGACTTGAAGCAATAAGAATGAAACAGAGACGAATAAATGATATTTTTTTATTTTTGTATTGACGATAAAATAACTCATAAAAAAAAAGAGCAAGACTTGAAACAATAAAGTTGAAACTGAGACAACATATTAAAATACTATTAATTATAAGTTTTTTGCATTAATTCCAACAAATGATATTTTCCAATATATTTTGCAGATTAGGTTATTCGTTTAAATTACAATTCAATAATATTAATTATTTTTAAGCTTTACATTGTCACTTATCCCTATTTTTAGGAGCTACAGGGTCAACCTTTTTATTCCGGAATCACAAAGGACAAAAAAATGGTCTTCCAATATGTGTTATTTGACAAATCGTTGCGGAATCGTGATAAGTTTGTTGGATGACTTTTTCATTGCTGTGAATAAAGTAATTTCATAATATATCTCAAAGAAGTCCGTCAGAAATCACCATAAAACAATTAAGAACTTTTATGGGACATAATTTTTTTGTTTGAAGTGTATGACGATTCAAAGGGTTATTATCTGTTTTTAATTAAATTTAGGTCTTAAAAACTACATTTAGAGTTAGCTCGATTTGCGTGCGCAATCAGGGTGCGTAGCCGGAAAGCTTAATATGAAATTCTGTAAAAAATGATAAGTTTTGACTATAAAATGAATTAATTTGACCTTGGTCAACGTTTTGAGTGAACAGATCTGGACCTGTGATTTGATGGTCCCGGAGGGTCCGTAGGAAAATATGTGACTTAGGGGTATGCCCGGAATCGAATTCCGATGTCCCAAGCCCGAGAAATTTTTTTTTGATATAAATTATTTTCTGAAATTGTTTATATGGTTTTGAAATGAAATTTGATTAGAACCTGATGGTATCGGCCCCCGCATTTTGGTTCGGTGCCCGGTACAGGTTATATATACAATTTAAGGCAATTTCGTAATTTTGACGAGAAATGGGATTCGTTTGACGTGATTCGGACCGTAATTGCAAAATTTGATGCTTAAGGAAGTTATAAGAAATTTCATTGCTCTTGACGTTTAATTCGATGTTCATGTTGTTATTTTGATTATTTGAGTACACGAATGAGTCCGTAGAATATTTTGAGGTTGTGTGTATATTTAGTTTGGAGCATCGAGGGCTCGGGTGAGTTTTGGATAGATCACGGGGTGCATTTTGAACTTAGAAAAAAATTACAAATTTAGCATGTGCATAGCGGGCCTGCAGGCTTCGCATTTGTGAAACCTGGCTCGCAAATGCAAATCGCAAATAGGAGTAGCCGATCGCAAATGTGAAGGAAGCCAGGTCAGCTGAGTCTCACAAATGCGAGACTTCTTTTACAAATGTGAAAATCTATATTCCAACCTTGAGTCGCAAATGCGATACAATAGTCGCAATTTCCAAGTCGCAAATGCGAAGGTCCTATTTTCATGAAGCGTTCACAAACGTGAAAGCCCTATTTTCCTGAAGGGTTTGCAAATGCGAGCCCTGTTTCGCCGTTCCCAAGCCAGTAGAGGTCGGGGTTCGCAATTCCAACATCTGAGACCTGCATTTTTTATACTTAGCCGATTTTTGAACCCATTTTCATATTCTCTCAAACACAAACACACTTAGGGATTTTTCAAGAATTTCTTCTTCTCCAAATCAATTGTAAGTCATTTTTAACTTTCTTCAATCATTGGACATCTTTTAACATGATTTCAACTTAAAAACAAAGATTTTCACATAGAAAATTGGGTGTTTTGGGTAGAACCTAGATTTTTCAAAAATTGGAGATCTAGACCTTAATTTGAGGTCCAATTTAAAAAAAAAAAACAAATTACATATTTGAGTCCGTAGGGGAACGAGTAATCGGGTTTTGGTTCGAACCTCGATTTTTGACCATGTGGGCTCGAGGGCAATTTTTGATTTTTTGGGTAAAATTTTGAAAAACTCATTTTCATGCATTGGGATTGATTCATTTAGCATTTATTGATATAATTAAGTAATTTGTGATTAGATACGAACGAATTGGCGGTGGAATCAAGGGCAAAACTATAATTTAGACTTGAGTAGTGTTCAAGGCATCGATGTAAGTGTTCGATCTAACCTTAGCTTGAGAGATTAGGAGTTGATTCATATTTGTTACTTGCTTTTTGTTGAGTACGACATATAGGCATGGTGACGAGTATCTATATGTTGGAGTCGAGCATGACCGTGAGTTTTAAACTGAAAGTTGTTGTTTTCTTAAATGACATTTCGGATGCCTTATCTAATAATCTACTACATTGAGTAGAGATCTATTTATTCTCATAGATCCTACTTATGATTGAGCACTGTCATTAATTGAGCAGAGTACAAGCTAAGTTAAGGTTGGTTGTAGCTGATTATCCCTTGCCGGAATGACTGTTTCGGTATTATTGTTCCCTTGCCGAGAATTCATTATATTTCTTTTGTTCCCTTGTCGGGAAGTTGTTATATTCCTTTGTTCCCTTGCTTGTATTTCTTGTGATTATGTGATGACTTGGAAATGGTAGCGGGTGGTATGCTTACCATAAGATATGATGAAATAGGAGCGAGTGGTACGCCTATCAAAAGATTGATAAAATGGGAGCGGGCGATATGCCTACCACAAGAATTAATGAAATGGGAGCTGGTGGTATGCCTACCACAAGATTGATGAAATGTGAGCGGGTGGTATGCCTACCACAAGAATTAATGAAATGAGAGCAGGTGGTACACCTACCACAAGATATGATAAAATGGGAGCGGGTGGTACGCCTACCACAAGATATAAGAAATGGGATCGAGTTGCGCGTCTGCAACAAGATGTGAACTGAAAGTTAAAGTTGCCTGTATTTTTTTTTTATCCGTGTTAGAAGATATATTATTAGCTTCCTTATTATTCCTTGTCATTTGTTTTGTTTATCTGCTACCTCGAAGCATGTTCCCTTACCTTGCTTTAATTGCTTATTACTTGTTTACCTTTCCGCCATATATTATGTAACTGCACAAGTTTGTGTGGAGCCTGGTCCTTGCCTCGTCACTACCTTGCCGGGGTTAGGGCATGCACTTATCAACACATGGGGTTGGTTGTGCTGATACTATACTCTGCACTGTATGCAGATTTCGGAGCAACATTTGATCATCAGCAGTAGTTCAGGAGCTTGCCTTCAGTCCACGAGATCTCAAGGTAGTACTGCAGGCGTTCGTAAGCCCGACATCTCTTTTATCTATTTTTGATGCTTTGTTTCCTTTTGTATCCACGATACACTTTATTTCTTTGGTTTCAGACACTTGTATATAGCACTCATAGATAATTCGTGTATGTTGTGACACTAGATGTTGGGTAGAGACTTGTATTGGTTTTCTAGACATTTGTTTCTATTTTAATTAAGACTTCTGCTAATTTTATTTTTCGCTGTTCTTTAAATGCGTATTCATTGCTAATTTAATTGGTTAAAAACGAATTAATACAGAAAAGGTTAATGGTTTCAAAATTCATGGCTTATCTAGCTTTAACGAGTAGGCGCCATCACGACTCCTGTGGGTAGGGATTTCGGGTTGTGAGAAGTTGGTATCAGAACTCTAGGTTACATAGGTCTCACAACTTACAAACAACCTCAGTAGTGTCTGAGGGATCGGTACAGAGACGTCTATATTTATCCCTCTAGGTCTACAGAGTTAGGAAAATTTCACATTTCTTCTTCTGTCGTACTGATCGGTTTCTCAATGCTAATTGGATTTCTACTCTGTTCTTTCGGAGATGGCGAGAACACGCACTTCCTCATCTACTGCTCAGCAGCCCGAGCCCTTTGCAACAGCTTCCACTAGGGGCAGAAGGTGAGGCCAAGGCCATGCTAGAGGCTGAGGTAAGGGCAGAGCTCATCCTCGAGCAGCAACACTAGTGGCGAAACCTCAGGTTGATTTTGAAGAGGATGTTCCTGCCCTAGTAGTTTTGGTAGGCCCATCTCAGGTCCTAGAGGGGTTTATTGCTACCCCAGTTATTCAGGATGCTCTGGTCCCATTTGTGGGTCTCATGGAGAGTGTCACCCGAGCAGTTTTGCTTCCTGTAGCACCGGCCACTTCTCAAGCTGGAGGAGGGGCTCAAGCTCTTGCTACTCGCACTCCGGAGCAGGTAGCCCCCCCAGATTCAGACTCCAGCAATTCAGCCCGTTGGAGAAGTTCAACCAGGTGTAGTGGCTCAGACTGGCGATGGAGTGACGATGTCTGCCAATGCTTTGTGGAGGATGGATAAGTTCACCAAGCTCTTCACTACTACTTTCAGTGGTGGTTCTTCTCAGGATCCCCAGGATTTCCTATATATCTACCACGAGGTTCTCAGGAACATGGGCATTATTGAGACCAATGGGGTCGATTTTGCTACATTCCGCTTGTCTTGATCTGCCAAGACATGGTGGAGGAATTATTGCTTAGCTAGGCCAGCCGGATCGCCATCTTTGACTTGGGAGCAGTTTACAGTGTTGTTCATTGAGAAATTTCTCCCTATGACTAAGATACAGGCCTATCAGAGGCAGTTTGAGCGCCTCCAGTAGGGTTCCATGACGGTCACGCTGTATGAGACCAGGTTCATCGAGTTAGCTCGCCATGCTCTTGTCATACTTTCTAGCGAGAGGGAGAGGGTGAGGAGGTTTCTCGACGGTCTTATTCAGCCGATTCGTCTTCAGATGGCCAAGGAGGCCGGGAGTGAGATCACTTTTCAGGAGGCAGCCAATATGGCCCATAGAATTGAGATGATTCTATCACAGGGAGGTGGTCATGGGTCAGACAAAAGGCCTCGTCATTCAGGCAGATTCAGTGATACCTCGTCAGGAGATAGAGATTCATATGGTAGAGGCCATCCTTCTAGGCCCTTGCAGTCAGCTCTTTAGGTTTCTCACGGTGCTTTAGGAAGCCTCCGGTCCTTAGATGCAATATCCCGATCAGCAGTCCTTTAGTGCACCACCATCTCCTATCAGTTAACCACCATTTCAGATTTTCTAGGGTCGACAGCTAAAGGCTTGTTTTACTTGTGATGACACGATGCACATTACCAGGTACTGCCCTCGAGCTTCGAACAGTTCTCCACATCAGGGTTCTCGTGCTATGGTACAAGCACCAGATGTTCCACAGCCCGCCCAACCAGCTAGAGGTTGGGGTAGAGGTGCTAGAGGTTGAGGTAGAGGTCCTAGAGGTGGAGCTCAGTCCACCAGAGGTATAGGCCAGCCAGCAGCAGGCCGTCCTAGAGAGGTAGTTCAGGGTGGTAGGGCCCAGCCCCGATGTTATGCCCTTCCAGCCATGCTCGAGGCTAAGGCTTCAGATGCAGTCATTACAGGTACCATTCTTGTTTGTGATTGAGATGCTTCAGTGTTATTTGATCCAGCGTTTCCCAATCGTATATGTCATCTTATTTTGTACCGTACCTAGTCACGCCTAATGATTTATTCAGTGTTCCTATTTATGTGTCTGCACAAGTGGGTGATTTTATTGTGTTGATGGAGTCCATCATTCATGTATTGTGCGGATTGGAGGTCTCGAGACTCGCATAGATTTGTTGCTTTTAGACATGGTCGACTTTGATGTTATATTGGGGATAGACTGGTTATCACATTACCACGCTATTTTGGATTGCCATGCCAAGACTGTGACCTTAGCTTTACCCGTTATGCCTCATTTAGAGTGAAGAGGGACTCCTGGTCATTATACAATAGTGTTATCTTTTATGTGAAGGCTCGGCGTATGGTTTGGAATGGGTGTTTGTCCTATTTGGTTTATGTTCGTGATTCCAGTGCTGAGGTTCCCTCTATTGATTCTATGACCATTTTTTGTAAGCTTCCTGAGGTATTCCCTTCAGACCTGTCGGGGATGCCACCCGATAGGGATATTGACTTTTGCATTTATTTGGCTCCGGGCGCCCAACCCATTTCTATCCTTCCATATCGCATGGCCCCGCCAGAGTTGAAAGAGTTCAAGGAGTAGCTACAAGACTTGCTTGAGAATGACTTCATTTGACCTAGCGTTTCGCCATGAGGTGCGCCAGTTTTGATTGGTAAGAAAAAGAATGGTTCGATTAGAATGTGCATTGATTACCAACAGTTGAACAAGGTTACGATCAAGAATAAGTATCCACTGCGGAGGATTGCTGATTTGTTCGATTAGCTTCAGCTTGCCAAGGTATTTTCAAATATTGACTTGAGATCTGGCTACCATCAGTTGAGGATTAGGTCATTCAATGTCCCTAAGGTAACATTCCGCACTCGATACGGGCATTATGAGTTCTTGGTTATGTCATTTAGGTTGACAAATACCCCAGCAGCTTTTATGGATTTGATGAACCGAGTGTTCAGGTCTTATTCAGAGTCATTCGTGATAGTATTTATTGATGATATTTTGATATATTCCCCCTAGCTGAGAAGAGCACGAGGAACATCTCAAGGTGGTTCTTCAGACTTCGAGGGATAGCCAGCTATATGGTAAATTTATGAAGTGTGAGTTCTGGTTGAGTTTAGTTGCATTCCTGGGTTATGTTGTGTTTGTAGAGGGTATTCAGGTTGATTCGAAGAAGACTGAGGCAGTCAAGAACGGGCCTAGACCAGCATCAGCTACAGAGATTCGAAGTTTCTTGGGATTGGCAGGCTACTATCGTCAGTTCATGGAGGGGTTCTCATCAATGACAGCCCCGATGGACAGTTGGCCAAGAAGGGTACCCAGTTTAGATGGTCGCACGAGTGTGAGGCAAACTTTTAGAGGAAGACATATTTGATTATAGCACATGTATTGGCTTTGCCCACAGGTTCATGGCCTTTTACAGTTTGTTATTATTCTTCCCGTGTTGGGCTTGGTGCAGTGTTGATGCAGGATGGAAATATTATTGCCTAAGCTTCGAGGTAGTTGAAAATTCATGAGAAGAACTATAAAGTCCATGATTTAGAGTTGGCTGCCATCATTCACGCATTGAAGATTTGGAGACTATCTATATGGCGTGGCATGTGAGGTGTTCACGGATTATAAGAGTCTTCAGTACTTATTCAAGCAAAAGGAGTTGAATTTGAGGTAGAGAAGGTGGTTGGAGTTGTTGAAGGATTATGATATCACTATCTTATATCACCCGGTAAAGGGCAATGTGGTGGCTGATACTTTGAGTAGAAAGTCAGCCAGTATACGCAGTCTTGCTTACATTCCGGTCAGTGAGAGGCCGCTTTCCTTGGATGTTCATGCGTTGGCCAATCAGTTTGTGAGGTTTGATATTTCTTAGCCTAGTCGAGTATTAGCTTGCACGATTGTTCGTTCTTCATTATTGGAGCATATCCGTGATCGACAATTTGATGATCCCCATTTGTTTGTCCTTAGAGACACAGTGCAACATTAAGGTGCCAACTAGGTTACCTTAGATTATGATGGAGATATGAGATAGTAGGGGCAAGTTTTTGTGCCTAATGTGGATGGGCTTTGAGAGTTTATTTTAGAGGATGCCTATAGTTCGTGATACTCTATTCATCCAGTCGTCGCGAAGATGTATCGGGATTTGTGGCAGCATTATTGGTGGTGTAGAATGAAGAAGGATATCATTTTATATGTGGCTCGGTGTTTAAATTATCAGTAGGTTACGTATGAGCATTAGAGGCCTGGGGGATTATTCTAGAGATTGAGATTCCTGAGTGGAAGTAGGAACGAATCACTATGGAATTTGTTGTTGACTCCCCCAGACTCGAAGGAAGTTTGACAAAGTTTGGGTCATTGTTGATAGACTGACCAAGTCAACGCATTTCATTCCTGTGGCAGTCTCTATTCGTCTGATAGGTTAGCTGAGATCTATATCTGGGAGATTATTCATCTTCATGGTCTTCTTGTATCTATCATTTCGGACCGAGGTACGCAGTTTACCTCGCGTTTTGGAGAACATTTCAGCAAGAATTGGGCACCCAGGTTGAGTTGAGTGCAACATTTCATCCCCAGACGCACAGGCAGTCTGAGCGAACAATTAAGATTTTGTAGGACATGCTCCTAGCTTGTGTCATTGACTTTGGAGGCTCATGGGATCAGTTTTTGCCTCTAGCAGGGTTTGCGTACAACAAGTGCTACCGGTCGAGTATCCAGATGGCTCCTTATGAGGCTTTATATGGTACAAGGTGTCGGTCTCCGGTTGGATGGTGTGAGCTAGGAGAGGCTCGGTTGTTGGGTATGGATCTGATTCAGGAGGCCTTAGATAAGGTCAGGGTCATTCAGGATAGGCTTCGTACAGCTCTGCCCAGACAAATGAGTTATACTAACCGCAGGGTTTGTGATTTTGCATTCATGGTCACTAAGCGGATATTGCCTCGAGTGTCGCCTATGAAGAACGTGATGAGATTTGGGAAGAGGGGCAAGCTTAGCCCTAGATTCATTGGTTCGTTTGAGATTCTTGATCAAATGGGAGAGGTGGCTTATAGACTTGCATTGCCGCCGATCTTATCAGTCGTGCATCCAGTGTTTCATGTGTCCGTGCCCCGGAAATATCATGGCTATCCATCATACATGTTATATTTCAGCACTGTCTAGTTAGACAAGGACTTGTCTTACGAGGAGAAGCTGGTGGCTATTCTAGACCGGCAGGTTCGTTAGTTGAGGTCGAAGAGTTTCCCTTCTGTTCGTGTTCAGTGGAGAGGTCAGCTTCATGAGGCATCGACCTGGGAGTCCGAGTCCGATATGCGGAGCTGTTATCCTCATCTTTTCCCCGATTCATGTACTTCCTTCTTATATCCGTTCGAGGACGAACAATTGTTTTAGAGGTAGAGAATATGACGAACCAAAGGGTCATCACCTATTTTTGATTAAGTTCTGTGCTTCCGAGGCCTTGAAAACCTTATTTAGATTTGCCTCAATTTGCCTGCGCTGTCTGGGCACGTAGCCGGAAAGCATAAATATGAAATTCAATGAAAAATGATAAGTTTTGACCATAAAATAAATTAATTTGACCTTGATAAACGTTTTGGGTAAACAGACCTGGACTCGTGATTTCACGGACGCGGACGGTCCATAGGAAAATATGAAAACTTGGGCATATGCTCGGAATCGAATTTCGAGGTGCCAAGCTCGAAATAAATTTTAAAAATAAATTGTTTTCTGAAATTGTTTATAAGGTTTTGACATGAAATTCGATTAGAACCTAATGGTATCGGGCCCATATTTTTGTTCTGGTGACCGGTACAAGTCTTATATACGATTTAATGTAATTCCGTGAAGTTTGGCAAGAAACAGGATCCGTTTGACGTAATTCGAACCTTAAATGAAAAATTTGATGTTTAAGGAAGTTTTGAGAAATTTCATTGATCTTGAGGTTTAAGTCAATGTTCATAATGTTATTTTGGTGATTTGAGTACACGAATATGTGCGTAGGATGTTTTTGAGGTTGTGTGTATATTTGGTTTGGAGCCCTGAGGGCTCGGGTGAGTTTTGATAGGCCACGGGGTGCATTTTGAAAAGTTGCAGATTTCAGTTGTGCATAGCGGGCCAATATGCTTCGCATTTGTGAAGCCTGGATTGCAAATGCGAGTGGCTGATTGCAAATGCTAAAGAAGCCAGGCCAGCAGAGTCTTACAAATGCGAGAATGCTTTCCCAAATGCAAAAATCTCTATTCCAACCTTGAGTCGTAAATGTGATGCAGTAGCTGCAATTCCCAAGTCGCAAATGCGAAGGTCCTATTTTCCTTAAGGATTCGCAAATGCGTGCCCTGTTTCGCAATTCCGAAGCGAGGTTGTGAACCCCTATTCGAAATTTCGACATTTGAGACGTATATATCATTTTCTTATTCTTAGCCAATTTTTGAACCCATTTTTCATATTCTCTCAAATACAAACACACTGAGGCAATTTTCCTAGATTTGCTTCTTCTCCAAATCAATTGTAAGTCATTTTTAACTAACTCTGTTCAATCATTAATATTTTTTAACATAATTTCAACTTAAAACAAAAGATTTTCATGGGGGAAATTGGGTGTTTTGGGTAGAACCTAGGTTTTTAAAAAATTTGGGATTTGGACCTCAATTTGAGGTATGATTTCAAAACCAATTACATATTTTAGCCTGTGGGGGAATGGGTAATCGGGTTTTCGTTCGAACCTCGGGTTTTGACCACGTGGGCCCAGAGTGATTTTTTGACTTTTCGGGTAATACTTTGAAAAACTTATTTTCATGCATTGGGTTAATTCATTTAGCGTTTATTTATATAATCAAGCAATTTTTTATTAGATACAAACGAATTGGAGGTGGAATCAGGGGGCAAAGCTATAATTTAGACTTGAGTAGTGTTCAAAGTATCGAGGTAAGTGTTTGATCTAACCTTAGCTTTAGGGATTAGGAGTTGAGTCATATTTTTTACTTGCTTCTTGTTGAGTACGACGTATAGGCATGGGGACGAGTATCTATATGTTGGTGTCGAGCATGACTGTGAGTCTTACATTTAAAGTTATTGTGTCCTTAAATGACATTTTTGATGCCTTAACTAATGATCTACTATATTGAGAAAAGATTTGTTAATCCTCGTAGATCATATTTATGATGGAACATTATCATTAATTGAACTGAGTACAAGCTAATTTAAGGTTGGTTATAGCTGATTCTCCCTTGCCGGGATGACTTTTTCGATATTGTTGTTCCTTTGCCGGGAAGTCATTATATTGCTTTTGTTCCCTTGCCAGGAAGTTGTTATATTGCTTTTTTCCCTTGCCGAGATTTCTTGTGATTATGTGATGACTTGGAAATAGGAGCGGATGGTACGCCTACCACAAGATATGATGAAATGGATGCGGGTGGTATGCCTACCACAAGATTATTGAAATGGGAGCGGGTGGTACACCTACATTGAGAATTAATAAAATGGGAGTCGATGGTACGTCTACCACAAGATTGATGAAATGGGAGCGGGTTGTAAGCCTACCACAAGAATTAATAAAATGGGAGCGGGTGGTACGCCTACAACAAGTTATAATAAAATAGGAGTGGATGGTACACCTACCACAAGATATGAGAAACGGGATCGGGTTGCACGCCTGCAACAAGATAGGAACAGAAAGTGAAAGTTTCCTGTATTTTTTCTTTATCCGTGTTAGAAGTTATATTGTTAGCTTCCATATTATTATTTTTCATTTTGTTTCGATTATCTGCTACCCCAAAGCATGTTCCCCTTCTCCAGCTTTAATTGCTTATACTTGTTTACCTAACCGCCTTATATTATAAAGCTGCACAGATTTGTCTGGAGTCTTGTCCTAGCCTCGTCACTACCTCGCCGGGAGTTAGGCAAAGCACTTACCTGCACATGGGGCCAGTTGTGCTGATACTACACTATGTACTGTGTTTAGATTTCGGAGACGCGTTTGATCATCAGCAGTAGTTCGGGAGGCAGCCTTCAGTCCACGAGATCCCGAGGTAGTACTGTAGGCGTTCGCAGGCCCGGCATATCTTCTATATGTTATTGATTCTCTTTTTCTTCTTCTATCTGATACAAACTTTATTTTTGCGATTTCAGACACTTGTATGTAGCACTCCTAGATAGTATGTGCATGTTGTGACACCAGGTGTTGAGTAAATAGATGTATTGATTTTCTAGACGTTATATTGAATTAAGGCTTTCGCTAAATTTTTTTTGCTGTTCTTTAAATGCTTGTTAATTGCTAATTTAATTGGTTAAAAATGAATTAATATGGAAGAGCTTAACGGTTTCGAAGATGATGACTTGCCTAGCTTTCACGAGTAGGTGCCATATAGACTCCTATGGGTGAGGATTCTAGGTCGTGATATAGTGCTAGCCAAATAGATCAATATTCATCACTTCCAAAGCTTAAACTTTTTAAAATTTCATTTTATAACTCAAACACAATATATATATATATATGTTCGTAAATTTTACAACACTATATATTAAGTGATATAAGTACACGTGCAAAACGCGTACCCTAATACTAACTATTTAAAAGATATTAAAAACACGAAGGCGAAATATTATTATCTTTTTTATCCTTTAAAAATAAATTTTACACTAGACAAAAATAGTCATTTAATAATTTTCCTAATATTTAAGTCTTTCAAATAATTTAAAAAATTAACCATAATATCCTTTCTTATTTAAAATATGTAAAAAATCCTAATATTTATGAATTTAGAATCCACCAAAATATTATTGTACTTACATAAATCCCTTGTCTTATACAATTAGCAAGAACTTTTAAGTTTCTAATACATTCATACTTCCAATCTATATAACTATACAACAACAACAAGAACAACAACAACCCAGTGTGGTTCTATAAATGGGATCTAGGTAGGGTAGGATGTACGTAGCCTTACCCCTACCCTAGAAAGACAGAGAGACTGCTTCCGATAGATCCTCAACGAAAGAAGGTTAGAGAAGCCCCGATAGAAAGTAATAACAAAATAATAATTAGAAAAAAAATCAAAGATAGCAACAGATAATATGAAAAGGGTACTGATAAAAAGTAGTAGCAAGATTTAGAAAACTAATTCCAAGGAGGCAAACAAGAATATGAACGAAGTACAGCTAGCAAATTATGGAATTACCAAGGGCAAGTAACAACGAAACACAACATGCAAAAATAACAAACTAAGGAAAAAAGGTACTATACTAGCGCTAATAGTATCGATCTAGAGAAGACAAAGAGAGATGCACGACTACCTACTAACCTTCTACCTTAATCTTCAACCACCACACTTTTCTATCTAGAGTCATATCCTCAGTTAGCTCAAGTAGCACGA
Source organism: Nicotiana benthamiana (assembly GCA_034376525.1). Lineage (NCBI taxonomy): Eukaryota > Viridiplantae > Streptophyta > Magnoliopsida > Solanales > Solanaceae > Nicotiana > Nicotiana benthamiana. The sequence continues at coordinate 52,214,976 of CM067339.1, read as the reverse complement.
TGTCCTACCTGATCACCTCTCCCTAAGAGTTCTTTGGCCTACCTATGACCTTCCTCTCACCTCCTAAGGCCAACCTCTCACAACTTCTGACAGGGGATCTGCGCTTCTACTCTTAATATGACCGAACCATCACAACCTTGCCTCCCACATCTTTGCCTCCATAGGGTCCACTCCTACCTTGTCTCGAATAACTTTTTTCCTAATTCTATCTAACCTAGTATGCCCACACATCAATCTCAACATCCTCACTTATCTACCTTCATCTGCTAGACATCAGAGTTTTTGACTAGCCAACATTTTGTCCCATACAACATAGTCAATCCAACCACTACCTTGTAGAACTTACCCTTAAGTCTCAACGGTACATTCTTATCACCCAAGATACGGAAAGCAATCCTCCACTTCATCCACCTTTCTCTGATATGGTATGTGACATCCTCATCTATTTCCCCATCCTTCTATATTATAGATCCAAGATACTTGAAACTCTCTCTCCTGGAAATGACTTGCGTATTGAGCTTCACATCCCCGTCCGCCTCCTGGTTAACACCACTGAACTTGCACTCCAAGTATTCTATCTTGTCCTGCTCAACTTAAAACCCTTAGACTCTAGGGTATGTCTCCAGACCTCTAACCTCTTGTTAACGCCACCCATATCTCATCAATCAAGACTATATCATCTGTGTGATGACCCAAAAGTTCATCACTTGTTTCTAAAATGAAATTCTATGTTCCGAGGCCTTATAAACCTCTCTTAGCATCACCTCAATTTGTGTGCGTAGTCTAGATGTGTGCTGGAAAGCCTAAATGTGAAAATTAGTGAAAAATTATAAGTTTTTACTACAAAATGATTTAATTTGACTTTGGACAATGTTTTGGACAAATGGACCCGGACTCGTGATTTGAGGGTCAGCAGGAAAACATAGGACTTGGGCGTATACTCGGAATTGAACTTCGAGGTCCTAAGCCCGAGAAATACATTTTTTGAAAGAAATTATTTTCTGAAATTGTTTATAAGGTTTGGAAATGAATTTTTATTAGAACATTTTTGTATCGGGCCCGTATTTTGATTTTGGTGCCCGATATAGGTCTTATATATGAGTTAAGATAATTCTGTGAAGTTTGGTATGAAATGAAATCCATTTGACGTGATTCGGACCTTAAATGCAATTTTTATATTTAAAGAAGTTTTGAGAAATATTATTGATCTTGAGGTTTAATTCGATGTTCAGGATGTTATTTTTTTTATTTGAGTACACGAATAAGTCTGTAGGATATTTTTGAGATTGTGTATGTATTTGGATTGGATCCCCGAGGGCTCGAGTAAGTTTTGGATAAACCACGGGGTGAAATGTTGGACTTAAGAAATTATAGGCATGTAGGCTTCGCATTTCCCAAACAACCTTTGAGATTCCCAGGTTCGCATTTCCCAAACCCCTTCGCAATTCATAGGTTCACAATTCCCATGTTTTGCATTTCGGAAACCCCCTTCTCAACTTCCAGGTTCGTTATTTCCAAACTTTTCTCGCAATTCTCAAGCCAGCAGAGGTTGATTCGCAATTGTGAACCCCTTATCGAAATTCCCATAACTGAAACCTTCAATTTTTATACTTAGGTGATTTTAAAACTCATTTTTCATATTCTCTCAAACACAAACACATTTAGGCAATTTTTCCAAGGATTTCTTCTTCTCCAAACCAATTATATGTCATTTTTAACTAGTTTTCTTCAATCATTAACATCTTTTAATTTGATTTCAACTTAAAATCAAAGATTTTCGTGGGGAAAATTGGGTGTTTTGGGTAGAACCTATATTTTTCAAAAATTGAGGATTTCGACCTCGATTTGAGGTTTGATTTTAAAAAAATTTAAATATTTGAGTTCGTGGGGGAATGGATAATCGGGTTTTGGTTCGAACCTCTGTTTGACCATGTAAGACCAGAGGCGATTTTTGAATATTTGGGCAAAACTTTGGGAAATTTATTTTTATTCATTCAAATTGATTCAATTAGCGTTTATCGATGTAATTAGTAACTTGTGACTATGTACGCGCGAATTGGCGGTGGAATCAAGGGACAAAGCTATAATTTAAAATGGATTTGTGTTCGAGGATCGAGGTAAGTGTTTTGTCTAACCTTAGCTTGAGGGATTAAGAGTTGAGTCCGATTGGTTATGTGATAACTATTGTGTATGACATATAGGCATGGTGACGAGTATCTATACGTCGGAGTCAAGCATGGGCGTGAGTCTTATATTGTGATTTTCATGATTTTGTTGTATTATCTATGCTTTAGAGGTGATTTATTTGTTGAAAAGTTTGTGGAAATAATTGTTTTTTTTGCACATCAAGGATCATTGGTTTAGGCTACATTATGAATTGTGAAAGTAAAGGAGTTGATTGAACCCTATGGAGCATTGACTTAAATGGTCAAGTGAGTCGTGAAGTAAAAGTGAAAAAGAGAAAGAATCATTAAATTGCTCCCTTGTTAGGATATTATTGCCTTATTAGTTATCTCCCTCGCTGGGATGTTGATATTGTTGACGTTGTTCCCTTGCCGAGATTCCTATTATAATCTTGTTTATTCCCTTTACCCATTGTTTATGATTATTTTTTGGATAAGGAACAATGTTAAAGCATGAAAGGTGATGTCATGTATTGCTTGTTTTGGTGAGGAAAGAGTGTAAATCACGAAGGGTAATGCCATGTATTATTTATGATTGCCAGAAATGAGTGTAAAGCACAAAGGGTGATGCCATGTCGCACGATGCACCATTCCGTGCAGTTTCTATTGATTATATAGTAAGGGAAGAGAGTAACATCACGGAGGGTGATGCCGTGCACATTTTTATTATATAAGTGCTTTGGTGATGGAGGGAATAAAAGCATGAAGGGTGATGCCATGCATTCATTAATTTCTTCTCCTTTATTGAAATGCGAGTAATGTTATTTCTTCGTTAATTTATGTCTCTGTATTCGTAGTTGTTATCTCCCACACAGCATGCTTCCCCACCTATATTAACTGGTTATCTCTGTATTTCTTTTTTGTTGTATATATATTTGAACTGTACAAGTTTATTTTGTAGTTTGGTCCTAGCCTAATCACTACTTCACCGAGGTTAGGCTAGGCACTTGCCAGCACACGGGGTCGGTTGTTCTGATACTACACTTTGCACTATGTGCAGATCCCGGAGCAGCTTTCGGACAGTAGTTGGCTTGCTTCCTTCAGTCCACCGGGAGATCCAAGGTAGACATGTAGGCCTCCACAGGCCTTGGCATCTCCCTCTGTCTCTATTTCCATATTTCATTTTCTTTTTATTCAGAAATAGTGTATTGTTATTTCTTCAAACTTTGTATGTAGCAAATCTTAGATAGTCTATGACACCGTGACACCAGGTTTTTGGTGTTTGAGTTTTAAGAATTGTAATAAATGTAGATTTCAGATATTTAATTGTCATCTTCCGCTTAATTATTTAAAATTTTCATTGTTTTATGATTATCGCCTTTTATTTGCTAAAAATAAGTAATAGGATTACGAAGTAAGTAGTTAATGATTAGCGTGCCTAGCTCTCATTAGTAGGTGCCATCACAACTCCGAGGGTGGGAATTCGGATCGTGACATGTTGGTATTAGAGCTCTAGGTTACATAGGTCTCACAGTTCATGGACAAGCTTAGTAGAGTTTGAAGGATCGATATGAAGACGTCTGTATTTATCCTACAGAGGCTACAGAGTTAGGAAAACTTCACATTTGTTCTTTATTGTCATACAGTTTTGTTTCTCAATGTTAATTGAATTTCTACAATGTTCTTTCGCAGATGGCGAGAACACACACTTCCTCATCTACCGATCAGCAACCTGAGGCCCCAGCAGAAGCTCCCACAAAGGGCAGAAGGCGAGGTAGAGGTCGTGCTAGAGGCTGAGGCAGGGGCAGAGCTCAGCCTAGGGTAGCAACACCCATAGCAGAGCCTCAGGTTGATTTTGATGATGAGGTTCTAGCCCTAGTAGTTCTGGTGGGCCTAAATTAGGTCCTACAGGGGTTTATTGCTACCTTATTTCTTCTGGGTGCTATGGTCCGTCTAGTGGGCCTTATGGAGAGTGTCACCAGGGCAGATTTACTTCCCGTAGTGCCAATCGTCTCTTAGGATGGAGGAGGAGCCCAGACTCCTGCTACGCGCACTCTGGAGCAGGTAGCTCCCTAGTTTCAGACTCCAGCGACTCAGCTAATTGGGGCAATTCAGCCGGTTGCGGTAGCTCAGACCGACGATGGTGCAGCAATGTCTACCGATGCTTTGTATAGATTGGGCAGGTTTACCAAGCTCTTCACTACGACCTTCAGTGATGCATCTACTGAGGATCCCTATGATTATCTAGACAGCTGTCATGAGGTTTTTCAGAACATAGGTATGTTGAGACCAATGTGGTTTATTTTGCTAAATTTCGCTTGTTTTGATCCGCCAAGAATTAGTGAAGGGATTATTGCTTAGCTAGACTAGTAGGATTGCCACCCTTAACTTGGGAGCAGTTCACACAACTATTTCTGGAGAAGTTTTTCCGTATTACTTAGAGAGAAGCCTATCAGAGGCAGTTTGAGCACCTCTGGTAGGGTTCCATGACTGTCACCCAGTACGAGACCAGATTTATTAATTTGGCTAACCATGCTCTTATCATACTTTTCATTAAGAGAGAGAGAGAGAGAGAGATGGTTCATTGATGGACTCATTCAACCGGTTCGTCTCCAGATGGCTAGAGAGACTAGGAGTGAGATATCCTTCCAGGAGGCGGCCAATGTGTCCCTAAGAGTTGATATGGTTGTATCACAGGGAGGTTCCAGTCATTCAGGCAGATTTAGTGGTACCTCATCTAGAGGTAGGGATTCATATGGTAGAGGCCATCCTCCTAGGCCTTTTCAGTCAGCACTTCAGGCTTCTCATAATGCTTCCGGCGGCTATGGTTCTCACATGCAGTATTCTGATAAG